>CM066034.1:29697759-32191499 GCA_033557465.1 Ichthyophis bannanicus | reverse complement strand
CAGAGAAATCATCTTGAATTTCTCTTTGAACAGGAATTTGTTCAATTCTCTGAGGTCTAAAATAGGTCTGTGTCCCCCTGTTTTCTTTGCGATTAGGAAATAGGGGGAGTAAGAGTAGTTACTCACCTGTAACAGGTGTTCTCCGGGAGCAGCAGGAATCAGTCCTCACATATGGGTGACATTGACGTCGATGAAGTCCTTGCGGAGCATTTCCCCAGCTTTCCATGAAAGCTTTTGGGAATGCAGGCACGCATGCGCGGTTCCCTTCCCGCCTAAAGGTGCCATCTTACCTCAGTCAAATGACATAGCTAAGACTAGCACACAAAAAACGTAAAACAAACTATGTACAACTGCAACTCCCAGGGGAGGAGGGAGGGTTGTGAGAACTGATTCCTGCTGCTCCTGGAAAACACCTGTTACAGGTGAGTAACTACTCTTTCTCCAGGACCAAGCAGGAAGTCAGTCCTCACATATGGGTGACTCCCTAGCTCTGGGCTGCCAAGGAACCCAGGCTGAACAAGAGAACTCCCTCTAGTCCCAGCATCAAGAAAGGCTTTCCACTGACAGGACCTCCACAGATAGCCCAACAGAGGGCAGGAGTTGCCTAAACCTCAAAGAGATTCCGGAGTACTGCCTGGTCAAAAGCACTGTCCCTACGGAACTCCCTCTCCAGACAGTAATGGGCCACAAAAGTCTGGCTTGAAGACCAAGTAGCAGTCCTGCAGATGTCTACCAACGGTACAGAGCGGAGATGAGCCACTGAGGCAGCCATTGCCCTGACACGATGGGCCGTGACCCGAACCTGCAAAGGAAGGTCAGCCGCCCTGTAAGCCTAGGTGATACAGTCAGCCACTCAGGTGGACAAGGTACCCTTGGACACAGCTAACCCCAAATTATTAGGGTCAAAAGAGATGAAGAGCTGAGTAGCCCTTCTATGTCCCTGCGTACAGTCAAGATAGAAGGATAAGGCTCTCCTACAGTCCAGGGTATGCAGAACTGCTTCAGCCTGGCTTGCATGAGGCCTAGGGAAGAATGTAGGAAGAACCACCTCCTGGTTGAGGTGGAAAGAGGAGACAACCTTGGGGAGGAACTTTGGATGAGTCCTGAGGACTACCCTGTTCCTATAAAATCTGGTGTAAGGCCTGTCACAGACCAGGGCCTGAAGCTCACTCACTCGTCTAGCCGAGGTTAGGGCTACCAAGAAGAGTGTCTTCCAGGACAGGAAGCGTAGAGGACAAGTAGCCATCGGCTCAAAGGGTGGGCGAGTCAATTGCTGCAAGACCACATTCAACTCCCACTCAGGAGCAGGACGACGGATTGGAGGCTTGAGCAAGAGCAAGCCTCTGAGAAACCGGGACACCAAGGGGTGAACCGACAGAGAATGTCCTTTCTTTCTGGTGCTGACGACTTCGCAGTGCCTTGGAAGACATCTTCCCACATGGTCCACACGTCTTAGGGTCGTGATCAGAACCGAGGCACCGGAGGCAGCAGTCATGTGTGTCGGTGAGAGACATAAGCTTCTTACACCGATCACACTTCTTAAAACCACTGGAAGCCATCGGGGAAAAAAGAGTCCCCGTGAGGTCAAAGGACCGGCCTTCCAGGGAAAAAGAAAAAAGTGCAAGAACGCCAGCCACGAAGGGCAAAAACCGAAAAAGAAGAGCGGGCTCGATACCGGTGTACCGAACCCGGCGGGAGGGGAACCAGCGTCAAACCGGAGACGAAAAAAGAGCGAAATCGCCAAAAGTCAAACAATTTTCCGGGATGATGAGGACTCACGTCCGGCGGGCTTCACGGAAAACGAGAGACTGAGGTAAGATGGCACCTTTAGGCGGGAAGGGAACCGCGCATGCGTGCCTGCATTCCCAAAAGCTTTCATAGAAAGCTGGGGAAATGCTCCGCAAGGGCTTCATCGACGTCGATGTCACCCATATGTGAGGACTGACTTCCTGCTTGGTCCTGGAGAAAAACCCTGTACCCTGTTGAGGAATGGGTACCTCTTCTATTGCCCCTTGGGCAAGAAGCATAGTGACCTTTTGATCTAACAGGTTGATGAGAGAGGTCTAAGAATTGAACTGTCTTATCATTGTGGGAGGGGGGCATGCAAAGAAAGTGAAGCTTGTACCCCTTTTTATAATGGATAGAGTCCAATGTTCTGCTGTTATCTGCTCCCATCTGGGGGCAAAGTGACACAACCTTCCTGGAATGGTGGAAGGCTGTAGTCCGTTGAGAGCCAGGAAGACTAAGTTCTCTAGATGGAAGTCAAAGGCCTTGTGGAGGCTGAGACTGCTGAGACAGTTGAGGCTTAGCAGTCTTTGCTTTCCTTTGTTTAGGTGGTTGCTGATTCTTTCGAGCAGGTTGACCTGCAGAACGTCCCTGATGGGAATAAGAGGGATAAGACCTCTTCTTTTTGGAGAAGAATGGTTTCTTGAAAGATTTCTTCCTTGCAGGATCAGCTGTGGCTTTGGATAATCTATCCAAGGTGGAGTTGTCAGCATCCAACTCATCGGCTTTCTCTTGCCAATTTTTGCCAAATAGATTCTCACCTGTACAAGGGATATTGCCCAGTTTATCCTGCACCCAAAGCGCCAAATCGGATGCCTGGAGCCAGGGAATTTTATGTGCACCTATGGTAATGGCAGAGGTTCTGCTTATGCACTCAAAACAGTCAAAAGCTGCACGGTTGACAAACTTAGAAACATCCTGGGCATGTTTAACCAGTGTGAGAAAATCCTGCCTCTTATCATCAGGAAGGAGAGGGCTCAAAATCTCCAAATCTCCTGTGACTTCCTTAAGGAACATTCCCATATATAAAATATAGGAACTGATCCTGGCAGAAAGCATGGAAGCCTGGAAAGTACGACGTCCAAAGGCATCCAAAGTTCGACATTCACGTCCTGGAGGATTAGAGGCATGCCTCTTTGCACTTCTGATCCATCTCATAGCTAATTCCACTACAATAGAGTGGTGAGGAAGCTGAGTTTTCTGGAAACCAGGACACAGAGGTACTCGATACATGGTTTCCAGTCTACGAGAGTGAGGAGAGGTGGTAAGAGGTGTTTCCCACATTCTCAACATGAGATCATGTAAGATCTCATGGATAGGCAAAGTAGCTGCCTCCTTAGGAGCCTTGGGATACTGTAGAATCTCCAACTCCGCTGCCCTGGGCTCTGTTTCAGGAGCCACAGTAATGGACAAACCTCGAGCCACCTCCCTGATAAAATCCTGAAAGGAGATATCTTCTGGAGGAGACATCCTGCGTTTAGGAGAGGAAGGCTCCTCTGGGAGAAGTAGTCCGGTACCAACAGAGCTGTCAGAATCCTCAGATTCCTCCGAGGATTCAAAGTACCTTCTGTCTGGATGCTGTTGTAGAGCCCGATACCCGTACCGACCGAAGTCGGTACCGGGGGGAATCGGTACCAGAAGGCATAGCATGACTGGGTGCCGGCAATGCAGACACAGATGTCGATGCCAATGCTGTTGGTACCGGTGCCGATACCAGTGCCGGAGTCGGTGCCGGTACCGGTTGAACTGTCTGACGTGGTTCCGAGGGTGTCGATGCCACAAGGAGAGCCGCCAGACTGCGTTCAATAGCCAGGAACCTCTGGTCTATCGATGCTGCCGATGCCTGGGTATCAGTACCGGAGAAAGCAGCCAGTACCCTAGAGCATGGCACCAGTAGTTCTGCCAAGGTCGAGGCCTCGAGAACATCCTGAAGCCCCGATAATGCTTTGGAAGCCGAAGCCTCCCGCCGGGGCAATTTTGCTGGTACAGAACCCTCAAGGGCAACGCCAGAGGCATCTCGATGCTTGGAAGGAGATCTACCCTTTGAGGACCGGCCAGACTTATGTTTAGTTACCTGAGATCCATGGGAGGAAGACGAAGCCCTGGAAGACACCGATGCCACAGAGGCTGCATCGGAGGGAAAAAGGGTGCTGAGCTTAGCAGCTCGGTTTTTTGTCGACCCCTCTTGGACATCATGGCACAGGCCATACACTCCAAAATGGAATGGTCAGGACCTAAACATTTAAGACACCACTCATAGGTGTCGGTGACAGAGATGGTACCACCACACTTGGTGCACTTCTTGAAACCCGAAGCGGGTTTTTCCATGGTAAAGGAAATTTTGGGCCTAAGGCCCAAAATGGCACGTGCACCTGAGGAAGAAAAGTTTGGAAAAAAGAACTATATATTTTTTAAAGAAAGAAAGAAAGAAAGAAAGAACTGGCGGTACCGGTATAGCGTCAAGGAAGGCAGACGCGACCACAAAAAAGGAGAATGGAAAAACCTTTCTGCGGTGACAGGAACGACGACCTGCTGGCTCCGCGGAAAACGAAGAACTGGAGAGGAGCAGTTGGGAAAGGAAGGAAGGCAGTATGCAGGCGCTGTGGGATGCTCCCAAAAGCTTTCTAATTGGATGCTGGGGAGCGTTCCCGCGCAGGCTCCGTTGGTACCGACGATACCCATATGTGAAGACTACATTCCTGCTTGTTCCTGGAGATACTTATTGATTTTGACAGTTGTCAGGATCTTTTTCTTCCTTACATTAAGGTGCAGGTCCATTTTAAGACTATGTTCCTTGATCTTGAGAAGCAAATGTTTCAGATCATCTTCACTTTCAGCCAGTAACGTGGTATCATCAGCATAGCAAAGGTTGTTGATGAGTCTTCCACCAATCTTCACAGCTTGGTTGTCTTCATATAGTCCTGCTTCTCTGATAATTTGTTCTGCATATAAATTAAACAGGTAGAGGAAAGGTATGCAGCCTTTTATACCTTTGCTGATTTTAAACCATTCTGTTTCTCCTTGTTCCATTCGAACTGCTGCTTCTTGAACAATGTAAAGATACAATGACTCCGCATATTCTTTCCACCTTTTCTTGATCTTTTCAGCATCAATCAACATGGATCCTTGAGCATCTTGTAACATTCCAATTTGAGGCTGGAATTTTTTCTTTAATTTGCATAGCTTTAGGAAAGCCAGTCTTGTTCTTCCTCTAATAGTTTCTGCTTCTACTTCCTTGCATGCGTCATTGTAGTATTTCTCCTTGTCTTGTCTTGCTGCATACGTTGGAAATCTCTGTTGAGTTCTGCAATTGTCTCCCTTTCTCCTCTGGCTTTAGCTTTTCTGCCTTTCTGGGCAATTTTCAGAGTCTCTTTGGTCACCCATTTTGGTCATTTTTGCTTTTTCACCTTTTGTAGAGACTTCTCGCTTTCTTCCAACACAACCTTCTTGATGTTCAGTTCTATTAATATTTATTAAAATAGGTTCATCTCTGTTCAATGTAATGTGCACCATTGGTTTCAGTACTATCTGTTTCTGCACTGTGCTCCATGTACTCCATTTTGACTTGTAGAAAAACTGCATAGAAAAATTGTTAAATAAATAAATGTCATCCCATTACTTTTCTGGAGCTCTGTGATATGTATCTAAAGCAGCAAATCGATTTTGCAGGCAGTCTTTAAATTCCGGTGGTATATTCTCAAGGTCATATTTTGCTTCATTCATGAGTGGCTTGCTCTTTTTCAACTTTAGCTTGAGTTTGTATACTAATAGTTGGTGATCTGTACCACAGTCAACTCCAGGTTTTGTCTTTGTTGATGTTATAGAGCTTTTCCACTGTTGACTTCCACAGAGGTAGTCAATTTGATTTTTGTACAATTCAGTGGGTGAAGTCCATGTGTACAATTGCTGCTTGTGTTGCTGGAAGAAGGTGTTTGCAGACTTTTATCAGTCTTTCTCCAGCTTCATTTCTGTTGCCAAGTCCACATTTTCCAACCACGTTGCTTTATTCTTTGTGGCCAACTTTTGCGTTCCAGTCACCCATGACTATCAGGATATACTGTTTGCATGTTCTGTCAATTTCATATATATTTTCTTGTATTGTTCATAGAACTCATCAACTTCTTCCTTTTCTGCTGCTATTGTTGGGGCATATACTTGAATTATAGTTGTGTTGATGGGCATTCCTCACAGACGAATAGAAATTAAGCGTTCATGGACTTCATTGTATTTCATTACAGTTCTTGCAAGTTTCTTCTTAATTATAAATGCAACACCATTTCTTCTTTGTCTTTCATTTCCAGCATAGCAGACCATGTGATCATCAGAAGCAAAGTGCCCAATGCCAGTCCATTTCAGTTTGCTGACACCCAACAGATCGTGTTAAATACATTCTATTTCATTCTTGACCTCCTCCAACTTCCCTTGGTTCGTGCTTTGTACGTTCCATGCCCCAATATGTAAGACATCTTTGCAGTTTCTGACTCTCATTTCATGCGCAGCTACATCAGCAGTCAGATGTCCACAGCTTTGATCCAACCACATCATAAATGCTGGCTTTGCTCTGAAAAGTCTTCAGCTCCTCCCCAGTAGCTAATTAAGTGCCTTCCGACCCTGGGGGGTCTCATCTTTCAGCACTATAGTACAATTTGTTTTGTTGTGACTATCCATTGAGTTTTCATTTACCGCTTTATCATTTCAACTGAAATGATAAAGTGGAATAAAAAACCTGTTAAATAAATAAGTCATAAATATCTCCATGGCATAAATGCACGGGGGAGGGCCTCTTTCGATTGAAAGCAAGTTCTGCTATGTGGGGACATGGGATGAGGGTGAAAGGGGATAGATTCAGGAGTGATATGCGTAAATATTTCTTTACGGAAAGAGTGGTGGATCCGTGGAATAGTCTCCCAGTGGAGGTGGTAAAGATGAAGGCAGTATCTGACTACAAAAAAGCATGGGACAAACACAGAGGATCTCTAAAGGAAAAAAGGGGACTGTTGTAGTTGTTGATATGGAAGGACAGACTAGATAGGCCATGTGGTCTTTTTCTGTCATTTTTCTATGTTTCTATTTGCACATACATTTAATCTGTACATACACATCACAGGGGATTTAA
Source organism: Ichthyophis bannanicus (assembly GCA_033557465.1). NCBI lineage: Eukaryota > Metazoa > Chordata > Amphibia > Gymnophiona > Ichthyophiidae > Ichthyophis > Ichthyophis bannanicus. Next base: position 32,184,598 of record CM066034.1, on the reverse strand, counting down.
CATAATATGGGATAAAGCGTAGTTACTCACCTGTAACAGGTGTTCTCCAGGAGCAGCAGGAATCAGTCCTCACTTATGGGTGACGTCGGCGCCGACGGAGCCCTCGCGGAGCAATTTTCCCCAGCTTTCAAAGAAAGCCTTTGGGAATTGCAGCGCGCATGCGCGGTCGTCTTCCCGCCCGAAGGTGCCATCTTAGCCAGTCAGATGACATAGCTAAAAAAGACAGCATAAAAATTTGCAAAAAGAACATAAGCAGACGACTGCAACTCCAAGGGGAGGAGGGAGGGTAGTGAGGACTGATTCCTGCTGCTCCTGGAGAACACCTGTTACAGGTGAGTAACTACGCTTTCTCCAGGACCAAGCAGGAAGTCAGTCCTCACTTATGGGACTCCCAAGCTCAAGGCTACCGGAGACCCTAAGCACAAAAATGAGCTCCCTCTAGCTCAGCAGCACAGAAGGAAAGAATCTTCGCTGAATTATCACCCACCGGTAGCCCACATCCGGGATGGAGGGTAGGAGTTGCTCAGACCTCAAAGAGATTACGGAGGACTGCCTGTCCGAAAGCACTGTCCCTACGGGACTCCCTCTCGAGACAGTAATGGACCGCAAAAGTCTGGCTCGAAGACCAAGTAGCGGCCCGGCAGATGTCTGCCAGCGGAACAGAGCGGAGGTAAGCCACTGACGTGGCCTTTGCCCGAACACAATGAGCCGTGACTCGACTTTCTAAGGCGAGTCCGGCTGCCCCATAAGCCCAAGAGATACAGTCCGCAACCCAGATGGACAGAGTACGCTTGGAGACCGGGAGTCCCAATTTATTGGGGTCAAAAGACACAAAAAGCTGAGCAGCTTTACGGTGCTCCCGCGTACGGTCAAGGTAGAAGTTCAATGCCCTTCTACAGTCCAGGGTATGGAGGACCGTCTCAGCTCGGCTGGAGTGTGGTCTGGGAAAGAAGGTTGGAAGTACCACCTCCTGATTGATGTGAAAAGGGGAGACCACTTTAGGCAGAAACTTAGGGTGAGTCCGTAGGACTACCCTATTCTTGTAGAACCTAGTGTAGGGGGGATCAGACACGAGGGCCTGCAACTCACTTACGCGCCTAGCGGAAGTGAGGGCTACCAAGAACAGTGTTTTCCAAGACAGAAAACGGAGAGAACATGTAGCCATAGGTTCAAAAGGCGGACAGGTGATCCGCTGCAAAACCACATTCAGGTCCCAGTTCGGCGCTGGCGGGCGCAGAGGTGGTTTAAGTAGAAGGAGACCTCGGAGAAGAAACCTCGCTACGAGAGGGTCGCTGGAGAGAGGTCTACCGTCCACCGGCACATGATGTGCCGAAAGAGCACTGAGGTGAACTTTGACGGAGTTGGACTTAAGTCCTAGATTAGAGAGGTGTAGCAAGTACTGCAAGATCACCGACACCGGGCAGGAGAAGGGATCCTGAGGACTGTTCGGTACACCAAACTGCAAAGCGACGCCATTTAAGGGCGTAGCATTTGCGGGTAGAAGGCCGTCGCGAAGCCAAGACGACCTCCTCCACCTCCGCCGGCAGGAGAAGGGGAGCAAGGACTACCCTCTCAGCAGCCAGGCCATGAGGTTGAGAGACCTGAGGTTGGGGTGCAGTAGGGACCCCTGATCCTGGGTGAGGAGATCCGGTTGCGCCTCCAGAGGGATTGGATCCTCCACCGCCAGTTGCAGCAGGAGCGGAAACCACGGCTGCCTGGGCCAGCGAGGGGCCACCAGGATCATGAAGGCTTTGTCTCGGAGAACCTTGAAAAGAGTCCGAGAGACTAACGGAATGGGAGGGAAAGCGTACAGAAGGCTCCCCGACCATGAGATCAGAAAGGCGTCCGCCGCAACCCGAAGGGGGTGAGGCTGACGAGAGCAGAAGCGAGGAAGTTGCCGGTTGCGAGGACTGGCAAAGAGATCCACCGTGGGGAGGCCCCACCTGAGGAAGAGCTTCTGAACGATCAAGGGATCCAGACGCCACTCGTGCGGCTGGAGGACCCTGCTGAGTTTGTCCGCCAGGCAATTTTCTTGGCCCGGGAGATAAACTGCCTTGAGGAGAATGCCGTGACTGACGGCCCAAGAGCAGAGCTTCTGTGCCTCCCGGCAGAGGAGGAAGGAGCCCGTGCCCCCCTGCTTGTTCACGTAGAACATGGCAACTTGATTGTCCGTCTGGACAAGGACGGACTGATGGGAGGTCAGGTGGGAGAAGGCCTTGAGAGCTAGGCGGATCGCCCTGAGCTCCAGGAAGTTGATCTGCTGAGCAGACTCCCACTTGGTCCAGAGGCCCTGAGTACGTGCCTCTTGGCAATGGGCTCCCCAGCCCAGGAGGGATGCATCGGTGGTCAGCACCCGGGTCGGCTGAGGTGACTGGAAAGGCATTCCTAATACCAGGTTCGGCTGCCGGAGCCACCACCGGATAGACGAGACCAGCGGCTCGGAGACGCGCACCAGGTCTGCTAGGCCGCCTGTGGCTTGTCGCCACTGCCGGCGGAGACACCATTGAGCAGACCGCATATTCAGGCGGGCATTGGGGGTCACATGGACGGTGGAAGCCATATGGCCGAGCAGTCTCAGGAAGCGCCTGGCGGAGACCAGGGGCTGGCTGCGAAAGCGGTCGGCTAGGTCCATGAGCCGCTGAGCCCTGTCGAGCGGTAGGTACGCTCGCGCCTGAGGGGTGTGCAGCCTTGCGCCGATGAACTCGAGATCCTGTGAGGGGAGCAAAGTGGACTTTGCGAAGGTTTATGACAAAGCCCAAGTGCTGCAGCAGAGTCACCGTGCGGCACGTGGCGTGGGTGACCTCCTGAGCGGACGCTGCTCTGATGAGCCAGTCGTCGAGGTACGGAAAGACAAAGAGGCCGCGAAGCCGGAGATGGGCCGCCACGACCGCGAGGCATTTTGTGAAGACTCGCGGTGCGGAGGACAGGCCAAAGGGCAGTACTCTGTACTGGTAATGATTTCCTGCCACCACAAACCTTAGGTATTGGCGGTGGCTTGGGTGGATGAGGATGTGCGTGTAGGCATCCTTTAGATCCAAGGAGCATAGCCAATCTCCCTGCTGGAGGTAGGGCAGAAGGATTCCAAGGGTAAGCATTTTGAACTTCTCCCGCACAAGGAACTTGTTGAGGTTGCGCAAGTCCAGGATGGGTCTGAGGCCTCCTGTTCTCTTTGGTATCAGAAAATACCTTGAATAGAAGCCTTGACCTCTCAGGTGGTGTGGCACCGGTTCCACCGCCTGTTCCTGCAGAAGACCTGCTAACTCCTGAAGGAGCAACTCCCTGTGCAGAGGGGGGCGCGGAGGCTCTCCCGGAAAATAGGAGGGAGGGACCTGATGGAAGTGGAGAAGGTAGCCCTCTCGCACGACCTGAAGCACCCAGGCATCTGCGGTGATGCTGGACCACCTGTGGGCGAAGTGAACCAGCCGGCCTCCGGTGCTGGGGGAACCAGCGGGGGGGGAGAGGCTATGCTGAGCGAGTCAAAAACCCCCACCCTGCTGAGCAGGGGCTGGTGGTGCAGGCTTGGGGGCTTGCTGCCTACGGGACCCGTTACCCCGTCCCTTGGCCTGCTGGCCCTGTTGGGGAGCTGCAGGGGCCTGATAATGGGGGTATTGTTTGTAGGCAGCTGCCTTCCTCGGGTAAAAGGACTTTTTTCCCGAGCCCTTCTTTTTCTGGGAAGGGGCGGAGGTCTTCCTAGAAAGCCTGGTCCTGGTGAGAGTCTCAGTCTCAATTTGTGCAGCCTTTTCCGCCATGGGCTTGCCAAAGAGGTTTTCGCCTCGGCAGGGGACATCGACCAACTTGTCCTGTACCCAGGGCTCAAGGTCGGACGACTGAAGCCAAGCCTGTCGGCGGGCACCGATGCCGGCTGCGGCCACTCGAGCCGAGGCTTCAAAGCCATCATAGGCTGCTCGGGACATGAACTTTGAGCATTCCCGAATACCCGTGGACAAGGCTAGGAACCTCCGCAAGGGCTCCTCGGAGAGACCAGCGGAGAATCCGGCTAGCTCTTTAGCCAGATCCCGGAGATACATGCCCATGTATAGCTGGTAAGTCTGGACACGACAGGCGAGCATAGAGCCCTGGAAGCACTTCTTGCCAAGGCCATCCAGGTTACGGGCCTCCCTTCCAGGAGGCACCGAGGAGTGCATCTTCTGGCTCTTAAGACGATGCATGGCCGATTCCACCACCATGGAATGGTGTGGCAGCTGTGCCTTTTGAAAGCCAGGGCTCTTGCGGACTCGATAGATAGAATCGACCCGCTTGCTCAGGACCGGCGAGGAGGCCGGACTCTCCCACATGCGGAAGAGTAGTCGTTCCAACATAGGAGGAACCGGCACAGTAAAGTGTTCCCTCGCGGGAGAGTCATACTGGAGGGCGTCGAGCTCTTCGGCTCGAGGCTCCTCCTCGGGATCCGCAGGGAAGGCCAAAGCCTTGGCCATATCCCTAACGAAGTCCGAGAACCGGGCATCCTCCGGGGGGGACTGCTTCTGAGGCTCGGACTCCGGAGAGTCCGATGGGACACACCGAGTCCGGAAAGAATCAGGTGACTCTTCCTCCTCAGACTCCCAGACCGACTCCGACGAGGACTCGGTGGGGTCGGCCCGGGCAGGGTGCGGCGCCAGCCGCCCCGACGCCGAGGGAGTCGGCGTCGGCGACCTCGGTCCCGAACGGGAGGCCGAGGGCGACCTCGACCGAGGATCGACTCGAGTCCTCATCGACTCGAGGATCGGCTCGGTCTCCGGGGTCGACTTGGACGTCGACGTCCCGGCGGTCGGGGCAGCGACGCCAGCGAAGCCAGCGAGCAGTGCCCGCTGCTGGTCCATGAAGGCAGACAGTCTGCTCTCCAAGGCCGTCAACCTGAGTCCGAGCTCAGGTGACCCAGCAGCCCCCGACTCGGGCCCCGACGGCGTCGGGCCCGACGTCGGCTGTCGCGGAGGCGAGTCCAGAAGGACTACAGGACTTACCCGGGCAGGCATCTCCGACTCCAGGCGAGGTCGCTTCGGGAGGTGTTCCTTCTCCAAGGACCCGGGGCGGCTGTCGGGGCTATGCGACCTGGCCCTCGCGGAGCCAGGAGCGTCCACCGACGCCGCCCTCGCGGGTTTTTCCTTCCGACGATGGTCCCCGGAGGGAGAACCCCGGTCGGAGGAGCTCCGGCGACGGTCCGAGCTGGAGCCTTTCGACACGGAGGCCTCCGACGAGGTCCGGGTACGGCTGGGGTCAGCGAAGATTCTCTCACGCTGATGCCGCCGACTTCTCAACGCCTTCGAGGACAGTTTGCTGCAGGGCCCACAGATCAGTTCCTCATGATCCGGGCCCAGGCAGCGGAGGCAAAAGTCGTGTGTGTCGGTTAGTGACATATTTCGGTCACACCGACCACACCGCTTAAAGCCACTGGCAGCCATCGGGGGAAAAAGGGCCCCTGCGAGGTCAAAGGACCGGGCTGCCAGGGAAAACGAAAACGAAAGCTGACTAAGTCGAACCGAAAGAAAAAAGTATAAAATAAAGAGGAAAATCAACTTTTTCGCGGGGACAAGACGGGGACGTCTGTAGGGCTCCGCGGAAAAAAGAAGACTGGCTAAGATGGCACCTTCGGGCGGGAAGACGACCGCGCATGCGCGCTGCAATTCCCAAAGGCTTTCTTTGAAAGCTGGGGAAAATTGCTCCGCGAGGGCTCCGTCGGCGCCGACGTCACCCATAAGTGAGGACTGACTTCCTGCTTGGTCCTGGAGAAAGAAGTGTTTGTTGTGTTAATTTGCTTTAAAGGTTAAAAAATTAAAATAAAACAAAAAAAAAGGAAATTAGGTGACCGGACTAACTGTAATGTACCAAGCTGCAAATTGTGCCAGCACACTGCAAGGTCCCCCTGGTTGCCCACATCACAGAAACATTCAAGCCTAAGGGGATCCTACTTACGCTCTTCATCTAAGGTACTCTATATTATTCCATGCAAAATATGTGAAGAAAGGTGCTGCTATAGAGCAGATCATATGTTGATGACAAGAATAAAGTCACACAGATACAAGATCAAACACCTCTGTGAGGAAACACTTTTCAGATTCAGACTAATGCAGAATACTAAAAATGAGCTTTAAAACAATCCATGAACACAAAATTTTTGAAATTAAAATAAGATACTTAGAAACTAACAATAAATGACTTAACAAGGATCTGGATTTCCTATCACATTAAAAACATAAAAATGTACAGTTTTGTTACCTTCTGACCCCCACCCCTTTTCTCCCAGAGGCTATCACTGGAATGCTTTTATGATTGACATTGTATTCTAGTCTCTTGCTTATTCTGTTCTGAATTGTGGAAGGTGGGAAGTTATCCCAATAAAGCGTAGTTACTCACCTGTAACAGGTGATCTCCTGGAACAGCAGGAATTTGGTCTTCACATATGGGTATCATCGGTACCGACGGAGCCTGCGCAGGAACGCTCCCCAGCGTCCAATAGGAACGCTTTGAGAGCATCCCTCAGCACATGCGCGCTACCTTCCCGCCTTTCCAACTGTCCCTCTTCAGTTAAGTTTGTAGCTGAGTGAAAGGATAGAGGGAGAGAGGAAAGAGACAAAGAGATAGAGAGACAACTCCTAGGGGAGGTGAGTGGGTTGTGAAGACTAAATTCCTGCTGTTCCTGGAGATCACCTGTTACAGGTGAGTAACTACGCTATCTCCAGGAACAAGCAGGAATGCAGTCTTCATATATGGGGACTCCCTAGCTGAAGATGCCAGGGAGATAGCCCCAGGAAGGTGCCACCCTAGAAAGGTGGGAATCCTTCCTCCCATGGATCTCTGGCATTCCACCAGGGTTGGTGGGTAGGAGTTGAATTAGGTCTGAAAGAGATTTTGAACAGCAGCTTGGCCAAAGAAGGCTTCCCAACGGGAGGCTTTATCCAGGCAGTAGTGGGCTGTGAAGGTGTGCACCGAAGCCCAGGTGGCTGCTCGACAGATGACATCGATAGACACAAAGTGGCGATTAGCCATGGAAGTTGCCATGGCTCTCACGTTATGAGCTGTGACATGGCTCTCACGTTATGAGCTGTGACATGGCCACCAAGAGGAAGACCCTTATTCTCATAAGCAAAGGATATGCTTTGGGCAATCCATTTAGATAAAGTTCTTTTGGAGACTGGAAGTCCCAAATGACTAGGGTCAAAAGCTATAAAAAGTTGCGAGGACTTTCTATGTTGCTGTGTTCTCTGTAAGTAAAAGGCTAAGGCTCTTTTACAATCCAAAGTATGAAGGTTTCTTTCTGCATTAGAGGCGTGAGGCCTTGGAAAAAATACAGAAAGATAAATTGATTAATTTAAAAGAAAAGGCGAAACCACCTTTGGCATAAAGTGTGGATGAGTTCTAAGAACAACCATATCATGATGAAATCTAGTATAAGGAGGATCAGCCACTAAAGCTTGCAGTTCACTAATGCGACGTGCAGAGGTGATTGCAATTAGAAAGATGACCTTCCAGGTCAAAAACTTAAGGGTTGCAGTGGCTAAAGGCTCAAAAGGCGGCTTCATGAGCTGCCCGAGAACTAGATATAAATCCCATGCCGCTGGTGGTGGCTTAATGGGAGGTTTGGTTAATAGAAGACCTCTCATGAATCTGGATATGAGTGGATGAGAGGAAATTGGTTGTCCAGAGGCTTATAAGAAGCTGCAATTGCACTAAGATGGACTCTTACTGAATTGGTCTTTAGACCAGAATTCCATAAGTGAAGGAGGTACTCTAATAACAATTCTAAAGGTGTGACAAGGGGATTTAATCCCTTCTTGGAGCACCATATAGTAAAACGTTTCCACTTGAAGGCATAAGATCTTCTTGTGGAAAGCTTCCTAGAAGCCTGAAGGATATCCTTTACCTGTTGGGACAGGTTGAAATCCTGGAGGTCTAAGCCTTCAGCAACCAGGCCGTGAGGTGCAGGGACTGGGGATTCGGGGAGCCATAGCGTCCCGTCCTCTTGGGAAAGGAGATCTGGAGCATGCCCTAACTCCAGAGGTGCAGCTTGAGAGAGATGTAGCAGCAGGGGATACCACGCTTGGCGTGGCCATCGTGGCGCTATGAGGATCATGCGATCCCTGTCTCTCTGAAGCTTGAAGAGTGTTTTGGAGATGAGGGGAATGGGTGGGAAGGCATAAAGGAAGTCCTGACCGCAGTGAAGGAGGAAGGCATCCCTTGCCTGACAATTGTGAGCCGGAATCCTGGAACAGAACCGGGGACGTTTGGCATTCAGTGGACTTGCAAAGAGGTCTATGTTTGGAGTACCCCAGAGATGAAATATCTTTGCCACCTGGTCTAAGTGGAGGGACCACTCGTGAGGCAGCAGTACTCGACTGAGTTTGTCTGCCCAAAGGTTTTGAATGCCTGGAAGATATACCACTAGAAGGTGAATTTGATACTCTCTGGCGAGGGCCCACAGTCGTAAAGCTTCGTTGCATAACGACAGAGAGCCTGTCCCGCCTTGCTTGTTCACACAGAACATGGCTACTTAATTGTACGTCTGGACTAGGACTGTCTTGTAGCTGAGCTGGGTGTGGAATACTCGAAGAGCTAAACAGATTGCTCTTAATTCCAGGAGGTTTATGTGTAGACCAGCCTCCTGTGGAGTCCAGGTTCCCTGCGTAGAGAGATGATTCAGGTGTGCTCCCCAACCCACCTGTGATGCATCTGTTGTTAGGGTGGCCTGAAAGAGGGGTTGATGAAAAGGAGACCCCATTGCCAAATTTTCTAGGGATTGCCACCACTGGAGGGACAAAATTAGTCGTTGAGAGTTTATTATTTTGTCCGATAAATGACCTGTGGCCTGTGTCCACTGTGTGGATAAGGTCCACTGAGCTGCTCGCATGTGGAGGCGAGCATATGGGACTACATGAACTGTGGAAGCCATATGTCCTAGTAACTGTAGTAGCTCTCGAGCAGTTAGGGAGGATTTCCCTGCTGCTTGAGAAGCTAGTTGCATTATGCGAAGACACTGGGCCTGTGGAAGGAAAGCCCTTGCCTGTCTGGTATCTAGATAGGCTCCTATGAATTCCAGGCATTGGGAAGGAACAAGTTGAGATTTTGGGAAGTTTATTACCAACCCAAGTATTGGAGGATTCACATTGTGTGAGACAGTGCAGTGCTAGCCTCTGCAACTGTAGGGGCTCGAATGAGCCAGTCGTCTAAGTAAGGGAAGACGAATATCCCCAGGGTTCGTAGAAATGCAGCTACTACTGCCATGCATTTCGTGAATACCCTTGGTGCTGAAGCTAGACCAAAGGGAAGAACCCTGTACTGGAAATGTTTTCCCCTGAAAAGGAATTGTAAGAATTTCCTGTGATCTGGATGGATCAGAATGTGAGTGTATGCATCCTTTAAGTCTAGAGAGCAAAGCCAATCCTGGCTTTGAAGGTATGGCAGAAGAGTTCCTAGAGAAATCATTTTGAACTTCTCTCGAAACAGGTATTTGTTCAATTCTCTGAGGTTTAAAATGGGTCTGTGTCTTCCTGTGTTCTTTGGATTAAGAAAATAAGGGGAGTAGAACCCTGCACCCCGTTGAAAAATGGGTGCCTCCTCTATTGCCCCTTGGGCAAGAAGTGTTGAAACCTCGTGATCTAACAGATTGTTTGCAGAGGTTTGAGAATTGAATTGCTTTAGAATTGTGGGAGGGGGCATGCTGTGAAAATGAAGCTTGTACCCCTCTCCTACAATGGACAAAGTCCATTCTTCTGCTGTTATCTGATGCCATCTGTTAGCAAAGTGGCATAACCTGCCAGGGATATTGGGAGGTTGGGGACCCCTCAGAGGCAAGAAGGCTAAGCTCTCTAGGAAGGCGTCAAAGCCCTTGAGGGGGCTGAACCTGCAGAGCTGGTTGGGCTCTGGGGCCTTTTGGCTTATTTTGCTGTCTAGTTTGTCCCTTTTGGGCAACCTGACCCTGAGATTGACTCTGCTGGGTATAGGAAGGATAAAATTTCCTCTTTTTGCTGAAAGAGGGTTTTTTATAAGACTTCTTTTTGGTTGGAATGGCTGTAGATTTTGACAATCTATCAAGAGTAGTATTGTCAGCATCTAACTCATTAGCCTTTTCCTGCCAGTTCTTGCCGAAGAGATTCTCTCCCGTGCAAGGAATGTTGCCTAACTTGTCCTGTACCCAAGTCTCCAAGTCTGATGCCTGAAGCCAGGCAATCCGTCGTGCGCCAATGGCAATAGCAGAGGTTCTGCTGATGCATTCAAAGCAGTCAAAGGCTGCACGATTTACAAACTTGGAGACATCTTGAGCATGCTTAACTAGAGCAAGAAAGTCTTGTCTCTTGTCATCTGGGAGAAATGGGCTCATAAGCTCCAAATCTCCTGCAACTTCCTTGAGGAACATTCCCATATACAGTATATATGAACTGATCCTAGCTGAAAGCATGGAAGTCTGAAAAGTTTGGCGCCCAAAAGAGTCCAGAGTCCTGCATTCACGACCTGGAGGATTGGATGCATGCATCTTTGCACTTTTCATCCTACGCATTGCTGACTCCACCACCATTGAATGGTGTGGCAGCTGAGTCTTTTGAAATCCAGGACATGGCGGAACTCGATACATAGTATCAAGTCTCCTAGAGTGAGGAGATGTAGTCAGAGGTGTCTCCCACATTCTGAGCATCAAGTTATGCAGAATTTCATGGATGAGCAGAGTGGCTGCCCCCTTTGGAGCTTTAGGATATTGGAGAATTTCCAATTTCTTTGCTCTGGGTTCCTCTTCAGGAGCCACCGTGATTGAAAGGCCCTTGGCCATATCACGAATAAAATCCTGAAAAGACATGTCCTCTGGAGGTGACATTCTGCATTGGGGAGAAGAGGGATCCTCTGGGAGAAACCCTCTAGTACCAGCAGAATTGTCAGAGTCTTCGGAATCAGAGGATTCAAAGTATTCCTGACCACGATGCTCAAGCACAGCACAGTCCCAGTATCGATCCAAGTCGGTACCGAGTTGATCCGGTACCAATCTGTCTAGTCCAGCCAAAGATGGCGTGGGAAGAATTCCCACCAGGGCCGGTACCGGTATCTGTACAGGTGTAGGTACCGGCATCGGTGTCAATGTCGGTACCCGTTGGACCAACAGTACCGCAATTGAGAGAAGAGCTGTGATGCTGCGTTCGATAGCGAGGAACCTCTTGTCTATCGACGCTGCCGATGCCTGGGTATCGGTACCGGTGAAAACGGCCGGAACCCCTGAGCATGGCACAGGTAGTTCTTGTGAGGTCGGGGCCTCGAGAACATCCTGAAGCCCCACTGATGCTTTGGAAGCCGAAGCCTCCCACCGGGGCTGCTTTGCCGGTGTGGTTCCCTCAAAGGCAATGCCAATGGCCTCTCGATGCTTAGCAGGAGAGCTACCCTTTGAGGACCAGCTTTTATGTTTAGTTACCTGAGATCCATGGGAGGAAGAGGAGGCCCTTGAAGATTTATTTATTTTATTTTTATTTATTTAACTGTATTTATATCCCGCTTTTCACCGGGTCAAAGCGGTGGAACTTATAACATGGGGGGGGGGGATCAAATGTGGGGGGGGCCATCACCGGGGGCTCAACATTGATGATTTGGGATGAACATAGAGACTGACAAGATAGCATAGTTACTGGTTTGGACTTCTTGGAGAGGAATAGGGGGGGTTCCTATTCAAAGATGTTCTTGGAATAGGATGGTTTTCAGCTGCTTTTTGAATGATGGGAGATCACCGTTGTTCTTGATGTGGTTTGGTAGAGAGTTCCAGAGGGATGGAGCATAGAGTTCAAAGGCTCTTTTGCAGGTCCGTTGTGTTGCTTTGGTTCTTTTGTGGGGGATGGCAACGGAGCTGTTGGAGGATTGTCTGGTTGTTCTGCTGTGGGTTGGGCGAGGCAGTAGGGCGTGGAGTGGGGTGCCCTGTGTTTGGTGGATGGTTTTATGGGTGAGTAGAAGAGTTTTGTACTTGATTCTTGCTTCGATGGGGAGAATATGAAGGTCTCTCAAAATTGGGGTGATGTGGTCTCGTTTCTTTTCATTGTGAATTATTCTCGCCGATGTCAATGCAATGGATCTGGCATCCGAAGAAAAGATACCGAGCTTTGCAGCCCGGTTCTGTCTTCCTCTTTTAGTCATCCCCATACAGGAGAGACATTCAGATGGAGAATGTTCAGGCCCTAAACATTTAAGACACCAATCATGGGTGTCAGTGACAGAAATAGTACCGCCACACTTAGTACATTTTTTAAAACCACTAGTTGGTTTTTCCATGTTTTAGGAATATGGGGCCTAGTGCCCAAAATGGCGCCTAGCACCAAAAAAGAAAGGTTTCTGAAGAGAAACAGCTCAAAGTATAAGTTTGGGGGGGTTTTTGGAAAAGAAAAGAAAAGAAAAGAACCGGCGGTACCGGTAAGCGTCGTGCGGCAGGCAAACGCGACCACAAGAAAACTATTTTAAAGATGGAATTTTCTGCGGTAACAGGGTATGGATCCTGTCGGCTCCACGGAAAACGAAGAACTGAAGAGGAACAGTTGGAAAGGCGGGAAGGCAGCGCGCATGTGCTGAGGGATGCTCCCAAAAGTGTTCCTATTGGACGCAGGGGAGCGTTCCCACGCAGGCTCCGTCAGTACCGATTATATTCATATGTGAAGACTACATTCCTGCTTGTTCCTGGAGATAGCCTCTCTCCATCCACAGCAGCCACTGAGGTGGTTCTAGTATTTTGCAGTGGGGTTCACCTGGGAAGACTGTTGCGTCTGATGCTTTGAGAATCTATAGGAAGGGAAAGCACAGTTACTTACCTGTAACAGGTGATCTCTGGGAACAGCAGGAATAAGTCTTCACATATGGGTACGTCGGTACCGACGGAGCCTGCGCGGGAACGCTCCCCAGCTTCCCAAAAAGGAAAGCTTTTGGGAGCATCCCACAGCGCCTGCGCGCTGCCTTCCCGCCTTTCCTAACCAACTCTCCTCAGTTCGAGTTTAAAGCTGAGACAATAGAGAGAGAGAGAGAGGAAAGGAAAGATAGAAAAGAGATACAACTCCTAAGGGAGGTGGGTGGGTTGTGAAGACTTATTCCTGCTGTTCCCAGAGATCACCTGTTACAGGTAAGTAACTGTGCTATCTCCAGGAACAAGCAGGAATGAGTCTCCTTCACATATGGGGACTCCCTAGCTGAGATGCCTGGGAGATCCCCAAGGATATGGAGACCCTGAAAGGGGTCTGCGTCCTCCTATGGATCTCAGGCATCCATCCAGGGAAGGAGGGCAGGAGTTGTTTAAGAATGGAACAGGTGTCTGAGGACAGCCTGACCAAACAAGGCATCCCGGCGGGAATCCTTGTCCAAGCAGTAATGGGCTGTGAAGGTATGAACAGAGGCCCAGGTGGCTGCTCGACAGATCTGGTCGATGGACACAGAATTTAGATGAGCCATAGAGGTGGCCATGGCCCTCACATTATGAGCTGTGACATGGCTCTCCAGAGAAAGGTTCTTACTCTGGTAGGCGAAAGAAATACACTGAGCAATCCAAGTGGACAGTGTTCTCTTAGAGACTGGAAGTCCCAAGTGAGAAGGATCAAAAGCAACAAAAAGCTGGGAAGACTTTCTATGTTGCTGTGTCCTATGTAAGTAAAAAGCAAGAGCTCTTTTACAATCCAGCGTATGAAGATTCCTCTCTGCACTGGATGCATGAGGAGCTGGAAAAAATACAGGTAAATATACCTCTTGATTAAGATGAAAAGGTGACACCACTTTAGGCATAAAGTGTGGATTTGTCCTAAGGACTACCTTGTCATGATGGAACCTTGTATAAGGTGGATTAGCCATTAAGGCCTGCAGTTCACTGATGCGGCGAGCAGAAGTGACTGCAATGAGGAAAATAAACTTCCAGGAAAGAAATTTCAAGGAGGTAGTGGCTAAGGGTTCAAAAGGTGGCTTCATAAGCTGACCAAGAACCAAATTTAAGTCCCATGCCACCGGAGGAGGCCTAATGGGAGGTTTAGTTAAAGTTAGGCCTCTCATGAATCTTGAAATAAGAGGATGAGAGGAGATAGGTTGCCCATTGATGGGCTTAAGGGATGCTGCAATAGCACTCAAATGGACTCTTACTGAATTTGTCTTGAGTCCTGCATTGGAGAGATGCAGGAGATAGTCTAACAAAGAAGTTAAAGGTAGTGCCAGAGGGTCAAGACCCTTTTCAGCACACCAAATGGAAAATCTTTTCCACTTAAAAGCATAGGAACGCCTGGTGGAAGGTTTCCTGGAAGCATGGAGGATATCCTTCACCTGCTGAGAAAGATTCAAGTCTTGAAGGTCTAGGCCTTCAGTAACCAAGCTCTGAGGTGAAGGGACTTGGGGTTTGGGTGCCACAAAGTCCCTTCCTCCTGAGACAGAAGGTCTGGAGCAGCTCCCAAGTCCAGAGAGGGGGCTTGGGAGAGATGCAGAAGCAGAGGGTACCACACTTGGCGTGGCCAGCGTGGAGCTATGAGGATCATAGATCCTTGATCCCTCTGGAGTTTGAACAGAGTCTTGGGAATCAAGGGAATGGGTGGAAAGGCATACAGGAAGCCCTGACCCCAATGAAGGAGGAAGGCATCCTTGGCCTGAACTCCCTGACACGGAATTCTGGAACAGAACTGGGGAAGTTTGGCATTCCACGGACTTGCAAAGAGGTCTATGTCCGGGGTTCCCCATTCTTGAAATATTCTGAGTACCTGATCCATGTGCAGGGACCATTCGTGTGGAAGCAGAACTCGACTGACTCTGTCTGCCCAAGAGTTTTGGATTCCTGGGAGATATACTGCCAGGAGATGGATTTGATGCTCTCTGGCGAAGGCCCACAATCTTAGAGCTTCGTTGCAAAGCGACAGAGAGCCAGTTCCTCCTTGCTTGTTTATGTAAAACATGGCTACCTGATTGTCCGTATGAAAAATAGACTGTCTTGTAGCTGAGGAGGGTATGAAAGACCTTGAGAGCTAGAAACACTGCTCGAAGTTCCAAGTGGTTGATATGAAGAGAGGTCTCCTGTGGGGACCAAGGGCCTTGGGTGGAGAGGTCTTGTAGATGAGCTCCCCAGCCTGTTTGGGAGGCATCTGTTGTGAGGGTTGCTTGGGGCAACAACTGTTGGAAGGGGGACCCCAGCAACAGATTTTGAGTGGACATCCACCATTGGAGAGACCAAAAGAGACGTTTGGAGGTTGCTATTTGGTCTGAGAGAGCTCCTGAAGCTTGAGTCCACTGGGTGGACAAAGTCCATTGAGCTGCTCTCATGTGTAGGCGAGCATAGGGTACCACATGTACTGTGGAAGCCATGTGGCCTAGCAGTTGTAGCATCTCCCTGGCAGTTAAGTGGCTCTTTGACTGAATCTGGGAGGCTAGCTGCACTAGACGTTGGCAATGGGCCTGAGGAAGGTAGGCCCTTGCAGTGGTGGTATCCAACCAGGCCCCTATGAATTCCAGGGACTGAGTAGGGATGAGCTGGGACTTTGGGAGGTTTACTACCAGTCCCAGATACTGCAGAATGCGCCTTGTGCGGTCCAGGGAAATCTGGGCCTCTGACTGAGATGGAGCTCGGATGAGCCAGTCGTCCAGGTATGGGAAGACAAATATTCCCAGAGTGCGTAGAAATGCAGCAACTATTGCCATGCATTTGGTGAACACTCTCGGAGCAGAGGCCAGAACAAAAGGAAGGACTCTGTATTGGTAATGGTTTCCCTGGAAAAGAAAACGTAGGAATTTTCTGTGAGATGGATGGATGAGAACATGTGTGTACGCATCCTTGAGATCTAGAGAACAAAGCCAATCCTGACTTTGAAGGTATGGAAGGAGAGTGCCCAGAGAAAGCATCTTGAACTTCTCCTTGCATAGAAATTTGTTCAATTCTCTGAGATCTAGAATGGGTCTGTATCCCCGTCTTCTTTGGAATGAGAAAATAGGGGAGTAGAACCCTGACCCTTGTTGAAGAAGAGGAACTTCTTCTATTGCCCCTTGGACAAGAAGGGTAGTTATCTCCTGACCTAGAAGGTCGAGAAGAGATGTGGGAGAATTGAAGTGTCTCACCATAGTGTGGGGAGGAAGGTCTGAGAAATGAAGTTTGTAGCCCTCTCTTATGATGGAGAGGGTCCACTGCTCTGATGTGATTTGCTCCCATCTGGGAGCAAAATGAGCTAACCTTCCTGGAATGGTGAGAGGTTCTGGCTGTGTTAAAGCCAGAAAGGCTAAGTTCTCTAGCATCAAGTCAAAAACCCTGAGGGGGTTGGGACTGCTGGGTTACAGCAGCCCCTGTAGACTTAGGCCTGGCCTGCTTAGGTTGCTGACGCTTAGCGGTAAAGCGACCTGTAGAAGATTGTTGGCCAGAAGTGGAAGGAAACCTGCCCTTTTTGAAAAAAGACTTTTTAAAAGTCTTTTTCTTGGCAGGAATGGAGGTAGACCTTGAAAATCTATCCAGAGCAGAATTCTCTGCATCCATTTGAGTGGCTTTAATTTGCCACTCTTTGCCAAACAGATTTTCACCTGTACAGGGCAGATTTCCTAAGCCATCTTATTTATTTATTTTATTTATTTTATTTAACACTCATTTATATACCACAACTTCCAAAGTTCAGTTGCGGTGTACAATTAACAAAGCGCAGTTTGTTTTACATAGAACATCTTAAAAATTTTACATCATAAGTTAAACAGAGCAACGAGTAATAAACTAAACAGTATATTTAAGCTAGAGCATTGTGAGTAACAATTAACTAACAAATGTAATGTCTAAAACAGCATAAGACAGTACATAACATATGCAACTATATACATGTGGAGGTATTTGGGTATAAGAGCTTGGATCTTGAACCCAGGGTTCTAAATCAGAAGCCTGGAGCCAAGCAATTCTGCGAGCAGCTATGGCAATGCCTGAGGCTCTACTGGCACCTTCAAAGGAGTCAAAGGCTGCCCTGTTCGAAAACTTGGAGATGTCCTGAGTATGCTTAAGCCACATGCGGAATTCTTCCCTTTTATCTTCTGGAATAAAAGGGAGGAAAGTGTGCAGTTTTTCTGCCACTTCTTTTAGAAACATACCCATATAAAGGCTATATGAGTTGATTCTGGCAATAAGCATACTGGCCTGGAAGATTTTCCTACCAAAAGCATCCAAGGTCCTGCATTCTCTTCCTGGAGGAGCAGAAGAGTGTCTCTTTGTACTCTTTATCCTCTTCATAGCTGACTGCACCACAATGGAATGGTGAGGAAGCTGAGTTTTCTGGAACCCAGGACAAGGAGGGACACGATACATAGTGTCCAACCTGCGAGAATGAGGAGAGAGAGTGAGAGGAGTCTCCCATAAATCAATCATGTGTTCATGAAGAATCTCATGAATTGGTAAGGTGACTGCCTCTTTAGGAGCCCTAGAGTATCCTAAAATATCTATTTTTTTTGCTCTAGGCTCTGATTCAGAGGTTACTGAAATAGAGAGTCCTTTAGCTACTTCTCTTATGAAGTCTTGAAAGGACAAGTCCTCTGGAGGAGACATTCTTCTTTTTGGAGAAGAAGGCTCCTCAGGAAGGGCTATGGATACTTCAGGAGACTCATCTGATGTATCAGAATCCTCAGAGGAATCGAAGTATCGCCTGTCAGGGTGCTCTTCTAACGCTCGATACGCGTATCGAGCGGTATCGACACGCGTATCGAGCGGTATCGACACGCGTATCGAGCGGTATCGACATCGGGCGTCCTCGGTACCGGATCGGTACCGAGAAGTAGCCCTGGACAAGGAACCGCAGCAGTCGGTATCCTGGTCGATGTCGATGCAGTCGGTATCCTGGTCGATGTCGATGCAGTCGGTATCCTGGTCGATGTCGATGCAGTCGGTACCGGCATCGGCGCTGGTGCCGGTATCGGAGCCGATACCGACAACGGAGCTCGTTGCGGTACCGCCGGCGTCGCAGCTTGAATGAAGGCTGAAATAGCCTGCTGCATGGACAGAACATTCTGATCCATCGACGCCATGAATGCCTGGAGATCGGTACCGGTAGATTGTGCCGGTACCCCAGAGCATTCTAACAGGTGATCGGTCGAGGCCGTGCCATCGATGTCAACCTGTAACCCCATAGGAGGAGCTTTGGAAGCCGGAGCTTCCCGCCGGGGTTGTTTGGCTGGTGCAGGATCCTCGAGGGCAAGCCCGGAGGCATCTCGATGCTTAGAGGGAGATCTACCCTTCGAGGACCTGCTAGGTTTATGTTTGGTTACCTGAGATCCTTCAGGAGAAGAAGACCTGGAAGATGTCGATGCTACTGCTGGTGCCTCAGCGGGAAACAGCACATGGAGCTTAGTTGCTCGGTTCTGTAACCCCCGTTTAGACCTTAGGGAGCAGGACGGACAATCCGGAATGGAGTGTTCAGGACCCAAACATTTAAGACACCATTCATGGGTATCTGTAACAGAAATAGTACCGCATTTTTTGAACCCGGAGGTTGGTTTTTCCATGAGGGAAATTTTCTTGTGGGCCCTGAGGCCTTAAGAGAAAAAATACACCAAGTGAGGAAAAAATATCGATTTTTTTTTTTTTTTTTTAAAGAAAGAAAGAAAGAAAAGACCGGCGGTACCGGTCCGGAGTCGGGGAAGGCAGACACGCGACCAAAGAAATAAAAATAAAATAAAGAACTTCTTCAGCGGTGACAGGGCTCGACCTGCTGGCTCCGCGACAAAGAAGAACTGAGGAGAGTTGGTTAGGAAAGGCGGGAAGGCAGCGCGCAGGCGCTGTGGGATGCTTCCAAAGCTTTCCTTTTTGGGAAGCTGGGGAGCGTTCCCGCACAGGCTCCGTCGGTACCGACGTACCCATATGTGAAGACTCATTCCTGCTTGTTCCTGGAGATTCTAACTTAGCTTTCAATCCCCCTCTGGATATGTGATGGAGCAGCTGCACCTGTGTGTGGCCTCCTGGAAGAGTTCATTCTGCCAGCAGACAGCCAGTGCAGCTTCTAAATGTGATACATACCTTTCACCAGCAACTCAGCTCCTGAATGACAGATGACAAGAGTAGATACACAGCTCAGCACATACTGCCAATTCACCTCCTGGGTCTCCAGAACCTCCTGTAAGTGATTAATCAGCTTCTCCGCACTAAGCACTACAAAGAGCTGCAAAAGAAAATATTCATTCACTTGAGACCATAATCCTAAGCATCACTCCTTTCCAGGCAGATTCAGACAGATTGTAAGGACTGATTTTATTAATGGCGACCACTACCTATTATGATGCTCCAGTGTCAGCTTTCCAGATACTTGGATTGCATTCTGGATTTGGAGGGGGATCTTGACCATCCACTTCCCTTTCACAGAAGCCAAGAGTTAAGGAATCTTCAGTGGCAGCTTAATAGCCAATCCTTTTATCATACTGCACAGTAAGATCGCCTCCCCCAGTCAATCCCAAGAGGAAACACTGAAGGCCTGCTTTATTGGGGCTTTTTTCTCAAATGGATTTATGGATACAGACCTCAATTAATCAGGCCCAAGAGTTGATGGACAGTTGCACCAGTGTACAGTACTCCTCTCACAGCATGTTCTAGGGGAGGCCCTTCAGACTTGTTCTTCAATACAATTATTAGCATTGCAATTTATCATAATAGAAGGTGAAATTAGGCCTTACCTGATAATTTGCTTTCATCGAGTCCTTCCAGTCCAGTTGCATGGGTCATCTCCCCTCATCAGCAGCTGGAGACTGAGCATGTCAAGTTTTGATGATGTCATGATACAAGGGCTCTGTGCACCTTCCTCAAGACCAGTATCCCAATGACAAAGCATACTCCAAAGAGAGCAATATTAATCAATATGTTATCGTTCTTTTTTTTTAATCTCTTTCTAATAGATCAGAAAACAATATGCAGCTTAACAGTGAAAAAGGAGAACCAGAGCCCTCTTGAGAAAACTGACACTGTAGGGTCTCCCCTCCTTTCAGAGAGTATAAGACAGTACAGTTTGTGCAGTGTCTGGGATTTTTGATGATGGATCACATTTCTAATGTATTTCTTTATCAGTTGGAGATAGCAACCATCAAGAAAAATCCCAGACACTGTACAAACTTGATAGACTCTTCACAATCCGGGCTTGCCTTAAGAACTGAAGATGAGTGTGTTCTGGACTGGAATGGAGGGACTCAAAGAAAGCAAATTAGAAGGTAAGGCCTAATTTCACCTTCCTTATCATCCTACCAGTCCAGTTCAGACACTTGGGATGTACCACAGCAGTATTCAAACTCGGGGGGGGGGGAGGGGAGACCATGAGCCCGGCCCATAGCACACAGGCTCCAAACTACACATCATTCTTGGCTTGCACATCAAGCCGGTAGTGACACAGAAAGGTATGAAAGGACAACCACGTCCCTGCCTTACAGATATTAACCAGAGGGACTAGACCGAACTCCGCCCAAGAGATGGCTTGTGCCTTGGTCGAATGAGTGCACAGCCCTCGGGGAAGAGGGTTACGCTTCACCAAATAATGCTGAGGAAATCGCCCCTTCAACCATCACGCCACAGAGACTTTAGATGTCGCCTCCCCTTTGCGTGGATCCACAAACAGCACAAAAAGATGATACGACTTCCGAAAAGGCTTGGTTCACTTCAGATACCGACTGAAGACTCTGCATACTTCCAACAGATGATGCTGCCAGTCCTCTGTGCTTTGCCCCTGATTGGAGAGATTGTCCATATTTATTTTATTTATTTATTTATTTAATTGGATTTTTATACCGCCTTATCATACAATCAAAGCGGTTTAACAAAAGAGAAAATTAGTAATAGTGAAAAAATCTGTGATAATATATACATAGTTTGTAAATATATGATTAAATGTCTTGGGAAAAGGTGCACTATATATATTGTGAGCTATACTATAAAGTGAGCTATTGTACAATGTATATATAAATAATTGCTTTCTTAAAAATTAATTAGTTGATTGCATGACCGTAGTGCTCCGTAAACAAAACTGTTTTCAGTTGTTTTCTAAAGTCTTTGATGTCCTGAGCTGCTCTCAGATCATTAGGTAGGGAGTTCCAGATGGAAGTCGCAGCAAACGAGAAAGCTCTCTCAGAGGTCTCCTTGCGTGTTTTTCTGATGTCATTTGAGGAGCTGATTCTATTTTCAGATACACTTCTCCTAGGTCTGTTGCTAATATCTGACCGGATAAGATACGTCAGACTTTTTGCAGAACATTGTTGCTTTATCTTGAAAATATAAATTACTGTTTTGTATTTAATACGAGATGATATTGGTAACCAATGAAGCTCCTTTAAGATAGGAGTTATATGCTCTTTACTTGATAGACCAAAAATTATACGAGCAGCGGTGTTTTGTGCTAACTGTAAAGGCTTCAGTGACTGCTTAGCTAGACCCAGATATATTGGATTGCAGAGTCAAGTAATGGTGTAATTAGAGCATGACAAACATTGCGGAAGTGAACAGTTTCCAGAAGCGGCCTTAGTCTTCTGATGATTTTCATTCTATAATAAGCGCTTCTAATCGTCTTGTTTATGTGTGATCTGAGATTTAATTCCTTGTCTAGAGTAACTCCAAGATATTTCACTTCTGATTTAATAGGAATAATTGAATTATCTATCTTGATGACAGGTGGATGTGCAAAATTTTGGTTACGAGATACAAATAATGCCTCTGTCTTGCTAAAATTAATTTGCATATTGTTGGTTTTACACCAGGTGGACATTTGTGATAGACAATCTGTGATGCTGGAAAAATCAGGTTTCTCGATGGAGATAGTTGTGAAAATCATAATATCGTCAGCATAAATTGTATACTTTATGCCACTTTTTAATGGAATATTGCAAATTGGCTGCAAATAAATGTTGAAGAGAAGCGAAGAAAGAGCGGAACCTTGTGGCACACCTTGTAATACTCTTATGGGCAGAGAAGTTTTTTGTCCAATCTTTACTTGTAAAAATCTCTCTGTCAGATATGATTGAAACCATTTTAATGTGACCCCATGTAGACCAATCTCCTCTAATCTATGTAATAACCTATTGTGATCTACAGAATCGAATGCAGCCGAAATGTCTATAAAAATCATTATAATACCCTTTTTAATGTCATCAATGGTACGGAGAACGTAATCAAAAAGATAAATCATTAAGGTTTCAACTCCATGGTTTGGGCGAAAACCATGTTGGTTATCGTCTAAAGGCGCATGAATATCAATGTGTTCTTGGAGTTGAAGTTGCACTGTCTTTTCAATGATTTTCGCTAAAAAGGGTATGCTGGAAATAGGCCGGTAGGCAGCTGGGTTATTCTTGTCTAACGTTGTCTTTTTCGGGATTGGTCTAACAGTTGCAAGCTTTAAGTGCTTTGGTAAATTACCTTGAGAGAGGGAATTATGCACAATGTTTTGTATTATGTGAATAAAATTTGACTTTGTGGACTTTATCCAAGATACAGGACATGGATCGGTTGGAGAAGTGCATGTGTTTATGGAAGAGATAATGTGCGAGAGTTGCTCTTTAGAAGGAAAAGAGAATGTATTCCAGACCCTGAAATTTGAGACCAAATTCAAGTTGAGACTAAATATATCTTTTACCTTAGAGTGGAATTTTTCCTTAATATAATCTGCATACTTCTGTGGTTCAATTTCAGCTTCACCTTCTGTTTTTTGCTCTTTTGTTAAACTCTTTACAATTTCAAAAAGCTCTCTAGGTTTGTTGATGGAGTTATTTATTATATTTGTATGGTATTCTTTCTTTGAGACTTTAATACGTTCGTCGTATAGCTTTTGTTTTGTTAAATATATCTGCTTTAATTCTGAAACCTTATTCCTTCTCCATTTACGCTCTATTCTTCTGAGATCTCTTTTCATCAGACGTATAGCATTAGAATACCATGGCTTGTGATGTAGCTTATTGATCCTTGATTTCCTTGGACTTGTGTCTGTCATTCTAGCTGCATTAGAAATTATGTAATTCCATTTGTTTACTTGTGTCTCTATTTCTACTGAATCGTCAGATAGATGAGGTAAGGTATCCTGTATAAATGTATCTTTGTCAAATTTTTTAAAACGTCTATGATAGCATTTGTCATCTAGTCTTAAATTATTTTTTGTTTGTAATAAAATTTCCATACTAACTATGTAGTGATCTGACCATGGAACTGGGGTAATGGTAGGAATTGAAATTAGACTTCCTAAGGTCAAATCATTTGAGGCAAAGATGAGGTCTGGCGAGTAACCATATATGTGTGTAGGTTTCTTGACTATTTGTGTGAAATTTAGTGAGCCCATTGCTTGAAGAAAGGTCTCGGAGTCTCTGCAGTTAATGGATTTAAGGTTGAAGTCACCTAGCACTATTGTGGGTTTGTACGGGGAAGTGATAGAACAAATAGACTCCAGTGTTGAGGCAAGCTCAGCAGAAGACGCTTTTGGTGCTCTATAATGTAGACTAATTGCCATGTGCTTATTCTCAATGTTAATGGAGTTACATTGTTGCGATTCTAAACTACATTGTATTTTGAATCGTAAATTCTTTTTTGCGATTATAAGGACACCTCCTCCACGTCTGACAGATCTAGAGCAGCTATAAGCAGAGTAAGAATCTGGGACAAGCTGATTGAGAATTACATTATCATACGGATGTAGCCAAGATTCTGTGATGCATAGCACGTCTATTTGTGCTTCATCTATATGATCAACTATAGTTTGGATTTTATTGCATACAGATCTAGCATTAATTAATTCAATGCTAATTAGCTTCTCTGAATTGGATAATGCTTGAATTACATTTGTTTTGACATGAGATCTTTCATTTAGATGCAAATGCCTATCAGAGCTATGATTAATACAAGTGCCATATTGCCGTGGCTGCGGTTTTACGAAAATGTATTTGCATAACACTATCCAAGTGAAAGGGGGTAGCCAACTATAATTGCTTTGGCTATATTGCTGTTGTAGGATTACAGGGAAACCTTGTAAACAGATGAGGTAGAATGGTAAAAACAACATTGCATGTATATAAGAGACGACACTATAAGTCTATACTTGCACTTGGTTGAAAGTTGTTTTTCATGTTCATGCATATAACTTCTTCTTCTTCGCCTAGGGTCCCGCCTAAGGGCCACGCCAAAGGGCCCTCTTGCGAGGCCCTCAGGCGCGGGCCCGCAAGGCGTGGGCACGCCTTTGCTTAGGCAGTTCTAAATCTGTTGTAAAGAGCAGTGATTGGTTGCAGGTTTATTTTCAATCGCAGCTCAAACAAACACACACAGCTGATTCTCTCTCTGATCTCCCCGATCGCTGAAAAGCCCTTGCTTAGGCAGTTCTAAATCCGTTGTAAAGAGCAGTGATTGGTTGCAGGTTTATTTTCAATCGCAGCTCAAACAAACACACACAGCTGATTCTCTCTCTGATCTCCCCGATCGCTCAAAAGCCCTTGCTGAGGCAGTTCTAAATCCGTTGTAAAGAGCAGTGATTGGTTGCAGGTTTATTTTCAATCGCAGCTCAAACAAACACACACAGCTGATTCTCTCTCTGATCTCCCCGATCGCTGAAAAGCCCTTGCTTAGGCAGTTCTAAATCCGTTGTAAAGAGCAGTGATTGGTTGCAGGTTTATTTTCAATCGCAGCTCAAACAAACACACACAGCTGATTCTCTCTCTGATCTCCCCGATCGCTGAAAAGCCCTTGCTTAGGCAGTTCTAAATCCGTTGTAAAGAGCAGTGATTGGTTGCAGGTTTATTTTCAATCGCAGCTCAAACAACACACACAGCTGATTCTCTCTCTGATCTCCCCGATCGCTGAAAAGCCCTTGCTTAGGCAGTTCTAAATCCGTTGTAAAGAGCAGTGATTGGTTGCAGGTTTATTTTCAATCGCAGCTCAAACAAACACACACAGCTGATTCTCTCTCTGATCTCCCCGATCGCTGAAAAGCCCTTGCTTAGGCAGTTCTAAATCCGTTGTAAAGAGCAGTGATTGGTTGCAGGTTTATTTTCAATCGCAGCTCAAACAAACACACACAGCTGATTCTCTCTCTGATCTCCCCGATCGCTGAAAAGCCCTTGCTTAGGCAGTTCTAAATCCGTTGTAAAGAGCAGTGATTGGTTGCAGGTTTATTTTCAATCGCAGCTCAAACAAACACACACAGCTGATTCTCTCTCTGATCTCCCCGATCGCTGAAAAGATGGCTTGGTGTAGCGGCTGCTGGAAAGGAGACCCCGTGAGAAGGTTTTCCAGCGACTGCCACCATTGTAGGGATGAAATAAGGCATGCAGAGTTTCTGATTTTGTCCCCAAGGCGACCTGACGCCTGTGTGCACTGAGAGGCCAGGGTCCACTGGGCTGCTCGCATGTGTAGGCGAGCATAGGGGACCACATGAACAGTGCATGCCATATGCCCCAGCAGCTGAAGCATTTCTCAAGCAGTTAGAAAAGTTTTCATAGCTGCTTGAGAGGCCAGCTGGAGTATCCAAGCACAGCAGAGTTGTGGCAAGAAAGCCCTTGACTGTCGTGTGTCTAGAAGAGCCTCTATGAACTCTAGCGATTGAGAAGGGGCGAGATGGAATTTTGGGAGATTTATGACCAGTCCCAAGTATTGTAGGATTTGCATTGTGTAGGAAAGGGCAGAACTGGCTTCTGGAGCTTTTGAAGCTCGGATTAGCCAGTCTTCTAAGTAGGGGAAGACGAATATCCCTAGAGTTCTTAGGAATGCTGCTACTACTGCCATGCATTTTGTGAAGACTCTTGGGGTAGAAGCCAGGCCAAAGCGTAGAACCCTGTATTGGTAATGTCTTCCCTGAAAAAGGAACTGAAGAAACTTTATGTTCCGCATGATATGTGTATATGCGTCCTTTAGGTTTAGAGAACATAGCCAATCCTGACTCTGAATGTAAGGGAGAAGTGTTCTGAGAGAAATCATCTTGAATTTTTCTCGGAACAGATACTTGTTTAACTCCCTGAGGTCCAGAATGGGCCTGTACCCCCCCCCCCTGTCTTCTTTGGTATGAGGAAGTAGGGGGAGTAAAACCATGTGCCCTGTTGAGAAAGAGGTACCTCCTCTATTGCCCCCCGAGCAAGAAGTGAGGTGACCTCTTGGCACAAGAGCACAAGAGAGTGGTGAGGGGGAGCCAAGAATTGAACTCTCTTGGAGCAGAGGGGGAGCCAAGAATTGAACTCTCTTGGAGCAGAGGGAGGGGGCATACTGTGGAAGTGGAGTTTGTACCCCTCCGTCACAATGGAGAGAGTCCACTGCTCTAAAGTTATCTGTTGCCACCTCTTGGCAAAATGACAGAGAGTGCCTGGAATATTGAGAGGCTCTGGATCCTTTAGAGGTCAGATGACTAGGTTCCCTAGGAAGGAGTCAGAGACCTTGTGGAGGCAGTGTCTGCTGAGCTGGTTGAGCTCTGGGGACTTGAGCCTTCCTCTGTTGTTTGGGTTGCTGCTGACCCTTTTGGGGAGCATGGACTGGAAAGTGGACAGTCTTGGTGTAAGATGGATAAGAATTTCTTTTTCTTGTTGAAAAAGGGTTTCTTACCTGTCTTTTTTTAGCTGGGTTGGTAGTGGTCCTTGATAGTATATTCAAGGTAGTGTTCTCGGACTCAAGCTGAGAAGCTTTGTCCTGCCAATCCTTGCCAAAGAGGTTTTCTCCTGTGCAAGGAATATTCCCCAGCTTGTCTTGCACACTGTTCCAAATCAGATGCTTGTAACCAAGCAATCCGACTTGCACCGATAGAGATAGCAGAGGTTCTGCTAATGCATTCAAAACAATCAAAGGTTGCCCGGTTCATGAACTTAGGAACATTTTGGCCATGTTTGACCAGAGTGAGGAAATCGGCCCTCTTGTCATCGGGCAGAAGAGGAGCCATGAGTTCCAAATCTTTTGCAACCTCCCGAAGAAACATACCCATGTAACGTATGTAAGAACTTATTCTAGCCAACATGGAGGATTGAAAGCATCGACGCCCAAAGGCATTAGGCGTCCTCGCCTCACGGCCCGGAGGGTTGGAAGAATGCGTCTTAGCACTCTTGATTCTGCGCATCGCCGATTCCACCACCATGGAATGGTGTGGTAATTGGTTTTTTTTGGAACCCGGGACACTGCGGTACCCAGTACATTATATTGAGTCTTCGAGAAAGCACAGTTACTTACCTGTAACAGGTGATCTCCGGAACAGCAGGAATTAGTCTTCACACGTGGGAGACGTCGCCGACGGAGCCCGCACGGGAATGCTCCCCAGCATCCAAACACAAAGCCTTTGGGAGCACCCCCCGCGCCTGCGCGGTGGCTTCCCGCCCTTCCTACTGCCTCTCCCCAGTTGAGTACATAGCTGAGAGAGAGAGAGAGAGGAAGAGGAAGGAATAGAGAGATACAACTCCTAGGGGAGGTGGGCGGGTTGTGAAGACTAATTCCTGCTGTTCCGGAGATCACCTGTTACAGGTAAGTAACTGTGCTATCTCCAGGAACAAGCAGGAATGAGTCTTCACACGTGGGGACTCCCTAGCTGAGGGTGCCAGGGGAGATCCCATAAAATGCGGAGCCCTGGCAGGCAGGCATTTTTCCAACCTGGATCCCCGGCATCCCCTGAGGGATGGAGGGTAGGAGTTGAGAAGAAAAAGATTCCAGAGGAACAGCAAAACCAAAGACTACATGGGGGGAGTAGGCTTTAGAATGCAAGACAGTATCATTAACAATTTAATGAACTAGTACCACATAGAGCTCACCTACCGGATCGTAGGAAGGAGAACTGTGATGGAAAGTACCGTAGACTCAGTAGCGAAGTCTTTGAGGGAACTCCACAGCAGTGAGGGGGGAGTTCCAAATCCGGAAGGGCAGGAGACTCAGGTGTCAATGGTGCAGGAGAAGAACGGCAGGTCTTCAAGGAAGCTTTATGGGAAAAGCTGAGCATTCCGTCAGGAGCAGAGTCCCTAACCCTGAGGGCTAGAGGTAGAAGACTGGCCGATCTGGAGAGCCCAGTCCGGAGGAGAACAGGGGCGTACCCTTGAACCGAAGAGTACACCATCAGCCCTAGCTGAGAAAAGGAAGGCATAGGGCCTGAACCTCAGGAAGAGGTGCATAACAAAAACAAATAGAAGCTGTTGACTTCACAGCAGCAAGTTGAGTATAACTGGTCCCAGATAGCGAGCCGTAAGAAAATAGGCAAGTGGACTGGTCGGACCCCGTAAGGATTAACGCAAGTACCTGCAATAGGGAGGTAGACAATAATACACAGGGCGCTGTGGACATCTCCCAGTGGGCGCCTACCGATACAGATAAATATGTAATATATATATCAAGGTAAGTAAGGCAGCCCAGGTACTAAAACATGCATGTCGAGGGACAGACCTACGGGAGTATAAGTCAGACCTGCCACTGATCCACAGAAGAGCGCCCACCTGGGAAGGTGGCGAGGAGAACCAAGAACAAAAAAGGGGGTCTAAGTCTGTGGAGCAGTGGTAGATCAGCGAGATTAACAGTACGGTTGCGTGAAGGGCACATCAGGTGAAGGTCTACGATGTGTCCCCATGGCAGGCACGCCGGAGGAACTCATCCCCCGCACCAAACGGGAGACAAGATGGTATAGTCACCGAGAGTCAAAGGAGTGACTAAGAAGACCATTCCCTCATATGGAAAAACCCGCAGAACAAGGGTCCCTGCCTTATGGGAAGCTGCTCTGACGATTGCAGAGGGCAGCGTGCAGGAGGCGGGGGGAAACTGACAGGAGTCAGAGGCGTCGCCCCATCCCGGAGGCTAGAAGGTAACCTGCGGGGAGTGGCGATACGCCAGGTAGCAGAGCATCTGGCAGAAGCATTAAGCCCGCTTGGTGACTCCTGCACGCACAGTAACTGACAAAGAACAGTGGAAGGGTCTACACCGGGAGAAGAATTTACGGTATGGCACCCGCTCAAGCAGGGGAACCCCGGAGAGAAGGGTTCGAGGGACTTACCTAAGGGTAAGGCAGTTGAAGGATAGAAGGCCTTGTGGCCAGAACCATCAAGGAAGAGCGGTGACCTCCCTCTACCAACAAGGAGGAGGGAATACCGTAACTCCCGGACAAGCATCCGAACCACCTGCCATACTGAAAACGAACCCCAGTGTAGAGCTAGAAGAATAAACTTACGGTAGAGAAGTTAATCGTAGGCCGCCGCATACAAGTGCCTAAGGCCCCTTGGTATGAGCATCCTGGCACGGGCCCGGGAACCGCCGACCGGAGTGAGACGACCCTTGCTTGGGCGCACCAGGCGGGTGGGCGGACGGCTGAAACTTTCTCTTCCTCGGGAAAGGAGGTCTGGCAGGACATTTCCCACCCCCGGGGGGAAGAAAGGGCTTAGGATGGCTTCCAGTGCTAGGAAGGTCAGCGGAGCACTGAGCAACCTGACGTAACGCTTCGCTATGGAAGAGGTGTTCTCCAGCACATGGAGAATTACCCAGATTATGCTGTGCCCATCTACCCAAGTCGGACGCCTGCAGCCAGGCAGTACGACGGGCTCCAATGGCAAGAGCAGAGGACCTGCTAACAGACTGAAAGGAGTCTAGAGAAGCACGAGAAAGGAACCCAGAGATATTCCTGCAATGATAAAGAAGCAAGGAATATTCAGAGGCCTTAGTTGCAGACAAAAAGGGGGACAAGAGAGATAATCTCTCGGTGACCTCCCGGAGTGTCAGGCTCATATAAAACATATATGAAATAATTCTGGAAGCCAACATGGACGCTTGGAAGGTCTGACGCCCAAAGGAGTCCATCGCTTTAGAGGCACGACCGGGAGGGCGAGAAGAATGTTTCTTCTTACTTCCGACCTTCCGCAGCGCCGATTCCACCACAATGGAATGATGTGGAAGCTGGTGCTCCCGGAAACCCGGGGAGGAGGGCACCCGATACTGAGCATGCATGGCTGTAGACGGTGCAGGAACCCTCAAGGGTGACCGCCAAACCCCCAGCAGAAGATCCTGCAGAGAGGGGTGTAGAGAAAGAATTACGGCTGCCTGTTCCGCAGAACCTGGACTTAGGGGAGGCCCCGGGATAGGGATGGCAAGCAAGTCCGCCATGTCAAGGAGAAAATCCTGAAAAGACGGCTCTCCCAACGTGGCTACTCCGGGGGAGGCTAAGGCAGAAGGCGCCGCCTGGACACCAGCAGGCCTAGCGAGCTGGTGCCCGCTGGACAGAGAAGGACACCAACAGTCCCGATTCGAGGCCGCAAGTACTGCGTCTACGGTTCCGGGACCTGATTCCCAGGAAGGCGTCGACGGGGTCGATGGCACCGACGGAACTGCAGTAATCGGCCTCGGCCCCGACCCCGGCCTCAGGGACGGCACTGCCCTCGGCGTAAAAAGTCCGAAGCACTTGGAGAGCAGAAGTCAGCAATCTCTGCACTGAGTCGCCCGAAACTTGTCGTAACCAAGCCCTCAAGACTGGATATCGACCCGAGACAGGGCATCGAACCGAGAGGGGAGACCGGCCCCCTCCTAGAGGGCCCCGGCGGCGGTGTCGGCGAAGCCGAACCCGGAAAGCGAATCGGGATCGCATCGATCGGTGCCGCAGGCATCGAGGACCCCCGAGGGCGAAGCTCGGTGAAGGGGGAGACGCCCGACACCGGCGACGACTGCGGGAGATAGGTACCGCTAGACGCCGGTACTCCTCTCGAGCCTGTCTTACTGCGAGGAGAACCCCTCCGGGGCTTATTAACCGGCCCTGAGGGTAACCAGGTAACCCGGCGACGGGCCCCGGCGGGGAGTGAAACGCACAACCCCGGCGCCGGCGCTTCTTGACGTCGGGACCAACCCCGCTGTTGGCCGGGACGACGGGCAACCCGGCTGGGTCGAATCGATCGAGGTCCCCGAGGCCCCCCTACTAGCGACGAGCGGAGCACTCGACGTCTGCATCGATGCCAGGGGATCGCCCGTCCGGGACAGATCGATAGGTCCTGAAGGTACCGGGGGAGCCAGGCTGCAACCCCTGGTGAGGAGTGGAGCACTCGACACCGATGCCGGCACCAGGGAGGCGGCGGCACCGCTCAAAGCCAGTACCACCCCCGCATAGGACTGGGATGCAGGAAAGCCAGTCCGGGCCGAATCGAGCGACCCCGAAGGTACCAAGGGCACCAGATGACGATCCCCTGCTACGAGGGAAACACTCGACGCTGACACCGATGCCGGGGAATCGGTACCGCCCGCAGCGGGTACCACCTCCGCGCATGGCGGGGATGTAGGAACGCCAGACTGGGTCGAGACGATCGGCCCCAAAGGTGCCGAGGACACCAGCTGACGATCCCCGGTGAAGAGTGAAACACTCGGCACCGACGCCGACGCCGGAGGATCGGTACCGCCCGAGGCGGGCACCACCCCCGCGCATGGCTGGGATGCAGGAAAGTCAGACTGGGTCGAGTCGATCGGCCCCGGAGGCGCCGAGGACACCAGCTGACGATCCCAGGCGAAGAGTGAAACACTCGACGCCGACGCCAATGCCGGGGAATCGGCACCGCTCGAAGCGGATACCACCCTCGAGCACGGCTCGGGAATGTTCTGTGAGGAGCTAACCCCAGGAACAACCCGAAACCCCGCAGATGCTTTGGAGCCCGAAGACTCCCGCCGGGGTTTATTTGCCAAGGAGGACTTGAGGGGGAGGCCGGAGCCGTCGTCATGCCGCGCATGAGTCTCACCCCTCAAGACTTGGCTAGTCTTAACAGACTTTTGTGTTGTTACCTGATCCTGGAGAGAAGAGAAAACCGATGACCGCACCTTAGGAGGAAAAACGTCATCGAGGGACACCCGAAAAAGGGAAGGTCTTCTCCCGATACTGAAGCCCGGAGGACCGGGGGAAAAGGGATCAGGACCCAAACAGGAGTGGCACCAGGCAGTGGAGTCTAAGCAGAAAACGGAGTCTCCACAGTGAGGGCACTTCTTAGGGGAAGAAGGCTCCATGCTGGAAAGCCCGGTAGCCTCAAAAGGACCAGAGGGAAAGTTCCCTCGAGTGATTAAAGAAGAAAAAAACACCGGTGAAGCCGGTGACGGCGGGAAAAAAGTCAGTGACCACAAGAAACAAGAAAAGGAAAAGAAAAGAAAGAAGTTTCTGCGGTAGCAGGAGGAACGTCCTGCTTGCTCCGCGGAAAACGAAAAACTGAGGAGAGGCAGTAGGAAGGGCGGGAAGCCACCGCGCAGGCGCAGGGGGTGCTCCCAAAGGCTTTGTGTTTGGATGCTGGGGAGCATTCCCGTGCGGGCTCCGTCGGCGACGTCTCCCACGTGTGAAGACTCATTCCTGCTTGTTCCTGGAGATTGTGGATACGCCGTTAAAGGTGTTTCCCACATCCTAAGCATGAGGTCATGCAGAATTCATATGGGAAGGGTTGCAGTCTCCTTAGGAGCTGCTGGATACTGAAGAATTTCTAGTTCTTCAGCTCTTGGTTCCTTCTCAGGGATCACGGTGATTGAGAGATCTCGGGCTATATCACGTATGAAGTCTTGAAAAGACATGTCTTCTGGAGGAGACATCCGACGCTGTGCTGAAGGAGAGGGATCCTCCAGAAGAACCACTCCGGTACCGACCGAGTCCTCGGAATCATCAGAATCGGAGGACATGAAGTATCTACGGGCCAGATGCTCTCGTACTGCCTGTCGCCGGTATCGATCGAAGTCAACATCAGAATGCCTCGATAACGGACCCTCGATGCTGGAGACCAATTCTAGGGCCAGCATGGGAGGAAGCACGGAGAGGGACGCAGCAGTAGGTGTAGCCACATTCGGTACCGATGGTTGCGGAACTGATTGTATCAGCTTGAGCGGTACCGAGGCTGCTAACAAAGCCACAAGGCTGCACTCAATGGCTAGGATACGTTGATCCATAGAGCTCACTGATGTCTGGGTGTCGGTACCGGCGGAGCAGACCACAACCCCAGAACATGGCACCAAGAGTTCTCCAGAGGTAGAAGCCTCGGGAACATCTTGGGACCCCGTTAATACTTTGGAGGCAAGGACCTCCTGCTGGGGTTGTTTAGCCAGTGTGTTTTCCTCGAGGGTAACGCTAGTAGCATCTTGATGCTTAGAAGGAGATCTACCCTTTGAGGACCGGCCAGTCTTGGAAGATCTGGGTTTGGTTACCTGAGATCCATGGGAGGAAGATGAAGCCCTGGATGACGTCGATGCAACAGACATTGCATCTGAGGCAAAGAGGGTGCCGGGTTTCGCAGCTCTGTTCTGCAGGCCTCTCTTAGTTATCTTCCTGCAAAGGAGACACTCCGAAGGCAAATGGTCAGGGCCCAAACATTTAAGACACCAATCATGGGTGTCGGTAGCAGAAATGGTACTGCCACATTTTGAACATTTCTTGAAACCACTAGTTGGTTTCTCCATGTTTGAAGAAAAGAGGGCCTAGTGCCCAAAATGGCACCGAAGCACCAAGAGGGGACAGACCCTCAGGTAAAAAGAGAAAAGGGTTTTGTTTTGTTTTTTTGAAAGAAGAAGAAGAAAAACAAGGAAGACACCGGTGTACTGGTGTAAGCGTTGATGGGAAGGCAGACGCGACCACAAAAAAAAAAAAAAAAGAAACTTTTCTGCGGTGACAGGGATTGCTGTCTGTCGGCTCCGTGGAAAATGAAGAACTGAAGAGGGAGAGTTGGAAAGGCGGGAAGGTAGCAGCACAGGCACAGTGGGATGCTCCCAAAAGCTTTCCGACGATACCCATATGTGAAGACTACATTCCTGCTTGTTCCTGGAGATCAGTAGAGGATGAAATTCTGGACTATTCTTGCAGGACTCAAGGAAAGAAAATTAGCAGGTAAAACCACATTTTATCTTATCATTCACAAAACCAGTTGTATTGGATTTAACATAGTACCCTTTACACTGAGTGGGAATCCAAAACACAAGGTATAAACACACCGCTCCAAAGGTGGCATCTTCTCTGGCTTACATATCCAATCTATAATGCAGAGAGAATAAATGTGGTGACAACCACATAGCTGTCTAAATTTCCGCAGGAGAAATGCCTGCAATTCCTCCCACAAACCCCACTATATCTTGGGTCGAATGAGCCCGAGCCCTGAACCCTTTTGCCCCTTGAGAATATAATTTGATAAGATTACCTTTTGAGCCACCTAACTAAAGTCACCTTCACAGCCTCTCCTCTCTTCTGACCCCTGAGGAGAACAAACAAGCTGTTGGACATTCAGAATTCATTAGTTACCTCCTGGTAATGCATTGGAGAGTCACAAGCACTTCTAGGAGATACAGGATTCAAAGGTTCTCTCTACAATCTTCCCTCCAAAGGAAGGAAACAAGACTACTCGACATAAAATGCTGAAATCAGCTTTGACAAATAGGATGGAAATGTCTCGCAAGCTAATAGCCATCTTTGAGAATAAGATCCTTTAAAGATGTTTGCCGCAGCAACTCAAAAAGAGCAGATCTAAGCACCCACAGAACCAAAGGTCCAAAACTGGACATACTAGCTTCACAAGAAGCCAGAGATTAATACTCCTTTCAAAAAACGTATGACATCAGGATGCGCCAATAATAGCGTGCCCTTAAGATGCCCCCAAAACCATGCCATTGCTGATACTTGCACCTTCAGTGAACTTACCACCAACTGCTTTTTCAGACCCTCTTGTAGGAACATCAAAATTTAGGGAAACAAAGCCCAAAACAGGGAAAGACCCTGCTCTACACACCAAGCCTCACAGACTCTGGTATACACCAAGGACATAGACCTTTTCTGTACCTGCAGGAGGATCATAATGATCTCAAATGAATACCTTCTATGCTTTAATTGAGACCCCATAAGAGCCAATCTTGGCCACTGAGAGGTGGCACCTAAGGCTATTCCTCAGCTGTTATCTCCATACTCTTGAAGTCTGGTGTCTTTTTGAGAACTGCTATCGTAGGCACGACCTGGTTCCTAAGAAAGCAGATTTACCCTTATTGCTTTCCTTCCTTCAGAAGGAATTGGACAAAGGACTGTCCCTGTCTCGCATCCACAATAACTGAGCACTGAATTTCCATTCTCAAGTGTAGGACGCATAACACCATGTTCATGCACTTCAGGTCTAGAATTATGTTTATGTTTATTTACTTGATTAACCGCCCTTCTAAATTAATCAGAGCGGTGTACAATATACAAATTAACAGAGTGAGGCACTAGGCCAGAAAATTGAAATTGAAAGGAAATTACAGAATTGAGCAAAAGGCTCTCTCCTTTTTTGAAAACACGATGTAAAGCTGGAAATCATTGCTTCCAGTCATAGAGATCACTCCAGCATGGCCTCTACTGCCACCTTCGTAGCTGGGGCTTGGTAAAGAGAAAATAAAGACATCTGCAAAACGGCAGGAAAACATAAGAACATAGCCATGTCTCACCACATCGAATACCCACTGGTTCAGTATAATGCAGGTCCAATTCCATGAGAAAACTGAATAGCCAACTACCTATCTTCTCATCTGAGAGAACCCCTTGCCCATCAATGGATGCTGCTGGGAGCCCCAGAAGTCTTAGATCACCTTCCTGTCAGTTCAAAAGGACTGCAACTTGCCTACAAACCGGAACAGTTCAGCAGACATCTCCTTGCCTGGATGATAACACCACACATCTCTAAAATTGCCTTGCCTGGAATGGATCTTGAACCGCCTTCTCTGGGCATGGCTTCCAGAAATCTGAGGCTTAGCCTTGTTTAAATCTTTGACTACCTTCTCTTTCACTAAACAGAAGCTTCCCCCCTAAAGTGAAGCCTGCTGAGTTGAATCTTTGAGGTCAAATCTGCTGCCCATTTACACAGCTGTAAAAATCTTTGACAACATCACTGCCACCATACCCAAAGCAAAACTTCAGATCATACAAGGTATCCGCCACATATGCTAGAATGGCTCCAACAGAGGGCTTCCATGGAAGCTATCCTTCCTTCCTCCAAAGAATCCACAGAAAGCTGATGGATCCAACATAAACAGGCTCTAGGCTAGTGGTTCTCAATACAATCCTCAGGGCACATCTAGCCAGTTAAGTTTTCAGGATAACCACATTGAATACACATGAGATAGATTTGCATGCATTGCCTCCATTGTATGCAAATCTCTCTCATGTATATTCAATATGGTTATCCTGAAAACCTAACTGGCTAGATGTGTTCGAGGATTGGGCTGAGAATCCTGCTCTAAACATGTAACTGCTGAAAATCTCTGCCTGAAATTTCACTCCTGACTTGGAATTTACAAAGGGCTGTCCTTCCTAGGAAAGCTATGACCCACCACCTCATGCCATACCCCACATTTCCAGTCTTTTAGGACTCCCCTGATTACGATGCATTACCCCATTATAGACTGGAGATCAGGGGATATTCTTGCTTGGAGCTCAGAGTGCTATCAAACATATCACTTGACTTCTATCTTAAGACCTTTTGCCTGCATATGCAGTACTTGCAAATGTCTTCTATGAGAAGGCAATCAAGAAATTACCTCCTCACTGGCCTTACGACTACCCACTAATATGCTACTGGGCACTATGTCTCCCAGGGGCAAGATGAAAACATGAAGCAAAAGCCATGAAGGAATATATTCACGACAATCTCTAAAAAGGATTTAGTAGGCTTATCCATGTTACCTGCTGGGGTAGGGTTATTTTTTGTTGCCAAGAAAGATGGAGATCTAAGCCCTTGTATTGACTACAGTGGTGTTAATGTAATTGCAATCAAGAACTGCTACCTCCTTTCCTTAGTCTCAGAGTTGATCTGTCAGGTGAAAAGCGCTCAAAATTTATACAAAACTGGATCTCCAAGGGACTGTATTACTAATCTGATCCGAATTAGGGAGGAGGGCCGAGTGGAAGAGTCCCTGATAAGTCCGCCTCTACCTTTCTCAATCGTGGCTTTCCCTCTTTCTGGATGCATCTTCCCTCTCACTTATTCTTAGGGATTTTAATATTCATGTTAACCACCCCCTGACCATTATGCCTTAAAGCTCCTTTCTCTTACCACCTGATTCAATCTCCAGTTATGCTCTACTGCCCCTACTCGCCAGCAAGACCACTGCCTTGACTTTGTCTTCCTCCATAACTGCTTGCCCTTAAGCTTCTGCACCTCAGTTCTTCCCTGATCTTACCATCACCTGCTAAGTTTCACTCTTCATCCCCCCCCACCTCGGTCTTGCCCAAACTCCTCTGACTGTTACTTCTGCTTGGTTCCTCCTCTTTCCAGCGGAATAACGAAGCAAAACAAATTGAGCATAGTCTACCCAAACATTCTGTCTGCATTGAGACCAGTTCCACATGGTGAGGGACTTCCTATTCCAGAACCTCCATCAGAATATTCTCTTGATTCATCTGTTGAGGACAAGGGTGAGACAACTTGTTCTTCTCCTGGTCCGTCAGCATGCAGTGACCCAGATTTTCACTGGGATGCATATCAACTCCACACAGAATAACACAGGAAGAGCTAAATGACCTGGTTCGTGATT
Source organism: Ichthyophis bannanicus (assembly GCA_033557465.1). Lineage (NCBI taxonomy): Eukaryota > Metazoa > Chordata > Amphibia > Gymnophiona > Ichthyophiidae > Ichthyophis > Ichthyophis bannanicus. The sequence goes on along the minus strand of CM066034.1, from coordinate 32,147,256 downwards.
TGGACTTAACCAAGAACAAGGCAGAATTGCTAGGATCAAGACTCCAACAATGGAATCTTCTAGAAGAAGATGTCAACATTACTTCATATCGAAAGCGCCACCAGCAGTTGGAGCCTTTCTTCAGAAAGGAAAGTAATCTGGTATTCTGTTCCGATATTGAAGGCCTCATGAATGCCTTAAAAATCACTCATGACCCACAAGACTGGAGACTATTTATAGACTCTTTGAAACCGAGTCTGAAGGCTGTGCTTTTGAACAATGAAAACAGTCTTCCATCTATTCCAGTAGCGCATGCCGTCCACATGAAAGAGACATACGATAACTTAAAGCATCTACTGAGTTCCATTAACTATAACAAGTACAGCTAGCACCTCTGTGGTGACTTGAAGGTAGTTGCCCTTTTAATGGGACTGTAGCAGGGATATATAAAATACATGTGTTTCTTATGTGAGTGGGATAGCCGAGCAAGTGATTGGCACTACTTGCGGAAGGCATGGAATTGCAGACAAAATGCAGCAGTTGGAGAGAAGAATATCCAGCACCCAGCTCTGGTTGAGGCTCACAAATTCCTGCTACCACCCGTTCACATCAAACTAGGTTTGATGCAAAACTTCGTGAAAGCCATGGACCGCACACTTCGCCAGCTTTCCGATACCTGCATGAAAAATTCCCTCGACTCAGCGAAGCAAAGATTAAAGAGGGAGTTTTTGTGGGTCCTCAGATTTGAGAGCTCTTCAAAGATGACCGGTTCAACAACTTGCTGCAGGGTGATGCGAAACAAGCATGGAATGCTTTTCGCCTAGTGTCAACAAACTTTCTCTGGAATGTTAGGGCAGAAAACTACAAGGAACTAGTAGAAGACATGCTGATGCAGTATCAGAAACTTGGCTGCAATATGTCTCTAAAGATCCATTTCCTTGATTCCCATCTCAATTTCTTTCCTGATAACTGTGGTATGGTTAGTGATGAACAGGGCGAACGTTTTCACCAGGATATTGCAACGATGGAGCAAAGATACCAGGGAAAATGGTCCACTACAATGCTGGCTGACTACTGCTGGACACTCCCCAGAGAAGCTCCCGAACAGCTGTACAAGAGACAGGTGAAAAAATCTAAGAAGTAGTCTATGACTTGGTTTTTTACAGGTATTAACCAAAGGCCTATTATATTTACTATTGACATGCATTTTGTGATGTAAACATTAATTCTTGTAGATTACAAAAAAACTAGAGCAAACTTTGTAATTTTACTGTCATATTCATGTTCAGCATATAATAATTGATAAGAAATGACTATTTTTATTTCAGTAACATGACTTTTGTAAAAATTTGTTGACCAGTGATATATATCACCTGCCCCAAGTATACATCATACACACATCACACACACAACTTAACCCACCTAAAGATGACATTCCACTAGTCAACCATGACAAGTACACTCATCTTCTGCTACACACTAATCTCTATGTTAGTGACCATTCAAGGGTCTAAGCAACCCTCAAATCTATACCATACCAGTAATCTACAACCCAAACTGCTGCTTATACACCCATCCATTCTACAATACCAGCCACAACCACAAAGCAAGCTTTAACAGACTGACCAGTATAAAAATAAATAGAACCTTCCATACACCACCGGAAGTTAGCCTGTCCGAAACAAAACAGCTCACATTCTACTACGTAAACACTAGGTCCATTAAAAATAAATTACCGATCTTTCAGTATCTGCTGTCAGACTACACCCTTGACATTTTCTGTATTACTGAGTCATGGCTGAACGAAACAGATTCAGTTATAATCAATCAATTGAAGAGCCCGGGATATGAAATATTTCATACCCATAGATCATCAAAAAAAAGGAGGTGGTGTGCTCATTGTCGTAAAATACTCCCTGAAAGCCTCCCTAACTACCTCTGATAACACAACATGGATAGCCTAACTATTAACATAAAACAATACCATATAGGATTAATCTACAGACCGCCTGACCCAAAACCTGACAACCTAGATATAATAATTGAACTCTTTGGTAACACAACTGAATCTAAGCCTCTAATCCTACTGGAAGACTTTAACTTACCATCCTTGTCGCACATACATGCAGAAACCTTCCTAAACACCATCAATCAGATAGACTACATACAAATCATCACCAAAAGTTCTCACAGCAAAGGGAACTCATTAGACTTAGTTTTCCTACCCAATCATCTCAACGGCAAACATGGCACCTACATGCTTGATATTCAACCGATTCCCTGGTCTGATCACCACCTCATAAAATTTCAACTTCCCTCTCATGACAACACCCAACCCAGAACCACACATATGCGACACTTTAACAGATTCAAAAACTACAACAAGGAAGAATTTCTGGACCAAACAATTCAGAATCTAATTCAAAACCCCTCAAACATCGACAACGCCATATCAAACTGGAACACCACGATCTCTAAGGCTGCTACAGCAAATCCACCACACACACTATAAAACAAACAAGACATAATGTACCATGGTTCCTACCAGAAATCAAACAACTCAGAATCCCAAACTCCTCAGAAACCCAAAATGTCACTGCAAGAATCATAATGAAAGCACGGCTCTCAAATTATATTACACCCATCCTAATGGGACTCCATTGGCTCCCAATTTTAGCAAGAGTCCGTTACAAGATAATCATGACCACGTTCAAACTAATACACAACATAGCCCCCTCGCACCTAACCTCACTAATAAAAGTACAACCCCCAAATAGATGCAGAAGAACTCCCAAACAAAACATACTAAAAGTTCCTAATACTATACGCAGAACCAAGCAATCTATGAGCAACAGGGCTTTCTCTTTCGTAGCACCCGTCCAATGGAATAATTTACCAGACACATTAAGAGGAAACAAGAATCTTCAATCATTTTGTAAAGAGCTAAAAACGCACCTCTTTAAAGAATTTCACAACACCACCTAGAGCAACACCTAATTTCTTCTATCGGTGCTCCCCCGCTTCTGACCCCCCTCTCCCCCATCAAAATCCTCTCCTACACTCCCTCTCCCATACCACCTGGAATCTAATCTAATCTGATTTGCACTGATGTAATTTATGACCCGTAACCACTATGATGTACACCATTCTCATTTTCCTTTAAATTTTCTCTGTAAATAGTTGAAGTGGTTCTTCACAGTACCGCTCTATGTAAATAGTTTGAGAGGACACCTCAATTACACAGTTTTATGTATAAAGTTCTTTATATATTTTGTTCCATGTAAACGTTCCATGTAATTGTTATGATGTAAACCGCCCCTGATCTCTGGAAGGGGCGGTATAAAAATATGCACAAATAAATAAATAAACTAAGAGCGGAAATGCGCAAAGCTGAACGTAAATGGAGAAAATCTAAAACCAAAGATCATCAATCCATCTACCTAAAGAGTCTTAAACGATACAGAGATAGTATTCACATAGCTAAGAAAAATCACTACTCCAACCTATTAAAGAAATCATTAAACCGCCCAAGGGAACCTTTTGGAATTGTGGAATCTTTAACAAAAAACAGTGCAAACAAAACCTCGGATGACCAGGTAATAGCACCTCAGATCCTAGCTAACTACTACAGGGACAAACTAAAGCTCAAGACACTCCCTGACCTGAATGCCCTTCCCATATAACACCTTGGTCCACTTTCTACCATCTAACTAAAGATGTCCTCAAAAATATCTTTTCCAAATTAACCACCACCACATCTTACCTAGATCCAGTAGACTCGATAAAAGCATCATTCTCTGAATTCTCATCATTTATTATCCCTATCATCAACCTCTCCCTTACGAATGGGTACATGCCAACTACACTTAAACACTGTCAAATCCGTCCAATACTAAAACTCAAAACTACTGACATAAACGCACCTACGTCATACAGGCCAATTTAAAGCCTACCACTTCTGGCAAAAATCTTGGAGAAAACTGTCCAAATACAATTAGAGGACCATAAAGATGCCTTCGCCCAGCTGGACGAACAGCAATATGGTTTTCATGCGTTTCATGGGGTGGAAACACTCCTCACTGTCCTTATTAACACCCTTGCAAGAGGAATTGACAATACAAAACACGCATTCCTACTCATTCTTATTGACATCACTGCAGCTTTCGACAGTGTAAACCATCAAAGAATGATGAACAGGCTTAAGCAGATAGGGATCAAAGACAACATCCTAAAATGGTTCACCTCATACTTAGCTAATAGAACTCAGGCAGTTAGAATAAAACATCAAACGTCAGACACCTACAAACAAAAACAGGGTCTCCCCCCAAGGCTCCGCTCTCTGCCCTTCTCTTTAATATTTATATCCAACCGATATGTTCCATCTTTAAAAGATTCCGCGTAAATTACCATATTTACGCGGACGATATAATGATTTATTTTCCATGGGACACCTTAAACCCACCGACCCAATTACTTGCTGACTGCCACTCGAACATCACAAATTAGCTAGAAAACCACAACCTCTACATCAATTTGTAACAAGAAGTCAGAACTTCTCCCCCCTCTCAACAATTACAATCAATGACATCAACATTTCAGTTAAAAATGAAGTTAAATACCTAGGGGTAATCATTGACCACTCACTTAACTTTACAACCCATATTACGCAAACAACCAAAAAGATATACTATAAACTCAAACTTCTAAAACAACTCCGCCCCCCTACTTCACCTTCATGACCTTAGATCAGTTATAAAAGCAATGGTAACTCCACATGTTGACTATGCAAATATTATCCTGCAAGGTATCACAAAACAGGACTTAAAACGCCTCCAACTAGCTCAAAATGTTGCAGCAAGAATAATCACGAACACTAACTCCACCGAACATATTACACCAACACTCCACGCTCTCCATTGGCTACCAATACAAAGGGGCTTGTTTACAAAGCCACGGTAACGGTTCGCGGTCGTTATCGGAGCCGCGGCCCCATTGAAATCAATGGGGCCGCGGCTCCGATAACGATCGTGAACCGCTACCGCAGCTTTGTAAACAAACCCCAAAGTCTCATAAAATATAAAATTCTTGTTACAACATTTAAACTAATCAACCGCATTTCCCCATCGTACCTTTCCGCACTTATCACTAAAGAAATAACCACCGCAATCAATGCAAGGGAAACAAAAACAAACTCATGATTCCAAGTGATTTTAGGAAAGCTAGACAAATAACTAGTAACAAAACCTTCTCTCACATGGCCCCTCACCTCTGGAATACTCTCCTTGACCACCTCAGAGAACAAAACGACCTACAAACCTTCAGAAAGAACCTTAAAACTCATCTATTTACCCTCCACTTTGGCACTCTTGAGCAACATAATACTCTGGTAACTCCCCCCTTCCCCCCAACCTCCCCTAACCCAAAAAACCCACTCTCCAAACAAAATGTAAATAGTTATTTGAGTTTAATTGTGTTTCTGTCTATGCTAAACATGCAATGCATTGAATTTAGTTCATGTATATAGTTTCCCTCTGTTCCATGTACTTTGAGAATGCAGCTGTTAATGCACTCTTCAAAATTTTTGTTATCTGTAAACCGCAACTGATCCTTGGAAATTGTGGTATAGAAAATGTTTCAAAATAAATAAATGTCCTCCGGAGGAGACCTGCACTGCTCGTGAGGAGGCGATGGATTGGACAGGAGGTCTGGAAACCCAAGGTTAGACTCTGCAGATTCCTCTTCGGTCTCCCACTCGGATTCAGATACCAAGAGGAAGTCGAAGAAGCACCAGGTCTCCTCCCCCTGCTGGCTCTGCACTCGAAGAGAGGGCGGGGGTCGGTGGGACCTATGTTGCTCTGAGCACAAGCGCCAGTGACCCTGGGCATCGGGTTCAGACACGCTGGACAGGGAGGTGGCTGTCTGAACTAGTGTTGATTCCGACCTCCTGCCCGATGCACTTGCCTCGATGGGCAGCGCATGGGTCTCCAGAAAGGGCTGGATGGAGTGCAGTGACATTGATGTCGCAAAGCCTACATTCCAGAAGGCTAGAACTGCCAAGTGAGTTTCAAGGACTCAAAGGAGTGCCTCCAACACCATCTGCGAGGGGGCTGATGCCGCGGCCATGGTCACCAGCGTCGACACCTCGGGCAGGGACTCCACAATGACAGGTTCATCGGGAGGCATCCGGCTGCCCTCCTGGGCAATGGGGTTCAATTCCTCCCTTCTGGGGGTAGATTCTAGAGGACAGCAACCTTGGGCCGGAAAGACTGGGGTTTCTAGTCCCACAGGTGCTCCTTGTGGTCTTGGGCAAGCCACTTAACCCTCCATTGCCCATGTTCCCTGTTCAATGTAATTTCAGTTTGTTCGATGTAAACCGCCTTGATATCATGAAAGGCGGTATATAAGAAATGTTAAATAAAATAAATAAATAAACAAATAAATAAATTCTTCCCGCTGGGGAAGCTTGATCAGCTGCTCCCAGTCATTGCTCTCTGCATCGCATCGAGAAGGGCTGCAATGATGCGCTCAAATTCTATTCCAGTACTCACCCTTTGATGTTGATGGGGTCTTACCGGAAAGTCTCCTCTCAATTCTCAGGCCCCTGTAACTTATTGAAAAGCAGACTCAAAGGAGCAACAAATAAGTAGCCAAACTTTATAAATCAAGTCTCTAAACTTTGGGCACCCCCCCCCCCCCGGTAAGGACCCTCCTGCCCCACCCCCCCCCCCCCCAAGAACGAGGAGGATTACCTGTGGCCTGCACAATTGAAAAAAAACTGCAAAAAATAAACCCTATACATGGCCCTTGCCCCCACTTGGGCAAGTGACCTCTTACCGTGCAAGGCCAAAATTAACACTCTTGACAGAACTTGACCACCTCAATCGCCAGCACTGCTCTCCAGTAATCCCCCAAATCATAAAAACACCATGGTAACATTCTTCAGGCCCAAGATCGCAATGCTGACCAGTAGAACCAATCCAGCAGGGTTCTGGGACTGGACTGGAGTTACTCAAGGCACGCCAATTAGCAGGTAAGTTCTAATTTCACTTTCCTTATCGTCCCTCCAGTCCAGTCCTGCACCTCTGGGAAGTAATAGAGTAGTTCTATCAACGGAAGGGACCCATGATTCCGGCCTGAAAGACTGCTGCCCCGAACCTGATGTTTCCTGCAGCCTGCACATCCAGACGATGTTTGGCAAAAATGTGAAGGGAGGACCAAGTCAGGGATTCTGAAAACTGGCAGGTCACTAAGACTCTGTTCCAGAGACAGCCTGTGTCCACTGGTCCAGAAGGCACTACTGTGCAGCCCTCATGTGGAGGCAGGCATCTGGGGTGATATGGACCATGGAGGCCATGTGTCCAAGTAGGCGCAGCAAGAGCCGAGCGGACACCAAAGAATGGTGTCGTATGTCCAGGGCCAGAGCCCTAAGGCGGTCTGCTCGGTACCACTGGAAGGAAGGCCTTTGCCTGGAGGGTATCTAGTTTTGCCCCTATGAACTCCAGACACTGTGTCAGGAGGAGATAGGACACAGGGTAGTTTATTGCAAACCCCAGATGCTGTAGGATCTGGATGGTACGTACGGTTGCCCGCTGCTCTTCTGAGGCCGTGCCTCCCTTTATGAGCCAATCATCCAGGTAGGGGAAGACGAAGACCCCCTGGAGGCGGAGGAAGGCGGCCACAACTGCCAGGCACTTGGTGAAGACTCTTGGGGTGGAAGCAAAGCCGAAGGGCAGCACCCTGTACTGATAATGACTGCCCTCCACCATGAACCTCAAGTGAATGAGGATGTGTGTGTAAGCATCCTTCAGATACAAGGAGCATAGCCAATCTCCCTGCTGGAGGTAAGGCAGCAATATTCCAAGGGAGAGCATCTTGAACTCTGCCCTCACCAGGAATCTGTTCAGATTAGGAAGGTCGAGGATGGGCCTTAGGCCCCCTGTTCTTTTTGGTATAAGGAATTACCTGGAGTAGAACCCTGTGCCCTTGAGATAGTGGGGAACTGGTTCTACCACTCTGTCCTCAAGAAGACCTGCCAGTTCCCTCAATAGAAGGTCCCAGTGAAGGGGAGACCTGGTGGGGAGCTCTCCCAAAAAGAAAGGGGGAGGTGTCTGGGCCACCTGGAGTGCCCAAGAATCAGTGGTGTTAGCCGGCCACCTTTGGGCATAGTGAATGAAACGTCCCCCTGTGGGCTGCTGGCCGCCTTGGGGTGGAAAGACTATGCCCAAGGAGTCAAAAAGATCCCACCTGGCTGGGTTGGAGCAGACACCTGGGGCTTGGGAGCCTTCTGCTTACGAGGGCTTTGCCCATATCCCTTGGCCTTCTGCCCTTGCTGGGGTGCCAGGGAGGCCTGAAACTGTGAGTAGTTTCTATAAGCAGCCCCTTTCCTCGGGTAGGAGGACTTTTTACCCGAGCCCTTCCGTCGAGAAGGGACAGAGGTCTTTTTAGAGAGCCTGGTCCTCGTCATGAACTCTGTCTCCAGCTCGGCAGCCTTGTTGGTCATGGGTTTGTCAAAGAGATTCTCTCCTTGGCATGGGACGTAGGCCAATTTGTCCTGAACCCATTGCTAGAGGTCAGACAACTGTAGCCAAGCCTGTCGTTGGGCACCGATGCCCGCTGGTGCTACTTGAGACACCGACTAGAAGCCATCATAGGCTGCCCGAGACATAAATTTGGAGCACTCACGGATGGCCTTGGCCAGGTTCTTGAACCGCTGCAGAGGTTCCTCGGAAAGACCAGCAGAAAACCCGGCGAGTTCCTTCGCCAGGTCTCTCAGGTACATGCCCATGTACAGCTGGTATGCCTGGATCTGGCCGATGAACATTGAGCCCTGGTAGCACTTTCTTCCGAGGGCATCCAGGGTGCGTGCCTCCCTGCCGGGGAGCACCAAGGAATGCATCTTCTGACTCTTCAGGCGAAGCATGGCCAACTCCACCACCAGTGAGTTGTGCGGCAGCTGTGACTTCTGGAAGCCCGAGCTCTGGCAGACTTGATACATCAAGTCGAGCCGCTTGCTCACCACCGGCACCGATGCTGGTGTCTCCCACATATGGAGCATTAGCTGTTCCAGGATGGGAGGGATGGGCACCGTAAGCGATTCCCTCGGAGGGGCTTCGTATTGGAGGATTTCTAGTTCCTTCGTCCGAGAGTCCTCCTCAGATTCCGTTGGGAACGCTAGAGCCTTGGACATGACCCTGACGAAATCGAGGAATTCCATGTCCTCAGGCGGGGACTGATGCCGGGGCTCCGAGGAAGGGGAGTCCGAGGGAACATCGCAGTGGCGATGGGTGTCCGGTAACAACTCATCCTCCATCTTGCATTCAGAATAGTCCATAAAGGACTTGGGGGAAGGATGGCTCACGGGCTCTGGGGCTGATCCCTGCCCGCAGCCCTCAGAGGCCCCACAACTTGTGCTGAGCGTACTGGCTGGCAAAGATCGTGGCCCCGTGGAACAGGAACCGGATTGAGACCTCAGCCAAGGATCAACTCGAGACTGGAAGACCTTGAGGATCGGTTCAGCCTCCAAGGACGTCCTCAGTGTCGAGGGCCCAGTGGTCTGGGCAGAGGAACCGGTGGTACCAGACAACAGCGCCCACTGCTGGTCCAGGAAAGAAGACAAGCTGCACTCCAGTGCTGCCATTCTGAACTCCAGGCCAGAAGGCTCCGCAGCCATTGGCATGGGCACCAAGGGAATCGGGCCTGATGCCCGTTCCCCCAAAAGGGAGTCCTCGACGAGGATGGTGTCAGGTGACTGAGGCCGGCCCGGGGTAGAGTCCTTTCAGGGGCCTTTGCAGGCCACTCCTTCTCCAATTCCTCAGACGAGCATCTAGGACTGCGGGATCTGGCTCGAGGCCTACCCAGCCTGTCTGAGCCATCCAGGGACACTGCCTTCGAGGCCTTCTTCTTCTTCTTTTGTTTTTTGTTTTTTTTGTTTTTTTTTTTTATTAAATTTCATTAAACTTACAAAAGCAAGATTTAAGCAAATCAAAGTGTCATTGAACATACACACATGAGATCAATGAATATCAACTACATTCCATAAAAAAATTACATGCCATAAATCCTAAACAAACAACACTTAATCCTAGCCCTCAATACTGGGGAGATACAAAGCAAAAGAAATAAAAGAAATAAGAAAAACATAAGAGTTATTTCACTCTAATTGCAAGACAGCATTAAACATATTCCTCCTTAACCCCGCCTACTCTTTACTCTGACCCTCTTTACCAATCAAAAATAATTCCAGTTGTGATGGATCCATAAAAGTAAATTTAGAACCCTGCAATGTAATTAAACATTTACATGGGTAACGAAGAAAAAAAGAGGCTGAAAGGGCTAAAACTCTAGGCTTCAGCGCCAAAAACGCCTGTCTCCTAACTTGTGTAGCCCTACAGACATCAGGAAATATCTGAATTTTTGCACCACAAAACAAAGAGGACATCTTCTTGAAGTAACTTTGTAATACAAGAACCTTGTCCTTATCAGAAACAAAGGTAACTATCAAGGTAGCACGTGATAGTATAATATCCTGAGAGTCCTCGAGAAATTTGGTGAGCTCAAGGTCAGGACGACCCTGAACCACATCAAATTCCCCAGGAGAATTAAGTGCAACCCCACGTCCCGTCAGGTAATATAATTTTGAAATAGCAATAGAATCAACAGAGGCCAATTCTAAAACCTCTCTAAAGTATTTTTGAAGCAAAATTTCTGGAGAAAGTAAATGACAAACAGGAAAATTCAACAACCGAATATTTTTAGCACGCAACATGTTATCATATAGTTCCAATTTGTGATGTATAGTTAAACTATCTTTTACAGTAGAGGAATATACAGACTTTAAAGAGAGACATTGATTTTCACAAGTGGACATTCTAGAAAGGATACTCCCCACCTGCCCTTCTACCTCACAAAGCTTAGTGGAAGTCTCAGACGAGAAATCACACAACAGCTTAACAGTGGGAACTAAGGAATTCTCAATCCGGTTAACAGCTTTCCAGATGTCTGCCAAGGTAACCTGGTCACCAGGTAAATCCTCGGCAGCACCTGGCATAGCAGACCAAGAAACAGGTTTCAGCTTTTCCCCCAATCCAACTGGAGTACTCTGCTGAAACTGACCACCCACGGTGGGCAAGGGTAGTGGGGAGGAAACACGTGGCGGAGAAGGGGGAGAACAATCCGGGGAACTAAGGGACGCAGCAGAAGAACCCAAAGTCAGAAAGTCAGGGCCCAAGGACCCATCAGCAGTAGACAGTACCTTAATATGTTTGTCCATAGGACCCACAACTGCTGCAGCCACAGCCGAAACTTCAGGCACAATCTTTTTCTTCCGCTTGCCCATCTGGATGTTGAGTGTCCTGGACCCTCTACGACACTTCTCCTTCGGTTCTCCAAGGGGCTCCCAAGGGGCCTAATACGCCTCTTGTATCTAGCCCCTTAGATCGCTGCCCCGGACTCGCGCCTCCGGCTACGCCAGCAAAGTTGGCTTATAAGAGGCCCCCTGATGACGTCGGGGCCACCGGAGCAGGAGCCTGTTCCCTCTCCAATCGGGCGCTGTCATCTCCGGCTCTCCCAAACTGCTCACCACACTTCCCGGACTTTAAAGAGGCCCCCTGATGACGTCGGGGCCACCGGAGCAGGAGCCTGTTCCCTCTCCAATCGGGCGCTGTCGTCTCCGGCTCTCCCCTTCTTCTTCTTTTGTTTACTCAAGAAAGACCCCCTTTTCTGAGGAATCACGGCGTCTGTCGGGGTCCATAAGGCTACCCCGAGATTCTGCAGTTTCGGAGGAGGCCTTAGCCTTCGGAGCTACCAGGGACTCCGGGGAGGGGGGGGGGGGGAAAAAAAACTTATTGTGCTGCTGCTGGCGGTTTTTGAGGGCCTCGGTGGACATCTTTTTACAGAGGTCATATGCCATGGGGTTGTGGTTTGGATCCAGGCAATGAAGACAATAGTCGTGTGTGTCGGTCAGGACATTATTTTGGCACACCGATCACACTTTTTAAAGCCACCGGTAACCATGGGAGAAAAAAAGTATCCCAGCGAGATCAAAGACCAGCAGTGCTGCCAGTTGGAAAAAAGGTGTGAAGGCGCCAAGAAAAGAAAAACTAAGAACCCAAGACTCGATGCCTGGGCAGCAGGCTCAGATGGCAGGAAGAATACCGGTGCACTACCGGAGGAGAATATGAAACTCAGGTTGAGAAAATCAACTTTTTCTGGGGGAAGAGCAGACAGATGTCTGAAGGGCTCCGTGGAAAAAAGGAGACTGGACAAGATGGCACCCTTGGCGGGAAGGAGATCACGTATTTGTGGCTGCATCTCCCAAAGGCTTTCTTTGAAAGCTGGGGAGATGCTTCCACATGGGCTCAGTCAGTGCCGACATCACCCATATGTGAGGGCTGATTCCTGCTGTCCCTGACTGACTTCCTGCTTATTCCCGGAGAAAGTGTAATCACTCACCTGTAACAGGTGTTTTCCAGGAACAGCAGGAATCAGTCCTCACATATGGGTGACGTCTGCGCTGACTGAGCCCTTGAGGAAGCATCCCCCCCCCCAGTTTTCAAAGAAAGCCTTTGGGAGATGCCACCACACATGCGTGGCCCCCTTCCCGCCTAAGGGTGCCATCTTGCTCAGTTAGATGACATAGCTAGAACGGTAGTAAAAAATAAAACAAGGTAGGGAGCCAACTCCCAGGGGAGGAGGGAGGGTTGTGAGGACTGATTCCTACTGTCCCTGTAGAACACCTGTTACAGGTGAGTAACTACATTTTCTCCAGGAACAAGCAGGAAGTCAGTCCTCACATATGGGACTCCCTAGCTCCAGGCTGCCAAGGACCGAACCACAATAGCACAAACAGCACCGAGTCACGTAGACGTGAGTTGCAGAAGTTGAGTCCCCAACTGAGAGACTCTGCAAGACCCTAGTGTCCAGCGACACAATCACTCCGGTAGCCTGAACACAGAAGGGTCGGAGGGCAGGAGCTGCCTACACCCTGAAAAGATTACGGAGTACTGCCTGGCTGAAGGCACTGTCCCGATGGGACTCACTCTGCAGGCAGTAGTGAGCTGCGAACATATGAATTGAAGACCATGTGGCGGCCTTGCAGATCTCCGTCACCGGCACTGAGTGCAGGTTCGCCACCAATGTGGCCATTGTTCACACAATGCACTGTGACCCAGTGTTCCAGGGAGAGCCCAGCTCACTCATAGGCGAGGGTAATACAGTCCGTCACTCAAGTGGACAGTTCGCTTAGTCACAGGAAGCCCTAGCCTGCTGGGGTTGTAGGAAACAAAAAATTGAGAAGCTTTGCGATGGCCCAGAGTCCGCTGTAGGTAGAAGGACAGGGCCCGTTTGCAATCCAGTGTATGGAGTATAGTTTCCTCCCAACTGGCATGAAGCCGTAGGAAAAAGGTGGGGAGGACCGCCTCCTGGTTGAGGTGAAAAGGAGATACCACCTTGGGGAGGAATTTGGGGCGCACGCAGAGCACCACCCTGTTTTTGTACAATCTTGTATATGGCGGTTCTGCCACCAGGGCCTGAACTTTGCTTACTCTGCGAGTGGACACAAGATCCACCAGGAAGACAACCTTCCATTAAAGATACCACAGATGGCAAGTGGCTAGAGGCTCGAATGGCAGCCTGGTGAGCTGTGAGAACACCACGTTGAGATCCCATTTCACTATTGAGGAACCGGTAAGTCTACTGGAAAACTAACTTTTAGGAACAGTTTTTCAAGGATTTTTCTGAGGAAATAGGACATACATCTGTTGGACTCCGTGGAAAAAAGGAGACTGAGCAAGATGGCACCCTTGGGCGGGAAGGGGACCACACATGCATGGTTGCATCTCCCAAAGGCTTTTTTTGAAAGCTAGGGAGATGCTTCTGCGCGGGCTTCGTCGGCACTGACATCACCCATATGTGAGGACTGATTTCCTGTTGTTCCTGGAAAACTAGAGGTCTCAACCCCCGAAGGGAAAAAAGGTGCACATCCCCAGTCTCTGATGTTCCTTTCCAGGGAGCCCAGCTGTGACACAATGTCTTTTAAGAACACTAAATAAGGATCCCTACAGGACAAGTCCTACAATTCCGAAATGTGTCTAGCTGAAAATATGGCTACCTGAAAGGCCTGTGAGAAGGGAAGTTGGAGAGGAACTAAATATTAAAACATCTGTTATATGTACTACTCAGGGCCAGCCCGTCCATTGAGCAAGAATGCTTTTTGCACAGGGCCCTGCGTTTCAGGGGGCCCCGCGCAAAAAGCATTCTTCATTAGCACAAGTAGAAAAAAACCCAAACTGGCTGCTGCTGCCGCCGTGGCAGCGGCAGAATCAAATGTCCTGCCGCGGGGCCCCGCCTGCCCGGCAGAGCCTCCCTTCACCATCAGCTCCCAAGTCCCTCCCAATGCGCAGGCTTTCAGAGCCGCGAGAGCTTCTCTGACCTCTCGCGGCTCTGTTAATCCCGCCGGGGCTGATGGGAAATGGGCAGTGTTTGTAGTAGTTCCTAACGTGCCTGGCAGTTGTCACTGGATTATAGTAATGTAGAAATCTTTTAGTCTTTCTTTATCCATACACTCATTAAGAGGCATGTTTACTAAAAGTTAGTGTATGGTAACATTATGCAAATATTTATGCAAATGAGGTCCCTTATGCAAATGAGGCCCTGCACCGAGTCTCCGCACATGGCCCCGCACCCCCCTTGGGCCGCCCCTGGTACTACTAGTGTTTCTGTACATATAATTTGTTTGTTTTACTTTCAAAGAAATAAGTAAAAGAAAAGTGAAACTGGATGGTGCAATTCACAGTTTAAATTATCCTTTCCTGATTTCAAAATTAAAACATAAGCACATACAAATTATAACAATCATACTAGATTAAAACTGCATTTATAAAACAGCCGGTAACATCTACATCTTCTAAAAACCCTTCAGACTTACTTTGCGATACAAGGTGGTGAGCAGTGGGCAGGTTTTAGCAAAGCTCCAATTACATTGCAAACGAACAGCATCGGGCACTACACATCAGGGGAAAAACAAGGACAGATTTTATTATTCTGTTTTTCTATGTCTGCACAGTAACTAAGCAGTGACTGGCACCTCAGGTTCAAAGAAAGATGATATTTAACTCACCAGTTAATGTCCTTTCCTTGAGTCCTGCTAGACCAGTCCAGACAAGTGGGTTGTGTTCTCCAACCAGCAGATTGATGGAGACAGAGAACCAATGAAAAGCCCAGATTACAATGACATCACTCCCATGCTTCTATTTGCCTCAGCCACCAAAGGTCATTTCAGTATTTGTCTCAAAGCATATGGGAGAAATACAGCCTCAACCATGGGCAACAGCGAATGATCAACAGTAGAGAACTATGTACAGGAAAACACAAGTCTGTCAGTAGACGACGAACCTGCAGAGCCAAGTATAAAAATCATAGCGGACCCCAAGGTACCGCAGCAGTAGAACAGAGCAAATACAGTTTCAGGGGCGGGCCCTGGACTGGTCTAGCAGAACTCAAGGAATGGATATTAACTGGTAAGTAAAATGTCACCTTTCATATCGTTCTGCTACACCAGTCAAGACAAGTGGGATGTACGAAAGCTACAACTCCACTGTGCAGGAAGAAGACACAGCAACTTGCAAAATCCTTGAGCCAAAGGCTGTGTCCGCCTGTGCATGGACATCCAAGTAGTAATGCTGGACAAAAGTGGAAAGTGATACCCACGTTGCTGCCTGACAAATGTCCACAGGGGCTACCGAGCTCCATGCCATCCATGAGGATGCTTGTGCTAAGGTAGGATGCTTGTGCTAGGATAGGGCACACAAACCCTCCAGAACTGACCAATTCCATAACAGATATGCCAGGGCAATAGCCTCCTTAATCCAGCACTCCAAAGTAGACTTAGCTGCCATGACACCCTTACAAACAGCACCAAAAAAGGATGGTCAGACTTATGAAAGGAATTCGTAACCTCCAAGTACCAGAGAAACACCCTCCTGACATCCACAGGGCAAAGATCCTTAACCTTCCCTCGACACAACTTCTTAGAGAAGGAGGGCAGGCATACCACCTGGTTCATGGTAAAGGAAGAAAGTACCTTAGGCAAGAAGGAAGGCACAGGACGAATGGAAATGGCCGCCTCAAAAAAGACAGATAAGGATCTCGGCAAGATAGAGCCTGTAGCTTGGAAATCTGCCCTGTGGAACAAATTGTGACCAAGAAGAACGTCTCGAGTGTCATATCCTTTGGAGTACATGCTTCACTGGCTCAAAAGATGCCACTATCAGAGCCCTGAGAACCAGACACAGATCCCAGGAAAGGATCACAGACCGGAGGGTAGGGCACAGACCCAAACCCCATGGAGAAAGCATGAGACATCTGAGTGCAAGGCTAGAGACTTACCAGTCACCAGACCTTCGAATCAGACCAAAGCTGCTACCTGAACTTTCAGGGAGCTAAGGGAAAGACCCTTCTCCAGGCCATCCTGTAGAAAAGCCAACAGAAACGGCAGCTTAGCCACCTTAGGAGCCAGCAGCTGAGCTCCGCACCATTGCTCCAAAGAGGCACCAGATCCACACGTAGATCTCCTCTGGGCTCCAAGCAGAGTGGAGACCACCGCTGGAGAGTAACCCTTATGAGCAAATCTCCTTTCAAGAGCAAGCCGTAAGCAAGAAGGGAACTGGGTCCTTCAGGATGATAGGTTCTTGATACAATAGGCCTAGAGACGGAGGCAACTGAATAGGAGGAGCCTGCAGGAGCCACATCAGGTCTCCGAACCACTCTTTCCTCAGCCAATCCAGTGCCACCAGAACAATCCTGCTCGGATAGCATTCTATATGCTGAAGCATATGCCCCATCAGGAGCCACAAAGGAAACATGTACAGCCGGTGCTGGCTTGGCCAAGGCTGGGTCAAAGCATCAATGCCTTCTGATCCAGTCTCCATGTGGCAACTGAATAAGCAGCAAACTTCAGCATTGGAGCAGGTCGCTATCAGATCCATTTTTATTTATTTATTTTATTTATTTATTTAACACTTCTTATATACCGCACTATTTCTCATCAGTGCGGTTTACATTGAACATTGAACACTTGGACATACATTTTGTCCTACGTTTACATAAAACAGGGATATAACATGGAATTAACTGGGGAAACTATATACATATGAAATTTAGTATCAAACAAAATAGGGTTATAACATGGAGCTAACTGAGAAACTATATACATATGAGAATTTCGCTTAAAGAATATCGGTTTGAATCAAACAAGTTTTACAATCAGGGTCACATTGCAGCATTTTTGTACTCTGCTGGTGAAGAATAGTTAAAGTGCAGTAATATTATCCTGGATTACGGACTGATTGCAGATCTGGTATGCCTTTGTTCACAGGTGACTTAGCTGGATGGGTGTCAGGGGGGGATCATCTGTCTGTGTAAAGTGTAAGAGGAACAGGTGATGTTTAAGGGCCTTTCTAAATTGCATGAGGTCTCTGATTGCCTTTATGCTAGAAGAGAGTTTGTTCCAATACCTGGGGGCATGGTTTGCGAATGTTCTGTTGATGGTTGATTGGTTAAGTTTTATGGATTCGCTTGGTATTACTAGAGTATTTTCCGCGAGTGCTCTTCTGGATCTGTTGTTGGGGGTGTGAATGAGCAGCTCGACAATTGAGGGGGGTGATATTTTATTGAATGCCTTGAAGGTAATGAGGAGGGTCTTATAAAGGATTCTGGATCTTATTGGGAGCCAGTGAAGCTCTTTTAATATAGGTGAAATGTGATCCCTCCTGGATGCTCCGCACAGGACACGCGCCACTGCGTTCATGGCCATCTGTAGTGGATTGAGGGTGTTTTTTGGGAGGCCTTGTATTTTATATTCACATAATCAAAGTGAGGTGTCACTAGGGCTTGGAAAACAGTTCGGAAGTCGTCAGTTTCCATCATGGGTCTGAGGTGGCGGAGGGTTTTGATTTTGAAGTAAATAGATTTTACTGTGCGTTTGATGTGATCTTTGAAGTCCAAGTGTTGGTCTAACATCACCCCTAGATAGCGTATGTTGGATTTGACCAGAAGTTCTGCATCTCTGACTTTTAGTGTTGATGATGGAGAGATATCTTTGTTTCGTGTAATAATTAGCACTTCTTGTTTTTTTTAAATTTATACGTAGATTCTGGTTGAGAAGCCAATCTGTTATTGCATCAAAGCATTTGATTAGTATTGTGAAATCTGGGCATGCGACTGATATAGGTGTAAATAACAGCACTTCATCAGCATGCATGAGGCATGATATGCCGAAGGAGCGTGTTATGTCGGAGATTGGCTGCATATAGATGTTGAACAGTAGCGCCGATAATGAAGATCCTTGTGGTACTCCCTGTTTTTGCTGGAAGGGTTCTGATGTCTTGTTGCCAATCCGAACTTGCTGCCATCTGCCTTGGAGGTAAGACTTACACCAATCCCAAGCGCGGTCACGGATTCCCTTTGCGTGTAGTCTCATCAAGAGTTGTTCGTGATCTACTGAGTCGAACGCCGCGGCGATATCAAGAAAGATCAACGCAAAGCCTTTTTTGATATTGTCTATCCCATTGGTGACTGTGTTTGTTAATGAGGTTAGTAGGGTTTCTACTCCATGTGCCTCTCTGAATCCGTGTTGACATGGGTCTAACGGGGAGGTTGTGTCTATATGCTGTTGAATCTGTCTTTGGGTTGTCTTCTCAAGTATTTTCGCTAAGAAAGGGATACTGGAGATTGGTCGGTAGGAGGAGTCCTTCTTCAGATCGAGATGGTGGTTTTTTAGTAATGGACGGATGGATGTTTTCTTGAGTGCATCTGGGAAGACTCCAGTTGTAAATGATTGTTTTGCGATGTCAGCAATGATTGGGCTTAGCTCTGAGCGCATTGTTCTGATCCAGTGCGCTGGGCACAGGTCGTTTGGAGCCGTCGTGGTGTTGAGGGTGGCAATTATTTCCTCTATGGTTTTGGCTGAAGGGGGTGAGAGCTTAGTGAGTGGAGACTGAATGTGGAGGTTCTGAGAGGATCCTCAAGGTGTAGTAGTACTTATTTTTATTACCTTGGATTGGATGTAATCAGCATAATCCTGAGGTTGTATACACTCCTGTTGTGGCTGAGGTGGTTGATTGGTCAGTGATTTTACTAATTCGAATAGGTCGCGAGGCTTATTTAGTGAGCGGTTAAGGAGCTTGGCATGAAATTTTTTCCTTTCTGCCCATGTTGATTTCCTATGATTTTTCAGATGTTCTAAGTACATAATTTGGTTTGCTGTACTGCGGGACCGTCACCACTTTCTTTCCAGTTTTCTCAGGTGTAGTAAGGAGGACCGTAGATTGGGGGAGAACCATGGGGCGTTTCGCTTTTTGGGGGAACGATTATTATTTGTATGCTTTTTGTCAATGCTCAGATGTTGGGCATATGGAGTGAGGGTGTTATTCCAATTGGTGAGCATTTCATTGAGGTTGGATGATGGTTTAGACAGAATTGGTAGTACATGATGAGTGATCAATTCTCTGTCCAGTTGTTTGAAGCGGGATGGATTCTCTGGTTCAGATGTATTTAGACTGCAGTCCATTGCTTGTAGCGCTGGTATCTGGAATGTTATTAGGTTATGATCAGACTAGGGGACAGGGGTGACGGATAGTTCAGTTTGGCTTAGTTTGCTCATATCGTTTGGTGGGACAAAGATTAAATCGAGGAGGTTGCCTTGTTGATGGGTGGGATCCTTTACGATTTGTTCATAGTCTAGGCTGGACATTGCCTCTAGGAAAGTGTTAGATAATTCCCGCTGAGTGGAGGCAAGATTAAAGTCTCCCATCAGCCAGTTTGCTTTGGAGGGATCTTGCGGGTTACAGGCTAGGTCGATCACATCAGAGAGCTCATCTGACGCAGTGCCAGGTGCTCTGTAAATGAGGTTTAAAGTGTTAAGTGTCGGAGTGTGGGAGCGATCCCAGTGGCACAGGATCAACTGAAATGCCTCCTTTCTCAACTCCCATTCTCCAGGATCCAGAGAGTGCCAGCTGAGGAAGTCCACTTCCATATTGTTCACCCAGGCAATGTGCTGAGCTGAACACAGGCTAGGAGGTTCTTCTCCACCCAGGCAACTGGGAGAGCCATCTACAGAGCTACCTCATCACTCCTCGTGCCACCTGGCAATTGACATAAGCCACCACCATGGCGCTGTCTGAAAACACTCAAACCATGCGGCCCTCGATCAGAGGCTGGAAACGCAGAACAGCCAACCTGATGGCCTTCTCCCTGAGGCGGATGATGGACCACACCGCTTCCCTGCGGTTCCAACGGCCCTAGGTCGTACAGTCTTGACAACAGACTCCCCAGCCCAAGATACTGGCATTGGTCGGCAGGAGGATCCAGGAGAAATTATCCAGTGGCACACCCTTCCTCAGACAACAGGGCTGCTGCCACCACCACAGGTTGGACTTCACCATCAACGGGAGCAGGAGCCTAGCACGAACTCCTGAGAACTCAGGGACTATCAAGTCAACAAGGATGGCTGGAGCAGTCGCATGTGAGCATGCTCCCACGGTACCATCTCTATGGGCACCACCATCCATCCAAGAAGCTGAAGAGAATCCCAGACTCTGGGAGCCTGCTGCACAGAACAGCGTCAGGCAATCCAACAGACTTTCAAGAGGGCAGAGTTTTCCTGCCAGCAGTGAGAGTCGAAACATGTTCCTAGAAACTCCAGGGACTGGGAAAGAAACAGCTGGCTCTTACTCGATTGATCATTCATTTGAGGCTTTCTAAGGACACAGCTACCTTGGCACTGCAGAGCCGCAGCTGCCAACACCATGACCTAGCAGAACATCTTTGGGGCGGTGGAAAGCCTGAAAGGGAGGGCGGCAAACATAATGAGCCCCAAGCATAGTAATACGCAAATACTTTGCTGATCTGCCTGGGTCGGGATATGAAAATACACCTTGGCCAGATCCAGAGAAGCCAAGAACCTCCCCCTCAGCATACTGTTTGAATCACGGAGCGCAAAATTTTCCATCCAGAGCGCAGGACATGCCAATGCTCATTGACCCCCCTTGAGGTCCAGAATGGGCCAGAAGGAACCATCCTTTTGGGCACCACAAAATAGATGGAGTATTTGCCCTAGTCCCACTCGTCCAGCAGGAAGGGCATTACTGCCTTTAGGCGCAGCAACTTGTTGAAGGTGATCCGCACAGAAGCACTTTTGATCACAGACCCACAAAGGGAGATGATAAAGGCATCCAGAATCAGCTCTTTGTATGTCAATTGGCCAGGCAGTACAAGAAGTGCCACAGTAGCTCTAGAGCTGGCTCTTCTGTTTGCCTGGGTGGAGAAGCACCTCCTAGCTTTGTCAGTTCACCCCAGTGCCGGGATGGACAATGTTAAAGTGGACTTCCTCAGCCAAAATGAATGGTGTCTAGCACCCCATGATCCTTGGCAACCCGGGCCCATTCCTGAAAAAAATAAAGGGGACGCCTGCTTCCAACTGAAAGAACCAGGGGATGGGCTCCCACAGCTTCATTGCACAGCCCAAGAGGGTCCTCTGGAGGGGACCAGGTTCCTGGGCTCATGTGCTCCATGAAAGAACTGAGCCCGAAGCCCAGACACAGAGGGGAAAAAAAGATTTTCCAGGTTGATAACGAGAGTCCCAAGACCCCCGGGAATCTGGCCAGGCCACACTCAGTGGACGGGCGGAGGTTGACGAGAAGGGCACTAGCTTGCTTCACAGTTCCCTTGGACCCATCTTCCAACATGCCGTAAATTTTGTCTCGCTCAAGTCCTTCAACAGCTTCTCCAAATCGACTCTAAACAGAAGCTCCCCTTATAAATCAGTTGGGCCAACCAGGCTTTGGAAGATGTGTCCACTGTCCCATGCCAGAGCCAACTCTAACACAGTCATCTGGGCACCATCCGCGGCTGCCAAATTTACCAGATCATAAATGCCATCAGAACAGAAGGGCGTAGCAGACTCCAAAAGAGGGGTAGTATCTAGTGGAAAAGACTGAATCCACTGGAGCAGAGCTCAAGACATCAGGCTGGTACATACCACCAGCTGCAGAATAGCCGCCACCATGGCGAAACTGGCTCCTCAATTATGAATCCACCTTACAATGCAGAAAATCTGTTAAGGCCGATCCGCCTTCCACAGGAACGGTGGTCCGGCCTGGTAACTTCCATGACCTGCGCATGACTCAACGCATTCCTCCTCCAGGAGAATGGAGATCTTCTTACATAGCCTTAACCCTTTAGGCAGAGAGTTGGGAGAGTCCCACTCTAAATGGATCATATCCTTGATCACATCCAGAAAATGGGAAGATAGTAGTGGATTTTCACACTCTTTGAAGGACGGATGTACCTTTAGCTCCTGCTCCATGCCAAAAGAATCCAAAAGCTTAAGATGGATGAGATCTTGGCCATCAAAACTGCCAGCTCCTCCTTCCAGAATAGGTGAATCACGCCGGCCTCCTCACAATCTTCTGAAGGTGAGAGAACGTCTACATCCATGTCAGAACCCAGTACCAAGCCATCTGAATCCAAGTAGCAGCCTAATAATTAGAGCACTAGCTTGAGAACCAAGAGACTAGGGTTCGATTCCCACCAGCACTCCTTGTGGCCTTGGGCAAATCATTTAACCCTTCATTGTCTCAGAAGAATCCAAGTTATCAATGTCCCTGTTTAATGTACATTACAAAGTTTAAGTTACAATGTAAACCACTTTGACTAAAATGATAAAGCAGTATAAAAAAACATGTTAAATAAATAAAATAAGTCAGTCAAAATCTCGGACAGCTCCCAGCTGTTCCCCATCAGGGAGGCGCCCCATGCAGGGGATGTTTAGTCAAAGGCAATCAAACAGGACCTTCCACTCTCCACCTGCCCCACACAAGACTGCACCTGGGGGTACCCAGAGGCCACAGGTTCTAAATTTCCATGCCAGAAGGACCAGACCTGCTGCAAAAAAAAGAATTTTGGGGAGGACAATCCAGAGTCCGTAAGCTCTACTCTCGGAAATGACACCCCCCCCCCCCCCCCCGGCACAGCTACCACAAACCCCCTAGAGGATGATGAGCAGCTCACAGCACGGGTGCCGGATCCTCTAGCTGGCTAGATTATCCTTACCTATAGCGCCATCTGTCACCTCCTGCACCAAGGCAGGAAAGGCTGAACTAATCAGTTTTTATGGTTTTAGGCAACTGGTACACCGCCCTGTACTGTATCAGAGCAGTTTACAGATATATTCTAACAGGCACTTTTTTAATCATATCCACTGGCTGAAAGAGGGGGAGCAGGTCCTCCATGGGGGAGCTGCCATGCAAGAAGAGCAAAGCCCAGAATCCAGAGGTGAGGCACCTTGCTTGCCACAGGTCAAACAATGTTTCCAAGAAGAAGACAGAGTTAAGGCAAGTATCACAAAAGCGTGCGCTATGGCTGTGGCGGCCTGAAGGCGCACAGTAACTGTGGCGTGTATTAATTGCGCTCTTTGGTGCAATGTGTGTTTCAGTAACTAGGAAAGGAAAGCATGTTGGAGCTGCTTGGGCGGAACATGCATTAGGACCGCAGAACCACCAAACACACATTAGGTATAAATGCTACTATAACACGTGCAGAAAATGGCAGGAAACACCCTACATGGCGCCAACAGTCACCAGCAGTCCACCCCAAATTACGTCCCAGATAGACAGAATTGGGAGTCCCCAACAAGGACAGTGAGATAAGGTCAAGCCTTGGTAGTCACAGGCTGAAAATCCATGCCACAGCCAGCTCTACTCCCCAGGAGCCGTTTCTCTGGCTTACAGCATTGTATTTAAGGTGGCTTGCAGGCAGAACCCTCAGAGAGCCTTCTGCAATCTTCAGGAGAAAGCAGGGGGGGGGCAGAGATGGAGGGAGGCGGCACTGAGGCTGTGTGAGGCAGCTGTACTCTTCCAGATCCTTCTAAATCCTTCCAATTTCTGGCTGCTCAACAGGCTCTTATCCAGGGGAAGTGCACAAAGCTGAACCAATTTTCCATCCTCCTATGGCTACCAACAAGACCGCAGTCTAGTGGAGCCTCCCACATTGCACTACAGTGAGAGATCAACCTGCAGGTTGTCGTTCACGAGTGTTTCAAATCAATCTTTTCCTCTCAAATCTTTAGAATTTTTTTCAGAGAGGAAAAAATCTATCAGCTATCTACTGGAGACAAAGAAATACTGAAGGGACGTCTGGTGGCTAAGACGAATAGAGGCATGGGAGTTATGTCATTGAAAACTGGGCTTTTCATTGGTTCTTTGTCTCCAACAATCTGTTGGTACAGGAACACAACCCATATGTCTGGACTGATCTAGCAGAGGAATATGGAAAAAAGGCTTTGAAAACTATTTTACCCAGAGTTCTAAAATTCTGCTTTAAGTACAAGAGAATCTGAATTCTTCCTGGGTCAAGTTTCCTTTTAAAGGCTCCATGTCTCTTGCCAGGTCAGAGACTCAAGCCTTGGCTCATCCTTCACTTCCACATACCTTTCAGCAGAGGTCTGTAAGTGAGTATCTGTGTCAGGGTGTGAATGAAAAACTGTTCCACAAAGTCCAAAGAAACTGCCCTTCTGCATACCAGTTTCTCAAAGACATTTAACCTGTAAATAAAGCAATGAGAATGCTGGAGAAGATATCCAGTGTAAAATAACTTGTTCCTCCCGATGGAAGTGGTGGAGCAAATACAGTGACAGAATTCAAAATGGCATGGGACAGACACAGTGGATCCCTGTACAGCAACAGGATAAAATCAAAATAAACTTATCTATCTAATGGGCAGACTTGATGGACCATACTGGTCTTTATCTGCCGTCATTTACTATGTTACTATACAACATAGTCCAATTTTAGCTGCATGACTTATATTTATTTTATTTTATTTATTTATTTATTTGTATTTATTACCACCTTTCGTGAATCAAAGCGGTTTACATAGAACTAAACATTACATTAAACAGAGTTAACGGAATTATACATTAAACAGTTTTACATGAATAAAAGATAACTTGGGGTGAGAAGGAGAAAGGAAAAACAACTTAATAGCAACTGCTAATGTCTTCTCATAACTATTTATAAGAAAGCGGCATCCAGTGTTACTACAATTAAGTGACCCCTCAACTCAGATATATCCACTGCCTCTCAATCTGTTCATACATGCAGTTCAAGCTTCTTCTAGTCATCTACAAGTGCTTTCACTCTGCAGCTCATTACTTCTTTTATCCCTCTTTCACCCTTTCTTTGTGAACGCCATCGAGCAAACTGCAATTTTCTATGCCTTCCTCCTCCGTATACAACCCCTACTCTACACTTTGCTCTGCACTATGGTCATCATTTTACAAACCATTTCCACGTGCAAAAGGAGAAATTTGGTTACCTGCTAATTTCTTTTTTTATTTGAGTACTACCAGACCAGAGAAGCTGAAGGATTTTGGCCCCCTACCGCAGATGGAGACGGAAACTAGAAGCTTGTGAACCCTGCTCTTATAGAGCAGCTTGCAGCTTCTCAGTAACAAAGCTAACAAAACGTAATGCCCTCCTTCCCTCAACAGTGGGAGGAATGTGTCCCTGGATCTGTTCCGGGTGCATCCTCCCACAACTGGGGAGACATTCAGTAACACTACCAATATATTTCAGCCAACCTGGCTGCCCAAAACTGTTCTGCAGAAACCCAAAACCAGAACACAGGCGAGATCTTGCACTAGTCTGGTAGGACTCAAGGTAAAGAAATTAGCAGGTAAGACCACATTTCTCCTTCCTTTCCTTATTGTCCAACCAGACCAGTCCAGTCCAGATGTACGGAATGTAACAAAGCAACCCTTACATTGGGAAGGAAGCTGAAATACACATTCTGAGCACACCCGCTCCAAAGGAAGCATCTTCCCCTGCCCACAGATATTTTTTACAACTTTTTATTTACATATTTATAGGGTTTTAAAAGATAATTATCAAATATAGACAAATCACATCACTAAACTAGATTCACTGGGGATGGGTGAAGAAAGACCCCAGGTAAGTGAAACATTAAATACCTCTGTAAAAATGGGTAAAAGGGGCAACATCTGGAAAGCGATGTGTATAACTGCCCGAAGCACGGGAAATAAGATCCCAGATGTTGAGGCTTTAATGGAAAAGGCCGACTTGGATTATTTATTTAGTTAATTAGTTAGTTAATAGTACAGTCAAACCTCGGTTTTCATTTGCCCCGGTTTTCATACGCTTCGGTTTTCAACGTCTTTTTTGACTGAGATTTTGTCCCGGTTTTCATACATCGCTTCGGTTTTCAACGTCTTTTGACTGAGATTTTGTCCCGGTTCTCGTACATCGCCTCGGTTTTCGTAAAGTACAGTACTGTAAATACATACACCCTCGCGCTGCACACCATTCTGTATACACTGCCAGAACGCCTGCCCGGTCCCGGCAGCACTGCCCCCCGGACTCACCGATCGCCAGCGTGATGAGAAGCAAAAGCCAGCTGAGCACGTAAATGAAACACATCCTCGAGCCTGGTCAGAGTCAGAGAGGCAAGGATTGCGCAGAGAGGAAGGCCCCAATCTCGTCCACCGCCTGCCCGTTCTCTGGAGCGCCCCCTCAGGCTCGGAGGTAGCAGGGAAGAAAAGCTGTCAACGTAAGCAGGAGATGTTGCATGAATGTGGGAGGCAGTTCTTTCTCTTGCATGGTACGTCTGAAGCTATATCATTAAGATTTTCTGCCATTCTGAAGCACTGAGCAGATAATGTAAAGGTATTTTAATGGGCTGAATCCAATGTGATTCCGAAGAGAGCTGGGCACAGCAGCTTGTCAGGGGTGGCTAAGGCCAGATGTTAACATACTGTACTGTACAGTACTGAACTTAGCTTGCTTTCAGTGATGTTAAATGTTCATTTATCCATTTCATTAGTCATTTATATTTATTTCTCATTGTTTTCTGTATGTAAAAATATAGTTATTCTCTATAAAATGTATTTTTGTGAATATTTTTGGGTGTCTGGAACGGATTAATTGGATTTACATTATTTCTTATGGGAAATATTGCTTCAGTTTTCATACGTTTCGGTTTTAGTCAGACTTTTTCGAACGGATTAATCATGAAAACCGAGGTTTGACTGTATGTCTATACCACCTTTTCCTTAAATCAAGGTGGTTTATGTTGAACTCCAACTGTTTACATTACAACAATATGGCTTACATTCAACTCAGTAACTTGCATACATTATAACATCATGGTAAGGATAGGGAAGTACATAGGGGGACTTCACAAACAGTCTTTAACAGTATGTTTTAACTTATTTACAAGCGTAACTTATTTACAAATTGGGGGTCGTGCTATTTGATCATGCAGTAATTGTTCCTTATCAAATGTCTGGTGCCTGAGTGGAAGGTTTGTCAGTATTATGTACCTTGTTCTATGTAAACAGTTGTACAATACTGTCAGTTACGTTCCATGTAAACCGTCTTGAATTGCAGAAAGACGGTATATAAAAACTGTTAAATAAATAAATAAAGTATTCAATAAACAGGAAAGTCTTCAACTTTTTCCTGAAGTCCTTGTTGTCCCTCGTGGTTCTGATAGGGAGGGTGTTCCATAAACTCGCTGCAGAGAGTGATAAAGCCCCGTTGGAAGTGGTTTTCTTCGTTTTGGAGAATTCAGTTGGCCTTTTTTTTTTTGTGCCATCAAGTCAGTGTTGACTCATAGCGACCCAGCTACCTCTGGGTTTTCTTGGCAATATATCACTGGAAGTAGATTGTCAGCCTTTTCTTCCGAGGCAACGGAGGGTAAAGTGACTTGCCCAAAGTCACAAGGAGTGCCAGTGGGAATCGAACCCTTGATCTTCTGTGTACTAGGCAGTTGCTCTAACCACTAGGCTACTCCTCCACTCAGTTGACCTAACTAGTAGTGTTTTCGCTGTTTGCTCTCATAGGGCGGTTTTCAGAATATCTTGTTATTAGTTCTTAGAGTGACTCAGCTGATTTGTTTTGCAGTATTTTGACTATATTGATTGTTGCTTTAAATCTTACGCAACTCTTTATCGGAAGCCAGTGTAGTTGAGCCAATGTTGGTGTTGTTTTCATGTTTGTTTGTTCCTGTGAGAATGCAGGCCGCAGTATTCTGCACCATCTGCAGCAAGTGGATGGTAGTTGCTGGCAGGCCATGGTACAACAAATTGCGAAGTCAAGTAATGGCATGATTATGGCATATAGAACTGTTCTGAAGTCATTATGGCTTAGCAGGGGTTTTAGTTTCTAGATGATTTTTGGTTTATGGTATGCATTCTGTGTTGTTCTGTTAATATGGGCTTGTAGGTTTAGGTTCTGATCCAGGATGACCCCTAGGTATTTCACTTCACTTTTGATAGCTATGTGTCTGTTTAGAGCTACAGTGCAAGGAGAAGTGAATCTCTTGTTCCTTGTTATTGTGATTGCTTCCATTTTGCTATAGTTTATGCTGACATTGTGAGCGTGGAGGAGTAGCCTAGTGGTTGGGGCAAGGTACTTCAGGCCGGAAGGTCAGGGGTTCAAATCCCACTAGAGGACAGCAACCTTGGGCCGGAAGGACTGGGGTTTCTAGTCCTACAGGTGCTCCTTGTGGTCTTGAGCAAGCCACTTAACCCTCCATAGCCCATGTTCCCTGTAAAATAGTTATCTCCAAGTTATAATGCCCTGTTCAATGTAATTTCAGTTTGTTCAATGTAAACCGCACTGATGCAGAATAGCGCGGTATATAAGAGAATGTAAATAAATAAATTTCGTGCCATTTATGTAGACATGGTTCATGGCAACCATGACTGGGATATAACCATACCAGGCTATACTTCATTCAAGGAGGACAGAGTAGAAAGAAGGGGAGGAGGAGTGGCATCATAAGTAAAAAATAATATTAAATCTATAGTGTCACAGGGCTTAAAAGAGAGAGAGAAGGCACTGTGGATTAAACTAGAAAGGGGAAATCCAGAAATCCATTTGCATTGATGTGATATACAAATCTCCCTCACGGGGAAAAGAAGTGGACGGGGATTTAATAGAAGACATACACAGTATTACCATGAAAGAAAAAGTGCTACTAATAGGTGATTTTAATATGCTGGATTTTGAATGGCACATCCCTGCTGCAGTGTCATCTAGAAGTAAGGAGATCCTGGATTCTATACAGGGAAAGCTATTCTGGCAACTGGTAACATAACCCACACGTGAAGGAGCCATTCTGGACTTGTTGCTTATTTATTTATTTGCTTTTATATAACACACTATTTCAAAATCAGCACAGTTTACATAGAACATGAACAATAGAACGGTTTTACATAGAACAGTATTAAACTGAAACAACTGAGTAACGTTGACAGGAACATCAACTTGGGTAGGACAGAGGGAACTAAATTAAAAGTTGGAAGAAGATCTTCACAGTTGCAAAGGTTGTAGAGCTGTGGGTTAACAGACAACGTACATGTCCTATCTTTGGTATGTGGTTGTAGAATAGCTGGAACAAGTGAGTCTTTATGGCTTTTCTAAAGGTTGACTGGTCAGAGATGGACCAGACTGAAGCAGAGAGAGCTTTCCACAGGGTTGGTGCATATAAAAAAAAAAAAAAGGCACGGTTCTTGGTGGCTTGGGTGCACGTCCTTATTGATGAAGGGGGTCATAAGCGCGTTCACCATGCTGGATCTCCTCATTCTGTTATTTGAGGTATGCTGTATGATTGAGGCAAGGGAGTCCGCAGACATGTCATGTAGAATCTTGAATGCAGCTGTGCATGAAATGAGAGTCAGAAGCTGTAAAGATGTCTTACACATTGGAACATGGAACGTACGAAGCATGAACCAAGAGAAGTTGGAGGTGGTCAAAAATGAAATGGAACGTGTACAACTTGATGTGTTGGGTGTCAGCGAACTGAAATGGACTGGCATCGGGCACTTTGCATCAGATGATCACATGGTCTACTATGCTGGAAATGAAAGACAAAGAAGAAATGGTGTTGCATTTATAATAAAGAAGAAACTTGCAAGAACTGTAATAAAATACAATGCAGTCAGCGAACGCTTAATCTCTATTCGCCTACGAGGATTGCCTATCAACACAACTATAATTCAAGTATATGTCCCAACAACAGCTGCAGAAGAGAATGAAATTGAAGAGTTCTATGAACAAGTACAAGCTGAAATTGACAGAACATGCAAACAGGATATCCTGATAGTCATGGGTGACTGGAACGCAAAAGTTGGCAACAAAGAAGAAGGCAAAGTAGTTGGAAAATATGGACTTGGCAACAGAAATGAAGCTGGAGAAAGACTGATAGAATTCTGCAAGACCAACGATCTATTCATCTCAAACACCTTCTTCCAGCAACACAAGCGGCGATTGTACACATGGACTTTCACCCAATGGATTGTATAAAAATCAAGTTGACTACATCTGTGGAAGTCAACGATGGAAAGGTTCTATAACATCAACAAAGACAAAACCTGGAGCTGACTGTGGTACAGATCATCAACTACTAGTATGCAAACTCAAGCTAAAGTTGAAAAAGAGCAAACCACTCATGAATGCTGCAAAATATGACCTTGAGAATATACCACTGGAATTTAAAGACTGCCTGCAAAATCGATTTGCTGCTTTAGATACAAATGACAGAGCTCCAGAAGAGTTATGGAATGACATCAAGAAGGTTGTGTTGGAAGAAAGCGAGAAGTCTCTATAAAAGGTGAAAAAGCAAAAACGGCCAAAATGGATGACGGAAGAAACTCTGAAAATTGCCCAGAAACGCAGAGAAGCTAAAGCCAGAGGAGAAAGAAAGACAATCGCAGAACTATTAATTCTAAGTTAATAGAAGATAATAAAATTCACAAACCAAAAACAAAATTAATGCAATTAATTGCAATCAAAGATACACTAATTCTGTTTCTCCACTCATTGTAATATGACTGCCAATCATCCTACAATGTATATAGTTTAATTACAATGTAACAGTTGTACTGTACATAGTTGCTAAGCACTGTGCAAAGGTTGTTATGCACATAGCTGCTAGATCATTGGTAACAAGTTCTAGTTCTTTGTATTAAAACTTATGTTCTTTGTATAATTTTCACAGATGTTATATGTAAGATGAACAGGCACTTATTACTGTTTCGCCGGTTCATTCCATTGTTCTTTGTAAACCGCACCTGATCCATGGGAAAGTGCGGTATATAAGTGTCTGTTAAATAATAAATAAATAAAATAACTCAACAGAGATTTCCAACGTGCAGCAAGTCAGGACAAGGAAAAGTACTACAATGACACTTGCAAGGAAATAGAAGCAGAAACTATTAGAGGAAGAACAAGATCAGCTTTCCTAAAGCTACGAGAGTTAAAGAAAAAATTCCAGCCTCGAATTGGAATGTTACAAGATGCTCAAGGTTCTATGTTGAATGATGCTGAGAAGATCAAGAAAAGGTGGAAGGAATATACAGAGTTTTTATATGATAAAGATCAAGTGGACCAACAGCCGTTTCAACCTGGACCTTATGGTCGGGAACCATTGGTGATGAAAGAAGAAATTGAAGCAGCATTGAAAGCCTTATCAAAGAACAAAGCACCAGGCATTGATAGCATTCCTATAGAAGTATTGCAGCAATCTGATGCAGCTGTTACCATACTTACAAGGCTCTGCCACGAAATATGGAAGACAACATCATGGCCAACTGACTGGAAAAGATCTGTGTTTATACCAATACTAAAGAAAGGTGATCCAACTGACTGTGGAAATTATCGAATAATCGCTCTGATCCCACATGCCAGCAAGATTCTACTGAAGATTATTCAAAAGAGACTATAACCATACCTGGAACAAGAACTACATGAAGTGCAAGCAGGGTTCAGGAAAGGGCGAGGAACGAGAGACATCATTGCAGATGTGAGATGGATCCTTGAAAAGACTAAAGAATCTATTTGTGCTTTATCGACTATAGCAAGGCTTTTCACTGCGTAAACCATGAGAAACTCTGGGCCACATTAAGAAGCATGGGTATACCAGAACACCTGATCGTTCTCTTGCACAATCTGTACATTGATCAAGAAGCAACAGTTCGAACGGAACAAGGAGAAACAGAATGGTTTAAAATAAGTAAAGGTGTAAGACAAGGCTGCATACTTTCCCCCTACCTGTTTAATTTATATGCAGAACAAATCATCAGAGAGGCAGGATTGTATGAAGACAACAGAGGTGTGAAGATTGGTGGAAGACTCATCAACAACCTTCGCTATGCTGATGATACAACATTAGTGACTGAAAGTGAAGATGATCTGAAACATTTGCTTCTCACAATCAAAGAACATAGTCTCAAAATGGGCCTGCACCTTAATGTAAAGAAGACAAAGATCATGACAACTGGCATAATCAACAGGTTCATCGTTGAAGGAGAAGAAATTGAAATTGTGAACAACTTTAACCTACTTGGATCAACTATCAATAAAGAAGCAACAAGCAGTCAAGAAATCAAACGACGCATTGCTCTTGGCAGAATGGCTATGAAAGACCTAGATAAGATTCTCAAGAGCAGAGATGTCTCTCTCCATACAAAGATTCGACTTGTTCAAGCCATGGTATTTTCAATAACATCATATGGATGTGAAAGCTGGACAGTGAAAAAGACAGACAGGAAGAAAATTGATGCCTTTGAATTATGGTGCTGGCGGCAAATACTGTGTATACCATGGACTGCCCAAAGAACAAACCAGTGTACTAGAGGAGATCAAACCTAAGCTTTCTTTAGAAGCTCAGATGACAAGACTTTGACTTTCATACTTTGGACACATCATGCGAAGAGAGAGGTCATTAGAGAAAGACATCATGCTTGGCAAGATAGAAGGTCAACGCAAAAGAGGAAGGCCAACAATGAGATGGATCAATACAATAACAGCAGCTACGGGTACCAGTCTGTCAACAATGAGCCGCCTGACTGAAGACCGAACACAATTTAGGATAGCTATCCAGAGGGTCGCCATGAGTCGACTCTGACTCGACGGCACTTAACAACAACAAATCAGACGGCTTGCTATTGGGAGCCAGTTGAACTGCATTAAGATGGGTGTGACGTGTTCAAATCTGAACGCTCCGTGCAGTGTATGGGCAGCTGTGTTTATGGCCAATTAGAGCGGTTGGAGTGTGTGTTTTGGCAGGCCGTAGAGAATAATATTGGCATAGTGCAGATTATCAATGGGGAAAGTGTTTTGGATGTCATAGTGGGAGATCATCTCTCATCCAGTGATCATCAGATGGTGTGGTTCAGTATTAGGACTAGGGCTGATAAAATCCATTCAAAAGCGAGGGTCTTAGACTTTCGGAAAACTAAGGGGCTTGTTTACTAAGCGGCGGTAGCGGCTTCTGATCGATATCAGAGCCGCAGCACCATTGAATTCAATGGGGCCACGGCTCCGATATCAGTCAGAAGCCGATACCACTGCTTAGTAAACAAGCCCCTAACTTTGCCAAGATGAAGCAATACCTCAAGAAATTGTTAATGGGATGGGAACACCTGGGGGATGTAGAAAAGCAGTGGGCAAAATTGAAAGGGGATATTTTAAGGGCAACAAATCTTTTTGTTGGACAGGTAAATAAATGTAAGAGGAAAATGAGGTCACTATGGTTCTCAAAAGAAGTAGCTGAAAAGGTGAAGATAAAGAGGGTGGACCTTCATAAAATACAAGAGATCACAGAGAGGAAGACAAGCATCCATATTTGGAAAAACTTAGAGAAGCTGGGAAAGTAGTCAGGAAAGCAAAAATACGTACAAAAAGAAGAAATAGCCAATGCAATAAAATGTGGGGATAAGACTTTTTTCAGATATGTTAGTGAGAGGAAGAAGTGCAAAAGTGGTATTGTCAGACTCAAGGGTGAAAGGGAGAAATATGTAGAAGCTGATGACGATAAAGCAGGAAGTGCTTAACAAATATTTATTTTCTGAGTTCACAAATGAAGGGACAGGAGCATGACCTCAGAAAACACTCTCAAATAGGAACAGAATGATTTTCAGAAGACTGTGTTTGTGAGGAACAAGCTAAACTAAAAGCAGACAAAGCAATGGGACTAGAAGGAATACAGAAGGAATAGGGAGGAGTGGCCTAGTGGTTGGGGTAAATTACCTCAGGCCGGAAGGTCGGGTTTCAAATCCCACTAGAGGACAGCAACCTTGGGCCGGAAGGACTGGGGTTTCTAGTCCCACAGGTGCTCCTTGTGGTCTTGGGCAAGCCACTTAACCCTCCATTGCCCATGTTCCCTGTAAGTATTAGTGTATGTGTCTCATATCCCTTCATGTTAAATTTATCCCCCAATTGTGTTGTGACCACTTTGATTGAAGGATAAGGTGGTATACAAAACTGTCTAAATAAATAAATACATCCGAAAATAATGAGTGAGCTTGGGGACGTTCTAGCGGCTCCTCTGACTGATCTTTTCAATGCTTCTTTGGAATCGGAAGTGGTCCTAAAGGACTAGAGAATGGCACATGTGGTTCCTTTACACAAAAGCGGACGTAAGGATGACATTGAGAACTACAGGCTGGTTAGTCTAACCTCTGTGGTGAGTAAATTATTGAAAACGCTGCTAAAAGAGAGAATAGTGAGGTTTCTGGAGTCCAATGAATTGCAGGATCCAAAGCAGGTTTACCAGAGGCAGGTCTTGTCAGACAAATCTGACTGAATTCTTTGACAGGGTGACGAGGGAGTTGGACCGAGGGAGAACCCTAGATGTAGTGTACTTAGTTTTCAGTAAAGCCTTTGACACTGCTCCGCACCGGCGACTTATAAGCACCCTAGGAATGGACTCTAAAGAGACTGACTGAGTTAGAAATTGGTTGAGTGGGAGGTGACAAAGGGTACAGGTAAATGGAGCTCATTCTGAGGAGGAGGATGTTACCAGTGGTATGCCACAGGGATCTGTCCTTGGTCTGATTCTTTTTAAGATCTTTGTTAGTAATATTGCAGAAGGGCTGTCGGGTAAGGTTTGCCTCTTTGCAAATGATACTAAAATCTGCAATACAGTAGATACCCAGAAAGGAGTTGATAACATGAGGAGGGATCTGGCTAAGACTGAAGAATGGTCGAGAATTTGGCAGCTGAGATTTAATGCTAACAAATGCAGGGTCATGCATTTGGGATGCAAAATCCAAAGAAGCAATACAGTGTAGGGGGTGAAGTACTTCTGTCCACAAAAGAAGAGTGGGACCTGAACGTGACTGTGTCTATCATAAGTAGCTAAACATTTTGTCCTCCAAATCTGTCGATGAGGCAGTAGTCTCTCATAACGCTGCACTATCCTCGGCTCTTGACACTCTTGCCCCACCCACCCCTCATCCCATTAGACGTTCTACTCCTCAGCCCTGGCTTTCATCCTCAACCCGCTATTTACGCATCTATACCCATTCTGCTGAACATGCCTGGACCAAATCCTGCTCCCTTGAAGACCTTCTACACTTCAAATTCATGCTTGACTCCTTCCAGTCAGCCATAGCACTTGCCAAACAAAACTACTTCATCCATCTAATTCCCTAGTCTCTGGATCCTCGCTGCCTCTTTAATACCCTCAATTCTCTCCTCAAGGTGCCCCCCGTCCCCAGTCCCACCCTCACTTTCTGCCCAAACCCTTGCCATTTCCATGACAAAATCCAAAAGATTACCCTCCAATTCCCCACACCCTCATCTACCTCCCCCCCCCTCCCCCCACATCCTGACTTCTGCTGCTACCCTCTCCTCCTTTCCTAAGATCTCTGAAGAGGAAACCACACTTCTTTCCTCCTCCAAACCCACCACCTGTTCCTCTGACCCTATCCCCACCCATCTTCTACACCCCATCTCCCCCACCATTATCCCCTCCATCGCATATATTTTCAACCTATCTCTCTCCACTGCAACCGTCCCCATCGACTTCAAACATGCCATTGTCACACCTCTCCTCAAGAAACCCTCACTCGATTCCACCTATCCTTCTAATTGTCGACCCATCTCCCCCCTCCTTCCCTTCATATTTCTAGAACGAGCAGTCCACCGACGCTGCCTTGACTTCCTCACCTCCCAGGCCCTCCTGGACCCACTACAATCCAGCTTCCGTCCCCTACACTCCACCGAAACGGCTCTTACAAAAGTCTCCAATTACTTGTTCCTCGCTAAATCTAAGGGCCTCTACTCTGTTCTCATCCTTCTCAACCTCTCCTCTGCCTTTGACACTGTTGACCACAATCTTCTCTCCACCCTCTCCTCGCTTGGTTTCAAGGGCTCCGTACTATCCTGGCTCTCCTGCTACCTCTCCCATTGCTCCTTTAGTGTTTGCTCTGGCAGCTCCTCCTCCTCTCCCACCCCGCTCCATGTTGGTGTACTCCAGGGATCCGTCTTAGGCCCCCCTCCTTTTCTCTCTCTATACCCAATCCCTTGGCGCGCTTATCTCCTCCCATGGCTTTCAGTACCATCTCTATGCTGACGACTTCCAAATCTATCTCTCTACACCTACACCTTCTCCAGCAATCCAAACCAAGATCTCTGCCTGCCTGTCTGACATCGTCATCTGGATGTCTCATCGTCACTTGAAATTGAACATGGCCAAGACTGAACTCCTCCTCTTCCCCTTCTCAGTCTCCATGGATGGATCTATGATCCTTCCTGTTCCCTCAGCCCGCAATCTGGGGGTCATCTTTGACACCTCTCTCCCCTTCTCCACACATATCCAGCATGTTGCTAAAACCTGCCGCTTCTTTCTCTACAACATTAACAAAATCCACCCCTTCCTGTCGGAACACACCACCAAGATGCTTATCCACTCCTTAATCTTCTCTCGCCTCGACTACCGCAACCTACTCCTTGCTGGTCTTTCCATGAGCCAATCTCCTCCCCCTTCAATCCATACAAAATTATGCTGCTCAACTAATCTTCCAACAATCCCACCATGCCCACATTACTCCTCTTCTCAAGTTGCTTCATTGGCTCCCCATCCAATTCCGCATCCAATTCAAACTTCTCCTACTCACCTATAGGTGCATTCACTCTGCGGCCCCTCAATACCTCTCATCTCTTATCTCTCCCCACATCCCAGCTCGGGAACTTCGCTCCGCTAACAAATTACTTCTATCTAGGCCTTTCACTCGTACCGCTAACTCCCAACTTCGCTCCTTTCACCTTGCTGCACCCTATTCCTGGAACAGCTTACCTGTGTCTATACGTCAGGCACCCTCCCTGTTGTTGTTGTTGTTAAGTGCCGTCGAGTCGGAGTCGACTCATGGCGACCCTCTGGATAGCTATCCTAAATTGTGTTCGGTCTTCAGTCAGGCGGCTCATTGTTGACAGACTGGTACCCGTAGCTGCTGTTATTGTAGCAATCCATCTCATTGCTGGCCTTCCTCTTTTGCGTTGACCTTCTATCTTGCCAAGCATGATGTCTTTCTCTAATGATCTCTCTCTTCGCATGATGTGTCCGAAGTATGAAAGTCGAAGTCTTGTCATCTGAGCTTCTAAAGAAAGCTTAGGTTTGATCTCTTCTAGTACCGACTGGTTTGTTCTTCGGGCAGTCCATGGTACACACAGTATTCGCCGCCAGCACCATAATTCAAAGGCATCAATTTTCTTCCTGTCTGTCTTTTTCACTGTCCAGCTTTCACATCCATATGATGTTATTGAAAATACCATGGCTTGAACAAGTCGAATCTTTGTATGGAGAGAGACATCTCTGCTCTTGAGAATCTTATCTAGGTCTTTCATAGCCATTCTGCCAAGAGCAATGCGTCGTCTGATTTCTTGACTGCTTGTTGCTTCTTTATTGATAGTTGATCCAAGTAGGTTAAAGTTGTTCACGATTTCAATTTCTTCTCCTTCAACGATGAACCTGTTGATTATGCCAGTTGTCATGATCTTTGTCTTCTTTACATTAAGGTGCAGGCCCATTTTGAGACTATGTTCTTTGATTGTGAGAAGCAAATGTTTCAGATCATCTTCACTTTCAGCCAGTAATGTGGTATCATCAGCATAGCGAAGGTTGTTGATGAGTCTTCCACCAATCTTCACACCTCTGTTGTCTTCATACAGTCCTGCTTCTCTGATTTGTTCTGCATATAAATTAAACAGGTAGGGGGAAAGTATGCAGCCTTGTCTTACACCTTTGCTTATTTTAAACCATTCTGTTTCTCCTTGTTCCGTTCGAACTGTTGCTTCTTGATCAATGTACAGATTACGCAAGAGAACGATCAGGTGTTCTGGTATACCCATGCTTCTTAATGTGGCCCAGAATTTCTCATGCTTTACACAGTCAAAAGCCTTGCTATAGTCGATAAAGCACAAATAGATATCCTTTTGGTATTCTTTAGTCTTTTCAAGGATCCATCTCACATCCGCAATGATGTCTCTCGTTCCTCGCCCTTTCCTGAACCCTGCTTGCACTTCAGGTAGTTCTTGTTCTAGGTATGGCTGTAGTCTCTTTTGAATAATCTTCAGTAGAATCTTGCTGGCATGTGGGATCAGAGCGATTGTGCGATAATTTCCACAGTCAGTTGGATCACCTTTCTTTAGTATTGGTATAAACACAGATCTTTTCCAGTCAGTTGGCCATGATGTTGTCTTCCATATTTCTTGGCAGAGCCTTGTAAGTACGGTAACAGCTGCATCAGATTGCTGCAATACTTCTATGGGAATGCTATCAATGCCTGGTGCTTTGTTCTTTGATAAGGCTTTCAATGCTGCTTCAACTTCTTCTTTCATCACCAATGGTTCCTGATCATAAGGTATAGGTTGAAACGGCTGTTGGTCCACTTGATCTTTATCATATAAAAACTCTGTATATTCCTTCCACCTTTTCTTGATCTTCTCAGCATCATTCAACATAGAACCTTGAGCATCTTGTAACATTCCAATTCGAGGCTGGAACTTTTTCTTTAACTCTCGCAGCTTTAGGAAAGCCGATCTTGTTCTTCCTCTAATAGTTTCTGCTTCTATTTCCTTGCAAGTGTCATTGTAGTACTTTTCCTTGTCCTGTCTTGCTGCACGTTGGAAATCTCTGTTGAGTTCTGCGATTGTCTTTCTTTCTCCTTTGGCTTTAGCTTCTCTGCGTTTCTGGGCAATTTTCAGAGTTTCTTCCGTCATCCATTTTGGCCGTTTTTGCTTTTTCACCTTTTGTAGAGACTTCTCGCTTTCTTCCAGCACAACCTTCTTGATGTCATTCCATAACTCTTCCGGAGCTCTGTCATTTGTATCTAAGGCAGCAAATCGATTTTGCAGGCAGTCTTTAAATTCCAGTGGTATATTCTCAAGGTCATATTTTGGTGCATTCATGAGTGGTTTGCTCTTTTTCAACTTTAGCTTGAGTTTGCATACTAGTAGTTGATGATCTGTACCACAGTCAGCTCCAGGTTTTGTCTTTGTTGATGTTACAGAGCTTTTCCATCGTTGACTTCCACAGATGTAGTCAATTTGATTTTTATACAATCCATTGGGTGAAGTCCATGTGTACAGTCGTCGCTTGTGTTGCTGAAAGAAGGTGTTTGAGATGAATAGATCATTGGTCTTGCAGAATTCTATCAATCTTTCTCCAGCTTCATTTCTGTTGCCAAGTCCATATTTTCCAACTACTTTGCCTTCTTCTTTGTTGCCAACTTTTGCGTTCCAGTCACCCATGACTATCAGGATATCCTGTTTGCATGTTCTGTCAATTTCAGCTTGTACTTGTTCATAGAACTCTTCAATTTCCTTCTCTTCTGCAGCTGTTGTTGGGGCATATACTTGAATTATAGTTGTGTTGATAGGCAATCCTCGTAGACGAATAGAGATTAAGCGTTCGCTGACTGCATTGTATTTCATTACAGTTCTTGCAAGTTTCTTCTTTATTATAAATGCAACACCATTTCTTCTTTGTCTTTCATTTCCAGCATAGTAGACCATGTGATCATCTGATGCAAAGTGCCCGATGCCAGTCCATTTCAGTTCGCTGACACCCAACAGATCAAGTTGTACACGTTCCATTTCATTCTTGACCACTTCCAACTTCCCTTGGTTCATGCTTCGTACGTTCCATGTTCCAATGTGTAAGACATCTTTACAGCTTCTGACTCTCATTTCATGCGCAGCTACATCAGCAGTCAGACTTCCCGAAGGCTTTGATCCAACCACATCATAAATGCTGGCTTTACTCTGAAAAGTCTTCAGCTCTTCCCCAGTAGCTAGTTGAGTGCCTTCCGACCTGGGAGTCTCATCTTCCAGCACCATAGCACAATTTGTTTTGTTGTAACTATCCATTGGGTTTTCATGGCAAGATACAGAAGTAGATTGCCGGGCCTTCCTTCCGCGCAGTTTAAGTTTGGTGTTGTTGCCGTTGTCACAGAAATGTGATCCTCCGCCGTCAACACTATCCCATTCTGCTGCTGCCCAGATGGGTGGTTTGTCTTCGTCTGGCACCTCAGCTGAGACCTGTCCATCTTGGGAGACCCTGCCAGTAGTTAAACTACCGATAGTTTAGCTCTCAGCATCACTGATGCACACAAGCCCTCACAGCACGACAAGCTGCAAACCAAGCTGCAAACCAAGCTGCAAACCACCCTCCCTAGCCCTCTTCAAATCCAGGTTAAAAACCCATCTCTTCACTGTCGCGTTCAGATCCTGACTTCTATCCTTCATCTTAACCTAACCCAACCCCATCATTTTCATGACCGAACTGTAAAACTCATCGAATTGATTAATGTTTTCTACTGTCTTGACTAGATTGTAAGCTCAGACAAGCAGGGACTGTCTCTTGCACGTATGTGGTTGGGGCAAGGTACTTCAGGCTGAAAGGTCAGGGGTTCAAATCCCACTAAAGGACAGCAACCTTGGGCCGGAAGGACTGGGGTTTCTAGTCCCACAGGTGCACCTTGTGGTCTTGGGCAAGCCACTTAACCTTCCATAGCCCATGTTCCCTGTAAAAATAGTTATCTCCAAGTTATAATGCCCTGTTCAATGTAATTTCAGTTTGTTCAATGTAAACCGCACTGATGCAGAATAGCGCGGTATATAAGAGAGTGTAAGTAAATAAATAAATAAAATAAATGTCTGTACAGCGCTGCGTGTGTGGCGCTATATAAGTGTTTAATAGTAGTAGTAGTAGACCAGGACAGTATCTGAATTCAAAAATGCATGGGACAAATACAGAAGATATCTAAAAGAAAAAAAGAGGACTATTGTAGTTGATATGGAAGGGCAGACTAAATAGGCCATGTAGTCATTTTTTTCTGCCATCATGTTTCTATGTTTCTATTAACAGATCACCATAAATCACTAAACAGGGGAATCCAAACTAAAAATCTAAACAATTAAATTATACTAGCGGAAAAGCCACAAATTGTCATCAAAACGAAATCAAAAGCACTTCAGTTCTCAGAAGCCATTCTTTCCTCTTACATTCTAGTTTGTAAAAATGTCTTCCAACAGATCTGTCTCAAAAATAAATATAATTAGATATCTACTTTTACATTTACTCAGACAATTTAAACTAAACTTATTACCTAACTTTTGTACTTGAGATCTTAAAGCAAGAA
This sequence comes from Ichthyophis bannanicus, assembly GCA_033557465.1. NCBI lineage: Eukaryota > Metazoa > Chordata > Amphibia > Gymnophiona > Ichthyophiidae > Ichthyophis > Ichthyophis bannanicus. The sequence continues at coordinate 32,105,774 of CM066034.1, read as the reverse complement.
AACCGTCATCTACGAAGTTGTGTTCGATAAGAAACATCAGGGTACATTCATATAGAACAGGCATGTCCAACAGGTAGATCGCGATCTACCTGTAGATTGCGGAAGGGTCAGAGGTAGATCGCCAGCTCCACTTGGCTCCATCTCTCCAGCAGATCGACCCGTCGTTAGGGGAGAACTCATGCCAGCAGGTCGTCTGCCGAGGGCTTGCCGCCGCTGCTGATCCTTTGCCTGTCTTTTTTCCCTGTCTGCGGGAATCTTGCCTGTGGGTGTATTGGGGGTGCTTGTTGTTTTCATGCCAATAGTTTGTGGGTACCCCAGGGGCTGCCGTCCACACCCCGCGATGAAACGCCACAGGCCCGGCGTCATACCTGGTCTCCTGCCTCTCAGAATCACACATGCCTGCCCACGCCTCAACACCCCTTAGAAGTGTGTTATATACCGGGCAATATCCATTCGCCCGGGCTTTATCTGAATACCCTTACCGTATTAGTTGTGTTGTGTGCTGGTCGTTGGTCGCTTTATAGTTCTCTTTCATTAAACGTTTTCGGGCAGACACAACAAAGTGTCAAGAGTTTGGTGATTTTGGCGGGCTTTTCCAATTTTGTTCTAACTTGCCTATGCCTTGCCTTCGAATTGGTTCAAACCACTGTGACCTTTGCTTGCCTCTGCAGTTTTATTTTGCCTAGCCTTTGCGTTGATTCTGCACTACAATTCTATTTCGCCTTGCCTTTGCGTTGATTCTACACTGTGTGCAGAATTTATTAAATCGCCTGTGGTGGTATTTGAGCTTGTTTGGCGGTATTTGATTTTATCTGGTTTACGGGACAGGTGTTTAATTTTTTTGATGATTGTTTGGTGGTATTTGATTATTGGTGCCAGTATGATGAATTCTTATTGAAAGAAAGCTTGATTGTACCAGGCTGGATACACAGTCAGGCCCTGTGTATAACATTATATTACATTATATTACTATAAGCCCTAAGAAAGAGTTAATATCATTTGTAGCTCCTTATTTAATACCATCCTTGAAAACTCTGTAGAAGAAACTGGGTGAAAGGTTTTACATAACATAAACATTAGTCTTGTTATTAGAAAGATAAGTAAAAGGCAAGTTGTTTACCCAGCTTCGCAGTCTCTGTGTCTCTGGTCAGAGATATCAAACTGTCAGTGTTAGAATTAATTAGAATTAAGGCCTACATAGTCATGTCTGAGAATATATGTATGTCTTTTCATGATTGTCTATGATGTGCATGCCTATAGAAAAGTATGTTATGAATATACGTAACACTAGACGTAGAACAGAATATGTATATTATGAATATACGTGATGTGAGACGTAGAATAATAAAGTGAAATTATGCTGTGTAATGGAATCTTTACCTATAAATAAAGTGGCCTAAAGCTATGATATCAGAGTAAACATAGGCAAAGGCCTAGCTTGCTCTCCCAAAGCTTTGGTTGATTTTTTTTTTAATATTTCTTTTTATTAAACATTTTCCACAAGTAAACAGGTACAACTTTCACACTGTAACCAACAAAGTGTCACACAGTAGGAAAATGTCTTTTTCTTTTTTGTAATTATAACAACACTATTTCACTTCATGAACATTGGGGTCATCAGACCCGAAGAACCCCACCCACGAAATTCTCCATACTGTCGTCCCCCCCCTGCGGGCTCCCCTCCAAAATGCCCCCTTTGCCAAGTACCCCCCCCCCTCGCCCCTACCATGCTCAACTAACCCTCGCCCTCCTTCCCTCCCCCCTACCTCCCCCAACCCCCCCCCTTTTTTAATCACCGAGTGACTCAGAATGGGCATGCATCCCCCCCTTCAAATAAGTGAGCAGCAAGCACCATTGGTCCTGAAATTTCTCTCCCTGCTGACGCCTAATTGCTGTCAACTGCTCCATTAATACAATCCGTCGGAGACTATGCTGCCAGGCTACCAATCCGTCGGAGACTATGCTGCCAGGCAACTGGGACTGCTTCCAGGCCCGAGCTATCTCACTTCGGGCCGCCTGAATGCAAGCCCGTACCGGGTGAACGAACCCCTGGGGCCATACAGCTCCCCGGATCCCCAACAGGCCTAGTCCCATATCCACCTCCACCCTCTGCCCCAGAATAGTCTCCAACTGACCCTCCACCAGAGCCCAGTATGCACGCACACTTGGACAGGACCACCATATATGCGCGAATGTCCCCCGTTCCCCACACCCCCGCCAGCACTGAGCAGAAGACCCAGGAAACATCCTATGTAGCCGCTCTGGGGTATAGTACCATCGAAACAGAAGCTTATAGGACGTTTCTCGGATAGCGACTGAAATCGCTTGGCGTCCAATATCTACATGCACCTTCCGCCACTCCTGCGCCTCCAACTCCCTGCCCAAATCCTTTTCCCACTGCTCCTGATGGGGGAACTTCCCAGGCATCTCCACCTCCAAGTCCTGGTACAGTCGGGAAATCAAACCCCGGGAACCCTCCCAGTCCTGCCACAATGTCTCCCCGGGGCCTTGGGCTCCCTCCCAAATCGCTCGAATCTGGCGCTGGAGCAAAAAGTGGCGCACCTGAAAATAGGGAAAGAAGTCGCTCCCCCTCAATTGATACCGCACCCGGAGATCTGAAAAGGGAATCAGCATTCCATCCTTAACAAACTTCCCAAAGGTATCCAACCCCTTACTTTCCCACCTACTAAACACCCCTTCCCTGCCGGGCACAAACTCACTCGTCACCCACACTGGGGACAACAAAGAAAACTCCCCAGCAGGGGTGTGCCTTCCGCCATTGCATAGTAAGATGCCACATAAAGGGGTTAGCCTTCCATCTACCTGAGGGCAGCCTACCAAAAATCCATGGTAAATACTGTAACCGAATCTCCTCGGCCCAATACTGCTCAATCTCTCGAAACCGCTTCCTTACACCACCCCTGTCGCGCCACTCAAATACCTGCCTCAATTGGGCTGCCTTATAGTACCGAGCCAAGTCAGGGACCCCCAGGCCCCCGGCCTCCCGGTTCGCATACATTATGCGTCGACTTACTCGTGGCCGAGATCCCCCCCACACAAACGCAAAGATCTGATTCTGCAAAGTCCGGGTGTCCCCAGCCGGGATCCCCACGGGAAGCGTCTGGAAAAGGTATAACAATCGCGGCAGAAGGTTCATCTTCAAAACAGCCACCCTGCCCAACCAGGAAAGCTCTACCGTCCGCCACCAAGCCATGTCCTTCCTCAACTCCTGAAATAGCCCCAGGTAGTTGGCCTTATATAATCCCAAGGGGTGGGCAGTAATCTGCACCCCCAAGTACTTTATGGACCGCGTTGCCCACCGAAAGGGGAAGGAACTTCTCAAACTGTCAATCACTTTCGAGTCCAAGGATAGAGACATAGCCTCCGTTTTATCCCAATTCACCTTGAACCCTGATAGACCCCCATATTTCTGGAGCTCTCCCATTAGTGTTGGAAGCGACACAATGGGTCGGGTCAGCGCAAATAGTACGTCATCCGCAAAAAGTGCCAGTTTATGTTCTTTAGGCCCAACCGCTATCCCAGAGATGTCAACATTAGAGCGAATTTGAGCTGCCAGGGGTTCCATAACCAATGCAAACATCAACGGGGAGAGCGGGCAGCCCTGGCGGGTACCCCTACCCAGGGGAAAAAACTCAGTAAAGCCACCATTGACATTCACCGCAGCTACCGGAGCTGCGTAGAGTGCTCTTATCCAAGCCCGAAACCGAGGTCCCAGACCTACGTACTTCAACACCTCCTGTAAGAAGGTGAAGCTGACTCTATCAAAGGCCTTTTCGGCATCGATTGAGAAGAACATAGCTGATTGCTGAACCTGTCGCACAAGCCACCCAAGCTGAATCACCCTCCGAAAACCATCGGCCGGTTGCCTCCCCATAATAAAGCCAGATTGATCAGGGTGGACCATGTCCGGCATATACGGAGCTAATCGCAAGGCGAGCACTTTGGACAAGATCTTAACATCGATGTTTAACAGCGAGATAGAGCGGTATGACCCACATACCGCCGGGTCACGTCCGGGCTTAGGCATCACCACAATTGCAGCTTGATTCATAGAGGGTGGTAAATCCTCCCCACGCAAAACAGCAACAAACACCCGCACCAGCAGGGGGGCCACCGTCGCTACCATCACTTTATAGAAGGAGCTCATAAACCCATCGAGGCCCGGGGCCTTCCCAGGGACCAGGGCCCTAATAGCTCCCTGCACCTCCTCCAGAGTGATATCAGCTTCCAACGATTCTCGCTCTCCCTCACCCAACTTAGCACTCCCTTTCCCCTCATTTTCCAAATAACTCACTACGTCTCCCCCCCATCGCCGGGGAGTCCGCTGCATAGAGCTTCTGAAAGTAAGCCTTAAAACACTCGCGAATCTCCTCCGCCTTATAAAGCAATTTATCTCGGGGCCCCTTGATTTTGACAACAGTACGCTTCTGCCGCTGGACACGAAGCTTGTTAGCCAAGAGCCGCCCTGACTTATTATCAAATTCATAGTATCTTTGCCCTACTCTATCCATCTGTCCAGAAATCTTTTCCAGTTGGAGGGCATTTAATTGTTTACGTACTTCCTCCATCTGGCGTTGTAAGTTCCTCCCCCCTTTCATTTTATGCTCCCGTTCCAACTCCATTAAATGCCCCAGGAGTAGTCGTTCTGCCTCTTCTCTCTTCCTTTTCCGCCGTGCCCCTAACTGAACCAGATGGCCGCGCACCACCGCCTTAAGCCCATCCCAGCGTTCAAAAATCCGCCAGACACGAACGTACGCTAGAGAGGTAGACAAGCGTCTGGCCCAGAGGAGAGTGTCTATGACCGACGGCGAATAACCTCTACGCCTCAACCTTTCCCGCTCAAGAGCCAAGCCGTAAGCGAGAAGCGGTCCACGACCGGCATGAGAAGCGGACCCTGACTTAAGAGATTCGTTCGCGCTGGCAGACGCCAAGGACGGTCTACCAGTAGGCGGACGAGATCCGCGTACCACGGTCTCTGGGGCCAATCCGGAGCTACCAGTATCACTCGCCCGCCGTGGCCCTCTATCCGCTGTAGGACTCGGCCTATTAAGGGCCAAGGAGGGAACACATAGAGCAGCCCTACTGACGGCCACGGCTGCGCCAGAGCGTCCAGCCCCTTCGACATACGTTCTCTCCTCCCGCTGAAGAACCGACTGGCCTTGGCATTGTCGAAGGTGGCCATCAGATCCATCGTCGGCTGTCCCCAACGGAGGATTAGGTCGTGAAACACTGCCGCGTTCAACTCCCACTTCCCGGGATCTACCACATGCCTGCTGAGATAATCCGCCTGCACATTGTCACGGCCTGCCACATGAGCCGCTGAAAGAGCAACCAGGTGGGTCTCCGTCCAGCTCATCAACCGTTGACTCTCCTCCAAGAGAACAGCGCTGCCTGTACCGCCCTACTTGTTGATATAAGACACCATCACGGAGTTGTCGGAGAAAACTCTCACCGCCTTGCCCTCGACGAGAAGACAAAACTCTTGCAGCGCTAACCGCACCGTTCGAAGCTCCAGCAGGTTTATGGACAAAACCGACTCCTCCGGCGTCCAAACCCTGAGCTATGTGAGACAGGCAGTGAGCCCCCCAGCCTGCGAGACTGGCATCGGTCGTGAGGAGTAACCAATCCGGGGACCGTAAGGGCATGCCCGCCCGAAGATGAGCGGGATCCAACCACCAGAGCAGACTGTCGCTCACGGCCGGAGCGCGAGGTAATCTGCGAGAGAGGGGGTGATCCTGAGGAGACCACCTTGAGAGCAATGCGTGTTGCAACGGTTGCATATGCGCCCGAGCCCAGGGCAACAGATCGAGGGTTGCTGCCATGGAACCCAGCAGTTGTAAGTAACGCCATGCCGTTGGCGCTCTCAGGCGCAGAAACGTTCTCACCTGCCCCATAAGCTTCTGTTGGCATTTTTCTAAAGGTTCATCCTTATAGTAACAGCGTTCGTTGAAAGCTTGCAGACGCCTTTTTTTGTGTGAAATTCCAATTTGCTGTACAGTGTAAAGGAGTTTTCTCCTTTTTCACACGTGTTGGGAAATCAGCCTTAAAGGTGTAATATTAGATAGATTTATTTTCAAGGATAAAAACAGCTTTTAAGTCCACTTTAGTGCCCCTGAGGAAGGCAGCGAAACACGGCCTGTGTCAGGCTAGTGGCAATTGTTTTTCAATAAAGGTTGTTTTATCCTTTGGAGTTATCCATGTTTTTGTACTGGTTAGGTTCCATAAGCTTCTGTATCCTGGGCTCGGGCAAGAACACTGCTCCTACGCTCGTGTCGAACAGCACCCCAAGATACAGGAGTCACTGGGTTGGCTGCAAATGACTCTTGGTCTGGTTTATTACCCAGCCCAACTGTTCGAGTAGAGCGACCACCCGAGCCGTTGCCACTTCAGATTCCGCAACCGACGGTGCCCAAATCAACCAATCGTCGAGGTATGGGTGTACTAACACGCCCTCTCGCCTCAACGCCGCTGCTACCACCACCATCACCTTTGTGAAAGTCCGCGGCACCGTGGCCAACCCAAATGGCAACGCTTGGAAATGGAAGTGACCCATGGGCACCGCAAAACGTAAACATTTCTGGTGCTCTGGTCGCACTGGAATATGTAGGTAAGCCTCTTTCAGGTCGATGGAGGTGAGTACCTCCGTGGGTTGCACGGAGCAAATCACGGATCGGATTGTCTCCATGCGAAAGTGCGGAATTCGCAAACAGCGGTTCACGTGCTTGAGATCTAATATCGGACGAAAGGACCCCTCCTTCTTGGGGACGATGAAATAAATGGAGTACCGACCTGACCCTAACTGGTCGTGTGGAACCGGAACCACCGCACGAAGGCGCAACAAGCGCAGAAGGGTCTCTGACACCGCCGTTGCTTTTTCCGCAGAACCACAAGGAGATGCCACGAAAGCGTCTCATAACGGACAAGCAAACTCGAGGGCATAACCGTCGCGTATAATTTCTAGCACCCAGATATCTGATGCAATTGTGGTCCAGACAGAAAGGAACCGCTGCAGCTGTCCCCCCACCGGAATTTCCATCTGGACCAACCTCACTTCATTGTGGCTTTTTGCTGGAGTTCTGCTGGGTTTGGAAATAACCCCTGCCGAACCCTCGAGCCCCTCGAAAGGACTGCCCACGAGCCACAAAGCGCCCCCTTTGATAAGGGGCAAATCGAGAGCCTCTGAACCTGCAAGGCTCCCGCATCGCTGTTCTGTGGCCCCCGGCAGGTCTTTGACCCTTCGGCCTGTCCTCCGGGAGGCGACCACCTTTGGAGTCACCTAAATCCTTCACAATCTTGTCCAAAGCTGCCCCAAAAAGCAAGGTGCCCTTGTAAGGTAGCTTAGTAAGACGTGTTTTGGACGAAACGTCTGCCGACCAATTTCGCAACCAGAGGAATCGCCAAGCCGCAATAACCACTGCCATAGACCGCGGAAATCTGAACAAAGGTCATAAAAAGTATCCGCTAAATAAGCCGCAGCCGACTCCAGCTTTGCGCCATCCTCTTCTTCTTCTTTGGTCTGGACCCCTCCTTGAATCCAGCGAATGCAGGCCCGAGACACGTATGCCCCACAGAAGGCCGCTCTGAGTGACAGGGTGCAAGTCTCAAAAGTCTGCTTTAACAGAGCCTCTAACTTCCTATCCTGCAAATCCTTGAGGGCCGCCCCGCCCTCTACCGGAATGGTGGTTTTCTTGGTCACCGCCGACACTAAGGCATCCACCTTAGGCATTCTAAGCAGATCCAGCTCCTCCTGCGGCAACGGATACAAGCAGGCAATAGCCCGAGCCCCCCGAAGCGTCGCCTCTGGACATTCCATTTCGGACTCCACCATCTGCTTCATAACGCGGTGCACCGGAAAACACTTCTGCTCCGTCTTAAACCCCTGGAGCAGGGGATCCTCCAAGGGCTGTTCCTGAGCCGCGGGCATCACAATATTCAAGGTCGTCAGCGTCTGGGAAATAAGAGCCCCCAATTCCTCTTTTCTAAACACCCTGAAAAGACTAGGATCGTCGCCAACCCCCAACTCCCCCTCCTCAAGATCAGCCGCCCACTGATCTAGGCCTGGATCCAGCAAAATCTCACCTTCTTCCACACTGTGGAGCTCTGGGCCGGGTATACCGATGCTATCGGCAGCCCCTTGGGTCCCATGGACAGAGCTGGAGGTACCTTCCCCCGGGTCCAAAAGAGAAGCTCCTTTATCTAGGCCCTGGGAGGGGAGAGGGCCCGAGTCCTTAACCTGAGCCTGCTGCCACTTCAAACAATATGCCTGATGCAGAGCCAGTATAAAATCCGCTGAAAAGGTGTTTCCCAAAGTTTCCTGCACCGCAGGCAATGAAAGTGAAGGAGCTTCCTCCACATTAAAGGGCTTCTTAGCCTTCGCCTTCCTTTTGGACGAGCTTTTGTGACCAGAAGGCAGAGGAGCAGATGCAGCAGAAATGGCTGCAGTTCCCGCCATTTCTGAGGCAGAAGGAAGACCCCCGAGGAGCTCAGAGGCATCCGGCCGAGATTCCATGCCGGCGAATCGCGCGGCAAAACTAAAAAGAACAATGCCAGAAAGAAATGCTCACAGCAAAACCCCGGTGGAACTCGCCTACCCGAAGTCGCCGAAAAAAAAACACTGAACGACGCGCGCAAACCGGCAATGCAGGAAAAACAAAAACCAAACACTTCGGCGAGCTGACTGACCTGAGCCCGAGAGGGAGCCGACGAGCGCGGAATTATACCGTCAAAGCAGCTGCCCCCCCCCCACTGCTAGTGGCGGCGTGCTTGTGACCGCGGCGGCTGTCAGATGGTCTCCGGGGCTCCCAGAACCACTCAGCGCTTCCCTCTTCGGGCCTGGAGCTGAAGTCGAGACAGGCTCTGCCTCTAGTGCACCGATGAACTCCAAGCCGGCAGTAATAAAACATCACGGCTGAAAGGGAGAGTCCTGCTAGAACCCTTTCCCCTGACGGAGGCAACAGTAAAATAAAAGAAAACTAGACCAAATCAAACCCTAAAACAATATTCTCTCCTATTCTCCGGGAGCCAGACAACAGATGTCTCCTTCAGCTGCTGAGGACTGAAAGACTGAGGTTCGGCCAGCAGAGGGAGCCAGACACGGTTTCAGTAAAACTTCAGTTTTTCAGTCCTCAGCTGCTAGAGAAGATTGACAACCCTCACTTACCTGGACTGGCCCGGAGAGACGATGAGGAATATCCTGTTTCCAACAGTGGCCAATCTAGGTCATATGTACCTAGCAGTTTCCCCAAAAGACACAGGTTCCACAATGCTTGTACTGGGTCAAGCATTTATATCCTGGGTCCCTTCTTAATAATGGTTTATGGAACTTGCCTCCATGAACTTGTCCAAACCTTTTTTAAACCCAGATACACTAACAGCCTTTACTACATCCTCCAGTAACAAATTCCAGAGTTTGATTACACGTTGAGTGAAAAAATATTTTCTTTTATTAGTCTTTAATAGTTTACCCTGTAGCTTCATTGCATGTCCCCTAGTCTTTCTATATTCTGCTAACGTAAACAATCGATCTACTTTTACCCATTCCACTCCGTTCATTAATTTATAGACTTCTATCATATCTCCCCTCAGCCGTCTCTTTTCCAGGTTGAAGAGCCCTAACCTTTTTAGTCTTTCTTCAAAGGAGTATCCTTCCATCCCCTTTAGCATTTTGGTGGCTCTTCTTTGAACCTTTTCTAATAACGCTATATCCTTTTTAAGATAAGGCGACCAGAATTGCACACAATATTCAAGGTGCGGTCTCACATGGAACAATATCGAGGCATTATAATATCTTTTGTTTTATTTTCCATTCCTTTCCTTATGATACCTAGCATTCTATTTGCTCTCTTGGCCACCGCTGCACACTGGGCCAATGGTTTTAATATGTTATCCACAATGACGCCTAAATCGTTTTCCTGGGTGGTGGTTCCTAATGTGGAACCTTGCATCGTGTAACCATAGTTTGGGTTGTTCTTCCCTAGGTGCATAACTTTGCACTTGTCCACATTAAATTTCATCTGCCATTTTGATGCCCAGTCTTCCAATTTATCAAGATCCTCTTGCAATTTTTCCACAATCCTCTTGGGTTTTAACAACTTTAAATAGTTTTGTGTCATCTGCAAATTTGATAACCTCACTCGTTATTCCCCTTTCCAGGTCATTTATGAATAGGTCAAAAAGCAGCGGACCCAGCACAGATCCCTGGGATACACCACTATTCACCTTTCTCCATTGGGAAAATTGGCCATTTAGCCCTACCCTCTGCTTTCTATCTTTTAACCAGTTCCTGATCCACAATAGTACACTGCCTCCTATCCCATGACTCTTTAGTTTTGCCAAAAGTCTCTGATGAGGGACCTTGTCAAAGGCTTTCTGAAAGTCCAGATACACTACATCAACCGACTCACCCCTGTCCACCTGTTTATTCACACCCTCAAAAAAACACAACATATTAGCAAGACAAGATCTTCCTTCTCCAAAGCCATGTTGGCCATCTCCCATCAGGCCATGACTATCCACATGCTGAATAACTTTGTTCTTTATGATGATCAGAACGAGAAGTATGTGACAGAAATCTGTTCTGTTATCCAGGAATTTGAAAACAGATTCTGTGACTTCCAAAAAATTGGAACTGTTGTGGAGTACTTGTCATACCCATTCAAAGTAGATGTGGACATTAAAGAAACTGCAGCTATCAGTAAAAATTACTCATTGAACAAGCCATCTCTTGAAAACAAAATATTAACCCTTAAAAATGACATTTTTCTCAAGACCTGTGCTGAGCAAGAATCGTTTTGGAAGCTAGTGCCTAGAGACAAATTCCCATCTTGAGAAGATACAGTGAAGCTGTACACTCCTGTTTCGGTTGAACCTATTTGTGTGAATCTGCGTTTTCCCATCTGAAAATGACAGAGTACACAACGCTCCAACATGACAGATGAACATCTCCAGGATTCCCTGAGACTGGCCCTCACGCAATATTAACCCAACTTCAAAAAGCTGGAGGATGAAATGCAGGCTCAGACATCTCACTAATGAGCAAGAGCGAAATATTATTAAAGATTGTGCAAGATCAGCCTGGATCAATACTCGACCTAAATTTAACACAAATTACTCAATAAAAGTTAAAGAAAGTTATTAAGACAGTTAAAGAAAGTTATTACTCAATAAAACTTTAAGAAAAAAATGTATTTTCCATGTCCCCTCGCAGTTCTTACTGGATCTTCGTCTGTTTTGTTTTTGCTTAATAGCTGATCACATCCAAGTAAATGACAGAAGGTTCATTAAAAATGGGGGGGAGGGGAATCCTCCAACTTTAATAGGTTAAAATTTAATTTGATACTTAATTTTCATGGTGGTAGATCACCAGCACTTTTGGCCGGAAAAAGTAGATCACGACCTGTTCGAAGTTGGATATGCCTGATATAGAACATCCAAGAAATGTTTTATCACAGGATGGAAAAAATAATTTGGAGACCCAATCATGATCATTTTCTAAACACACTGGTAAACAAAGTAGCTTTAGTAACAGACTCAGAAACTAACTGACCAGACATATTCCTCCCAGAAAAAAGAAATGTCGGGATTATTACTTTTACGTGGAAGATAGTACGATAATAAATCTTGAGGAAGAGAAGCCACTGAATTTCTAATATCTCTTACAAATAACTTAAATAAATAGGTGGCATATCTTCTAACTTAGGAAAATGTATTATCCCATTTGTATTCCTCAAAGCATTTTCAACATGGTGAATTAGACCTTACTTGCTAATTTTCTTTCCTGGAGTCCCTCCAGTCCCAGTCTCATGAGTTATGCTTATTCATCAGCAGATGGAGACTGAGAACAACCAACCAAAATACTTGCTCTTAAGTGTCCTGTGCTCCCCTGCAGAGCCAGTATAAACATCAAAAGCTGCAAAACACAGTCCCAAACCCCATACTCTCCACCAGTCACACTTTTTTTTTTCTTTTAACCCTGTCACCGCCAACAGTTCCCTCCTCTAAAAGACCAAGGTCTGCAACGGATAGATAGAGCAAGAGTGTGGCAACACATTAGAACCACCAAGATCAACAAACTGTAACAAAGGGAGAGCCACGCAAACTGGTCCGAATTGTCCTGCTGCATGAACACACGTCTTTCAGAACAGATGCAAGACCATTATAAAACAGCAACCAAGTCCCAGGTGGGTTCTGGACTGAACTGGAGGGAATCCAGTAAAGAAAATTAGCAGGTAGGGTCTAATTTCACCTTCCTATTCATCCCTCCAATCCAGTCCAGTCACATGGGACGTAGAAAAGCACTACTATCGCGGGGTGGGTACAGAGACGCCAGCTTGCTGTACCTGAGCCATGAAATTTGCATCCTGATGAGACATGCAATGACATGCAAAAGAATGAAGCGACAACTATGTTGCTACCTTACAAATATCTTGAGGCGGAACAAGACTGAACTCCACCCAAGAAGCATGAACCCTAGTAGAATGAGCCCACAAATCCTCTAGGACCACATGCCCCTTCAGGAAGTATGCAGAGCCAATGACTCCCTGGATCCAGCAGGAGATATTTATTTATTCATTTATTTAATTATTTATTATACCGCACTCTTTAGAATCAGTGTGGTTTACATGTATACTAACAGGTGCTTTTTATTCCCTTGTCCCTGAAGGGCTCACAATCTAAGTGCACCTGAGGAAATGGAGGGTTAAGTGGCTTGCCCAAGGCCACAAGGAATGGCCATGGGACTAGAGACCCCAGTCCCTCCGGCCTGAGGTTGCTTGTCCCCATGCGGGAATTGAACTCCCGGCCCGAGGTAACCTGTCCCAACCACTGAGCCACTCCTCCCTTAGAAGCCACCTCACCCTTCTGAGGCCCATCAAACAGCAAGAGGAGGCACTCTGAACATCCAAACTCCTTAGTCACCTTCAAGTATCACTCGAGGGGACCTGCGGACATCCAACAAATGCAAATTCCTGGACTCAGTCGAACCTGGGGAACCAGCAAGGCTGGCAAGTCCACTGCCTGGTTCAGGTGAACTGCCAAAATCAATTTCAGCAAAAAGGAAGGAACTGGACACAGGACCACCTTCTCCTTTGTCACCACCAAATAGGGCTCCCCCCACAATAGGGCCTGCAGCTCTGAGATAAGGCGCACTGAGCAGATTGCCACCAGGAACACCACCTTCAATGTTAGATCTTTCAAAGAAGCACCCGAAAGGGGCTCAAACAGAGACCCAGTGAGGGCAGAGAGAAGCCCCCACCACCACCAGCAGCTCTCCCCTTCCCGGGGATCGAGCCACCGGCAGCAGGAGGGGCCTGCCGTTCATCGCGGCCCAATCGGGGCACAGGACCCTGCATTTAAAACTCGCGCCAGCAGGCGCGCACCTCCCGAAGCCCCCACCACCACCAGCAGCTCTCCCCTTCCCGGGGATCGAGCCACCGGCAGCAGGAGGGGCCTGCCGTTCATCGCGGCCCAATCGGGGCACAAGACCCTGCATTTAAAACTCGCGCCAGCAGGCGCGCACCTCCCGAAGCCCCCACCACCACCAGCAGCTCTCCCCTTCCCGGGGATCGAGCCACCGGCAGCAGGAGGGGCCTGCCGTTCATCGCGGCCCAATCGGGGCACAGGACCCTGCATTTAAAACTCGCGCCAGCAGGCGCGCACCTCCCGAAGCCCCCACCACCACCAGCAGCTCTCCCCTTCCCGGGGATCGAGCCACCGGCAGCAGGAGGGGCCTGCCGTTCATCGCGGCCCAATCGGGGCACAAGACCCTGCATTTAAAACTCGCGCCAGCAGGCGCGCACCTCCCGAAGCCCCCACCACCACCAGCAGCTCTCCCCTTCCCGGGGATCGAGCCACCGGCAGCAGGAGGGGCCTGCCGTTCATCGCGGCCCAATCGGGGCACAGGACTCTGCATTTAAATTTCGCGCCAGCAGGCGCGCCCGCGACTGGCGGGCCCGCGCCTGAGGGCCTCGCCAGAGGGCCCTTTGGCGTGGCCCTTAGGCGAGGCACGATAGGCGACATGACCAAGAAACCAACATTCTTTCAACAACTGAACGCAGACGTGAACTCAGGCCTCTCTAAACAACTCTCAACCACAGCAAGTATATAGATTAATCGTGTGAATGTACCATACCTCATAACTACCTTCATCATCTTTATCCATTCAATTATTACTGTTGCCAGTAGCATCCAAGTATTATTATTACCACAGCATTCATTATTACTGTTGCCAGTAGCATCCAAGGATTAATATTGCCACAGCATTCATTATTACTGTTGCCAGTAGCATCCAAGTATTAATATTGCCACAGCATTCATTATTACTGTTGCCAGTAGCATCCAAGTATTAATATTGCCACAGCATTCTTTATTACTGTTGCCAGTAGCATCCAAGTATTATTATTACCACAGCATTCATTTCTCACTGTTGCCATAGCATTCAAGTAAGGTGATTACCAGTAGCACTCAACTAGTACTATCGCCAGTAGCCCCATTCATCTTATTACCAATAACGTTCAACTTTACTAATGCCTAGAATATCCAAGTATTCTGACACCATCAGCATTCAATTCTACTGCTGCCTATAGCATCCAGGTATCAGAGCAACAATCCTCCTCCCAAAGCCTGCCTTGCCCAATCGGAGCCAAACAGCCATCGCTTAAAGAGCCACCAGCAGGCATACCCGCGACTGACACGCCTCGCCTGAAGACCATCGAAGTGCCCTTATACCGAGACCCAACAGGAATAACACCAAAAGATAATCATGACTACATCAACCATAACGCTCGTTTTTCTCTACACTATTGTCATGACCATTCATGACTCTCTCTCATACATACCTGATCATAACCCTATCCCAGCACTCCTAGGCTCAAATAGAAAACATCACTACAACTACTATCAACCATACCCAAACCTTCAACACAAGAGACAATCACGCCTACTCTACATAACACTGGAGACCATTACTAACAAAAAGACCAACAAAGACGACCTGCAACAAGAGCTTAGATGTGCACTCATCAACGCACGGTCTGTGCGCAACAAATGGCCAGCCATCACAGACCTAATATCCAACTACAATCTAGACCTCCTAATGGTCACTGAGTCATGGCTCTCTGACTCAGACACTGTCCTAATTAACCAAATCACGCCCCCCAATTTCTCACTCTTCGCTTGTAACAGAGATAATAGAAGAGGTGGAGGAGTCTTCATTATAGCAAGGTCCGAGTTGCAATACCGAGTGTCCCTAATCAGGAGCTCCCAACATCTAGACACTATAACTATCTCAAATAGAAGCAACTCCATCAATCTCATCTACTCAGCACCAAATGCAGTATCAGAAGATCTCTCAGATATAATAAACTTAGCCTGCAGTCCTGACAACCCCAACAAACCAAACTGGTTGTTAGGTGATTTTAACCTTGCCTCTCTACATCACGATTTATCCAGTACATTCCTCGATGCCATGACAGACCTTGGATACAAACAAATCGTGCACAACCCCACACACAAACAAGGGAACATCCTCGATTTGATATTTGTTCCATCAACAGTATCAAGCTTATATAATGACACCAAACCATCTATTATCCCAGTCCCTTGGTCAGACCATAGCCTGATCTTATTCCAGATTCCAACAAACTCAAACGCACTCGCCCAACCAGTCACCTCAACAACAAGCGCAGGGCTATTTAAGCCGTTAGACATAGAGATCCTCACTAAACAAGCGTTGCCAAAATTATCCAAGCCAACGGACAATCTAAACGAGTTGATCTCTAACTGGAACGACACTCTCCACCAGTATGCCCATCAACCAAGCATGAACAAGAAGCTCCCATCCAGGAACCGCTCCAATAAAAAGCAGGATGCCCCTTGGTTCTCTCCAGAACTACGTACATCTCTACTCCAATTAAGGAAGTTAGAAAGAAAATGGAGACACACCCACAACAACCAGGATCAAGGAGAGTATCTCACCCACCTCAAAAAGCACCGCGAACTAACTTGGACTACAAGGAAAGAATTCCACTCCAACCTTCTCAGCAAAACATTAAACAGACCACACGATCTCTTCAATTTAGTGAAAACATTAACCAAAGATCCATCGCCACCGCACCAAGAATCCGTACAACCACAACTCTATGCTAATTTCATCCAAGCCAAAATGGTCAAGGCGAACACAACGTCATCACAAATACTAATCCAACTCCCGCAAGCTCAGGCATCACTCGATAAGTTCTCACCACCATCAAGAAAAACCATAGAAGAAATTATCGCTACCATAAACACCACCACGGCACCAAATGACCCATGTCCAGCACACTGGATCAAAACCTTACGTGCCGAGCTTAGCCCTTACATAGCTAAGATCGCAAATATTTCCTATCTAACTGGAATCTTCCCTACCGCCCTTAAACAAACATCAATTCGCCCTCTGCTAAAAAACAACCAGATGGATCCAACGAAGGAAGAGTCCTACCGCCCAATCTCCAGCATTCCCTATCTAGCCAAGATACTTGAAAAGGAAACTCAGAGGCAGATCCAACACCACATTGACACAGCAGCCCCGTTGGACCCATGCCAACATGGATTCCGAGAAGCTCATGGAACAGAAACACTCATGACTTCACTACTTAATAAACTCATTTGCGAGATTGACAACATTCAAATGGCGATTGCAATGATTTTTCTGGACATATCAGCGGTGTTCGACTCAGTCGACCATAAGATTATGCTAGCCAGACTTCACAAAAAAGGTATCCGTAACCAAGCCTGGAACTGGTGCAAATCTTACCTAGATGAGCGCTGGCAACAGGTCCGTACAGGCAACATTACATCCGAACCCTTCAAACAGAAACAGGGAGTACCTCAAGGCTCATCTCTATCTGCGTTGCTTTTTAATATATACATGCAGCCAATCTGCCAAATCACCAAAGACTTCGATATATCCTGCCTATTATACGCGGATGACGTACTAATATTCACACAGATCAATATCTCAAATCCTGACTACTCTCCACTAATCAACTGTTTCAACACAATAACCGACTGGCTTCTCAATCAGAACATGAGAATAAATTTCAAGAAAACCGAAGTACTCATAGCCACAAGAAACAAGCAATTTGCTCCGCCAACCACCCTCACAGTAAGAGATGCAGAACTCCCAATCAAGACCTCCATAAAGTACCTCGGTGTGATACTCGATCAACAACTCAATCTTAAAGAACACATAAAGAAAACAGTAAGGTCAATTTACTACAAACTAAAAACACTGCGCCACCTGAAACCAATGATGGAGACCAAGGACTTCCGTACAGTCTTCCAAGCAATAGTCACACCACATTTTGACTATGCGAATATCATCCTTCATGGCCTCCCCAAGAATACTCTAAATCCACTTCAACTGGCGATGAACGCGGCAGCCCGCATCTTATCTGGAGCTTCTATAAGGGATCATATAACACCAATTCTGATCGATCTGCACTGGCTCCCGATAAACTGCAGAATAACATACAAAACCCTCCTCATCACATTCAAAGCTATTAATAAATTATCTCCTGCATCGATCTCAAACCTCATCACCCTCACACCAAACAACAGACCCAGGAGACTAGTAGCAGAAAACACACTAGTTATTCCTAGCATCTCCACAAAATGGACACAACAAACTACTAACAGAGCTTTTGTGTCCTATGCTCCCAAATGCTGGAACAAACTACCTCCAAATATCAGATCAATCAGGGATATCACCCAATTTAGAAAGTCCATCAAGCACTACTTATTCACTCTGCACTTCAGGCTACCATACACCCAATAGAACCGGCCCCCACCTCACTCAGATAACTCCTACACATAACAACAACCCAGAACAAAAAATCAAAACGTAATAACACTGTACTCTTGTCAAACTCAAATTTTGATGTAACCTATCTAATGTATATATAATTATGTATAATTATGTAGATAGTTAGCCCCAGTTTACACCCAGTTTATCCTCCCTGTTATCTGTAAACCTAGATCAGTCATGTATTGACAGGTATGTTGTTGTTCAATGTAAACCGCACTGATGATGAATAGTGCGGTATATAAAAAATGTTAAATAAATAAATAAATAAAAATAAATCTCAGAATAGAATGGGACAGCAAGGTGGGCACACATGCTTAACCCCTCACAGAAAACGGACCATGGCACGATGAGAAGCAAGGGACTCTCCCTGCACCCAACCACGAAAACAAGACAGGGCTGCAACCTGTACCTTCAAGGAATTTATAACTAAACCCTTATCAAGACCATCCTACAGGAAGTCAAAATCTCTGGAAGGGAGATCCCATAGGCCACACCTCCCTCTCTCTGCACACAACCTCAAAATTGCATCAAACCTGCACATAGACTAAGGACTTAGAGCACATCCAAGCCTGCAACAAGGTATCAATAACCTGAGGAGAAAGCACATTTACTTACCTGTAACAGGTGATCTCTGGGAACAGCAGGAATAAGTCTTCACATATGGGTACGTCGGTACCGACGGAGCCTGCACGGGAATGCTCCCCAGCATCCAATCAGAAAGCTTTTGGGAGCATCCCTCGCGCCTGCGCACTGACTTCCCGCCCTTTCCACTGTCTCTCCTTAGTTGAGTTTCCTAGCTGAGACAAAGGGAGAGAGAACGAGGAAAGGAGATAGATAGATACAACTCCTAGGGGAGGTGGGTGGGTTGTGAAGACTTATTCCTGCTGTTCCCAGAGATCACCTGTTACAGGTAAGTAACTGTGCTATCTCCAGGAACAAGCAGGAATGAGTCTTCACATATGGGGACTCCCTAGCTAGAGATGCCAGGGGGAGATCCCATAAAATGCATGTTCCTGGAACAGGAGTGCATTTCCCACACAGGAATCCCCGGCATCCCATGAGTGAATGGAGGGTAGGAGTTGAGAATAGAAGAGCTGTAAGGAAAACAGCAAACCCAAGGACTACAGGAGAGGAGTCCATGGCATGTATGATAAGTACCATTAAAATTATTTAATGAACAGTTATAATATGGAGCTTACCCTACTGGATTGTAGGAAGTAGGAAGCGTGATGGAGTCTACTGGATATGCAGTAGCGGAATCCTGAAGGTGACCTCACAGCAGTGAGGGTGAAGGTCCAGACCTGGAAAAGCAGGTGATCCAGGTGTTAACTGGGGTAGGATTAGAACGGCAGGTCTTCAATGGAAAGCTTTATGAGAAAAGCTGAAAACTCTTTTAGGTACATAGTCAAAACAATGAGGACTAAAAGAAGAAGACTGACCGATTTGGACAACTAGCCCAGTCTTGGAGGGAAGAAGGGGTATGGAAAAAAGCCCAAATTCCCAAGGAGAACAATGTGTACTCAAAACAATGAAGATGTACACTATCTTTCCTAGCTGTTGAGAGATAGGAAAGATATTGAAGTTTGAATCTTCAAGGATAGGGAGACCTAGAGTAAAATGGAAGCTGTTATCACCACAGTAGTGGTGTGAACATAACAGTCCCTTCATACTAAGGAACAGTATGAAAAGGGGAGCTCACTGACTGTAACCTCTACGACAGGTACAAATTGCTATAGCATAGACAGTGAGGAGATAGTATATAATACATATCGATTTATTAAAAAAAAAACCAACAGATACATATATATATATATATATATATATATAGGGAAATATATATACCTATATATATATGCATATCTAGATATGCAGAAATATGTATCAATATATATATATAAGTGGATATATATATATATACATATAGGGGTATAAAATATGCACCCACAGCTTACAGACATATGTATGTAAACAATAAGTCTGAAGATACACTAAGCCCCCTAAGAACATTCACATGGGGAATGTGAAGGGGAAAGATTCATCCAATAACAAGAGGGTGAAACCCATTTGACAGATATATAGAGAATCTATTTCCGTGGGCTAAGAGGATGCAGGAATGCAATCCAGTAAAATAACCAGGATGGTTGCGTGAAAAACAGAGGATAATATCAGTCTGTAAAGAGCAAGTCGGGAGTCCTTTAGAACTCTGACATGATAGATGGGTAGATACGCATAGAGAAGATACCAGGAAGACCCACTGGAGGGACATAGGGGTATCATGCGTTACTAATAGCCTTGGATATTCACGCAGAAAAAGCTTATAACAGGAGACAAGAGGGTGTGGAGAACCCTCACAGTCATGAAAATGATTTATAAGCTTTTTCCTACTATACAGAATAGCCCTCAGAGACAAAGATCAATGCTCTGTAGCAAGGGTCCATAGTAGAAAGCTTCTCTGAAGATTGCAGAGAGCATTGTGCAGGAGAATTATGAGATAAAACTGACTGAAGTCAGGTGTCTTGCCACATCCTAGGAAAGGAGATGGCTAGAAAGAAGATAATGTGAGAAGCCTACAGTGGGTAGGATTATCCAAGATAGATGAGGACTAGCTTGGAATCACTACTGAGGCTAGAGAAAAAGTTTTGGAAGATAGACTGGAACTTGAGGAAAAGTACCAGTAGTTCAATCACTGGAACTCCTGCATGCCCAGCAGCTGAAAGAACAGCAGAGAGAATCTACTGTGCAAAACAAAGAGAAACAGACAAAAGGAGAGGAGATATTCCTATCCCTGTCTGATGAGTTATCTTGAGAATGTATTCAAGGAAACAAAAAGTCTACACTGGAATGAAAGCTAGAGAAGCTTTTCAGTATGGTACCACTCAGTCAGGGGAAACCCTGGATGAGAGGGGGAGGGTGACTTACCCATATGGCGAGTCAGCTGAAGAAAATAAATGTTCATGTTGGGACAGAAATTATCATGAGATAGTGGTAACCTCCCTTCTTGGTAGTAAGAAGAGGAGAATTCTGTAACCCTTGGACAAGAATATCCTGACAGCTTAGCATACTGAAAAAGGAACACCCCAGTGTAGAGCTTTAAGAAGAACAGTGAGCAAACTTCTGTTAAGAAGAGGTTAACTGTAAATTGTAACCCTCAGAACCTATGGTTGCTGGGTATTGTTGAGACTGGCTAGAATTTGGAAACTTCAGACTAGGACGAGGTGTCCCTTGTTTGGGCACCTCTGGATGATGGGCAGGAGAAGAGTGAAACCTTCTTTTCTTAGGGAAAGGAGGTTTGGTAGGACATTTCCTACCTCCTGGGGAAGAAGGCGGCTTAGAATGGTCTCCAGAACCAGGAAAGTCAGTGGAGCAATGAGCAACTTGACGTAAAGCCTCCTTATTGAAGAGATTTTCTCCAGTACAAGGAGAATTACCCAGTGTATGTTGTGCCCATCTGCTCAAGTCAGAAGCTTGGAGCCAGGCTCTACGACGTGCTCCAATGGCAATAGCAGAGGATCTGCTAACAGACTCAAAAGAGTCTAGAGAAGCACGAGAAAGAAACCAAGAGATATTCCGGCTATGATTAAGAAGCAAGGAATAGTCAGCAGCCTTAGGCTCTGACAAAAAAGGAGTCAAAAGAGATCATTTCTTTGTGACCTCCTGGAGTGTTAGACTCATATAAAATATATAAGAAATAATTCTTGATGCCAGCATAGATGTTTGGAAGGTTTGACGTCCAAAGGCATCAAGTGCTCTAGAAGCACGACCTGGCGGATAAGAAGAATGCTTCTTCTTGCTTTTTACCTTCCTCATTGCTGATTCCACTACAATGGAATGATGGGGAAGTTGATTCTTTTGAAACCCTGGAGAGGGAGGCACCTGATACAGAACATTAGTTGCTGTAGAAGGTGAGGGAACCCTTAAAGGAGATTCCCATATTCTCAGAAGAACATCCTGCAAAGAATTATGTAAAGGAAGCATTACATTTCCCTTTTTTGCAGGAGAGCCCTGGTTAAGATTACAACCAGGGATAGGAATAGCAAGAAAGGTTGCCATGTCAAGGAGAAACTTCTGAAAAGAAGGATCTCCAATGGGAACTATCCCTGGGAAGGCTAAGGTTGAAGATGCAGCCTGAGCACCAGAGAGAACCTTATTAGATGAATAATGATACTGGCAGTCACGATTTGAGGCAGTGAGTACTGCATCGTCTATGCCAGGTATCGACTCCAAACTAGGCATAGAAAGGATCGATGGTACCGATGTTACTGCAGGAATCGACATCGATACCGATAAGGGCATCGAGACCGTCATCGGAGGCTGCTCAAGCGGTACCGAGGTAACCAGAGAGTCTTGGTGAGTATCCTCGGTACTGCGCATCCGGAACCGAAAAGGGTCGGTTCCAAGGCACGTCGGTACCCAGTCCTCTAGACTAGATATCGATTCCAGACTCGGCATCGAAGGGAGCGAGTCTATCGATGCATGTCTAGAGTGCACCGGCGTCGGTGGTGGTACCGGCGATGCTGATACAGGGAAGTCACTCTGGGTCATATCGATCGGTCCCGAAGGTACCGAGGACACCAGATGACGATCTCTGGTGAAGAGTGGAACACTCGACACCGGTGCCAATGCCGGGATATCGGTACTGCACAAAGCGGATACCACCACCGAGCATGGCTTAGATACAGGAAAGTCAATCTGGAACGTATCGATCGGTCCCAAAGGTACCGAGGACGCCAGATGACGATCCCTGGTGAAGAGTTGAACACTCGACACCGGTGCCGGGTTATCGGTACCGCTCGAAGCGGATACCACCCCCCGAGCACGGCTCAGGTTGTGATAGACGATGGCCTAGTATGTAGCAGAGCTAGGTCTGAAGCCCTTTTTTCCTATTTTAAAATGTTATTGCTGATTTTGGAAAATTGCAGAATGCTGTTAGCTGTTAGAAAGAAATACTGTTCTATTCTGGTTTGATAACATGTTTTGCTCTCTTGGAGATAAGAGAATTAAACCTTGGTACTGTTTATTGTTTAGAAGTCAGATGTCTCTCAGTAGAATGCCGCACCATTGTATCTTTGCTGATTGTGCACTGACCTCGTAATTAGGATGAAAATATAGCAGAGAAACTGAACAGTGTAAGAATATTTTGTCTAGCATTATGAAGATTGTTTAGTGTTTTGAGCCAAGGCTAGAGATACATTTTAGCCTTGCTATGTTTGGCCTCGCTTTGTTTTGCTATTGTTAAGAATGCTTCTGATATGCTTTCCACTATCTTTGTGGCTAACTGACCTTGCAAGAATAGCGAAATATACTGTATACTTTAGCGAAAGTATTATGTTTAATGTTATGTCTAATTGCTGACCCGTGGCTAGTGTGACCCAAGCAGGGGGAGCGAGTCCTGGGCCCGGTCAGAGATGTCTATTGGATGAGAGTAAGTGGGCCACTGTGGCCAATGAGGAGTTTTGCCTGTATTAGACTGGAGAAGAAAAGTATATAAACTGTCATTTTTCTGAGCTCTGGGCTCAGACCATTTTGAATGCTACTGCAATCTGAGTCTGTGCACATTAAACCGGCTTGAATCTTTGCCTGACTCCGGGTATTATTTATTGCATTCTTATCAGCCACAACATATTTCTGGTGCGTTGGGCCGGGAATGTGCGAGTAGGGGATGGTATGCAAGTGAATATGCCCCGACATCTCGCCTCACAGGTTTGGTCTGGCTGGAGCTGAGCCTGACTGACCGCAGGAGGGTCTCTGGCGCCCCTGGTCCTTTTGTATCGGAGGAGACTCCTCCTTGCCTCCGCAGGCTGCTGTTTCTGGCCGGCCAACACCTCGAACCCGAGGGGGGTCCAGGATTCAACCCAAGGAGGGATTGGTTGCGCAGCGCATTAGCTACCGGATCCGGTGAGTATTGATTTTTCTGGTTCTTAGTCAGATAGCTTTGGGAAAGTCTCGAGACACTTCTGGTACAGTAACAGGTAAAGGAAGTCTGATCAACTTCCAGGGCGATCCTAGTACCCCTGCAAGTAGTGCGCGGGGCGAAACCATCAGCCCTTTCGGTTTCAGTAATTCTGGTTTGTCAGTCAGCCCGGGAATTCGGAATTTGGAAAATGCTAGCATGTTTGTCTGTGTGAAGAATGCTTGTGAAAAGAAGGAAGCGTTGGGAGTTTGTCTTTGTTATCTGTTGAAACCACGAGTTTCCCTTCTAGTATAAGGGTAGGATTATATTCCGTTGAGTAATTTGTGACACTTTACCGCATATGAAATAGTAAAAGTATAGTTAAGCAGACTGTGAACCCCTAGAGTCACTGTAAAATCACGAAGCTGTCTCTCCCTCATTCAGTAGCAGCGCAGAGTGAAACTGACAGGAGACGTGTTTGTGCAGAGGAATGTTTTAACCCTATGAAGGCATGTTTTCAATGTTCTGCTGCTGGACTAATGGGTGCTTATTTTAAGGAATTATACCTGTTTTTATTCAATATTTTGTAATAGTGATGTGCCTTCTGCTATGGTCATGTATTATATATCATTTAATAAGAATGTTTAGTCAGGACTGTGGATCTCGATAGTATTGTACTTAGCCTGGAAAGGGTTAAATTCCTACTCGAATTCCTGTGCAGATTAAGTGAGCAGAAATCTTGTAGAGCTCAGGTTTCAATAGGAAAGAATGCTTGTATTTTCCCTTCGCCCTACGAAGCCCTGATTATGTATACTGACAGGACTCTGCAGCTTCGAGCCAGCGGTACTAGATCGCAACTTGAAAGTGCTTTGAATCCTGAGTGAATGAGGGGTTAATCGTGTATGAGTTTTAGTTCCTGATACAGCAAGTGCCTCATAGAAGACATGCTTATTGTTAATAAAATAAACTAGGAAGGAAAATGTGTATGTGTATTTTAAATGTCCACCCGCTTTATGGAAAAAGCATCCAGAATGAATGTCTTTTTGAATATCTACTTCCTAAAAAACTGTAAAATTGAATTGAATTGAATGTAATTTCTTTTGCAAAGTCAAGCTGATTACAGCTGGCAGTTTTTTGCCAAGTAGTTTTATTCCAGTTATACGCAACAGCTATGTAGTCGTCATGTTATGAACTATAGTTCTTTTTGTTAGGATTGTTGTTATAACATGTTGCAAAATATTAGTTTAATCTTATAAGGACTTTAGCTCAATTTATTCTTATTTAGAATGAGCACACACATCCGTTATGTTTACAGCACAGGGAGAGATGCTGCTTGTCCCCGTTCTTGGTTAAATCCTTTAATCAGACATTGTTAGAGGCCAGCTCCCTCAGTTCCACCGCCCCCCCTGCCACTGATTTACTGATTTACGATTTACTGCATTATGCCTCCTACACTGAGAAGCCTTAGGATTTGATTGACCTAATTCAGACCCATCAGTTTTGCTAACCCCAAGTGGAATCCAAATAGTGCAGGCAGCCCTCACTATATGCCCCATGCAATCCAGCAGCCCAGGAGAATTTGCGCATGGTAAATGCAGTTTTTGTCAAGTCAGTCCCAGGGAGATATAAAACAGAACTTGCAGAAACGGGATGGATTTGCGGGCATAAATGACAGCACGATTAAGTTGTTCAGAATGCCTGTGAATTGTGGAGATAATGTGACAGAGAAAGTGAATGTAAGATGGAGAAGAGAGCAGTTCTTCTTGCTGATACTTTAGTTGAATGATGTGGAGGAAGTTTTCCTAATCGAAGGAGCTGGATTGATAGTGCTGACTGTTCCCCAAGAAGAAGAGTAGCGGTTCTATAGTGCATCTCCAATCAGGCCAGCAAGTTCCTGTATACTTACCAGCATTGCAGCCCCACCTGGAGTATGGGCAGAGAATAATCCACCTGGCCTAGCAAAGAATATAGCTCCTGTACTTGTTGCCCTTAAGCCAGGAGCAGAATCAGTGCATGTGCGTCAGTATCCCCTCCCGAGACCAGCAATTGAAGGCATTCATCGCCATTTGAAGAAATTATTGCAGTATGGACTTCTAAGAGAATGCCAATCACCCTGGAACACCCCCCTTCTCCCAATCAAGAAGCCTGGGACAGGTGACTACCGCCCAGTGCAGGATCTACGTCGAGTGAACAGTGCAGTTGAAACCATACATCCAGTAGTACCAAATCCTTACACCCTCCTAGGACTGCTTCCAGCAGAAGCCACTCACTTTAACTTAAAAGATGTTTTTTTTCTGTATACACCTGACAGAGGCCAGTCAGTTTTTGTTTGCATTTGAATGAGAAAACCCTACCACAGGACGGCGAGGGCAACTCACTTGGACTCGATTACCACAAGGATTTAAGAACTCACCCACTATCTTCAGTGCAGCCCTCAGTCAAGATTTGTCAAGCTACTCTGTGATTCCGGGAAAAAGAATTTTGCATCAAGATGTAGATGATTTGCTCATAGCCAGCAATAGCAAATCTGATTGTATACAAGCTACAAGTGATCTCTTGCACCTTTTGAATGAAGCTGGCTACAAGGTTTCCAGAGCCAAGGCACAGCTGTGCCAGACAGAAGTGAAATATTTAGGGTTCCACCTGTCTAAAGGAACCCGGACATTAGGACTTGAGCGAAAAGAAGCAGTATGCCGCATCCCAACCCCCACTACTAGGAAACAGGTGCGAGCTTTCTTGGGAGCTGCAGGCTACTGCCGCATATGGATACCAAATTTTGCGCTCATGGCGAAATCCTTGTACCAAGTCACACAAGGAATGGAACGATCTCCCCTGGAATGGGGCCCAGAACAAGATAAAGCATTCAAATCATTGGAAACAGCATTGATGTCATCCCCAGCTTTGGGCCTACCGGATGTGCAGAAACCATTTCGTCTGTATGTCCATGAATCAAGTGGAAACGCATTGGGAGTCTTGACCCAGCCTCTTGGGTCTTGGCAGCGACCTGTGGCCTACCTGACGAAACAATTGGATCCTGTTGCCAAAGGCTGGCCACCTTGCCTGAGAGCTGTAGCAGCCACAGCCCTCTTAGTGAGCGAAGCTGACAAGCTCACCTTAGGACAAAATCTTCAAGTTACTGTACCACACTCTGTTTTAACCCTGCTGGAGCACAAAGGAAGCCATTGGCTCACCAACGCTCGAATGTTAAAATATCAAAATATGCTATGTGAGAATCCTAACTTGCAATTAAGTGTCAGCCAAACTCTAAACCCAGCCACCCTAATTGCCCGTCGGTCCAGGCCCTCCTGACCATGACTGCTTGGAAGTAATGGACATTGTGTACTCAAGTTGTCCAAACTGCCCAGAGGTTTACCTGCAGTGGCCCCAGGTTCTTCCTATAGCCCTTCATAGGATATACTTAGCCCCTGCCCCTAAGTCTTTAGGAGTTTCCCCTTTTGAGATTCTGAGATTCTGTAGCCTATTGTATAGAGAGTAAAAGGAGATGTGTGACAGATAGGATCTGAAATTACTAGATAAGCACTATTGGTTTTAAGTTCTGTTTTGCAGGGTCTTCACGCGTGAGTACGAGACCAGCCCATCCAAACCCCTGCATCCTTTCAAGCCTGGAGCCTCGGTGTGGGTGACAGAGTGGAAGAAGACACCGCTGGTGCCGTATTGGAAAGGGCCATATGTCGTCTTGTTATGAACCCTAACAGCAGTTAAAGTGGCCGAAATAGACTCCTGGATCCACCACAGTCGAGTGAAACCAGCCACAGTACCTGAGAGTCGTCCCTGGACTTTGATCGCCAATCCTGCAGCACCATTGCGACTCACGCTGCGAAGAAAAGATCCGTCATCGTAAGAATTTTACCAACTTGCTCCTGGACGTCAAGGGAACAGACGTCCTCCAGTTTTGCATTCCAGCAGCCGCTTCTGAACTTGGTCGTGGACTTCCATAAATGATCCTGAGACTCCATTGCGCCTCACCCTACGACAACAGCCACGGACCTAAGACTTATTGGTCCCTCAGAAACTGCACTATTTCAAGACTGTTTGTTTATCCGAAGGTAAGCCTCGCATCTGGAGAAAGCTGAAATCATCAGAAATAGACTGTGTTGTGTTAAGAAATTGAGTCTTTTACGAGACTGTGTTCAAATGCTCTGAAAAAAAAAAAAGAAAAAGAAAAAACTGTTTTGATCTCCTAAAAAGTGAACTGCTCTAAGGAGGCAATAATAGCCTGAGAGACTGTACTATGATATTTTAAGAGCCTGAGACATCCCAGAGGACAGTGATACTTTGGAATCTACAGCCCTACTCCTGCCACAAAGCTGGTAGGTCTACGTACGGCAGAAGCTTGAGGACCTACAATCAACTCTACGTCTGCTACCTGTTGTGGAAGCCGACGGTTCCACCAATTTTCCAGAGACTAT
This sequence comes from Ichthyophis bannanicus, assembly GCA_033557465.1. Classification (NCBI taxonomy): domain Eukaryota; kingdom Metazoa; phylum Chordata; class Amphibia; order Gymnophiona; family Ichthyophiidae; genus Ichthyophis; species Ichthyophis bannanicus. The sequence goes on along the minus strand of CM066034.1, from coordinate 32,077,591 downwards.
GCCCATTATGAATTCTTATTATCGCTTCGTTCTGGCAGCAGCCTTGGGGTGCTTTGAATTGACTCTTGCCCTACTTCCCTGTGCAGCCTGCAAACCTAGTATTTGCACAACAGGGAATACCCGGACTTGTCTCAACCCCCGCCAGAGTCTTTCCTCTCCTGTTATGGGAACTGCGATTTTTTGGACTTTAGTACATGTGTTGCTAATTTTCAAACATGTGCTACCTACCTTTTTGACATGTACTGCTACCGACCTCTGATACAGGTGCTGCTATTAATAGGAATGGTTCTTATTTTGTGGGTCATGAGAACGGGCCTATTGCTATGCTGACCGGTATATATGTCATTTGTTCCTCCTATGTCTCCTGCCCCTCCACTTATACACTAGGTATGCTATATGATTTGACAAAGACACTTGTATCAAATGTATTATTGATTGTGGCTGTTTATGTATCCCATGTTTCCTCCCCTTATGCTTACGTATATTAAACTTAATGTAAGGCAGCTACACGAATCCTAGCAACGTAGGGCTACTACCCTATACCACACGGTGATCCCTCTACTATAGTCTGAAGTATTTTGCTATTTGTGTGATTAGATTCTCATCCTTCCTCACTTGCGGGTGAGAATAATCAAAAGGAGGGAATGTGATAGGCGATGGCCTAGTATGTAGCAGAGCTAGGTCTGAAGCCCTTTTTTCCTATTTTAAAATGTTATTGCTGATTTTGGAAAATTGCAGAATGCTGTTAGCTGTTAGAAAGAAATACTGTTCTATTCTGGTTTGATAACATGTTTTGCTCTCTTGGAGATAAGAGAATTAAACCTTGGTACTGTTTATTGTTTAGAAGTCAGATGTCTCTTTCAGTAGAATGCCGCGCCACTGTATCTTTGCTGATTGTGCACTGACCTCGTAATTAGGATGAAAATATAGCAGAGAAACTGAACAGTGTAAGAATATTTTGTCTAGCATTATGAAGATTGTTTAGTGTTTTGAGCCAAGGCTAGAGATACATTTTAGCCTTGCTATGTTTGGCCTCGCTTTGTTTTGCTTTTGTTAAGAATGCTTCTGATATGCTTTCCACTATCTTTGTGGCTAACTGACCTTGCAAGAAAAGCGAAATATACTGTATACTTTAGCGAAAGTATTATGTTTAATGTTATGTCTAATTGCTGACCCGTGGCTAGTGTGACCCAAGCAGGGGGAGCGAGTCCTGGGCCCGGTCAGAGATGTCTATTGGATGAGAGTAAGTGGGCCACTGTGGCCAATGAGGAGTTTTGCCTGTATTAGACTGGAGAAGAAAAGTATATAAACTGTCATTTTTCTGAGCTCTGGGCTCAGACCATTTTGAATGCTACTGCAATCTGAGTCTGTGCACATTAAACCGGCTTGAATCTTTGCCTGACTCCGGGTATTATTTATTGCATTCTTATCAGCCACAACAAGGTATGTTCTGTGAGGGGTGAGCCCCAGGAACAACCTGAAACCCCTGAAATGCTTTGGAGCCCGAAGACTCCTGCCGGGGTTTTAATGCCAATGGGGTCTTGAGGGCAAGGCCGGAGCCGTCATCATGCGTAGCATGAGACCTACCACTCAAGGACTGGCAAGTCTTAACAGACTGTTTGTGGGTTACCTGATCCTGTAGAGAAGAAAAACCCGGTGCCCTCACTGTAGGAGGGAAAACGTTATCGAGAGAAACTCGAAAGAGGGAAGGTCTTCTCTCAGTATTGCAGCCTGATAGTTCAGGGGAAAAAGGGTCAGGACCCAAACAGGATAGACACCAGAGGTTGGAGTCTAAAAAGAAAACTGTGTTGCCACAGTGGAGGCACTTCTTAGGACAAGAAGGCTCCATGATGGAGAGGCCTTGTAGGCCCAAAAAAGTTAAGACAGAAACAGAGGGAAAATCTCTCTGAGTTTAAGAAAAAAGAAAAGAAAAAACCACCGGCGGTACCGGTGTCAGCGGGAAAAACAGCCGCGACCACAAGAAAACAAGAAAAGAAGTATTTAAAGAAAAAAGTTTCTGCGGTGACAGGAGGACGTCCTGCCGGCTCCGCGGAAAAACGAAAACTGAGGAGAGACAGTGGAAAGGGCGGGAAGTCAGTGCGCAGGCGCGAGGGATGCTCCCAAAAGCTTTCTGATTGGATGCTGGGGAGCATTCCCGTGCAGGCTCCGTCGGTACCGACGTACCCATATGTGAAGACTCATTCCTGCTTGTTCCTGGAGATTAACCCCTACACTTCAAATGTGCCCTCTCAAGAGCCAGGCCATGAGAATCTATCCACTTTCGGCATCTGAACAGGACCCTGTGTCAGAAGAACCGTCTCCCAAAAAAGAAGGAAAGGCTCCACTATCAGTAGATGCACCAGGTCTGCATACCACAACCGCCTGGGCCAATCCAGGGCCACCATCACCACACATCCTGCGTGGGACTCTACCCGCTGTAGAACACAACCAATCATGGAGAGAACACAGAGAAGCCAGTCACTAAGCCAAGGCTGAACCAGCACATTGAGCCCCTCTGTCATATGCTCTTTGCACCTACTTAAGAACCTGTTGGCCGTGGGATTTGCAGTTGCTCTCAAGTCCATCATCAGAATGCCCCAGTGCTTCGCAATCAACTGAAAGGCCGACTTGGAAAATAACCACTCCCCCGGGTCCAACAGATGATGGCTCCGATAATCTATCTGCACACTCTCCTTCCTGGCAACATGTGCCGCTGACAGCACGAGCAGATGGACCTCCTCTCACTGCGGGAGTGGAATTATCTCCGCCACCACCAGCGAGCTCCGAGTACCGCATTGCCAGTTGATGTAGGCTACAGTTGTCACATTGTTGGACAGCACTCGACCCACTTGCTGACGAACAACAGGGAGAAAGACCTCCAAGGCTAGATGCACTGCCTGCATCTCCAATTAATTGATAGACCACCGCCCCTAGGCCATATGGGGTGAACAATGAGCCCCCAACCGAAGAGATTGGCATCTGTGGTCACCACCAACCAGTCCGGGGTCTCAAGGAGCATCCCTACTGTAAGTTTCATGGAGTCCAGCCACAAAGTCAGGCTCACCCGGGCCTTGCCCCGAAGAGCGAGTCAGACGTCAATCGATTGCACTTGCGGAGACCAACACACCAAGAGCGCCACCTGGAGCAGCCGCATGTGAAGCTGAACTCATGGCATCAACTCCAGGAAGGCTGCCATTGACCGAGGACCTGCAGATAGTCCCAAACGTTCGAGAGAGGAAGCTCCCACACCCTTCGCACCTGACTTTGTAACTTCATTATCCTGCCCTCCGGCAGAAACACTATACCATGCCAAGTATCGAAGCGGGCTCCCAGGTACTCCAAGGACTGAGATGGTGACAGGCTGCTCTTAGCAAAATTGATGATCTAACCCAGCACTTGGAGCTGGCGAATCACACAGGCTGTCGCCTTCCCGACTCTCCTGCAAGGACTTTGCCCAGATCAACTAGTTGTCCAAATACGGGAGCACCAGGATGCCCCGCTTCTGCAAGATCGACGCTACCACCACCACCTTGGTGAACAGCCAGGTTGCAGTGGCAAGACCAAAAGGGAGAGTTTGATACTAAAAATTCCCCTGTGGAATTACAAACGCATGGGCGCCTGAATAGTGGCGTAGGGAAAAGGAACGATGAAGGAGCAGCAATATTTTGAAAGAAGTTAAGTACTTCCTTCTCAGTTCCAAAGTTATAAAACCGTCAGATGTTTATGTAAAAAATAGAGGTCATTGATGTCAACTTGCACACTATCAGGGCACATATATGTGTCCGGGGAACAGTGCAAATAGGCTGTCTGAGACCTCTTGATGAGAAAGTATATTAGTAATTACACAAGTTAAGACCATACCATTGTTTTATGTTGAGCGTATTTTTGTTTGATTCATTACATTGCGACAGATGAAGCAAGTATTGCAGCACCAGTTGCACAGAGCACAAGAACAGGTTCACCCATTGCTCTGCGTACCACACCAAAAACCTGCATCATTTTATGGTGGAGGTGTTACAAGAGGCCAAGAGGACCCTCCTCCACTTTCCCAGAGAGGTTGAAAGGGGCCAAGGCTACCCTTTCAACAGCCATGCTGTCAGCGTCAGAGGTCCCAAATTAGGGTGCAGGAGAGAGTCCTCCTCCTGAGACAGTAACCCCAGGGCACTCTCCAGAGGGATCAAGACAAGCGGAGCAGCAGAGGGAACCACGGTTGCCTGGGCCACTGTGGGTCCACCAGGATCAGCAACGCCCTGTCGCAAAGAGCCTTGAAAAGAGTCTTGGCAATCAATGGCATGGCAGGAAGATGTACAGAAGGCCCTCCGACCATGGGATGAGGAATGCATCCATAGCCACCCTAGATGGGTGGGGCTGCTGAGAGAAGAAGTGGGGCTGCTGAGAGTTGTCCAGGCTGGAAAAGAGTGGGGTTCCCCAGAGCCAAAAGAGCCAATTGGCCACTCTGGGGTCGAGCTGCCACTCATGTGGCTGGAGGACCCTGCTCAGTCCACCAGGACATTGTCCTGGCCCAGCAGATACACTACCCACAGCAGCATCCCTTGGCGGATCACACAGGAGCAGAGAGCCACTGCTTCGTAGCAGAGGATGTGGCACTCTATGCCCCCTTGTTTGTTGACCTAGAACATTGTGACCTAATTGTCCGTTTGGAGCAGCACTAGCGGAAGGCCAGGAGATCCAGGAATATGTCCCAGAGTTCTGGGAATTAATCTGCTGCTGGTTGCCTGCCTTGGATCAACTTACCCTGAGTGCAGAGTTCTTCGCAATGCGCTCCCCAGCCCAACATGGAGGCGCCCATAGTGAGGACCCTCTGAGGGTGGGGGTCTGAAAGGGCATCCCCACTTGAAGGTGCTATTTGGTCTGCCACCAGCCGAGGGATTCCACGTGGGGTAACATGGGCCGTGGAAGTCATATGGCTGAATAGGCACAGCAGGAGGCAAGCGGATACTGAGGATCGGTGCTGTAGGTTTGCAGCCAGAGCTCTGAGATGGTGGGCCCTGTCCAGAGGGAGGAAGACTGGCCTGAACAGTGTCCAACCTTGCCCCAATGAACTCCAGACATTGTGTCGGGAAGAGGTGGGACTTGGGGTGGTTTATCACGAACTCCAGATGTTACAGGCAGTGGCCTGCTGAACCTCGGTAGCCGTGTCCCCTTTTATGAACCAGTCGTCCAAGTAGGGAAAGACGAAGGCCCCTTGAAGACAAAGGCAGGCCACGACTACCACCAGGCATTTGGTGAAGACTCTGAGGGCAGAGGCCAGGCCGAAGGGCAGTATTCTGTACTGATAGTGGCCGCCCCCCACCATGAATCTGAAATAATGCCTGTGGCTGGGATGGATGAGAATGTGGGTATAAGCATCCTTCAAATCCAAGGAGCATAGCCAGTCTCCCTGCTGGAGATAATACAGCAGTGTACCAAGGGAGAGCATATTGAACTTCTCCCTCACAGGGAACTTGTTTAGGTCTCGCAGGTGCAGGATGGGCCGAAGGCCCACGGTTCTCTTGGGTATGAGGAAGTAACAGAGTAGAACCCTTTGCCCCAGAGATGCTAGGGCACCGGTTTCACTGCCCTGTCCTCAAGAAGGCCCGAAACAGTTCGTGCAGTAGTATATCCCAGTGAAGGGGAGTCCTGGGGGGCTCTCCTAGGAAGAAAAGGGGAGGCGTCTGTGCCAGATGGAGGAGCTAACCCTCCTGGACCACCTGGAGTGCACAAGTGTCGGTGGTAATGGCTGGCCACTGATGAGCAAAGCAGACAGATGTCCTCCTGTGGGCTGCTGACCTCATGGAGGTGGAGAGGCTATGCCCAAGGAGTCAAAAACTCCCACCAGGCTGGAACGGGGCCGGGGCCAGTGCCTGGGGCTTGGGAGCCTTCTGCTTACAAGGGCCATGCCATTGTCCCTTGACCTGTTGACCCTGCTGGGAAGGCCTAATACTGTTGGTAGTTTCTGTAAGCAGCTCTCTTCCTCAAGTAAGGGGACTATTTATTCAGGCCCATCCATCGGGCGAGGTAGCAGTCTTCTTGGAGAGCCTGGTCCTCATCATGAACTCTTTCTCCAACTCGGCAGCCTTATCGCTAATGGGTTTGCCAAAGAGATTCCCTCCCTGGCAGGGGACATCGACCAATTTGTCCTGAACCCATTGCTCCAGGTCGGATGACTGTAGCCAAGCCTGGGGTCAGGCACCCATGCCCGTCATGGCTACTCTAGCCACCAACTCGAAGAAGTCATAGGCTGCTCGAGTCAAACTTGGAGCACTCACGGACGGCTTTGGCCAGGTTCCGGAACCGCTGGAGAGGCTCCATGGAAATGCCAGTCGAGAACCTGGTGAGATCTTTTGCTAGGTCCGTCAGGTACATAGTGTGTGATAAGGAAGCTTATCATAGTTCAGGAGGGAGCTATAAAAGAGGTGAATTGGTTCTGAACAAGCAACCTGTCTTTGCTGGTAGAAATACTAAAACAGAATGTTTTCATAAAAGACTACCAGTCCCAGAATGCACCAGGTTTCAAACAGCCTCTAGAAGGGCTGAAGTGAGGAAACATGTGTTCAATCAGGAGAGCTATGAGGTAATCCCCAATCACTCATCTCCAAGGGCAGGGCTTGATTCAGCATACCTGGGCTGTGCTAGGGTGGAGTGTCCCTCTAAGCACGTTAAAAGTAAAGGATATTCTACACAGAGACAGAACCAGGAGAACAAGGAGAGACAGAAGCAGAAGCCATTGGAGAAAGAAGAGAGAGGACTACAACAGCAGAAGCAACGTGGAAGGAAGAAGAGAAAGACATCTTGGAGGTCTAAAGAAGGAGCCCACAGCAGTACGTGTGTTAGGAGTGATTCCAGAGGCAAGCATACTCCATTGGACTGGAGGAAGCCAGAGGAGTGGGGTTATAAAGCCAGGAATTCCCAGACGGCACCTTTGAAGGAGACGGCTGCATTTGGAAGGGGCTCTAAGACCGGTGCAAGAAGGTATGTGAAGAGAGACCCAGTGTCCAGGGATCTTAACCATGTATATGTTACATGTAAACCGCACTTGAAACATGGGAAAGAGCGGTATATAAATAACTGTTAAATAAATAAAATAAATAAATAAATATAGTTACATTAACTGGCTTGTATATAGTTATCATGTTCTCCCTGTTAAGAAACTTGTTTATTGTATACCCAAGTTATTTTTACCTGTTTATTGTAAGCACAAATCACTAAACTGAGATGTGTAGATTTAATGTTTATTGTAAACCGCACTGATCTTAAATAGCGCAGTATAAAAGAAAATGTAATAAAATAAAATAAATAAAATCTTGATTGGAAGGCTGGACATAAAAGCTGGACTACTTACTGGCCAGGATACCAGGAGAGGAAACCTAACAGCAAGGGAAGCTCAGGTATGAACTTTGATCTATGCCCTAGCTCTTCATCTGGAAGACAGCAGGGAAACAAGTATTATCCTGAGAGTAATCAATTAAGGAATTCCTCTGAGCCAGACCATGATATTGATTCCATGATATTTGAGGAAGAAGGAGATATATCAAATGATCAGTTAGAATACAAGGACTGCTCTCTGTCTAGGCTGCTGTTTTAAAGTACTTTCTCACTAATACAACAACCACCAAAAGGAACTGTAACTTGTTCTTTTATCTACCCAGAAAAGTCTCTGCAAGAAAGCTTTAGGGTAGGATTGAGCCACGTAGGAAGAGTGAACCAGCAAAGGGGTTTGCAGCTGGCTAATTATTGGTAATTGAGCCAGGCACAAGTGCACGTGAGCTCTGGAAGGGAACTTCTCTTTTTTGTGTGTGTGAATAGAAGAAAGTTATCCTTGATAAAGAACAGGGTTTTTTTGTTACTTTTGGGTTTTGTTTTTGCCTTTTGGAGCACTGCTAAGAAGGTCATTAGCAGGAGCCATCAAAAAGACCTTTTCTGTTTCCCATCAAGGTCTTTATTGATGTATTGCTTAAGAAGTTCAGTTACCTTATATCAGCGATGGCGAACCTATGGCACGCGTGCCAGCTGTGGCACGCGAAGGCCTTGCAGCTGGCACGCGGGAAGGTCCGGGTGAAGCTGGCTCTAAACGTGGGGCTGAAGAAGCAGCGGCGGCGGCGGCAGAGAAAGGGAGACCGCAGTGGCGGTGGTGGATCAGCGCACTTCCGGCTGGAGAGAGAGCGAGCGAACAGCGTGTTTCGTAAGAGTTCCCGCGAGCCTCAGCAGGAGTGTGAGGGCGCGCCACCACAGTCCGAGCCCGCAGCCACCACGGCAGGGAGAGCCGGCCTTGCTACAGCACAGGTATGGCACTGTCTCTTGAAACTACCATCTCTGACTTACTAGTTGGGGAGAGACCGGCGGCTGCTTTGCATTGACTCTGCTAATATAAAGGATTACCAAGAAAATATTTAAACGAAGTTCCCACTCTGATATAGATCTATATAAGGTGATACCTGGAGAGTCTGGAGGTTTAATAGGTTTTTATGAGTGGTAATCCTTTATATTAGCTTAACAGTAATATCACTCACAAGATAATAGACCACAATAGACTCTGTCATGTCAGCAGCATGGGTTCAGGCCTAATGCTCTCGTTTCCTTAAGGCAGCCCCACGTGCATGACGTTTCTCCTTGTCTCCCCTCGGCGGTTTTTTATCAGATGCCAGTTTTATAATGAAAAGATCCTGCAAGGTGACAAAAGCTGTTACTTTATGTTACTAAAGAGGGGCAAGTCAGCGCCTGGTAAGAAGATGAATTTGCCCACGAGCAGGAGGGATTCTCGATTTGCTTTATTTGCACACTGTTTAATATACAATGTTCATTTGATAACACGTTGTTCCTTAAATGTTCAAGTATATTATTGTGAGAGAGAATTTTGGAGGGTCCTGGGAGTTCATCCATGTAAGGTTTACCTGAAAAGAAAAGTAGTATTTGCCCCCTTCTTATTTCTTCTTGTAAGTTGTGTTGTTTTACTGATTCTTTTTGAATTACTAAAATATGTTTAATTTAACACACTGACATTTATTTGGTATATGTCTGATATTCTGGTTCATTCTTTATGAGAACAAGAGGACCGAGAGACTGGGCATACAAATGGGCGGGGAAATTTAGGGTGGACAAGTGCAGAGTTGGCACAAGGTTCTACATTAGGAGACATTGCCCAGGAAAAGGATGTAGATGTTATCATGGATAATATGTTGAAATCCTCTGCTCAGTGTGCGGCGATGGCCAAGAAAGCTAATAGAATGCTAGGAATTTATGAAGAAAGGAATGGAGAATAAAACTGAGAATGCCGTAATACCAAAAAAGGGATTAGGAAAAATACGAGAAGAACAACCATAATAAAGGGACTGGAATAAAAGGTTTAAAAGGTTGGGACTCTTCAACTTGGGGGAGATATGACAGATCTATAAAATAAGTGGAGTTAAACGAATAAATGTGAATTGGTTATTTAATACTTCAAAAAGTACAAAGATTAGGTATGCAGTGAAGAAACTAAGCTCTGGAATTTGTTGCTGGAGGATGTAGTGAAAGCTGTAGCTCACTTTAAAAAAAAAAAAAAAAGGTTTGGACAAGATCTGGAGAAAACATTCATAAACCATTATTAAATCTTACTTGGGGAAATACACTGCTTATTCTTAAGATAAGGAGCATGGAAGCTGGTTTGTGATATGCCAGGTACTTGTGACCTGAATTGGCCCTGGTTGGAAACAGTACTGGACTTGATGGCAAATTTGTCAGTATGGCAAATGTTTTACAAGGATTAACCTCAGTGCAGTTATTCATGGTTATTAAATCACAATGATTCAATTTGATTAACTGCTATTACTGTATCTCAAATCATACTTCAAGATTGATGCATATGGATCGGCAGGAGGAAAAATCGTTGCATCGAGAAAACTAGTGAATCATTGCACCCCAGCACTATTGTATAATGACAGAATGGCTTTTTAATTGGGTTTCATTTGTGTCACCCATTAGTTTAAAAAAAAAATTACATCAAATGTTAACAACTAAACAGGTATATTTTTTGACCAAAACAGATGTCTACAATTAATAAAATTCCCCAATCACATATTTTTTAATATGGGAACGGATTTGTATACAGCACTTCATTACTTTTTTTTTTATTATACAAATTTTATCTTTTTGTAGACTTGAAGTCTTGAACAAAGAAAATTATAGCAGAAAAAAAATCAAAAACAGATAGTGGAAGATCATTCCAAGACACCTGGACAGAGACATATGGAGTGATTGAACGCAGTGGGAAAGCATTGTGTATTATGTGTAATGAAAGTGTTGTGTGTCGCACATCAAGTGTCAAACGTCACTTTGAGACCAACCATAACAGTGTTGCTGAACTTGGTTTAGCTCAAAGAAAAGAGTTCCTTGTAGGAAAATTAAAGAAATATCAGTCCCAGTCTCTTAGTTTTAGCAACTATCTTTCAAAAACTAATCATCTTACAGTTGCCAGCTTTCAAATTTCACTGTGCATGGCAAAACATGGTAAGCCCCTCTCTGATGGAGATTTTATCAAAAAGGCAATTTTGGCTGGGAGTAATTCACTCTTCCATGATTTCCAAAACAAGGATAAAATTGTGCAGCGCATCTCTGAGATGCCGCTAAGCAGAAATACTGCAAAAGATAGGGTTCTGCGAATGGCTGCTGATGTTAGTCAACAGCTTACTTGCGACTTACAAAAAGCACCCTTCTACTCCATGTGCTTGGATGAAAGTACAGATATTACTAACCATGCAAGACTAGCGCTCATTTTGCGTTATGCTACTGGTGACATCATGAGAGAAGAGCTGGTAAAACTGCTGTCTTTGCCTGGAAGAACACAAGGGATAGATATCCACAATGCTGTGATGGAGGCTTTTTCATCACTAGACATAAGTCCAGAAAAAGTGGTTTCAGTTACTAGCGATGGAGCACCTAGCATGGTGGGGACAACATCAGGATTCATTCATTTCTTTGCTAAGGAAGCAAAACATCCACTGATTCAATTTCACTGCATAATACATCAAGAGGCTCTCTGTGCCAAAGAAAGCAGCAAAAAACTTGACGATGTCCTCAAAGATGTAACAAAAATGGTGAACTTCATCATGGCGCGTGCTCTTAATTTTCGACAATTTCAAGCCCTTCTTGATGAGGTTCAGGCACAATATAACACTTTACTGATGTACAATAATGTCCGGTGGCTGAGCCGAGGACGAGTGTTAGAGAGATTTGTGGCCTGCTTGGAAGAAGTTAGGCTATTTATGAACGAAAAGGGGGAAGACTATCCTCAACTCACCAACATGGCCTGGCTTACCAACCTCATGTTCTTTACAGATTTTACTAACCACTTTAATGTACTAAACAAAAAATTACAAGGCATGGGAAAAACAACAGAAAGCATGTTTAGTGACATCAAAGCTTTTGAGAGAAAATTGCATGTTTTTGAAAAAGACCTTGACAGTGGACAGCTGAAATATTTTCCCAACCTAAAAATACATTTGGATAATTCTACAACATTTGTGGACAGTCATAAAAAACACCAGGAAATCCACAAAGCATATTCCACCATTGTAGCCGAAGCAAAGGAGAATTTTAGTAAAAGATTTTCTCAGTTCCGTAAGATGGAGACAACCCTTTCATTTATTACTTCCCCAGAAAAGTCCACATTTGAAGATCTTGATCTTTCCTGCTTACAGTGGTTGGATATTCAAAACTTGGAAATGGAGCTACTGGAATTTCAAGAAAGCTCTATCTGGAAAAGTAAATTCAATGACCTGCGTGCGGCTCTTGAACGTATTGAGTGTGAAAGGGTGACAAATGAAATCACTCCTAGCAGTTCTGAAAATGAAATCCTAAAAGCGTGGAATTCTCTGCCAGACAATTTTAAGTCCATGAAAGCCCTTGGGATTGCTCTTCTTACTTTGTTTGGGTCATCCTATGCTTGTGAGCAGCTGTTTTCGGCTTTGAATCATATAAAATCTGATGCTAGAAACAGATTAACGGATGACATGAGTGCTGCATGTGTTGCTCTGAAATTAACGCATTATGAGCCAAGGATTGACAAGTTATCAGCATGCATGCAACAACAAACATCACATTAATTTTTTTCAGAGCATGCCCAATGCATATGTTTACATGAAGCAGTGTTTTCAGTTTGCAGTTAAGACACTTTCTAAGTTATTTAAATATTATTTAAAGATGTTATTTAAAAAAGGGACTTTACATGGTCCTGTTGTATTCCAATCTGGAATTCCCAATAAAAACGGTTGGTTTAATTGAAAGCTCTTTTGTTTTCTTTACATCATATTATTAGAAATGTAATGATTTAACTATTTTCAAATTTGATAGTAAATTTTACAAAAAAACATGTATAGATTCTTTGGGAATACACACCGAGTCCTGACACAGTTAACAGTTTTAAGAAGTTTATCTTTTTTTTACTCAGGATACATTTGACATGTTATGTGAATAATACATTTAAAATATATTGTGTAACTGAATCAAATTCTTCCTAAATTCATTAAATTGAATGAAATCATTAAAACATTATAAATTGCCAATAAATTGAAATGAAAACCAAAGGCTGATGGGGGGGGGGTTAGGACTGTCAATGGGCTATGGGGGGCTGACTGGAAATGGGCTGATGGGGGGGGGGGGTTAGGACTGGTAATGGGTTATGGGGGGGCTTAAACTGAACATGGGGTGATGGGGGTTAGGACTGGAAGTTGATTGACGGGGGGCTAGGACTGGTAATGGGTTGGGGTGTTGCTAGGACTGGAAATGGGCTGAGTGGAAGGGGAGGCTTGAACTGCAAATAGCTGATGGGGAGGGGGCTTGGAATGGAAATGGGCTGTGAGGGAAGGGAGCTAGGACTGAAAATGGGCTGATGGAACAGCTAGGATAGGACTGGAAATGGGCTGTTGGGGGAGCTAAGATTGGAAATGGGCTGTGGTGGGGGCTTGAATTGAAATGGACTCATGGAGGGGCTAGAACTGGAAGTAGGCTCATGGGGGGGCTTGGACTGGAATTGGGCTGAGTGGAGGGGAGCTATGATTTGACATGGGCTGATGGTGGGGCTAGGAAATGACTAGAAATGGGCTGATGGGGGGGCTAGGATTGAAAATGAGCTGATGAAGGGACTTGGACTGGAAATGGATGGGGGAGCTAGGACTGGAAATGGGCTGATGGGGGGCTAGGACTGGAAATGGGCTGATGCAGGGACTAGAAGGGAATGGATGCTGGGTGAAACTGGAACTAGAAGGGAGCTGATGTTGGGGGAGGATTAGAATGGGATGGGGCTGGGAGAGTAAAATGGAGAGGGGAAAAATATTTTGTGTAGGAGGGACGAAAAATCTACAATTGGCCAGGTATTGGGAGAGTAATTGGGGATTGAGGATGGAGGGGTAAAATTTGTGTGGATGAAATAGGAATGAGGAAAGAGCAAAAGGAGAAAGATTAGTATGTTAAAGCAGATGTAGAGAGAGAGAGAATGGAAAAAAAACTAGAAGAGAGAAGAAAGGACAAATGGACAGCAGACAATGGAGAGTTAGCAGAAAACATGAAGAAACCAGAAGAAAGTGGCTGGACCAATTGCAACTGAAAAAGAAAAAGCACAAAAGGTAGAAAGATATCTCTTTATTTTGAATTTATTAACTGGAATATGTCAGCTCTGGGAAATGTGCATCATTAACATCTGCGCTTTGGTACAAGAGGAAATTCCTATTTGACGTTGCCACTTGTTCTCTTTCCCCAGTATTCTCTGAAATGTATTGGTTTAATATTTGCAGTGTTTCCTTTTGATAGGTAGGGTATGGTGCTTTGTGAGTCCTGGTAATGCTGTCAGGATACGGCGGGTTTGCTATGGGTTCTAAATGGGCAGCGTTTGTAGTAGTTCCTAATGTGCCTGGCGGTTGGCACTGGATTATAGTAATGTAGAAATCTTTTAGTCTTTCTTTATCCATACACTCATTAAGAGACATGTTTACTAAAAGTTAGTGTATGGTAACATTATGCAAATATTTATGCAAATAAGACCACTTATGCAAATGACGTGCTGGCACTTTGAGGAAATTCTTTGGTTTTGTGCGGCAGTTTGGGCACTCGGGCTCAAAAAGGTTAGCCATCACTGCCTTATATCATGTTTTGTTTTTCCTGAGTACAATACTGAAGCAAGTGTCCTTTTGTGTTACCAAGTAAATCTGTGTGGGAGAATTAACCCCATGAATAAAATCTATTTTTCTTTGCTTACACTCGAGCATCACAATTCATTATTTTGTGAACGGCTGATTCTGGTATGAATGAACTACAACCCCCACAATCCTTTGCAAGTCATAATAATATTTTGCCTTTGCCAAGACTGTGGACTTTCACGACCAGCACTCCCGTTTACAAGTGATATAGTATATAATAGCAGATAAAGACAATCATGGTCCACATCTAGTCTGCCCAGCAAAGTGGCAAGAGTAGGTGCATCTACCGCTCCATACAGATCACCCCTCTCAATGCCTTTATTTAGGGGTGTACCCACCTTTCCGTGCGGGTCACCTCTATTTGTTGAGATTGCAGAGACAGTTAAGGTTATTTTGATTTTATCCTGTTGCTATAAAGGGATCCACTGTGTCTAGCCAATGCAATTTTGAATTCTGTCACTGTATTTGCCCTACCACTTCCATCAGGAGGGTATTCCAAGCATCCACTACCCTTTCAGTGAAAAAGTATTTCTTGATGTTGTCTTTCAATTTACTCCTTTGCAGCTTCATGTTATGTCCTCTAGTTTTGCAGCTCCCCCATCTTTGAAAAAGGTTTGTTTGTTCGTTCATTAATACTCTAAGTATTAAAAGGTCTATATCATATCTCCCCTGTACCTCCTCTCCTCTATTGTATACATATTTAGGTCTTCAAGCCTCTTCTCATGTGTCTTCTGGCACAAGTCCCAAATCATTTGGGTCGCTTTCCTCTGAACCGTTTCCAGTCTTTTTATATCCTTTACAAGATATGGTCTCCAAAACTGAACAAAATATTCCAAGTGAGGCCTCACCAGCAATTTGTACAGTGGCATTAGTACCTCTTCCTTTCTGCTGGCAATTCCTCTCTGTATGCAACTCAGCATCCTTCTGGCTTTGGCCACCGCCTTATCACACTGTTTCGCCACCTTGAGATCCTCAGAAACAAATCGCTCTGAGGTCCTTCTCCTGATCTGTGCACACCAACCTACTGTCCCCCTACTGCATACAATTCCCTTGAATTACTGCTTCCTAAGTGCATGACACTGCACTTCTTTACATTAAATCTTAAACTGCCAAGCATTAGACCATTCTTCCAGCTTTTGTAGATCTTTCCTTGTGTTCTCCACTCCCTCAGGGGAGTACACTCAGTTGCAAATTTTCGTGTCATCTGCAAAAAGACAGACTTTTCCATTCAGTCCTTCAGCAATATCACTCACAAATACATTGAACAGTGCCGGGCCCAGGACCGATCTCCCTGGGGCATGCCACTCATCACCTTTCTTTCATCCGAGTGAATTCCGTTTACCATCACCTTCAGTCTTCTGTCAGTGAACCAATTTCTGCATCCAGTTCACCACCTTGGGACCCATTCCCAAACTGTTCAGTTTATTGATAAGCCTCCTATGAGGAACAGTACTAAAGGCTTTGCTGAAATTCTAGGTAGATCACATACATTGCATGCCCTTGATCTAGTTCTCTGGATCCCAATCAAAGAACTCAGATTTGTTTGGCATGATCGTCCTTTGGTAAAACCATGCTGCCTCAGATCATGTAACCTATTGGTTTCGAGAAAGTCCATTATTCTCTCTTTCAGGAGCACCTCCATTATTTTTCCTGCCAAAGAGGTAATTTTGACACTTCTTCCCTATTACCACTTTTGTGAAGAGGTACCAGATCAACCCTTTTCCAATACCGTGGAACTTCTCTTGTCTCCAAGGATCTATGAAAAACATCCTTTAAAGGCCCTACCAGAACCTCTCCGAGCTCTCCCAGTATCCCGGGATACATCTCATTTGGTCCCATGACCTTGTTCACTTTCAGATTTGCAAGTTCTTTAAAAATATCATCTTCTGTGAATGGTGTTGTATCTACATCATTCCCATTTGTATATTTGTCAATCACAGGTGGTTCTTCTCCAGAATTTTCTTTAGCAAAAATAGAAGTATTTGTTTAGAATTTTCGTTTTTTCAATGTCACGTTCCACTAATCCATTCTCGGCACTATTGAGTCTTGCAATTCCTCCTCTGGTCCTCTTCTCCCGAATATACATGAAAAATGTTTTGTCATCATTGTTTAGGTCTTTAGCCATCTTTTTTTCTGCCTTTAATTTTGCTATCCTTATTTCTCTTTTAGCTTTATCCTGTATTCTATTCTGTGTTCCTCTGTTTGCAAACCTCTTACTTGTGGGAAAGCTGTGTTTTTTTAACGTTATTTGTGCAGCCATTTCTTTGGAGAAACTGATAGGTTTCCTTTTCCTCTTGTTTTTATTTACTTTCTTTACATATCTATCTGTTGCCCCTTTTATTGTCTCCTTTACTTTAGCCCACTGCAGTACCACTTCCCCTAAACTCCTCTCACCCTGCCAACTCCTCCTTCAGGTACTTGGCCATTTTACTGAAGTTAGCGTTTTTGAAGTCTAGGACATTGAGCTTGCTGTGATTGGACTCTGCCTTGGCTTTTAACTCAAACCACACCGTGTGATGATCACTGTTGCTCACATGGGCATCCACCTGGACATTCGACATGCTATTTCCGTTGGTGAGTACTAAATCCAGCATCGAACGTTTCCTGGTCGGTTCTATCACCATTTGTCTAAGCAATGCATCTTGGAAAGCATCCACAATTTATTTTACTTCTTTCCAGATTTGCAGAAGGAATACTCCGATCCACATTGGGTAGATTAAAGACACCCAAATGATCACTTCCCCTTTCATGGCTACCTTTGCAATATCAATAATTAAGTCTCTATCCATTTCTTCGGTTTGAGTTGGAGGCCTGTAGACTACACCAGCATAATTTACAGCGCTTCTTCTTTTCCCCAAGTCCCCTGCATTTCAGCAGCTTTAACATTGCTTTTGACATATAGGGCTACTCCTCCTGCTTTTCTGCCTTCTCTATCTCTCCTAAATAAATTATAGCCAGCTATGACTGTATCCCATTCATGTGACTCGTTAAACCATGTTTCTGTAATGGCCACAATGTCCAAGTTCATTTCTACCATTAGGGCTTCCAGGTCAGGAACTTTCTTGGCTAGGCTTCGAGCATTTGTGCTCATTGCTTTCCAGCATTTGTTGACTTGTTTGCCTGTATTTTGCATGGATTTTGTCCCACTTGCCATTGATGTGTGGGTTAATAGTGTGGCTTTTTCTAATGTTATGCTTTTACTGGGCGTGACGTCCTGAACTTGTCCTTCTCCATCCGTCACCCCTTTTCCCTAGTTTAAATGCATGTCCACATACTGCCTGAATTTTTTACTTAGGATCGTTTTCCCTGCGACAGAGAGATGTAGTCCCATCAGCACAATATAACCTCTTGTTACATCTATTTCCCCAGTCGCCTATATATCTAAATCCTTCTTGTTTGCACCAGGTTTGGTGGTTTGTATTAAAGCTGATTATACGATGCAGCCTTTCTGCTCCCTTACCAAGAACGCTACAGTGTTAACAATGTGTTTGAGTTTCTCTCCCAGACTCTAGAAGTCCCTTTGAGCTGTAGAGACACTGTTTCTAGCCAGGTCATTTGTATCCAAGTGGATGATAACATCAGTTTTGGAGTGCTCACTTTCTGCATTTTTTTAAATATTTATTTATACAAGTTTTACAATAAATCAAGAAGTAACAATATCCATCTTGTACAGAAAACAGAGCTAAACTGTAGGAAACTATAATAAGAAATTATATTCCAATTGAAGAAAAAAGAAATAATACACAGTTAGCTCACTAGCCCTCAATATGGAGGATAACCTAAAGAAATAACTATATATTAACTGCAAGTTGCAAAGTAAAAGAAGGCAGGGCACTACTCAATCAATACAAATTCCTACGACTCAACAGAAATGGATGCTTCTAAGCGACAAGCATTTATGAAAACCTGCAGCTGGGAGGGCTCAAAAAAAAATATAGGAAATTGATTGGTACTTATCCAGTCACTTACTTGGGTGCTTAAAAAAAAAAAAAGTACTCCCAGCTGCTGAACCCCAGAGC
Source organism: Ichthyophis bannanicus (assembly GCA_033557465.1). Lineage (NCBI taxonomy): Eukaryota > Metazoa > Chordata > Amphibia > Gymnophiona > Ichthyophiidae > Ichthyophis > Ichthyophis bannanicus. The sequence goes on along the minus strand of CM066034.1, from coordinate 32,059,404 downwards.
GAAGCAATAGAAATTCCCTACACCGCCTCTGAGTATCTCTAGATTGATCTGGGTAGATCCGAACCATCAACCCCTTAAAAGGTAACTGTCGTTTCCTGAAGAAGAGCTTTAACAGCCCCTCCTTATTGGATAGCAAAGCAAATGTGAACATTAAAGTAGATGGAATTGGAGTCTCCTCTAATGGAGACTCAAAAAAGGCGGTAACATTTAATGCCTTAACAGGATGATTATCCAGTCGAACTGAGATTTTTTCCCCCAATGGCAAATAAAATACTTTCACAATAGGTGGAATCGTATCTGTAGGAACCGCAAGTAGCTCAGTTAAATATGTCCTTAACATATCTCTCAGTTTAACAGCTGACTGCCTAGGGAAATTAATAATCCTCAAGTTATTCACCCGAGACAAATTCTCCAACAGCTCAGTCTTGGTGTTCAGCATACTGAAATTCTTGACAAAAGATGTAGACTGTTCCTCCAGAAGTGTCACCCTAGTTTGAACCTCCGAGACCTCAGTTTGCAAAACAGTTATCTTAGAGGAAAGAAGTTCCACCGTTGTGGTATTGGACTGCACCTTGACGGCCAAAGATGAAACTTGCAGAAGAATAGCTTCACCCAGAGAAACAACAGCTTGCCAGATCGTTTCCAAAGTGAAATTCACAGGGCGAGCCAAAGCAAAAGTGGGAAATTCAACCTGCCGACGCCGATGAAGCACCCATAGCCGCAGCCATACTGGGCTGCCTCACTTCTGTCTGCTTCTACCGAAGTGTGAGTGTGCTGAAGTTGTTCTGGAGCAAGGGTGACCACCAAGCTAGCCGCCACAATATATGGTCTTCCCAGCGTAGACCGGAGTCCCTCTCCTAAGAGCTCCTCCTGCCTTAGGTCACCCACACTGGGCTGCTGTAGGCACACCACCTTTGGGGACAGCCGTAGATTGGGGGAGAGATGGATTCTCTCTACTACTACTGAGCATTTGTATAACGCTACAAGTCATACGCAGCGCTGCACAGACATGTAAGAGACAGCCCCTGCTCATCAGAGCTTACAATCTAGTCAAGACAGACAACATAGAAGGTGTAGACAGGGATAAAAACAATGGGTAAAGGTAAAGAAACAAGGAGATCAGGTGAGTCAAGATCCAAAAGCAGCAGCGAAGAGGTGAGTTTTCAGCCTGGATTTGAAAAGGGTCAAAGAAGGTGCCTGGCATAGAGACACAGGTAGTTTATTCCAGGCGTAAGGTGCAGCAGGATGAAAGGAGCGAAGCCTGGAGTTAGCAATAGTAGAGAAGGGCACAGATAGAAGCAGTTTGCCAGAAGAGAGGAGTATACGAGGGGGGGGTGGTAAGGAGAGATAAGAGAAGAAAGGTAGTGAGGAGCTGCAGAGTAAATGCATTTATAGGACAGCAGGAGACGTTTGAACTGGATGCGAAAACAGATAGGGAGCCAATGAAGTGACTTGAGAAGACTTGAAAGACTAGAAAAGGGGCCTGTTACTTCTGGAGAGAGATCTGCAACTGTGAGTATATACTTCTGGGACTTTTCTGAAAGGAATTCTTTTTATTAAAGCTAATTAATCTGTGAACCCACTATTTTTTGTTAAATCAGTCAGGGCCTAGTAGCAGCAGTTTAGGTTTACATTTAAAACACAGAAGAGAGCTTTCTGGTTAAATTTCATACCCAGCAGAGAGCTTGTAGTTTAAATTTAATAGTCATTCAGGGCTTAGCATCAGCAAAGTACTGTTAGTTTGCATTTAAAACACAGAAGAGAGCTTTCTGGTTAAATTTCATACCCAGCAGAGATCTTGTAGTTTAAATTTCATAATAAGTTAGAGCCTAGCAGCAGCAAAGAGCTATAATTTAAATCAAATAAGAATACAGCTTACCTCAGCAGCACAGGACAGGGTACTGTGTAGCAGCCCTCTTTTAATAAGTGTTATTTCCCTCGCCACACCCACCCACCCCTGGGATAATTGTAGCTTTATAGGTACACACACATTTTAACAGACAGGAGGTGCTCTCAGGTGAAGCTCGTTACCCAAATCAGTCATAGACTAAGGACCTGAGATTAATTAACTTCAGGTGAACAAGGTATATTAAACGCATTAGGTACAATTTTATTGGCAACCCTTAGTAAGTAAAGAACTTAAAGATCTAAACAAAAACTTAAAACTAAGATGCAGACAGCAGTCCAGCAGCGAGATCGGGGATTTCCAGTCTTTTGCATTGAGTGTCACATGTATGATTTTCTCCCAGTTGATGAGAGGTCTTACGTGTGCACTAGGTGCAAGGAGCTCTTTGCTCTCAGGGAACGAGTCCGTTCTCTAGAGGCTAGAGTAGCAGACTTGGAAAACATAAGACAGACAGAGAGGTACATAGACGAGACCTACAGGGATACAGTCCTGAAGTCCCACCTCCAGTCTGGCAGCATCCCTGTTGCCATGGAGGAGCGAGGTCACGTGACAGGAGAGCATCACCCTGGTGTGGCAGGAAGTGATGCTGTAACTAGGACCTGTCCTCCAGGTGATGTAAAACCGTCTCGCACTGAGGAAGTTTCTCCAGGGCCATGTGCCCATGAGGGAAGGGTTAGGACAGCCGTTATAGTTGGTGATTCGATCATTAGGCATGTAGATAGCTGGATGACTGGTGGACGTGAGGATCGCTTGGTAACATGCCTGCCTGGTGCATAGGTAGCGGACCTCATGCACCACCTAGATAAGATCTTAGATAGTGCTGGGGAGGAGTCTGCTGTCTTGGTACATGTCGGTACCAATGACATAGGAAAATGTGGTGGGGAGGTTCAGGAGGCTAAATTTAGGCTTTTAGGTAGGAAGTTGAAATCCAGAACTTCCAGGGTAGCATTCTCCGAAATGCTTCCCGTTCCACGTGCAGGACCCAAAAGGCAGGCAGAGCTCCGGAGTCTCAATGTGTGGATGAGACAATGGTGCAGAGATGAGGGTTTTGGATTTGTTAGGAACTGGGGAACATTCTGGGGAAAGGAGGGGCTCTTCCGAAGGGATGGGCTTCACCTTAACCGGGATGGAACCAGGCTGCTGGCATTAACCTTTAAAAAGGAGATAGAGCAGCTTTTAAACTAGATAATAGGGGAAAGCCGACAGTCGCCCAAGAGCAGATGGTTCGGAAGAATGTATCCTTGAAGGATACTACCAAAAGCAGAGAGGTTCCAAAAAAGAGCAAAGTAGCCCAAATGCCCTCAAATACGGAGCAGACAGAGCTTAAAGATCCCAAATTACCCATGTCTACCAATAGCCAAATTAATATGAATAAAATACAGTCTCTAAAATGCTTGTATGCAAATGCTAGAAGTCTAAAAAATAAGATGGGAGAGTTAGAATATATAGCACTAAATGAGAGGTTAGATATGATTGGAATATCAGATACATGGTGGAAGGAGGACAACCAGTGGGACACTGTGATACCTGGGTACAAACTATATCGTAATGATAGAGCTGATCAAATTGGTGGAGGGGTTGGCTCTATGTTAGAGAGGGCATTGAGTCAGAAAGGATTAAAGTTTTGCAGGAAACAAAATTTGCTGTAGAATCTCTATGGATTGAAATTCCATGTAAAAAGGGGAAGGCGATGGCAGTGGGGGTGTACTATCGACCACCAGGCCAGAATGAACAAATGGATAATGAAATGCTCAAAGAAATCAAGGAAGCTAACAAAAGTTACAGCGCAGGGTGATTTCAATTACCCCGGTATTGACTGGGTCAGTGTCAATGCAGGACATGCTAGGGAGATGAAGTTCCTAGATGACATAAATGACTGCTTCTTGGAGCAGCTGGTTCATGAACCGACCAGAGGGGAAGCCATATTAGACCTGGTCCTTAGTGGAACACCAGATCTAGTGCAAGAGATAAGGGTGTTGGGGCCACTTGGCAATAGTGATCACAGCATGATCGCCTTTGATTTAATTAGTGGAGGAGGGATAGTACGTAAATCCACAGTACTACCTTTTAACTTTCGAAAGGGAGACTATGATAAAATGAGGAAAATAGTTAAGAAAAAACTAAAAGGAGCAGTTGCAAAGGTTAAAGACTTACATCAAGCTTGGGTGTTGTTGAAAAATACTATCTTGGCAGCCCAGACCAGCTGTATTCCACGCTTTAAGAAAAGTGGAAGGAAGTCCAAAAAACTGCCAGCATGGTTTAAAGGTGAGGTCAGAGAGGCTGCTGTTGCCAAAAAAGCGTCTTTCAGGAAATGGAAAAAAGAGCCAAACGACGAAACCTGGAAACAGCACAAGCACTGGCAAATCAAATGCAAAGCATTGATAAAGCAGGCAAAGAGAGAATTTGAAAAGAAGCTTGCTGTGGAAGCAAAACCGTGAAATAAAGATTTTTTTCAAGTACATTCACAGCAAAAAATCTGTGAGAGAGTCAGTTGGTCCATTAGATGATAGAGGAGTTAAAGGGGCACTAAGAGGCGACAAGGCAATAGCGGAGAGACTGAATGAATTCTTTGCTTCAGTCTTTACTGAGGAAGATGTAGGGATGTTACCCATGACTGAAGTGGTATTTAAAGGTACGGAAGAATTGAAGGAAATATCGATACATCGGGAAGATGTATTACAACTATTAGATAAACTGAAGAGTAGCAAATCACCTGGGCCGGGTGGTATACATCCAAGGGTGTTGAAAGAACTGAAATATGAGATTGCAGACCTGCTATTAGTAATCTGTGAACTATCATTAAAATCATCTCTAATACCTGAAGATTGGAGGATCGCCAATGTAACACCAATTTTTAAAAAGGGTTCCAGGGGTGATCCGGGAAACTACAGACCGGCGAGCCTCACGTCAGTACCGGGAAAAATGGTAGAAACCATCATAAAGAATAAAATTACTCAGCATGTAGATAGTCATGACCTAATGGGAGACAGCCAACATGGCTTTAGACAAGGAAGATCTTGTCTTACTAATCTGTTATGTTTTTTTGAAGGAGTGAATAATCAGGAGGACAAAGGTGAGTCGGTTGATATAGTGTATCTGGACTTTCAGAAAGCCTTTGACAAGGTCCCTCATCAGAGACTTTTGGTAAAACTAAAGAGTCATGGGATAGGAGGCAGTGTACTACTGTGGATCAAGAACTGGTTAAGAGATAGAAAGCAGAGGGTTGGGCTAAATGGACAATTTTCCCAATGGAGAAAGGTGAATAGTGGTGTACCCCAGGGATCTGTGCTGGGTCCGCTGCTTTTTGACATATTCATAAATGACCTGGAAAGTGGAATAACGAGTGAGGTTATCAAATTTGCAGATGACACAAAACTATTTAAAGTTGTTAAAACCCAAGAAGATTGTGGAAAATTGCAAGAGGATCTTGATAAATTAGAAGACTGGGCATCAAAATGGCAGATGAAATTTAATGTGGACAAGTGCAAAGTTATGCACCTAGGGAAGAACACCCAAACTATGGTTATACAATGCAAGGTTCCACATTAGGAACCACCACCGAGGAAAAAGATTTAGGAGTCATTGTGGATAACATGTTAAAACCCTCCGCCCAGTGTGCAGCGGCAGCCAAGAGAGCAAATAGAATGCTAGGTATCATAAGGAAAGGAATGGAAAATAAAACAAAAGATATTATAATGCCTCTATATCATTCCATGGTGAGACCGCACCTTGAATAGTGTGTGCAATTCTGGTCGCCGTATCTTAAAAAGGATATAGAGTTATTAGAAAAGGTTCAGAGAAGAGCCACCAAAATGGTAAAGGGGATGGAAGGATACTCCTATGAAGAAAGGCTAAAAAGGTTAGGGCTCTTTAACGTGGAAAAGAGACGGCTCAGGGGAGATATGATATAAGTCTATAAATTAATGAATGGAGTGGAACGGGTAAACGTAGATCGATTGTTTACGTTATCAGAATATAGAAAGACTAGGGGACATGCAATGAAGCTACAGGGTAAACTATTTAAGACTAATAAAAGAAAATATTTTTTCACTCAACGTGTAATCAAACTCTGGAATTTGTTACCGGAGGATGTAGTAAAGGCTGTTAGTATAGCTGGGTTTAAAAAAGGTTTGGACAAGTTCCTGGAGGAAAGGTCCATAAACCATTATTAAGAAGGGACCCAGGATATCAATACTTGACCCAGTACAAGCATTGCGGAACCTGTGTCTTTTTGGGAAACTGCTAGGTACGTATGACCTAGATTGGCCACTGTTGTTAACAGGATACTGGGCTTGATGGACCTTGATCTGACCCAGTATGGCATATCTTATGTTCTTAGGGGTAATATGGGCATGACGAGGCTGCCGGAAGATTAGCCGCACATCAGAGTGTTGAACAGATTGAAGGGGAGAGAGATGATTCAAAGGGAGACCAGCAAGGAGTACGTTACAGTAGTCAAGATAGAAGGTGAATAAGTATATTAGTAGTGTGTTCAGAAAGGAATGAGCGGATTTTGTTGATGTTATAGAGAAAGAAACGGCAGGTCTTAGCTATCAGATGGATGTGAATGGAAAAGGAGAAAGAGTAATCAAAGACAACCCCCAAGGTTGCGAGGAAATAGGTAGGAGTAGAGAGTTATCCACAGAGACTGAGAAAGGTGGAAGAGGAGAGGAGGATTTAGGAGGAAAGATAAGAAGCTCGGCCATGTTCAATTTCAAGCAACGGTGAGACATCCAAGCAGCACAGAAAGGCAGGCAGAGATCCGGGTCTGGATTGCCGGAGAGATTTCAGGAGAAGAGAGGTAGATCTGGGAGTCATCGGCATAAAGATAGTACTGAAAACCATGGGAAGAGATGAGCGCACCAAGGGACTGGGTATATAGAGAGAAAAGGTGTGGACTGTCACGCCCTTAGCCCCTTACAGACAGTATGGAGGGGCATGCTTGTCATAGGAGAGATTCACCATTTAGCCTTTACCTGACTGGCTGCCTTGTAATGCCTCATGGGAAAGGTAGTTTAGTCAGGAGGTACTTGGCTTCAGGAAAAAGAAAAAAAAACATATTTGTAGTTGGCTTTGAGTGGTAAGGCTTATCACGCCGCCCGCTCCCTAACCTTGAGGGTTAAGGAGGGGTTGCCTTGTGATGCCCTTGAGGCAGTTAGTTGTAGTTGTGTTATTGTGCTTCGAGCAGTAAGGCAGGCAAAGAGAAATTTATTTTTCATGAGGTTTATTTTTCATGAGGTTTACTTTGCCATTGTGCAGTTCAAAAAGGCTACAGACGGTGCAGAAGTATAAACCAAAAACAAGATTAACTGAAACTTGCCAAACAGGCTTGCAATGCTGTATTATTTCACATTCACTTCATGTGGTTCAAACATACAGGATGTAACAGAAAAGTTCCTTTAACAGTAGTGCTCTGGTTCTACCAATCCCTGGTACCTTCATTCATTCACCTCCCACAAGCTTTCTTGTGTAGGTCAAGTTAAGTGCCACTGCTATATTTCTTCATATACCAGAAACTCCTTTTCTCCTTAATTGCCTCTGTCAATTAAGCATGTAGAGCAGTCCATTAATATATCTTCATCAGGGTAAAGCAGAGAATTAGAAACAGGCGTTTCTTCATTACAGCCAGTAACTGGTTCTGGAATACTGTAGTTAAAACTTGTCTTCTGTTCTAAAAACTCTTTGAATTCTTTGAGAAGTGATTCAGCTGGTGACTTCCCCTCACTTAGCTGCCTTCCCTTTTCCTTGGTGAGCAAATGTTGGCTGAGCCTCTCTATCTCAGGCTGCTTATCATGTTTGTTTGTATCAGGAAAACAAACATTAACGTTATCTCCCCACCTTTCTCTACACGTGGGTGCTGTGCATAAAAACTTAGCAGTGCTAGGAGGGTACTTAAAAGCATTTACGTCAGCCCTTTCTTGGCTAGGTGTTTCAGCTAGCTTAAAGGAATAATTAGTGTTATTCAAAGCTTCTCTCTGCTGACAACAGCTGCCACCATTTTGTCTGACTTGGCTTTTAAAACTAGAACACAATCTTTCTGGCTTTAGAGCATAAACTTCTCCCCCACTGGGTACCTTATACAGAAGCTTTTCCTTTGGAGAATTCTTTGTCCTTCTGCCTTTATTCCATAGCTCTGCCTGGTCCTGTAGCCTTGGATCTCTCAGCGTTCCGAAAGAGTTCTGCCTCCAGCAGTTTCTTTCCTCATCTGAATCTTCCACCACGCTACCTGCCAGCTGCAGACTATTAGAGGAATTACCACAGCAAGGATACTTCCTTTCAGACTTTCCTTCTGAAGCACTTGTGTCTCCCTCTGGGAATCCTCTTAGCCTCCGTTGCTCTCTTGGCTCCTGCCCTCTTAGCTTCTCTCGGTCCTGCTCTTGCTCCCGGTTCTGTTTGTCTTGCCTTCTTAATTCACTTCCTGGTTTCTGAGTATTTAACCAGGTGCTTCTAGCCTGCACTGCCCGCCTCCCCTTGGGGCGTGCCCAATCAAAAGCTTTCCTACTCTCCTCCCTCGAGGTGAGCTGTTCTGCTTGATTGAATCTGGGTTTTTTTCTTTCTGCAAAGAAATCCCTGCTTTCTCCTGCAGTACCGGCTTCTACCACCGGATGCTCATTTGTGTCCATCGGTTCCTGGGGAGCTACTGTGTCACAGGCTTTTGACAGAAATTTATTTATGGGGAAAACGCTAGGCTCACAAAATAACACCTTTGGATTGTTTCTCCAGGATTCTTTCAAAAATACATCAGGATATAACTGAACTCAAAACAAAACAGCTTATAATGTTCTTCAGCATAAAGAAAAGTTCTTTTAACAGCTAATGCTACCAGACATGGCTAGCAGTGCTGTTTAAAACAAACAGAAACAGCTTTTCCTAGAACAGGTTTCTTTTCTCTTAGTCCAGAACACTTCCCGGCTGTTTGTCTCCTTAAGCACAGGAAAACTTTCAACAAGAAGGTAAACTCTTCATAGGCAAACAATTCTCTATGCAAGGTTTTTAGGAATAGTGAAAACACAACTAAAGCTTTTCTTACTTTCACCATCAGCACGGCTTCAGGCTGTGCACTGCACTGGCTAGCAGCTGTTTAACAAGTTGTAATTAGACAGCTTCAGCTTGCTCAGCAACAGTATTTCTCCTTTAATATAGGACTTCCACAAGTTATCTACAGGCTCTCAGGGTTACCGGACTCTGGAGGTTTTCCTTACGGTTGACTCCCTTCCAAACCCTCAGTGTTTGAAGATTGGCATAAAGAGCAATCCATGTACGAGTCTTCTTCTACAGCTAGGTCCTGTTCACCCAGTTGCATTGGCTCTACCTTCGTTTCTAGCTCAGAGGGCTTGGCTGATTGCCTTCCGTTAGGGCAAAAGCTGTCTCTTGCAACTCTGTAGTGCTCCAAATTAGACAAGCTTCTAATGCTCATACCTGGGTCAAGGCTTGTATCAGCTTCTCCTCGCTCATGCTCTGGCCACCATTCACCTGAGCTTCCTCGTCCTGTCCTCCAACTTGTGTTCCTTGTTCCTGCTGTTCTTACTGTTCCAGCTCCATTCCTCTTCCAGTAAGCATTCCTACTCCTCTCTCTCTCCGGATAATCTGACCTAGACTTAAACCTCTCAGGCTCCAGTCCCACCCCTTCTCCTCTCAGGTGTTGGAGATCAAACTGCCTCGGGGCAGCTGAGTAATTGGGGAATTCAGTGACGTAAGGGTTCCTTACCCTGGGCCTGCATTCCCTCTCCTTTTCTCCACTAGGGGCATTCTGCAACCTATTGCAGCTAGGAATTACCTGCTTTCTCGGTGTAAATGGAGTTTTGTGTCTCTGACCTTGTAAAAGAGGTCCTTTGATAAGGGTGAATTCCTTCTCTTTATACCTGTCTCCTGGGTCATGATAAGCTTCCTTATCACAGGACCCAAGACAGATCAGCAGAGGAAGAGGCAGCAGAGGAAGAGGACTCATGCCCGGCGGCAGTTCCACTGAAGGGCAGTTCTCGACCAGGGTGGCCTTTTGGGCAACCTTGCAGGGCTGCTCCTGCTCCAAGCCCTCGGATGTGCAGTGTGGACTGCGGGATCTAGCTCGGGATTACCCGCTTTCCCGGATCCGTGCACGGACACGGCCCTCGAGGATTTCTTCTTCTTATGTTCTCCATCTGGTGAACTTCGCTTAGTGGTTACATGGCCTCAATAGGGGGCCCGTGGAGTCACCACACGCAGACCTCAGAAAGGGCCTTGGAGCAAGGTTTCACTGGAGACTTCAGAAAAATTCTGTTGTACTGTTGCTGATGGCTCTTGATGGCCTTGGATGACTTTTACTTGCCAAGACCACAGTCTGAGGGGGTGTGGTCCAGCCCAAGGCAACGGATGCAGCAGTCGTGTCTGTGAGGGGCATAGTCCTCGAGCACCGATCACACTTTTTGAAGTCACTGGCAGAGGTCATGGGTCATGGTTTTATTTTGTTCTTTGTAAACCGCCCCTGATCTCTGGAAGGGGCGGTATAGAAAAGCATACAAATAAAATAAAAATAAAAATAAAATAAAATGGGCCCCAGCTAGGTGGAAGACCCGAGGCTCTGCGAGTGGGAAAAAGGCGCAAAACTGCACTGAGGAAAACAGGAAAAAAATTAACAAACCCGAGACACAGTGCCAAGGCAAGCAAACTTGGGGGTGGGAAGAATACCGGTACAAGACCGGTAAAATAAAAGCTCAAAAATCTAATACTTTTTCCGGGAAAAACAGAGAAGTCTGGTGGGCTCCACGGGAAAAAGGAGACTGAGGCAAGATGGAACCCTTGGGCGGGAAGGGGACCACACATGCATGGTGGCATCTCTCCAAAGGCTTTCTTTGAAAGCTGGGAAGATGCTTGCACAAGGGCTCAGTGCAAACTTCATCCATATGTGAGGACTGACTTCCTGCTTATTCTCAGAGATTAGCTCCCTTTTGCTATGCTGATGACATTCTTTGGTTCACTATTTCACTTCATCTTCCTCTCCCAATATGTCATCAATAAATAAGCGTCTAGACTCTGTAGCTACTTGGTTAGAATTGCACCAACTTTAGCTAAATCCAGCTAAATCTCAGGCCCTAAGGGTCACTAAGAGTGCTGTCTCTCCTGCTGCAAGTCCAATAATCAAAGGCTTTTCCATACTTCTGGTCACTTCACTCATGCATTTAGGTATCATTTTTGATATGCAGCTGTCCTTTAACCAACAAGTAGCTGCTGCTATTCGATAATCATTTCTTTCATTATGCAAAATTCATTTAGTTAGATCTTTTCTCACTACCAATGTCTTACAAACTCTTATCCACACTTCTATCATATCTCAAATTGATTACTGTAATACCATCTACTGCGGTATTCGATCCACGAATCTAAAAAAAACTACAACTGGTTCGGAACACAGCAATCCGTTTATTAGCCAATGCTTTATGCTACGATCATGTTTCTCCTTTGTTCATCAGTTATCATTGGCTTCTCCTTCCATATAGCATAGTTACTACTCACCTGTAACAGGTGATCGACGGGAACAGCAGGAATTTAGTCTTCACATATGGATACATCGGTACCGACGGAGCATGCGCAGGAACGCTCCCCAGCGTCCAATTAGAAAGCCTTTGGGAGCATCCCACAGCGCCTGCGTGCTGCCTTCCCGCCTTTCCCAACTGCCTCTCTCCAGTTGAGTTTTAAAGCTGAGACAAAGAGAGAGAGAGGGAAAGAGATAGAGAGATACAACTCTTAGGGGAGGTGGGTGGGTTGTGAAGACTAAATTCCTGCTGTTCCTGGAGATCACCTGTTACAGGTGAGTAACTATGCTATCTCCAGGAACAAGCAGGAATGTAGTCTTCACATATGGGGGACTCCCTAGCTTTAGATGACAGGGAGAGACCCCAGAAGTTGTGTCCCTGAAGCAGGGCTCCACTTCCCCCCATGGATCTCTGGCATCCTACCAGGGATGGTGGGTAGGAGTTGATTAGGTATGGAACAGGTGTTGAAGAACAGCCTGACCAAACAAGGCATCCCGGCGGGAGTCCTTGTCCAAACAGTAATGGGCTGTGAAGGTATGAACCGAGGCCCAGGTGGCTGCTCGGCAGATGTCGTTGATAGACACAGAGTGCAGATGAGCCATTGACGCTGCCATGGCTCTCACATTGCGAGCTGTGACATGGCCCTCCAGAGGAAGATTCTTACTCTGATAGGCAAACGAAATACACTGAGCAATCCAGTTAGATAGTGTTCTTTTGGAGACTGGAAGTCCCAAATGAGAAGGATCAAAAGCAACAAAGAGTTGAGAGGACTTTCTATGTTGCTGTGTTCTTTGTAAGTAAAAAGCTAAAGCTCTTTTACAGTCCAAAGTATGAAGGTTCCTTTCTGCATTTGATGCATGAGGCCTTGGAAAGAACACAGGTAGGTAGACCGCTTGGTTTAGAGGAAAGGGCGAAACCACCTTTGGCATAAAGTGTGGATGAGTCCTAAGGACTACCTTGTCATGATGGAACCTTGTATAAGGTGGATCAGTTACTAGTGCTTGCAACTCACTGATGCGACATGCTGATGTGACTGCAATGAGAAAGATAAATTTCCGATAAAGGAATTTCAAGGAGGTAGTAGCTAAAGGTTCAAAGGTGGCTTCATGAGCTGCCCAAGAACCAGGTTTAAGTCCCATGCCACCGGTGGTGGCCTAAGGGAGGCTTAGTTAGAAGAAGGCCTCTCATAAATCTTGCTATAAGGGGATGAGAGGAAATAGGCTGTCCATTTAGAGGCTTAAAGGAAGCTGCAATAACACTCAAATGGACTCTTACTGAGTTAGTCTTAAGTCCTGCATTGGATAAATAAAGGAGATACTCCAGCAATGATTCCAGGGGTATCGCAAGGGGGTTAAGACCCTTCTGCTAACACCATATGGTAAACCTTTTCCACTTGAAAGCATAAGAGCGTCTTGTGGAAGGTTTCCTGGAAGCAAAAAGAATCTTTTACTTGCTGAGGGAAATTGAGATCATGGAATTCTAGGCCTTCAGCAACCAAGCCCTGAGATGCAGAGACTGGGGATTGGGATGCCATAACATTCCGCCCTCCTGGGATAGGAGATCTGGAGCAGACCCTAACTCCAGGGAGGGAGCTTGAGAGAGATGTAGAAGCAGAGAGTTCCAAACCTGCCGTGGCCAATGTGGAGCTATGAGAATCATATGGCCTTTGTCTCTCTGAAGCTTGAACAGGGTTTTGGGAATTAGGGGAATGGGTGGAAAGGCATACAGGAAGTCTTGACCCCAGTAAAGGAGGAAAGCATCCCTGGCCTGAGCCCCCTGAGCCGGAATTCTCGAACAGAACCGGGGAAGTACGGCATTCCACGGACTTGTAAAGAGGTCTATGTCCAGGGTTCCCCAAATTTGAAAAATCTTGTCCACCTGGTCTGCATGCAGAGACCACCCGTGTGGAAGCAGAACTCGACCGAGTCTGTCTGCCCAAGATTTTGTATGCCTGGAAGATACACTGCCAGGAGATGAATCATACTCTCTGGCGAGGGCCCATAGTCGCAAAGCTTCGTTGCAAAGTGACAGAGAGCCTGTTCCCCCCTGCTTGTTCACGTAGAACATGGCTACTTGATTGTCCATATGAATGAGGACTGTCTTGTAGCTGAGCAGGTTGTGGAACACTCAAAGAGCAAGGAAGATTGTTCTGAGCTCCAAGAGGTTGATATGTAGATCAGTCTCCTGTGGAGACCAGGTGCCTTGGGTGGAGAGGTCTGGCAGATGAGCTCCCCAACCCATAGGAGAAGCATCTGTTGTGAGAGTTGCTTGGGGTAAGTGTTGTTGAAACGGGGACCCCAGCAACAGGTTTTGAGTGGACTTCCACCACTGGAGGGACAAAATAAGGTGACTTGTGTTTTCTATTTTGTCTGACAGGCATCCTGATGCCTGAGTCCATTGAGTGGATAAAGTCCACTGGGCTGCCCTCATATGGAGGCGGGCATAGGGAACCACATGCACAGTAGATGCCATGTGGCACAGTAGTTGTAGCATTTCTCGGGCAGTGAGATGAGGCTTTAGCACTGCTTGAGAAGCTAAGTGCACCATGCGAAGGCAGCGGGCCTGGGGGAGATAGGCCCTTGCCTTTCTGGTATCCAGCAAAGCTCCTATGAACTCTAGAGACTGAGTGGGAGTTAGACTGGATTTTGGGATGTTTATGACCAGACCCAAATACTGAAGGATACGCATTGTGCAGGATAAAGAAGTCCTGGACTCTGACTCTGTTGGGGCTCGAATGAGCCAGTCGTCTAAGTAGGGGAAGACGAATATCCCTAGAGTGCGGAGAAATGCTGCTACCACAGCCATGCATTTCGTGAACACTCTTGGCGCTGAGGCCAGGCCAAAAGGAAGCACCCTGTATTGGTAGTGCTTTCCTTGAAAAAGGAACTGAAGGAACCTTCTGTGAGTTGGATTTTTATTTATTTATTTACATTCTCTTATATACCGCGCTATTCTGCATCAGTGCGGTTTACATTGAACAAACTGAAATTACATTAAACAGGGCATTATAACTTGGAGATAACTATTTACAGGGAACATGGGCTATGGAGGGTTAATTGGCTTGCCCAAGACCACAAGGAGCACCTGTGGGACTAGAAACCCCAGTCCTTCCGGCCCAAGGTTGCTGTCCTCTAGTGGGATTTGAACCCCCGACCTTCCGGCCTGAAGTACCTTGCCCCAACCACTAGGCCACTCCTCCACTCCTGGATGGATGAGAACATGGGTGTACGGTGTACGCATCCTTGAGATCTAGAGAACAAAGCCAATCCTGACTCTGAAAGTATGGCAGCAGAGTTCCCAGAGAAATCATTTTGAATTTCTCTTTGACCAGGAATTTGTTCAATTCTCTGAGGTCCAAGATAGGTCTGTATCCCCCTGTTTTCTTTGGGATAAGGAAATAGGGGGAGTAAAACCCTGTACCCTGCTGATGGATGGGTACTTCTTCTATTGCCCCTTGGGCAAGAAGCATAGTGACCTCCTGACCTAACAGGTTGATAAGAGAGGTCGGAGAACTGAACTGCCTTATCATTGTGGGAGGGGGCATGCTTGAAAAATGAAGTTTGTACCCCTCTTATGATGGAGAGTGTCCAATGCTCTGCTATTATCTTTCCCCATCTGGGGCAAAGTGACACAACCTTCCTGGAATGGAAGAAGGCTCTGGACCAATGAGAGTCAGGAAGGCTAAGTTCTCTAGCTGAAAGTCAAAGGCCTTGTGGAGGCTGAGACTGCTGGCCTTTTCATTGGCCTTTTCCTGCCAATCTTTACCAAACAGGTTTTCACCAGTACAAGGAATATTTCCTAGTTTGTCTTGTACCCAGAGCTCCAGATCAGATGCCTGGAGCCAAGCAATTCTATGTGCACTGATGGCAATGGCAGAGGTTCTGCTTATGCACTCAAAACAGTCAAAAGCTGCACGGTTGACAAATTTAGAAGCATCTTGGGCATGTTTGACCAATGTGAGAAAATCCTGTCTTCTATCCTCAGGAAGAAGAGGACTCAAAGCCTCTAAATCACCTTTGACTTCTTTCAGGAATATTCCTATATATAGACTATAGGAAATGATCCTGGCAGAAAGCATGGAAGCTTGGAAGACTCGACATCCAAAAGCACCCAGAGTTCTGCACTCCCGTCCTGGAGGATTAGAGACATGCCTCTTTGCACTCTTGATCCTTCTCATAGCTGATTCCACTACAGGGGAGGAGTAGCCTAGTGGTTAGGGCAAGGTACTTCAGGCCGGAAGGTCGGTGGTTCAAATCCCACTAGAGGACAGCAACCTTGGGCCGGAAGGACTGGGGTTTCTAGTCCCACAGATGCTCCTTGTGGTCTTGGGCAAGCCACTTAACCCTCCACTGCCCATGTTCCCTGTAAGTATTAGTGTATGTGTCTCATATCCCTGCGTGTTAAATGTATCCCCCAATTATGCTGTGACCGCTTTGATTGAAGGATAAGGCGGTATACAAAACTGTCTAAATAAATAAATAGAGTGGTGAGGAAGCTGAGTTTTTTGGAACCCAGGACAAGGAGGGACTCGATACAGAGTATCCAGTCTACGAGAATGAGGAGAGGTTGTAAGAGGTGTCTCCCACATTCTTAACATGAGATCATGCAAGATCTCATGGATGGGCAGGGTAGCTGCCTCCTTAGGAGTTTTAGGATATTGTAAAATTTCCAACTCCTTTGCTCTGGGCTCTGTTTCAGGTGCCACAGTAATAGACAGACCTCGAGCCACCTCCCTGATGAAATCCTGAAAGGAAATGTCCTCTGGGGGAGACATCCTGCATTTAGGGGAGGAAGGCTCCTCTGGGAGAAGTATTCCCGAATCGACAGAACTGTCAGAATCCTCAGATTCCTCTGAGGACTTGAAGTACCTTCTGTCAGGATGCTCTTGAAGAGCCCGATATCCGTACCGACCGAAGTCGGTACCGAGGGGAATCGCATGACTGGGTACCGGCAAAGCGGACGCCGATGTCCATGCCGATGCTGTCAGTACCAGTTCCGATACCGGTGCCGGTTGAACTGTCTGACGCGGTTCCGAGGGTGTCGATGCCACAAGGAGAGCCGCCAGACTGCGTTCAATAGCCAGAACCCTCTGGTCTATCGACGCTGACGATGCCTGGATATCGGTACTGGAGAAGACCGCCGGTACCCCAGTGCATGGCACCAGTAGTTCTGCCGAGGTCAAGGCCTCGAGAACATCCTGGAGCCCTGATAATGCTTTGAAAGCCGAAGCCTCCCGCCGGGGCAATTTTACCGGTGCAAAATTCTCAAGGGCAATGCCAGAGGCATCTCGATGCTTAGAAGGAGATCTACCCTTTGAGGACCGGGAGGAAGACGAAGTCCTGGAAGACGTCGATGCCACCGAAGCTGCATCAGAGGGAAACAGGGTACTGAGCTTGGCGGCTCTGTTCTGTCGACCTCTCTTGGACATCATGGCACAGGCCATACACTCCAAGATGGAATGGTCAGGACCTAAACATTTCAGACACCAATCATGGGTGTCTGTGACGGAGATGGTACTGCCACACTTGGTGCACTTTTTAAAACCAGAGGATGGCTTTTACATTATGGAAAAGATCTTGGGCCTAAGGCCCAAAAAGGCACGTGCACCTGGAAAAAATGGGAAAAGTACTAAAAAAAAATTTATTTATTTTTTTTAAGAAAAGAAAGAAAGAAAAACCGGCGGTACTGGTAAAGCGTCGAGGAAGGCAGACGCGACCACAAAAAAGGAGGAAAATTTTCTGCGGTGACAGGAACACGACCTGCTGGCTCCGCAGAAAACGAAGAACTGGAGAGAGGCAGTTGGGAAAGGCGGGAAGGCAGCACGCAGGCACTGTGGGATGCTCCCAAAGGCTAATTGGACGCTGGGGAGCGTTCCAGCGCAGGCTCCGTCGGTACCGACGTACCCATATGTGAAGACTACATTCCTGCTTGTTCCTGGAGATAGATATTATTAAGATCCTTGCACTTGTTCACAAGGTCTTTTATACTGATCTTCCACTTTAGGTCTACCCCTGGAGCCATCAGGGATGTTGACAGCCGTGAAGCTAGGGACACCTTGTTCATTAGTTCCAGCTGGGCAGGGTCTCTTTCCTCCCCCACCATCGAGACATCTCCTGCATGCCTGTGATGGAAGCTCGTTCTTCCCCGGACTACGAGCTGACCTCTGAACACCCTCCTCCCCCGAGGGCCCCGCTCACTCTGGCCTCTCTGATCTTACCTCTAGCACTCTCTACTGCAGATTTGGACGACTCCTTGTAGTCGTGGCAAAGGTCTGCAGCAGAGACATAGCCGCACCCTTTCTACAAGATCCATACTAGTATTTTATGAAAACACATAGGTGCCTATGTGTCTTTATAAAGTAGGCTTCAAATAGGTGCTTTCTTTGCCCTTCTTACATAAACATTTTATAAACGTATCCTCTTCATGCCTGCCTGAAACAGCTTTCTTCAAACTAATGTGACATCTACTCCTCTGGCCATATCTAAATGCCATCTAAAGAAAACTCTTCAGATTACCTTTGAATCTTAAACTCTGGCCATTTCTGTTTGTGTTCTGTTTGATTTTAACTATGTTTTCTGTGGAAAGAAACTTCAAGAAATATAGCTACAGTGCCTTGTGAAAGTATTCATCCCCTTGGTGGTTGTCCTGTTTTGTCAAATTACAACCTGGAATTAAAAAGGAGATTTGGAGGTTAGCACCATGTGATTTACATAATATGCCTACCACTTTGAAGGTGCAAAATATATTTTATTCTGACACAAATAAAAATACAATCATGAGTGTGCGTAGGTATTCCCCCTACCCCCCGAAGTCAATACTTTGTAGAGCCACCTTTTGCTGCAATTACAGCTGCAAGTCTCTTGGGGTATATCTCTATTAGCTTAGCACATCTAGCCACTGGGATTTTCACCCATTCACCAAGGCAAAACTGTTCCAACTCCTTCAAGTTAGATGGATTGCATTGGTGTACAGCAATCTTCAAGTCATGCCACAGATTCTCAATTGGATTGAGGTCTGGGGGCTTTGACTAGACCATTCCAAGACATTTAAATGTTTCCCTTTAAACCACTCCAGTATAGCTTTAGCAGTATGCTTAGCCTCATTGTCCTGCTGGAAGGTGAACCTTCGTCCCAGTCTCAAATCTATCTCTGGCAGACTGAAACAGGATTTCCTCAAGAATTGACTTGTATTTAGTACCATCCATCGTTCCTTCAATCCTGACCAGTTTTCCTGTCCCTGCCAATGAAAAACATCCCCACAGCATGATACTGCCACTACTGTGTTGTACTGTGGGAATGGTGTTCTCGAGGTGATGGGAAGTGGTGAGTTTGCGCCATACGTGGAGTTTCCCATGATGACCAAAAAGTTCAATTTTTGTCTCATCTGACCAGAGAACCTTCTTTCATGTGTTTGGGGGGTCCGCCACATGCTGTTGTGTAAACTCCAAAAGAATTTTCTTATTTCTTTCTTTAAGCAATGGCTTTTTTCTGGCCACTCTTCCATAAAGCCCCACTCTGTGACGTGTACGGCTTAAAGTAGTCCTATGGACAGATACTCCCATCTCCGCTGTGGATCTTTGCAGCTCCTTCAGTGTTACCCTTGGTGTCTTTGTGGCATCTCTGACTAATGACCTCCTTGCCCAATCTGTGAGTTTTGATGGGCGGCCTTCTCTTGTCCAGTTTGTAGTGATGCCGTATTCTTTCCATTTTGTTATAATGGATTTAATGGTGCTGCATGGGATATTCAGAATTTGGGATTTTTTTTTTTTATAACCCAAACCCGATCTATACTTCTCCACAACTTTGTCTCTGACCTGTATGGAGTGCTCCTTGGTCTTCATGCTGCTTGCTTAGTCAGGGGCTTCAGAACAGGTATGTTTATACAGGCATCATGTGACAGATTATGCAACACTGACTGCACACAGGTGGCCCCATAATCAACTAATTATGTGATTTCTGAGGTTAATTGGTTGGATCAGATCTTATTTAGGGGTTTCATAGCAAAAGGGATGAATACATATGCACTCACAACTTTTCAGTTTTTACTTGTTTTTTTATATATATAAGATATTTTATTGTCATTCCACTTCACCAATTTGGACTATGTTGCTAGGTCCATTACCTAACATCCAAATGAACCTCCATTTTCATTACAGGTAATAATGTGACAAAACAGGACAAAAACCGAGGGGATGGATATTTTCACAAGGCAATGTATGTGTCTTGCCTATATGTAAACGTCATGTAACAGGATCAGGTTCTTATGCGGATCTGTACAGTGCCCCATAGATCTAGCTGTGCTATGGGAATGAGAAGCAGTGGTAGGAGGAAGAGCTGAAACATACGGATTGGGGCTTTGAAAAGCTGAGTCTCAGCTTTCTTTCACAAAGTAATCTGTTAGCTTTCCTGTCCAGGTTTTGCTCACTTCCTCTAATCAGCTGCATTCTTCTCACTATTCTCTCTTTTAGGATAAGGTTCTGTACATCTGTTTATCATAATTCACAGCTACACAGTACCATGTGCATTGATAGCACATTGCTCATTTAACCACAGTTTCAGAAAAGCAATTACAGTTCCCCACTGTGTGTGTCTATAAGCTACAGGAAGTGTGCCAGTAAACAAAGGGATCTCTTCCTGGTCCACATCAAAACAATTTCTTACCACTGCTTGGCTGCCTGTAATCTGGAGGGATCTTCTTGTGTATCTGCAGCAACAGCATCGAGTAGCCCTGAGTACAAACACACAACACACAGACTGAAAACAGACCAGCGGGTTGGATCAAAAAAAGAACACAGCATAATGCTTTAACCTCTGCAATAAAGCACAGTTACTTACCTGTAACAGGTGATCTCTGGGAACAGCAGGACTTAGTCCTCACATATGGGTACGTCGGTACCGACGGAGCCTGCGCGGGAAAGCTCCCCAGCTTCCCAGAAAGAAAGCTTTTGGGAGCCTCCCACAGCGCCTGCGCGCTGCCTTCCCGCCTTTCCTAACCAACTCTCCTCAGTTCAAGTTTAAAGCTGAGACAATAGAGAGAGAGAGGAAAGGAAAGATAGAGAGAGAGATACAACTCCTAGGGGAGGTGGGAGGGTTGTGAGGACTAATTCCTACTGTTCCCAGAGATCACCTGTTACAGGTAAGTAACTGTGCTATCTCCAGGAACAAGCAGGAATGAGTCCTCACATATGGGGACTCCCTAGCTAAGATGCCTGGGAGATCCCCAAGGGTATGAGACCCTGAAAGGTTCCTCGTCTTGCTATGGATCTCAGGCATCCATTAAGGTACGGAGGGCAGGAGTTGTTTAAGAATGGAACAGGTGTCTGAGGACAGCCTGACCAAACAAGGCATCCCGGCGGGAGTCCTTGTCAAACAGTAATGGGCTGTGAAGGTATGAACCGAGGCCCAGGTAGCTGCTCGACAGATCTGGTCGATGGACACAGAATGAAGATGAGCCATAGAGGCGGCCATGGCCCTCACATTGTGAGCTGTGACATGGCCCTCCAGAGAAAGGTTCTTACTCTGGTAAGCAAAAGAAATACACTGAGCAATCCAATTGGACAGTGTTCTCTTAGAGACTGGAAGTCCTAAATGAGAAGGATCAAAAGCAACAAAAAGCTGGGAAGACTTTCTATGTTGCTGTGTCCTGTGTAAGTAAAAAGCAACAGCTCTTTTACAATCTAGAGTATGAAGGTTCCTCTCTGCACTGGATGCATGAGGAGCTGGAAAAAAGACAGGTAAATATACCTCTTGATTAAGATGAAAAGGTGAGACCACTTTAGGCATAAAGTGAGGATTTGTCCTAAGGACTACCTTATGATGGAACCTTGTATAAGGTGGATTAGCCACTAGGGCCTGCAGTTCACTGATGCGGCGAGCAGAAGTGACTGCAATAAGGAAAATAACCTTCCAGGAAAGAAATTTCAAGGAGGTAGTGGCTAAAGGTTCAAAAGGCAGCTTCATAAGCTGACCAAGAACCAAGTTTAAGTCCCATGCCACCGGAGGAGGTTGAATGGGAGGTTTTGTTAAAGTTAGGCCTCTCATGAATCTTGCAATAAGAGGATGAGAGGAGATAGGTTGTCCATTGAGAGGCTTAAGGGATGCTGCAATAGCACTCAAATGGACCCTTATTGAATTCGTTTTAAGGCCTGCATTGGAGAGATGCAGGAGATATTCCAATAGAGAATTCACAGGAAGTGCCAGAGGGTCAAGACCCTTTTCAGCACACCAAATGGAAAATCTTTTCCACTTAAAAGCATAGGAACGCCTAGTGGAAGGTTTTCTGGAAGCATGGAGGATATCCTTCACTTGCTGAGAAAGATTGAAGTCTTGAAGGTCTAGGCCTTCAGTAACCAAGCTCTGAGGTAAAGGGACTTGGGATTTGGATGCCACAAAGTCCCTTCCTCCTGGGACAGAAGGTCTGGCGCAGCTCCCAAGTCCAGGGAGGGGGCTTGGGAGAGATGCAGAAGTAGAGGGTACCACACTTGGCGTGGCCAGCGTGGAGCTATGAGGATCATAGATCCTTGATCTCTCTGGAGTTTGAACAGAGTCTTGGGAATCAAAGGAATGGGTGGAAAGGCATACAGGAAGCCCTGACCCCAATGAAGGAGGAAGGCATCCTTGGCCTGAACTCCCTGACACGGAATTCTGGAACAGAACCGGGAAGTTTGGCATTCCAGGGACTTGAAAAGAGGTCTATGTCCGGGGTTCCCCATTCCTGGAAGATTCTGAGTACCTGATCCATGTGCAGGGACCATTCGTGTGGAAGCAGAACTCGACTGAGTCTGTCTGCCCAAGAGTTTTGGATTCCTGGGAGGTATACTGCCAGGAGATGGATTTGATGCTCTCTGGCGAAGGCCCATAATCTTAGAGCTTCGTTGCAAAGCGACAGAGAGCCAGTTCCTCCTTGCTTATGTAAAACATGGCTACTTGATTGTCCGTGTGAATGAGGACTGTCTTGTAGCTGAGAGGGTATGAAAGACCTTGAGAGCTAGGAACACTGCTCGAAGTTCCAAGTGGTTGATATGAAGAGAGGTCTCCTGTGGGGACCAAATGCCTTGGGTGGAGAAGTCTTGTAGATGAGCTCCCCAACCTGTTTGGGAGGCATCTGTTGTGAGGGTTGCCTGGGGCAACAAAGGTTGGAAGGGGGACCCCAGCAACAGATTTTGAGTGGACATCCACCACTGGAGAGACCAAAAGAGACGTTTGGAGGTTGCTATTTGGTCTGAGAGAGCTCCTGAAGCTTGAGTCCACTGGGTGGACAAAGTCCATTGAGCTGCTCTCATGTGTAGGCGAGCATAGGGTACCACATGTACTGTGGAAGCCATATGGCCTAGCAGCTGTAGCATCTCCCTGGCAGTTAAATGGCTCTTTGACTGAATCTGGGAGGCTAACTGCACTAGAAGTTGACAACGGGCTTGAGGAAGGTAGGCCCTTTCAGAAGTGGTGTCCAACCAGGCCCCTATGAATTCCAGGGACTGAGTAGGGGTGAGCTGGGACTTTGGGAGGTTTACCACAAGTCCCAGGTATTGCAGAATGCGCCTGGTGCGGTTCAGGGAGATCTGAGCCTCTGACTGGGTTGGAGCTCGGATGAGCCAGTCGTCCTGGTATGGGAAAACAAATATTCCCAGAAAGCGTAGTTACTCACCTGTAACAGGTGTTCTCCAGGAGCAGCAGGAATCAGTCCTCACTTATGGGTGACGTCGGCGCCGACGGAGCCCTCGCGGAGCAATTTTCCCCAGCTTTCAAAGAAAGCCTTTGGGAATTGCAGCGCGCATGCGCGGTCGTCTTCCCGCCCGAAGGTGCCATCTTAGCCAGTCAGATGACATAGCTAAAAAAGACAGCATAAAAATTTGCAAAAAGAACATAAGCAGACGATTGCAACTCCAAGGGGAGGAGGGAGGGTAGTGAGGACTGATTCCTGCTGCTCCTGGAGAACACCTGTTACAGGTGAGTAACTACGCTTTCTCCAGGACCAAGCAGGAAGTCAGTCCTCACTTATGGGACTCCCAAGCTCAAGGCTACCGGAGACCCTAAGCACAAAAATGAGCTCCCTCTAGCTCAGCAGCACAGAAGGAAAGAATCTTCGCTGAATTATCACCCACCGGTAGCCCA
Source organism: Ichthyophis bannanicus (assembly GCA_033557465.1). Classification (NCBI taxonomy): domain Eukaryota; kingdom Metazoa; phylum Chordata; class Amphibia; order Gymnophiona; family Ichthyophiidae; genus Ichthyophis; species Ichthyophis bannanicus. Next base: position 32,035,879 of record CM066034.1, on the reverse strand, counting down.
CATCCGGGATGGAGGGTAGGAGTTGCTCAGACCTCAAAGAGATTACGGAGGACTGCCTGTCCGAAAGCACTGTCCCTACGGGACTCCCTCTCGAGACAGTAATGGACCGCAAAAGTCTGGCTCGAAGACCAAGTAGCGGCCCGGCAGATGTCTGCCAGCGGAACAGAGCGGAGGTAAGCCACTGATGTGGCCTTTGCCCGAACACAATGAGCCGTGACTCGACTTTCTAAGGAGAGTCCGGCTGCCCCATAAGCCCAAGAGATACAGTCCGCAACCCAGATGGACAGAGTACGCTTGGAGACCGGGAGCCCCAATTTATTGGGGTCAAAAGACACAAAAAGCTGAGCAGCTTTACGGTGCTCCCGCGTACGGTCAAGGTAGAAGTTCAATGCCCTTCTACAGTCCAGGGTATGGAGGACCGTCTCAGCTCGGCTGGAGTGTGGTCTGGGAAAGAAGGTTGGAAGTACCACCTCCTGATTCATGTGAAAAGGGGAGACCACTTTAGGCAGAAACTTAGGGTGAGTCCGTAGGACTACCCTATTCTTGTAGAACCGAGTGTAGGGGGGATCAGACACGAGGGCCTGCAATTCACTCACGCGCCTAGCGGAAGTGAGGGCTATCAAGAACAGCGTTTTCCAAGACAGAAAACGGAGGGAACAGGTAGCCATAGGTTCAAAAGGCGGACAGGTGATCCGCTGTAAAACCACATTCAGGTCCCAGTCAGGTGCTGGCGGGCGCAGAGGTGGTTTAAGTAGAAGGAGACCTCGGAGAAACCTCGCTACGAGAGGGTCGTTGGAGAGAGGTCTGCCGTCCACCGGCACATGATGTGCTGAAAGAGCACTGAGGTGAACTTTGACGGAGTTGGACTTAAGTCCCAGATTAGAGAGGTGTAGCAAGTACTGTAAGATCACCGACACCGGGCAGGAGAAGGGATCCTGAGACTGTTGGGAACACCAGATTGCAAAGCGACGCCATTTAAGGGCGTAGCATTTGCGGGTAGAAGGCCGTCGCGAAGCCAAGACGACCTCCTCCACCTCCGCCGGCAAGAGAAGAGGAGCAAGGACTACCCTCTCAGCAGCCAGGCCATGAGGTTGAGAGACCTGAGGTTGGGGTGCAGTAGGGACCCCTGATCCTGAGTGAGGAGATCCGGTTGTACCCCCAGAGGGAATGGATCCTCCACCGCCAGTTGCAGCAGGAGCGGAAACCACGGCTGCCTGGGCCAGCGAGGGGCCACCAGGATCATGAAGGCTTTGTCTCGGAGAACCTTGAAAAGAGTCCGAGAGACTAACGGGATGGGAGGGAAAGCGTACAGAAGGCTCCCCGACCATGAGATCAGAAAGGCGTCCGCCGCAACCCGAAGGGGGTGTGGCTGACGAGAGCAGAAGCGAGGAAGCTGCCGGTTGTGAGGACTGGCAAAGAGATCCACCATGGGGAGACCCCACCTGAGGAAGAGCTTCTGAACGATCAAGGGATCCAGACGCCACTCGTGCGGCTGGAGGACCCTGCTGAGTTTGTCTGCCAGGCAATTTTCTTGGCCCGGGAGATAAACTGCCTTGAGGAGAATGCCGTGACTGACGGCCCAAGAGCAGAGTTTCTGTGCCTCCCGGCAGAGGAGGAAGGAGCCCGTGCCCCCCTGCTTGTTCACGTAGAACATGGCAACTTGATTGTCCGTCTGGACAAGGACGGACTGTTGGGAGGTCAGGTGGGAGAAGGCCTTGAGAGCTAGGCGGATCGCCCTGAGCTCCAGGAAGTTGATCTGCTGAGCAGACTCCCACTTGGTCCAGAGGCCCTGAGTACGTGCCTCTTGGCAATGTGCTCCCCAGCCCAGGAGGGATGCATCGGTGGTCAGCACCCGGGTCGGCTGAGGTGACTGGAAAGGCATTCCTAACATCAGGTTCGGCTGCCGGAGCCACCACCGGATAGACGAGACCAGCGGCTCGGAGACGCGCACTAGGTCTGCTAGGCCGCCTGTGGCTTGTCGCCACTGCCGGCGGAGACACCATTGAGCAGGCCGCATATTCAGGCGGGCATTGGGGGTCACATGGACGGTTGAAGCCATATGGCCGAGCAGTCTCAGGAAGCGCCTGGCGGAGACCAGGGGCTGGCTGCGAAAGCGGTCGGCTAGGTCCATGAGCCGCTGAGCCCTGTCGAGCGGTAGGTACGCTCGCGCCTGAGGAGTGTGCAGTCTTGCGCCGATGAACTCGAGATCCTGTGAGGGGAGCAAAGTGGACTTTGCGAAGTTTATGACAAAGCCCAAGTGCTGCAGCAGAGTCACCGTGCGGTACGTGGCGTTGGTGACCTCCTGAGCGGACGCTGCTCTGATGAGCCAGTCGTCGAGGTACGGAAAAACATAGAGGCCGTGAAGCCGGAGATGGGCCGCCACGACCGCGAGACACTTTGTGAAGACTCGCGGTGCGGAGGACAGGCCGAAGGGCAGTACTCTGTACTGGTAATGATTTCCTGCCACCACAAACCTTAGGTATTGGCGGTGGCTGGGGTGGATGAGGATGTGCGTGTAGGCATCCTTTAGATCCAAGGAACATAGCCAATCTCCCTGCTGGAGGTAGGGCAGAAGGATTCCAAGGGTAAGCATTTTGAACTTCTCCCGCACAAGGAACTTGTTGAGGTTGCGCAAGTCCAGGATGGGTCTGAGGCCTCCTGTTCTCGTTGGTATCAGAAAATACCTTGAATAGAAGCCTTGACCTCTCAGGTGGTGTGGCACCGGTTCCACCGCCTGTTCCTGCAGAAGACCTGCTAACTCCTGAAGGAGCAACTCCCTGTGCAGAGGGGGGCGCGGAGGCTCTCCCGGAAAATAGGAGGGAGGGATCTGATGGAAGTGGAGGAGGTAGCCCTCTCGCACGACCTGAAGCACCCAGGCATCTGTGGTGATGCTGGACCACCTGTGGGCGAAGTGAACCAGCCGGCCTCCGGTGCTGGGGGGGACCAGCGGGGGGGGAGAGGCTATGCTGAGCGAGTCAAAAACCCCCACCCTGCTGAGCAGGGGCTGGTGGTGCAGGCTTGGGGGCTTGCTGCCTATGGGACCCGTTACCCCGTCCCTTGGCCTGCTGGCCCTGTGGGGGAGCTGCAGGGGCCTGATAATGGGGGTATTGTTTGTAGGCAGCTGCCTTCCTCGGGTAAAAGGACTTTTTTCCCGAGCCCTTCTTTTTCTGGGAAGGGGCGGAGGTCTTCCTAGAAAGCCTGGTCCTGGTGAGAGTCTCAGTCTCAATTTGTGCAGCCTTTTCCGCCATGGGCTTGCCAAAGAGGTTTTCGCCTCGGCAGGGGACATCGACCAACTTGTCCTGTACCCAGGGTTCAAGGTCGGACGACTGAAGCCAAGCCTGTCGGCAGGCACCGATGCCGGCTGCGGCTACTCGAGCCGAGGCTTCAAAGCCATCATAGGCTGCTCGGGACATGAACTTCGAGCATTCCCGAATACCCGTGGACAAGGCCAGGAACCTCCGCAAAGGCTCCTCGGAGAGACCAGCGGAGAATCCGGCTAGCTCTTTAGCCAGATCCCTGAGATACATGCCCATGTATAGCTGGTAAGTCTGGACACGACAGGCGAGCATAGAGCCCTGGAAGCACTTCTTGCCAAGGCCATCCAGGTTACGGGCCTCCCTTCCAGGAGGCACCGAGGAGTGCATCTTCTGGCTCTTAAGACGATGCATGGCCGATTCCACTACCATGGAATGGTGTGGCAACTGCGCCTTTTGAAAGCCAGGGCTCTTGCGGACTCGATAGATAGAATCGACCCGCTTGCTCAGGACCGGCGAGGAGGCCGGACTCTCCCACATGCGGAAGAGTAGTCGTTCCAGCATAGGAGGAACCGGCACAGTAAAGTGTTCCCTCGCGGGAGAGTCATACTGGAGGGCGTCGAGCTCCTCGGCTCGAGGCTCCTCCTCGGGATCCGCAGGGAAGGCCAAAGCCTTGGCCATATCCCTAACGAAGTCCGAGAACCGGGCATCCTCCGGGGGGGACTGCTTCCGAGGCTCGGACTCCGGAGAGTCCGATGGGACACACCGAGTCCGGAAAGAATCAGGTGACTCTTCCTCCTCAGACTCCCAGACCGACTCCGACGAGGACTCGGTGGGGTCGGCCCGGGCAGGGAGCGGCGCCAGCCGCCCCGACGCCGAGGGAGTCGGCGTCGGCGACCTCGGTCCCGAACGGGAGGCCGAGGGCGACCTCGACCGAGGATCGACTCGAGTTCTCATCGACTCGAGGATCGGCTCGGTCTCCGGGGTCGACTTGGACGTCGACGTCCCGGCGGTCGGGGCAGCGACGCCAGCGAAGCCAGCGAGCAGTGCCCGCTGCTGGTCCATGAAGGCAGACAGTCTGCTCTCCAAGGCCGTCAACCTGAGTCCGAGCTCAGGTGACCCAGCAGCCCCCGACTCGGGCCCCGACGGCGTCGGGCCCGACGTCGGCTGTCGCGGAGGCGAGTCCAGAAGGACTACAGGACTTACCCGGGCAGGCATCTCCGACTCCAGGCGAGGTCGCTTCGGGAGGTGTTCCTTCTCCAAGGACCTGGGGCGGCTGTCGGGGCTATGCGACCTGGCCCTCGCGGAGCCAGGAGCGTCCACCGACGCCGCCCTCGCGGGTTTTTCCTTCCGACGATGGTCCCCGGAGGGAGAACCCCGGTCGGAGGAGCTCCGGCGACGGTCCGAGCTGGAGCCCTTTGACACGGAGGCCTCCGACGAGGTCCGGGTACGGCTGGGGTCAGCGAAGATTCTTTCGCGCTGATGCCGCCGACTTCTCAACGCCTTCGAGGACAGTTTGCTGCAGGGCCCACAGATCAGTTCCTCATGATCCGGGCCCAAGCAGCGGAGGCAAAAGTCGTGTGTGTCGGTTAGTGACATATTTCGGTCACACCGACCACACCGCTTAAAGCCACTGGCAGCCATCGGGGGAAAAAGGGCCCCTGCGAGGTCAAAGGACCGGGCTGCCAGGGAAAACGAAAACGAAAGCTGACTAAGTCAGAAAAAAACGAAAAAACGTTAGAGGACTCGAGACCGGCGTCGCGAGTCCGGGCGGGAAAACGATCGGCGTCGAACCGAAAGAAAAAAGTATAAAATAAGAGGAAAATCAACTTTTTCGCGGGGACAAGACGGGGACGTCTGCAGGGCTCCGCGGAAAAAAGAAGACTGGCTAAGATGGCACCTTCGGGCGGGAAGACGACCGCGCATGCGCGCTGCAATTCCCAAAGGCTTTCTTTGAAAGCTGGGGAAAATTGCTCCGCGAGGGCTCCGTCGGCGCCGACGTCACCCATAAGTGAGGACTGACTTCCTGCTTGGTCCTGGAGAATGCGTAGAAATGCAGCAACTATTGCCATGCATTTGGTGAACACTCTTGGAGCAGAGGCTAGACCGAAAGGAAGCACTCTGTATTGGTAATGTTTTCCCTGGAACAGAAAACGTAGGAATTTTCTGTGAGATGGATGAATGAGGACATGAGTGTACGCATCCTTGAGATCTAGAGAACAAAGCCAATCCTGACTCGGCAGGTATGGAAGGAGAGTGCCTAGAGAAAGCATCTTGAACTTCTCCTTGCATAGGAATTTGTTCAATTCTCTGAGATCTAGAATGGGTCTGTATCCCCCTGTTTTCTTTGGAATGAGAAAATAGGGGGAGTAAAACCCTGACCCCTGTTGAAGAAGAGGAACTTCTTCTATGGCCCCCTGGGCCAAAAGGGTAGTCACCTCCTGATCCAGAAGGTCGAGGAGAGATGTGGGAGAATTGAAGTGTCTCACCATGGTGTAGGGAGGAAGGTCTGAGAAATGAAGTTTGTAGCCCTCTCTTATGATAGAGAGGGTCCACTGCTCTGATGTGATTTGCTCCCAGATGGGAGCAAAATGAGCTAACCTTCCTGGAATGGTGAGAGGTTCTGGCTGTTGTAGAGCCAGAAAGGTTAAGTTCTCTAGTATCAAGTCAAAAACCCTGAGGGGGTTGGGACTGCTGAGTTGTAGCAGCCCCTGCAGGTTTAGGCCTGGCCTGTTTAGGTTGCTGACGCTTAGTAGCAAAGCGACCTGTAGAAGATTGTTGGCCAGAAGTGGAAGGAAATCTGCTCCTTTTGTAAAAAGGCTTTTTGAAAGACTTTTTCTTGGCTGGAATGGAAGTTGACTTAGAAAGTCTATCCAGAGCAGAATTCTCTGCATCCATTTGAATGGCTTTTATTTGCCACTCTTTGCCAAAGAGATTTTCACCCGTATAGGGCAGATTTCCTAAGCCATCCTGAACCCAGGGTTCTAGATCAAAAGCCTGGAGCCAAGCAATTCTGCGAGCAGCTATGGCAATGCCTGAGGCTCTGCTGGCACCTTCAAATGAATCAAAAGCTGCCCTGTTGGAAAACTTTGAAATATCTTGAGTATGCTTAAGCCAAAGGAGGAACTCATCCCTTTTATCCTCTGGAAGAAAAGGGAGAAAGTTGTGCAGCTTTTCTGCAACCTCCTTCAGAAACATACCCATATAAAGGCTATATGAGTTGATTCTAGCAATAAGCATACTGGCTTGGAAGATTTTCCTTCCAAAAGCATCCAAGGTCCTGCATTCTCTTCCTGGGGGAGCAGAAGAGTGTCTTTTGGTACTCTTTATCCTTTTCATAGCTGACTGCACCACAATGGAGTGGTGAGGAAGCTGAGTTTTCTGAAATCCAGGACAAGGAGGGACACGGTACATAGTGTCCAATCTGCGAGAATGAGGAGAAAGGGTGAGAGGAGTCTCCCATAAGTCAATCATATGTTCATGAAGAATTTCATGAATTGGCAAGGTGACTGCCTCTCTGGGAGCCTTAGAGTATCCTAAAATATCAAATTTTTTTGCTCTAGGCTCTGCTTCAGAGGTTACTGAAATAGAGAGTCCTTTAGCCACTTCTATTATGAAGTCTTGAAAGGACAAATCCTCTGGAGGAGACATTCTCCTTTTTGGAGAAGTAGGCTCCTCAGGAAGGGTAATGGATACTTCGGGAGACTCATCTGATGAATCAGAATCATCAGAGGAATCGAAGTATCGTCTGTCCCCTTCCAATGATCGATACGCGTATCGATCGGTACCGACATCGGGCGTCCCCGGTACCGAATCGGTACCGAGAGATAGCCCTGGACAAGGAACCTGAGTCGGTATCCTGACCGATGTCGATGCAGTCGGTACCGGTATCGGTGTTGGTACCGGTACCGGCACCGACAACGGGACTCGTTGCGGTACCGACGGCGTCGCAGCTTGAATAAAAGCAATTATAGCCTGCTGCATGGATTGCACAGTGTGATCCATGGACGCCACGACTGCCTGGATGTCGGTACTGGGAGATTGTGCCGGTACCCCAGAGCAGTCTAACAGGTGATCGGTCGAGGCCGTGCCATCGATGTCAACCTGTAACCCCATAGGTGGAGCTTTGGAAGCCGGAGCTTCCCGCCGGGGTTGTTTGGCTGGGGCAGGATCCTCGAGGGCAAGCCCGGAGGCATCTCGATGCTGAGAGGGAGATTTGCCCTTCAAGGACCTGCTAGGTTTATGTTTGGTTACCTGAGACCCATCAGGAGAGGAAGACCTGGAAGATGTCGATGCCACCGCCGGTGCATCCGTGGGAAACAGCACATGGAGCTTGGCTGCTCGGTTCTGTAACCCTCTTTTAGACATTATGGAGCAGGACTGGCAATCCGGAATGGAGTGTTCAGGACCCAAACATTTAAGACACCATTCATGGGTATCTGTAACAGAAATTGTACCGCTACACTTAGTGCATTTTTTGAACCCGGAGGCTGGTTTTTCCATGAGGGAAAAATTTTCTTGTGGGTCTGTAGGCCTAAGGAGGAAAATACACCAAGTGAGGAAAAGTATAATTTTTTTTTTTTTTGAAAGAAAAGAAAAGACCGGCGGTACCGGTCCGGCATCGGGGAAGGCAGACACGCGACCAAAGAAATAAATTAAAATAAAGAACTTCTTCAGCGGTGACAGGAACACGACCTGCTGGCTCCGCGGAAAAAGAAGAACTGAGGAGAGTTGGTTAGGGATGGCAGCGCGCAGGCACTGTGGGAGGCTCCCAAAAGCTTTCTTTCTGGGAAGCTGGGGAGCTTTCCCGCGCAGGCTCCGTCGGTACCGACATACCTATATGTGAGGACTCATTCCTGCTTGTTCCTGGAGATAGCATAGTTAGTCACCTGTAACAGGTGTTCTTCAGGGACAGCAGAAATCGGTCCTCACATATGGGTGATGTCGGTGCCGACAGAGCCCTCGCGGAAGCATCCTCCCAGCTTTCAAAGAAAGCCTTTGGGAGATGCCACCACACATGCATGGTACCCTTCCCGCCCAAGGGTGCCATCTTGCTCAGTCAAATGACATAGCTGAAGACGGCAAAGGAAAACTTTAGAAATGGTAAAGGAGCAACTCCAAGGGGAGGAGGGATGGTTGTGAGGACCAATTCCTGCTGTCCCCGGAGAACACCTGTTACAGGTCAGTAACTACGCTTTCTCCAGGAACAAGCAGGAAGTCAGTCCTCACATATGGGACCTCCCTAGCTACAGGCTACCACAAGCCCACAGAAAACCCGGCACCCTCAGGGGGAGCAGTAAGCAGCAACAATTGAGTCCACAGATACAGACTACAGTAGGATCCATATGTCCAAAAGTACCAACATTCCAGTAGCCTGAACACAGAAGCGTCGGAGGGTAGGAGTTGCCTAGAACCTGAAGAGATTAGGGAGCACAGCCTGGCCGAAGGCACTGTCCCATCAGGACTCCCTTTCCAGGCATTAATGAGCTGCAAAGGTATGCACTGAAGACCAGGTGGTGGCCCGGCAGATGTCCAGCATCGGGACGGAAAGCAGGTTTGAAACAGAGGCCATCATGGCCCTAATACTCTGCGCTGTGACCCGGCCATCCAGTGGGAGACCAGCCTGCATATAGGCTAGGGAAATGCAGTCTGCCACCCAGGTGGACAGTGTTCGCTTGGTCACCGGTTCCTCCAGCCCACTGGGGTCGTAGGAAACAAAAAGCTGAAGCTTTCCAGTGGCCCTGGGTATGCTGAATGTAGAAAGACAGGGCCCTCTTACAGGCCAAGGTGTAAAGGACCGTCTCTGCCCTACTGGAGTGAGGCCTCAGAACGAAGTTGGGCAGCACCACTTCCTGGTTGAAGTGGAAGGAGGATACCATCTCTGCAAGGAATTTGGGGTGCGTGCAGAGCACCAGCCTGTTCTTGTAGAACCTGGTATATGGTGCCTCTGCCACTAGGGCTTGGAGCTTGCTGACCATGCGAGCGGAGATGAGCACCACCAGGAACACAACCTTCCACAAGAGGTATCGCAGGTGGCAGGAAGCTAGAGGCTCAAAAGGAGGGCGAGTGAGTTGCGCCAACACCATGCTGAGGTCCCACTCAGTCGCCGGAGGGCGGATGGGGAGTTTGAACAGCAGAAGCCCCCTCAAGAAGCAAGTCACCAGCAGCTGAACCGAGAGGGGGTTTCCCTCTAGCGTATGGTGATGCACCACAAGGGCGCTGAAGTGCACTCTGACGAGTTTGATTTGAGCCTGGATTGCAAGAGATGAAGGATATACTGCAGCACTAGCTGCACCAGAGCAGAAGAAAGGGTTCACGCACTGCTCCACACACCAGTCCAAAAATCTGCACCATTTGAAGGCGTATGCTTTTCTAGTGGAAGCCTCGCGGGAGTCCAGCAGAACCTCTTCCACTTCTCCCGAGAAGTTGAAAGGGGCCAAGGTCACCCTTTTAGCAGCCATGCCATCAGTGATAGGGACCCCAGGTTGGGGTGCAGGAGAGAGTCCCCTCCTGAGATAGGAGCCCTGGGGAGCTCCCCAGTGGGATGGGTGTCTCCACTGCTAACCGGAAGAGCAGTGGGAACCACGGCTTCCTGAGCCACCAGGATCAGAGGCCCTATCGCTGAGAGCCTTGAACAGCGTTTTGGCAATTAACGGAGTGGGAGGAAGGCGTACATGAGACCTTCCAATCAGGAAATGAGAAACACATCGGCCACCACCCGGGAGGGGTGGGCTTGCCGGGAGCAGAAGCAGAGCAACTGATAGTTGTCTGGGCTGGTGAAAAGGTCCCGTCATGGTGTCCCCCAGAGACAGAAGAGCCGATTGGCCACTCTGGGGTCCAGCTGCCACTTGTGCGGCTGGAGGACCTTGCTCAACCTGTCTACAAGAGTTATCCAGGCCTGGTAGGTATACACAAAAGTTGTCCTGGTCTGGTAGGTATACTGCTCGCAGGAGCATGCCTTGCTGTACTACACAGGAGTAGAGTGGGATTGCCTCGTGGAAAAGGGTCCGAGACCCCGTGCCCCCTTGCTTGTTCACATAGAACACTGCCACCTGATTGTCTGTTTGGATCAGTACCAAACACTATATTGCCTGAAACTCGAGGAGGTTGATCTGCTGGTTGTTCTCGTCCTGCAACCAGCTGCCTTGGGTGCGGATTTCTTCAGGGTGGGCTCCCCATCCCTGCAGGGAGGCATCCATAGTGAGAACCCTCTGGGGGCTTGAGGCCTGGAAGGGCATCCCAGCTTCGAGGTGAATGAGTTTTTGCCACCAGGCCAGAGTTTCTGCCAACTGCTGAGTCACTGAAACTCGGTCCTGCAGACGGCCTGTGGCCTCTGTCCACTGGTCTTGAAGGCACTGCTGTACTGTCCTCATTTGCAGGCAGGCAGGCATCTGGGGTGACATGGATTGCAGAAGCCAGATGCCCAAGAATGCATAGCAGTAGCCGGGCTGACACTGAGGGAGGCCCTGTACGTCCACAGTCGGCTCCCTCAGATGATTGGCTCAATCTGAGGGGAGGACGGACTTTGCCTGGAGGGTGTCTAGTCTTGCCCCTATGAACTCTAGACATTGTGTTGGGAGGAAATGGGACTTGGGATAGTTTATCACAAACCCAGGTAAGTACTGCAGGACTTGGATGGTGCGAGCAGTGGCCTGTGCACTTCTGTAGCTGTGCTTACTTTTATGAGCCAATTGTCCAGGTAGGGAAGGACAAATACCCCCTGGAAACGGAGGAAGGCAGTCACTACTACCAGGCACTTGGTGAAGACCCTGGGGGCAGAGGCCAGGCCGAAGGGCAGCACCCTGTACTGGCTACTTCACACCATGAAATGCAGACACTGCCTGTGGCTGGGGTGAATGAAGATGTGGGTATAAGCATCCTTCATATCCAAGGAGCACAGCCAGTCTCCCTGCTGAAGGAAAGGTAGCAATATTCCAAGGGAGAGCATCTTGAACTTCTCCCTCACCAGGAACTTATTCAGGTTGCACAGATCGAGGATGGGCCTCAGGCATCCTGTTCTTTTTGGTACGAGGAAGTATCTGAATAGAACCCCTTGCCCCTGAGATGGTGGGATAACGATTCTACCGCCCTGTCCTCAAGAAGACCCGTGAGCTCCTTCAGGAGAAGGGCCCGATGAAGGGGAGACCTGAGAAGAATGGAGGGGGTGTCTGATCCAGGAGGAGGAGGTAACCCTCCTGACCACCTGAAGTGCCCAGGAATCTGTGGTGATGGCTGACCACCTTTGGGTGTAATTGATGAGATATCCCCCTGTGGGCTGCTGACCTCCTTGGGATGGAGAGGCTATGCCCACGGAGTCAAAATCTCCCCCCTGGCTGGGCTGGAGCTGGTGCCTGGGACTTGGGAGCATTCTGCTTTCGAGGGCCTTGTCCATGTCCCCTGGCCTGCTTACCTTGTTGGGGAGCCATCATAGGCTGCTCGAGATATAAACTTGGAGCACCCAGGGACAGCCTTGGCCAGGTTCTTGAACTGCTGCAGGGGTTCCTCAGAAATACCTGCTGAAAACCCGGTGAGCTCCTTTGCCAGCTTTCTCAGTTACATGCCCATATATACAGCTGGTAGGCCTGGCTCTGGCTGATGAGCATCGAGCCCTGGAAGCACTTTCTGCCGAGGGCATCCAAGGTGCGGACCACCCTAGCAGGGGGGCACAGAGGAGTGCGTTTTTGGTTCTTCAGCCAATGTTTTGGCAACTCCACCACCATGGAGTTGTGCAGCAGCTGTGCCTTCTGGAAGCCTGGGCTCCAGCGGACTCGATATATCGAGTCAAGCCACTTGCTCACAACTGGCACCAATGCCGCTGTCTCCCACAAAAACAGAGCATTAGCCGTTCCAGGATCAGTGAAATGGGGACCGTAAGCGATTCCCTCGGAGTGCCTCGTATTGGAGGATTTCTAGTTCCTCTGTCCAAGGATCCTCCACCGACTTTGTCGGGAATGCCAGGACCTTGGACATGCCCTCACAAAGTTGAGGAAAACATGTCCTTGGGTGGCAACCGGTGCTGGGGTTCCGAAGGGGGGAGGGGGAGTCTGAGGGGATGTTGCGGTGGTGATGCGTGTCCAGCAACTCCTTGTCCTCGGCATCCCACTCGGAGTAATCTGAAGACTCGAGGGAAGGGTGGCTCGTGGGATCTGGGCATGAGCCACACCTGCGTCCCTTGGAGGCCCTGCGGCTGGCAGCAGTGCTCTTGCCAGGGAGGACCTTGGTCCCGTGGAATGGGAACCAGATCAAGACCTTGGCCAAAGAGACTCCGGGCCAGATGGTCCAAGGATTGGCTCAGTCTCTGGGGACGTCTTACACGTCGACAGCCCGGAGGTCCGGGAGGAGGAACTGGGTGGTACTGGACAGCAGCGCCCACTGCTGGTCCATGACGGCAGTAAGACTGTGCTCTAGGGCTGCCATTCTGGTTTCCAGTCCAGAAGGCTCGGCAGTCATCAGCACGGGCACCAAGGAACTTGGGCCCTATGCTGGCTCACCTGAAAGGGAGTCCTCGACGAGGATAGGTTCTGGTGACCGAGGTTGGTCCGAAACAGAGTCCTTGCGGGGAACCTTGGTAGGCTGCTCCCTCTCCGAACCCTTTGACGAGCGTCAGGACTGCGGGACCTGGTTCAGAGCTTACGCAGCCTATCGGAGCCATCTAGGGATGCCGTCTTTGAGGTTTTCTTCTTCTTTTTGTGTTCCCTCAAGGGAGACCCCTGTTCTGAGGAGTTGCAGTGTCGCTCGCGGACCATGAGGTTGCCCTGAGATTCCACAGCTGCAGAAGAGGCCTTGGTTTTAGGAGGTACCGGGGATTCCGGGAAAACCTTATCGTGCTGCTGCTGGCGGCTCTTGAGGGCCTTGGTGGACATCTTTTGCAGAGTCCGCATGCCATGGGGTCATGGTCCAACCCCAGGCAGCGAAGGCAGCAGTCGTGTGTGTCGGTAAGGGACATCATTTTGGAACACCAATCACACTTCTTTAACCCACTGGTAGCCATGGGGGAAAAAAGTACCCCAGTGAGGTCGAAGACCCGCGGTGCTGCCAGCAGGGGAAAAAAGGCGAGAAGGCGCCAAGAAGAAAAGAAAAAAAGGACCCAAGACTTGATGCTGAAGACAGCAAGTTCAGGTGGAAGGAAGAGTACTGGTGCACAACCGGAGAAGAGACACTCAGGTCGAGAAAAAAAATCAACTTTTTCCGGAGGAAACCAGACAGACGTCTGAAGGGCTTTGCGGGAAAAAAGGAGACTGAGCAAGATGGCACCCTTAGGCGGGAAGGGTACTATATATGTGTGGTGGCATCTCCTAAAGGCCTTCTTTGAAAGCTGGGGGGATGCTTCCAGGAGGGCTTCGTAAGCACAGACGTCACCCATATGCGAGGACTGACTTCTTGCTTGTTCCTGGAGATAGTCTTTAAGAAAGATCACAGAGGTCATTCGTAACAGGCAAAGAAGCAGGACGTATTCGCAGCATTTTACTGCTTTAGAAATTTGCCCTACAGACTAGAGGGTTAAAGGGTGTAAAGATCTCAGCCTGAACCTCCATCATTCTGGAAATAAAACTCATGTGTGTACCAAGAAGAGACAGATGTCATTAACAGACTTTCTAAGGTCCGTTCTCTTTCCACACCTATCCATGTCATTTTGTTTCTGACTTTTCCCTCTGAAGCACTAAACACATTTTAATTAATTTATTTATTTAGCTACATTTATATCCTGCTTTTCACCGGGTCAAAGCAGCCTAAGGAGAAATTAGATCTTACCTGCTAATTTTCTTTCCTTGATTTACACTTTTACCTGCAGATGGAGATTGAGAATCACTAGTTTGATGATGTTACTGCTTGGATGCTCACAGCCAACCAGTATTTTCTACAACAAAGTGGAGTGGAGGAGTGGCCTAGTGGTTGGGGCAAGGTACTTCGGGCCGGAAGGTCGGGGGTTCAAATCCCACTGGAGGACAGCAACCTTGGGCCGGAAGGACTGGGGTTTCTAGTCCCACAGGTGCTCCTTGTGGTCTTGGGCAAGCCACTTAACCCTCCATAGCCCATGTTCCCTGTAAAATAGTTCTCTGTGTGCTGTGCTTTCCTGTCTAATCAATGTGTTTATACCTCAAAAATTTCCTGTCATGATTTGACAATTTCCAATCTGTAATCAAAAACCGCTGCTGATCGCTGGAAGCAGCGGTATACAAATGTATACTAAATAAATAAAATAAATAAATAAATAAATAAATAAACAAAGCAATGGAACAACAAATTTCTCCTCTTATCCCTCCTCCCCCCTTCTCAAGCAAGAAGGCAAGGGACCAACCAACAGCCACAAGGAAGCCTCCAAACCAAAAGTATGAGGCAATCCAAAAAGACCAGCAAATTCATAAGTATGTCCCTCCCCTAATCATTTTCCTTCTTCAAACGTATACACAGACAGTAAAACCTTTGGATGGGTTCTGGACTGATCTGGAGGGACTCAAGGAAAAAAAATTAGCAGGTAAGATCTAATTCCTCCTTCCTCATAATTCCTCCAGATCAGTCCAGATGTGTGGTAAGTACCCAAACAATAACTGCAACAGAAGGGACCTAACCACATGTGCTTCCAGGACCATAGCTTCAGATACCGCATCCTGTCTAGTCTGAACATACAAATGAAAGTAGTGCACAAAGGATAGCAAAGGTGCCAAAGTTTCTGTCCAGCAAGCATCCTTTGAAGGAAGTAACCCATGTTCCGTCCACAATGAAATGCACATTCTAGTTGAATGCGCTCTCAGCTCCACAGGAACCTCCTGCCAGGCCCAGCATTAAATGGTAGCAATTGCCCTGGGCCCCCCAAGGCTGCCTCAAGTTGAAGGAGGCATAGGCTGCAAGTGGGCTTTATGGCCCTCCTCACAAGTTTCTGCCCTGGGCCCCTGCATGTCTAATACCAGCCCTGCCTCCCACTCATGCACAATATATAGAAAACTGATCGCCCCTTTCACCCAACAGGCTAAAGAGTTCTTGGAAGCCATTTCACCCCCTCTTCCAAGCTTTCTGTCTCTATCCCATTTCTATCTGTTCACAGCCACCTTGATCTACAGTCTAGTGGTAAACCACCTAAATTTTGGTTATAAGTTTAGGAATATTTAGCTTGCCTACATTCCTTGGATAGCCTTTTTAGAATCAGAAATCTGAGTGTGCCCTCAGTTCATATACTATAAGGCTAACTGGCTAGGGGCACCAGATTCTACTTGGAATTGAGGTAAACATTTGCTTTTAGATTTGCAGAGACCTGGTTTCCTACTTAATTCTGCAGTAAAGATATACATTTGAAAGTTCCAGAGTCCTTTGCATAGTGGGCTGATACATAGAAAACTGTTTTATAACATTCTTAATCAGCATGTCATGTATTCAATACAATAGCTGTGGTGCCTCCATTCTAAGAAGAATCATTTGGAGCCTAAGAGCTTGCCCTATCTGTCTCAAGTTATCTGCTATGCATAAAGAATAGATTCTATTAAGGGGAGAATCAGCAGCAATTAAACACACCTTCTCCAGGATACAAACTGAACAAAATCCACCACCACTCCCACAAAGAATCAAACAGCCCAGGAACCAATGGATCACAGTGGGTTCAGGGGGTTGCGACCTGTAACACAGAGACACCCTCTCCATCAAGAGATATCCTTGCATAATGCCTTCTCTGCCTTGGAAAAAGAGTGCTCAATTAGTGGAACGTGCCCTTAAATGAGAAGGTTAATGTCCAATCTACTGATAATACACCAAATATGAAGGAAAAATCACAAAACCAAAAACTACTACTACCTGGAGATTCCATCATCAGAGGCACCAACTTGGGAACACAGTTCAAAGGAAAGAAGATGGTCAAATGCCTCCCAGACTCTTCAACCAGCAGGAATACAAACCAAATTGTTGGTATAGTTAGTGCAGAAAGTGAGCACTCCAAAACTGATATTGTCATCCACTTGGGTACAAATAACCTGGCTAGAAACAGTACCTCTGCAGTTCAAAGGGACTTCAAGACTCTGGAGAGAAACTCAAGCCCTTTGCTAACACTATAGCATTCTCAGAAGTTCTACCTGTTCTTGGTAAGGGGGCAGAAAGGCTGCATCGCATAAACATCTTTAATACATGGCTCTAAACCTGGTGCAAACAAGAAGGATTTATATATATATATATATATATATATATATATATATATATATATAGGCGACTGGGGAAATAGATGGAACAACAAAAGGCTATATTGTGTTGATGGACCGCATTTTTCTGTCGGAGGAAAAGGATCCCAAGTGAAAAATTCAGGCATTATGTAGACAGGCATTTAAACTAGGGAAAGGGGATGACAGATGGAGAAGAACAAGTTCAAGACTTCAATCCCAGCAAAAACATATCATCATCGGAAAAAGTCACACTATTAACCCACACATCAATGGCAAGTGGGAAGAGGCACGTAGAACAAAATCCATACAAAATACAGGCAAGCCAGTCAAACACTGGAAAGCAATAAGCCCAAATGCTCGTAGCCTAACCAAGAAAGTCCCTGACCTAGAAGCCCTAATAGTGGAAATGGACTTAGACATTGTGGCCATTACAGAAACATGGTTTAATGAGCCACATGAATGGGATATAGTCAAAACTGGCTATAACTTATTTAGGAGAGACAGAGAAGGTAGAAAAGGAGGAGCAGCAGCTCTATATGTCAAAATCAATATAAGATGCAAATGCAAAGGGGCTTTACTTAAGAGCCATCCACTATTAAGATAAGTTGGAATGGCATTTATTTCTTTTTAAGAAAAAGTAGAAAATTGAAAAAGAAAACTAAAGCCACACTAGTCCATGGTCATTGATGTAAACGGACACTCGTTGGGATAAGTTCATTACCCATATTTAAGTGTCAAAGCAAAAACCGTTTATCTGAGACCGGTGACTAGCTGTTATATACTAATTTATTGGTTTCATTAAAACTGTTAGTGAGTGAATTTGTGCAGTTTTTGAAAATCATTATTAAAGCTGCTGAAATGCAGGGGACGTGGGGGAAAAGAAGCAGCGCTGTAGATTATGTCAGAAAGAGAAGATGGCACTATCATCCATACTGGTGTAGTCTACAGGCCTCCAAACTCAAGCCGATGAAATTGTTAGAGACTTGATTATTGATATTACAAAGGTAGCCATTACAGGGGAAGTGATCGTATTGGGTGTCTCTAATCTACTTGATGTAGACTGGAGTATTCCTTCTGCAAACCTGGAAAGTAGTAAAAGAATTGTGGATGCCTTCCAAGATGCCTTGCTTAGACAAATGGTGATGGAACTGACTAAGGAAAGTTCGATGCTGGATTTAGTACTTGCCAACGGGGATAGTGTGTGCCCATGTGAGCAGCAGCAATCATTAAACGGTGTGATCTGAGATAAAAGCCAAGAAAGAGTCCAATCACAGCAAGCACAAAGTCCTAGACTTCAAAAACGCTGACTTCAGTGAAATGGCCAAGTGCCTGAAGGAGGAGTTGGCAGGATGGGAGGAAATAAGGGAAGTGGAATTACAGTGGGATAAACTAAAGGAGGCAATAAAAGGGGCAACAGATACATATGTAAAGAAAGTAACATATGTACTTTTTCAGAAAGCCTTTGACAAGGTCCCTCATCAGAGACTTTTGGCAAAACTAAAACGTCATGGGATAGGAGGCAGTGTACTATTGTGGATCAGGAACTGGTTAAAAGATAGAAAGCAGAGCGTAGGGCTAAATGGCCAATTTTCCCAATGGAAAAAGGTGAATAGTGGAGTACCCCAGGGATCTGTACTGGGTCCGCTACTTTTTGACATATTCATAAAAGACCTGGAAAAGGGAATAACTAGTGAGGTTATCACATTTGCAAACGACACAAAACTGTTTAAAGTTGTTAAAACCCAAGAGGATTGTGGAAAACTGCAGGAGGATCTGGATAAATTGGAAGACTGGGCATCCAAATGACAGATGAAATTTAATGTGGACAAGTGCAAAGTTATGCACCTAGGAAAGAACAACCCACACTATGGTTACACAATGCAAGGTTCCACATTGTGAACCACCACCCAGGAAAAAGATTTAGGAGTCATTGTGGATAACATGTTAAAACCCTCCGCCCAGTGTGCAGCGGCAGCCAAGAGAGCAAATAGAATGCTAGGTATCATAAGGAAAGGAATGGAAAATAAAACAAAGGATATTATAATGCCTCTGTATCGTTCCATGTGAGACCGCACCTTGAATATTGTGTGCAATTCCGGTCGCCGTATCTTAAAAAGGATATAGCGTTATTAGAAAAGGTACAGAGAAGAGCCACCAAAATGGTAAAGGGGATGGAAGGCTACTCCTATGAAGAGAGGCTACGAAGGTTAGGGCTCTTCAACCTGGAAAAGAGACGGCTGAGGGGAGATATGATAGAGGTCTATAAATTAATGAATAGAGTGGAACGGGTAAACGTAGATCGATTGTTTACGCTATCAGAATATAGAAAGACTAGGGGACATGTAATGAAGCTACAGGGTAACCTATTTAAGACAAATAAGAGAAAATATTTTTTCACTCAACGTGTAATCAAACTCTGGAATTTGTTACCGGAGGATGTAGTAAAGGCTGTTAGTGTAGCTGTGTTTAAAAAAGGTTTGGACAAGTTCCTGGAGGAAAGGTCCATAAACCGTTATTAAAAAGGGACCCAGGATATCAATGCTTGACCCAATACAAGCATTGTGGAAACTGTGTCTCTTGGGGATACTGCTAGGTATGTATGACCTAGATTGGCCACTTTTGGAAAAAGGATACTGGGCTTGATGGACCTTGGTCTGACCCAGTATGGCATATCTTATGTTCTTATGTAAATAAAAACAAGAGGAAAAGTAAACCTGTTTGGTTCTCCAAAGAAGTGGCTGCACAAATAAAGGCAAAAAACACAGCTTTCACAAAATTTAGAAGTTCGCAAACAGAGGAACACAGAATAGAATACAAGATAAAGCTAAAAGAGACAAAAGGAGAAATAAGGATAGCAAAGTCAAAGGCAGAAGAAAAGATGTCTAAAGATCTAAAGCGTGACGACAAAACATTTTTCAGTTATATTAGGGAGAAAAGGAAGATCAGATGTGGAATTGCAGGACTCAAAAAGTGCAGAGAACAGAATCGTGGAAAGTAACATTGAAAAAGCGAAAATTCTAAACAAATACTTCTGTTCTTTTTTCCCTAAAGAAAATCCTGGAGAAGTACCACCTGTGACTGACAAATATACAAATGGGAATGGAGTAGATACTACAACATTTGCAGAAGATGATGTGTTTGTACAGTTTGCAAAACTGAACGTGGACAAGGCCATGGAACAGGATGGGATACATCCCAGGATGCTGAAAGAGCTAAGAGAGGTTCTTGCAGGACCGTTAAAGGATGTTTTTAATAGATCCTTAGAGACGGGATCTTTTATGACTGCCACCCCTTAGTTTAATCTCCTCTATGCTAACTGTTAGGATCTACTGACCAGCTTGTAATTTAGCTCTCCCGGTTCTACCCAAATTCCCTCTGTCCTACCCAATTTCATGTTCCCATTCAATGTTAACTACTTGTTTCTGTTCAATACCTGTTCTATATTTATTTTATTTATTTATTTATTACAGGCTCTTATATACCGCACTATTTGGTATCAGCGCGGTTTACAGTATAACAAAAGACCAGAGCAACAGGCTGTTTGGTTTTACATAGAACAGGTTTTACATAGAACAGGTATGAGCAACTTGGATATACATGGGGAACATGGTTAACAGAAACTATTTACATGCTATATATACATGTATGTACAGTAAGAATTATTCTTAGTTTGATAAAGTCTTGTAGAACAGGAGGTCAAAAGGGGATGGCCAATCAGGTCGGTGGTTGGCTGGTATGGTAGTATTGTGGGAATAGGTAAGATTTGAGTGCTTTTCTGAACAGAGTTAGATCGGCGATGGCCCGAATCTCAGGTGGTAAAGAGTTCCAGCACTTGGGGGCATAGAAACAGAAAGCCCTGTTAGACGTCGCTAGTGTGCATTTTGTGGCTGTCTTAGGGATTACTAGCGCATTTGTAGATGTCATTCTCCTAGATCTGTTAGGTGGGATGGTCTGAATGATGCCTATTAGTGATGGGGAGGTGATGCCCTTGATGGCCTTGAAGTTGAGTACCAAGGTCTTGAATAACAGTCTTCCATGGATGGGGAGCCAGTGAAGCTGTTTTAGAATCAGTGTTACGTGGTCCCTTTTTGACGGTTCTACTGTTCATGTTCTATATAAACCACGCTGATTTTGAAATAGTGCGGTATAGAAAAGCAAATAAATAAATAAACAAGCAGGAGTCATTCCACAGGACTGAAGAAGGGCTAATGTGGTACCTCTTCACAAAAATGGCAATAGGGAAGAAGTGGCAAACTACAGGCCAGTAAGCTTTACCTCTGTGGCAGGAAAAGTAATGGAGGCGCTCCTGAAAGACAGAATAGTGGACTGTCTCAAAAACAATAGGTTGCATGATCCAAGGCAACATGGTTTTACCAAAGGACGATCATGCCAAACAAATCTGATTGAGTTCTTTGTGTGACCAGAGAACTAGATCCAGGGCATGCGATGGATGTGATTTTTTAGATTTCAGCAAAGCCTTTGATATGTTCTTCATAGAAGGCTTATCAATAAACTGAATAGCCTGGGGATGGGTCCCAAGGTGATGAACTGGATTAGAAATTGGTTGACTGACAGATGACAGAAGGTGATGGTAAACGGAACTCACTCGGATGAAATAAAGGTTATTAGTAGCATGTCCCAGGAATCACTCCTGGGACCGATAATGTTCAAAGTATTTGTGAGTGATATTGTTGAAGGACTGAATGGAAAAGTCTGTCTTTTTGCAGATGACATGAAAATTTGCCACAGAGTGGACTCCCCTGAGGGAGTGGATAACATGAGGAAAGATCTACAAAAGCTAAAAGAATGGTCTAATGCTTGGTAGTTAAGATTTAATATGAAGAAGTGCAGTGCCATGCACTTGGGATGCAGAAAGCCAGTGGAATTGCATGTTATATGGGACGATAGGTTGGTGTGCAAAGACCAGGAGAAGGACCTCGAAGATTGTTTCTGAGGATCTCAAGGTGGCGAAACAGTGTGACAAGGCAGTGGCCAAAACCAGAAGGATGTTGGGTTTAATACAGAAATATTTTACTAGCAGAAAGGAAGAGGTACTAATGCCACTGTACAAGTCTCTGGTGAGGTCTTACTTGGAATATTGTTTTCAGTTTTGGAGACCATATTTCACAAAGGATATAAAAAGACTGAAACGGTTCGGAGGAAGGCGACAAAAATGATTTGGTGCCTGCACCAGAAGACTTATGAGAAGAGACTTGAAGACCTAAATATGCACACTCTGGAGAAAAGGAGGGACAGGGAAGTATGATACAGACCTTTAAATGCTTAAAGAGTATTAATGAAGAAATAAACCTCTTCCAAAGACGGGGGAGCTGTAAAACTAGAGGGCATAACATGAAGCTGCAAGGGGGTAAACTTAAAAGTAACATCAGGAAATACTTTTTCATTGAAAGGGTCGTGGATGCTTGGAATGCCCTCCCGATGGAAGTGGTGGGGGCAAATACAGTGACAGAATTCAAAATGGCATGGGACAGATACAGTGGATCCCTTTATAGCAATAGGATAAAATCAAAATTAACTTAACTATCTCTTATAGCTCAACAAATAGGGGTGGACCTGCATGAAGAGGTGGGTACACCCCTAAAGAAAAGCATGGGGAGGGGTGACCTGCACAGAGCAGCAGGTGCACCTACTCTTACCACCTTGCTGAGCAGACTAGATGGACCATGTTGGTCTTTATGTGCCGTCATATACTATGTTACTATGTCACTAAAGAGAACAAAGAGGTGATCTGATCTGCAAAACCCCCGAGGTTCTCTGGAGCTAACATTTCAAAACTCTCTGCACATCCAAATGGCACAGAGCTCCTACTACTACTACTTAGCAGTTATATAGCGCCACGCATGCAGCACTGCACAGTTAGCCTACAAGAGGTGGCTAACATACAAGAGATAGTCCCTGCCCGTCAGAGTCAAGCTCATCGGAGCTTACAATCTAGTTAGAACAGTACAGAGTATTAGTCAGTTCAGCGGAGGATACGGTGTGGTACAGTTAGGTACAGCTTGGTCTATGGTTTGGTCATAAATGTAAATGAGGGTTAGGTTAGGATGAGGATGGAACTTAGGATCTGAATGCAACGGTGAAGAGGTGGGTCTTCAAGCTGGATTTGAAGAGGGCCAGGGAGGGTGCCTGGCGCACAGACACAGGTAGGCTATTCCAGGTGTGTGGCGCAACAAGGTGAAAGGAGCGCAATCGGGAGTTCGCAGTGCAGGTGAAAGGCATTGAAAGAAGTGATTTGTTAGCGTAGCGCAAGTTTCATGAGGGGACACAGGGAGAGATATGAGGTATTGAGGAGCCATAGAGTGAATGCACTTATAGGTCAGCAAGAGAAGCTTGAATTGGATGGGGAATTGGACAGGGAGCCAATGAAGTGACTTGAGGAGAGGAGTAATGTGGGCATGGCGAGGCTGGCAGAAGATTAGTCGAGCAGCATGATTTTGTATAGATTGGAGGGGAAGGAGGTCAAGGAGTGGACAAGCGTTTTGGTAGTATGTTCAGAGAGGAAGGGGCGGATTTTGCTGATGTTATAGAGGAAAAAGCAGCAGGTCTTAGCTACAAGCTGGATATGGGCGGAAAAGGAGAGAGAGGCGTCAAAGATAACTCCCAGGTTGCAGGCCGAGGGAACAGGAAGAATAGTAGATCCATCCACATGGACTGAGGGGGAGAGAAGTGGGGGGGGAGGAGTTGGGCGGAAAGACAAGGAGTTCAGTCTTGGCCATGTTCAGTTTCAATCGGCGATAAGACATCCAGGCAGCGATGTCCGAGACAAGCAAAGATCTTGGACTGGGTTGCCGGAGAAATATTAGGTGTAGAGAGGTAGATTTGGGAGTCATCGTCATAGAGATGGTACTGAAAGCCATGGTAAGAGATAAGCGCGCCAAGGCCTTGGGTATAGAGAGAGAAAAGGAGGGGGCCCAAGACAGATCCCTGGGGTACACCTACATGGAGTGGGGTAGGGGAGGAGGAGAAGCCGCTAGAGCATACACTGAATGAGCAATGGGAGAGGTAAGAGAACCAGGATAGTACAGAGTCCTTGGAGCCAAGCGAGGAGAGGGTGGTGAGGAGAAGGTCGTGGTCAACGGTGTCAAAGTCAGCAGAAAGGTCAAGAAGGATGAGGATAGAATAGAGGCCCTTCGATTTAGCCAGGAACAGGGTCATTGGTGACTTTTGTGAGTGCCGTTTCAGTGGAGTGTAGGGGACGGAAGCCTGATTGTAGTGGGTCCAGGAGGGCCTGGGAGGTGAGGAAGTCAAGGCAACGACGGTGGACTGCTCGTTCTAATAATTTGGATATGAAGGGAAGGAGGGAGATGGGCCAATAGTTAGAAGGGCAAGTGGGATCAAGTGAGGGTTTCTTGAGGAGGGGTGTGACAACAGCGTGTTTGAAGTCAGCAGGGACAGTTGCAGTGGAGAGTGAGAGGTTGAGGATATGAGTGATGGAGGGGACAATGGTGAGGGAGATGGAACGTAGGAGATGGGTGGGGATAAGGTCTGATGAACAGGTGGTGGGTTTGGAGGAGGAAAGAAGAAGTGCAGTTTCCTCTTCAGAGATCGGGGGGGGGGGGAGGAGGAGAGGGGTAGCCGGGGAAGTATGGGTGGGGGAGGAGGAATGGGGGAGGGGAGGTGGATGAGGGGGTAGGGAATTGGAGGGTAATTTTGAGAATTTTGTCATGGAAGTAGTCGGCTAGGGTTTGGGCAGAGAGGGAGGGCGGGATCGGGGGTGGGAGGACCTTGAGGAGAGAATTGAGGGTATTAAAGAGTGGGTCAGAGTTAAGGGAATTGGTCAGATGGATGTAGTAGTCTTGTTTGGCAAGTGCTAGGGCTGACTGGAAGAAGACAGGCATGAATTTGAAGTATAGGAGGTCTTCCAGGGAGTGGGATTTGGACCAGGCAGAACGGGCACAGATGCATAGTTAACGGGTTGTGGGTGAAAGCTAGGGTTGGGGGGTAGATCGTTTTACAGGACGTGAGGTGGGAGGGGCAAGAGTGTCAAGGGCTGAAGATAGTGTAGCATTGTATGAGGATAATTCTTCGTCAGACTCGGAGTATAAAATAGAGGAAAGAGATGGAGAAATGGTGGAAGAGAGAGTCAGGGGGTTAATATTATGAAGGTTTCTAAAAAGGTCAGAGGAGACAGGTTGGGATGGCGGAAGCTGAAGAGTAAATGTTAGTAGGTGATGATCAGATGAGGGAAGGATTGATTTGTGGAAGTTTGAGGGAGAGGAATTGGAGAAGAGTATTAGATTGAGGCAATGGCCGTGTAGGTGTGTGGGGGCAGTGGAGCAGAGTTGAAGGTCGAACGAGGAGGTAAGAGCGAGGAACTTTGAGGCATGGGGGTCAGAGGGGTTCTCGACATGAATGTTGAAATCACCAAGAATAAGAGTGGGGGAGGAGGGATCCATAAAGATAGAAAGCCAGGAGTCGAAGTCAGTGATGAAGGCTGACTTGGAGCTGTCGGGTGGGCGACAGATAACAGCTACATGGAGGGGAAGTAGTGTGAGGAGGCGAATGGAGTGGACTTCAAAGGAAAGGGGGGAGTGTGATTGGGGTGGCAGGAAGGGTTGGAATTGGCAGGAGGGGGAAAGTAGGAGGCCAACACCACCATTGCGGCCAGTGGATCGAGGTTTATGGGAGAATTGGTAGCCCCCACAGCAGAGAGAGGCAATGGATGCGGTGTCATCTGGGGGGAGCTAGGTCTCGGTCAGGGCAAGAAGGTGTAGGGCATTAGAGATGAAGAGATTGTGAATAAAGAGTAGTTATTCACCTGTAACAGGTGTTCTCCAGGAGCAGCAGGAATCAGTCCTCACACATGGGTGTCATCGGCGCAGATGAAGCCCCAGCGGAGCATTTCCCCAGCTTTCTATGAAAGCCTTTGGGAATGCAGGCACGCATGCGCGGTTCCCTTCCCGCCTAAAGGTGCCATCTTACCTCAGTCAAATGACATAGCTAAGAACAGCACACAAAAATGAAAAATAAACTATGTACAACTGCAACTCCAAGGGGAGGAGGGAGGGTTGTGAGGACTGATTCCTGCTGCTCCTGGAGAACACCTGTTACAGGTGAGTAACTACTCTTTCTCCAGGACCAAGCAGGAAGTCAGTCCTCCCATATGGGTGACTCCCAAGCTCTGGGCTACCGAGGAACCCAGGCTGAACAAGAGAACTCCCTCTAGTCCCAGCAGCAAAGAAAGGCTTTTCAAGGACACAACCTCCACCGGTAGCCCAACAGAGGGCAGGAGGGCAGGAGTTGCCTAAACCTCAAAGAGATTCCGGAGTACTTCTTGGCCAAAAGCACTGTCCCTACGGGACTCCCTCTCCAGGCAGTAATGGGCCGCAAAAGTCTGGCTTGAAGACCAAGTTGAAGCCCTGCAGATGTCTACCAAGGGCACAGAGCGGAGATGAGCCACTGAGGCAGCCATTGCCCTGACTCGGTGGGCCGTAACCCGACCCTGCAAAGGAAGGTCAGCTGCCTTATAAGCCCAGGTGTTACAGTCAGCTACCCAGATGGACAAGGTACGCTTGGACACAGCCAACCCCAACTTATTGGTGTCAAAGGAGACGAAGAGCTGGGTAGCCCTTCTATGCCCCTGCATACGGTCAAGGTAGAAGGATAAGGCCCTCCTACAGTCCAGGGTATGCAGGACTGCTTCAGCCTGGCTTGCATGAGGCCTAGGGAAGAATGTTGGAAGAACCACCTCCTGGTTGAGGTGAAAAGAGGAGACAACCTTAGGGAGGAACTTGGGATGAGTCCTAAGGACTACCCTGTTCCTGTAAATCCTGGTGTAAGGCCTATCACAGACCAGGGCCTGAAGCTCACTTACTCGCCTAGCCGAGGTAAAGGCTATCAGGAAGAGTGTCTTCCAGGAGAGGAAGCGTAGTGGACAAGTAGCCATTGGCTCAAAAGGTGGGCGAGTCAGTTGCTGCAAGACCACATTCAGCTCCCACTCAGGGGCAGGAGGACGGATGGGAAGCTTGAGCAAAAGCAAGCCCCTAAGAAAGCGGGACACCAAGGGGTGACCAGACAGAGAATGTCCCTCCACCAGAAAGTGGTGAGCTGCTAGAGCTGAGAGGTGGACCCGAACAGAATTGGATTTAAGACCTTGATTTGACAAGTGCAGTAAGTACTGAAGGACTACTGGCACAGTACAGGAGAAAAGATCTTCTGTACGTAGCTGACACCACACAGAAAACCTTTTCCATTTGAGAGCATAGGTTTTTCTAGTGGACTGTTTCCTAGAGGCTAGGACAACCTCCTCAACATCCTGAGGCAGGCCCCAGGGAGCCAAAACTACCCTTGCAGCCTCCAGGCCATCAAATTGAGAGCTTTGAGATTGGGGTGCAGAAGGGAACCCTGCTCCTGTGAGAGAAGGTCGGGTTGCAACCCCAGAGGTAGTGGAGGATCCACCGCCAGTTGAAGCAGAAGAGGAAACCAAGGCCTTGCCCTGAAGAATCTTGAAGAGAGTTCGGGCCACCAAGGGCGTGGGAGGAAACGCATAGAGGAGGCCCTGAGACCAGGATATCAGAAAAGCATCCGCTGCTATCCGCAGAGGATGTGGTTGCCTGGAGCAGAACTTTGGCAGTTGCTTGTTCATGGGGCTGGCAAAGAGATCTATCAAAGGGAGACCCCATTTCAGGAAGATCTTCTGAACCACTGAAGGATGCAGCTGCCACTCGTGGGGCTGCAGTATTCTGCTTAATCTGTCTGCCAGGTAGTTGTCCTGGCCTGGAAGGTACACAGCCTTGAGGAGCATGTTGTGCTTGAGGGCAAAAGAACAAAGGTCCTGAGCCTCCCGAAAAAGGATCCTGGACCCAGTTCCGCCCTGTTTGTTCACATAAAACATGGCAACTTGGTTGTCTGTCTGAATTAAGACAGACTGTTGAGCCAAGGTAGGAGTGAAAGCTTTGAGTGCTAATCGAATAGCTCTGAGTTCGAGGAGATTGATCTGCTGTGCAGCTTCCCAGGGAGACCACAGGCCCTGGGTGCACTTGCCCAGACAATGAGCTCCCCAGCCTTGCAGGGAGGCGTCTGTGGTCATCACTACTGTGTACCCTGGAATCTGAAAAGGCACCCCCTTCAGTAGATTCGGTGGGTGCAGCCACCAGTTGAGGGAGTGCAGAAATGGTCTGGACACCCTTATCCTGTCTCTGAGGCTGCCTGTGGCCTGTGACTACTGAGCCCGAAGGCACCACTGTGCAGGCCTCATATGAAGCCTGGCATTGGGGGTCACATGTACTGTCAAAGCCATGTGGCCTAGAAGCCTCAGGCAGAGTCTGGCGGAGACCAGGGACCTGCTGAGAAACTGATTTGCCAAGGCCATCAACCTTTGGGCCCTGTCTACTGGCAAGAAAGCCTTTGCCAGCAGAGTCCAGCCTTGCTCCTATGAACTCCAAGTTCTGGGAGGGGAGCAAAGTGGACTTTGCGAAGTTTATGACAAACCCCAGCCTTTGGAAAAGAGCAATAGTGCTGAGGGTGGCTTGTTTGGCCTCCTGGCACGTCTGACCCCTGATGAGCCAGTCGTCCAGATAGAGGAAGACAAAGATGCCCTGGTTTCTCAGGTAGGCCGCCACCACTGCTAGGCACTTTGTGAAGACTCAGGGGGCGGAGGTGAGGCCGAAAGGCAGCACTCTGTACTGATAATGGTTTCCTCCCACAATGAACCTGAGGTACTTTCTGTCTGGATGAATGAGGATGTGAGTGTACACATCCTTTAGATCTAAGGAGCATAGCCAATCTCCCTGCTGGAGGTAGGGCAGAAGTGTCCCAAAAGTAAGCATCTTGAACTTCTCCTTCACTAGGAACTTGTTGAGGTTCCTGAGGTCCAGAATGGGTCGAAGGCCATCGGTTCTTTTGGGCACCAGGAAATACCTGGAGTAGAAACCGTGACCTTGTAAGTGGGGAGGCACAGGCTCCACCGCCCTGTCCACCAACAGACCATGAAGCTCTTGCAGAAGAAGGTCTGTGTGCAGGGGAGGCCTTGGAGGCTCCCCTGGAAAATATAGTGGAGGCAGTTGGTGAAAATGGAGGGCATAGCCCTTGTGGACTATCTCCAGAACCCAACTGTCCCCGGTGATAAGGGGCCACTGGTGGGCAAAGAGGGCGAGGCGACCTCCTGTGCAGGGTTGGGAGAGCAGTGGAGGAGAGGCTACGCTCAAGGAGTCAAAAACCCCCACCCTGCTGAGTGGTAGCAGGGGCCTGAGGCTTGGGGGTCCTCTGCCTACGGGGCCCATTACCCTGGCCCTTGGCTTGCTGACCCTGGGGGCAGCTTGGGCAGCCTGATATTGCGGGTACTGTTTGTAGGCAGTGCCCTTCCCTCGGGTAAAAGGGCTTTTTACCCAAGCCCTTCTTTTTATGAGAAGGGGCAGAGGTCTTCCTCGACAGCCTTGTCCGTGTGAGGTGCTCAGTTTCGAGCTGAGCGGCCTTCTCGGTCATGGGCTTGCCAAAAAGGTTTTCACCTCGGCAAGGGACATCAACCAACTTGTCCTGAACCCATGGCTCGAGGTCCGATGACTGCAGCCATGCCTGGCGTCGAGCAGCGATGCCGGCTGCCGCAACTTGGGCCGAAGCCTCGAAGACATCGTAGGCGGCGCGGGACATGAACTTCGAGCAGTCCCAAATCCCCGAGGACAAGGACATAATCTCTGCAAGGGTTCCCCGGAGAGACCAGCAGAGAACCCGGCCAACTCCTTGGCCAGATCCCGCAAGTACATGCCCATGTACAGCTGGTAAGACTGGACATGGCAAGCAAGCATCGAGCCATGGAAGCACTTTCTACCGATGCCATCGGGGTTCTGGGCCTCCCTGCCAGGGGGCACCGCGGAGTGCATCTTCTGGCTCTTCAGACGATGCATGGCCGATTCCACAACCATAGAATGGTGTGGTAGCTGTGCCTTCTGAAAAACAGGGCTCTTTCGGAGTCGATAGATTGAATCGACTCGCTTGCTGAGAACCGGTGCCGAGGCCGGTGCCTCCCACATACGGAAGAGGAGCCGTTCCAGCATCGGAGGAACTGGAACAGTAAAGGCCTCCTTCGGAGGAGAGTCATACTGTAGGGCCTCGAGCTCCTCCTCGGGGTCTGCCGGAATAGCTATGGCAGCGGCCATATCCCGGACGAACTCCGAGAACCGAGTATCCTCCGGAGGGGACCTACTCCGGGGCTCAGACTGCGGTGCGTCCGACGGGACGCACCGAGTCTTGAAGGTATCAGGAGACTCCTCCTCCTCCGTCTCCCAAGCTGACTCGTCCGAGGAGTCGTCAGGGTCCGACCCCGCGGGGCCCTGGAGCACCCGCCCCGACGCCGGAGGCACCGGCGTCGACGCCCTCGGTCCCAAACAGGAGGTCGAGGGAGACCGCGACCGAGGTCGACTCCGAGCCACGATGGACTCGAGTATCGGCTCGGTCTCCGGGGTCGACTTCGAAGTCGATGTCCCGGTGGTCGGGGCAGATGCACCAGACAGGCTGGCCATCAGTGCCTGCTGCTGCTCCATGAAGGCAGACAATCTGCTCTCCAAGGCTGCCATCCTGAGACTCAGCTCGGGAGACGCAGCAGCCACCGACTCGGGCCCCGGCGGCGCCGGGCCCGACGTCGGCTCCCTGGGAGGAGAGTCCTTGAGGACTATGGGGCTTACGTGTCCAGCAGACGCCGGCTCCACGCGAGGAACTTTTGCAGGCTTCTCGTGTTCCACGGGCCCGGGGCGACGGTCGGGGGTCTTAGACCTGGCCCTCGAGGAGCCAGGGACCTCCGACGACGACGCCCTCGCGAGCCGCTTCCTCCTCTTGCATTCCCGGTTGGGGGATCCCCTGTTCGAGGAGCTTCGACGGCGCTCGGGATCAGAATCCCGAGATGTCGAGGCCTCAGACGAGGTCCGGGCCCAGCCGGAGGCTGAGTCCGAGAAAAGCCTTTCTTTTTGCTGCTGTCGACTTCTGAGTGCCTTGGAAGACATCTTTCCACATGGCCCGCACGACTTAGGGTCATGGTCGGGGCCGAGGCACCGAAGGCAGCAGTCGTGTGTTGGTGAGAGACATCAATTTCTTACACCGATCACACTTTTTAAAACCGCTGGAAGCCATCGGGGAAAAAAAAGAGTCCCCGCGAGGTCAAAGGACTGGCCTTCCAGGGAAAAATGGAAAAAGGGCGCGAACGCCAGCCACGAAGGGCAAAAACCGAAAAAGAAGAATCGGGCTCGATACCGGTGTACCGAACCCGGCAGGAGGGGAACCGGCGTCAAACCGGGAGAAAGAAATAGCGAAAATCGCCGAAAGAAATCTAATTTTAACCGGGAGAACAGGACACACGTCCGGTGGGCTTCACAGAAAAAAAGAGACTTTGAGGTAAGATGGCACCTTTAGGCGGGAAGGGAACCGCGCATGCGTGCCTGCATTCCCAAAGGCTTTCATAGAAAGCTGGGGAAATGCTCCGCTGGGGCTTCATCGGCGCCGATGACACCCATATGTGAGGACTGACTTCCTGCTTGGTCCTGGAGAAAAGTAGTATTTTTAATGACTGAGCATGCGTTCCATAGGACGCAAGTAAACGGGAGAGCGGAGGGGGAGAGGAGAGGGATATGGATAAGATTAGATAAGTTACGTGTGGATATCTTATTAGAGTAGCGTGGGGGTCTGTTTCTAGGGCAGTACCGAGATTTCTTATCAAAGAAGCGTGGGGGTCTATTTCTGGGGTAGAACCGAGATTTGGAGGGAGTAGGGTGTGGGTGGATATGCCTGGGTGTATGTGCTTTCCAAGAGGGACATGAGGGGGGGGGGGGAGTGAGGAATAAATTGATGGTATCAGATAGGTTATGTGGGGGATCATATTTGGGGGTAGGGTTGGAGTTGAAATGAAAAGTTGAGTGACTGTGGGATAAATGGGAAAGGGTGGAAGGAGGGAGGAGCAGGATGTGGATGAGATTAGATAGGGCACGTGAGGAACTTTCTTTAGTATGGGAGAGAAATTGGGGAGGGGGGGGCCAGGGTTGGGATTGATGTTACCTGATGAGAGAAGGAGAATGAGTATAAGAGAGCGAGGTAAAGTGGAGGTAGTACGGCGGAAGCGAGGATGGGGCTGCCTAAGAGAGAGGGGGGTTGGTTGAATGCGGTGGATGGTGTGAAGAAGCTCAAGAGCAGGTGCTAGGCTAGGGGGCAGAACAGAGGGAGAAGTGAGGAAGGTAGAGGGGGGCAGGTTGAATGCGGGGAATAGTATGGAGAGGCTCCGGAGCAGGTGCTAGACTAGGGGGAAGAGTGGAGGGAGAAATGAGGGGGGTAGGGGAACGAGGGGGGAGGATGTTGATAGGAAGGGGGGCAGCTGGGGAGGAAAATGGGGAGGAAGAGAATGACAATGAAATGTGGGGCCATGGTAGTGGGCAGCAAGGTTTGAACAAACAATGGGTAGGAGTTCTGTGCGGACAATGGGTAACAGTTCTATGCAGGGAGTGCTAACAGTTCAAGCTCTAAGCAACAATGGTAGGAGTTCAAGCAGCAGTGAGTAACAGTTCTACGCAGGCAATGGTAGCAGTTCAAGCAGCAGTGAGTAATAGTTCTAAGCAGGCAATGGTAGCAGTTCAAGCAGTTCAGTTCAAGCTCTAAGCAACAGTGGTAGCGGTTCTATAGAGGCAGTGGTAGCAAATTCGGGCAGTAATGGGTAACAGATTCTACGCTGGCGATGGTAACAGTACAAGCCCCAAGCAACAATGGTAGCGATCGTGCTCACTTAGAACCAGGGGGCTGCGGTGAAATGGAGGAGCAGGATGGATGGACCACACCAGAGCACCCCCGGGCCCGCACCTAAGGGCCACGCCAAAGAGCCCTCTGGCGAGGCCCTCAGGTGCGGGTGCGCCGGCAGGAGCACGCCGCTTAAAGGGCCGCCTGCCCTTTGATCCTCCGGCAGCGTGCGATGATGGCTCCGGCTGGAGGAGCACGCCGCTTAAAGGGCCGCCTGCCCTTTGATCCTCCGGCGGTGTGCGATGATGGCTCCGGCTGGAGCAGGAGCACGCCGCTTAAAGGGCCACCTGCCCTTTGATCCTCCGGCAGCTGCTCCTGCCTGACTTCTGTCCTCATCTGGGTCAAAAACCTGAAAGATGACCATCTGATTCACAGGGACACTGAAGACTACCTTTGATAGAAACGACAGCACTGATCACTACCTTTTATTTATTTATGTATTATTTTTGTGGTTTTTATACCGCTTATTCGGTGAATCAAAGTGGTTTACAGAGAACAAGGATATACAAACAACATAGTCAACATTAATTGAGTGAATACAAATAACCAAGGGAAAGCATAAGTAACAAGGTTAGACATAAGTAATGTTGCAAGGTCCATACAAGCTACACTGGAACTAGGATACAATGACTCTTGGACAGGGTTGGGAACAACAAAGTTGCACAGGATACTGAACTAGGAGGAAACTAAATGAGTTCAGGTGTTAGCATCAAAACTGGGTAGGAACATATATATATGTTAGTGTAGAAAGATGTTCTGCAAGTTATGTAGGGCAAGTATTCAGGCAGTCTAAATTCTTCCCGAAATGCTCTGCAAATGTGTATCTTGAGCTGTTTTCTGAATGTTAAGAGGTCGGTATGCTTCTTAATTTTTCTGGTTGTGAGTTTCACAGTGTTGGTGCATAGAACGAGAAGGCTCTCCTGTACTTTTCTAAAATCCATAGGCATTTTTAAGGTATTCTGTGTTCAGTCTCTTCTTGGTTCTGCTTTTTTGAATTATTTGTATGAATGACTCTAGGTGTGTTGCAGATAAGTTGTGTAATATCTTGAAGGTAATTATTAGGACTTTATACTTAATTCTGCTGGCTATTGGGGACCAGTGAAGCAGGTATAGTATTGGTGTGATTCTTTCCATCTTTCGTGCTCTATGAATAAGTCGGGCGGCGATGTGTTGATGTAGGGCTTGTTTTGACAGACCTTGGAGAATGCAGCACTGTGCACAAGTCCTGGGGAGATAAAAGTGATCTTAAGTGTTGAAAGGTCCTGATCTTGTTGTAAATCGCTCTAATGATATTGGCAATATGAGTGGTTAGGTTTAGATTCTGGTCTAAGATTATTCCAAGGTATCTTGTCTCTTGCTTAACTGCCAATATTGCCTCACTTAATTTTATTGTTGCTGGCAGGGAAAAAGCCTTATCCTTGGTGATAAATAGTACATCCTTCTTATTAGTTTATTGAAAGATTGTGGGTTTTGAGTCATTGAGTTACCTCACTGAAACATGTGACTATATGATGGAGATTGGGGTTTGATTTGTTATATGGAAGATGTAACGTAACATCATTGGCATAAATGTGGTAGTTTACCTTGTGCCCCTGTATGATGCTGCAGATCAGTTGTGTATGTGTATATATATGTATGTGTATATATATATATATATATATATATATATATATATATATGTGTGTATATATATATATGTATAGTAAGGCCAAGAGGAGTAAGGCCTTGTAGGATTACTTGTAGCTGTTTTTATGGCGTAGAAGTGTCTCTGCATATTTTCACCTGTTGAGTGCAATCTCATAAGTAAAATTTGAACTATAGTAAAATTGTTCCATCAATACCAATCTGTTGTATTCTTGATATTAGGAGATGGTGGCAAATTGAGTCAAAAGCATATGCAATATCTAAGAATATTAGTATAAATACCTGTTTTGGTTTTTCTATTCGCTTTATTAGTTTGTCTAAAAGATGTAAGGAGGGCTTCCACTCCATGGCATGGGCTGGGCTAAATCCATGTTGATGCAGATCCAGTGGGGCATAGTTATCTGTGTGTTCCTGGAGGTGGCGTTGGACTACCTTTTCAATTATTTTTCCTATAAAAGGTAGGCTTGATATTGTTCTGTATGAGCTTGGAGTAGTCTTGTCTAGTGCCACATTCTTTAGGATTGGACTTATTGATGCTCTTTTGAGGTCTATAGGCATGAGGCCTAGGATTAGGGAAAGTTGGATTATTTTGAGAAGAGTGGGTGCCATTTCCAGTCATGCAATTTTGACCCAGCTGACAGGGCATGGGTCAAGCGGAAAGGCTGTAGTATTAAGGTTAGTAATTATTTCTTGCAGTTGCTCTATGTTGATTTGTGTGAGTGTATGCTATGATATGGAAGTAGTATTGCAATTGTGGAGTGGAGTGGAGTGGAGTGGAGGAGTGGCCTAGTGGTTGGGGCAAGGTACTTCAGGCCGGAAGGTCGGGGGTTCAAATCCCACTAGAGGCCAGCAACCTTGGGCCGGAAGGACTGGGGTTTCTAGTCCCACAGGTGCTCCTTGTGGTCTTGAGCAAGCCACTTAACCCTCCATAGCCCATGTTCCCTGTAAAATAGTTATCTGTGTGCTGTGCTTTCCTGTCTAATCAATATGTTTATACCTCAAAAATTTCCTGTCATGATTTGACAATTTCCAATCTGTAATCAAACCGCTGCTGATCGCTGGAAGTAGCGGTATACAAATGTATACTAAATAAATAAATTCAGTCAAAGATGATACTATCGCTGCTATTGTTACTTTACTCCTGTAGTAATTGGTTAGTGACTCTGGACTGATGGTAAATTCTCCTTCTAATTTGAATGCACATACTAGGGATTTGACAATTTCAAACAGTTCCTTATGGCGGTTTAATGATTTCATAATGCATCTTGTGTGATAGTCCTTCCTTTAGTTGATGTTGTCATGACAGTCTGAATAGATGCTGGTCATGAGGTAACTTTGTATGTCTCCACTATGTTCTAGCCTTCTTAGATGTCTTCTTATTATCTTAGCTCGTGTGTGTAGCAAATTGCATTATGTTTATGACTTCTATGGGATCTTATTTGTCTGGCTGTTGCTGCTCTGCTTATTACTTGTTGTTCATGACGTAGTCTGTTATAATTGGAAACTTGTTCCTTACAGAGCGAGCATTAATCAGAGCACATTTTAGGCTTGTAGTTGAGCAAAAATTAGGGCACTGTGACTGTTTGCAAGTTGGAATATGGATTAGTCTGTCATTGTGACCATGTTTGCTGTATAATTTGTAGTGAGCTATATTTGTTTTGCTGCAGTTCTAAGCTGTGGATGACTGGGGTATGGCTGAGGATTTAGTGTGAGCGAGCAGGAGTGTGTTGCCAGCAGTATGACTATTAAAGTAATTTAGATAAATGATAAGTGCTTTATCTCCAATTTATAATTGCAGACGAGGTGCTATGCTATAACAATATACAAGTTTAGGTAGGAAATGGGAGAGTGCACTCGTCTGAATGTGTGCAGCTTGGTCAGAAGTGTTATACCAGAAGAGATGGCAGGTCAGTCTTCTTTTCACCACTCAGTTCCCTGCTAAGGGCTACACCTAAGAATCCTTTGGAGAGGGCCTTTAGGCACGGCACGCCTAGGTAGCGCAGTGAAACTTATAGCTGGTCGCCAGAGGGTGACGTTACAGAGAAGAGAGGAGCTTACCTAAATGCTCTCTGCGCTCACTCATTCCTTTGTTTCTTCAGTGTAAAAAGGCCCCAGGACAGCTGGAGATCTCCAGTTGAAAGACTGGGGCTGTAATCTTCCCTGTGATTCTTCTAATGTGATCCCCAATCTGGCTATAGAGCTCCGGTGGAAGGAGGAGGCAGTGATCCCTTTTTCATGTACCCAGGAGTGTAAGGTGAGCTCTGAGGGGAGACCGTGGGCTGCAATCCTCTTCTTCTCATTGCCCCCGATCCCTGCCAATTTCTTTGGAAATCACCAAGAAGGCCTCTCAACACAACCAAGCCTGCAACTATGAAACTGCCTGGCCTAACAGACGGCCACCAGAAACACTGCTTTCAAAGTCAAATCCTTGCGGGATGACAACCAGAACAGCTCAAAGGGGACCTTAACCAGAGCCAAAGAACCAAGTTCAGATCTCAAGGGGACATCAACAGTAATGCCTCACCCCCATAACAATTGCCCAGCTTCGGGGTGTGCTGCTAGAGGGCGCCAACCCTCCATAGTACACAACTGCTGTCATCTGCACTCACAGAGTTCAAGGCTAATCCCTTCTCTAAGCCACCCTGAAGGAAGTCCACAATATCCGGGCAAGGAGGACTGTGATGCCTCCACCTCCCTATCCTCATGCCAGACTTCAAATATCCTCTACACACATATGTAGGCCAAGGAGGTGGACCTCTTCTAAACCTGCAGCAGAGTAGATATTACTCCTCATGAGTAACTCCCCTTCAGAAACATCACCCTTTCAAGAGCCAATCCATGTCCTCTACCTGAACTGGCCCCTGAAAGAAAAGACTGTCTGGCCCCCAAAGTGGCATCGGCTCCACCACCTGCCTCATGAAGTCACCACATCATGGCCTCCTGGACCAATCTGGGGCTAGCAACACCACAAGCCCCAGATGGTTCCCATTCAAAAATGTGCAATGCATAAGAACTTGTTAACCCACTTGGTAGGGTGAAAGCAACCCTCCTTTTTGGGTACTACAAAGTAAGTAGAGATCCTGACCAAGCCTTACTCCTCTTGAGACAATGGAAGCACTGCCTCCAGAGCCAACATTCTGTCCAATGTTAACTGAACTGCCCTTACCTTATGTGGGGTCTTGCAAAGGGACTCCAGGAACATGTCAGAAAGCAAATGAGCGATCATGAGGGTATAGCTTTTGCATCATCTCCAGCACCCATTGGTTGAAAGTGACCTGGATCCACTTGTCAGAGAACCTTTGCAGATATCCATCAACCTGCAACCCCGAGAGGTGGGTCCCTGCACCTTCCCTGGGCCTCCTCGCACCCTCTTCTTGACCACCTTTGCAGCCTCTCCAAAAGGACCAAGTCTTTGACAGATACAAGCTTCTCTGATATCCCGTTGATCTCCGAAGACAGAATCGCCTAGCGTCAAGTAGCCAGCTTTTTGTTGAAGAGGACTGACCTGTCCCCCGGAGTTTGTCCTCTGGGAGCTCAGGCACTTTGAACTTGCTCAGCTCTTTAACCAATTTCTTGAGAACCTCACTAAAGAGAAGTTTTGCCTTGAAGGGGAAGTTGCTAAGGTGTGTCTTTGAGGCCATATCCACCAAACAATTCCTAAGCCACAACAGGATACATACTGTTACCACCGTGCCCATATTTTTTCACTGATACCCAAATCAAATCGTAAAGGGCATCTGCTAATAAGGCAGACCTCACCTCCAGGATACACTGCTTCTGAGGGTCCTTCTGTTGATTCCACCACAGCCTCATCCAGTAGCTGCAGCATCCATTGCAAACAAACCCTTGCCACATTGCTACCGCAGATCACCACCTGCAGCACCATCACTGACACATCAAAAACCTCCATCCAATGATCCTGGGGGTCCTTTCAAGGCTACACCATCCTCCACAATGATAGTCATCTTCTTGGTGGAGGAGTGGCCTAGTGATTAGGTCAGTAGCAGCCTAGAGCCAGAAAGACCAGGGTTTATATCTCACTGGCTCTCCTTGTAGCCTTGGGCAACCCACTTAACCCTCCATTGCTTCAGGTACAAACTTAGATTTTGAGCCCTTGGGGACAGGAAAATGTACATAGTATCTGAATGTAACTCGCCTTGATCTTCTCCTGAAGCTAAACACTTAAAAATAAATAAAAACTTGGTCATCGCAGCTACCAACACATCCGCTCCAGGCAAACACAACCTCTCTTTTTCAACCTAGAACCTAGATCAGGAGTCGCGGGCCACACAGTGCTTTCTTCATTCAGCTACAGCTGTCATGCCAAGAGGTCCCATACTGAATTCACCATCCCCCACTGCCCAACCTGAGTCCCAAGCCTAGACTGGATGCCTCAGAGCCTGCCTTCTTCCTTCCTCTTTGGCAGAGAAGCGCTGCCCTATCATGGAAACTTTCACACTTTGTTTTTGTTTTGTTTTTTTACTTTATTACCCAGCAAACACCAGCTTCAGAAAAGGAACCTCTGGCTCCTTCCCAGGAATAGGGGAGAGAGAAAGGAGCCCCACAGGATAATTCCCAACGGGAGGAAGGGAGCTGGCCTAACTGGGTTTAGTACCCTCCCAGGCACTTGTGGCTAGCCTCTGCCAGCTCTAGCCCTCTTGTTTAAGGGAATGCACGTTAATCTCACCTTTTCTTTTATCTGCCCTTAGACCTACCAGACTGCACAGGCCTATTCACCTACCATTTGCTGGAGAATGAGAAATACTGGCTGCCTGTGAACTGCAAAGAGTGACATTATCGAACCAGTGCTTCTCATTCCCCATCTGCTCGTAGGAGGGCATAAACCCACACCTCAGGACTGGTCTAGAGGGAAAACGAGGAATTAATATCAATTAGGTTAAGGACAGTGCTTCAGTTCAAAAGCCCTTAATGCATGCTAATAAATGAAAGCAGAGCAAGTGTCCAAGTTCATAGAAGAGTGCATGTGTATGTTTATTAGAGGGCTTCAATTTCTCTCACACTGAGGAAAGAGCAAGGCCTGTAAGATCTCCAAGTACCTAACATGGTGGCTTTTCTCTAATATTTTATGGAAAGCAGAATAAAGGAAGCAAAGTTCAGAGTAAATGTGCTTACAGCAGGGAGCCAAACCAACTTTAGATACTATTCAATTACATCCAGCAGCACTTTTTCATTAAAATCGTTACCATTTCATTCCATTTATTATATACAGACCACCTATCCAATTTTCCTAGGCGGTTTACAATTTTATCAATGAAAATGGATGGTAATCTAGAGAAATATGCCGTCACAGGCAGGAGACAGCGTGGTTACTCACCTGTAACAGGTGTTCTCCAGGGACAGCAGGAATCAGTCCTCACTTATGGGTGAAGTCAGCACCGACGAAGCCCACACAGAGCAATTCCCTAGTTTTCAAAGAAAGCCTTTGGGATTGCCGCCACGCATGCGTGGTCCTCTTCCCGCCCAAAGGTGCCATCTTGCTCAGTCAGGACCCCTAGCTAGAGCCCTACTAAGCAGATTGCAAGGGAAGGACAAAAAACATCAACTCTTCAGGGGAGGAGAGAGGATAGTGAGGATTGATTCCTGCTGTCTCTGGAGAACACCTGTTAGAGGTGAGTGCACTTTCTCCAGGAAAAAGCAGAAAGTCAGTCCTCACTTATGGGACTCCCCAGCTACAGGCTACTGAACCTGTAACCCAAAATGCCTCCGTGAGGCTGTGAGCAGACGTCGATGCCCGAAGGATCCCAAGATCTTGGGTCCCTGGGGCGAAGCTCTCGGTAACCGCCGAAGAAGGGTCATAGGGGAGGAGTTGCTTATACCCCGAACAGATTACAGAGTACAGCCTGGCCGAAGGCGTTGTCCCGGCGGGACTCCCTCTCCAGGCAGTAGTACAAAGCGAAAGTGTTCGCTGAAGACTAAGTCACAGTCCAGCAGATGTCCGTTAGAGGCACTGAGAGCAGCGAAGGCTTGGGCGCCATGCGCGGTGACCCGCCGATCCAGTGGGGCACTCGCCTTTGCTTGGGCGAAGGCGATGCAGTCTGCCACCCAGACAGAGAAGGCACGCTTGGTGACTGCCTGCCCCAGGGGATTGGGGTCATAGGCGACAAAGAGCCAGTCGAACTTGTGATGGTCGGCATGCAGCCTCGGAAAGAAGATCGGCAGGACTATCTCCTGATTGAGATGAAAGTCCAAGACCACCTTTGGTAGGAACTTGGGATGGGTGTGAAGGACCATCCTGTTCCCGTAGAACCTGGTGTATGGAGCCTCAGCCATGAGGGCCTGAAGTTCGTTGACTCGGCGGGCCGAGGTCAAAGCCACCAGGAAGACCACCTTCCAGGAGAGATGCCAAAGCGAGCACGTCGCCATCGGCTCGAAGGGCGCTCAAGTGAACTGCATCAGCACCATGTTGAGGTCCCACTCCGCTGGCAAAGCCCAGATGGGAGGCTTGGAAAGCAGTAGACCCCGCATGAAGCGAGAGATCAAGGGCTGCCCCTAGGGGTTTTCCCTCGACGGGGAGGTGGTTCGCTGAAATGGCATTCAGGTGTACCCTGACCGAAATGGACTTCAACCCTGTCTTTGAGAGGTGGAGAAGGTACTGGAGGATCCACCAGGTAGAGCAGGAGAACAGGTCGATCTGAAGCTCAGAGCACCAGGTCGAGAAATGTCACCACTAAAAGGCATACGCCTGTCTCGTTGAGTCCTTCCTCGACATGAGGAGGATCTCCTCGACATCCTCCGGGAGACGCAGCGGAGCTAAGGCAACCCGTTCAGCCACCAGGCTGCAAAGGACATTGAGGCCAGCTTTGGGTGGAGCACCCGACCCTTCTCCTGCATCAACAGGCCCGGGGCCCAGCCCAGGGGGACGGGGGCTTAGACACGGGCCGGAGGAGAAGCTATGGAGGCCACGAGGATCATCGAAGCTCGATCCCGCTGAGCCTTGTGGAGTGCCCTCACAATGAGAGGAGTGGGAGGGAACGCATAAAGAAGGCCAGAGGTCCAGCTCAAGAGGAACGCATTGGGGGCCATCCTGTTCGGGTGAGGGACCGGGCCGCAGATGCGGGGAAGCTGTGCGTTCGCCGGGCTGGTAATCAGGTCCATGGATGGGGTCCCCCACCGATGGAACAAGACGCCGGCAACCTCCATATCCAAGCGCCACTCGTGTGGGCAGAGGATCCTGCTGAGTTTGTCCGCGAGGACATTCTCCTGGCCGGGGTGGTAGACCGCTCGCAGGTTCATCCCCTGGCAAGACGCAAAGGAGAATCGCCTCTCGGCAGAGGTGGCATGATCCTGTTCCCCCCTCCTGGTTGATATAAAACATGGCTACCCTGTTGTCGGTCTGTACAAACACCGCCTTCCCCCTCAGACCGCCTTCCCCCATCGGACCGCCTGAAGCTCGAGCAGGTTGATCTGCTGCCGAGACTCTTCAGGCGACCACTGCCCCTGAGTGCACAACTGCACCACAGTGGGCTCCCCACCCCAACAGGGAAGCATCCATCGTTAGGACGAGCTTGAGATGCGGGGTCTAGAAGGGTTTCCCCGAAGGAGACTTCGGGGGTCCCGCCACCAACTCAGGGAGTTGTGGAGACTGCGGGGGATCCGGATAGGGTCTCTGAGGTGGCCGGAGGCCTGACTCCATTGTGCCCTGAAGGACCACTGGGCTGTCTGCATGTGCATGCAGACGTGGGGGACCACATGGACGGTAGAGGCCATGTGCCTGAGACGGCATAGCATCGCCGCGCTGTAACCCAAGCCCTGTTTTGGAGATTGGATGCCACGGTCCGAAGGCAGCCTGCACGGTCTGCCGGAAGGAAGGCGGTCACCCGCACCGTGTCAAGATGTGCACCGATGAACTCCAGGGTCTGCACTGGCTCGAGGTGGGACCTGGAGTAGTTAACCAGGAAGCCGAGGCGCTCAAGGAGGAGGATCGTGCATGACGCGACCAGGCGGGCTTCGCCAATCGAGGACCCCATGATGAGCTAGTTGTCGAGGTAGGGGAAGACTGCTATACCCTGCCGCCTGAGGGAGGCAGCAGCCACTGAGAGGCACTTCGTGAAAACCCGTGGTGCAGACGCGAGCCCGAAGGGGAACACACTGTACTGGTAGTGTTCCTCCTGCACCCTGAAGTGCAGGTATTGCCTGTGCTGGGGTGAACCAGGATGTGGGCGTAAGCATCCTTGAGGTCCAAGGAGCATAGCCAATCGCCCTGCTGAAGGAAGGGCAGCAGAATGCCAAGCAATAACATTTTGAACTTCTCCCGCACCAGGAACTTGTTGAGGTTTCTGAGGTCGAGGATGGGGCACAAGCCCCCCATCTTTTTCAGGACAAGAAAGTAGCGGGAGTAGAGCCCCTGACCTCGAAGGTGCAGCGGTACCTTCTCTTCCGCCCTTTGGGCGAGGAGGTTGGACATTCCCACTGCAAGAAGGTCTGGTGCGCGAGGAGCCGAGCAGGCTCCGCTGGGGAGAAGGGTGCCTGTCCAGGCAGAGACGGTATCCGTCTCGGATTACCAGGAGGACCCAGGTGTCCAACATGATCAATGTCCACGCTGGGGCGAACAGGGACAGGCATCCCCCCACCGGCGGAAGAGCTGCCGGGGGGGCGAGAGTCTATACCAACGGCATCAAAATCCCTGCATGGGCTGGGGCGGCACTGGTGGTTGGGCCTTAGGACCTTTGGGCTTACAGTGGCCATGTGTGCCTCCTTTCCCCTGCATGATGGGAGCCGGTGCAGAGGTGGGCGGGAAAGGCGGGTAAACCCAGTAAGGGAGCCCCTTCCTTTGGAAGAACGGCTTCTTAGCCTGCTGCTTTTTCCTAGGGAGGGAGGAGGTTTTGCGCGAGAGACGAGTTTGGGTCACAAACTCCGTTTCTATCTCAGTGGCCTTATCCTCCATCAGTTTATCGAACAGTTGCTCACCAAGGCAAGGGACGCCCAGGAGCTTTTCTTGGACCCACTGCTCCAGGTCCAAAGACTGGAGCCATGCCTGGCGCCGGGCCTCGATCCCGGCCACCGCCACCCAAGCGGAGGACTCAAACCCGTCATACGCGGCGCAGGAAAGGTACTTCAAACACTCTGTGACAGATTTCAGGAGGGTTTGGAACCTTAGGAGGGGTTCCCCTCTGAGGCCCGTGGTGAAACCGCCAAGCTCCTTGGCAAGGTCATGCAGGAACATGCCCATATACAGTTGGTAGGCCTGGATACGGCAAGCGAGCCTGGAATCCTGATAGGCCTTACGCCCTGGGGCATCAAGGGCTCTCGACTCCCTACCTGAGGGGACCAAAGAGTGAGACCTGGCTTTTTTGCTTCCGCATCGCCGACTCCACAACCGTGGAAGTGTGCGGAAGCTGGGTCTTTCGGAATCCCGTGCCATGCTGAACTCTATACATGGTGTCTAGGCGCTTGCTCACAATGGGGACCGAAGCAGGTGTCTCCCACATGCGGAGGAGCAGCCTTGACAATATGGGGGGAACTGGGACAGTAAGAGACTCCTGAGGCTGGCTCATACTGTAGAATATCGAGCTCCTCAGCTCGTGGCTCTTCTTCAGTCTGTGTAGCCAGGCTGAGGGCCCGTGCCATGTCCCGCACAAACGCCAGTTACGATTTGTCCTCAGGCGGCAAACGTCTATGATAGACGGGTGGGGCGGGTCCGAAGGGAGGTCCCTGTGGGCACGGGTTTCCGTGGAAGTATTCCCATCCGATTCCCAACCCGAGAGGTCCGAGGAGGAGTCTGACGGGCAGGCCACCCCGTCCAGAGGCCAAAGTCCACTTGGAGACAGAGGCCTTGGAGGATCGTGCTCCCGTGGACTGGGAAGGCGAGCGAGACCGACGCCGAGGACCCTCACGAAGCCTGTGGCTCTCGGGGGTTTCAAGGGCGGATTTTGGTGTCCCTCTCGAGGGAACCTCGGTCTCAAGGCGCAGGCCAGCCATGCTGGGCATGAGCGCCTGCTGGGTAGCTAAGGCGGCAGAAACGCTGTGCTCTAGTGCCAGCATTCGGGACTCCCACGCGGGCTTGGGACCCTGCAATGCCGACACTGGGGCTATCGGGTCTGGTGTGGAGGAGGAGGGGGGTCCTCACCGGGATGACCCTCAGGAGACCAGGCCCCATCGCCAGAGGCTTCTGTATCTGTACGAGGTACCTTTCGAGGCCGCCCCTTGTCTGACTTTCAAGAACACCGTGGGGGGCGGAGCGACCGAGCGCGGGAGCGCTCG
Source organism: Ichthyophis bannanicus (assembly GCA_033557465.1). Classification (NCBI taxonomy): domain Eukaryota; kingdom Metazoa; phylum Chordata; class Amphibia; order Gymnophiona; family Ichthyophiidae; genus Ichthyophis; species Ichthyophis bannanicus. The sequence continues at coordinate 31,991,889 of CM066034.1, read as the reverse complement.
CACTTATCCGGAGCCCCCAACAGCAACTTTGAGGCCTCCTCCTTCTTACGCCGCTCCACTTCAGGGGAACCCTGGTCGAAGTGCCGCTGAGAACGCGGAGCCGAAGTGGGAGATCCCACCAGCAGAGGGACGACCGAGGGTGCCGCCAAAGGTTCCGGGGCCACCTTCCAGAAAATGTCATCGGACGTCTGCTTACGGCTGAGCAGGGCCTTGGAGGACATTTTCTTACAAAAAGAGCAGAGCTCCGGGTCATGGTCGGCCCCAAGACACCGAAGACAACAGTCATGGGTGTCCGTGAGTGACATGTTCTTGGAGCATCTGTCGCATTTTTAAAAACTGGTGACCATAGGGGCAAAAAGGGCCCCGCTAGGTCGAAGACCTTTGCGGCCAGCGGTTGGGGAAGAAAAAAGGGTGCGAAGCCCGTAACAGGGAAAAAAAAAACTTTTAATGAAGGAAATCCCCTCACTCGAGGAAAAAGGAAGAGCAAGGGAGGACGGAAGAAGACCGGTGCAATCGGAAAAACACAGCCCATAGGCCGAAAATTAAACTATTTTTCCGAGGGACGAGGACGTGCATCCGAAGGGCTCTGCGGAAAAAGGGAGACTGAGCAAGATGGCACCTTTGGGCAGGAAGAGGACAATGCATGCGTGGCAGCAATCCCAAAGGCTTTCTTTGAAAGCTGGCGAATTGCTCCGCGCGGGCTCCGTCGATGCCAACATCACCCATAAGTGAGTTCTGACTTACTGCTTGTTCCTGGAGAAACTTCTGGATCATGGTACTAGCCTGCAATCATTCACTAGGAGTACCACATGATTTTGGTATTCAGCATGGAGCTAGGTTCTCAGTCTCATGCAGAGGGCAAGGAGCACGTATCTGAGTAAACGGCAGGACAGAACAGGACATGCTACTGCCAACCTCCAGTTTGCTGTAAAGGCCGAGGTCCTAAACTACTGGCATTAAAAATCAAAATTTACCATTCCCCTTCAAAAGCCTCATCATCCTCCCTGCCTTTAAAGAGTCAGCACTTACATGTAAGCATTTTGTCTAGAACAGCCAAAGAGATCTGGGGAAAAAAAAGAAAAACAGTAATCATTCATCAAAGGAAAGCCTGAGGAAACAGGTAGCATTAATCCTTCATTTGCAGAGCAGCAAATAGCCCCTCAATGCTACCAAGTACAGATATGATAAAAACCAACAGAGCAACCTGCAAACACCATGATCCCAGGAAAGAAACCAATCTGTACGCAGGTACCCAAAGACACCAGCATTACAAAGTAAACCACAAAACCCCATTCTGTCTATTTACAGCTTAGACCAATGTACTGTCGCTGCCGAAAACTGGCACACCTGGAGTCTGAAATTGCCTTCATGCCTAGGGTTGCCAACTGGCCGGTTTTCAGCCGGCCTGGCCGGTTTTTCCATGGCCAGGCCGGCTGCCGGCGCAGAGGTAAAACCGGCCCTTGAAAAGCCGTTTTTTTGCTCTGGCCGCAAGATCGGGAGTGGCCAGAGCAAAAAACCGGCTTTTCTCCCAACCCATCCAAAAAAAACAAACCCTTCCCCGGGGCGGCCCACACACCGGAGGGCTTCAGAGGGAGCCGGGGAAGCCCGCGCGAGGCCCCGGCTCCCTCTGTACAGCCGCCAGCGTGAAGAGCCTTTTCCTTCACGCTGGCGGCTGTTTCTGTAAAGCCGCGATTGATGGGAAAGGTTAAAGGTAATACCCTTTAACCTTTCCCAGCATTCGCGGCTTAACAGAAACAGCCGCCAGCGTGAAGGAAAAGGCTCTTCACACTGGCGGCTGTACAGAGGGAGCCAGGGCCTCGCGCGGGCTTCCCCAGCTCACTCTAAAGCCTCAGACAGCCGCAGTGGGGGGGGGGGGGGGGGGGGGGGAGGCCAAGGACTGCATGGGCTGTGATGGGGGGGGGAGGACTTGGACTGGAAATGGGTTGTGATGGGGGGGGACCTAGACAGGAAAAGGGCTATTGGGGGGGGGCAAAAGGAATGGAAAGAAATGTGATGTGATGGGGGGGGACCTGGACTGTAAAAGGGCTATGGGGGGGGGACGACATGGACTGGAAATGGGTTGTGATGGGGAGGGGGACCTGGACTGGAAAAGGGCTATGGGGGGGGGGAAACTTGGACTGGAAATGGGCTATGGTGGAGGGAGGGGGAACTTGGACTGGAAATAGGCTGTGATTAGAGGGGCTAGGACTGCAAATGGGCTGTGATGGTGCGGGGGGACTCGGACTGCAAATGGGCTGTGATTGGGGGGGGGGCTAGGACTGGAAATGGTCTGTGATGTGAGGGCTAGCACTGGAAATGGGCTGACGAAGAGCTGGAATAGGACTGGAAATGGGCTGATGTGGGGCATGGGAGAATGGGTCTAGAAGGGAGTGGATGCTGGGTGGGTCTAGAACTATAAGAGAACTGATTTTGGGGGAGGACTAGAATAGATGGGGAATGAGAATGGAGAGGGGAAAAATATTTTGTGTGGAAGAAAAGTCTATGATGGGCTGGGTATTGGGAGAGTAAGAGGGACTTGAGAATGGAAGGGTGAAATTTAAATAGATGATAAAGGAATAAGGAAAGAATTGGGGGAAAAAGCAAAAGGGAAACAATCAGTATGTTAAAGCAGAAATAGAGAGAGAATGGAAAAGAGAAGGAAGGACAAATGGATAGCTCGCAGAAGACACAAAGAAACCAGAAGAAAGTGACTGGAGCAATTGCAACTGAAAAATAAAATGCCCAAACAGAAGGTAGAAAAATATTTTTTATTTTGAATTTATTAACTGGAATATGTCTGGTCTGGGAAGTGTGTATTGCTAACATCTTTGCGTTTTTCTTTAGTGCAAGAGGAAATGACTTTATAGTTTTATTTCTCCAGTGTTGTACATTTCATGTTTGGATTTTGGGGTTCCCAGTTTAATTATTATCTGACCAAGAAAGTTAGCCTACACGTATCCTCAGTAATTTTTGGGGGTGGGGCTGGGGGTGGGGCAGGGGTGGGACTAGGGGCGGAGAATGGGTGGAGCATGGCGAGCCACAGGTGTCGGGTTTTTCTTGGTGAAAAAGTTGGTAACCCTATTCATGCCACAGATTAATGAACATTTAGATTCAGGTTTTTAATTTAGTTTATATTTTTGTAGAGGGACACAATCAGAGATATCACTGTGACCATGGATTGCATCAGTCAGATTCTCTTCCAGGCAGGTTTGCCAGATAGTCACAGTAGTTCTAATCAAAATAGAGTTGAAAAATAGCCCAAAACCATGACTCATCCTTGGCCACGCCCTCTTTTTTCATCCACATCCTCATTTACCATAATTGGTTGATCTGGCAGCGAATCAGGTGTGGCCGTGCCCACTCTGCCATGTGGTCATGCCCTTCCTTGATTGGCTGCCAAATTCCAGCCAATCATTCCTATCTTACTGCATCACACTGGTCAGCTGCTCTGGGTTCCTACCAATAAGATACAGGTAAGGAATGTGGCCAATTTTTTTCACTGTTATTTCCTTTATTTTCTACAGATTTCTCCCACAAAACAGCAGGAAAAATCACCCAAAAAAGCATAACCCACAAATATTTCCCACAGACCAGGAAAAAGCATCACCCAATTGGACAGGAAAACCACAGAAAAGTTAGAAACTGCTCCGAGGACCATCCAAAAGGTCCTTGATGCCCTTGGCCTAGATGAACCTTAAAGCCATGCAACCCCCCACCCTCCCAAGCGTATTATGGCAATCTGCTGTCTGAAGAAAGAGCTGAAATGGTGCCCTGCCCTCAGGCACCCAAAAGGGAGGGCTACCTCAGAGCTCTAGTGAGAAAGGAAGAAGGGGGGTTGAGAAAGACCCCTCATTCAGAATATTGCCCAGGTAGTTGCCCTAAGGAAACAAAGAGAATGCAACTTATATTTCCAGGCTACATAACACATTAATTAAAACTCTTCAACCACTGGTTATACTCCGCACAAACCGAGGATATTTAATTCAGTTAAATTATGTACTCTAGCGTAGCAGATAAACGAGTGAAGAAAGAAACACCCAAGGAGAAGGAAACAACGGTTTAATGTGCACAGACCCAGATAAAATAGTTTTTCCAAATTCTGGGCCCCCACCAGAGGGCTCAGAGAGATTATATAGACTTCTTATCAGGTTATTACAGCATTTCTTCATGATTGGTCACTTTATTACAGTATAGTCCCGATTGGAGAAAGTCTACTGTACTCTTATCTCTAGCAAAGCAGAGGAAGAGTAGTTATCTCTAGCAAGCAGAGAGAGCAGCAGGACAAAGGAAAAGGGGAGGGATGAGCATGTACCAGGATATGGAGTGGAGGAGTGGCCTAGTGGTTGGGGCAAGGTACTTCAGGCCGGAAGGTCGGGGGTTCAAATCCCACTAGAGGAAAGCAACCTTGGGCCGGAAGGACTGGGGTTTCTAATCCCACAGGTGCTCCTTGTGGTCTTGGGCAAGCCACTTAACCCTCCATAGCCCATGTTCCCTGTAAAATAGTTCTCTGTGTGCTGTGCTTTCCTGTCTAATCAATGTGTTTATACCTCAAAAAAAAATTTCCTGTCATGATTTGACAATTTCCAATCTGTAATCAAAAAACGCTGCTGATCGCTGGAAGTAGCGGTATACAAATGTATACTAAATAAATAAATAAAATAAATAAATATGACTTCACCAAGAGGGGTGCATCCTTTTCACTTAACCCTTCCAGCTCTCAGCCTTGCCTGGATTTCTACCTCACTAGAACTCCATTACAAACAATACTGATCTTGTAGACTGGACCATCATGGTGTTACCTGTAAACATACATTCCACATTCATAGACGTCCCCCTTGCCTAACAATGGGGCAGAGCTGAACTAGGACATTTCCCATAGAACTCACCGTATCAGAAAAACCATCCAATTCTGATTTCATCTCACTAACATCAACAGACTTTCTCCAGTAACAGGTATATATTTTTTATCCTATTTATTTCAAAGTATTTTTCTCATTAACAAAACCCATAAAGCATAGTTACTCACCTATAACAGGTGTTCTCCGGGGACAGCAGGAATCAATCCTCACATATGGGTGGCGTTGGAGCCAATGCAGCCCCTCAGCTCTCAAAGAAAGCCTTTGGGAGATGCCACCATGCGTGTGTGGTGCCCTTCCCGCCCAAGGTGCCATCTTGCTCAGTCAGATGACATAGCTAAAGATGGCAAAAATTCAAATATGGTAAAGAAGCAACTCCAAGGGGAGGAGGGAGGATTGTTGATAGGGGAAAAATAAAGCTTAAAGTGTGTAGCAGGACTAAGAGGCCCGCAACGGAAAATAGGAATCCTGTATAAATCTATATATGGAAAGGAATGTGCTGTGCTAAGATAAATTGATTGTTCTACACGGAGACGAGTAACATCTGTGAAGTTACTGATAAGCTGTGGTGGGCCTCAGGGGATGAGTTGATGATGTATGTATATGTTTCTGTTAATGTATAAAAGACAGACAGCCCCTCTAACCTGTGGAATAAACTTACATACTACTTATGTGCAAGTGTGTGTGTTTGTTCCCCTGGAATTCCAGACAGAGAAGGTAAGGTGATTCCTCAGCCCAGAGGATTAACGGACGTCCCAAAGGTAAGTGGAATATAGTGCTGGGACAGGAATAACCCACACTAACAATTTGGTGTCAGAAGTGAGGATTTCCCCGTTGCACTGGGATTTCCAGACTTCCTAAATTGCTGCAACTTTGGTAGCTGCACTGGGATTTCCAGACTTTCTAAATTGATGTTGCTTTGGTAGCTCGTCTCAGGAATGCGCTTTGGTAGCGCTATGCATAACATGCACTTTGGTAGCGCTATGCATAACAGGGACGTCCTGCTGGGCCTGTGGTAATACCCTTTTACTTCTCTGTGGCTTGTGTGATTGTGTGAGCTTGGCAAGACGCCGCTGCCTCAGCCTGAAGCGATAGCGCTAGTGACGGTTGTTGGCAGCAAGCAAGTGGCCAAGCATGCGATTGTTGGCTATTAATTAGAGGATGGGGGGGTCCCAAGGTAAGGGGACCGCTCCAGAATCCATGGGAGTGCGCGCACAGCCAAATGTTGTGATAAGGTTTAAAACTGCAGCTAAAAAGGCATCCTATTCTCGCCGTACCCTGGTCCCTGCCGGCACACCCCCAGCAGATGGGGAGATGCCGAAGGAATACGTAGACAGAGTGGCAGGGGGTTATTATACTAATCCCTGGGTGGATAATATGGCGGGGTGGACAGAAGGTTTACATAGCTCAAATCCTTTTCCCAGGGAGGGTAGCTTCTCTGCCTGGCATTTAGATATGATTCAGGGATTGTGTATGGGGGATAAGAAAGCTTTTCCCTTTTATTCCGGAGACCCGAAATGGCCAAAATCTTATATGAAGGAATGTGGTACTATATGGATACAACTGGCTCCTTACTACAATGGTCAGCATCTACCGGTGCTTGACTCGCCCAGGGAACTGCCTCCAAGATCGCCCCAACCCAAGGTGACCTCCTCCTGGGTGCCCACGGCCCCTCCACCGTATCAGCCCATTTACCCCTCCCTGGTTGGATCAGCCGCCGTTGTAAAGTCAGCCAGAGACTGTGATTCATTAGAGGACATTGTTCTGGTGGCGGCTGCTTCTACCGCGCACCCCCCGGTAATAATGGCAGGGCGTGCCCCCACCCACCGGGAATTACCTATAGATAAAATGTTTCAGCAGATATGTACCACTTATGAAGCTGTGCGTGGCAAGGGGGAGGAGCCTGCCGGTTCCCCTCCACTGCCGCCCACTGCCTGGCTACCTTCTCCTGCCCTACCTTCTCACTCAAGCCCATGCTTGACCGAATCTGGGCCCGCCCCTGCTGGGCGGGACACACCCAGGGACAACATGTATCGCCAATTGTGTAAGACATCTCCAGAGGTCTCTATCGGGAGTTTTGGGACGCGAGCGGAGTCCGGAGGGTCCACTGCCACTTCCCCTTCCGTCCGTTTTGCCCCGCCGGAGTCCCTTATTACCCCCCTCCTAATTCCCCCCTTCCGATGCCTTCATCCGAAGATCGGGGGGGGGGGGAACAGGAACAGAGTAGGGCTAGGGCTCATAGGGATGGGCTTAGCCCTCATAACCCCTTTCATAAGCTGGATTCAAATAACGTGAGAACTTCTAACAGTGATAGAGTGACAGGAGACCCTACCTCTAAGGGCCATATATACACCCAGTATCCTTTTCTAACTATTGGTAACCAGCTTGTTGTTAAGCCCCTGGATCCCGCCATCCTTTCTTCTATCTTACAGCATGCCCCGAACCCCATGAAAACGCCAGCTGCCACTGTGCACTACTTGCAACGTATGACTCGTGGTTTGCAGTGCACGGAGCAGGACTACCGCCTCATTATTGAGGGTGTTCTGGGGTATGATGAAGAAACCCCATTTGATTTTTCAAACGTTAAGTCACTGGCGAATCCTTATGAGACGCCGGATGATTCTAATTATCCCCTCCGATATCTCGAGGTGATAAAAAAGATGTAGAACGAAGTGTTAGAAGAGTTTGAGCGTTTATTTGGGGCGAAACAGAATCTTGCTGCATCTATTGCATGCGTGCAGGAACCAGGGGAAGGAGTTTCACAGTTTGTGCTAAGGTTTTTTAAGTGTTGGAAGGAGGAGGCAGGTTTATCACAGGAAGGCCTGATGGCTTTGATGTATATTTAGACGCTGTTTGGGGCTATGCGCCCTGAAGTGACTGTACAATATAAACGAATGATAGATGCTTGGTTTAGCATGACTCCGGCAGAATTAGAGAAGGTAATATTAATGAAGGAAGCGGCAGGATGCTTTGCAGATATGGAAGTTAAGAAAGGTAAAATTTCTCATGCTTGGCAGGAGGATATTGGTTGCCAGCAATCCTACCCCGGGGGATATCAACCCCCGGGGCCCTCAGTGGTCGCAATCTCGGGGGTGGAGGGGACAGTGGGGCCAGTTTTGAGGTGGGCGGGGTGGTGGAAGAGGAGTAGGGCAGGGAATATCTAGGAATCAGATTTGTTTTCATTGTAAGCAACAAGGACACTGGAAAAATGAGTGTTCTTACATGGCAGGTAGCGGCCCTGTGCTGACTCAGGGGGGGGTGGGCCTTGCCCCCTCCCGCGATGCCATCGGCACCACTCCCTCCCCCATCTAGTAGCCCCGCAACCCCTGTTATCCCTATTACATGGTAACAGCCCCCGCAACGCCCATAGGGCTGCCCTGAGGCAACGGTTCCGATCTGGGTTCAGTTAACGGGTGGATGGAAGGAGCCCCCTTGTTGTACGTTGTGCATTAATGGCCAGCAAGTCTCCTTTGTAATCAATACAGGAGCGACTTGCTCTACGTTGCATGCCTCTGTTTGTAGGGAACCCTTAACGCCAGATCCTGCCTCAGTTGGGATAAATGGAACCTCTACCCCCACATGGATTACACCTCCGTTGTCTGTCTCCGCACTTGATAACAATACTGTTCTGTTTACATATTCATTTACGATTATTCCCTCCTGTCCAGTGAGTCTCCTGGGGGGGGACCTGTTGTGTCGCTTAGAAGCAGTAACTATTAGTAATTCAGATGGCTCTTTTGCCTTGCACTCTCCTTTTTTATTAAATATGATTTCTACAGAGGCACATGGGTTGTCTAAGGTTCCTCCTAAACTCTGGGCCACCTCCCCAACTGACGCTGGGTTGGTCCCCTGTACGCCGTATGTGGCACGTTTGAAGGATCCTCAAGCTGTCGTCTGTATTCGACAGTACCCTTTGTCTGGCCCTAAGGAAACTGATTTGCAGTCCATGATCCAGGATTTTGTTGCAGCAGGTATTGTAGTTCCTACTGTTTCTCCTTATAATACTGTTTATGTTTTATTTCATTTGATAAAAACCGCCTTTCAGTGGCAAGCAAAGCGCTGTACAATAAAACCAAATTTAAAAGAAGGCCAAAGCCAACGAAGTGGAAAAGAATTACAATTACTTGATAGACAAGCAATAAAAAAGGAGAGACAAGACCAAAACATAAATGAGAACAAAACACAAGGAAAGCAGAGGATAGGGCAAGTGGGATTCACACGAAAGGGGAGGGGACATCAAACGCCAGGGAAAAGAGGTGGGTTTTCAAGTTTTGTTTAAATGTGGGGTAGTGAGGTTCCAGGCGGAGTGAAGAGGGGAGGGAGTTCCAGAGGGCGGAGCCAGCAAAAAAGAAAGCAGAGGAACGAGTAGATTGTAAGTGGGCGCGGGAAGGGGAGGGAAGAATGAGGCGGTTAAGGTGGAAGGAGCGAGGGGTGTACCTAGGAGAGTGAAAAGAAAGAAGGTCTGTTAAGTATTGAGGGGTGCCTGTATGGAGAGCTTTATGAACCAGGATAAGAAGCTTGAAATGAGCACGGTGGGGAAAGGGCAACCACAGTGAAGACGAAATAGTAGGGGTGTTATGTGATCACGGGGGGAAGAATGGGTGACCAGACGAGCAGCAGTGTTCTGAATCCGTTGTAACCGGGACTGCTGGGATTTGGAAAGGCCGACAAAGATTGAGTTCGCGAAATCCACCCGTGACATAACCAAGGATAGCAACAGAGTGGTGAGAGCTGAAGGGGATAAGAAAGGGCGGACTGCACGGATTTGTCGGAGGAGGAAGGAGGATTTGGTGACATGTGATATATGAGCATGGAAAGATAGGTCAGAATCAAAGTGAACCCCAAGATAACGAAAGGAGGAGACTAGGGGAACAGGAGAGCCAGAGAAGGAGGGGGCCAGTGTGGGGGGTGGATTGTTGTGAGAGAACCAGATAGCAATAGTCTTGGTGAGATTAAGGTGAAGACAATTAAGAGTCAACCAATCAGCCACAGTGGAAAGACAGGAGTTTAACGCGGAGAGGTCAGGACAGGATGGGGAAGTGTGATGAAGCAGAACAATGTCATCAGCATAGAGAAAGGCAGATATTCCGGACTGTTGGATTAAGAGGGCTAAGGGGGCTAAGAAAAGGTTGAAAAGAAGGGGAGCCAGGACAGAACCCTGAGGAACCCCACAGGGAAGAGGGAAGGACTCCAAGGGAGGGGCAGAGGAAGAAGGTGACAGGACTGCACACGAACGAGAGGAAAGAAAGGAGTGGAACCAGCGGTGGACAGTACTACAGAGACCCGCTTCCCGTAGACGAAGAAGGAGGGAGTGGTCAACTAAATCAAAAGCAGTGGAAAGATCAAGTGCAACCGCCACCGAGATATCACCACGATCATGAGCTACATGTAGTGCATTAGTAAAGGCAAGGAGAATAGTTTCGACCCTGTGACCCTGAAGGAAACCCGATTGACGAGGGTGAAGAAAATTAGTGGAATCAAGGTGATGTGAAAGTTGTGCAAAGACGAATTTCTCTAGGAGCTTCGAGAGAAAGGGAAGGTTGGAGACAGGACGGTAGTGGGCGGGAACCAAGGGATCAAGTGAGGGTTTTTTAAGGAGGGGGCGAATTAAGGCATGTTTCCAGGAGTGGGGGAAGGACCCTGTAGAAAGACTGGAGTTAAACATAGTAAAAATATGGGGAAGGAGACCCAGTGAGGATTCCAGGAGCCAAGAGGAAGGAATGGGGTCTAGAGAGCAGGAAGTCTTTTTTGAGGAGGAGATGAGATGGTGAAGTTCGGGGGGAGTGATCAACGAGAAGGATGCCCAACAGTGGGAAGTTTGAGAGATGGGCGGGGGGGAGGCAGTGGGGGGAGGGGAGAGAATCGGGGCAGGGCAGGAAGGTAAAGAAGCTCTCAAAGAAGAGATCTTATTGCTGAAGCAGGCAGCTAGATGGGAAGGCTGAGGAGAGGGAAGGACCGGAGGAGCTGAGGCTGGGGATTGAAGGGAGGTAAGAGACCGGAGGGTGGAATAAAGGTGCCGAGTCTGATATGGGGCATTCAGAATGGCATTGGAGAAATATGTGCGTTTGGCGAGATGGACGGAAGAGCGGTAGTGGAAGTAACTGGATTTAAAGAATGCAAGTGAGGTGGGTGAAGGACTCTTTCGCCACAGTCGCTCTGCTCTGCGAAGCTGCGTGCGTAAGAGCCGAAGACCCCCATGGTACCAGGGATGCATGGGGCGACGGCGGGACGGCTGAGGACGCAAAGGGGCAATATGGTCAAGAGCAGTCGATAGAGCTGATGACCAGAGGGCAGCTTGGGAGTTGGGAGAGAGGAGGGGAAAGTCAGAGGGTAGAAGCTCGGTTGCTGTGGGAAATTGGTGGATAGTGAGAGATGAAAGGGCACGGGAGAGCCATGGAGGAGGGGGGGGGGAGTAGAGGGAAGAGAAGGAGAGGAGGAGGAGGAGGAAGAATGAGACCCCTGTGAATGAGAGCACAAGATAGAGAGGCAGACATGGTCTGTCCAAGGGAGAGTCATAGAGGAAAGATTATAAAGTGTAAGAGAGGAAGAGGATGATGTTAGGAATAGGTCCAGGGTGTGCCCGGCCTGATGGGTGGGGAAAGGAACATGCTGCACGAGGGATAGATCCTGTAGGAGAGAAATAAAGGAGAGATCCCTGGTTGAAGTGGGCGAGTCCAAGTGTAAGTTGAAATCCCCGGCAATGAGTAGATGGGGGAAAACGAGAGAAAGATCAGTGATAGTCAAAAGAAGGGAATCCCAAAGCTCAGAGCGAAGAGCAGGGGGGGAGTAGATAAGGAGCACATGCATAGGGGGGGAAGTATGAAGGTGGAGCAGAAGGGTTTCTGGGTAGTGGAGCGATGGGGGAAAGAGCTGAGTAAAGGAGAGGGTGGGCCATATCAGAGCAGCCACACCGCCACCAGGTTTACCTAGACGTGAAGTGGAGACTGCAGAAAAACCGGGGGGAAGACAGCGGGCGAGGAGGGCATCCTCCCCGTCCCTAAGCCATATCTCAGTCAGAAGAAGAAGGTCGAAAGAGGACCTAAGGACAAGATCCTGGATAAGGAGAGTTTTGCTACGCAGGGACCGACAGTTGACTAAGCCGAAAGAGAGGGGAGACTTAGAGGAGGTAGGTGGTAAAGAAGACAAGAAAGGAGAGGTAGAAATTAAGCAAGGACGAAGATTAGAGAGACACCGAGAGCACGTGCGAGGCAACTTGTCAGGACGTCTGCCCCAGAGCACAGGAATAGCTTCCATAGGGTAGAGAGGAAGGAAGGGAGCAGAAATATAAGGACAGGACAGGAGACCAGCCGGAAGTGAATAAGAAGAGACTCTGGGAGATAGTCCGAGCAAGCTAAGAAAAGAAACTTCCCCAGATAATGTGGGTGCACAAAGACAAAAAAATAGCAAAGACTGAAGTAATGCTGCAAAAATGCAGCCGCCGGAGCAGCCGCAAGGAGCGCACCTAAGGAGCATGTCGTGCTCCTTAGGTGCGCGCCCAGGTCGCGCGCCGCAGGCGCTCTTCTTTTATAGCTGGAAGGCAGTGTACCCTCGCAGGATGCGGCCGCGGTACTTCCGGGAAGGGAGGGCTCAAGCTGGCAACGGGTGATTGATGGCCCAAATGAGAAGGGCAGACTCTGGGGAAACACAGCATACAAATAAATTAACAGACTAACACAGCAAGCAGAGGGTAAGCAAAGAAGCAAAAAGGACAGCACAAGTAAGCCGCAGGCGCTCTTCTTTTATAGCTGGAAGGCAGTGTACCTCGCAGGACGCGGCCGCGGTACTTCCAGGAAGGGGGGGCTCAAGCTGGCAACGGGTGATTGATGGCCCAAATGAGAAGGGCAGACTCTCGCAGGACGCGGCCGCGCTCACACGGCCACGGTACCTCCGGGAAGGGAGGGCTCAAGCTGGCAACGGGTGATTGATGGCCCAAATGAGAAGGGCAGACCGCGGTACTTCCGGGAAGGGAGGGCTCAAGCTAGCAACGGGTGATTGATGGCCCATGAATCCCGTCCCTAAAGGGGATGGGTTCCATTTTACCCAGAATTTACAGGCCGTAAATCAGCTTGTTGTCCCACTGGCACCGGTGATACCCGATATTGCCGGGCTACTTACTCTTATTCCTACAGAAGCCAAATGCTTCACGTTATTGATTTAGCTAATGCCTTTTTTGATATACCACTAGATCCCATCACGCAGCCTCTTATGGCTTTCACACATGCAGGCAAACAATATACCTGGACTTGCCTGCCGCAGGGATACCTTGATTCCCCGGCGGCGTATTCTCTTGTTCTTAATGCATCAATTGAAATGTGGCATCCGCCTTGTTCCTCCACCCTTCTCCAGTATATGGATGATTTGTTATGTTCTAAAACAATCACAGAATGTGAAAATGACTCTGTATCCTTGCTCTGCCATCTAGCCTCCCATGGACATAAGGCTTCTTTAAAAAAAGCTCCAGTGGTGTTGTGAGTGTGTTACCTACTTGGGGTTTGTGCTGTCCCCTGGAAACCGGGCGCTCTCGCCCACCCGAGTACAGGCAATTATAAAATTATCTCCTCCAACAATAGTGACACAAATGCTGGCTTTCCTTGGATTAGTATCCTTCTGTCGTGCTTGGATCCCGGACTGTGCTTATTGGGATTCCATATTGCAAAGGGCTACTTTGCAGTTACCAGGCTCTGCATCTATTGAATGGACCGAAGAAATGCTTTCTGCATTTGCTACTTTGAAAAAGCTGCTTATCTCGGCTCCTACACTTGGTTTACCCGATTATGGGAAAATGTTTTACTTATATTGTAAGGGAAGAGGGAGGAACTATGCAGCTATTTTGGCTCAAGACCACGGGGGGGGGGGGGGGGAAATGCGCCCAGTCGCATATTTATCAAAAAAATTGCCCCTCCAGGTACAGGGTATGCCTGCATGTTTGCGAGCCCTGGTGGCTTCGGCTATTGCCGTGCAGATGACTATCCCGATTACCCTGTCTCATGAGACTATTCTGTTTTCTACCCATTCTGTTTTAAATGTGTTAAAGAACCTTACTACGCAACACATGACAGCCCAGCGCCTTAGTGGGTATGAGGTAATTTTTACTACTGAAGGATTGTCGGTTAAACAGCAATCCGCTGCCTTTACCCCGATGCTGGCCTTGCAGGCCTTAATGCACCCAGTAGATGATTCCGAGTTGCCCCAAGAAGAACATGATTGCTTAAAGTTGATTAACTTTGAGACGTCAGTACATCCTGATTTGGCCTCCTCCCCGCTCCCGGACGCTCCACATATATTTGTGGACGGGAGCTGTGTCCGTCCCGCAGACAACGCCTACATTGCTTCTTATGCCATTGTAGAACTCCCAAATATTTTGCATGAAGCCCAATTATTACCTTATGGTTCTGCACAAGCTGCAGAATTGGTAGCGCTTACTAGAGCCTGTGAATTATTTACTGATAAACGTGTTAACATTTATACAGATTCCAGGTATGCCTTTGGGGTGGTGCATGATTTTGGTCTCTTATGGGGGCGTAGGGGATGGAAAACAGCAGACGGTAAACCAATTTCTCATGCACAATTGGTTAATGAACTGCTGGCCACCTTATATAAACCCAAAGAAGTTGCCATTATTAAATGTACTGCACACAGATATGACACTTCTATTGCCTCTCAAGGCAATGCCTTAGCTGATCTTGCAGCCAAAGTGTGCACAAGCCCAAACTGAACTCTTACGTAGTAATAATATCTCTCAGGGCATGCTGACAGTTTCTTATTATTTGTCTGATCCTCCATTGTCTGAATATTATGTTTCCCCTCTTGAACATTCATTTCATCTGCACCACTTGCAGGCTGCTGCAGATCCCGAGGATATTATGTATTGGGAACAGCATAATCTGAGTTTAAATTCAGCACAGATTTGGCAGGAAAAGGGGGGGGGGGCGCGAAGAGGACTACCGAAAGCAGCAGCCCCTCTCTTAATTGGTCAAGTACATGGGGTAGGGCATAAAAACAGAAAGACGGTTCTTAAGGAGTTACAGGAAATATTTGTTTGCAGAGATTTGCCTCATTTAGTGGAATCACAATTGAGTCAATGCTTAGTATGTGCTAGGAATAATGTTCAGCAGGGAAAAGCAATAGGACAATTGCAACATTTACCCCCACTCCAAGGCCCGTTTCAGGCCCTACAAGTAGATTTCACATGTATGCCACGCTCGATAGGGGGTTATAAGTATTTGGTGGTCATTGTAGATAGGTTTTCAAAGTGGCCAGAGGCTTTTCCCACGACCAAGGAAGATGCTAGAACAGTAGCAAAAATTCTCTGTAAGGAAGTTATTCCCCGCTTTGGGTGTCCCCTTTCTATAGATTCTGATCAGGGACCAGCATTCACCTCTAAGGTGTTACAACAGATTTATTTATTTATTTATTTTATTTTATTTATTTATTTAACATTTTTTATATACCGCACTATTTAACATCAGCGCGGTTCACATGTAACACAAATGTCCAGTGTGGGAAAACTACATTGGACTTACAATAAACAGGAATTTGAACTTGGAGAACAGGTCAAACTATGTACATCACTCTTCAATCTATCTATGCATGTATTTAAAGGCCATTGTGAGGTGTAGAGTTAAGGTCGGTCAGGTGATTAACCGGGAGAGGAGGGACGGAGGGTCAGAGAGGGCGATTGGATGGATGGTGGGTAAGGATGAGGTGTGGCTACGTAATGTCTTCTAAGTTGGGGAAGCATTGCGGGAAGAGGTAGTGCTTCAAAGCCTTTCTGAATTGGTGAAGGTTGTTTATGGCACGGATGTTGGTTGGTAGGTTGTTCCAGCATGAAGGTGCTGATAGCGCAAAGGCGCGGTCTCTGGTGGTTTTCGTACATTTGGTGATGGGTTTTGGGAGTATTAGGGAGTTGGTGGTGGCAGATCTTCTCAGTCTGTTGGGTGGAGTGAGTTGAATAAGTTCAGAGAAGGCGCTGGCTGTGCATTTATTGATGGCTTTGAAAGTTATTGTTAAGATTTTGAAGGTGATCCTGTGGCGTACTGGGAGCCAATGTAGCGTTTTCAGGATGGGGGTGATGTGCTCCCTTCTAGAGGCTTGGTGAAGGGTTCCGGCTGCAGTGTTCATTGCTAGCTGCAGAGGTTGAAGAGTGCACTTCGGAAGGCCGTGGAGAATGGAGTTCGCATAGTCGAAATGGGGCATCACCAGTGACTGAAAGACTGTTCGAAAGTCCTCTGGCTCAAGTAGAGGTCTGATGTTACGTAACATACGGATCTTGTGGTAAATAGCTTTTGAGATGTTGCTTATCTGGGCGTTTAAGTTGAGATATTGGTCGAGCGTTACTCCAAGGTAACGGATCGTTGACTTTGTGAGAAGTTCGGCATCACGTACTTTCAGTGAAGGTGGCGGGGTAAATTCTTGATCTCTGCTGATGAAAAGTACATCCGTCTTTTTAAGGTTGATTTTGAGCTTCTGCGAGTGTAGCCAGTCTGTGACTGCGTTGAAACATGAGGATAATCGGGATAGATCTGGGTGATCAGTATGTATTGGGGTGAACATGAGGACATCATCGGCATAGATTAGGCAGTTTATACCAAAGGACCTGATGATGGAGCAGATAGGCTGCATATAGACATTGAAGAATAGGGCGGAGAGTGAGGAACCTTGAGGGACACCCTTCGTTAATGGGAATGGGGTGGAGGTTGAGGTACCGGAGCGGACGTGTTGCCATCTGTCATGTAGGTATGAGGTACACCATGCGAGGGCGGTGCCGTGGATTCCCTTTTCGACCAGGCGGGCCAGAAGTAGATCATGACTGACGGAGTCAAAAGCCGCTGCAATGTCGAGAAAGATGAGGGCGAATCCTTGTTTGGCATTATCTATCCCTGTTATCAGAGTGCTGAGTAGAATTGTGAGCAAGGTTTCTACACCATGTTGCTCGCGAAACCCGTGCTGGCAGGGATCGAGGGGTGAATTATCTTCGATATGTTGGCTCAGTTGACGGTGTACTATTTTCTCTGAGAAATACTCAGAGTTTGCCATTGTTTGGAAATTTCATGTCCCATATCACCCACAGTCATCAGGGATAGTAGAACGAATGAATCGAACAATTAAAGAAAAATTTAAAAAGGCTACACAACATGCCCCAGGAAGGTGGCCAGTGTATCTGCCAGCTGTATTGGCAGAAATTAGGCTAACCCCCGGGGCATCTGGATTCTCTCCTTTTGAAATTCTGATGGGACGACCCTTCCCCTTCCCCTGGAAATGGCCCGAGGGAACGGTGATAATGGCGGATGACTTGTTGCTAGCACAGGAAGAATATGCTACACAGCTAGCTAAATATTTATGCACGGTGTATGAACAAGTGTACAATGCTTTCCCTTTTCCTTCTACAGAACAGACGCACCCATTCCGGCCAAGAGACCGTGTGCTGGTAAAGCTGTTTCATAAGAAGGGCCAGTGGGATCCGCCGTTTGGAGATCCGGAGGAGATTATTGCAGTTACTTTCACAGCTGTGCTGACTGATAAGCATCCGACCTGGGTACATGCCTCACGCGTGCACCGGAGGATTCCTGGAAGACGCCTGACTCGCCCCAGCCATGAAGTCTGCCTGGTTGGCCCTTTCTTGTTTATTATTGATCTCGGTTGTCATTGTGCTGACTACATACTATTTTACAAACGAAGGATCTTGGACGCAGGCACATCGGACAGAGAACAATGCAACTTGGATTCAGGTATCTCTCAATAGTTCTCGCCGGACTAAGCGAGAACTCCTCTCTCCGAATTTGTGGAAATCCTCTGTTTTGGAGATTGTTAGTCTGATGAACTTAACTGACTGCATTATCTGTACTCCTTTACCAAAGAGTGTAGCATATGCTCCGGTACATGTTTCAAAGGTTCCCTTAAATGAGTACGCAGGACAACTTGCTTGTGTAGATGATAATAATTTTTCTGCCAGTTGTTATGAATCTTTCAATTGCTCCCAGATGTGGTATATGATGAATATGATACATGATCCTTTGCGTGTATATGCTGACCCAAATATGATATTTGATTTATGTTTGATAACAAATGCATCCATTGCTTTTTCACACAGGTGTAACCTGTTGTATAATGTGTTTAATGGGTCTTTTCGTTTTATTAATAATTTAGTCATGATAAATTGGTATAATCAATCCAGTAATATGGACCCCTCCAATATGAAAAATGATTGGAGAAATATTACAAAGAGCCCGGTAGTGTTTAACAGATCTGACTTCCGCTGGTATGTGGGAGTTGGTCTCATTTACCACAATGGTTCAACTGTAGTGATGCAGGGGTCCCAAAATGAATCCCCATACACTTCATGCTATCTACCAATGTCCAGTTTAAGAAAGAATTTCATCTCATCCACTGTGGGAAGTTCTTTTGTGAAGTGGTTTGATGGGCATAATATGAGTCGCATATGGACTACTGGCACAGACCTCTTCGCTGTGGTGGGTCATTATTGCTTGTGTGGGGAGATGATTTATCAACAAATTAACGTGTCTTTTCTACTCTGTGCGTTAGTTAAAATAACTCCTTATTCGGCTCTAATACCTTTGAATGTGACCCATGGTAAAAGAAAGAAAAGGAATGCAAATCCTTGGTCACCTGATAATCCTGAAGATGAGGCTATTCAAGCTTCATATCAATATATTAATGCTACTTATCCTTTGACCAAAGTTCGCTTAGATGCCCTTTAGCTGGACTTCCTGGATCCCAGTTTTCCAGACCCCCGCTATCACTGCTGAATTAGAACTCCACCACTTTTATGTACTCTTATACACCTGTTTCCATGGTGGCTGATGTACCCGAGCACGCCACCACCGACCTCCAGTTAATAATGTCTGCTTAACTGTCCTTCAGAAGACTGTTTGGCTGTTCTTATTTATTTATTTATTTATTTTCATTTGTATATTACTACTTCCAGTGATCAGAAGCGGATAACTTGCACGTCAAACATAACTATGGGTTACAACTGTATGAGTTACAAATTTACATTTGATTTTCGGGTGAAGAACATTAGGGTTAACATATGATAAATTACTTAGTAACATATATACAATAGAAGTAACATGTGTAGAATATATGAGTAACATATATACAAATTTACATGAGAAGAGCCATGTGAATACGCTTATGTTGGTTCCATAAATAGGAGAGTTATACTAAACAATTTAGGTATGTTTGTTTTGGTTCTTAGGTATAGTGGGCCTATGCAGACCCAAAGGGGGGGGGGATTGATAGGGGAAAAATAAAGCTTAAAGTGTGTAGCAGGACTAAGAGGCCCACAAGGGAAAATAGGAATCCTGTATAAATCTATATATGGAATGTGCTGTGCTAAGACAAATTGATTGTTCTACACGGAGACGACTAACATCTGTGAAGTTACTGATTAGCTGTGGTGGGCCTCAGGGGATGAGCTGATGACGTATGTATATGTTTCTGTTAATGTATAAAAGACAGACAGCCCCTCTAACCTGTGGAATAAACTTACATATTACTTATGTGCGAGTGTGTGTGTGTGTTCCCCTGGAATTCCAGACACAGAAGGTAAGATGATTCCTCAGCCCAGAGGATTAACGGACGTCCCGAGGGTAAGTGGTATATAGTGTTGGGAAAGGAATAACCCACACTAACAATTGTGAGGACTGATTCCTGCTGTCCCCGGAGAAAGATGAGTAACTATGCTTTCTCCAGGAACAAGAAGGAAGTCAGTCCTCACATATGGGACTCCCTAGCTACAGGCTACCGCAAGCCCATAGGAAAAAAACAGTCGCCCTCAAGGGGAGCCGTGAACAGCAGCAATTGGACCTGCAAATACAGACAATAGGACCCGTGTCTCCGATGGAACCAATGCTTCGGAAGCCTGAACACAGAATGGTCAGAGGGTAGAGTTGCCTAGACCCCTAAAAGATTACAGAGCACGGCCTGGCCGAAGACGCTGTCTCGCTGGGAATCCCTTTCCAGGCAGTTACGGGCTGCAAAGGTATGGACTGAAGGCCAGGTGGCGGCCTGGCAGATGTCCAGCATCGGGACAGAGCAGAGGTTTGTCACAGAGGACGCCATGGCCCCGACAGTGTACAATGACTTGCCATCCAGCGTGAGCCCTGTCTGCTCATAGGTGAGGGCAATACAGTCCGTCACACAGGTAGACAGTGTTTGTTTTGTCACCACTTCCCCCAGTCAACTGGGGTCATAGGAAACGAAAAGCTAAGAAGCTTTCCAGTGGCCCTGGGTATGCTGAATGTAGAAAGACAAGGCCCTCTTAGAGTCCAAGGTGTGAAAGACAGTCTCTGCCCTACTGGCGTGAGGCCTTGAGAAGAAGGGTGGACAGCACTACCTCCTGATTGAGGTGGAAGGAGGATACCACCTTTGAAAGGAATTTGAGGTGTGTGTGGAGCACAACCCTGTTCTTGTAGAATCTGATATATGGCGCCTCTGCCACTATGACTTGGCGCTCGCTAATCCTGCTCGCAGAGGTGAGTGCCACCAGAAACGCCATCTTCCACGAGAGGTATCACAGGTGGCAGGCTCAAAAGGCAGGCAAGTGAGTTGTGCCAATACTATGTTAAGGTCCCACTCAGTTGTCGGGGGGGGGGGAGTTGTCAACAGAAGTCCCCTCAAAAAGCAAGTCACCAGAGGCTGGACTGAGAGGGATTTGCCATCCACCAGGTGGTGATGCGCCACTAAGATGCTGAGGTGCACTCTGACAGAGTTTGATTTGAGCATGGATTGCGAAAGATAGAGAAGGTACTGCAACACTAGCTACACTGGGCAGGAGAAAGGGTTAACCCCTTGCTCCAAGCATCAGACCAAAAATCTGTGCTATTTGAAGGCATACGCTTTCCTGGTGAAAGCCTTGCAGGAGGGCCAGCAAGATCTCCTCCACTTCTCCTGAGAGGTTGAAAGGGGCTAGGGTCACTCTTTCAGCAGCCACGCCGTCAGTGATAGTGACCCCAGGTTGGGGTGCAGGGGAGAGCCCCTCTCTTGAGACAGCAGCTCTGGGGAGCTCCCCAGTGGGATGGGAGTTTCTACTGACAGCCAGAGGAGTAGCGAGAACCATGGCTGCCTGATTCACACCGAGGGGCTACTAGGATCAGGAAAGCCTTGTCGCGGAGAGCCCTGAACAGCGTTTTGGCAATTAGTGACATGGGTGGGAAGGCGTACATGAGGTCTTCCGAAACAAGAAATGCATCTGCCACCACCAGGGAGGAATTGGCTTACCGGGAGCAGAAGCGGGGCAACTGGTAGTTGTCCCCCAGAGCTGGAAAAGCCGATTGGCCACTCTGGGGTCCAGCTGCCACTCATGCGGCTAGAGGACCCTGCTCAATCTGTCCACAAGGGAGTTGTCCTGGCCCAGCAGGTATACTGCCCGTAGGATTATGCCCTGCTGGACTGCGTAGGAGCAGAGCATCATTGCCTAGCGGCAGAGAGTGTGAGACCCTGTGCCCCCCTGCTTGTTCACATAGAACATTGTCAACTGGTTATCTGTTTGGATCAGCACTGGCTGGTGCTGCAGGCGGTGGCAGAATACTCAGAGGGCTAGGTATATCGCCCAAAGCTTGAGGAGGTTGATCTGCTGGCTGCTCTCATTCTGTGACCAGCTGCTCTGGGTGTGGAGTTCTTCGCAGTGGGCTCCCCATTCCAGCAGGGAGGCATCCATAGTGAGAACCCTTAGAGGGTTTGGAAGGGCATTCCTGCCTCAAGGTGATGGGGCTTTTGCCACCAGGTCAGATATTCCATCAACTAGTGGGTCACTGAAACTCTGTCCTGGAGACTGCCTGTGGCCTATGTCCACAGGTCTCGAAGCCACCACTGTGCGGCCCTCATGTGAAGGTGGGCATCTGGGGTGACCTGGACCGTGCAAGGCCATATGCCCGAGGAGGTGCAGCAGGAGCCGAGCTGACTCCAAAGGGCGGTGCTGTATGTCTATGGCCAATGCCCTTAGACAGTTGGCCCGGTCCAAGGGGAGGAAGGCCTTCTCCCGAAGGGTGTCTAGTCTTGCCCCTATGAACTCTAGACATTGTGTCAGGAGGAGGTGGGACTTGGGGTAGTTTATTACAAACCCCAGATGTTGCAGGACCTGGATGGTGCTTGCGGTGGCCTGCTGCATCTCTGTAGCCGTGCCTCCTTTTATGAGCCAATCGTCCAGGAAGAAGAAGAAAAATACCCCCTGGAGGAGGAAGAAGGCAGCCACAACTGCCAGGCACTTGGTGAAGACTCTTGGAGAGGAGGCCAGGCCAAAGAGGACTGCTACTTCTGGAGAGAGATCTGTAATTGTAAGTATTTACTTCTGGGAATTTTTCTAAATCTTGGGGAAAAAGAAATTCTTTAGATTAAAGCTGATTAATCTGTGAACCTAGTGTATTTGTTAAATCAGTCAGGGCCTAGTAGCAGCAAAGAGCTTTTACATTTACAACACAGAAGAGAGCTTTCTGGTTAAATTTAGAACCCAGCAGAAAGCTTCTAGTTTAAATTTCATATTCAGTCAGGGTCTATTAGCAGCAAAGAGCTTTAATTTAAAACAAATCAGAATATAACTTAGCATAAAAGGCAAAACAGGGTCAGTATTCTTTTGAGCAATAAATTATTTCTAGAGACCTTTACAAAGAGGCCTTCTACATATTGGGCAAGAGACCTGTGAATTTTTTTAAACAGGTGTTAAAGCCAGGTGGCAGATCAAAGGGCCATTTTGAAAGACTCCTTCTATCCAAGCAAGAACTATGTTAATCACCCAGGAAATTGGTCACAGTTTACCTCAGAAGCATAAGCATAAATAGTTCAACCAGAGTTCTGTGATTCTCAGTCTTGAAGAACTACAAAAGGGGACTGCTACTTCTGGAGAGAGATCTGCAATTGTAAGTATTTACTTCTGGGAATTTTTTTAAATCTTGGGGAAAAAGAAATTCTTTAGATTAGAGCTGATTAATCTGTGAACCTAGTGTTTTTTCCATCAGTCAGGGCCTAGTAGCAGCAAAGAGCTTTCAGTTTAAATGTAAAACACAGAAGAGAACTTTCTGGTTAAATTTAGACCCCCAACACTCCCTCTATCCAAGCAAGGGCTGTGGGACTTCCCATGGAAATTGGTGACAGATTATTTTAGAAGCACAGGACAGGGTACTGTGTAGCAGCCAGCTTTTAATAAGTCTTCTTTCCCTCCCTCCCTCCCTGACACCCACCCCCACCCAACCCTGAGATAATCATAGCTTTATAGGTGCTTACACCTCTTAAAGGAAAGAAGGTGCCAAATTCATTCTCAGGTGCAGCTGTTTATCTTCATCAGGCATACATTAAGGACCTAATTAAGCGTCAGGTGAACAAGGTACATTAAAAGTATTAGGTATAGTTTTATTAGTGTAAGTATCCCCAGCAATTCTTAGCAAGTAAAGAACTTAAATATCTAAACACAACCTTAAAACAAAGATAAAGACAGCAGTCCAGCAGCGAGATGGAGGCTTTCCAGTCTTTTGCATTGAGTATCACATGCATGATTTTCTCCCAGTTGGTGAGGGGTCTTACGTGTGCACTAGGTTCAAGGAGCTCTTTGCTCCCAGGGAACGAGTCCGATCTCTGGAGGCTAGAGTAGCAGACTTGGAGGAAATAAGGAAGACAGAGAGGTACATAGACGAGACCTACAGGGATATAGTCCTGAAGTCCCCACTCCAGTCAGAGTAGTTACTCACCTGTAACAGGTGTTCTCCAGGAGCAGCAGGAATCAGTCCTCACATATGGGTGACGTCGGCGCCGATGGAGCCCCCGTGCGGAGCATTTCCCTAGCTTTCAAAGAAAGCCTTTGGGAATGCAGCGCGCCTGCGCGGTCTCCTTCCCCCCCAAGGGTGCCATCTTGCTCAGTCTGATGACATAGCTAAAAGGCAGCAAGAAAACAAAATAAAATATATGACTGCAACTGCAAGGGCAGAGGGAAGGTCGTGAGGACCAATTCCTGCTGCTCCAGGAGAACAACTGTTACAGGTGAGTAACTACTCTTTCTCCAGGACCAAGCAGGAAGTCAGTCCTCACATATGGGACTCCCCAACTCCAGGCTACCGGGAACCCAAAGCTGAAAAATGGCTACCTCTCAAGAGCCTCAGCATTCGTGATAAGAATATTCTCTGAGAACGCCCCCTTACGGTAGCCCAACACAAGGGCCGGAGGGTAGGAGTTGCCTAAACCTCAAAGAGATTACGGAGTACCGCCTGTCCGAAAGCACTGTCACTTTGAGACTCTCTCTCAAGGCAGTAGTGGGCTGCAAAAAACTGGCTTGAAGACCAAGTAGCGGCCCAGCAGATGTCTGCCAACGGAACAGAGCAGAGATGAGCTACTGACACGACTTTCGCCCTGACACGGTGGGCCATGATTCGACCCTGCAAGGGGAGGTCGGCTGCCTTGTACGCCCAGGCAATACAATCTGCTACCCAAATGGACAGCGTACGCTTGGAAACAGGTAACCCCAGTTTATTAGGGTCAAAGGAGACGAAGAGCTGAGTAGCCCTTCGATGTCCCCGCATACGTTCTATGTAAAAGGACAACGCCCTCTTACAGTCCAGAGTATGCAAGACTGTTTCAGCCCAGCTGGTATGCGGCCTGGGAAAGAATGTCGGAAGAACCACCTCCTGGTTGAGGTGGAAAGAGGAGACAACTTTTGGAAGGAACTTAGGATGGGTCCGTAGGACCACCCTGTTCCTACAGAACTGTGTGTACGGTCTATCAGAAACCAGAGCTTGTAGTTTACTCACACGTCTGGCCGAGATAACAGCTACCAGGAAGAGTGCCTTCCAAGAAAGGAAGCGTAGGTGGCAAGTAGCCATTGGCTCAAACGGTGGGCGAGTAAGTTGCTGCAAGACCACGTTCAAATCCCACTCAGTGGCTGGACGACGAATCGGAGGCTCTATCAGCACATCACTCACCGGTGGAGGGTGGAAGCGGGACACCAAGGGGTGGACGGACAGAGACTGACCCTCCACTGGTGAGTGATGTGCTGATAGAGCACTGAGGTGGACCCAAACAGAGCTGGACAAGGCCTAGGTCTGACAGGTGAAGTAGGTATTGTAGTACTACTGGCACAAGGCAGGAGAAAGGATCTTCATTGCGCTGAGCACACCATATTGTGAACCTACGCCACTTGAGGGCATAGGACTTTCTGGTGGACTGCCTCCTAGAGACCAAGACCACCTCCTCAACTTCCCTAGGTAGAAGTAAGAGAGCTAGCACTATCCTTTCAGCAGCCAGGCCATCAGATTGAGGGATCTGAGATTGGGGTGCAGAATGGAACCCTGATCCTGAGACAGGAGATCGGGTTGCAACCCGAGGGAATGGAGTTTTCACCACCAACGGCAGAAGAAGTGGAAACCACGGTTGCCTCGGCCATCTGGGGGCTACCAGAATCATCGAGGCCTTGTCCCGTAGAATCTTGAACAGAGTTCAGGCCACCAGGGGCATGAGAGGAAACGCATACAGGAGGCCCGTAGACCAAGAGATCAGAAACGCATCTGCTGCCATTCTCAGGGGATGCAGCTGTCTGGAGCAAAACCTGGACTTGCAAAGAGATCGATTGATGGAAGTCCCCAATGTAGAAAGATCTGCTGGACCACCAGTGGATTCAACTGCCATTCGTGAGGCTGGAGAATCCTGCTTAGTTTGTCTGCCAAGAAGTTCTCCTGACCAGGTAGATAAACTGCTTTGAGAAACATGCCATGTTTGACTGCAAAGGAGGAAAGGGCTTGCACCTCCTGACATAGGAGTCTGGATCCTGTGCCCCCTTGCTTGTTCACATAGAACACTGCTACGTGATTGTCTGTCTGAACTAAGACAAAGTGGTGAGAGAGGGCATGAGAAAAAGTCTGGAAAGCCAAGCAGATTGCTCGCAGCTCCAACAGATTGATCTGCTGTGTGGCCTCCCGAGGAGACCAGAGGCCTTGAATG
This sequence comes from Ichthyophis bannanicus, assembly GCA_033557465.1. Lineage (NCBI taxonomy): Eukaryota > Metazoa > Chordata > Amphibia > Gymnophiona > Ichthyophiidae > Ichthyophis > Ichthyophis bannanicus. The sequence continues at coordinate 31,966,093 of CM066034.1, read as the reverse complement.
CACGTGCCCTGGCAAATGTGCACCCCAGCCCTTTAAGGAAGCATCGGTCGTCAACACCCTTGTGTGTGCCGGGGCCTGAAAAGACACCCCCCTGAGAAGTTTTGGGAGATGAAGCCACCACTGCAAGGAGTCCAAAAGTGGTTTGGACACCTTTACTCTGTCTCAGAGGTTGCCTGTAGCCTGCGCCCACTGAGCAGCCCGCATGTGCAGATGGGCATTCGGAGTCACATGTACTGTGGATGCCATGTGGCCCAGGAGCCGTAGGAAGTGCCTGGCGGAGATCTGAGAATTGCTTTGAAACTGGTTGGCCAAGTCCATCAGTCTGTGGGCCCTGTCCTCGGGCAAGTAAGCTCTTGCCTGCAGGGTGTCTAATCTTGCCCCTATAAACTCTAGGTTCTGTGAGGGGAGCAAAGTGGACTTTGCGTAGTTTATGACAAAGCCCAGATGCTGAAAAACAGAGACAGTGCGAAGAGTGGCTTGTCTGGCCTCCTGGAGAGACTGACCCCTGATGAGCCAGTCATCCATGGTCACACATACACAAACTCCCTTAATCCCCTAACCCAACAATGTAACCACAAGACTTTTCCCCCCCTCACACCTTGAAGACGAAAAAAGGAACTAAATTCCAGCACCTACACCAATTCCTGCCCCACACACCACACACACCACACACTGTAAATATTCAACTGTATAAAGTTTAATGTGTTTGCTTTAATACCTATAAATGTTATATTTACTGTTTAATGTAAATAGTTGATTTCTATTGTTCTATGTTCTATGTAAAATGTATACAAACTGTGTACATGACTGTTAACTTGTTATATGTAAACCGCCCTTGATCTCTGGAAGGGGCGGTATAAAAGAAATAGTTAAATAAATAAAATAAATAAAAATAAATGTATGGGAAGACAGAAATTCCCTGATTTCTGAGATAGGCCGCCACCACCGCCAGGCATTTGGTGAAAACCCTGGGGGCGGAAGTTAGGCCAAAGGGAAGTACTCTGTACTGGAAATGGTTTCCTCCCACCACAAATCTGAGATATTGTCTGTGGTCTGGATGGATGAGGATAAGCATCCTTTAGATCTAAGGAGCATAGCCAAACTCCCTGCTGGAGGTAGGGCAGCAGTATCCCAAGGGTAAGCATCTTGAACTTTTCCCTCTCCAGAAACTTGTTTAAGTTTTACAAGTCTAGGATAGGCTGGAGGCCTCCTGTCCTTTTTGGTGCCAGGAATTATCTGGAGTAGAAGCCTTGCCCTTCCAGGAGGTGGGGCACCAGTTCCACCGCCTGTTCCCTTAGAAGACTTGCCAACTCCTGAAGGAGGAGGTTTCTGTGCAGAGGGAGTCTTGGAGGCTCCCCTGGAATATGGAGGGGGTATCTGGTGGATGTGGAGCAAGTAGCCCTTCTGGACTATGCTCAGTACCCAGGTATCCCCTGTGATGGCTCAGCCAACCTCATGTGCTTAGTGGAGCCAGCTGTGGAGAAGAGGCTATGCTGTGGGAGTCAAAACCCCACTCCCTGCTGTGCAGGAGTCGGAGCTGGCGGCTTGGGGGTCTTCTGCCTACAGGGCCCATGCCCCTGCCCCCTTGGCCTGCTGGCCCTGTTGGGGAGCTGGAAAGGCCTGGTATTGAGGGGTAGGATTTATAGGCAGCACCCTTTCTCGGGAAAAAGAGCTTCTTTCCCGAGCTCTTCTTTTTCTGAGAAGGGGCAGAAGTCTTTCTGGACAGCCTTGTCCTGGTGAGAGTCTCAGTCTCGCTTTCTGCAGCCTTTTCAGTCATGGGCTTACCGAAAAGGTTTTCATCTCTGCAGGGGACATCGACCAACTTGTCCTGCACCCATGGCTCCAGGTCTGATGACTGTAGCCAGGCCTGATGGCGTGCACCGATGCCGGCCAAGGCTACCCGGGCCGAAGCCTCGAAGCCATCATAGGCTGCTCGAGAGATAAACTTCGAGCACTCTCGAATCCCTGTTGACAAAGCCTTGAACCTCTGCAAAGGTTCCTCGGAGAGGCCAGCTGAGAACCCGGCAATCTCCTTCGCCAGGTCTCGTAGGTACATGCCCATGTACAGCTGGTAGATCTGGACACGGCAAGATAGCATAGAGCCCTGGAAGCACTTTTTACCGAGGGCATCCAGGTTCCGGGCCTCCGCCGGTGGGCACCAGTGAGTGCATCTTCTGACTCTTCAGACGGTGCATGGCCGATTCCACAACCATGGAGTGGTGCGGTAACTGTGCCTTTGGAATCCAAGGCTCTTACGGACTCGATAAATGGAATCGACCCGTTTGCTAAGAACCGACGTCGAGGCCAGTGCCTCCCACATACGGAAGAGCAGCCATTCCAGCATCGAAGGAATCGGTAAAGGCTTCCTTCGCAGGAAAATCATACTGGAGGGCATCGAGCTCCTCGGCTTGAGGCTCCTCCTCAGCGTCGGCAGTGAAGGCGAAGGCTTTGGCCATGTCCCTTATGAAGTCCGAGAACCGGGTATCCTCCGGTGGGGAACGTCTCCGAGGCTCGGACTCCGGTGAGTCCAAAGGGACGCACCGGGTCCGGAAGGTGTCCGGGGACTCCTCGTCCTCTGTTTCCCACTCCGATTCCTCAGAGGAGGAATCGAGCGGCTCCGGCCATGTGGGCCTCGGTGCCACCCGCCCCGACACCGAGGGTATCGGCGTCAACAACCTCGGCCCCGCACGGGAGGTCGAGGGGGACCTTGACCGAGATTCGACTCGAGACTTCATCGACTCGAGGATCAGCTCGGTCTCCGTGGTCGACTTAAAGGTCGAGGTCCCGGTGGTCGGGGCAGATGCACCGGTCAGACCGGCGATCAGCACCCGCTGCTGTTCCATGAAGGCAGCTAAGCTGCTCTCCAAGGCCGTCAACCTGAGTCCAAGCACAGGAGACTCAGCAGCCCCGACTCAGGCCCAGACGGCGTCAGGCCCGACGTTGGCTCCCCCCAGAGGAGAGTCCACGAGGACAACTGCACTTACGTGACTCGGGGACTCCGGCTCCATGCGAGGTAGCTTGGTAGCTCCAACTCAGAGAGCCCGGGGCGGCGGTCAGGGCTACATGACCTGGCCCTCGAGGACCCAGGAGCCTCCACAGCCGCCGCCCTCGTGAGCTTTTTCTTCCTTCTGTGCTCCTGGGTGGGAGACTCCCTTTCAGAGGAACCCCGACAGCACTCGGGGTCGGACTCCTGAGATGTCGAGGCCTCCGACGAAGTTCGGGCCCGGCCGGACGCGGAGTCAGAGAAAATTCTCTCACGTTGGTGCTGACGGCTCCGAAGCGCCTTCGACGACATTTTGTCGCACGGGCCACAGGCCAGTGGGTCATGGTCGGGCCCGAGGCATCAGAGGCAGCAGTCATGTGTGTTGGTGAGAGACATAAGTTTCTTGCACCGACCACACTTTTTGAACCCGCTGGTAGCCATCAGGGGAAAAAGGGCCCCTGCAAGGTCAAAAGACTGGGCTGCCAGTGAAAACACAAAAAGAGCGAACACTAGTCACAAAGGACAAAAAACGAAAATCAAAACTCCGGACTCGATACCGCTGTACCGAGCCCAGACGGGAAGGGGAACCGGCGTCGAACCGGATAAGATAACACTAAAATCGCAGGAAAAAAATCAACTTTTCCTGGGTGACACAAACTCACGTCCGTTGGGCTCTGTGGAAAAAGAAAGACTGAGCAAGATGGCACCTTTGGGCGGGAAGGGGACCGTGCAGGCGCTCTGCATTCCCAAATGCTTTCTTTGAAAGCTGGGGAAATGGTACGTACGGGGGCTCCATCGGCGCCGACGTCACCCATATGTGAGGATGACTTCCTGCTTGGTCCTGGAGAATGGCAGCATCCCTGCTGCAAATGGAGGAGAGAGGTTATGTGACAGGAAAGCATCACTGTGGTGTGTCAGGAAGTGATCCTGTAGGTATGACCTGTCTTCCAGGTGATGTTAAACCCTCTCACACTGAGGAAGTTTCTCCAGGGCCATGTGCCCATGAGGGAAGGGTTAGGACAACCGTTACAGTTGGTGATTCGATCATTAGGCATGTAGAGAGCTGGGTGGCTAGTGGACGTGAGGATCGCCTGGTAACATGCCTGTCTGGTGTGGAGGTAGCGGACCTCATGCACCACCTAGACAAGGTCTTAGATAGTGCTGGGGAGGAGTCTGCTGTCTTGGTACATGTCGGTACCAATGACATAGGAAAATGTGGTAGGGAGGTTCTAGAGGCTAAATTTACACTTTTAGGTAGGAAGTTGAAATCCAGAACTTCCAGGGTAGCATTCTCCGAAATGCTTCCCGTTCTATGCGCAGGACCCAAAAGGCAGGCAGAGCTCCGGAGTCTCAATGCATGGATGAGACGATTGTGCACGGATGAGGGTTTAGGATTTGTTAGGAACTGGGGAACATTCTGGGGTAAGGAGGGGCTCTTCTGAAGGGATGGGCTCCATCTTAACCAGGATGGAACCAGGCTGCTGGCATTAACCTTTAAAAAGGAGACAGAGCAGCTTTTAAACTAGATAATAGGGGAGAGCCGACAGTCGCCCAAGAGTGCATGGTTCGAAACAATGTATCCTTGAAGGATACTACCAAAAGAATGAAGTTAGGGCATATCAACAGAGAGGTTCCAATAAAGACAAAAGTAGCCCAAATGCCCTTAAGAACGGAACAGACAGAGCTTAAAGATTCCAAATTATCCCTGCCTACCGATAGACAGATTAATATGAATAAAATAGTCTCTAAAATGCTTGTATGCAAATGCTGGAAGTCTAAAAAATAAGATGGGAGAGTTAGAATATATAGAACTAAATGAGACGTTAGAAACAATTGGTATCTGAAAGACATGGTGGAAGGAGGACAACCAGTGGGACACTGTGATACCCGGGTACAAACTATATTGTAATGATAGAGCTGATCAAATTGGTGGAAGCGTTGTGCTCTATGTTAGAGAGGGCATTGAGTCACAAAGGATTAAAGTTTTGCAGGAAACACAATTTGTTGTAGAATCTCTATCCATGTAAAAAAGGGAAGGTGATGGCAGTGGGGGTGTACTATCGACCACCTGGCCAGAATGAACAAATGGAAGAAATGCTCAAAGAAATCATGGAAGCTAACAAAAGTTACAGCACAAATGGGTGATTTCAATTACCCCGGTATTGACTGGGTCGGTGTCACGGCAGGACATGCTAGGGAGATAAAGTTTCTAGATGACATAAATGACTGCTTCTTGGAGCAGCTGGTTCATGAACCGACCAGAGGGGAAGCCATATTGGACCTAATCCTTAGTGGAATACCAGATCTGGTGCAAGAGATAAGGGTGTTGGGGCCACTTGGCAATAGCGATCATAGCATGATCTCGTTTGATTTAATTAATGAAGGAGGGATGGTAAAGAAATCCTCAGTACTACCTTTTAACTTTCGAAAGGGAGACTATGATAAAATGAGGAAAATAGTTAAAAAAAAAAAAAAAAAGAACTAAAAGGAGCAGTTGCAAAGATTAAAGACTTACATCAAGCTTTGGTGTTGTTTAAAAATACTATCTTGGAAGCCCAGACCAGCTGTATTCCATGCTTTAAGAAAAGTGGAAGGAAGTCAAAAAAACTGGTCAGAGAGGCTGTTGTTGCCAAAAAAAGCATCTTTCAGGAAATGGAAAAAAGAGCCAAATGGTGAAAGCTGGAAACAGCACAAGCACTGGCAAGTTAAATGCAAGGCATTGTGATAAGGCAGGCAAAGAGAGAATTTGAGAAGCAGCTTGCTGTGGAAGCAAAAACACATAATAAAGACTTTTTCAAGTACATTCGTAGCAAAAAACCTGTGAGAGAGTCAGTTGGACTATTAGATGATAGAGGGGTAAAAGGGGCACTAAGAGGGGACAAGGCCATAGCAGAGAGACTGAATGAATTCTTTGCTTCGGTCTTTACTGAGGAAGATGTAGGGATGTTAACCATGAAGTGGTATTTAAAGGTGATACTGCGGAAGAATTAAAAGAAATATTGATACACCGGGAAGATGTATTACAACTATTAGATAAACTGAAGAGTAGCAAATCACCTGGGCCGGATGATATACATTCAAGGGTGTTGAAAGAACTGAAATATGAGATTGCAGACCTGCTATTACTAATCTGTGAACTATCATTAAAATCATCAGTAATACCTGAAGACTGGAGGATGGCCAATGTAACGCCAATTTTTAAAAAGGGTTCCAGGGGTGATCCGAGAAACTACAGACCGGTGAGCCTGACGTCAGTACCGGGGAGAAATGGTAGAAACCATAATAATTAACAAGATAACTGAAAATGTAGATAGTCATGGCTTAAAGGGAGACAGCCAACATGGCTTTAAACAAGGAAGATCTTGTCTTACTAATCTGTTATGTTTTTTGAAGGTGTGAATAAACAGGTAGACAAAGGTGAGTCGGTTTATATAGTATATCTGGACTTTCAGAAAGCCTTTGATAAGGTCCCTCATCAGAGACGTTTGGCAAAACTAAAAAGTCATGGGATAGGAGGCAGTGTACTATTGTGGATCAGGAACTGATTAAAAGATAGAAAGCAGAGGGGTAGGGCTAAATGGCCAATTTTCCCGATGGAGAAAGGTGAATAGTGGAGTACCCCAGGGATCTGTGCTGGGTCCGCTGCTTTTTGAGATATACATAAATGACCTGGAAAAGGGAATAACGAGTGAGGTTATCAAATCTGCAGATGACAGAAAACTATTTAAAGTTGTTAAAACCCATGAGGACTGTGGAAAATTGCAAGAGGATCTTGATAAATTGAAAGACTGGGCATCCAAATGGCAGATGAAATTTAATGTGGACAAGTGCAAAGTTATGCACCTAGGAAAGAAAATCTCAAACTATGGTTACACGATGCAAGGTTCCACATTAGGAACCACCACAAAGGAAAAAGATTTAGGTGTCATTGTGGAAACCATGTTAAAACTCTCCGCACAGTGTGCAGTGACGGCCAAGAGAGCAAATAGAATGCTAGGTATCATAAGGAAAGGAATGGAAAATAAAACAAAGGATATTATAATGCCTCTGTATCGTTCCATGGTGCGACCGCACCTGGAATATTGTATGCGATTCTTGTCGCCGTATCTTAAAAAGGATATAGCGTTATTAGAAAAAGTACAGCGAAGAACCACCAAAATGGTAAAGGGGATAGAAGGATACCCCTATGAAGAGAGGCTAAAAAGGTTAGGGCTCTTCAACCTGGAAAAGAGACGGCTGAGGGGAGATATGATAGAGGTCTATAAATTAATGAATGGAGTGGAACAGTTAAACATAGATCGATTGTTTACGTCATCAGAATATAGAAAGACTAGGGGACATGCAATGAAGCTACAGGGTAACCTATTTAAGACTAATAAGAGAAAATATTTTTTCACTCAACGCGTAATCAAACTCTGGAATTTGTTACCGGAGGATGTAGTAAAAGCTGTTAGTGTAGCTGGGTTTAAAAAAAGGTTTGGACAAGTTACTGGAGGAAAGGTCTATAAACCATTATTAAAAAGGACCCATGATATCACTGCTTGACCCAATACAAGCTTTGTGGAACCTGTGTCTTTTGGGAAAACTGCTAGGTACTTATGACCTAGTTTGGCCACTGTTGGAAACAGGATACTGGGCTTGATGGACTTTGATCTGACCCAGTATGGCATATCTTATGTTCTTATCTGCCATGTATATTTTGGTGGATATGTATCCTTTTCATTTCATATCCACTTCTTTGGATTGTAGAAATCATCTGTCTTGTTTGGTGGGGAGTGGGGTAACCGGTATTCTGGCATGGGGGTTTGAAGAGTAAAAATATGAGGAGTGTAAGGGTTAATATTCTCTTATAGAATATGTAGACTTCAAGAGGGTTTTCAAATACTTCTAGTTGCTTTTATGTCAGAAGGAACGAGACAGACTCAGAGGACTCTGGAATAGGTAAATTGATGTAAGAGAGTTGAGGCGAGCTTACCGCTTGCTGATCATTACAGGAGGGGATCGTGATTGTAGGCTGGTCTATCCTATTTTTCTTTGAGGCAGGCATGCCAGGCGCAGGCACACCTGGAGGTTGTTAGGTCTTTAAGTCTTGACGGCCGTCGCATCAGATTTATGCAGGTTCAGGGTGGAGCTTACCACGCTCCTTTGTTGGTGATCAGGCTGTATTGCATGGTGTGGAGCTGCTTGGAAATGGCTGCCTTGAAGTTGTGCTGGGTGTCAGGCATGCGCCAGAAGTGGAATAATTTTCAAGTGGGAGTCACAGGAGCTAAAACTGTTGCAGAGTTCAGATACATGCAGAATAGAAGTAAAAGGCCCTTGTCTTGGTGTAGAGGGATAGTGTAGGGGCTTGGCTTTTTCCTCAATTTGGGGGCGGTGTCTATCACAGCTGGTGTTCCATTCAGTGAGGGGCTGCAACATACAGCTCTAGCTTGGGCAAGTTGGTGGCCAGGGCATAGAGATGGCACTGCTGTAAGTTGCTCAGTGTCCTGCTCAAGGGCCATGTCTAAGGGCACTCTGGTGAGGCCCTCAGGCACGGGTGGCGCCTTCCAGCACTGGAAGTTAATGTGCCAGCTGGTGGGCCTGATTGGCCTTCAATACAGAGAGGGAGGAGCTTCAGGTCCGCTCCCTGTGCTGGATGCCTATCGGGGCAGCTGCTATTTTCATTATGGTTTCAGAATGTCTTTCTAGGTTATCTTTTTTTCTTTTTTTTTTAATTTTTATTTATCAAAATTTCCAGCATACAAACATTGGTATATGGCATTCTTATACATTAGCCTTAAACTACTGGTATCCCCGTCTTTCTACCATAACAAATATAGTATACCCAGCAGTTAATATTTCCAAATTTAAGACACATAGTAAAACAATGTTTATCCAAATTAAATCTTTTAATTTAAACCTTTTACCTATATTTTGCTGTTTCCTCCTCATTATTTTCTAGTTCAATGTATAGTCAGCCAAGCAGTCAACATATAACAGCATTTAACCCCCCCCCCCCCCAACGTTTTACCCCATTCTCTGCCCCCCTTTCCCACAGCCCGAATAATCCCTTCACCTACATCTTCCTTACCCCCCCCCTTCGCCTACATCCCTTCCCCCCTCCCCTAAGACACACCATAACTCTCCCCAATCTGTTTCAAACTTACCCAACCTCTCCCTCCTAGCTGCCATTAACTTTTCCATAAGCACAATATACTGCAGTCTCCCCTCATACTTCTCTAGACTGGGCACCTCCTTTTTCAATGCTGCTGCAAGTTCACATCTAGCCATTACCATTCTCCCCCTCAGCCTTTGTTGTCCTCCCCCCCCCCCCCATGACAATAACCATATACCCAGTGTCCCCTCCACCTGTACCCCCAGCTTCTGCTGAATCCACTTCCTAATCCCACCCCAGTACACCTGTATCTTTGGACATCCGCACCAAATATGCCAGAATGACCACACCTCCCCACAGTCCCGCCAACACAATGTTGTAACCCCTGGATACATTCTGTGCAATCTCTCCGGCGTATAATACCACCTAAATAAGATTTTCTAACAGTTTTTCCGTATACTACTCGACCATGGCGCCTTCTTCACCTGATCCCACACCCCCTTCCAATCTGCACTTGTCATCGTCATTCCTGTATCCCTCTCCCACTCTTCCATATACCTAAATTTCCCTGCCTGTTGTCCCCTCACTCCCTTATATAGTGCTGAAATCAACCCTTTCATGCCCGTCTTCCCATACCACACCTTCTCCACCAAAGAAACGACCCTCACCTTCCCCGCTTTCCCCAACACCCCCTTTAGGAAAGAACCCGCCTGCACGTATGCAAACCTGTCCTTATCTTCCAACCCAAATTCCCTCCGTAGTGCCTCAAAATCCTGTACCTCTCCGTCCTCTACCAACTGAAAGTAACATTCCAACCCCTTGCGACTCCACTCATCAAAGCTTCCTCCTTCCCAGCCTGGTTGAAAGGATTTCCACCCTCTCCACGGTGTCATCAACGAGAACCCAGTTCCCCTATTTTTAATATCCTTTACCCGCACCTTATCCCATACCCCTGCCACATGCCTCATAGCAGGTGTACCTATTCCCATTTCCCTCCGCTCCGCCCTAGGCACCCATAGCCATGCTTCCAACCTTCCTCCCCTCACCCTTGCTCTTTCCAACCATACCCCTGGCTTCACCCCCTTACTAGATCTCCAGTCCATCACATGTCTTACTTGAGCAGCTCTGTAATAATCCTCCAGGTTAGGAACCCCCAAATCACCCTCTTCTTTAGGGGCATACATAACCTCCCTCGCTATCCTCGGAGGTTTCCTTTTCAAATATACTGAAAAAAACTCTCTCTGCAACCCCCTCATCACCCCCTCCGGTATGCCCACTAGAAGTGCCTGAAATAGATACAGCAATCTTGGTAAAATATTCATTTTAACCCCCGCTATCCTCCCTAGCCAAGAAATTTCATATCTCATCCACCCCTCCAGGTCTTTATTAATTTTTCCAACTGTTCTCGGGTAGTTAACTTTATACAATTCCTCATACCTCACCGGGATCTGCACCCCCAGATAACTCAAGGATCTTCTTACCCATCTCAAAGGATAGTCCCTTTTCAATTGCTCTTCCACTTCCCTAACCCCCTTAACCTTCAGCACTTCCGTCTTATCAACATTCATTTTAAATACCGACACCCCCCCAAACCTTTCTACCTCCCTCATCACTTTCAGCAAAGACCCCTGCGGCTTACTAATATACAGAAGGATATCATCTGCATATAGGGAAATCTTATGATGAACTCACCCTCTTTCCAATCCATGGATCTTTTCATTTGCCCTTATCCTTTCCGCTAATGGCTCTACCACCACAGCAAATAGCAAGGGTGACATTAGGCACCCTTGCCTAATCCCTCGCCCTAACCCAAGGTCCTCTGAATAACTCCCATTAACTTTAACTCGTGCTCGTGGCCCCTCATATAAACCCCTTATCCATTTTTCATAATTTGGCCCACATCCCATTTTCTTCAGCACCTGCATTAAAAAACCCCAATGTACCCTATCGAAGGCCTTCTCCGCGTCAGTTGACATCAAGAGAAAGTCTTCTTTCCCTTGCTCCGCCTCTCAGACCACTCCTACCGCCCTTTTAATATTATCCTCTGCTTGCCTCCCCATAATAAACCCCGCTTGATCCTCCTTTATCACTCCCGTTAACCACGGAGCCAACCTTCCCGCCAATATCTTCGCCAATATCTTAACATCAACATTAAGTAGCGATATTGGTCTGTATGAACTACAAATCGGGTCTTTCCCTGGCTTCGGTAAAATAGTAATCCCTGCCGTTAACATACCCGAAGACAGCTCCCCCCCCCTTCCTCCAACATTCCATTTAAAACCCTTCCAAGCAACCCCCCTATCTCTCCCACAAATATCTTATAGAAGCCCCCCGGAATCCCATCTAAGCCCGGGGCCTTTCCCCCCACCAGCCCTTTTACCGCCCTCCCTATCTCCTCTCCTGTAATTTTAACTTCCAAACCCTCTTGCGCCTCCTATGGAAGTGACAACAAGTCAACCTCCTCCAAATATCGATGAATCTGATCCTCCCCTATCCTTCCCTCCCGCCTATACAAATCCTTATAAAATTGCCAAAATCTCTTCCTAATATCCTTTTCTTCCCTGCATATCACCCCTCCCTCCCCCTGAATCTGATATATCGTCGAAGCTACTTTTCTCTGCCTCAACCTTTGTGCTAGCACCTTACCGGATTTATTACCATATTCATAATACTTCTGTTTTACTTGTCTCAATGCAAATGTAATTTGCTCCACCTGCAACGCTTGCAACTCCCTCCGCAGCCTTTCCACCTCCCTCCTCTCACCCGAACTCTGACACCACAGCTCTGCCTCTTTTAGTAACTTGCCCAACTCTTCCTCCTTCTGTTGCCTAGCCTTTTTCCTTTTTGCTCCTCACATTATAAATCTACCCCTAATAAAAGCTTTCAGCCCCTCCCACAATGTCAACATTATAAATCTACCCCTAATAAAAGCTTTCAGCACCTCCCACAACGTCACCTCGGATACCTCCCCTGTATCATTAAATGAGAGGTAATCTTTTATAGCCCGCCTAATATCTACCACTACCTCCTTACTCTTAAGTAAACTCTCATTCAGTCGCCAGAATTTGGTCCCCTCTTGCCACCTCCCTCTAATTCCCACCTCCACCGCCCCATGATCCGACCATACGATCGGCTCTATGCTACCATCCAAGACCTCCAACATCCACTCCTTAACTAGCAAAATCATGTCTATCCTGCTCCATCTATTATGAGGTGCCGAAAAAAGGTGTACTCCCTCCCATTGGGGTGCAATTCTCTCCAGGCGTCTACCAATTGAAACTGTTACATCAATTTCTTAACCCCCTTCTATTCCTTCCCCCTCCTTCCACCACCTCCCGCCTCCCCCCCCCCCGACACCCTATCCACCCCTGGGTTTAACACTACATTGAAATCCCCCCCCCCCACAATAAGCTTCCCTTGAGATTCCCCCTCCAACAACTGTCGCATCCCCTTCCAAAATGAGACCTGGTTACCATTAGGCCCATACACCGACACAATAACAATGTCCGCTGTTCCCATCTTCCCTTTTATCCCCACTATTCTCCCTTCTATATCCTTAAAGCTGCCTTTCACCTGAATCCCCGAGCCCTCCCTCAACAATACCGCAACCCCCCCTTTCTTTGTCCCATCCTTATTGCTCGAATAAAACTGCTCTGGGAATCGCCTATTCTTTATCCGCCCTATATCCCGTCTCCTCAGGTGTGTTTCTTGTATTAGCACTACGTCCCAGTGATTTTTCTGTGCCTCCCGATACACCAGGCTCTGTTTTCCTGGAGAGTTCAAACCCTTAACATTTATTGACCCTATCTGCAACATATTTCTATTCCACTTCTCCTCCCCCCTTTTTCCCTCTATTATGATGTGTCACACCCCCTCCCCCTCCCTCCCTCCTCCCCTTTCCCCTGCCGCCTACCCCTTCTTCCCACCCTTCTGCCCTTCCGTATGTGACCTGTCCTATCCCATTGTCTTTCCCCAACCCCTTTCCCCATCCTAAGCACTCCAGACACCCCCCCTCCTTTACACCACAGATCCCGCATCCCCTCCTACCCACCACATTAACTCCCCCCTTTATACCCTCCCCCCTTTATACCCTAACAGTTCAGTGCCTCAGAGGCCCTTCTTGCCCCACCACCTCCACTCTCTCCATCTCCGGTCAGCTGTCTCACGTCTCCTCTTCAACAGACAAAGTCCTCTTCTCTTGCGACAGTCTTTTTAGCCTCTTTCCCTTCTCCGCCACTGCGACATCACTGGTATCTTTCCATCCGCTCCCTTACTCAGCCTGGTCCCTGCTCTCTCCAATGTCCTCGGCAGATTCTCACATCCCAGCTCTTCCAATACAGCCCAGGCTTCCTCCGCCAGTTTCACCTTCTGGGACACCCCATTTATAGTCATCAATAGTCCAAATGGGAACATCCACCTTTACCTCAGCCCTTTGCCTCTCAGGTAGGCTGTTACCTCCTTCAGGTTCCTCCGCCGTTCCAACGTACCCCTGGAGAGGTCATTAAATATTTCTACTTCACGGCTCTCCCATGCAATCTGCCCATATTTCCGGGCAATAGTCAGAATTTTTTCTTTTATAGGGTAGCTGCTCATACACACAATGATGTCTCTTGCTTGCTTCTCCCTCCGAGGTCCCAGACTTTGGTGCGCTCGCTCAATCCCCACTATTGCCACTCGGCCTTCCTCCTCCTCCTCCATTCTCAATGTGTGCACACAACCGCTGCAACACCTTCACACAGTCTTTATGCACCTCTGTCTCAGGCACCCCCTGAATTCGGAGATTGCTCCGTCGGGCTCGATCTTCTATCTCTTCCAGCTTCTCATGCATATCCTCCTGTTGGGGCTTTATTATACACTGTTCAGCCACCATTTCCCGCACCGTTCCTTCACACTGCTCCACGTGGCTTTCCAGGTCCTCCACTCTCTGTCCTAGGCCGCTCAGGTCTTTTTGTATGGTAATCAGCATTTCTTTCAAGTCCCTTCTCATCGCTTTCAACTCTGCGTGCATTTCCACTTTGAATGCCTGCAGCCACGCTCTGATATTCAGCCCTTCACCATGTCCCGTATCCAGGTCGTCCTCCTCCTCCAAACTCACCTGTCTCTTCCAGGCCATCCGATTCCTCCACTGCTGCCATCTCTTTCCGTGCGTACACGGACTGAAATCTTTATCTTTATCTTTATTTCAACATTTGATAAACCGCTTTGGCCGAAGCATTAAAGCGGTGTACAATAAAAAGGTCAGCACAGCAAATCATAGAAAAGAGAACAGAACGCCATAAAATAACAGGAAAGCAAAAGAAAGGATAGGGCACAAAGGTTATAATCACAGGACTAGACCAAGGACACAAAAGACCAGAGGAAAAAGGGGGGGGGGGCCAGACGTACATGAAAAGCACTGAACAACACAATCAACAAATAACTTCAGGGAGGAGCACCAGGAGGGAGATCAAAAGCTTGTTGGAACAGATGAGTTTTGAGTAGTGATTTGAACTGGGAGTAAGAGGGTTCCAGCCGGAGGGAAGGTGGCAATGCATTCCAAAGGAAGGGACTGAGGAAAAAGAAAGCCGAATGTCGAGTTTGTTCTAGGCGGGCTTGTGATGGGGAGGGAAGGGACAGACGGTTTGCATGAAGGGACCGTAGCTGACGATAGGGAGTGTGAAGGGAAATAAGGCCAGCAAGATACCGGGGATTGTCAGTATGAATGGTGCGATGTGTTAGAATGAGGAACTTATAATGAAAACGGAACCGGAGCGGTAACCAGTGCAATTTAAGGAGAATGGGAGTAACATGATCAAAACGATGAGCAAAAGTGATAAGACGAGCTGCAGTGTTTTGGATAGATTGTAAGCGCTGAAGTTGATAATTCGGAAGGTTAGCCAAAAGAACGTTGCAATAATCAAGTCTACTGATAACTAGTGCTAGAACAAGGGTAACCAAAGAACCAAAAGGAAGGAGGGAACGAACAGCCCGAATCTGACGGAGGACTACAAATGAATGACGGGTAAGGGAAGAGATATGATTATGGAAAGAAAGTGAAGAATCCAGAGTAACTCCCAAGTAACGAAAAGAAGAGACGAGTGGGATGGGGACTGAGTCAATCAAGGGGGCAACATTAGGACAGGAACCACTCAAGGATACCCATATAGCCGAAGACTTAGCAGGATTTAAATGAAGGAAGTTCTGAGAAAGCCAAGAGGCAATATGGGAGAGGCAGTTATTGAACTGGGTAATATCCAAGGTGAGCGGAGAAACATGACAAAGGAGGATGATGTCGTCTGCATAAATATACGAGGATACAGGATATTGTTGAATCAAAAAAGGCAAGGGAGCAAGGAAAATATTAAATAGCAGGGGGAGAGGACAGAGCCCTGAGGGACACCACAGGTGAGCGGAAGAGAGGGAGAGGACTGACCACCAGAGTGGACACTGAAAGAGCGAGCTGTAAGAAAAGAACGAAACCATTGTAAATCCCGCGCCGACATCGCAACGGAGGGTGCCTGACTCCCGTCCACTTTGTTAGGTGGGGATCGCTTTTTATATCTCAATTTATGTGGGAATCGGACGGAGCTTGGCTACACACCCACCCATCAGCTCCGTGACGTCACCGGAAGTCCATCTTTTATCTTTTAATGCCATTTTTGTCTATTTGTGATCTTGCATTTATTAGTTAACTTATACACTTGTTTTTAACATTTTAATGTTTAAGAACATAAGATATGCCATACTGGGTCAGACCAAGGTCCATCAAGCCCAGTATCCTGTTTCCAACAGTGGCCAATCTAGGTCATACGTACCTAGCAGTATCCCCAAAAGACACAGGTCCCACAATGCTTGTATTGGGTCAAGCATTGATATCCTGGGTCCCTTCTTAATAATGGTTTATGGACCTTTCCTCCATTTTGTGTCTGTTTGTGTCTTTGTAGTGCCTATAAAGGCAGGTGCTGAAACACGGCCGTATTGGGTGTGGCTTTTGTACCCCTGAATGAAGACAGTTCTATTTGACACCTCGCTCCAGTTTAGTTTCTGTTTGGTTCTGCGAGTGGTGTTTCTGATTTGTTGTTGGACCCCTGGGCATCTTTCAAGGCAGCCCCACCTTCCACGGGAATTTTAGTTTTCTTGGTGACCACTGCCACCAGAGCACCCACCCATGGTAACTTCAGTCGCTCCTTCTCTTCTGCTGGAAGCGGGTGCAAATGAGCCATTGCATACGGAGAGGAATGGCTAGCAGAAAAAAGGAGGTGATAATGCCTCTGTATAAGTCTTTGGTGCGACCTCATTTGGAGTATGGTGTGCAAATCTGGAGACCGCACCTTCAAAAGGATGTGAAAAGGATGGAGTCGGTGTAGAGGGTTGCTACTAAAATGATTAATGGGCTTCATTATAAAGCATATGAGGATAGACTTAAGGATCTTAATATGTACACCTTAGAGGAAAGGCGGGATAGAAGTGATATGATCGAGATGTTTAAATACCTCCGTGGCATAAATGTTCAGGGAGAGAGCCTCTTTCAATTGAAAGCAAGTTCTGCTACGAGGGGACATGGGATGAGGGTGAAGGGAGATAGATTCAGGAGTGATATGCGGAAATATTTCTTTACAGAAAGAGTAGTGGATCCATGGAATAGTCTCCCAGTGGAGGTGGTAGAGATGAGGACAGTAACTGAATTCAAAAAAGCATGGGACCAACACAGAGGATCTCTAAAGGTAAAAAGTGGACTGTTGTAGTTGTTGTTATGGAAGGACAGACTAGATAGGCCATGTGGTCTTTTTCTGTCATCATGTTTCCATGTATCTCAATGCAATCCTGCTTCCAGTACTTCCCACTCAGCCTCAGTCATTTGCATGATGGCCCTGTGGACCAGGAAGGCAGTCTTAGATGTCTGTATACCCTGCAGTAGTGGGTCTTCTAAAGGCTCCTCACTAGCCTGCGAACTCTGGGAAATATTAAGTGTGGCCAATGACTGCGCAATCAGGGTCTCCAGCTCCTCCCAGAGGAAAACCCTGACGATGCTGGGGTCTTCCCCTGGCAGAATTTCCCCCTCCTCGAGCTCCACCACTAAGATTTCTCCTCATAAATCGGAGGGCCCTTCAAGAGGATCCTTAGAGCCTTCCAAATGAACAAAAGCTTGATCTTCACAGAGCTCCACATCCTTCATTTGGGGGCAGGCTCCTCCAGCTCCTGCTGAGCAATAAGAGAAGCTTCTCCCCTCTTGGAAGAATCAGATTTTCCTGCTGAAGAACTGCCATGTCCCTGCTTCAAACAATAAGAACTGCAGGAGAAGAATAAAGTCAGGGGAAAAGGAGCAGCCAAAGGAGCAGAAACCTGCAATCCTGGAAGAGATGAAGTTCCTGAGTGTGATAACATCAAGATCTGCCTGTTCTCCATTACCGGAACTGCTAGGCCAGACTGCCCTAAAATGGCTGCGCTTCCCACCAAAACCATAGGACTCTAAGGCGAAAACATTGGCTGCTCAGATTGAAGCAACATATTTTCCAACGCAGACAGTGAATCCCCCGAAGAGGGCTTACAGATATCATCTCCTCAGCACTTCTTGCTTCTGAAACGGCTCTTGCCAAAGTCTCCAGTGACTTGTTCCTGGCAAAATCCAAGGGTCTTTACTTTGTCCTCATCCTTCTCGACCTCTCTGATGCTTTTGACCACAACCTTCTCCTCGATAACCTGTCCTCGCTTGGTTTTAGTGGCTCTGTAGTATCCTGGTTCTCCTCCTATCTCTCCCATCGCTCTTTCAGTGTGTGTCCTGGTGGCTCCTCCTCCTCTCCTACCCCGCTCCCAGTTGGTATACCCCAAGGATCTGTCTTGGGTCCGCTCCTTTTCTCTCTCTATACCCAGTCCCTTGGTGCGCTTATCTCTTCCCATGGCTTTCAGTACCATCTGTATGCCGATGACTCCCAGATCTACCTCTCTACGCCTGAAAGCTCTCCGGCAATCCAGACCCGGATCTCTGCATGCTTTTCTGACATTGCTGCCTGGATGTCTCACCGCCGTTTGAAATTGAACATGGCCAAGACTGAACTTCTCATCTTTCCCCCTAAAACCTCCCCCTCCTCTTCCTCCTTTCTCAGTCTGTGGATAATGCTGTACTTCTTCCTGTTCCCTTCGCCCACAATCTGTGGGTTGTCTGACTCCTCTCTCTCTTTCTCCACACATATCCAGCTCGTAGCTAAGACCTGCTGTTTCTTTCTCTATAACATTAGCAAAATCCGCCCTTTCCTTTCTGAACATACCACTAAACCACTTATCCACTCCTTAATCAGCTCCCATCTTGACTACTGTAACCTTCTCCTTGCTGGTCTTCTTGAATCACCTCTCTCCCCTTCAATATGTTCAACACTCTGCTGCACGACTAATCTTCCGCCAGCCTCATCATGCCCATATTACTCCTCTTCTCAAGTCACTTCATTGGCTCCCTAGCCGTTTCCGCATCCAGTTCAAACTTCTCCTGCTGACCTATAAATGCATTCACTCTGCGACTCCTCAGTACCTTTCTTCTCTTATCTCTCCTTATAACCCCCCTCGGGAACTCCGCTCTTCTGGCAAACTACTTCTATCTGTGCCCTTCTCTTCTACTGCTAACTCCAGACTTCGCTCCTTTCACCTTGCTGCACCTTACGCCTAGAACAAACTACCTGTGTCGGTACGCCAGGCACCCTCTCTAACCCTCTTCAAATCCAAGTTGAAAGCTCACCTCTTCGCTGCTGCTTTTGGATCTTGAGTCACCTGATCTCTTTTTCTCTCTCCTTTTCTTTCCCCTAGTTTATCCCTGCTTACACCTTCTGTGTTTTGTCTTGTGTTTTTGTCTTGACTAGATTGTAAGCTCTAATGGGCAGGGACTTTCTCTTACATGTCTCTGCAGCGCTGCATACGACTGGTCGCGCTTTACAAATGTTCAGTGGTAGTAGTAGTAGTGATTCACAGCTGTGGCAAAAGCCGGCAGCTGAGAGAGTTCCCCGAATAGGCTGCTTTTCCCACAGGCATGGTAAAACACAAACCCAAAGTAAACACCACAGAAACCCAACAAGAGGGACAGCGTTACAGCCCAAAGCAAAAAAAAAAAATGAAAACAAGTGGCCGGCATCGTCTTAGGACCTGACAGCCTCAGCCACCACTATGGGCCTGTAGCTCGTACCGTGCACTCTTTCCTATTTGTTTATTTTTTAAAGGGCCCTGCCGTGGTTGCCACAAAAACAAACCTGAATTGATCAGCAGCACAGCACTAAGCTGAAATTACTTTCCATGTGCCGAGGAGGAGAGGGACCTGGCACCACCAGGTAATGCACCCTGAAGAGAACCAGACTGACTCAGCAGGCCAGGATCTGTCAGGAACCTTGCCAGACACTTCAGGTAGCATACACATTCTCTGAATCAAGTAAAATAGTCTTTCCAGGCTTCCTCCTTTTCTTTTTTTTAATTAGTCCATTCAGTGGAGTCCAGACTGCACAGATGTTCACCAGCTGCTGGAGACTGAGATTACTGGTCTTAGGGGTGGTGCTCACTGCCCTTTCTATCATATCATCATCAAGACCTGGCATGCTCAATCTCCAGGTGCTGGTGAAGGGACTAGACTGGAGGGATAATAAGGAAACAATGTTGCAAGTTTCAAGACCAGCATGAGTAGTTCTGTGGGCAGGGCCAGCCCAAAGGTTTCTGCTGTCCTAGACACCCCCAAGGATTGTAGCACCTGCCATGCCGCTGCCACCCCCCCTGCCCCGCATCCACCTTCTTGAATGGTGGAGAGGGGGCAGCAAAGGGATCCCTCCATTGTGTTGGGCTTTAAAGTGCCAACACACATGCGCGCTCACTTTAAAGCCCAACCCAGCGGAGGGATCATTGTGGTGCCCTCCCTCCCTCAGACGAAAAGATGGATGGGGGGGGCAGCATGGTGGGCCGGGGTAGGGCATTGCCGCACACTGCAGCCTGCCACCCTAGGTGACCACGTAGTTTGCCTAGTGGATGGGCTGGCCCTGTCTGTGGGTGAGAAAGAGCTGGGGAAATACACTGTTTACCACTGGCATAAGCTAGCGTTTGGGAACCTTCAGGGTCCCTAGGGAGTCCAACAACCCCATCAAGGCCGCATACTTCTCCTCCACCAGTGGCTCCATGCATATGTGCTTTACCGTTGTAGGGGAAGCCCTCCCTCGGGTCATCTTGACGGACTGGAAAGGGGGGCTGTTACTTCTGGAGAGAAATCTGAAATTGTGAGTATATACTTCTGGGAATTTTTCTGAAAGGAATTGTTTTTCTTTTAAAGCTAATTAATCTGTGAACCCACTATTTTTTTTGTTAAATCAGTCAGGGCCTAGTAGTAGCAACAGTTTAAGATTCAATTTAAAAACACAGAAGAGAACTTTCTGGTTACCTTTCATACCCAGTAGACAGCTGTAGTTTAAATTTCATAGTCACTCAGGGCCTAGCATCAGCAAAGTACTTTTAGTTTCAAATTAAAACACAGAAGAGAGCTTTCTGGTTAAATTTAGAATCCAGCAGAGAGCTTGTAGTTTAAATTTCATAATAGGTTAGAGCCTAGTAGCAGCAAAGAGCTATAATTTAAATCAAATCAGAATATAGTTTTCCTCAGCAGCACAGGACAAGGTACTGTGTAGCAGCCCTTTTTTAATAAGTGTTATATCCCTCCCTCCCTCCCCACACCCACCCTCCCCTGGGAAAATCCCAGCTTTATAGGTACTTGCACAACTTAAAAGACAGGAGGTGCTCTCAGGTGAAGCTCATTACCCAAATCAGTCATACACCAAGGACCTGAGATTAATTAAGCTTCAGGTGAACAAGGTATATTAAACTTCTTAGGTACAGTTTTAGTGGTATAAATATCCATTGCACCCTTTAGTACATATAGAACTTAAAGATCTAAACACAAACTTAAAACTAAGATGCAGACAGCAGTCCAGCAGCGGGATGTGGGCTTTCCAGTCTTTTGCATTGAGTGTCACATGTATGATTTTCTCCCAGCTGGTGAGAGGTCTTACGTGTGCACTAGGTGCAAGGAGCTCT
Organism: Ichthyophis bannanicus; assembly: GCA_033557465.1. Lineage (NCBI taxonomy): Eukaryota > Metazoa > Chordata > Amphibia > Gymnophiona > Ichthyophiidae > Ichthyophis > Ichthyophis bannanicus. Next base: position 31,944,989 of record CM066034.1, on the reverse strand, counting down.
CTGCTCTCAGGGAACAAGTCCGTTCTCTAGAGGCTAGAGTAGCAGACTTGGAAAACATAAGACAGACAGAGAGGTACATAGACGAGACCTACAGGGATAGTCCTGAAGTCCCACCTCCAGTCTGGCAGCATCCCTGTTGCCATGGAGGAGAGAGGTCACGTGACAGGAGAGCATCACCCTGGTGTGGCAGGAAGTGATCCTGTAACTAGGACCTGTCCTCCAGGTGATGTAAACCCCTCTCGCACCGAGGAGGTTTCTCCAGGGCCAAGTGCCCATGCGGGAAGGGTTAGGACAGCAGTTATAGTTGGTGATTCGATCATTAGGCATGTAGATAGCTGGGTGGCTGGTGGACGTGAGGATCGCCTGGTAACATGCCTGCCTGGTGCGAAGGTAGCGGACCTCACACGCCACCTAGATAAGGTCTTAGATAGTGCTGGGGAGGAGTCTGCTGTCTTGGTACATGTTGGTACCAATGACATAGGAAAATGTGGTAGGGAGGTTCTGGAAGCTAAATTTAGGCTTTTAGGTAGGAAGTTGAAATCCAGAACTTCCAGGGTAGCGTTCTCCGAAATGCTTCCCGTTCCACGCGCAGGACCCAATAGGCAGGCAGAGCTCCGGAGTCTCAATGCGTGGATGAGACAATGGTGCAGAGATGAGGGGTTCGGATTTGTTAGGAACTGGGGAACATTCTGGGGAAAGGAGGGGCTCTTCCGAAGGGATGGGCTTCACCTTAACCGGGATGGAACCAGGCTGCTGGCATTAACCTTTAAAAAGGAGATAGAGCAGCTTTTAAACTAGATAATAGGGGAAAGCCGACAGTCGTCCAAGAGCGCATGGTTCGGAAGAATGTATCCTTGAAGGATACTACAAAAAGCAGAGAGGTTCCAAAAAAGAGTAAAGTAGCCCAAATGCCCTCGAGTATGGAGCAGACAGAACTTAAAGATCCCAAATTACCCATGTCTACCAATAGCCAAATTAATATGAATAAAATACAGTCTCTAAAATGCTTGTATGCAAATGCTAGAAGTCTACAAAACAAGATGGGAGAGTTAGAATATATAGCACTAAACGAGAGGTTAGATATGATTGGAATATCAGAGACATGGTGGAAGGAGGACAACCAGTGGGACACTGTGATACCTGGGTACAAACTATATCGAAATGATAGAGCTGATCAAATTGGTGGAGGGGTTGCGCTCTATGTTAGAGAGGGCATTGAGTCAGAAAGGATTAAAGTTTTGCAAGAAACAAAATTTGCTGTAGAATCTCTATGGATTGAAATTCCATGTAAAAAGGGGAAGGCGATGGCAGTGGGGGTGTACTATCGTCCGCCTGGCCAGAATGAACAAATGGATGATGAAATGCTCAAAGAAATCAAGGAAGCTAGCAAAAGTTACAGTGCAGTAATAATAATGGGTGATTTCAATTACCCCGGCATCGACTGGGTCAGTGTCACAACAGGACATGCTAGGGAGATAAAGTTCCTAGATGAAATAAATGACTGCTTCTTGGAGCAGCTGGTTCATGAACCGACCAGAGGGGAAGCAATATTAGACCTAGTCCTTAGTGGAACACCAGATGTAGTGCAAGAGATAAGGGTGTTGGGGCCACTTGGCAATAGTGATCATAGCATGATCGCCTTTGATTTAATTAGTGGAGGAGGGATAGTAAGGAAATCCACAGTACTACCCTTTAACTTTCGAAAGGGAGACTATGATAGAATGAGGAAAACAGTTAAGAAAAAACTAAAAGGAGCAGTTGCAACGGTTAAAGACGTACATCAAGCTTGGGTGTTGTTGAAAAATACTATCTTGGAAGCCCAGACCAGCTGTATTCCACGCTTTAAGAAAAGTGGAAGGAAGTCCAAAAAATTGCCAGCATGGTTTAAAGCTGAGGTCAGAGAGGCTGTTGTTGCCAAAAAAGCATCTTTCAAGAAATGGAAAAAAGAGCCAAATGATGAAACCTGGAAACAGCACAAGCACTGGCAAGTCAAATGCAAGGCATTGATAAGGCAGGCAAAGAGAGAATTTGAGAAGAAGCTTGCTGCGGAAGCAAAAACGCGAAATAAAGACCTTTTCAAGTACATTCGTAGCAAAAAACCCGTGAGAGAGTCAGTTGGTCCATTAGATGATAAAGGGGTTAAAGGAGCACTAAGAGGCGACAAGGCGATAGCGGAGAGACTGAATGAATTCTTTGCTTCGGTCTTTACTGAGGAAGATGTAGGGATGTTACCCACGACTGAAGTGGTATTTAAAGGTGTGGAAGAATTGAAGGAAATATCGATACATCGGGAAGATGTCCTACAACTATTAGATAAACTGAAGAGTAGCAAATCACCTGGGCCGGATGGTATACATCCAAGGGTGTTGAAAGAACTGAAATTTGAGATTGCAGACCTGCTATCAGTAATCTGTGAACTATCATTAAAATCATCTCTAATACCTGAGGATTGGAGGATCGCCAATGTAACACCAATTTTTAAAAAGGGTTCGAGGGGTGATCCGGGAAACTACAGACCGGTGAGCCTGACATCAGTACCGGGAAAAATGGTAGAAACCATCATAAAGAATAAAATTACTCAGCATATAGATAGTCATGACCTAATGGGAGACAGCCAACATGGCTTTAGACAAGGAAGATCTTGTCTTACTAATCTGTTATGTTTTTTGAAGGAGTGAATAAACAGGTGGACAAAGGTGAGTCGGTTGATATTGTGTATCTGGACTTTCAGAAAGCCTTTGACAAGGTCCCTCATGAGAGACTTTTGGCAAAACTAAAGAGTCATGGGATAGGAGGCAGTGTACTACTGTGGATCAGGAACTGGTTAAAAGATAGAAAGCAGAGGGTAGGACTAAATGGCCAATTTTCCCAATGGAGAAAGGTGAATAGTGGTGTACCCCAGGGATCTGTGCTGGGTCCGTTGCTTTTTGACATATTCATAAATGACCTGGAAAGTGGAATAACGAGTGAGGTTATCAAATTTGCTGATGACACAAAACTATTTAAAGTTGTTAAAACCCAGGAGGATTGTGGAAAATTGCAAGAGGATCTTGATAAATTGGAAGACTGGGCATCAAAATGGCAGATGAAATTTAATGTGGAGAAGTGCAAGGTTATGCACCTAGGGAAGAACAACCCAAACTATGGTTACACGATGCAAGGTTCCACATTAGGAACCACCACCCAAGAAAAAGATTTAGGCGTCCTTGTGGATACCATGTTAAAACCCTCGGCCCAGTGTGCAGCGGCGGCCAAGAGAGCAAATAGAATGCTAGGTATGATAAGGAAAGGAATGGAAAATAAAACAAAAGATATTATAATGCCTCTATATCGTTCCATGGTGAGACCGCACCTTGAATATTGTGTGCAATTCTGGTCGCCATATCTTAAAAAGGATATAGCAATTTTAGAAAAGGTTCAGAGAAGAGCCACCAAAATGGTAAAGGGGATGGAAGGCTACTCCTATGAAGAAAGGCTAAAAAGGTTGGGGCTCTTTAACCTGGAAAAGAGACGGCTGAGGGGAGATATGATAGAAGTCTATAAATTAATGAACGGAGTGGAACGGGTAAACGTAGATCGATTGTTTACCTTATCAGAATATAGAAAGACTAGGGGACATGCAATGAAGCTACAGGGTAAACTATTTAAGACTAATAAAAGAAAATATTTTTTCACTCAACGTGTAATCAAACTCTGGAATTTGTTACCGGAGGATGTAGTAAAGGCTGTTAGTGTAGCTGGGTTTAAAAAAGGTTTGGACAAGTTCCTGGAGGAAAGGTCCATAAACCATTATTAAGAAGGGACCCAGGATATCAATGCTTGAACCAATACAAGCATTGTGGAACCTGTGTCCCTTGGGGAAACTGCTAGGTACGTATGACCTAGATTGGCCACTGTTGGAAACAGAATACTGGGCTTGATGGACCTTGGTCTGACCCAGTATGGCATATCTTATGTTCTTATGTTCTTATCCCCTAACCGAGAGTCATCCCCCCTTCCCCCCCCAGCCTGTTACTGTATCAGGCAATAGGTTTGATACAGTAACAGAACAAACACAGAAGAAAAAGAAGTTCCCCCTTCAAAATTCCCCTTTGCTGATTTGTCTGCAGGCACTTACAAAGACTGTACAAGCTGTAAAACAGGGGGAGTCTCTATGCTCTCCCTGCACAGCTTCAGGGGCACTGTTCCAATCAAAAATTTCAAAAAACATTAGCTGGACACAGACAAAATTCTATCAGGTTCCAGACAGTGCTCAACATTTGGCCCCCTCCCCAAGGTTGAGGAGGGGGGAAAGGGATCTGCCAGGTGCACATATGGGAGAATGGAGGGATGGACCCAGACCACTGGGTTCTGCATTCCCAGACTTGCCAACCAGAACAAATGCGGCCCAGTGCCACCAGTAATCCAATCTCAGTCTGCACAGGCTAAGCTCACCGCCATCTGCTGAAGACTGAGAAATACCAGCTGAGTAAAGGCACACAGGCTTCTTATAGGCCTGAATTTCAGCTCAACATTCTCCATCTGCTTGTAGGTAAGCATAATCCACATATTTGGACTAGACTGAAGGAACGATTAGGAATTTACAATTTCTTTTACTGGGAGCCAGTGATGGTTGATCCCTTTGCCTCCTACTTGTTTTTGTAAGGAAAATATGCCACCATTTAATCTGCAAGTTACAAAGTAATTTCATTGGGAAGCCAACGTATAATGCATTTCTTATTTATTTATTTATTTAACATTTCTTTTATACCGCGCTATTTTCTATCAGTGCGGTTTACAGAGAACAAAGTGACTCAATGACAGCGAAGGCAATCAGAGTTTACATAAAACAGGGGGAAACAACTTGGAGTGAACTGGGGGAAACTATGTACAATTTAAATATGAGCAATTTACATATGAAACTATGTACAATTTACAAGTTACCACGTTAATCTTTCCATTGTTCCTAGGGTTATTCAATTACTCAGAGCAAGTGTGGGACAGCAGGGTGCAATCTAGCTAAGGCTGTTTTACATAACCTGGGTGGAGGGGAGGGAGGTGTGGTGGGATAGTTGTGTTGTGACTAGTGCATGAGGAACAGGTGGTGTTTGGTGGCTTTTCTAAACTGCATGAGGTCTCTGATTGCTCTGATATGGGGTGGAAGTTTGTTCCAGGCCCTGGGGGCATAGGACACAAATGCGCGTTTGTTTGTTGATTGTGCCCATTTTGTGGTTATTTTGGGGATGATTAGCATATTGGCAGCAAGTGTTCGCTTAGGTCTGTTGCTGGGAGTGTGGGTAAGAAGCGCTGAGATTGATGAGGGTGATATGTTATTTAAGGCTTTAAATGTTATTAGGAGGGCTTTGTAGGTTATCCTACTGTTTACTGGGAGCCAGTGTAGCTCTCTTAGTATGGGGGATATGTGATCGCTCGTATGTATCCCACACAGGATACGGGCAGCAGCGTCCATCGCTAATTGGAGTGGGTTCAATAAGTTCTTGGGGAGGCCGTGTAGTATAATGTTTGCATAGTCAAAGTGGGGTGTGACTATTGCTTGGAATATTGTTCGGAAGTTGTCAGGGTCCAGCATGGGTCTAAGGTGTCGAAGAGTCTTGATCTTATAATAGATGGACTTTACTGTGCGGCTTATATGGTCTTTGAATGTTAATCGTTGATCTAGTGTCACGCCAAGGTAGCGTATGGTGGGCTTTATTGGTAGTTCGGCGTCTCTGACCTTCAGGGTTGGAGGGAGTGTGACGCTTTTGTTTCTCGTGATGGTTAGGACCTCTGTTTTCTTAAAGTTTATTCTCAGGTTATTGTTTAAGAGCCAGTCTGTTATCGCATTGAAGCAGTCAATGATGGTTCTGTAGTCTGGAAGCGTGACATTGATAGGTGTGTATAACAGCACATCGTCGGCATAGATGAGGCCCAATATGCCGAAGGCACGGGTAATTTCACAGATTGGTTGCATGTATATGTTGAAGAGTAGCGCCGAGAGGGAGGAGCCTTGGGGTACTCCCTGTTTTTGTTGGAAAGGTTCAGATGTGCTAGAGCCAATTTTAACTTGCTGCCATCGTTCTTCAAGGTATGATTTGCACCATTCCCAAGCTAGCCCCTGGATCCCCTTCTCATGGAGACGGGCGAGGAGTTGGTTGTGATTAACAGAATCAAACGCAGCGGAAATATCCAGGAAGATCAGCACAAAGCCCTCTTTGGTGTTGTCTACCCCACAGATTAATGTGTTGCATAGGGAGGTCAGGAGAGTTTCAACTCCGTGGGCTTCTCTAAACCCGTGTTGGCAGGGGTCTAGGGGAGCCGAGGCATCTATGTGTTGTTGAATTTGTCTCAGGGACACTTTCTCAAGTATTTTAGCTAGTAGTGGGATACTTGAGATTGGCTGGTAAGACTCTTCGTTCTTCGGGTCTAGTTGGGAGTTTTTTAGAAGAGGCCGGATTGATGTCTGTTTAAGTGCTGCTGGGAAACTTCCTGTTGAGAATGACAGCTTTGTTATTTCTGCTATGATTGGGCTGAGTTCAGATCGCATTGCTCTGACCCAGTGAGCTGGGCATGGGTCGTTAGGCGCAGTGGTAGTGTTGATGGCAGCGATAATTTCTTCAATGTTCTTCACTGTTGGGGGTGAGAGCTTCAAGAGAGGCTCCACATGGGGTGGAGCTTGTGGTTTTCCTGGACTGGTGGCCGTAATTGGTTGTAGGGCTTTGGATTGTATGTAGTTGGCATATGCTTGGGGTTGAATTTGCTCATTTTGTGGCGGTGAGGGTTCTTGAGTTATAGATTTTACTCGATTGAAGAGTTCACGTGGTTTGTTTAGTGAACAGTTGAGGAGCTCGGTGTGATATTCCTTCATTTTGGCCCAAATGGCTTCTCGGTGAGTTTTCAGGTGGGCTAGGTAATTAGCCTGGTCATCTGTGTTGTGGGTGTGTTTCGAGTTTTCTCAATTGAAGTAGGGACGTCTTTAACTCTAGTGAGAACCATGGGGCTGTCGGCCTTTTAGTTGTATTATTCTTGTGCGCTGCCTGATTGTTAGGCGGGGGCTGGCGTGCGTACAGCTGTAGAGTGTCATTCCATTTAGCGACCATGTCATTGAGGTTGACTGAAGGTTGAGAGAGCTTTGGGATTGCATGTTTGGACAACAATTCCTTATCAAGTGGTTTGAAACGACCTGTGTTTGCTGTTGTCTTTGGTTTACATTGGTTATACAGGTCCTGATGTGATGGAACCCGGAATGTTATTAGATAATGGTCAGACCAGGGGACAAGGGTGGTGGAGAGGTTAAAGTGGTCCTTACTGCCTGTGGCAATAGGTGGAGCGAAGACTAGGTCGAGCGTGTTCCCATGTTTGTGTGTGGGGTCTGTTACGATCTGCGTATAGTTCAAATTGGCCATTGCATCGAGGAATGTGTTGGCAAGAGTGGGTTGTGCAGAGGATAGATTAAAATCTCCCAAAATCCAGTTTGGTTTGGTTGGGTTTTCTGGGTTACAAGCTAGGTCGATTATATTTGATAGCTCGTCAGATGAGGCATTTGGAGCCCTATAAATAAGGTTGAGGGTGTTGTGTTTGTTTGCAATGGTGAGTGTGTCTAGATGTTGTATGCTGCTGGCTTGGATTGTCCGGTAATTGAGCTCATTTTTTGCTAATATGAGGACCCCTCCACCTCTCTTGTTAGCTCTGTTGCACGTGTAAACTGAGAAGTTAGGGGGTGTGAGTTGGTTTAAGATGACAGTGTCTGTGTCTGTTAACCAAGTTTCAGTGATCAACAGGATGTCTAGGTTAAGTGTGTTTACTAGATCTGTGATGACTGGCCATTTGTTGTGTGCGGAGCGTGTGTTAATGAATGCACATTTACAGCCTTGACATACATTCTTTGTGTAGACTTTTTTGTTAGGAGTATGTTCTAGGGATACATAAAGCAAGTGTGACTGTCTTTTGTGGTGCGAATATCCGGGATCTTGGTATGACTTCTGGTAGTATTTTTTGTTTGTGTTAATGAGTCTAGGTATAGGGTTGTGATCAAGTGTGAGTGTGTTTGCGTCGTGAATGGAGGTGGAGAGAAAATAGAAGCATGAGAGGACTAGTATGGTGATGGCCATTATTAGGCGTAGGGTGGCGCTTCACGGTGGGTAAGCGTATTTTCTAGGCTTGGTTAATACACACTTGTGGTAGTGTAAGTCGGAAGTTGGAAAGAGGAATGTTTATGTGACTAGCAGTGGGGGGTGTATCTTTTCACAGTTGCTATTAGAGTTACAGAATATCAAACATAACTGGAGATTGTTCCTTTGTTAGATAGGAAGAAGGCAGGGTGAATACTTTGTTTCATCTAATGCCTATGTAACATTCCTCTAAAATAAACTTAGATGCAACTGTATCAGGGGGAGTCTTAACACATTTCTGTAGTCCAAATATAATCTTACCTGTTTTACTAATGATGCAGGGGGATAGGAGTCCCTTCTGATGATGCACATTTGGTGACTGATGTATCTAAAACAAAGTCTGGCCCCTCTCTCACTCAACAAATTCTCTTTTCCCAGCTCCTCCCCTACACATACTCTCACCCAACCCCAGCCCATGCAGTTTCAAAGCCCACCCACCTTTCCCACCAATCTGCTTCCACAATCCTGTTGCTACCCCTAACTTCTTCAAATGAGTTCCCTCCCCAGTTTTTAATCCTCCCTCACCTCCTTTAAAGGCTTGCTGCCAGTGCACCATCCAAACAGCTGTCCTGTAAAATTGAGCTACATAGCAACCAAATTTCTATAGCGCTCTTGCAGTCTCTAAAGAACAGCACAGGAGTTCAGGCACTGCATGGCCCAAACTCCTGGAGTGACCTGTGGTGCTGGAAGAAAACAAAACTGGTCTAGAGGCAATGGCAGCAGTGGTCTTCTGGAGGTGGTCAAGGAAGAGGGTGCATTGAGAAAAGAGTCAGGGAGCCACCACAGGCTTGTAAGCCTTATAATAAAGGTGGTGAAATTAGGTCTTACCTGCTAATTGTCTTTCCTTGAGCTTTCTCCAGGCCAGTCCAGGGAACATTAGGGTTGTCAATCCCTTTTAGCAGCTGAGGACTGAAGACTTCAAGTTTTCTTGAGAGCTGAAGCCACTCCCCCTGAGGACAACAAACCAGTCTTCTCCTGACAAAGCAGTCAATCAGTAAACATCTGAAAACACAAGGTTAACCCGTTAGAAACTGATAATTCTCTATATTCCCTCGGAACGAGCAAGCCAAAAATAGTTCTCGCCTGCATGGCCGCTTTTTTTTTTTTTTCATATTTTTATTATCTCATGTCTCTTCAGAAAGTAACGTAGAAGACCCAAGTTACCCCATCTGCACGAAACAAGTATCTGGATATCATTCTTGCGTTTTGGCAGAGGTACCCAAAACAGAAAGGGTGGGACCCTGGACTGGCCCGGAGAAAGCTCAAGGAAAGACAATTAGCAGGTAAGACCTAATTTCACCTTCCTTATCGCTTCTCCGGGCCAGTCCAGGGAACGTTAGGGCAGTACCAAAGCAGTACCTAAACTCGGGAGGGACCCGCAAGCCCCGCGATAAGAGCCGAAGCCCCAACCTTCGCATCCTCTCTGGCCTGAACATCCAACCGGTAATGCTTGGTAAACGTATGCAAGGAAGACCACGTCGCCGCTCCACAGATATCCACTGGAGGAACAAAGGCAAACTCCGCCCAGGAAGCCGCCTGAGCCCGAGTGGAATGAGCTTTTAGACCAACAGGTGGAGTCCGCCCTCTGGCTTCGTAAGCTGCTGCAATAGCGCACCGCACCCAACGAGCAATCGAGGACTTCGACGCCTGACCTTTCTTTGACCCGGCATACTGGACAAATAACACAGGTACACTACCAAAAAACTGCCTCCAGTTTTGCAACTGATTCCTATAGATTTTGGGGTGCTGAATCCAGGAAAAATAGCCAAAATGTTCCATCACGTCACGTTTTCTTGCAAAATTAGATTTCTTACCCATATAAGGAATGTTCACATAATTTCTTTTTAGCCGACTGCAGTTTATTTTCTTGGCCCAAAATAGAGGTTTTAATGGTTAACTAACTAGAAACACTCCCTCATGATATTTTAGAGTGTTTTGTATTCATTTTATACATTAACAGGACAATTGGGAGGCGGGGGGCTAAATCCAGTACTCGCGCTGGCGCATGTTCTTTCCTGTTCACCTCGCCTCGTTCGCTCGCTCAAACACGGTGGTTGCAACATGAACGTTCCTGTCAAATTTCAGTTTCTTGCAAGTTCATTATTACCTTTTGTTTGCTCAGTCGTAATCCAGCTTTATTCCGAAGTGGTTCACTACAGTTGTAGTTTGCAGTGCTGTGTATTTGTGATGGCTCACAGAGCCAGAGGTTGCGTCAACTCTCCGGACAGTTTTTGTTTTATTTGTGGGAAATATACCGTGAAAAAGCGGCAGAGGAACATTTCTGCATTTATTAAAAAAGTATATTTCGCCTATTTCGGTTTGAAGTTAGGCGATCAAGACAAACCGTGGGCTCCTCACAAAGTGTGCAAGACATGTGAGGAAGATCTACGCTTTTGGATGAAAGGTAAAAAACAAGCATTTCGTTTCGGAATACCTATGATGTGGCGTGAACAAAGAGACCACAGCAGTGACTGCTATTTTTGCTCTTGCATTGTGAAGGGATACAACTTAAAAAATAAGAATGTAATAAGTTACCCCAACCTTCCCTCAGCAATTAGGCCTATGCCTCATAGCAACGAAGTACCTGTGCCTGAACCACCAAAATCTTTGGATCATATTTGTGTGGACGGTTCTGATCATGATGAGACTCATCAGATGGCTTTTCCCGATGAGTCCAGTACTTCCGAGTTTGAAACTGAACCAGATCCGAAACCTGAACTTTTCTCTCAAGCTGAATTGAATGATTTAGTCCGGGATTTAGGACTCCCAAAAGATGCTGCCCAACTGCTAGGTTCTCGGCTTAAACAGAAAAATCTATTGTCACCAGGAACAACTTTTTATTGGTACCGAAACCGCGAGACACAATTTTTGAAGTATTTCAGCAAAGAGGAAGATTTGGTATTTTGCAACGATATATACGGAGTGATGGAAAAGTTTAAACTCAAGTATGATCCTGCTGAATGGCGGCTGTTCATTGATTCGTCAAAAGACAGCATAAAAGGTGTTCTTCTTCATAATGGCAACACATTCGCTTCAGTTCCTATTGCTCACTCTGTTATTCTCCAAGAAAAATATGAGAATTTGGCCCTGATTCTTCAGAAGATTCGTTATGATGAGCATAAGTGGATGATTTGTGGAGACTTTAAAATTCTATCCATGCTATTAGGGCAGCAATCCGGTTTCACCAAATATCCCTGCTTCCTTTGCTTGTGGGATAGCCGAGCCCGCGACCTACACTGGGGGAAAAAAGACTGGCCAATTCGGGAGTATTTGAGACCCGGTGAGAAAAATGTTCTTCATGAGAGCTTGGTACCTCGTGATAAAATTCTATTACCACCTCTCCACATTAAGTTGGGTCTCATTAAGCAATTCATCAAGTCCCTTCCAAAAGATGGTGAGTGCTTTCGGTACCTTTGCTCAAAGTTCCCCCGACTTTCTGAAGCAAAGCTAAAGGAAGGAGGGTTTGTTGGCCCTGATACAGTATAAGGAAACTCATTTCAGATGGAGCATTCGCTGAAACGATGTCTGAGAAGGAAAAAGAAGCCTGGGATTCCTTCAAGGATATTGTTCTCAAATTCTTGGGGAACAGGCGGGATGAGAACTATAAGGATATTGTTGCCAGGATGCTCAATGCCTTCAAAGAACAAGGCTGTAACATGAGCCTGAAAGTCCATTTCTTGCACTCCCATGTGAACTACTTTCCCGAAAACTTGGGGGCGTACAGTGAAGAACAAGGTGAAAGGTTTCACCAGGACATCAAGGACGCAGAGAGAAGGTACCAAGGAAGATGGAACACCACTATGATGGCTGATTTCTGCTGGTTGCTGCTGCGGGAAACCCCAGATGAAAAATACGCCAAGCAGCGCACCAAGAGAAGCATTCGGGGGAAGAAGAAACGGGCCCACCAGGAGATTGATTGACCCAAGAATGACTTTAAAATCTAAACTGTGTTGACAAATATCGTGTTTTTACTAAACTTTGAAATAAAAATTTGCTAGTTATTACCACAGTGTCGGATCTCATTTATTAGAATTTTATTTTCACACCATCGGGTGTTTGTCTTCATGTATTGCAATGGTGCGGTTTGCGTTTTCTATTCTTACATACATACATACCTGTACAACATTTTTTGCACATTTCTTTGCTTTGCTTTGTGTCTAACCTCGCTCTTATATGCTCAATGTTTGTGCACATGTATGTGGCTGTTTTAAGTGCAGACAATTTTGCTACCATCACAGTGTGTTTTGTTGACATTACTCTATTCTTATGTGCTGCCTTGTTACAATTTTCTTTATTCTTATTTGAATAACTACTAAATAATTAGTATAAAGAATTCATCCAAGAAACTTTTATCTCGATCGCACTCAATCTGAAACGTTCACCTCAAACTGCTAACCCAATGTAGCAAAGAATCTGTACGTGATGGAGCAAATTGGTTACCAGATTTGGATTCAGCGCACCAAAAAACGTAAAAATCAATCGAAACATTAGAGGCAGTTTAAAAAAAAATTTTTTTTGTGTACCTGTGTAATCTGTCCGTCTTTCGAAAAGGCCTAGTGATCTTAAGGTACGACTTTAAAACCCGACCAAGATCCAACTGGCGGAGAGCACGGTCCATCTTGGAATCCGACAGATCTGAAGAAATGGGTAAGGCCACCGATTGATTAACATGATAAGCGGACAGCACTTTGGGCAGAAAAGAAGGCACCGTCCGTAGCAACACTCGCTCAGATAGGAACTGAAGATAAGGCTCCTGACAGGACAAGGCCTGTAAATCCGAAATTCGTCTTGCCGAGCACAATGCTACCAGAAACGCTGTCTTCCATGAACACTCTCGCAAACTCCCCGAGGAAACCGACACAAACGGCGGACGGGATAACGCCTCCAAAACGACATTCAAATCCCACGGAGGCACGATTTGACGCACCGGGGGACGGATTATCCTAGCCGCCCGAAAAAACCGTTGCACATCTGGGTGCGCCGAAAGACGGCGATTCTGCACCGACCCCCGAAAACACGCCAGCGCTGCCAAATGAACCTTAAGCGTACTGAGAGCCAACCCTTTATCCAACCCCTCCTGGAGAAACAAAAGCATTTGCGGCAAGGTAGACGACCGAGGAACAAAGTTGCGCTGTCCACACCAATCCTCGAAGAGCCGCCACACCCGAACATACGCAAGGGAAGTTCCTGGTCTCCTAGACCGAAGTAAGGTGACCACGACGGAACTCGCGTAACCTCTGCGTTTCAAGCGAGCCTTTTCAAGAGCCAAGCCGTAAGCAAGAAGCGATCCACCTGCGGCATGAGCACCGGCCCTTGACTCAACAGATTGATCCGGACCAGAAGGTGCCAAGGCGAATCTATCAAGAGCCGAACCAGATCAGCATACCAAGGACGTCGAGGCCAATCCGGCGCAATTAGAATCACAGTACCGCGGTGACCCGCTATACGCTGAATAATTCGACTCAACATCGGCCAAGGAGGGAAAACGTATAAGAGAGAGCCCACCGGCCATGGCTGAACCAGAGCATCCAGACCCTCTGACATGTGCTCCCTTCGTCTGCTGAAAAAACGGTTCGCTTTGGCATTGCTGAAAGTAGCCATGAGATCCATAATTGGTTGCCCCCAACGCAATGTCAGCTCGTGAAAAACTGCTACGTTCAGTTCCCATTCTCCGGGATCTAGCACATTGCGACTGAGATAATCGGCCTGCACGTTGTCCTTGCCGGCCACGTGCGCCGCCGATAAAGCTAGGAGATGGCTCTCCGCCCAAGCCATCAACTCCTGGCATGCGGTGAGCAGAGGCAGACTCTTGGTCCCCCCCTGCCGATTGATATAGGCAACCGTCACCGCGTTGTCGGAAAAAATCCGTACTGCAGTCCCCTTGAGGAAGCTCTCGAAGCTCTGAAGGGCGAGACGAGCTGCGCGAAGCTCCAGCCTGTTGATCGATCACGAGCTCTCCTCCGTGGACCAACACCCCTGAGTTACCTGCGACCGACAATGAGCTCCCCAGCCTGCGAGACTGGCATCCGTGGTTACTAACACCCACGACGGTTCTTGCAAGGGAATCCCTGCTCTCAGGTGCGCGGGGTCCAACCACCACTCCAGACTTCTCCGCACGAGCTCTGGACAGACAAGTCTCTGCAAAAGAGGGTGAAGCTACGGAGACCATCGGGAAAGCAACGCTTGCTGTAAAGGTCGCATGTGAGCCTTGACCCACGGCACCAGATCCAAGGCCACCGCCATGGATCCCAACAGCTGTAAATAGGTCCACGCCGACGGAGCCGACACCTGCAAAAACGCCTGCACCTGCTGTAAAAGCTTGTTCACCCTGACCTCGGGCAAAAAGACCGCCCCTCGAGCCATGTCGAAGAAGGCCCTGAGATAAGTCAGTTGCGTCACCGGTTGTAAGTGACTTTTGGTCCGATTGATGACCCAACCGAGTTGCTCCAGAAGCTGAACCACTCGAGCCGTCGCCGCCACTGAGGCCAACTGAGAATCGGCCCTGATTAGCCAATCGTCGAGATACGGATGAACTCGGATTCCTTCCTTCCGCAGCGCCGCTGCGACTACCACCATCAGCTTCGTGAAAGTCCGCGGAGCCGTGGCTAGACCGAACGGCAATGCTCGAAACTGGAAATGACCCATAGGCAGGGCAAACCGCAAAAATTGCTGATGAGACGGCCGGATGGGAATGTGCAGATACGCTTCTGTGAGATCTATGGACGAGAGAAACTCTCCCGGCCGAACCGCCCGAATAACTGTATGCAACGTCTCCATGCGAAAATGAGGCACCCGTAAAGCGCGGTTTACGTACTTGAGATCCAGTACCGGTCGAAAAAGAACCTTCCTTTTTGGGAACCACGAAATAGATCGAGTATCGACCGCAGCCGTATTGGTCTCGCGGCACTGGAACTATCGCCTGGAGACGCAAGAGGCGGGAAAGTGTGTCTGAGATTGCCTGTGACGTCAGACCCGGAGCACAGGGAGACATCACAAAAGCGTCAAAGGGCAAGCGAAGTCCAGCGCATACCCCTTCTGGACGACCTCCAACACCCATTTGTCTGCGGTGATCGCGGTCCAGGCTGGAAGAAATTCCTGCAGGCGTCCACCCACCAGAACCAGCACCTGGACCAGCAAACCTTCATTGTGGTTTCTTAGCCGAGGGCTGAGGAGCATTGAAGTAGGACCTGCCGTAACCTCTTGCCCCTCGAAAGGACTGTCCGCGAAACCCTGCACGGCCTCTGGAATAGGGAGTAAAGCGCACTCCCCGGAATCTGCGGATGTCCCGGCCTGAGCCACGGAGACCCCCAGATCCTCTAACCGGCTTGGGCCTATCCTCTGGCAAGCGACCTCCTTTGGAGTCTCCGAGATCCTTAACAATGTTTTCCAACGCTTCCCCAAAAAGTAATTTCCCCTTATAGGGCAATTTACTAAGATGTAACTTGGAGGAAACATCCGCTGACCAGTTACGCAACCACAGAAAACACCTGGCAGCGACAAGCGACGCCATGGTCTTTGCGGCAATCCGCAGCAAATCATAGAAGGCGTCCGCCATATAAGCCGCTGCCGACTCTAACTTCGCACCTTCCGCTCCTGTTGCCGAGGCTGAATCCCCCGCAGCGTCTCCTTGAAGCCACCGAATGGACGCCCTAAAGACATATGCTCCACAAACGGCAGCCTGTAACGCCAAAGCGCTAGAATCAAACGCCTGTTTAAGCAACATTTCCAATTTCCAATCTTGGAGGTCCTTAAGCGCCGCCGCTCCTTCCACAGGAATGGTAGTCTTTTTGGTCACCGCCGACACTATCGCATCCACCTTCGGCATGCGCAATAAATAAGTCCTTCTCCTCCTGCGGCATGGGGTAAAGGCGAGCCAAAGCGTGACTCCCACGGAGAGTAGCTTCCGGACACTCCCACTCAGACTCAATCATCTGTTTTATAACGCGGTGTACCGGAAAACAGCGCTGTTCCGCCTTAAACCCCTGTAACAATGGATCCTCCAACGGTTCCTGAAAAGCTGAAGGAAGAAGGAGGTGTAATGCTGATAAGGACTGTGAAATGAGAGCTCCAAGCTCTTCCTTGCGAAAAACCCGAAAAATATTCGGGTCCTCGCCAGGGGCAATTTCACCCTCTTCCAGCACCTCTGGACCTAGGTCCAAGGCCGCGTCCGAAATAAGCTCTCCCTCCTCCTGACCCAGGGCCTCTGAGACCCGAGTAGCAAAGGGATCCACCGGGTCTTGTATTGGCATTTTCAGCTGAGAAGGACCCTCTCCAGGATCCTCTGCCACTGGAGAGACCAGCGGTACTGCTAAGGAGGAAGGAAGAGACCCCGCAGGCGTTATCTGAGAGGATTTCAGCAAAAAAGCCTTGTGCATAGCCAAAATGAATTCGGGGGGAAAAAACGCCGAAATCCCTTCCTGAGCTTCAGTCAGGGTCTGCGGAGGCATAACCCGCTGAGAAACGTCCTTACTGGACTTAGCCTTTCTCTTCCCGGGCCGGTGCTATTCCGCGGGCGAAATGGCCGGCGCGCCTAAAATGGCCGCCTTTCCTGCCTTTTCCGCGGGTAAAGACGGCCTATCTGACTCCGACGCAAGTTTCTCCTCCATCGAACTTGCTCGCACAGCTCTCAGCTCTCTTGGGGAAAAAACTCCTGCTTCCCGCGCAACCGAGCACTGAAGTCAGACAGCCGCCCGTTCGCACCGCGATACTAAAAACGACGCCGCACAGCCAAACACACTCCCCAGAACAGGCTCACCTGACCGGGCAGAAGAATGCGGCAGTGCCGAGACTTTGTCCCGCTGCTAGCGGGACATACGCTAGTGCGGCGTGCACTGAGGCAGAGGAAAAACTGTGGCTCCCAGGTTCAATCTGCTCACACAGAGACGGAGGCGGACAAGAAGGTAGGCTCTACCTTACCCCGCAAATCAGCACCAATTACTCGACGTCTCAAACGTCCCGCTGTCAACTCTGGGGACTAAAAGGAGTTCACAGGAATACAGAATAAAATCAGCCCTGCTAGAGCCAACTCGTACTGCACTCAAAGAAAAAGAAAAATAAGAACTAATATTCTCATGAGGGAGAGAGACAGAATCGATCCTCTTAAGCTGCTGAGGACTGAAAGACTGGTTTGTTGTCCTCAGGGGGAGTGGCTTCAGCTCTCAAGAAAACTTGAAGTCTTCAGTCCTCAGCTGCTAAAGGGGATTGACAACTCTAATGTTCCCTGGACTGGCCCGGAGAAGCGATAAGGAACACCGATTTATTTCTTCTAGATGAACTTTCATTCATTTGATGGTATCCTAGGCCAAGAAATCTGCAATTATTAAGCAATAACAGATGAATGTAGCAATGTCATGGAATAGAGGAAGAGAGAATCTGCTGGTTTGTTACCCTTTATGGAACCTTAAAATAATCAGCAAATAGAAATTACACTTACCTGGTAAATTGTCGTTCCTTGAGTGACGACAGTTTAGTCCTCCACCTCTGGGTTGTGCACCTCCTCCTGCAGCTTGGAGACAGGGCATGTCAAAGTCGTGACATCACTGGATATAGCCTACTGGTATCTCCCATCAGCCTCCAGTGTACTATTGACAAAGCAAACTCAAAGGAATAAATAAGTAACTATACCATAGCTTTAAATAACTCTCCATTCCTCAACTTGAGGAACCTTTTTAACCCTATCAGTCTTATATATATATATTTATATATATATATATCTCACAGTTTTGACGGATGCTCTATCAAAAGGAATTGACAACCAAAAACAAGCATTCATCCTCTTATTTATTGATATTTCAGCAGCTTTTGATAGTGTTCACCATACCATAATGCTTAACAACCTGAGACAAATAGGAATAAATGCCACAGTTCATAAATGGTTCTCCTCTTATCTAAATAATAGAACCCAAAATGTAAGAATAGGCAATCAAACCTCTGCTTCATACAAACTTGAAACGGGTTTACCACAAGGATCAGCGCTATCAGCACTTCTATTTAATATACATAAAACCAGTTTGCAATATCTTTAAAAAATTTGGTGTACTCTATCATCTATATGCAGATGATATCATGATGTACATCCCGTTCACGATCCCTAACTTACCGATGCAACTCCTGTCAGATTGCTTCAATGAACTCACTTCCTGGCTAAATGCCCATAATCTCCAAATAAACCACTCAAAAACTGAAGTGCTAATTGTTACTAAAAATCAATCTTATAATCCCCTAACACACATAACGCTTCAAAACCAAGAAATTAAAATAAAAAACAAAGTAAGATATTTAGGAGTTATTCTAGATAAACATCTTACAATGGATACCAATATTAGAAATACCACAAAGAAAATCTATTTCAAGCTCAAAATCCTTAAACAACTAAGACCCCTTGTATACAATACAAGATTTTATCAGTATAATTCAAGCTACCATAACCCCCCACTTTGACTTCGCTAATCTAATTTTATTAGGTACAACAAAACAAAACATTAAAAGAATTCAACTTGCACAGAATGCAGCAGCTAGGATAATAACGAAAGTATATTCACATCAACATATAACACCAATACTAGCATCCCTTCACTGGCTGCCAATACAAAGCAGGATAGTATACAAAACATTAATAACTTCATTTAAAGCTCTAAATGATATGGCCCCAGTCACTCTAAGTAACTTAATCAGTAAAGAACATTCAAAATCTACTCAAAGAAAAGGACAATTAAATAAACTAAAAACCCCCAAAGACTTCATAAAAGCAAATAAACAACAGAGCCTTTTCACATGCAGCTCCAACAATCTGGAATTCCCTCCCAGATGATCTAAGAATGTTAACCGAGATCATTGAATTTCGTAAAAAATTGAAAACCTATCTATTTACTACGCATTACAACAATACAGATCATCCCTCAATAGATTTAGATAAAGGCTAACCAGTTTTTGTCTGGGATGTCCCAATGACCTAAACAATGTTACATAGCTGAAACTGTACTTTGCACAATGCTTAAGCCCTATATAATGTGTATCTGTATATAATGTATATAGTTTGCACTGTTCTGTGCTGTTCAGTTTTAACATTTGCTGTTTACTTATTTTATTGCTGTTGGTTATATGATGTTATATGTAAAACAAGCTCTGTTTTGTTGATTGTTGTTTATTGTGAACCGCAACTGATCTATGGAAGATGCGGTATATAAATGATTGTTAAATAAATAAATAAATATTTTTAACTTTACATTCACGTCCCCCCTATGCAAACACGTTTCCTATACCATCCCCTCGTTTAAATAAGAGAGAAGGAAGAAACAGAGAGGGATACTCACTGCGATCTAGAAACTGAAAGGATCTGTCTACTCCTTGAGATTGATGCTCCACTCCGCCTGAAAATAAACTCTGAAGAAATCACACCCCTGGGCGGGAATGAGGACTAAACTGTCGTCACTCAAGGAACGACAATTACCAGGTAAGTGTAATTTCTATTTCCTTATCGTTCCTCCAGTTTAGTCCTCCACCTCTGGGATGTAACAGAGCAGTAATCATTGGGAGGGACCTATCCAGCCAACTCACCACACCGTCGACCCGGAACAGGCATCCTTTATTGCCAGAACATTTAGGCAGTAGTTGCTACTGAGGGAATGAAGAGATGACCTGGAAGCTGCTCTAACCATCCCCCCTGGTGGAATGACACAGTGATCCACCCATGAAGCTGCTTGCGCCCTGGTAGCAAGAGTCAGAAAGCCCTCCGGAATCGTACAACCTGGCCACCAGAATGCTGAGGCAACCACCGCCTTAACCCAGTGCGAAATGGCCGCCTTCGCTGCTACTTCCCCTTCGCGGGGACCTCCAACCAACACACAAAAACAAAGAAACAAACGCCACACCCTGCATTTTATGTTTCCTATCGGCGTAAGCTACAAATAACAACCTCCCCTTCCAGAAAAACCGAGAACTGGAAGAGAAACCAATAGGCTCAGGAGAAAAATCAGATACCACCTTTTGGAAGGATGGGACTGGTCGCAAACACCACCCTCTATCCGGAAAGAGTGAAAACGGCTCATTACATGACAACGCCTGAAATTCCGAAACTCGTCGTGCCGAACAAAGAGCTATCAAAGCCACTGTCTATAACAGCAAATCCTTTAACGACGCCTGGAGTAAAGAATCAAAGGGCTCTTTAGTTAACGCCTTTAAGGCCCAATCGGGATCCTACGGCGGCACCCAAACTCTCCTTGAGGAGCGCAGTCGGGTCCCAACTTAAGGAAACGCCACACATCGATCTGAACACCTAGCGCTATTCCCTCCACAGAACCTCTACAGCCGGAAACAGTCGCCAGCTGGACCCTCTAAGGAACTGGCCGCTAGTTCCTTCAGACACTGTCCTGCAGAGAACTCAGACCAAGGATACAGACACCTTTGTCACCCGGACTTGCCGCCGTGAACAGCAGCCTTCAAAAAGGCGCTTAACACGGACCTATGTACCAGACGCAGCCTGCCTCCTTGCTCTCAACAAGGTGGCGAAGACTGCCGCAGAATAATCCTTCTTCAGCCCCGCCCATTCAAAGGCCAAACCGTAGGCGGGCACCGATCCACCTGAGACATTCGTCACGGATCTAGCCGCAGCAGAACGTCCGCTACCGGCAACTTCTAGGAAATGCCCGTCGAGTAGGCGAATGAGATCAGCCTAGTACGGCCATCTCGTCCAACCGGGCGCTACCAAGAGTACCTTTCCCCGAAAGTCTCGATACGCTAACTACTTGCCCTATGAGAGCCCACGGGGAAAGGGACAAGACAAAGACTTTTAACTGGGAGCTTACTAAGCCTCGACTTGGATGAACCATCAGCAGCCCCATTCCTCCACCAGAGAGACCTCCGGGTGAACCCCAAGGAAGCCAATAATATTAGCTAGTGCTCGGATTAAACCATAATGCACATTTGCCACATAAAGCAAATCAGGCTCTAGTCGATTCAACTCCCTGATCCTTTCCTGTTCCAGGCGAGTAGACTGCCGTACACACTGCGACCACCTGAAGCATGCTCTCGCCCCCCCAAGGCTCCACAAATGGGAGCTTGTAAGGACAGAGCATTGCCCCCAATGATCGTTTCAGTGAACCATCTACTTTCCTATCTTGCGCTAAAGAAGATTGCTAGGGCTCTCTTCCATACAGTGAGTCCACACCCCCTGGTAGTGCAAGGTGTGCACCCACCCACGTAGTACCCAGGCCTGCCCCTGCTTAGCCTCAAAATGTCAATCAAGAAGAGGTGAATTCAGGACAGCTGAATACTTTGTAAAAAAAAAAAAAAGACATCTCTTAACCAAAAATTCCTTCAGCATATGTTAAGAGAAGCTCTTTCCGTGCCAACAATATTTATTTATTTATTTATTTATTACAGTTGCTTATATACCGCACTATTCGGCATCAGCGCGGTTTACAGTATAACAAAGTGACCAAATACACACATTCTGTTTGGTTTTACATCGAACAGGAATATAAACTTGTATAAGTAGAAAGAACTCCCAATCACAGGCATACTAATCCACGGCCTTCCTGCTAGAGTAATGCCCCATTCCGTCTGACTGCACAAAGATGGACTTAAAATATAAAGTTCAACTAGCACCTGGTGTTAGGAAATACAGCTTTCTCATTCTGCAGTGGCAATTGAGTCAGCAATGAAGAAGCCGAGAAACTGCAGACAAGTTCCCATTATACTACCTGGTACAGACTCCATTTTTAGACCACTGAAGCAAAAAAGCATGCGAGAGTGCATTGTGTCCTGCCAGTAGCTGATCAAATTTAAATGATTCAGTGTATGCAGGGCATTTTCCAGAGAATGCAAGGTCCCTCATCCAGGCTGCCTCCACATTGTCTAAACCGGCAGCCATCTTGGCTGATGCCGATCAGCGTGGAAGCCATCTTGTAAGCCCAGCATATGATGTATGCCTACTAGAATCTGAGCTGCTGCTATTGCTGCTAGAGAACTAGCCTGCCTGCGTGCTTCTAGCCCCCATTAAGGCATTCTCTGAACACTAGCAGATACTCTCCGTACTGGAGAACCTCTGATAAATGGAATGGGAGCATAGATAGCTTCAAAGGCCAGAGTTCTATTTTGCAACCTCTCTCCGCTGAGCTGCCTTTTCCATATGTAAAATTAAACCACATATAGCCAAAATTAAGACATTACAAATCTACCATAAAATCTTATAATTTGGGCAAAGCCAAACTAAACGGGAATATTTTCCAATAAGAAACCACACAACTATAAAACCCCTCTCATGACATAATGCTTATGGCAGAGCAATCCACATCTGTGGACTGGCCATGGTGCTCACCCAAGCACCTGTTACAACTGTCCAAGAGAGTTATCACCATAATTCCTTTTGACTTGAATATGTTTACAGCGGATCATAGCGCTATATCACAGCAGCTAAGCCAAAATATTACCCTGCCATATAAACTGACTAACGCTTTATAGGACTTTCTATGGATAGTGGAAGGAGATTCTTGTAAATCAACATAGCTATGCCTTTTTTTTTTATTTAAAGTATAGGACTCCAAAAACCAAGTTTCCGCCAACTCCAATGAAATCAAAGCAGATCAGCTAAAATTACCCGAATTGCTCCTATAGCTTTGCAAGAAGCTACCAGCCCCCGCTGCACCCAGCTTTCCTTCCCCTCTTATCCTGAGGGATTCAGCGTTGCAGGGCGCGTTGCGCACCCACTGCCAGCCTGCTGCGCCTGCCAGGGAGCTGAAGAGCGAAATAGAGAGTAGAACCCCTGGAAGCAAACAGTGTCCCGACCTTGGGGTTCAGGACACAAAAGGCCACCGAATAAATCAACAGTGTTAGCTAAAAATGAACAAGGCTATCTCTCACTAAAGAGATTTCTTTTTTCTTTTTGAAATCCCACCGAAGTCAGTGGGACCCAAGCGTCGAACACAGCCCTTAACGCTGTGCATTAACCATAACCAGAGAAATGAAATGAAATGAAATGAAATCCTGCTCTAGAAATAGATGAGAATTTCCTGGGAAGGGCATGCTAAGTGGAGCTATGAAACACACAGGCACCACTCCCTCCCCGGCCTTCCTGCAGTCAGAGAAATAGCAGTGGGATACACCAACAACCTTGCAAATGGAGGTCTTAGAGGTTGCTGCCTGTGTGAACCTAAAGAGTAATACAATTTTGTATTTTACCACACACCCCCCCTCCCAGGGATGAGGGTACTGAATACTATATGTGCTTCATGAGCAGCGCTGCCATCCGGTGGCCTTTAGGGCACCAGAGCCCAACAAACAATACAGAAGTTAAGAGCTTTAATTAACCCTTTGAAGGCCTACTTTAAATTTTTAATCCACATTCTGCAGCCGGATTAATTTTGCATATTTCAGGAAAATTGTACCCGTCTTATTCAATATGTTCTAATAGTGATTTTCCTTCTGCTATGGTCATGTATTATATACCATTTGATAGGAATATTTAGTCAGTTGCTTGTTTAGTCACTAACCCCTGAGAACCCATGAGGTGGCCCTGTGGTTATTTCTTCCCTGACTTGCAAAGAATGATCAATCTGATATGGCTGCATACCCACGGTCACAGAAAGGCACTATTGAGTGTACCAGCTGCCTTCTGGTGGCCATAGACCGTAGCACAGGCACTTCTTGGTTGACAGTTAACTGTTATATACTTTTTTATATCCTAAGGTTTCCTAAACCTGTCCCTGTGAAACCACAGGCATTTGGGCAACTTTCACTATAGAATACACAAAGGCACACTTCCAGCCTGTCCCTCCTTCCAACTACAAGTTAGGGCTCTGCTCTTGAACCTAAAAAGCTGGCAATTTGCCTAATATCCCAGGACTTAACAGATGCTCCTCAGAGACATGATTAGGAGGGAAAGAACATGTGGTATCAGAGATCAATGCCAAAACAGCTGTTCTATAAAACTAAGAATAAACTTAAAAATAAAGAGGACTGACAACAGCCCCCTTAAGGCTGAGGAACCCCCCGAGCCTCAAAAAACCTACAAACAAAAGAAAGAAAAGAAACACTAGGCCCAAAAATCTAGCCATTCTGCCTGTTGTCTTCCTCACACAGGCAGCTCCCTGCAACTCTCGCCATGCGGTCCAAATACCTAGAGAGAAAATGGCCGCCCCTTCGCCAATGAATTTTGGTGCCAAGAACAACAGCCGCTGCAAAAAGGAGGCCTCAGCAGACTGACAGAGCCCGAAGGCCTTACCTGCAGGGCCGAAAGCCACGCAGCCTGCTCCTACCGCCTTGAATTCCTCTGATCCTCAAGCCGCGCTGATGCGCCTGGCAGCCGCGGCGAGGACCACTCAGCCGATTCCACAGAGTAAAATTAAAATCCCGCAGCAACGGAGAGGCTCCGTCTCACACAACTTCAGTGTGGCTGTACGGGTCCCAGAGCTCTCTCCCGTACCGTCCAGGGAGAGAGATCTGCACCGGCGAATGCCTGCAGCAAGTGAAAATAACTGACAAGGAGGGAAGGCGAGAGCTGCTACTAATTTAAAGAGCCAGGCTCAAATTTAAAATGACTGTAAATATAAGGAAATTTGTTCCTAATGACTAAAGGGAACTAATCCCTGATTGCCATTTAACTGAATTAAAAGTAAAATTAAAAGTAAAAATCAAAAGTAAAATCAGAATAGAATTTGTCACACTAAATGCTCCTTATCTGTTCCCCCCAAGTGAGCCCAGAAGCTAGGCTCACTATATCCTCCTGCTGCATGGAGACTGGACACACTGGAGGCTGATGGGAGATACCAGCAGGCTATATCCAGTGATGTCATGACTTTGACATGCCCAGTCTCCAAGCTGCAGGAGGAGGTGCACAACCCAGAGGTGGAGGACTAAACTGGAGGAACGATAAGGAACATGTAATGGACTCTCTCTCTCTTATTTGGTATCTGACGGGTATTTCCAACTGACCAGAATTGGTCAATGTTGGTGGCAAGTCTTACATTCTTATAAGGAGCAGATCTGTACGTATATACTTTTTTTTTTTTTTAAGAAAGAAAAGTAAAGGGAGAAAGAAAAGAAAGACCAAAAGACATTTAAGGGTCCCTCAGAAGGATCCTCGTGATCCAATGCCCCCACCAAGTTACGCTGGCTCTCTTAGCCAGAAGCTAGCCCCAACCAGAAAAGGGTATCTCATACATCCCCTGGGATCTAAAGTGGCCGAGCTACACTGCACCCAGACGCAGACTGGGCACGAGCTATAGGCCTCTCTGGAAGAATTCAGGAACAGAAGAAAACTACCAACTGCTGGAGACAGAGAAAATACCGAGGGCTCACTCTAGCTGTGCTAGGTTTTATACCGGTGGTGATGTCACAGCATAGTAACATAGTAAATGATGGCAGATAAAGACCAGCATGGTCCATCCAGTCTGCACAGCAAATATACGGCAAGAGTAGGTGCACCTGTCGCTCCGTGCAGGCCACCCCTCCCCATGTCTTTGTTTAGGAGTGGACCCACCAGTCCATGTAGGACACCCCTATTTGTTGAGAAGTTAGATGGTTCAGTTTATTTTGTTTCTATCCTGCTGCTATAAAGGGATCCGCAGTGCATGTCCCATGCTGTTTTGAATTCCGTCACCGTGTTTGCCCCCACCACTTCCATCGGTTTTGCTTTCTTTTCTCTGTCTCCCATCATCTGCTGGCAGGGGGAAATAACCCACTAGTCTGGACTGGTCTAGCAGAAAGATCTGGAAATATACTTTGCCAGAAGGGAAGAGCACAAAAATCTCTCTTTCTGCTTTTGCTATCTCGCCTTTCCTCCGGTAATATCTGCTGGAACTGATAAGCTCTACCTCTTCATGATTTCTGGTGAAGCAGACCTTGCAGACAGATCCATGACTTTTTGTTCTGACTCCATTCCTCAGTGATATAATTGGTGCAGCAGACTTCTCACCGTCAATGGGAGGAGACGTACACAGCAAAGGAAGTAGCAGCAGAACTTGAGTCTGATAGAAGTACCTATCTATTGAACTAAGCCCAAACTTCACTAAGTCATACCTGTAGCAGTCTTTTCCTTTGGATTCCTGCCAGGCACTGGTGACTTGCGCTGGGCACAGCTGGAAACAGCATAGTGGGCTTGATGGACCTGTGGTCTGACTCAGTATGGTAGTTCTTACATAGTAACAATAGTATATGACGGCAGATAAAGTCCAGTATGGTCCATCTAGTCTGCCCAGCAAGGTGGCAAGAGTAGGTGCACCAGACACTCCGTGCAGGTCACCCCTCCCCATGTCTTTGTTTAGGGGTGAACCCACTGCTCCGTACAAGTCACCCCTATTCGTTGAGCTATAAGAGATAGTTAAGTTTATTTTGATTTTATCCTGTTGCTGTAAAGGGATCCACTGTGTCTGTCCCATGCCATTTTGAATTCTGTCACTGTATCTGACCCCACCACTTCCATCGGGAGGGCATTCCAAGCATCTACCACCCTTTCAGTGAAAAAGTATTTCCTGACATTGTCTTTCAGTTTACCCCCTTGCAGCTTCATGTTATGAGCTCTAGTTTTACAGCTTCCCTGTCTTTGAAAAAGGTCTGTTTATTAATTTTCTTCAAGTATTTAAAGGTCTGTATCATATCTCCCCTGTCCCTCCTCTCCTCTAGCGTAAACGTCTCCAAGTCTCTTCTGGCACAGGCACCAAATCATTTTGGCCGCCTTCCAGTCTTTTTATATCCTTTGTGAGATATGGTCTCCAAAACTGAGCACAATATTCCAAGTGAGGCTTCACCAGTGACATTAGTACTTCTTCCTTTCTGCTGGTAATTCCTCTCTGTATGCAACCCAACATCCTTCTGGCTTTAGGCACCGCCTTGTCACACTGTTTCGCCAGCTTGAGATCCTCAGAAACAATCACTCCGAGGTCCTTCTCCTGGTCCGTGCTCACCAACCTCTCGCCCCCTGTGGCATACAATTCCCTTGGATTTCTGCTTCCCAAGTGTATGATACTGCACTTCTTCACATTAAATCTTAACTGCCAAGCATTAGACCATTCTTCCAGCTTTTGTAGATTTTTCCTCATGTTATCCACTCTCTCAGGGGAGTCCACTCTGTTGCAAATTTTCGTGTCATCTGCAAAAAGAGACTTTTCCATTCAGTCCTTCAGCAATATCATTTCCAAACACATTGAACAGTGCTGGGCCCGGGACCGAACACTGGGGCACCCCCTAATCACCCTCCTTTCATCCGAGTGAGATCCGTTTACCATCACCTTCTGTCATCTGTCAGTCAACCATATATTGTTATCTTCATATATGTGAAATTAAAACAAACTGAACACTCAAGGTTAGTTTTCATGTTGCTTTGTTAATTTAGTAACCAAATTTTCATTTTAGTTAGACAATGCTGCTGGATTTCTCTATTACCGAAGTCACACTGCAAAGCACTAGAGCCAGGAACGAGGACAGATTGGGTCATCGCCTGCCAGTGGCACTTTGTTCTGTCGTCATGCATAAAGCTCCTTCAAACTCTTACCTGCAGCATTTTCATTGGCTGCTGCTTCCTTGCCACATCTGTAAAGCGTTGAAATCCATTCTGAACCAGCAGCAATATAACATCTGAATGAAACAATGATGAAGAACACCTTTCACTACACTGTGAATGCATTTATAACAAGAGATTATAGCCAAGTGCAGTGCAGGTAAGATGTCATCCCTGCTGCAGTTCAAGAAAAATAAAAGTCTGTCCAAAATGCCACACAGAGTTATTTTAGAAGCTCTATTTGTGCTTTGGACATTCAAAAACAAGTATGGGGATGTCCCCAGAGCCATTTTAGAAGCCGGCTCTATGGACGTCCCCTGGGGCAAGTTGTCCAAGTCTGAATGCAGGAGTGGAGTAGGTGTGTCTGGGGTGTTCCCAGAATCTGGACATCCTCACCAGACTTCAGAAATGTATCCAAGCATATACCTGTTCAAGGCACGAATAGGCATTGGAAGAGTGCTTGGTTTATCAGACATCTGGAGAATGAGTCCTTCATGTCCCCTATATTTTCCATGCCAACAACAAACACTCATAGAGAAGGTGAAATTAGGCCTTACCTGCTAATTGTCTTTCCTCGAGTCCCATGCCTACCAACAGATGGAGACTGAGAATTATTGGTTTGATCTTTTTGGCACCATGATACAAAGGGGTCTGTGCAGCCTTGATTTCGCCAATATTTCTTTAACAAAGCAGACCTCAAAAGAGTTATCAAACACTTCTACGACGACTCCACATCATACTCACTGCTGCAGTCATCGAGCTCTCCTGAGCCTGAGGAATAAAAGCCAGAGCGGAACGCCCTCCAGCCTATGCGGTCCCCATTCCACACCAGCGCCGGGATGAAAACAAGTAAAAGTCTCAAAGGAGCCTTCTGGCAGGGAAACCCTGCAGGAAGAGGAGACCCGAATCATCTCTACAAGGCATGCAGCTGACCCCACTGAGCAGTACCAGTGGCGCCTCAACCGGTAGGCTACCCTGAAGGAGAAGAATATGTCAGAGAACTGTCAAACCTGACAGCTGCAGTGACCGAACAATATGCCAAGCCAGGCCCCCAAATGGAAACCAAAGGTGGGTCCTGGACTGGACTGGAGATACTCAAGACAATTAGCAGGTAAGATGTAATTTCACCTTCCTTATCGTCCCTCCAGTCCAGTCCAGATGCATGGGATTTAACAAAACAGTGCCCCACCATAGGGAGGGAAAGAGAATAGCCCGGCCTGGAGCTAGCACGGGGGAGACATCCCCGAAGATCAAGAACTGTGTCTTAACAGAGAAGGAAGAATAGCAAAAATACAGAGCTTTGAGACAGACTACGCTGCCAGAATATGCAGGTTAAGAGCTCTCTAATGCAAGGCACTCCAGAAACTAATAGAAAAAGCAACCGAAACACGCCTGTTCCTGATGGAACACACGAAGGCCAAAAAATAAGAGGAGAGAGATTTACACCCGTCACACTCGCCATCAAATAAAAAGGAAACCCTCAAGAGAGACCTCTGCAACACCACCCGGGACAACAGGCTGTCCTGAGGAGAGTATGGAAGAACCGACAAGCCAAACCAGCCTTCCAGGATAGCAGGGGCTCAAACTCTCAGCTGAAGACTGATAGCCAGGAATACCAGAACTTTCAGGAAAAGCCAACCTTATAGGGCTGGTACACCCTTTTTTTTTAAATTATTTGTGCCCATTTCCTCTTTGGGACCTGCAGTCCTGAGTTACCTAATAAAGACCCGATGAAGCAACCAACAACACAAGGCTAGTCGAAGGTTCAGACACCCAGCCGTAGCTCGATCACCAAGGTCCACAGGAGTAGAAGAGCCAAAAAAAAAAAAGTCGATTTTTAACATCTACGTAGCCAAAAGCACTTCACCTGCCATATCCATCACTGAGAGGAAAGACAGACCACCGTAGCAAGCCACACTGCCATGAGATGCTTTCGCCACACACAAAACCGGCCCTGGCAGTCGATGTCCATGCTATTGCACCTGAAGCCAGACTGGCTGTGCACCGCAACCGGAGCTGGGCAAACAGAAGATGATGACCTAAAGAACCAGACAAGGCCAAGGAGCTCCGGGTGACCGGATGAAGCTGTGCCCCCCTCCCCCCCGAAGGGCTAAGCAGGACCAACCAAGAAAAAAGTAAGAATTCTGCACATCATCCAAAAAATACCCAAGAAGCTGATCTGTATGC
The DNA here is from genome assembly GCA_033557465.1 of Ichthyophis bannanicus. Classification (NCBI taxonomy): domain Eukaryota; kingdom Metazoa; phylum Chordata; class Amphibia; order Gymnophiona; family Ichthyophiidae; genus Ichthyophis; species Ichthyophis bannanicus. Next base: position 31,915,163 of record CM066034.1, on the reverse strand, counting down.
CCCACAGTCACCGTTTCCAGATCTGTTTGGCTCTGAACTACAATTCTGTAGCAACTGCCTATTGAACACAACTAACCAAGAACACTCACCGTGCTCAAGTGACCTCAACTGTTGCAGCTGACCTATATGTCTACTTCACTTAAAAGGTGCTGCCCCATGACCTAACAGAAGCCAGACAGTAACTCCAGAACCCATCACAGTGACAGCCTTCCCGCGGATCCAACTCTGACCACAGCACCAGTAGCAATTTATGACTATGTAGGATACTTTGCTGACCCCCAACCGCACTGCTGTGTGGGTACATTAACCACCTTGGGACACACTTGGACAAGCGTGCCAGAATTGCACCCTGGGCCCTGAGAGCTGTCCTTCTGAATCAGCAAGGCATGGACCTCCCCAGAGAAGACCAAAGGCCGAACCTACAACCCTAGCAGCCCCTCTGTACCCCTCTCGGGCACCAAGGATACTACAGAGCTCTGTAGCTTGAGGTTTCTGCGAAGGCAACTGGAGGAGATATCGAAAATCGCATCTGACTTATGCACAACTGGTAGAGTCTCCCCAGCAAGCACTGCACACCAGATTAGAACAGTCTGTCCTATATAAAGAGATCAGCCACTGGGAACCCTGTCCCTGGTACTCACAGATACTGGACTGCCTAGGGCGACAATAGGCCTCATGACAGTAACCTAGACTTAGAAGACAGACAAATAACAAGGAGACTCATCCTTTCTTTACTCCAACTGGGAAATCAACTCTTCGCCGGAACAGAGAAGAGACGAAGCACACCTCCATGCCCCTTAGAAGGGCAATCTCACCATTGACGAAAAACCTTATAACACAGCCTAACCAAGCTGACAGTTCTCTGGCTCTCAGAGCACCTCTCTGAGCTAGAGAGAAAAAGCCTAGTCGCCCCTGTGGACCATTTCCCATAGACTTAGGTAGAGATTTGCTGTCCCATGACCTACAGAAACCAACCATTCAGCCAACAGGGAAGAACAAACTCGGTATGACAAGCTGGAGGCCCACGTAAACCAAAAACCTTAGCAGAAAAATTGCAAAGTCCACTCAAAGAAACAGACGAAGACTTACAATAAGTGCTGACAGGTAGCTGAAAAAACTCCACACTCAAAAGTGACAAAGAATACCGCAAGAGCTGGGAAGCACCAGCCCATATGAGCCAACTCCATTAGAGCCCCATCCCGAATATCACATTAGAATCATACAGGAAACAAAACCAAGGACATCAAGCATACTCCTAACCCTCTGGGGCTCCTCCACCGAGGCAGCGAGGAAATAAAATTGAGGATACCAAAGCAAATTGACTCCATGTGGTAAGCCTCGGTCTTGATCTGGCACAACTCGCCTGGAGACCGCCGTATAGAGAAAGAATTGTTCCTAGAAACTCACTCACCCTTCCTCAGCTGGCACTCTAACCCAAACTCCCCCTGTTGCACCCAATGCCAACAGTAGAAGGCTTTTTCTTTATTATAACACTTGATATACCATGCCTTCGTAGCATCAGGGCGGATTACAATTAACAAAATCAGAATAGCCAAGGCCCAAAAAGGAAAGAAACTACAATTTCAGTCAGAAAAGGACACAATCTTTCAGGAGCGAGAGGGAGGGTAGAATAGGAACAGTAGTGGAAGGGGGTTTGTCAGAGATCAGATGGGGGGAGGTCTTAGGCAGAGCAGAAGAGGTGAGTCTTGAGAAGAGCCTTAAATCTGATGAAAGAGTGTTCCAGGCAGAGAGCACTGGGTAATGAGTTCCAGAGGGTAGGTCCTAAGAAAAAGAAAGCAGAGTGACGTGTCGATTCCATGTGTGCACGCGACGGGGAGGGGAGGTGCAGGCAATTGACATGAATAGAACAAAGACTACGGGAGGTGATGTGAAACTGTAGTGAGTCAGCTAGGTACTGTGGTGTGTGAGTGTAAAATAGCCCTGTGAGTTAGGGTAAGAAGTTTGTATCAGATGTGGACATTAACAGGTGTATGAGATGGGGAGTAATGTGGTTATAACGAGTGGCGTGAGAGAGAATCCTGGCGGCTGTATTTTGTATTAGCTGAAGACAGTGAAGCTGAAATTGTGGTATACCAGCAAGAACAATGTTATAGTAATTGATCCGGGATATTACTAATGATAAAAGGTGAGTGGTCAGGCATGATGAAGGAAGTACAGAGCAAACAGAGCAAATCTGGCAAAAATAGAAGTAGGAACGCTGGGTAAGAGAGGAGATGTGTTCATGGAATGATAGAGCAGAGTCCAGCGTGACATCAAGATAGCGGAGAGAAGAGACCAGTGGGATGGGGGAATCTGAGAGAGTGGGAGACAGTGAAGGAGAGGGGCACGAAAGGTGAACCATATAGCAGAGGTCTTTGAGAGGTTGAGACTACACCATCGGTCACCACTGACAGAAAGAGGAAATAACCATAGCCTGGCATTGATAGCCAATTGCTGGGCAGAGAAGGTGGTCAGCCATCGGCACAAGTACTCCCAATAACTTAGAACCTGATGAGGAGGCCTTTGCAGAGAAAAGACACCAAACCTAAAGACCAAGAATTTGCCACCTCTTTCCTACACTTGCTGGCACTTACCGCCAAATGGGAAAACTCCCACCAGAAGGTAAGTAAGCCACTGAAGGGGAATACAATAGAGCTGAACTGGACCTAGGTTTCTACCACACATAGCCAGGTAGCTATAGCAACCAGGGAATGCCATATCCGACACCCCCAACTATGAGCATGGAGATGTCCCGGCAGCCAGCAGCCTGATTCCACTGTGACCACCCCAAGACATCAAATCTCAAGGGATTGTCAGGGAAAACCTCTTGCCGCACAAAAGTGACCAAATCCAACCAAGCAGGAAATAGAAGAGGTTTATCTAGAGTGCAGGGGTACAACCTAAGGCCTCCCAACATGGCTGTGTTTGAGCCTCACATACCCATCTCAGGAGTATCCAGAGTTCCCCACAACTTATAAGAGAGCACAGGGATCCAGACAACAATGCCGCAACCTAGTCAGCTGTTGAAGCACAAGCGCAGCTAGAGGAAGGAGGGTGTGGACTCTGCACCTCGCGTGCAATCACACCTCTGCTCATTCATGTGTTTTGTTTTGTTTTAAATCACATAGCTCTGCAATGCTATTCCCCTAAACAGCTGTGCAACAATGAGAAGGGATGATTGCACACTGATGCTCCAGTGTAAAGCAATGTGTAAGCACTCACTTCAATGGTCTGGCGTGCTATGTGGTGCCACAGCAACCCAGACCTAGTCACAGGATTTTTTTTTTTTTTGTTCGTTTTTTTTAATCTTAGGAATTTTGAGCACCAATTGTGTGAAGAGAGGAACCCTTAGTGAACATGACGATATGTCCAAAGAACACTGAAACTGCCTCCCGAGGTTATGGCTAACTTCAAGTGCATGTCCTAATGGACTGGAGCTTTCCAAAGGGAAAAGTCAAACCCCCATCTTTGTCTTTTTCTTCCCCCCCATTTGTTTTATACACAGTTCGCTCGTATGTGCACTGTTTGGGCACCTCTGATTCTGAAATGACCATGAACTCTGGCATGCTGATTCACCGTAATGGCCTCTAGATTGGTTTGATGAGACGCAGCAGAATGTATAATCGAAAAAAAAATTGCGGTGGTTCCTGCCAAAAATCCAAATAGCAGTACCAAGCACCCCAGAGGTCCTGGGCCCCAGCTTCTATTTGCCCAAGCACCTTAAAGAAAATCATAGTGTTGTCGCTAAAACTGTTTTCTACCGACAAAGGAAACAAAACCAGGTTCATGCTCAACGGGAGTCCCAAACCATAAAAATGGTGCTTTGTCCTGCCAAAAAGTGACAAGAGAACTTCCAGAGCCACACAAAAACACAAGCCCCATCAGAGATACCGAAGACGGTAATCCTCCAACGTGCAGCCCTAACCATGAGCCATTGCCAAACTGACAAGAGAACTCCCAGAGCCACATAAAACACAAGCCCCACCAGAGATACCGAAGGCAGTAATCCTTCAACGCGCAGCCCTAACCATGAGCCATTGCCAAACTGAGCCCTCTCTCATTCTGCCACATTCACCCGACACGACGAAAAAAACCACTAGCAAAGCCCAGACACCAGCGAAAACTCTGCTGCAGAACAACGGAGCCTATTAAAAATCTAAGGAGGAAAATGCATGGCAGACGAGATTAGCTCGGGAGCAGTAAGGCAATTGTGCAGGCACAGAAATTAACACATAACCACATAGCGGCAATAAAATAGTTACCGTAGAGAAGAAATCTTGAAAAGGAATGTGTCAAGACAGAGTATCCTGCCACTGAAGGCAGCGGCAACTGGTGACAGCGTAGTCAGCAGTCCGTTCCCCTCATCGGAGATACGGCCAACAGCCCCCCTCCCCCCCAACTACCAACATCCACTCCACTTAAGGAGACGACAGCCAAGAAACTAGAGGCAGCACAGTTCGTTCAACCTGTGACTATTTTCAACCTCTCTTTTTTTTCCTTTTGTTTTGCATACTTCTATATACTCCTTCCACCTTCAGATGCCTGTAGAAGGGAAATAGATGGTAAGGGGGGTGGAGGGGATCTGGCACCACCAGATTTACACACCAGAGCTTAATATTGGCCAAACCGACCAGTGCCCCCAAAACCATATCCTCCTTCCCATTCCAGTCTGTACAGATTGGACCACCTCCATCTGCTGGAGGCTGAGAAATACTGGTGAGATAGAGGCTGCACAGACAGCACAGTTACTTACCTGTAACAGGTGATCTCTGGGAACAGCAGGAATACGTCTTCACATATGGGTATCGTCAGTACCGACGGAGCCTGCGCGGGAACGCTCCCCAGCGTCCAGTAAGAAAGCTTTTAGGAGCATCCCACAGCGCTTGCGCGCTGCCTTCCCGCCTTTCCCAAACGCCTCTCTCCAGTTTGAGTTTTAAAGCTGAGACAAAGAGAGAGAGAAAAGGAAAGAAAGATAGAGAGATACAACTCCTAGGGGAGGTGGGTGGGTTGTGAAGACTTATTCCTGCTGTTCCCAGAGATCACCTGTTACAGGTAAGTAACTGTGCTATCTCCAGGAACAAGCAGGAATGAGTCTTCACATATGGGGACTCCCTAACTGCAGATGCCAGAGGAGAAACCCAGGTTGTGTGTCCTTGAAAAGGACTCTACCTCCTCCCATGGATCTCTGGCATCCAACCAGGATAAGTGAGTAGGAGTTGATTAGGAATGGAACAGGTGTTTGATAACAGCCTGACCAAACAAGGCATCCCGGCGGGAGTCCTTGTCCAAGTAGTAATGGGCTGTGAAGGTATGAACCGAGGCCCAGGTGGCCGCTCGACAGATTTGGTCGATGGACACAGAATTTAGATGAGCCATTGAGGCTGCCATGGCTCTCACATTGTGAGCTGTGACATAGCCCTCCAGAGAAAGGTTTCTACTCTGGTAGGCGAAAGAAATACACTGAGCAATCCAGTTGGACAGTGTTCCCTTAGAGACTGGAAGTCCTAAATGAGAAGGATCAAAAACAACAAAGAGTTGAGAAGACTTTCTATGTTGCTGTGTTCTTTGTAAGTAAAAAGCAAGAGCTCTCTTACAATCCAAGGTATGAAGATTCCTCTCTGCACTTGATGCATGAGGTCCTGGAAAAAAGACAGGTAAATATACCTCTTGGTTCAGATGAAAAGGCGAGACCACTTTAGGCATAAAGTGTGGATTGGTCCTGAGGACTACCTTATCATGATGGAACCTTGTATAAGGTGGATTAGCCACCAAAGCTTGCAACTCACTGATGCGGCGTGCTGAGGTGACTGCAATAAGAAAAATAACCTTCCAAGAAAGAAATTTCAAGGAGGTGGTGGCTAAAGGTTCAAAGGGTGGCTTCATGAGCTGGCCAAGAACCAGGTTTAAGTCCCATGCCACTGGAGAAGGCCTCTCATGAATCTTGCTATAAGAGGATGAGAGGAAATAGGTTGTCCATTGAGAGGCTTGAGGGACGCTGCAATAACACTCAAATGGACTCTTACTGAATTTGTTTTCAGACCTGCATGGGATAGATGCAGGAGATACTCTAGTAGAGAATTCAGAGGTATTGGCAAGAGGGTTTAGACCCTTCTCTGAACACCAAATGGTAAATCTTTTCCATTTGAAAGCATAGGAACGTCTAGTAGAAGGCTTTCTAGAGGCATGAATAACATCTCTGACTTGCTGAGAGAGATGAAAATCTTGAAGGTCTAAGCCCTCAGCAACCGGGGGTTTGGGTGCCATAATGTTCCCTCTTCCTAGGATAGAAGGTCTGGTGCAGAGCCCAAGTCCAGGGAGGGAGCTTGAGAGAGATGCAGAAGTAGAGGGTACCACACTTGGCGTGGCCAATGTGGTGCTATGAGGATCATGGTCCCTCGATCTCTCTGAAGATTGAATAGTGTTTTGGGAATTAGGGGAATTGGTGGAAAGGCATAAAGGAAGTCTTGACCCCAGTGAAGGAGGAAGGCATCCTTGGCCTGAACTCCCTGACACAGAATTCTGGAACAGAACCGGGGAAGTTTGGCATTCCACGGACTTGCAAAGAGGTCTATGTCCGGGGTTCCCCAAATTCGAAAAATCCTGGCTACTTGGTCCATGTGTAGGGACCATTCGTGTGGAAGCAGAACTCGACAGTCTGTCCGCCCAAGAGTTTTGAACGCCTGGAAGATATACTGCCAGAAGATGGATGTGATGCTCTCTGGCGAAGGCCCACAGTCGCAAAGCTTCGTTGCAAAGCGACAGAGAGCCAGTCCCGCCCTGCTTGTTCACATAGAACATGGCTACTTGGTTGTCCGTATGGATGAGGACTGTCCTGTAGCTGAGCAGGGTATGGAACACTCAGAGCTAAGAATATTGCTATGAGTTCCAACAGATTGATATGCAGAGAAGTCTCCTGTGGAGACCAGATGCCCTGGGTAGAGAGATCTTGTAGATGAGCTCCCTAACCCTTTGGAGAAGCATCTGTTGTGAGAGTTGCTTGGGGTAGTGGTTGCTGAAAAGGGGACCCCAGCAACAGGTTTTGAGAGGACTTCCACCACTGGAGAGACCAAAAAAGGCGACTGGAGTTTGCTATTTTGTCTGACAGGCAACCTGATGCCTGAGTCCATTGGGTGGACAAAGTCCATTGAGCTGCCCTCATGTTAAGGCGAGCATATGGAACCACATGCACGGTGGATGCCATGTGGCCTAATAGTTGTAACATCTCTCGAGCAGTTAAGTGGGACTTTAACTGAATCTAGGTGGTTAACTGCACTAGACGTAGGCAACGGGCCTGAGGAAGATAGGCCCTTGCAGTTGTGGTATCCAGCAAGGCCCCTATGAACTCCAGAGACTGAGTAGGGGTGAGATTGGATTTTGGGATGTTTATTACTAGTCCCAAATACTGAAGGATACGCATTGTGCAGGTTAGGCAAGTCTGGGCCTCTGACTGGGATGGGGCTCGAATGAGCCAGTCATCCAGATATGGGAATACCAATATTCCCAGAGTGCGGAGAAATGCAGCTACTACTGCCATGCATTTCGTGAACACCCTTGGTGCAGAGGCCAGACCGAAAGGAAGCACCCTGTATTGGTAGTGCTTTCCTTGAAAAAGGAACCGAAGGAACCTTCTGTGTGTTGGATGGATGAGGACATGGGTGTACGCATCCTTGAGATCTAGAGAACAAAGCCAGTCCTGACTCTGAAGGTATGGAAGCAGATCCCCTAGAGAAATCATTTTGAATTTCTCCTTGAATAGAAACTTGTTCAGTTCTCTGAGATCTAATATGGGTCTGTAGCCCCCTGTTTTCTTTGAGATAAGAAAATAAGGGGAGTAGAACCCTGAGCCCTGTTGAAGAAGAGGTACTTCTATTGCCCCTTGGGCAAGAAGGGTAGCAATCTCCTGACCTAGAAGGTTGAGGAGAGATACTGGAGAATTGAACTGTTTCACCATGGTGTGAGGAGGAAGGCTTAAGAAATGAAGCTTGTACCCTTCCTTTATGATGGAGAGGGTCCATTGCTCTGCTGTGATTTGCTCCCATCTGGGAGCAAATTAAGTCAACCTTCCTGGAATGGTGAGGGGCTTTGGTTTTTCCAGAGCTAGAAAGGCTAAGTTCTCTAGTTGCAAGTCAAAGGCCCTGAGGAGGTTGAGGCTGCTGGGCTGTGGTAGGCCTGGCAGCCTTTGACTTGGCCTGTTTAGGTGGTTGCTGACGCTTTGCAGCAAAACGACCTGCAGAAGATGTCTGCCCATGAGCAGGATAATATCTTCCCTTTTTAGAAAAAGATGTCTTTTTGAACAATCTTTTCTTAACAGGGGCAGAGGTAGACTTTGAAAGTCAATCCAAAGCAGAGTTCTCAGCATCCATCTGAGTGGCCTTTGCTTGTCAATCCCTGCCAAACAGGTTTTCACCTGTACAAGGAAGGTTTCCCAACTCATCGTGGACCCAGAGTTCCAAATAAGAGGCTTGTAACCAAGCAATTCTGTGTGCACCTATGGCAATAGCCGTGGCTCTGCTTACACACTCAAAAGAGTCAAAGGCTGCCCGGTTGGAGAATTTGGAAACATCTTGGGCATGTTTGAGCCAAGTGAGAAATTCTTGCCTTTTATCTTCTGAAATAAAAGGAGCTAAAGTCTGCAGATGATCTGTGACTTCTTTTAGAAACATCCCCATATAGAGACTATAGAAGTTGATTCTGGCAGCAAGCATATTGGCCTGGAAAATCCTTCGGCCAAAAGCATCTAGAGTCCTACATTCACGTCCTGGAGGGTTAGATGAGTGTCTCTTTGCACTCTTTATTTTCTTCATAGCAGACTCAACCACAATAGAGTGGTGAGGAAGCTGAGTCTTATGAAAACCAGGACAGGGAGGGACACGGTACATGGTGTCTAACCTACGAGAATGAGGAGAGGTGGTGAGAGGAGTCTCCCACATGCCCAACATGAGATCATAAAGAATCTCATGAATAGGTAAGGTAGTTGCTTCCTTAGGAGCCTTAGGATATTGCAAAATATCTAATTGTTTGGCTCTAGGCTCTGACTCAGAGGCCACTGTGATGGAGAGGCCTCTAGCCACTTCCCTAATGAAGTCTTGAAAAGACAAGTCCTCTGGAGGAGACATTCTTCGTTTTGGAGAAGCAGACTCCTGAGGAAGAAGTACCGGTGCATCGACAGAAGCCTCCGACTCATCAGAGTCTTCGGAGGAATCGAAGTATCGCCTGTCTGGATGCGCCTGTAAAGCCCGATACGCGTACCGAGTGGGATCGACATCGGGAGTAAGCGGTACCGGTTCGGTACCGATGGGCATCATAGGACAGGGTACCGTTGCAGTCGACACCGAAGCCGATGTCGATGCAATCGGTACCAGCACCGGAAACGATGCCAGTGCCGGGGTCGGTACCGGCAACGGAGACTGTTGTGGTACCGGAGGCGTCGAAGCCTGCATAAACGCCGTAAGGGTGCGCTGCATGGACAGAATTTTCTGATCCATCGACGCCACCAAAGTCTGGATGTCGGTACCAGTGGAGGCCACCGGTACCCCAGAACACGGCAACAGGTGATCGGTTGAGGCCAATCCATCGATGTCAACCTGTGACCCCATAGACAATGCTTTGGAAGCCGGAACATCCCGCCAGGGTAATTTTGCCAGAGCGGAATCTTCAAGGACAAGCCCGGAGGCATCTCGATGCTTAGAGGGAGATTTGCCCTTCGAGGACCGGCTAGATTTATGTTTGGTTACCTGAGATCCATGGGAGGAAGAAGCAGCCCTGGAAGACGTCGATGCCACCGAGGCTGCATCAGAGGGAAACAGGGTACTGAGCTTGGCTGCTTGGTTCTGCCGACCTCTTTTAGACATCATGTTGCAGGACACACAATCCGTGATGGAATGGTCAGGAGTCAGGACCCAAACATTTCAGACACCAATCATGGGTGTCGGTGACAGAAATAGTACCGCCACATTTTGTGCACTTTTTGAACCCGGAAGCGGGCTTCTCCATGAGGAGAAAATATTTAGGCCTAAGGCCCAAAATGAAAATGCACAGCTGAATAAAGAAAAGGGGGGTTTTTTTGTTTTTTTTTAAAGAAGAAAGAAAAGAAAAGACCGGTGGTACCGGTCTGACGTCAAAGGCAGACGCGACACAGAAAAAGAAAAAAAAATAAAGAACTTCTTCTGCGGTGACAGGAACACGACCTGCTGGCTCCGCGGAAAAGAAGAACTGGAGAGAGGCGGTTGGGAAAGGCGGGAAGGCAGCGCGCAGGCGCTGTGGGATGCTCCAAAAAGCTTTCTTACTGGACGCTGGGGAGCGTTCCCGCGCAGGCTCCGTTGGTACCGACGATACCCATTTGTGAAGACTCATTCCTGCTTGTTCCTGGAGATCCCTTTGTATCATGATGTCAGAAAGATCAAGCCTATGCTTCTCAGTCTCCATATGCTGGTAGGCGTGCATAACCCATGTGACTGTATTGTACTGGAGGGACAATAAGGAATGAGGGCTCATGTTTTCTTTTTGCTACTCCACTGGACGTCCCCCTTATGCTAGCTTGCATGAGACAGACGTCCCCACCCCAGGTTTTCCTGAGGTGGACATTTATGAGACGTACATGTCAGGGACATCTATATGACTAAAAACGGGCAAAGGACATAGGTGTCCCTGACATTTTTCGGCACGTTCTGCCCTGGACGTCCTTTCTAAAATGCCATTTCACATGTGCTCATGTCTAGTTAACATCACACAGACTAGATGATGACTTTATGCCCCATTTGTGCAGAAGCAGATGGGGTTCATGCTGAAAACAAGTCACTATGTTACTACATAAGGCTACAGCATTCTGGGACAAACTATTCTATTTTCTCAAAGAGGGCTTGGCATGGAAAATAAGAGTTGGAAAAGTCCCACATCTTGGCATCCTTCTAATTAAGAGAATAATGCAGACCTCCGTGCTTTCTGTTGTGCTACCCCATCTTACCTAAAAGGATAGTCCCAGGAAGTTCAGAGACAGGAGAAGAGGCTGCCATCTGTCCACACAGGTAGCACAACTCACTGCAGAGCCAATCCACAGTGGCACAGAGATCCGGAGAGCTGCCAGGAAAGAATACGAGGTGCCATCAGTACCCACTTTTGCCTCTAGAGATACCTATCTTCACGACTGCCTCTCTGACATCTGTCTCTTAACGCAGCAGATTCCATCTGCTCATAGAATATTTACTTTGCAACAGACACCAGAGCAGTCAGTGTCTAATAACCAAGGGGAAATTGGACCTTACCTGCTAATTTACTTTCAAGGAGTCCCTCCAGTCCAGTCCAGTCCAGACAAATGGGTTGTGTCCATCCACAAGCAGCTGGAGACTGATTATGCAAATCTTTAGTAATGCTACCCCATAACTGAGATCATCCTCTTCCCTTCAGTATACCGATGACAAAGCAACTCAAAATCGTAAGCCACTGTTCGCTATGATCTCTTTTCACGTCATCTTTGCTCTTGTCCATATTTTTTTTTTTTCACTTTTGGTTTGCTTTAGTTCTGGCTAACTCCGAGCCCCGCTGGATCAAGACGACAAAGACCTCGCGCATCAACTACGTAGCCAGCCCATAACCAGGTCTGAAGAAGTGCTGAACAAATGCCTCTTCTACTTGCGGGCTCACAACCCTAACCGGAAAGACAGACTCAGGTGGGTTCTGGACTGGACTGGAGAGACTACATGCAAGTAAATTAGCAGATAAGGTCTAAATTTACCTTCATCTACATCCCTCCAGTACAGTCCAGACAAACAGGATGTACCACAGCAGTACCTATAAATAGGAGGAACCCGTGAGCCCTGCCCGAAACACCTGATCACCAAACCGCACCTCCTGTCCCACCTGCACACCCAGGCTGTAATGTCTGGCAAAGGTATGCAAAGACAACCATGTCGCCATGTGACAAATGTCCACTGGCAGTATGGTTTATGGTTATGGTTTAGGCACTTGATATACCACCCTTTACTTGTGCATCAGTGCGGTTTACATGTATGTATATACTAACAGGTACTTTTTATTCCCATCCCCGAAGGGCTCACAATCTAAGTGTATCTGAGGCAATGGAGGGTTAAGTGGCTTGCCCAAGGCCACAAGGAGTGGCCATGGGACTAGAGACGCCAGTCCCTCTGGCCTGAGGTTGCTTGTCCCCATGCGGGAATTGAACCCCCGGGCCCTCCGGCCTGAGGTAACCTGTCCCAGTACCAAACTAAATTCCGCCCAAGATGCAGGTTGGCCCCTCGTGGAATGCACGTGGAGGCCCTCCAGAATTGTTCTACGCCTGAGAAGATAAGCAAAGGCAAATGTTTCCTTCACCATTCTGAGATAGACACTTTCGAAGCCGCCTCTCCTTTATGTGATCCTCCAAACACAAACATATGTTCCGATTTCCGGAAAAGCCGAGTGCGCTTAACATAACACCGCAGATGCTTGTTATTGCCAGGACGTCCCCAACTGACATCCTCAAAGGCTGGAGACCATGGTTCGCGCACCAATCCTCAGACTCACCAAAAGCGGATATAGGACAAGGGTGTAGACATTTTCCGGGCCTTCAACAGGGTGACAATCACTCCTGGAGCATAAACACAACTTCCACCAGGAAGCAAACAGCACACTGCCACGTGAATTATGCAGCAAACAGTACAAAGAGTAGGCAGTAGATTAAAACTCACAACTTTTTATTGATCCTTATGAATTGTGGGGGGCCAAACCCGACACAGGCCGTGTTTCGTAAAATACTTCTTCAGGGGTGAGGCACACCATAAAACTTAAAACCATGGAAACAATAAGTGCAAAAAGCATCTGACGCTATTTGCACTTATTGCTTCCAGAGATGTATAAATCTCAACGTTCATGCAGTCAATTTTGATGACTGAAAAAACAGGATACGTCCCTGATATCTAGTGAGTTTTCATATCACCTCATGGTTTTAAGTTTTGCATCCAACACAGGGGTTCAAAACAGCTCCTTCTCTGCCAGAGGGAAGGGTGCAGGCGAGCTATACACGACCTCCCCACAGACCTGCTTTGGGTAACTCTCACTCAATCTCGATCATCTGTATGATGGCCCTGTGAACCAGGAAAGAGTTCTGTGGTGTACACATGCCTTGCAGAGAGGGTCCCCTCTAGAGGTACCTCCTCCTCCGTTGCCCGAAAAAGAATGTTTAAAGCCACTAAGGACTGTGAAATAACCGTCAAGAGCTCCTCTTTGTGAAAGATGTGGACTATGGCAGGGTCTTCTCCAGGGGGAAGTTACCTCTCCTCTATCTAGGCTGAGGCCTTCAAGGTCCTCCTCTGAGACTGAAGGTCCCTCTCCAGGGTCCTCCATGCCCATCGAGGCATCTGAATCAAGATCCTTCTCGTTGCACCCCTCAGTGAGCCTTAAACACTTAGCCGGACCCCGCTCCACTGCAGGCAGCGAAGTCCATTTAGCCATGGCTTTCGCTGATGCCAGGGTCTTCTCCAAACTATAGGCTCTGTTCAACAACAGTATAACCTCAGGGAAGAACAAAGAACTCTTCTCCGAGGAGCTCTCTGTAGACTCTTGAGAAGTCTGAGTCTCTCCTCTAATTGCTAGGGCAGCCTGCTCAACAACTGAAATGGCCGCGTAAGAGCAGGCACTGGCTGACAAAATGGCCACTGGAGAAAGAGCATGGGAAATTTCCTACCTCTGCAGTGAAGGACCTGCAGCCCATTATTGACCTACTGCCAAGTCCTACGACACTCTGGGGTGTGGGCTCGGCCTCCCTCGGCATTCTTCCAGCTCCCGGCTCTCACACACGATTTACAACACCCAGCTTGAGAGAGAGAGAGCTGCGACGCAAATGAACTTAGAGCCCAGAATGCTCCGAGCTGCACATGCAGCCCAAGGGTTTCTGCCATCCTAGGCAGAACCTCGGCCATGCCACCACCCCCCTCACCCCTTCAGCAGAGCCACATCCCACCCTACTGAGTCATGCTACTGCCAATTCCGGTGGCGGAGCCAGGGGGGGCCTGCTGCTTCTGATCCCCCTCTCGACATAACTTCGGGGGTTCAGAAGCAGCAGGCCATGTGTGCCAAAGGACATGGCCTGCCGCCAAGCCTAGCTGCCCCCCCCCCTACCACCAGAATCAGCAGCAGTGGAGGCTGGCAGCATGGTGTGGCTCAGCATATGGGGGGGGGGGGGAGCAGGCCAGGTGTGCCAAAGCATATGGCCTGCCACCCACAGGTGGTGAAATTTTCCTTACTGTTAATTTCCTTTCCTGGAGTCCTGCTAAACCAGTCCAGATAAATGGATTAAGCATCCCTGCCAGCAAATGTTGAGACAGAGAAAGGAACGGCCAAACTTTGCTGTGTGACATCATCCCTGACATAAGGTCCTGGCTCAGCTTGGGGATCCCTCTAGTACTTCGCGTAACAAGCAATGGAAGGCAAAAGAGCCCCCGAGGGACCCCAAGGAATGAAGTATTTACAACGATTATGTACTAGAGACATAACGAGATGTCAAATAGAGCAGAAACACTGCGAGAACAATACATGTAGTGCAGATTCCACGGATCATGGAAGAAGGACCAGCGTAAGCCCAAGACTTGGTTAAGGAGCGAGCCCTGGACTGGTCTAGCAGGACTCCAGGAAAGGAAATTAACGGCAAGGAAACTTTCACCTTACAGATCCTTCTGCTAGACCAGTCCAGACAAATGGGAAGTACCAATGTTACTCCCTTGCTGGACAGAACGCAAGCACAGCGGATAACATGCTTGATCCAAATCCGGCAGCTGCCTGGGCCTGTGAATATTTTTTCACTCAACGTGTAATCAAACTCTGGAATTTGTTACCGGAGGATGTAGTAAAGGCTGTTAGTGTAGGTGGGTTTGACAAGTTCCTGGAGGAAAGGTCCATAAACCATTATTAAGAAGGGACCCAGGATATCAATGCTTGACCCAGTACAAGCATTGTGGAACCTGTGTCTTTTGGGGAAACTGCTAGGTACTTATGACCTAGATTGGCCACTGTTGGAAACAGGATACTGGGCTTGATGGAATTTGGTCTGACCCAGTATGGCATATCTTATGTTCTTATAATCGAGACAATAATGCCAAGCAAAGGTAGACAAGGACAATCAAGTCACCAAACAGATGTCCAAGGGCAAGGAGCTAGCCGATTCAGCCCATGAGGCTGTGTACGCCTTGATTGAGTAGGCCTTGTGCCCCTGGGGCACAGGACATCCGTGCAGAAAGTAGGCTGAAGAAATGGTCTCTCGAATCCAGCGCACCAGGATCACTTTCGATATCACATGGCCCTGGCAGGTTCCAGAGAAGAGGACAAAGAGGTGATCAGAGAGCTGAAAAGGCATTAGTCAACTTCAAGTAGCGCAGGCGGACTCAATGGACATCGACATACCAGAGAACGGAGTCGGGGCCTGAACACTGCTCAGGAGGGAATGTCTGTAATGAGAACTTGATTCATATGAAAATCGGAAAGGACCTTCGGCAAGAAGGAAGGAACGGGCCGCAGAGTAATGCCTTTGGGCGAAAAAGACAAGAAAGGATTGCGGCAAGACAGCGCTTGCAGTTCTGAAATGCATCTAGCGGATGTAATTGCCATGAGAAACATTACCTTGAGAGATAGGTCTTTGAAAAGTGGAAGGATGTGGTTAAAAACTACAGGCCAGTTAGTTTAACTCTCTGGTGAAAAAATTATTGGAAGTGCTGCTGAAAGAGAAAATAGTGAGGTTTTTGGAGTCCAGCGGATTACCAGATCCCAGGCAGCATGAATTCACCAGAGGCAGGTCTTGTCAGACAAATTTGATTGATTTTTTTTGACTGGGTGAGCGGGAAGTTGGACCGAGGGACAGCCCTAGATGTGGTATATTTAGATTTCAGTAAAGCCTTTGACACCGTTCCGCACAGGCGACTTATAAACAAACTGGACCCTAAAGTTACTGCTTGGGTTAGAAATTGGTTGAGTGGGAGGCAACAAAGGGTACAGGTAAATAGAGCTCATTCTAAGGAGAAGGAGGTTACCAGTGGTGTGCCCCAGGGATCTGTCCTTGTTCTGATTTCTTTTAATATCTTTGTTAGTGATATTGTGGAAGGGCTGTCGGGTAAGGTTTGCCTTTTTGCGGATGATACCAAAATCTGCAATAGATACCCAGGAAGGTATAGATAACATGAGGAGGGATCTGGCAAAGCTTGAAAAATGGTCTAGAATTTGGCAGCTGAGATTTTGTGTTAAAAAATGCAGGACCATGCATTTGGGCTGCAGCAATCCAAGGGAGCGATATTAGCATAGGGGTGAAGTACTTCTGTCCACAAAAGAAGAGCGGGAGCTAGGCGTGATTGTGTCTGATGATCTTAAAGTAGCTAAACAGGTAGAAAAGGTGACGGTGAAAGCTAGAAGAATGCTTGGGTGCATAGAGAGAGGTATTGGCCTGCCCAAGATAGGAGGTGATACTGCCTCTGTATAAGTCTTTGGTGCGACCTCATTTGGAGCATTGTGTGCAATTCTGGAGACCGCACCATCAAAAGGATATAAACAGGTTGGAGTCAGTACAGAGGGTGGCTACTAAAATGGTTAGTGGTTTTCATTATAAAGCATATGAGGACAGACTTAAAGATCTTAATATGTATACCTTAGAGGCAGGATAGAGGTAATATGACAGACATTTAAATACCTCCGTGATGGGGAGGAAGTGACGTCACCATGCCTGATGGTGGTGTGAGCAAGGAGCTCCGCTGCCCAAACTGCCCACCAATGCAATAATGGCCCATGGGGAGAAGAAAAGTCGGGCGGCAACAACGGCGCTGATAAGGGGAGCACAGTAAGCAGCGGATGAGCGGGTCGAGGGAGAGTTAAGTGCCCGTGCGACGCCCGAGCGAGCGGCAGCAGTGGAGGCGGGAAAAACGGCACAAGAGGGCTAACGAGTGGAGAGAAGGCCCGGTGGAGAGGGGAGCAGTGACGAGCTTAATAAAGTCAGCGCCGAGGAGGAGATGTGCCCAGGGAGCAAGACACGAGGCGGACAAGTGTGGAACAGAGGGGGTGAGTAGCACGTGCATCGGAGGAGCGGGCCGGAGCGGCGCTTAGTCCCCCCGAGGGCAGCATAACGGAGCGGAGGAGGCGGCAGAGGCGGGAAAGCAGTGTTGTGAAAGCCAGGAGAGAGCCCCGGAGGAGAGACGGCCAGGGAGAGTGGGAAAACCATAGTGTCTGAAGAAAACCTTCCTGAGGCAGCAAAGACAGTGAGGAGGTAGTCGGGAGAGAAGGAAAGAGGTGGCAGAGGTGAGGGGACTGAGAGAGCTCAACAAAGGGAAGGAGCTGGGGCTTGGAGGCCATCTTAACATTTCTTCAAAGAGAACCAGCCTAAGTGTGTATATATAAGTCATCGGAGAACGAAGCAGGGCTGGGACGAGAGGAATGGAGAAAGCCAGGAGAGGCCTTGCAGCCCAGAAAAAGCTAGCAGAGTTCCAGTCCTCGTATACGCCTGCTAAGGGAGGGAAGGAGACAGAAAAAGATAAAGAAGAGAAAATGGCAGCCGTGGAATCCTGGAACGGCAGAAATGTTGAAGCACTGGCTTACAGAGCTGAAGGATGAGCTTAAATTGGAGATCAATGGGATTAAAACTGAATTGCAAGAGACATTACAAGCATTAAGGCAAGATATAATTGATCTTGGAACTCGGGTGGAAGAAACTGAAAATCAACTGGATCAACAGGCGGATGCAATGGGAGACCTGCAGAAAGGATAGGAGTTGAAAACGATACAGGAACATTTAAAAGAAAAGACAGAGGATCTTGAAGACCGATTAAGGAGGTGTAATATTAGAGTGAGAGGTATTCCTGAGGATCCTCAGTACAAGGACTGTGATAAAGTAATAAGGGAAGTCTTTGAAACCCTGATGCAGGAAGTGGAGTCAGAAAAGACAGGGGAGGAGGCGCATGTGCAACTAGAAAGAGCGCACAGGGGCCTGGGCCCTATAAGAGACAATAGGCCGCGAGACATAGTGGTCTGCATGAGTTCCTATAAAACAAAGGAGCGAGTCTTGGGAGCGGCTCGGAAGCTGGGACATTTTCAGTGGAATGGGCATAATATTGAGTTACACCAGGACTTGTCTATGGGAACCTTACAACGTCGTCGAGAGTTAAGAGAAGTAACAGCGCTTTTGAGAAAAGAAGGACTGAGATACAAATGGTTATACCCCCTTTGGTCTATTGATCACAGTATAGGGGATATTATCACGACGGGCAAAAAATAGTACAGAGGCTTGGGAAGTGTTAAAGGAACTTGGAGTATCAAATTTACCAGAGTCTTTGGGGGCAACCCAAAGCAAGTTTGTCATCAATTTCCAAAGTTGGAGGTTTGCAATGGCAGCGGGTGCCAGCTAATGGCAGAAGGCTGGTGAGACTTTCAAAGTGAAAGCATGGAGTGGACAGAGCTTCAAAGGAAATGGGATGAGAGGAAAGCTTGGCGACGAGTGAGGGGTAATATATTCGTGGAAGGCCTGGAAGACGAAGCGGAGGCCATATCTCAGGAGGCCTGGTGTGAGGCTATATAAAAGAAGAAAGGACCGTTTTCATATTGCATTTGTGAAATGTCTAAAGCATTGTTGGTTAAAGGGGAATGTTCTGGGGGAGTGGAGTGGGGAGACTAAGAAACATGGAAAGTATTATATGCTGTGTAAAGAAACAAAACGGGTGGGGTGGGAATGGAAGAGGGGTTCTCTGGGAGGAGTAGGTGTTCTGAGAAGAAGGAGTTCAATGATGGTACGGGGGGAGCGACACAGGGCGAGGCAGGGGTGGAGGCGGGGTAGACAGTCACTTTCCATGTCTGGTCAGTTTCCAAGGAGGAGGCTGCATAATGTGGGAAGGGGGGAGGGGGGAGGAGGGAAGGGGAGGGGAGGGAGGGAGATCTAAGCAGGAGCGAGGTACACTAACATACATTCAACAGATGAGATGATACGCATTGGTACAATAAATGCTAAAGGATTAAATAGTCCACAAAAGAGAAGACAGCTAGTGAGGGAGGCAGATAAGTTAAACTGGGATATTGTAATGAAACTGGAATATTGTAATGGTACAGGAAACCCACCTCAAAGTTCGGGATGAGGGACTGTTGGCATTTGCACAATTTCCGACTCGGTATTTTGGGAAGGCGAGGGGAGAAGGAAAAGAAGGAGGGCAGAAAAAGGGGAGGGGTGGCAATTATGATATGGAGAGGATGTCCTTTTCAGGTAGGGGAGGTGATTCGGGGTATAAGGGGTCGAGTGTTGCTATTGTGTGGAGAATGGAGTGGAGAGAAGATTACATTGGTGAACGTGTATGCACCAAATTCCGGACAAGTCATGTTCTGGAGGGAGGTTGGGGGGCTGTTGGAACGGAATATGTGCAAGGGAAATTAGTGATGGGAGGAGATTTAATTTGGCCCTACAACCAGGATGGGACCGGCAAACGAGAGAGAGAGATGGGAATGCGAAAAGCAGACATATAGTGAAAAGATTGATTAAAAAATATCATTTGGCTGATGTTTGGAGGGAACATAATAAGGGATGCAGAGAATACACCTTCTATTATTGCCCCCACAAGACTTTCAGTAGGATAGACTATCTATTGGTAGACAAGTTATGGGAAACTAGTGTGAGGGGGAGGTGGAGATCGGGAATATAACATGGTCAGACAATGCACCAGTGTGGCTGGAAATGGGGGAAGGACAAAGGAAGGGAGGACTCCGCTTCTGGAGGTTAAATGAGAGCCTCCTGAAAAAGGAAGAAGTGGTTAGGGATGTAAAGAAATGTATCCAGACTTCCGGTGACATCATCGGGTGAATGGCGGCGTGGAGGCGGCGATCCGCTGCCATAGTCCGCTTAAACGGGGAGAAAAAACCCCCATGAACAATCTAACAGCGGCGGAATAAAGAGGCAGCGGTAAAGTGCATACTTACAACGCAGCAGGAGGCAGAGAGAGCTGCGGTGCCCGCGGGTGAAGTGGGGCAGAGGTGAAAACGAGCGGCCAGGGAGAGGACCACGTGGGGGAGCAGAAGACGGCCTTGGCGCAGCGACGGGAGAGCACCAAGCCATGCGGTCGGAGTAGAGAAGTGAAGCGGAGGTGCAGAAAGCACTGGAGGAGCGCTGAAACAGCAAACGAGAGGTGGCCACAGAGAAGTAACATGGCAACGGCTGTGAAAGGCCGGGAACAGAGAGGGCAGGCCGAATGTAACAATGCACTAAACTAAAGGATCCATACAACCAAAGGTCTGAAAAATACCCCAAACAAACAAAAAAGGCTGTTTTAAAAGACTGGGGGATAAAACAAACAACAAAAAAAAGACTGATAAAGAGAAAAAACAAAAAATAGGGAAGAAAGCACACTTGTAAACTGAAAAGCAGGGAATCCTGCAAAGTGAGCAGAAAGCAGTTCCAGGGGCCAGAATATCAAAGTAACCCTTTGCGCAGCATCAGGGGCAAGGGGGTGAAGATAGAGAAGCCCAAAGGAGGGCTATCAGCGAAGAAAACGTTGGCAGAATACAGATCCTCCTACGCCCCATCGAAAGGAGGGAAAGAAGGAGAGAAGGAAGGAATAATAGTGGCGGAGAGAGAGGCTGGGTCAGTGGAGGAAATGGAGCACCCTGGAGGCCCGAGAGTAGCGGATATGATTAAGACGTGGCTACGTGGCTACAGGAGATGAAAGAAGAACTTAAAGTGGAAATTAGCGGAGTCAAAACCGAATTGCAAGAGACGCTGCAATCTATCAGACAAGATTTAGTGGACTTAGGAACTCGGATAGAAGGAACTGAATCTCAGCTAGAACAGCAGGGGGAAGCATTGGAAGAGTTACAGAAAGGATGGGAGGAGTTGAAGCAAGTCCAAGAAGAACTGAAAGAGAACGCAGAGGACCCTAGAGGATCGATCCAGGAGAAGTAGAGTGGAGTGGAGGAGTGGCCTAGTGGCTGGGGCACGGTACTTCAGGCCGGAAGGTCAGGGGTTCAAATCCCACTAGAGGACAGCAACCTTGGGCCGGAAGGACTGGGGTTTCTAGTCCCACAGGTGCTCCTTGTGGTCTTGGGCAAGCCACTTAACCCTCCATAGACCATGTTCCCTGTAAAATAGTTATCTCCAAGTTATAATGCCTTGTTCAATGTAAACTGCACTGATGCAGAATAGTGCGGTATATAAGAGAACGTAAATAAATAAATAAAAATAAAATAAGTAACATAAGAGTGAGAGGCATCCCAGAGGACACCCAATATAAAAATTGCGACGAAGTCATAGCAAAAGTGTTTGGAGCATTGTTACAGGCAGCGGCCCTAGAAGAGGGTGGGGAGACTGTGACGCTGCAAATAGAGAGGGCACATAGGGGGCTGGGGCCCATAATAGAAAATTGAACAAGAGACATTGTGGTTTGCCTGAGATCCTTCAGAATTAAAGAAAGCCTTTTGAAGGCTGCTAGGAAAATGGGACACTTCAAATAGGAAGGACATAAGGTGGAACTATTTCAAGATCTGTCGATGGGGACATTGCAGCGTCGGAGAGAGATGAAGGAAGCTACGGCCTACCTGAGAAGGAAGGAGGCGCGGTATAAATGGTTCTTCCCTTTCGGCCTACTCACTACTGTGAAAGGCAAGTCAAGAAGGGTGAAGAACAGCAAGGAGGCCTGGGGGGGTGCTTAGAGACTTGGGTCTGAATAATTTGCCAGTGGGCAGCGCGGGCCAAGCAAGAGCTAAGAACGCCACAACTGCTGGATCTAGAGCGGCGGGTCAGAGCTGGCAAAGAGCTCCAACCAATGGGCGGAGGCTAGCGAGAATGAACATGGACAGCCAGGGAGCAAAAGCAACGGCGAAGGAAGTCGGCTGAGGAGGAGGACACAGAGTGCATTGGCACAAGAAGAGTCAACAATTGAACTGGGGTACAAGACATTGTTGAGCGAATTGTAAGGTATCAGGTCTGCTGGGTAGGGGAGTAGGGCGGGGCTGAAAAAGGGGAGGGGGAGGTAAGCAAGGGCAATAATAATGTATTGCATGTAAACTGGACAATGGGTAGGGAAGCTGGGTGGAAGGTAGGGGGAGTTGGGAGATAAAGGAGGTGGTAAGGTAGGGGCGGAGTCAAGGGGTGGGGTAGATTGGGTTGGAAGGTGGGATTGGGGGGGAGGGGGTGGTAGTAGGGGAAGGTGGGCAGAAGTCCGATTGATAGTCACCACTTATGGAAGGTATGTCTCTGTTAAGGGGACGAAGGAAAGGGAAGAGGGAGGGGGGAAGGGGGAGAGGACGGAGAGGCTGAGGTTAGGAGAGGGTGGGGAGGGGCAGGAGGGGGGAGATTAGTTTAGTGATGGGAGGGGACATAGAGGGGGGTCAAGGGCTAAGGGAGTAACACATTTACAGGTGAGCTAACAATAGTATCACTAAATGTCAAGGGGCTTAATTCACCATTTAAACAACAATTATATAACGAAATAATACACCAGAGGGCAGCGGTAGTGCTTTTACAAGAAACGCACTTAACCAGAGCGACATAGTACCTGGTCAAACCCAGGGATTATGGAGTCTGTGTATATGCTTCTAACATGGTGGAAAAGAAAAAAGGAGGGGTGGCTATTTTGATAGATGCTAAGTTGAAGATAGTATTGCACACTGTGGTAAGGGATAAAGAGGGGAGATATGTATTATTGCGCTTAAAAGTGGGAAATTAATGGTATTGTATAGTAAATGTATATGCACCAACAGGGGGGGGCAAAGTGAATTCTGGACAAAACTGAATGAGGAGATGGGGCAATTGGGGGAAGGAAAATTAATTTGTGGAGGAGATTTCAATCTAACATGGAATCCCGCAAGAGATGCCACAGGGAAAAGGGAGGGTAAGAGGGCAGATAGGAGCAGGTACCGTAGTTTTGTCACACAACATTGCTTGATCGATCCTTGGAGATTCCATCATCCAGGGAAGCGACAATTCTCTTACTTTTCACCAGTCCATGGATCATACTCTAGAATAGATGCTATTTGGGTCTCAAGGGAGCTGGAGGGGGGGGCGGAGATGGATTTGATTACATGGTAAGACCATGCACCTGTGCAGGCCGCTTGGCACTGGAGGAAGAGGGGAAAGGTACACAGTTCTGGAGACTTAATGAATCCTTATTAGAGGATGGGAAGGTAAGAGAGGACACAGAGAGGGAAACCAGGGAATACTTTAAATGGGATGATAATGGGGAGGACTATGGGATGGGTATAAGGCAGTGGTGAGAGGAGTACTGATTAAATGGGGGGGCGCAAAAAAATAAGGAAAGGGAGGGGAGAGAGAAGGAGTTGCGAGCAAAATTGCTGGAGCTGGAAGATTTAGATGCGCAAGGTCGGTCAGGGGCCTATAGAGGTCAGGTGCTAGCAGTGAGAGCACAGTTAAATGAAATGCAGGCCGCCAAGGTAAGGTACCAAATGCAGCTTCTGAGACAGGACTTCTTCGAGGGAGGAAATGAGGCGGGAAGATACATGGCGCAGAAACTGAAGCAGAGGAAACTGCGCTCCCACATTTTGCAAATTCGGAAACTGGGAGGGGGGTTGGTTTATAAGGATAGGGAGATTAGGGAAGCATTTAGGGGATATTATCAGGGGCTGTATAAAGCAGGAGACACTCCTCAGAGGGAGAGAATACAGAGTTATCTTGACTCCCTGAAACTGTCAAAATTGGATGAGGGGGAGCAACAAGAATCAAATAAGGCCATAAGCGTAGAAGAAGTGCAGAGAGCAATCAAACAATTAAAGGTAGATAAGGCTCCGGGGTTAGATGGGCTTACAGCGCGATTTTATAGGCACTTTGGAGAGATATTAACAGCTCCGCTCATGCGGCTCTTCAATCTGCCAAGGGAGGGAGGGGGATTAGCGGACACTGTGGGGTGGGCGGGAATAACCATAACACATAAGGAGGGAAAGGACCCACAGGAGTGTTCATCCTACCGCCCTATCTCGCTACTCAACCTAGACGCCAAATTATTAGCTACACGTCTAAATAAATGGACAGGGAAGTTGATACATCCTGATCAAGCGGGATTCATTCCCGGTAGACAAGTAGCTGACAATATAACGAAGATCTTGAATATGATTTGGTCAACGGAACACCAGAGGGAAGAGGCCTTATTGATGTCTTTAGATGCAGAAAAGGCTTTTGACCAGGTGTCCTGGCCATTTCTCTTCCAGGTAATGGAACGAAAGGGATTAGGGGCAGAATTCATAAACTGGGTAAAAGTGTTGTACAGCAATCTGAAAGCTTGCGTGAGGGTAAATGGTGGATATTCGGAGTTCTTTGGGCAGGGGAAGGGAACGAGACAGGGTTGCCCATTGTCACCGCTGCTTTTTGCCATCTCCCTGGAACCGTTTGAGGAGAGGGTGTGGGACAGGGCAGATTTATTTTATTTATTTAATGTCTCTTCTATACCGCGCTCTTCAAAAATCAGTGCGGTTTACAGGTAAGAGATTTGTGCAGTGCAGGCAGGCCTACACTGGACTTACAATAAACAGGGGATTATATACAGGGTTAACAGGGTAACTATGTACAAGATAACTTGCTGTCATATGTTATGAGGACAGATCTACAGGGAATAACAATAGGGCGGGGAGAACACAAAATATCATTATTTGCAGATGATATAATCTTGAGCATGATCAGGCCTCACTTTTCTATCCCAATCTTAATGTGGGAATTAGAAGAATTTGGCAAATTAGCGGGATTTACTATAAATTGGACCAAATCAGAAATATTAAATTTGACAGTACATGGGGACACACAGGCATACTACAAGAGAAATACCCATTTAAGTGGGCGAGAGAAACTATTAGCCTCCGACTCGGGCCCAGGACATCGGCTCCCCCGGAGGAGAGTCCACGAGGACAACTGCACTTACGTGACTCGGGGACTCTGGCTCCACACGAGGTAGCTTGGATGGCCTCTCTGACAAGTAATAGGATAGAAGCATTATATAAGCTGAATTATCAAAAGCTATTTGGGCAGGTGGAGCTTGTTGGATGGGTGGGGCGGGGATACCTCTCATGGTTTGGACGGATTGCCACAATAAAGATGATGCTCTTACCACGATTCTTATTTTTGTTCCAAACACTACCAATAAAGGTACCACCTAGCAAGCTAAAACAGTTACAACAAATCGTTAATAGATTCATCTGGCAAAATAGACGGGCGAGAGTAGCTAGGGCCGTAATGCGAAGAGCTAAAGCAGAGGGAGGGTTGGGGGTGCCTAATTTTAGGAAATACTATGAAGTAGCGCAACTGAAGACCATATATGAGTGGTACCGAGGAACACATAAAACAATGGGTCCAAATGGAAGAAGATTTAATAAGGGGAGAGAGCCTGGTCCAACTAGTGTGGAGGGGGAATAATATTTCAGAAACTATACGCCAAAATCCCTTCATAGCACATAGTTTGCGAGTGTGGAAAAAAACCAGAAAAATATTAGTACAGGATAAAAGATATTCCCAGGCCATGACATTGGAGGCCTGTTTTGAGAGGGGACAGGGACCAGGAGTGCATATTTTGCGCAGATGGGCACAGGCGGGACTAACACACATCTCTCAAATAGTGAGTAAGGAGGGTATTCATCTACAAATAGTGAGTAAGGAGGGTATTCATCTACAAATAGTGAGTAAGGAGGGCATTCTAGAGTTTGAGGGCATTAAGGATATATATAGATTGCGGGACAGTGATTACTATGCCTATCTACAAATAGTGAGTAAGGAGGGCATTCCAGAGTTTGAGGGCATTAAGGATATATATAGATTGCGGGACAGTGATTACTATGCCTATCTACAAATAGTGAGTAAGGAGGGCATTCCAGAGTTTGAGGGCATTAAGGATATATATAGATTGCGGGACAGTGATTACTATGCCTATCTACAAATAGTGAGTAAGGAGGGCAATCCAGAGTTTGAGGGCATTAAGGATATATATAGATTGAGGGACAGTGACTACTATGCCTATGTACAAATAGTGAGTAAGGAGGGCATTCTAGAGTTTGAGGGCATTAAGGATATATATAGATTGAGGGACAGTGACTACTATGCCTATGTACAAATAGTGAGTAAGGAGTGCATGCTAGAGTTTCAGGGCATTAAGGATCTATATAGATTGAGGGACAGTGATTATTATGCGTATCTACAAATAGTGAGTAAGGAGTGCATTCTAGAGTTTGAGGGCAGTAAGGATATATATAGATTGAGGGACAGTGAGTACTATGCCTATCTACAAATAGTGAGTAAGGAGTGCATTCTAGAGTTTGAGGGCAGTAAGGATATATATAGATTGAGGGACAGTGACTACTATGCCTATCTACAAATAGTAAGTAAGGAGAGCATTCTAGAGTTTGAGGGCATTAAGGATATATATAGATTGAGGGACAGTGACTACTATGCCTATCTACAAATAGTGAGTAAGGAATGCATTCTAGAGTTTGAGGGCATTAAGGATATATATAGATTGAGGGACTGTGACTACTATGCCTATGTACAAATAGTGAGTAAGGAGGGCATTCTAGAGTTTGAGGGCATTAAGGATATATATAGATTGCGGGACAGTGATTACTATGCCTATCTACAAATAGTGAGTAAGGAGGGCATTCCAGAGTTTGAGGGCATTAAGGATATATATAGATTGCGGGACAGTGATTACTATGCCTATCTACAAATAGTGAGTAAGGAGGGCATTCCAGAGTTTGAGGGCAGTAAGGATATATATAGATTGAGGGACAGTGACTACTATGCCTATCTACAAATAGTGAGTAAGGAGAGCATTCTAGAGTTTGAGGGCATTAAGGATATATATAGATTGAGGGACAGTGACTACTATGCCTATCTACAAATAGTGAGTAAGGAGAGCATTCTAGAGTTTGAGGGCATTAAGGATATATATAGATTGAGGGACAGTGACTACTATGCCTATCTACAAATAGTGAGTAAGGAGTGCATTCTAGAGTTTGAGGGCATTAAGGATCTATATAGATTGAGGGACAGTGATTACTATGCGTATCTACAAATAGTGAGTAAGGAGTGCATTCTAGAGTTTGAGGGCATTAAGGATATATATAGATTGCGGGACAGTGATTACTATGCCTATCTACAAATAGTGAGTAAGGAGGGCATTCCAGAGTTTGAGGGCAGTAAGGATATATATAGATTGAGGGACAGTGACTACTATGCCTATCTACAAATAGTGAGTAAGGAGAGCATTCTAGAGTTTGAGGGCATTAAGGATATATATAGATTGAGGGACAGTGACTACTATGCCTATCTACAAATAGTGAGTAAGGAGAGCATTCTAGAGTTTGAGGGCATTAAGGATATATATAGATTGAGGGACAGTGACTACTATGCCTATCTACAAATAGTGAGTAAGGAGTGCATTCTAGAGTTTGAGGGCATTAAGGATCTATATAGATTGAGGGACAGTGATTACTATGCGTATCTACAAATAGTGAGTAAGGATTGCATTCTAGAGTTTGAGGGCATTAAGGATCTATATAGATTGAGGGACAGTGACTACTATGCCTATCTACAAATAGTGAGTAAGGAGTGCATTCTAGAGTTTGAGGGCATTAAGGATCTATATAGATTGAGGGACAGTGACTACTATGCCTATCTACAAATAGTGAGTAAGGAGGGCATTCATCTACAAATAGTGAGTAAGGAGTGCATTCTAGAGTTTGAGGGCATTAAGGATATATATAGATTGAGGGACAGTGACTACTATGCCTATCTACAAATAGTGAGTAAGGAGAGCATTCTAGAGTTTGAGGGCATTAAGGATATATATAGATTGAGGGACAGTGACTACTATGCCTATGTACAAATAGTGAGTAAGGAGTGCATGCTAGAGTTTCAGGGCATTAAGGATCTATATAGATTGAGGGACAGTGAGTACTATGCCTATCTACAAATAGTGAGTAAGGAGTGCATGGTAGAGTTTCAGGGCATTAAGGATCTATATAGATTGAGGGACAGTGACTACTATGCCTATCTACAAATAGTGAGTAAGGAGTGCATTCTAGAGTTTGAGGGCATTAAGGATATATATAGATTGCGGGACAGTGATTACTATGCCTATCTACAAATAGTGAGTAAGGAGGGCATTCCAGAGTTTGAGGGCAGTAAGGATATATATAGATTGAGGGACAGTGACTACTATGCCTATCTACAAATGGTGAGTAAGGAGAGCATTCTAGAGTTTGAGGGCATTAAGGATATATATAGATTGAGGGACTGTGACTACTATGCCTATCTACAAATAGTGAGTAAGGAGAGCATTCTAGAGTTTGAGGGCATTAAGGATATATATAGATTGAGGGACAGTGACTACTATGCCTATCTACAAATAGTGAGTAAGGAGTGCATTCTAGAGTTTGAGGGCATTAAGGATCTATATAGATTGAGGGACAGTGATTACTATGCGTATCTACAAATAGTGAGTAAGGATTGCATTCTAGAGTTTGAGGGCATTAAGGATCTATATAGATTGAGGGACAGTGACTACTATGCCTATCTACAAATAGTGAGTAAGGAGTGCATTCTAGAGTTTGAGGGCATTAAGGATCTATATAGATTGAGGGACAGTGACTACTATGCCTATCTACAAATAGTGAGTAAGGAGGGCATTCATCTACAAATAGTGAGTAAGGAGTGCATTCTAGAGTTTGAGGGCATTAAGGATATATATAGATTGAGGGACAGTGACTACTATGCCTATGTACAAATAGTGAGTAAGGAGTGCATGCTAGAGTTTCAGGGCATTAAGGATCTATATAGATTGAGGGACAGTGAGTACTATGCCTATCTACAAATAGTGAGTAAGGAGTGCATGGTAGAGTTTCAGGGCATTAAGGATCTATATAGATTGAGGGACAGTGAGTACTATGCCTATCTACAAATAGTGAGTAAGGAGTGCATGGTAGAGTTTGAGGTCATTAAGGATCTATATAGATTGAGGGACAGTGACTACTATGCCTATCTACAAATAGTGAGTAAGGAGTGCATTCTAGAGTTTGAGGGCATTAAGGATATATATAGATTGAGGGACAGTGACTACTATGCCTATCTACAAATAGTGAGTAAGGAGGGCATTCCAGAGTTTGAGGGCATTAAGGATATATATAGATTGAGGGACAGTGACTACTATGCCTATCTACAAATAGTGAGTAAGGAGGGCATTCCAGAGTTTGAGGGCATTAAGGATATATATAGATTGAGGGACAGTGACTACTATGCCTATCTACAATTGAGCCATTTTGTGCGACAACAGGAGGTGTGGAAGGATCTTTGGGAGAAGAGGGGGTGGTTTGAAGTGCTATACACTGGAACTACAGGACAAAAAGGAGTTTTGTCCAGGATTTATAAAGGCTTAATGGAGAGTGGGGAGGGTAAATTGGGGTATATGTTAAAATGGGAGGAAGATCTGGGGGCGAGCTGGTACTATGAGGTATGGGACAAGATAATACAGACGGTGGCCAGTATCTCTATTGCCACGCAGGTAAAAGAGAACGCGTATAAAGTGTTGTTCTGCTGGTACTGGACTCCAGTACGAAACAGGAGGGCTGGAAGGGGGGATAATCACCTTTGTTGGAGGGGTTGTCAGAAGAGAGGGGATTGGTTGCATATGAGGTGGAAGTATGAATGCATACAAGCTTACTGGAGGGAGATTTTAGACATGATTTATAACATGACAGGATATCGATTGCAAAGGAATCCAGAGATCTGCTTACTGCATCAGTTGGAGGAGGATATTCCAAAACGAGTCAGTGGCATGCTGAATCATTGCACTGTAGCAGCACGTTGAGAGATAGCACAGCACTGGGTGGGGCGGGCTTTGTTAGAAGGGTGACAGAGGTGTGTCTGATGCACCAATAGACGGAGCTGAGGGGGAAAGGGGGGACAAGTGCGGAACAATGGCAGAGAGTGGGAAAGTGGTTGGCATCATGGAAGGAGGAGAGCGGGGGAGGGCAGCGGAAGAAGGAAGGAGGGGCTGGAGATACCGGCTATCGGGCAGACTGAATGGTGACTGGCTGAACTGGGAGGTGATACTGACAAGGGAATGGATGAGCGTGAGAAGAAGGGATGACTACAGAGCGAGAGGGGGGAGGGAAGGGGGGAGAGGGGGAGGGCAGCGGAAGAAGGAGGGAGGGGCTGGAGATACCAGCTATCGGGCAGACTGAACGGTGATTGGCTGAACTGGGAGGTGATACTGACAAGGGAATGGATGAGCGCGAGAAGAAGGGATGACTACAGAGCGAGAGGGAGGGGGAGGGAAGGGGGGAGCGGGGGAGGGCAGCGGAAGAAGGAAGGAGGGGCTGGAGATACCGGCTATCGGGCAGACTGAACGGTGATTGGCTGAACTGGGAGGTGATACTGACAAGGGAATGGATGAGCGCGAGAAGAAGGGATGACTACAGAGCGAGAGGGAGGAGAGGAGGGGGAGGGGGAGGGAAGGGGGAGAGGGGTTGGAAAAGGAGAGGCACAAGGAGGGGAGTAAGCAAAAACAAACAAAAAGGGACGATATATGGAAACAAATGTAAATGTTATGGAAATTGTATAAAGCTGGCAATGTAGAGATATGTACTTCTTTGAAACGATTAATAAAAATTTAAAATGGAAAAAAAAGAAATGTATCCAAGAGTATTGGCTGATAAATGATAATGGGGAAGTGCGGGATGTAGGGGTGTGGGAGGGGATGAAGGTGGTAGTTAGGGGACGATTGATTATGTGGGTGGCCCGGTTTAAAAAGGAAAGAAAGAGGAGAAACTACATGAAAAAATTAAAATTGCTACAAAGTTATATAGTAAGCAGGCAATTAAAACATTTGAAGGCATTGTGGTTAGAGCTGAATCAGCTGCAGGTGGAGTCTATCGCCTTCCAGTTAGATAGGGTGAAGCAGAAATATTATGAGTGGGGAGATAGGGCGGGGAAATTATTGGGCCGCAAGCTGAGGAAGCGGGAGGTAGTCAATGCAATAGTGGCGATTAAGGGACGGGGGGGGGGGGGAAGAAATATTAAGAACTGAAAAATAAATTGGGGACCAGTTTTGTCAATTTTATTCAGAATTATATGCGCAAGAGAGAGATGGGAGTGAAGCACGGTGTATTAGAGAATTTTTGGGAGGGCTAGAACTACCAATAGTGGGGGAGGAGTTGGGGGCAAGGCTTGAGGGATTTGCCAATCAGGAAGAAATTGAGCGGGTGATCAAAGAATTGCCAGGGGGTAAGGCTCCTGGGTTAGACGGGTTGGCAAATTCCTTTTATAAGACTTTTAAGGCAGAATTGATGGGGTTTTTAGAAAGGATGTTTAATGGTATTACAGAAGGGGGGAGCAATTTTCCCAGGAAATGTTAACGGCAGGGATTACAGTGTTGCCTAAGGGGGGGAGGGATCCCTTGTGTTGTGGTTCCTATCGTCCAATTTCTTTACTCAATACAGATGTGAAGATTTGGGTGAAGGATTTGGCGAATAGGCTAGCAACGGGGTTACCTACCTTAATTAATATAGACCAAACGGGATTTATATGTGGGAGACAGGTGTCCGATAATATCAAGAGGGTATTAGAGGTGATTTGGGAAGCTGGCAATAGGAAAATAGATATGATGGTGCTATCTATAGATGCTGAAAAAGCATTAGATAGAGTGAATTGGGCTTTCTTGTTTGGAGTAATGCAGAGGATGGGATTTGGTCCTAAGTATATAGCTGGGGTGCAGGCATTGTACCATAAACCTCAAGCAAGGGTACGAATTAACGGCAAGTATTCAGAGGTGTTTGGCTTGGAGAGGGGCACAAGACAGGGGTGTCCACTCTCTCCATTGCTGTTTGCACTGGCGGTGGAGTCTTTGGCACGGATGATACGAAGGGAGGAGGGAGTCTGTGGGATAGAGGCAGGGAGTCAACATAAGATTTCCTTATTTGCAGATGATATTCTTTTAATGTTAACTGCGCCGGAAAGGACATTAACAAGGGTGTTGGCAGTAATTGAGAGGTATGGTGAGGTGTCAGGTTTCAAAATGAATATGGATAAGACGGAAGCGCTTAATATAAATATTAGAGAAGACAAAATCGAGCGAATTAAAGGAAGCATCCATTTAAACGGGCAAAGGGGGCAATAAAATATTTGGGGATGCATATAACAGCTAACTTTGGAGATTTGTATGGGGCAAATTACCCTCTGTTATGGAAAGCAGTGGAGCAGGATTTGAGGGAAAGGATGGATATGGAAATGTCTTGGTTGGGCCGAACAACAGCGGTCAAGATGAATATACTTCCTAGAGTGTTGTATCTCTTTCAGGCATTACCTATAGCAATCCCAGTAGGACGAATGAGGAAACTCCAGGGCAAAGTATTCCATTTTATTTGGCGGAAGCAACCACCGCGAGTGGCAAGAACAATTTTGTATAGGGCCGGGGGGGGGGGGTTTCCTGACTTGATGGCTTACTCTGGGCTGCCCAAACTAGACATGTAATGTATTGGAGAGAGAGTGGCGAACGGAAGACTTTTGTGAAGCTGGAGGAAAGCGGAATGAGAGGGCCGAAACTGGAAGCAATACTGTGGCTAGGGAGGAGGGAGAGGGGCTCTAAGAAGGAAGGGAATCTGTATGTGGGTCATGTTCTTGAAATTTGGGATAGAGTAAGAAAGAAGGGTGGAAGTGGGGGGGATTCTACCTTTTCTGTGATGCAAGCTTTGTGTTCAAACCAGTAAGGGAAGGAGGGACCTTTAAGGTATGGGAACGGAAAGGCCTTAGGTGGTTTTATCAATTCTTGGATGGCGGGGACTAGGTTGCATATGAAGATCTACAGGAGGATTATCAGTTAGGGGTGGGGGGACTCTTCCACTATAGACAGGTACTACATTATATGCACAAAAGATTAAGTAAGGAGGGCTTAATGAGGGACTATATGGGACTGGAAACAATATGGTATGGGAAAAGGTTGTCTAGGGGGTTGATATCAGGGCTTTATAAAGTGGTGAGGGGAGGACAACAAAAAGAGGGGAAGTAGGATATATGAAGGCCTGGGAGAGGGAGATGGAGCTGCAATTGGATTCCCTACAGTGGAAGGCCATTATGGGACAGGTTAAGCAATTGCCCATCTCCATTGCCATTAGAGAAAATTGGTATAAAGTGGTAATGCGCTGGTATTATACCCCAGTGAGTTTGAATAAAATGTACCCGATGGCATCTAAGGGGTGTTGGAGGAATTGTGGGGAAGAGGGAAGTATGTACCATGTGTGGTGGACATGTCCACGGATCCAGCTATTTTGGCAAGAGGTTCAACAGTAGATAAAGCGGGTGGTGGACATAGAAAGGGACCCTTTAATTTTTCTGTTTGGGTGGTGGAGAGCTGGAGGACCCCAGGAAGGAAGAAAGCAAATTATGGCATGTTTGAGTGCGGCCAGGTGTGAGTTGGCCTACCGGTGGAAGCAAGAGTCACCGCCCTGTATAGAACATTGTGAAAGCAGGTTGGGTCATATATATACAATGGAGCATTTAACGGCAAACCGCAAACAGAAGAGAACAAAGTTTGAAGAAAAATGGCAGAATATGTTGGTGTACTTACAGGGGAAAGGGAGGGGGGGGTAGAGAGGAGGGGGGGGGAAGTGAGAGGGACTGGGGGGGACGGGGTAGGGAAAGGGGGGAGAGTTCTCAGTAATTTGGGAGGGAATGGGTTTGAGGGGGTTGTTTATTGAAAGGTTGTTTATTGGAAAAATTGAAAAATGAAGAATGTCAGTAAACGTTGTATTATGTGTTTAAATCACTCAATAAAAATTGATAAATAAAAAAACAAAAATACCTCCGTGACATAAATGCACAGAAGAGCCTCTTTCGATTGAAAGCAAGCTCTGCTACGAGGGGACATAGGATGAGGGTGAAAGGGGACAGACTCTGGAATAATATGTGAAAATATTTCTTTATGGAGAGTGGTAGATGCGTAGAATAGTCCTCCCTGTGGACGTGGTAGAGATGAGTATCTGAATTCAGAAAAGCATGGGATAAACACAGAGGATCTCTAAAGGAAAAAATGGGACTGTTGTAATGATTGATATGGAACGGCAGACTAAATTGGCCATATGGTCTTTTTCTGACGTCATGTTTCTATGATGGTACAGCGCTTAAGAGCCTCAAGGGGGGCCTGCATGAGGGCCCACAGAACAAGCGCAAGGTCCCACGGAGGAACCACAGACCGTACTGTTCATCAGAGGGCATGAGCCCCTTGCAAAAAATTGTGAACATTCCGGTGCGCGGCCAGAGAGCGGCTAGTGACAGGACCGCGAAAGGAAGAAAGAGCCACCACCTGGACTCTGAGGGAGTTCCAAGCAAGGCCTTTATCAAGCCTCTCCTGTAGGAAAGTGAGAATAGGCAGAACCATTGCTCGCCATGAAGAAAGCTGGTGCTGCCGACGCCAAGACTCAAAGACAGCTCACACCCAGGCATAAGCATGGGAGGTAGACCGACGATGGGCCTTCAGCAACATGGATACGATGGCTGCTGAATAACCCAAACACCTCAAGTGGCGCCTTTCAAGGGCCAAGCCATAAGTGTGAAGGGAGTGAAATCCTCCATGAGGACTGGCCCTGCCATGTCCCGAGAGGCAGGGGTGTCCTGATTAGAAGACACACGAGATCCATGTACCAGGGATACCAAGGCTAATCTAGCACCACCAGAATGAGTAGTCGCGGGTGTCACATGATCCGCCAGAGAAGACAGGGAATCATTTCCCAAGGAGGAAACACATAAAGGAGCGCATCCCTGGGCCAGGGCTAGACCAGTGCATCCAGACCACTGGTCCCCGTTTCCCTGCACCAACTGAAGAATCTGGGAGCCTTGGATGTCATGAGATCCATATGTGGAGTGCCCTATTGAAAAGTGATACGGTCGAATGCCCAAGGGGCAAGAACCCATTCCCCAGGATCAAGGAAGTGAACGGCTGAGAAAATCCACTTCCAGATTGCCCGTGTCCATGATGTGCTGGGCAGAGATGGCGTTCAGGTGCAGTTCCACCCAAGGAAAGAGTAGGACATTTCTCTAGTCACCCTGCAGCGTTTGATGCAGGCCACTGCCGAGTTGTCGGAAAGGACCCGCAGCACTCGGTCCCAGAGCAGGTATCAAAACCAAAGTAAGGCTAAACGGATCATCCACACTTCTAGGCAATTAATGGGTCACCTGGCATCTGCCGTGGTTCAAAGGCCTTGCACCCTTGCAGTGCGCTTCCCAGACTATTAGGCTAGCATCGGTGGTGAGAATCACCCAGGGGGGGAGCCTTGAGGAGCAGTCCCTTCAACATGTGTGTCTGGGAGACGCCCAGAACCGCGGATTGCCATGGACTGTCCGGAGAAGTAGGAGGAGGATTCGGTAGTTCTATGAGCAAGAGGACTAGAAGGACAGCAAGGCCAGTTGTAAGGGGTGCATGTGAGCTTGCACCTAGGGCACAAATCTATAGTAGCCAAAACAAGTATGAAGAGACAACAAAGCCCAATGTTTTTTCAAAATATGCACTAGGGTCGAGACCGTGGGTAAATAAGGTAATATACTGATCACCACCTCCCTCTGCCTTGCAATAGGTGAAGTTACAGGCTGTCTCTTCATACTTGTTTTTGTAAGCCATTGATGATAGCTTACAGACGCTCTCGCACAATAGGGGATTGGGTGATTAGGACCCAGCCCCGGGAATTGGTTGAGCCATTGGGGTTACAACGGGGACACTATGCCTGTGGGACGTGTGATTTCTGTGTTTTAGCATTGCAAGGGGAGGTTTGGGAAGATCCGAGCACAGGGTTTAAGCACTGTTCAGTAACACATTCCACTTGCAAATCTGATTTTGTGGTGTATATGCTGGTGTGCCCTTGTGGTCTCAAGTATGTGGGCCGCACTATCAGACCGGTTCGCAAACGTTTATTAGAACATAGATCACGTATTGATAAGCGACAAGAAGGGGCTCCAGGAGTTTCACATTGCCAACAAGTGAATCATTACTTTAACAATCTCAGATGGAGGGTTTTAGAAGTGGTAGCCCCAGGATTGCGGGGGGGTGATCGATTGGCCCGTTTGCATTTTAAAGAACAGCAGTGGATTTTTCGTCTCCAATCGATGGCACCGAATGGGATGAATGCTGACATTGACTGGTGGGGGTTGCATTTAGGAGCTCAATAAAGTTGTTGAGCTGTGGACCTTTGAACTCTGACGTCATTGTATCACCTGATTTAAGCGGTGTGATTCTTACGGGGTTCATACTGCCTGACGAAGAGCTGTGGAAGATGGAAGAACAGACGGCTTGAAACACCTTTGGTGTCGCGCTTGAACCTCGTTGTGTGGAGTGGTGGAGCGGTGTTGTTCACTTGTCGGTTAACTCATGAGCCCTTAATTCTTGGTGGCAAGAGGAGTGAATTTTGGAGACTATCACGGACAGAGTGAAGGGGACCCGTTCCGTAACAGCTAAGTCCTCTAAAATATCTTTACGTTTTAAGGGGGACTTTTGGAGCTGTGAATTTGGGTTTTTGTAGCCCGAGGACCATTTGGGAGCCAACAGACTCTTTTTGAAGTTTTAACTAAAAGGTTTGTGCTGACGACAGCAAAGTGCTGATTTGGTCGGCTTGGCTGAGAAACAGCCGTTTTCAATTTTGAGTAAAAAGGAGGGTTCACTTCAGGAGATGAAAAGTTTCGTCTCACGGTGAACGATCCGACAAAAAATTTGACACTTAAGTGTGGGGATAGCAGTTGGTTGTGGAGTCCAGGGTACCATTTGTAGTTGTTTGGGTTGGTGATATAGTATAGGGGAATCATGTGGCTGATTATCCAGCAGAGTTGCTCCAAGAGTTGGATTAGACGTCGCACAGTGTGCTGGGCTTCGGGAAGAGATTTGCCCCGAATAAGCCAGTCGTCCAAATAGAGATGAACACAGAACGCCTTGCAGTAAAGAGCCACCGCCACTGCCACCATTTTATTTATTTAGCTGGATTTATATACCGCCTTTCACCGGGTCAAAGCGGTGACCTTGGAGAAGGTACACAGTGCTGTCACTAGGCCAAAGGCCGGGGCCACAAATTGGAAGCGAGTGACAAGGACGGCAAATTGCAAGAAATGCTGTTGGTCCTCCTGGATAGGAACGTGAAAGTAGGCTTCGGCTAGATCCAGCAAGGCGAGATATTCGCCCTTGCACACAGACTATGACTGATAAGTGTCTCCATGCAGAACCGAGATACCCGTAAGCTGTGATTCACTCCCTGGAAGTCAAGAATCGAGCAGTAGGACCCATCTTTTTTTGGAAGCACAAAGTAGATGGAATAGTGTCCCTACCCTCTTTGTCCTGGAGGGACCAGAACAATGGCCCGCAGAGTCAGTAGTCACTGAAGGGTGGAACAAACCGCTGCCCACTTGCTAGGGAGCCGCATGGAGAGACAACGAAGGTCTCCTGGACAGGTCTGGCACACTCAAGAACATACCCATGCAGTATAATGTCGAGAAGCCAGCAATCGGATGTGAGTGTGGCCCATTCGCAGAAGAAATGTCACAGGTGGCCTCCCACTTGGAGGAAGGGATGAATAGGCCCCCACCCCGTCAATGGGAGAGGCAGGAGGAGGGCTTTTCTCCAGACGAACCCTGGGAGTAGGGGCAAAGACCCCCTTGAAAGGAGTGTGACCAAGATGCTGAACCAGAAGAAGTTGAAGACTGCTTATTGGGTCAATACTTCCGGGAATTGCGGAACTTCTGCCAAGAGGAAGATGTCCCAGCGATGGAAGAAGACTA
This sequence comes from Ichthyophis bannanicus, assembly GCA_033557465.1. Classification (NCBI taxonomy): domain Eukaryota; kingdom Metazoa; phylum Chordata; class Amphibia; order Gymnophiona; family Ichthyophiidae; genus Ichthyophis; species Ichthyophis bannanicus. The sequence continues at coordinate 31,877,431 of CM066034.1, read as the reverse complement.
CCTGGAGGAACTCTTGGGCCGATCTTCTGGTAAGCATTGGGGCTTGACCTCTCCAAGATCCTTAACAAGCTTCTCAATATATGCCCCAAAGAACAAGCCACCCTTAAAGGGAAGCTTGGCCAAACGGCCCTTAGAGGCTGCATCGGCTGACCAATTCCGGAGCCAAAGACAGTGGCGTGCCACCGTGACTGCCACTATGGTGCGGGCAAAAGGCGCAGGTGGTCATAAAAGGCACCCTCCAAGACTCCAGTCGGACTGAATTGTCATCCTCTGGAAGCAACTGCACCCACCGCAGGAGTCCATGGGCACAAAGGCCACCACAGACAAACGCTTGCATTGCAAGGAGGTGGAAAAAAAACGTTTTCAGGAGGCCTTCTGCATTATGATCCTGCAAGTCCCAGAGGGCTGCTCCACCCTCCATGGGGATGATGGTGCACTTGGCGACAGCAGTGATGAGGGCATCAACTGTGGGAAATCATAACCACTTGTCCAGATCTTCCAGAGACCAGGAGTAAAAGCGGCCCAAGCAACGAGCTTGCTTGAGAGCCACCTTAGGAGACACTCCCTTTCCCGCCAAGCTCCAGCACATGGTTACAGTGGAGTGAAAGGATCTAGATACTTTCTTAATACCAACAAGAATGGAATCAGTTGTAGGAGCGGAGCTGGCCTTTCTGGGATGCGGAGCTCCTTCACTATTTGAGCAATGAGTCCAGGAATTTCGTCACAACAACAGAGCCGTACCACCATGATCTCGCCGTCACCCTTTGCTTCAGAAAGTGCGCCCTCCTCGTCTTCGGAGCTGGCCAGGGAAGAGGGAGCTGTTGAGGCATTGTCAAGGTCTTCACTCTCCCCGTTATCACCCTCATCCCAGAAGGCTACTTTGGGAAGGCGAGAAATGGCCCTGTCGCAATCCAAGCCGGAGGAGCGAGGACATTTGTGAACACTGCCTTTGGCAGGCGTGGAACCAGACTGAAGAGGAAGGGAACCTTGGCCACTTTGCAGAGGCCCCAGGCATGCTGAAATAGTAAATAAAATTCAGCTGCCGCAGGATCCTGTGCTGAATGCTGAGAAAGAAGAAGGGGGCGGGGAGGTTACATCCCCTGCAGCTGAAGACGCGACCTGAAAGGAGGGCACTGGAGATGGCGGGGAGATGCTGGGGACAAGAAAGAAGGTCCTCTTGAGCCAATATCCCTCCCAGCCGGCAAAATCTCTATCGGAAAATATGCCGAGGTTGAGGAAGTTTCCCCGGTGTCAGCGGCACATGTTGCGCAAATCTGATTTATCAGCATGCACCTCTTCTTCCCACAGTTCAACTTTTCAGAAGAGAGCCCGGCACCTCTGAAGCGAACAGAGCCGAAAGGCACAAGGCTTGCAGGAAGGAAAAAGGCATGAAAGAACAAAATGGCGTTGGGAGTTCTGCAAGTCAATGCAAAAAACTGCAAGCACCATCGGCGGGCAGGAAAGAGGGTGCGCGCATGCACACAAGGCCACAGAAACCATGCACTGTGAGGAGCAGCGCCTCCAGCCATTGACACAAAGAGGAGCGGACCGCCAGAAACAGATGAAGAGGCAATTCGCCGTGGTCTGAAAGATGCAACTCCCACAGAGGTCCAGGGGAGCAGGGAGAGGGATGGGAGGGTAGAGGACGACGACCTGTTAGTCACATATTAAGGCCGGCTGCTAACACACACTGAAGCAGGTAGAATTGTTCTATTCAGAGTCTCTTGAAAGTGCAGAAGTGTATTTTTAAATAAAGAAATAGAAGGGGAGAAACAAAAGGAGGGCAAGTCCAAGGGTCCTTCAGATCCCACACTCTCACCAAGCTGCACAGGCTCTCATAGCCAAGAGCTAGTCCCATCACATCAAAGAGAGACACAGATGCCGATTGAAAGGCTCACTGTGTCTCCGCAAAGGTTCTTCCAACCCACTGAAGGGGTCCAGAGTGGACTGCCAAAACCTCCACATTTTTTTTTTTTTAATTTTGTGCTTTATCGGTCAGTTATGCCGCCTGAGCCTCTGCTATGGACAGTTCTACTCTTTCACTAAAAAATAAAACTAACTACATGGTGATCCAAGCTACCAGTCAGTCCAGACAGAGGACTGTAAAGCTGTGCAGCAGCTGCTGGAGACTGAAACACCTAAAGGAGGAGGAAGGTCCTCAGCTCTTATGGGTGACATCAGTAAAGATGTGCATGCTCAGTCTCCAGCTGCTGGTGGACGGACACAACCTGTCTGGACTGGACTGAAGGGACGCGGATGAAGTCATAATTCCTAGAATCCGTTTGTTTATTTATTTAGCTGTGCTTTTATACCGCTTTTTACCGGGTCAAAGCAGTTTATAAACAACTCAGAGTTACAATAAAACATGGAGTGTAAACATTAACTATGTACAAATAACTTAACTATTTACAATAGTTTGTACTTGTTGCATGGGTGGTGCATAGGTTAGTTTGTTGCTGTCCACCATTTACTGCAGGGTCCAGCATACACAGAGTCCTCCAGAGATTTTGACATACAAAATCTATGGGGGAGGACATATATAGTGAACCATTGCCTGACAGAGAGAACAAGGTTTTCATCACAGAACAAAAAAGGAAGCCCAAGTATTGTAGTAATTACTTCATTTTATGAGGATTTCTGTAAGACTCAATCTCTATGGACTCTTAACGGGATGTATTACCTGTCCATCAACATCTCCAGACTCACAATATTCTCCTTATGAAGGTACCACACACCTTCAAGCATGAGGGGCTTCTACGGTGAGGGAAAAAAAAAGAAGAACATAATCAGGCTAGAATGTATCCCTAGCATGGAGGTCAGCAAACTACTCCATATGCCAGCTTAGAGGAAAGCTCTCCACTACAGACTATCACCCGGCACAGCAGAGCAGGTTCACTCCAAGTGGAACCAGCAAAACACAAGTGTACAGGAAGGGAACTAGCCAGGAGGCTGGGGTAGGAGCAAGGGGAAAGTTCAGTCATCAGGGCCACGTTTCAACATCCACCACAGTGCTCGTTAGACATAAAGGAAGGAAGTGTGGGACCTCTAATAGGCATAATTACAGAAAGAGTACAAACCCCACCATTCTGTCTCTTCTTCAGGAGCAGATGTGCTTCCAAAGCACTGTGCTTGCAAAGCCTGATGGGATCCTATATGAGTGCCACACACTCTATACAAAATATAGTTTACTTTGTTTGGAAGGGTGGAAACTGCTCCATTCAAAAGGCTAGAACTCCGAGTAATGGAGGCTCACAGCCCAATTCGCTTACATGTGTATTATGAAAGGAACTAATGCAATAAATCTAACAGAGGCAGACTTCTGGTGTGTGATACACCCAGGATTGTTGCTTGGCTTTTGGAGCTGGACCCAGCCTCTCACCTGCAGTTTCCAGAGCTCTTGACAGAAGGCTGAGCGGCAGAAGTGGTTCTGCAATAATAAATCCCCAAGTGTCTGCACCAAACAAGACAATCGCTTCTAGAATTGAGCACATAGAAGTAAGTTTGTTAATTTTTCCAATGAAGAGGGCAAAAAAATAACATTGTAGTGGGGGGGGGGGAGCCAGGTTTTCTGAGCCTTTTCCCCCCCAGACTGCTGAGTAACAACAGAGAGAGATTAGGGCCTTACTCAGAAAGGACTAGTTCCCGTTTTATATTTATAAAGCCCTGTTTCACTGTACATTTCATTTCATTTCATTTATTAAATTTATGGACTGCTTACACTGAACCTCCTAAGCAGTCTTTCATCCATTCTGGCAAAGAGCAGCATGGATCACAGTTGCTGTGATCAGGTAAAATACTCTCTCTGCATGATACTTAGGAGTAAAGGGAAAGAGGAGCGACAAGGAAATGAGGGAAAATTATCCAGAAAAAGCCGACAGCTAGCCTCAAAGACTGCTTAAAATAAATACTGAAGGTTTCAGGTAAGTAACCTCCCACCTTACCCTCTGTAGCACATCCAGCAATGTGGCATGGCTGGGCTCTCCTGAAGCCTGGCAGATCTCTCCCATGCTAGCTGCAGCAGTTCTGGCCAAGAGAATTCCCACTGGTAAACCCAGCCTGGAGGCTTGCTCCTGCATAACAGAGCCTGAGACAGATAAGTAGTGAGCATAAGGGTAAAACTTCACAATAAGACAATCTCATGTCTCTACCTTCCAGCACTCCATCACAGAATCATCTTCGCACTTGCTAGGCCACTATATACTTGTCATAACTATGCTGCACTAAAATTTCTTGCAAGACTTGTACCCAAATTCTACAATTCATTTACAAATACCAACAGAAAACGTTTGCAGCAAATGCTTAAGATTAACAAGGGCGCGTTCAGCTGACAGTAGATTCTTCTCGTTCACCGTACAACAGGGAAGGAGAACACTACAGTTAAGAATAGCGAGTAGCAGGTGTGCATAAGCACTCACTAAAAATGAACTATTCCTAGCCTTTCTATGCAGGGTATCGAAATTCTGTATGAAAGGTGAACTAAACCATTTCTAGAATGCTTTCGAGGGGTCATCAGAAAGTTATCTGCGAGTATTTTGCATCTTTTCCAGCACAGGAGGTAAGCCTCTTTCAATTTAATGGGAGCTCAGGAATAAGGGGGCATAGGATGAAGGTGAAAGTGGATTGGCTCGGGAGTAATCTGAGGAAATATTTCTATACATAATGGGTGATGGAGACATGAAACATCTTCTACTACTACTACTGAGCATTTGTATAGCACTACAAAACATACGCAGCGCTGCACAGACGCATGTAAAAGGTGGTTCCTGCTCATCAGAGCTTACAGTCAAGACAGACAACGCAGTAGCTGTAGACATGGGATACGTCTAGGGGGACTAGTAAGGAAACACAAAGAAGATCAGGTGAACCAAGATCTGAAAGCAGCAGCGAAGAGGTGAGTTTTCAGCCTGGACTTGAAAAGGGCCAGAAAAGGCGCCTGACATACACTCAGGTAGTTTGTTCCAGGCATAAGGTGCAGCAAGGCGAAAGGAGCGAAGTCTGGAGTTAGCAATAGAAGGGCAGAGATAGAACCAATTTGCCAGAGGAGCGGAGTTCCCGAGGAGGGGTGTAAGGAGAGATTTATTTAACCGTTTTTATATACCGCCTTTCTTGCATTCAAAACGGTTTACATGCAACACTGCAACTTTTAGAAATTATACTGAACAGGTAATCAAACTTGGAGTTAAGGGGGAGATGCAGTACAAGATTTATAACAGGGAATAACAATTAATGCTGCACAGTATTTACAACATAGAAAATCAATTAAAGCTGATGGGTAGAGAACACCGGGACAATGATGGAAAATCTGCCTTTGTGTGTTAAGTGTAGGGTGCCGTAGAAGGGAGTTCTCAGGTGGTCATAAATGAATTGGTTAATCGGGTGCTTGTTCAACCCAGTAGAAGTGAAGACCTGCGGTCTGGGGTATTCATTTACTAGTGTGTGGATTACTCATTGGTTTTTCATAATGCTAAGATAAGAGAGATAAGAGAGGAAAGGTAGTGAGGAGCTGCAGAGTGAATGCACTTATAGGTCAGCAGAAGTTTGAACTGGATGCATAAACGGAAAGGGAACCAATGAAGTGACTTGAGAAGAGGGCTAGTATGAGCATGACGAGGCTGGTGAAGATTAGCCGCACAGTAGAGTGTTGAACAGATTGAAGGGGAGAGAGATGATGGGAGACCAGCAAGGTTACAATAGTCAAGACAGGAGGTGACTAAAGAGTGGATAAGTGTCTTAGTAGTGTGTTCAAAAAGGAATGGACAAATTCTGTTGATGTTATAGAAAAAGAAACGGCAGGTCTTAGCTATCAGATGGATGTGTGTGGAGAAGGAGAGAGCGGAGTCAAAGACAACACCAAAGTTGCGAGCCAAGGAAACAGGGAGGTGTAGAGAGTTATCAACAGAGACTGAGAAAGGAGGAAGGGGAGAGGAGGTTTTAGGGGGAAAAATAAGCTGCTCAGTTTTGGTCATGTTCAATTTCAAATGGCGGTGAGACATCCAAGCAGCAATATTAGAAAGGCAGGCAGAGATCCAGGCATGCATTGCCAGAGAGATTTCAGATGTAGATCTGTGAGTCATCAGCAGAAAGATGGTACTGAAAGCCATGGGAAGAGATGAGCGCAGCAAGGGACTGGGTATGGAGAGAGAAAAGGAGCGGACCCAAGACAGATGCTCGGAGTACACCAACTGAGAGCAGGACAGCAGCAGAGGAGGAGCCAAAAAACAAGCGAGAACAGGGTATCAAGAAGACTGTGGTCAACAGTATCAAAAGCAGCCGAGAGGTCAAGAAGGATGAGGACTGAGTAAATGCCCTTGGATTTTGCCAAAACAAGTCACTGGAGACTTTGGCAAGAGCCGTTTCAGTAGAATGTAAAGGAAGAAAGTCAGATTGCAAAGGATCCAGGAGGGCTTGAGAAGAGAGAAAGTCGAGGCAACAGTGGTAAACTGCACGTAAGGGAGGAGGGAGATGGGTCGATAGTTAGAAGGACAGGTAAGATCTAGTGAGGTTTTCTTGAGGTGAGGTGAGGTGTGACCACGGCATGCTTGAAGGCTGCAGGGACAGTTGCAGTGGAGAGTGATAGGTTGAGAATATGAGAGATGGAAGGGACAACAGTGGAGGAGATGGGGCTTAGGAAGCGGGTGGCAATAGGATCAGAGGAGCAGCATCCATCTGTCCAAGAAAGGTCGACGCGTCTTCGGTAGTAGACTGGCTAATCTACTGAAGAGGGCTTTAATCTAGATTCGTTGGGTATGGGTGAAGAAAGCCCCCAGGTAGGTGATACATTAAATACCTTTATGGAAATGGGTAACAGGGGTAACATATGGAAAGCAGTGTGTATAAATGCCCGTAGCATGGGAAATAAGATCCCTGATGTTGAAGCTTTGGTGGGAGTGGCTGACTTGGATTTAGTGGCAGTTACAGAAACATGGTTCACAGAAAACCATGATTGGGATGTAACTATACCCGACTACACTATATTCAGAAAGGACCAGGTAGGAAGAAGGGGAAGAGGAGTGGCACTATATGTAAAAACTACTATTAAAGCTTTGGAATTACAGAGCTTAAAATGGAGAGAGGAGACACTGTGGATTAAACTAGAAAGAGGGAAAGAGAAATCTATTTGCATTGGTGTGATATACAGACCTCCCTCACAAGAGGAAGAGGTGGACAGAGAGTTAATTGAAGACATACGCAGCATTGCTAGGAAAGGGGAAATGCTACTGATAGATTTCAATATGCCAGATGTTGATTGGCACATTCCTGCTGCAGTATCATCTAGAAGTAAGGAGATCCTGGATTCTCTACAGGGAGAACTATTCAGGCAATTGGTAACAGACCCCACACGTGAAGGGGCCATACTGGACTTGGTGCTTACCAATGGTGAAAGTGTTTCTGATGTTATAGTGGGAGATCATTTTGCATCCAGTGTTCACCAGATGGTGTGGTTCAGTATTAGGACTAGGGCTGTTAGAATCCATTCAAAGGTGAGGATCTTAGACTTTAGGAAGACTAACTTTGCGAAGATGGGCCAATACTTCAGGGAGTCGTTAGTGGGATGGGAACAGCTGGGGGATGTAGAAAAACAGTGAGCAAAACTGAAAGGGGATATTTTAAGGGCAACCAACCTTTTTGTTAAAATGGTAAATAAAGGTAAAAGGAAAAGGAGACCGCTATGGTTTTCGAAAGAAGTAGCTGAAAAAGTTAGGAAAAAGAGGGAGGCCTTCATGAAATACAAGAGATCACAGAGAGAGGAAGACAGGCATCTGTATTTGGAAAAACTTAGAGAAGCTAGCAAAGTAGTCAAGAAGGCAAAGATTCAAAAGGGGGAGGAAATAGCCAATGCAATAAAATGGGGGGGGATAAGACATTTTTCAGATATATTAGTGAGAAGAGGTAGGGCAAAAGTGGTATTGTCAGACTCAAGGGTGCAGGGGAGGAATATGTAGAAGCTGATAAGGATAAAGCGGAATTGCTTAACAAATATTTTTGTTCTGTGTTCACAGATGAAGAACCAGGAGCAGGACCTCAGAAAACACCCACAAATAGGAACAGAAGCGAGGGACATCTTGAACAATTTTCAGAAGACTGTGTTCGTGAGAAACTAGTTCAACTTAAAGTAGACAAAGCGATGGGACCGGATGGGATACACCCTAGAATACTGAGGGAACTTGGGGACGTTCTAGCAGCTCCACTGACTGACCTTTTCAATGCCTCGTTGGAGTCGGGAGTGGTGCCAAAGGACTGGAGAGAGGTTCATGTGGTGCCTTTACACAAAAGCGGAAGTAAGGATGTGGTTGAAAACTACAGGCCGGTTAGTTTAACTTCAGTGGTGAGTAAATTATTGGAAACACTGCTTAAAGAGAAAATAGTGAGGTTTCTGGAGTCCAGCGGATTACAGGATCCGATGCAGCATGGATTCACCAGAGGCAGGTCTTGTCAGACAAATCTGATTGATTTCTTTGACTGGGTGACCAGGGAGTTGGACCGAGGGAGAGCCCTAGATGTGGTGTATTTAGATTTCAGTAAAGCCTTTGACACTGTTCCTCACAGGCGACTTATAAACAAACTGAGCACCCTAGGGATGGAACCTAAAGTTACTGCTTGGGTTAGAAATTGGTTGGGTGGGAGGCGACGAGTACAAGTAAATGGAGCTCAATCTGAAGAGAAGGATGTTACCAGTGGTGTGCCCCAGGGATCTGTCCTTGGTCCGATTCTTTTTAACATCTTTGTTAGTGATATAGCGGAAGGGCTGTCGGGTAAGGTTTGCCTCTTTGCGGATGATACCAAAATCTGCAATAGAGTAGACACCCAGGAGGGATCTAGCTAAGCTTGAAGAATGGTCTAGAATTTGGCAGCTGGGATTTAATGTTAAAAAATGTAAGGTCATGCATTTGGGCTGCAGCAATCCAAGGGAGCAATATAGTATAGGGGGTGAAGTACTTTTGTCCACTAAAGAAGAGCGGGACCTAGGCGTGGTTGTGTCTGATGATCTTAAAGTAGCTAAACAGGTAGAAAAGGCGACGGCAAAAGCTAAAAGGATGCTTGGGTGCATACAGAGAGGAATGGCTAGCAGAAAAAAGGAGGTGATAATGCCTCTATAAGCCTTTGGTGCGACCTCATTTGGAGTAGTGTGCAATTCTGGAGAACGCACCTTCAAAAGGATGTGAACAGGATGGAGTCGATGCAGAGGGTGGCTACTAAAATGATTAGTGGTCTTCGTTCTAAAGCATATGAGGACAGACTTAAGGATCTTAATATGTACACCTTAGAGGGAAGGTGGGATAGAGGTGATATGATTGAGATGTTTAAATACCTCTGTGGCATAAATGTTCAGGGAGAGAGCCTCTTTCAATTGAAAGCAAGTTCTGCTACAAGGGGACATGGGATGAGGGTGAAGGGAGATAGATTCAGGAGTGATATGCGGAAATATTTCTTTACAGAAAGAGTAGTGGATCTGTGAATAGTCTCCCAGTGGAGGTGGTAGAGAACAGGACAGTAACTGAATTCAAAAAAGCATGGGACAAACACAGAGGATCTCTAAAGGTAAAAAGGGGACTGTTGTAGTTGTTGATATGAAGGACAGACTAGATAGGCCATGTGGACTTTTTCTGTCATCATATTTCTATGTTTCTAGGTAGTGAGTTTGGAGGAGGAAAGAAGGTGTGTGGTTTCCTCCTCAGAGATCATAGAAAATGAAGGAAGGGTAGCAGAGGTAGGGGGAGAAAGTTGGGAGTGAAGAAGGGGAGGATAGGAAGTAGCTGACTTTATGAGGAACTGGAGGGTGATCTTGTGGATTTTGTCATGGAAATAGTCAGCCAGAGTTTGGGCAAAAAGGGAGGGAGGGGGTCGGAGGTGGAGGCACCTTGAGGAGAGAAAGTTGAGAGTAGTAAAGAGATGGTGAGGATCAGAGGAAAGAGAGTTAGCTACATGGACATAATAGTCCTGTTTGGTGAGTGCTATAGCTGACTTGAAAGAGACAAGCATGAATTTAAAGTGTAGAAAGTCCGCAAGGGAGTGGGATTTGAACCAAGCACATTCAATTGAACAGGCACAGGAACGTAGATAGCGGGTAGTGGAAGACAGCCAGGGCTGGGGTATAGTACACGTTGCATGGGAGGAGCAAGAGCATCCAGAGCAGTGGCGAGTGCAGCGTTATAGGAAGCTACTTTCTCATCAACAGACTCAGGTGACAGAGTGGAGGAGAGATGATGAAACAGTGGTGGAGAGAACCAAAGGGTCAAAAGCATGAAGATTTCTAAAGAGGTTGGAGGAGACAGGGCGATGTTGAGGCGGAAAGTGATGAAGAGTGAAGCTTAGCAGGTGATGGTCGGCTAAGGGAAGAATTAAGGTACAGAGGTTTGAGGGTAAGCAATTAGAGAAGAATACACGGTCGAGGCAGTGGCCGTGCTGGTGAGTGGCGGCAGTATTACAAAGCTGGAAGTCGAATGAGGAGGTAAGGGAAAGGAGCTTTAAAGCATAAGGAGTGGAGGAGTAGCATAGTGCTTAGAGCATTGGCTTGGCAACCAAGAAACCAGGGTTCAATTCCCACTAGCACTCCTTGTAGCCTTCGGCAAGTCACTTAACTCTCCATTGCCTCAGAAAAATCCAAGTTATTAATGTCCCTGTTTAATGTACATTACCAAGTTTAAGTTACAATGTAACCCACTTTGACTGAAATGATAAAGCGGTATTAATAAAAACCTGTTAAATAAAAAATTAAAATAAAGGATAAGAGGGGTTATCAATATGAATGTTAAAATCCCTGAGAATAAGAGTGGGGGAAGAGGAATTAAGAAAGAAGGAAAGCCACGAGTCAAAAGTCAGTGGAGAAAGGTAGAGGTTGTCATGATGCGGGCACTAATAAAGTTGGTTTTAAGAAAAGAAATCCTGTTTTAGAAAAACTAGATGTGCAGTTACCTTCAGGCACAGCTAGAGGGAGCAGGAACAGACATACTGGTCTTAATGAACCTAAGCTCACTGATGACCTGCAACTGAAAGGGAACCAGGAAGTCAGCAGTAACGGTTCACTTTATAAGGAGTGGCATAAGCAGAGGAAGCAGTGGACACAGCAGGAGCTGAGGAAGGAGGAGAAAGAGGAAGAAGGAACTGGAGCTGGACTAGAAGGAAAAACAGCAGAGGAGCCTGGAGGCTATCAAGGACATAAGCCTGATTGCTGTGAAAGAAGCCAAGCTGGAAGCTGGAGGAGAAACAGACCTCACAAGGTGGGAAGCCAGAAAGCCCAAACTGGACCTGTTGTGCAAGGGGAGTTTGGTGGAAGTTACTCCAAGGTGAGAGGCTCTGCCACGCCTAGTTCCTATACTCTGCCTGTTTGTAACCTAGAGAGAAGAAAGCTAAGAACCAGAGAGGGAGGTTCTGACAGAAGCTTATCTCTAGAGGATCATTGCCCAGTTTCACCTATTCAGAGGGAAAAGCAGTTTTACAAGCAACGGAAGTTTTTACTCAGTGAGCCAAGGTATGAAGCATTGAACAGTAACTGTAATGATTGCACTGTTAAAAGCTATGCTAAAAGAAGGATTCCTCCTAAGCGAAACCAGAGTCAAGACTGGTTCACTAAACTACCGCCAGCCTTAAGAGTCCCTGGTTATGTGAAGCCAAACTCCCAAGTAGTAGATTACCATGCTGAAATAGACAGGGACAGTGGAAGCCCTTTGAATCAGTATAGGGGAGAGGATTTGATGGAAGTGGATTCTCCCAGCACTATTCCCTCACCTTTGCCTGAGGAAATGGAATGTGATTGGTGCACTGCCTATCCTCCAAAGTGTGTATGCTCCACAGAAGAATAAATGAAGTATAAGTTGCTGTTTATTATACTGAATATTACTTTGAAGAAAACCTGCTTTAAACTGTGAAGTAACAGTTAACTAGCCAGTGAATATTGGTACCTTTTGAAACAAAGGACTGTTTCTGTTATCTAAAATATCTCTTAGTTGAACCTTGCTTTAAACGGGGAATAAAAGCCTTTATTACCCTACACTTGGACTCTTTGTTCTTTAACAGCGCTACCTAGTGGCGTATAATCTTTGTGTCACCGGCAACTGGGTGACAAGGTGGACTTGTCAAGAGGTCGATAAATAATAGCTACCCAGAGAGGTAGTGGAATGAAAAGGCGGATGGAGTGGACTTCAAAGGAGGGAACGGAGTGAGACTAAAGCAGCAGGAGGGGTTTAAATTGGCAGGAAGGAGAAAGTAGCAACCCAACACCACCATCATGGCCAGTGGGGTGAGGCATGTGGGAGAACTGATAGCCACTATGACAGAGCAGCAACTAATGCAGAATCTTCTGTGAGGAGCCAGGCCTCATTTAGAGCAAGAAGATGGAGAGCATTAGAGACAGAGATCATGAGTAAGGTAAAATTAGGTCTTATCTGCTAATTGGCTTTCAATGAGGAACTCCAGTCCAGTCCCACACCTTTGGGTAGTCAACCCCCCACCAGCAGCTTGGAGACTGAGCATGTCAACTTTTTGATGACATAGGCAGCCAGTTCCACCTTCCAGCCCCAGTACCTATTGACAAAGCAGACTCACAGGAGCAACAAATAATTAGCCAACACATTATTAACCAAACTTTATCTAATTACCTTAGGACCCCACCAATCCTCTGGGGCTCCTTTTTCCCCCCCAGAACAAGGAAACTTGCCCTTGAAGCATGTTCTCACCCCAGGTAAGGGAAAAACCTTGGGTGGCCTTGCCCCCACACACGACAACAAACCACAATTTCCTCAATACTCACCATTCCTGAACGCCGATACTATGGTCACAAGAGTTCTGCGGAGCCTGTAATTATGCCAATATTCTTCAGGCCCAGGATCACGACACTCACCGTTTATAATGACAGGGAGAGATCCGGGACTGGATGAGTTCCTCAAGAAAAGCCAATTAGTAGGTAAGGCCTAATTTTACCTTCCTTATCGTCCCTCCAGTCCAGACCCATCACCTCTGTGAAGTAACAGAGCAGTACTGATGATGGGAGGGGTCTGCCAATCCAGCCTCAATCACCACTGCCACAAATCTGGCATCCCTGTCGCTTTAACATCTAGACGACAATGCTTGACAGTAGTGTGCAGGGAAGACCAGGTGGCCGCCCCACAAATGTCTGCTGTTGGCATCATACTGAGTTCCGCCCAGGCGACTGCTTGAGCTCTTGTCAAAATGAGCCCTCGGCCCCTCCGACACAGGCTTCCCTCTCATCATGTAAGTGGAAGCAATCGCCTCCTTGACCGACCTAGGTATTAAAGCCTTGGCTGCCGCTTCACCTTTGTGCGGCCTCCCCAAACAGAACGAACAAACAATCCGACTTCCGAAATGGAGCTGTCCTTTTTAAATATCTCCACAAAACCCAGCAGACATCAAGGAGACGCCACTGCAGATTTTCCAGGGCCGGCAAGGAAACCGGTTGAGTCACATGAAACAGACTACTATGGGCAAAAGGGAAGGCACGGGACGGATAACCACCTTTTCTTTAAAAATAGAGAGGAACTGCTCCCTGCAGGGCAGGGTTTGCAACCCAGAAATTTGCAAAGCTGAGCAAATCGCCACCAGGAATACTGTCTTCAGGGTTAAGTCTTTCAGGGTGGAGGAACTCAGAGGTTCAAACAGTTCCTGTGTTAACATCGACAGAACGAGATTAAGATCCCAAGAAGGAATCAACTCCTGCACTAGTGGGCACAGATGCTTGACTGCCTTCACGAAGCGAACCACATCCGGGTGTGTTCCCAACGACACTCCCTGGATCTTACCTGATAACAAGAGAAAGGTGCTACCTGGACCCGCAGAGGACTAGCTGCCAACCCCTTTTCACACCTTGCCTGCAGAAAAGTGAGCACATCTGGCACGGTAGCTGAGAACAGACTACACTGCCTTTCTCCGTACCAGGCCTCAAAAATACGCCATACCCTGATGTAAGAGAGCAAAGTAGATTTCTCACAAGCTTTCAACAAGAAGGCAATCACGTATCGTGAATAACTCTGCCTTCTCAACCTAGCCCATTCAAGAGTCAGGCCATAAGTGAGAATCGATCCAACTGAGGAATGTGCACTGGGCTTTATTTATTTAACATTTTTTATATACCGCCTTTCAAATTCTCAAAGCGATTTACAGGGAACATACATAACTTTCTGTACATAGAACGTTTGGAACTATTTACAATAAAAATTAACAATGTTTATACTCACATTATAACTATTTACATAAGTGAATGGACTCGTACATGTTCATGAGGAATTGGCAGTTTCTTGACATTTGTTGTAAGCCTTGCAATTAGTTAATTTGTAGAATCTTGAAATGTTCAGTGAAAAGGTGAGTCTTTAAGGATTTTCTGAAGTCGGTAATGTCCATGGTGGCTCTCAGGTGATGAGGGAGGGCGTTCCATAATGTTGGGATGTAGAGTTCGAAAACTCTGAGTAGGGTGTTCTGGGAGGTGCCTGTGGGTATTCTTGGGGGTTGCAAGGGAGTTTTAGTGCGGTGTCCTTCTTGATCTATGGTCAGGGAGTCTTTTAATTAGGGTTTATAGGCAGTCGGAAGATTGATCATGGCGTATTTTGAATGCTATCATTAGTACCTTGTATTTTATTTTTGAGCTGATGGGGAGCCAATGGAGAGATTCCAGTATCAGGGTAATGTGAGCTTGTTTATTAGCTTTGGTGATTAGGCGGGCTGCTGCATTTTGGGCCATCTGCAAGGTTTGTGTTGAACATTTAGGTAAGCCATAGAGAATTAGGCTACAATAGTCAAGGTGCAGTGTGATTAGCGCCTGACAAACTGTGCGGAAGTGGTTCTGCTCTAGAAGTGGTCGAAGATTCTGCAGGAACTTCATTTTGTAGTATACCCTTGTGGTGGCTTTACTTGGGACAAAAGGTCTGCCCTGGACGGAAGGCGCCACACGGCCGACCTGCCTTCAGCCTAACCAAATCTGCAAACCAGGGGCATCTGACAACAACACAGGGGCAACTGACAACACCACATCTAACCCTCACAACAGTACAAATATAAAGACAAACAAACTAGGCACTCAAAGCATGGTTGAGGCAACCTCAGCCATAGTCTCCTTACTGTATATAGTTTGCATTGTTACCTGTACTATAGACAAGCTATTCATACCTTAATGTAAATAGTTTATAAATTTCATTGTATAAAGTTCTATTTTGTTCCATGTAAATGGAATAAGTACTCGTTATAATTGTACTTTTCATATTACTGTTCTCTGTAAACCGCACTTGATCCATGGGAAAGCGCGGTATAAAAGTGTTTAATAAATAAATAAATAAAAATTAAAATCTCGGTCAGTCCGGAGCAATGAGGATGACCTGACCTTGGTGAGCCTCGATGCATTGCACCACCCAGCCTATGAGGGCCCACAGCAGAAAAACAGAATCCCCTGCATGGGCCACCTCTGTACCAGAGCATCCAAACCCTCCGACATCTGTTCTCTTCTCCTGCTGAAAACCAAATGGCCTTGGTGGAAGCAAAGGTCACCATGAGATCCATGATATGAGGACCTCATCTTTGAACTATCTGTTCAAATACTTCCTGACAAAGAGTCCACTCTCCTGGGTCCAAGCGGACCCGCCTTAAAAAATCAGCTGTCACATTCTCTGTTCCTGCCACATGTGCCACAGACAGTGCTTGGAAGTGCTCTTCAGCCCAAGCCAACAACTGTTCAACCTCCACTTCTAACCGCATGTTTCCCATGCCCCCTTGTTGATTTATGTAGACTACTGTGGCCACATTGTCCGAGGAGACCCGAACTGCCTTCCCCTGCAGAACGGGACAAAACCTCTGTAGAGCTAGAAAGACCGCCTGCATCTCCAGCCTGTTGATGGGCCAAACCGCTTCTTCCGGTGTTCAGCGTCCCTGCACTATCAAGCCTCCATAGTGGGCCCCCCTGCCCGAGAGATTGGCATCTGTCGTCAAGGGGAACCACTGTGGCGATTCACGGGGCATCCTGACTGATAACGTCTCAGGTCATGACCACCACTCGAGTGCCCTCTGTGTTCTTCAGGCACGGCAGCAGCTGCAACAAAGGATGTATCTGGTGCAACCACCTGCACAGTAATGCTCTCTGCAACAGTCGCATGTGTGCTCGCACCCACAGGATCAACTCGATGGTCGCCACCATAGTCCTTATCAGTTGCAGATAATGCCATGCTGTCGGCTGTTTCATGTGTAAGAACTGTCTAACCAGTCACCTTAGACCCTGCACTCTGGTCCAGCAGGAACACTCTTCCTGCATGGGTGTCGAATTGAGCCCCCAGGTACTCAATGACCTGGGACGGAACCAAGTGACTCTTGGCTATATTGATCACCCAACCAAGACACTGCAGGAAATCCACCACCCTTGCTGTGGCCTGCTCGTTCTCTTACTTTGACTTTGCCCAAAAGAGCGAGTCGTCAAGGTATGGGTGTACCAGAATGTCCCCTTGCGAAGCACCGCCACCACCATCACCTTGGTGAAAGTGCAGGCAGCTATCACTAACCCAAAGGGCAATGCCCGAAACTGGAAATGCCCTATGGGCACCGCAAAGCGTAGAAACTGGTGATGCACTGAATGCATGGGGGATATGCAAGTAGACCTCCGTGAGATCGAGAGACATCAAGAACTCCCCTTCTCACACCACTACGATAACTGACCTCAACATCTCCATGTGAAAACGAGGAACACGTAAACACCTGTTCACGTGCTCGAGGTCGAGAATGGGCCGGAAAAAGCCCTCCTTTTTGAGGACCACGAAATAAATCAAATACCAACCGGTGCCACACCGAGACTCTGGGACTCAAACGACCGTTCCCAACTGTAGCAGGCGCCCTAAGGTGTCTCTGACCGCCTAGAACTTGACCGGCGCCCTGCAGGGCGACCATATGAAAGCAGGAGTTAGAGGTCTGGAGAACTCCAGTGTATAACCTTCTCTGATGACCTTTAGTACCCATTGATCAGACTTGATCTGGATCTAGGCAGGGTAAAAGTCCCACAGCTGACTTCCCACGGGTTGTATCTCCTGGGCCCCCCTCATTTCATTGTGTCTTCTTAGACCCTGAGGAAGGCACGGAGACGAAGTAGCCGTGCCCTGTCCCTCAAAACTCCCCAAAACCTTGCCCCCGAGTAGCCAACCAGCCTCTCTGGTACAGGGCAAACCTCACCAATCTGAAAAACCTGAAGTCTCTCAATTGACTGCAAAGCGCAGCCATAGAGCGGGGTTGCTTCTGCTTGTCCTCAGGGAGGCGACCCCCTTTGGATTCCCCCAGCTCCTTCACCAACTTCTCCAATTCTTCACAGAACAGAAGATTTCCCTGAAACTGAAGTCTACTAAGTCCAATTCCACAACCAGAGATAGTGGCAGGCTGCTACCACCGAGGCCATCCCTTTAGAGAGACCTCGGATCATAGAAGGCGTCTGGAGGTAGGCAGCTCCCAATTCTATCTGAGAGGCTGCCGCTAATGGATCCAGAGGCTCTTCCCCAGACTCCCACATCCCTTGCGCCTAGCACATGCAGTCTCGGACCACCAAAGCCCCACAAACTGAAGCCTGCAAGGATAGCACATTGATATTGAATGCCTGCTTCAACAAGGTGTCTAGCTTCCTATCCTGGGCATCCTTGAGGGCCGCACTGCCCTCGACCAGGATTGCCATCTTTTTTTGTGATTGCCGAAACGGCAGCATTGATCTTTGGGGAGTGGAACTCCCCACGCTCCTGTTCCGGCAATGTGTAAAGATGCATTATGGACCTAACCGCCTGGATCATCTGTCTCACCATTCTATGCACCAGAAAGACCCCTTCTGGCTTTCGCACTGCCTATAGAAGTGGATCCTCCAAAGACTCCTCCACCACCAGCATATTTAGAGCCTTTAGGATCTCAACAAGCCTTTAGGGTCTTCCAATTCCTTCATGCAGAAGACTCGTACTATCTGGGATCCCTCTTCTTGAGGGAGCTCCCTTTCCTCCAACTCTCCAGTGGGCATGTCCAAATCAGAGTCCAGGTCTACCTCCTCTGGCCTTTCTGCATGAGGAGAGACCTCCCCTGAATCCCCCTCAAGCCTACATCGCCTCTTACTGACTTCTCACTAACGTCCCGCTCCAGGGTGTCCGCTGGCCTCTTTGAGGCTAGCTCTGGTTCCGACCCATGATGGTCCAGGCCCTGGAGCTTCATGCAGTAGGCCCTATGTAAAAGGAGGACAAATACTGGAGAACCCCCCCCCCCCCCCCCCGCGGACTTGCTGCCGAGTCTCTGGGAAGTAGAAGGGCCAGGATCAGCCAGCTCTCAGCTTTAAGGTTCTAACTGGGAGGGCAAAGCAAAGGCCCCAGGCCGGTCCCCTCCTAGGCCTGCGAGGTACTGCCTGCTTTCACCGAGGAGCCCATGTGCCCCAGCTGTCCTGCATTGTCCTTCAGTGACTCCTGCTCCCTTTCGCAGCCGCGGCAGACCCCCTTCTCAGAAAATGAGGACCACCATGTTCCACATACCAGGCACTGCTGCCCGGCCAGCATTGTCTTTATCAACTGACTAAACACTACCGGTTATGCAGCACTACTTTCTGCTGCGCTGGTGTTCTGTGTTGCAGGTGAAGGCTGCAACTAGAGCAAACCTCCTGTTAAGCCTGCCCTTCCCCAGACCAGC
Source organism: Ichthyophis bannanicus (assembly GCA_033557465.1). Classification (NCBI taxonomy): domain Eukaryota; kingdom Metazoa; phylum Chordata; class Amphibia; order Gymnophiona; family Ichthyophiidae; genus Ichthyophis; species Ichthyophis bannanicus. Next base: position 31,858,807 of record CM066034.1, on the reverse strand, counting down.
CAATCTTTTCAAACTCTTCCCTTCTTTTTTTCTTTTTAATACAGATACAATCTCTACTCAAGATCTAACCAAATTTGACCAAAATAACACAAAATATTACAAATTTACCCAGCCACTGGACCACAAACTGACCCCGAGAGCTCCTCTCTCCCCTTGCACAGCCTAACAGTGAAGTCACGGCCTATCCAATACTTTCCCATGCAACTAGAAACAGCACCAAGCCACACAGCTGAAGGCGAAAAAACGCACAGGTAGAAGGAAAAAGGAAGGAAGAGCCAGGCTCCTTGATCTTGCACTCCCCGACCGCCAGAAAAGAGTGTTAATTGAGAAACCGCTTATCTCCCCACCTCGGGCACCACTTCTCTCCTCAGCATCAGCGACGAGGCAGGAGTATCACCAGAGTGCTGAATGTGGTCTTGCCTGCTACCCCGTGGCTCCTCACCTGATCACAGGCTTGGTAGCCGCTGCTGCTCTTAAACTGCTGAGAAGGCTTTAGAGACAGGCATAAGAACATAAGATATGCCATACTGGGTCATCCATCATCCATTTGGCAATCCCCTTCTCGGCCGTCCAGGGCGAGGGAGCCTCTGTTGCCTTTTTTTCTTTTTAAACACTTAACTCTCAGCAGCCCAGTCAAAGTAAAGACACCTGAAATCCTGAATGCCTTTAAAGAATTTGCAGAGCAGTGCAAGCCCCACTGAACCTAAACTAACCACTAAGCTAACTTCTTAGTTGTCCCTTCAGTGAGTCCAGCCCCCTGGATCACCACTTCCAGCTGCTTGGAGACTGAGTTTACTGGGGCTGGAAGGTGGAACCGGCTACCTATGTATAGTGATGTCATCAAAAAGGTGACATGCTCAGTCTCCAAGCTGCTGGTGGCGGTTGACTACCCAGAGGTGCGGGACGGGACTGGACTGGAGGGATGATAAGGAAAGGCAAGTTTATTTGAGATGGAGTGTGCGTTCCACAAAGCACATAAGAAAGAGAAAGAGGAAGGGGAAAGGAGAGGGATATGATTAAGATTTGAGATGTTGCGTGAAGATCTCTTCTCAGAGTGTGACAAAAATCTAGGGGAGCCAGGGTTGGGGTTGATATCTCCGGATGAGAGAAGGAGAAGGGGTAGAAGAGTGCGGGGCAGAGAGGAGACAGCAAAGCAAAAAAGAGGGTGAGGTTGTTTGAGAGAGAGAGAGGAGATGGCTTAATGAGAGAGAGAGAATGGTGAAGCTCAAGAGCTGATGACAGAGTAGAGGAGGAAGTGAGGATGGTAAAGGGAAATAAGGAGGGGAGGAGTGAAGGTGTTGGTAGGCAGGGAGGGAATTAGGGAGTATGAAGAATAGGAAGACAAGGTGATGCAGAGGCATAGAAGGGTGATTGAGAGGAGAACAGAGACTAGAAGAAATAAGGACAGGTGAAAGAGAGCGCACAGGAGATTAGGTGCACCTGTGTATAAACGTGGTTATAAGCAGAAGATGGCTATAAGAAACTGAATGCCATGGGGTAGGTGGGGAGGGATAAAAGTTGTGAGGATGCCGGATAGCCGAGGCACCTCGGCTATCCGGCCTCTTGGATTAGTGGAGAAACCTGCGCTTGTTACATTAGATAGCTTATGGGAAGCTATCTCTGCTCTTCAACAGTCCCTGATGCCATTAATGGGGTTTTTTTTGCAAGAGATAGCTAATATGAAGGTTCAGTGTTCTGTTTCGGCTTCGGAGTTGGTGGGTCAGGCAGCCAGAGTCTCCCAGCTTGAAACCAAGGTGAAGGAACTGCAGGAACTTGCAGAGATTAATTCCAAGGACTGGATGATACAAGCAAGTAAATTAGAGTTTCTAGATAATCAACTACGCCGGAATAACTTGAGATTCCTGAACTTTCCTCGGTCCCCACTGTTGGCCCCTGTGGATCTGGTGTGTTAGTACTTTATTGATGTGCTTCAGATGCCTGTTGCATCGTTGCCACCGGTGGTAAGGGCTCAATATGTGGCAATTTCTTCCTTGGAGGTTGGTGGGCAGCAGGAGCCTGGCGCTGCGTCTGGACCTCCTCAATTGGACCTTTCGGAGTTTTTGGAGAGTTCTTTAGAGGTGGTGACTAGCCAGGCTACTCTGTTAGTTAATTTTGCATTTGAATCTGATAGGAACACTGTACTTAGATTATATTTCCGTAAAATTTCTGTTTTTCAGTTTATGGGCTCAAGAATTTGCATTTTTCCTGACTTAGTAGAGACACCCAGAAAAGGCGAAGAGCTTTTCTGGCTTTGCGCCAGAGAACAGTAGCCTTGGGAGCACAATTCAGATAAAAATATCCTTGTAAATGTATGGTTTTATTTCAGTCCAAGCAATTTATGTTTTTTGAGTCCCAGCAACTATTACAAATTCTACAAAGTAGGGAAGTAGGGGGGCAAGTGTAGCTCCCATATCGGCTGCCATATGATATCTGCTCAAATGATTATGTATTTTTCTTTATGAAGGTGTATTTATACCTAAATATATTTCTTTGACTTGGATCTTATTGTGGGGAATATTATGGTCTAATCAATCTACTATTTCCGATTTGTTTTGTTTTTTCTTATATTCAGTTGTATTATGCTGCATTGCCTATTCAGATGGGTTTTTCTCTGGACTAATGTATAAAATTAATAAAATATAAATTTAAAAAAAAAGTTGTGAGGATATGTAGGAGACAGATAAGAATGGAGAAAAACTGAACAAGCTTACAGAGAAATAAATAGCACACTGTTGTTGTTGTTAAGTGCCGTCGAGTCTGTGTCGACTCATGGCGACCTTCTGGATAGTTGTCCTAAATTGTGTCCTGTCTTCAGTCAGGTGGCTCATTGACGACAGACTGGTACCTGTAGCTGCTGTTACTGTATCGATCCATCTCATTGCTGGCCTTCCTCTTTTGCGTTGACCTTCTATCTTGCCAAGCATGATGTCTTTCTCTAATAATCTTTTTTCGCATGATGTGTCCAAAGTCTGAAAGTCGAAGTCTTGTCATCTGAGCTTCTAAAGAAAGCTTAGGTTTGATCTTCTCTAGTACTGACTGGTTTGTTCTTCGGGCAGTCCATGGTATACTCAGTATTCACCGCCAGCACCATAATTCAAAGGCATCAATTTTCTTCCTGATGTTATCTTTTTCACTGTCCAGCTTTCACATCCATATGATGTTATTGATAATACCATGGCTTAAAAAAGTCAAATCTTTGCATGGAGAGAGACATCTCTGCTCTTGAGAATCTTGTCTAGGTCTTTCATATCCATTCTGCCAAGAGCAATGCATCGTCGGGTTTCTTGACTGCTTGTTGCTTCTTTATTGATAGTTGATCCAAGTAGGTTAAAGTTGTCCATGATTTCAATTTCTTCTCCTTCATCAATGAACTTGTTGATTTTTGCCAGTTGTCATGATCTTTGTCTTCTTTTCATTAAGGTGCAGGCCCATTTTGAGACTATGTTCTTTGATCGTGAGAAGCAAATGTTTCAGATCATCTTCACTTTCAGCCAGTAATGTGATATCATCAGCACAGCAAAGGTTGTTGATGAGTCTTCCACCAATCTTCACAACTCTGTTGTCTTCATACAATCCTGCTTCTCTGATGATTTGTTCTGCATATAAATTAAACAGGTAGGGGGAAAGTATGCAGCCTTGTCTTACACCTTTGCTTATTTTAAACAATTCTGTTTCTCCTTGCTCCGTTCGAAATGTTGGTTCTTTATCAATGTATAGATTGTGCAAGAGAATGATCAAGTGTTCTGGTATACCCATGCTTCTTAATGTGGCCCAGAGTTTCTCATGGTTTATACAGTCAAAAGCCTTGCTATAGACAATAAAGCACAAACAGATGTCCTTTTGGTATTCTTTAGTCTTTTCAAGGATCCATCTCACATCCGCGATGTCGTCTCTCGTTCCTTGCCCTTTCCTGAACCCTGCTTGCACGTCAGGTAGTTTTTGTTCCGGGTATAGTTGTAGTCTCTGTTGAATAATCTTCAGTAGAATCTTGCTGGCATGTGGGATCAGAGCGATTGTGCGATAATTTCCACAGTCAGTTGGATCACCTTTCTTTAGTACTGGTATAAACACAGATCTTTTCTTGTCAGTTGGCCATGATGTTGTCTTCCAAATTTCTTGGCAGAGCCTTGTAAGTACAGTAACAGCTGCATCAGATTGCTGTAATACTTCTATGGGAATGCCATCAATGCCTGGTGCTTTGTTCTTTGATAAAGCTTTCAATGCTGCTTCAACGTCTTCTTTCATCACCAATGGTTCTGGATCATAAGGTACACGTTGAAATGGCTGTTGGTCCACTTGATCTTTATCATATAAAAACTCTGTATATTCTTACCACCTTTTCTTGATCTTCTCAGCATCATTCAACGTAGAACCTTGAGCATCTTGTAACATTCCAATTCGAGGCTGGAATTTTTTCTTTAACTCTCGTAGCTTTAGGAAAGCTGATCTTGCTCTTCCTCTAATAGTTTCTGCTTCAATTTCCTTGCATGTGTCATTGTAGTACTTTTTCTTGTCTTGTCTTGCTGCACATTGGAAATCTCTGAGTTCTGCGATTGTCTTTCTTTCTCCTCTGGCTTTAGCTTCTAAGTGTTTTTGGGCAATTTTCAGAGTTTCTTCTGTCATCCATTTTGGCTGTTTTTGCTTTTCACCTTTTGTAGAGACTTCTCGCTTTCTTCCAACACAACCTTCTTGATGTCATTCCATAACTCTTCTGGAGCTCTGTCATTTGTATCTAAAGCTGCAAATCGATTTTGCAGTCAGTCTTTAAATTCCAGTGGTATATTCTCAAGGTCATATTTTGCTGCATTCATGAGTGGTTTTCTCTTTTTCAACTTTAGCTCGAGTTTGCATACTAGTAGTTGATGATCTGTACCACAGTCAGCTCCAGGTTTTGTCTTTGTTGATGTTATAGAGCTTTCCCATCATTGACTTCCACAGATGTAGTCAATCTGATTTTTGTACAATCCATTGGGTGAAGTCCATGTGTACAGTCGCCGCTTGTGTTGCTGGAAGGTGGTGTTTGAGATGAGATTGTTGGTCTTGAAGAATTCTATCAGTCTTTCTCCAGCTTCATTTCTGTTGCCAAGTCCATATTTTCCAACCACTTTGCCTTCTTTGTTGCCAACGTTTGCGTTCCAGTCACTCATGACTATCAGGATATTCTGTTTGCATGTTCTGTCTATTTTAGCTTGAACTTGTTCATAGAACGCTTCAATTTCATCCTCTTCTGCAGCTGTTGTTGGGGCATATACATGAATTATAGCACACTAATGATGATAAAATAAGTATTTCAATGGACACACAGGACTCACAAGCTGGAAGATAAGGGTGTCCAAACTGGTAGCAAAGCAGAGCTAAACATCTGTGGAAGACAGGAAAAGGGGCTATACAATCCCACAGCAGGGGGGGGGGAAGAGTTGTCACTCAGGTAGATTAGAACAGGGATAGGAAAGTATAAAACTCTGCAGCAATGGAGACAGCGTTAGGATAGGTATTGAATTAAATGTTAACCTGGCCTCCACAGACAGACCAGATAGTAGAAGGAAAGTTGCAGTTAGTTATGGAGAGGAGCAAGAGAGAGCTGAGAAAAGCTGAACAGTATTGCAAAAATGAACAAATGAGGTAACAACTAACAATGATAAATAAATAAATAAATAAATAAATATAGAGAGAGACAGACAGAACTCACAAAGCACTGTGCCAAACATCCTCCCAGCAGAGGTGATAGAGATGGTGAAATTAGACCTTACCTGCTAATTTTCTTTCCTTTAGTCCCTCCAGTCCAGTCCAGACTACCAGGTCTTCTCCCTATTCCAGCAGATGGAGACTGAGAATCACCCTATATAGAAGCCAGACTCCTCCCACCAAGCCAGTATATGAATAACCAAGCAGAAACCAACACACTTTCCGCTATCCTAAGTACTAAACTAAATTATATTACAGAGGAGGAACCACAAACGCTGTGTCCCCGAAGAAAACGACCACCCTCAGGATAAAGGAACCACCCCTTCCTCTGGCAACGGCCACAGAAGCAGAAGTCAATCACTGTCCCTCGCCACAGGCTTGCCGAATAAAGCTACAGCAGTGGGATCTGAACTGGACTGGAGGAACTAAAGGAAAGAAAATTAGCAGCTAAGGTCTAATTTCACCTTCCACAACATCCCTCCAGTCCAGTCCAGACTACCAGGATATACCAGAACAGTACTCACATATGGACGGGGACCCGCAAATCTGGCCTCCAAGACCCTAGCCCCGAATCGGGCATCTGAATGGGTCTGCACATCCAACCTGTAATGCTTCACAAAGATATAGAGCGACCCCCAGGTTGCCACCCTGAAAATATCCACGAGACTAGACTCCATCCAGGATGCCGCTTGCACCCTGGTGGAATGTGCACAGAGCCCCACCAGCAAAATGTGACCCCGAAAGAGATAAGCCAAAGCAATAGCTTCCTTGATCCATCGAGCAATGGTGACTTTCAATGACGCCTCCCCTTTACGGGGGCCTCCAAATACGACAAACAAATGCTCAGACTTCCGAAATGGTTGTGTAGCTTCAGGTAGCACCAGAGCACCTGGCGCATATCCAATTGACGGAGCTGCTCATCGCCCCCTTCCGGGAAACTGGGCAGCATGACGGACTAATTCACGTGAAAAGTGGAGAGAACCTTTGGCAGGAAAGAAGGCATCGGACCCAACATCACCGATTCCTTAGAGATGACCAGGAAAGGCTCCCAGCAAGAGAAGGCCTGGAGCTCAGAAATTCTCATGGCCTAGCATATGGCCATCAGAAGCACTACTTTCAAAGTCAGGTCCTTCAAGGTGGCCATACCCAATGGCTCAAACGGTGCAGCTGCCAAAGCCAAAAGAACCAAATTAAGATTCAAGCTCAGAACCAGAATACGTACTGATGGGTGAATCTGCCACATAGCCCAAAGAAATCAGACCATATTGGGATGCAATGGCAGCACCTGTCCTTTGATCTTAAAAGCCTCTGAAACATGCCAACACTGCCCTTGAACCCAAATGGAACTGGCAGCCAAATCCTTGTCTGCGCCTGTTTGTAGGAAAGCAGACACCCTCTGGAAGAGTGGCCCGCAAGGCCTCTGCTCCCCTTCGGCACACCAGTGCTCAAACAATCGCCACATCCACACATAGGCCAATGAGGTCAACCGCTTTCGTGCTTGCAGGAGAGTAGAAATCACAGCCAGCAAATAACTGCGTCATCTCAGCCGCGCCCTTTCAATAGCCAAGCCATAAACAAGATGCATGCCATCTGAGGCATGTACAGACGACACCTACAGACAGTCTGATGAGATCCGCATACCATGGCCTCCTGAGCCAATCTGGAGTGGAGGAGTGGCCTAGTGGTTGGGGCAAGGTACTTCAGGCCGGAAGGTCGGGGGTTCAAATCCCACTAGAGGACAGCAACCTTGGGCCGGAAGGACTGGGGTTTCTAGTCCCACAGGTGCTCCTTGTGGTCTTGGGCAAGCCACTTAACCCTCCATAGCCCATGTTCCCTGTAAAATAGTTCTCTGTGTGCTGTGCTTTCCTGTCTAATCAATGTGTTTATACCTCAAATATTTCCTGTCATGATTTGACAATTTCCAATCTGTAATCAAAACCGCTGCTGATCGCTGGAAGTAGCGGTATACAAATGTATACTAAATAAATAAATAAAATCTGGCGCTACCAAGACAACTCAACCGATCAGGGGCCATGGTGGAAAGACATACAGGAGACCATCCAATGGCCATGGCTGCGTCAGTGCGTTACACCCTTTGACATTGCCTCCCTCCGATGACTGATGAATTGTGAAGCCTTGGCATTATCGTACGTAGCCATGAGATCCATACGGGGTTGATCCCACCATTGTGGGAAGCATTGGAAGACCGAGTCTGCTAACAACCACTCCCCTGGATCTACTCTGTGTCGGCTGAGGAAAACCGCCTTGACGTTGTCCTTGCCCGCAACATGGGCTGCAAACAGTGCCTGAAGAGGAGCCTCCGCCCACTGAAGTAACAGGGCACACTCCTCGGCTAGGATAGGCTGCAAGTTCCCCCTGACGATTGATGTAGGCCACTGTGGTCGCATTGTCCAAAAAAATCCACACTGCCTTGTTTATGTTTATTTTATTTGATATACCGCCCTTCTGGAGAAGCAGAGCGGTTTACAAAATATACAAAAAGAAAAACTTTAAGGTAGGCACCAGGCCAGGAAGGAAGAAAAGGAAGTTACAATAACTGACAGGAGAGAGAAAGGACACAGGACAATATACAATATCCAGCAAGTGCTGGAACTGCTGTAGTTCCAGGAAGACAGCCCGCATTTCCATGTGATTGATGAACCATGCCTGCTGCTCTGTAGTCCAAGCTCCTTGGGCGATCTGACCCTGACAGTGCGCTCCCCACCCTGTGAGACTGGCATCTGTCGTGATTACTGACCATTACGGAGTTTCCAGCGGCATGCCCCTCCAAAGATTGTCCACTTGGAGCCACCAGTCCAGACTGAGCCTCACTTCTCAAGGACACTCCAGTCTGCAGGAGTGGGGATAATGCTGCGGTGACCAACGCAATAGTAAACTCTGGAGAAGCCACATGTGTGCCCATGGCACAAGATCCAGAGCTGCTGCCATGAACCCCAACACCTGAAGGTAGGACCACGCCATCGGAGACTGGAGCTCCAGGAACCTCTGAATCTGGCCCTGCAGCTTGCTCCTCTGGCAGGAAGACTGCCCAAGCCTCGTATTGAAGTGAGCGCCCAGATACGTAAGAGTTTGTGATGGGACCAAATGGCTTTTGGCCACCTTGATGACCCAATTGAGCATCCAGAACAACTACAGCACACGATCCATCGCAGCTTGACTCTCTTCTCGCGATTTGGCCCAGATGAGCCACTCATCCAAGTAGGGATGCACCAGCACTCCCTCCTGACGAAGAACCGCCGACACCACTACCATAATCTTTGTGAAGGTGCGTGGCATTGTGTCCAGTCCGAAAGGCAGCGCTTGAAACTGGAAGTGCCCCATCGGGACTGCAAACCAGAGGAATCACTGATGATCCACCCAAATCAGACATGCAGGTAGGCCTCTATAAGATCCAGGGCGGTGAGGAATTTGCCCTTGTGGACGGCGGAGATCACTGAATGCAACGCTTCCATGTGAAAGTGTGGTATGCGAAGAGCATGATTGATGCATTTGAGATCTATTCCTTCTTGGGCCCCACAAAATAGATGGAGTATTGACCTGACCCTAATTGGTCGGTGGACACTGGCACCATTGCTTGGAGCTGTAAGAGCCGCTGGAGTGTCGACTGGCCTGCCGCCCATTTGGCTGGGGCCTTGCAGGGCAATGACAGAAATGTGTCCATGATCGGTCGGGTGAACTCCAAGGAGTAACTCTCCTGAATCACCTCCAGCACCAACTGGTCGGATGTTATTTGGACTCAGATGGAGTAAAACTGGCACAACCACATCCCTACTGGTACCAACTCCACCTGGGCCCATTGCCCTTCACTGTAATTTCTTAAGGGCTGCAGGGGAATCCGAAAAAGCTCCATGCCCTGAGTCGCACCCCACGCCCACAAAAGGGCTGTCCTCGAAACTGATACCTGCCCCTTGCATAGGGAGCAATCCTTGTTGCCCTGTAGCATTGGAAATCCCTAGTCTGACCTTTTTGGTTAGCCGGGGCTCTGGCAGGTTTGGGTCTATCCTCCGGCAACCATGCTGGTTTTGCTTTGCCCAAGTCCTTCATCAATTTGTCTAGATTCTCACCAGAGTAGCTTTTCCTTAAATGGAAGTCTACTCAGCATGGCCTTAGAGCAGAGGTTCCCAACTCCAGTCCTGGAGGGTCAAACACCATTCAGGTTTTCAGGCTGTCCCTAATAAATATGCACGAGATACATTTGAATACAGTGGGGGCAGTGCATGCAAATGCATCTCATGCATATTCATTAGGGACAGCCTGAAACCCTGAATGGTGTTTGGCCCTCCAGGACTGGAGTTGGGAACCTCTGCCTTAGAGGATCCATCCAGCGACCGAGGCCATGGACTTGGCTGATGCTCACACCAAATTGTAATGTGAGTCGGCCAAGTAAGCAGCGCCAGATTCCAGGCAAGCCAACTCTGCTACCAGTGAAGTGCCAGAGGGGCCCGGGACGGCTTGCATTCAATGCAAGCACGCCTAAGCCACATAGGCCCCAGAGCCTGCCATTAGGGCGCTGACCTCAAAGGCCTGCTTTAACATCATTTCTAGCCTTCTCTCCTGCAGGTCCTTGGGCCGCCCCGCCTTCCACCGGAATGGTGATCTTCTCGGGGACTGCCATAACCAGTGCATCGACCTTAGGGAAACAGAGGAGCTCCTTTTCCTTAGCCAGAACTGGATAAAGGCAAATGATAGCCCGCCCCCTGTGCAATCCGGCCTCCGACACTTCCCACTTGGCTTCAATTAATTATTTGTTTGATGGCCCTGTGAATGGGGAAGGCCATCTCAGAGGACCAGAAACCTTACAATAAGGGATCCTCCAGTGGCGGATCCATATCCTGTGGCTCTTTTGAGGGCCCCAAGGGAGTGGGCGATGAGTTTGCCAAGCTCCTCCCTCTTGAATACCCAAATGACTGAGGTCTTCACCGGAAAGAACCTCGTCCCCCTCCAATTCCATGGGGAACTGCTCACTACCCAGTCCAGAGGGGCCCTCTAAGGGGTCGTCTGATCCCTCTGAATGGCCAGGTCCCCCCCAAAACTGAAGGAACCCCAATTCTATCCCCCAGAATTCCCTATCACCTCGGCTCCTCTTAAGTAAATAGGCCTGGTGCATCAAGAGAAGAAAATCTGGGGGGAAAGGAGTCCCTATGGAATCTCCATCAGCTTCCAAATCAGCCTCCACACTCCTAGGGCGCCCCCAAAGCCCAGGAAAGAACAGACTTTCTGCCCTTCAAATGGTGGGAGGCGCTGCCGATGGCTCTAAAACGGGCGGTCCCATAGCTGTAGAAGACACACAACTCTGAATGCTGTCATGAGGATCCTGACGTGCCCCACCCGCCTTGGGCCCCCCCCCCCTCTCGAATGGCCGGCAAAGCCCAACCACGGAGAGACAGCCCTGATGCAGGCCGCAGCCCACGCAAATTGCTTTAGAGGAAGGCATGGGCCTGTCTGATCTAAAAAAAGCAGGAAGGCTACATGTGCACCAGATGAGACCAGGGGCAGCACAAGGGGGGTGCGGGGCCACGTGCAGAGACTCATTGTGGGACCTCATTTGCATAATGTTAACACACACTAATGAACATGCCTCTTAATGAATGTCTGGATAAAGAAAGATTACCAGATTTCTATATTACTATACTCCAGTGTCAACCGCCAAGCACATTAGGAAGTACTACAAACACTGCCCATTTAGAACTCATAGCAAACCCACCATATCATTACAGCACTACCAGGACTCACAAAGCACCAAACCCTACCTATGAAAAGGCCACACTGCAAATATTACACCAATACATCTCAGAGAATACCAATACATCTCCTACTTGGGAAAGAGAACAAGTGGGACTGTCAAATAGAAACTTGTGATAAGGAAGCTTATCATAGTTCAGGAAGAAATAATACAAGAGGTGAATTGGCTCTGAATAAGCAACCTGTGCTGGCTGGTAAAAGCACTAAAACAGAGTGTTTACCTAAAAGACTACCAGACCCAGAATGCACTGGTTTACAGAAAGCCTCTAGGAGAGCCGAAGTAGGGAAACGTGTGCCTAATCAGAGAAGCAATGATGTAATCCCTAATCACGCATCTCCTAGGGCAGGGCTTAATTCAGAACACCTGCAATGTGCTAGGGTGGAGCGGCCATCTAGGCACTTTAAAGCTGGAAGGAATTCATCATACAGACAGCAAGGAGAGCAATGGTGGCAAGGACAGCGACGACAGCTGGAGAAGGAGAGACTGATCGTGAACAGAAGGAAGAACAGCAAGTCGTCCAGAAGGTCTAAGAAAGGAGCCCAAGGCTGTATGTATACTGGGAGAGATTCCTGGGGCAAGCATTCTTCAATGAAGCCAGAGGCTTGGAGATATACAGCCAGGAATCCTCGGACAGCACCTGTAAGGGAGACAGCTGCATCTACAGAAAGAAGGAGCTCTAATACCTATTTAAGGAGGTATGGGAAAGAGACCTAAAGTCCAGAGATTCTGACTGGAGAGCTGGGCACAGAAGCTTTGCTACCTACTGGCCAAAATACCCAGAGAGGAAACCTAATGACAACGTGATCTCAGGTATGAACTCTGATCTGTTCCCTAGCTTTGCACAAGGAAGACAGCAGGGAAACAGTTTCTATCCTGGTAGAGATCAGTTAGAGAAATCCTCTGAGCCAGTGTATGAAAGTGATCCTATGATATTTCAAGAGCAAGGGGAAATATCAGATGAGGAAGTTGAATGTATGGATTGTTCTCTTTCTAAGCTGCTGTTCTAAAGTAATCCTCAGTTAAGGGTCAAACACCAAAAGGAACTGTACTGATTTTTAGCTTCCCAGAAAGGTTTCTTTGAGAGAAAGCTTTGGGGAAAGTTGGAGCCACGTGGAGAGTGGACCAGCAATGGTTTGCAGCTGGTTAAGCACCTGTGATTAGAGCAAGGCATAAGTGCACGTGGGACTTTGGAAAAAGCTTCTTCTGTGTGGAAGGAAGAAAGCTGGTTTTTTTGATAAGGAGAATTTTCCTTTTGGGTTTATTTTTCATTCCAGCACTGCTAAGAAAGTTTATTAGCAGGGGCTAGAAGAAAGACCTTTTCTGTTCCATCAAGGTCTTTACTAAGTTGTTGCTGAAGTAATTCGGTTGCCTTATTTGTTTTGTTTCCTGAATAAAACTCCTGGAGAAAATTATTCTGTTGATGTTACCAAGCATATCTGTGCGAGGGAATAACACCTCATAAATAAAATCTGTTTTCTGCTTTACACTCGAGCAACTACAATTCTTTATTCTCGTTGAACGGCTAGTTTTGTGTGAATGAACTACAAGACCCACAATCCTTTGCAAGTCAAGTAAATTCATAGCCTTGCCAAGACTGTGGAACTTTCACAAGCACCCCCGTTTACAAACTACATAAACAGAATACCTCAGCTCGGTTACACATGCAGAACATAGACCGTCACCAAACAGAAAACAAGGGATCACAATTTAGAAATAGGAAGACAAATATTAAATTGGGAACCCCAAAAAACAAACTTGGAATGTACAACAATGTAGAAATAAAAATATAAATTTATTTCCTCTTGTACTAAACAAAAACACAAATACGTTAGTGATGCACATTTCCCAGAGCTGACATAGTACACTTAATAAATTCAAAATAAAGTATTTTTCTACCTTTTGTTATCTGGGCATTTTATTTTTCAGTCGCAATTGCTCCAGTCACTTTCTTCTGGTTTCTGTGTGTCTTCTACCCATTTGTCCTTTCTTCTCTCTTCTAGATTTTTTTCCATTCTCTCTCTATATCTGCTTTTACATACTGATCTTTCCTCTTTCCTCCACTCAATTTCACCCTTCCATCCTCATTCCCCACTTACTCTCCCAATATCCGGCCAATTGTAAATTTTCCTTCCCTCCCACACAAAATATATTTTCTCATCTCCAGCCTCACTCCCAATGGCCCCATCCCCTTCTAGTCTTCCCCAACATCAGCTCTCTTCTAGTTCCAGCCCCACCCAGCATCCACTTCCTTCTAGTCACATTCTCCCATGACCCCGCATCAGCCCATTTCCAATCCTAGCCCCCCCCATCAGCCATTTCCAGTCCTATTCCAGTTCCCCATCAGCCCATTTCCAGTCCCCCATTAGCCCATCTCCAGTCCAAGCTCCCCCATCAGCTATTTTCAGTCCTAGCCCCCCATCAGCTATTTCCAGTCCAAGCCCCCACCATCAGCCATTTCCAGCCCTATTCCAGTTCCCCATCAGCCCAGTTCCAGTCCAAGCTCTCCCCATTAGCCCATTTCCAGTCCTAGTCCTCCATCAGCCCATTTCCAGTCCAAGATCCCACCATCAGCCATTTCCAGTCCAAGATCCCACCATCAGCCATTTCCAGCCCTATCCTAGCTCCCCATCAGCCATTTCCAGCCCTATCCTAGCCCCCATCAACCCATTTACAGTCCAAACCCCCATCAGCCCATTTTCAATCCTAGCCCTCCCATCAGCTCACTTCCAGTCCATCAACCCATTTTCAATCATAGCCCCCTCCCATCAGCCCATTTCCTCTCCTATCCAAATAAGTGCAACGTTATGCACCTAGGAGAGAAAAACCCAAACTCTGGCTACACGATGCAAGGTTCCACATTAGAAATCACCAACCAGGAAAAAGATTTAGGCATCATTGTGGATAACTTGTTAAAACCTCCGCCCAATGTGCAGCGACAGCCAAAAGAGGAAATAGAATGCTAGATATCATAAGAAAAGGAATGGAAAATAAAACAAAGGATATTATAATGCCTCTGTATTGTTCCATGGTGCGACCACACCTTGAATATTGTGTGCAATTCTGGTCACCGTATCTTAAAAAGGATATAGTGTTATTAGAAAAGGTACAGAGAAGAGCCCCCAAAATGGTAAAGTGGATGGAAGGCTACCCCTGTACAGAGAGGCTAAAAAGGTTATGACTCTTCAACCTGGAAAAGAGATGGCTGAGGGGAGATATGATAGAAGTCTATAAATTAATGAACGGAGTGGAACGGGTAAACGTAGATCGATTGTTTACGTTATCAGAATATAGAAAGACTAGGGAACATGCAATGAAGCTACAGGGTAACCTACTTAAGACTAATAAGAGAATTTTTTTTTTCATTCAACGTGTAATCAAACTCTGGAATTTGTTACCAGAGGATGTAGTAAAAGCTGTTAGTGTAGCTGGGTTTAAGAAAGGTTTGGACAAGTTCCTGGAGGAAAGGTGCATATACCATTATTAACAGGGACCCAGGATATCACTGCTTGACCGAATACAAACAGTGTGGAACCTGTGTCTTTTGGGGAAACTGCTAGGTACTTATGACCTAGATTGGCCACTGTTGGAAAAAGGATACTGGGCTTGAAGGACCTTGGTCTCACCCAGTAAGGCATATCTTATGTTCTTAGAAAACAGTTTAAATAAATAAAAATTAACGTAATGGGGTTCAAATTGTTTTGTTCAGTTGTATCACTGTATAAGAATGCTGCATTCTGCAATAGAAGGCTCTAAGATTCTCCACGATCATCATACATCAAAATCCCAAGGTACTCACCTATCAATAATTCAGAAACTCCAGTCAGATTCTCAGGACTCCTACAGTCACTTCGCTTCTTGGGACATACTGTTTCGCAAGGTGAACTTTCCACCTAAAGATGGAAAAAAGACCCTGTTAAATGCAATACACAAGCTGGCTGATTCACTATGGAGGTCATTTTCAAAACCTTGCAGAGCACCTCTACATATAACAGCATTATTTACATGTTTTACAATAGGAATACATGTATCCTCTAAAGAACTTCCCCAATGGCATTTACACCTGCTCCGAAGTAGGCATAAGTGTAAGTTTGAACATAAGGTCTCCTCCACTGATTGAGAGCAGGGCCGGATTTAGCTATACGCCATGGCGTAGGGCCCACAGCTGCAAAGGGCCCACAAAAATTGAACTAGTTAGGCTTTTTTTTTTAATAAAATAAAAAAAAACCTGCTGGCTGCCGCCGCGGGGCCCCCTCTGCTGCCGCGGCAGCATGGACTGACCCGCGGGGGCCCCCTCTGTAAGCTCGGTCCCTCCCTCCGTGCCTCCGTGTCTCCCTCCGTGCAGGCTGTTAGAGACGCGAAGGCAGACTGTCTCCTTCTGCCTTCCCGTCTCTGTTAAGCCCGCAGGGGCTGATGGGAATTTTCCCATCAGCCCCTGCGGGCTTAACAGAGACGCGAAGGAGACAGTCTGCCTTCGCGTCTCTCACAGCCTGCACGGAGGGAGGCACGGAGGGAGGGACCGAGCTTACAGAGGGGGCCCCCGCGGGTCAGTCCATGCTGCCGCGGCAGCAGAGGGGGCCCCGCGGCGGCAGCCAGCAGGTTTTTTTTTTTTAATTAAATTTTACTTTAGGCCGGGGGAGGGGGATGGGGAGGGGGTAGGACTGGTAATTGGGGGGGCTGGGACTGGGGCTGGAAATGGGTTGGGACTGGGACTGGAAATGGGCTGGGACTGGGACTGGAAATGGGTTGGGGGGATTAAGGCTGGAGGTGGGCTGATGAGGTTAGGACTGGTAATGGGCTGTGGGCTGTTGGGGGGGGGTTAGAACTGGTAATGGGCTTTGGGGGGTTAAGACTGGTAATGGGCTGTGGGCTGATGGGGGCTGTCTGGTAATGGGCTATGGGGGGGGCTAGGACTGGAAATGGGCTGGGGGGGTTAAGACTGGAGGTGGGCTGATGGGGTTAGGACTGATAATGGGCTGTTGGGGGGGTTTAGAACTGGTAATGGGCTTTGGGGGGGTTAAGACTGGTAATGGGCTGTGGGCTGATGGGGGCTGTCTGGTAATGGGCTATGGGGGGGGTTAGGACTGGAAATGGGCTGGGGGGGTTAAGACTGGAGGTGGGCTGATGGGGTTAGGACTGGTAATGGGCTGTGGGCTGATGGGGGGGGGTTAGGACTGGCAATGGGCTATGGGGGGCTGACTGGAAATGGGTTGATGGGGTTAGGACTGGAAGTGGGCTGATGGGGGGTTAGGACTGGTAATGGGTTAGGGGGGGCTTAACTGAAAATGGGGTGATGGGGGGTTAGGACTGGTATTGGGTTGGGGGGTTGCTAGGACTGGAAATGGGCTGATGGGTGGCTAGGACTGGAAATGGGCTGATGCAGGGACTAGAAGGGAATGGATGCTGGGTGAGGCTGGAACTAGAAGGGAGCTGATGTTGGGGGAGGATTAGAATGGGATGGGGCTGGAAGAGTAAAATGGAGAAGGGAAAAATATTTTGTTTGGGAGGGATAAAAAAATCTACAATTGGCCGGGTATTGGGAGAGTAAGTGGGGATTGAGGATGGAGGGGTAAAATTTGAGTGGATGAAATAGGAATGAGGAAAGAGCAAAAGGAGAAAGATTAGTATGTTAAAGCAGATGTAGAGAGAGAATGGAAAAAAACTAGAAGAGAGAAGAAAGGACAAATGGACAGCAGACGATGGAGAGTTAGCAGAAGACATGAAGAAACCAGAAGAAAGTGGCTGGAGCAATTGCAGCTGAAAAAAATGCACAAAAGGTAGAAAAATATCTCTTTATTTTGAATTTATTAATTGGAATATGTCAGCTCTGGTAAATGTGCATCATTAACGTCTGCGCTTTGTTTAGTACAAGAGCAAATTAATGTATAGTTTTATTTCTACAGTGTTGTACATTCCAAGTTTGGCTTTTGGGATTCCCAGTTTAATTATTGTCTTCCTGTTTCTAAAATGTGATTACTTGTTTGGTGATGGTCTATGTTCTGCATGTGTAACTGAGCTGAGGTGTTCTGTTTATATAATTCCTATTTGACATTGCCACTTGTTCTCTTTCCCCAGTAGGTCATGTATTGTTGTTCTCTGAAATGTATTGGTTTAATATTTGCAGTGTTGCCTTTTGATTGGTAGAGTATGGTGCTTTGTGAGTCCTGGTAGTGCTGTTAGGATACGGCGGGTTTGCTATGGGTTCTAAATGGGCAGTGTTTGTAGTAGTTCCTAATGTGTCTGGCAGTTGGCACTGGATTATAGTAATGTAGAAATCTTTTAGTCTTTCTTTATCCATACACTCATTAAGAGGCACGTTTACTAAAAGTTAGTATATGGTAACATTATGCAAATATTTATGCAAATGAGGCCCCTTATGCAAATGAGGCCCACACCCCCCTTGGGCCGCCCCTGCTGGGGGCCCACAATTTTTGTTGGCATAGGGCCTCACTCAAGGTAAATCCGGCCCTGATTGAGAGGGCAGCAGTGTTTACCTCTGTGGTATCTAACACCACCTCAAAAATTCACAAAAAAAGGGTTAGTTCACACAGTTTAATTTGATTCTCTTCTGGCATTTTGCAGGTGTAAGTGACGGCAAATACATTTATGTTGCAAAATCTGCATTTGCACATATAGTTGCCAGTGCGTACATGCATAAAGCCCTAAATGACGCTGCTCTTCTTTTTTTAAATGTAGGTTTGTGAAATTGATGCTTCCGCTGTATGTGCTGTAGGAATGGACAGATAGAGGGGATACCAAAATCCCTAATATTTAAAAATAGATGAATTTCTTGACACAGGCCTCTAATATGTGCTAATTAGATGAATTTTGGTGACAGTGACAGTCTCATGTGTTTAGCTTTTCACCTACTGCTTTTAAATAGAATTAGACATAATGGCCATAAGAGCTGTGTAACTGCTCTAAAATAACTAACAAACAATGCTGGCATAAGCTTTTAAAAGCGTAAACATGGCACAACTATAGGTCAATGTACAGTCAACCATAGGTCACTGCCAGCACAGTGTAATTTCTGCAATCTGGCAGTTTAGACAACTTTCATTTTGATAAGTAACTCTTGTTTAATACATTTGTAATCAGCTCTTGTTCTGTAAAATAATTCTAGCAACACCTTGTGTCGTTTCAGGTTTATGATTATGACTCAGTTACTTCCTCTTTAATTACAATAAAAGTGGGAGCTTGGAGATAAGACTTCTGAATCAACCAGGAAGAGTTATGCAAGTTCATGGCCACTGGTTGTTTTCCCATCTGAAACGCCAGATTAATATTTGAATCTCTGTGTTATGTTTCTCTCTCTTTTCCTCACTGTATGGAGGTTCAGATTTAAAGAATTGAGAGCCTGCCCTCACCTGAAGGGGTTAAAACATGTTCTCCCAAATACATGTACAGAGTTGCCAAGCTACCCAGTTCCAAGAGTGAGATTTTTGGCCAGTTCTGGTTTTAAATTTGCATTCCAATGCAGTATGGTATTTGCATTACCCATTGGAATCAGTGCAGCAAATCCCATAATGCATCAAAATTAGAATGTCAAATCCAGGACTGGTTTAAAATCTCACTCATGAAACTGGGTAACTTGGAAACTCTGCATGTATATTTACAGGCATCCTTGTATGTATTTTACAATGGCTCCATGTTCAGCACAGCTTCTTGTAAAATACATGAGCAACCATGAACATCTACCTATATGTCCTATGCAACATGGGGCTTCACATGATTAAGTATCATTAAGACATTTAGAGTCAGACATGTGTTTGTTGTTTTTTTTTTCTTTTTAAGTGCCTTCAAGTCAATGCTGATGCCTGGCGACCCAGCAGTCCCTGGGTTTTCTTGGAAAGGTATGACTAGAAGTAGATCGCCAGCCCTTTTCTTCGGAGGCAATGGAGGGTAAAGTGACTTGCCCAAGGCCACAAGGAGCACCAGAGGGAATTGACCCCAGATCTTCTGGGTAGTAGGCTGTTGCTCTAACCACATAAGTAATAAGTGGAAATGAAAATATATGTTCAGCCAGTATAAAATGTTTTATGCTATAGTTTAATAGACGTATTTTCTTACATCCCCCTGATCGTTTGTGTGTGAAAATCCAAAGTGAATTTGTATACTATTGCAAAAGATAACAGCTTGAGAATTCACCCTTAAAGGGACTAAAAAAATGTAGAAGAATCAAAATAGAATGAAACCATCACACCTCAGTCAACAGTGCACTTAGGTCCTGGTGGCAGTGCAGCAAATAAAGAGATGCTTCCTGGAGCGCCTGCATGTTTCTCACAGTTTCGTCTTTCAACTTGCTGGTTCTGCCCGCTTAAAAACACAAAAAAGAACGATCCAGATTGACAAACCACAATACCAAGCAGGCGGAAATTACAGCAACGTGCATCTCACACTATCTTCTTGTGAAGACTAAAACATACATCAGCGCAAACCAGGCAGCCCCCCATGCACCGGCTATTCCTGGATTAATTTACAGCAGCAAGGAACAGCGCACACAGGCACTGAGCCCCTTTGCACTTGGGTCATTGAACAATTTATTACTATCAGCCTCGAAGGGAATCCCCTACTATAACGGAGGTTGCACTATTAGCATCGAAGTTAAACCCCCTGTTAAAACGTATGTTATATGTGAGCTGACACGTAAATGTTTTAATTATGTCATGTAAGAGTTGGAACGTAAACCGCTTTGAATCTGCGAAAAGGCGATGTAAAAACCCAATAAATAAATAAGTCGCAGCGCTGCGAACCTCCTGCACTGGAAACAGCAGTGGGTCTACTGCTTTAGGGTTCAGATAGCGCTGAAGGGGGGGGGGGAAGGGCAGGAAAAGGTACAACCGGGGGCGACTCGCTCATGAATTACTAAAACGGGGGTCTTCGTAGCTCCACGCTGTAGTGTGCAAAGAGCCGCCGCTCACCCAAGAGACGGACAAATGACCGCCCGTGCCCGTCCTCAGACATCCCGCCAAACCCGCAGCGCTTCCGCTTCCGCTTCACACTTCCCGCGCTCGCTTCCCATTCGCCTAGCAGAAACCCCCTTGCGATTGGGCGGAATCGGACGCTAAACCCCGCCTCCCAGCACGTTTCACGTAACGATCTGACGCGCTAGTAGCTTATTATCACTTCGGGGATTCGGTCCTGGAGCTGGAGGCAAAATGAATCTACCGATTTATCGATATAAATATAGATAGATAATGGCCTTGACTGTGTAGGATGGTGGCTATCTTCTATCAGGTGCAGCGCACTCTACCTAGGGCTAGTATATGTAGCAGCAAAGCGCAGACAAACCAATAATACCAGGAGTCTGTTCAGAAGGTCCAAATCATTTATTTGTGCACAAGTCTCGAACCAATCAATTTCAAAATGGCTGAGCAAAGTTTTCAAGCATTACAACAACTTTTATAGACTTCTGTTCCATTCTAGGTATAGAAAAACATTTCATTGGTCCCGGTAACCTCCCGTACCTCTTCTATTGGTCCCGGTACTGATAAGTTTATCCAGTTATGTCCCTCCAGTGGGCATGACACCTGCATACCCCCCTTCTAGTCCCAATTACAATGGTCAGTTCATCAACTTGTTACTTTCACACTTTCAAGGTTATAGAACCAATTTGTACGTGCAGAGGAGCTGGGCTCTGCAACTCATCTGTCAGCACTCCCAATTATTTCTTTGCAGATGTACTTTTTCTTATCAGTAACTTTTAAACATGTTTTTCTGTATTTTTCCATCTTTCAATACTGCAGTTCTGCTTACCTAAGCTAATTCAATACTTCTACTGAGTTCTATCTTACAATAGCAGCATATTGGGGGATGTGCAATCCTATATGCCTCTCCACAGGCCTCATTTACAGGTCAAGCTAGCCATGCTGGCCTGCTTATGTTCGGACACTGTGGGTCACAGGCCTGCACCTGCCACATTCCCCCCTTTGATTAATCTCACCCTATTACTTAATAAGGTGTGAGAATTAAATCACTTTCTGAAGAATCACATCCTGGCTAAAGGATTTCTACCAGGACTGGCTGTATATAAAGCCATGATTTTTGTTGCGGTCTTCCGCTCTACTGTACTATCAATAGTGTTATGAATGGAACGCATACAACATGGGATTAAACATGGTAATAAGAAGATAACAGCAACAAGGATTAGTACCAATACGATGAAAGTCTTAAATCCTCCCACCCATGAAAAGAGGTTAGCAAACCAATTAGGAAATTTCAATGAGTGCCACGTCTGTACTGGCACATAAGCATGTCTTTGCATATCTTTAGCAATTTCTTCAACTACTTGACCTTTATCATCTATTTTCAAACAGCAATTGGTTAAGTTCAGCTTACCACATACTCCTCCTTCAGCTGCTAACAAATAATCAAGTGCTAAGCGGTTCTGATATATCGCAGTGCGCATCTGTGTACTTTGTCTAGCTAAGAGCGTGAGAGCATGACTAGTTTCATTGGTTATTATTTCAACTACTGCTTGTAAGCGAATAATACGATTAATCATATAAATTGGGGTACGATAACCATACATACCATCATCATTCCAAGTGGCAGGTCCATAATACTCAATAATTCTTTCTGGTGGCCAATCATCACCTTGCCATTTCTCCCACTTGCCTATCTGTAAGGCCTCTCTCTTTTGTCTTAGTGCTCTTTTGTGTCGGTGGGTAGTGTATACTGGGTATCCTAATTGTTCTCCATGTTCAGTGTTTAAAAGAAAGAAAGAAGGTCTGATGGTTCCTAAGACACATGCTCCTCCCCAGTGTGGTGGGAGTTGTGCATATGCTCGGTTTCCACAGATCCAATATAGGCCAGGTGGGGCCTGCCAGGCTTGGACTTTAGCAAGGTTAGTCCATAGACCTGCAAGTTCAGGAAATCTGGCTAATGGGTTAGGAGGTTCAGGATGTCCAATTCCTGACCACCATGCTGTCTTTGTGGTCGTGGCATTATAGTATTTCTGGCTAAGACAGACCAGCTGTCCTACCTTTTGGGTGAACTGGGGTCCAGTTCTGGCATAGCAAAGACGTCCAACGATTGAGTGCGCTAACACCCATTCACTGGTAGTCTTGTGTAATTCAGTCTGATTATAAATCATGGAATAATTCAATTCTTGGGCTTCCCATGGCCACTGATCTCCCATTTGGGTTCCGCCACAGAAATAACAATCTGTGATCTTAAGACTAGATACTACTGCTTCGGCTAATTCTAGAAATAAATTCTGTGAGGGGTGAGGAATCTCAAACTTATTTACATGCATGGCTTCATAAAAAGTATTATGAAGATGATATTTATTTCAAATCATTTTTATTGAGTTTTCATAGGTACAGAGAGAAACAGGGCTCAAAGACAACCAGCAGCATAACAGAACAAAATAACATAATAAAATAGAGGTCTTCCCATCAGCCCAATACGTACATACAACACAAATCAGAACAAGCGGGAAATCTTAAACCAGTCGGAGTTAACAACATAGCAATTCCATAACAATTCCCCCATTCCCCCCCCCTCACCCCAAGTCCCTAGCGAAATCACTCTGGAAAGAAAACCCCAGCCTCGCCCCCCACCCCGAACCCCTCACCCCCCACCCCCCCTAGAGCACAGACATGCAGCCCAAAACTCCGCTCATGGGTTACCACCACTACATCCAAGTATAAGTGACATCACCTGCCACCGGTCAACTCCCCTCCATCTATCACTGTCTCCCCAAGGAGCCCACGGGTGGAGAAATAGTGCTCCGTGACCCCTCTCCAAATATTATCACAGGTCACCCGTTGCTTATCCCCCAAAAGTCTCGCTGTGCGCATCTCATGGCCTCTCAGAGTTAAGAGAGCTCTGCACCACTCCCTAAGGCTCGGGGGTCGGGCGTCTAGCCAATGTCGTAGGATGCACTGTTTCACAATCAGGAAAGCTCTAGTATAGAGTTGCCTCGTAGCCACACAACTGGGGTCCGCTACAGAATCAGCTCCAGGCAGTCCCCCCCCCCCCAAGAGGCCCATCAGATAAATCCTGAGGTAGCTCCCGGGAGTCCACACCACACACCCCAAATAAACACCATTCATACGTGAGATCCCCTCGCACAGGTCTACATGCGCGCAGCTCAGCATAGATCTCCCCCCAAAACTGAGTGATTCGGGGGCAGCTCCAAAAACGGTGGAATAAGGTCCCCTTATAAGTGTCACATAGCTGACAGACATCAGTCGAGAGCACCTTCATCTTAAACGCCCACGTGTTGGGTACATATGCCCTCCACAGCAGTTTGTATTGGATTTCGCGTAATTTAACTGATTCCGAGAGGAGCTTTATATGTTGGAAAGCAATCTGGAGCAACTCAAGCTTAAGGGACAAACTATCGGCTATGCACCACTTGCGTGTCAGGTGCGTCAACGAAGTCCAGTCCCCCCCAGGACAACACTCCTCACGCCAAGTGCGGAGCGAAAACTTGCCTTCGACGTCCGCTATGAGATCCCATACCCCTTTATTCCGAAATTGAAAACCCCTAATCCGCTGAAGTGTCTGTATATAGTGTCGTACTTGCAGGTAGAAGTAGAAAGAAGGAGACGCAAGCTTATAGCGCCTCTGCAAAGTTTGAAAGGAGTCCAACTCCCCCTGAGATTGCATCCTCAATTGACCCAGGTGTCCAATGCTAGCCTCGGTCCAACTGCCTGGCAATCCTCCCCGGCATCCCGGTACAAAGTCGGCATTACCTCTCAAAGGCAGACATTCTGTACTCTTCCATGGCTCGCGCTTCTTCTGACACATGAAACGCCACGCCTGACTCAATGCACTAAAGTAGACCGAGTGTCGCCAGAAATACGGCAAGCCCACCGGAGGGCTATGTAACAAGTAAGCCGGATGATAGGGCGCCGAGAGGTGTTCTATCAACTCCCAGGGTAGGACTCCTTCTCCACCCAAGATCAAATTCCGCAAGGGGCGCAATAGAGCAAGAAAGTTATAATCCCGGATTGAAAAAAGCCCGAGTCCCCCTTCCTCCCTATTACTCATCAAAACTGCTAACGAGATCCGTGCTTTCCTACCTCTCCACAGAAAGTGGCTGAGGTATCGCTGGAATAAAGTGACATCACATCGCCTGAAGATGATATTTAGATGACTTGTGGGCTTGGGTATTCAATCTGATATACACAATGGTCCCCGGATCTATTGCTCCTCCAGCAATACGTAAACCAAACTTATATCCTGGTTTCCATGCATGGGGATTGTGTATACGTAAGTGTAAGGGGTTACAAGCATCTTTCTGACATTTATCATTTGTGTTTGGCTTGGTTAAAGTAGCCATTCGTTTATCTATTTTCTCATCAGTTATACCAGTGTTCCAGGTAGCATAAAAAAACACATCCCCAATACGGGCAATAGTAGTCTGCTGCTGGGGCAGTACTATAGCCTGGTTCCTTTTTACCGGTACACTTTCTCCATCCCGTGGCACCTTCTGGACACATATACTTATGGTCATTTCGATACGCTTTCTCCCATGTACCACAGGTGGAATAACTATCTCTATTAATAGCATTGCATGCATCAAAATTCAAAACAGCAGGTTTAGTAATGTCCTTAAGTGGTGGCGTTGCAGCTAATATAGGTCCATCTGCATCCTTCCATCTTATTTCCATCGTGTAATAGGATGGATTCTGATGCGGATTATAACATGTCTTAATTTTCCCATGAGTGCAAACATTTAGTTCAGTGGTGTTATAGATACACCGAGTTACTGTTCCCTCGCAGGTATAGTAAGAATGATAAAGCAAAGTCTGAGTTACTTTCAGTCCAATTCTAGTAGAAGTAATGCAGGCAGTGCATGGAGGTAAAGCATAAGTCTGTTCAAAACCTCCAAAGAAGGCAACCAAAGTAAAGCAAAAGTAAAGATGCATGTCGATGTTGATTGGAGTTCTTCTGAATCCTCAGCTTGCTGATCTTGATCACGACGATCTATTATTCTTCGTCCCGTTTGCTAATGAAGCAATTTAACGGGTGCTGAGTGTTGATTGAAGATCCTCAAGTTGTCCAGTACACATTGACCAACTTAGCAATTCAGTTGGCTCGTGGAGTCTGGCTTAGTCAGTGCAGTCTCAAAGTAGTGTGTCAAATCACACACAAATTAGGTTCGTTGAAACAAAACTGTTGCTGCATGGAAAACAGCAATCCTCTTCGAAAGACTTGGCTACTGCAAAGCACTTGTGCTGAAGTGTCTATGCTGCTGGTTGCCGTCTCAGAGTAACTCGCAAGGGTACATCAGGGTGCTGTTCTGCTGTCCACTGCTCTGGTTCAGGATCGGCGGCGGGCTTGACTCTGCTGTGGTGGATCCAGGCGTCGATCTCGGCTACCTTTACTGCAGTTGGGGTAGACAGGATGACGGTGTATGGTCCCTTCCAATGGGGTTCCAACGGTGTCTTCTTCCAATCTTTGATCCACACCGAAGTACCAGGCTGGTAGGGATGCAAGGGTTCCGTCAAGTTGATAGGCAACTGGTCTTGGATCCACGTATGGAGAGTCTGAAGAACAAAACTAAGAGCTAGAAGTTCTTGTCTGGTTATTTCCGAACCAATTTGGGCTAGACTTCCTTTGATTCCCTGCACTATTGGTGGGGGTTTACCATACAAAACTTCAAAAGGGGAAAAGCCTGTTGACTTTACAGGAGCTGAGCGTATTCTGAATAAAGCTATGGGGAGCACTTGGGGCCACTTCAATTGTGTCTCCTGACAAAGCTTAGACATTTGGGCTTTCAAGGTACGATTCATGCGCTCAACTTTCCCTGAACTCTGGGGTCTGTATGCAGTGTGGAGTTTCCATTGTATCTGCAAAGCTTTTGCTAACTGCTGAGTAACTTGGGAGACAAATGAGGGTCCATTATCTGACCCTATTACTGCTGGAATTCCGAATCTGGGGACAATCTCTCTCATTAATACTTTGGTAACCTCTCGGGCTTTCTCAGTTCTGGTTGGGAATGCTTCTACCCACCCAGAGAAAGTACAAACTAATACTAATAGGTAATGGTACCCATTGGCTTTTGGCATTTCGGTGAAATCAACTTGGAGGTTGTGCATGGGGGTCACACCTCTTGACTGAACTCGGGGTGCTGTAATAAGGCCTTGTTGGCATTATTCTTGGCACAAGTTTGACATTGTCGTGCTACTGAAGCTGATATGGTTGTCATCAGAGGGATGTAGAAATGTGGTCTGAGTGCTTTTTCCATAGCACTCTTCCCATAGTGGGTGGCTTCGTGGAAAGCTTTGACAAAGGATGGTCCTAACAGTTCAGGAATTACTATTCGTCCTGGAGGTTGACTGCCCTCTTCTGGTGGCAGCTCAATCCATCCGTCTTTCAATACTCCATTTTCTTTGTCACAATAGTAGTCCAATTCTTGGGTGGTATATCGTGGGGTCCATAGATTCAAAGGTACTGGAAACAATGCTGCTTGCATTGGCATAGCTTGTGGGGCAATTTGTCCTGTCATAGCTGCTTGTCGTGCTGAGGCATCTGCAAATCTATTTCCTCGGGCAACTTCTCCTTTTCCTGCTTGATGTCCTCTGCAATGCATGACAGCTACACGTGTTGGGGCCCATACTGCATCAAGTAACATCAATATTTCGGGACCATATTTGACTGATTTTCCTCCGGATGTGATGAGTCCTCTTTCTTTATAGAGAGCTCCATGGGCATGCAGGGTAGTGAAGGCATATTTGGAATCTGTATATTGTAGCTTCTGGTTCCCACAACGGTTGCCCAAAATATCACCAATCAGAGAATTACTTAGACGGCAGTTGCTTTAGCTCAAAAGACTTTTATTTAGAATAACAAAAGTGATTATAAAATAGCAAACAGCAAATGCCTCTCTAGAGATGGCAGACAGTACTTTCTTTCTCTGTGAAGAGGAAGAAAATACCGCCCACTCTTACATGAAGAATAATTGCCTTATATACATTTCTCTTGTCTCAAATGTCTGTTCAGTAATCCATCATTCATTCTTAAGTGTCAGCAGGAGGACCTCAGGGTTCTGTAACACGTTTTCCCAGGGGAGAATCTCCTTACATGTGTACATCTGGACCTGCACTTAGACTTGCTTATCTATACATGGCCTATGACCTCTATACATCTGGAAATGCTTGGGAATGCTTTTAGGTCTATTTATCTATGTATGGCTTGTGACCTCTGACCCTTCCTGTGTATTTTCTTCTTCTGGCACTAATTGAAACCAGGCAGAGAGCAGGCAGAGAGTATTTTGTGCTCATTTGTTTGAATTCTTTGCTTGACCTGTATATTTCATGTTAGGCCCATTATTCTAGCATACTCCTATGCAGAATATGGTTACCCAGAATTCTCCATAACAGGCCGCATCCATATTCTTATGGCAAGCATATACTCTCATATAGCTATTGTCTTCTTGTCTGTCTTCTTGTCTTCTGTGCCATCCATAATATCATCAGGCAAGGGTGCAGTCATATAAAGATAATATGAAGCCAATATATATAAGCAGACCCAAGGCAGATTTTAAATCAAATTTCCCTACATTCGCCACTTTTTTCTTTTTTTTTGTTGGGGGGGGATAATTAAAATAATCCCACTAAGGGGCGTGAATAACAACCATTTGAGACAAAGATGGATCATTCAAAGGCAATCGTTGGTACTGTTCCCTTGACACAATATACATGGTTTTAGTGCTTTGCGATATCATTCGTTTACAACAGGCAAGTAAAATGGATAAGGTACAACAAGCAATGATTGCAAAACAAGCTATACTTAAAAGCGTAATAAAGAAGGCTTTAAGTCCTACACCTAAACTAGCAAACCATGAAGCAATACTACCCCAAATATTATTAAGTTGAAGTCCCCCTTTAAAATCATCAATATGCAAATCAGAGAGATGCTTTATCTTATTCATGGCATCTAACACAAACACCGTGTGGTTAGCGATTACAGTACAACAGTTCGTAGCATTAATGAAAGTGCATGTTCCGCCTTCAGCGGCCAAAAGCAAATCCAAAGCTTGCCTATTCTGCAGAGTCATTTGTGTATTTTGTTCAAGGGACTCGGCTAGGCGTGATATGGATTCAGTAACAGCTTTCATTTGAATATGCAACAAACATTGCAAACGGCGTACAGCCATACCAAGCTCAGCAGTAAGGGCGGGGGTGGCAAAGGGAATCCAGGCCGTTGCGCTAAGGGCATCCAAACGAGTTTTAGTCATGGGATAAGTGGAATTGATATACTCAAATGAGGCCTGAATGGCATCATCCTCGGCTATAGAGGAATCCCAGGGCATAGCATAAGCTGAGGAGCTACGTTTTAATCTATGCAGGGTGGAGCGAGAAGCAGAATGATGGGTAACATTAAGAGGTATCAAGACAGAAAAAGAAGAAACTTTAACCAAAGCACAGGGTAATAGGGAGAGGTTAATTACCTGATACAGAGTTTCCCCACACAACCAATAATGACCCATTACAGCAAAGAGGTTTGTAGCAGGTGTCCATATGCGACTCATATGATGCCCATCAAACCACTTAACAAAAGATTTTCCCGTGGTAGCTGAGGTAAGATCCCTCCTGAAACTGGACATTGGGAGATAGCAAGAAGTATATGGAGATTCATTCTGAGAACCCGTTGTCAGCACAGCTGAATCATCGTGATAAATGGGACCAACTCCCACATACCAGCGGAAGTCAGCTCCATTAAACACTACCGGGTTTCTTGTAATATTTCTCCAATCATATTTCATATTGGAGGGGTCCATATTACCGGATTGATTATACCACTTTATCATGACAGAATTACTAGCAAAATGAAAGGATCCATTAATAACATTATACGACAGGTTACACCTGTCTGAAAAAGCAATGGATACATTTGTTATTAAACATAGATCAAATATCATATTCGGGTCAGCATATACACACAAATGGTCATGTATCATATTCATTGCATGCCACGTCTGGGAACAATTAAAAGTCTCATAACAACTGGCAGAAAAATTATTATTATCTACACAAACAAGCTGTCCTGCATACTCATTTAAGGGAACCTTTGAAACATGTACTGGAGCATATGATACACCCTTTGGTAAAGGGGTACAAATAATGCAGTCTGTAATGTTCATCAGGGAAACAATGTGTAATACTGATTGCTTCCACAAGTTCAGAGAGCCTTCAGGTAAAGCTCGGGGTGCTCGAGATATCGTCTGGTTAGTCTGGTTCCATCCATGAAGAAGCAAAGCTAGCTGTCCATCTGGATGTAAACACTCAATAAGGAGGACGATTATGACAGAGATTCCCAGAAAAAAGCACAAGGACGCCCATGGAGTAGGCTTGACAGCGATCATCTTTGGTACTAATAACATAGCACTGTTGTGAGAACACTGAGTTCTGTAGGAAAATAAAACTGATTAATCAGATGGGACAGCTGGAGACGCTTTTAGATGGCTGACATGCACCCAAGTATCAGTATCATTCAGTCTTGCAGCAAAAGGGGAAGCAGCAGTGACAACGTGGGGTCCTGAAAAGGTTGGGCAGTCCCAGGATGCACGAACACAATTTCTTTTATAGACAGTGGACCCTACAGGGAAACAAGGTAATAAGGATGGACTGGACACAGACTGTGTGGCTGCTACACGGTCAGCAATTTCTTGAAGCGCAATCCGGAGTCCTGCAAGGTAAGCAGAAAGACTATCATGAATCGGAACCTGGGACTGCGATAAATTAGTTGTGCGCATACGCCGGCCAGTGGCCATTTCATGAGGTGTCAGATGTAATCGCTTGATCGGGCTATTACGCAGCTGAAATAAGCACATTGGTAATGCTTGTAGCCAGGTCATATGACCAGAAGCACAAATTTTTCTGAGTTGAGTTTTCAAAATGCCATTACATCGTTCAACAAGACCATTGGAAGTAGGTTTATACACAGAAACATACTTCCACTGAACAGGAAGATGCTGGGTGAGTGCAGTTACAAGAGCATTACGAAAGTGAGAGCCATTGTCAGAATATATGACTTTAGGAATGCCAAATCGGGGAATTATTTGTGTTAACAAAACCTCTACTACTTCTTCAGCAGTCTCTCTATTGCAGGGGAAGGCCTCAATCCATTTAGACCAAGGGCAAACCCACACTAAAAGATACCGCTTCTGAGCACATCTGTGGATCATGTCAGTAAAATCTACATACCAGGATTCAAAAGGACCACTTAGAACCGGGAGATGACCTTTGGCTATGGGTTTTCCTCCTGGCTGAGAATTCAGGATACACACAGGACATTTAGCTACTAGTTCCTGAATGCGATTTTTCATGTGTGGACACCAAAAAATGTCCTCAAGCATGCTGTAGACATTTGCAGTACTAGAATGATAGATATCGTGTATGAGATCTGTAAGGCGTTTTAGTGCCACATAACAGATACAAAGTTTTCCTGATGGATGTACCCACATTTTCTTAATTTGGGAACAACCTAGTCTCTCCCAATTTCCTATCTCATGAGAAACAGCATCTTTCTGATAATCAGCAAGGTCAGGTACTAAATAGATCTGTGATCTGGTAACAGGCAAGGTCAGGGAAGCATTACTAGTTACTTCTTTGGCTAACTGATCTGCCAGGGCATTGCCCATCTGGCGGAAAGAGTCTCCCTGTGTATGTCCAGGAACCCATTCACAGCACAGAAACAGATTGTTGATTCTGCGTTTCTCTAAACACTCATAAATTTGATGTATCTCGTCAAGATGTGAAATTGAGCTGGCTGAGGAAGTGATAAAACCTCTTTGTGACCATTTCTGGTGAAGTGCTGTCAGTACTTGTGCTGCATATTGGGAGTCAGTGAATATAATAATGTTCTGTCTCTCCTGATGCAGTAAGACTGCCAAAATTGCACAGAGTTCTGCACCTTGAGCACTATAAACACTCGGCAACTGATATTGCAATACATCTAGAATGTCTCCAGAAGGAGATATTTGTACTGCACTGAAACCAGAACATAGTAACGTCTCAGAACCGTCAGTGAACCAGACTTTAGAATTGACAGGCATTTCGTGAAGAGACAGAATATTATCTGCAAAAGAAAAAATGGGGATCTTATCTTCTTCCTCTCCACTAATGACAGAAACTAAATTTTGTAGGTAGCCAAAAGGGTGACTTGCAGGGAATGGCTTAATGAGAATGTGACTCCGTAGCAGAGTAGCACAAAGCTGGTGCACCCGATATGGGGTAAAGTGGAGAGTATTACTGCATAACAATGCCTCTACATCACCGGAGCAATACACAGTGAGTCGCAAGGGATGAAAGGTGTTATAGGTCTTCCTGACTGCCTCACCAGTGGCTACTAACCCTCTCTCAACATCAGGCAAAACTATTTCTGTAACAGAAAAAGATCCTGACAAGTAGGACACAATTTTACCATCATCCTGATAAATCACAGCTGCCCACGTGTGATGTCCGTGAAAGCTAATGAGAAACATCTCCTTTGAATAGTCAGGAAGACAAATACTTGGTGTGTACGAGACATCAGTCAAAAGAGATTGAAGCAAAATCTGGTCAGGAGCTGACAGGCTGATAACAGTCGACCCCTTAGCCCCCCCTTTTAAATATTTGCGAAAGGGATGTGTGCGCTGACTATGACCTGGGATCCAATTCCGGCAGAAATTTATCATGCCGAGCAGAGATCGCAATTGCTTTACAGTGGTAGGCATCTGTAATTGCAAGCAGTGTTGTTTAGTTTTCTCTGTCAGAGACAGCATTCCATCTCCTACTAGGAAACCCAGAAAAGTGACTTCAGTTTGGCAGATCTGTGCCTTGGCCATGTTAATCTGGTATCCACTTTCCAAAAGATAACAAACAAGTTTATCTGTGAGGGCCAGATTTGTTGCAGCCTCAGCTGTGGAAAGCAGTAAGTCATCTACATACTGTAACAAAGACACATTGCTGGGCAGCTCTGCCCTGAATGATTGCAAATCAGCAACTAGTGCTTGAGAGAATATGGAAGGACTTTCCACATATCCTTGGGGTAACCTGGTCCACTGATAATGCTGACCCTCAAAAATAAATGCCAGAAACTGCCGGGATGTGGATTCAACTTCTATCCCAAAAAAGGCATGGGAAAGGTCCAGAACAGTATGATATTTGTACAGAGTAGTCGTTGTCAGCAATGTGGCAGGGTTTGAGACTACTGGAAACTGTGGTTCAATAACACTGTTAAGTGCACGTAAGTCATGAACTATTCTCCACTTCCCATTAGGCTTTTTCACAGGGAATAGTGGGGTGTTATATGGGGAATTACTGAGTTCAATAATTCCATGCTGTAACAGCTCCTGAATCTCCTGGCGAGATCCCTGCAGGGCCTCCGGTTGGAGGGGATACTGCGGAATCTTTGGTGGTTTACAGCCAGGCTTAATACGAATGGTTACAGGCAGATGTGATTTAACTCGGCCATAAGGGCTGAGTAGCAGTGACCGCTCAGGGCCTTTTTCTCCCAGCGGACCATACGTGAATTCAACCTGTAATTTCACCAGTAAGTCCCTACCCATCAAATTTACTGGGCAATATGGGGCAAACAGAAAAGAATGAGAAATCTGCTGATCTCCTATTCTTAAACAAATGGGTGTAGTTAGATAAGATGTAAGGGGTCTACCATCAAAACCAGTGGTAGTCATTTTCTTTCTACTAAGCTGGCATCTCTGTGGTAAAGCAATTAATACAGAGGACGTGGCTCCTGTATCAAGTAACATTTCTGTGGGCTCATCATTAAGATATACTGTGATCAGAGGTTCCTGATATGTGAGCCTCGCCTGTAAGATATAGATTCCCAGTCATTGTTGGGGTGGGGGTCCAGAATTCTGGGGAGGTGTCCACAAGGGAAAACGCCTCCTATCAAAGTTCTCATTTCTGCGCTGAGCACGGCATGAGCGCTGAAAATGACCGTAACCACCACAGTTCCAACACTGTGGGGCAGGAGTGCGGTTATTTTGTTGGTAAGAGGGACCTCGACGCTGTGGCTGAGGATAACGGGGTCGTTGGGCTCCGTTATAGTAAATGCGCTCCTTATCTCTATCCCATACCTCATCACAGGGGTCTGGAACATCATCCTCATAAGGATCCAAATATTCCATGTCATCAATTTTCTCCTGCTGTTCCCTAATTTTTTGTTTTAGTTGTCTAATAAGTTCATTATTAGATTTATCAAGATGTAATTTGGTGGTGGATTGGGGATCTTTAATTTCTTGTAACCCTTTAAGTTGAAGGTGTAACAAGCGTGCTTGGGCCTGTTTCAAATCCTTCTCAGGTTTCAAAGTGTCCTCCTCTAAAGATCGAATATAATGCAAAATATGGGCCTGTTGTTTAGGCCATGGCTCAGACTCCAAGGCTACTATAGACTTTAATTTTGCAGTTACGGATGGGGGTAATGTATTACACAAAGTCTGGAAAAATACAGGTCTCATACAAACATCATCGTATGGTACCCCCATTTGTGCTTCCCATAAATCTTGAAATCGTACAAGGTATGCACTGATATCTTCACCTATTTGGAATCTCATAGTAGTGAGAGGAGCCAAACTGCGCTGAGTAGGGTACATCTCCCTGAGGGAGTCCCAAATACGAGGACGAAACTCGTTGAAGGAAGAACCATCATAAGTGTTAACTGTGACCTTCACCTGGCCTAAATCGGCATTGGCGAACACTTGATTTGTCGCACTATTTCCCAGAATTTTGGCCAATAAAGCTTTGATATCTCCCAAAGCCAAATGATATCCAGCCGTAATTCTTTCAAATTTTTGAATCCATGTCTCTCCTCCTCTACTAAGTGGAGGGAGACTACTGGCTATATTAGTCATATCAGTAAAACTCCATGGGATATATTTAGATTTGCCTTCATTTGTATAGATTACTGGAAACAGAAGCTGTTTATTAGCGTCCTGATTCTCATACTTCTCCCAAACCCTCAGACCTGCCTCCATATAGGCAGAATCCCAGTTAGGGTCTCCCGCTCCTCCGCGAATGCAGAGTCGGGCGGTGTTAAGGTGTACAGTTTCTAGTGATCCATTAGGGGGCCACTGTAACATCTGAGGCTGGTTGGCTCTTGTCCAACCGTACATGTTGGAGGACCATCGGTAAACATAATAACCATTGCCATCCTCCTGCTCTGTAATAAAAGTAAGGATACAGGGTTGTGGAGCTCGAAGAGCTTTACCACCTTTCACGACTCCACAAATCACTGTAAGTGCACTTTTTGTCTTTTCGTCATCTACTTCCTCCTCTACCTTCTCCTCTTCTTCCTCTTCTATAATCGTCTTAAGACGTTTTTCCCTATCTGTCAGGTCTAACTCCCATCTTCTAAGATTCTCAGTAATTTTTCCCTCAGATTGCTTTAAAGCTTGAGCCTGACTTTCTAAATCTTCATGTTCTGCTGTTAATTGCTGTTTCAACTCTTCTAATCTTGCCTGTGCCTCAGCATATGCACTGGGATCTGGGGCAGGGGTGGCTTTTAAGTTAACATGACCCTCAATCTTTGCCCAAGCTCCCTCAGTGTCCAAGAGTTTATGCAGGACCTGTTCTGGGGGTATAGAGGCTGCTGGGTGAGAAGTCGGTTCTGACTTGGGCTGGAAAACAGGGTCGGAATAGCCTATGGCTGCCATAGCTTTACTTTCGGCTGCCCAATAAGAAGGTGGGGGCACAGGGGCAGATGGCGAAAGCTCTGGACCAGCTTGCATCCACAGGGAAATATGTCGCAAATGTTCCAATTGGGCTTTGCCACATTTGTTAAATAAAATATGATCCCTAATTTTGGTCAAAATGAGCGGATCAAACGACCCCCCTGCTGGCCAGGCAAGAGAGGGTGTTTTTTTTTCGTCCATTTTTCCCATTGTTTAGAACAATTTTTTATTGAAGCCTCCAATAGGGGGTTCTGTTTAACAAGGCTATCTATGGGATTAGGACCGGGCTCAGTTCCTTTCTCAGTATTTTCTTCCTGTTTAGATTTTCTTTTAAACATTTCCCTAGCTGTCCCTTCTCTATAGGCTATGTAGACCTGGTGTTTTCACTGTTCAGGGACAGGGGCAATTAACGTCGCCTTTTACCAATAGCAAATTGAACCTCCTTATATACAGAGGCGTGCGCAATTTCGCTTTTAGGTAGCAATCCAAACCTCGTAATTAACAGAGGAGCGAAATTAAAAAATCCAGGATTTATACACACTTACAATACTTATGCTTCATCTAAATCCAGCCAATCTCCTCGCGGAGGTATGAAAACGTGGATAAAGACACACATTCGCTTCATATCAATGATATGTACAGTCTCAAGCGTACATCAATCAATCCCGGAAAGACAGAGACCTAATGTCTGGGCAAAACTTTCAAACTTTCTTTCCCTACCATTACAATTAAATGCAAAGACAATCTAACGATTTGCTACATAACAAAACATGAAACACATAAAATACATATGCATATGTGTAAATTTGGTACTCACCCACCAATTGAACCTGGGTAAATCTTCCGTCTTTGTTTGTAGACAGGAAAAACAAAACTCACCCACTGGAGTCGTCCTAGGGTATCAAAATCTCTCTCGACGTCACTCAGAGCGGTATTCCCATCTTCTGTACCAGCAGAAGGAATCCTCTTAAGGTATTCTCATCCCCTGTTTTTTTATTTTAATCTACTGTGAAAAACAGGAGGTAGTCCCTCTGACAAGTAAAACTACAAGTCAAAACTGCAGTCAGAGGAGTCCTTGGGCAATTTGGAAGGGAAAAAAATTTAGAGGGTGTTCGGCACCAATTATTGTAGCTTCTGGTTCCCACAACGGTTGCCCAAAATATCACCAATCAGAGAATTACTTAGACGGCAGTTGCTTTAGCTCAAAAGACTTTTATTTAGAATAACAAAAGTGATTATAAAATAGCAAACAGCAAATGCCTCTCTAGAGATGGCAGACAGTACTTTCTTTCTCTGTGAAGAGGAAGAAAATACCGCCCACTCTTACATGAAGAATAATTGCCTTATATACATTTCTCTTGTCTCAAATGTCTGTTCAGTAATCCATCATTCATTCTTAAGTGTCAGCAGGAGGACCTCAGGGTTCTGTAACACGTTTCCCAGGGGAGAATCTCCTTACATGTGTACATCTGGACCTGCACTTAGACTTGCTTATCTATACATGGCCTATGACCTCTATACATCTGGAAATGCTTGGGAATGCTTTTAGGTCTATTTATCTATGTATGGCTTGTGACCTCTGACCCTTCCTGTGTATTTTCTTCTTCTGGCACTAATTGAAACCAGGCAGAGAGCAGGCAGAGAGTATTTTGTGCTCATTTGTTTGAATTCTTTGCTTGACCTGTATATTTCATGTTAGGCCCATTATTCTAGCATACTCCTATGCAGAATATGGTTACCCAGAATTCTCCATAACAGGCCGCATCCATATTCTTATGGCAAGCATATACTCTCATATAGCTATTGTCTTCTTGTCTGTCTTCTTGTCTTCTGTGCCATCCATAATATCATCAGGCAAGGGTGCAGTCATATAAAGATAATATGAAGCCAATATATATATAAGCAGACCCAAGGCAGATTTTAAATCAAATTTCCCTACAATATACATTCAGTATAAGTTTTTCTCCTAACAACAATGCTCTGGTAAGTGCTATCAATTCGGCTTTCTGGGCTGATGTGCCTGAGGCTAGGGCTGATGATTCAACTACTTCGTGTTGAGTGACGACTGCATATCCGGCACAGCGTCGTCCATCAAGGATGAGACTGCTCCCATCAACATAATAGGTTTGGTCAGGATTGTCTATGGGCACATCTGTCAAGTCGGGTCGGCTGGAGAACACAGTCTCCATGACTTCGATACAGTCATGTTCTGGGAGTTCTTCACTGATGGGTATCAAGGTGGCTGGATTCAGGGCGTGGCTCACTTCAAGTTGTATCTGTGGGTTTTCACATAACATGCTCTGGTACTTCAACATTCGGGAATTGGTGAGCCAATAATTTGCTTTTTGTTCCATAAGGGCAAGGACTGCATGTGGCACAGTGACTCGTATGTTCTGTCCTAGTGTGAGTTTGTCTGCTTCACTCACTAGTAGCGCTGTAGCTGCAACTGCTCTCAAGCAAGGTGGCCATCCTTTGGCCACAGGGTCCAATTGTTTCGATAGGTAGGCTACAGGTCGTTCCCAATTTCCCAATTTCTGAGTCAACATGCCTAAGGCATTTCCCTGTGCTTCATGTACAAACAAGTGGAAAGGTTTGTGGACATCTGGTAGTCCAAGTGCTGGTGATGACATCAATTCTTCTTTTAACTTTTGGAAGGCTGTATCCTGCTCAAGTCCCCACTCCAGTGGCAACTTTTCTTCTCCTTTTGTGACTTCATACAATGGTTTGGCAATTTGGGCAAAGTTGGGTATCCAAATTCGGCAATATCCTGCCGCTCCCAGAAAGGCTCTGACTTGCTTTCTGGTTGTTGGAGTTGGAATTCTACATACTGCTTCTTTTCTTTCTCTGCCTAATCTTCTGCTTCCTTGGGTGATACGAAAACCCAAGTATTTCACTTCTTTTTGGCATAGCTGTGCTTTGGCTCTGGAAACTTTGTATCCAGCTTCCTCTAGTAACTGCAAGAGATCTTTAGTGGCTAGTATACATTCACTTTCTGATACGGCAGCTATCAACAGATCATCCACGTATTGGAGAAGCACTCTCTTCCCCGGGGCTACTGGATAGCTTGAAAGGTCTTGATTCAGTGCGGCACTAAAGATGGTAGGCGAATTCTTGAATCCTTGGGGTAATCTTGTCCAGGTAAGTTGGCCCCCTCTTCCAGAGATGGGGTCCTGCCATTCGAATGCAAACAATATTTGGCTTACAGGGGCTAATCTTATGCAAAAGAATGCATCTTTCAAATCCAGTACAGTGAAATGGGTAGCTTCAGCAGGTATCAGTCCTAGGAGGGTGTAAGGATTGGGTACGACTGGATGTATGGTCTCAGCTGCATCATTTACTCTTCTCAAATCTTGCACTGGGCGATAATCATCTGTCCCAGGCTTCTTTACTGGCAAAAGGGGAGTGTTCCATGGGGATTGGCATACTTTTAGTAGGCCATACTCAAGCAATCTTTGTAGGTGGCGATGGATGCCTTCAATTGCGGCTCTTGGGAGAGGGTACTGTTTGACGTGCACTGGTGTAGCACTAGGCTTGAGGGTTACAATCACTGGAGCTATATGTTTGGCTAGGCCTGGGGGGCTTCCTTCTGCCCATACTCCAGGTGGTGCATCAATACTTTTCAAAGTTTGTTCAAAATAGGTGTCTTGGACAGAATCATCAATGTAATACCTCCATTCTTCTTCTCGGGGAACTGTCAGCAGCATTACTCCTGCTGACTTGGCTTGGGAATTTACTGTCATTTGCATTTCTCCTTGCTCAGAGAAAGATATCTGTGCTTGAAGCTTGGCTAGCATATCTCGTCCCAGTAGTGGCACTGGACATTCGGGCATGTAAAGGAATTGATGAGTTACTTGCTGTCCTCCCAGACTGCATATTCGGTTTTGAAGAAAAGACTTTGTGGCTTTGGCACCAGTTGCTCCTATGATAGTGACTGCTTTTGTAGTGAATGGGGCTATCTTTTTGTCTATTACTGAATGTTGTGCTCCAGTATCAACCATAAAGTCCATAATTTGGTCTCCTATTTGTATTCCGACCATAGGCTCCTGGAGACCTAAAGCAAACTTGGAGCCCGGTCTGTCCTAATCCACGTCATTCTCATCATGGGCTGGTGTGGCCAATGCTTGAATGGTTCCTCCTCTCTCTCGCTGGAATTGTTCTCGATTGGCTCCTCCTCGGCTTCGGGGATAGCTTCGCCTTTCTTCTCGCCACTGATGGCTGCTGTCGTCATCATGCTGGGCGTCTTCGAGTTGCGGGCACGTATCTCTCCAATGTCCTTCCTCTCTGCAATAGGCGCATTGGTTCACGCCTAGTCTCTGGGTCCGGCCTCCGCCTTGACCCCGCCCTCTTCCTCTGCTCCTTCGACTAGGGACACCTCCCCTTTTCTGTTCCACTATGGCCGCAGCCAAAAAATCAGCTTTCTTCTTCATCTTTCTATCACATTCTCTCTGTCTTTCAGTATCACGATTCACATACACTTTATGTTTTTTGACTGTGCACCCTTGTTGTATGTAAACCGCACTGATAACAAATAGCGCGGTATATAAAAGCTGTTAAATAAAATAAATAAATAAAAATAAATGAGCGACTTCCAATAACTGTGTTGCATTCATGCCCGCAAACCCTTCTAACTTCTGTAATTTGCGTCTAATGTCTGGTTGAGACTGGTTTACAAAAGCAGAATTCACCATACATAAACTTCCTGGTGCCTCGGGATCATAGGGAGTATACATTCTGTAAGCTTCAATTAATCTCTCATAAAAATCTGCTGGGCTCTCATCTATCCCTTGGATAACTCCTGTAACTTTGGAAAGGTTCATAGCTTTCTGGCCCCCCCTTTTCAGGCCTTGTAAAAAGCCTTGGCGAAAACGGGCTAGGGCTGTGGATCCTTCATCTGTATTTGGATCCCATTGGGGGTCTTCATTCGGGAATTCTCTCTGAGCTGCTTCCCTACGGTCTATTATATTCTGCCCCTGTGCCGGAGCTGCAGGGTTTTCTGCCATCCATTCAATAGCTGCTTTTCTAATTCTTGCTCGTTCTTCTGTAGTGAATAGGGTGGTCAGGAGCTGACGGCAATCTCGCCAAGTGGGTTGGTGAGTTTCCATAATACTAGTTACTAATTCTGTCAGCTCCTGGGGCTTACTAGTATAGGAGGCATAATGCGACCTCCAATTTAATAAATCAGTTGTAGAGAAAGGGATATACACATAAGTTAGGGGTCCCGCTACCACTTCATCATTATCATTCTTTACGGACACTCCCGGGACTTGCCGTAAGGGAAACAGTTTAGCTGCTATGGGTGTCTTTTGGGATCTAAGGGTTATTGTCGTTGCCTTTGCAGGAGTCACTTTCTTTTTCTCAACAGGTTTTGCTTTGGGTTTCTCTGTCACTGGCGTGCTAGTGCTAGTGCTGGCTTTCTCAATTATTTGTACACTTTCCTCATCTGGGGGATTCTCTCTTTCTCCTTCTTCAGTCTCTACTTCTGACTCGCTTTTTAGGTCCTCCTCTTCTTTTCCCGCTAATTCTTCCTCTTTCTCTTCTCCAGGAGGGGGATCAGGGGTTGGGTCCCGCCTCGGCTCTGGCCGTCTCTGGGTTTCTGGGGCAGGACGCCGGGCTACTCTTACTGGACCTGGGGTTTGGGGCTGCCTGAGAATTATTTCTGGGGAATCAGGATCTGCCAGGATGGGCTTCTTCCTGGCTTTCTTATCCTGCTCTTTCATTCTAGGCTGTTCCGTTTTCTGTCTAGAATCTGCTTTAGCTAACATTATTCTGCACTGTTCCTCATAACAGCGCTGCGCCCAGGGGGCGGATCTTCACAAATACTTAACCAGGAATCTATATAGGGGTACTGGTCGGGGTGCGCTATCCGCACTCTACGGTGTATTGACTGAATAATCTCTACTTTGAACGTTCCCTCTCGGGGCCAGATGGGGTCTAGATCGGGCCACTCCCTAGTACACAAAATTTGCAAACGGGCTGCTGTCATTTTAATACCATAATCTCCTGAATATCCCTCTTTAAAATGTGCGATCATACATTCTAATGGAGTGTTTCTAGTAGACCCCGCCCCTCCCATTTCGATGTGTGCGCGCAACAACAGACAGAAGGGAAAAGGAGGGCGGACCGTGGGTAAGGGGTCCTCACGGCCCTGGAAACGTATAAGGAGTACAAATAACGAGACAAGACGACAATCGCTTCCCCCTTTTCGCGACCTGAACGCGGTCGCCCGGTCAGGAAATGCGCTACTCAGGGGTCCGCCTTCACTTGGTCCGTGCTGCCAGACCTCTCATTCACACTTCGTTCACACAATCATGCTAGCAACGTATCCCAGAATGCATTCGTTTCTATCTGTTCTGACTAGTCTTTTCCAATTTCCCAATTACAAAAAGGATGGGGGTTTCACCCGACGAATTCCCATGCGGGGTTACTCGGCCCTTCCTTGAGAGGTGATCATGCTCTCTTACCAATTCCCAATATCTCGAGATTACAAATTCCAAAGTTCCAAGTTCCAATGGCAGTACTGCGCTTTCTATTTCTGTCTAGACCCAAAATCAAAACTATACTCACCGGATCCGGTCCTCAAACTTCCCAAGCAGGCGCATGAGTTGGACCTCGGACTCCCCTCACTCGGGTTCGAGGCGTTGACTCCAGCCGGGCTCGTCACCCGCCGAGGTCCGACCAGCTCCCTCCGATACAAGGGACCGGTGGCGCCAGGGAGCAGCCCTCGTCGGAAGGGCGCGATC
Source organism: Ichthyophis bannanicus (assembly GCA_033557465.1). Lineage (NCBI taxonomy): Eukaryota > Metazoa > Chordata > Amphibia > Gymnophiona > Ichthyophiidae > Ichthyophis > Ichthyophis bannanicus. The sequence continues at coordinate 31,816,986 of CM066034.1, read as the reverse complement.
CCGGCAGGACCAAGCCTATAGAGGCGGAAAGTCGTGGTATATTGCCCTATATACACTTTGATTCCACAACTTCCCGGCCAACGCACCAAGGAATATGTAGCAGCAAAGCGCAGACAAACCAATAATACCAGGAGTCTGTTCAGAAGGTCCAAATCATTTATTTGTGCACAAGTCTCGAACCAATCAATTTCAAAATGGCTGAGCAAAGTTTTCAAGCATTACAACAACTTTTATAGACTTCTGTTCCATTCTAGGTATAGAAAAACATTTCATTGGTCCCGGTAACCTCCCGTACCTCTTCTATTGGTCCCGGTACTGATATTTATCCAGTTATGTCCCTCCAGTGGGCATGACACCTGCATACCCCCCTTCTAGTCCCAATTACAATGGTCAGTTCATCAACTTGTTACTTTCACACTTTCAAGGTTATAGAACCAATTTGTACGTGCAGAGGAGCTGGGCTCTGCAACTCATCTGTCAGCACTCCCAATTATTTCTTTGCAGATGTACTTTTTCTTATCAGTAACTTTTAAACATGTTTTTCTGTATTTTTCCATCTTTCAATACTGCAGTTCTGCTTACCTAAGCTAATTCAATACTTCTACTGAGTTCTATCTTACAATAGCAGCATATTGGGGGATGTGCAATCCTATATGCCTCTCCACAGGCCTCATTTACAGGTCAAGCTAGCCATGCTGGCCTGCTTATGTTCGGACACTGTGGGTCACAGGCCTGCACCTGCCACAGTATCATACCAGAGTATTGCATTAAGTTCAAGGCAAAGTGACATTCAGGTACAGAAGGCCCACAATTTTGTACCTGAGGCAATGGAGGGTTAAGGACTTGCCCAAGGTCACTAAAGTGCAAGGGTACTGGGCGTCTTAGGCTAATCTATAGTCCTGTCCCCTTCCCCTCCGCCCACCCCCAATTATCTTTTAGGCCTCTAGTCTACACCCTCCCCCCCCCAAAAAAAAAAAAAAATTGTTATCTTTATTTTTATTAGCAAGAGGAATACCAATACACATGGCCAAAGTATAAATATTAATTAGTTACTCCAAGCATAAAATATATTCATGAAACCCATGACAAATCATATGGTGATGGTGACCCAAACACCTCCCTCCTCAGAGAGTTCCTATAAAAACACATAAGTGGACATCATACTTTTAAATGTTAAACTCTGGGGCCCTTCTACTAAAGTGCATTAGGGATTTTCACCTGATGTGTGTCACAAAAAGCATGCATTACATTTGAAACCTCCACAAAACTGCCAGGGGCATGTCTAGCTTGCTCCCTACAGTTAACACAAAAATGACACAAGCCACTATTACTGCTTGTGCTCTTAACTCGACCTATTGAGGTGGTGTTAGGTGCACCTGCACTAATGGCAACATTGACAGCACACAATATGCCCCACCTCCCATGCTGAAGATTTTATAAGTATCATATCCAGTGGCGTAAATTCTGCCCAAGCAGTCCAGAGCCCAAGGAGGAAAGGGTCCCACTTGCAGCTTCTCCCAGATAAGAACATAAGATATACCATACTTGGTCAGAACAAAAGTCCATCAGCAGCAAGTGGTCAGAACAAAAGTCCTACCCACAGAAAAGAACAATTAAATAAACTAAAGATTCCGAAGGACTTCATAAAAGCACATAAATTAACCAATAATAGAGCCTTCTCTCATATAGCTCCCACTATCTGGAATTCCGTACCAGAGGATCTACGATCTCTAACAGAGATCATGGAATTCCGCAAAAAATTAAAAACATATCTATTCACCAAACACTATAACACCATGGAAAACCTTACACTCAACTTAGATAAAGGCTAAACAAGTAACTGACCACATAAAGCACAAACCTTCCACATAAATAGACCTCACACATAGCGCAAATGAAAAGACTTTCCAATCTCTTATGCCCTAATACCTTCCTCTTGTATATAGTTGTATCTGTTATGTACTATATTATGTACGTAGACACCACATTCTGTTAGTTAATTGTTTTAACACAGTTCCAGTTTAAAATCACTGTTTAATTTTCCTAGACTTAAGTTTGTTTAATTTATGATACTTTAAGACGTTCTATGTATATTTAAGATGTTCTATGTAAAACAAACTTCGATTTGTTAATTGTTGTTATTTGTACACCGCAACTGATTTCTGGAAGATGCGGTATAAAAATGAGTGTTAAATAAAAATAAAATAAAATAAATCATAGAAATATAGAAAATAACGGCAGAAAAAGACCACATGGCCTATCTAGCCTGCCCTTCCATATCCACTACAATAGTCTCTTTTTATCCTTTAGAGCTCTTCTGTGCTTGTCCCATGCTTTCTTCAATTCAGATACCATCCTCGTCTCCCCTACCTCCACTGGCAGACTGTTCCATGCATCTACCACTCTTTCAGTAAATAAATATTTCCACATATTACTCCGTGTTTATCTCCTTTCACTCTCAATCTATGTCCCCTCATAGCAGAGCTTGCTTTTCAATCGAAAGAGGCTCTCCTCCTGTGCATTTATACCATGGAAGTATTTAAATGTTTCTAACATATCTCCTCTATCCCGCCTTTCCTCTAATGTATACATAGTAACATAGTAAATGACGGCAGATAAAGACCAGTATGGTCCATCTAGTCTGCCCAGTAAGATAGCAGGAGTAAGATGGCAGGAGTAGGTGCAGCTCTCCCCATGTCTTTGTTTAGGGGCACACCTGCCACTCTGTGCAGGCCACCCCCTCCCCCCCCCCATGTCTTTGTTTAGGGGTGAACCCACCGCTCCATGTACGACACCCCTATTTGTTGAGAAACTAGATGGTTCAGTTTATTTTTGATTTTATCCTGTTGCTGTAAAGGGATCCACTGTATCTGTCCCAGGCCATTTTGAATTCCGTCACCGTGTTTGCCCCCACCACTTCCATCGGGAGGACATCCCAAGCATCCACCACCCTTTCAGTGAAGAAGTATTTCCTGACATTGCCTTTCAATTTACCACATTGCAGCTTCATGTTATGCCCTCTAGTTTTACAGCTTCCCCGTCTTTGGAAGAGGTTTGTTTGTTCATTATTTCTCTTTACATATTTAAAGGTCTGAATCATATCTCCCCTATCTCTCCTCTCCTCCAGAGTGTACATATTTAGGTCTTCAAGTCTCTTCTCATAAGGCTTCTGACGCAGGCTCCAAATCATTTTAGTCGCCTTCCTCTGAACAGCTTCCATTCTTTTTACATCCTTTGCAAGATATGGTCTCCAAAACTGAACACAGTATTCCAAGTGAGGCCTCACCAGTGACTTATATACAGTGGCATTAGTACCTCTTTCTTTCTGCTGGTAATTCCTCTTTGTATGCAGCCCAACATCCTACTGGCTTTTGCCACTGCCTTGTTGCACTGTTTTGCCACCTTGAGATCTACAGAAATAATCACACCAAGGTCTTTCTCCTGATCCGTGCACACCAACCTCTCACCCCCCATAGTGTACATTTCCCTTGGATTTCTGCTACCCAAGTGCATGACATTGCACTTCTTTGCATTAAATCTTAATTGCCAAGCATTAGACCATTCTTCCAGCTTTTGTAGATCTTTCCTCATGTTAATCACTCCCTCGGGGGAGTCCACTCTGTTGCAAATTTTCGTGTCATCTGCAAAAAGACAGACTTTTCCATTCAGTCCTTCAGCAATATCACTCACAAATACATTGAACAGTGCCGGGCCCAGGAACGAACCCTGGGGCACCCCACTAATCATCTTCCTTTCATCCGAGTGAGCTCCTTTTACCATCACCTTCTGTCGTCTGTCAGTCAACCAATTTCTGATCCAGTTTACCACCTTGGGACCCATCCCCAAACTACTGAGTTTATTGATAAGCCTCCTATGAGGGACAGTATCAAAGGTTTTGCTGAAATCCAGGTAGATGACATCCATCACATGCCCCTGATCAGTTCTCTGGTCACTCAGTCAAAGAACTCAATCAGATTTGTTTGACAAGATCATCCTTTGGTAAAACCATGTTGCCTCGGATCTTGCAACCTGTTGGCTTTGAGAAAGTCCACTACTCGCTCTTTCAGGAGAGCCTCCATTACTTTTCCCGCCACCGAGGTAAGGCTCAAGGGCCTGTAGTTTGACACTTCTTCCCTGTCACCACTTTTGTGTAGAGGTACGACGTCAGCCATTCTCCAGTCCTGAGGAACCTCTCCTGTTTCCAAGGATCTGTTGAAAGCATCCTTTAACGGCCCTGCAAGAACCTCTCTAAGCTCTTTCAGTATCCTGGGATGTATCCCATCCGGTCCCATAGCCTTGTCCACTTTCAGTTTTGCAAGTTGTCCTAACTAACACATCATCTTCTGTGAATGGTGTGGTATCTACTTCATTCCCATTTTTGTATTTAGGAGTCACAGCTGGTCCATCTCCAGGATTTTCCTTAGTAAAAACAGAGCAGAAGTATTTGTTTAGCAATTTAGCTTTTTCAATGTCACTTTCCACGAGTCCGTTCCCAGCACTTCTGAGTCCTGCAATTCCACCTCTGATCTCCTTCCTTTCCCGAATTTACCTGAAGAAAGTTTTGTCGCCACACTTCACATCTTTAGCCATCTTTTCCACGGCCTTTGATTTTGCTATCCTTATTTCTCTCTTTGTCTCTTTGAGTTTGATCCTGTATTAATTTCTGTGTTCCTCTGTTTGCAAGCTTTAGAATTTTGTGAAAGCTGTGTTTTTTGCCTTTATTTGAGCTGCCACTTCTTTGGAAAAGCAAATAGGTTTCCTTCTCCTCTTCCTTTTATTTCCTTTTCTTACATATTTATCTGTTGCCCCTTTTATTGCCACCTTTAGTTTAGCCCATTGCAATTCCACTTCCCTTATCCCCTTCCACCCTGCCAACTCCTCCTTTAGGTACTCGGCCATTTTATTGAAGTCAGTGTTTTTGAAGTTTAGGACTTTGAGCTTGCTATGATTGGCGTGCACCTTGGCTTTTATCTCAAACCACACCGTGTGATGATCGCTGCTGCTCACAGGGGCACCCACCCAGACATTTGACACGCTATCACCGTTGGTGAGCACTAAATCCAGCATTGAGCTTTCCCTTGTTGGTTCCATCACCATTTGTCTAAGTAACGCATCTTGGAGAGCATCCACAATTTTTTTGCTTCTTTCCGGATTTGCAGAAGGAGTAATCCAATCCACATCGGGTAGATTAAAGTCACCCAATATGATCGCTTCCCCCTTTGTGTCTATCTTGGCAATATCTATAATCAATTCGTTATCTATCTCTTCAATTTGTGTCGGAGGTCTGTAGACTACAGCAGTATGGATGACAGTGCCATCTCCTCTTTCCAACACAATCCAGAGCACTTCTTCTTTTCCCCATGCCCCCTGCATTTCAGTTGCTTTTGACATACAAGGCTACTCCTCCTCCTTTTCCATTTTCTTTGTCTCTTCTGAATAGATTATAGCCAGGTATGGCTATATCCCGATCATGCGATTCATTATACCATGTTTCTGTAATGGCCACAATGTCCAAGTCCATTTCCACCGTTAGGGCTTCTAGGTCTGGAACTTTGTTGGCTAAGCTTCGAGCATTTGTGCTCATTGCTTTCCAGCATTTAACTGGCTTGCATGTATTTTGCATTGATTTTGTTCTGCCCACTTCTTCCCACTTGTCATTGATGTGTGGTTTAAAAGTGTGGCTGTTTCTGATGTTATTCTGCTTTTGCAGGGAGTGACGTCCAGAACTTGACCTTCCCCATCCGTCACCCCCTTTTTCTAGTTTAAATGCATATCCACATATTAGCTGAATTTTTCACTTCAGATTCTTTTCCCTGTGACAGAGAGATGTAGTCCATCAGCACAGTATAGTCTCTTGTTGGTCCATCTGTTTCCCCAGTCGCCTATAAATCGGAATCCTTCTCATTCGCACCAGGTCTGGAGCCATGCGTTAAAGTTGTTAATGCGATGCAGTCTTTCTGCCCCCTTACCAAGAACAGGTAGAACTTCTGAGAATGCTACAGTGTTAACAGTGGGCTTGAGTTTCTCTCCCAGAGTCAGGAAGTCCTTTTGAACTGTATTGGCACTGTTTCTAGCCAGGTCATTTGTACACAAGTGGATGACAACATCAGTTTTGGAGTGCTCACTTTCAGCGCTAAGTACATCACCAATTTCGTTTGTATTCTTGCTAGCTGAAGAGCCTGGGAGGCATTTGACTAACTTCTTTCCTTTGAACTGTGTTTCCAAGTTGGTGCCTCTGATGATGGAATCACCAAGTAATAGTAGTTTTCTGTTTGTTGAGTTTTTCTTCATATTTGGTGCTTTATCAGGAGATTGGGCATTGACTGTCTCATTTAAGGGCCCTTCAGCTTCCCTGGATTGGGCATCCTCATTAACCAAAGCAGAGAAGGCATTACGCAGTGATATCTCATGATGTACAGGGCGCTTCTGCATTACAGGACGTAGTCTACCAAAGCCCACTATGATTTGTTCCTGGGATGTTTGAGTCTCTGTGGGAGTGATGGTGGACTATGTTTGGTTTGTATCCTAGAAGAGATGTGTTTCATTACATCTACTTCTTCCCTTAATAGAGTCAATTCTTCATGTATGGCTGCCACCTTGAGGCATATAGGGCAAGCTCTTAGGTTCCAGATGATTCATCTCAGAATATTAAGATCTTTGGGCCCGTTTTCGAAAGGCATTTACATGGTTTACAGCCCAGTAAACCGTGTAAATGTCTTAAATGGGGAACTTACATGATTAGTGCCATTGAATATCCCCTTTCATATCCCTTAAGCACCCCGATGCTATCCGGTTAGCATCGGGGCATGTCGGGGCATTCTGCGGTAGAGTGAGGAAAACCCTCACCTATCTTTAAGATGCAGGAGCTAATCGGGCAGCCTGCAGTATCGCTGCTGCCTGTTAGCTACTGCGGCTTCCGGTGTCTGCAGTGATCCCCGATATTCAATGCCAGGGCTGCATATGACCCTGGCATTGAATATCCAGGGTTAAGGGTTTGCAGACAGGGCTATGCGCCATATGGGCATATAGCCTGCCCAACTCAATATTGGGTCCTTTAAGTCTGTCCCTATATGCTTTATAACGACAACCTCTCATCATCTTAGTAGCCACCCTCTGCACTGATTCCATCCTGCTTATATCCTGTTGAAGGTGTGGTCTCTAGAACTGCCCACAATACTCCAAATGTGGTCTCACCAGAGACTTACGCTATCACCTCCTTTTTTTGTGCGGGCTATTCCTCTCCCTATGCACCCAAACATCTTTCTTGCTTTTGCCGTCGCCTTTTCTATGTGTTTAGCCACTTTCAGATCATCAGAAATAATCATGCCCACGTCCTGCTCTTCTTTTGTGGACAGAAGTACTTCACCTCCTACACCGTACAACTCCCTTGGATTTTTGCAGCCCAAATGCATGACCCTACATTTTTAGCATTAAATCTCAACTGTCATATTGTAGACCATTCTTCAAGCTTAGCTAGATCCCTCTTTGTGTTATCTACTCCTTCCTGGGTGTCTACTCTATTGCAGATTTTGGTATCACCTGCAAAGAGCAAACCTTACCCGACAGCCCTTCCGCAATATCACTTACAAAGATGTTAAAAAGAATCGGACCAAGGACAGATCCCTGGGGCATACCACTGGTAACCTCCTTCTCCTCAGAGTGAGCTCCATTTACCTGTACCCTTTGTTGCCTCCCACTCAACCAATTTCTAACCCAAGCAGTAACTTTAGGGTCCATCCCTAGGGTGCACAGTTTCTTTATAAGTCACCTGGGTGGAATGGTGTCAAAGGCTTTACTGAAATCTAGGGCTCTTCCTCAGTCCAACTCCCTGATCATCCAGTCAAAGAAAATCAGATTTGTCTGACAAGACCTGCCCCTGGTAAACCCATGCTGCCTCAGATCCTGCAATCCATTGGATTCCAGAAACCTCACTATTCTCTGTTTTAGTGGCGTTTCCAATAATTTACTCACTACAGAGGTTAGACTAACTGGCCTGTAATTGTCAACCTCATCCTTACTTCCACTTTTGTGTAAAGGGACCATATGTGCCTTTCTCCAGTCCTTTGGGACCATTCCCGACTCTGAAGAAGCATTGAAAAGGTAAGTCAGTGGAGTCGCTAGAAAGTCCCCAAGTTCCTTCAATATTCTCAGATGTATCCCATCCGGTCCCATTGCTTTGTCTACTTTTAGTTTAGCTAGTTCCTCATGAACACAGTCTTCTGAAAATCGTTCAAGATCCCCTTCACTTCTGTTCCTATTTGTGGGTGTTTTCTGAGGTCTTACTCCTGGTCCTTCATCTGTGAACACAAAACAGAAATATGTGTTAAGCAATTCCGCTTTATCCTCATCAGCTTCTATATATTCCTCCCCTTCACCCTTGAGTCTGACAATACCACTTTTGCCCTTCCCCACTAATATATCTGAAAAATGTCCTATCCCCTTTTTATTACATTGGCTGTATCTTTGCTTTCCTGACTACTTTGCTAGCTTCTTTTTTACAAATATAGATGCTTGTCTTCCTTTCTCTGTGATCCCTTGTATTTAATGAAGGCCACCCTATTTTTCTTTTTCTTTTTTAATTTAATATTTATCAATTTTTACAAATATTATCGAGACAAACTTGTACAGGAATGGAAAATCCAACAGAAACAATAAAAAGCAATAATAACACAGGTACACTAAAAAAAAAATTTTTTAAACTGCCTCTAATGTTTCGATTGATTTTTACGTTTTTTGGTGCGCTGAATCCAAATCTGGTAACCAATTTGCTCCATCACGTACAGATGTTTTGCTACATTGGGTTAGCAGTTTGAGGTGAACGTTTCAGATTGAGTGCGATCGAGATAAAAGTTTCTTGGATGAATTCTTTATACTAATTGTTTAGTAGTTATTCAAATAAGAATAAAGAAAATTGTAACAAGGCAGCACATAAGAATAGAGTAATGTCAACAAAACACACTGTGATGGTAGCAAAATTGTCTGCACTTAAAACAGCCACATACATGTGCACAAACATTGAGCATATAAGAGCGAGGTTAGACACAAAGCAAAGCAATGTGCAAAAAATGTTGTACAGGTATGTATGTAAGAATAGAAAACGCAAACCGCACCATTGCAATACATGAAGACAAACACCCGATGGTGTGAAAATAAAATTCTAATAAATGAGATCCGACACTGTGGTAATAACTAGCAAATTTTTATTTCAAAGTTTAGTAAAAACACGATATTTGTCAACACAGTTTAGATTTTGAAGTCATTCTTGGGTCAATCAATCTCCTGGTGGGCCCGTTTCTTCTTCCCACGAATGCTTCTCTTGGTGCGCTGCTTGGCATATTTTTCATCTGGGGTTTCCCGCAGCAGCAACCAGCAGAAATCAGCCATCATAGTGGTGTTCCATCTTCCTTGGTACCTTCTCTCTGCGTCCTTGATGTCCTGGTGAAACCTTTCACCTTGTTCTTCACTGTACGCCCCCAAGTTTTCGGGAAAGTAGTTCACATGGGAGTGCAAGAAATGGACTTTCAGGCTCATGTTACAGCCTTGTTCTTTGAAGGCATTGAGCATCCTGGCAACAATATCCTTATAGTTCTCATCCCGCCTGTTCCCCAAGAATTTGAGAACAACATCCTTGAAGGAATCCCAGGCTTCTTTTTCCTTCTCAGACATCGTTTCAGCGAATGCTCCATCTGAAATGAGTTTCCTTATATCAGGGCCAACAAACACTCCTTCCTTTAGCTTTGCTTCAGAAAGTCGGGGGAACTTTGAGCAAAGGTACCGAAAGCACTCACCATCTTTTAGAAGGGACTTGATGAATTGCTTAATGAGACCCAACTTAATGTGGAGAGGTGGTAATAGAATTTTATCACGAGGTACCAAGCTCTCATGAAGAACATTTTTCTCACCAGGTCTCAAATACTCCCGAATTGACCAGTCTTTTTTCCCCCAGTGTAGGTCGCGGGCCCGGCTATCCCACAAGCAAAGGAAGCAGGGATATTTGGTGAAACCGGATTGCTGCCCTAATAGCATGGATAGAATTTTAAAGTCTCCACAAATCATCCACTTATGCTCATCATAACGAATCTTCTGAAGAATCAGGGCCAAATTCTCGTATTTTTCTTGGAGAATAACAGAGTGAGCAATAGGAACTGAAGCGAATGTGTTGCCATTATGAAGAAGAACACCTTTTATGCTGTCTTTTGACGAATCAATGAACAGCCGCCATTCAGCAGGATCATACTTGAGTTTAAACTTTTCCATCACTCCGTATATATCGTTGCAAAATACCAAATCTTCCTCTTTGCTGAAATACTTCAAAAATTGTGTCTCGCGGTTGCGGTACCAATAAAAAGTTGTTCCTGGTGACAATAGATTTTTCTGTTTAAGCCGAGAACCTAGCAGTTGGGCAGCATCTTTTGGGAGTCCTAAATCCCGGACTAAATCATTCAATTCAGCTTGAGAGAAAAGTTCAGGTTTCGGATCTGGTTCAGTTTCAAACTCGGAAGTACTGGACTCATCGGGAAAAGCCATCTGATGAGTCTCATCATGATCAGAACCGTTCACACAAATATGATCCAAAGATTTTGGTGGTTCAGGCACAGGTACTTCGTTGCTATGAGGCATAGGCCTAATTGCTGAGGGAAGGTTGGGGTAACTTATTACGTTCTTATTTTTTAAGTTGTATCCCTTCACAATGCAAGAGCAAAAATAGCAGTCACTGCTGTGGTCTCTTTGTTCACGCCACATCATAGGTATTCCGAAACGAAATGCTTGTTTTTTACCTTTCATCCATAAGCGTAGATCTTCCTCACATGTCTTGCACACTTTGTGAGGAGCCCACGGTTTGTCTTGATCGCCTAACTTCAAACCGAAATAGGCGAAATATACTTTTTTAATAAATGCAGAAATGTTCCTCTGCCGCTTTTTCACGGTATATTCCCCACAAATAAAACAAAAACTGTCCGGAGAGTTGACGCAACCTCTGGCTCTGTGAGCCATCACAAATACACAGCACTGCAAACTACAACTGTAGTGAACCACTTCGGAATAAAGCTGGATTACGACTGAGCAAACAAAAGGTAATAATGAACTTGCAAGAAACTGAAATTTGACAGGAACGTTCATGTCGCAACCACCGTGTTTGAGCGAGCGAACGAGGCGAGGCGAACAGGAAAGAACATGCGCCAGCACGAGTACTGGATTTAGCCCCCCGCCTCCCAATTGTCCTGTTAATGTATAAAATGAATACAAAACACTCTAAAATATCATGAGGGAGTGTTTCTAGTTAGTTAACCATTACAACCTCTATTTTGGGCCAAGAAAATAAACTGCAGTCGGCTAAAAAGAAATTATGTGAACATTCCTTATATGGGTAAGAAATCTAATTTTGCAAGAAAACGTGACGTGATGGAACATTTTGGCTATTTTTCCTGGATTCAGCACCCCAAAATCTATAGGAATCAGTTGCAAAACTGGAGGCAGTTTTTTGGTAGTGTACCTGTATTCAAGAAAACTTCCAATGGAAGACACTAAAGTCCACGATTTGGAGGGGTCGGGAAACTACAATGGGGAAAGAGGAAACCAAATATGTATATAGGTACGAACTAAGCATTCATCATTAATAGGTAAATAGATGGCTGTAGAGAGCCTGGGCTGACATTTTTTTTTCAAAATGGTCAGGCAATCCCCCCCCCCCCCCCCCCACCAGTCAGACAAAGAAGGTGCAATTGAGACCCTGGCATTGATAAAGGCTGACAAATCATTGGGCTGGAAAAAATACACCTTTGCAATTTATAAACCATTAAAAACTTATATGGAAAACGTAAATAAAATGAAGCACCCAATTGTTGTCATGGAGCAAGGCAGATAGTGCCTATAAAAGTAGAAGAAAACACACAGGGCAGTTTTAAAACCAGCAGTGCAAAGCACATGGCTAGAGGTTGCTATGAGCAACCAAACAAAACAAGAGCACAGGCTGTAGGTAAACGCCCAGATAGAACATTACGTCATAGCTCATCAGGGAAGCAGACACAGCTGCAGCAGTTTGAGCTAACAGGAGTCTCAAAGAATGACGCACTTAAAAAGTCAGTCTTGAGCAAAGCAGGGCAGAATCGAGAAGGGAACCGAGAAAGGAACAGAGACAGGAGCAGGGAGTCAGACTCATTCTCTAATGACGAGGGGGAAAGAGACCCTGAGAGGATTCACTGGAGAGGAAAGAGCAGAGCTCAGGAGAGCCAGGAGCCATACCTGCAAGCTTCTGACGTGGATTCCATCTGTACCTCAGAGGGGTTTGCTCAGGAGGAATTCTCAGAGGTTAGTGCTGGAAAGTTGGGCTGCACTAAGCCAAAGTCCGGTTGGGGACAGAGAGAGATTCCAAGCTGCAAACCACGAGGAGCTGGGAGAGGGAATACCCATGAGAGCAGGTACCTGGGGAGCAAAAGCTATTGTCCAGAAGTATTTTCTTACCCGAGAGAAAGACGTCCCTTGAGGGGAAGTGAAAGGGAGAGAAGTTTCAACTTCCCGGTTGCAAAACGGAGAGTCAGCCTGAAGAAAGGCATAGTACCTTGAATAGAGGGGCACTGGATTTTAACTACTTTGGTCCTGAAGGATATGGCCCTGTAAGGAGAGAATCCATAGTGCACGGTAACCAGCCTTTTTGCAGGGGGAGAGGGGAGAGAAGCTCTAGCCAAGAAGAGAGGGAACTTTTAAACACTGATACACATTACAGCCCTGACAAATATAACTCCCAAGAAGCACACGAGGACATGGAATGTGACTTCTGTGAAGAGAACTCAGATAGTTGTAAAATGGACTGTACAATGGTGTTTTCAGACAGCGTAACCTCTTTTTGTTGAAGCCTGAGTAAAACCCTGCCTAAGAGAAATCTGTGGAAGAACACAGATTTCACTGGAAAGCTTTTTGAGAGAAAAAGCCTATTTTCCCTTTTTGATTTGTTTAAAGCTGACAAGAAGCATTTGTGTTGTAATTTGTAGTTCCCACTTGTGTTGTACCAGTTTTTATGGTTTAATTTCTTTTGACCCTTGTTGCAAGAATTCTCCCGGGAAGGGAAATAAAAACCTCTTTAAGCATAGCTACTCGACCACAGCTACCTTCTTATTAGAATAGCTATTGGGACTCAAAATCCCAGGGGGCATTACTCCGCCCTTGCTACATAAGAGGATCCTCATTGAAGCCCCAGGCCTTCCGCCTCCGGGGTAGTAGGTGAGTGACACTGTGTCACTCCCGGTTTTAAAAGTAAAAATTGCCTTCACCGTATCTGAGTCTCGCAGGCAACATTGGGGAAAATAGATATCTTAAAACCCAAAAGAAGAATACAACGCTTTTTACAGTACATTTTCAAATCCATTCTCTATCAGGGACTAAAGCACAAGTTACTAATAGTGTAGAGACCTGCATTGGAAGACCTAAAGTAGGTGAACTTAATAGATCAGACACATTGAGTACTTCCATATTAGATTCTAAGCCGGTAGGGCCTAGCTCCTTTTTACCCTGAGGCAAATAAAATGTCTTTGATATAAGTGGAATCAAATCACTTGGTACAGAAAGAATTTCAGTCATATTCCGCTTAAACATATCAAACGCAGAAGTCCTGACAATTCTGGGAAAATTCAAAACCCTCAAGTTTAAAGCATGGACAGCATTCTCCAGCTTTTCAATTTTCGCTCTAAGAGCCACATTATCCTTGGATAGAACTGTAGTTAAGTCGGAAACAGAGCACAACTGTTGAACACTCTCATCTACTGTAATCTTTAAGACATCAGTTATTGTTATATAGGAGTCCAGTTTCAGGGTGTTTTGTTCCACTTTAGAAGATATCACTGCGGTTTGCTGAGAAACGGCATTAGCTAAATTAGTTATTGCGTCCCATATGTTGTCCAGTATGATTCTTGGAGGGCGAGAAAACTGATATAGAATAGGCAATGAGACAACAGAGGGTGCCTGGATAGCATTACCCACGCCAGGGCTACTGGTCTGGGGTACTTCTGCCGCTAACTCCTCTCCATACGATCTTCCAGAGTTTGCAGGAACACCTCCTCTGCTTCCGAGTGTCCCTTCTCCCTGCACTAACACCTTCAACACATCAACGTCTGACACTTCCAGTGTGTGAGAAGATGGATGAGAAGCAGAGTCTCCTTTAGGTTGTGGCGGCTGCCGTTCAGTCTCAGGAGACAAGGTGATATCAGGATCCAAAGTGTGCAGAAAAGCCTCCTCAATCTCCGCCACAACACCTGAATGAATCTCCCTCCTAGCAGCCTCAGGAATGATGACAAAACGATCCATAGGACCCGGCACGACAGGAAAAGGTTCTGCAGGGTAAACTGTTGCCTTACCTTTTCTTTTTGGCATAGTAGTAGGTAACGAATCTAACTCTCAACATCCATCTTAACAAAAAACCCACTCTCTTTTTCATCATCTTTTCAGTTACTTCTTTTGAGAACCATAGGGGCCTCCTTTTCCATTTACATTTATTTACCTTTCTAACAAAACAATTCATTGCACTTACAATATCCCTTTCAGTTTTGCCCATTGCTTTTCTACATCCCCTAGACATGCTCATCCTGCTAACAACTCCTTGGGGTATTATCTCATCTCAGGAAAGTTAGTTTTCCTAAAGTCTAAGACCCTCGCTTTTGAATGGATTTTATCAGCCCTAGTCTTAATACTGTAACACACCATCTGGTGATCACTGGATACAAAATAATCTCCCACTATAACATCAGAAACACTTTAACCATTGGTAAGCACCAAGTCCAGTATGGCTCCTTCACGTGTGGGATCTGTTAGCAGAATAGTTCTCCCTGTAGAGAATGTAGGATCTCCTTACTTCTAGATGACACCGCAGCAGGGATGTGTCAATCCACATCTGGCATATTGAAATCACCTATCAGTAGCACTTCTCCTTTCATGGCAATACTGTGTATTGTCACCAGTTGCCCACCCTGGGTCCTAGGGCTAACAGAGAGGGTTCAGCTGATGATTATCCTAAGCCAGGAAGTGGGGGTAGTGCAAGCGTAGTAGTACACTGGCCCTCTGGGTAATGGAGTCCCAAACACCTCACAGGCAAAGGAATTGAGGTAACAGAGTGGTAAGGTCAAAATAAGGTTTTATTTCCCCGTCCCGGGGTTTTGGTAAACACAAATGAACTCAGGACAAAACCATACGTCTGGTATAAAGAAATATAACTCAGGAACTGACATCTTTTTCTTCCAGCTTTTAAATACACAGTCCTTTACATAGGAAACAATAACGGCTTCTTTTCCAATGGCAGTAATGCTCACTTTGCTTTCTCCAGCTATACCATTAGCTTCAAACATTCAATTCAGCAAAGTGTTTCAATTTTATCTGCAATGGTTAACGTACAATCCATGGGTACATCGTTTATGCCTTCATCTGTATATTCAACCTGCATATCCTCCAGCCCATCCCCCGCTGGATACATAGGAACGCATTCACACAGGGTTCTCAAAACATTCTCTTTAGCCTTAAGAGAATTCTGGAAAGCTTTATTGTCCCAGAGAAAACTATTAGGCTTAGTTTTCTCCCTGTTCCTCTTATAGGAACTACCTTCTGGCTTCTGCCTGCAAGGCTTACTGAGCAGTGCTCTTTCACTATTAGGAAAGTTCAGAGGTTTGTACCTTTCTCTCTCGTGAGCTTCTGGACACACCCAAGCTGGCTCCCTGCGTGGCTTCTCCCTCCAGCTGCCTTCCTCCCAAGGCTTTAACTGAGAGAAGCTTTCCTGCAGACTGTGGGTTTTAACTCTCGGTACCTTTTCAGCTTGAGCTTTCTTTGTTCCTCTGTCTGTTCCAATGTTTTCTCCTGTTCTAACTCTGCTGCAGGAATTCACAGCTGCTCCGTCAGAACTCCTCCCGGATCCTAATCCAGATCCTGAGCTTGCTCCCCAGCTTGAACTTCCTCTCCAGCCTGAACTCGAATCAGCACCTGAACCAGAGCTTGAGCTCCCTCCTGAGCTGAAGCTTGCGCTTCCACCTGAGCTTGAGCTAGAGCTAACTCTGCTTTCTAATGAGTGCTTTTTATCTTCTACAGTGCTTAGCTTCGCCCCTCCTCCACCCAGGTGAATCCTATTGCACTCAGGGCACGGGGCTTGTTTGCAGCTTGGGCGGGGCTGCTGCACTCGTGGCTGGGTTTGTTTACATCTCCCTTGGCAACCTGCAGCCATGTGCATTGCCTGGCTGTCAGAATCTGACCTGTTTTCTTCCGTTTCCTCTGACTGCACAGCAAGGGACGGATCTTCCCCATCACAGTATGTCTTCTATTAAATCCCCATCTACTTCTTCTCCCTGTGAGGGAGGTCTGTATATCACACCAATGCAAATTGATCTCTCTTTCCCTCTTTCTAGTTTAATCCACAGTGCCTGCTTGCTCCCTTTTAAGCCCTTTAATTCTATAGATTTGTTGTTGTTAAGTACCGTCGAGTCAGTGTCAACTCATGACAACCCTCTGGATAGTTGTCCTAAACTGTGTTCGGTCTTCAGTCTGGTGGCTCATTGTTGACAGAGTGGCACCCATAGCTGCTGTTATTATATCAATCCATCCCATTGCTGGCCTTCCTCTCTTGCGTTGACCTTCTACCTTGCCAAGCATGATGTTTTTCTCTAACAATCTCTCTCTTCGCATGATGTGTCCAAAGTATGAAAGTTGAAGTCATCTGAGCTTCTAAAGAAAGCTTAGGTTTGATCTCCTCTAGTACTGACTGGTTTGTTCTTCAGGCAGTCCATGGGATACACAGTATTCGTCACCAGCACCATAATTCAAAGGTATCAATTTTCTTTCTGTCAATCTTTTTCACTGTCCAACTTTACATCCATATGTCGTTATTGAAAATACCATGACTTGAATAAGTCTGATCTTTGTATAGAGAGAGACATCTTTGCTCTTGAGAATCTTGTCTAGGTCATTCATAGCCATTCTGCCAAGAGCAATGTGTTGTTGGATTTCTTGACTGCTTGTTGTTTCTTTATTGATAGTTGATCCAAGTAGGTTAAAATTGTCAGCTATTTCAATTTCTTCTCCATCAATGATGAACTTACTGATTTTGCCAGTTGAAAGGATCTTTGCCTTCTTTACATTAAGGTGCAGGCACATTTTAAGACTATTTTTCTTGATCTTGAGAAGCAAATGTTTCAGATCGTCTTCATTTTCAGCCAATAATGTGGTATCATCAGCATAGTGAAGATTGTTGATGAATCTTCCACCAATCTTCACACCTCAATTATCTTCATACAGTCCTGCTTCTCTGATGATTTGTTCTGCATATAAATTGAACAGGTAGGAAGAAAGTATGCAGCCTTGTTGTAAACCTTTGCTGATTTTAAACCATTCTGCTTCCCTTTGTTCTGTTCGAACTGTTGCTTCTTGATCAATGTAAAGGCCGTGCAAGAGAACTATCTGGTGTCCTGGTATACCCATACTTCTTAATGTAACCCATGCTTCTTGCTGTAGTCTATAAAACACATATGGATATCTTTTTGGTATTCTTTTGTCTTTTCAAGGAACCATATCACATCCTCGAGATGGAAAACAGATGGCTGAGGGGAGATATGATATGAGGGAGGAGTGGCTCAGTGGTTGGGACAGGCTGGAGGACCAGGGGTTCAATTCCCACGTAGGGACAAGTAACCTCAGGCTGGAGGGACTGGGGTCTCCAGTCCCATAGCCACTCCTTGTGGCCTTGGGCAAGCCACTCAACCCTCCACTGCCTCAGGCATGCTTAGATTGTGAGCCCTTCAGGGACAAGGGAATAAAAAGCGCCTGTTAGCATATATCTGTAAACTGCTTTGACCTGGTGAAAAACAGTATATAAGCACAGCTAAATAAATAAATAGAGGTCTATAAATTAATGAATGGAGTGGAACGGGTAAACATAGATCAATTGTTTACACCATCAAAATATAGAAAGACTAGGGGACATGCAATGAAGCTACAGGGTAACCTATTTAAGACTAATAAGAGAAAATATTTTTTCACTCAACGTGTAATCAAACTCTGGAATTTGTTACTGGAGGATGTAGTAAAAGCTGTTAGTGTAGCTGGGTTTAACCCTTTGAAGGCCTACTTTAAATTTTTAATCCACATTCTGCAGCCGGGTTAATTTTTGCATATTTCAGGAAAATCGTACCCGTCTTATTCAATATGTTCTAATAGTGATTTTCCTTCTGCTATGGTCATGTATTATATACCATTTGATAGGAATATTTTGTCAGAATTTTGGATCCCGAGAGTTTTGGGCTCGGCCTGGAAAGGGTTAAAAAAGGTTTGGACAAGTTCCTGGAGGAAAGGTCCATAAACCATTATTAAAGTGGACCCAGAATATCCACTGCTTGCCCCAATACAAACAATGTGGAACCTGTGTCTTTTGGGGAAACTGCTAGGTGCTTATGACCTAGATTGGCGACTGTTGGAAACAGGATACTGGGCTTGATGGACCTTGGTCTGACCCAGTATGGCATATCTTATGTTCTCGATCTTTGCCCTTTCCTGAATCTTGCTTGCACTTCAGGCAGTTCTCGTTCCAAGTATGGTTGTAGTCTCTGTTGAATGATCTTGAGTAGAATCTTTCTGGCAAGTGGGATCAGAGTGATTGAATTTCTACAGTTAGTTGGATCACCTTTCTTTAGTATTGGTATAAATACAGATCTTTTCCAGTCAGTTGGCCATGATGATGTCTTCCAAATTTCCTGGCAGAGCCTTGTAAGTATGATAACAGCTGCATCTGATTGCTGTAATACTTCTATGGGAATGCCATTGATGCCTGGTGCTTTGTTCTTTGATAAGACTTTCAATGCTGCTTCTATAGCTTGTGATAAGGAAGCTTATCATAGCTCAGGTAGGAGCTATAGAAAAGATGATGTGACTCTGAACAAGCAACCTGTCAGTTCTGGTAGAAGTAAGAAAACAGAGTTTTCACATAAAAGACTACCAGTCCCAGAATGCACCAGGTTTCCAGCAGCCATGAGGGGGGTTGAAGTGAGAAAACGTGTGTGCAATCAAGAGAGCTATGAGGTAATCCCTAAGCACTCATCTCAAAGGGCAGGGCCTGATTCAACACAGCTGCGCTGTGTTAGGGAGGAGCACACATTAGGACAGAATAAGAATAGAGCTTATTCTACAGATAATAGCTACAGAAAGAGCTTCAGGAAAGGAGACAGCAACAACTTCAAGCTCAAGCACCAGTATCACCTGGAGAAACAGAAGCCAAGCCAAGCGGATAGAGAAAGAAGGAAACTCTCTGGAAGGAAGAGAAGAAAGCCCATTGGATGGTCTGGGAGAGTCCAAGGCAGTACCCATACTGGGAGGTATTCCAAGTGCCAGCAGAGACCATTGGACTGGAGTCAGCCAGAGGAATGGAATGGCAGAGATAGGAATCACCAGTGGCTACCTGGGAGAGAGAAGACTGCATGTGGAAGGGACTTTCAGACCTATGCCAGAAGGTATGTGAGGAAAGATCCAGTGTCCAGGGATCAAGATTGGAAGGCTGGACATCAGAATTGGATTACATACTGGCCAGGCTATACAGAGAGGAATTATGATAGCAGGAGAGGCTCAGGTATGAACACTGATCCAGACCCTATCTATAATAGTGAATGGCAGCAAGGGAATAAGCATTCTCATGATAGTGCCTTATTGAAAGACTCGTCTGTGCCAATGTATGATAGTGACCCTATGCTAATTGATGAAGGGGGAGATACAGCAGATGAAACTATTGATTACATGGACTGTTCTTTATCCAAGTGCTATTGCTAGCTTTCTGTGAGCAAACACATTAGCCATCACAAAGAAACCTAACTTTGTTCTTTATTTCCACTGCAAACAGCTCTTAAAGCAGGATTTGGGTTCACACAGTAGCAGCCAGCCAGCTAAAGGGTTTCAGCTGGTCAATTGATAGTAATTAAAGCTGCACCTGATTGTGTGTGTGAGCAAGGGAGAATCACTGCTGGGATCTGCGTGGAAAATAAGCAGAAGTTAACCTAACAAGCAAAGTTTATTCATTTCTTTGTGCCTTTTTATTTGGTAATTATTTGCTAAGAAAACATTAGCTAATTGCCTGACAAGCTGAAGGTTGTTTTCTGGTTTACTTTGTGACTTTTTGTTATCCATTTAAACACTGCAAGCAAGTAACCTCATTTATATTGCTAACAAGCATACTTGTGCTGGGTGAATTAAACCCCATCAATAAAAGAAGTTTTTTATTGGCCTTACCACTGGTTTCACAACTCAATTATTGTCTTCAGCTGTGTTTGGGAGTGAAAGAACTACATTACCCACAATACCTTGCAAGAATCATATGAATATATGCATCGTCAAGATTGTGTAAGTTCTCACCCTAGGCAGCCGTCTGACAAGCTTTAATAATATTTTTTACATATAGTGCGACTCCTCCTCCCCTTCTTCCTACCCTGTCCTTCCTGAATAAAGTATAGCCTGGTATAATTACATCCCAGTCATGGTTGCCTGTGAACCATGTCTGTTACTGCCACTAAATCCGTCAGCCTCTTTCATTAAAGCCTCAACATCTGGGATCTTATTTCCCATGCTACAGGTATTTATACACATTGCTTTCCAGATTTTGCCCCTTTTACCAATTTCTACAGAGGTATTTAATGTTTCACTTACCTGGGGGCTTTCTTCACCCATCCCAATGAATCTAGTTTGAAGCCCTCTTCAGTAGGTTAGCCAGTCTGCTGCAGAAGACACTTTGATCCTTTTTGGACAGATGGATGCCATCTCTGCTCTGCAACCCTTGGAAAACCATCCCATGGTTGAGGAAACTAAAACACTCTCAATTGTGCCATCCACGCAGTCATGCATTGATCTCCAGGATGCGAGCCTCTCTGCCTCGGCCTTTACCCTTAACAGGGAGTATTGAAGAGAACCTATGCCCCTATCTGCTTCACCCTCTGTCCCAGAGCCATGAAGTCACTCTTCATATGCTCAGAGGGATACCTGGCAGTATCATTTGCACCAATATGGATGAGCAACATCGGATAATAGTCAGTAGGCTTGATGACTCTTGGCAAACTCTCCACAGCATGTCAGATTTTGGCACCTGGCAGACAGTATACTTTTCTGGACATGAAGTCTGGTCAGTAGATGGATGCCTCAGTCCCCCTCAGAAGAGAGTCACCAAACACCACTACCCTTCACTTCCTTGTGGTCACTGATTCTATAACTTTGGGGTGCTTGAGCTCTGGTTCTTCCCTTTCCTGGGATGTTTTCACCTCCTCCACTTCCAGGGCTGCAGACTGCTTCTTCATTTCAAGGGCTGGAGGAGTTGGATTGTTGATTCTGCAGGCCCTGGTGACTCTTGTCCAACTCTCTTCACTCTGTAGCACCCCATTTTTGCCTCTGTTGGAGAGCTTGGATGTTTCAAGAAGCTTCTCATCGTTGTACTTCAAGCCCAGTATTCTGCTTCCAACAGTGGCCAGTCCAAGTCAGAAGTACCTGTCAGGTTCCCAAAAAGGTAGACAGATTTTTTGCTGCTTATCCCAGGGGAAAGCAGTGGATTTCTCTGGTCCACTTTAATAATGGTTTATGGACTTTTCCTCCAGGAACTTGTCCAAACCTCTTTTAATTCTGGATACACTAACTACTTTTACTACATCCTCCAGGAACAAATTCCAGAGTTTGATTACACATTGAGTGAAAAAAATATTTTCTCTGATTAGTCTTAAATGTGTCACATTATAGCTTCATTGCATGCACCCTAGTCTTTCTACTTTTTGCAGAAGTAAACAACCAAACTACATTTACCTGTTCCGCTCCACACATAATTTTATAGACCTCTATTATATCTCCTCTCAGCTGTCTCTTTTCCAGGTTGAAGAACCCTAAACCTTTAAGCTTTTCTTCTTAGGGGTATCCTTCCATCCCCTTTATTATTTTGGTGGCTCTTCTCTGCACCTTTTCTAATTCCTTTCTATCCCTTTTAAGATACGGCGACCAGAATTGCACACAATATTCAAGGTGCGGTCTCACCATGGAACGGTATAGAGGCATTATAATATCTTTTGTTTTATTTTCCATTCCTTTCCTTATGATTCCTAGCATTCTATTTGCTCTCTTGGCCACCGCTGCACATTGGGCCGAGGGTTTCAATGTATTATCCACGATGACCCTTAAATCCTTTTCCTGGGTGGTGGCTCCTAATGTGGCACCTTGCATTGTGTAACTATAGTTTGGGTTATTCTTCACTAAGTGCACAACTTTGCACTTGTCCACATTAAATTTAATCTTCTATTTGGATGCCCAGTCTCCCAATTTCTCAAAGTCCTCTTGCAATTTTTCATAATCCTCTTTTGAAATGGATTCTTCCTGCTTTATTTTTTATTTATTTATTTGACATTATTTTTTATACCGCCTTTCATATTTATCAAGGCGGTTTACAATGAACTCAACTGTTTTACAGGGAACAGGTTCTTCTGAACTATTTTACAATAAACAGTAACAATCATAAGACATGTAACCAATTACAGTGCAACATTGTAGAACTATTTACAAAGTAACGATTTGTACTAGGCATTGTGTGGTGTTGAGGTGGTGTGATTGTGAGTCGTTCATTATCTTTAATGATGTATCTGATATTGTGTGGTAGTAATCTATGAATAGGTGGGCCTTCAATTGTTTTTGGAAATCAGCTATATCTGTGGTAGCTCTTAGATGGACAGGGAGTGAGTTTCAAAGATGTGGGCTGTAGTATCCGAACACGCTCTGAATTGTAGTTTGTGAGGTGTTGGTCTTGAGAGTGATGACATAGAGAGTGGTTTTCTTTTTCCATTTAAAATGTTTTATTTTAATAGTCAAAATGTCCACTATACAAATTAAACATTTGTCATACATCCACTTGTACATAGTCCTACTAGTAATAACTTATCCCCCTATCTTGCAAAACCTCCTATGTACTGAATCATAGTTTGTATGTGAACGTCATATTATAACAGCAACCTTTGTTATCCTTTCACATCCACAATAAATGGTATATCAATACTCCTCTGTGTTCTGCTGATTATTTCATTGGCTGTATACATTTTGAGTTATTGGTCTTAAAGGTCCTCAAAGATTGTACCACCCATTACCCTTCATATTTTCCCCCCTCCCATTTAACTTTTTATTAAGGATTTCCATATTACATTCACATAGGTCGTAACCCCCCTGTCACTTTGTTCCTAACATTTTTTACAGCCTCCCCCCCAGTAGTTATTATAATAATCAACATTGCTTTACATTGACATCTGCCATCTTGCCGATGCTGCTATACTCCCCCCCTTTTTCCCCTCCCCTCTCTAATACCCCGTTCACAGGTTTTTAAGCGTTGTCTCATCAGAGCTTTCATGGTTATTTCAGAAAAATGTAACAACTCTCCTTATATATTACAGAAACATGACATCATACTGGTAACAGTTTTTACTCCAAACCTTCCCGCTTTAACCACCCCCTCCCCAATCATGCAGCCATCTCCATACCCCCTTCCATTGTTCCAAGCTCTTCTCTCCTTTCCCTTGCCTCATCTTCGTCAGTCGATGCATCAAACACAATTCTATCGTTCTTCTAATAAAGCCTGCACTCTGTGGTAAAGACTTTCCTGTCCAGCATTTTGCTATTGCACAGCGTGCTGCCACAATGCAATGATGTAGTACCCCCTGATCCCTCTCCGATATATTCTCCTCTAACTGATGTAATAAGCAAACTTCAGGCGTCCTCTGCAATCTGTGTCCGGTCATCTCATAGATGATATCTAACACCCTATCCCAATAAGCTTGGATCTTTCCACACCTCCACCACATATGTAGCGAATCTCCCCTCTCTTGACATCCCCTCCAGCGCAAATCTGATTGCCCCCAACCTGCTCGCTTTTTACGAAGCGGCGTCCAATACCACCTATATATAGGCATTTTCTTTTATCAGAGTAGCAATAGATATGACTGCCACTGTCTGTAGAACCTTATCCCACTCCTCTTCACTCCATTGCACCCCCATATCTTCTTCCCATTTTTTCCTGACCTCTAGTTTGCCCACACCTCCCTCCATTAACCCTTTATATATCTTAGACAGGGCTCCTTTCTGACCTAACTGTCCTGATATCAGGGCCTCAAACCACCCCCTGTTTCCCCACAAATCCTTCCATACCTTTCGCTGACTCAGAAAATGGCAAATCTGAAGATAGCTATAATAATCATTCTTTGTTAACCCATATAAATTCTTGATACCCGCAAACTCTCTCACCCCTTTAGCCACTGTTTGAGAAATATGTGTAAGCCCCAAGTTGGCCCATCTACGCAAGACACTCTCACCTGGCCCTTCTCAAAACAAGCCCTTAATGTCATCCCTTGTGAGTATTCTTTATCTTGTATTAATTTTTTTCTGTTCTGCTTCCAAATCTTCATGCTATGCGCTATTAGAGGGTTCAATGTGGTCCCTTCCAATACTGTATTTCCTTTCCATACTGTCCTGTCCAACCTACTCCCTTTACTAAGTCCTCTTCCATTTGTACCCATTACTTCTGTTTCTCTTGGTGCCAATCATAAATCGTTTTCAACTGTGCTGCTTCATAATATTTTCTGAAATTAGGTACCCCCAACCCCCCCTCCGCCTTTGCTCTCTGGATAACCGACAGTGCTACCCTGGGACTCCTCTTTTGCCAAATAAAGTGATTAATAAGTCTCTGTAGCTGTTTGAACTTTCTAAGCGGCACCTATATCAGCAATGTTTGTAATAGGAATAAGAATCTAGGCAATAACATCATTTTTATAACAGCTATATGTCCAAACCAGGATATATATCCTTGCCCCCCACTCATTCAACCAACTCCCTACTTGCCCAAAGAGCTTTAAATAATTTAAGTCATATAATGATTTCAACCGATTGCTTATAAGGATCCCTAAATATCGAATCGACCCCTGGGCCCACTTAAATGGATATTTCTTTTGCATTAGTTCCTGCTCTTCCTTTTCGATTGAAAAAAATATGAAAAAATATAATGTTATGACCTTTGGTTTTCTATTTTCTCTTCCTTTTCGATTGACAGATTTAATATTTTGGATTTTACCCAGTTAATAGTAAATCCCGACATTCTGCCATATTTTTCTAATTCCCACATTACAATTGGTAAAGTGAACCCCGGTCTAGTCACACTCATTATGATATCATCTGCGGACAGTGAGATTTTATATTCTTTCTTACCTACCACTATCCCTTTCACATCTGCCCGTTCTCTTACCCTTTCCGCAAACGGTTCCACAGAGATCGCAAACAATAATGGTGACAAAGGGCATCCCTGCCTCGTCCCCCTCCCATGCTCGAAAAATGCGGAATATGCTCCAGTGACCCGAACGCAAGCTTTTGGGTTGCAGTATATTGCTTGTACCCAATCCTTGAATTCTCCTCCCAGCCCCATTCTGTCCATTACCTGAAACAGAAAAGGCCAAGATACTTGATCAAAGGCCTTTTCCGCGTCTAAGGATAACAATAACGCCTCCTCCTTGCTTTTTTCAATTGCCCAGATTGTATTTAGTGTCTTCCGAATATTATCCGCTACCTATCTACCTGGAATGAATCCCGCTTGGTCTTGATGGATCAATTTCCCTATTATCCTATTTAAACGCAAAGCCAAAATTTTAGCCAATAATTTGGCGTCTAGATTTAATAGTGAAATAGGTCTATATGATGAGCATTCTTGCGGATCCTTTCCTGCTTTGTGTATTACTGTAATTCCTGCCCATCATATAGTGCTTGCCAAGAGACCTTCCTCCCTTGGTAAATTGAAGAGCCGCACTAATGGCTTAGTTAGTACCTCTGCAACCCTTCTATAGAACCTCACTGTTAGCCCATCTAGTCCCGGTGCCTTATCCACTTTCAACTGTTTTATTGCTTTCAAAACTTCCTCCTCTTTTATGGCTCTATTTAACTCTTTTTGATCTTCCTCATCCAATTTTGGTAGCTGTATGGAATCCAAATAGCTTTGTACCCTGTCCAACTCTGGGGGGATTCTTGCCATGTACAGCGATTGGTAGAAGCTCTTAAAAGCCTCCCTAATCTCCTCATCTTTCGAAACTGTTTTCCTTCCTGCATCTCTAACTTTCAAAATGTGTGATCTCAACTTCCGTTGTTTCAATTTCTGCGCCATGTATTGTCATGGTGCAGGGCAGATTGTGCCTATAGAAACAGAAGAGAAAGTGCAGGGCAGTTTTAAAACACGCAGCTTCAAGCACATGGCTGAGGGTTGCTATGAGCAACCATCAATAACATTAGCATAGGGTGTAGGGAAACGCCCTAGCAAAAGATTACCTCATGCCTCCTTAGCTAAGCAGGGTCAGCTGCACACTCTTGAGCCACAGGGAAAAGCTAAGAATGACGCATTTAAGAAAGAGTCAGTCTTGAGCAGAGAGAGAGCTAACCAGGACCACCTCAGTTGGAGGAGAGAGCTAACCAGGACCACCTCAGTCGGAGGGGAGCCAAGCAGGAAGCTAGAGGGAGGAATGCTAACTGGGACAGAGATATCCAGGAGGGTGATATCCAGGAAACCTACCTAGAAACCTCTGATGAAGATTCCAGCAGTTTCACAGAGGAGTTTGCTCAGGAGAGGATTCCTGCAAACAGACGCAGAGAAGCTGTGAGAGGGAATTATCCTGAATGCAGGTACCAGGAGGGTGAAGGTAGTTTCCCCAAGGAGTTTTCTAAACCCCGAGAGAGACGTCCTGTAAAGGGAAGGGAAAAGCTTTTAAGAGAGAAAAGCTATTTCCAACTTCCTGGCTTAACACGTCTTGGTAGAGCTCAGGCTGGAGAAAGTCCAATTCACTCTAATAGAAGGGCAGTTGAAAAGCAGGACTTCACCTACACTTATCCTGAAGTGTATGGCCCTCTAAGGGAGAAGTCTAAACTACACGGTAGCCTGCCTTTTCACCTCAATAGTGACGAGGAGAGAAGCCCGGTTCAGAAAGAAGAGGGACTCTTCAATACTGGCATTAATTACAGTTCCCCAGAAGAAAATTATACAGAAGCCCCTGAACAGATGGACTGTGAGGATTGTGGGGAAAGCGTGGGGGATTATCAAATGGACTGTACGCTTGCTTTCTCAGGTTTGGTAACATCTCTAGGCTAAAGTGTATAGAAGAGAAATCTGTTTGTGAAAACAGATTTCAAGTGCACAGCTGTTGAGAATTACAAGGACTGTTTTTCACCTGTTTGTTTTTGTGAGCTGAAAAGAAGCATGATTTCTAGTTTGTAGTTCTATTTTTGTGTTATGCCAAAAGTATGGTTTGTTTTTCCTTTTGATACCTGTTTTGCAAAAGTTCCCGGGACGGGAAATAAAATACCTCTTTGAAAAAAAAAGCCTAGCTGCTCGCTTCCACAACTACACTTCTTTTAAAGCTAGTGGGATTTCAACTCCCAGGGGGCATTACTTGTCCCAGCTTATTAGAAGAGGCTGCACTGAAACCCTCAGGTCTCCTACTTACGGGGGTAAGTAGGTGCGTGACAATTGGCTTCGTTTTTGGATTTTTGCGCAAGGTTAAAAAGGACTACACACAGAACTACGGTCTACTGGAGAAGACTGTGTTTTCAGAGGGAGAAAGCCGTGCTGAGGATTTCTTGCTGCCAGATCCTGAGGACCCAGAAAAACTTTCTCACAAGCTGAACCCTGCATGAAGGCTCAGGTAAACGTTACCTAGTCCTAAGTGGGGAAGGATAAAAAGTGAGAAAGGGGGTGCTGGTGGGCAGAAGAAATAAACGGTGGGAAGTGAAAAAGTGAAAAAAAAAATAGCGATATCGCACTTGGGTTTTTGTTTTCTTTCTTTCTCCACAGGTTCACCGAGGCTGATAATGGAGCCCCAGGATGTTGCACTCTGGATGAAAACGCAGTGGGACAAGCAAGTGGAGCTTTTCC
This sequence comes from Ichthyophis bannanicus, assembly GCA_033557465.1. Lineage (NCBI taxonomy): Eukaryota > Metazoa > Chordata > Amphibia > Gymnophiona > Ichthyophiidae > Ichthyophis > Ichthyophis bannanicus. Next base: position 31,789,073 of record CM066034.1, on the reverse strand, counting down.
ACTATCTCCAAGAGCAGACGACCCGGACCCTAAGAGAGCAACAGAAGCCCTTGATGGACACTATGGAGGCACTTCTGAAAGGGACAATGAATGCTGCAGCAGACGTCCCCATGGTGATTCCAGGAACAGGACTAAGTTCTTGTAATGCTTTTTCTTTGGGACAACTTAGGCCACAGGATAATCCTGATGACTTTATTGATGCTTTTGAGCGTATAGCAACTGCATTAAAATGGCCGGAGGAGCAATGGGCCACTAGATTCGCCATTTCCCTTACAGGCGAAGCCCTTTCAGCTTATAAAGCCATGCCAGCCAGTTTAGCATCTAATTACTTGGAAGTTAAAAAAGCAGTCCAGGATAGGTTGGGGCTGACACCTTTACATTATCGCCAAATGTTCAGGGAGGCATTAATTAAGCCTCAAGAGACCCCTAAGGCCCTGGCGCAGCGGTTAAAAACCTTAGCCAGAAAATGGTTGCTGGTTGAAGGAAGTACCCTGGAAACAACCCTAGATAAAATTGTTTTAGAGCAATTTATGCAGGCTGTTCCCAGAGGCGTAAAAACCTTTCTAACGCTACAGCACTGCCAAACCTCTGATGAGGCAGCCACTCTCGCTGAGCACTATTTTGCGGCAGAGAGGACTGATGCCTCAGGGCAAGGTATCTGGCCAGTAGTGGGTAAAAAAGACAGCAGCAGAAAAGAAAAATGTTTGCATGAAAAACTGTATAAGCCTGAAATGTCTGATGTAAAGAATTCTGGTAACAGTAATGTCTTATCTGTACCTAAAGAGAGCTGTTTCAGCTGTGGAAAGAAGGGACATTTTCAAAGGTCCTGCCCGGAAAGAACAGTCCTGGTGACAGGAACAGAGGAGTCAGAACAGGACGGGTTCCTTATACCAGTTCAAGTGGAAGGTATTTACACACTGGCTCTACTTGACTCGGGGGCTGACCAGAGCATGTTATCACGGGCGCTCTGGAAAGCCATTGAGGGGCAACGCCGGTCGCCCCCGAGTCAAGCAGAGGGCCAAGTACGTATCAAATGCATGCACGGCGCATTTGTTCCTTATCCCCTACACAAGGTAACAGTACAACAGTACACTAGAGAGTTAAAGGTGGCAGTAAGTCCTGAGTTACCGGAAGATGTACTGGGGAAGGATTGGCCTCCCTTGTATGAAGAGTTAGGAAAAGACTTTGGGACCAAGTTAGGCTTGGTGTCCACTCGCTCGCAAGCTGGACCCTCGCGGGAGGGAGTAAAGTTAGCGAGAAACACAAAGGAACCTGAAGGGGAGGAAAATTCCCAAAAGGAGGAACCAGAGGAAGAAGGGCCAGATACTCTTCCTAGTCATGATGATTTAATACATCCCCCTAGTAAAGTGGGGAAGAAGGATAAACCCCAGAAACGAAGGGAGAGATATGCTAGGTCCCGAGGAAGGGCAGAGTTAGAGGAGGCGATAGGGTTGCCTTGGATACCCGCAGAGGTAGTCCGAATATTTCCCTCATTCCCCATGGAGCAGAGAGCTGACCCAGCTCTTAAAAAGGCTTTCGAGTGGGCTGAGGAAACTAGGTCGACCCTACCCTGATTCTTCCTCGAAGATGATCTTTTATATAGGGAAAGTGTAAATCCCCACAATGAGGCCGTACGTAAACAGCTAGTCGTACCAACAACGTTTAAGGCTAGTGTATTAAGATTAGCCCATGACCACCCAGTGGGGTGTCACAAGGGGATCCAGGGGACACTGGACCAAATTTTAGTCAGATTCTATTGGCCAGGGGTTTTTAAGGAGACCCGACAGTATTGCGAGGCATGCCCTAGCTGCCAAAGAGTAACTGCCAGTAAACCCAAGGCAGTACCCATGGTGCCAACACCCACCATTGCGGCTCCTATAAGCCGAATGGGAGTCGACATTATAGGACCTTTGGTGAAGACACCGAGGGGTTTTAAATACATCTTAGTCATAGTTGACCATGCCACGCGGTTTCCTTGGGCTATTCCATTGAGAAACACATCTGCCAGAGTAGTGGCCTTAGAATTGATTAAACTTTTCTGTGAAGTAGGTTTTCCCGGGAAGTCCTAACTGATCAGGGCAGTAACTTCCTGTCCAAACATCTAGCAATGGTCTGGGAAGCCTTCGGCATCCGACACATACGGACCTCGGCATACCATCCACAGGCCAACGGCCTAGTGGAGCGTATGAATCAGTCTATCAAACAACAGTTACGCAGGGGTTTGAAGAAAGGGGAAATGACTGAATGGGACACGTTGCTCCCGTTCACGTTATACGCATGCAGGGAGCGCATACAGGCGTCCCTGGGGGTATCTCCCTACGAGTTGCTGTTCGGACGCGCTCCAAGAGGGATTTTGGACATCCTGCAGGAGCAATGGGTAGAGCCGAATGTGCAAGAGATTGGGGTGCCTCAATTTCTAAAAGATTTGAGACAACGACTAGAGAGGACCTCCAAGACCTCCCTAGAGAATCTACAGGCCAGCAAATGTAAACAGAAACGTTATTATGACTAGGGTACTAGACCGAGGCAGCTAAAAATAGGGGAAAAAGTACTTATTCAAGTATCAGACCCAGGACCGAAATTCAAGTCCAAGTGGAGGGGTTCTGCTACTGTGGTAGGGAAGGTTGGCCCAGTATCCTATCGGGTGGAAAATGAAAGGGGCCGCCAACAGGTCTATCATGTAAATGTACTAAAGCTCTGGAAAGAAAGGTCTGCCAAGGCCAGTTTGGTCACTGTAGAATACCGACATAGGTCCCATAAGGAAATTCCGGGCTGTCAGGAAAAATCTGCAGCCCGTAATATTTTAAGGCGGGGGATCTGTCATGGTGCAGGGCAGATTGTGCCTATAGAAACAGAAGAGAAAGTGCAGGGCAGTTTTAAAACACGCAGCTTCAAGCACATGGCTGAGAGTTGCTATGAGCAACCATCAATAACATTAGCACAGGGTGTAGGGAAATGCCCTAGCAAAAGATTACCTCATGCCTCATTAGCTAAGCAGGGTCAGCTGCACACTCTTGAGCCACGGGGAAAAGCTAAGAATGACGCATTTAAGAAAGAGTCAGTCTTGAGCAGGGAGAGAGCTAACCAGGACCACCTCAGTTGGAGGAGAGAGCTAACCAGGACCACCTCAGTCAGAGGGGAGCCAAGCAGGAAGCTAGAGGGAGGAATGCTAACTGGGACAGAGATATCCAGGAGGGTGATATCCAGGAAACCTACCTAGAAACCTCTGACGAAGATTCCAGCAGTTTCACAGAGGAGTTTGCTCAGGAGAGGATTCCTGCAAACAGACGCAGAGAAGCTGTGAGAGGGAATTATCCTGAATGCAGGTACCAGGAGGGTGAAGGTAGTTTCCCCAAGGAGTTTTCTAAACCCCGAGAGAGACGTCCTGTAAAGGGAAGGGAAAAGCTTTTAAGAGAGAAAAGCTATTTCCAACTTCCTGGCTTAACACGTCTTGGTAGAGCTCAGGCTGGAGAAAGTCCAATTCACTCTAATAGAAGGGCAGTTGAAAAGCAGGACTTCACCTACACTTATCCTGAAGTGTATGGCCCTCTAAGGGAGAAGTCTAAACTACACGGTAGCCTGCCTTTTCACCTCAATAGTGACGAGGAGAGAAGCCCGGTTCAGAAAGAAGAGGGACTCTTCAATACTGGCATTAATTACAGTTCCCCAGAAGAAAATTATACAGAAGCTCCTGAACAGATGGACTGTGAGGATTGTGGGGAAAGCGTGGGGGATTATCAAATGGACTGGACGCTTGCTTTCTCAGGTATGGTAACATCTCTAGGCTAAAGTGTATATAAGAGAAATCTGTTTGGGAAAACAGATTTCAAGTGCACAGCTGTTGAGAATTACAAGGACTGTTTTTCACCCGTTTGTTTTTGTGAGCTGAAAAGAAGCATGATTTCTAGTTTGTAGTTCTATTTTTGTGTTATGCCAAAAGTATGGTTTGTCTTTCCTTTTGATACCTGTTTTGCAAAAGTTCCCGGGACGGGAAATAAAATACCTCTTTGAAAAAAAAAGCCTAGCTGCTCGCTTCCACAACTACACTTCTTTTAAAGCTAGTGGGACTCCAACTCCCAGGGGGCATTACTTGTCCCAGCTTATTAGAAGAGGCCGCACTGAAACCCTCAGGTCTCCTACTTACGGGGGTAAGTAGGTGCGTGACAGTATCTCCCAGCTTTATTTCCCCCCTCAAAAAATTCCTGTCCCAAAAGCTGCATGTGGTACCTTATAGTCTCCGCCTGCATTGCATTGATTTGCGCTCTTACCGCCAACACTTACCCCCTGTACATTCCTTTTCAGTCCTGTGCATCTAATTCTTCCAATTCCATTAACCTTTCTCTCAATTCCCTATCTTTTCTCCCTTTCCTTCTTTTTACGTGCTCCCCATTTAATCAGCACCCCTCTCACTATCGCCTTGAATCCATCCCAAACTCCCCCCCACCCCACCTCCCCGTTATCATTCCACATAAAATATTCTTGGGTTTCTCACTCTATTTCATCTCTAACCTTGACATCTTCTAATAAAGATTCATTCAGCTTCCAGAGCCGTAGGCCCTTCTTCTCACCCTCTATGGCCAATCTAATTTCCACTAAAGCGTGGTCTGACCACGTTATCAAGTCCATCTCCGCCCCTTTAATTCTTCTCACCATCTCCTTGGTTATCCAAATGGCATCAATTCTAGAATATGATCCATGTACTGGGGAGAAGTATGAAAATTGTCTTTTCCTAGGATGCTGGAATCGCCATGCGTCGATCAAACAATGCTGTATTACAAAGTTTACAATATTTACTTCTATCTGCTCTCTTGCCCTCTCTTTTCCCCGTCGCATCTCTAGCCGGGTTCCAGGTTAAATTGAAATCCACCCCCCCACCCCCACCCCCCCCCCCCCCGATTAGAGTACCTTCTCCTAGCTTCCCCACCTCCATTGAGCTTTGTCCAGAATTCTCCTTGCATCCCTGTGGGCGCATATACATTCATTAGACAGTACCACTCATTCCCAATTTGTAGCCACATTAGCCATATCTCCCCTCTTTATCCCTAACTACTTTCTCTAGTTCCATCTTCACGGCTGAGTTTATAAGAATGGCAGCACCTCCCTTCTTTTTTTCTATTGTGTTTGATGCAAAGACATAGACCCCATAACCTTTAAGCTTTACTAAATGTTCTGTTGCCCTGGTAAGGTGTGTTTCCTGTATAAATACTACCCCCTGCCTTTTGGTGTGCTATTTCTTTATACAGTTTCTGTCTTTTAAATAGCGAATTAAGCCCTTTTACATTTAATGTTATTATTTTTAACTCACCTTGATTGTTCGCTACCCCCCTCCCACTTGCTCCCCTCCTTCCCCCTCTCTCGTCCCCTACTCAGAGATTCGACTTCCATATATCGTAACTTTCAAACAGACCTTAGCCTGCCCTTGTCACCCTATTCTCCCTCCCCCCTTTTCGTGTGCTTACCCCACTTCCCCTATCTCAGCCTGACCCACCCTTCTCATCCCACCCATCTTAGATCGCTCCCCCCTCTGTTATCCATTCTAACTCCCCTCTTAACCCAGTTCACCGCAACTCCACTCCCCTCTACCCTCCCCGTGTTAAATTCCCAATTATTGTACTCCCCTTAATCCACAGCCCTCTACGCCTCTCTTCTTCCCTCCTTGTCCCTCTCCTTCTCCCTCCTTCTCCCCTCACCCCTTCCATACCCACAATATCCCTTACCAATCTCTTATCAATGTCCCTCATTACAGTTCATATATTGTTTCATCTGGTGCCTGGGACACATTAGTCTTTCCTCTCAGCCAATGTCCTTCGCCTTCTCTTGTACGTGTTGGTTGCTGTTGGTCAATCTTGCTACTCTCTGGCCAGTAGTTGGTGCTCTGCGCCATTTCCAATTGTCTGCCTTACTCCCAGATGTCGTCGCTTTCTTGGTTCCTGTTTGGGTGCCCTTGCCGCTGGCAGATTGGATAGCCCCATATCCCCGAGCACTCCCCAAGCTTCCTCGCAGGTCTTAACCTTTCGCGATATGCCATTTGCTGTGATTAGAAGGCCAAATGGATACAGCCATCTGTATCTCGCCTCCTCCCTCCTTAAAAAGGCTGTGACTTCCTTCGTCTCTCTCCGACGCTGCAATGTGCCTAAGGAGAGATCCTGGAACAATTCCACCACATGACCTTCCCATTTACAATGTCCCACTTTCCGTGCCGCTTTCAATAGCTGTTCTTTAATTTTAAAGGATCTCAGATGCACCACTATCTCTTGGTCGATTGTCTCTTATGGGCGCCAATCCCCTATGCACCCTCTCAATTTGCAGGTGGTCCTCTTCCTCTCTCCCTTCAAGGTCTGCTGCTTGCAACAAGGTTTCAAACACCTTTATAATGACATCTTCACAATTTTTATACTTAGGATCCTCTGGCACTCCTCTCACTCTTCTATTACTTCTCCTGGACCGGCCTTCCAGGTCCTCCGTCTTTTCTTTTAATTCTTCTTGAGCTTGCTTTAGCTCCTCCCGGCCTTTTTGAAGATCTGCCATGGCCTCTCCCTGTTGTTCCAGCTGATTTTCTGTTTCCTCTACCCGAGATCCCAGGTCCGCTATGTCCTGTCTAAATGATTGCAGTGTCTCTTTCAAATCATTTTTGACTCCACTGATTTCCACTTTTAATTCTTCTTTTAGCTCATTCAACCACATCTTAATCATATCAGCTACTCCCGGGCCCCAGGGACTCTCCATCGCCTACCCCCGGCTCTGGCCCTTGCCCAGCTGACGCTTTGCCCTCCTTCTTCCTTACCTCCTCTCAATGTGGCATATGGAGATCTGAATTCGGCCAATTTTTTCTTTGTGGAGGTTCCTCCTTTGCTTTTATCCATCTTGCCTATTGGCGCTTCTCTTAAACCTTTTGTGCCGTCTGGGTTGTACAATCTCCGAATCTGCCACCAACTTTTCCCAGCAGGCTTGTTGTCTGTATTGACCAGCAGAGTACAGTTTCCCCCTTTCTATTCTTGCATCTCTGTTATCAGTGTTTTTTGCTTTCTGTTTGACTGATCCCAGTGGTTCTTTTTATATTTCTTTATTTGGCAGAAGATTGGTATGTTTCCTTGATAGAAGTACCCCTCTTCTTGGTTTAACTTGAAAGGGGATTTTCTTTATTTGTTTGCTGCAGAGTTTTCTCCCCCTGCTCTCGCTGTCTGCACCCTCGCTTCTCCAAAGCCTCATTCGCTCACCAGTGTTCCTGTCTGGGTCGCACCCGCCTGTGGCCTCAGTCTTCCACCACTCTCCCCCATGCTCGCCATGTCCTTTCCAGTGCGATCATGCGGCTTCTCTGACCCCCGCCGGATTAGCTATCTCCTTTACTCACTCGCCTCAGTCTCCTTTTCAGATGGCTCCTCTGCTGTTGCCCCCATGATTTGCCTCTCGCCGACTCTTGGATTTCGCCACCTGCACTCACCAGCCCTCCTTCTGTTCACTAGGGCCCTTCTGTCTGCCTCATTGGACAACCACGCAGTTTCCCACGCCGTCTCATCTCGCCACCAATCAGTCTGTTTTATGAGGTGATCCCTGTCTATATGTCCTCCGTTATAGAGTTGGGGTGTTCTTGGCTTGTTGCCCCTGCATTTTATCACCGCCTCACTTCTTTAGGGGATTTTTATCTCCAGTGGACTGGCTGTAACGATGGAGCTTACTTATCGTGCCACCATTTGGTCCGCTGACATCACCGGAAGTCGACATAGAGTGTTTTGAAGTTGACTCCTCCGCAATCTGGTGTCCAGCTTTTTCTGGATCAGTTCGCTTTGGCATTCAGCAGACTGGTCATGGAGGATCTTGCTTTAGGGGCAGAGGTGGGATCCAGACCGCTGAGGAACTGGTTCAGGTGCAGATCTCTCATGCATGTGATAGCCAGGTTACTGCACCTCATGTGGAGGTGATGCAGGGGCCATTCGCTTGGGCCTCTGCCCTCCACCAAGGGGACCAGCGGCCCGATCACTTGCCTGACAATGGTTTGATGGCATCGGGAGCTTCTCTCGATACCGTGGTCTCCTGATGCCATCAAAACATTATCCTGGGGGGGGGGGGGCGGGATTCCCACCACTGCAGAGCCGGCGTTGCTATGCCATGTTCGGCCCCGTTCGGTGAACGTGGGCCGCAGCAGGAACTGGTTCACGTGAACCGGCCGGATCTCATTACTGTTTAGGGGCCTTTCAGAATCTGATACTTGGGGGTCCTCTCACTTGTCTCTTCTGCAAGTTGTGCAATGATTATAATTTCATGAAAAGAATGAAACTTAATGCATTTTTGGACTAGGTTTCGAAGGTTAAAACCTTCCTCTTCAGGTCAGGACAGTATAAGAAAAGGATGACACAGCAGCAAAATGTTTTTCACGATTTGCTTTAAAGATCTCCTTAAATGAAAGGAGGAGGGGGTTCAGCATTGACAAGCAGGAGACATGGGCTCCCCTCCTGGTTCAGACTTCTGGCTAATCAGACATGCCAGACTCCTCATGCCAAGCGCTTTGGTAGAGAGGTCTAGTTCTCCTTCTACCATTAAGTGCACAGAGCTCTACCCTCGTTAGCTAATCTGAGCACACTGTATAATTTATTCAGTCGTATTTCCTGTTTCTGCCCCCCCTTCCCGCTCATCCACGTTAATTCTCCAGCAATACACATATTGTTCCTTACTTTCGTTTGTTCCTATTTGTTCATCTGTAGCTTCAATGTTCTTGTTACTCTGTTAATATGTAAACCACCTTGACATTCTGATAAGGTGGTATATCAAAGTAGTTAAATAAATATGTACATAGTTAAAACTTGTTCCATGTAAGACATAAGGAAGTATGCTAATCTTTGTTCAATGTAAACCGCCCCTGATCTCTGGAAGGGGCGGTATAGAAGAAACTGTTAAATAAATAAATAAATTAAATTAAATAAATAAATAAGGGTTTCTCTAGCAATGCCCTGGAATGAGCTACACGTTGCCCTCCCCACGGGAGTCTGCTGCAGTGCAGTGTGTATAGTATTTACCAGTAATTCTGCAGTACCCATAAAGAATAGTTCTGGAGGCATCATTCCTGAATGGGGTTTTAGGATTTCTCAATCTCCCCTGCTCTTTGCTTTATTCAGCACCAGCTAAGTGGGCTGTGCGCAGAAGATAACAGCTTATAACCTTTGATAAAAGGCTAGGCGTGCACAGCCGACCTTTGTCTTATCATCAGGCTTGTGCACTGAGCTTTCTGCATATCGAAGGTGCGGCAAGGGCATTAAGGGCCTGATTTACTTTGCTTTTCTGAGAAATAAAGCCTTAGGCCTGATATTCAGTGGAAGCGGCTGGCTCTTCTGCCGCTGAACATTAGACCCGGATATTCAATGCCAGGGCCATATGACCTAGGACCACACTGAACCTTTCAGATCACTGAACCCCCTTCCCCCCCAATCCTCATTCCTTTCGGCGATCTGAAGGTCAAATGTGGCCCTCAGTTCAGTATCTCTCTTCTCACCCCCATGGCCCAGTATCTCCACTCTCCCCCCCCCCCATTCTCACCATGCACTTGAGCATCTATTTCCCTCCTTCCCCCTTTATTCTGCATCTCCCCTATCAGTTCTCTCTCCCCCCCCCCTCCCCCTGTGGATCAGCCTCTCTCTTCCCCACCTCCTACTGCTGCTACGGGACCATATCGGTCCATACTCTCTCCTCTCCCCTGTGATCCTGAATCTCCCCTATTCCTCATGGTAGTAGCACCAATTTAAGAAACGTTACCTGGGGGTCACGTGATGACAGCCCAGTGAAAGGATGTGTGGGGTGTCAGCTCGCAGTCATCTGACCTTACTAATATATTTCCTTATGGTTAAAATGCATTCTGTCCGCAGTGCTGACCCAGCGAGAACATGACAAATATACAGCTTCATAAGCTAGTGGGAAGAAATCCTCTGCCATGGCAACTGGGCAAAGACAAGCAGTGAAGAGTGGTGGGCAGCAAACTACGGTTGAATGCTTGGTGATCCAAGATGGTGCTGGTGCCCAATTGGATAATCATTCTTCCTCTCTGAGTGCCAATGCATCCTGCTCACCAACATCAGAAAGCGAGTATCACTGCTTTTGATGGAAATCCTGCTCACTGAAATTTGCATGAGGTATACTGTGATAGACATCAAACTGGATCAAATTCAGGCCAACGGGTACCATATGGAGTGGAGGAGTGGCCTACTGGTTGGGGCAAGGTACCTCAGGCCGGAAGGTCAGGGGTTCAAATCCCACTAGAGGACAGCAACCTTGGGCCGGAAGGACTGGGGTTTCTAGTCCCGCAGGTGCTCCTTGTGGTCTTGGGCAAGCCACTTAACCCTCCATAGCCCATGTTCCCTGTAAAATAGTTATCTCCAAGTTATAATGCCCTGTTCAATGTAAACCACACTGATGCAAAATAGCACGGAATATAAATAAAATAAATTAAATACAAGAAGTAGCAGGTTGAGTAGAACAGGCTGAACAACAGATTTCCTTGGTGGAGGACAGTATCAATGAGTTGTGTAAGGAAGTTGCTGCCAGTGGTTCACATATTTAGAAACTGTCACTTAAAGTCTGTGACCTGGAAAAGAAATTTGCAGCTGTTGGTGCCCCAGAGGCATCTGAGAAGGCCAGATGGAGGGTTTTGCTGAAGGTCTTTTGCTAGAGTTGTTTGCTGACATGGGCTTACCTAAGGACTGAGTTATTAAGCAAGCCCATCATGTACCATTTAAGAGGTCTGGTTCTGATGATAAAACGCTGACTATTCTACTCAAAATTTTAAACTACAAACATAAAGAGCTCTCCCTGCAGAAGGCCCAGAAATTTAGAGATCATGTTGTTTCAGGGCTTCAGTGCTAAGATGGACTAGTTACCGCAGCAGTCCATGATGTTAAGAGCAGACCCTGTTAATGATGATCCTGTCCAGCACAACTGTGGATACAATGGAAAGAGGGGTGGGCTTCATGACATAAGAACATAAGATATGCCATACTGGGTCAGACCAAGGTCCATCAAGCCCAGTATCCTGTTTCCAACAGTGGCCAATCTAGGTCATACGTACCTAGCAGTTTCCCCAAAGGACACAGGTTCCACAATGCTTCTATTGGGTCAAGCAGTGATATCCTTGGTCCCTTCTTAATAATGGTTTATGGACCTTTCCTCCAGGAACTTGTCCAAACCTTTTTTAAACCCAGCTACACTAACAGCCTTTACTACATCCTCCGGTAACAAATTCCAGAGTTTGATTACACGTTGAGTGAAAAAATATTTTCTCTTATTAGTCTTAAATAGTTTACCCTGTAGCTTCATTGCATGTCCCCTAGTCTTTCTATATTCTGATAACGTAAACAATCGATCTACGTTTACCCGTTCCACTCCATTCATTAATTTATAGACTTCTATCATATCTCCCCTCAGCCGTCTCTTTTCCAGGTTAACGAGCCCTAACCTTTTTAGCCTTTCTTCATAGGAGTATCCTTCCATCCCCTTTACCATTTTGGTGGCTCTTCTCTGAACCTTTTCTAATAATGCTATATCCTTTTTAAGATACGGCGACCAGAATTGCACACAATATTCAAGGTGCGGTCTCACCATGGAAAGATATAGAGGCATTATAATATCTTTTGTTTTATTTTCCATTCCTTTCCTTATGATACCTAGCATTCTATTTGCTCTCTTGGCCGCCACTGCACACTGGGCCGAGGGTTTTAACATGTTATCCACAATGACGCCTAAATCATTTTCCTGGGTTGGTGGTTCCTAATGTGGAACCTTGCATCGTGTAACCATAGTTTGGGTTGTTCTTCCCTAGGTGCATAACTTTGCACTTCTCCACACTAAATTTCACCTGCCATTTTGATGCCCAGTCTTCCAATTTATCAAGATCCTCTTGCAATTTTCCACAATCCTCTTGAGTTTTAACAACTTTAAATAGTTTTGTGTCATCTGCAAATTTGATAACCTCACTCGTTATTCCACTTTCCAGGTCTATATGAATATGTCAAAAAGCAGCTGACCCAGCACAGATCCCTGGGGTACACCACTATTCACCTTTCTCCATTGGGAAAATTGGACATTTAGCCCTACCCTCTGCTTTCTATCTTTTAACCAGTTCCTGATCCACAATAGTACACTGCCTCCTATCCCATGACTCTTTAGTTTTGCCAAAAGTCTCTGATGAGGGACCTTGTCAAAGGCTTTCTGAAAGTCCAGATACACAATATCAACCAAAAGAAGTGCGGAAATATCTTTCACTGTATTTCCCAGTTGCCCCACCATTTGGAAGAAGCAGCAGCGGGAATACTCTGGGCAGACGGGGGTCTTTGAGCAATTCTACGAAATGCGTTGCCAAGGTTATGGAGCAGCTAGCTGCGGAGGAAGAGGACAAGGCTTCTGCCTTTCACAGTCTGCAGAGCTGGGCCTCTTTCTTTCTTTTCCAGGGAACATTACACATGATGGAACTATGTTATGATGTCTGCTATTAAATGACTTAGGGTTTCTTCATATGTATGACTGTTCTTGGACATAATTGGGATGGCTGGGAAGTGTGGATCAGCAATTCTTCCGCTGGATCTTGCCCCCTGGGAAGGAGTGCTTCTCAATAGTTATCTGAGAGTGGAGCTGCTCGGAGGGATATTTCCTTTGCTAGCTTGGCTTGGTTGTCTTTCTGGGAGTGTGTTGAATCCTCAGGTTTCTTTGGGGCCTGACTGATTTGATGCTCCTCATCTGAGTTACCTTGCCCAAGCAATGGTATGGATTGGTTAAATTTGGTGGAGTGAAATGCTCTTGTTTTGGGATTAAATAGTGTGCACAGTCTGCGAGGGGAGGGGGAGAATTTTGGTAGCCATGTTACAGGGAGTGTGATGGTAAGTTGTCTGTGTGGCTATTGACTAATATTGTTCTAATAAGGTGTAGAGTGCAAGTGATAATATGGGTGTGACTGCACAAAGAGTGACTAAGCTTGGGAGCAAATATGGAGAGTGGGCGGGTTATATCTGGGTTCTGAGTGTGCTGACGTATGGTACTGGTTAATTCAGTTCAGTTTATTTCTATTCATGTAAAGGGAAATGCAGACTTCCTTGAAGTGTAGGAAGGCCCTAAATGATTTGAAAACAGCCCACAGATGTCTTTTAGCTGCAAGAGATTCATTTGAAGAGAGGGCAGTTGAGGATTAAAAGCCCCATGGGTGCAGCAAATTTGGGGATCCATGGGCAGCTCTAATAATGTGGGACTAGCCATGGTAATGTGGATGACCTTGAAGGGGAGAGTACTAATGATAGACTAGGAGCAAGTGATCAGAAGTGGTGTGCAGTGAATATGTACACTACTAACATTGGACAACTGAGCTCTTTGATCAAAGTGTTGAAAAAATGCTTGAGTTTTCTGTACACCCGGTGCTCATGGGAAAGGGCATCATCATGGATAATGTGGCAGGTGAAGGCCTGTGATCCACAGTGTCTGACATAAGCAAGAAGGCCTAACTAGCTTGACCTGTAAATGAAGTCTGTGGAGAGGCCCATAGGAAGCACATCCCCCAATATGCTGCTATAGAATTAGAACTCAGAAAAGTATTGAATTTAGCTTAGACAAGCAGAACAGATGGAAAAATACAGAAAAATATGTTTAAAACTGCTGATAGAGAAATTACAGAGCCCTGCTTCCCTACACGTACAAACTAGCTCAATGGCCTTGAAAGTAGGAAAGTAACAAGTTGGTGAACTGACCATTGTAATTGGGACTAGAAGAGGGGTGAGCAGGTGCTGAGCCCACTCAAAGAACATAATTGGATAATCATATCAGTACCGGGACCAATAGAAGGGGTACGGGAGGTATGGGAGGTTACCGGGACCAATGAAATGTTTTTCTATACCTAGAATGGAGTAAAAATCTATAAAAGTTGTTGTATTGCCAGAGAACATCGCTCAGCCATTTTGAATTTGATTCTGCTTGAGACTTGTGCACAAATAAATGATTTGGACCTTCTGAACAGACTCCTGGTATCATTGGTTTGTCTGCGCTCTGCTGCTACAATAACACATTGAAACCCTCTGCCCAGTGTGCAGCGGCGGCCAAGAAAGCAAATAGAATGCTAGGAATCATAAGGAAAGGAATGGAGAATAAAACAAAGGATGACATCATAATGCCTCTGTATCGTTCCATGGTGAGACCGCACCTTGAATATTGTGTGCAATTCTGGTCGCTGTATCTTAAAAAGGATATAGCAGTGTAGCAGCAGATAAGCATGCAATAAATAAAACCAGGAGTCGTTTCAAGGATCCAAGCCAGTTTAATGTGCACATGGCTCAAGCAAAGTCAATTTCAAAATGGCTGAGCAATGGCTTCTAGTAAAACAACAACTTTTATAGCTTTCTTGTCCATTCTAAGCATAGGCAAACTTTTCATTGGTCCCAGTACCCCTCTCACCCATCTATTGGTCCCGGTACTGATATGGCTACCCAATCGGGACCCTGGTCTGGGCTCAGCACCTGGTTGCCCCCCTTCTAGTCCCAATTACAATGGTCAGTGTCTCTAACTTGTTACATCTCTCCTCCAAGGTCGCTTAGCTTGTTAAAACATATGGGAAGCAGGGCACTGTAACCTTGCTTTTTGCAGAGTTAATTAATTCCATAGAAGCATAGCACACCTTATCAGTACCAATTAAACTTGTTTTTCTATATTTTCTAAGTTTCGTTTCTGCTTAGCTATGTTCAGTTAAACTGAGTTAAGTTTCAATTCTATGGTGTCATCATTCAGGGGGGTTTTCATTCCTCTGGGCCTAACTACAGGCTTCAGTTACAGGTCAAGCTGCTTAGGCCTGTCTGCTTAGTTCAATTAGCATGGATCATAGGCCGTCGCCTACCACAGCAGAATTAGAAAAGGTACAGAGAAGAGCCATCAAAATGGTAAAGGGGATGAAAGGATACCCCTATGAGGAGAGGCTAAAAAGGTTAGGGCTCTTCAACCTGGAAAAGAGACGGCTGAGGGGAGATATGATAGAGATCTATAAATTAATGAATGGAGTGGAACGGGTAAACATAGATCGATTGTTTATGTCCTCAAAAAGTAGAACGACTAGGGGATAGGGATGTTCCTGCCCCATACTTTCCTGAGGAAGATGTCTACATGGCCACCAGCATGGATGTCCACATCGGGGATATCTATTGTCACACCTCATCCGCCCCAGCCGTGACTGCTGGTATTGTTGGGCTATTATGAGGGTGGTAGTTGTGCCTTGCTTCTATATATAAATCACACAGAAGAACTTTCTTTTCTTTTAGGGTTTTATTCCCCGTCCCTTGAGGTTTCTTCTTTTCAAACAACAGAAATTAACAGCTCACTTGGCTTCAAACAAAAGATAACTATGTAAAAAAGTAGCTTCCTTCAGCTGATAACTTTAAACCAAAGGTAAATAATAAACAGCCTAACTGACTGCTTGGCTTGGAGAGAAGGGAGAGAGTTGCAGCTCTGCCACTTGTATACTGGAATTTAAGGTTACACAAATCACATTTACCTTAATGATATCTCTGGCTCTATCACAGAGAAAGAACAGTCCATCAATTCTGTATTTGTTAATACTTCAGAATTCTCATATTCCATTATTTCTTGCTCATTGGTATCTCCACTATCCACTTCCAACGTGGAATAAAAATATGGAAGGCTTGCCTCGTCAGTCAAGAAGTTTCTCTTCCTGTGAGCAGCACTGCCTCTCTGGGGAGTATCACCAAACTCTGAGTGATGTCTTTCAGAGCCCTGCCCCCGCTGGTGCCTCAATGCATAGCTCAGGTCCTGGTTTGACCTGCTAGCTGGGTAATTTTGATAGGGTCCCTGCCGGGTCTGCCCTAGCTTTCCAGGCCCAACTGTGCCTGATTGCAACCGGTGTAACGGTGTTTCCCTAGAAGCTGGGAACTCACCGTGAGAAGGGATTTCTTCAGCTTTTCTAAGTAAGTGAAGCCCTCTTCTTTTAACACTTCTATAATCAGGAGAAAAGCTATTATTAGCCTCTGAATATCTGGGCTTTATATGGCTATTTCTAAGCCTCCAGGGCCCTTCCCTTTCAAATGGCAAATAGCCCTTGTATCCACTTTTTGCCCCTGTACCTGCTGTTGCAGTCTTCCTGTATTCTTCTTTTTTTTTTTTTTAAACTTTATTTTTAATACACACCAATCCATACACACAACAGCAGTGACTCAGCTTAACCACAAAAATAGACACAGCAACCATAAAGTCAACATTGGCACCCAACCTTCCAAATGGCAGAATTTATTTCTACCTCCCAACCCCCCCACCTCCCCCCACCAAACAGCAACCAGTATCCTAGAAAAAAAAAAACCAAATCATGTTGTGGCCCGCCATGTATTATACCTTCCCCACACAAGTACATACGTCTGTGAGTGCTCCTGCTTCATCGCCGTTAGCTTACTCATCAGATAAAGATGTTCGAGGGAGTTACGATACTCTTCTAAAGTAGGTACTCCCACTTGTTTCCACTTCCTGGCAATCAGCACCCGCAAAGCAATACACCCCAAATGTACAAATTCCCCCTCCCACCTATTTAGCTCGGCCTGCCGCACCCCAAGGAACGCTAAGGCAGGCGAGGGCAACAATTCCTTCCCCAAAATCAAACCTAAAAGTCGAAACACCTCCGCCCACACCCCCCGAATCAACTCACACGCCCACCAAATATGCATATACGTTCCCCGTTCTCCACACTCTCTCCAGCAGCAAGCGTCGGTAGCAGGATACATCTGATTCAAACGCACTGGCGTCAAATGCCACCTATACAATATCTTATAATTATTTTCTATTAAAGAAATCGCCAAAATGCCCTTATATCGAGATCGGTAGATTTGCTTCCACATATCCTCCCCCCACTCAACCCCCAGGTCTTCCTCCCATCGCTTTTGAAAAGGCTCCCTCCTCCCAGCACCCTGCATCATAGCATAATATTTGGTCACTACCCGTCTCTGCCACCCCATCAAAAACATCTGCTCCACCTCGGTAGGATCACCCCGCAGCCCTGGTATTATCTTATGGTGAATATAATGGGTAAGTTGTTGGTAGCGAAAAAGGTCTTTATCCTCTAATTGGTATTGTTCTTGTAATACAGCAAAACTTTTAACCTTCCTTCCCTCCAGCAGTTGACCTACCCAGTCCAGCCCCTTCCGTGCCCACTGCAAATAAGCCTTACAGCCCATTCCCGGCGGAAAAGCCTGGTTCCCCCTTATAGGCACCAGCCGTGAAATCCCCTCTTTGCCTAACCAGACACATTTCCATTTATTCCAGATGTTCAGGGTAAGATGCACGTAAGGGTTCGAACCTTGAAACCCTCTATTCCCCTCCTGGGGTAACCATAAAAGATCCCCCACCGACCCCCCCCCCGCAATTCCTCCGATTCCATCCACACCCATTCTTTCTTCTCCTCCCCCCACCAGTCCACACAGGCACTCAGCCGGGCAGCCTCCCAATACCTCTTTAAATCCGGCAGTGCCAGACCCCCACACTCCTTCCGACGCATCATAATTCTCCCCGCTATTCTATTTTTCTGTGACCCGCCCACATATTTCATAAGTACCTGTTGCCACTTAACTAGACAAGTGTTTGGCACCCAGAGAGGCAATGCCGTGAACAAATACAGCCATCGAGGCAATATCACCATCTTTACGGCCGAAAGTCTCCCATGCCAAGACAGCCCTTTGCCCGCCCAACCTTCCAAATCTCTCTGAACCTGTTTATCCATGGCCCCATAGTTAGCTGCAAACAAATCATGCTCCTTCGCAGTTAATTTGATACCCAAATAGGTAATATTATACTTCGCCCATTTGAAGGGGAACTGTTCCTTAAGAAGGCTCACAGTCTCATCCAAGACCGAAATATTCAAAATCTGAGATTTAGTCGCATTAACTCGAAACCCGGAGACTTCCCCAAATTCCAATAAAAGGTCATACAATACTGGTAAAGATTCCTGGGGCTCCGTCACCATAAACAATAAATCATCGGCGAAGAGGGACACCTTGCTTTCCAAAGTTGACCACTTAACCCCTTTCACCGCTCCACATTCCCGCACCCGCTGGGCCAAAGGCTCCATCGATAACACAAACAGAATGGGTGATAACGGGCACCCCTGCCTCGTTCCCCTCTGCAGCTCAAAGGCCGCCGTATAATCCCCATTAATACGAATCTTCGCCCACGGCTGATTATAAATCGCCTTAACCCACTGCAGGTACTGCCCCCCAATCCCCATCTGTTCCAAAACCCGAAAAAGAAAGGGCCAAGATACGCGGTCGAAAGCCTTTTCGGCATCAATTGTCAATAATAGCATTTGTTGTTTCTCCCGCTTCCCCCACCAGATAGCATTCAGCACTTTCCGAATATTGTCAGATGTGTGTCGCCCCGGCACAAAACCCGCCTGGTTCTCATGAACCAAATATGGTAAGTGAGGTAAAAGGCGATTAGCCAAGACCTTAGTGTAAATTTTAAAATCTGACCCCAATAGAGAAATAGGTCGGTAAGATCCGCAAAGAGTTAAGTCTTTCCCCTCCTTAGGAAGGACAGTAATACCCGCAGTGCGCATAGTTGCCGGCAGCACCCCCTCCTCCGCAAAGGAGTTAAAAAGCCTAGTCAAGACCCCCCCAACTCTGTCCCAAACTTTTTATAGAATGCATTGGTGTACCCATCCAAACCCGGCGCCTTATGCGAGGGCAGATCCTTGATGACTGCGAGTACCTCCCCTACCTCAATAGGCCGGGAAAGCTGCTCAGTTTGCCCCACGCTCAGGCAGGGCAACTTCATACTAAAAAAGGCATCCCCCTCCTCCCGCCCAACCCCCTGATCCGGGGTGTACAGCTGCCGATAATACTCAACGAACCGGTCTTGTATTTGCCGCAATTGACGCAAATCTTTCCCCTGAGTATCCTTAATTTTTGTAATATAATTTCGCTGGCGCTGCTGTTTCAACTTATGAGCTAATATCCGCCCAGGTTTATTCCCCCATTCAAAAAAGACCTGCTTTAGCCTATCTTGCGCATATTTAATCTCGCCAAGCTCTAGTTCCCTTAACTCCTTTTGCGCCTGATCCAGCGCACGCTGACCGGACCGGCCTAAGTCCCCCCGTTTTTGTACCCCCTCTAATTCCCGTATCTGCTCGTATAATACCCACTTTTGCCGTTCCTGTATCCTCTTTCGATAAGAACCAATAGATATCAACTTCCCACGCACCACCACCTTAAGACATTCCCAAAGTGTACCAATTTTGCACTCTGGTGTGTCATTAAAGTCTAAATATTCTTTGATCTGTTCCTTAATTTGCAGAACTATCTCGGGAGTTGCCAACAAAGACTCATTTAAACACCACCCCGAGCCTCTCCCCCCTCTTCCCCCCACTCGAATCTCTATCCAGAACGGAGCATGATCAGATAACGTGCGTTCCCCAATCTCACACCCCCCCAGGTCCTGAACAAGTGTCTTAGCCACCCAGACCATATCCAACCTAGATAGTGAGTCATGCACTGGGGACCAATAAGTGTAATCCCTCCTCCGCCCATAAAGCTCCCGCCACACATCCACCACTCCCAGTTGAGCCCCCATCCCTCGGAGCGCTCTCCTACTCTTCACATTCCCTAGGGCCTTCCCCTTAGAATTGTCCAAAAGAGGGTTACTCGTTAAATTAAAATCCCCACCCATTATTAATTGCCCCTCCTCAAAGGCAGTCACCCGGGCAGTCAATTCCACAAAAAAGGCCCCCTGAGCCACATTCGGCCCATATATATTCACCAAGGTGAATTTCTGATCTTTAATACTGATCTTGACCATCAGATAACGGCCCTCCCGATCTTGTTGAATATCATGTACTTGGAAGGGTACCTGAGTGTGCACTAGGATACCTACCCCCCCTTTCTTATGCTCCACCCTGTTAGAAGCGAACCACACCGACCCTGAAATTTTTTATTTGCCATGCGCCACTCATCCCTCTTCAACAAATGTGTCTCCTGAAGAAACACCACATCACCCCGCAATCTACCGATCTCTTTATACACTCTTTGTCTCTTAATTGGGGAATTTAAACCTCGCACATTCAGTGTTACCACCCTTAATTTATCCATCAACCCCACAGTTAGCATACAACCACATCATACGCTGTTTGGTGATAACCCCCCCCCACCCAACCCCCCTCCTTCCCCTCCCACACCCACCCCCCTCCCCTTCCCCTCCCCCCACCTTCCCAGAACGCCCGCACCACCATAGTATGAGGCATGACTCACCAGCCCGAGCCCCTTGCTCCCCCTTCAACTTTCCAATGAGCATCCCCCCCCCCATCATCACATTTAGAATACCATTGAGAACATGACAAAATACCCCTCCTCCCTTCTGCAAACATTAATCAACACTGTCCAGAGAGTCCACTGCTCCACCTCAGCCCTCCGGTTCCGCCTCCCGCTGTTGTTGATGTCTGCGGAGCCTCCGGTCTCCCTGGGGTGCCCTCCTCCAGCCACTTTCCCCTGGGCGTTTCCTGGGCAATTTTTGGCGCTCCATCGTCGGAATCTCGGGCAGCCCCGTCCATCCCGCTTTCTCCATAGCCTTGATCGCTTCCTCCACAGTTTTCACGTATGAGGTGACTCCCTCAATACAAAATTGAAGTCCAAACGGGAACAACCATTTGTATCGAATGGCCTTATCTCGCAGTTGCATAGTAATCTGTGAAAACTCTCTTCTCTTGCGCATCGTAATTGCGGAAAGGTCAGCATAAATCTCAAGCCGCTGATTCTCCCAGTGAAACTGCTTTACTTTCCTGGCGGCTTCCACCACAAGGGATTTAGTAGAGTATTCATGAAAGCATACAATAATGTCTCTCTGAAAGCCTTCCTTTTTAGACCCCAGCGCTCTGTGGGCTCTATCAATCTTCCAACACGTGTCATCCTTCTGCAGGCCTGCCTCGAGCACCCACTGTTTACACACCCTTTCCACCAGGATTACACAGTCCAAATTTTCCGCTGTTTCAGCTAGGCCCCGCAGCCGAATATTAGCCCGCCGGGACCTATTCTCCAGATCTTCCACTTTGGACCAGATCTCCTCTTGGTCCCCCTCCAAACTCTCCATCCGCTCTTGCAGCTTTTGTATCGTATTCTCCTGCACATCTACTTTCCCCTCCAAATCCTCCAAACGTTGGCCCACCTCCCGAATTTCGCCACGCAGATCCTCTATCCAACCCTGGATATCCGCCTTAAACAAGGACATATCTTGCCTGAGAGTAGTAAACCAGGTTTTCATCTCGCCCCGGAGCACCTCCACATCACTGCTCTTCGTGTTCTCAGCTTTGGAGGCATCCTCCTCACTGCCTGCATGTGCCGACGCCATCTTGGGTTTTCCCGCGGCCCCAGCCGCCGCCGCCGAAGTGCTTTTGTAGGCAAACGCCTTTAAATCAGCGCCGCTTTTTTTCATTGCCGGGCAGCCGCACGGTTCACCCAGTGCTCCCCCGTATCTCCGGCTCTCCAGACCCCACAATTTGGGAAGGGGTACTGCTCCGATAATCTCACTTACGGAGCCCCGACTTTTTGCTGCTTCTCAGGCTGATGACGTCATTTCCTCCCTTCCTGTATTCTTCTTGCTTTCCAAACACATTCACGCTGTCAGGGTGTTGCCTTCTCCCAGAACCACACAGGTCTCTGGACTCTTTCCAACATTCACACCGGCTCCCCTGCTGCCTTTCAGCTTGTGACCTCTGCTGCTTTAATTCCTCTCTCAGGGATTCTCTCCTCGGCTCATCTCTCCAGGATT
The DNA here is from genome assembly GCA_033557465.1 of Ichthyophis bannanicus. Taxonomy (NCBI): domain Eukaryota; kingdom Metazoa; phylum Chordata; class Amphibia; order Gymnophiona; family Ichthyophiidae; genus Ichthyophis; species Ichthyophis bannanicus. Next base: position 31,767,314 of record CM066034.1, on the reverse strand, counting down.
CCCTCCTTGACTCCTCTCTCCAGGATTCCCTCCTTGGCTCCTCTCTCCAGGATTCCCTCCTTGACTCCTCTCTCCAGGATTCCCTCCTTGGCTCCTCTCTCCAGGATTCCCTATCTCCAAATGTTTGGTAGTCTGTTTTATCTGCGTATTTCCTGACTCCACCTTCCCTCAGGTGCACTTTATTAGGTAAAGCAGACTCCCTTGCTTTGCTCTCTGGGTGTGTCTTTCTGGGCTCTGTGCACGTGTGCTTAGGTTGTCCCTGGCAACCAATAAACATTCTCCTGTTTATTCTGTCACTTTCACCGTGATCATTCACACTGCTCTGCACCTTCTCAGGCTGCCCTATGTCCACCCTGTGACACTATGTTACTAAAATTGTGGCAGGTGCAAAATCAGGCATATATATAGAAGTCCCTGGTGCTTCTCAGCACGTTCTGCCCTGGACATCCTCAATATTACTTGGATGTTCTTTCTAAAATGCTACTTAACATGTCTCAACTGCAATTAGACAAAAAGTTGTAGTTGCGATAGCCTAAGTTCCTCTACTAAACTTTGGAAAGACTGCCTTCGCTCTTTACTATCCACCATCAGTTAATGATTACTTGTGAAATTTCCCGCATGATGTGCAACCCCAGCTTCTCCTGATGTTAACAGCTGGACGCCTCCTGAAAGCAGCCATCTCAAAGCTGGGGTAAATCCCCTGCTGTCCATTATTTGGAGTACAGCTGACACTATGGTTGGTCTCCCTAACATTCTGCTCTGTTTTTTAGGACACCTACAGTGAATGTGCATGAAACAGACTGTCATACAATGGAGGCAATGCATGAACATCTATCACATGCATATTCATTATGGGTCTTCTGCAACAGACTGGCTAATCTACTGAGGAGGGCTTCACACTGGGATCATTGGGGATGAGTAAACAAAGCCCCTAGGTAAGAAAAAGCCTTCAGTTAGGCAAAACCTTAAAAAATAGCATAGAAAAGAGAAAAAGGGCCTCATCTGGCGAGCTGCATATACTAATACCCACAGTATGCAAAATAAAGTTGCATATTTAGAAGCTGTAATGGAAGTGGCTGACTTGAATATAATGGCAGTCATGAAGACATAGTACACCGAAGACAATGACCAGGACATAGTTATACTGGGTTATAATCTATTCGGGAAAAACAGGGTAGGAGGAAAGGGAGAAGGAATGGGGCTGTATTTAAAAAATGATATTAAAGCCACAGAACTTCAGGACTTACAAGAAAAGGAGGAAGCACTGTGATTTAGTCTGGAAAGAGGGAATAGAAAATCTATTTACGTTAGTGAGTTATACAGAGCTCCCTCACAGGCAGAAGAAATAAATAGAAAGTTAATTGAAGACATTCACAAAATTGCTATAAAAGGGGCTGTCCCTTGGTGTGGAGGAGTAGCCAAGTGGTTAGCACAACTGCCTAGTACCAGACCATCAAGGGTTTGATTCCCACTGGCACACCTTGGGCACATCATTTTACCCTCCATTGCCTTGGAAGAAAAAGCTGCAATCTACTTCCAGTGATACATTGCCAAGAAAGCCCAGAGGCAGCTGGGTTGCCAGGAGTCAGCACTGACTTGCTAAAAGTACTTTTGGTAGGAGATTGCAATTTGTCAGATGTTGATTGGGATATCCCTGCTGCGGTGTCATCCAGAACTGGTATATGGGGAGGTAATTGTCTGATTGGGAAGTTGATTTGGGGTGGAGGCTGATGCTGTCATAGAAATAGGGTTTATAACTGGGGAGGGGGGAGTTGAGTTCTTGTGTAAAGTGTTGTTGTCTTATTATTATTGTTGTCAGTCATTCTGGGTCCTATGATAGCGGTAATTCAAAAATCAAACTAAATAAAATAAATATATGAATGCATCAAAGGCCTGCAAAATTCACGGCAGGGCCCCCTTAGGATTTGCGTGTATCATGGAACTCCCTTCCGGAGGATAATACGAAGGATGCAAAGGACTTCAGGAAAAAGTTGAAGAACATTTTGGCAGTATCACATAGTGAAACCTGTACCATCCATCCACTCGGGCACTGGACAATAAATAATGTGATACAGTGGCCAGCACAGAACCCCTGGGTACAGGAAAAAAGGAAGAGCTTACCTTGCAGTCACAAGGGCAGAAAGCAGGTTCAGGTTATGAGAAGCCAGAGAATGGTGGAACAAGCTTTCCCTGCACTGGGTGTGACGCAGCAGAAAGCCAGAAAGCACATTTAGGTTGTAAGGTTCCAGAAAGTAATAGAACAAACTTTCCCTACTGTGACGCAGTAGAAAGCCAGGAACCTAATCACATCCACCTGGGCCAGGAAGCACGTACAACGTGCAGGAGCCAGGAGGATAAAAGTGGCTGGGAAATCCCAGTAGGGGAAGGTGCAGCTGGAGGTGCATTGGAAGGCAAGGGAGGAGCAGTGAATGGAGGTGCATTGAGAGGTGCTCGTGCACAGGTCTCCCAAGCCAGAGGGGGCATCGTCCCAAGGAGAGTGAGTAAGCAGCTGGAGGGCGGAGGTCACGAGCAGGAGAGCTTGCTGGGACCAGGAAGCTTCAGGTGTATCCCTGCAGTAAGGAACAGCAGAAAGGAAGCCTTTCCTGGAGGTTACCAGAGCCCAGTCCAGACAATTGCTGAAGGAAACTCTCATGGCAAAGCAGGCTACAGCCCAAGTAAAGGTGCCTGGTTAAGAGAGGAAGGTGTGGAAGCTGGTTATCCAAGAAACAAAGCTAAGTACACCAATTTCTCCAGAGGGCAAGAGGTGGGTTCTGCTAGAAAAGCAAAGGCTAATTGCTGGAAGGAAAACCCTTGGTGGAAGGAAGAGGGAAGCCTTAGAGGAATAGGCTCCAGTACGGGTCCCCAGGACTTCCCTTGTACAGAACGGTTCCTTGCCCCAAGAGCTGCTGCATCTCGAGAGAGTGCTGTGAATGATAGATGTGGAAAGTGTAACCCACTTACAAGTTTGGGCACTGAGCAGATGCAATGGGAGAGCACTAATTAGGACATTGATTATAGCCCAATGGATTGCACGCTCTGTATATCGGATGAGATTACCTCTTTATGTTAATCAAGGAAACAAGAGCATTTTTGTACCTGTTTTTGAAAGACGGTGCATTATTGGTTATTTTGCTGTGAAGAAACAGTCTGTTTAATCCTTTGTTTGCTGTATGAGAAAACCAGAAAACCGCACGGGAAAGGGAATAAATCCTCATCATTATAATTTTGCCTTAAACACGGCTAAAGAGTTTTCTTTACAAAGGCAGCTTGCACCACACGCCCTAGGCGACCGCCTAATAAGGACAAAGATAGCAAGCGTCTGACAATAATAACTCTGCATGGCCATGAAGCGTGACCCCAAATTGTAAATAAATTACGATTGTAAAGAAGTTATAAAAACAAGCTGTTAATGATTACTTGTGAAATTTCCCGCATGATGTGCAACCCCAGCCTCTCCTGATGTTATGATATATTCAAGTTATTGAGTTGCATGTTGTATGTTGTTACAATGTAACAATGGTCTATTATTCTCGAGAGTAAAAGGAAATCCCAATATAATCAAAAAATACTCTCACTTAGTTGCAAAAGGTAAAAATGAGAAATTATGTGTGCTATCTTATTTATATCCTAATATTTCAAACAAAATACTGATGGTTTTGGCTGACATGAGGTCTCAGAACTTGCGGGCTGTCAAAGGCTATTGTTTTATTAAAGCTCACTGAACCAAACCCTTAGCACACATCACCGACCTCCAAACCAGCCTTTCCACCATTAATTTTTTTTAAAAAAGTTTTTTTCCAAACTAAAGCAAATAACTTGTGCAGTCCAAAGAAAACAGATCAGGCTGGCGATTTTTTTAAATGAAGGTAACAACTCTACTACTTAGCTTTTTCTGAAACAGCTTAATAGTTGATCAAGCTAGAGCCCGCCAAATCCTCAGATGTTGAAAGCTGGCATATTCCTGACGCCATCTAGCGCACTGTTCATATGCGTTTCACCTAAAGGTTTCTTCAGGGGAAATACGTTCTTAGACGCACTAAAAACAGAACAAATTTTTTCAACCATAACTTTCTTCTATAGCAACCAAACAACTTCAAAAAATGGAAGAATCATTATCGTACTGACAGTTCAAACGTCAATATACAAATATTGATTCCGACTCCAGACGACAATTCCACCACCCCAGTCTGCAGACAAAGGTGGTGGAATTGTCGTCTGGAGTCGGAATCAATATTTGTGCGAGGCCCATAGTCAGTTGTCTGACCCAAATGTATATCGACGATTGGACACAGATCCTACATTAGAACTACAGCAGAAAATCAAGAGGATTACCACCCAGGCGTTACAGCATAAATTAATTTCTAAAAAAGAGTGGTATTTTTTAAATCCAGTCGATTGCACTTTGGCAAGATTTTATTTAGTTCCAAAAATCCATAAGGATTTACAAAATCCTCCGGGGAGGCCAATAGTCTCAACTCGGGGTTCTCTTCTCGAACCATTATCTGTCTTTTTGGATTCCTACCTAAGACCTAAAATGATTTCAATCCCGTCCTATATAAAAGATTCATTTCACTTTCTGCAAATTTTATCAACCCATAATCAGTGGGCATCGAACCCAGACCTCATTCTAGTAACTTTTGACGTTGTATCTCTTTATACAGTAATTCCTCAACATCAAGCACATTCGGTGGCAATGGCTTCGTTGCATCAAAGAGGAGATCTCTCTGCACAACAACTCAGTTTTTTGTCAGAACTTTTGTCTCTCACCTTGTACAATAATTTCTTTACATTTGAAGATGTCATCTATTTGCAACGCTCAGGGGTAGCCATGGGTGCTACGTGCGCCCCTTCTGTCGCCAACTTATATATGCAAATATTCGAGCAGGATTGATTAACCAGTTCACCATATTTGGCTTCAGTTAAGCTATGGCGAAGATATATTAACGACATTTTTGTTTTGTGACTTGGCACTCAAGAACATCTGTTACAGTTTCATGCATGGCTGAATGGCAGAGACGTTAACATCAAATTCACTTTAACTTTTCATACTACACAAATCACTTTTTTGGATATGTTAATAAAGAAATCATTAGAGGGCTGGAGTACTTCCATTTTTCGGAAATCTATAGATAAAAACGCCATTTTACATTATGACAGTGGTCATCCATTGCATTTAAAAGACAGTTTGCCTCTGTCTCAATTTATCAGATATCGTCGCAACTGTTCTAGCTTACAAGATTTCAAATTACAAGCGCGTTTACTGAAGAACAATCTCCATCAACGGGGATATCCATATAAAGTAGTTGATAGAGCCTACAAAAGAGCACTTTATTCCAATCGGGATTTGCTGTTATCTTCTCATGTGAATATAGCTCCAGCGTCAGATACACAACAAGTCAATCTGGTTACAAATTTTACTCCTTGAAGTATGGATTTGAAGCGCAGCATTAAACGACATATGAATGTTTTGCACAGCATAGCCGGCTTGGAAACTCACCAAGTTCGGTGCGTTTGGAAACGATCCCGGAACATCAAGGAGATATTAAGTCCGGCAGTTCTATGTCCGGTTCCCCCTGCATCACCTAATATTGCAGTTGGCCACTTTAAATGTGGCTCCTGCAATATATGTAATGTTACACAAGAGTTATCAGAATTTCAGTATGGCGAGAGAACATATAAGCTTCGTGACACAACTACATGTGATTCCACTCACGTTGTTTATGGTATAAGATGTCCGTGTGGATTATTGTATATCGGGAAGACCATACGATCATTTAGGGTTCGGTTGAATGAACATAAAAGCAAGCTAAAATGTCACAGAAGAGAAGCGCCACTAGTAGATCATTGCCTAGAGTTTCAGCACACCTTCGAAAATCTCACCTGTTTTTGTATTGAACAAGTTTTGACGTCCCGATTAGGTAGAACACGGGAACGAGCATTATTGTATGCGGAACAACGCTGGATCCATCAATTACAAACTTTAATTCCGGGAGGTCTTAATGCACGCATAGAATGGGAAGCGTGCTTCAGGTGATCTTGGTTGCTTAATGATTGACGCATCAGCTGCTCTTTAAATCTCCCGCATGTGCGGTTTCTCGAATTACCAACTTCAACAGCTGAACTTTGCAAGTTACTGAGTTTTCTCAGTTTGATATTCAAAGGTACGTTTGAACTGTCAGTACGATAATGATTCTTCCATTTTTTGAAGTTGTTTGGTTGCTATAGAAGAAAGTTATAGTTGAAAAAATTTGTTCTGTTTTTAGTGCGTCTAAGAACGTATTTCCCCTGAAGAAACCTTTAGGTGAAACGCATATGAACAGCGCGCTAGATGGCGTCGGGAATATGCCAGCTTTCAACATCTGAGGATTTGACGGGCTCTAGCTTGATCAACTATTAAGCTGTTTCAGAAAAAGCTAAGTAGTAGAGTTGTTACCTTCATTTAAAAAAATTGCCTGCCTGATCTGTTTTCTTTGGACTGCACAAGTTATTTGCTTTAGTTTGGAAAAAAACTTTTTAAAAAAAAATTAATGGTGGAAAGGCTGGTTTGGAGGTCGGTGATGTGTGCTAAGGGTTTGGTTCAGTGAGCTTTAATAAAACAATAGCCTCTGACAGCCCGCAAGTTCTGAGACCTCATGTCAGCTAAAACCACTAGTATTTTGTTTGAAATATTAGGATATAAATAAGATAACACACATAATTTCTCATTTTTACCTTTTGCAACTAAGTGAGAGTATTTTTTGATTATGTTGTTACAATGTTACAATGTAAACCACCTTAATTTAAGGAAAAGGCGGTATATAAAAGCCATTAAATAAATAAAATCATCACGATATCATCCACAAATGCTAGACATTTTGTTAGCTGGGATCCCACATGCACTCCACGGAAGTCCTCTTGTTGTCTAAGGTGGCATAACAGAGGAACCAAGTATAATATTTATTTATGTATTTATTTATTTATTTGTCTAAACTTTTATACCGCCTTTCACAAAGGTAAAAAAAGTGTACATAGAACTTTGGACAGGTTAAACAACGTTACAAAGAACAGCAACTATTTACAGGCAGTATATGGAACAGTAACTTTCACAATAAGGTTAGGCAGAGGCATGTTGCCTTCTATTTACAAAAGGGCTTGTTTACAAAGCCGCGGTAGTGGTTTCCGATCGTTATTGGAGCCGCGGCGGCATTGATTTCAATGGGCCTGTGGCTCCGATAACGATCGGAAACCGCTACCGCGGCTTTGTAAACAAGCCCCAAGGTGTTCTTCGTTTTAGCGGGGGAGGAAGGGTTGGTTCAGGAGGGAGGGGGGTTAGGTGGAGGTGGGGCTGAAGTGCAGGGTGAACAGAGGGGTTTTGAGGCGCTTGTGGAACGTGAAGGGTCTTTGCTGTTTCTTGATGGGTCGGGGAGGGAGTTCCAGGCTGTGAGAGCGTAGAGAGAAGGGTCTGGCTCGTGCTTCTTGTTATTGCTTGAGGGGTGGCTAGGCTGTTCCTTGTGGAGTATCTTCATGGTCGGTTTGTCTGGAGGGATCCAATGAGGAGCAGTGAGAGCAGTTCCCCCGTCTTGTCCCTCCAGCCAAGTCAAATTGCTCTATGATTACACCATTGACAAACAGCTGCTATCAGACCAGTTTATAGGACTCATATTGCTTTTGTGAAAAAACTGTTGATTCCTAAGTGCTCCAAGACTGAAAACAAATAAGCCCAGTTGACATGATCAAAGCTTTTTTCTGCACTGAAACCAATTACTAAAGCTGGGAGCTCTCAACCCCATGCCCTATAGCTCCGGTAGCCACCTTACATTCATCACTGACAAATCCCACTTGTTCATTAGCTATTAAAGCTGAGATAACATCGGTCAGGCAGACTTCCAAGAGCTTGGCATATAACTTAACAGGTACAAACAGATGGTACGCCCTCTGGGGACAGGGAAACACCTACCATACCCGAAAGCATCTTGCTTTGAACTGTCACTGGAAAGGCGTGAGAAAAATACTACTAAAATAAATAAATAAATAATGTTTAAATGTAAAAGGCAGCTGAGTCTATAAGATTATGGGGTCCTTCCTAGGTTTAAGAATAACAGAGATTAATGCACTACTGATATTTTTGGGAAGGAACTCCTGCTCCAGAATCTCATTGCAATAGGCTAATAGAGGGTTATGTATTTTAAATTGTAGGGGTCCAATTTTCGAAGGCATTTACATGGGTAACTGCCCTACACAGGTAGTGCCCTTCAAAAATCCTGGATAAGTCCCTAACTCACCCAGATGCTATCTGCATGTTGGGGGTATTCCGGGGTGGAGCCGGGGTGGAGGAAAGGGCTAAATGGGTAGCGCCGATTTTCAATGCTACCTGCTTAACCCTCTGTGCCTTAAAGATAGGTGAGGTTTTTCCTTGCCTATCTTTCAGGCGCAGGGGCTAAGCGGGTCGCATCGAAAATCAGCTAGCTCCTGCGGCTTCCGGGGTGTGCAGCAAGACCCGGATTTTCAATGCCAGAGCTGCATTTGACCCCGGCATTGAAAATCTGGGTTAGATGGATGGCGAGCGGCCTACGCACCAACACGGCACATAGCACTAACCCATCAGGGCTTGGAGTCTTGTGAAGTTTCAACATTTTATAGGCCTGCAGTAATTCCTTGAGTCGTCTTGTCAACATCAGTTTGCCATAGGTGCAGCAGCCCAGCCCCATTCAGCTGACCATTGCTGGCTCTGCAGTCGTTTAGGGAGTTACATAAACAGATCTGCAATTGCTGCCTCCCTCCCTCCTTCCTTTTATCCCATGTCCTTCCTCTGTTTTCAGTGCAGACTTGAACTTGGCTCCCATCCAAACCTTGGTTAGATTTATTCCTTGAATTTACAGCACCGCAGTGCCCTCCTAGTGCATTCATGAATCAGCATATTAAAGGAATTTCACATGGCTAAATATTTGTCTCTGTTACTCTGAGTTGGACGCCCCTCGTGTGCCCTTTCATCCCTATTGAGCCTGCGCCCTGTCATACATCTGCAAACATGCACAATGATGCCTCCTCTCCATACAACGTTTGCTGAATCCCAGAATTTTAGTGACGTATCCACATAGGCCTTATTGAATATCTGGGTTTGGTGTTGTATTACTAATTAAAGATTTATATGGATTTTTGGATCAGCAAAGGATATTGTACTTTATCTGAGCCAAATTGCTCCAGAGATGAGACAGTTTGCACATCTAGTCTGGGGAGTGTTAAGAGATCAGAGAGGGAGACAGAATTCTTCCCTTGGCCTTTGAACAATTCTCTTGGACAGGATAAGAATTCATCAATTATAATGTAAAAGCTTTGAGATGCTTTTGGGTGTCTCCCTTGACAGAGACCCATTAATGATAACAAAAGAACACTTAGGCCATGGAGGATGTGTCCTTTGAGCATTCTCAGATGTCTGACCATGTCTGACTGTGTAAGTTTGAGCTTCTAACACCAAAGGGGGTAATCAAAAGCCTGCCCGGAAACCGAAGCAAAAAAAGGTGGATGGGGTGGAGAAGCTCATGGGTGAGAGCTGGAGAGAAGCTCATGGGTGAGAGCTGGCTGCAACATATAAGTACAGAAAATATCCAGAACAGACAGAGCGTAGATCTGCTTGGCCAAGCATGAAGTATCCTAGACTGTCATTAGTTCCTCTCGCTGAGCGCTCCCAGCTGATGTGTAAAGGGGTTATGACAAGTTTGGTGAAGTATATTCTTTGTACATAGCTACATTCTCTCATAATTCTTTCAGTATTGTAATTAAGTGTGCATTCTAGTTATCTTTTCTAACTACTCATGTGTAACTAAGAGAATTACTTGTCTTTCTGAATGTCTTCTTACTTTGTTTGTAAATAAACTGCACGTCTTCATTACAAGGTGTTAGCCTTTGTTGAAGTAAGACAATTGGTACCAGAAGTGGGGTACGGAAAAAAGGCTTGGACAATGTTGAAAAGAAAAGGAAATAGTGTAAATACTGTAAATATTGTAAATATTCATAGCGGGTATCAGGCTTTTTATGAAATATTAGCTAGAGAGTGTTATTATGGGTCAGGTCTAAGTGAGAATTCGGAATCTGTTTTAAAAGATGATGAACCTGTTAATTCCCTTACATGCTTGCAAAAAATACCTGTTGAAAAAGGAACAGAATTGCATAACTTAGGGAGAAGGAGATTGCTTTTGTTGTCTGCATATTGTAAGATGCATCAGACAAATTCTAGCAAATTAGATTTGATTGCATGGACAGATAAAATAGACATTTATCAGCAAGTTGCTGAGAGGGTGGCTCAGTATAAATACCGTAGGAGACGGGGAATTAATTCTGACCCACTGATACAAGATCAGGTATAATGCACTTGTAAGCTTTGATTTGTTCTGTATGATTGGTTCTGACCCACTGATACAAGATCAGTTTTGTTTAGGAAAAATATGTAACCTTGTGCTGCAAAGATAATTCAGTGCTTTGAACAAAATGCCTATCCTGTACAGTTAGTATTAATTGTTATGGAAAATCCTTATAAGATTATGAAGAAGTGAAGACCTTTTTTTTTAAGGTCCCTGGTTAAGAGAAACTCTGATCAGATAAGCTGTTAGGTATAAAGCACTTGTAAGCTTTGATTTGTTCTGTATTCAAATGTTTGTAGTAAAAATCTATTTTTCTTTCATTACTGGCTATTCCAGTAGATTTTATAGTCCCTGAATGCTGAAGTGACTAGCTCAAATAAACAAGGCAAACTTTTTTCCTCCAAAGTGGAGGTTGAGAATCCTGACAGGTGGGGCATTGAATCCTGAGTAGGTGAGAGGGTGATCTTTGTCATTAATATGTTATGCATCTGTTCTTTGTCTTTGACTGTATATGCTACCAGGCAAACCTAAAAGTTAAAGGAGGATTTTTTTTTTTTTAATTGTGGCAAGCACCCCAGGGGGCATAGTTAAACATAAACAGCTATAACTATAGGTTAATTGTTCAGTCACATCTGCCAGAAGGACAAAAGACAATGGTTTGTTCTACTGGCTGTGTTGAAGATAACATGTTAATTTAAAAGTAACACCTTTTAGAAGTTTCACCTCACTTGAGCCTGAACTGTGAGCTTCAAGATAATTACTTTAAGCTTTGTGCTAACGACTGAGGGACACCTGTTTTCCTGTATTTGAATTTTAGAGAAAAAGTGTACTTTGTTCTAAAAGTTTATATTTCATTTTCAGTACAGTTCCTGAGAAAATAGATATAAAACAGATATATGTTGCAGCATTGTGAGATATTAAGTTGGTAGTTTATACACTTGCACTTATGACACTTGTGGTAATAGTACATTACGCAGAGGTCCAGTACACACACAGCAATTAAAATATTAATAAGTTTGATGAAATTTTAGACAGAGGCTGATATGAAATTGCTCTTTTCTCAAGCTATATAGAACAAATATAGATTAAAGATGGAACTGAGTTCCCAGAAAATGAGAACTTGAGTTGATTGGATAAAACCAAATCTTGCTTGTCAGCAATGATCCAGGAGGTTTGAGAAAAAGAATAAGAGAGAGAGAGAGAGAGGCAGAAAGGTGAGGCCACAGCCTAGGCTAAATGTGCTGCTTCCAATGTGATGATCTGGGCTGCCAAGCTCTAAGACTCCTTGAGGACCCACAAAGGCCTGAAGAACAGGAACCTTGCATATTTATGCCTCTGAAGAGACATAAATAGGCAGGGGGAGCATAGGCCGAGAAGAACCCAAGGATAGTCATGAATGTCTTGCAATCCAAGAAGAACCGAAGATGAGGCCTAGCCACCAATGCCTTGTACCCTCTTAGATCTCTCACCTCAAAAGGATCTCTTTCTGACACCATAATTAATGAGTAGCTTATACAAATCCTTGTGAACACTGCAATTTTAAAATCAGCCTAACAGCACTCTCACTGAGGACAGGGTATGCGACGGATTCTAGTTATGCGTGGGAGATGGGCCATGCTTCTTTCTATTGGGGTTGATGTTATAGAATGCTGCAAAATAATACTTTTATATTGTAAGGATTTTACCCAGATTGTTCCTATTTTAGAATGAGCATATGTCTACTTAGCACTGGACCAATTAAGTTGATGGGAAAGGGACACTGTTTACTCATACTGTTATCTTATTGAGAAGAATCTAATTTAAGTTATTAACAATTGTTTGATATTCTTAGCAGCCTTGCCAAATAAGGATACAATAGTGTTGTATAAAAGAAACAGGAAAAGGACCTATGTAAGTAGTTGTGGAATGATGCAGGTGATGAAAAGTGTTGTGTTATGAGGGATGAAGTGGAATATTAAGGGGAAACTGTGATAGACAAGAAATTGATGAAGGTAATTTGAAGTGATGTATCTGCCTAATGAATATGTAAACAAAAAAAAATTATGAGCACTTTATTTGACTGTGCCGTCTCCAGAAGCTTCAATTCAGGAAGTCATACTCAACAATTGGAAGAAATAGATATTTGGAGACAGGCTAGGTGCACCTTGCACCCTGATGAGCTCTGGAAAACCCACACTGGCCATGTGGTACTTCCGGATGCTTTGTGCCTCACTTTTCCTCTGTATGTCCTGGCCAGGCATGCAGAGGCAAAGGGGGATGATTTGATGACAAATTCTCACACAATTGGGTATAATTCTAAAACTTGTCAAAATTGCAGAACACGTATGTGCAGCTTGTCTGATCTGAAACATGTAAAGGTCATTCAAGGGCAAAATGGAATATTTCCTACAAGCAAAATGAATTTCCAGTGATAGAGAGACAAGGAGTTAATCAAACTGCGAGATAAGATTGACACCATACGAGATAGTTACTAATAGATCACTGAAAGTTTATAAAAGCAATATTTATTATCTGTAGGATATGATCTTAGTAAATATAGATGAAATTAAGTTTGTCTTATTGTAAAGTCTAACCTAGAATTTTTTTAGTCTTTTCATTTAATATTGGCGCTGCTCTTCTGAATGAGGCCTGGTGCCATGTCACCAACTGCAAGCCGGAGAGTCTGGCGGAGGGAATTGACCAGAGTCCAAATGGAGCAGACCATCCCGAGAGATCTGGACTACACACCGCAGAAACGTGTGAGGAAGTCCCTATCTACTTCAATGTGTCGCAATGAAAGAAAGGCCAAGATGTCCACCTACGAGAATGAGAGGTTCAACTGTTGAGAGAGGCCAAGTTTAAACTTCAGAGAAAGGTGAAAAAGACGCTACGGAGTCCTGAAAAACTGCTGAGAAGCAGGCCAAATCATCTGAAAATAGGAAAAGGACTATTGGACTTTTGTGGACTTTTGTGAATGATTTTTTTTTTCTCTTATGTATTGTTATTGTTTTCTTGGAAAGTAACTGTAATTTTAGTATCTCAGATTTTTTTCTGCTGAACATCATGTGCCCAATTGCTTATGTCACCTGTTCCCCAGATTTTAGTTATTAGAGTCTATGGGGCAGATGTACAGTGGGAAAAAGTTCTGAATGTGCAGGTGAAATGAGTCCCCCACTGCATGGGGAACTGATAAAGATAGCTGAGACCTACAAGCCATTTGGCTTTGACAATTGTAATGCTGAGGGGGGGGGGGAATGGGAAAATATCACCCAAATTACACTGAGGCTTGTCCCCTCCAGCGTTTGCCTTAATGCTATCCACTATGTTCAAGCCCATGTTGTTATTATTGTATTTCTAAATGAATTACAAATGCGATTCAGCCATTGCTTACGTACAATATCCTTGTTGATCCAAGGGTGGAATGTATTACTAATTAAAGATTTATATGGATTTTTGGATCAGCAAAGGATATTGTACTTTATCTGAGCCAAATTGCTCCAGAGATGAGACAGTTTGCACATCTAGTCTGGGGAGTGTTAAGAGATCAGAGAGGGAGACAGAATTCTTCCCTTGGCCTTTGAACAATTCTCTTGGACAGGATAAGAATTCATCAATTATAATGTAAAAGCTTTGAGATGCTTTTGGGTGTCTCCCTTGACAGAGACCCATTAATGATAACAAAAGAACACTTAGGCCATGGAGGATGTGTCCTTTGAGCATTCTCAGATGTCTGACCATGTCTGACTGTGTAAGTTTGAGCTTCTAACACCAAAGGGGGTAATCAAAAGCCTGCCCGGAAACCGAAGCAAAAAAGGTGGATGGGGTGGAGAAGCTCATGGGTGAGAGCTGGAGAGAAGCTCATGGGTGAGAGCTGGCTGCAACATATAAGTACAGAAAATATCCAGAACAGACAGAGCGTAGATCTGCTTGGCCAAGCATGAAGTATCCTAGACTGTCATTAGTTCCTCTCGCTGAGCGCTCCCAGCTGATGTGTAAAGGGGTTATGACAAGTTTGGTGAAGTATATTCTTTGTACATAGCTACATTCTCTCATAATTCTTTCAGTATTGTAATTAAGTGTGCATTCTAGTTATCTTTTCTAACTACTCATGTGTAACTAAGAGAATTACTTGTCTTTCTGAATGTCTTCTTACTTTGTTTGTAAATAAACTGCACGTCTTCATTACAAGGTGTTAGCCTTTGTTGAAGTAAGACAGGTGTACAGCAGAAGCCGCTGCAGAGCCTCACCAGGTAGCAGAGATATTGCACCGCTACCCACTTAGCATTCGTGGCTAGAAGTAGGCGAGCCAAAAGCTGGGCTAGTTTTAGCGGTAGACTCCTCCGCTGCTCCGCCCCAGAATGTCCCCAACATGCTAACCAGATAACATTGGGACCCATAAGGGAGCTAGGAGGGGATATTTAATGGCATTAACCGTGTAAGTGCCGTTGAATATCCCCTGTTAAGGCATTTACCTGGTCTACTGGGCTGTAAACCGTGTAAATGCCTTTCAAATATTGGGCCCATAATCTTTATCAGATGTACAATAGTCTTCCCAATATTGCAACAAATAAGTATAGAAAGGCACATCTGTATAGAGATAACATGGGAAATGCCAGGCCAGGTGCCCTTCAAAACCCTCCGACTTTAGCCATATAAGTGCATTAGCAGATATTTCAACGGGTCCTATCACCATTTCAGTAACTTTGGAAAAAAAGATCACGTGACACCAGTACAGGATTTTTGTAAAGCGCTTAGATGGTCTGTGCTTCTGCTGACTACATAAGTTCATTTCAATATCCTCCTCTTGGTTCTTTAAGCGGCAGAAGCCCCTCCGCCCAAAGACGTGAAATGCAGCTGTGCGCTCAGTCCTCCTGCCATTCGCATGGAAAGTATTTCCCGTGGTAGTTCCGACGTTCTGGAATATCTTGCTATCTTGTTCAATGTAAATGTATACACCTGTGTACAGTTGTTAAAATGTTCCTTGTAAACCGCCCTTGATCGCTGGAAGGGGCGGTATAGAAATATATACATAAATAAATAACAGTGCTACAGATGGCGACTAATCTATTATCCTTTCGTAAAGCGCTAAAAACCTTTTCTCCCTGAGCTCTTTGGGGCTAGATGGTGATCAGGTAGTGATGATCAGAGGGAGTACCAGATGGGCAGCAGCTGGGGTTGTTGGTTTTTTTTTGGGGGGGGGGGGATTAATGGGTCCTGCTCAGTGGGGTCATATGGATGTTGTGTTTTTATTGTTGATTGTACACCGCTGTGAATGATGTGGCAAATGGCGGTATATAAATGTTTTAAAATACATAAATAAAAATAAATTGGCATTCTTTTCTTGTCTTAATTATTTATTGATTGTACACCGCCTGGATGCTGCCCAACCTCCAGCAGCAGAACAAGTTTTAATCATAACAGGCCCGATATTCATCTGTGATGGCTACACACCTTGAAAGCACATAGCTGTCGCTGCTGAGCCTTAACTGTAGATATTCAATGCCGGGGCCGTATCCGGCCACCTGCGTCTGCCGCATGGTGCCACATGGCATGGAAGCTACGTGGGCAGTGCCGATATTGAGCCGCTGCCTTATTAGCCCCCATGGGTAAAGATAGGCCAGCTTTTCCCACGCCTATGTCTACTGGCAGGTTGCTAGCCAGGCAAGGGTTCAGCATCGGCACTGCCCAGTTAGAATGGGACCACCTCTGCTCCCCCCCCCCGGAATGCCCATGACACTCTCCAGTGCTATGTGGTTAGCATCGGGGTTACTCTGGAATATTCAGCAGCGCTACTACATATCCTCTAAGTGCCATTTACACCATCTGCAGGTCTGTAAATCATGTAAATACCTTTGAATATCGGCCCAATAATAATAATAATATTTGTAGTCCTTGATTTTACCCATTGAAATTAAGAACATAAGATCATAAGATATGCCAGACTGGGTCAGACCAAGGTCCATCAAGCCCAGTATCCTGTTTCCAACAGTGGCCAATCTAGGTCATACTTACCTAGCAGTTTCCCCAAAAGACACAGGTTCCGCAATGCTTGTACTGGGTCAAGCATTGATATCCTGGGTCCCTTCTTAATAATGGTTTATGGACCTTTCCTCCAGGAACTTGTCCAAACCTTTTTTAAACCCAGCTACACTAACAGCTTTACTACATCCTCCGGTAACAAATTCCAGAGTTTGATTACACGTTGAGTGAAAAAATATTTTCTTTTATTAGTCTTAAATAGTTTACCCTGTAGCTTCATTGCATGTCCCCTAGTCTTCCTATATTCTGATAACGTGAACAATCGATCTATGTTTACCTGTTCCACTCCGTTCATTAATTTATAGACTTCTATCATATCTCCCCTCAGCCGTCTCTTTTCCAGGTTAAAGAGCCCTAACCTTTTTAGCCTTTCTTCATAGGGGTATCCTTCCATCCCCTTTACCATTTTGGTGGCTCTTCTCTGAACCTTTTCTAATAACGCTATATACTTTTTAAGATACGGAGACCAGAATTGCACACAATATTCAAGGTGCAGTCGCACCATGGAACGATACAGAGGCATTACAATATCCTTTGTTTTATTCTCCATTCCTTTCCTTATGATACCTAGCATTCTATTTGCTCTCTTGGCCGCCGCTGCACACTGGGCAGAGAGTTTTAACATGTTATCCACAATGACGCCTAAATCTTTTTCCTGGGTGGTGGTGCTTCAGGTCCCATTAATGCACCAGGATGGGGCTGTCAGAAATGTAGAAATGGCCTAAAATCTCCCTCTTAGAACTGGGCAATTTGGCAGCTCCCTATGAAATTGTCTGCTACTATTATACTATCAGAGACATTTATCAAGCCTATTCCAGATCCTGGTTGTCCAACTAGTGATCCCATTCAGAAATTCTGGAATAAGAACATGATAAAAGGAAGGTTTTTGGAGTAATTCTCTAGAGTAGGGGTCAATAGGTTCACAAAGCAAAAACTCTAAGAAAGGTCCAAGAAGAGCTCAAGACCAGACAAGGAAACCTGGAGCAATCAGGAAACAGGCGATAATATGACCAAAAATATAACATACAGCTAAGGATAGGCTGGCTAGAGCCATCCTCCAAGAGACATAATAGCAACCACACCTTGAGTATTGTGCAATTCTGGTCTCTGCATCTCAAAAAAGATATAGCAGCATTAGAAAAGATACAGAGAGGACAATCAAAATGCTAAAGGGGATGGAAGAATATGCCTACAAGGAAAGGCTTAAAGAGGTTAGGGCTCTTCAGCCTCGAGGGGAGGTCTTTAAAATCCTGGGGACAAGGGCATGTCTAGGGGAACGGTAAGTGTTGTCTGTCTTGACTAGACTGTAAGCTCTGATGAGCAGGGATCATCTTTTACATGTTTCTGTATAGTGCTGCGTATGTCTTGTAGCGCTATACAAATGATTAGTAATAGTAGTAGTAAATCTGGGATTTAAGCAGCTGCTGCAATAAAACTGTATTAGGCATGTGATTCAGAGTCATGCTCAGATGCAGGTGCACTGGGCCAAGGCAGCAGGGAGTAGCAGCCAGAAGACCATTCATGGCTAACTCTCCCTGGCAGCACACTGGTGGCAGCTGGATGAGGTGGGGCCAGCGGCAGGTGGCAGCTCTAACAAGGGCACACCAGTCGAGTACAGCTGACCATGCTGCATACCCAGATGACAGACCACAGTCAGACCAAATCTTAGAGGCAATCAGGGGGATTAGAGAGGGCCGGATAATCAAAGAGACAAGCACATGATCAGGGCAGTGGGCAATGGGGGTTAGAAAGGGATGCAATGCCTTGAAACCTTCTGTGCCTGACGGGATGTGATGCCCTTGATCTGGGAGACTAATACGGCAGCTGCAGGATCTAATAGAGCAGTGCAGAAGGATAGCAGGCTATGGGGGAAGCAGGAAACAGTAGGGCTACTTCTGAACCATCTTATTTAGGATGTGAGCACCAGGTAAAATTAATTTCATTGCATTTATGAAACATCTAGTCAGCAAGCTCCAGGTGATGTACAGCCAGTCAGAATAAGAATATAATGATGCAAGGATTACTGGAGCAGTAGACTACCCACCCCCCATGAATTGTTTGTGGAGGCCAACGTTGGTGTGGATTATTCTCTGGAGTGTCAGGATTGCTTATAGAAGGCATAGGCCGTGCACATCCTGAAGTCCTTCACAGAGGGGCTGAGCTTAGCCACAGCCACTCTGTGCAAGGTCATCGCCATAGTCAGCCTGTTGGAGGAGAAGTCAGAGGGTTTCCAGCAGGAGCAAGGGTTGGCACCAAAGATGCTGGTATTGGTGACGTCCTTGTAGTTGCAATTGTAAAATTGACTCCAACCCCTCATCCAGTTGGATTCTCCACTCTCCACTCTCCAGTCCAATGGTCTGACTTACTGGAAGAAAGTGATGGAATATGAGCACAAAAGGCAGAGCCACAGCAGGGATGCCAAGGAAGAAGAGTGGACTCTCCTTGCAGCACTGTTAGCACCATATCTGTCAGCACTTCCTGTCCCTTCTTTCTCCACCCCCCCCACCGCCCCACCCCACCCAGCCCAGCCACTGCAGAATGGTGTCTCCTGACACAGGCCATAACTTCAACAGGCCACCTCCCTCCCCCCAAAAAAAGAAGATCCCTCGCAGAGCTTATCAAGATCATAGCCACACCACCTCTGGCATATTGGACACACAGGGTTGTGGTCTGGAAAGACCTTGCTAAGGTCACCTAGCATGTCCTTTCCTGCCCATCAACCAGTGTGCCTAATCAATGGTGGTGAGACATAGTGAGTGCACACACTGTTCATGGCTGACACCGGATTTTGAGGAAAGTTGGTCTTCATTCAGATAAACTTTGATCTTCTGAACTTTCTTAAAATTTATATACCACCATTTGCCACATCATTCACAGCGGTGTACAATCAACAATAAAAACACAAAATCCATATGACCCCACTGAGCAGGACCCATTTAATCCCCCCCCCAAAAAAACAACAACCCCAGCTGCTGCCCATCTGTTACTCCCTCTGACCATCACTACCTGATCACCATCTGTCCCCAAAGAGCTTGGGGAGAAAAGGTTTTTAGCGCTTTACGAAAGGATAATAGATTAGTCGCCATCCGTAGCACTGCTGGCAAGGTATTCCACGTCAGAACTACCATGGAAAATACTCACCCACACCATCATTATAAATGGATGGGAGAAAGTCCAGGCATCACTAACAATTGCTCCCCTGCAGACCACAAAGCCCCCCCCCCCCCCAGGTAAATATCACTGTACCAACTCTCGCAGATACCAAAGCCCCTGACCCTGCAGAACTTTAAATGTTAGAACCAAGATTTTAAATACACACTTTTGCTTTATTGGGAACCAATGTAACTGCTACAAAACTCCAGCCACTGGGTCTCGTCTATGAAGATCCCAGATGATACGGGCGGCCGAGTTTTGTACCATTTGCAATTTCCTTAGCAAGTAACCGGGCAACCGCACATACAAAGCATTACAATAATCAAGGCGAGATAGTATCAGCGCCTGAACCACCAGATACAAGGCCTGATCTAAATAAGGCTTGAGCCGGCAGACCATCCTCAAGTACCCAAATGCCACGCGAACCACCTGCAACACCTGCTGCTGGAGACAAAGTTCCTCATCGAAAATGACACCCAGATCCCGGATCTCACTTTGCCAAGACAAGGGAGTTCCCCTTATAGCTTTCTTCTGTCAGCTTCACACAAAGCAAAACTTCAGATTTAAAGACATTAAGAACTAAATTGATGAAACTGCAGCCAAGCTGCAAGACAAAGAGAGTTAGGGTTAGTATCACCAGAGTGTGCATTAAGGCTGCATTGGCCCACAAGCGTGCGTTAACTGCGCTTTTACAGAACACCCATTAAGGGTGCTAGGGATGGAGCGCACATTGGAGCTGCTTGGGCGGAACACATGTTAATTTTGTGCGACCCCCAGATGCACAATAGGCAAAAAACGTTACTAATGTGTACAGAACACAGCAGGAACCCCCCACACATCACCAACAGTTGCTAGCAGTCCACCTCAGAGACAGAACCGGGAGCCCCCAACAAGGACAATGACAAGGTCAAGCCTTGGTCCTCACCCCCTGAGAGCTCCAGGCGTAGGATCCATACCGGGTTCTGCTCTACTTCCCTGAAGCTGCTTCACTAGCTGGGTTTATTTCAGCAGCACTGTGTGAAAGGTGGCTGGCAGGCAGATCCCTCTGAGAGCCTTCTGCAATCTTCGGTAGAGAGCAGGGGGGAAAGGAGGAGGAGGGATGGGGAAATGAGATCGTGCGAGGCTGCTGTACTCTTCCAGATTCTTCCAAATCCTTCCAATTTGTGACTGCTCCAGGCCCTTATCATGACAAAGGCATGGAGCTGAACCAAATTTTCCATCCTCCTATGGCTACCAAAAAGTCTGCATTCTAGTGGGGCCTCCCATGTCATGCTCAAGTGAGAGAGTCACCTCTTTAGGGTTTGAGGTGGTCATTCACGAGCATTTAATCAATCTCTTTTCCTCTCAATATTCAGATTGTCTACAGAGAGGAGAAAATCCATCCACCATCTGCTGGTGACAAAGAAATACCAAATTTAAAACAGGAAAGGAAATACCATACTGCTTTATGACATAAATTTAAAAACAGGACTGGACAAAAAGTCTCCTTCCTGCAACTGATAACTTGGCAACTTTGTTCACACAAAGATTCAGGATTGTAGGTCCAAGAATTCAATAAGGTCAAAATTTTAACAAGGTTTCCAGGATACTTTTCCCAGAACTTACTTACAAGCCTAGGAGCATAGCACAAGAAAAGTCTTTGGAGTAAATATCTAGAGCAGGAGTCAATAGATTCAAAAGGTAAAATAAAATCCAGAAAGGGTTTTCCATAGAGTTGAAGACCAGACAAGGAAACTTGGGCCAGTCTGGAAACAGAAACCAATTACCAGAAACACAAGACACAGCTAAGGATAGGCTGGCTAGAAGCAGCCCCCTCACCTCCTCCCCCCCCTCCCTCAGCTCCTTCTGGAAGACTAGTGCCCTCTAACTTGAGGAACACTAATTCAAGGTCAGCCAATGACAACTGTTTAAAAACACTGGTAAAAAGAAATGGGTGGGGTGGGGGGGAGGCTTATTCAGCGATGGCGGCCAGTGCGATTAAAGCAGCTGGTCATCGCCACTTTAATCCATGCCCGGTATTCAGTAGCAGGACCATATCTGGCTAGTGGTACTGAATATCCGCTATATCCGAATAGCGATGTAGCTGTCTAGTCAATGGCAATATTCAGCCACTGGCCAGATAGCTAAACCTGCTTTTTTTTGCCTAGCTTTAGCCAGTTTGGGTTAACCTGGTAGTGGATGAATGACCAGCTAACCTTTGATGCTGCCTGTGCTCCGCTCCCAGAACACCCTGACGTTAAGCAGTTAGCGTTGGGGCGTTCAGCAGTATAAAGCAGGTATGTCCCGCTCAGCAGAGGATTATTGTGGGTGGCAGGTCTGCTACATGCATTAATCCTTTTGGGTATGTTCCAGCCCTATAAACAAGAACATGCTTGCCCTCATAGCATTAACCCTTGAAAACTAACATACCTCTAGCCTTGGCAATCCAATGTGAACCCCACGTCATAGCTATGTGCTATCTCATTCATTGTGCATTACCCCTGAACACATTTATTATGTACAGTACTACTCTACACGGTTAAAATTTACTAGATGATTAAACCACTACACATTGGAGGGGGATTTTCAGTGGTGGTGGCTTTCAGCGGCTAGCTGGGCGGCCAGATAACGAAGAAGCTAACTGGGCAATGACAATATTCAGCTACTGCCTGGTGAAAATGAGGCCAGCTTTTAATGTGCTGCTGCTGCCCGGTCATCGACAGGTGCCGCCCCACAATGCCCTGATGATACCAGCGGCACCCGCGGCTAAACATCCCGGCCAGGTCTGCTAACCGCTTTAATCACTTTAAATATTCCCCCCCCCCCCCAAATGGCTTTTTCTTTTTGGATTGCAAACACTGGGGAGATATTTGAAGTCATTTAGGCAGTTTGCAGACCTGTGGGACGGGCAATGGCTCTGATGTCCTTAGTGCTCCTGAAGATCCCTGGTGTCTGCCCCTAAGTGCCTCAGAGCACTGGGGTGTTCCAGGGTAAATCAGAGACGGCACTCAGGGATAACCAGCTAGCGACTAAAGACAGGCACCCGAAAGGCTTTCCTAACTTAGCTGCTTGATCACCACCAGCCATTTAGCTAACGTGTTATCTGGCAAATCAGACATTTAATGTTATTGGCCGGATATGGCCCCGGCCTTGACTATCCAGGTTCAAGGTTCAGCGGCGATGGCCGACCACTTTATCAACACTAGTCGCTGCCACTGAAAATCCCCCGTTATTTCCCATGTCATTTCAAACACATTTATTTGTATTTATTTATTTAACAATTCTTTTATACCGCCGTATCTACAAGTCACGGCAGTCTACATGGAACAAAATCGTAAACTTTAGGTGGAACATTTTGAGGCAAATTAAAACCGTACAACGTAAACTCTGGAACACTTGAAGCAAGTAAACTACACAAAGTAACTATAGAACATCTGACATACGGTCACTGCGCAATGGAAGGCAGCAGGGTACAGGGCTGTAGATTGTAGGTCTTCCAGAAGATATAATAGCAGATAGTTGTTTGAGGTCATAACAATACTACAAGGTTAGGTTAAGCCATGACAACAACGGGGAAAAACCAGAATTTATTTGTTGTTTTCAGATTAAAAATGATATGAAGCCACATGGGAAATATCAACAATATGTCCCATGTTATTTCAAACAAAACACACTTCCCTACCTGCCTGTGGCTCCTCGTCAGATATCATGATACCAACCAGCTACTCTAGCGCCCCCCCCCCCCCCATTACCAGGCTTGCAAAAGCCCCTTCCTGTAAACCTTCAGGTCACAAACGTGATTCTTGCCAGATCTTCTGTAGACACTGGTCAGAACCAAATAGGAGGTGCTGTGTTGCCTTTGGCTGCTGTCCCGATGCCTCCCCCTCCTCCACTGCTGCTGACGCCCCTCACTGAGCACCATCTCCTGAACTCACTCTGTAACGACTCTGAAGATGGGGCAGGTGGCCAGCTCTTCCAGCAGCTACTGGTTTCCGCCTCTTAAAAATTTCATGCTTGATTGTAGCTGGGGGAATACTATGGCTAATCCTATGACTATTGTGATGTAGAGACCCCTATGGAGCCCATGAAAATAGAGAGAAAGGAAGATTCCACCTTTAAAACTGACAGGCAGCTAGAACACATGGCTCACTGTTTACAAAGAAAAGGTAAACAGAGAAAGACAGGAGCTGATGTGACACGCCCAAGCTATGACGTAGCTGCAAGCCTGGAGCTTAATCAATCACACCTGTTCAGGTTGAGAGGAGAGCCAAGCCCAGGGGAACAGAATTATAAAACCTCGTCATTAGCTCCCAGGAAGGAGAGAGGAGAAGCAGGAGAGAAAGGAAGCTGGAGAGGAGGCTGGAGTGGTAATTGCAGTTTAGACGGCAGTTGGAGCCGTGGCAGCAGAGAAAGTTGGAGTTGTGGCAAAGAAGCCACACAAGGAAAGGCTAGGAGAAGGGAAGGCACGCCCTGTGACCAGGAACCGGCTGGAACGGAGAGAGCAGGGAGCCCTTCAGTCAGAAGGAAGCCTTCAGAGTTTGCACAGGTGGGAGCCCAGCACAAAAGTATTTCCTCATAGCTCCCAAGAATTAGAGGAGAGCCAAAGAAGAAACTCCAGAGCAACAGGTATTTTAAACCCTTGCTGTTTTGAGTTGTGGAAAGGGCATACACCTGAGTTTACAGAGGGAAGTTATCTTAAATCCCATAGTAACGGTTTGCAGACAAACGCTGTTAGTCCTGAGACAGAAGATATGCAAATAAACTCTAATGTTGATGAAGTAGCAGATATGCAAAATGGATTGCACGCTTTGTTTGGCTGACAACATTGAATCACTGTGTTAAACCTTGAAGTAAAAGTGCTGAGAAACAGCAAAGAAATAGGAACTATTTTTCTTTGCTGTGAGAAGCTGTTTTGTTTTCCAGTGTGTACGTGCAACGAGCACTGCATGTGTTGGAACCAGAGAGTGAATAAGCAATTACCTTAGTTATTGTATATAAGCCTCATGCTAAACTCCTGGAGACTGTCCTATTTTTGTTCTGCACCAAAGTTCTATTGGTAAGGGGAATAAATCCTTGCCATTTTGCCTTACACACTCGGACTACAATTGCTTCTTTATCAGAGAGCTAAAAATACGGGACTACAACTCCCAAGAGGCCTTGCAAGAGCCACAGCTGTAGTCTCACTTTCTGAATAGAGGATTATCATGGCAGACCAACCCTCTGCGCCCTAGGCAGAGGGTTGGCCATGTGGTGACACTATGCTGACCTTCACTGCTGCTCTTTGTACTGGTGGCCACAGCGCTTGCGCGCACAGCCTTCCTTTCTGCGGGCTTTGGCGCTTTCTCATCTCCGCATCTCTCTGGTAACCCGATGGAGCTTCTACAACAACAGATCATGCAGTCAGGATGCAAACTGGTTAATTCTGCACATACCAAGCTAGGCATGAACCTCGCCCCTTTGCCAGGAGATCTTTCAACCTATTGGACTAACTGCATCGTTCCCTAGAGACCCCCCTGCTGGAGTTCATAAGCACAGACGACATACCAAGATGCCTTTTATCAGGACGTTGCACTCAGTAGCACTGGCACGATTTCTGCGGCGTTCTGCTACATTTTCGTGGTCTCTGCTTGCATTTGTTGGTACCTGAGGATAATCTTTCTCTGACGCTTTTTTAGCAGCGCCGTTCTTGTGCCTTTCTGCTTTACCATGATGCTTTATTTTCCGTGATGGGAATACGAATGTCCCAGGTCATCCCAACTTCATTCTCCACGATTATTACCCGGACAGTGTTATGATATTAACATAGCTTCCGGTAGATGAGACGTGTTACCTTACAGGGCCTCTGGCATCAACACATCACACCCAGTGATGGGACCTGTGACTATTTCCAGTTTGGTGCTATAAATCTAATTGTGTTTGTTTTACCAGTTTTCCTATGCTGGCTGTGAACCGTTTTGTCCATAGTTCTCTCTCCTGTGGTGCAAATTATCAGTCATTCATATTTAGATCTAAATTCATCTGTCCTTAACCATTCCTTTCTCAGGTTTAGATCTGCTTCTATTTTTTCTGATGTGCTTCAGCCAGTTGGATGGGGGGGTGGCTGATGTTTTATTTTTATTGTATGCATTCGATGGCATAATTGCTGTCCAAGCAGCCCCTGCAGTGTGGAGTCAAGAAAGGGTCCAATGATCCATGAACCACAGGGACAGAGGGGGAGAAGGGCAAACACTGCACTTCCTGTTGATAGTGTCACCGTATCCTCTCCCAACTCAATCCCTCCCAGCAGCAGAAAAAGTGCAGAAGCTCATCACTTGCTGCGATGGCTGAGTCTCTTGGTAAGAGCCGTGTGATTCACAGCTTTTATTGCAAGACCTTACCCCATGGCTGCAGGACAGGACGAGCCCAATAGTGAATTCTGACAGCTATGTGCCACAACGGCACATAGTAACATAGTAAATGACGGCAGATAAAGACCAGTAAGGTCCTTCTAGTCTGCCCAGTAAGATGGCAGGAGTAGGTGCACCTGCCGCCGTGTGCAGGCCACCCCCCCCCCCATGTCTTTGTTTAGGGGTGACCCCACTGCTCCATGTATGACACCCCTATTTGTTGAGAAATTAGAGAAATTAGATGTTTCAGTTTATTTTGATTTTATCCTGTTGCTATAAAGGGATCCACTGTGTCTGTCCCATGCCATTTTGAATTCAGAAACTGTATTTGCCCCCACCACTTCCATCGGGAGGGCATTCCAAGCATCCACCACCCTTTCAGTGAAAACATATTTCCTGACATTGCCTTTCAATTTACCACCTTGCAGCTTCATGTTATGCCCTCTAGTTTTACAGCTTCCCCATCTTTGGAAGAGGTTTGTTTGTTCATTATTTCTCTTTAAGTATTTAAAGGTCTGAATCATATCTCCCCTGTCCCTCCTCTCCTCCAGAGTGTACATATTTAGATCTTCAAGTCTCTTCTCATAAGGCTTCTGACGCAGGCTCCAAATCATTTTAGTCACCTTCCTACTACTACTACTACTATTTAGCACTTATAGAGCGCCATGCACGCAGCGCTGTACAGCTGACCTATAAGAGGCAGCCCACATACAAAAGAGAGTCCCTGCCCATCAGAGCCATGCTCATTGGAGCTTACAATCTAGTCAGAGTAATACAGAGCATAAGTCAGTTCAGTGCAAGGCATAAGATAGGGACAGAAGTCAGGATCTGAAAGCAATGGTGAAGAGGTGGGTCTTCAATCTGGATTTGAAGAGGGCCAGGGAGGGTGCCTGGTGTACAGACACAGATAGGCTGTTCCAGGCATATGGTGCAGCAAGGTGGAAGGAGCGAAGTCATGAGTTGACAGTGCAGGTGAAAGGCATAGATAAAAGTAATTTGCTAGCGGAGTGCAGGTTCCGAGAGGGGACGTAGGGAGAGACAAGAGATAAGAGGTACTGAGGGGCTGTAGAGTGAATGCATTTATAGGTCAGTGGGAGAAGCTTGAATTGGATGCGGAATTGGACAGGGAGCCAGTGAAGCGACTTGAGAAGTGAAGTAATGTGGGCATGGCGAGACTGGCAGAAGATTAGTCAAGCAGCGTGATTTTGTGTAGATTGAAGGGGAAGGAGGTGGCTCACGAGGAGAACCGCAAGGAGTAGGTTGCAGTAGTCAAGGCGAGAGGAGATTAAGGAGTGAATAAGGGTTTTGGTAGTGTGTTCAAAGAGGAAGGGGCAGATTTTGCTAATGTTGTAGAGAAAGAAGTGGCAGGTCTTAGCTACAAGCTGGATATGTGCGGAGAAGGAGAGAGAGCTATCAAAGATAACCCCTAGATTGCGGGCCAAGGGAACAGGAAGGATAGTGGAACCATCGACATAGACTGAGCATGGGGGAAGAGGAGGGGAGGAATTTGGGGGAAAGACAAGGAGTTCAGTCTTTGCCATATTCAGTTTCAGTCGGCAATGAGACATCCAGGCGGCGATGTCGGAAAGGCAGGCAGAGATCTTGGACTGCGTTGCCGGAGAAATATCAGGTGTAGAGAGGTAGATATGGGAGTCGTCGGCATAGAGATGGTACTGAAAGCCATGGGAGGAGATAAGCATGCCAAGGCCCTGGGTATAGAGAGAGAAAAGGAGGGGGCCCAAGACGGAGCCCTGTGGTACATCTACGTGGAGCGGGGTAGGGGAGGAGGAGGAGCTGCCAGAGCATACACTGAATGAGTGATGGGAGAGGTAGGAGGAGAACCAGGATAGTACGGAATCCTTGAAACCAAGCGAGGAGAGGGTGGTGAGGAGAAGATTGCGGTCAACGGTGTCAAAGGCAGCGGAGAGGTCAAGAAGGATGAGGATAGAGTAGAGGCCATTAGATTTAGCCAGAAACAGGTCATTGGAGACTTTTGTGAGAGCCGTTTCAGTGGAGTGTAGGGGACGGAATCTGGATTGCAGTGGGTCCAGGAGGGCCTGGGAGGTGAGGAAGTCGAGGCAGCGATGGTGGGCTGCACATTCAAGTAGTTTAGATATGAAGGGAAGGAGGGAGATGGGTCGATAACTAGAAGGACATGTGGGATCGAGCGAGGGTTTCTTGAGGAGGGGTGTGACAACAGCATGCTTGAAGTCAACGGGGACAGTTGCAGTGGAGAGTGAAAGGTTGAGGATTATGAGAGATGGGGGGGACAATGGTGGGGGAGATAGGGTGAAGGAGATGGGAGGGGATAGGGTCGGATGAACAGGTGGTGGGTTTGGAGGAGGTAAGAAGGAGTGCGGTTTCTTCTTCAGAGATTGGAGGGAAGGAGGAGAGGGTAGCAGAGGGAGTATGGATGGGGGGGGGGGAGAGGGGAGGTAGATGAGGGGGTGGGGAATTGGAGGGTAATCTTATGGATTTTGTCATGGAAGTAGTTGGCTAGGGTTTGGGCAGAGAGGGAGGGTGGGACAGGGGGCGGGGGGACCTTAAGGAGAGAATTGATGGTGTTAAAGAGACGGCAAGGATCAGAGGCAAGGGAGTTGGTCAGATGGATGTAATAGTCTTGTTTGGCAAGTGCTATGGCTGACTGGAAGGAACTAAGCATGAATTTGAAGTGTAGAAGGTCCTCGGGGGAATGGGATTTGGACCAGGCACGTTCGGCAGAACGGGTACAGATGCGTAGATAGAGGGTTGTGGGCGAGAGCCAGGGTTGGGGAGTAGATCATTTGACAGGACATGGGGTGGGTGGGGCAAGGGTGTCAAGAGCTGAGGATAGTGTAGCATTGTAAGAAGATAATGCCTCGTCAACGGACTTGGAGGATATAATGGAGGAAAGAGATGGAGAAATGGTGGAGGAGAGAGTCGGGGGATCAATATTATGGAGGTTTCTAAATAGGTCGGAGGAGACAGGACGGGGTTGAGATGGTGGAAGCTGAAGAGTAAAGGTTAAAAGGTGATGGTCAGATGAGGGAAGGATTGAGTTGCGGAAATTAGAGGGAGAGGAATTGGAAAAGAGTATTAGATCAAGGCAGTGACCATGTAGGTGGGTGGGGGTGGTGGAGCAAAGTTGGAGGTCGAATGAGGAGGTGAGGGCAAGGAACTTTGAGGCGTGGGGGTCGGAGGGGTTGTCGACATGAATGTTAAAGTCGCCAAGAATAAGAGTGGGGGAAGAAGGATCCAGAAATGCGGAAAGCCAGGAGTCAAAGTCAGTGAGGAAGGTCGAACTGGATTTGTCGGGTGAGCGATAAATAACAGCTACTCGGAGGGGAAATGGTGTGAGGAGGCAAATGGAGTGGACTTCAAAGGAGAGGGGGGAGTGTGACTGAGGTAGCAGGAGGGGTTGGAATTTGCAGGAAGGAGAGAGTAGGAGGCCAACACCACCACCGCAACCAGTAGCTCGAGGTGTATGGGAGAATTGGTAACCCCCATAGCAGAGGGAAGCAATGGATGCGGTGTCGTCAGGGGGGAGCCAGGTCTCAGTCAGGGCAAGAAGGTGTAGGGCATTAGAGATAAAGAGGTCGTGAATAAAAGGAAGATTTTTAATGACAGAGCATGCGTTCCATAGGGCACATGAAAACGGGAGAATGGAGGGGGGAAGGAGAGGGATATGGATAAGGTTGGATAAGTTACATGAGGATTTCTTATCAGAGTAACGTGAGGGTCTATTTCTAGAGTAGTGCAGAGATTTGGAGGGAGCAGGGTGCGGGTGGATATGTCTGGGGGTGTGTGCCCTCCAGGAGTGACCTGAGGGAGGGGAAGTGAGGGGTGAGTAAGGGGAAGTGAGGGGTGAGTGAGGGGTAATATTAATGATATCCGGTGGGTTGTGTGAGGATTTCATTTTGGAGATAAGGTTGGGGTTGATATTTCTGGATGAGTGAGTGGGGGATGAGTGAGGGAGGGCGGAAAAGGGGAGGCGCGGGATGTGGATGAGATTAGATAAGCTGCGTGAGGAACTCTTTTTAGGGTGAGAAAGAAATTGAAGGGGGCCAGGGTTGGGGTTGATGTTACTTGATGTGAGAAGGAGCAGTAGAGAGCATGGTAGAGCGGAGACAATACGGCAGAAGCGAGGGTGGGATTGCCTTAAAGAGAGGGGGATGGTTGAATGCAGGGGATGTTGTGATGAAGCTCAAGAGCAGATGCTAAGAGGACAGAATGGAGGGAGAAGTGAGGAAGGTAGGGGGGTAGGGGGGAGAGGAGGGAGGGTGTTGGTAAGAGGGGATGCAGTTCGGGAGGATGAGGAAGAGGAGGACAACGTGATGTGGGGCCATGGCAATGGTCAGCAAGTTCTGTGCGGGCAAATGGTAGGAAGTTCTATGCAAACAGCGGGTAGCAAATTCCTCTGAACAGTTTCCAGTCTTTTTACATCCTTTGCAAGATATGGTCTCCAAAACTGAATACAGTATTCCAAGTGAGGCCTCACCAGTGACTTATACAGTGGCATTAGTATCTCTTCCTTTCTGCTGGTAATTCCTCTTTGTATGCAGCCCAACATCCTCCTTGCTTTTGCCACCGCCTTGTTGCACTGTTTTGCCACCTTGAGATCTACAGAAATAATCACACCAAGGTCTTTCTCCTGATCCGTGCACACCAACCTCTCGCCCCCTATCGCATACATTCCCCTTGGATTTCTGCTACCCAAGAGTATGACACTGCACTTCTTTGCATTAAATCTTAATTGCCAAGCATTAGACCATTCTTCCAGCTTTTGTAGATCTTTCCTCATGTTAACCACTCCCTCGGGGGAGTCCACTCTGTTGCAAATTTTCGTGTCATCTGCAAAAAGACAGACTTTTCCATTCAGTCTTTCAGCAATATCACTCACAAATACATTGAACAGTGCCGGGCCCAGGACCGACCCCTGGGGCACCCCGCTAATCACCTTCCTTTCATCCGAGTGAGCTCCATTTACCATCACCTTCTGTCATCTGTCAGTCAACCAATTTCTGACCCAGTTTACCACCTTGGGACCCATCCCCAAACTACTGAGTTTATTGATAAGCCTCCTATGAGGAACAGTATCAAAGGCTTTGCTGAAATTCAGGTAGATGACATCCATCGCATGCCCCTGATCGTTCTCTGGTCACCCAGTCAAAGAACTCAATCAGATTTGTTTGGCAAGATCGTTCTTCGGTAAAACCATGTTGCCTCAGATCTTGCAACCTGTTGGTTTTGAGAAAGTTCACTATTCGCTCTTTCAGGAGCACCTCCATTACATTTCCCGCCACCGAGGTAAGGCTTACGGGTCTGTAGTTTGACACTTCTTCCCTGTCACCACTTTTGTGTAGAGGTACCACATCAGCCATTCTCCAGTCCTGAGGAACTTCTCCTGTTTCCAAGGATCTGTTAAAAACATCCTTTAACGGCCCTGCAAGAACCTCTCTGAGCTCTTTCAGTATCCTGGGATGTATCCCATCCGGTCCCATAGCCTTGTCCACTTTCAGTTTTGCAAGTTGTTCTAACTAACACATCATCTTCTGTGAATGGTGTGGTATCTACTTCATTCCCATTTTTATATTTGGGAGTCACAGGTGCTCCTTCTCCAGGATTTTCTTTAGTAAAAACAGAGCAGAAGTATTTGTTTAGCAATTTAGCTTTTTCAATGTCACTTTCCACGAGTCCGTTCCCAGCACTTCTGAGTCCTGCAATTCCACCTCTGATCTTCTTCCTTTCCTGAATATACCTGAAGAAAGTTTTGTCGCCACACTTCACATCTTTAGCCATCTTTTCCTCTGCCTTTGATTTTGCTATCCTTATTTCTCTTTTTGTCTCTCTGATTTTGATCCTGTATTCATTTCTGTGTTCCTCTGTTTGCAAGCTTTCGAATTTTGCGAAAGCTGTGTTTTTTTGCCTTTATTTGAGCAGCCACTTCTTTGGAAAACCAAATAGGTTTCCTTCTCTTCTTCCTTTTATTTACTTTTCTTACATATTTATCTGTTGCCCGTTTTATTGCCACCTTTAGTTTAGCCCATTGCAATTCCAGTTCCCTTATCTCCTTCCACCCTGTCAACTCCTCCTTTAGGTACTCGGCCATTTTATTGAAGTCAGTGTTTTTGAAGTTCAGGACTTTGAGCCTGCTATGATTGGCCTGTAACTTGGCTTTTATCTCAAACCACACCGTGTGATGATCACTGCTGCTCACAGGGGCACCCACCCAGACATTAGACACGCTATCACCGTTGGTGAGCACTAAATCCAGCATTGAGCTTTCCCTGTTTGGTTCCATCACCATTTGTCTAAGTCATGGGTCCCCAAACCTGTCCTGGAGGGCCGCAATCCTGGCAGGTTTTTGGGATAGCCCTAATGAATATGCATGAGATATATATGCATTAGAGATATCCTCCCAACCTGACTGGTTTGTGGCCCTCCAGTACTGGATTGGGAGACCCCTGCCTTACACCTTTGTCATTTAAGATTGTGAGTGGGCAAGGTACAGATGTCCTAGATATCAAAAGGGTAGGTAGACTTTGTCACATTCCTCCTCGCTTCTCACCACCACCAAAATGTTGTCTATTGCATATATATCTCATGCATATTCATTAGGGCTATCCCAAAAACCTGCCAGGATTGCGACCCTCCAGGACAGGTTTGGGGACCCCTGGTCTAAGTGATGCATCTTGGAGAGCATCCACATTTTTTTTGCTTCTTTCCAGATTTGCAGAAGGAGTAATCCAATCCACACTGGGTAGATTAAAGTCACCCAATATGATCGCTTCCCCCTTTGTGGCTATCTTGGCACTTTTTATAATCAATTCGTTATCTATCTCTTAGATTTGAGTCGGAGGTCTGTAGACTACAGCAGTATGGATGACAGTGCCATCTCCTCTTTCCAACACAATCCAGAGCGCTTCTTTTTTTCCCCATGTCCCCTGCATTTCAGTAGCTTTAATATTGCTTTTGACATACAAGGCTACTCCTCCTCTTCCATTTTCTCTGTCTCTTCTGAATAGATTATAGCCAGCTATGGCTATATCCCAATCGAGTGATTCATTAAACCATGTTTCTGTAATGGCCACAATGTCCAAGTCCATTTCCACCGTTAGGGCTTCCAGGTTCGGAACTTTGTTGGCTAAGTTTCTAGCATTTGTGCTCATTGCTTTCCAGCATTTACCTGGCTTGTGTGTATTTTGCATTGATTTAGTTCTGCCCACATCTTCCCACTTGCTTTTGATGTGTGGTTTAAAAGTGTGGCTGTTTCTGATTTGTTCTGCTTTTGCAGGGAGTGACGTCCTGAACTTGACCTTCCCCATCCGTCTTGTGCTGACCCTTAACCCCGGATAGTCAATGCCGGGGTTATATGTGGCTCTGGCATTGAATATCCGGGTTTTCTGCACAGCCTCCCAGCTGCAGTAGCTAACTGGGCAGAATGAAATAGTGCCACTGCCCGGTTAGTGATTATCACTGCCTCCGTTCGTCCCTGGAACACCCATGACATGCCCCGATACTAAGCGTGTAGGGAGAAGATCGGAGTACTGTGTTAGTGCCACTGAATATCCTGCTGAGCTGCATTTACACGGCGACAGGGCTGTAAATAAACAGTGGAAATGTGTTTAAGCTTCTGCTGCTGGGTCACATCGGGTAATGTTGGGAGGCGGCATTGCAACAGTTGTAGGTAACTTCGATGTTTGCCACCCTCACCTCCGTCAGCCTGAATAGAAGCTTAAGGTTTTATCTTGGAAGGAGGGAGAGAGATAAAGGGTTTGATAGAAAGAAACCTCTGAGTGCACCTCGACATATTACACCTTATGAACACCAGAAGGAGGCGCTCTTTGGCATGATGCACGCACAATAGCGAGCTTACCCTTGGAATAAGCGGCATGGAATCTGTCTATCTTCTGGGATCCTGCCAAGTACTTGTGACCTGAATTGGCCACTGTTGGAAACAGGATACAGGGGCTTGATGGACCTTTGATGTGGGCCAGTGTGGCAATTCTTGTATTCTTCTGAGCATTCACAGTAAATTTAAGACTGAGATTGTGCTCCACATCCTCAGGCTTAGGAGTAAGGTTCATGACTGTGATGGTATTGTGAAAACTTAACCCATTTGAAGACATTACCTTCTCAAGCAGGGGTCCCCATATTACAGCCTGGGGGCCAAAACCAGCCCACAGACCCATTTTCCTGGCATGCTGATACTCCCCAAGCCGCTTCCCACTAGGATGCACTCAGCATCTTCTCCTCTCTCTCTCTCTCCCCCCCCCCCCTTCACTGGCCTTCCCTCCACCACATCCTGCTCCCACGGAGTCAGAGGGGATGAGATGCAGCAGAAGGAAGGCTCAGGGGATGGTGAGAGGTAGCGTTTCTTTTTTTTTTGTAATTAATATTTTTATTAATGGTGAATTCCAACAATACAGTCTGCAATGGCACAAACTGGGCTAAGCACCAATACATGCATCCAACTCCAGACAGGGTCTACATGCAGCAAGGAGAAAGTGCAGCTATCACAGCCACCATACCTCACAGTATCGCCGATCGAGCTTCACTCCCGCTCCCTTGACAATCCCCACAACACAGTCTTTATTACTGGAGTACCCCTTCCCCTCTCCCCTGTTCTCAAGTGTACATAAACTCACAAACAATCCATTGCAAACCACATCCTAACTCCTTCAAACAATCATAACCATAAATATAAAAATAAAACTAGCTCAGTGGGTTGGCCAGGCTCCACACATATCCCACCACTGTCATCCACCCCCTCATGAAGGGGCAGCTGAGGGCACAATCTCCACTTTCACCTGTATGCATGGACCCCATATTTTCCAGAAGAGCCACTCCTTCCCTCTTAGCCCATAGGTCAACTTATCAAATCTCACCACTTTGCCCACTTTGATCTGCCAGTCGGAAGCCTGTGGGCCCAACTCTGAGTGCCACTTCCATGCAACTGCTACCTGGGTAGCCAGAAGCATCTTGGACCGTGGTTATTGATGAACCTGCACCCTGGTGCACCCAACAGCATCTCCACAAGATCCAGCTGTCTTCCATCCCAAGCATGCAGTTCAAGTCCCCCGTGATCACCAATCCCCTTCAGCCTCTTTAGCAAAGGCCCACAGGGCATCCTGTAAAAAGGTCCCTTTAGGACCATTTGGAGCATACCGATTCAGTATGGAGACTTCATCCTGGTCAACTCTCCCCACCACCCTCCCTTGTCTGTCCCTCCCCTGCAGATTACTGAACAAAGGGAACTCTGTTGTGAATCAGGATTGCCACCTCCGCTTAGAGTTGTATGCAGAATAAAGCACCATTCATACCCCTGTCCCCTGAGTTTGACATGTTCTTCCCATGTGAGGTGTGTCTCTTCTGGGCTTTTGCCAAATAGGCCAAAATCTGCTTCCTTTTAATGGGACTGTGGAATCCCCGGACTTTTAGAGATGTCACTTTAACACTCCCCTCCCCTCATCTTCCCATACATACATCATCCGACATTCCCTCCTCACCTTTGTAAAACCCACATACCCAGAGCCAGCCACACTGATCTTGAACAATCTGAACCAGGAACCAAACCCCACCAATTTCCCTCCCTCATCATTCTTGCTTCTCCCAGCATACCAACCCACACAATCCACCTTTTCCATCTTTACGGACTTCCATTGACCCACCCTGAACTGATCTCCCCCCCCCCTTTTCCAGTCCACCCGCTCGGGGGGGGGGGTAGCATGGCTTGACGAGGGGGGGGCACAGCTCAGGGGGGTGGCATGACCGGGGCTTTTGCCTAGGGCAGTAGAATCCCTTGGGCCGGCCCTGGATAGCAGTAGAGGAGAAACCGCCAGAACAGACACTAAAGGAGCAATGAGAGAGATAAGAGAACCAGGACAGTACAGAGCCCATAAAACCGAGTGAGGACAATGTATCAATGAGAAGGTGGTGGTCAAAAGCAGCAGAAAGATCAAGAAGGAGGACTGAGTAAAGGCCTTTGGATTTAGCCAGAAACAAGTCACTGGAAACTTTAGCAAGGGCCATTTCAGTAGAGTGTAAGGGACAAAAGCCAGATTGAAATGGATCGATGAGGGCTTGAGAGGAGAGAAAATCAAGGCAACGGTAGAGAACTGCATATTCAAGAATTTTGGAAATGAAGGGAAGAAGGGAGATAGGTTGATAATTAGGACAAGCAGGTTTCAAGTGAAGGTTTCTTGAGGAGAGGTGTGACCAGAGCATGCTTGAAGACTGAAGGGAAAGCCGCAGTAGAGAATGATAGGTTGAGAATGTGTGTGATGGAAGGGACGACAGAGGAGGAGATGGAGTTAAGGAGATGGGTGGGGATAGGATGAGAAGAACAGGTAGTAAGTTTAGAGGAGGAAAGAAGATGAGAGGTTTCCTCTTTGGAAATCTTAGAAAAGGAAGAAAAGGGCAACAGAGATTGAGGGAAAAAGTTGGTATTGAAGAGGGGGAAGAGGGGATGAAGCTGATCTTGAGGAAATTTGAGTGTAATCTTGTGGCCTTTTTTGTGGAAATAGTCAGCAAGGGTTTGGGCAGAAAAAGAAGAGGGGGGAAGCTTAGAGGTGGAGGTACCTTGAGGAGAGAGTTGAGAATAGAGAAGAGACAATGGGGGTCAGAGGCAAGAGAGTTAGTTAGATGGATATAGTAGTTTTGCTTGGCGAGAGCAATGGAGAATTGGAAGAAAGTTATTGATAGTCTCTGCCTCTGCTCCTCCTCTGAATGCCCCCAACACGCCCCGATGCTAAGCAGTTAGCATCAGGGCACATAAGGGCCATAATCGGGGATATTCAGCGGCACTAACCGTGTTAGTGCCATTGAATATCCCTGTTAATGACAGTTGCATGGTTTAAAGGGCTGTAAACAATGTAACTGCCTTTCGAATATCGGGCCCTCAGTGATCATTAGGCCTTCAGTTTAATCAGGGGTAAACAATTCCATGTTGCTGTTAAGTGCTGTCGAGTCGGAGTCGACTCATGGCGACCCTCTGGATAGCTATCCTAAATTGTGTTCGGTCTTCAGTCAGGCAGCTCATTGTTGACAGACTGGTACCCTTAGCTGCTGTTATTGTATTGATCCATCTCATTGCCGGCCTTCCTCTTTTGCATTGACCTTCTACCTTGCCAAGCATGATGTCTTTCTCTAATGATCTCTCTCTTCGCATGATGTGTCCAAAGTATGAAAGTCAAAGTTTTGTCATCTGAGCTTCTAAAGAAAGCTTAGGTACCGACTGGTTTGTTCTTCGGGCAGTCCATGGTATACACAGTATTCGCCGCCAGCACCATAATTCAAAGGCATCAATTTTCTTCCTGTCTATCTTTTTCACTGTCCAGCTTTCACATCCATATGACGTTATTGAAAATACCATGGCTTGAACAAGTTGAATCTTTGTATGGAGAGAGACATCTCTGCTCTTGAGAATCTTATCTAGGTCTTTCATAGCCATTCTGCCAAAAGCAATGTGTCGTCTGATTTCTTGACTGCTTGTTGCTTCTTTATTGATAGTTGATCCAAGTAGGTTAAAATTGTTCACGATTTCAATTTCTTGTCCTTCAACGATGAACCTGTTGATTATGCCAGTTGTCATGATCTTTGCCTTCTTTACATTAAGGTGCAGGCACATTTTGAGACTATGTTCTTTGACTGTGAGAAGCAAATGTTTCAGACCATCTCTGTTAAATGTTATTTATGATATGTCTCTATACCCACTCAAGATCTCTAGTCTGATGTAATTGCTTTTATTTAATTATTTATATGCTATTCCCCAGTTAATCCTTGTTTTATTCCCCTGTTACCTGTAACTTGGACAAGTTCTCTAAATCTGAGTGTATTTTGTTTAATGTAAACCGCACTGATGTCAAATAGCGCGGTATATAAGAGCTGTTAAATAAATAAATCTTCACTTTCAGCCAGTAATGTGGTATCATCAGCATAGCAAAGGTTGTTGATGAGTCTTCCACCAATCTTCACACCTCTGTTGTCTTATTTATTTATTTATTTTTTATTTACATTCTCTTATATACCGTGCTATTCTGCATCAGTGCGGTTTACATTGAACAAACTGAAATTACATTGAACAGGGCATTATAACTTGGAGATAACTATTTTATAGGGAACATGGGCTATGGAGGGTTAAGTGGCTTGCCCAAGACCACAAGGAGCACCTATGGGACTAGAAACCCCAGTCCTTCTGGCCCAAGGTTGCTGTCCTCTAGTGGGATTTGAACCACCGACCTTCCGGCCTGAAGTACCTTGCCCCAACCACTAGGCCACTCCTCCACTTTATACAATCCTGCTTCTCTGATGATTTGTTCTGCATATAAATTAAACATGTAGGGGGAAAGTATGCAGCCTTGTCTTACACCTTTGCTTATTTTAAACCATTCTGTTTCTCCTTGTTCTGTTTGAACTGTTGCTTCTTAATCAATGTACAGATTGTGCAAGAGTACGATCAGGTGTTCTGGTATACCCATGCTTCTTAATGTGGCCCAGAGTTTCTCATGGTTTACACAGTCAAAAGCTTTGCTATAGTTGATAAAGCACAAATAGATATCCTTTTGGTATTCTTTAGTCTTTTCAAGGATCCATCTCACATCCGCAATGATGTCTCTCGTTCCTCGCCCTTTCCTGAACCCTGCTTGCACTACAGGTAGTTCTTGTTCCAGGTATGGTTGTAGTCTCTTTTGAATAATCTTCAGTAGAATCTTGCTGGTATGTGCGATCAGAGCGATTGTGCGATAATTGCCACAGTCAGTTGGATCACCTTTCTTTATTGGTATAAACACAGATCTTTTCCAGTCAATTGGCCATGATGTTGTCTTCCATATTTCTTGGCAGAGCCTTGCAAGTATGGTAACAGCTGCATCAGATTGCTGTAATACTTCTATGGGAATGCTATCAATGCCTGGTGCTTTGTTCTTTGATAAGGCTTTCAATGCTGCTTCAACTTCTTCTTTCATCACCAATGGTTCCCGATCATAAGGTACAGGTTGAAACGGCTGTTGGTCCACTTGATCTTTATCATATAAAAACTCTGTATATTCCTTCCATCTTTTCTTGATCTTCTCAGCATCATTCAACATAGAACCTTGAGCATCTTGTAACATTCCAATTCAAGGCTGGAACTTTTTCTTTAACTCTTGTAGCTTTAGGAAAGCCGATCTTGTTCTTCCTCTAATAGTTTCTGCTTCTATTTCCTTGCATGCGTCATTGTAGTACTTTTCCTTGTCCTGTCTTGCTGCATGTTGGAAATCTCTGTTGAGTTCTGTGATTGTCTTTCTTTCTCCTCTGGCTTTAGCTTCTCTGCATTTCTGGGCAATTTTCAAAGTTTCTTCCATCATCCAATTTGGCCGTTTTTGCTTTTTCACCTTTTGTAGAGACTTTTCGCTTTCTTCCAGCACAACCTTCTTGATGTCATTCCATAACTCTTCTGGAGCTCTGTCATTTGTATCCAAAGCAGCAAATCGATTTTGCAGGCAGTCTTTAAATTCCAGTGGTATATTCTCAAGGTCATATTTTGCTGAATTCATGAGTGGTTTGCTCTTTTTCAACTTTAGCTTGAGTTTGCATACTAGTAGTTGATGATCTGTACCACAGTCCACTCCAGGTTTTGTCTTTGTTGATGTTATAGAGCTTTTCCATCATTGACTTCCAAAGATGTAATCAATTAGATTTTTATACAATCCATTGGGTGAAGTCCATGTGTACAGTCGCCGCTTGTGTTGATGGAAGAAGGTGTTTGAGATGAATAGATCGTTGGTCTTGCAGAATTCTATCAGTCTTTCTCCAGCTTAATTTCTGTTGCCATGTCCATATTTTCCAACTACTTTGTCTTCTTCTTTGTTGCCAACTTTTGTGTTCCAGTCACCCATGACTATCAGGATATCCTGTTTGCATGTTCTGTCAATTTCAGCCTCTACTTGTTCATAGAACTCTTCAATTTCATTCTCTTCTGCAGCTGTTGTTGGGGCATATACTTGAATTATAGTTGTGTTGATAGGCATTCCTCGCAGACGAATAGAGATTAAGCGTTCGCTGACTGCATTGTATTTCATTACAGTTCTTGCAAGTTTCTTCTTTATTATAAATGCAACACCATTTCTTCTTTGTCATTCATTTCCAGCATAGTAGACCATGTGATCATCTGATGCAAAGTGCCCGATGCCAGTCCATTTCAGTTCGCTGACACCCAACAGATCAAGTTGTACACATTCCATTTCATTCTTGACCACCTCCAACTTCCCTTGGTTCATGCTTCGTACTTTCTATGTTCCAATGCGTAAGACATCTTTACAGCTTCTGACTCTCATTTCATGCGCAGCTACATCAGCAGTCAGATGTCCCGAGGGCTTTGATCCAACCACATCATAAATGCTGGCTTTACTCTGAAAAGTCTTCAGCTCTTCCCCAGTAGCTAGTTGAGTGCCTTCTGACCTGGAGGTCTCATCTTCCAGCACTATAGCACAATTTGTTTTGTTGTAACTATCCATTGGGTTTTCATGGCAAGATACAGAAGTAGATTGCCGGGCCTTTCTTCCGCGCAGTTTAAGTTTGGCATTGTTGCCGTCATCAGAAAAATGTGATCCTCCGCCGTCAACACTATCCCATTCTGCTGCTGCCCAGATGGGTGGTTTGTCATGGTCTGGCACCTCAGCTGAGACCTGTCCATCTTGGGAAACCCTGCCAGTAGTTAAACTACCGATAGTTTAGCTCTCAGCATCACTGATGCACACAAGCCCTCACAGCACGACAAGCTGCAAACCAAGTGAGGGAATTCCATAGTTGAACAAATACTCTGACACTTCTTACGGGGCAGTTTCTCCAAATTGTTTAGTTTTGCGCATACCATGATAATCATGAACCTAAGCCAGGGTATGTGGAGTATGATCTCAGTCTCTCAAATTATACTGCTAATGCTCAGCATAGTACTTGCATCGTGCCAAAGAGATCTTCCTTCTGGAATTTGTAAGATGTAACAGGTATGGGTAGTTTGTCAAGATGTGTCTGGAAGTTCTTCTTCTACCAATACAATGGGAAATATTTCTGTA
The DNA here is from genome assembly GCA_033557465.1 of Ichthyophis bannanicus. NCBI lineage: Eukaryota > Metazoa > Chordata > Amphibia > Gymnophiona > Ichthyophiidae > Ichthyophis > Ichthyophis bannanicus. The sequence continues at coordinate 31,726,409 of CM066034.1, read as the reverse complement.
TCTTTCTGTCACATTTTCTTGGTCTCTGACTGCATTTCTTAGTCTTAAAGATTTCCTCCCTCTTAACGCTATTCACAGAATAGTCACTTGGAACTGACACCTCTATAATCAATGCCGTTCTGGTGTTCTTCTCCTTTACCACTATATCCAACTTCCTGCATCCAGCTTTTTATTTGTCAGAATGGGAGTGTCCCAGGTGATCATAATCTCTTCATTCTCTGTAATTCTCTTAGGGTCATGATCCCAGTGCTTTTCAGGCACAGTGATATTGCAGTGTTTATAGAGTTTTCAATGGATGAGACGTGCTACTTTGTTATGCCTTTCTGTATAGAAATTTTATGCCATCAGAACTGTAGACAATTTCATAGTTGAACAAATACTTTGACACTGCTTACCTTCAGCTTCTGGTGGTGTTCTGACTACTTTCAACAATTATGATCGAGAGGGTGCACAAACATTTGCACCTGACATGCAGAGGGCATGTCAGCTTCTGTTCACTTAAGAATTTGTTTGACAAGGAGAGTCATCATTTTTTTCAGTTTGACAAGGTGTGCCTAGACATTTTTTGCCATTTCAACTGTGTGTTTCTTTTAGGTTAATGATGTTGATCTTCAAGGTCCTGAGACTAGGGATAGACTTACCTTTGAAATCACCTTGGGAAGCTCATGGACATCATGATCTCAAGAAAGTGGACAGCTTTGATATCCCGCCCTTCCATCAGATTTTGAATCAGCTTGTTTCAGTGGTTGACCCTCTTGCTTGGAATCATCTTCCTTCAGAGCTGCAGGATTATTTAGATTTCACTGGTCAACACTGAAATCGTTACTGACTTTAAAAGACCCTAATCTGTAGTATCTTGGTAAGCTGAACATGAATATAACATTAAAAAAATTTTATTGGCTCTCGTTTTGAAGATATTGCATGTAGTTCATTTTTGACGTTTCACCGTGTAAATTTATCCAGTAGGACATCAACATCCCAAATAAGCCTTGAATGATGTAATATTGCATCACATTGCATAATACCAGCATGCACACATCATCCAGAGTTGATTGCATCATTTTCTGATGCAATGCAATACTACTGCCAAACGGCTGCTGAAGCCATCTGACGTCAGCAGTGTACTATACGCAGTCGGAAAGGAAAGTAATCTGGTATTCTGTTCCGATATTGAAAGCCTCATGAATGCCTTAAAAATCACTCATGACCCACAAGACTGGAGACTATTTATAGACTCTTCGAAACTGATTCTGAAGGCTGTGCTTTTGAACAATGGAAACCGTCTTCCATCTATTCCAGTAGCGCATGCCGTCCACATTAGACATACGATAACCTCAAGCATCTACTGACTTCCATTAACTATAACAAGTACAGCTGGCACCTCTGTGGTGACTTGAAGGTAGTTCCCCTTTTAATGGGACTGCAGCAGGGATATATAAAATACATGTGTTTCTTATGTGAGTGGGATAGCTGAGCAAGAGATTGGCATTACTTGCGGAAGGAATGGAATCGCAGACAAAATGTTACAGTTGGAGAGAAGAATATCCAGCACCCAGCTCTGGTTGAGGCTCACAAAATCCTGCTACCACCCCTTCACATCAAACTAGGTTTGATAAAAAACTTCGTGAAAGCCATGGACCGCACTTCGCCAGCTTTCTGATACCTGCATGAAAAATTCCCTCGACTCAGCGAAGCAAAGATTAAAGAGGGAGTTTTTGTGGGTCTTCAGATTCGAGAGCTCTTCAAAGATGACAGGTTCAACAACTTGCTGCAGGGTGATGCGAAACAAGCATGGAATGCTTTTCGCCTAGTGTCAACAAACTTTCTCGGGAATGTTAGGGCAGAAAACTACAAGGGACTAGTAGAAGACATGCTGATGTAGTATCAGAAACGTGGCTGCAATATGTCTCTAAAGAGCCATTTCCTTGATTCCCATATCGATTTCTTTCCTGACAAATGTGGTGTGGTTAGTGATGAACAGGGCGAACGTTTTCACCAGGATATTGCAACGATGGAGCAAAGATATCAGGGAAAATGGTCCACTACAATGCAAGCTGACTACAGCTGGACACTCCCCAGAGAAGCTCCCCGAACAGCTGTACAAGAGACAGGCGAAAAAATCTAAGAAGTAGTCTTATTGTAGCTTCTGGTTCCCACAACGGTTGCCCAAAATATCACCAATCAGAGAATTACTTAGACGGCAGTTGCTTTAGCTCAAAAGACTTTTATTTAGAATAACAAAAGTGATTATAAAATAGCAAACAGCAAATGCCTATCTAGAGATGGCAGACAGTACTTTCTTTCTCTGTGAAGAGGAAGAAAATACCGCCCACTCTTACATGAAAAATAATTGCCTTATATACATTTCTCTCCGTCTCAAATGTCTGTTCAGTAATCCATCATACATTCTTAAGTGTCAGCAGGGCCTCAGAATCTTACAACACTTGAATCCATCATACATTCTTAAGTGTCAGCAGGGCCCTGCAACACTTTTCCCAGGGGATAATCTCCTTACATTTGTACATTTAGACCTGCACTTAGACCTGCTTATCTATACATGGCCTATGACCTCTATGCTTTTAGGTCTCTTTATCTATACATGGCCTGTGACCTCTGTGCTTTTAGGTCTATTTATCTATGCATGGCCTGTGACCTCTGCCCCTTCCTGTGTATTTTCTTCTTCTGGCACTAATTGAAACCTTCAGGGTAGGAGAGTGTGTTTATGCTCATAAGTTTGAATTCATTGCATTCCTGGCTTAGCCTGTTTCTTGCTTAGGCTCAAATACTGCTAGGCCCAATATTTTTGCATACTCCTATGCAGAATATGGTTACCCAGAATTCTCCATAGCAAATCCTCCATAGCAGGCCACATCTACTCCTTTATACCCACATGCTTGTCTTCTGTGCCATCCATAATATCATCAGGCAAGGGTGCAGTCATATAAAGCTAATATGAAGCCAATATATATATAAGCAGACCCAAGGCAGATTTAAGTCAGATTTCCCTACATTCGCCACTTTTTTTTTCTTTTCTTTTTTTTTTTTTTTTATTGGGGGGATAATTAAAATAATCCCACTAAGGGGCGTGAATAACAACCATTTGAGACAAAGATGGATCATTCAAAGGCAATCGTTGGTACTGTTCCCTTGACACAATATACATGGTTTTAGTGCTTTGCGATATCATTCGTTTACAACAGGCAAGTAAAATGGATAAGGTACAACAAGCAATGATTGCAAAACAAGCTATACTTAAAAGCGTAATAAAGAAGGCTTTAAGTCCTACACCTAAACTAGCAAACCATGAAGCAATACTACCCCAAATATTATTAAGTTGAAGTCCCCCTTTAAAATCATCAATATGCAATTCAGAGAGATGCTTTATCTTATTCATGGCATCTAACACAAACACCGTGTGGTTAGCGATTACAGTACAACAGTTCGTAGCATTAATGAAAGTGCATGTTCCGCCTTCAGCGGCCAAAAGTAAATCCAAAGCTTGCCTATTCTGCAGAGTCATTTGTGTATTTTGTTCAAGGGACTCGGCTAGGCGTGATATGGATTCAGTAACAGCTTTCATTTGAATATGCAACAAACATTGCAAACGGCGTACAGCCATACCAAGCTCAGCAGTAAGGGCGGGGGTGGCAAAGGGAATCCAGGCCGTTGCGCTAAGGGCATCCAAACGAGTTTTAGTCATGGGATAAGTGGAATTGATATACTCAAATGAGGCCTGAATGGCATCATCCTCGGCTATAGAGGAATCCCAGGGGCTAGCATAAGCTGAGGAGCTACGTTTTAATCTATGCAGGGTGGAGCGAGAAGCAGAATGATGGGTAACATTAAGAGGTATCAAGACAGAAAAAGAAGAAACTTTAACCAAAGCGCAGGGTAATAGAGAGAGGTTAATTACCTGATACAGAGTTTCCCCACACAACCAATAATGACCCATTACAGCAAAGAGGTTTGTAGCAGGTGTCCATATGCGACTCATATGATGCCCATCAAACCACTTAACAAAAGATTTTCCTGTAGTAGCTGAGGTAAGATCCCTCCTGAAACTGGACATTGGGAGATAGCATGAAGTATATGGAGATTCATTCTGAGAACCCGTTGACAGCACGGCTGAACCATCGTGGTAAATGGGACCAACTCCCACATACCAGCGGAAGTCAGCTCCATTAAACACTACCGGGTTTCTTGTAATATTTTTCCAATCATATTGCATACTGGAGGGGTCCATATTACCGGATTGATTATACCACTTTATCATGACAGAATTACTAGCAAAATGAAAGGATCCATTAATCACATTATATGACAGGTTACACCTGTCTGAAAAAGCAATGGATACATTTGTTATTAAACATAAATACCTCTACATGCCAGGCTCCAATACAAATCATTGGTCCTCACTTTCAAAGCCCTAAATAACTACCCCCCTACACCAATCAGCAAACTAATTCATGGCACCCCAGAAAACAGAAACAGAAGATCTACTGCACGGAACACATTAGCAGTCCCTAAGTTAATGACTAAGTGCACAAAAGCTACCTCCAACAGAGCCTTCTCATTATTTGCCCCGTCAAACTGGAATGCACTCCCCCACGAAATCCGTGGAATAAAAAGCCTCATCCTATTTAGAAAAGCCATAAAGCTCCACCTGTTCACAAAATGCTACTCAGAAACCTCCAGCGATAGAAGCACAACTAACAACCTGCAAACTTCCCCCACACACCAGTCGCCCCTGCACGTCAACACCACAAATAATAGGTAGTCCCCCAAACCCTACCAACCTTCACAAAACTAATGCAACACCCAGTTACATTAGAGCATTGTACATAGTTTGAGTTAATATGTATTTAGTTTCCCCGTTTTCTCCCCCATGTTCAATTCCCTGTTATTTGTAAACTCAATGTTATTTGTATACATTGCAGTATTCTTGTTCGATGTACACCGCGCTGATTTTAATAGCGCGGTATAGAAGAAAAAAATGTTAAATAAATAAATAAATCAAATATCATATTCGGGCCAACATATACACGCAAAGGGTCATGTATCATATTCATTGCATGCCACGTCTGGGAACAATTAAAAGTTTCATAACAACTAGCAGAAAAATTATTATTATCTACACAAGCAAGCTGTCCTGCATACTCATTTAAAGGAACCTTTGAAACATGTACTGGAGCATATGATACACCCTTTGGTAAAGGGGTACAAATAATGCAGTCTGCAATGTTCATCAGGGAAACAATGTGTAATACTGATTGCTTCCACAAGTTCAGAGAGCCTTCAGGTAAAGCCCGGGGTGCTCGAGATATCGTCTGGTTAGTCTGGTTCCATCCCTGGAGAATCAAAGCTAGCTGTCCATCTGGATGTAAACACTCAATAAGGAGGACGATTATGACAGAGATTCCCAGAAAAAAGCACAAGGACGCCCACGGAGTAGGCTTGACAGCGATCATCTTTGGTACTAATAACATAGCACTGTGGTGAGAACACGTGAGTTCTGTAGGAAAATAAAACTGATTAATCAGATGGGACAGCTGGAGACGCTTTTAGATGGCTGACATGCACCCAAGTATCAGTATCATTTAGTCTGGCAGCAAAAGGGGAAGCAGCAGTGACGACGTGGGGTCCTGAAAAGGTTGGGCAGTCCCAGGATGCACGAACACAATTTCTTTTATAGACAGTGGACCCTACAGGGAAGCAAGGTAATAAGGATGGACTGGACACAGACTGTGTGTCTGCTACACGGTCAGCAATTTCTTGGAGCGCAATCCGGAGTCCTGCAAGGTAAGCAGAGAGACTATCATGAATCGGAACCTGGGATTGTGATAAATTAGTTGTGCGCATACGCCGGCCAGTGGCCATTTCATGAGGTGTCAGATGTAATCGTTTGATCGGGCTATTACGCAGCTGAAACAAGCACATTGGTAATGCTTGTAGCCAGGTCATGTGACCAGAAGCGCAAATCTTTCTGAGTTGAGTTTTCAAAATGCCATTACATCGTTCAACAAGACCATTGGAAGTAGGTTTATACACAGAAACATACTTCCACTGAACAGGAAGATGCTGGGTGAGTGCAGTTACAAGAGCATTACGAAAGTGAGAGCCATTGTCAGAATATATGACTTTAGGAATGCCAAATCGGGGAATTATTTGTGTTAGCAAAACCTCTACTACTTCTTCAGCAGTCTCTCTATTGCAGGGGAAGGCCTCAATCCATTTAGACCAAGGGCAAACCCACACTAAAAGGTACCGCTTCTGAGCACATCTGTGGATCATGTCAGTAAAATCTACATACCAGGATTCAAAAGGACCACTTAGAACCGGGAGATGACCTTTGGCTATGGGTTTTCCTCCTGGCTGAGAATTCAGGATACACACAGGACATTTAGCTACTAGTTCCTGAATGCGATTTTTCATGTGTGGACACCAAAAAATGTCCTCAAGCATGCTGTAGACATTTGCAGTACTAGAATGATAGATATCGTGTATGAGATCTGTAAGGCGTTTTAGTGCCACATAACAGATACAAAGTTTTCCTGATGGATGTACCCACATTTTCTTAATTTGGGAACAACCTAGTCTCTCCCAATTTCCTATTTCATGAGAAACAGCATCTTTCTGATAATCAGCAAGGTCAGGTACTAAATAGATCTGTGATCTGGTGACAGGTAAAGTCAGGGAAGCATTACTAGTTACTTCTTTGGCTAACTGATCTGCCAGGGCATTGCCCATCTGGCGGAAAGAGTCTCCCTGTGTATGTCCAGGAACCCACTCACAGCACAGAAACAGATTGTTGATTCTGCGTTTCTCTAAACACTCATAAATTTGATGTATCTCATCAAGATGTGAAATTGAGCTGGCTGAGGAAGTGATAAAACCTCTTTGTGACCATTTCTGGTGAAGTGCTGTCAGCACTTGTGCTGCATATTGGGAGTCAGTGAATATAATAATATTCTGTCTCTCCTGATGCAGTAAGACTGCCAAAATTGCACAGAGTTCTGCACCTTGAGCACTATATACACTCGGCAACTGATATTGCAATACATCTAGAATGTCTCCAGAAGGAGATATTTGTACTGCACTGAAACCAGAACATAGTGACGTCTCAGAACCGTCAGTGAACCAGACTTTAGAATTGACAGGCATTTCGTGAAGAGACAGAATATTATCTGCAAAAGAAAAAATGGGGATCTTATCTTCTTCCTCTCCACTAATGACAGAAACTAAATTTTGTAGGTAGCCAAAAGGGTGACTTGCAGGGAATGGCTTAATGAGAATGTGACTCCGTAGCAGAGTAGCACAAAGCTGGTGCACCCGATATGGGGTAAAGTGGAGAGTATTACTGCATAACAATGCCTCTACATCACCGGAGCAATACACAGTGAGTCGCAAGGGATGAAAGGTGTTATAGGTCTTTCTGACTGCCTCACTGGTGGCTACTAATCCTCTCTCAACATCAGGCAGAACTATTTCTGTAACAGAAAAAGATCCTGACAAGTAGGACACAATTTTACCATCATCCTGATAAATCACAGCTGCCCACGTGTGATGTCCGTGAAAGCTAATGAGAAACATCTCCTTTGAATAGTCAGGGAGACAGATACTTGGTGTGTGCGAGACATCAGTCAAAAGAGATTGAAGCAAAATCTGATCAGGAGCTGACAGGCTGATAACAGTCGACCCCTTAGCCCCCCCTTTTAAATATTTGCGAAAGGGATGTGTGCGTTGACTATGACCTGGGATCCAATTTCGGCAGAAATTTATCATGCCGAGCAGAGATCGCAATTGCTTTACAGTGGTAGGCATCTGTAATTGCAAGCAGTGTTGTTTAGTTTTCTCTGTCAGAGACAGCATTCCATCTCCTACTAGGAAACCCAGAAAAGTGACTTCAGTTTGGCAGATCTGTGCCTTGGCCATGTTAATCTGGTATCCACTTTCCAAAAGATAACAAACAAGTTTATCTGTGAGGGCCAGATTTGTTGCAGCCTCAGCTGTGGAAAGCAGTAAGTCATCTACATACTGTAACAAAGACACATTGCTGGGCAGCTCTGCCCTGAATGATTGCAAATCAGCAACTAGTGCTTGAGAGAATATGGAGGGGCTTTCCACATATCCTTGGGGTAACCTGGTCCACTGATAATGCTGACCCTCAAAAATAAATGCCAGCAACTGCCGGGATGTGGATTCAACTTCTATCCCAAAAAAGGCATGGGAAAGGTCCAGAACAGTATGATATTTGTACAGAGTAGTCGTTGTCAGCAATGTGGCAGGGTTTGAGACTACTGGAAACTGTGGTTCAATAACACTGTTAAGTGCACGTAAGTCATGAACTATTCTCCACTTCCCATTAGGCTTTTTCACAGGGAATAGTGGGGTGTTATATGGGGAATTACTGAGTTCAATAATTCCATGCTGTAACAGCTCCTGAATCTCCTGGCGAGATCCCTGCAGGGCCTCCGGTTGGAGGGGATACTGCGGAATCTTTGGTGGTTTACAGCCAGGCTTAATACGAATGGTTACAGGCAGATGTGATTTAACTCGGCCATAAGGGCTGAGTAGCAGTGACCGCTCAGGGCCTTTTTCTCCCAGCGGACCATAGGTGAATTCAACCTGTAATTTCACCAGTAAGTCCCTACCCATCAAATTTACTGGGCAATATGGGGCAAACAGAAAAGAATGAGAAATTTGCTGATCTCCTATTCTTAAACAAATAGGTGTAGTTAGATAAGATGTAAGGGGTCTACCATCAAAACCAGTGGTAGTCATTTTCTTTCTACTAAGCTGGCATCTCTGTGGTAAAACGGTTAATACAGAGGAAGTGGCTCCTGTATCAAGCAACATTTCTGTGGGCTCATCATTAAGATATACTGTGATCAGAGGTTCCTGATATGTGAGCTTCGCCTGTAAGATATAGATTCCCAGTCATTGTTGGGGTGGGGGTCCAGAATCCCGGGGAGGTGTCCACAAGGGAAAACGCCTCCTATCAAAGTTCTCATTTCTGCGCTGAGCACGGCATGAGCGCTGAAAATGGCCGTAACCACCACAGTTCCAACACTGTGGGGCAGGAGTACGGTTATTTTGTTGGTAAGAGGGACCTCGACGCTGTGGCTGAGGATAACGGGGTCGTTGGGCTCCGTTATAGTAAATGCGCTCCTTATCTCTATCCCATACCTCATCACAGGGGTCTGGAACATCATCCTCATAAGGATCCAGATATTCCATGTCATCAATTTTCTCCTGCTGTTCCCTAATTTTCTGTTTTAGCTGTCTAATAAGTTCATTATTAGATTTATCAAGATGTAATTTGGTGGTGGATTGGGGATCTTTAATTTCTTGTAACCCTTTAAGTTGAAGGTGTAACAAGCGTGCTTGGGCCTGTTTCAAATCCTTCTCAGGTTTCAAAGTGTCCTCCTCTAAAGATCGAATATAATGCAAAATATGGGCCTGTTGTTTAGGCCATGGCTCAGACTCCAAGGCTACTATAGACTTTAATTTTGCAGTTACGGATGGGGGTAATGTATTACACAAAGTCTGGAAAAATACAGGTCTCATACAAACATCATCGTATGGTACCCCCATTTGTGCTTCCCATAAATCTTGAAATCGTACGAGGTATGCACTGATATCCTCACCTATTTGGAATCTCATAGCAGTGAGAGGAGCCAAACTGCGCTGAGTAGGGTACATCTCCCTGAGGGAGTCCCAAATACGAGGACGAAACTCGTTGAAGGAAGAACCATCATAAGTGTTAACTGTGACCTTCACCTGGCCTAAATCGGCATTGGCGAACACTTGATTTGTCGCACTATTTCCCAGAATTTTGGCCAATAAAGCTTTGATATCTCCCAAAGCCAAATGATATCCAGCCGTAATTCTTTCAAATTTTTGAATCCATGTCTCTCCCCCTCTACTAAGTGGAGGGAGACTACTGGCTATATTAGTCATATCAGTAAAACTCCATGGGATATATTTAGATTTTCCTTCATTTGTATAGATTACTGGAAACAGAAGCTGTTTATTAGCGTCCTGATTCTCATACTTCTCCCAAACCCTCAGACCTGCCTCCATATAGGCAGAATCCCAGTTAGGGTCTCCCGCTCCTCCGCGAATGCAGAGTCGGGCGGTGTTAAGGTGTACAGTTTCTAGTGATCCATTAGGGGGCCACTGTAACATCTGAGGCTGGTTGGCTCTTGTCCAACCGTACATGTTGGAGGACCATCGGTAAACATAATAACCATTGCCATCCTCCTGCTCTGTAATAAAAGTAAGGATACAGGGTTGTGGAGCTCGAAGAGCTTTACCACCTTTCACAACTCCACAAATCACTGTAAGTGCACTTTTTGTCTTTTCGTCATCTACTTCCTCCTCTACCTTCTCCTCTTCTTCCTCTTCTATAATCGTCTTAAGACGTTTTTCCCTATCTGTCAGGTCTAACTCCCATCTTCTAAGATTCTCAGTAATTTTTTCCTCAGATTGCTTTAAAGCTTGAGCCTGACTTTCTAAATCTTCATGTTCTGCTGTTAATTGCTGTTTCAACTCTTCTAATCTTGCCTGTGCCTCAGCATATGCACTGGAATCTGGGGCAGGGGTGGCTTTTAAGTTAACATGACCCTCAATCTTTGCCCAAGCTCCCTCAGTGTCCAAGAGTTTATGCAGGACCTGTTCTGGGGGTATAGAGGCTGCTGGGTGAGAAGTCGGTTCTGACTTGGGCTGGAAAACAGGGTCGGAATAGCCTATGGCTGCCATAGCTTTACTTTCGGCTGCCCAATAAGAAGGTGGGGGCACAGGGGCAGATGGCGAAAGCTCTGGACCAGCTTGCATCCACAGGGAAATATGTCGCAAATGTTCCAATTGGGCTTTGCCACATTTGTTAAATAAAATATGATCCCTAATTTTGGTCAAAATGAGCGGATCAAACGACCCCCCTGCTGGCCAGGCAAGAGAGGGTGTTTTTTTTTCGTCCATTTTTCCCATTGTTTAGAACAATTTTTTATTGAAGCCTCCAATAGGGGGTTCTGTTTAACAAGGCTATCTATGGGATTAGGACCGGGCTCAGTTCCTTTCTCAGTATTTTCTTCCTGTTTAGATTTTCTTTTAAACATTTCCCTAGCTGTCCCTTCTCTATAGGCTATGTAGACCTGGTGTTTTCACTGTTCAGGGACAAGGGCAATTAACGTCGCCTTTTACCAATAGCAAATTGAACCTCCTTATATACAGAGGCGCGCGCAATTTCGCTTTTAGGTAGCAATCCAAACCTCGTAATTAACAGAGGAGCGAAATTAAGAAATCCAGGACTTATACACGCTGACAACGCTTACGCTTCATCTAAATCCAGCCAATCTCCTCGCGGAGGTATGAAAACGTGGATAAAGACACACACTCGCTTCATATCAATGATATGTACAGTCTCAAGCGTACATCAATCAATCCCGGAAAGACAGAGACCTAATGTCTGGGCAAAACTTTCAAACTTTCTTTCCCTACCATTACAATTAAATGCAAAGACAATCTAACGATTTGCTACATAACAAAACATGAAACACATAAAATACATATGCATATGTGTAAATTTGGTACTCACCCACCAATTGAACCTGGGTAAATCTTCCGTCTTTGTTTGTAGACAGGAAAAACAAAACTCACCCACTGGAGTCGTCCTAGGGTATCAAAATCTCTCTCGACGTCACTCAGAGCGGTATTCCCATCTTCTGTACCAGCAGAAGGAATCCTCTTAAGGTATTCTCATCCCCTGTTTTTTAATCTACTGTGAAAAACAGGAGGTAGTCCCTCTGACAAGTAAAACTACAAGTCAAAAACTGCAGTCAGAGGAGTCCTTGGGCAATTTGGAAGGGAAAAAATTTAGAGGGTGTTCGGCACCAATTATTGTAGCTTCTGGTTCCCACAACGGTTGCCCAAAATATCACCAATCAGAGAATTACTTAGACGGCAGTTGCTTTAGCTCAAAAGACTTTTATTTAGAATAACAAAAGTGATTATAAAATAGCAAACAGCAAATGCCTATCTAGAGATGGCAGACAGTACTTTCTTTCTCTGTGAAGAGGAAGAAAATACCGCCCACTCTTACATGAAAAATAATTGCCTTATATACATTTCTCTCCGTCTCAAATGTCTGTTCAGTAATCCATCATACATTCTTAAGTGTCAGCAGGGCCTCAGAATCTTACAACACTTGAATCCATCATACATTCTTAAGTGTCAGCAGGGCCCTGCAACACTTTTCCCAGGGGATAATCTCCTTACATTTGTACATTTAGACCTGCACTTAGACCTGCTTATCTATACATGGCCTATGACCTCTATGCTTTTAGGTCTCTTTATCTATACATGGCCTGTGACCTCTGTGCTTTTAGGTCTATTTATCTATGCATGGCCTGTGACCTCTGCCCCTTCCTGTGTATTTTCTTCTTCTGGCACTAATTGAAACCTTCAGGGTAGGAGAGTGTGTTTATGCTCATAAGTTTGAATTCATTGCATTCCTGGCTTAGCCTGTTTCTTGCTTAGGCTCAAATACTGCTAGGCCCAATATTTTTGCATACTCCTATGCAGAATATGGTTACCCAGAATTCTCCATAGCAAATCCTCCATAGCAGGCCACATCTACTCCTTTATACCCACATGCTTGTCTTCTGTGCCATCCATAATATCATCAGGCAAGGGTGCAGTCATATAAAGCTAATATGAAGCCAATATATATATAAGCAGACCCAAGGCAGATTTAAGTCAGATTTCCCTACAGTCTATGACTTGTTTTTTTTACAGGTATTAACCGTAGGCCTATTATATTTACTATTGACATGCATTTCGTGATGTAAACATTAATTCTTGTAGATTACAAAAAAACTAGAGCCAACTTTGCAATTTCACTGTCATATTCGTGTTCAGCATATAAAAATTGATAAGAAATGACTATTTTTATTTCAGTAACATGACTTTTGTAAAAATTTGTTGACCAGTGTTTTAGAAAAAGGTGAAAGCCTATTTTAGGAAGGCTTTTAGTGAGGGAATCTGCATATTCTATGATCTAAAAATTAAACAAAGGTTTTAGTGAGTTTCCTCGTCGTTTTAAGAAATTAAATTTTATGTTCGATATCTTTGTTTTAAATGTGTACCTAGGTTAAGTGTTTGTGTTTTATGTATTTATTATTATGGCTTATTAATAATTAATCTATTTAACAGATTTTCTATAACGCTTTATCTTATGGTCAAAGCGGTTTACATCAAACAGAATGTTCTACATTGTAACAGGGTAGCAAACTTGGAGAAAACTTAGTAAAGGGGAGCAAGGGTTGAGGGGATGGAGAGGAGTAATGCTTATGTTATTTGGATCCACGGTAGAAACGCATCAGGAAGTAAACTGTAATACACAGTACTGAGCATTAAAACTCTAGAGCTATAATAAGACCCTGACTAGAAGGTGTGGTCCTGCAAATTGTCCATCTCGACCGTAATGGGCGTCCTTCAAGGAAGGCGGTTTGCTGATGCTGTTAGGACAAGAATCCTGCAAAAGGAGAAACTAGATGCTCTTTAGCTGTCACTAAACCACGTGACTGGGTAGAATGGGCCTGAAATTCTCTTGATAAGCTGAGTTCTGGGAATAATTACATAACATGGGTAAAAGCCTTGTGCAATGCTGCAGACGGTAAGAATTTAGATTAGTTCATGGACACAGTTGGTGTTAGACTCGTAGGGGGCCCAGGGCAGAAAAATGGGAGGGATCCCAAAGCCTGTCTTTGCCCTGTGCCTCCCTCAGTTTGAGGCAGGCTTGAAGCCCCCTATAGCATGGGAACGGCTGACCGGATCATGGAAGAAGACAAGATTGATTACTGTGAAGTGTTTTACAAGATATTACTTCCTGCGATGGTTTCTCACCGGGCAGCATGAATGCTGGACCTTGTGACTGGGTAATGGCGTGGCAGAGGCTGAGGGAATTAAGCACCAGTGTCTCTTGGTGATCTGTAGTATAAACACAGGATAACACCAAGCCAGGTGAGCCTATGTTCTGTGCAACTTCCATGTTAATATGCGACGTTGCATAGAACTGCATGTTTGCAAACTCATTGCAAATTGTATTGTGATAGGCGATGGCCTAGTATGTAGCAGAGCTAGGTCTGAAGCCCTTTTTTCCTATTTTAAAATGTTATTGCTGATTTTGGAAAATTGCAGAATGCTGTTAGCTGTTAGAAAGAAATACTGTTCTATTCTGGTTTGATAACATATTTTGCTCTCTTGGAGATAAGAGAATTAAACCTTGGTACTGTTTATTGTTTAGAAGTCAGATGTCTCTTTCAGTAGAATGCCGCGCCACTGTATCTTTGCTGATTGTGCACTGACCTCGTAATTAGGATGAAAATATAGCAGAGAAACTGAACATTTTAAGAATATTTTGTCTAGCATTATGAAGATTGTTTAGTGTTTTGAGCCAAGGCTAGAGATACATTTTAGCCTTGCTATGTTTGGCCTCGCTTTGTTTTGCTTTTGTTAAGAATGCTTCTGATATGCTTTCCACTATCTTTGTGGCTAACTGACCTTGCAAGAATAGCGAAATATACTGTATACTTTAGCGAAAGTATTATGTTTAATGTTATGTCTAATTGCTGACCCGTGGCTAGTGTGACCCAAGCAGGGGGAGCGAGTCCTGGGCCCGGTCAGAGATGTCTATTGGATGAGAGTAAGTGGGCCACTGTGGCCAATGAGGAGTTTTGCCTGTATTAGACTGGAGAAGTATATAAACTGTCATTTTTCTGAGCTCTGGGCTCAGACTATTTTGAATGCTACTGCAATCTGAGTCTGTGCACATTAAACCGGCTTGAATCTTTGCCTGACTCCGGGTATTATTTATTGCATTCTTATCAGCCACAACAGTATATTTGTTTAAAAGTCTTGAATAAAACATAAGCAAAACAGAATCAGAAAGATCTTACATCAACCATGAAAATCTTTCAAAGGCACATTTTAGAAAGGCCATCTAGGTGCCCCCTTGAGACATCCGAGTCAAAACATCTGAAATTCTGTGGGAGAGGTAGCAGAGAAGTTGGCTATGTGTAAACGAGTTATAAAACTGACCTGTCAGCACCCGAAAAGATAAATGTTTCTGCAAACTTAAAGAAAATGCGGATGTGCAGAATAAGGGCCCAGACACATGTAAGGAGACGGCCGATTTCACAAATGTGCACATGAGAAATATGGACGTCGCTGGGAACGGCAACATAGACGTGTCTGCGATGGCATTTCAGAACATGCATGTGTACATGTTACCACATATATTTATTTATTTATTTTATTTATTAACCGGGTAGCTGGACCCAGCACTCCACCCCTCATACTTCACCCACCCCCTCCCTAACTAACAATACCCCCATTCCCAAAGAACTTCACACACAACAGTTCATGGAAGCAACAGGTCGCAGCTTTATTGCCAATAATGTTTATGTTTATGTTTATTGAATTTGCTTGACCGCCCTTCAGTATTAAGCAGGGCGGTTTACAATCACAAAAAGGTTAAAGTACAACAGGCACAAGGCTGAAAACGGAAAGGAAGTTACAAATTTTCTTTACATATTAAACAACAACATATTAAGCAATAACATATTAAACCTTAACATACAATCATCAAACCAACCCCAGCAGGGCGATACCTCACTCACCATGTAATTAGCAAGGTGCCCTCACCTCCGCACCTGCCGCAGTCAAACCCCCGGCAAAGTTACTACCACCCCTGCCCGACTTCGCCATATCAGTAGCAAAAATCGGCAAGAGGTTTTCCGGGTCGGGGACACCCCACCCCCGCCCCAAGCATCCTAAGGCTCCGGACCCCGGAAACCTCTGGGATCCAGCCACCGGCGCAGGCTCATTGATACGCCTGTGCCACCCCCACAAGCTCAAGCTGAGACCTGCCATTGCCATCATGCACCACATGTTCCACTGCTTCCTACCAATCATTCAATAGCAAATCTACCCCCACTGGCGATAGATGTACCCCATCACTCCTAAAGAACCCCGCACACGCCACATCAACCCATGCATGCTGTACCTGATACCCGCCGTGCTCACATAGCCACCTTCCAATCTGTCTATTAATCTTTGTCAGCCCCCGAGACCAATGCCGCTGCCCCCAGCACGCAGGCCTCGGGATGATATCTGACCATATCAACACAACCCCTTTGAACATCCGCAGAACCTTGGCAAAATCCCACTTTGCCGCATTGATCAATTGCTTGCATGTCCAGGAAGATAACTCATTGCCTCCCAAGTGCAACAGCAGCAACGATGGCGGCTTTCTTATGCACTCATGGTGTCGAAGCAAAGGCATCAGCTGCATCTACCATTGCCCCCGCTCGCCCAGCCATGAAACCGACACCACATCCGGGTCCATTCCGAAGTTCAGCCCGATCGGCCACACTGCTGCTCGCTGACTGGCCCAGTACACAAAGGAATGCCCCAGCATCCAACATCCCCGCACACACACTCCCCCATCTGCAAAAGAAAAGAGCAGTTAATATACACTGTGATCGGCATGCATGCCCCCATTTAGCAACAAATATATCCCAGAAAAGCCTTGGACCGCCATCTACCAATACTTTGAATCTGCATGCCTGACAGCCCCGCCCTTGCCGCACTAGTTGCTGCACCGATGCAAAATGAATGCGCAGAAAAAAGGCTGGGGTCTTCACCCATTCGACACAAAACCATCTGCAAAAACGCCGACACCTGAAATTGGGTCACTACCTCTGCATCCTGGTGGACAAAGAGGCCACCCTCAGCCGTAGGACGGACGCAAAAGAAGTCTCGCATTGTGGCTACCAGGCACGTGATACCCCCGATCTCCTGCAGGACTACCCACATGCCCTTACCCCGCTGGTCTGTTTTGGATTTTCTTAGGAGTACCCGCATTTGCCCATCGACCACCCGCATGTGATGGCGACGCAAACTATTCCCATCCCCCGACCTCTGGGAATCTGCCACCAATTCACCCACCCTAAATGCACCAAAAAAGACCAAAGTGAATACCGCACTAAAGAGTTTGGCTTCATAGTGCGACTCTGCGACCTCCGGAAAACCACCACATAGTCTGCAGAGTACTTCATGCGTGATAGGCCGCCGATGATCCTGCGGTGTAGGCTGCACTTGCTCCCACCTTTGCATCAGCCTACGAACCAGGAACCCCCCCCCCATGGTACCCCAACCCACTGCTCTCGCGAAAAAAGGCAAAACCTACCACATTTGCATGTACCGATGACCTTGCTGTTTTGCAAAAAGGATATACTGCCCCAACGCGTGATCCGGCACCGCCCCCTGCCCCCCCCGTGCCCGCAAAAATTCCATCACTCTCTCACAATCTCGGCGATAAGCATCCCAAGTCCTCTCTGCCACTGAACTCCGCAGCAGGTTCCTCATCTCGGACGGCCACAGCTCCATAATTTCCAAGGGACCACGAGCCCCTCCGCCTCCGCTTCCGGTGCCAGCTTGCGAAATCGATCCCACTGCAAACGGGAAAGAGCATCAGCAATAGAATTAGTATGCCCTGGAATATGTCGAGCCTTCAACTCCACATTCAAACGCAAACAGGACAATACCATCTCTCTCATCAATGCTGCTACTTGCTGACATCGTGGCGTGTAATGATTAACAACGCTTCATTATCGCACCACCATACCACCTTCCGGTTCCTCAACCTGGTGGGCCACAACTCCAGTGCCACCAAAATAGGAAACAGCTCCAGGAAAGTGATATTACTTAACAGCCCCACGTCCTGCCAGGCACATCACACCCCCCTCAAAGTAGATACCGAGGCCCACCCCACCTGCAGCATCCGTGTAAAGTTGCAACTCTTCGCTAGACACCACGGCTTCCATTAGCACCAATGTCCCATTAAAATCCTGCAAAAATACGTCCCAAATCCGCAAGTCCTCACGGATAGTTTTGGAAATTCGGATGCGATGATGCGGCTTACGCACTCCCGCTGTTGCTGCCGCCAACCGTCTAATGAATACACGCCCCATTGGTATCACTCTGCACGCAAAATTCAACGACTCTATTAACGCCTGCATTTCCTTCAATGATAGCTTCACGGAGGCCAACACATTCGCCACCAAAACCCGCAACTTCACCACCTTCTCACTCGGCAAGCGAGCTACCATGACCTTGGAATCCAACTCCACTCCCAAGAAGGTGATCTTTGTCGTTGTACTCACCGTCTTCCCCTCGACCAATGGTACCCCATGCTCCACAGCCACATTCACAAAACCGTCCAACAGTGCCTTCCACCCCATATCCTGAGCGGTGCCAACAAACAAAAAATCATCGAGGTAATGCACCAAGTCCTGGCTACCTACTTTCTGCACCACCGTCCAATAAAGAAAGGTACTAAATTTCTTAAAGTAGGTGCATGAAACCACACAACCCATGGGCATGCATTTATCAAAATAAAATTCCCCCGCGAATTGGAAACCTAACAAATGAAAGGACGAGGGGTGCACTGGCAACAAGCGAAATGCAGACTCTATATCCACTTTTGCCATCAGCGCCCTCCGCCCTGCCTTCTTGACTAACTCCACCGCCCTATCAAACGAGGTGTACCTGACTGTACAACACTCACACGGGATGAGATCATTAACCGAAGCCCCTAACGGGAACGACAAATTATGTATTAACTGATACTTCCCCGGTTCTTTCTTAGGTATGATGCCCAACGGGGACACCACAAAACTCCGCAAGGGTGGCTCCGCAAATGGACCCGCGATCCTCCCCATCTTCAACTCGACATCCAACTTTTCCCTCACTACAGACTCAAAACGTCGCACTGATGGGGAATTTCTAGCAGTCACGACCGCAACCACACCTTGAATGGGAATAACAAAACCTAACTGGAACCCCATTCTCAAAACCTCCTTATCCCCCTTTTTCGGGTAGTGGCGCAGCCACTCATTTAACATCTCCACCCGGATCGGCGAAGGGGCCAAACCCCAATCTACTCTACTGCTTGGAGGCCAGCAAGGGGGTAACTGAGCGCCTTTCTTAATACATTTGATTGCCGAGTGTGTTCTGCCACAGATTGAACACGCGTGCCGAAACTTGCAGTCTGCAAAAAGGGCAGGAGGACTTATTGAATCTCCAGCACACGTCCCCCCCGCCACTCGCCGCCTGCTTGGGCTGTAACATGGCCCCCCCACCACAAAAGGAACGGTTCCCCCCCCCCCCGCCACAAGTACTGGACCTGCCTTTCCCCCACCACCACCTCCACTATTTGCTCTGACTGACATCTGCGTGAGCCACAAGTTAATATCCTGCATGCCCCAAGTTAATGCCCTGTTCTCTTCCATTTTGTCACGGAATTTTTCATCGTAATTTAACCAGGACCATCCTTCATGGGACTGCGAATCCTCCAGGATCGAGTTCGCATATGCTAATAACATCCCGTACTGCCCTGGGAATCGCTGACCCCACACACTTGCCAATCGTAAAAATGCCCTCACCCAGTTCCCCACATTCCGAGACACTTTCTTAAGCCGCCCAGCCTTCTCGTCCTCTTTCTGCTTTTTCCTGCTTTCCCCGGAATGCTTCCGACCTTCCAGCAAGCCGAAAATATCAATATATCTCCTCTTTCGAATCTTCCTCCACAACTTCTTCGGCACTCCTTCCCACAACTCTGATAACGTTGTCGACGCAATAGTCCCGCCCCCGGCCGAGCCATGCACTGCTGCACTGCCCAACACCCCTGCCCGTCCCCCTGCATCCCTTGCCGATGCCGCTGACGAACTCGATGAGGAGGATGACTCTGAACTACGCCGCCTCCTACATGAGTGCCTCCTTTTCCGGCTCGCTTTTCCTGACCGTTCTGCTCTAACACCATTCCCGTCCCGTCCCCCCCCCCCGCCACCTGCTCCCCCTGCAACTCACCTGTCTCGGCCAAGGCCGTCGTCTCCATCCCGGTTGGGCGACGCATCTCCTGCAGATGGTCCTCCACCATCTGCTGTGTGCCAGCTCCTTGCTCAGCCAAGCCTGCGACCACGACTCCTCCATCCATATTTGCCACTCTCGGGTGACCCCTCGTCCCTTGCACTCCTCCGGGTGCCGCGGCGAAGGGAACCTGCGGAGACACAAAAGGAAACACCAAGGGGGGGGGTGGGAAACAGGGGACGATGCTGGATACCACACCCCTGTCCACTCAGCCCTGGTTGGGCCTTGTCCTCCCCCGATCCAGTGGTCCCACGCAGTCTGGTATCCCCCGGGCCCATATCCCCTATGTGCAGCCTGCTCCCCCAAGGGGAAAAAACTCCTCTCACACTCTCACCAGCGCCTTCGTAGCTGTGGAAGTGAGCCCCGCTCCAATTCCCCTCCCTCCCATTAAAGAACGGGGACCCCGGCCCTTGCTCGAGGTATTCCCCAATCCCTGCTATATCATCCCCCGCCACTACCCCCCCCTGCTGTGTCTGCCCCTACACACCCCCCCCGCCGTAGCTGGCCCACACACCTCAGCAACGTCACCCTGACCACCACTACCCACTGGAGGAACGGGCTCCACCAGCCCTGGGCCCCCTATCAACCTCTGACCCCCCGCTCTCTGCCCCCGAGCTCTACAGCCTACCCCCTCCCCTAACTGGATCAATAGACCCCCTGCACCCCCTTGCTGCCCGCCCCAGACTACCCACTACAGGATCGGTAGCTGTGCCATGAGCCTGCCCAAGATGACCCCTTTGCCTCCCCCTGGCCACCCCCTTCCTCTCTGCCCCCCAATAGGCAGTACCACCTCAGCCCTGCTCGCTACCCGGCCCCCATGTAGCCCTCCCCTCCCCCTTGCCATCCTTCCCCCAGGAGAGCCTTGCACCCCTGGTGCCTGCCTTCAAAATTTTTTTAATTTTGTTTTACTGCCCGGGACCTTGCACTCTTACCCAAAGGCTACCCCCTAACCAGCCTGCTCCCGTTTTAATTTTATTTCTTTTTATTTTGCTTTATTACTGCCCAATTCGCCTGTAGCCGTTGCCACCAGCGCTGAGCTCCTCTTCCGCTGCCTCTCCCCCAGGACGCCCAGGTCCCTCGCACCTCCTCTCACCGGGTCCCGCAGCACCAGCCTCACTTCACAAGCTCCAGCTGCAGACGCCGCCGGGATCCATGGTCTCTCGTGCCCCTCTCCGGCTGCCTCGATTTCCTCCATGTGCCTGCCAGGCCTGATCTCCTGCTCCAGACACCATGCACGCCACTTCAGAGCCCATATTGCATGTGCTCGGGCCCCCGTCACCTACGCCCGAGCACATGCAAGCGCCGCCTCTGAATGGCTCCCGCCGCGCGCATTCCCGTGGGCGGAGTCAATAATTTTAAAAGACGCTGTCCCGCGTCCCACTCCCCCCCCCCCACTCTTGCGGCCTCCCATCTCTCTCCTGACCCGAGGCAGGGTCCGTACCGGGCCACGCGCCCGGTTACTTGTGGGCGCCGGGACCCTGCCCACGCCCTTGCTTTTATTTAACCAATTTTGTATACCACCTTTTCCTTCAATCAAAGTGGTTGACAAGACAACACAGGGTTTACATATGAATACAAATTGTGAGTAAGGGAAGACAGAAATACAATACAGTACATTACAATGCCATATAACATGCTGCAACCTACCATTCTAGAAACTGAGACATGCAGTACTGCGGCACCACACAAAGAGGCCTCGATTTTCACCTGCTGTCCTTCTATTAGGGGGAAGAATTATTGTGGCGACCAGAGGAAATGCCCTTATTATCCTTATAGTTGAAAGCAGGTTGAAACGAGCCTTCTTCAAATTCCTTGTGGACAAGTGGAAAGTTATGCACCTAGGGAAGAACAACCCAAACTATGGTTACACGATGCAAGGTTCCACATTAGGGACCACCACCTGGGAAAAAGATTTAGGCGTCACCGTGGATAACATGTTGAAACCCTCTGCCCAGTGTGCAACGGCAGCCAAGAGAGCAAATAGAATGCTAGGTATCATAAGAAAAGGAATGGAAAATAAAACAAAAGATATTATAATGCATCTGTATCGTTCCATGGTGTGACCGCACCTTGAATATTGTGTGCAATTCTGGTCGCCGTATCTTAAAAAGGATATAGTGTTATTAGAAAAGGTTCAGAGAACAGCCACCAAAATGGTAAAGGGGATGGAAGGATACTCCTATGAAGAAAGGCTAAAAAGGTTAGGGCATTTTAACCTGGAAAAGAGACGGCTGAGGGGAGATATGATAGAAGTCTATAAATTAATGAACGGAGTGGAACGGGTAAACGTAGATCGATTGTTTACCTTATCAGAATATAGAAAGACTAGGGGACATGCAATGAAGCTACAGGGTTTATGTTTATGTTTATGTTTATTAAAATACTTTTTATACCGCCCCATACCAGTGGCGTCTAGGCGGTTTACAAAATTAAAAATATAAAGTTACAAATATAGAATTACAATACAGGCTGTTAGAAAAGTTAAAAAGAACGCCAAATTAAAATATTAAAAGGATAGAAGAGAAGCAGAAGAAAGAGGCACAGCGAATTAGAAGAGGAAAAGACATCAACTTAGGGAAAGAGAAGAAGACAAGGACGGGGGTGGGAGATCAAACGCTAGACAAAACAAATGGGTTTTTAGTTGTTGCTTGAAAGCTTGGTATGATTGCTCTGCACGGAGGGGAGGGGGGAGTGAATTCCAAAGCCTGGGACCCAAAAAGTAGAAAGCCGAGGAACGTGTGGACTCGAGATGAGCTTGGGAGGGTGAAGGAAGGGCCAGACGGTTGACATGGATAGAACGTAGCAGGCGATGGGGAGTGCGGGAATGAAGAAGGTCTGCAAGGTAAAGTGGGACACCTGTATAAGTTACCCTATGCACAAATATGAGAACCTTATACTGAACACGATAGGAAACCGGTAGCCAGTGGTGGTGCAAAAGTAAGGGGGTGACATGGTCATAACGGGAAGCACAAGACAATAGACGGACAGCTGCATTCTGAACACGTTGTAAGCGGGAAAGTTGAGAAAGTGGTAAGCCAGCCAGAGCAACATTACAGTAATCAAGGCGAGATATAATAAAAGAAAGAATAAGGGTAGCAAAAGCAGAGGGTGAGAGAAAAGGGCGCACAGGACGGAGTTGTTTGAGAGACAGAAAAGAACGTTGAACGATAGAAGAGATGTGTTCTTTAAAGGAAAGAGAAGAATCAAGAATAACACCAAGGTACTTAAAAGATGAAACGAGAGGGATGGGTTGGGAAGAAAAGGAAGGAACACAAGTGGGGGAGGGACGTCCTAGGGTAAACCAAATAGCAAATGACTTAGTGGGATTGACTTGCAGGAAATTAGAAGTAAACCAGGAAGCCACGGCGGAAAGACAGCGATTAAGGGGAGAGATATCAGGTGTGTGTGAATCTGTGTGATGCAGCAGAATGATATCATCCGCATAATAGTATGCGGAGATACCAAACTGCTGGATCACAAGTGCAAGAGGGGCCAGGAAAACATTGAAAAGAAGGGGAGCAAGAACAGATCCCTGAGGTACACCACAGGGAAGAGAAGTGGAAGGTGAGGAAGCAGACCCGACAACCACTGAAAAGGAGCGACAGGGAAGAAAGGAGCGAAACCAGTGAAGAACAGAACCAGAAAGGCCAGCGTCTTGAAGACGGGCGAGAAGGGTGAAGTGGTCTACCAGATCAAAAGCTGCAGAAAGATCGAGAGAGACAGCAAGAGTGAAAAGACCGTGATCATGAGCAGCATGCACCTCGTTAAGAAGAGAAAGAAGAATAGACTCTGTACTGTGACCGGGGCGAAAACCAGACTGCCGAGGGTGAAGAACAAGAGAAGCCTCGAGGTGAGCAGATAGCTGAAGAAAGACAAGTTTCTCGAGAAACTTGGAAAGAAAAGGAAGATTGGAAACAGGGCGCCAGTTAGAAAGTGCGGTAGGGTCAGAAGTGCGGGATTTTAGAATAGGACGAACGTGAGCGTGTTTCCAAGGTGTCGGGAAAAGACCAGAGGATAGACTAGCATTAAAAAGCGAAAGAATATAAGGTGAGAGAGATAGGGAGGGATCCAACAACCAACGGGAGGGGACAGGATCAGCAGAACATGTGGTCTTCCTGATAGAAAGATAGGTAGTATGAAGAACAGCTGGGGAAATCATCTCAAATGAAGACCATGAATGAGATAGGACAGATACAGAGGAGGGAGGAGATAGAGATAGCAAAGGAGAAAGTGGGAAAGAACCCACAACGGGGGAAAGAGGGGAAGGACAAGAAGGGAAGGCCTGGCGAAGAGCCTGGACTTTGGAAAGAAAGAAGGAAGCAAGGGAGGAAGGGTCAGGGGCAGCAGAGGAAGGGGGGGGAAGGGGGGCGGCGAGAGCAGAGTGGGACGCTGTTAAGGAACGAAAAATAGTATAAAGTTGCCGAGAAGAGTTAGTTGAGGAAATAAGCTTAGAATAGTAGTCACGCTTCGCAGCGTGAAGGAGAGTGCGATAGTGATCATGACAAGAGCGAAAGTTAAGGAGAGAGGAGGGGGAGGGGTGCTTACGCCAAAGGCGCTCAGCCCTACGAAGATATTTACGGTGCAGGAAAAGGCCAGAGTGAAACCAAGGATGCCGAGAGGAGTGATGGGAAGGTAGATGGGTGCGAAGAGGGGCAATGTCATCGAGGGCAGCAGACAGAGAAGAGTACCAAAGGTGGGCTTGGGCATCAACGGAAAGTGATGAAAAATTGTCAGGGAATAAAGACACAGAAGAAGGGAACCGACGAAGTGTCTCAGCAGTAAGCTTGCGAGTTTGCGGGATAGAAGAGCCAGAGCCAGGAAACAGATGAGGAGGCAGCGATGAGGGGCCTAAAGAGCCTGATAGGGGGGCCTGGACAGAGACGGTGAACAGAAGGCAGAAATGATCAGACCAAGGGAGGGGCAGCGAGGAAAGAGAAGAAGGGGAAATAGAAGAAGAATCTGATGTAATGAGAAGATCCAAAGAATGACCTGCAACATGAGTAGGAAAGGTTACATATTGACGCAGAGACAAATCAGATAGGAAAGTGAGAAAGGAAAGATCCCTTGTTGAAGAAGGCAAATCAACGTGAACATTAAAATCTCCCAGAATCAGGAGATTCGGATAGAGAAGGGAAGCCTCCGAAATAGTGGCGAGCAAAGAATCCCATAAAGGCACCGGTAGAGAAGGGGGAGCATAGATAAGAAGAAAGTAACATGGATGGGGAGGAGAATCTAGACGAAGGAGCAAGGATTCAGGGTAGAGCAAAGAAGAGGAGGCAGGGACTTCCGTGATGAGGAGAGAGGAGCGGTAAACAACTGCAACACCCCCACCACTCCTACCCCGACGTGATGTGAATAGAAAGGAATAACCGGGAGGGAGGCAGCGATTTAGAAATGATTCCTCACCTTCTCTTAGCCAGGTCTCAGTGAGGAAAAAGAGATCCAGAGTGTGTTGTGAGAGGAAATCATTGACTAAAAGAGTCTTAGACCGGAGAGACCGGCAGTTCAATAGAGCGAGCTGTAGTAACATGAAAGACGGTGGTGATAAAGGTGAAATTGAAGCTGACAGACGCGATGACGCCGACAAACAATAAGTAAGGTTAGAAAGCTGACGTGTTGTGGAACCGGGAGAAACAGTAGGAAACGTAGCAGGGCGCCAGCCCCAATGAACAGGAATAGCAGACATAGCAGAAAGGAGAAACAGTAGCAGATAACAGAGACGTACGTGGAAGCCTCTAAAGTCTCCCCCGGAGGCTGGAGCACACAGGGGGGGTATAGTAACCAGTGCAAAAGAGATTTACAGACAATGTCACAGAGCTCACAATACAATCGGCTGGGCAGTCACAGGACTCAAGCTTCTCGCCACGTCTCTCGCCCCAAGGAGCTCGCCCAAGGAGCAGGCCGTGCTCCTTGTGCGCGCTCCTTCGGCGCGCGCCGGCGGCGCGGGGCGCCGCACCGGAGTTGAAGTTATGCACGGTGGGCCCCCGCGTCACTTCCGGTAGGTGGAACCAGGAACCAGGAAGGAGAGAGTGCAGCCAATACCTGGGAAGGCAGGGAGACACAACGAGGACACTGCAGAATTGCGGGTAGCAGGAAGCAAGCAGCACACAGGCAACAACAGGCAGGTAACAGTATTAGCAGGTGAACAGCAGTCAGGGCGCCGCACCGGAGTTGAAGTTATGCACGGTGGGCCCCCGCGTCACTTCCGGTAGGTGGAACCAGGAACCAGGAAGGAGAGAGTGCAGCCAATACCTGGGAAGGCAGGGAGACACAACGAGGACACTGCAGAATTGCGGGTAGCAGGAAGCAAGCAGCACACAGGCAACAACAGGCAGGTAACAGTATTAGCAGGTGAACAGCAGTCAGGGCGCCGCACCGGAGTTGAAGTTATGCACGGTGGGCCCCCGCGTCACTTCCGGTAGGTGGAACCAGGAACCAGGAAGGAGAGAGTGCAGCCAATACCTGGGAAGGCAGGGAGACACAACGAGGACACTGCAGAATTGCGGGTAGCAGGAAGCAAGCAGCACACAGGCAACAACAGGCAGGTAACAGTATTAGCAGGTGAACAGCAGTCAGGGCGCCGCACCGGAGTTGAAGTTATGCACGGTGGGCCCCCGCGTCACTTCCGGTAGGTGGAACCAGGAACCAGGAAGGAGAGAGTGCAGCCAATACCTGGGAAGGCAGGGAGACACAACGAGGACACTGCAGAATTGCGGGTAGCAGGAAGCAAGCAGCACACAGGCAACAACAGGCAGGTAACAGTATTAGCAGGTGAACAGCAGTCAGGGCGCCGCACCGGAGTTGAAGTTAAAACTATTTAAGACTAATAAGAGAAAACATTTTTTCAATCAACATGTAATCAAACTCTGGAATTTGTTACCGGAGGATGTAGTAAAGGCTGTTAGTGTAGCTGGGTTTAAAAAAGGTTTGGACAAGTTCCTGGAGGAAAGGTCCATAAACCATTATTAAAGGGACCCAAGAAAACCACTGCTTGCCCCAATACAAGCATTGTGGAACCTGTGTCTTTTGGGGATACTGCTAGGTACGTATGACCTAGATTGGCCACTGTTGGAAACAGGATACTGGGCTTGATGGACCTGGGTCTGACCCAGTGTGGCATCTCTTATGTTCTTTGCCTAGTTCCATTGTATGCAGCTTCTTTTTAAGAGTGGAGGAGAGGGAAGAGGAGAAGGTGATATTTTCCAAGGCAAAGAACGGACTGGTGTTTTTAAAGGATTTTGGTCTTTTGGATGGTTTAGTTTCAGCTGCCTCGTTTCGGCAGCGCTGTCCATCAAGCTGTCTCGACGGGAAAGCCCACTGCCCGATTGCGGATTTTTCAGTGCATGGCGCACAGTGACTGATCAGGTGTGGTTTCTGGCACTTCTGTAATGTGACAGTACAGGTTTGTTGGGCTTTGGCTCCCGTTTAGCAGTGTTTATGGCTGTCTGCCCCTGCTACATCTTAGCACATCGGAATTGCCGTGATGTATATGTGGCTGCCACCCCATGTTTTGGTTTAGAAGAGTTTAAGGTGGTGGATGCTTTTGTATTGCTGTTTTTGACTGACCCCTTTTCCTTTTTTTAGCTTGGTCTGATGCATGTTGCATAGTGCAATCTCTTCAGACAGGTAACGTTTTTGCACACTGCATAGCTTTACAAGCCCTTCATAGTGCAGTGGCAGTAGGCTTCCTAGTCTGGGGTATATTTAAGAATATAGTGAGTATGGTCATAAAGTTTATCTCTTGTGGGTGACAATCGGTTCTCTCTTTTGTTGCTTTTGGTTTGAGTGGCCAATTTAGATGTGCTTGCATTTATTTTGGTTTTATTACAGGTGTGGATACCCTCAAGTAAGCTTGCTTTTTATTCTTTTGGGGTTTTGTGTCCATTTTATGCTTTGTATTCCTTCTTAAGTTTTTTTTGAGAATTGTAACTAATGTTTACTTGTTTTCCCTTTTAGGTGGGTAGCATCGTTATTAAATACCAGGTACAGTGATTTGGTTTTGACATCCCCAAGGGAGATTTTTTTTTTTAATTTTTTTCTTTGTTCTTTTATTTTTTTCTTTTTTAATAATAATAATTTATTTATCTTTTAATGTGAGCATTCATAGTAACATAGTAAATGACGGCAGATAAAGACCAGTATGGTCCATCTAGTCTGCCCAGTAAGATGTAATGTTTTTCTTGTGTTCCGCCTATGTTTGTTACAGATTATGCCTTGCACCATTGAAAAGATGCGCTCCGGACACAGGCTTCAGCCGAAACATGTTGGGCTTCTTATGAACTTTTGGCTTTTTTCTGTGTTTTTATGTTTGTATGATATTTATGGTTTTATATATATATATATATATATATATATGTGAATAAATTTGTATTATGAATTATATTTTGATGGTTTATTGAATTGGACAAAATCAACAACGACTACCCTCAATACTAGATTTACTCCAACAACTATTATCGCTAATTTTCAGTAATAAATTCCACACGACTCAAACAAGGCAATATTGACCTCAGAATGGCTAGAACCCTACATGTAGTGAATTAATCACTATAGGGAGTAGCTGACGCATGCATCACAGGTCAAATAGCCACTACACTCACCCCAAATTTTTCAATTTTTATTAATCTTAAACCACAAAATTACCTATGGGAACACACTATAACAACACATATTACAACTAAAAAACACATACACACTTCAATCACGACATTCAAACCATACTAAAAAGCGTCATATTAAAAACCGGCAATTGAGCATCACTGGAACAAAATAAACCCCCCTACAAAAGGAAGGAGAAAAGAAATAAGCTTCTATGAATAAGACAAACCATAACAGGTCTTTAAAATACTTATCTCGGAAATCTTTTAAGCCGTTCGTCCCCTGGTGCTCAATCACTATGCTGTAGATTTACAATACTGGAAGATATTCAGTTAAATGAAACAGAGGAACATTCAAAAATAGCCAAGATCAAAAGATTTTACAATCAAAGCCCTACGAAAGCTCTCGTTTCGCCAAAAAAGGCTTCATCAGGGGAAAATTCCATAACTCCGTAATACGATTATACTTTCAATCTCTCCGCTTCTGGAAACCATAGTGTCTGACGCACTTTAAATCCAACTTTACAGCCAATCACAACACAATACGTCACTAACCACTAACCGAAGATACCAGCTTTTTATATCTTACCTAAGATTCATTAAAGCTTATCGTCTCTACCTGGTCGCCCTATTCTTTCAAGTAATGATTCATTGCTGGAACGTGTTGGAATATATTTGGATGTCTTTCTGAAAGATGAAGTTCTTAAAATACCTTCTTTCATAAAAGATACTACACATTTTTTACAATTGTTAGACAAGATTAACAATTTTGAGTATATTGATCTGATGGCTTGTCTGGATGTGGCGGCATTATATACCTCTATTCCACAGAATGAGGCAGTTGATGTTTTAACAGCAGTATGGAACACAAGACCATTCCCGCATAAGATACCAACATCTTTCCTGACTACCCTAGCAGAGCTGGCATTAAAGAACAATTATTTTGTCTACAACGAAACCTTCTACCAACAGATTTCAGGGACTGCAATGGGTGCAACTTTTGCTCCGTCTCTTGCCAATCTGTATATGAGTTCTTTTGAAAATCAATACGTGTACTCCTCCCCATATGTGGGGAATATTATTAAATGGTATCGTTATATAGACGACATTTTTCTTTTGTGGCATGGCTCAAAGGCTCTTTTGAATGATTTCTTTCATTATTTAAATGGGTGTAAAACATGTATCTCTTTTGATATAAATATACAAGTTCATGAAATACATTTCCTGGATGTTAATGTTTCAAGAACAACTGGTGGTTTCCTAACCACAATATACTCCAAGCCTACAGATAGAAATACCCTGTTGCAGTTTGATAGTTTTCACCCATATCACCTTTGCTGTAGTTTACCTTATTCACAGTTCTTGCGCTGTCGACGTGTGTGCTCAAGTCTATCTGAGTTTAAGGTACAGGCAAAAAATATGCAACGTAAATTTGAAGATCGTGGTTATCCTGATTCGATTTTGTCAAGGGCCTACAAGCGAGCGAGATACAATCATCGCGAGTGGCTTCTTCATCCTCATCCTGCATCAGCAGATTCTGGATTGGTAGTGACCTGTGCACTACCTCATTCGAGTTTGTCACGTCGTATAGCATCTGTCTTGCGTAGGAGGTGGACATTAATTGATACACATCCTAAACTTTCAGGGTACACGTTACGTATGTCCTATAGTCGCGGACGTAATTTAAGAGATTATTTATGCCCTGCAGTACCACGACGGGATACTACATCTACTTCGCCTTTTAGCCATGTGGCGTGTCAGCGTTGCTCCTTCTGCAGTATTATGGCTAATGAGCTGTGTGAAAAATATAGGAGCAGAGTTCAACGATTGCGGAGTGTGACTACTTGTACCACTACTTATGTTATATATGGACTATGGTGTTCCTGTTCATTACTGTATGTTGGGAAGACTACTCGGCCATTACGGACTCGGCTTGCCGAACATAAATATAGTCTCCATAAGTCCCGTGTTGATACACCACTAGTACAACATTGTATAGATTTTGAGCACCGCTTTGAAGATCTTCACTGTACTGTACTGGAACATGTTCCTTTAAGTATTCAACGGGGCGATCGAAATAAGCTATTGCTGCAGAAGGAGCAATGTTGGATATATTCACTGAATACTTTACATCCTCATGGACTCAATGATAAAATCGAATGGTCCCTGTTTTTCTAATAGGGGAAATTTAGTGTTTAGTTTTTTGCTATTTCAGTTCGGTGTGACTGTGGAGCTCCTCCCTCCCCCTTTTTTATGTGGTTAGTGACATATTGTGTTGTGATTGGCTGTAAAGTTGGATTTAAAGTGCGTCAGACGCTATGGTTTCCAGAAGCAGAGAGATTGAAAGTATAATCGCATTACAGAGTTATGGAATTTTCCCCTGATGAAGCCTTTTTTGGCAAAACGAGAGCTTTCGTAGGGCTTTGATTGTAAAATCTTTTGATCTTGGCTATTTTTGAATGTTCCTCTGTTTCATTTAACTGGATGTCTTCCGGTATTGTAAATCTACAGCGTAGTGATTGAGCACCAGGGGACAAACGGCTTAAAAGATTTCCGAGATAAGTATTTTAAAGACCTGTTATGGTTTGTCTTATTCATAGAAGCTTATTTCTTTTATCCTTCCTTTTGTAGGGGGGTTTATTTTGTTCCAGTGATGCTCAATTGCCGGTTTTTAATATGACGCTTTTTGGTATGGTTTGAATGTCGTGATTGAAGTGTGTATGCGTTTTTTAGTTGTATTATGTGTTGTTATAGTGTGTTCCCATAGGTAATTTTGTGGTTTAAGATTAATAAAAATTGAAAAATTTGGGGTGAGTGTAGTGGCTATTTGACCTGTGATGCATGCGTCAGCTACTCCCTATAGTGATTAATTCACTACATGTAGGGTTCTAGCCATTCTGAGGTCAATATTGCCTTGTTTGAGTCGTGTGGAATTTATTACTGAAAATTAGCGATAATAGTTGTTGGAGTAAATCTAGTATTGAGGGTAGTCGTTGTTGATTTGATTAGTGATCTGCCCTCGGACAGCTGCTATTTTTGTATTATTGAATTGGACCACCATTCCATTCTTTGCTTGTTATATCCCTGTGGTGGGATCGTCTCTCTGTGTTTTGTAACAGTCTGTGAGCCAACATGTTGTCTCTTTAATTTCTTTTGAGAGCAAATGCACAGATTTAATGAGAAAAGGCGTCTTTTCTTGCAGTATGATCAATTCTCCGGATAGAAACTCTCAGGCTTTCAACAACTCTGCAAAACTAAAGAAAAGTGCAAAGGCAAACCAACAGCTCTGCATCTGATACATTCCAGTTTTCGGGGTTGTACTTTCTCCAGGACCAAGTAAGTTCCCCAGTGGTGTCTTTTTCTGTTTAGTACTCCTGATACTTCCCTAGAGCCCAGGCTGGTTTCTTAAGCTGCATTATGTTCACAGGGCATGTGGACTTAGCTTAGTCTACTCTGAGAGCATGTATTTACATTAGAAGATTAAGGAGGAAGACTCTGGGAAGGAAGGAATGTGTTGTGCAGGTGATTATTGGGTGAACGAGGTTTGCTCATGGTGGAATACAGTGTACCAGTGAATTATTTGGCAGGGTAGAGACTCTAGCAGAGTTTGTGCAGCAGCGTCACAGTAGCAACAGGAAGATGAAGACGTCTGGACTCTGTGAAACACCTCCTGCGTGTTTCAGTTCTGTTTGGTTGCTTAACAGCTGCATGGAGTTGTGTTAAATATTCTGCGGGCCCCCCTCTAATGGCTTCTTTTTCATTGGACAGGTTCAATGTTTTAAGAACATTGGAGCCAATATTCAGAGCGAATAACACAGTTTACGGATTTGCTGTGTTAATCGCGGCATCTGGGATATTCCACGACATTAACGCGGTTCGTATTGCTGAATATTCCCAGCCGGCACGCTCCGGGATGTTCCGGAGCAGAGTGGAGGCGGCATCTGGGGATAACTGGGCCGCGGCGATATTCAGCTGTTGCCTGGTCATCCCGAAGTGGCAAACGTTAGACACCTTAAAGGCTGGCCTAACCGTCGCTGCAGAAGCTAACTGGGAAGCGGCCGAATCTTGCCACAGACCATTTAGCTTCACTAGTATCCGACCGACCTAGTTGTTCAATGGCAGTGGCTGGATATGGTCCTGACACTGAATATGCAGGTTTTAAGTTCAGCAGTGACAGCTAGCCACTTTACATGGGCTAGTGGCCACCAGGCTGCTGAGGAGAGGGCAGCCCCAGAAGGAGCTAAAAGAGTGCACCGAAAGCTGAAAGAGCTGCAGGAAACG
This sequence comes from Ichthyophis bannanicus, assembly GCA_033557465.1. Lineage (NCBI taxonomy): Eukaryota > Metazoa > Chordata > Amphibia > Gymnophiona > Ichthyophiidae > Ichthyophis > Ichthyophis bannanicus. The sequence goes on along the minus strand of CM066034.1, from coordinate 31,693,539 downwards.
TCTGGGGCTTATAAGTTGCTTTTGCACATAAACCGCATTTTATGCAGATAAATTGCCTGCGATATACGTGTGTGAACATATGCCCAGGCAGCCTATCTGCATATCCTTTTACTCAGAGTTTATTTATTTATTTATTTATTTACATTCTCTTATATACATGCCTTAATCCGTCCCCTCCTTAAAAACCCCTCACTTGATCCCTTGGTTCCCGCCCACTACCGTCCCGTCTCCAACCTTCCTTTTCTTTCAAAGCTTTTAGAGAAATTCGTCTTTGCTCAATTATCGCATCACCTTGATTCCACTAACTTCCTCCACCCTCGTCAATCGGGTTTCCGTCAGGGTCACAGTGTTGAAACTATCCTTCTCGCCTTTACTAATGCACTGCATGTAGCTCATGATCGCGGTGATATCTTGGTGGCGGTTGCACTTGATCTTTCCGCTGCTTTTGACTTAGTTGATCACTCCCTTCTTCTTCTTCGTCTTCGGGAAGCGGGTCTTTGCAGTACTGTTCATCGTTGGTTTCACTCCTTTCTCTCCTCCCGCTCTTGTGCAGTCCTGTCACCTCCCTCTTCTTCTGCCCCCCCCCCTCTGATTCCTTCCCTCTCTCCTGTGGGGTTCCTCAGGGTTCTGTCCTGGCTCCCCTCCTCTTTAATCTTTTCTTAGCTCCCCTAGCCCTCTTAATTCAACAGTCTGGTATATCTGCTTTTCTCTACGCTGACGACATTCTATTACTTCACCACACCTCTCCATCCTGTCCTGATCTCTCTCCGCTTAATTCGTGTCTTTCCACTGTGGCTGATTGGTTGACTCGTAACTGCCTTCACCTTAATCTCACCAAGACTGTTGCTATCTGGTTCTCTCACAACAACCCACCCCCCACATTGGCCCCCTCTTTTTCTGGTTCCCCGGTTCCCCTGGTCTCTTCTTTTCGTTATCTTGGGGTTCACTTCGAGTCTGACCTTTCCTTCCATGCTCATGTATCTCATGTCACCAAGTCGTCCTTCTTCTTTCTCCGACAAATCCGTGCAGTTCGTCCCTTTCTATCCCCATCTGCTCTCACTACTCTGTTGCTTTCCCTGGTCATGTCTCGGGTAGATTTTGCAAACTCACTTTTTGTCGGCCTTTCCAAGAAACAACAGTCCCGGTTACAACGTATTCAGAATACTGCCGCTCGCTTGGTCACCCACTCCTCCCCCCATGATCACATCACACCCTTACTGTTTCGTCTTCACTGGTTGCCCTTCCCCCACCGCGTTCATTTCAAGTTGCTCATTCTGGTTCATAAAGCTCTTCATACAGGTACCCCCCAATATCTAACGGACCTCCTTTCCTTCCACTCCCCTAGGTACAGCCCTCGCTCCTTTCACCTTAACCGCCTCACTCTTCCCTCCCCTTCCCGTGCCCATTTACAGTCTACCCGTTCCTCTGCCTTCTTTTTTGCTGGCCCCGCCCTCTGGAACTCCCTCCCCTCCTCACTCCGTCTGGACCCTCACCACCCCACATTTAAACGAAACCTCAAAACCCACCTCTTTTCCCTTGCGTTTGATGTCCCCTCTCCTTTTGTGTGAATCCCATTTGTATTATCCTCTGCTTTCTTTGTGACTTGTCCTTGTTATGGTTTAGCTTTGTCTCTTCTGCTTTTATTGCTTTTCTGTCCAGAAAGTGTATTTCTTTTCTTTTTCACTGGCCTCGGCCTTTTTAAAAACAACTTTTTGGTTTTATTGTGCACCATTTTGCTTGCCAATGAAAGGCGGTTTTTATCAAGTGAAATAAAACATAAACAAACATAAAACATATACCGCGCTATTCTGCATCAGTGTGGTTTACATCGAACAAACTGAAATTACATTGAACAGGGCATTATAACTTGGAGATAACTATTTACAGGGAACATGGGCTATGGAGGGTTAAGTGACTTGCCCAAGACCACAAGGAGCACCTGTGGGACTAGAAACCCCAGTCCTTCCGGCCCAAGGTTGCTGTCCTCTAGTGGGATTTGAACCCCCGACCTTCCAGCCTGAAGTACCTTCCCCAACCACTAGGCCACTCCTCCACTCCTGCAGTATTCCCAGAGGTGCAGTTGGGGTGAATTTAGGACTAGGAACATAACATATACCATACTGGATCAGACCAAAGGTCCATCGAGCCCAGTATCCTGTTTCCATCTGGCCAATCCAGGTCACAAGCATCTGTCAGGTTCCCCAAAAGGTAGGATTCCATGTTGCTTATCTCAGGGGCAAGCAGTGGATTTCCGAAGTCCACATTAATAATGGTTTATGGACTTTTCCTCCAGGAACTTGTCCAACCCTTTTTTAAACCCAACTACACTAACAGCTTTTACTGCATCCTCCAGTAACAAATCCCAGAGTTTGAATTTGCACTGAGTGAAAAAATATTTACTCTGATTAGTCTTATAGGAGCTACACTGTAGCTTCATTGCATGTTTCCGAGTCTTTCTGTATGAGAAGTTTCTCCAAATGGGTTAGTTTTGTGCATTCCATGAGAGTCATGAAGCTCATGTCTAAGCCAGGGTATGTGCAGTATGATCTCAGTCTCTCAAATTCACTGCTAATGCTCGGTGTAGTACCTGCATTGTGCTAAAGAGAGCCTCTCTCCGGAGTTCATTAGATGTAACGTGTATGGGTAATTTGTCAAGGCATGCTTGGAAATTCCTCTTAATCAAGCCTGTGGCACCCACACAATGGGAAATAGCTTGGTATCTTTGTTATCTTTCTTGGCCTCTGACTGCATTTCTTGATACCTGAAGATTTTCTCTCTCTGAATGTGATTCGCAGAGTGGACACTTGGGACTGACACCTCTATAATCAATGCCATTCTGATCTTTTTCTCCTTAACCACTATATCTGGTTTCCTCGCATTCAGCTTTTTATTATTCAGAATGGGAGTGTCCCAGGTGATCATAACCTCCTCATTCTCTGTAATTCTCTTAGGGTCATGATCCCAGTGCTTTTCAGGCACAGTGATATTGTAGTGTTTACATAGTTTCCAATGAGGCGTGCTACTTTGTTGTGCCTTTCTATATAGAAATATTTTGTCATCAGAATTTCACAGCCAGCTATGAGGTGAGTCACTGTTTCCAGCACTTTCTTACAGAATCAACATATGTCTGTGTTGCCAGGTTTTTCAATGCTCTTCCGTAATCCCCTGTCCTGGGCTGCACCTATCAATCTCTCATCCTTTAGTTTCAATTCACTTCTCTTTAACCATTCACGTGTCCGTTCTTGAAGCCAAAGAGGCACATTGCAATATGGGACGTCAAAGCCAGAACATCTGAAAACAAAGCAGGCAGTGGAAGTTCAGGCATGATTTCGGAAACGTGTAAGTGTGTGTTATGCACGTGCATCAAACATCTATATAGACATCCCCAGGAGAGCATTTTAGAAGCAAGGAGTAATGGCTCAAGAGCAGCATGGTCAGGGTTCAAATCCCAGCATGGGCCTTTGTGATCTAAGGCTAGTCACTTAATTCTTCACCTTCTCTACCCTCTCTGGAAGTTTTAAGTTGAAAACAAGCATTTTCATGATGCCTATTTGTGCCTGGAGCAGGTATGAACATGGACGTGCCTGAAGATGTTTCTGAGATCATATAGGAAGTGTAAGTATATTGCCGCCCCCCGGACGTGCCGCTGCCACCCTCCATCCCTGCACCAGAGATGTCTGCGAATGTCATTTGTGGAATAGCTACAGAGACGTGTCTGTGATTTTGATGTCCATGTGCATGTCTTCAGACATCCAAATCAGGACTAAACCTTTTAAAATGACCCTCCAAGAGCTCCTGGAGTAACGCTTTATATTCCCCACTGTATTTCTGCATTTCCCACTTGTTGTTCCTCGTTCGCTGATCTAGTTCTTTGAAGAGTCTTTTTCTCTTGTTTTGCAAATTCTGTTACTTTCTTCCCTGTGTGTGCTTGAGGAGTCTCGCTCATTCCTTCTAGCCAGTGGAATACTTGTCCAAGTTTGGTGATGGAGACAGATTCTGGACGTTTGCTTTCATATTTCAGCACTTTTTGTGTATTTGGATCAGAGGATGCTATCAGGTAGGCCTGAAGACCTGTGATAGTATCTCTATAGGTTAATCGAGCTCTATGAGGTCTCGTCCTCTTCAGCTCCAGAAATGTACAGTCTTGGCATACACTGATTCCTGTAAATTACCTTATGGGCAAGGAGGAGTTTGCTTGTTCGCACATTCAATGTCCTTAAGAAGCCAGTCTACAATTCCAAAGCTGTATGAGAGTACAGGAATAACCAGCTGCAGGGCCGGCCTGTTCATTGTGCAAGAATGTTGTTTACACAGGGCACCACGCTTCAGGGGGCCCCACGCCGACTTCATTCTGCATATGGTCAGTTTGCAAGGCCACTTCAGAGGGAGCTGGGGAGGCCCGAGGCCCAAGGCCCTGGCTCACCTCTGCACAGCTGTTAGAGTGAAGGAACATGCCGCTCTTCACTCTAGCAGCTATGTAGAAGTGAGCCAGGGCTTTGGGCCTCCCTCTGAAGATGGTCAGAGAGGCATGGGGCAATTCGAGGGGGGCGGGGCTAGGATAGGACAGGCAATGTGCTGATGAGGGGCTAGGATAGGACAGGATATGGGTGATGGGGCTAGGATTGAAAATGGGCTGATGGGGGGGCTTGGACTAGAATTGGGCTGATGGGGGGGCTAGGACTGAAAATGGGATGATTGGGGGGACTTGGACTGGAAATGGGCTGATGGGGGGCTAGGACTTGAAATGGGCGGATGGGGGGCTAAACCAAAGAAATAGATAGAGAATTGATTATTGATATTGCAAGATAGCCATGAATGGGTAAGTGATCATATTGGGCGACTTTAATTTACCTGATGTGGACTAGAGGATTCCTTCTGCAAATCTGGAAAGAAGTAAAAAAATTGTGGATGCCTTCCAAGATGCATTACTTAGACAAATGGTGATGCAACCGAACCGGGAAGGCTCATTGTTGGATTTAGTACTCACCAACGATGATAGCATGTCGAATATCTGGGTGGGTGCCCATGTAGGCAGCAGTGATCATCACATGGTGTGGTTTAAGATTAAAGCCAAGGCGGAGTTCAATCACAGCAAGCTCAAAGTCCTGGACTTCAAAAACACTGACTTCAGTAAAATGGCCAAGTACCTGAAGGAGGAGTTGGCAGGGTGGGAGGGGATAAGGGAAGTGGAATTGCAATGGGCTAAACTAAAGGAGGCAATAAAAGGGGCAACAGATACATATGTAAGGAAAGTAAATAAAAACAAGAGGAAAAGGAAACCTATCTGGTTCTCCAAAGAAGTGGCTGCACAAATAAAGGCAAAAAACACAGCTTTCACAATATTCAAAAGTTTGCAAATAGAGGAACACAGAAAAGAATACAAGATCAAACTAAAAGAGACAAAAAGAGAAATAAGGAAGGCAAAATCAAAGGCAGAAGAAAAATGGCAAAAGATGTGAAGTGTGGCAACATTTTTTTCAGGTATATTCGGGAGAAGAGGAAAATCAGAAGTGGAATTGTAGGACTCAAAAGTGATGAGAACAGATTTGTGGAAAGTGATATTGAAAAAGAAAAAATGCTAAACAAATTCTTCTGCTCTGTTTTTACTAAAGAAAATCCTGGAGAAGGACCACCTGTGATTGACAAATATACAAATGGGAATGGAGTAGATACCACACCATTCACAGAAGATGTTGTGTTAGAACAGCTTGCAAAACTGAAGGTGGACAAGGCCATAGGACTGGATGGGATACATCCCAGGATACTGAAAGAGCTCAGAGAGGTTTTTGCAGGGCCTTTAAAGGATGTTGTTAACAGATCCTTGGAGACAGGAGCAGTTCCACAGGACTGGAGAAGGGCTGATGTGGTACTTCTCCACAAAAGTGATAATAGGGAAAAGATGGCAAACTACAGGCCAGTAAGCCTTACCTCGGTGGTGGGAAAAGTAATGGAGGCACTCCTGAAAGAGCAAATAATGGATTTTCTCGAAACCAACAGATTGCATGATCCAAGACAACATGGTTTTACCAAAGAACGATCTTGCCAAACAAATCTGATTGAGTTCTTTGACTGGGTGACCAGAGAACTAGATCAAGGGCATGTGATGGATATGATCTACCTAGATTTCAGCAAAGCCTTTGATACGGTTCCTCATAGGAGACTTATCAATAAATTCAATAGCTTGAAGATGGGTCCCAAGGTGGTGAACTGGATCAGAAATTGGTTGACTGACAGACGACAGAAGGTGATGGTAAACGGAACTCACTCAGATGAAAGAAAGGTGATTAGCGGTGTGCCCTAGGGTTTGGTCCTGGGGCCTTTACTGTTCAATGTATTAGTGAGCAATATTGTGGAAGGATTGAATGGAAAAGTCTGTCTTTTTGCAGATGACACGAAAATTTGCAACAGAGTGGACTCCCCTGAGGGAGCGGAGAACATGAGGAAAGATCTACAAAGGCTGGAAGAATGGTCTAATGCTTGGCAATTAAGATTTAATGTGAAGAAGTGCAGTGTCATGCACTTGGGAAGCAGAAATCCATGGAAATTGTATGCAAAAGGGGCTGAGAGGTTGGTGTTCAAGGACTAGGAGAAGGACCTTGGAGTGATTATTTCTGAGGATCTCAAGGTGGCGAAACAGTGTGACAAGGCGGTAGCAAAAGCCAGAAGGATGCTGGGTTTGTATACAAAGAGGAATTACCAGCAGAAAGGAAGAGGTACTAATGCCACTGTACAAGTCGCTGGTGAGGCCTCACTTGGAATATTGTGTTCAGTTTTCGAGACCGTGTCTCACAAAGGATATGAAAAGACTGGAAACGGTTCAGAGGAAGGTGACCAAAATGATTTGGAGCTGGGATCAAGAGACTTATGAGAAGAGACTTGAAGACCTAAATATGAACACTGTGGAGGAGAGGAGGGATAGGGGAGATATGATTCAGACCTTTAAATAGGGAGATATGATTCAGACCTTTAAATACTTAAAGAGTATTAATGAACAAACAAACCTCTTCCAAAGATGGGGAAGCTGCAAAACTAGAGGGCACAACATGAAGCTTCAAGAGGGAAAACTGAACGGCAATGTCAGGAAATACATTTTCACAGAAAAGGTGGTGGATACTTGGAATGCCCTCCTGATGGAAGTGAAGGAGGGGCAAATACAGTGACAGAATTCAAACTGGCATGGGCCAGACACTGTAGATCCCTTTATAGGAACAGGATAAAATCAAAATAAACATAACTATTTCAACAAATAAGGGGTGATCTACACGGAGTCATGCGGAGAGGTGACCTACATAGAGCGGCAGGTGCACCTGCTCTTGCCACCATGCTGGGCAGACTAGATGGATCATACTGGTCTTTATCTGCCATTGTATACTATGTTATTATGTATGATAGGACTAAAAATGTCTGATGGGGGGCTAGGATAGGAAATGGATGATGTGGGGCTAGGATTGGAAATGGGCTGATGGGGGCTAGAATAGGACTGGAAATGGCTGATGGGAGGCTAGGATTGGAAATGGGCTGATGAGAGCATGGACTGGAAATAGGCTAATGGGGGGCTTGGACGAAATGGGCTGATGGGGGTTAAGATAGGACTGGAAATGACTGATGGGGGCTAGGATTGAAAATGTGCTGATGGTGGGCTTGGACTGTAAATGGGCTGATGGAGACTAGGACCAGAAATGGGCTAATGCAGGGCTAGGCTGATGGGAGGGCTAGGACCGGAAATGGGATCATGGAGGGGGGGGGGGTGGCTAGGACTTGAAATGGGATGATGTGGGACTAAGATAGGACTGAAAATGTCAGATGGGGGCTAGGAATGGAAATGGGCTGATGGGGGCATGGACTGGAAATGGTATAATGGGGGGGGCTTGGATGAAATGGGCTGATGGGGGGCTAGGATAGGAAATGGCTGAAGTGGGGCTAGGATTGGAAATGGGCTGATGGGGGATAGAATAGGACTGGAAATGGCTGATGGGGGGCTAGTATTGGAAATGGGCTGATGGGGGCTTGGACTGGAAATGGGCTGATGGGAGGGGTTAGGACTTGATGTGGGATTGCTGGCTTGTGGCATTAGGACTACAAAATAGAATTGCTGATAGCTCCCCCACTGCCAAGGTTGGCCCAACCACCAGGCAAACTGGGTGGCTGACTAGGATGGCAACTTCATGGGGAGGGGAGGGGTATGCACAACGAGCAGGGCATTCAAAGCAACACAGTAGATCTTGAGAGCCAAGAGGGGTATAACGATTAAGGTCTGCCTAGGGCGCCAGCACCTTGAACCAACTCTGGGGCTAGCCCTACTCTCTGCACTTGTGAATAATATTTTAAAGCTCCATCTGATTGTTTGACACATAGAAAAGGGTTCTTTTAAAACTGTAGTCGAATATCTGCATATAAGAACCTGCTCCAACAAAACTGTACCAAATAGGGTCCCAGTTTGAGCAGAGCTGAGGTGGAATAGCTAGGTTTCCATTTATTTTATAAAATACATGCGCACATGCAAACCAACCTCCAGGGGCAGGTCTTCCATTAGGCCAACTGAAGCGATGGCCTCAGGCGGCACTCCGATGGGGGCGGCACTCTGGCTCTGTTTTCATTTTCATTTTACATTTTGCAGCCTCTGGCCTGCCTCTGATTTCTCACGCGGGAAGGCAGAGGCAGGCCAGAGGCTGCAAAATCTAAAATTAAAACAGAGCCAGAGTGCCGCTAGTGTTGGACAAATCAGCCTAATCGCTTGCAAGAACTCTGGCCTGTCTCTGCCTTTCCAACGCTTTTTTTTTCTTGCTGCAAGCATTCTTGAGGAAAAAAAAAGTGGCGAGAAGTCAGAGGCAGTCCAGAGCTGGCAAAATCTAAAATAAAAACAGTCGGAGTGCCGCTGCCGCCACTGGATGAGAAGTGCAGGTGAAGGGAGTGGGGACAGGAGGAGGACAAGGAGAGACAAAGGGGAGAGACAGGAGGGCAAATGCTGGACAAGGGGGAGACAGGGGGGAAAATGCTGGACAAAGGGAAAGGGGAAAGTCCAAATACCATGGCAGCATTTTGGACATTGGGGAAGGAGGGGGACTGGAAGGGAGTGGATGCTGAGAGGGGCTGCCATAGTATTTGGACTTAGAAGGGGCTGGGCAGTGGGGAAGGAGGGGGACTGGAAGGGAATGGACACCAGTGACAGTCCTGGGAATGCAAGTTGACATTGGAAGGCTCTGGGAGGGGAGGACTGGAAAGGGGGCTGATGGAGGGTTACTGGGACTGGAAAGGGGGCTGATGGAGGGTTACTGGGACTGGAAATAGGCTGATGGAAGGAAGTGAAGAAAACAAAACAAGAGACGGCAAATGGACTATAGACCACAGAAAGAGAGCTAAGAGAAGACAGGAAAGCAGAAGCCTCAGATCGGGACCAGCATGATCAGAGAATAAAATGGTCAGACAACAAAGGTAGAAAAAATTATTTTATTTTAATTTTATTGATTGGACTTTGCGCTATCTTTAAATTTTACACAGTATTGGGGAACTGCATCTCTATCTGATGTTGCACTGCATGTAGAGTCTGACCTCTTGGGGTTTCAGTTTAATTTTTGTCTACATATTTTTATTTTAGGTTGTAGTCACTTATTCTGTACTAGGTGAGGGTCTGTGTTCTGAACGTGTGACTGAGGCCAGGTATTCTGTTAAAATGGAGTTTGTACATAGAGATCTATACCGTAGCTGTAGCAATTTGGCTTGTTCAGCTTTTCAAACAGGTGTATGGATGTTCCAGGGCCCGCTGCAATATTGATGGTGTTGCCCTTTTCTGGGTACACTCCGTGATTTGCGAGTTTTGGAAGTTTGTGCTGTTATGGAATTGCAGATTTGTTCTATGGCTCCTGTTCTCTGGGTTCTTGGTGAGGTCAACTGTAGGGTGCTGGTTGGGGGGAGGTACTGGAATATGTAGTGTTTCTGAGATTTGCAGTTTTGCGTTCTTTATGCTGACAGACTGAAATTTAAAATATTTTGCAGTTCATATTCAAGGAAATTTCAGATTTTCAGGGAATGTCTCAGTTTAATTTTGTTTAGTAGCCTGATAGCTTCACTGCTGCTGAGTTTGGGACATTTCCAGCTCTAACACAATCCAATCCAGCGTTTGAAATCATGGCTACCAGGATTAGTTTCTCATTTTATATCTTCCCTCATCAATAATCTGGTCATAACAAAATAAATCAGATGTACAGATACCTATAATGGTTTGATTGGGGGGGGGGGCTGTTTAGGTGACTTTTCATTAATCAGATTTCATGTTTTATTATTATGTTTGTTTTATTGTAACATTGTTTTACTAAATTGCATGTGTATGTTTAGAAGCCGCCTAAGATTTTAGATGGGAGGCATACACATTTTAAAAGAAAGAATACTAAATTTATGCAAATGATACTGCACATAGCCCTGCATCACCCTCATGCCGTCTCTGGGGGAAAGTAGACAGGAGGGTGCACTGGGAGACAGAGAAAAACAGAAACCTTGGATTGGGACCTACATGATCAGAGAATAAAATGGTCAGACAACAAAGTTAGAAGAGAATTTTATTTTCAATTTAATGACCAGACTTGGTGCTATCTTTATATTTTATGCAGTACAGGGAAATGCCTCTCTTTCTAGTTCTCTGGTATTGCATTGTATGCAGAATTGGGCTTCTTGAGGCTGCAGTTTAATTGTTATCTACATATGTTTATTTTTAGGTTACGGTCACTTATTCTGTCCTTGGTGAGGGTCTGTGTTTTGAGTGTGTGACCAAGACCAGGTGTTCTGTTAACATGGAGTTTGTATGTAGGGATCTGTACTGTAGTAATCTGAATTGTTCAGCTTTCCAAATAGGTGTTTGGATGTTCCAGGGCCACTGCAGTATTTACATCGATGCTTTTTTTGGATGGCCTCCTTATGTGAATTTTGGAAGTTGGGTGCTGGTATAGTATGGTAGATTTGCTCTAAAGATACTTGGTGACTTTGTCGTAGGGTTTTGTATTAGTTCACAATATGCCTGGTAGTGGAGAATGTTTGTTTTTTTTAAGATACTGAGTTCTGTGGGTGAATGTCCTGGTTCTGCTCTGCACCCATTGTTGAGGAAGGGGGTTCTGTGGATGCAAAATATATGTTCAAAAAGAAAAAGCAAGAACAATAACGCAGTTTATAACAACAAAATAAAAATTAGTTATAATTTAATTTTATAAACTGTGCTGTGGTTCTCACTCTCTCTTTTAGTTCCTTGGTGTGCAAACTCTTGCATTTCCTTCATATAATCTAATCGGCTTTTTGATTTGGTTTAGTACCTGACTGGAGTTTTGAGAACCCCCTCCCCACTACAGGGGGGGGGGATCACCATCTCATCTCTCGCCTCAGGCAACAGATTGCCTTCAGTCGCACCTGCCAACCTCACTTGGTTTGCAGCTTGTCGTGCTGTAAGGGCTTGTGTTCATTAGTGATGCTAAGCTATCAGTAGCTTAACTACTGGCAGGGTCTCCCAAGATGGACAGGTCTCAGCTGAGATGCCAGACCATTACAAACCACCCATCTGGACAGCAGCAGAATGGGACAGTGTTGGCGGCAGAGGATCACATTTCTGTTACAACAGCAATAACACTAGCATTATCTGCGTGGAAGAAAGGCCTGGCAATCTACTTCCATTCCTTGCCATGAAAATCCAGTAGATAGTCACAACAAAACAAATTGCACTATAGTGCTGGAAGCTGAGACCCCCAGATCAGAAGGCACTGGCTATTGGGGATGAGCTGAAGACTTTTCAGAGTAAAGCCAGCATTTATGATGTGGTTGGATCAAAGCCCTCGGGATATCTGACTGCTGATGTAACTGCGCATGAAATGAGAGTCAGAAGCTGCAAAAATGTTGGGAAATGGAACGTACAAAGCATGAACCAAGGGAAATAGGAAGTGGTCAAGAAAGAAATGGAACATGTTCAACTCAATCTGTTGGGTGTTAGCAAACTGAAATGGATTGGAATCGGACACTTTGCATCTAATAAGCACATGGTCTACTATGCTGGAAATGAAAGACAAAGAAGAAATGGTGTTGCATTTATAATTAGGAAAAAACTTGCAAGAACTGTAATGAAATACAATGCAGTCAGTGAATGCTTAATTTCTATTTGTCTATGAGGAATGCCCACCAACCCAATTATAATTCAGGTATATGCCCCAACAACAGCTGCAGGAGGATGAAATTGATGAGTTCTATGAACAAGTACAAGCTGAAATTGACCCTGATAGTCATGGGTGACTGGAATGCAAAAGTTGGCAACAAAGAAGATGGCAAAGTGGTTGGAAAATATGGACTTGGCAACAAAAATAAAGCTGGAGAAAAACTATGGAATTCTGCAATCACCTTCTTCCAGCAACACAAGCAGCGTCTGTACACATGGACTTCACCCAATGGATTGTACAAAAATCAAATTGACTACATCTGTGGAAGTCAACATTGGAAAAGTTCAATAACATCAACAAAGACAAAATCTGGAGCCGATTGTGATACAGATCTCCAGCTATTAGTATGCAAACTTAAGCTAAAGATTAAAAAGATCAAGCCACTCATGAATGTAGCAAAAATATGACCTTGAGAATATACCACTGGAATTTAAAGACTGCCTGCAAAATCAATTTGCTGCTTTGGATACAAATGACAGAACACTAGAAGAGTTATGGCATGGCATCAAGAAAGATGTGCTTGAAGAAAGTGAGAAGTCTCTCCAAAAAGTGAAAAAGCAAAAACGGCCAAAATGGATGACGGAAGAAACTCTGAAAATTGCCCTAAAACGCAGAGAAGCTAAAGTCAGAGGAGAAAGAGAGGCTGTCGCAGAACTCAACAGAGATTTCCAATGTATAGCAAGACGAGAGAAGGAGAAGTACTACAATGATGCATACAAGGACATATAATCAGAAACTATTAGAGGAAGAACAAGATCGGCTTTCCTAAAACTACGAGAGTTAAAGAGAAAATTGCAGCCTCGAATCAGAATGTTACAAGATGCTCAAGGTTCTATGTTGAATGATGCTGAGAAGATCAAGAAAAGGTGGAAACAATATACAGAGTTTTTATATGATAAAGATCAAGTGGACCAACAGCCGTTTCAACCTGTACCTTATGATCTGAAACCATTTGTGATGAAAGAAGTTGTTGAAGCAAAATTTGAAAGCCTTATCAAAGAACTAAAAATAATACCCAAAAATAACCCCCCCCCTAACTTCTAATCCCTCAAAAGCTTCCCTAACTATTGAAACAAACAAAATTGTAAAGTTCTCAATGTGTATTAAATCTTTTTGTTGGAGCCTGCAGAGGTAGGGCTGGAATCGAAAATCCAACCCCCTCCAGGCGGCAAATTCCCTTTTATTCAACTGAAAGGTTTCCCAAATTTTTAAAACTCCATAAAGCCCAACCAGAAAGGGCACTTATCTGTGTATCGTCCAAATCCTGCAGTTGCTCAAATGATGTTCGCACGACGTGCACGTTTTGGGATAGAGCCTGTGTCAAGTGCTGTAGAAATTCAATCTTGTTCCGGCAACCGTTATAACAAAAACGCCATCATTGCGGCCAGGATTCCTCACAGGATTTAATACACATTGAGAACTTTACAATTTTGTTTGTTTCAATAGCTAGGGAAGCTTTTGAGGGATTAGAAGTTAGGGGGGGGGGGGGTTATTTTTGGGTATAATTTTGTCCTCTTATATAGGGCCTTTTTTCATAATAATTATCAAAGAACTAAGCATCAGGCACCGATAGAATTCCCATTGATGTATTACAGCAATCGAATGTGACTGTTGCCATACTTAACAAGGCTCTGCCAGGAATTTTGGAAGACAACATTATGGCTGACTGACTGGAAAAGATCTTTGTTTATATCAATACTGAAGAAAGGTGATCTGACTAACTGTGGAAATTATCGCACAATCACTCTGATCCCACATGCCAACAAGATTCTACTCAAGATTATTCAGTGGAGACTACAGCCATACAAGAACTGCCTGAAGTGTAAGCAGAGTTCAGGAAAGGGTGAGGAACAAGAGACATCATCGCAGATGTGAGATGGATCCTTGAAAAGACAGAAGAAAACTGAAAGGATATCTATATATGTTTTATTGACTACAGCAAGGTCTTTGACTGTGTAAACTATGAGAATCTCTGGGTCACATTAAGAAGCATGGTTATACCAGAACAGCTGGTCGTTCTCTTGCGCAATCTGTACATTGATGAAGAAGCAACAGTTGAAATGGAACAAGGGGAAGCAGAATGGTTTAAAATCAGCAAGATGTACAAAAAGGCTGCATAATTTCCCCTACCTGTTTAATTTATATGCAGAACAAATCATCAGAGAAGCAGGACTGTATGAAGACAATTGAGATGTGAAGACTGGTGGAAGACTCATCAGCAACCTTCACTATGCTGATGATACCACATTACTGGCTGAAAGCGAAGATGATCTGAAACATTTGCTTCTCAAGATCAGGGAACATTGTCTTAAAATGGGCCTGGCTGCCTAGGATGACAGACATCTATGGGCAGCAGGCTATGTGCTTCGACACACGTGGTCTGCCGCCCTCCCCCCATGTGCTGAACTGCACAGCCCCCCCCCCATGTTGAGCCATAATGGCATCCCCCACTGCCGCTGATTCTGGCATTAGGGGGGTTATTTAGGCTCACTGAAAGTGGCGGACACATGACCTCCTGCTTCTGAGCCCATGAAATTGTGTTGGACGGGGATCAGAAGTGGCTGGTGAGCTGCCCCCTGATCCTGCATCTGGAATCTGCAGTGGCATGGCTCAGCATGGGGAGGTGGGAGGGTGGTATGGCTGGGGGCTTCTGCCTAGGGTGGCAGGCCCTGAATATAAAGACAAAGATCTTAAAAACTGGCAAAATCAAGAGGTTCATTCTTGATGGAGACAAAATTGAAATAGGGGACAACTTTAAGCTACTTGGATCAATAATCAATAAAGAAATGACAGACGCATTGCTCTTGGCAGAATGGCTATGAAAGACCTAGACAAGATCCTCAAGAGCAGAGATGTCTCTCTCCATACAAAGATTCGACTCATTTCAATAGCATCATATGGATGTGAAAGCTGGACAGTGAAAAAGACAGATAGGAAGAAAATTGATGCCTTTGAATTATGCTGCTGGCGGCGAATACTGTGTATACCATGGACTGCCCGAAGAACAAACCAGTCGGTACTAGAGGAGATCAAACCTAAGCTTTCTTTAGAAGCTCAGATGACAAGACTTCGACTTTCATACTTTGGACACATCGTGCGAAGAGAGAGATCATTAGAGAAAGACATCATGCTTGGCAAGGTAGAAGGTCAACGCAAAAGAGGAAGACCAGCAATGAGATGGATCGATACAATAACAGCAGCTACGGTACCAGTCTGTCAACAATGAGCCTCCGACTGAAGAGCGAACGCGGTTCAGGGCAGCGCTTAAGAAGAACTCGGGAAACGCACAAGTGTAGACGCGCAGCTGCACCTTTGGGCAGGAGCCTTCGCGGGCCCGGGGGGGGGCGGGGGAGGGGGCGGCGGTGGCTCCTCCCCCCGCGCTGTCTCCTCCCCCGGCCGTGCAGGGAGCGGCGGATCTGCGGCGATGCTTCGCGGCGGCCGGAGCCGGTGATGGGGTCGGATCATGGCCAGCGGGAGCGGCGCAAGCGGCGCCGCCGACCCCTCGGAGCTGTCCCTGGACGAGGTGCTGAAGTGCTACGAGCAGCCCATCAACGAGGAGCAGGCGTGGGCCGTGAGCTACCAGTGCTGCCGGGGGCTGGGGCAGAGCCGGGAGCCGCCGGGCCGCATCCGAGAGCCCGACTCCCTGCTGCTGCAGCGCGACGGCACCGTGCGGGTGCGCGACCAGAGCCGCCGTGAGTGCGGGGCCGGGGATCCAAGGAGAGAGGGGATGTAGGGGAGGGGATACAGCACAGGAGGGAGAGCTGGGGGGGGATGCAGGACAGGGGGGAGAGCTGGGGGGGGAGGGGATGCAGGACAGGTGGGAGAGGTGGGGGGGAGAGGGGGGGATACAGGACAGGGGGGAGAGCTGGGGGGGGAGGGGATGCAGGACAGGGGGGAGAGGTGGGAGGGGGAGGGGATACAGCACAGGAGGGAGAGCTGGGGGGGGGATCCAGAACAGGGGGAAAGGAGGGAGGGGGAGGGGATACAGCACAGGAGGGAGAGCTGGGGGGGGGGATACAGCACAGGAGGAGAGCTGGGGGGGAGGCGATGCAGGACAGGGGGAGAGCTGGGGGGGGAGGCGATGCAGGACAGGAGGGAGAGGTGGGGAGGGGAGGGGATACAGGACAGGAGATGAGGTGGGGGTACAGGTGGAGGGGATACAGGATAGTAGGAAGAGGGGGAGGGGTGCAGGGGAGGGGATACAAGACAGGAGGGAGAGGTGGGGAGGGGGATTCAGGGGGAGGACATCCAAGGAAAGGGGAGAATATGGTGCCAGGGGTGAAAGGGGCAGAGATCCAGACAGACAGGGAGAGCTGAGACCATGGAGATGCTGGAGGAGGAAAAACAGGACTGGAAGGAGAGGGGTGTGTATGTGGGGGGGGGGGGGGAGGGAGGGAATGTCAGGGGGAGGAGATCCAATAGGAGAGGGGTAGCAGGGACCATAGGGGTGCTGGAGGAGGGCACACAAGACAGGAGGAAGAGTACAAGGCCAGGGTACAGGGAGAAGAGATCCAGGGGAGGAGAAGAAAGGGGAGTGGGGAGAAAGAGGGGAGGAGGTCCAGGGAGGGATGGAGTGAAGAGCTGTTGGAGGAGGAACAGTGCTGGTCCCAGACTTGGTTTGAGGAGTTGGCACTCTAGACTGATCTTAAATCTTACACTCCTCTTGGCTGTCAAAACCTATTCTTTAGTTTGAATACGCTGCTCTTTGCTGTCTTCCAAAAGCTGCTGCCCTAGGCAACTGCCTAGTTTGCCTAATGGTTGGCCTGGCCCTGGGGAGGAGCTCTGGAGCTAGTGTGGTTTCCCAGGGAGGTGGGACTGTAGGGCCTAGAGGGTGGATGAGACCCAGCATGAGTACGGGGCCTTGGGGAGTGGGGGGGAAGACCAGGATGACTACTGGGCATGTGAGAGGTGGAAGTATGGGGTCTACGGGTAGAGGGATGGTGGGGCCCAGAGAAGGCAGATTTCTAAGATGACTGCAGGCCTTGGGAGGGAGTAGCAGGAGGCCCAGTGTGAGTGTAGGGTCCGGGGGAAGAAGAGGCCCAGGATGAGTGTGGGGCTTTGGGAGGTAATGGAAAGAGTGTGGGGTCAGAGGAGGGAGTGTGGGTCTGGGCTGAATGGAGGGCCTCAGGATGTAGGAGGCCTGGAGTGAGTACAGGTACTGGTGGAGTTGGGTCAGGAATCACGGAATGAAGGGGGCTGGGGGAGAGGCAGAGTCTGGCCTGCAGGAGCTGGTATAGGAAGGGCAGCTGTGGCCTCTTTCTAGGCCTAAGACCTTTTGCCTTTCCCCAGGCTCAGTCTTGAGTAGAGGAGGAACCGAAGCAGACCCCAGACCCTGCTGTCTTGGGAGCCTCAGGGCAGTCCTGCCCTTGGTTTTTTCTTTCCATGTTTTTTGTATTTATAAATAGGAACCCAGAAGTTTACAGCTCAGGTTTACACCTGCATGAGGAACATCGATTCCAATTTTCTGTACTATAATCAGATTTAGATGGAATTTCTGCCCCAGTTTAGAGCAGCGATGCAGGGGCAAGCCCCCTTCCCTCCCTCCTTCCCTTCCTTTCTCCTTCCCTCCCTCCCTCACACTCTCCCTCCCTCCTTCCCAGCCTTTCTACTTCCCTACCTATCTCCCTTCCTCCCTCTCTCCCTCCCTCCTTCCCTCCCTCCCTCCCTCTCTCCTTCCCTCCCTATCTCCCTCCCTCCCTTCCTCTCTCCTTCCCTCCCTCTCCCCCTCCTTCCCCTCCTTCCTCTCCTCCCTCCCTCCCTTCCTCTCTACTCCCTCCCTCTCTCCTTCCCCTCTCCTATCCCTCCCTTCCCTCTCTCCCTCCTTCCTCTCCCTCCCTCCTCTCTCCCTCCTTATCCTTTTCCCTCCCTCCCTCTCTCCCTCTTCCCTCCTCCCCTCCATCTCCCCCTTCCTCCCACCCTCCCTCCTCGTCACTCCCTCATTCCTTCCTTTCCCTCTCCTCTTCTTCCCTCCCTCCCTCTCTTCCTTCCTCCCTCCTTCCCTATTTCTTCCTCTCCCTCCCTCTCTCCTTTCCTCCCTCCTTTTCTCACTCTCTCCCTCCCTACCTCCTTGTCTCCCTCCCTCCTTACCTCCCCCCTTACCTCCCCCCTCCCTCTCTCCTTCCCTCTCTCTCCCCTCCCTCCATCCTTCCCTCCCTTTTCCCTCTCCCTGCCTCCTCCTTCCCTCCCCCCCCTCCCTATCTACCTCCCTCCTTCCCTCCCTCCCCCCTCTCCTCTCCTTCCCTCCTTGTCTCCCTCCTTCACACTCCATCTCTCCCTTCTTCTTCCTTCCCTCCCTCCTTCCCTCCCTCCCTCTCCCTTCACCCTCCCTTTCTCCGTCTCCCTCCGTTCCTCCCTCCCTCCTCTCCCTCCCTCCCTCTATAACTCCCTCCTTCCCTCTATATCTCCCTCCTTCCCTCCTTCCTTCCTTCCCTCTCTCCCCTCTCCTCTCTCTCTCCCTCCCTTCTTCCTTCCCTCCCTCTCTCTCTCCCTTCCTCCCTCCTTCCCTCTCTCCTTCCCTTACTCTCTCCCTCCCTCCCTCCCTCCCTCCTTCCCTCTCACTCCCTCCCTCCCTCTCTCGCCTTCCTTCCCTTTCTCTCCCTTCCTCCTTCCCTTCCCTCTCTCTCTCTCTCCCCTCCTCCCTCCCTCCTTCCCTCTCTCCCTCCTTCCCTGTCTCCATCCCTCCATCTCTCTCTCTCCTCCTTCCTCCCTCTCTCCCCCTCCTTCCCTTCTTACTTCCTCCCTCCTTCCCTTCCTCCTTCCCTTCCTCCTTCCTTCCCCTCTCCCTCCTCCCTCCCTCCCTCGCTCCTCCTTCCCTCCCTCGCTCCCTCCTTCCTTTCTCCTTCGCTCCTCCCTCCTTCCCTTCCTCTCTCCCTGCCTCCTTCCCTCCCTCCTTCTTTCCCTCCCTCCCTCCCTCCTTCCCTCTCCCTCCCTCCCTCCCTTCTTCCTTCCCTCCCTCTCTCCATTCCTCCCTTCCCTCCCTCTCCCCTTCCCTCTCTCCCTTCCTCCATCCCTCCCTCTTCACTGGAAAAGCTGACTGAGGGGGTGGTTGTGCTGTTTCCCGCTTCTGATGCATTGTAGGATAATTACTGATGAATTATAAGCAGGTCAAGCAATGTTTTGTTCTTTTCTATATATTATAGTTTGTTATAAAAAGGTTTCTGTTATACTGTGCTCAATGCAAAGTCATTTAGAGATGAATCCAGCGTGAGGCCCTATGGAGAGTACTGGGATGCTGTGCTATCTAGTCGTCTTTGTGTTTGCTGGGATGCTGCGCTATCTAGTCGCCTTTGTGTTTGTTGGGATGCTGCGTTATCTAGTCATCTTTGTGTTGCTGGGATGCTGTGCTATCTAGTCGTCTTTGTGTTGCTGGGATGCTGTGCTATCTAGTCGTCTTTGTGTTTGATGGGATGCTGCACTATCTAGTCGTCTTTGTGTTTGCTGGGATGCTGCGCTATCTAGTCGTCTTTGTGTTTGCTGGGATGCTGCGCTATCTAGTCGTCTTTGTGTTTGCTGGGATGCTGCGTTATCTAGTCGTCTTTGTGTTTGCTGGGATGCTGCGCTATCTAGTCGTCTTTGTGTTTGCTGGGATGCTGCGTTATCTAGTCGTCTTTGTGTTTGCTGGGATGCTGCGTTATCTAGTCGTCTTTGTGTTTGCTGGGATGCTGCGCTATCTAGTCGTCTTTGTGTTTGCTGGGATGCTGCGTTATCTAGTCGTCTTTGTGTTTGATGGGATGCTGCGCTATCTAGTCGTCTTTGTGTTTGCTGGGATGCTGCGCTATCTAGTCGTCTTTGTGTTGCTGGGATGCTGTGCTATCTAGTCGTCTTTGTGTTGCTGGGATGCTGTGCTATCTAGTTGTCTTTGTGTTTGCTGGGATGCTGTGCTATCTAGTCGTCTTTGTGTTTGCTGGGATGCTGCGCTATCTAGTCGTCTTTGTGTTTGCTGGGATGCTGCGCTATCTAGTCGTCTTTGTGTTTGATGGGATGCTGCGCTATCTAGTCATCTTTGTGTTTGCTGGGATGCTGTGCTATCTAGTCGTCTTTGTGTTTGCTGGGATGCTGCGCTATCTAGTCGTCTTTGTGTTTGCTGGGATGCTGCGCTATCTAGTCGTCTTTGTGTTTGCTGGGATGCTGTGCTATCTAGTCGCATTTCCACTGCAGCGAAGGGAAGTTTGTGTATTTCTAGAAGGAACCCTGTAGCTTACAATCCAATTGGATCGATTTGACTAAGGCTTTTAGTGTCAGTGGGGAAAAGTTTAGTAACTCAGGCCCTAAATATCACATGTCTTAAAAGCAGCCACACTATGGACTAAGGGCATTAGGGGTTCCCATAATGTTTTTCTCCAGTGTACACACACACAATAATAATGAAATAAACCCTTTGTCCCACTTCCTTCTCATTACGTCAGATATGCACCTCAGCTTCACCATCCTAAAACAAACCGGTGCCATGTGATGACCTTTGTTTATCAAATAACGAAAACAAGAACTGGTCTTTATTCCTCCTTCCAACCCTTAAAACCTATCCTACTTTTAAAATGTGTTAGTGCTCTATTAATGTCTGTTAGTATCTGATAGTATGGTGGAGTGATTATATATTTTTGCCTTATCAAATAACTAAACTATTGCATGGTTTATAAAATCAGTGATACGTGGTTCCCCCCCCCCCCCCATTGGCATGGTTTGTGTAAATAGCTTTATAATTCCCAGCTGCGGTGCAGCAACGATTGTATCTGGACCCAGTGACCTGTCAGGATCTTCAAGAGTGTGTTGCAGGCAGCTAAGGCTATAGAGGCTGGACGTGTTTGAGTCCGATGCGGGGATGCTGGTTGGGAAGGATGAAATGATGGGTCCGATGCGGGGATGCTGGTTGGGAAGGATGAAATGATGGGTCCGATGCAGGGATGCTGGTTGGGAAGGATGAAATGATGGGTCCGATGCGGGGATGCTGGTTGGGAAGGATGAAATGATGGGTCCGATGCAGGGATGCTGGTTGGGAAGGATGAAATGATGGGTCCGATGCGGGGATGCTGGTTGGGAAGGATAAAATGATGAGTCCGATGCGGGGATGCTGGTTGGGAAGGATGAAATGATGAGTCCGATGCGGGGATGCTGGTTGGGAAGGATGAAATGATGGGTCCGATGCGGGGATGCTGGTTGGGAAGGATGAAATGATGAGTCCGATGCGGGGATGCTGGTTGGGAAGGATGAAATGATGAGTCCGATGCGGGGATGCTGGTTGGGAAGGATGAAATGATGAGTCCGATGCGGGGATGCTGGTTGGGAAGGATGAAATGATGAGTCCGATGCGGGGATGCTGGTTGGGAAGGATGAAATGATGAGTCCGATGCGGGGATGCTGGTTGGGAAGGATGAAATGATGAGTCCGATGCGGGGATGATGGTTGGGAAGGATGAAATGATGAGTCCGATGCGGGGATGCTGGTTGGGAAGGATGAAATGATGAGTCCGATGCGGGGATGCTGGTTGGGAAGGATAAAATGATGAGTCCGATGCGGGGATGCTGGTTGGGAAGGATGAAATGATGAGTCCGATGCGGGGATGCTGGTTGGGAAGGATGAAATGATGAGTCCGATGCGGGGATGCTGGTTGGGAAGGATGAAATGATGAGTCCGATGCGGGGATGCTGGTTGGGAAGGATGAAATGATGGGTCCGATGCGGGGATGCTGGTTGGGAAGGATGAAATGATGAGTCCGATGCGGGGATGCTGGTTGGGAAGGATGAAATGATGAGTCCGATGCGGGGATGCTGGTTGGGAAGGATGAAATGATTCCGATGTGGGGATGCTGGTTGGGAAGGATGAAATGATGGGCTATGCTAAACTAGTCACATTTGCAAGTTATATGTTGTGAAGTTTTCATATGGCTGGCATTACAATTGCAGAATGGCTTGTAGGACACTGTCACTTTTTCTCATTGTGGTGCCGTCAGTCTTTCCGCTGTTTTCTCTTGTCTGTCCTTCTTCTAACCCTTCATCGGCTCTCTCTGTTTCTCTTCTCCTCTCCATTAGCATCTCGTTGTTTCTCGTCTCCCATTGCTCCATCTAGGACCCTATCTTCCCTTCTTGCTTGTCACCGCCCCCTTTCAGACCCTCTGTCCTTGTCTATCAGCCCAGCTGGACGTCTGTCTTGCTCACTGCTTCTTTGTCATAGTCAAGGATTCATTTCTCCTACTTGCCCAAAATCCTGCAGTGGCCGAGAAGGGTGCGGTACCACTGGGAGCTTAAGGCATGGCCACCTGGGTTTAGGCTTTTGTTACTAAGAGGCCCTTTTATGCAGTTCATGTGGGTTTCAGCCACAATAAATAACCACAAGATGTGGCCCGTGGTAACTGCTGGTGCACAGCTATCACAGTCAGCAAGGGTCAGTTTCCGCATTAACTGTGAATCATGCGATGGAGGGCAAAACGGGTGACTTAGAGGTGCAGGGTGTGCACGATTGGGGTATACACCACATGCTATTGGCACATCTTGCAGTTTGTACCGGTGCAATTACCTAAGCTAACTGCACCCATGGCAATAAGCCAGGTGTTAGCTATTGGGTAACATGGCACCGTAATTTTGCATGCTAGTGGCAAGGTGTAATAACACAGCTTATGTTAGTAAAAGGACCCCTAACAAGCTAGATGATTACAGTAGTTTATATTGAGGTTTCTCAAGACCCAGTTGAAGCAACTTCAACTGCTTCAGAAGACCCAAGTTCACCTACTTTCCTAGAGAACGTTTTGCATTCCATGGCACTGCTTTTAAAGCCAGGACACCGGCTTCCTGCGGCAAATGGATACAAATTCATTTCCTGTGTTCATTATGTGGAGGAGTAGCCTAGTGGTTAGGGAAACTACCTAGTACCCAGAAGATCAAAGGTTCAATTCCCACTGGCACTCCTTGTGACCTTCAGCCAGTCACTTTACCCTCCATTCCCTTGGAAGAAAAGGCCTGGCAATCTATTTCCAGTGAAACACTGCCAAGAAAACCCAGAGGCAGCTGCATTGCCAGGAGTCAATATATGATGGTTTGAAATAGTTCTGGGACTTGCTAATTCCTTATCTTATGGAATGTCCCCTTGGTCTTCGCCAGCAGAAACAGTGAAAAAGAGGTCAACAGTTATTCACATCACCTATCTAAAAGGTTGAGCCCCAAAAACAGCCACTATAGAACTAATATAAATATCACAAAGCAGGGAAGTTTGAAAAGCTTTTTTGTCAGATTACTTTAATATGATCACATAAAAGATATTTGCATGGTCATTTAACAACATTCCGTTTTATTCAGAATACAGTAGCCCACCTTTTAAAAGTGGAAATAAGGGGATATTATTACACCCATCCCAGACAGCACTATATTTCAGATGGCCCACAAAGAGAATTTTATACTAGAATGGGGGAAGGACTGCAATGTGTGGGGAGGGACGCGGAATTGACGGCAGGACCAGTGATGAACCTTGCCGGACAGGAAGAGAGAAGTTCTGGAACTGGGCAGAATGGCTGGGCTGGGAGGGAGGTAAACATAGAAACATGACGACAGAAAAAGACCACAAGGCCCATCTAGTCTGTCCTTCCATAACAACAACTACAACAGTCCACTTTTTACCTTTAGAGATCCTCTGTGTTGGTCCCATGCTTTTTTGAATTCAGTTACTGTCCTCATCTCCACCACCTCCACTGGGAGACTATTCCACGGATCCACTACTCTTTCCGTAAATAAATATTTCCGCATATCACTCCTGAATCTATCTCCCTTCACCCTCATCCCTTGTCCCCTCATAGCAGAACTTGCTTTCAATTGAAAGAGGCTCTCTCCCTGAACATTTATGCCACGGAGGTATTTAAACATCTCAATCATATCACCTCTATCCCGCCTTTCCTCTAAGGTGTACATATTAAGATCCTTAAGTCTGTCCTCATATGCTTTATAATGAAGCCCATTAATCATTTTAGTAGCAACCCTCTGCACCGACTCCATCCTGTTCACATCCTTTTGAAGGTGCGGTCTCCAGAATTGCACACCATACTCCAAATGAGGTTGCACCAAAGACTTATACAGAGGCATTATCACCTCCTTTTTTCTGCTAGCCATTCCTCTCCGTATGCACCCAAGCATCCTTCTAGCTTTTGCCGTCGCCTTTTCTACCTGTTTAGCTACTTTAAGATCATCAGACACAACCATGCCTGGGTCCCGCTCTCCTTTAGTGGACAAAAGTACTTCACCTCCTATACTGTATTGCTCCCTTGGATTGCTGCAGCCCAAATGCATGACCTTACATTTTTTAACATTAAATCCCAGCTGCCAAATTCTAGACCAGTGATGGCTAACCTTTTTGAGCCCGAGTGCCCAAACTGCCGCACAAAACCAAAGAATTTCCTCAAAGTGCCAGCACGTCAATTAAAGCCTCATTTGCATAAGGTGCCTCATTTGCATAAATATTTGCATAATGTTACCATACACTAACTTTTAGTAAACATGCCTCTTAATATGGATAAAGAAAAACTAAAAGGTTTCTACATTACTATAATCCAGTACCAACCGCCAGGCACATTAGGAACTACTACAAACGCTGCCCATTTAGAACCCATAGCAAACCCGCCGTATCCTAACAGCACTACCAGGACTCACAAAGCACCATACCCTAACTATCAAAAGGCAACACTGCAAATATTAAACCAATACATTTCAGAGAACAACAATACATGACCTACTGGGGAAAGAACAAGTGGCAATGTCAAATAGGAATTATATAAACAGAATACCTCAGCTCAGTTACACATGCAGAACAGACCATCACCAAACAAGGAATCACAATTTAGAAACAGGAAGACAATAATTAAACTGGGAACCCCAAAAGCCAAACTTGGAATATACAACAACACTGTAGAAATAAAACTATAAATTAATTTCCTCTTGTACTAAACAAAGCGCAAAAATTAATGATGCACATTTCCCAGAGCTGACATATTCCAGTTAATAAATTCAAAATAAAGAGATATTTTTCTACCTTTTGTGCATTTTTTTTCAGTTGCAATTGTTCCAGCCACTTTCTTCTGGTTTCTTCTTTCGTGTCTTCTGCTAACTCTCCATCTGCTGTCCATTTGTCCTTTCTTCTGTCTTCTTGGTTTTTTTTTTCCATTCTCTCTCTACATCTGCTTTAACATACTAATCTTTCTCCTTTTGGTCTTTCCTCATTCCTATTTCATCTACTCAAAATTTACCCCTCCATCCTCAATCCCCACTTATTCTCCCAATACCCGGCCAATTGTAGATTTTTTATCCCCCCCACACAAAATATTTTTCCCCTCTCCATTTTACTCTCCCAGCCCCATCCCATTCTAATCCTCCCCCAACACCAGCTCCCTTCTAGTTCCAGCCTCACCCAGCATCCATTCCCTTCTAGTCCCTGCATCAGCCCATTTCCAGTCCTAGCAGCCCCCCAACCCATTTCCAGTCCTAGAAACCCCCCAACCCAATACCAGTCCTAGCCCCCCTCATCAACCCACTTCCAGTCCTAACCCCCCATCACCCCATTTTCAGTTTAAGCCCCCCCCTATAACCCATTACCAGTCCTAACCCCCATCAGCCCACTTCCAGTCCTAACCCCCCCATCAGCCCACTTCCAGTCCTAACCCCCATCAACCCATTTCCAGTCAGCCCCCCATAGCCCATTGCCAGTCCTAACCCCCCCATCAGCCCACAGTCCATTACCAGTCCTAACCCCATCAGCCCACCTCAAGTCC
The DNA here is from genome assembly GCA_033557465.1 of Ichthyophis bannanicus. Lineage (NCBI taxonomy): Eukaryota > Metazoa > Chordata > Amphibia > Gymnophiona > Ichthyophiidae > Ichthyophis > Ichthyophis bannanicus. The sequence goes on along the minus strand of CM066034.1, from coordinate 31,667,613 downwards.
TAACCCCTCCCCATCAGCCCATTTCCTGTCCTAGCCCCCCCATAGTCCATTATCAGTCCTAACCCCCCATAGCCCATTACCAGACAGCCCCCATCAGCCAACAGCCCATTACCAGTCTTAACCCCCCCATAGCCCATTGCCAGGCCTAACCCCCCCATCAGCCCACAGCCCATTACCAGTCCTAACCCCATCAGCCCACCTCAAGTCCTAACCCCTCCCCATCAGCCCATTTCTTGTCCCAGCCCCCCCATAGCCCATTATCAGTCCTAAACCCCCCCATAGCCCATTACCAGTCCTAACCCCATCAGACCACCTCCAGTGTTAACCCCCATCAGCCCATTTCCAGTCCTAACCCCACCCAAAAGCCCACCTCAAGTCCTAACCCCTCCCCATCAGCCCATTTCCTGTCCTAGCCCCCCATAGCCCATTACCAGTCCTAACCCCACCCAACAGCCCACCTCAAGTCCTAACCCCTCCCCATCAGCCCATTTCCTGTCCTAGCCCCCCATAGCCCATTACCAGTCCTAGCCCCACCCAACAGCCCACCTTAAGTCCTAACCCCTCCCCATCAGCCCATTTCCTGTCCTAGCCCCCCATAGCCCATTACCAGTCCTAAGCCCCCATCAACCCACTTCCAGTCCTAATCCCATCAGCCCATATAGACTTAGCTCCCCCATAGCCCATAGCCCCCCCATAGCCCATCACCACTCCTAACCTACCCCAGCCCATCACCACTCCTAACCCCCCCATCAGCCCATTTCCTGTCCTAGCCCCCCATAGCCCAGTACCAGTCCTAGCCCCCCCCAACAGCCCACAGCCATTACCACTCCTAACCCCCCAACAGCCCACAGCCATTACCACTCCTAACCCCCCCCGCCCATCACCACTCCTAACCCCCCCAGCCCATCACCACTCCTAACCCCCCATCAGCCCATTTCCAGTCCTAGCCCCCCAAAGCCCATCACCAGTCCTAACCCCCCAACAGCCCACGGCCATTACCACTCCTAACCCCCCAGCCCATCACCAGTCCTAACCCCCCCCCAGCCATTACCACTCCTACCCCCCCAACAGCCCATTTCCTGTCCTCGCCCCCCCCAGCCCATCACCAGTCCTAACCCCCCCACAGCCCACAGCCATTACCACTCCTAACCCCCCCCCAGCGATATTTTTTTTACAAAGAAAGCTGTCGCTGCCGGGGCCGGGGCCGCCGCGGCAGAATCGAGTGTGCCGCGGGGCCCCCCTGCCCAGCAGAGCCTGCCCTCCGTCCCCGGTGTCACCTCACTCAGCGGCCTCCCGGCACACGCGCTGGCTTTCAGAGCGCGAGGGAAGTTTCACCCGCGCTGCTCTGTTAAGCCGCGGGGGCTGATGGGAACTTCCCATCAGCCCCCGCGGGCATAACAGAGCAGCGAGGAAGAAACTCCACTCGCGCTCTGAAAGCAGGCGCGTTTGACTAGAGGCAGCTGAGAGAACGTGATACCGGGGACGGAGGGCAGGCTCTGCTGGGCGGGGGGGCCCCGCGGCACACTCGATTCTGCCGCGGCGGCCCCGGCCCCGGCAGCGGCAGCTTTTTATTTTTATTTTTTTTAATGCCGCATATTTTGATTGCGGACCTTCCCGCGTGCCAGCTGCAAGGCCTTCGCGTGCCACAGCTGGCACGCGTGCCATAGGTTCGCCATCGCTGTTCTAGACCATTCTTCAAGCTTAGCTAGATCCCTCCTCGTGTTATCTACACCTTCTTGGGTGTCTACTCTATTGCAGATTTTGGTATCATCCGAAAAGAGGCAAACCTTACCCGACAGCCCTTCCGCTATATCACTAACAAAGATGTTAAAAAGAATCGGACCAAGGACAGATCCCTGGGGCACACCACTGGTAACATCCTTCTCCTCAGAGTGAGCTCCATTTACTTGTACTCTTTGTCACCTCCCACTCAACCAATTTCTAACCCAAGCAGTAACTTTAGGGTCCATCCCTAGGGTGCTCAGTTTGTTTATAAGTCGCCTGTGAGGAACAGTGTCAAAGGCTTTACTGAAATCTAAATACACCACATCTAGAGCTCTCCCTCGGTCCAACTCCCTGGTCACCCAGTCAAAGAAATCAATCAGATTTGTCTGCAAAGCAGACAAGCAGAGGTTAAGTTGCTAGGAGGCAGAGGAGGACGAGGAGAAAAGATTGGGGATCAAGTTGGTCCAGTTAGGACTAAGCACTAAGCCAGGGGACTGAGCACAGGGAAGGAGAGAGAAGGGGAGGGTTGGGAAGTGGATGAGAGATGGGAGGAATGGAGAGAGACCGATGAGGAGGACACGCTCTACCGAACTAGTGTTTGAGAGGAACTACAATTCACCTGACATACAATAAAACAACTTTCATCCCTCTCTCAGCCCTTTTCCCCCTCCCTCGCCTCACACAAAACAGTATCATATTTACAAATAGCAATAACCCAGGTATAGCCAACACCAAGAAATCCCCACTGCAATTTTTCAGCACAAAATGTGGCCTGTCCTAACAGTCCTCTCTTGCTCAAAAATTATGATATAGTCAAAGTCTTGCTAAATATCCAGGCCTTAGCCCTTTTCTGATGTGCAGGTAATTCCTCTCCAACCATAGTTTTACTGGAATAGATTTACAGAATTTGGGCTTGGCAGATGAAGGATTCATCATAGATGGACTTCGTCTGAAAGGCACAGCAACTCCTGATGCAAAGACCAAGGGATCATTTTATTCATAATTCAGTAGTGCAGTGAACATATCACCTTTTAAAATCGGAAATGGGATTATCCAAAATCCCCCATCCCCGACATAGTGGCACATTTCAGATGGCCCACAAAGACAATTTTATACCGTCCTGTTTCAGGGGATATATACCTGGTATCCAAGCCACCACAGTCCAAATCAATGCTTCATCCAGCTAGTACAGCAAAGTCCCATTGAAGAGATTCCAATATCATCCGCCACCCTGGTGCTCCCCTGATGTACTGATTTCCCTAGGACATTGGCTGTATACCAGGCATTTCCGGCTCCTCATTCAAGGCAATACAGATGCAATACTGCACTGCACCTGCAGATCTTATGTGGTTCTGATGGGACATACCCGCACTGTGCGGTTCCGATGGGACATACCCGCACTGTGCGGTTCCGATAGAATATACCCACACTGTGCAGTTCTGATGGGACATAACCGCATTGTGCGGTTCCGATGGGACATGCCGGCACTGTGCGGTTCCGATGGGACATGCCCGCATTGTGCGGTTCCGATGGGACATGCCGGCACCGTGCGGTTCCGATGGGACATGCCCGCACCGTGCGGTTCCGATGGGACATGCCCGCACCGTGCGGTTCCGATGGGACATGCCCGCACCGTGCGGTTCCGATGGGACATGCCCGCACCGTGCGGTTCCGATGGGACATGCCCGCACCGTGCGGTTCCGATGGGACATAACCGCATTGTGCGGTTCCGATGGGACATAACCGCATTGTGCGGTTCCGATGGGACATAACCGCATTGTGCAGTTCCGATGGGACATACCCGCACTGTGCGATTCTGATGGGACATAACCGCATTGTGCAGTTCCGATGGGACATGTCTGCTTGTGCGGTTCCAATGGGACATACCTGCATTGTGCAGTTCCGATGGGACATACCTGCATTGTGCAGGTCCGTTGAGACATGTCTGCTTGTGCGGTTCCGATGGGACATGACCGCACTGTGCAGGCTGGATGGGAAGAAAAGGTCCAGCGGAATGAAGATTTCTTCTGCCAACAAGGAGAGGAGAGAGAAATGCAGGAAGACTAGACTTGAAGAGAGGAATGGGCAGATTGGGGGTGGGAGGGAAGTGAGAGTGAGACTGAGCTCAGTGGGACTGAGCTGGCAGGAAAGTAGAAGTGAGGACCAAGTAGGTGGGTTGGAGAGAGAAAAGACTGAAGCGAGGGAAGAGAAGGGAGCAGGGTGGGGAGGAGAGACAAGCTCGGTGGGCATGGTCTGGGCAAATTCTTGACTTAATGCTGTCCTGTAATAACTTTACACATTACAGAGTTCTGATAATGAGGGATGAATGATCACTGAGGGCAGAGACTGCAGTCAATAGCAGAGTCTAGCTCTTCTTTATCAATTCAGATACTAATTTGCAGATGAAGACAGCTCAGGTGTTGGTAGTATTTCAGAAGAACAGGTGCCTTGGTGAAAAACAACATATCACACATTTTTCTCAAGCCTGTTTTCTTTTATGATATTTGTAACCAGGGCCGGCCCAACCATTAGGCAAGACTAGTGAGTTGCATGGTGCAGCAACCTCTGAGGGGGGGGGGGGGGTAAAGAGCAGCAGCGTCAGTGTAACACTAGATCCCAACAGTCTGACACACTCCAAGAGCCCTCAGCACATTCCTTTACCTGCAGGGAGAGCGGCCGTACACATCCATACCAAGCAAAACTTAAGACAGACAAGCAGGACGTCCATTAAGGCATTTTGAAGGGGTTGTTGTGGGAAGGGTAATGTTGGGATGTTCATGATACTTGAGTGTATTTATCAAAATCTCAGGAGGGAGCTTAAGGCACCCAGTACCCTTGCACCAGCCCTGTCTTTAACGTTTCTCTTTGCTGTAGTAACGATAAACTAGCCGGACCTGCTCAGTCCACAGACCATTAACCCAATTGGATCCTTCAGTCTGGATAGTCTGAGTTTGGTTCGGTAGAGAAGGGTCCTTCTCTATGGCCAGTGTGTTAACTGCACAAAAGGCAATATGGAAAATACTTCAAGAACCGTAAACATGTAACAAGTACCTGATGCTAGCAAGGAATAAAGCTACTTCCAAGGACCAGTGGCCCCCAGGGCATTCATTCAACTTGCCAATAGTTTTACACCTAAACTATCGGACATTTTTATTAAAGGTTAATATGTGCTAATTAACTTTAGCATGCATTAAGGGCCACCACAGCCCAGTTAACATTCATTAACCTTTAATAAACATGCCCCGAGGTGTGGCTTTTGGGGTTTTATGATGATAATTTAGGGATTGAAGGACAGTGCGCAGTGCCTTGAAACTGATCAGTCTGGCTCCTAGCAGAGACTCCTGGAATGTGGGAGTCAGGAAGAGGAGTGGAAGGCTGCTTCCTAGAAATCTTGTTGAATTATTTTATGAAAATAAAGATTGGAGCTGTGGTCCTATGATTGATAATATGCACGGTTCTACCTTTACATTCCTTTAGTTTATCTCTGGGCTTTTCCATTGTCGAAGAGGAGGGCCAGAGCACGGACTTGTTAGAGCAGCCTATGTTACACAGCAGAGACCCACAGCAGACTGGATAGCCTGACAGGCTGCTGAGGTTTTACTGGAGCTGGTGATATCTTGCATCACTGAGGAACTGAAGCTGACAGACATGAAACTTATCCAGACCAAAAGAGTTTTAGCCACTGTAATCTCTCAGGCTGATATTCAGTACAGGGCAGTCAGCAATTTCTTTCAAATGTTGCCGCTGCAGGTAAAAAGAATCCAGATATTCCGAGCTGGTATCCGGAAAGTGAGCAGCACTGAATATCCAGATTCCACGCTGGCCACCCAGCGATTTACAGCCCGCTATCCCGATAGCCATCTGCGTAGCAACCTTTTGCAGTTCTAAGTTATGTGCACGGCTTTCCAGATACAGTCGTGGCACTAGAAATCACTGCTCTCTATAAAAGCTTCTGCTCCATCTTGAGAGTGTCCCCCGACCATTCTGGCCCAATCCGGATAGTGCCGAGGCATCTGCGGTGATATTTACTGGTGCTAGTCAGATTGTGCTATTGAAATGTCACAGTCAGGTGCTGCTCACCACATAAGCCCCACGGAATATCGGACCCTGTGTTACTAAGCTGCAGGTTGTTATATAGTCAGACTTACTGAAGACACAGCCGTGTCTGTGCTTACATAATGGGAAACCTGTCCCAGATAAAGCAAAATGCGTTTGTGCAATGGAGGTTACCATGTCTCTATTTATTCTTTCCAACCCAACAGAAGTTGGAAAGAAAAGGGGTTGAAAATATCTGTCTCTCTCAGGGCAAAACAGCTTGCCAAAAATGTACAGGAATGGGATGAAATTTGGAGAGGATAAAACTGGTGAAGAAGAGACACATTGAGTTAAAAAATAGGCCAGATCAGATTGGGGGTTCCAAAAATATATATAAGACCCCCCCCCCCAAAAAAAAATGGACCAATGCGTTTCATGGGAGAAGCAATTCCAGGTTCTACAGCATAGAAACGTACATACCGGAACAATCAGGGGATTCCTCTCCTGTCCTCTACTGTCCCCACCACCCAAAACTACCCCTGCGACTGATCTTACCCCTCTTCCCCCCCCCTCCATTCGTGTGAACTAAAATATACAAAACAAAGAAGTGATTATCTTAGATATTGTTTAATTATTTATTTTATGTGTCCATAATTTTATCTGTTTGTAAACCGCCATTATGTCATTCTAATTTGCTTGAATAGCTGTATAGCAAATGTCCATGAATACATAAGTTCCCCACCTCCCAAAACTATACCCCTGCAATTTGCTCCTCACCCCCAAGTTGCCCATCCTCCTCAAAGCTTCTCCTGCAACTTCCTCGTCCCCTAAACTGCCTCTGCTTCCTGCAACTTCCTCGTCCCCTAAACTGCTTCTGCTTCCTGCAACTTCCTCGTCCCCTAAACTGCCTCTGCTTCCTGCAACTTCCTCGTCCCCTAAACTGCTTCTGCTTCCTGCAACTTCCTCGTCCCCTAAACTGCCTCTGCTTCCTGCAACTTCCTCGTCCCCTAAACTGCCTCTGCTTCCTGCAACTTCCTCTTCACTTCCTTCACCTGCCAAAACCCCCAAACTGCCTCACTCTGAAAACTACTCCCACAACTATCCTCATTCCCAAATTGCCCCCCAAACTCCAAAACTATGTCCTGCAACTGCTCCCACCCCAAAACCTCCTCCTGCAACTGGTCCACCACTTTCCAAACTGCCCCATCTCCAAAAATTACCCCACCAATTGCCTCACTAACTCCCAACTGCCCTACCTTCAAAACTACCCTTCTACAACTGTTCCACCATCCCTACAACTGCCCACACCCAAAATTACCCATCTACACCTGTCCCATTGTCTCTTGCTGCCCCATCTAGCCACCTCTACCACCCGTAACTAATGTATATCTTTTTATTTTGAAGATAAAAACTGCTCTGCTATGCGCATAGTCCTAAAGGCAGGATATCAAATGCTAAGTAAACTAAACTTAACTATTCCCACCTCCCTCAGCTCCATCTATCCTTCAACCTCCACCTACCCCACCCCTCCACTCCTGAGCTACTCCTCCACCAACCCTACTCCCCATAAATTAAGCCCCCACAACTACTCCCACCCCTCCAAAGCTAAGCCCCGATTCTCATGAACAAAGCTGCCCCCTCCTCTCTCTCTTCTCTAAGTCAAAGGTCCATAGACAGCACAGCCACACACACACACACACACTCGCAGAAGAGACTGGAAAGAATTCCATCAGGCATACTGCACATACTTTCCCCACTTGTTCTGTGTCTTCCCTGCACCCAACCCCATATTCAAACAGACTTTGCTCCCGGTATAAATGTGTTTCTTCCTCATTCCAGCTGCACCAGTTCAATTGGAGCTCCAGAATTACAGTCAGTTAAACCTGACTGGAAGTAATTTGCAAGATAAAACATCAGTAGCTGGCATTTGACTAGCAGCTTCTTTTTTGGAAACTGGATTATTCATACAGGACTGAACACTGGAGCCCCAGCATTCACCCCACATGGGCTGCTTTTCCCATCTTCCCTCCTGGATGAGGAAATCATTGCATACGGGATATATCTCATTCCTGATCTCCCCCTGCTTCTGCCTCCTTTTCCATTACCACCACCCCCCTCCAGGACCTACAGCAGCAGCAACGCCCTTAAAGCACTAATGGCCCCTGGTACTGCGGCGCTGGTAATGCTTTTACCCTCCAATTACACTTCCTTTTGCATAGAGGCAACTGCTTCGGTCCCCATGCAAATACGAAGTTTACACTGGAGGGGGCGATAGCACAAACAGCACCCCAGCGCTGGAGGTTTCATTAAACACTCTGGTGCTGTTCAAAGGCATTGCTGCCGCTGCAGGAGCCAGAGACAGGAATGGGCCGCCCTAGGTGACTGCCTAAGAACATAAGATATGCCAGACTGGGTCAGAGCAAGGTCCATCAAGCCCAGTATCCTGTTTCCAACAGTGGCCAATCCAGGTCATAAGTACCTGGCAGGTTCCCAAAAGACACAGGTTCCACAATGCTTGTATTGGGACAAGCAGAGGATTTCCTGGGTCCCCTTTAATAATTGTTTGTAGACCTTTCCTCCAGGAACTTGTCCAAACCTTTTTTAAACCCAGCTACGCTAACAGCTTTTACTACATCCTCCGGTAACAAATTCCAGAGTTTGATTACACGTTGAGTGAAAACATATTTTCTCTTATTAGTCTTAAATAGGTTACACTGTAGCTTCATTGCATGCCCCCAAGTCTTTCTACTTTTTGATGGCGTAAACAATTGATCTCAGTTTACCCGTTCCACTCCATTCATTAATTTATAGACCTCTATCATATCTCCCCTCAGCCGTCTCTTTTCCAGGTTGAAGAGCCCTAATCTTTTTAGCCTCTCGTCATAGAGGTATCCGTCCATCCCCTTTACCATTTTGGTGGCTCTTCTCTGTACATTTTCTAATAACACTATATCCTTTTAAAGATACTGCGACCAGAATTGCACACAATATTCAAGGTGCGGTCTCACCATGGAACGATATAGAGGCATTATAATATCTTTTGTTTTATTTTCCATTCCTTTCCTTATCATACCTAGCATTCTATTTGCTCTCTTGGCCGCCGCTGCACACTGGGCTGAGGGTTTTAACATGTTATCCACAATGACGCCTAGATCCTTTTCCTGGGTGGTAGTTTCTAATGTGGAACCTTGCATCGTGTAACCATAGTGTGGGTTGTTCTTCCCTAGGTGCATAACTTTGCACTTGTCCACATTAAATTTCATCTGCCATTTGGACATTCAGTCTTCCAATTTGCCTATTTCATCTAATGGTAGTGCTGGCCCTGTTGCATAATTTGTCTTAGATTTCCTAGTGTAAGGTTACCAAATGTCCCCAGTTTTCAGGGACTGCCCGTGATTTTGAGGGAGTGTCCCAGATCCTATGGATTATAACCACCTCCTGTCCCCAATTTCAATGGGAACACAGAGGGCATTGCTTCTCCTGCCTACCCTTCTAGTGGGGGTCTTCTTAATCCTGATAGGAGGAGATGTAAAATTAACTTCTTTTCTGAAAACAGAGAAGACCTTAGAAATATGTGGAATATTTATCTATATGTATAAGGAGAGTTCAAGTATATATGCATATATGTGCACTTATAATTCGAGAAGGGCTGCTATTGTCTTCTGAACTTTTATAATTACTGAATGCTACATAGATGGTCATTTCAAAATATATGGGGAAAAGATGCCTGAAGAGGAGGACCCCTGCCTCACCCAACTAGCTGAGCCCTGCCCAGGTGTCTCAGATTTGTGCCTGCTTTGTGCTGGTGTTATTTGCACAATAATGAGCTGTTTTGCATGTATTTAGATCTCATTATTACGCAACACTTGTTGGGATAAAATAACATGTGTTACAGTAATATAATATATGATTTTTATTTTATTTATTTTATTTAACAGTATTCCTATACCGCCTTCTCCTTCAATCAAGGCGGTCTCACAGCAAACAATCATAAAAGTGTTCATGTGTTCTCATGCAGTGATGCGTGTTGTGTGTTTGAGGTGGTGTGCATTTGATTTAATTTGATCTTTCTACAATGTGCGCTATTATACATTTTGAGCTATTATACATTCTATATACAAGCTTGTTCTAGCTTGATTAGTACGTCATGTGATGTGTCCATAGTGTTCAATGAATAGAGTTGTTTTCAGCTGTTTGCGAAAGTCTTTGAAGTCTGTCGTTAGTCTCAGCTCGTCTGGGAGGGTGTTCCAGATTGTTGGTGCAGCCAGCGAGAGTGCTCATTCCACGGTGTCCTTGCGAGTCTTGGTGAAGTCTTTTGGGATGTTTACTCGGTTGGAGGTGCCTCTTCTCCTTGGTCGTGTGCTTGTGTCAGGTTTTATGAGTGTGTGTAGGCTGATGGCTGAGGAGTGTTGTTTGATCTTGAATATGTTTATGATTGTTTTGTATTTGATGTGTGAGCTGATTGGGAGCCAGTGTAGCTCTTTCAGTATGGGTGTGATGTGTTCTTGTCTTCTTGTGCCAGCTATTATGCGGGCCGCTGTGTTTTGTACCAATTGCAGCGGTTTGAGGGTATGTTTTGTTAGACCCAGGTAGATTGGATTGCAGAAGTCTAGTAGTGGGGTTATTAGTGCCTGGCAGACTGTGCGGAAGTGCTCAGGGGCGAGGAGGGGCTTCAGTCGTCTGATGAGTCTCATTCTGTGGTATGCGCTTTTGGTGGTTCTGCTTATGTGTTATTGGAGGTTCAGATCCTTGTCCAGGGTCACTCCGAGGTATTTGACTTCCGATTTTATAGATATGGTTGTGTCTTTTATCTTGATGTCAGGTGGGGGAACAAAGTCCAAGTTTCGAGTGATTATTAGTGCCTCGGTCTTGTTATAGTTTATAGAGAGGTTGTTGTTTTGAAACCAGCTTGTCATTTGTATAAGACAGTTTGTTATTTTGGAGTAGTCCAGGTTGTCAACTGATATAGGTGTGTATATCATGATGTCATCTGCGTAGATTGTATATTGTATGTTGTGCTCTTTCATGATGTCACATACTGGCTGGATGTAGATGTTGAATAGGAGTGATGATAAGGCCGATCCTTGTGGTACTCCTTGAAGTACTTTTATGGGACGGGAGGTGTTGTGGCCTACCTTGACCTGTATCTGTCTGTCAGTGAGGTATGAGTGGAACCATTGCAGGGTGGGATCATGTAACCCGATGTTCTGTAGTCTGTTCAGTAGAGTTTTGTGATCCATTGTGTCAAATGCTGTTGAGATGTCTATGAAGATCATTATGATTCCTTTCTTGGTGTTGTCTATGAGGCGGAGAATGCTGTCAAAGAGGTATAGCAGAAGTGTTTCCACCCCATGGTTGGGGCGAAAACCGTGTTGGTTGTTGTCCAGTGGAGCGTGGTTGTCGATGTGCTCTTGTAGTTGGTGCTGTACTGTTTTTTCGATTATTTTTGCCAGTAGGGGTATGCTGTGCATTAAGGGGCAAACATTGTGTGCTATTCCCTTAGCACACATCAGTAATTACCCCCCCCCCCCAAGAGGTTAAGCCGTGCATTGCCTTGGCATCAGCTTAATGTGTATGTGTGAGTCACAGCACATCTCTTAGGGGTCTGTTTACTAAACCGGGCTAACGGTTAACCTGGGCTATCTGCAACTAGGTCCCATTGAATAATATGGGACATAGTGGCAGATAGCCCGGGTTAACCGTTAGCCCGGTACTATACACACCTACACTAAGGGGTCTGTTTACTAAACCGGGCTAACGGTTAACCTGGGCTATCTGCAACTAGGTCCCATTGAATAATATGGGACATAGTGGCAGATAGCCCGGGTTAACCGTTAGCCCGGTTTAGTAAACAGACCCCTTAGTGTAGGTGTGTATAGTACGATAACTGACTGGAGTAAGAGCGCCCTCTGCTGATTAACTGAAATCTGCATAATTCCACTGCCTGCCCACATTAGCTGTGCCTAGTTGTGTCATTTCCCTGCTATGTACTGTCAGCATCAGCACCTCAAGAACAATTTAGAGATAGGAAAGTGGGATTCTAAACGATCAGATGCTCCCTCCAAAGCACATCTGCAGCCAGTCTGGGAGCAGAACAGAATAGATGAATGTCCATACTAGTTCAGACTTAAGGTCCATCAAGCCCAGTATCATGTTTCCAGCAGTGGCCAATCCAGCTCACAAGGACCTGGCAGGATTCCAAAATGTAGCCAGATCCCTGCTGCTTATCCCAGGAATAAGCAGTGGATTTCCCCAGATTCACCTTAATAATACTCTATTGACTTTTCCTCCAGGAACTTGTCCAAACCTTTTTTAAACCCAGCTATGCTAACTGCTTCTACCACATCCCCCGGCGATGAGTTCTAAAACTCAACTATGCATTGTGTGCAAAAAATATTTTCTCCTATTTCTCTTAAATGTGCTCCTTTGTAACCTCAAGGCATGTCCCCTAGTCTTTGTACATTTTGAAGCATAAACAATCGATTCATGTGTTCTCGTTCCTTTGTCATATTTCCCTTCAGCCATCTCTTCTCCAGGCTGAAGAGCCCTAACCTTTTCTAACCTTTTTTCACAGGAAAGTCGTCCCATCCGCCTTTACCATTTTGGTTGTCCTTCTCTGTACCTTATTTATTTATTTATTTATTTTATTTTTATTCTCTTATATACCGCGCTATTCTGCATCAGTGCGGTTTACATTGAACAAACTGAAATTACATTGAACAGGACATTATAACTTGGAGATAACTATTTTACAGGGAACATGGGCTATGGAGGGTTAAGTGGCTTGCCCAAGACCACAAGGAGCACCTGTGGGACTAGAAACCCCAGTCCTTCCGGCCCAAGGTTGCTGTCCTCTAGTGGGATTTGAACTCCCGACCTGAAGTACCTTGCCCCAACCACTAGGCCACTCCTCCACTAATATCTACCTTCTCTAATATCGCTATATCTTTTTTGAGACACAAATACAGAATTGCACTCAAGGTGCGGTCCTATCATGGAGTGATACAGAGGGATTACGATATATTTTGTTTTACTCTCCATTCCTTTCCTGATAATTTATAGAATTCTTGCTGTTGCCACACATTGAGCAGAAAATGTTAATGTACTGTTCACAGTGATGCCCAGCTCCTTTTCCTGGGCGGTGATTCCTAATGTAGAACCCTGCATCGTGTAGTGTGGTGGAGAAGCAGGCTCAGAGTGCAGGGAAAGAAAGGGGAAACAGTCTTTTTTTTCTAAACCCAAAGAAACTGCAGGCACAGGAAGGGTTAACACCCAAAGTAAAGCCAAAGATCTCCTGCAGAGGAGTGCAGGGCCAGAGACACACCCAGTTCCCATGGAGACCGAGGGAGGAGATGGGAGTGGTTCGGGGGCGGAGTCAAGAGCCATAGGACAGCCCCAAACATTTAGGCAGGGAAGTTTCACTCACAAACGGATTGCACATTAGTGGAAGGAGACACAGGAAGGGATTGCACAGAAGTGGAAGGAGACACAGGAAGGCATTGCCCAGAAGCGGAAGGAGACACAGGAAGGGAATGCTCAGAGATGGGCATGGAAGGAGAAACAGACGGGAGCTGAGAAGGAGGATGAGATTGAAAGCAGACACAGAGTCACTGAGACAAGCAGAGTTGTGGCAGCGCCACTGGGACGAAGGAAGCTGACCAAGGACAGGAACAGAGAGGTGAGAAGGCCAGAGGAGAGCTCGGGGAAAGATTCATCTGAGGAGGAGATATTTTCCAGAAGCTCCTGTCTGGCCCTTCTCAGTATAAGGGGCCTACGGGAGGACAACACATTACTGGCAAGGTGAGCCCTTTACAAGCCTTAAAGAAGCTTTTAAATAGGGAAACCTTTTCCTGCCCTTCCCCCACTAGCTCACGTACTGAGAAGCATAATTGGGAACAAGTGTTGTAAACTTTACAGCAGGGGTCTCAAACTCAAATTGCTTTGAGGGCCAAATGAGGACTTGTAAAGTAACCCGGGGGCCGCATAAGACGCGGGGCCTCATTTGCATAAGGGGCCTCATTTGCATAAATATTTGCATAATGTTACCATACACTAACTTTTAGTAAACATGCCTCTTTAATGAGTATGGATAAAGAAAGACTAAAAGATTTAGAAACAAGAAGACAATAATTAAACTGGGAACCCCAAAAGCCAAACTTGGAATGTACAACAACACTGTAGAAATAAAACTATAAATTAATTTCCTCTTGTACTAAACAAAGCGCAAACATTAATGATGCACATTTCCCAGAGCTGACATATTCCAGTTAATAAATTCAAAATAAAGAGATATTTTTCTACCTTTTGTGCATTTTTTTCAGTTGCAATTGTTCCAGCCACTTTCTTCTGGTTTCTTCATGTCTTCTGCTAACTCTCCATCGTCTGCTATCCATTTGCCCTTTCTTCTCTCCTAGTTTTTTTTTCCATTCTCTCTCTACATCTGCTTTAACATACTAATCTTTCTCCTTTTTCTCTTTCCTCATTCCTATTTCATCCACTCAAATTTTACCCCTCCATCCTCAATCCCCACTTACTCTCCCAATACCTGGCCAATTGTAGATTTGTCTTCTCTCCCAGACAAAATATTTTTCCCCTCTCCATTTCACTTTCCCAGCTCCATCCCATTCTAATCCTCCCCCAACATCAGCTCCCTTCTAGTTCCAGCCCCACCCAGCATCCGCTCCCTTCTAGTCCCCCCATTAGTCCATTTCCAGTCCTATCCTAGCCTCACCATCAGCCCATTTCCAATCCTAGCCCCCCATCAGCCCATTTCCCATCCTAGCTCCCTCCCCTCACAGCCCATTTCCATTCCAAGCCCCCCTCCCCATCAGCCATTTGCAGTTCAAGCCCCCCTTCCACTCAGCCCATTTCCAGTCCTAGCAACCCCCCCAGCCCATGACCAGTCCTAGACCCCCCATAGCCCATTACCAGTCCTAACCTCCCCATAGCGCACTTCCAGTTTTACCCCCCATCACCCCATTTTCAGTCTTACCCCCCCATAGCCCATTACCAGTCATAACCCCCCTGCCAATAGCCCACTTCCAGCCCTAACCCCCATTACCCCAGTTCAGTCAGCCCTTCCCTAGCGCATTACCAGTCCTAACTCCCCCCATCAGCCCACCTCCAGTCCTTCCTAACCCCCACCTGCCCATTTCCAGTCCTAGCCCCCACCCTAGCCCATTACCAGTCATAACCCCCCTGCAAATACCCCACCTCCCCTCATAACCCCCCACCCCTCCCAATAGCCCATCTCCAGTAATAACCCCCCCCTGCCAATAGCCCATTTCCAGTCATACCCCCCCCCTGCCAATAGCCCATTTCCAGTCATACCCCCCCCTGCCAATAGCCCATTTCCAGTCATACCCCCCCTCCCTGCCAGTAGCCCATTTCCAGTCATACCCCCCCCCTCCCTGCCAATAGCCCATTTCCAGTCATACCCCCCCCTCCCTGCCAATAGCCCATTTCCAGTCATACACCCCCCCTCCCTGCCAATAGCCCATTTCCAGTCATACACCCCCCCCAGGTAAATTTAAAAAAAACCTGGCTTCTGCTGCTCAAGCAGCAAAATCAGCTGTCCTGCGGCCCCTTCCCCTGTGCCCGGAGATCCGAGTCTGCTCTATCAGTGGCGTGCTTTTCAAGCCGCGAGGAGAGTATTCCCCTCTCGCGCGGCTTGAAACCGCGCGAGAGGGGAATACTCTCTTCGCGGCTTGAAAAGCACGCCGCTGATAGAGCAGACTCGGATCTCCGGGCACAGGGGAAGGGGCCGCAGGACAGCTGATTTTGCTGCTTGAGCAGCAGAAGTCAGGTTTTTTTAAAAATTTGACAATTGATTCTGCCGCTGCCACGGCGGCAACGGCAGAAGCCAGGGTTTTGGGGTTTTTTTGTTTTCCTCCGTCGCGGGCCGCACAAAGTTGTCTCGCCTGCGGGCCGCGTGTTTGAGACCCCTGCTTTACAGCGTGTAAAGGCTCCTCAGGCAGACGCTGAGGAGAACAAATATCTGAAAGAGCCCAGTGAGGAAGAAATGGAGCTAGGAGACACTTTTTATGAAAGTGGGGTTTCAGATATGGAAATTGAATGAGCTATCTGTGCCAAAGAAGAATAAGGAACTGAACAGGGTTTTAGTAACTGGAGAAAAAAACCCAAGAGTTCTTAATAAGGATGTTCTATGCAAAAGCCCATAACTTTTAGCTAGGCTGATCAATGACTGCTTGGCTGATAAAGCTGCATGGTTAACGAAGCCAGAAAGGAGCTAAAAGTATAACTTGTATCTTGAAGAAATATTATTGAATTTTAAAACCTGTTGGTGGACCAGGGAATGTTATGCTATACCAGCTGTGAAACGAACAGTGAAGTATTGTACTGCCTCCTGGGGACCGGAGAACAGACTGCTGTTGTAAAGGATTTTTACTTGTGGAAAAGATGTGTTTAAACTAAGCCAAGCCAAAGACTGTTTAACCAGGCTTACGTTTATGACTGGAGAAGTATCCTGAACTTTATGTTTTGTAGTCTTCAACATTTTTGCCAAAGAATTTAATTTGGTTGGGAAAATCTTATTTCTTGAATAAAAGAAATTTCCTGCGACCTTTGATCTTGGCTCTAATCTATTTAAGACACAACTACATGCTATTGGGCTAACTTTTTATACATAGGACGATCGGAGCCCTCTCACACTACTAGGCAACTGCCTGGCCACACGGGGGAGCTCCGACAGTAGCTATAGTTTAGATTATTCTTCCCTAAGTGCATCACTTTGCACTTCTTGTTAAGTGCCGTCGAATCAGTGTTGACTCATAGAGACACTCTGGATTGTTGTCTTAAACTGTGTTCGGTCTTCAGTCAGGTGGCTCATTGTTGACAGACTGGTACCCATAGCTGCTGTTACTGTATTGATCCATCTCATTGCTGGCCTTCTCTTTTGCGTTGACCTTCTATCTTGCCAGGCATAATGTCTTTCTCTAATGATTTCTCTCTTCGCAAGATGTATCCAAAGTATGAAAGTCAAAGTATTATCCTCTGAGCTTCTAAAGAAAGCTTAGGTTTGATCTCTTCTAGTACTGATTGGTTTGTTCTTCCGGCAGACCATGGTATTCGTCGCCAGCACCATAATTCAAAGGCATCAATTTTCTTCCTGTCTATCTTTGTCATTGTCCAACTTTCACATCCATATGACATTATTGAAAATACCATGGCTCGAATGAGTTGAATCTTTATATGAAGAGAGACATCTCTGCTCTTGAGAATCTTGTCTAGGTCCTTCATAGCCATTCTACCAAGAGCATTGAGTCGTCAGATTTCTTGACTGCTTGTTGTTTCTTTATTGATAGCTGATCCAAGTAGGTTAAAGTTGTCAACTATTTTGATTTCTTCTCCACCAACAATGAACTTATTGATTTTGCCAGTTGTTATGATCTTTGTCTTCTTTACATTAAGGTACAGGCCCATTATATGACTATGTTCCTTGATCTTGAGAAGCAAATGTTTCAGCTGGTCTTCACTTTCAGCCAGTAATGTGGTATCATCAGCATAGTGAAGTTTGTTGATGAGTCTTCCACCAATCTTCACACCTCAGTTACTCTGCATATAAATTAAACAGGTAGAGGGAAAGTATGCAGCCTTGTTATACACCTTTGCTGATTTTAAACCATTCTGTTTCTCCTTGTTCCGTTCGAACTGTTGCTTCTTGATCAATGTAAAGGTTGTGCAAGAGAACTATCAGGTGTTCTGGTATACCCATGCTTCTTAATGTGGCCCAGAGTTTCTCATGGTTTACAAAGTCAAAAGCCTTTCTGTAGTCAATAAAACACATATAGATATCCTTTTGGTATTCTTTAATCTTTTCAAGGATCCATCTCACAACTGCGATGATGTCTTTCATTCTTCGCCCTTTCCTGAACCCTGCTTGCACTTCAGACAGTTCTCGTTCCAGGTATGGTTGTAGTCTCTGCTGAATTATCTTGAGTAGAATCTTGCCTGCATGTGGGATCAGAGCGATTGTGCAATAATTTCCACAGTCAGTTGGATCACCTTTCTTTAGTATTGGTATAAACCCAGATCTTTTCCAGTCAGTTGGTCATGATGATGTCTTCCAAATTTCCTGGCAGAGCCTTGTAAGTATGGTAACAGCTGCATCAGATTGCTGCAATACCTCTATGGGAATGCCATCAATGCCTGGTGCTTTGACTTTCAATGTTGCTTTGACTTCTTCTTTCATCACCAATGGTTTCAGATCATAAGGTACAGGTTGAAAGGGCTATTGGTCGACTTGATCTTTATCATCTAATGATACTGTATATTCTTTCCACCTTTTCTTGATCTTCTCAGCATCATTCAACATGGATCCTTGAGCATCTTGTAACATTCCAGTTTGAGGCTGAAATTTTTTCTTTAAATCTTGTAGCTTTAGGAAAGCTGATCCTTTTGTTCCTTTAATAGTATCTACTTATATTTCCTTGCATTCATCATTGTAGTACTTTTCCTTGTCTTGTCTTCCTGCATGTTGGAAATCTATTGAGTTCTGTGATTGCCTCTCTTTCTTCTCTGGCTTTAGCTTCTCTGCATTTCTGGACAATTTTCAGAGTTTCTTTGGTCATCCATTTTGGCTGTTTTTGCTTTTTCACCTTTTGTAGAGATTTCTTACTTTCTTCCAACACAACCTTCTTGATGCCATCCCATAACTCTTCTGGAGCTCTGTCATTTGTATCTAAAGCAGCAAATCAATTTCTCAGGCAGTCTTTTAAATTCCAGTGGTATATTCTCAAGGTCATATTTTGCAACATTTAT
Organism: Ichthyophis bannanicus; assembly: GCA_033557465.1. NCBI lineage: Eukaryota > Metazoa > Chordata > Amphibia > Gymnophiona > Ichthyophiidae > Ichthyophis > Ichthyophis bannanicus. The sequence continues at coordinate 31,649,073 of CM066034.1, read as the reverse complement.
TTATTATTTATTTATTTACATTCTCTTATATACCGCGCTATTCTGCATCAGTGCGGTTTACTTTGAACAAACTGAAATTACATTGAACAGGGTATTATAACTTGGAGATAACTATTTTACAGGGAACATGGGCTATGGAGGGTTAAGTGGCTTGCCCAAGACCACAAGGAGCACCTGTGGGACTAGAAACCCCAGTCCTTCCGGCCCAAGGTTGCTGTCCTTTAGTGGGATTTGAACCCCCGACCTTCCGGCCTGAAGTACCTTGCCCCAACCACTAGGCTACTCCTCCACTCCATTTATGAGTGGCTTGCTCTTTTTCAACTTTAGCTTGAGTTTGCATACTAGTAGTTGGTAATCTGTACCACAGTCAGCTCCAGGTTTTGTCTTTGTTGATGTTATAGAGCTTTTACATCATTAACCTCCACAGATGTAGTCAATTTGATTTTTGTACAATCTGTTGGGTGAAGTCCATGTGTACAGTCACCGCTTGTGTTGCTGGAAGAAGGTGTTTGAGATGAATAGATCATTGGTCTTGCAGAATTCTATCAGCCTTTCTCCAGCTTTATTTCTGTTGCCAAGTCCATATTTTCCAACCACTTTCCCTTCTTCTTTGTTGCCAACTATTGAGTTCCAGTCACCCATGATGTTTGCATGTTCTGTCAATTTCAGCTTGAACTTGTTCATAGAACTCTTCAACTTCGTCATCTTCTGCAGCTCTTCTTGGGGCATATACTTGAATTATAGTTGTGTTGATGGGCAGGGGCGGCTCAAGGCAATCTGCTGCCTGAGGCAAGGGATGAGATGATGCCCCCCCCCCAGAGCAGCGGGGGAGGCTTTCTGAAAACTTCAGTCAGGGATTGAACCAAACCAAAAAGCCGATTAGATAATGTGGAGGAAATGCTAGATGTTTGTACACCAAGGAACTAAAAGAAAGAGCGAAAACCACAGCTCTGTTTATAACATCAAACTGTAACGCATGTTTATTTTGTTGTTATAAACTGTATTATGGTTCTTGCTTTTTTTAACATATATTTTGCATCTACTTATCCCCTTCCCTCAACAATGGGTACAGAGCAGAACTAGAACATTCACCCACAGAACTCAATATCTTAAAAAACAAATCTGATGCCGATCATCTCACTAACAACAACAAATATTCTCCAAGAACAGGCATATTGTGAACTAATACAAAACCCTAAAACAAAGTTACTGAGTATCTGTAGAACAAACCTACCATACCATACCAAACCAGCACCAACTTCCAAAATTCACATAAGGAACCTACCCAAAATAAGCATAACTATAAATAATGCAGTGGGCCCTGGAACATTGAAACACCTATTTGAAAAGCTGAACAATTTAGGTTACTACAGTACAGATCCCTACATACAAACTCCATGTTAACAGAACACCTGGCCTTGGCCACAAACTCAAAATATAGACCCTCACCAAAGTACAGAATAAGTGACCATAACCTAATAATAAACATATATAGATAAAAATTAAACTGCAACCCCAAAAAGTCAGATTCTGCATACAGTGCAACGCCAGAGAAATAGAAAGAGATACATTTCCCTGTACTTTATAAAATATAAAGATAGCACCAAGACTGGTCATTAAATTGAAAATAAAATTCTCTTCTACCTTTGTTGTCTGACCATTTTATTCTTGATCATTCTGGTCCCAATCTGAGGTTTCTGATTTCCTCCACCTCCACTGTCTACTTCCTCCCAGGGGCGGCATGAGGGTGATGCAGGGCCATGTGCGGAGATTCATTACAGCATTATTTGCATAAATTTAGTATACTTTATTCTAAAATGTATATATCACTAATCTAAAATCTTAGGTGGCCTCCAAACATATACATGCAATTTAGTAAAACAGATGTTACAATAAAACAAACATAATAATAAAACATTAAATATGATTAATGAAAAGTCACTTACACAGCCCCTCCCCCAATCAGACCATCACCAATCTGCACATCAGATTAATTTCTCTATGACCAGATTATTTATGAGGAGGAAAGATATAAAATGAGAAACTAATCCTGGTAGCCATGAATTCAAGCGCTGGATTGGATTGTGCTAGAGCTGGAAGAGTCCAGAACTCAGCAGTGATGAAGCAATCAGGCTACTAAACAAAAATAAATGGAGACGTTCCCTTAAAATTTGAAATTTCCTTGAATCTGACCTAACAAAATATTTTAAATTTCAGTCTGGCAGCATAAAGAACACAAAACTGCAAATCTCAAAGACAATACATATTCCAGTACCCCCTCCCCCCCCCCCACCAAAACCCTAAGGTTGACCTTACCAAGAACCCAGAGTACAGGACCCATAGAGCAAATCTACTATTCCAAAATTCACACAACATGGAGCATACCCAGAAATGGCACACCACAAATATTGCAGTGGGCCCTAGAACATCCATATTCCTATTCAGAGAACTGAACAAGCCAGATTACTACATCTCCCTACATAGAAACTCCATGCTAACAGAACATGTAGCCTCAGTCACACATGTAGAACAGAGTTAGATCTTAACCAAGTAATGAATATATCAATACAAACTAAAAACAGATATATGTAGTCAAAAATGCTTTTACCCATTATTCTTTAGATTTACAGGATTTTTTTCCCAAAATGATGCTTTACTGCAGAATGAGAAGAGAAAGAACTCTCATGCACAGGCATCTGCATTGTTGGCAGAAATTAACATAATGGCTCAGCGCAAGTAGCGTGAGTGCAGCTAATGCCACCTCAGTGTGTGGTCTTAGTTGCACCTGCAGCTGTTTTGCCACACTGAAATGCAGTAACTGCAGGGTGATATAAACGCCACCCTGCAGTTAGTCTATGGCCCCACGTAATCAAACTCTGGAATTACTTACCAGAGGATGTAGTAAAAGCTGTTAGTGTAGCTGGGTTTAAAAAAGGTTTGGACAGTTCCTGGAGGAGAGGTTCATAAACTATTATTAAAGAGGACCTGGGAGGAGGAAGCGATGTCACCAAGCAGATGGCGGCTTGAGCCCTCTTTTTCACCACCTTGAGACGACAATACACCCCTAAAAACAATTTTGCTAGACAGCTGCGCTACTAAAATAGAACGGAGGGTGCTGAGAGCGAGCAGGAGCGAATAGCCACAAAAGTTAAGCCACCGGAAGCAAAGGAGAAGCCAGCCATCTCACAGCGGCTGCTAGGCAAGGCCGGACCGCATGGCTGCTCCCCGCGGAAAATGCTGTCGGAGGAATCGGGGGAGGAAACATTAAGTGAAATGGAGCATGGCACTGAAATAAACTCGGCACGCTCTCTCCTCCAGCGGGAGCTCCAGAGAGGCTTTGAGGAGCTTGCTGTGGAGTTTCACTCTATGTGAGAGGAGGTGATGTTCACGATCGTGGAGCTCTGCGAAGACATTAAAGAGCTAGGCCACTGGATGGAAGAGGTGGAAACAAAGATGTAGGAGCATACTGGCAGACCTACAGTGCACAGTGAATAGGCAACGCTCCCAGGCAATGGAACTTACTCATAAAGTCGATGACATAGAAAATAGAGCCCAACGAAACAATGTACATTTTGGAGACGCACCGGAGCCAGTAGGCGGAATGGAAGATTTGATTGAGGTAGTGAGAACACTGATTAGAGAACTGTTGCCTGCAGAGGAATTTCTGGCCCGTGCGGCTGATAAGGAGATTGAGAGGGTGCACTGGGCATTGGGGAAACACCCCGGTAATAAACCCCGTGATATTATCGTTCACTTCCTATGCTATACTGATGCGGAATTGTTGCTACGGAGGGGCCGGGAATGGAAAATCATACAGTATCAGGAGGCAACGATCTATATCTATCAGGACCTCTCGACCTTCATGTTGGTGCGGCAGCGGGAGATGAAGCCAGCCATAGAAGTGCTGAATAAAGAGGGGATCCGTTATTCCTGGTCTTTTCCCTTTCATATGAAATTTATACTGGAGGGCAAAAAGATCACACCGAGGCTTGGAGAGCATTGCAGCTGACAGGTCTTGTGGGGAGCAACATGGCCCCGGTGGTCTCTGTTTCTGGAATTTGGATCATGAAATGGAAGTGAGTGGGAAAGCCTTCCACCTGAAAGAATAGAGAGAGCAGCCCGGCATGAGCGCCATTTGGGAGACTTGGTGTGCTGGTAATAGAAGAGACTTTGGGTTAATAGTGGACTGGCTGCCTAGAACATTAATGAGCATGGTATGAGATGTGTAGGTGAGCAGCCCCTCCTAGGTGGTGGCTGCTTAAACTGGGAGCATTAAGCACTTAGCATGCTCTGCTACAGTTTGCAATCTTCTCATGCCAGACTGTTAACTGTTGCCTATGATTAGTAAGGGGAGTACATATTGGAATAGAAGGGTGGGGGGAGAGACTTGGGTTGGCCTTGATTTGGGATAGTCATTCCTCTGATCTGCCAAGTAGGCAGACCAATCTTATTACAGGGTGGGAAAGTGGGGAAGTACAGGAGGGAGAGGGTGGGGGTGCACGAGGGAGGGGAAGGGGGTAGGGGGAGTGGGTTGAGAGGGGAGGGAAGTGGAGGGGGGAAGGTGGTGGTTTTGCAAGCAAGGGAACTTTGGGGGTGGCAATTATTATTGATACTAGATATGCCTGTGGTTAGATCTGAAGTTTTTATTAGGGCATGTGTGGCACATAATTCATTGAGGAGGGGGGAGAGGGGAGGCTGATACGCCATATTGAAAGTTAACTCTTTTCATGAAAAAGGCCTCAACACGCCACAAAAATGATCCCTACTATTCAAAGAGCTGCAGACCTTGGGGGGTGATATAGTGTTTCTGCAAGAGACGCATCTTCGTTGCGCTAACCAGGGCTGGTTGAGACATAAGCCCTACTAAGAGGTGTGGGTGGCTTCAGACAAATGGGGTCAGAAGAAATGTGGGGTATCTATGCTGTTTCACTAGACTATGCCCGTACGGGTGGAAAATGTGCAAAGGATAGGATGGGATGATGGATTCTTATGAATATCCATCTGGGTGGGGCCCTTTTTACCTTGGTCAATATATATGCGCCCAATAGGGGTCAGGCACAATTCTTCATGCAGATGAAGGCTACATTAGCAGAATTTCTGAAGGGACCAGTGATCTTAGGTGGTTTTATGGTTTATGGTTTAGGCACTTGATATACCGCCCTTTACTATGTGCATCAAAGCAGTTTATATATACCAGGGGTCACCAACCTCCAGAGGGCCGCGGGCCGCACAGCCGACTACCGGGAGCCTCGCGGGCCGCACCCCCCTTCTCCCCGCCCCCGCGAAAAAAAACAATGCTCATGGGAATAATTACACCATGAATTATAATGATTATCAAATCAGCTCTAACCTGTATTTTAAAAGTGATGAAGGCAAAACTGCTGCAACCAGGTCCTCAAATCTTGATTTACTCCTTTGTAATAAATATTGCAGCTCCCTGCTCTCAGGTGCCTCCCAACTTCAGTTTAGGTGAACTGATCCACAAGACCTGCAGGGAGGGGGAAGGTAAGGTCCACTGGACTGATGACGAGACCTGCAGGGAACAGGAAGGTAAGCTCCTCCTCGCTCCCCATTGTGTAAATAAATCCTTGGCGGGCCGCACCGGGGTAGAGCCTCGCGGGCCGCACGAAGGGACCTCGGCCCGCGGGCCGCAGGTTGGTGACCCCTGATATATACGAACAGGTACTTTTTATGCCCTTGTCCCTGAAGGGCTCACAATCTAAGTGTACCTGAGGCAATGGGGGGTTAAGTGGCTTGCCCAAGGCCAGAAGGAGTGGCCATGGGACTAGAGACCCTAATTCCTCTGGTCTGAGGTTACTTGTCCCCATGCGGGAATTGAACCCACTTAAACTCTACAGGCATGAGCACTAGAGAGGGAAGTGGAATAAGTAGAGTGCTCTGAGTGTTCAGGATGGATTTGGGCCTTTGGGATATCTGGAGGGATACCCATCGAGGGAAAAGAGTTTATACCTACTACTCGCCATTTCACCAGGTTCACACGCACATAGATTACTTTCTGCTGGATCAGCAATTGATGGATGGGAGGGATGGGGGGTGGGGGGGTCACGGGGCTATAACGTGGTTGGATCATGCTCCCTGCTGGATTACCCTTCCTTCTGCCCTTCAAGGGACTAGGGAGCGGACATGGATGTTGGATGGGAGTTTTTTCCGCCGGGCCCCAGCGGTACATGAACACGGTTGATTCATACAAGAATATTTTAGTTGAATGCATCAGAGGACGTTGAGCTCCCAGTGATTTTGGATTCTTTTAAGGCAACAGCCTGAGGGTGCTTTATAGCTGAAGGGACCCAAGCTAGGAGGGTTTGGCTACAGGAATCACGGCATTTGGAAGCGGAGGCTAAATGTCTCCAACTAGAGTATGTATGAACTGGCTGCAAACGTTTTTGGAATCAGTGGCGTGAGATTCTGGGTCAATTGGATGTTTGTACACAAACAGACACAGATTACGCCAGACTTTCTGTGAGCAAAGGAATAAAGTCGGGCGTTATCTTGCCTTCAGGCTCCGTAAACAGCAAGCATCCTGAATAGTGCATGAGATACGTGACTCGGCGGGGATTTTGCAGGTGGAATCTGGGGAGATACGAGCAGTGTTTGCTGAATATCTGGCATGCCTGTGTAAGGTGGAGCCCCCTGACCCTGCTCAAGTTGTAAGCTACCTTCAGGATGTCACCCTTATGCAATTGACAGAGCTGGACCAAGAACAGTTGGAGACTGCGATCACAGTGCAGGAGGTGGAGAGAGAGCCATTCAACATCTGTCAGTGGGAAAGGCTCCTGGTAGTGATGGGTTCCCCTCCGAATATTATAAAAAATATGAGACCCAGTTGGCACCCACGTTGGTTGCGCTCTTTAATGCGGTGAAAGGCAGGTCGTCGCTGCCCCCAACACAATTAGAGGCCGTTATTATGGTACTGCCCAAGCCGGGCAAGCCAAGCAACAATGCAGCCTCTTATCGCCCCATTTCCCTGATAAATACGGGTGTTAAAATCTTAGCTTCGGTGTTGGCCACCCAGTTGAGCCAGGTTTTACCTGGTCTGGTCCACCCAGACCAGGTTGACTTTGTACCGGGTAGGCAGGCAGCTGACAATGTCCGTCGGATGTTACAAGTGATACATGCTGCGCATCAGGACCCCCAACCAGCCCTCTTGGTGGGGGTGGACGCTGAGAAGGCATTTGATAGGGTCAGCCTTGAATTTCTGGATTTGGGCCTCATTTTCTGAGATGGGTGTGCAGCCTTTATCAGGGCCCCCGAGCTAGTATTAGTTAATGGGGGCAGATCGAAGAGCTTTGATTTGGAGAGGGGCACTAGGCAGGGCTGCCCATTGTCCCCTCTCTTGTTCGCACTTGTAATGGAGCCGCTAGCACAACAGCTTTGTGAGCATCCCGAAGTAACTGGAGTAAGGGTGGGCTCTCGTGAGTACAAAATCACACTTTTTGCAGAAGATATTATACTGTCCCTGACCGACCCTGGAGTCTCTCTTCCTTGGGCAATGCAACTTTTTGCAGGTGCCAGGCTTTAAGATTAACGTTACTAAATCAGAAATTTTGAATGTGTATGTTGATGTTGAGGAAGCGGTGTGCATCCAATTGCGGGTGTGTTTCCCTTTTCGTTGGGTGGATAAAGCTCTTTGCTACTTGGGAGTACATCTTACGGTAGATAGGGACGCCTTATATCAAGTGAACTATTGGCCCTTGCTTCAGCAGATCAGGAGGGATTTGGAATCCTGGGCAGGGTTGATTCTTTCTTTGTTTGGGCGCATTGCAGTGGTAAAAATGGTGGTAGTTCCACGGTTCTTCTGTCTTTTTCAAGTACTCCCTATACCTTTGCCCCGGGGAGCTTTAGAGTCTTGGCAAGTGCTGATAATGAAGTTTATATGGCACTCTAAGCGGCCCCAGATTGCCCGCTGGACATTGTGCGCACACACGAGGAAGGGAGGAATAGGGGTGCCCAATCTCTTATGGTACTATGCGGCGATGCAGTGCCATGCAGGAGTGGAGTGGATGAATCCTGCTAGCTCAAAGTGTTGGGTGAAAATGGAAATGGACTTGGTGGGTGGGCCTGGGCTAGGAGATCAATTGTGGCTTGGTGCTAAGTTACGGGGGGGGTTGTGTGTACTGATAACCCATATATAGCGCATACCCTTCGCTGCTTGGATCTTTACTTTTGGCCATGGGGGGCATTGCTATCCCCGCTAGCACCAACGGTCCACAACAAAGCCTTCCTACCGTGCATGAGTGAGACAGCTTCCCGGCAGTGGGGCATCTGGGACTTAGCTGGGTGGGCCAACTGTTTGGAGATGGAGCTCTCCACCCTTTTTGGGAACTGCAGCAAGAATATGGCAAACTGGAACATCATGTTTATCATTATGCTCAGGTGGCGCATTGGGCGGGGAGCCGGAATGTCAAACAACAAGTTGCTAGAGATCATAGTGACGTTGAGCGACTTTGTGAAGAGCATGTTAGCACCAAGGGCTTCATCACAGCACTGTACGCTGATCTGCAGAGACAACATTTTAGGGAGGGTAGGCACAGAGCACAATGGGCGCAGGAATTGCACCTCTCTTATACTGAACAGCAATGGGAGCAGATAGAGAGTCGATTGTGGAAGAGCTCAGTGGCCATTAATGCCCTGGAAACTAATTACAAATTGCTCTGTGGGTGGTACATGAAACCAGTGCGGATAGCCCAGGTTTTTCCGGAAGCAACGGATCTATGTTGGAGGATTTGCGGGGGAAGAGGTACCCTGGTACATATATGGTGGCTCTGCCCCCGAATTCAGCGCTTTTGGAAGGGGGTACAGTTCCGAACGGAGCAACTGATTGGTTTGAGTATCCCCTGGGATTTTTCTCTTTGGGAGAGGGGTTCCTCGGGGACGAACCCCCCAATTGATGTTGGTTCGCCATAGTATGAATGAGCTAAGCTAACACTGGCATCTGCCTGGAACTAAGTAACGTCCCCGGCACTGCTACGATGCTTGGAACGGATGTGGGATATAGACACTATGGAGCGTGGGGTGGATCTCAGGGCAATGCTCCAATTTGAGCAAATATGGGAACCGTTTGTGTTAAAATATAGTTCACGAGCCACAACGAGACCGATTTAAGTGGTTGCATAGAGAGAGGCTTTATTTTCACTCTTCTTCTTTTTGACTGCATATTCCTTCCTTATATTAATCTTTCTAGGATAGTTGGGGACTCCTCTAGCCCACTGAAGTCATAGCAAGGGGGATGGGAGGAGGAAAGGAGAGGATGGGGCGGGAGGTGGGTGAGGGGTGAGGAGAGGGAGGGAGAGGGAAGTAGTTGGGTGGAAAAACTAAGCTATAATGGGGGGGGGGGGGGGAAGAAAGGTAGCATTAGGGTGATGAGTTCTTTAGGCCAGGTGAGCATGGGGATAAAGTAAAAAAGAGAAAAATATGAGGCTGTTTTATAGCAATTGTACTAATTGATGATTTTGCATTTAGTCACAGGGAGGAGTGGCCTAGTGGTTGGGGCAAGGTACTACAGGGAGGAGTGGCCTAGTGGTTGGGGCAAGGTACTACAGACCGGAAGGTCGGTGGTTCAAATCCCACTAGAGGACAGCAACCTTGGGCCGGAAGGACTGGGGTTTTTAGTCCCGCAGGTGCTCCTTGTGGTCTTGGGCAAGCCACTTAACCCTCCATTGCCCATGTTCCCTGTAAGTATTAGTGTATGTGTCTCATATCCCCTTGTGTTAAATGTATCCCCCAACTGCTTTGACCCGGTGAAAAGCGGGATATAAATGCAGCTAAATAAATAAATAGTCATTGTATATGTATACCAAGATCGAAGTGCACTGTACCTTTTTCTTTCTGTGCTTGTAACAAAGTTTTAACAATTAAAAAAGAAAAGAGGACCTGGGAAATCCACTGCTTGCCCCAGGACAAGCATTGCGGAACCTGTGTGCCTTTTTGGGAATCTGTTAGGTACTTGTGACCTGGATTGGCCACTGTTGGAAACAGGATACTGGGCTTGGGGGACCTTGTTCTGACCCAGTATGGCACTGAGCTTAGGAAACATGCTGCTAAATATGACAAACAAGAGGGGCTCAACAGCACCCATGCAGCACCTCCCACAAAAACAGGAGTGACTTGGTGCTCCAACATAGCACTTCCCACCCTCTGAAAACAAGAGAGGCTTTGTGACCAAGAAGGGCTTGGCAACGCCAACGTAACTCCTGAAACTGCGCACTGGACCAGTATGGTGTTAATGTAAATACGTATTCTGCAGAAAAAAACAAAGGAAATGCAAGATACTCGCACCCCAAGCAGCTAAAACAAAAAGTGAGAACCGCGGCACAGTTTATAGTACCAAATTATAAAATTATAACTCATTTTATTTTGTTATAAACTGTGTTATGGTTCTCACTTTTTCTTTTTGAATCTATATATTCTGCATCCACAGAAACCTCTCCCTCAACAACAGGTGCAGAGCAGAAGTAGGACATTCACCTGCTTAACCCCTTGGATGAATCAATACTTCCTTCTCGTAGTTAGCTCCTCTTGTATATAGCGCACCACATACATCGTTACATTGCAATACCCCCTACCTGACTACACTATATTGAACCCCATTGCAATATCCCCTGCATGCCCCCCCTCATTTTATGTAACACATTTGGTTTTATTGAAACCGCTTTGATTTAAGGATAAGGGTGTATAGAAATCCTTTAAAATAAATAAATAAAAATCAGTTTCTGGTCATCTAACAAACATTCTCCAGAAACAGGCATAATGGGAACTAATATAAAACCCTACAAAAGTTACCAAAGATCTACAAGGCCAAATCTACCATACCATACCAGGATAAGCTTCCAAAACTCATATTCCAGCCCCCTCCATCAGCCCATTTCCAATCCAAGCACCCCCATCTGCCATTTCTAGTCCTATCCCAGGCCCCCATTAGCCCATTTCCATTCTTAGCCCCCTATCAGCCCATTTCCAGGCCAAGCCCCCCATCTGCCATTTCTAGTTGACACTTCCTGCATCCGGTTTGCACTTAGTGCTAGAGCAGTCTGTGGGGATGTTCAGTGGCACTATCTGGATATCGAGGTCAGCACCCTTAGCTGGCCGACCAGCTCTGAATATATCGGCCCCCTAGTACTTATGCTGTTTCCTGCTTCCGTCTTTCAGATCCTGTTTGCATTTTTTGAAGACTGGCCAGCAGTAATTTGCAAAGCTTCTGCTTCTCCGACTGTGCCCATGTAGAGAGAGATGAATTATAACCATTACATTAATCAGGGTTTTACTTGTCTCTTCTTAGAAAGAAACTGAGCCCACAGTGTTTGCTGTAAATAAAGGGACAGTGTGAAGGACAAAGAGCTGGTTTATCTGATATCACCATGTAAGCATGATACCAGTCTGTAAACCAGAGGACACTGAAATCCTGACACAGCTGCATTACTCTTCCGCAGTCACCTACGGCACAGGGCACAAGGCCCCATTTATTCTAATCTAGAGATTGTAGGACCCCTCATAAGCTTAAATCCCAGTGTTTTACAGTGGATGCCAAGCCCCGCACAGATGTTATAAAATGGAGATTAGGGATTCTGTTAAGAGGAGTTTAAGGGCCCCTTTCACTAAAGCCCATTAAAGGTTTGCAAATAAAGTGCCAAACCCACGTCCGTTATTTGTCAAGCCTCCATGTTAGCTGTTGAGGGTTTGAGCAGTATGTTCCTGCCCGCTAAAACGCGATACGCAATTAAAGCGTGCACTGTGCTCAGGCGGCTGCACTTAGCAACTCCCATAGATAAGTCAGTTGCACCCACATTCAGAGTCGCATTCCCACTGAGCTCGTAGCAACAGCCCGGGCTCTCACAGTAAAGCACTTACCCGTACTCCGCCCATTCCCCAGCCTATCCAGCAATCAACAGTTAATGAGAGCTTCAGCATGCGGCTGTGGACCTGCTCACACTTCAGTGTTCCTGGGGCCCTGTTGGCACTCATTAAAATGCTCGTTAACTAGCTAGTGAGCTTCAGTAAAAGGGACCCTAAATTTGGCTGATAATTGACCAAAAAACCTCTTTAATTTAAAGTCCAATTTTGCATAGGTCATCTAGGTAGGAAAAGGGTCAACCAAATCAGGACATTCAAGATTTGAAGAGTGTTTTATGAAAGGGTCACTCTACTCTCACAGATAAGGAGGTTAGGGCTGAGGGGAAACAGGGCTGGGCTTCATTATCGGAGGATGCAGTAGAAGCTGTTAGTGTAACTGGGTTTTGGGCAAGTTCCTGGAGGAAAAGTCCATAAACCATTATTAAAGAGGACCACGGAAATCCACTGCTTACCCATGGGACAAGCAGCATGGAATCTGAATACATTTTGGGAACTTGACAGGTACTTGTGACCTGCCTTGGCTGCTGTTGGAAACAGGATACTGTGCTTGATGGACCCTTGGTCTGACCTAGTATGGCATAGCTCATGTTCTTATGTTCATACTTGTAAATCAGCTTCTTACATATGTAAATAGCATTGACCCTTCTAGTGATCTCAACGAGACAGCCTACAGACTGACTAAGTCTGTCCAAAAGCTCTCTCCTACCTGTGAGGCCTTTGCTTTCTTTTCTGAACTATCTAACCTTCTTTTGAGTCAGGTAAGTCTACTTTATACACCTTGAAAGGTGCTTAGGATCCTTGTTCTAGAAGCTTTATTAAATAAATAAAATTAATGCTTTTAGTAAATCCATTTCCCCCACTGTGGTGAAGGAGAGTCTATTGCCCTTAGGACGTTCTCTCAGCTGATATTCTACTTCATCAGGGATTATTGACCAATGAAAAATAGTGAGAGAGAAGACCACATTTGATCATGCTCCTTCAATTTATTTTACTTATTTCAAAGATTGCTGAATTGTTTTCCCAGTCAAAAAGAACACCCCGTGTGAGGTATGTACGCCTTTAATGATCGTACTTGCTTGAGCACCTTTCAACTATTTTACATCAAAATGGTTACCAAAAGCAATATAATACTAGCAGGGAGGTGAAGAAAAAGATGATCAATAGACCAATATAAATCAATAAAACAGAACATCAGCCCACAGAAATATGATCAGATCTGCTGAAGCCAGCACTTGGAGTTTGCTATCCACTCCAGAGATGACTTTGCTTGGCTGTAATGCTTTTGGAAGAGTCTGTGCTTTTAAAGCTGTCAAAGCTATTAGTAATAGCAAATTAACAATGTGTAAATTGGATTTAGGGCCAGCAAAACTTGTGAAATTGTTGCTTTAAGATGTATTTCTTTTCCTTATGTTCCTTGTCAGTTCTTCTGTGGAAAAGGGCCTCCTTCCTGGTTTGCCTACTCCAAAGAAGGGGCTTAGAAATAGTGGGGTAGTATCAAATTTACCACCATTACACAGGTCTGCAAAAAAATTTTTTTTGAGAGCTGTTTTGGTTATTCCACGTAATCTTTATGTTTTTTGGTGTGCTGAATCCGAAAATGACCTCCATTTTGTCATAGGACATCACGTTTCCTGACAATTTAGGTAACTATGTTAAATAAGGCAATACCTCAAAATAAATGGAAATAGACATAAAATTAAAGTTTTATTACAATATTTTCATGAAAATCCTTTTTCGAACTGAAATGAGCTCACCTACACACACTAAACTCAATTCGTCTTCCTTGTGAGGCTCCTCTTGGTGCATTTATGCTTGTGAGTAGCATCTTGGATGTCTCTCTGAAGCATCCAACAGTAGTCTGCCATCATTGTAATGCTCCATTTTCCCTGGTATCTCCTTTCCATCTCTTTAATGTCTTGGTGGAATCGTTCATCTTGTTCCTCACTCACAGCTCCCAAATTTTCAGGAAAGTAGTCAAGGTGGGACTGGAGGAAATGCACTTTCAAACTCATCAGGCAACCTAAAGCTTGAAATGCTTTCAGCATTCGTCCGACGATCTTTTTATAGTGAGGATATTTGTTATTGCTTAAAAATTTCTGTACGACTTCTTTAAATGCAATCCACCCTTCTTTTTTAGGATCTGTCATGGTATTGACAAACTCTTGATCAACTATAAGCCTTCTAATGTCTGGTCCGACGAACACACCTTCCTTCAATTTTGCCTCCGACAGGCCTGGAAACTTGGTGACCAAGAATTTGAAGCATTCTCCATCTCTTGGAAGTGATTTTACGAATTGTTTCATCAATCCCAATTTTATGTGGAGAGGTGGTAGAAGAACTTTATGGGAAGGTACCAAAGTTTCTCGGAGGACATTTTTTTCACCGACTGTTAGCACCCTCGGCTGCCAACTCTTCTTGGTCCAGTGATTTTGTCAGTCTCAACTGTCCCATAGACACAGAAAACAAGGGTATTTGGTATACCCAGCTTGTTGCCCGAGCAGCATGCACAAGACCTTCAAGTACCCACACACTTGCCAACCATGGTCTTCATATTTAAGTTTACGAAGAACCAATTCCAAGTTCTCGTAGGCTTCCTTCAAGTGTACGGAATGACCTACAGGTATGGATGCGTAAAAACTGTTGTGGAGTAAAACTGCTTTGAGACTTCTTTTTGAAGAATCTATAAAAAGATGCCATTGCTCTGAATCATATTGGATTTTAAATTGACCCATCAGACCTTCGACATCGATGCAATAAACCAACTTGTCTTCCTGGACGAAGTAAGGAACAAACTCCTTTTCACGATGTCTGAACCATGAAGATGACACTCCTGGCAACAATAAATTCCTGCTTTTCAGCCTTGATCCGAGTAACTCAGCGGCATCTTTGGGAAGATTCAAGTCTCTTAACAAATCATTCATCTCCTCCTGAGAAAACAATTTTGGTCTTGTATCATATTCAAAGTCAGAACTTGATTCGTCATCTGGTTCAAGTATGACTTCCCCTTCATCGGAGCTAGGTATCTCTTCCAAGGTAGCAGGGGGCTTGGGTACTGGTATATCTGTGCCATGGGGGAATGGGACAAATTGCTGAGTGAAGATTGGGGTATGAAATGGATTGCTTCCATTTGGAATTAAACCCTTTCACATCGCATGAACAAAAGTAACAGTCGTCACTATGGTTCTTTTGCTCTTGCCATACCATAGGAATCCCATAGCGGAAAGATTTTTTCTTACCCTTGAACCAGTTTCGGAGGTCCTCAACACACCGTTTGCACACTTTATGAGGCGCCCAAACTTTATTTTGATCTCCAATTTGTAGTCCAAAGTATGCAAAGTATACTTTTTTCACAAAGTTTGTAATATTCTGCTGTTGCTTCAACACTGTATATTCACCACAGATGAAACAGAAACTGTCTGGCGAATTAATACACGTTCGCGGAGCCATAAAATAACGGTTGAAGAATGATGAGCTAACACGAATTGCGATGAAAAAGTGTGAACAGCCTAGAACCAAGAACCTGATGATGATTCGTGCACAAGTGTGGCATGCAGGAGAGAGCAGCTCTGTGTCTGTACACGAGACGTCACAGTACTGGCCATGCCCCCCTGCACTGACCGGAGCTGCTGCTATCTGTCCTGTGTCTCCCTCCCACTGGATTCTTCAGGAAAGATTAACCCCTTCTACCATTAGAAGCACGGACTTAAAACTTGCTTAGCTTATGTATATATTGCTGACCATCAGATTTACAGTGCTATATATTTTTTTACATAACTCGGACAACCCCTTTAAGGGTTTTTTTGGCATTTTATATCTTAAATGCACTTATGTGAATTAATTAATAGTAATTTGGACTTTAAATTTGGTTAAAAACCCATAATATAAAAAAATACCAAAAATTTAAAAAATTTAATAAATTTGAAGACAATTTTGCATGTTGTGGCAAATCATGACGTCTAGGAGTTTTTTCAATATTTTATTTGTTTTCAGCACACCAAAATACATGGAAATTAGATAAAAATAACACAGGTACACTAAAAAAATTTTTTTTTAAACTGCCTCTAATGTTTCGATTGATTTTTATGTTTTTTGGTGCGCTGAATCCAAATCTGGTAACCAATTTGCTCCATCACGTACAGATTTTTTGCTACATTGGGTTAGCAGTTTGAGGTGAACGTTTCAGATTGAGTGCGATCGAGATAGAAGTTTCTTGGATGAATTCTTTATACTAATTGTTTAGTAGTTATTCAAATAAGAATAAAGAAAATTGTAACAAGGCAGCACATAAGAATAGAGTAATGTCAACAAAACACACTGTGATGGTAGCAAAATTGTCTGCACTTAAAACAGCCACATACATGTGCACAAACATTGAGCATATAAGAGCGAGGTTAGACACAAAGCAAAGCAAAGAAATGTGCAAAAAATGTTGTACAGGTATGTATGTAAGAATAGAAAACGCAAACCGCACCATTGCAATACATGAAGACAAAAACCCGATGGTGTGAAAATAAAATTCTAATAAATGAGATACGACACTGTGGTAATAACTAGCAAATTTTTATTTCAAAGTTTAGTAAAAAACACGATATTTGTCAACACAGTTTAGATTTTAAAGTAATTCTTGGGTCAATCAATCTCCTGGTGGGCCCGTTTCTTCTTCCCCCGAATGCTTCTCTTGGTGCGCTGCTTGGCGTATTTTTCATCTGGGGTTTCCCGCAGCAGCAACCAGCAGAAATCAGCCATCATAGTGGTGTTCCATCTTCCTTGGTACCTTCTCTCTGCGTCCTTGATGTCCTGGTGAAACCTTTCACCTTGTTCTTCACTGTACGCCCCCAGGTTTTCGGGAAAGTAGTTCACATGGGAGTGCAAGAAATGGACTTTCAGGCTCATGTTACAGCCTTGTTCTTTGAAGGCATTGAGCATCCTGGCAACAATATCCTTATAGTTCTCATCCCGCCTGTTCCCCAAGAATTTGAGAACAACATCCTTGAAGGAATCCCAGGCTTCTTTTTCCTTCTCAGACATCGTTTCAGCGAATGCTCCATCTGAAATGAGTTTCCTTATATCAGGGCCAACAAACACTCCTTCCTTTAGCTTTGCTTCAGAAAGCCGGGGGAACTTTGAGCAAAGGTACCGAAAGCACTCACCATCTTTTGGAAGGGACTTGATGAATGGCTTAATGAGACCCATCTTAATGTGGAGAGGTGGTAATAGAATTTTATCACGAGGTAACAAGCTCTCATGAAGAACATTTTTCTCACCGGGTCTCAAATACTCCCGAATTGGCCAGTCTTTTTTCCCCCAGTGTAGGTCGCGGGCCCGGCTATCCCACAAGCAAAGGAAGCAGGGATATTTGGTGAAACCGGATTGCTGCCCTAATAGCATGGATAGGATTTTAA
Organism: Ichthyophis bannanicus; assembly: GCA_033557465.1. Lineage (NCBI taxonomy): Eukaryota > Metazoa > Chordata > Amphibia > Gymnophiona > Ichthyophiidae > Ichthyophis > Ichthyophis bannanicus. The sequence continues at coordinate 31,631,803 of CM066034.1, read as the reverse complement.
AGTCTCCACAAATCATCCACTTATGCTCATCATAACGAATCTTCTGAAGAATCAGGGCCAAATTCTCGTATTTTTCTTGGAGAATAACAGAGTGAGCAATAGGAACTGAAGCGAATGTGTTGCCATTATGAAGAAGAACACCTTTTATGCTGTCTTTTGACGAATCAATGAACAGCCGCCATTCAGCAGGATCATACTTGAGTTTAAGCTTTTCCATCACTCCGTATATATCGTTGCAAAATACCAAATCTTCCTCTTTGCTGAAATACTTCAAAAATTGTGTCTCGCGGTTGCGGTACCAATAAAAAGTTGTTCCTGGTGACAATAGATTTTTCTGTTTAAGCCGAGAACCTAGCAGTTGGGCAGCATCTTTTGGGAGTCCTAAATCCCGGACTAAATCATTCAATTCAGCTTGAGAGAAAAGTTCAGGTTTCGGATCTGGTTCAGTTTCAAACTCGGAAGTACTGGACTCATCGGGAAAAGCCATCTGATGAGTCTCATCATGATTAGAACCGTCCACACAAATATGATCCAAAGATTTTGGTGGTTCAGGCACAGGTACTTCGTTGCTATGAGGCATAGGCCTAATTGCTGAGGGAAGGTTGGGGTAACTTATTACGTTCTTATTTTTTAAGTTGTATCCCTTCACAATGCAAGAGCAAAAATAGCAGTCACTGCTGTGGTCTCTTTGTTCACGCCACATCAATAGGTATTCCGAAACGAAATGCTTGTTTTTTACCTTTCATCCATAAGCGTAGATCTTCCTCACATGTCTTGCACACTTTGTGAGGAGCCCACGGTTTGTCTTGATCGCCTAACTTCAAACCGAAATAGGCGAAATATACTTTTTTAATAAATGCAGAAATGTTCCTCTGCCGCTTTTTCACGGTATATTCCCCACAAATAAAACAAAAACTGTCCGGAGAGTTGACGCAACTTCTGGCTCTGTGAGCCATCACAAATACACAGCACTGCAAACTACAACTGTAGTGAACCACTTCGGAATAAAGCTGGATTACGACTGAGCAAACAAAAGGTAATAATGAACTTGCAAGAAACTGAAATTTGACAGGAACGTTCATGTCGCAACTACCGTGTTTGTTCGCTCGTACGCGGCGTGGTGAACAGGAAAGAACATGCGCCAGCGCGAGTACTGGATTTAGCCCCCCGCCTCCCAATTGTCCTGTTAATGTATAAAATGAATACAAAACACTCTAAAATATCATGAGGGAGTGTTTCTAGTTAACCATTACAACCTCTATTTTGGGCCAAGAAAATAAACTGCAGTCGGCTAAAAAGAAATTATGTGAACATTCCTTATATGGGTAAGAAATCTAATTTTGCAAGAAAACGTGACATGATGGAACATTTTGGCTATTTTTCCTGGATTCAGCACCCCAAAATCTATAGGAATCAGTTGCAAAACTGGAGGCAGTTTTTTGGTAGTGTACCTGTGTAATCAAACAGCTTTTTAGTCGCAGACCTGTGTTATTAATGTTCTTCTTATTCTTCTTAAATAGTTATCTCCTATCTATCATTACAGTTCTAGGTGAATTACAAATTACTGAGAAGCTTGTCTGCACTCAACTTCAGGATTATCTAAATTATATCGATAGTTTTCATTTGTCTCGATCAGATGTTTGAGCACTTCATAGTCCAGAGCCAGAGCTACTACTGGCATTAATAACATGCCCCCTTGTTCCACACCCTAGGTCATGCGTTCTTATTTCGTTAAAGGACTTGGGTTTCGGGGACATGACTTTGAGTTGACTTATTTCAGTTTTTGATAACAGACCTCACTGCGCATATTGAGATGGGCAGTTCTCTGACTCAGACTTGTTAACATGCGGCTTCCCTCAGGGCTCAGCATGATCAGCCTTATTACTTCATATTTATTTATATAAAACTGAGATGAAATAGAAGAACCAGATTAATTATGAGGATTATATTACATTCTGTTTTGTGTTATTACTATTACATGTCTTAAATATTGTTTTGTATAAATGCGATGTGCAATTTCACTGTAACCTGCTTAGACACGTTAAGAGGGGTTTTTAGTAAGGACGTCCAAGTTAAATCAGGACTCCAGGGATGTCTGCGTCTCCAGATGATTTCAGAAACAGATGTCCCTGACATGGACGTGCACATGGGCACATAGGGACACTTGGGTCAGGAACGTCCATCTCAGGCAAGCTAGCAGGCATAGCTAAGTGAAAACCTAAGTCCCCATTTTCCGTCGGTATTCGTTGACATAATGTAAATATAGGGGTGTGATGGGATATATAGAATGCTACCTGTCCCTCTCAACAGTCCCCTTTAAGAGAGTCTGCAGTTCAGAGTTCAGGGCTGGCAGGGTGTGGCTCACAGGGAGAAGTTAAGAACCCAGCAGACTGCAGGAGGGAGAGAGGCCTGTGGAGCCAGAAGTCCTTCCGAGGCAAGCCATGCAAAGGAGCTCTGAGGTAGGAACTTTAACTGGGGCTGGAGGAAGGGCCAGGAGAACCAGCTTGTGGAGATTTAACAAGCTGGGACAGAAGTAAAGCTGATTTTGTTTTCCCTGAACTGCTGTCTGTTCTGGGTTTTACTTTGTGGAGGTTTAACTAGCTGGGACAGAATGAAAAACTGCTTTTGTTTTCCCTGAACTGCCGTCTGGCCTGTGTTTTAAAGAAAACCCCTTCCCACCACATGCCACATTTAACACATGGGGGTATTAGTTTAGCTCCTTCTCCACACTTTCTAGACAATTGCCTGACAAAACAAGCACTTTTCAAATACCTGTTCATAGAAACATAGAAACGTGATAGCAGAAAAAGACCACATGGCCTATCTAGTCTGTCCTTCCATATCTACAACTACAACAGTCCCCTTTTTTCCTTTAGAGATCCTCCTCTGTGTTTGTCCCATGCTTTTTTGAATTCAGATACTGTCCTCATCTCCACCACCTCCACTGGGAGACTATTCCACGGATCCACCACTCTTTCCGTAAAGAAATATTTCCACATATTACTCCTGAGTCTATCCCCTTTCACTCTCATCCCATGTTCCCTCATCGAAGAGTATGCCTTCAGTCGAAAGAGGCTCTCCCCCTGTGCATTTATGCCACGGAGGTATTTAAACATCTCAATCATATCACCTCTATCCCGCCTTTCCTCTAAGGTGTACATATTAAGATCCTTAAGTCTGTCCTCATATGCTTTATAATGAAGACCACTAACCATTTTAGTAGCCACCCTCTGCACCGACTCCATCTTGTTTATATCCTTTTGAAGGTGCGGTCTCCAGAATTGCACACCATACTCCAAATGAGGTCGCACCAAAGACTTATACAGAGGCACTATCACCTCCTTTCTCCTGCTGGCCATTCCCTATGCACCCAAGCATCCTTCTAGCTTTTGCCGTTGCCAGGTATCATAAGGAAAGGAATGGAGAATAAAACAAAGGATATTATAATGCCTCTGTGTTGCTCCATGGTGCGACCGCACCTTGAATATTGGGTGCAATTCTGGTCGCAGTATCTTTAAAAGGATATAGTGTTATTAGAAAATGTACAGAGAAGAGCCAACAAAATGGTAAAGGGGATGGAAGGATACCCCTATGAAGAGAGGCTAAAAAGGTTAGGGCTCTTCAACCTGGAAAAGAGATGGCTGAGGGGAGATATGATAGTCTATAAATTAATGAATGGAGTGGAACGGGTAAATGTAGATTGATTGTTTACTTCATCAGAATATAGAAAGACTAGGGGACATGCAATGAAGGTACAGGGTAAACTATTAAGACTAATAAGAAAAAATATTTTTTCACTCAACATGTAATCAAACTCTGGAATTTGTTACTGGAGGATGTAGTAAGAGCTGTTAGTGTAGCTTGGTTTAAAAAAGGTTTGGACAAGTTCCTGGAGGAAAAGTCCATAAACCATTATTAAAGAGGACCCGGGATATCCACTGCTTGACCAAATACAAGCATTGTGGAACCTGTGTATTTTGGGGAAACTGCTAGGTACTTGTGACCTAGATTGGCCACTGTTGGAAAAAGGATATTGGGATTGATGGACCTTTGGTCTGACTCAGTATGGCATATCTTATGTTCTTTTCTACTTGTTTAGCTACTTTAAGATCATCAGATGCTATTACGCCTAGGTCCGTCTTTTCTTTTGTGGACAGAAGTACTTCACCTTCTATACTATATTGCTCCCTTGGATTGCTGCAGCCCAAATACATGACCCTGCATTTTTTAACATTAAATCCCAGCTGTCAAATTCTAGATCACTCTTCAAGCTTAGCTAGATCCCTCCTCATGTTATTTACTTCTTCCTGGGTGTCTACTCTATTGCAGATTTTGGTATCATCCACAAACAAGCAAACCTTACCCGACAGCCCTTCCGCTATATCACTAACAAAGATGTTAAAAAGAATCGGACCAAGGACAGATCCCTGGGGCACACCACTGGTAACATCCTTCTCTTCAGAGTGAGCTCCATTTACTTGTACCCTTTGCCGCTTCCCACTCAACCAATTTCTAACCTAAGCAGTAACTTTAGGTCCATCCCTAGGGTGCTCAGTTTGTTTATAAGTCACCTGTGCGGAACGGTGTCAAAGGCTTTACTGTAATCTAAATACACCACATCTAGGGCTCTCCCTCGGTCCAACTCCTTGGTCATCCAGTCAAAGAAATCAATCAGATTTGTCTGACAAGACCTGCCTCTGGTGAATCCATACTGTCTCGGATCCTGTAATCTGCTGGACTCTAGAAGCCTCACTATTTTCTTGTTCATGAAAATATTTTTTCGTTCCTGGAACAAGTGTTACTTAGATGTGATTCATGATATCCAGGGCATGTCTGAGATCAGGGAGGGACGTCCAGGTTCTTAGGAATGCCCCAGTCACTCCTCCTCCACCACACCCCTGTTCAGCCTCAAATGTCCTTGTGCTGGGAATGTCCATAGGCCTGGCTTCTATACTGACTCTGGGGACGTCTTTGTGATTTGGATGTCTACATGCCGATTTGCAGATGTCCAAATCACGAATAGCGCTTTTAAAATACCCCCCATAAGCTTATAGTGGCCAATCAAATTTTAAATAAATCAAAAATCATAAGTAAAACTTTCAGAGTGTAGCATAAAAGGTTTCAGTTTTGTTTGGTATAGAGATTTTGCAGGTTGGATGGGATCTGTAGGAGACCGTGAGCTAGGCCCAATGTTCACCCAGTCTGCACGGGAATCCTCTGGTCATGCTGTCGCAGCTTGGAGGAGATGTTGCTTTATAGCGCCTTTAGGACACGATATCGCAGCAGTTGTGTGGCGGGAACATTGCCTGGGATGGAGAAGACATTGCTGCTGTTTTGTGCAGTGCTGAGCTCCTTGGAAGGAGCCTGATCTTGTCCCACTAAGTCAATAGTATTCAGTCTGGGACACAGAGGCAATGTGTGGGGTGCGTTGATGCTTTCCTTGCTGGTTTCTAGTGTTGTGCTTAAATGTACATGCTCTTTTCGCTGGCATGAAGGTGGAGCTCCGGGTCTGATCCCAATCTGACAGTTCTGTTTACAGACAATAAGCTATCAGCTATGCCTGAGCAAGAAAATCTGCTCATAAGGTCAGAGAAAAGTAAACACAAATTATTTACAGATCACTAACTTTTGGCATCCAAAAAGGCTAGCAACCAGAATTAAAAAGAGGTAGAATTTGTGCGCTAGAGATGCAGTCGATCAAAGAGTGTCTGTGCCTAGGACCCTCTGAGCCCCTGTAACTAGGAAGATTTAGAGGAAACAGGAAAATGCTGGTTTACTGAGAGGGCGGCCCAAGCAGCGGCAGAAAGCCAGCATGCTGAGGGCAGTGGTAAGAGTCAGCTCAGGATGTAACGGCGCTGCATACGCGCCAGCCTTCAGCCTCAAAAGGAGAGATGAGAAGCACAAAGGGAACCAGCAAATTACAACTTCCCAGAAACCAGCCAGGCCACTTTCAGCAGGTCGGGTGATGCCCTGCAAGATTTAACACAATGTTTATATTCTGTATTTTAAAACCTAAAAGCTCAAAGAGGATTACTAAAGGAAACAACCACATCAAATCAAATAGCTAAAAATAGACAATGGGGCATATTCAACCGAGGCAGCCATCCCTGCTTTTTATTATGGTGGGGGAGTCAATGCTCGGCCACATCCAGCCAGGCATTGAATATCTGGGCTGCCCGGTTAGTATGTTAGCCGCACTATTTAGCCACTAAACCGACTAAAGTTAGGTCAGCAGTGGCTGAATATCACCCCCAGAATGCAATCAGCGCAATGAATGGTTTAGTGCCATTGAAATCCAGGTCTGTTAACTGGTTAAACCGCTTTGAATATGCCCCCTGCAGTCATAAAAAAATCACATTACCATAAGCTAAGCATTTTATAACCGACCTTTCCCATCAATCCCAGCTAAACAGACCCTCTCCAAAGTAACGCCCAGTTCCAACCCTTAACGATCTCGTCCTTTCCTTTTGAAAGGTGAAAGTAAAAACTCTTGGAGAATAACCAGGTTCTCAATAACTTTAGAAACTACAGGAAAGATCCTACTGTTCTACGTTGTATTGGAAGAGAATTCAAGTATCTTGGGCACATCCCCAGACAGTCTAATCTCGTGCACTGAGTAGCCTATAATTCCAGGCCGATGGGAAATTCAACAAGAAAGAATGAGTACAACACAGATACCTGTGAGATGAGCAGAGCTCGTTCTGGGATGTTCAAAACTCCGGCCCCAGGCCATGAATGCATTTAAAAACAAGATATAACTTAAATTCCAGCGAATGGAGTTTAATGGAAAAGGACAGGATCTCTCTGGTGCACCTTCCTGCAAAATTCATTAGGCAGCACGGTTTTGAAGGATCTGTAAATAGGAGAGAATTTCTTAGATAGCCCCAGATAAATAATCCAAAACTGAACGACACAACAGAACATGGTACCACCAAGCGACAGCTTCCCATGGATCTGTGCCAGCAGGTCGAGGATGCTTGGATAAAGGCGAGCAAGGAATTTAAAATTCAAATCCAAATCCAAGAGTAAATAAATGAAGCAATGTTGGAGACCACGTGGCAGCTGCCTGGGACCAGCAGCCTTTAACTCCCCAGATAGCAAGTGGGTCAATCCTGGCAGGTTGGTGCTTGTCGGGTATGATTTAGCAAGGCCACAGGAACCTAGGAGGCAGGATGTTCGGGCAACAGCCAGGGCCGGCACAACCAATAGGCAAGACTAGGCAGCTGCCTAGGATGGCAGATTCTGAGGGATGGCAACGAGCCACAGCAGTCAAAGCAAAACAATAAATCCTGACAGCCAGACACACTCAAAGAGCCATCGGCACATGCTTTTACCTGCAGGAAGACCGGCGCACACATACCCACAAAGCAGAGTTTAATATCATTGTATGCAATTTCTAATATGTTAAATAGAAACAGAGAAACATGACGGCAGAAAAAGACCACATGGCCTATCTAGTCTGTCCTTCCACATCAACGACTACAACAGTCCCCTTTTACCTTTAGAGATCCTCTGTGTTGGTCCCATGCTTTTTTGAATTCAGTTACTGTCCTCATCTCTACCACTTCCACTGTGAGACTATTCCACAGATCCACCACTCTTTCCATAAAGAAATATTTCCGCATATCACTCCTGAATCTATCCCCCTTCACCCTCATCCCATGTACCCTCGTAGCAGAACTTGCTTTCAATTGAAAGAGGCCCTCCCCCTGTGCATTTATGCAAGGGACGTATTTAAACATCTCAATCATATCACCTCTATCCCGCCTTTCCTCTAAGGTGTACATATTAAGATCCTTGTCCTCATATGCTTTATAATGAAGACCACTAACCATTTTAGTAGCCACCCTCTGTACGGATTCCAGCCTGTTTATATCCTTTTGAAGGTGCGGTCTCCAGAATTGCACACTATACTCCAAATGAGGTCGCACCAAAGACTTATACAGAGGCATCACCACCTCCTTTTTTCTACTAGCCATTCCTCTCCGTATGCACCCAAGCATCCTTCTAACTTTTGCCGTTGCCTTTTCTACCTGTTTAGCTACTTTAAGATCATCAGACACAACCACGCCCAGGTCCTGCTATTCTTTAGTGGACAAAAGTACTTCCCCCCCTATACTATATTGCTCCCTTGGATTGCTTCAGCCCAAATGCATGACCTTACATTTTTAAATATTAAATCTCAGCTGCCAAATTCTAGACCATTCTTCAAGCTTAGCTAGATCCCTCCTCATGTTATCTACACCTTCCTGGGTGACTACTTTATTACAGATTTTGGTATCATCCGCAAAGAGGCAAACCTTACCCGACAACCCTTCCGCTATATCATTAACAAAGTTGTTAAAAAGAATCAGCCCAAGGACAGATCCCTGGGGCACACCACTGGTAACATCCTTCTCGTCAGAGTGAGCTCCATTTACTTGTACTCTTTGTTGCCCCTCACACAACCAATAACTTTAGGATTGATCCCTAGGGTGCTCAGTTTGTCTATAAGTCGCCTGTGAGGAACGGTGTCAAAGGCTTTACTGAAATCTAAATACACCACATCTATGGGTCTCCCTCTGTCCAACTCCCTGGTCACCCATTCAAAGAAATCAATCAGATTTGTCTGACAAGACCTGCCTCTGGTGAATCCATGCTGCCTCAGATCCTGTAATCTGCTGGACTCCAGAAACCTCACTATTTTCTCTTTCAGCAGCGCTTCCAATAATTTACTCACCACTGAAATTAAACTAACAGGCCTGTAGTTTTCAACCACATCCTTACTTCTGCTTTTGTGTAAAGGGAACACATGTACCTCTCCAGTCCTTTGACACCACTCCCGACTCCAATGAGGCATTGAAAAGGTCAGTCAGTGGAGCTGCTAGAACGTCCCCAAGTTCCCTCAGTATTCTAGGGTGTATTCCATCCAGTCTCATTGCTTTGTCTACTTTAAGTTGAGCTAGTTTCTCATGAATACAGTCTTTTGAAAATTGTTCAAGATGCCCCTCGCTTCTGTTCCTGTTTGTGGGTGTTTTCTGAGGTCCTGTTCCTGGTTCTTCATCTGTGAACACAGAACAGAAATATTTGTAAAGCAATTCTGCTTTATCCTCATCAGCTTCTGCATATTCCTCCCCTTCACCCTTGAGTCTGACAATACCACTTTTGCCCTTCCTCTTCTCACTAACATAACTGAAAAATATCATATCACCCCATTTTATTGCATTGGCTATTTCCTCTTCTTTTTGAACCTTTGCTTTCCTGACTACTTTGCTAGCTTCTCTAAGTTTTTCCAAATATAGATGCCTGTCTTCCATCTCTCTGTGATCTCTTGTATTTTATTTTTATTTATTTATTTAACAGGTTTTATATACCGCTTTATCATTTCAATGAAAGCGGTTTAAATTGTAACTTAAACTTAGTATTGTAAATTAAACAGGGATATTGATAACTTGGATTTTTTTCTGAGGCAATGGAGGGTTAAGTGACTTGCCCAACGCCACAAGGAGCGCTACTGGGAATCGAACCCTAGTCTCTGGGTTCCCAAGCCAGTGCTCTTAACAATTAGGCCTCCCTCTTTTTCTTCACTTTTTCAGCTACTTCCTTCAAAAACCATGGTGGTCTTCTTTTCCTTTTAACTTTATTTACCATTTTAACAAAAAGGTTGGTTGCCCTTAAAATATCCCCTTTCAGTTTTGCCCACTGTTTTTCTACATCCCCCAGCTGTTCCCATCCCGCTAACAACTAACATAAGAACATAAGATATGCCATACTGGGTCAGACCAAGGTCCATCAAGCCCAGTGACCTGTTTCCAACAGTGGCCAATCTCGGTCATAAGTACCTAGCAGGTTCCCCAAAAGACACATGTTCCACAATACGTGTATTGGGTCAAGCAGTGATATCCCGAGTCCCTTTTAATAATGGTTTATGGACCTTTCCTCCAGGAACTTGTCCAAACCTTTTTTAAACCAAGCTACACTAACAGCTCTTACTACATCCTCCGGTAACAAATACCAGAGTTTGATTACACGTTGAGTGAAAAAATATTTTCTTTTATTAGTCTTAAATAGGTTACCCTGTAGCTTCATTGGGGTTATTTCTCCCAACACAGATATGCTTGGTGATTCTCTCCTAGCTCACAAGCAATTAGGTAAGGCTTAATTGCTAGCAGTTACCAGCTGAAACCCCTTAGCTGGCTTGCCTTCCACTGTGTGGGTCAAATCCTGCTTCAGGAGCTTTTCTGAGTAGATTAAAGAACAAATTTGTATTTCTTTGTGATGGTTGCTGTATTTTATAACAGAAAGTTACCAACGGAGTTTAGATAGAGAGCAGTCCATATAAACAGGATCCTTATCTGCTATTATTCCCCCTTGTTCAACAAGCATGGGTTCAATATCATGGATTGGCACAGATGAATCTCTCAATGGAGCATTTTCAGGAGAATACTTGTTTCCCTGCTGTCTTTCAAGGTTATAGCTAGGGCATAGATCAGTGTTCATACCTGAGCTTCCATTGCTGCTAGAGTTCCTCTCTATATAGCCTGGCCAGTATGTAGTCCAGTTCTTATGTCCAGCCTTCCAATCCAGATCCCTGGACACTGGATCTCTCTTCACATACCTTCTGGCACAGGACTTAGGGTCCCTTCCACGTGCAGCCGTCTCCCTCACAGGTAGCCTCTGGTGATTCCTAGCTCTGCAGCACCATTCCTCTGGCTTTCCCCAGTCCAATGGTGTATGCTGGCCCTTGGAATACCTCCCAGTATACGTACTGCTTTGGACTCTTCTAGACCTCTCAAAGGCTTTTCTCTTCGTTCTTCCAAAGGGTCTCTTTCCCTCTCTGTCCGTCCGGTTTGGCTTCTGCTTCTGATGATCCTTCAGATGAAACTGATGATCAAACTCAAGCTGATTCTCAGGATACTGAGGACAATTCTCTGGATATCCAAGGTGATCATGAAGTTGGTCATCTGTAGAATAAACTCTACTCTTATTCTGCTTAGATGAGTGCTCCTCCCTAACACAGCGCAGCTGTGCTGAATCAGGCCCTGCCCTTTGAGATGAGTGCTTAGGGATTACCTCATAGCCCTCCTGATTGAACACACGTTTCCCCACTTCAGCTCCTCTAATGGCTGTTGGAAACCTGGTGCATTCTGGGACTGGTAGTCTTTTATGGGAAAATTCTGTTTTCTTATTTCTACCAGAACTGACAGGTTGCTTGTTCAGAGTCACTTCACCTTTTCTATAGCTCCTTCCTGAGCTATGATAAGCTTCCTTATCACAAGTTATATCCCAGTCATGGTTGTCCGTGAACCATGTCTCTGTTATTGCCACTAAATTCAAGTCTCCCATAAAAGCCTTAACATCTGGGATCTTATTTCCCATGTTATGGGTATTTATACACACCGCTTTCCATATGTTGCCCCTTTTACCCATTTCCATAAAGGTATTTAATGTTTCAGTTATCTGGGGGCTTTCACTTACCTTGGGGCTTTCTTCACCCATCCCCAGCAAATTTATTTTAAAGCCCTCTTCAGTAGATTAGCCAGTCTGCTACTGAAGACACGTCGATCTTTCTTGGACAGATGGATGCCATCTTTGCTCTGCAGCCCTTGGAACAGCATTCCATGGTCCAGGAAACAAAAACGCTCTCGATGACACAATCCACACAGCCATGCCTTTCATCTCCAGGATGCGAGCTTCTCTGCCTTGGCCTTTACCCCTCAACAGGGAGGATTGAAGAGAACACCACCTGCGCCCCTATCTGCTTCACCCTCTGTCCCAGAGCCATGAAGTCACTTTTGATATGCTCAGAGGGATAACTGCAGTATCATTTGTTCCGACATGGATTAGCAACAGTGGGTAATAGTCAGTGGGCTTGATGAGTCTCTGCAAACTCTCCGTAACATCTCAGATTTTGGTACCTGACAGACAGAATATCTCTCTGGACATTAAGCCTGGTCAGCAGATGGATGCCTCAGTACTCCTCAGAAGAGAGTCACCAATCACCACTACCCTTCGCTTCCTTATGGTCACTGATTCTGCAACTTTTGGGTGCTCGAGCTTTGGTTCTTCCCTTTCCAGGGTTGCTTTCACCTCCTCCACTTCCAGGGCTGCATAATGATTCTTCAGTTCAAGGGCTGGAGAAGGTGGATTGGTGATTCTGCTGGCCCTGGAGATTGTGTCCAACCTTCATCATTCTGTAGGCTCCATTTTTTCCTGTGCTGGAGAGCTTGGATGTCGCAAGAATCATCTCATCTCACTGTCTTGAATGCTCCTCAGCCTTGACACCTCCTCTCTGAGTTCCTCCACTTGTTTCCTGAGAACTTCAGTATGCAGGTATCCTGCACATGGAACCAATCCTTCAACTGGCATTGGGACCTCTGTCTGGACAGAGGCAGAAGCTGAAATGGGGGCAACAGCTTTGGAAATACAATTTTTTCCCAGCCATTATTCAGTTGGTGGAGCTTAGGTATCTGTTAAAGCAAAAGAGAGAGAGACCTACCAAAGTATCAGCCGGTTTCCCAGCTGTCCTTTCAGAGAAAAAGCAGTTAAATCTCTTTAAGTGTGTTCAAAATGTGCTGTTCCAAGTCCCTGTGTGTAGTTAATTGGGGAGGTGCCCCATAAAGCAAAGTGCTCACTAGAGGTGGGTGGGAGTTGGGGGGGAGGGTAGGGAGATGAGGTGTTAGTAGCTTCAAATGGCTGAGAAAGATACTAAAGAAGAGTTTTAAACCTACCCCACTAAAGAAAATAGTTCCCCTTTTAAACTAAAGCACCAAAAATAATGTAACTTTGTTTTAAAAATGTACCAAAACCCTCTTAAGAGCTCCCAGACAGAGAGCTAGTAATTTAAATACCTATGTTAAGTTGATATATACTTGTAAGAACATGTTCCCTGTAATGTTTTGTCACGTTATCTGTAAACCGCCTTGATCATTGGAAATACAGTATATAAGCCTGACGAATAGATAAATATTTAAATGCAAGAGGTCCAGTTATGCATTTTTACAGGATTGCTGTGGGAGGGGTGGTGTTGAGATGATCAATGGTTAATCAGAGTACCCTTAGCATAAACCCCTACAGTGCCATCAATCCTGCTCAATTGTGAATATTCAGTAGCTTGTCAAATGTGTTGTAAATAGTTCTCACCCAAGTTACTTGCCCTGTTCATTGTAAGCACAATGTGTTCCTGTTACATTGTACTATTGTTTCTGTTCATTGTGAACCGCACTGATTATAATAGCGCGGTATATAAGAAATATAAAGTAAATAAATAAAATAGATCACGATTGTTCAGTTTCTAAAATCTGGGGGAGGGGGCGGGCTATGAGTTTGAAGGTTTGCCCAGGGCCACTGTTGATTTTAGAATTTACAGGGTAACTTCAAACAACTTTCAGACTGCCATGTAAATCCTCATTCCTTGTATGGCTGGACAGAAGGAATGATTTTTAAGCACAAAGAAAAAAAACACAGACGCTTGGAATTATTTGTGTAAAATCTTAGGCCAAAGAGGAGGCAGCCAGGGAGACTGCTAAGTCCGCAGCTTCTCCCCGTCTGCTTCAAAGTCGATATTTCCACTGGCCCTTTTATTGAAGTTTTTGCATAAATCAACACAAACAGAAATCTCTGAAGAGAAACAGCTCATTTTGTCCTGTACCAGTCTCGTCTCTCTCAGACTAGTAATTCAATCGGATAAATCCCAGAGTGACATCTCGCAGACTCTCTGGCCCCTATCCAGAGCAAATGAGCCTCACATTCCTGGTGCAGATAACCTGTTTCTCCTTAAAGGCTACTGTGAACTTAATTTCTAATATTACTAATGCAAGCTTATACTATCCATCTATAACTACAGAAATAATTGATAATATTCTAGTAAGCTGCCGAGGGGGGTCCTTGCTTCTGTCTCTTCAGCAATGGCTTCACTAGTTTCCGGAGCTGCTTTGAATATTACAAAGCTCAGTGGTAGGACGTGGGGGAGGTGGGGGACTATGTGCTGGACTAAGCAATGGAAGCTGTCAGGATGGTCAAGAAACAAAACAAAGAAACTTGCCATGGATGGGGAGCGAGACCATGCAATCACAGAATTTAGACTTATAGCTTCGATAGGAATAACTGGGCAGGATGAACAGGCCAAAGGCTCGCTCTCTGCCGCCTTTTGCTACGTTCCTATGGAGCCACTGTACTAATCCGTGGGCTTCCCGTGGGCCAGTGGCCTCTTTGTAGGAGAGTTTCCTATGGATGCAGATTAGCGCCATATCAAACAAACTATTGGGTAGTCGGCACCTTGTGAAGGTCTCGTTATCTTTTTGTAAACACAAGCCTGGGTAACCTTTTCTGTTTCTCTGTTTTTGCAAAATGTATAATTAAGTAGCTGCTTTGCATACATTTGCATTGCAGCAGCTCGTTATTTATGAATTTAAAACTTTATCATAAGAAAGGCCAAAATTTGTGATTTTTTTTCACAAAAGGGGCAATGTGCAAAAAGCATGCCAAATGCTGAAATTCTGACATTTTTGAGTGTTTTTTGGTGCCTTTCCCCATTTTGCATTTTAGTTTACTGACCTTGTTAATTGTGAAGGGCAAACTGGAGTGTAGCCGGACGGCAGTGGTCAGATAAGGGGCCTTTGCCTCCCTGTCTTCGGCCGTCTTGCATGATTCTACTGACTGCATCGTACGTACCTTTGTGCCTAGGAATTGGGCTGTGAATAACCTGCTCCATTTCTCTGTTTTGTTTGCAGAGTCCAAGCAGCAGGATTCGCCGTTGGCATACGCAGAACCACAGGTACAGCCTTCAAGCCCTTTACAGAAAACGTTTGCAGGAACGCGGCGGATATCTCTCCCTGCCTTTAGCTTTCTAACTGTGGTCATTCCCTTCACTGTGGGTTCATGTTGGTTAACCTCACTTCCTTTCTCGGCAAGCTTGGTGCAGCCATATTGCCGCTCTGTGCATGCTGTTTTTTGTCATCTCCCCTTTTAACTTTCTACTGTTCCATATGATTTACTCTGTAGCTTTTAATAAATACTGCCTACTGTTCAATGTGCAAGCTTTCTCTCCAGTTCCCCTCTGTATCTGCTGTAAACATGCTTAAATTCTGTCCTGGTTCTGATTTAGCAGACAAAGGACTGGGGAAGCCACGGGGTCAAATCCAACTGCTGCTCCTCGTGGCCATGGGCAAGTCACTTAACGCTCCGCTGTCTTAGGTACAAACTTTGACTGTAAGCTCTCCGGGGACAGGGAAGTACCTACTGTACCTAAAGGTAACTCACCTTGTACTTCTGAGAAAAAAGAAATTCAATTTTGTCCTAGTTTCTCTGTGCTTTCCTCGCTTTGACGTCTTAGTATTTGAATTTGTTTTCTGGACTTGCTTTATTGGAGGCTGCTGAATATTTGAATCATTTTCTGATGTCCCTGTTTCTCTTTTGTGTTCTTGTGAGTATATTTGCAGTTGCAGAAGTCGCTCTCTGTGGGCTTGTGCTGCAAGCCTTGTGCTGTTTTTATCCCTTCTTTGTGGATGTGTCCATCTTCTCAGTGTCTTTTATGAAGGTCGTTGTCAGTGATCTCAGTCTGAGAGCTGAAAGTACATCCGTCCCAAATGAGCAAAAGATCTCATATTCAGCCGGACTGGTCTAGATCACTCATCCTGTTAATCTTAAGGGAATATTCAGCCAACTTCAGGGATTAAGATGCAACTGGATAAATTGCCTAGTTAATCTGGATGAGCTGTTCATGTGACCCTCCTTAACTGCACAAAATTAACCGGACAGCACTGAAGAGCGGCATCATTCAGTTTAAACAGACCCCTGACTCCAGGGCACTACTCTGTCCTCCCAGACTTAAAAGGATAGAAGCCGATATTCAGTGGCTTTAGGTCCAGTCACTGCCTCTTTAAATAAATGCAGATATTTGGCACCGGAATTTGTCCAGCTCTGAATATCCAGGTTTGTCGGTCAGCGTGTCGCTATCCAGTTAACGATATTCACCTACTAACTGGTGAGTTAGGGTGGCCGTGTACCAGTCCTGCCTTTAACCAGTTAAGCTCTCTGACTGGTGGCTGAGTATCATCATTAGCTGGAGAGTGATTGGCACCACCCCAGTTTTAAGTGAGCAATTTTACGCAGGCTGTGGGGATAGCCAGTGACAGTAACCCGAATATCGGGCTTGGTGCATTTTAGCCGGTTAGTGGATCTGCTAATTGGCTAAAACGCTATGAATATCCCACATATATATTTTATCGGCACAAGTTTTCTGGTTAAAATTTAACCAATTGCCGGCACCAAATTTTTGAAAAGTTAGACGCATATAGTTAATTTTCCAGCCTAAGTGCACAGCTCTTTTGAATATTAACCCCCGAGTGATCTCCTCTTTCACCCGCAGTTATCAAGGACTGTAGGGAGCGCCGATCATCTCTCTAATCTCTCGGAGCCACCAGAGCTACAGGCAGGAAGAGGCAACAGGCCTCAAGAGCTTGCTGGCACTTTCCGAGCTGCTGATTTCCCTGCAAGAATAAAGCCGCTTCATCCTCCGCTACAGTGAAAGAGCTTTGCTATAAAGAGTCCTGCACAGCTCCTACTGCTTTTATGCCAAATGATCCCGTTGCGCTGAGGAATCTCTGAGAAGGGAGGCATCTTTCAACCTTGAGATAATTCCCTTTTGTTACAATGTCTAAAGTTTTTTATAACTTCATTCATAATTTCTCTCCCCACTGCCTTCCCATCCTCCTCCTCCTCATCCTTCATATCCTCCTCTCCCCCTCCTCCACTCTCACTGCTCCTTCTTTCCCTGTCCTTCTCCTCTCCCCCTCCATATCCCCCTCTCCCCCTCCTTCACTGTCTTCTCCTCTCCCCCTCCTCCACTGTCTTCTCCTCTTCCTCTTTCCTTTCTCTCTCTCCCTCTTCTCCTCCTCATCCTTCATATCCTCCTCTCCCCCTCCTCCACTGTCTTCTCCTCTTCCTCTTTCCTTTCTCTCTCCCTCTTCTCCTCCTCATCCTCCACATCCTTCATATCCTCCTCTCCCCCTCTCCACTGTCTTCTCCTCTTCCTCTTTTCTTTCTCTCTCTCCCTCTTCTCCTCCTCATCCTTCATATCCTCCTCTCCCCCTCCTCCACTGTCTTCTCCTCTTCCTCTTTCCTTTCTCTCTCTCCCTCTTCTCCTCCTCATCCTTCATATCCTCCTCTCCCCCTCCTCCACTGTCTTCTCCTCTTCCTCTTCCTCTTTCCTTTCTTTCTCTCCCTCTTCGCCTCCTCATCCTTCATATCCTCCTCTCCCCCTCTCCACTGTCTTCTCCTCTTCCTCTTTCCTTTCTTTCTCCCTCTTCTCCTCCTCATCCTTAATATCCTCCTCTCCCCCTCCTCCACTGTCTTCTCCTCTTCCTCTTTCCTTTCTTTCTCTCCCTCTTCGCCTCCTCATCCTTCATATCCTCCTCTCCCCCTCTCTACTGTATTCTCCTCTTCATCTTTCCTTTCTCTCTCTCCCTCTTCTCCTCCTCATCCTTCATATCCTCCTCTCCCCCTCCTCCACTGTCTTCTCCTCTTCCTCTTTCCTTTCTCTCTCTCCCTCTTCTCCTCCTCATCCTTCATATCCTCCTCTCCCCCTCCTCCACTGTCTTCTCCTCTTCCTCTTCCTCTTTCCTTTCTTTCTCTCCCTCTTCGCCTCCTCATCCTTCATATCCTCCTCTCCCCCTCCTCCACTGTATTCTCCTCTTCCTCTTTCCTTTCTCTCTCTCCCTCTTCTCCTCCTCATCCTTCATATCCTCCTCTCCCCCTCCTCCACTGTCTTCTCCTCTTCCTCTTTTCTTTCTCTCTCCCTCTTCTCCTCATCATCCTTCATATCCTCCTCTCCCCCTCTCCACTGTCTTCTCCTCTTCCTCTTTCCTTTCTCTCTCTCCCTCTTCTCCTCCTCATCCTTCATATCCTCCTCTCCCCCTCCTCCACTGTCTTCTCCTCTTCCTCTTTCCTTTCTCTCTCTCCCTCTTCTCCTCCTCATCCTTCATATCCTCCTCTCCCCCTCCTCCACTGTCTTCTCCTCTTCCTCTTTCCTTTCTCTCTCCCTCTTCTCCTCCTCATCCTCCACATCCTTCATATCCTCCTCTCCCCCTCTCCACTGTCTTCTCCTCTTCCTCTTTCCTATCTCTCTCTCCCTCTTCTCCTCCTCATCCTTCATATCCTCCTCTCCCCCTCCTCCACTGTCTTCTCCTCTTCCTCTTTCCTTTCTTTCTCTCCCTCTTCGCCTCCTCATCCTTCATATCCTCATCTCCCCCTCCTCCACTGTCTTCTCCTCTTCCTCTTCCTCTTTCCTTTCTTTCTCTCCCTCTTCGCCTCCTCATCCTTCATATCCTCCTCTCCCCCTCTCCACTGTCTTCTCCTCTTCCTCTTTCCTTTCTCTCTCTCCCTCTTCTCCTCCTCATCCTTCATATCCTCCTCTCCCCCTCTCCACTGTCTTCTCCTCTTCCTCTTTCCTTTCTCTCTCTCCCTCTTCGCCTCCTCATCCTTCATATCCTCCTCTCCCCCTCTCCACTGTCTTCTCCTCTTCCTCTTTCCTTTCTTTCTCTCCCTCTTCGCCTCCTCATCCTTCATATCCTCCTCTCCCCCTCCTCCACTGTCTTCTCCTCTTCCTCTTTCCTTTCTCTCTCCCTCTTCTCCTCATCATCCTTCATATCCTCCTCTCCCCCCCTCCACGGTCTTCTCCTCTTCCTCTTTCCTTTCTCTCTCCCTCTTCTCCTCCTCATCCTTCATATCCTCCTCTCCCCCTCCTCCACTGTCTTCTCCTCTTCCTCTTTCCTTTCTCTCTCTCCCTCTTCTCCTCCTCATCCTTCATATCCTCCTCTCCCCCTCCTCCACTGTCTTCTTCTATTCCTCTTCCTCTTTCCTTTCTCTCCCTCTTCGCCTCCTCATCCTTCATATCCTCCTCTCCCCCTCCTCCACTGTCTTCTCCTCTTCCTCTTTCCTTTCTCTCTCTCTCTCCCTCTTCTCCTCCTCATCCTTCATATCCTCCTCTCCCCCTCCTCCACTGTCTTCTCCTCTTCCTCTTTCCTTTCTCTCTCCCTCTTCTCCTCATCATCCTTCATATCCTCCTCTCCCCCTCTCCACTGTCTTCTCCTCTTCCTCTTTCCTTTCTCTCCCTCTTCTCCTCCTCATCCTTCATATCCTCCTCTCCCCCTCCTCCACTGTCTTCTCCTCTTCCTCTTTCCTTTCTCTCTCTCCCTCTTCTCCTCCTCATCCTTCATATCCTCCTCTCCCCCTCCTCCACTGTCTTCTCCTCTTCCTCTTTCCTTTCTCTCTCTCCCTCTTCTCCTCCTCATCCTTCATATCCTCCTCTCCCCCTCCTCCACCGTCTTTATTTCTTCCCCTATCCTTTCTCTCTCTTCCCCTCCTCATCCTTCATATCCTCCTCTCCCCCTCCTCCACTGTATTCTCCTCTTCCTCTTTCCTTTCTCTCTCTCCCTCGTCTCCTCCTAATCCTTCATATCCTCCTCTCCCCCTCCTCCACTGTCTTCTCCCCTTCCTCTATCTTTCTCTCTCTCTCTCTCTTCTCCTCCTCATCTTTCATATCCTCCTCTCCCCCTCCTCCACTGTCTTCTCCTCTTCCTCTTTCCTTTCTCTCTCTCCCTCTTCTCCTCCTCATCCTTCATATCCTCCTCTCCCCCTCCTCCACCGTCTTTATTTCTTCCCCTGTCCTTTCTCTCTCTTCCCCTCCTCATCCTTCATATCCTCCTCTCCCCCTCCTCCACTGTCTTCTCCTCTTCCTCTTTCATTTCTCTCTCTCCCTCTTCTCCTCCTCATCCTTCATATCCTCCTCTCCCCCTCCTCCACCGTCTTCTCCTCTTCCTCTTTCCTTTCTCTCTCCCTCTTCTCCTCCTAATCCTTCATATCCTCCTCTCCCCCTCCTCCACTGTCTTCTCCTCTTCCTCTTCCCTTTCTCTCTCTCCCTCTTCTCCTCCTCATCCTTCATATCCTCCTCTCCCCCTCCTCCACTGTCTTCTCCTCTTCCTCTTTCCTTTCTCTCTCCCTCTTCTCCTCCTCATCCTTCATATCCTCCTCTCCCCCTCCTCCACTGTCTTCTCCTCTTCCTTTCCTTTCTCTGTCTCCCTCTTCTCCTCCTCATCCTTCATATCCTCCTCTCCCCCTCCTCCACTGTCTTCTCCTCTTCCTCTTTCCTTTCTCTCTCTCTCCCTTTTCTCCTCCTCATCCTTCATATCCTCCTCCCCCCTCCTCCACTGTCTTCTCCTCTTCCTCTTTCCTTTCTCTCTCTCCCTTTTCTCCTCCTCATCCTTCATATCCTCCTCTCCCCCTCCTCCACTCTCACTGCTCCTTCTTTCCCTGTCCTTCTCCTCTCCCCCTCTATATCGCCCTCTCCCCCTCCTCCACCGTCTTTATCTCTTCCTCTTTCCTCTTCCTGTCTTGCTCACTTTCTTCTCTCTTGTTTCTTCTCCTTTGTCTTCACTCTCCCTTCCTCACCTCTCTCTCTCTTTTTTATCTCTTTCTTTTCTACCCTTTCTCTTGCCTCTCTTCTTCCCCCCTCTTTTCCTTCCCCGCCTCTGCAGATGGTCCAATGTCTGGGATTTGCCATCTATCGGGCCCTGGATTGGGGCTTGGATGACAACGAGGAGCGCGAGTTGAGTCCCCAGTTAGAGCAGCTCATTGACCTCATGGTAAACAGCAACTCAGAAGGCGGCAACTTGGGCACTGTGGACGAGGGCTATGAGGGGCAGGAGGAAGAAGAAGAGGTGGATGGGACCCCCAAATTCATGCGCACCTTTAAGCATGTGTTAAAGTTCTGTGCTGCCCGCTTGACAGACCCCAAAGAGGCGCAGACACACTACCAGGCCGTGTGCAGGGCACTGTTTGTGGAGACTGTGGAGCTGAAAGCCTTCCTGATGAAAATCCAAGAAGCAAAAGAGGTGGGTTTGATGGGACAGGAGGGAGGGTGGGAGATGGGGGGGGAGGGGTCATGTGATCCCATGGACACAGATGGGCTCATTTTTAAATCAACTTTTTTATAAACACCAGCCATTGTGTTTAAATATTTTACATATATTCACCACCATAATCCTAGACGTGGCGGCAGCGAATGATATACAGTGGTGACTGCTGCTGCTGTGCGGAGAGCCAGTGAGATTTAGTTGCTATCCATACAACCAAGTGGTTTAATTTAGGACCGCCGTTTTTCTGCCCTCAATTAAACCGCTTAACTATAAAGACAGTGGCTGAGTATCACTGGACTGCCCACTTCCTGCCCTCAC
Organism: Ichthyophis bannanicus; assembly: GCA_033557465.1. NCBI lineage: Eukaryota > Metazoa > Chordata > Amphibia > Gymnophiona > Ichthyophiidae > Ichthyophis > Ichthyophis bannanicus. The sequence goes on along the minus strand of CM066034.1, from coordinate 31,610,591 downwards.
TCCACCCCAACACTATCCAGTTAGTGCCCCTGTTAATTCACAGCTAGGAGGCTTATTTGTAAAGTGACCACTTCTAAAGAGAAGCCCAGAGAAAATGTACGAGAATCTCAAAATAGATAATAGATTCAAGCCATTGCCACAGCTGTCAAAAAAAGCAGAGACTAGACCAAAATCAGACAAACTGTGCACAGAGGAGGGGCATCTCTGTACTAGATTAGCAGGGTGCTGCACATTTAGGGTCCATGTGCTTTTGGAGGGGGGTATGTCAGTGCTGGAATCTGCGGGGTGCATCGGAGCAGGTTTTGGGGCTGTGTGTGTGAGCTTCTCTTCTACTGTTGCAGATGCTGAGGAAACTGAGGGTGGATGAAGAATCATCAAGTGACAGGTCGATGGCAGAACTGGACAATTTGCGAAACACAGACTGGGTAAGAGGAAGCTGCTTGGCCTGTGAAGTTCTGGGCTTCCCATGTTACAGTTCATGAGGCAGGAAGCCCTCAGCCTGTCTGTATCAAAGTTTCTAGTCTGTCCCTTCCAACTTTGTAAAATATGAAGACAGTTTTCCTAGTGAAAAATCTCTTCTTGTGCACTCAGAACAAATTGTACCAACCTGAAAAGGCAGGTTGATGTGCAAGCCTGCAAAAGGATGGGTGGGGGGGGGGGGGGGGTGCCAGTCCATGAGATAGCAAGGTAGATGCATATGGCAGCCTCGAGACGGTGAGCACAGGCATCAGCTCAGAAGAGGACGGGGTGTGCGCCAGCTTGGAAGAGCAGACAGATGTGGCTCAGTAGATGGACGCTGAAGAGAGAGTGGCTGGGTGGATGATTACATTACTGGTGGCAGGTGAGGTAACTGCTGTTCTCTGGTGTTTTAGGCTCGACTCTGGGTGCAGCTGATGAGAGATCTTCGCCATGGCGTGAAACTAAAGAAAGTCCAAGAGAAGCAGTTTAACCCCTTGCCTACAGAGTACCAGCTGACGCCCTTTGAGATGCTCATGCAAGACATCCGGGCACGAAACTACAAGCTGCGGAAAGTCATGGTGAATAGGAAACAAGCCACAGTTCTCCATGTCTGCCGCTTTCCATATTTAGACCTAAGAATAACAGAGTAATTATACATCCTTCATATCACAGGATGACATCACCACCACCAGTGATGTCATATTATTAAATTCCACCTATGACATCATCACCAGGGGAATATTGTTATCAGTGTATTGAAACAAATGACATGGAGGCATATTCCATTCAGGCCGTCCAGCCCCTGTATGTCTGGGCAGAATCAGGCCATGCAAAGTTAGACCCGATTCTGATCCTACAGCCCCCGTGGGATTACAGTAGAATCAGGTCTGGCGCCTGGACATGCAGGCCGGGTCCCGATTCTGACCGGCCGCACGCCCAGCCACAACCCAACTAGCTCAGTCAGGCTCCTGAATGGAGTCGCAGAGTCATGGAATCCCGTCACCATGGCACCACGGTTCCATTCAGGAGCAGCAAAGGCCAGCCACCCGCCCAAATCTTCCTTTCCCCGCAACCGGACCCTTAATCCAGACTCCTATTGCCAGGGTCTGGTTGCAGGGAACTTCCTGCATCTCTGCCTCACCTGTCTCCGCCGGCCGATGCCAAAACACCGTCTCCAATTCAGAGGTCTGAATTGGCCCTGTATGTCCAGGATCGCGACCTGCCCATGCCCCACCCTCGCTCCAACTCTGGAACGCCCCCTCCCGCCCCCATCTGTTTGTATGGTGAGGCTTTTGCCGGGGCCAGCAGGGGGCGAATAGCGGGGATGGACGTCCCAACAGGACAGAATGACCCCCATGGTGGATAATAGCAGAAAAAAACCAAATGACCCATCCAGTCTGCCCAGTTATTTCTGTCCATATTACAAGGATATCTCCCAGCTGTCGGCCGTACAAATGTGGCTGCCCGTAGATCGCTGCTTATCTAAGACAGATTTTGTTGCCTTCCTCTTTGACTCTCTGCCATCCTGGATAAATAAGCACATGAGATGTCAGTCTTAATCCAATACCCTCCCCCATCCCCCGCCAGTATGTTTTGTAATAATCTATGCAGCTACAAAACTAGTGAGGCTGCTGCATGAAAATCTGGCTTTGTAGGTCCCTGCTGCCGTACTGGATAGTAGCCACCTGCCACCCACCTCCTGGCATTGACTAGTTAGTTTCTGAGGAGTTCTAACTTGTTGATACAATACGTCTACCCCATAAGCTGTGCTGTAGCGACATTGTGCTTCACTTACAGCCTTTTGACGCAGTATTTGGCCACCATTAACCTGCCTGCATCGAATCCGTTGATTTACAGTGATTTGTAGCCTGACGGTTCAAGCTCACTTGCCCCATATGGACCATGGTGTAATCTGATTATGCTTCTTTAATCCTCCGTTTGTCTTCTCTCCATTACCAAGGGAGCAGGAAGGATGAGTTACTGAGGCCTTTCTGTAGCGTTGCTATCGCTGTCCTCTCTGTGTGTCCTAGATGTGTAACTGTGCATGACAGATACACTAACGCCCTTGTAGGTGATTGCAGCAAGGAATTCAAATAAAGGAACGTTTCCTCCTATTTCCTCTAAATCCTCCTCTGCCTGGCTTATGACCCCTTGTCCTTGAAATTCCTTTTGGATGGACGATGACATATTCCTGTAACTGACTGAAGTCAGCCCAACATTTACCTGCTTTCCTTTAGCAAATACATTTTGAGTTTTTTAAGTGTCTTCCTAGGGTTTGTGTTGCATCAGCTGATGACACCATCACAGCAGTGTCCCTCCAGCAACATCATCGCTAACAAACATCATCATCATCAGTGTGTTCAATTAATGATGTCATTACCCCCGATAATATCGCCATGTCTGCTTTTCCTCCTGGGTCTGGCACTATACATGATGTTCTGTTCCCTCCATCTTTTGTAGGTGGACGGCGACATCCCCCCAAAGGTGAAGAAGGATGCTCATCAGGTCATTTTGGATTTTATAAGGTCACGACCTCCATTGAAGCCGGTACACTCTTCATTTTTTGGATATTATTTGTTCCAGCTCAGGTTTTTCATTGGTAGTTGAAGGTGCAGAGGGCACACAATCTAAGCGCCTCATTTAGTGAGCCGTGGTATTGCATTATTGTGTGGGATTAGTAAATAAACCCCATTGACAGTAATGGGGCTTGCGTTAATGTGCAAGCCTGGGATAAATCATTAATGCATGTTAGGAAAACTAGCTCTAAATGTGCACCCGGGGCAATGGAGAGTGAAGTAACTTTTCCCAAGTCCTAAGGACCAAGCAGAATATGAACCCTGGTCAGGGCTGGTGCTACCATTAGGTGAACTAGGTGATCACCTAGAGTGTCAGCCCTCCAGAGCCACTCACTATTGCCCCTCTTGGGACCTGGAGTAGAGGCAATGGCCGCAAACATGTCCGTGGTACTTACCTTAAAACCTCTGCCACCTCTGATGCTGACTTCCTGTTTGCAAACAGGAAGTTGACATCAGGCAATCCAAGGGGGTGGAAGCAAACCAGCCGTGGCGTGAAGTTGTAAGGTAAATGCCACAGAGCTGTTTGTGGCTATTGCCTCTATCCCAGGTCCCAAGAGGGGCAATGGTGGCAACAAGGGGTGCCACGGGGGTGGGGGGGAGGGCAAGGATGATAGTCATTGCTTCCTCTCCTTGCAGTGGCCCTGACCCTGCTGCAGCTTTCGTGGGGATTTGTGTACATGTGGACCTGGTAAGCAATTTTCAAAAAACTCCTGTTCTTGTAGGGACTGAGATGTGGTGATAAATCTGCTTAAAGTTAAGCGGATTTTCAGTGCCATTATGTGCTTTAAGTTAGCCGTCTGAATTTACAGCCATCCATTTAACTTAGAGCAGCTATTTCTGCACGGCTACGTAATCGAATGAAGATAAGCGGATTGCACTGAGTATTGCTGCTGAGCTCCCCTCCAGAATGCTTCCAAGACCCTCCCATTTTTAAACAGCTGAAAGTTGTGTGGTCCCCATCCCCAAGTTTTAAAAACTTAGGGCCCAATACTCAGTGGCCTGGACTAGCTGTCACCACTGAACCTAAGACCTGAATATTCAGTGCTGGGGTCATATGCGGTCACCGGCACAGAATAGCCGGGTCAGCTGGATAGCAGAGAAGCTAACGGCGTAGTTATATTCAGCGCTTCCCGGTTAGCTTCAATGGTTAAGCCTGTCTTTAAGTGCCCAACGTTTGCTGCTTAGCAATAACCGGGCAGCGGCTGAATATCGCTGGGTGCCGCCTCCTCTCCATTCCCCAGAATGCTCCACAGTTCAGCAGCATATTCACAAAGCATTCCGAGTCTGGATCCATAGCTTTTCTTTGCGACTTTTCCCCCGCAGCCCTTTTTCTGCAGCTGGAGGGGAAATGTACACATGAAAATTTGAAATGCTCCTCTGTGCCCATCCATTGCTGCCCCCATTTAGTATATGTAAATATACCCACTGCTGGTGCACACCTGCACTTTTTAGTTACTCTGACCAGTGCAACGCAGAAGTGACAGCACAGCCGCAGGTACACAAAGCCAGCGAGCAGGAGCGAGGTGTCAGGGGGAAAGTTGTAAATCTTTATTAAGAGGTACAGTACAGCCACACCCGACACGGCCGTGTTTCGGCACTTGCCTTCCTCAGGGATCTCATGGCATAAAACTGTAGCGTTGAGCTCTACTTTCCTGTAGAGAGTCGAGTACACAAAGGATTCACTTGATTACGGTCAGGAATATCATGCAGCGTTCATGGTAGCAACCTTCAAAAGTCAAGATTTAGAACATTCCTCCTAATGCCTCGTTCCTGTTCACTGGCTTTTTAATAACTCTGACATAGTTAAAGAAGTGCGGAAGCCGTGTTAGTCCCCTATAATAGTAGTTGAATAAAAAAGGAAAATAAGGTGATACCTTTTTATTGCATCTATAGACTAACTTTGGAAGGTGAAGCCTTCTTCATGTCAGGGCAGTTTGAACAACAGATGTTGATACCCAAGGAAGAAAGTTTTACCTTCGAAAGCTAGTCTACAGATGTATTAAGTCAGTGCAATAAAAAGGTGTCACCTCATGTTCTTTTTTATTTAACTACCATCTGACATAGTTAGATACTAAAGGAGAACAGACAAAGACCAACCTGCCCTTCAACTGCTCAGTTGCAAGTGTTTCATAATCAGCCAAACACCAGTGAACCACTCCTATGTCTTTATCTGAACTTTCAACCTCTTTCCTACTATTGCCTTCTATATGAGTCCAAAGCATGCCCACAATCTGAATCTCTACCATGTCTGCTAGGTGGTTGCTTCAGGATTTGCTTTCTTCCTCTGGGATTGAAATAGGACCAGCACTAAATGTAACACTTGGGTTCCCTTCTGTGTGTTAATCCACACAGCTACAAAAAACAAGGAGAGCCACTGAGCATAGTAGTTTGCAGGCAGGTCAGTTTAGCCAGGTAAATAACTTTGAAAATTGTCCTCACAAACACACGTGCTCTCTCTCTCTCTCGCACGCACACACATATAGAAAAGGGCTTAGCTGTATCCTTCACACATACGTGTACACTGACTGCTACACCTACATCCACTGGTTTTAACCTTTTCGTTTCCTTCACGTGCATTATGGGAGGCGTCGGAGAGGAACCTGAGGCCGGTGGCCCTGAAGCAGAGCAGTCTGCATGAAAAAATTCTGGAGGAAATCAGACAAGAAAGGAAGCTTCGCCCTGTAGAGATGCAACCGCGAAGCCAGAAAGGTAACAGGATGGAGAGGCGACACGGAGAGATCTTGCCAATGCCATTAGTAGTAGGGAGACTTGACATTTTGTGCTGTTAAAAATCTTGTGGAAATTTACATTTACATTTGTCTTAATGATGATCTTGGCTGGGAGTAATTCACAAAAATATTCTGGTCCAAACAGAACAAACCACCACTCTGTGAAATAACACTCATTTTTTTGTCGGAGTTGGCCAACTCAGACAGGTTCTTTTTACTGAGCTGGCCAACTTGTTCTGTTTGGACCAGAATATTTTTGTTTGTTTGATTTATTTGATTCTGGTCTGGGGGGGGGGGGGGTGTGGGTTTTTTTTTTTTTTAGTTTTTTGGGAGTAATTTACAGCAAAACAAAGAGAGTGCGAGCTGCTGGGAGAGCAGTGCGTGCGGGTCTCTGTAGCAGATTAGCGGGGGGATACTGCTGGGAGAGCAGTGTATGAGGGTCTCTGAAGCAGATTAGTGGGGGGATACTGCTGGGAGAGCAGTGCATGAGGGTCTCTGAAGCAGATTAGCGGGGGGATATTGCTGGGAGAGCAGTGTATGAGGGTCTCTGAAGCAGATTAGTGGTGGGATACTGCTGGGAGAGCAGTGCGTGAGGGTCTCTGTAGTAGATTAGCGGGGGGATACTGCTGGGAGAGCAGTGCGTGAGGGTCTCTGTAGCAGATTAGCGGGGGGATACTGCTGGGAGAGCAGTGCTTGAGGGTCTCTGTAGTAGATTAGCGGGGGGATACTGCTGGGAGAGCAGTGCATGAGGGTCTCTAGCAGATAAGCGGGGGGATACTGCTGGGAGAGCAGTGCTTGAGGGTCTCTGTAGTAGATTAGCGGGGGGATACTGCTGGGAGAGCAGTGCGTGAGGGTCTCTAGCAGATTAGCGGGGGGATACTGCTGGGAGAGCAGTGCGTGAGGGTCTCTAGCAGATTAGCGGGGGGATACTGCTGGGAGAGCAGTGCTTGAGGGTCTCTGTAGTAGATTAGCAGGGGGATACTGCTGGGAGAGCAGTGCGTGAGGGTCTCTAGCAGATTAGCGGGGGGATACTGCTGGGAGAGCAGTGCTTGAGGGTCTCTGTAGTAGATTAGCAGGGGGATACTGCTGGGAGAGCAGTGCGTGAGGGTCTCTAGCAGATTAGCGGGGGGATACTGCTGGGAGAGCAGTGCGTGAGGGTCTCTAGCAGATTAGCGGGGGGATACTGCTGGGAGAGCAGTGCTTGAGGGTCTCTGTAGTAGATTAGCAGGGGGATACTGCTGGGAGAGCAGTGCGTGAGGGTCTCTAGCAGATTAGCGGGGGGATACTGCTGGGAGAGCAGTGCGTGAGGGTCTCTAGCAGATTAGCGGGGGGATACTGCTGGGAGAGCAGTGCTTGCGGGTCTCTGTAGTAGATTAGCAGGGGGATACTGCTGGGAGAGCAGTGCGTGAGGGTCTCTGTAGCAGATTAGTGGGGGCATACTGCTGGGAGAGCAGTGCATGAGGGTCTCTGTAGCAGATTAGCGGGGGGATACTGCTGGGAGAGCAGTGCTTGCGGGTCTCTGTAGTAGATTAGCAGGGGGATACTGCTGGGAGAGCAGTGCGTGAGGGTCTCTGTAGCAGATTAGTGGGGGCATACTGCTGGGAGAGCAGTGCATGAGGGTCTCTGTAGCAGATTAGCGGGGGGATACTGCTGGGAGAGCAGTGCATGAGGGTCTCTGTAGTAGATTAGCGGGGGGATACTGCTGGGAGAGCAGTGCTTGAGGGTCTCTGTAGTAGATTAGCAGGGGGATACTGCTGGGAGAGCAGTGCTTGAGGGTCTCTGTAGTAGATTAGCAGGGGGATACTGCTGGGACAGCAGTGTGTGAGGGTCTCTGTAGCAGATTAGCGGGGGATACTGCTGGGAGAGCAGTGCGTGAGGGTCTCTGTAGCAGATTAGTTGGGGGATACTGCTGGGAGAGCAGTGCATGAGGGTCTCTGTAGCAGATTAGTTGGGGGATACTGCTGGGAGAGCAGTGCATGAGGGTCTCTGTAGCAGATTAGTGGGGGTATACTGCTGGGAGAGCAGTGTATGAGGGTCTCTGTAGCAGATTAGTGGGGGGATACTGCTGGGAGAGCAGTGTATGAGGGTCTCTGTAGCAGATTAGTGGGGGATACTGCTGGGAGAGCAGTGTATGAGGGTCTCTGTAGCAGATTTAGTGGGGGGATACTGCTGGGAGACCAGTGCGTGCGGGTCTCTGTAGCAGATTAGCAGGGGGATACTGCTGGGAGACCAGTGCGTGCGGGTCTCTGTAGCAGATTAGCGGGGGGATACTGCTGGGAGACCAGTGCGTGCGGGTCTCTGTAGCAGATTAGCAGGGGGATACTGCTGGGAGACCAGTGCGTGCGGGTCTCTGTAGCAGATTAGCAGGGGGATACTGCTGGGAGACCAGTGCGTGCGGGTCTCTGTAGTAGATTAGCAGGGGGATACTGCTGGGAGACCAGTGCGTGCGGGTCTCTGTAGCAGATTAGCAGGGGGATACTGCTGGGAGACCAGTGCGTGAGGGTCTCTGTAGTAGATTAGCGGGGGTTACTGCTGGGAGAGCAGTGCGTGAGGGTCTCTGTAGTAGATTAGCGGGGGTTACTGCTGGGAGACCAGTGCGTGAGGGTCTCTGTAGTAGATTAGCGGGGGGATATTTCTGGGAGAGCAGTGTGTGAGGGTCTCTGTAGTAGATTAGCGGGGGGATACTGCTGGGAGACCAGTGCGTGAGGGTCTCTGTAGTAGATTAGCGGGGGGATATTTCTGGGAGAGCAGTGTGTGAGGGTCTCTGTAGTAGATTAGCGGGGGGATACTTCTGGGAGAGCAGTGCGTGAGGGTCTCTGTAGTAGATTAGCGGGGGGATATTTCTGGGAGAGCAGTGTGTGAGGGTCTCTGTAGTAGATTAGCGGGGGGATACTGCTGGGAGACCAGTGCGTGAGGGTCTCTGTAGTAGATTAGCGGGGGGATATTTCTGGGAGAGCAGTGTGTGAGGGTCTCTGTAGTAGATTAGCGGGGGGATACTTCTGGGAGAGCAGTGCGTGAGGGTCTCTGTAGCAGATTAGCGGGGGGATACTGCTGGCAGACCAGTGTGTGGGATCTCACTCATTACATTTTTTTTTATTTATGAATCACTTTTCTAGTTAGTCCAAAGTGATTTACAAAGAAGTATAATCAGGCAAAGCATCAACCACAAGCTGCAATCACGTATTTCCTGAATATCTTCTGCCTCAGACGAGCAAGGGCGGCCTGACGCATGTGCGAGAATATTCTTCTCACAGGGTCCTGCGCTTCAGGGGGCCCCGCGCCAACTTCATGCTGCACATGCTCTCTGATAGACTGAGAGAGACTCCCGACCGTTTGTAGGGCCAGCTCACACATGGTCCCAAGCCTGCCTGACCGGCTTCAGAGGGACCAGGGAGACCCAAAGCCCCGGCTCACCTCTGCACAGCCACCAGAGTGAGAAACAGCATTTTCCTTCACTCTGGCGGCTCTATTCTTTTGAAGTCCACCAGCGCGCTGATTGCCAGGAGGTTAAAGGGCATTTCCTGTTTCATGTAAGACAGGAAATGTCCTTCAGCTCTCGGCAATCAGCGCGCCAGCGGGCTGCAAGAGAACACAGCCGCTGGAGTGAAGGAAAACGCCGCATTTCATTCCTGCAGCTCTGCAGAGGTGAGCCTGGGTTTCGGGCCTCCCCTGCTCCCCCTGAAGCCGGACAGGCAGGCACAGGGTTTTTCTGGTGGGGGGAGGGGGCTAGGACTGGAAATGGGCTGATGGGGGGCTAGGATAGGACTGGAAATGGGATGATAGGGGGCTAGAAACCCAGTCCAGGCATGGTAACTGAAACAGCCTTTATTAGGAATTCTATACCAGGGTACAATATGACACCTCCGCGAGGGTGTCTGCACCAACCGCAACCCAACACAGGCCGTGTTTTGACTATGCCTTCTTCAGGGATACTTGGCATACTAAAATCATAAATACAATAAAATTAAATTAAAAAGAGGATATAAATACATAAATAACCAATGAACAATTATATAAAACATATAATAAAAGCTATACCATGAACAAACGTCCCAATTTATGTCAACCCAAACTATCGATAAATAAATAAATAAATAATGAATATCATTTAAAAAAAGACAACACATACATTTAAATAAAACATTCAAACAGCAGAAAAAATCTTTTCATTGTGATTAAACTGAAAAAAAAGTGATGTGACCTGTATTATTACACCACAGACAAGAAACTTTCAGTATAAACCACAATGGAATACTTCTTCTTGACTAAAACCTCTTCTCTATGGCTTGTATACTAAAGGGAGAGAAAAAAATATAAAAAAGAAAAATGTATCATTTTATATGATCAATGCTGACTATACAAACTATATAACTGATGATATACATACGAAGCAAGAGCAACACCCAAGACGGATGGAATCATAATCATTATTCTACTTTAGCATCACGTAATGTCATAGTTAACAGTGGAGTGGAGGAGTGGCCTAGTAGTTGGGGCAAGGTACTTCAGGCCAGAAGGTCAGGGGTTCAAATCCCACTAGAGGACAGCAATCTTGGGCCGGAAGGACTGGGGTTTCTAGTCCCACAGGTGCTCCTTGTGGTCTTGGGCAAGCCACTTAACCCTCCATAGCCCATGTTCCCTGTAAAATAGTTATCTTCAAGTTATAATGCCCTGTTCAATGTAATTTCAGTTTGTTCAATGTAAACCGCACTGATGCAGAATAGCGCGGTATATAAGAGAATGTAAATAAATAAATCAATAAAAACAGCCTCAAGCTTTGTGATCCCAAACCATAAAAAACTAAACCAACAGCAGTTGATGATTGTTAATAACCTATACCCTTAATATAATAGCGTGGTTATAAACACCCAATGAACTATCGTTCAATATGCCTAAAAGCATCATCAGGGCATATTTGAAAAAAAACTTTCACCGCTAATCATTCTTTGGACAAGCCTGATGATATGTAAAACAGGTCCAAGTGTATAGTCAACCATAGTCGACAAAAACGTTTCAATATAATAACCTGAACATACCTATCTGTCCTATAGTTTCAGGCTCACGTTCCAGCCATTGGTTCAATGTATTCTTATGCGAATTAATAACATCCCTCAAACCCTCCCGTATTGTCACCTGTCAGCTAACGATCTGTGCTCAGCTATGAATCTCGACCCGTTGAATTGTTTATAAGGTTTTCCAGATCCGTAGTGGCGTCTTTGTAGCACCACATGCTCTCACCTTATTAACTTTAACATTACAACCAACATCTCAACAGACAAAGGTAGACCAGCACAGATCCCAACCCCAAGATTCATAAAATTTAATGAAGAAGAGTTTCTGGATTTAATAATCCCCCACCTAGACACTTCACCACATGACCTGGATGAAACGGTAGAGAAATGGCATAAAACTGTAAGTAATGCAGCCACTAATAAAAATGTCAATAGAAAGAACAGACATACCAGAGTTGGTAATGCCCCTTGGTTTAATAACACCCTAAAACAAATGAAAAAAACATTAAGAAAAGCAGAAGTTAAGTGGCGTAAATGCAAAAACACCATTAATAATGAGATATACCACAATCAACTTAAAAATTATAAGGAAGCAATAGACACTGCTAAGAAAAATTACCATGCTTCCATCCTAACAAACTCATTAAACAGACCAAGAGAATTATTTTCAATTGTACAAAAACTAACGAGTAACGCTAACAATGCCAGCAATGATATAACTGAAATCTCTCCACAGATTCTAGCTAATTACTACATAAATAAAACTAAGCTCCACCCAACTTTACCTAACTCCACACACACATATCAAAACCTCTACAAAGCCGAATGGACTGAATTCAACCCCATAACCAAGGATATACTCAAGAACACTGTTTTAAATCTAAACACAACAACATCTAACCTAGATCCATGCCCAGTATCCTGGCTAAAGAACACTCTCCCAAGTTTATCTTCCTTCATACTCCCTATAATCAATTTATCCCTTAAAAATGGATATTTACCCCCATCACTAAAACATGCCCTGATCCGCCCAATACTCAAAAAGGCCACCCTTGACAAAACATTGCCTAATTCCTACAGACCTATTTCTAGTATTCCATTCATGGCAAAACTAATAGAGAAAGTTGTACAAATTCAGACTCAAGAACACATAGACACTTCAGCCCCTCTAGATGAACAACAATATGGGTTTCGCCCTCGCCATGGTGTCGAGACACTCTTAACAGTACTCATCGACACACTTGTAAAAGGAATAGATAATCCCAAGCAAGCCTTTTTTACTCCTATTCATCGATATCTCTGCAGCATTTGACAGCGTAAGCCATTCTTTAATGCTCATGAAACTCAAACAAATAGGAATAAAATCAACTGTACTTAATTGGTTCACTTCTTACCTAAGCAATAGAACACAAACAGTACAAATCGGTAACCTTACATCCAAGACGTACAACCAGGAACTAGGTCTCCCTCAGGGTTCGGCACTGTCAGCCCTCCTATTTAATATCTACATAAAACATGTCTGTAATATATTTAAAAAATTCAACGTTTACTATCATTTATATGCAGACGATATAATGATGTACATTCCATTTACAATCCCCAATATACCAATCCAATTACTCATAGACTGTTTTAATGAACTAACTACCTGGCTAAATGAAAATAATCTCTACATCAATCATGCAAAAACAGAAGCCCTAATTGTAACAAAAAACCGCTCATACTCACCCCCCACACATATCTCTCTGCAAAACCAAGAAATCAAAATAAAAAATGAAGTACGATATCTAGGTGTAATACTTGACACACACCTTATCATGGAAACACATATAAGAAACACAACGAAGAAAGTATACTTCAAACTCAAAATCCTAAAGCAGTTACGCCCACTAATGCACCTTCAAGACTTCCAGCAAATAATACAAGCCATAATTACGCCTCACTTCGACTTTGCAAATCTAATACTTCTAGGCACAACAAAACAAAATTTGAAAAGACTTCAAATTGCACAAAATGCAGCAGCCAGGACCATTATGAAGATCCCCCCATTTCAACATATCACTCCGATACTGGAGACCTTACACTGGCTACCGATACAAAGCCAGTATATAAAACTCTAACAACTACCTTCAAAACTCTAAACAATTTGGCACCACCCACTCTATCCAACCTCATCACTAAAGAAACTGCTAAAAACTTACACATGAGAGATCATACAAACAAATTAAGGACTCCGAAAGAATTTATAAAAGCAAGAAAGACAACAAACAAAAAAGCATTCTCACATGCTGCCCCCATTCTATGGAAAGCCCTTCCAGATGAAATGAGATCACTTTTAGAGATCAAAGAATTCCGTAAAAAACTCAAAACGCACCTGTTCACCTCACACTACAGATCTTTGCCAAGCACACCTCCCCAGCTAGAAAATGGATAATACCATGTCAGTTTCCCATAAACCAAACTGGATTGATTTGACAAATGATGTGAAACTCCAAATGCTTATGATCCTTAAATGTCACATACAACACTGTATCTTTTACTCATTTTGTGCCCTGTAAATAGTTATTGCATGTATCTTTTACCCATATTGTTCCCTGTAAATAGTTCTTTCATGTTCCATGTAATATAATATAGTTGTCATGGTTTTAAGCTGTTCACTGTAAAAACAGACGCCTGTCTGCTATGTTTTGTTCCATGTAAACCGCATTTGATCATTGGAAGATGCGGTATATAAGAAACTGTTAATTAAATTAAATTAAATTAAAATTAATTCTCATAAGAATACATTGAACCAATGGCTGAAATTTAGAAATTTATCGATTTTTTTCCCTCACTTTATGGACACAGGGGTAGAATACATAATCTGATGTTTTAGATTTCAATTTACTTAACATGCAGGCATTGGGCCAGAAGCACACGTATTGTTCTGCCCCTCTAACACGAGAAGGTGAGCCGGAGCCAAGTTTCCCGCGGAGATAAAAACCTTTACCAGCGCATGTTCGGGCGTTTTTGCTGTCTGGAACCTGAGCCTGAAATTATAGGACAGATAGGTATGTTTAGGTTATTATATTGAAACGTTTTTGTTGACTCTGGTTGACTCTGGTCCCATCAGCGCCAGCAGGCTCAACTAACAGAGCCATGGGAAAGGGAAACTCTCCCTTCACAGCTCTGAAAAGCTGCTGGCGCTGAAAGGAAAGTCAAGGAGGGCTCTGCCGGAGAGGTGGGGGGCCGCGGGGCTCTTCATTCTGCTGCTGTTGAAGCGTCAGTGGCTCCAGCTCCTCTGATCGCTTTTTAAAAAAAATCTCCCTTTGAAGGTCGGGCTGGGCTGCGCTGCGCTGGGGGAGGGGTAGCGCTGTAATGGGTTGATGGGGGGGGGGAGGGCTAGGACTGGAAATGGGCTGATGGGGGTGGGCTTGGACTGGAAATGGACTGATTGGGAGGGCCTGGACTAGAAATGGGCTGATGGGGGGCTAGTATAGGACTGGAAATGGCTGAAGGGGGGTAGGAATGTAATTGGGTTGATGGGGGTGCTAGGACTTGAAATGGCTGTTGGGGGACTAGGACTGGAAATGGATTAATGGAAGGACTAGGATAGGAATGGAAATGGCTGATGGGGGGGGGGGGGCTTGGCCTGGAAATGAGCAGATGAAGGGCTAGGATATTAATAGAAATGGGCTGATCAGGGGCTAAGACTGGACATGTGCTGATGGGGGGCTAGGATAGGACTGGAAATGGGCTGATTGGGGAGACTTGGACTGGAAATAGGCTTATGGGAGGCTAGGGTAGGACTGGAAATGGCTGATGGGGGGCTAGGATTGGAAATGGGCTGATGGGGGTGGGCTTGGACTGGAAATGGGCTGATGGAGGTTAGGACTGGAAATGGGTTGAATGGGGCTAGGATAGGACTGGAAATGGGATGATTGGGAGGGCCTGGACTGGAAATGGCTGATGGGGAGCTAGTATAGGACTGGAAATGGCTGATGGGGGGGGGGTAGGAATGTAATTGGGCTGATGGGGGTGATAGGACTGGAAATGGCTGTTGGGGGGACTAGGACTGGAAATGGGCTAATGGAAGGGCTAGGATAGGACTGGAAATGGCTGATGGGGTTGGGGGGGGGGCTGGCCTGGAAATGAGCAGATGAAGGGGCTAGGATATTAATAGAAATGGGCTGATCAGGGACTAGAACTGGAAATGGGCTGATGGGGGGCTAGGACTGGAAATGAGCTGATGAAGGGGCTAGAAAAGGACTAGAAATGGACTGATGGGGGAGCTAGGACAGGAAGTGGGCTGATGGGGGATAGGATAGTACTGGAAATGGCTGATCGGGGCTAGGAATGGAAATTGGCTGATGGTGGGTCTAGGACTGGAAATGGCTGATGGAAAGGCTAGGAGAGGACTGGAAATGGCTGAAGGGGGGGTAGGAATGTAATTGGGCTGATGGGGGTGCTAGGACTTGAAATGGCTGTTTGGGGACTAGGACTGGAAATGGACTAATGGAAGGACTAGGATAGGAATGGAAATGGCTGATGGGGGGGGGGCTTGGCCTGGAAATGAGCAGATGAAGGGCTAGGATATTAATAGAAATGGGCTGATCAGGGGCTAAGACTGGACATGTGCTGATGGGGGGCTAGGATAGGACTGGAAATGGGCTGATTGGGGAGACTTGGACTGAAAATAGGCTTATGGGAGGCTAGGGTAGGACTGGAAATGGCTGATGGGGGGCTAGGATTGGAAATGGGCTGATGGGGTGGGCTTGGACTGGAAATGGGCTGATGGAGGTTAGGACTGGAAATGGGTTGAATGGGGCTAGGATAGGACTGGAAATGGGATGATTGGGAGGGCCCGGACTGGAAATGGCTGATGGGGAGCTAGTATAGGACTGGAAATGGCTGATGGGGGGGGTAGGAATGTAATTGGGCTGATGGGGGTGATAGGACTGGAAATGGCTGTTGGGGGGACTAGGACTGGAAATGGGCTAATGGAAGGACTAGGATAGGACTGGAAAAGGCTGATGGGGGGGGGGCTTGGCCTGTAAACGAGCAGATGAAGGGGCTAGGATATTAATAGAAATGGGCTGATCAGGGGCTAGAACTGGAAATGGGCTGATGGGGGGCTAGGACTGGAAATGAGCTGATGAAGGGGCTAGAAAAGGACTAGAAATAGACTGATGGGGGAGCTAGGACTGGACGTGGGCTGATTGGGGCTAGGACAGAAAAGGGAATGACTGATCGGGTTAGAATGGAAATTGGCTGATGGTGGGGCTAGGACTGGAAATGGCTGATGAGGGGCTAGGACTGAAAATGGGCTGATGGAAGGGATAGGAGAGGACTGTAAATGGCTGATGGGGATGCTTGGACAGGAAATAGGCTGATGGGGGGCTGGGCTGTAAATGAGCTGTTGGGGGACTTGGATATGACTGGAAATGGGCTGATTGGGAGAGGCTAGGACTGGAAATGAGTTGATGGAGGGTCTAGGATTGGAAATGGCTGATGGGGGGTGGCTAGAATAGGACTAGAAATACATGATGGGGTGATTGGACTGGAAATGAGCTGATGTGGGGCTAGGATAGGACTGGAAATGATGGATGAGGGGCTAGGATTGAAAATGGGCTAAAGGGGGCTAGGATAGGACTGGAAATGGGCTGATTGGGGGGACTTGGACTGGAAATGAGTTGATGGAGGGGCTAGGATATTACTGGAACTGCGATGAGCGGGGGAGCTTGTACTGGAAAAGGGCTGATGGGGGGCTAGGATAGGGCTGGAAATGGCTTCTGTGGTCTAGGACTGAAAATGTGCTGATGGGGGCTAGGTTAGGACTGGAAATGGGCTGATTGGGGGGACTTGGACTGGAAATAGGCTTATGGGGGGCTAGGGTAGGACTGGAAATGGCTGATGGGGGGCTAGGATTGGAAATGGGCTGATGGGGGTGGGCTTGGACTGGAAATGGGCTGATGGGGGGCTGGGCTGTAAATGGGCTGTTAGGAGACTAGGATACGACTGGAAATGGGCTGACTGGGAGAGGCTAGGACTGGAAATGAGTTGATAGAGGGTCTAGGATTGGAAACAGGCTGATGGGGTTGGGCTTGGATTGGAAATGGGTGAGTGAGGTTAGGACTGGAAATGGGTTGAGTGGGGCTAGGACAGGACTAGAAATGGCTGGGGTGGGGCTTGAACTAGAAATGAGTTGATGGAGGGGCTAGGATATTACTGGAAATGGGATGATTGGGGGAGTGTGGACTGGAAATGGGCTGCGGGGGGGCTAGGATAGGGCTGGAAATGGCTGCTGGGGGGCTAGGAAATGGCTGCTGGGGGGCTGGAAATGGCTGCTGGGGGGCTGGAAATGTGCTGATGGGGGGCTAGGATAGGACTGGAAATAGCTGATGGGGGGTAGGAATGTGATTGGGCTGATGGGGGTGCTAGGACTGGAAATGGCTGTTGGGGGACCAGGACTGGAAATGGGCTGATGGAAGGGCTAGGGTAGGACTGGAAATGCTTGATGGGGGCGGGAGGGGGGGAGAGCTTGGCCTGGAAATGAGCAGATGAAGGGGCTAGGATATTAATAGAAATGGGCTGATCAGGGACTAGAACTGGAAATGGGCTGATGGGGGGGGGGGGGGCTAGGATAGACCTAGAAATGGCTGAAGGGGTCTTGGACTGGAAATGAGCTGATGAAGGAGCTATAAAATGACTAGAAATGGACTGAAGGGGGAGCTAGGACTGGAAGTGGGCTGATGGGGGCTAGGATAGGACTGGAAATGGCTGATCAGGGCTAGGAATGGAAATTGGCTGATGGTGGGGCTAGGCCTGGAAATGGCTGATGGGGGGCTAGGATTGGAAATGGGCTGTTGGGAGGGGCATGGACTGGAAATGGGCTGATGGCGGTTAGAACTGGAAATGGGCCAAGGGGGGCTAGGATAGGACTAGAAATGGCTGGGGGGGGGGGGCTTGGACTGGAAATGAGTTAATGGAGGGACTAGGATATTACTGGAAATGGGATGATTGGGGAGCTTGGACTGGAAATGGGCTGATGGGGGACTAGGATAGGGCTGGGAATGGCTGCTGGGGGCTAGGACTGGAAATGTTCTGATGGGGGTCTAGGAGTGGAAATGGGCTGATGGGGGAAGCTAGGATTGGAAATGGGTAATGGAGGTGGGCTTGGACTGGAAATGGGCTGATGGAGGTTAGGACTAGAAATGGGTTGAGGGGGGCTAGGATAGGACTGGAAATGGCCTGATTGGGAGGGCTTGGACTGGAAATGGGCTGATGGGGGGCTAGTATAGGACTGGAAATGGCTGAAGGGGGGTAGGAATGTAATTGGGCTGATGGGGGTGCTAGGACTGGAAATGGCTGTTGGGGACTAGGACTGGAAATGGGCTAATGGAAGGACTAGGATAGGACTGGAAATGGCTGGGGGGGGGGGGCTTGGCCTGGAAATGAAAGGGTTAGGATATTAATAGAAATGGGCTGATCAGGGGCTGGAACAAGAAATGGGCTGATGGGGGGGGGGGGCTTGGACTGGAAATGATTTGATGAAGGGTCTAGGGTTGGAAATGGCTGATGGAGGGCTAGAATAGGACTAGAAATAGCTGATGGGGTGCTTGGACTGGAAATGAGCTGATGGGGAACTAGGATAGGACTGCAAATGGCTGATGAGGGGCTAGGATTGAAAATGGGCTAAGGAGGGCTAGGATAGGACTAGAAATGGCTGGGGGGGGGCTTGGACTGGAAATGAGTTGATGGAGGGGCTAGGATATAACTGGAAATGGGATGATTGAGGGAGCTTGGACTGGAAATGGGATGATGGGGGGCTAGGATAGGGCTGGAAATGGGCTGATTGGGGGGACCTGGACTGGAAATAGGCTTATGGGGGGCTAGGGTTGGAAAAAGGCTGATGGGTTGGGCTTGGATTAAGAACATAAGAACATAAGAACATAAGACATGCCATACTGGGTCAGACCGAGGTCCACCAAGCCCAGTATCCTGTTTCCAACAGTGGCCAATCTAGGTCATACGTACCTAGCAATATCCCCAAAAGACACAGGTTCCACAATGCTTGTACTGGGTCAAGCATTGATATCCTGGGTCCCTTTTTAATAGTGGTTTATGGACCTTTCCTCCAGGAACTTGTCCAAACCTTTTTTAAACCCAGCTATACTAACAGCCCTTACTACATCCTCCGGTAACAGATTCCAGAGTTTGATTACACGTTGAGTGAAAAAATATTTTCTCTTATTTGTCTTAAATAGTTTACCCTGTAGCTTCATTACATGTCCCCTAGTCTTTCTATATTCTGATAGCGTAAACAATTGATCCACGTTTATCCGTTCCACTCCATTCATTAATTTATAGACCTCTATCATATCTCCCCTCAGCCGTCTCTTTTCCAGGCTAAAGAGCCCTAACCTTTTTAGCCTCTCTTCATAGGAGTAGCCTTCCATCCCCTTCACCAATTTGGTGGCTCTTCTCTGTACTTTTTCTAATAACGCTATGTCCTTTTTAAGATACGGTGACCAGAATTGCACACAATATTCAAGGTGCGGTTGTACCATGGAGCGATACAGAGGCATTATAATATCCTTTGTTTTATTCTCCATTCCTTTCCTTATGATACCTAGCATTCTATTTGCTTTCTTGGCCGCCGCTGCACACTGGGCGGAGGGTTTTAACATGTTATCCACGATGACTCCTAAATCCTTTTCCTGGGTGGTGGTTTCTAATGTGGAGCCTTGCATCGTGTAACAATAGTGTGGGTTGTTCTTTCCTAGGTGCATAACTTTGCATTTGTCCACATTAAATTTCATCTGCCATTTGGATGCCCAGTCTTCCAATTTATCCAGATCCTCCTGCAGTTTTCCACAATCCTCTTGGGTTTTAACAACTTTAAACAGTTTTGTGTCATCTGCAAATTTGATAACCTCACTAGTTATTCCCTTTTCCAGGTCATTTATGAATATGTCAAAAAGTAGCGGACCCAGTACAGATCCCTGGGGTACTCCACTATTCACTTTTTTCCATTGGGAATATTGGCCATTTAGCCCTACCCTCTGCTTTCTATCTTTTAACCAGTTCCCGATCCACAATAGTACACTGCCTCCTATCCCATGACTTTTTAGCTTCGCCAAAAGTCTCTGATGGGGGACCTTGTCAAAAGCTTTCTGGAAGTCCAGATACACTATATCAACCGACTCACCTTTGTCTACCTGTTTATGCATACCTTCAAAGAAACATATCAGATTAGTAAGACAAGATCTTCCTTGTCTAAAGCCATGTTGGCTGTCTCCCATTAGGCCATGACTATCTACATGCTGCGTAATTTTGTTCTTTATGATGGTTTCTACCATTTTCCCTGGTACTGACGTCAGGCTCACCGGTCTGTAATTTCCTGGTTCACCCCTGGAACCCTTTTTAAAAATTGGTGTTACGTTGGCGACCCTCCAATCTTCAGGTATTACAGATGATTTTAATGAAAGTTCACAGATTACCAATAGCAGGTCTGCAATCTCATATTTCAGTTCTTTCAACACTCTGGGATGTATACCATCCGGTCCAGGTGATTTGCTACTATTCAGTTTATCAAATAGTTGTAATATATCTTCCCGGTGTAGCGATATTTCTCTCAATCCCTCTGCAGTATCACCTTTAAATACCACTTCAGTCTTGGGTAACATCCCTACATCTTCCTCAGTAAAGACCGAAGCAAAGAATTCATTCAGTCTCTCTGCTATAGCCTTGTCTCCTCTTACTGTCCCTTTTACCCCTCTATCATCTAATGGTCCAATTGACTCTCTCACAGGCCTTTTGCTATGAATGTACTTGAAAAAGTCTTTATTTCGTGTTTTTGCTTCCGTAGCAAGTTTCTTCTCAAATTCCCGCTTTGCCTGCCTTATCAATGCTTTGCATTTAACTTGCCAGTGCTTGTGCTGTTTCCAGTTTTCATCATTTGGCTCTTTTTTCCATTTCCTGAAGGTTGCTTTTTTGGCAGCAACAGCCTCTCTGACCTCACCTTTAAACCATGCTGGCAGTTTTTTGGACTTTCTTCCACTCTTCTTAATGCATGGAATACAGCTGGTCTGGGCTTCGAGGATAGTATTTTTAAATAACACCCAAGCTTGCTGTAAGTCTTTAACCTTTGGAACCGCTCCTTTTAGTTTTTTCCTAACTATATTCCTCATTCTATCATAGTCTCCCTTTTGAAAGTTAAAAGGTAATACTGTGGATTCCTTTACTATCTGTCCTCCACTAATTAAATCAAACATGATCATACTATGATCACTATTGCCAAGTGGTCCCAACACCCTTATTTCTTGCACCAGATCTGGCGTTCCACTAAGGATTAGGTCCAGTATGGCTTCCCCTCTGGTCGGTTCATGAACCAGCTGCTCCAAGAAGCAGTCAATTATTCCATCTAGAAACTTTATCTCTTTAGCTTGTCCTGCCGTGACACTGACCCAGTCGATACCGGGGTAGTTGAAATCACCCATTATTACTACTCTGTTGTGACTTTTGTTAGCTTCCTTGATTTCTTTGAGCATTTCATCATCCATTTGTTCATTCTGGCCAGGCGGTCGATAGTATACTCCCACTGCCATCACCTTCCCCTTCATAAATGGAATTTCAATCCATAGAGATTCTACAGCAAATTTTGTTCCCTGCAAAACTTTAATCCTTTCTGACTCAATGCCCTCTCTAACATAAAGCGCAACCCCTCCACCAATTTGGTCAGCTCTATCATTACGATATAGTTTGTATCCAGGTATCACAGTGTCCCACTGGTTATCCTCCTTCCACCATGTCTCTGAGAGTGCAATCATATCTAACCTCTCATTTAGTGCTATATATTCTAACTCTCCCATCTTATTGTTTAGACTTCTAGCATTGGCATACAAGCATTTTAGAGACTGTATTTTATTCATATTAATCTGGCTATTGGTAGGCAGGGGTAATTTGGAATCTTTATGCTCTGTCTGCTCCTTACTCAAGGGCATTTGGGCTACTATACTCCCTTTTGGAACCTCACTGCTTTTGGTAGTATCCTTCAAGGATACCTTTGTCCGAACCATGCGCTCCTGGGTGACTGTCGGCTTTCCCCTATTTTCTAGTTTAAAAGCTTCTCTATCTCTTTTTTAAAGGTTAATGCCAGCAATCTGGTCCCATCCTGATTAAGGTGAAGCCCATCCCTTCGGAAGAGCCCCCCCTTTCCCCAGAATGTTCCCCAGTTCCTAACAAATCCAAAACCCTCATCCTTGCACCATTGTCTCATCCACGCATTGAGACTCCGGAGCTCTGCCTGTCTTTTGCGTCCTGCACGTGGAACAGGAAGCATTTCGGAGAACGCTATCCTGGAAGTTCTGGATTTCAACTTCCTACCTAAAAGCTTAAATTTAGCCTCCAGAACTTCCCTACCACATTTTCCTATGTCATTGGTACCAACATGTACCAAGACAGCAGACTCCTCCCCAGCACTATCTACGATCCTATCTAGGCGGTGCGTGAGGTCCGCTACCTTCGCACCAGGCAGGCATGTTACCAGGCGATCCTCACGTCCACCAGCCACCCAGCTATCTACATTCCTGATGATTGAATCACCGACTATAACAGCTGTCCTGACCCTCCCCTCATGGGCACATGGCCCTGGAGAAACGCACTCGGTGCGAGAGGGTTTTACATCACCTGGAGGACAGGTCCTAGTTACAGGATCACTTCCTGCCACACCAGGGTGATGCTCTCCTGTCACGTGACCTCTCTCCTCCATGGCAACAGGGATGCTGCCAGACTGGAGGTGGGACTTCAGGACTATATCCCTGTAGGTCACGTCCATGTACTTCTCTGTCTTTCTTATGTCTTCCAGGTCTGCTACTCTAGCCTCTAGAGAACGGACTCGTTCCCTGAGAGCAAAGAGTTCTTTGCACTTAGTGCATACGTAAGACCTCTCACCAGCTGGGAGAAAATCATACATGTGACACTCAATGCAAAAGACCGGAGAACCCCCATCTCGTTGCTGGACTTCTGTCTGCATCTTAGTTTAAAGCTTGTGTTTAGATCTTTTAAATTCTGTATATAATAAGGATTGGTGTAGATGCTTATACCAATAAAAGTGTATCTAATACCCCTAATACACCTTGTGTACCTAAAGCTTAATTAATTAATTAATCTCAGGTCCTCCGTGTGTGACTGATGTGGATAACGAGCTGCACCTGAGAGCAGCCCCTTTACTCTAAGATGTGCAAGTACCTATAAAACTACAATTACCCCAGGGGTGGGTGGGTGCTGGGGAGGGAGGGAGGGAGACAAGTCCTATTAAAGAGGGCAGTTACAAGGTACCCTGTCCTGAACCCTCAGCAGGGGGGAGGGGGGTACCACAAAAAGCCCAGTTAGTTGAGAGAGGCAAGGTAAATTACAGCTGAGAAGCTGAACTAGCACACCACTAAGACAGACAATAAATAATTAAATAAACAGTTAGACAAACAATAAATAGTTAAATAAACAGCTAGAACTCACAGTAAGGTGTCTCAGGAGGCAAAAATCCACTTTTCTAGCAGAGCACTATAAAAAGCACTGCTCCTCTCTGATCAGAGAGAAGCAAACTAAAAACAGACTATGCACACGTGGAGAGAAAACAGGAAGAAGGCTACACAATACCTCAGCAAGGGGGGGGGAGGGGAGGATTCACTCAAGCAGGCTAGGGCAGGAAAAAAGTTTAAACACACAGCAGGGTCTGGGGAGAGAGATTTAATTTAAAATGAACAGTTAACCTGGCTACCACACAAAGCCCAGTTAGTTGAGAGAGGCAAGGTAAATTACAGCTGAGAAGCTGAACTAGCACACCACTAAGACAGACAATAATAATTAAATAAACAGTTAGACAAACAATAAATAGTTAAATAAACAGCTAGAACTCACAGTAAGGTGTCTCAGGAGGCAAAATCCACTTTTCTAGCAGAGCACTGTAAAAAGCACTGCTCCTCTCTGGAAATTGGCTGATGGAGGTTAGGACTGGAAATGCGTTGAGGGGGGCTAGGATAGGACTGGAAATGGGCTGATGGTGAGCTAATATAGGACTGGAAATGGCTGATAGGGGGGCTAGAATAGGACTAGAAATAGATGATGGGGTGCTTGGACTGGAAATGAGCTGATGGGGGACTAGAATAGGACTGGAAATGGCTGATGAGGGACTAGGTTTGAAAATGGGCTTATTGGGGGCTATGACTGGAAACAGCTGATGGGGTGCTAGGATATGACTTAAAATGGCTAATGGGGGGCTAGGACTGGAAATGGGCTGATGGAGGGGCTAGGATACGACTAGTAATGAGCTGATTGGGGGAGGCTAGGACTGGAAATGGGCTGATGGGTGGCTTGGACTGGAAATAGCTGATGGGGGCTTAGGATAGGTCTGATGGCTGATGGGGGCTAGGAATGAAATGGGCTGATATTGGGGCTAGGACTGTAAATGGATGATGGTGGGGCTAGAATTGGAAATGGCTGATGGGGGGGGGGGGGCTAGGACTGGAAGTGGGCCGATGGAAGGGCTAGGAGAGGACTGAAAATGGGTTTATGGGGGGCTATGACTGGAAACAGCTGATGGAGTGCTAGGATATGACTTGAAATAGCTAATGGGGGGCTAGGACTGGAAATGGGCTGATGGAGGGGCTAGGATATGACTGGAATGCATTGATTGGGGAGGCTAGGACTAGAAATGGGCTGATGTTGGGGCTAGGACTGTAAATGGCTGATGGGGGGCTAGGACAGGAAGTGGGCTGATGGAAGGGCTAGGAGAGGACTGGAAATGTCTGATGGGGGGCTTGGACTGGAAATAGGCTAATGGGGGCTGGGCTGGAAATGGGCTGATGGGGGGCTTGAACTGGAAATAGGCTGATGAGGGGACTAGGATAAGACTGTAAATGGGTTGATTGGGTGAGGCTAGGATTGGAAATGAGTTGATGGAGGGTCTAGGACTGGAAATTGCTGATGGGGGTGGTAGGATAGGACTAGAAATAGCTGATGGGGTGCTTGGACTGGAAACGAGCTGATGGGGGGCTAGGATAGGACTGGAAATGGCTGATGAGGGGCTAGGATTGAAAATGGGCTTATGGGGGGCTATGACTTGAAACAGCTGGTGGGGACTAGGATATGATTTGAAATGGCTAATGGGGGGCTGGTACTGGAAATGGGCTGATGGAGGGGTTAGGGTATGACTGGAAATGGGTGACTGGAGGAGGCTAGGGCTGGAAATGGGCTGATGGGGGGCTAAGATAGGACTGATGGCTGATGAGGGCTAGGAATGAAATGGGCTGATGGTGGGGCTAGGACTGGAAATGGCTGATGGGCTAGGACTGGAAGTGGGCTGATGGAAGGGCTAGGAGAGGACTGTAAATGTCTGATGGGGGTCTTGGACTGGAAATAGGCTGATGGGGGTTGGGCTGGAAATGGGCTGATGAGGGGACTAGCATATGACTGGAAATGGGCTGATTGGTGAGGCTAGGATTGGAAATGGGTTGATGGAGGGTCTAGGACTGGAAATGGCTGATGGGGGGCTAGGTTGGAAATGGGCTGATGGGGGGGGCTAGGAGTGGAAGTGGCTGATGGACTAGGATAGGACTGGAAATGGCTGATGGGGGCTAGGATTGAAAATGGGCTTATGTCGGGCTATGACTGGAAATAGCTGATGGGGGGGCTAGGATTGAACTTGAAATGGCTAATGGGGGGCTAGGAATAGAAAGGGGCTGATGGAGGGGCTAGGATACAAGTGGAAATGGGCTGATTGGGGGAGGCTAGGACTGGAAATGGGCAGATGGGGGGCTATGATTTGACTGGAAATGGTTGATGGGGGAGCTAGGACTGGAAAGGGCTGATGGGGGCTAGGATAGGGCTGTAAATTGCTGATGGATGGGCTAGGACTGGAAATGGGCTGATGGAGAGGTTAGAATATTACTGGAAATGGGCTGATGGGGGGCAAGGATAGGACTAGAAATGGGTCAACTGGGGGGGATCTTGGACTGAAATGGGCAGATGGGGGGGCTATGATTGGACTGGAAATGGTTGATGGGGAACTAGTACTGGAAAGGGCTGATGGGGGCTAGGATAGGGTTGTAAATTGCTGATGGATGGTCTAGGACTGGAAATGGGCTGATGGAGAAGTTAGAATATTACTGGAAATGGGCTGATGGGGGGCAAGGATAGGACTAGAAATGGGCTGATTGGGGGGGATCTTGGTCTGGAAATGGGATGATGGGGGGGCTAGGATAGGATGGAATGTTTGATGGGGAGCTAGGAATGGAAATGGGCTGATGGGGGCTAGGAATGGAAATGGGCTGATTGGGAGAGGCTAGGACTGGAAATGGGCTTATGTTGGGTTAGGGCGGTAATAGGCTGATGGGGGGCTAGGTTAGGACTGGGAATGGCTGATGGGGGGGGGACTAGGATTGGAAATGGGCTGATGTGGAGGGATGGGAGAATGACTAGAAGGGAGCAAATGCTGGGTGGGGCTGGAACTAAAAGGGGAAGAGGCTGGGGCTGGGGAGTGAGGATGGAGAGGGGAAGAGATATTTTCTGTAGAAGGGAAGAAAAATCTACGATTGGCTGGGTATTGGGAGAGTAAGTGGGGATTGAGGATGGAAAGGTGAAATTTGAGTGGATGATAAAGGAATAAAGAAAGAGATGGATGCACGAGCCAAAGGGGAAAGATCAGTATGTTAAAGCAGAAGTAGAGAGAGAATGGAAAAAACTAGAAGAGAGAAGAAAGGACAAATGGACAGCAGACAATGGAGAGTTAGCAGAAGACAAGAAGAAACCAGAAGAAAGCGACCGGAGCAATTGCAACTGAAAAATAAAATGGACAAACAACAAAAGATAGAAAATTATTTTTTTATTTTGAATTTATTAACTGGAATATTTCAGCTCTGGGAAATGTGCATTGTTAACATCTTTGCATTTTGTTTAATTACAAGAGGAAATTAATTTATAGTTTTATTTCTCCAGTGTTATTGTACATTCCAAATTTGGCTTTTGGGGTTCCCAGTTTAATTATTGTCTTCCTGTTTCTAAATTGTGATCCCTTGTTCTTTGTTTGATGATGGTCTATGTATGTTCTGCATGTGAAACCGAGCTGATGTATTCTGTTCATATAGAGCCGGATGTTCATCTAGACAGGCTATGCGCCATGTTGGCGCATAGCCTGCCTGCCGACTCCTTTAACCCGGATTTTCACTTCTATGGCGACAGAAGTGAAAATCCAGGTTTGGCTGGATGCGTCCAGAGCTGTTGAGGCTAAATGAGTAGCAATGATTTTCGATGCTACCTGCTTAGCCATCTGTGCCTTAAAGATAGGCGAGGTTTTTCCAGCGGCTATCTTTAAGGCACAGGGGCTAAGCAGGTAGCATCAAAAATCGCCGCTACCCATTTAGCCCTTTCCTCCACCCCCGCTCCGCCCCAGAACACCCACAACATGCCCCAATGCTAACCGCATAGCATCTGGGCACATTTAGGGACTTATCTGGGATTCTCCAAAGGCACTACCCGTGTAGGTGCCTTTGTAATATCCTGTATAAGGCGTTTACATGGCTAACTAGGGCAGTTACCCGTGTAAATGCCTTCAAAAATGCCGCTCGTAGTTTGTATGTGCAGTGCCACTTGTTCTCTTTCCCCAGTAGGAGATGTATTGGTATTCTCTGAGATGTATTGGTGTAATATTTGCAGTGTTGCCTTTTGATAGGTAGGGTTTGGTGCTTTGTGACTCCTGGTAGTGCTGTTATGGTACGGTGGGTTTGCTATGGGTTCTAAATGGTCAGTGTTTATAGGACTTTGTAATGTGCCTGGTGATTGGCACTGGAGTATAGTAATGTAGAAATCTGTTAGTCTTTTTTTTATCCTCATTGCCTATGCAAATGGTATTCAGACACTCATTAAGAGGAAAAGTCAATGCAGATTAACATTAGTGAATGTGCGCTAAGTGCAGGAACACCCATTTATTTCTATTGGCGCAGTGGTGCTTAAGGCACATTAATATTTAGTAAACATGCCCCTATGTCATTGCCAGGAGAAAAAAGCGGCTTGTGAAGGGCTCCTTTGAAAGCTGCCTAAAACTTTAGATGGGCAACATATACAATTCAAAATAAAATAAATTACATTTATGCAAATGAGGTCCAGCAGATATGTAAATGAGGCCCCACAGTGAGTCTCTGCACATAGCCCCGCATCACCCTTGGGCCGCCCCTGCAGACAAGATGCTAAGTGAAATCGATAAAGAAGATGATAGCACCCAGCAATTACCCAGGCTGTAATGGTTCAGGAGGGCAGACATGAGATACTGGCAGAGCTGTGTGGGACTAGCGAGGGGTGCCACAGGGCAGGAATGAGGTGCCTTCGTACTGGAATAACAAGGGATGTCTGAGGCTGGACTGAGATGCACTGGCGGAGTTACAGAACAGGTTCCTTGCAGAAACGAGCAGAGATATAACCTTTAGCCTGTTTCTTGTCCTGCAGCCTTCGGTTCACTGCCCTGCATTGCCAGCGCCTGCTCTGCTGATGTAAAATCCACTTCCTGCATTAACCTGTCCATCCCAGAGCTCAACGCCCAGCGCCAGCGGCCCCGGGTACTGCTCAAAGCACCAACGCTGGCAGAGATGGAGGAGATGAACATTTCCGAAGTAAGAGCCCTTTCCCACCTGCTGTCAGGAGAAGCCTCTGCTCTCTAGCGCCACTCACTGGTGCAGTTACTTTACAGCACCGGCACTGAATGTCACAGTCTCAGTCCTGCCACAAAACTCAGATTTGCACTGACTTTGTACGACATTTAGGGTTGATTTTATGAAGCATTTTAAGCATGTAACTCATGCTTTATGCAAGGAAAAAGGTGTATGTGTGTAGAAAGACATTTGCCAATGAGAGCACTTATATTTTCACGCACTCCGGGCTCCCTGGGACACAGTGAGATGCAATTTGAATAGGGCTAGAGAAGGAGTCTGACTTAGTGACTCAGGTAGTTTGCTCCATATGACTGCAATAAACTACCCAAGTCAATGCGTCAAGCTCCTTCTCTAGCCCTATTCAAATCCAGGCTGAAGACCCTCCTCTTTGAGGCTGCTTTTGGATCCCGATGCCCCTCACTCTCTTGTTCACCACTAGACAGTTTTGTATACCACCTTATCCTTCAATCAAAATGGTCACAACACAATCGGGGGATACATTTAACACAAGGGGATAGGAGACACATACACTAATACTTACAGGGAACATGGGCTATGGAGGGTTAAGTGGCTTGCCCAAGACCACAAGGAGCACCTGTGGGACTAGAAACCCCAGTCCTTCCGGCCCAAGGTTGCTGTCCTCTAGTGGGATTTGAACCCCTGACCTTCCGGCCTGAGGTAACTTGCCCCAACCACTTATATGTATCTTACCATACTCTAGTCCCCATTTTGTGCTGCTTTTCATCTTGATTAGACTGTAAGCTCTGATTTATTTATTTATTTATTTACATTCTCTTATATACTGTGCTATTCTGCATCAGTGTGGTTTACATTGAACAAACTGAAATTACATTGAACAGGGCATTATAACTTGGAGATGACTATTTTACAGGGAACATGGGCTATGGAGGGTTAAGTGGCTTGCCCAAGACCACAAGGAGCACCTGTTGAGCAGGGACTGTGTCTTACATCTATATGCACAGCACTGTGCACTCCTCGTACTGCTTACAAGTGCTAAGTACTAATTGTAGTAGAACTGTATGCTTGTATTTTAGAAAGGACATGTATAGCCGTATAGAACACACACCCACGTTTATGGTTTCCGTGGAGCAGGGGTAAAATTTGGGGGAGAGAGTTAGTTCCCTAATGAAGCTTATTCTAGGAAACTATTTTATAAGAGCATATAGTCTCCCTCAGCAGCCTCAACTGACTGCAGAATACAGTGATACTAATTTTATAATGGGACACGCAGAAAGGAATCCAGTTTCTTTGTGGTTCCAATGGATGAAAGAGGAAAGCATGCGTGGGGATTTCAATATGAGCTGCCGGTGCGCAGCATGTGGGTAGGTTTGTGCTGTGAGCATGAGCCGAAGGTTTCAAAGCGAAAGTCTGTGGGATGTTTTCCTTTGAAATTTAGCTTGCAGTAAAAGTATCCATGGGCCTGCAAGCTCTCTAGGTAGTCTGAAAAGTAGTCCTCACTCTGTGTCTGTACAGCGCTGCTTTTGTCTAGAAATGATAAGCAGTTGTAGCCTGTAACTTGGCTAGTACAGCGCCTCCCCTGGGCCGGGAACTGGTACAGCATTCCCTTTGCCCTATGTGGGGTACAGCGCCTCCCCTGGGCCTGGAGTTGCTATGGCATTCCCTTTGCCCTGCATGAGGTACAGTGCCTCCCCTGGGCCTGGAGTTGCTATGGCATTCCCTTTGCCCTGCATGAGGTACAGTGCCTCCCCTGGGCCTGGAGTTGCTATGGCATTCCCTTTGCCCTGCATGGGGTACAGCGTCTCCCCATGGCTTGAGGCATTACTACTCACAGTTTTCCTCCTCAGTCTGTTATTGATTCACTGTTTCCTCAGGAAGAGGAGTCTCCAAGTGCAGAGATGAGGAGGGTCACAAGCTCACCACTACCCTTGAAGCGAGATCGTTCCTTCTCAGAACATGACCTGGTACAACTGCAGAATGAGATGGCAAGCAGCCAAACAAGGAGTCTGGGACCTGGGGGGGCTGAAGGAAGACCCCGTTCAGGCAGCATGACTACTGCAACAGGCTCCAGCTTCCCGGGGAAAGGTAAGCTTCTCCTGCCTCCATTCCTGATTCCCCGTCATCCTTTCCTGTCCCATCCCTTCACTTCTTTATTTATTTATTTAGCATTTCTTATATACCGCCTTACAGTGTTGTCAAGGCGGTTTACGTTGAATACAACTATTTTACATGGAACAGTAAACATTATAACTATATACATCACAAAGTTGAACTATGTAACATTTCAGCAACAACTATTTACATTACTGGTATAGGAAACTCAGCTTAGGGTAGCATATGATAATGTGGGAGGGGTGTTTGGCAGAAGTTTTGAGTGTTAATGCTGTGTGTCTAGTGGAGTGTCAAAGTATTCAATGAACAGGTGAGTTTTTAGGTTTTTTTGGAAGTCGGAGGTGTCTGTAGTTGATCTTAAATTATATGGGAATGAGTTCCAGAGGGACGGGCTGAAGTATTTGAAAGCTCTTTGGAGTGTTGTTTGGGAGGCACTGGTCTTGATAGATGTGGTCAAAAGGGAGTTTTGATGTTGCTTCCTCCTTGATCGAGTCTCTGGAATCCTCTGGATTAGCTGTTTTAAGTAGTCAGTGGACTGGTTGTGCAAGATCTTGAATGTCATCATTATTGATTTGTATTTTATTCTGGATCATATGGGTAGCCAATGAAGGGATTTTAAGACTGGAATGATGTGCTCTTGCCTTTTTGATCCGGTGATTAGTCTGGCTGCAGTATGCTATGCTATTTGCAAGGTTTGAGTTGTGCTTTTGGGTAGGCCTTGAAGTATCAGGTTGCAATAATCTAGATATGGAGTGATTATTGCCGGACATACTGTGCAGAAGTGGTTATGGTCAAGTAGAGGCCATAGATTTTGTAGGGTCCTCATTTTAAAGTAGGCTGTGGATGTGATCTTATTGATGTGTAGTTGAAAGTTTAGACTTTGATCTAGAGTTACACCTTGATATTTCACTTCCTTCTTCACAAGGATTGGGCGATTTCCTATTAGTAGATTGTCTGGTGGAGTATAGGCGGTGTCTCGTAATTGTGAGAACTTCTGATTTGCTATAGTTGATTGTGAGATTACGATGTTCCAGCCAGCTTGTAACTGATGTCATGGATGAAGCTCTGATAGAGTAATCAGGTTTCAAAAGTAGCATAAATCATCAGGTCATCTACGTAAAGGTGGTGGTGTATATTCTGTTCATGCATAATTTTACAAACCGATTGTACGTATATGTTGAACAGAAGGGCAGATAGTGCAGAGCCCTGTGGTATTCCTTGGTGCAATGTGAAGGGTTTGGAAGTTCTGTTCTTGATCTTGATTTGAGACTGTCGACTGGATAAATAAGATCAGAACCATGACAACAGAGTACTACAGACTCCTATCTCCATCAGTCTGTCTAGGAGTATGGAATGGTTTATCGAGTCAAAAGCAGATGTTATATCTATGAAGATGAGTATCTTTATCTTTATTTCAGTGCTTGATATACTGCCCAAGCAAAGTGTCAGAGCGGTGTACAAATCAAATAATGGCTGCAAACAGAAAAAGGAAAGGAACACCATTGGTAGACAGGATGTATGCTTGTTTGAGGTTTTCATTTCCTTTATGTACTATGTTGGTTAGGGAGGTTAAAAGCGTTTCTACTCCATGTTGTTGTGGATCCAGTGAAGTGGATGAGTCAATGTGATCTTGTAATTGCCTTTGTACTGTTTTTTCTATTAGCCTTGTAGCACTTAATAAATGAATAATAACAATAATACGAAGAAGAATCTTTGTTTTTTCTATATCTATTCTGGCTATAGGTCGGTATGAGGATGGTGAGTTGGGGGTCAGATGCATTGCTTTTTAAGTAAGGTCTTACAGAGGAGGTTTTTAGCAGGGGCTGCATGAATCCTTGTGACAGAGAGATTTACTATTTTGCAGATCACGGGTGCTAGTTCTTCTAGGTTCATCTTTATCCAGGAGGTCAGGCAAGGGTTGAGTGGAGATCTGGCTGTCCTGTTATTTGTAATTACCTGTTATCCAAGTTTTGTAATCCTGTTTTATTGTAAACTCAGACACATGTATATTTTCTGAATTTTTTTGTTCGATGTAAACCGCGCTGATGTCGAATAGTGCGGTATATAAGAAATGTAAATAAATAAATGTGGTTGTGTCAATGTTTTAAGGAGTTTGCTGCAATGCTGTTCAGTGATTAGATGGAAGGAGGGCCAGTTGTTTGGGTTGCTGGGTCAGTCCTAGGTGCATGGGTTGGGGTTGTTGTAGAGTTTGTGCAGGTGAGTCTCTTCTGGAGATAAGAAGCAAATGCCTCTGGTGTTATTGCACCAATGACCTGGTTCTGTGGAGACCTAGTGAGAGATTTTACTATCTCAAACAGCCCTCTGGGGTGGTTTAAGGATTTCATGATGATATTTATTTTATTTATTTATTTAGCAAGCATTTGTATCCCGCTCCTTCCAGCGATCAGAAGCGGGTAGGATTACATTGAGAAACTGCCGAATCAGGGCAGGTACAATTTTTGTTTACATACAGATTGGTAGAGAAGCAAGTCACACAGAGTTAACACTTCTTATCTATGGGGGAATTTACATATATACATTTATATATGATAGGTTTTCTGTGTCACTGTGGACGGGGGTTGTTGCATATGTGAGGATAGTTCAGGTTGAAATGATTTTGGAATATGTGCGTTTTGAGCTTTTTTCTAAAGTCTAGCAGGTCACTGCTAGCTCGTAGATCTGGTGGGAGTTGGTTCCATAGTGTTGGTGCTACATAAGAAAAAGCCCTTTTGCTGGTGTTGACTTTGGTAGATCTTATATCGGTTGGAGTGTGGAGGATGTTGGAGTTGATGGTTCGTCTATTTCTGGTAGGAGGTTGTAGTCTGACTAGGGTGTTGAGGAAGGATGGTGCTAAGTTGTGGATGAGTTTGAAAGTAGTTGTCAAAATTTTGTATTTTGTACGAGCTGCTATGGGTAGCCAGTGTAATTGAATTAGTAATGCTGTGATGCGGTCACTTAGATTTTTCTTCATAATGACCCTGGCAGCTACATTTTGTGCCATTTGCAGTATGTTCAGGGTTTTCTTAGGTAGACCTTGAAGGATGGCGTTGCAGTAGTCAAAATGTGGCATGATGAGTGCTTGAGCCACGGTTCTGAAGTCTTGGGGATCAATGATGCTCCGAATGGGTTGAAGAACTCGCAGTTTGTGGAATACTGCTCTGTTGGTTTTTCGGAGGTGTTTCTCCATTTTTAGGTCACAGTCAAATGTGACTCCTAGATACTTTATTTCATTTTTTGTTTGGTAAGTGTTATTGCATAGTGTTATTGATGAGGGAGGGTCAAAGTTCGGTTCTTTGGAGATATACATTACTTCAGTTTTCTTGTGGTTAATTGACATACTGCTTTGATGTAACCAGTCTTGCATCTCTCCTATGCATGTCTCGAGTGGGCTGTAGTCTGGGTTTTGAGTGTCGAGTTGTGAGTATAGCATAATATCATCGGCATAGATGTGGTAATTAATTTTGTGCCGTGTAAAAATTTTACATAGTGGTTGCATGTATATGTTGAATAGAAGTGCTGAGAGTGCAGAGCCTTGGGGGATTCCTTGCGTTTGGAAGAATGATTCTGCTTTTTCGCCGTTGAATTGAACCTGTTGCGTTCGGTTTGAGATGTAGGATGAGAACCACTTTAGTGGGGTTCCTGCTATTCCTATTGATTTTATCCTGTTTATGAAGGTTCCATGGTTAACTGTATCAAAGGCAGCTGAGATGTCAATGAATACAAGTATGTACATTTTCTTTTTGTTTTCAAGGCCCTTAAGGAGGTTGTTAAGTAGAACTAGTAAAAGGGTTTCTACTCCGTGATGTTGTCTGAAGCCATATTGCTGGTCATCTAGAGGAGCACTGTCGTTCAGGTGGTCTTGGAGTTGTAGAAGGACAGCCTTTTCAATGATCTTTGCTAGGAATGAAATGCTTGATATGGGGCGGTAGGAAGCTGGGTCTTCTCTGTTGAGTGTATTGTTTTTTAGAATTGGTCTTATAACTGATTTCTTTAGTTCTGAGGGCATGATTCCTTGTTGTAGTGATTGGTTAACTATGTGTGAGATGTGTGGTGCTATGTGTTGTTTAACCGCCTTGAGCCAGGTTGCAGGGCAGGGATCTAGTGGGGAGGTGGTGCTGTTTAGGCTTGTGATAATGGTTGTAATTTGCTGCGCTCCGATTTTGTGGAAGTGTTTCCATAACTGGTTTTGTGTTATGATGGTCTCGCAGTTGTTTAGAGGTGTTAGTGGGGTTGGGACTAGGGGAGGTGTGGGACTAGGGGCCGTCAGTTTGGTTGCGTAATGGGATGCCAATGTTTGGGCTTTGATGGAGTTGTTGAGGTTGTCATTCTGGTCTGTTTTGGTTAATGATTTGACGAGTTCGAATAACTCTCGTGGTCGGTTTATCGCCTTGTTTAGGAGGTTGGTGTGGTGTACTTTCTTGGCGTTGTTTACGTCGTCTTTGTATTTTGTAAGAAGGGCCATGTATTTAGTTTTGAGCTCGGTGGATTTGTTTTTTCTCCACTTTCTCTCTGTTTTACGGAGTTCCCTCTTTGATTTTATTAGAGTTTCTGTGTACCAGGGTTCCGAGTTGCGCTTATGTGAATTAGCTGTGAATTTTGATGTTGGGTTAGATGCACTTTGATATTCATTTGATATCGTTTCTTGTGATTTAGGATGAGCTTGTTATATTCCCTCTGCTTTACCATGTATTCCTGAAGATGTATTTGAGTTTAGTTTTTTGCACAAATGAAGCAGGGCACAAATTCCACCATGGAAGAACAATTTATTGCAAACAGAAAGGTCTGCCCGACACGTGTTTCGGCCAGGGGCCTTCTTCAGGGGTCAAACAACCTCTAAAATAATACAATATATAAATTATATGAATTACAAATAAAAACAGCAATTATTTAAAGTCATAAACAAGATAACTAAAATAATAATAATAATAATAATAATAAATATCTATAAAACATTGACAGAGACATTCCTATAAATGTGACATTACTATAAATGTAGTGACATTGCTATAAATGTAAAAAGAAATGTTAAACAATTTACTTGGGTTTTGATTTCTGTGGCTTAATTATATTATTTATATTGTTTTAACATACGTTTTGAATATTTATTTATTTAGACAGATTTGTATGCCACCTTATCCTTCAATCAAAGTGGTCACAACACAATTGGAGGTTTACATTTAACAGGAGGGGATACGACTAATAAATACATTGTGCTTATATGTCTAAATGGGAATGTGTAGATGGGGTCAAGTGGTGAAGGTAGATGGTGTTCCGCTTGGGTCGTGTCTAGTGTTTGGCAGCTTAAGGTGGTTGCTCATAGGCTTCGGTAAAAAGCAGGGTCTTGAGAGCCTTGCAAAAGTCTTTGGTGTCGTTCAGGGTCCTTAAGTCCATAGGGAGGGAGTTCCACAATGCAGGCGCCAGTAGCGAGGGAGCTCTCTTAGAAGTTGTTTGCTTAGTCTTGTGATAGCCTGCAGGCATACTGATCCTGTTCCCATTGTTGGTCCTTCTTGGTCTATTGCTGACATCTCTGGTTATGATAGCCTGGAGTGCATCTGCCAAGCGGTGGTGGAAGATTTTGAAGATGTTCAGGATTGTTTTGAATTTTGACCTGGCCATTATAGGGAGCCAGTGTAGCTGTTGTAAGACGGGGGTGATGTGCTCAGATCTTGCAGTGTCCATAATAATGCATGCTGCAGTGTTCTGCACCATTTGCAGTGGGTGAATAGTCTGCTGGGGGAGGCCTTGGTATAGTGAGTTTCCATAGTCAAGCAGTGGAGTGATGACTGCTTGGCAAATTGTGTGAAAGTGGTCTTGGCTGAGGATTGGCTTGAGCTTTCTGATGGTCCTCAAACGGTGGTAGGCTCTAGTTGCAGCTTTAGCAATGTGAGATTTTAGGTTCAGAGCTCTGTCCAGGGTAATGTCCAGGTACTTCACTTCATCCTTGACTGTTATAGCTTTGTTTAGAATGCTGATTGTTTGTGGCGGAATGAAAGTGGAGTCTCTAGTGATGAACATGGCCTCTGTTTTGTCATAGTTGACCGTCAGGTTGTTAGTGGTGAGCCAGGCGCTCATGTCTTCAAGGCATCTTGTTATTGTTGTCATGTCAGGTGATGGTAGGTTGATTGGAGCATATACCATGATGTCGTCAGCATAGAGGTGGTAATGTAGATTGTGATGTTTGATGTTGCATATGGATTGACTGTATATATTAAAGAGTATAGATGATAGAGCTGAACCTTGTGGTATTTCTTGCGTGATGGGGAACTGCAGTGATTTCTTTTGAGCGCATTTGACTTGCTGCGTCCGGTCTTTCAAGTAGGAGGTAAACCATTTAGGATATTCTTACATATTCCAATCTGCTGTAGGCGTTGCAGCATTATGCTGTGGGACACTGTGTCAAAAGCCGCTGAGATGTCCATGAACACTAGCAGGAATCCGTTCTTTATGTTATCTATGCCTCTTAGGAGATTGTCGAAGAGGGAGGTGAGCAGAGTTTCCACATTATGCTGCGGTTTAAAGCCATGCTGGTGGATGTCCAGTGGGGCATTCAAATCTATGTGGTCCTGAAGTTGTCTTTGCAATGTCTTTTAAATGATTTTTGTAAGGAATGGTAGGCTGGAGATGGGGCGGTAAGATTTTGGTTCAGAGGGGCTTAGCGTGCTGCTCTTGAGGATTGGACATACCATGGCTGGTTTCAGGGATTGTAGCATATGTCCTTGCTGGAGGGATTCCTTAACAATTTTGTGGATGTAGTGGGTAAGTTGGCTTCTAGTGGCTTTGATTATGGAATATGGATTTTAATTATTTTAATCCTTCGATTTAGTTTGGTTCTCAGAGTTTGGTTTTAGTCATGTATTTATTTATTTAATTCTTACTCTCTATATATGTTTTAGAGGGTTGGTTTATGCCACATATAATCATCTTCTTCTTTTTTTTTAATATGGGACAGCTATGGCTTAAAATAGTATGAAGTTGTATTCTTTTATTTCTTTGTAATTATTTATTGGTTTTAGTTATTTATATGGACACTTTTTAAAAAGAGCTGCTCATTACCCTTCAACTATAGTTACTTGGTTTTACACGAATATGACATTAGGTTATGGGGTAGTGTCGTCCAATCAGAGTCTCCAGTTCAATAGTTTTTCACATTGTGACACTAATTGGCCATTCTTTGTGGGTACCACTGGTTTAGCATCTGTTCCACTTTCCAATGTGAGTGCAGACTTCATTACTATGTTCAGTATCTTTATAATTATACCTATTTGGTTAAGGTGCGCACCTGTCTTGTGCATCCAGTTGTCCTGTCAACTGTGGTATCTCTGGAATAACACACTTAACTTTTTAATCGCTTTATAATATATTGGTTGGTTTTAATAGTAAGAATCAATTGCATTTAACATTGATGTATGTTATTTCTGAGCACTGACAATCCCTCACTCTAAATCAGAGCTGCTATATCCCATCTTCTTCTGTTGGGTTATACACTCCACTTAAATATCAAAGTTTGTCAATTTGGTATGTTGCAATAGCTTTAATCGCAGAATTTTATTTATTTATTTATATACCACCTTATCCTTCAATCAAAGTGGTTTACAGAGTAACTAGATTAGGTACATTTAAGAAGGTCAGGATGGGAGGGGAGTCGATGGAGGGAGATTATGTGAATTTGCATAAAGTATTCACAATTGAGTCAATTGCGGGCTGTGTGTGATCAAGCTCATAGCTAAGTCTATGGATACTGGGAAGGTCCATAGTATTCTGTGAATAGAATGGTCTTGAGCGTCCTTCAGAAGTCCTTGGTATCACTCATGGCTCTCGTAATGCCAGGCAAAGAGTTCCATAGCTCGGGTGCATAGAGAGACGGTGCTTTTCTGGATGTGGCCTGATTGGTTTTCTGGTATTCTGCCGGAGTGATGATCTTGTTTTCCATGTTGCTTCTCCTAGGCTTTGTGCTGGAGTCCTTGGTTACTATGTTGGTTCCCCTTGGGTTTACCTTCCTGGGATTTAGAATGGGAGATGGTACAACTTGATTCTTTTTGATTATGAAGATAGGTAGATTACAATTGCTGATAGTATTAGTTCACCTAGCAAAGCAGTACTATGATCAGCACAGCTACAAGGAAGTTGCCTACTACTACTTGACGCATTTTGTGCCTCATTTCAATTTGGCGTCTTTTGCAGTGTTCTTTTGAACGGTTGTGTAGTGGATTCCTTGCTGTAAGAGTTTTTATCTGTTATTCTAAAGAAAGCTGCTTTTGGAAAAGGCCGGTTTCACTAATGTCCACCATATGGAACTTTCACAAATGTATTAATTATGGAATAAGATTGGGTTTTTTTGTACATTTCCATCCTTCTGCAACTTTCTATTTAGTACAACTGCTATATTAGTTTTCCACTTAGGATGCATCATCATTTTTAGTGGATTGCCCTGAGGCTTTTTGGCACTTTGATATCAATGCCGTAATATATGTCCGAGACACTGCTTTATCTTACATTACATCAACCTCCGTTCTCCGGGTGCACTGGCCTTTTAGTCAATGTTTCAGGTCCTCATTGGCTTCTGCTATGTTGTAGCCCGTTTAACGTATGTATCATGATCAATGTCCTGCACTGTGGTTTTACCTATGATTTTATGATATGGTCCTCTCAGGTTCTGAATCAATCAGTATTAGGAGTAACAGCTGGTGAAGGGCCCTGGGCTCTTTATTCCCCTCATTTCCCTATACTCCTTTACATGTCCTCTAGTATATTTATAGATATTACACATACACGTTCCAAGTGTTCCCTTATGGCCTCATTTAGGTATGCGCCTTGGCACAGTCATTATTTATTAGTTTTGTGTTACTAAATATGTTGCTTTTTGTACCTATTATGGTTTGTTATATTTATACATAGATGACATTTAATATGTTTTAATTCTTCTGTTTTTACGGTAATTTATTTTAAAATTTATAGTAATGTCACTGTCAATGTTTTATAGCTATTTATTATTATTGTTTTAGTTATCTTGTTTATGACTTTAAATAATTGCTGTTTTTATTTGTAATTCATATAATTTATATATTTTATTATTTTAGAGGTTGTTTGACCTCTGATGAAGGCCCCCGGCCGAAACACGTGCCGGGCAGACCTCTCTGTTTGCAATAAATTGTTCCTCCACGGTAGAAGTTGTGTCCTGCTTCATTTGCACTTGGTTCGCTGCAGGAAGGGCGTACCCTTGCTTTTTGATTTTTAGTTCTTCACCAGCGTCTTTCTAGCTTTCTTAACATGAGTTAGCTTGCCTTATGTCCGATGAGTACCAAGGTGCCTTGTTTGATCTTTGCAATGTCTTTTTCCGTGGTGCAAAAGCAATTGATGTGATAGTGTCATTCCAATTCATTATTAATGATGTAAGGTCCATAGTGTTGATGTTGAGCTTGGGTAGTATGAATTCAAATATAGTGTCTTTGTCGAATTCTCTGAAGAGACGCTGGTTAACTGTGTACTGTTGTTTGGTCGATGGGAGATGTACTGGGAGTTCGAATGACATCATGTGGTTACCCCCACCAAGCACCTGCTGCCTTATTCCTCTCTATCCTGCTTCTTCAACCATCTTCCACTTCCCCCTTTTTCTTGTGCTGCTCCATCTTTGGCCGTGCAGCCTGCCACTCCCATAGGCTTTGGAAAAAAACCCTTGTTTTCTCAATCGAGTTTTGAGATATAACTGGGCAAAAATAAAGGTTAAGGAACAAAGAAACTATAAGGTGATCCCTGGTATAAGCTGGACTAGTTTTCAAAAGCTACATGCCCTTCAGGAGCTGGTCAAGAGGGACTGTAAATAACGATGGTGGTGTAAAGAGGAAGGAAGATGATGTGTCAGCAAAGTGAGAAGAATGTGATAGAGATGGAAGATTTATGTGTAGGAGTGAGTGACAAAACTCATCTCAACTCATCCCTTGGTTTGAAATGTTTGATCATTTTAATCTGGACTGTCTTATGTCATGGCGCAAGGCAGATAGTGCCTATGGAAGTAGAGGAAAATACACAGGGCAGTTTTAAAACCGGCAGTGCTAAGCACATGGCTAGGGGTTGCCATGAGCAACCAAGCAAAACAAGAGCACCGGCTGTAGGTAAACGCCCAGAAATAGCATTACGTCATAGCTCATCAGAGAAGCAGAAACAGCTGCAGGGAGTTGAGCTAACAGGAGTCTCAAAGAATGACGCACATAAAAAAAGGTCAGTCTTGAGCAAAGCAGAAACACGCAGAGAAGCACGCAGAGACAGGAGCAGAGATACCAACAGAGACGCAAGCAGGGAGTCAGACTCAGATACAGAGAGAGAAAGAGACACTGAGAGGACTCATGGGAAAGGAAAGAGCAGAGCTCATGAGAGCCAGGAGTCATACCTGAAAGCTTCTGACGTGGATTCCATCTGCACCTCAGAGGAGTTTGCCCAGGAGGAATTCTCAGAGGTTAGTGCTGGAAAGTTGGGCTGCACTAAGCCAAAGTCCGGTTGGGGACAGAGAGAGATTCCAAGCTGCAAACCACGAGGAGCCGGGAGAGGGAATAACCACGGGAGCAGGTACCTGGGGAGCAAAAGCTCTTATCCAAAAGAGATTTCCCACCTAAGAGAAAGACGTCCTGTGAGGGGAAGTGAAAGGGAGAAAAGTTTAAACTTCCCGGTTGCAAAACGGCCAGGCAGAGCTCAGCCTGAAGAAAGGCATAGTACCTGGAATAGAGGGGCACTGAATTTTACTCCCAATGGTCCTGAAGTGTATGGCCCTCTAAGGGGAGAATCCATAGTGCACAGTAACCAGCCTTTCTGCAGTGATAGAGGGGAGAGAAGCTCTGGCCAAGAAGAGAGGAAACTACTAAACACTGATACACATTACAGCCCTGCAGAATATAATAGCCAAGAAGTACACGAGGATATGGAATGTGACTTCTGTGAAGAGAGCTCAGATATTTGCAAAATGGACTGTACATTGGTGTTTTCCGATAGTGTGACCTCTTTTTGTTAAAGCCTGAGTAAAGCCTGCCTAAGAGAAATCTGTGGAGGAACACAGATTTCACTGTACAGCTTTTTGGATTGAAAAAGCCTGTTTTTCCCTTTTTGTTTAGTTAACGCTGACAAGAAGCATTTTTGTTGTAATTTGTAGTCCCTCATTTGTGTTATGCCAGTATTATGGTTTAATTTCCTTTGACCTTTGTTGCAAAAGTTCTCCCGGGAAGGGAAAATAAATACCTCTTTAAGCATAGCTACTCGACCACAACTACCTTCTTATTTGAGTAGCTATTGGGACTCCAAATCCCAGAGGGCACTACTAAGTCCTTGCTACATAAGAGGAGCCTCACTGAAGCCCCAGGCCTTCCGCCTCAGGGGTAAGTAGGTGAGTGACACTTAGCACTTTTAGGTAGCTCTGAATTTCTCTTTTAGGATCCTGTCACAAAGTAATTGTGTAATTTCTTCTGGTGGTTCCTCCTCTACTGCTATTCCACTCTCAGTTGGTGTACCCCAAGGGTCTTTTCTGGGCCTTCTCCTTTTCTCCCTCTATACCAAGTCCCTTGGTGCTTTCATCTCCATGGTTTTCAGTATTATTTTTAAGTTGATGACTGGCATATAGTACCAGTGACAGAACATCTTATTCGCATTTTCATTCGTTACTAACAATGTGGCCTTTAAACAGGCCTGATACAATCCTAACTCAGATTTCTTATCTATAGAAACTCGTAAGTCTTGCTCCCATTTTTTGAGGAACTTAGGATTTTCTCCCCAAGAGAAAACAATGCCTTACAAATTCTTGATATTCCCCGTTTAGTTTGTCCAGACATTAAAATTCTCTCAATGGGGCTCTCCTCTGGAATTAAATCTTTGAAAGCTTTCCTCTGCAGAACACATGCATATTGAAACCTACTTTTAGGCTTTAACTCATAATCTTCACTAATATCCACATGCTTCAAATTACTCTAGCCTCCAAAAATTGCCCTTTTACCTCTCAAAGGCAAAATGTAGTATCTCCTTGCCAAGGGGGAAATTCAAATGTCTTTTTATAACTGAGTACTATAAAAGTAACAGTTCCCAACCCTCCAAATATACATAGTTAACCTTGTGGAAGGACTGGGAATACTAATACGTTTCGCTGAGGAGGATGTATGCCACCATAGGGCACATAGAGGAACACGTTATTCTTCTAAGGCGCTCCGGCAGATCAGGGAGCAGCAGCCATCAACAGAGGGAGTTGAGCGGGAGCTCCTCCTCACCTCAATTCCTGCCAATCGGAAGCCCTCCACAGCTCTCTTCAGCGGCTTTAAAACCGCCGCTTCTAAGGCGCGCCCGCGCCTTGTGGGCCCGCGCCTGAGGGCCCTTTGGCATGGACCCTGAGGGCCCTTTGGCATGTAGCATGGAGGGCTACACCGACGGCATGGACCTGGTTGTTGTGCCCCTATGTTGTGGTAACGTGCTGTTCCATGTTCCTCTTCTTCATCTATCTGTCTGATTGTCTCTGTTCTCTATTCTGTCCTATTATATAAATGGCGTTCCTTTCCTATTTCCTTGAATGATGTAGTATTGTAAACCGCTCTAATGCCTCTGGCCTGAGCGGTATATCAAATTCTAAATAAACATAATAAACATAATAAACATAATTATTCCATCCATAATAGCGCCTAGCCGAGCCACATGGTAATTACTATTTAAAAATGGGTACCCCCATCCTCCCTCCTCCTACGGATGAAAAAGAATGCTCTTCTAACCCTCAGGGTCTTCCCTTCCACATAAATACTCTCTGATGGATGGCCTGGAATGTGGCTTTGGGAATGAGAATTGGGAGGGCAGAGGACATATATAACAGTCTAGGTAACAACATCATCTTAACTGCA
Source organism: Ichthyophis bannanicus (assembly GCA_033557465.1). NCBI lineage: Eukaryota > Metazoa > Chordata > Amphibia > Gymnophiona > Ichthyophiidae > Ichthyophis > Ichthyophis bannanicus. The sequence goes on along the minus strand of CM066034.1, from coordinate 31,567,186 downwards.
TAAACGCTTCCTGTCCACGATAAATTAAGTTCAATCTAGTTCTCAGGCTCTTTTTTTAAACTCTTATTTTTAGAAATAGCCAGTGAGAATAACATCCATCTATATTAAGGAAACAGACGGCAAGGCGTAGTAGTAAACATTAACATTTGCAGCAGTTATAAGTCACAACAGCAAAGTAATGATCCCACATCATCATAATACATAAAACAGTAATCCAACAAAGAAATGCTCTTAGCTGCAGCCTGTACACTTACATCCGACACCAGGTCAGCAAGCATGAGAAGGTAAGATAAAGTAGAGTAGAATGGCCTGGGGAGGGGGGGGGGGAGAAGAAACCCCAAAGAAAACAGGCGGAGAACATCTATCCATAGAACTCCCGCCAGCTATGGTCTTTCCCCCTTCCAAAAAGAAAACTTGCATCAGAGAAAAAGTAAAGAAATCCCTCATAGTGGAGTACAGATGATCCAGAAGTGACAGGAACAAGCATGAAGAAATTGCATTACCACAAAACTCTGAAAGCAAATGAGCTAGAACAGAAAGGAAGATCCCATATTGCTAAAACTACAGGTTGCAATTCGAGGCACCACTACAATCATCCCTACTCAGAACTGATGGTATCACCCAGGGTGCTGCAAAGACCATCATATGGCAAGGGAGGGAGAGGGCACAGGAAAGGAGAAAGTAAACCCCCACCTTCACAAAAAACAGCAACCCATCCCTGTTACCAGGCAAGGCTGGGCATCATGCAGAGGCCACTTGAGCCCACTGGTAATAGGGAGCCCGGAGTTCCTCAAATGCATCCATCCTACCCCTCCGCATGTAGGATAGCCTATCCAAACTCATGAGCTCGTTCATATGCAAACACCAGTCCAGCAACCCCAGGCTCTTTTTATCTTTCCATAACCTGTCTGCTTCTCACAATCAAAGAACATAGTCTCAAAATGGGCCTGCACCTTAATGTAAAGAAGACAAAGATCATGACAACTGGCATAAATCAACAGGTTCATCGTTGAAGGAGAAGAAATTGAAATTGTGAACAACTTTAACCTACTTGGATCAACTATCAATAAAGAAGCAACAAGCAGTCAAGAAATCAGACGACGCATTGCTCTTGGCAGAATGGCTATGAAAGACCTAGATAAGATTCTCAAGAGCAGAGATGTGTCTCTCCATACAAAGATTCGACTTGTTCAAGCCATGGTATTTTCAATAACATCATATGGATGTGAAAGCTGGACAGTGAAAAAGACAGACAGGAAGAAAATTGATGCCTTTGAATTATGGTGCTGGCGGCGAATACTGTGTATACCATGGACTGCCCGAAGAACAAACCAGTCGGTACTAGAGGAGATCAAACCTAAGCTTTCTTTAGAAGCTCAGATGACAAGACTTCGGCTTTCATACTTCGGACACATCATGCGAAGAGAGAGATCATTAGAGAAAGACATCATGCTTGGCAAGATAGAAGGTCAACGCAAAAGAGGAAGGCCAGCAATGAGATGGATCGCTACAATAACAGCAGCTACGGGTACCAGTCTGTCGTCAATGAGCCGCCTGACTGAAGACCGAACACAATTTAGGATAGCTATCCAGAGGGTCGCCATGAGTCGACTCCGACTCGACGGCACTTAACAACAACAACCTGTCTACTACCATTTGTTTTTATTTATTTTATTTTTTTAGTGCCATGAAGTCAGTGCTGACTCCTGGCAACCCAGCTGCCTCTGGATTTTCTTGGCAAAGTATCACTGGAAGTAGATTGCCAAGCCTTTTCTTCTGAGGCAATGGAGGTAAAGTGACTTGCCCAAAGTTACAAGGAGGGCCAGTGGGAATTAAACCCTTAATCTTCTAGGTACTAAGCAGTAGTTCTAACCACTAGGCTACCCTCCGCTCTGGCTACTACCATACAGGCAGCTAATAATAGCAGTTCAGTTGCCTACAGCTTTGCAGATCACTCTCCAGCAGATCCACATACCCTAGTAAATAGAGAGGCCCCCCTGGTAATTTCATTAACAAGTCATATAACCTGGGACAAAAATCCCTGTATTTTAGAGTGTCCCCACCAGAGATGGTATAAGGTGCCGACATGTCCACACATCCAGCATTTATCATTATTAGGTACATCCACCTTTACTAGTTGCACCAGGGTAATATAGGCCTGCATAACTATCTTATACTGGGTTTCTCTACAACTGGTGCTTTGGGCACAACGATACCCTCTATGGTGGACAAGCTGCCACATTTGCGATGTTAAAGTCTGCCCAAGTAATTAAGGCCATTTGTCCATATGGGAATCGGGCTCTGGAAAGTATCAGCACCCTATATATCCTGGAGAGGAGCCCCTTAGTTCTGCCTCCCTCTCCAAAGAGAATCTTTTTCATCACAGAGGGCTCTCTGGTGAGGTGGAGCCAATTCTTCTCTCACATTATAAAATAGCACAATTGAAAATACTGAAAAAGGGGACCCGGACACCGCCCCCTTATGCTGAAACTGTTCCAAAGTCAAGAAGGATCACCCTTCAATCAAATCCTTAAAGTGAAGAATATCATTGAATCCTGAATTTCTCCACACAGCCCCTTAAATGCTCCTCCTCCAAAGGGGGAAAGTCCACTGTCTTTGCGTCAGGAAAAAGACACCCAGAAAGACCACCTTGTCACCAAACCTGGAAACCAATTATAGCTAATGGTGTTAAAGGGCATGTCCTTCCACCCACTCCCAGTGCCTCAAAAATGGAGAAAGGGACCAGCCAGCAACGTTCCATATCCACCCATTGAACATCTGGTGGTCTGACATAGTGATACTGAAGCCCTTATAATAAACCATCAACTTGGGACTTGCTAACCCACCGTCCTCCACAGCTTGTACCATATGCCGCCATCCTATCCATGCTCTATTCTTCCCCAAACAAGTTTACTAAACCAATACTCTAATTTCTTTAAAAATGCTAAAGGATCTTGATCGGTAGTTGAGTAAATAAATATAGCAATTTAGGTATCGCTACCATCTTGAGGTTCACCATCCTGCCCATCCAACTCAGAATAAGGTCCCCCCACCTCTGCAACGCCTCCATAATAGAAGCTGCAAGGGGAGTGTAGTTAAAATGAAACAAGTCCTCCACCTTTGGTCTGACCCAGTATGGCATTTTGTATGTTCTTTTGTAAGATTTTGTCAAAGTCCATCAAGCCCAGTATCCTGTTTCCAACAGTGGCCAATCCAGGTCACAAGTACCTGGCAGGTTCCCAAAAAGGCACACAGGTTCCAGAATACTTGTCCCTGGGAAAGCAGTGGATTTCCTGGGTCCTCTTTAATAATGGTTTATGGACCTTTCCTCCAGGAACTTGTCCAAACCTTTTTTTAAACCCAGCTACACTAACATCTTATGGTAACATAGTAAATGACGGCAGATAAAGACCAGTACGATCCATCTAGTCTGCCCAGTAAGATGGCAAGAGTAGGTGCACCTGCCACTCCGTGAGGCCACCCCTCCCCCATGTCTTTGTTTTAGGGGTAGACCTAGCACGTTTTTCTGAGATTCCCATAATATAAGCCCTACCCCGAAAATAAGACAAAGTGCAGATCATAGGCAGACTGACAGATTCGGTACCTGGGGGGGGGAGGGGGGTTGCGTTGGCTGCACAAATATTTAATTTCTGACTATTCATGGCGGGCGGGTGCTGGTCATCAGTGTGGGTGGGTGCTGATCATCAGTGCGGGCAGACGCTGCAGCGCCACTCATTCCCAGTGTGATCACAGGTGATCACATTCTGTGCTGTCATGCTGCCCGCATCCACCGCTTCCCCGTGCGCACCGCCCACAACAGCAGCAACAGCATACTAACACTTCACTGATTGGCTGCCTGTCATGAGGTGGCAGCCAATCAGCTTCAAGTACTATCAGTACTGATTGAGAGGTATAGAACAGTACATTGAGTGCTTGGACAAGAAGTGCTCATTTAAGGACAGCTCTATTGCTAGACATGAGAGATTGGGGCCAATGGTTCTACAGGGAATGAAGTCGCAAGAAAATCAGGCCAGAATTCGGGGTTTGGAGAGTTTTGACGATGTTCCGGAAGAAGATGACATGATTGTATTTGAATAAATGTAGATTGCTGTACATGAGTAAATGTAGATTGCTGTACTTAAAAAAAGTTGTATAGGAAAAAAAAAATAAGGCATCCCCTGAAAATAAGCCCTAGTGCATCTTTTGGAGCAAAAATAAATATAAGACCCGGTCATATTTTCGGGGAAACACGGTAGTAACATAGTATATGACAATAGATAAAGACCAGCATGGTCCATCTAGTCTGCCCAGAAAGGTGGCAAGAGTAGGTGCCACCTTGTCCCAGGACGGTGACGTGTAGGAAGCGTTGATGTTCCTCTTGGATAAGAATGTGCAAATACGCCTCTGAGACTGAGGGTTGCCATGAATTCTCCTAGCAGTACTGCCTGGATGACAGACTGCAGTGTTTCCATGTGAAACAGAGGAACCTGCAAACTGCAGTTGATGCTGGTACACCAGTTCTTTGGGGATGATGAAGTAGATGGAATAGCATCCTGTTCCTTGCTCATCAGGAGGGACAGGAACCACCACCCATAACTGCAGCAGTCTCTGAATGGATGGCTTTGTGCTTTGGTGCTGACCCACCTGGGGAAACCATGAAGGCCTCCTGAATGGGCCTGACCAGATCTAAGGTGTAACCCCCCCCCCCCCCCGAGTGATGACCTCCAACTCACAGCAGTCTGAGGTGATATGAGCCCATTCTCTGTGAAATAGCTGGAGTTGTCCCCCCAACCTGCGGCACCATGGAATAGACCCCCACTAGTTATTTGGAGGAGCAGGAGGTGGAGCCGGCAGGTTTCTTTGGACCCCCGGACCCCTCAAAAGGATTGGCTCCGATTTCCCATGAAGGAATAGGATCTGCCCTGCCAATATCTTCTGGAATCGTAGTTCCCGAGTGAGAAGAATCGGAAATAGTGGAGGCAGAGCATTGGGAAAGGGGTCTTTTGCTTATCCTCCGGAAGACCCTGAGGCTTAACTTCACCCAAGTCCTTGATCAGCTTTTTCAGGTGCTCTCCAAAGAGCAGTCTACCCTTAAAGGGGAGGCTGCATTCTCCAATCAGTTGTGCAACCAGAGCCAGCAATGGGCCACATTAGCGGCTGCCACTCCCCAGGCGGCTAGACGCAGATCATAAAAGCCATTGGCTAAAAAGGCCACCACTGACTACAGATGTGCCAATTTAGAGTCCTCTGGGAGCATGTGCCAATTTAACGAAATCCAGAGTTTGATTACGCGTTGAGTGAAAAAATATTTTCTCTTATTCTCAAATCTTCACCCCTAAGTACTTAATGTGGGAGCTAGCCACCTGAAAATGGCAACCCACAAGCATAGGCCTACACTACCGCCCCATCTGCAAAATCTTTGATTTATCTAAATTAACCTTAAACCCTGAGAACTTAGAAAACTCCTCTAGTATGCGGGATGTCCAGGGATAGATTTCTCTGGTTCTTCTAGAAAAATGAATGTGTTATCAGCATACAATAACACATGGTGTGGGATCCCACCTATAATCACAGGTTTAAAGTCATTCCTAACAGGGGCTATACAGTTCAAACAAAGATACCTAAGCTCCATGAACAGAACAATGGCTGGGAAAAATCATATCGCTAAAGCTGTTGCCCCCATTACAGCTTCTGTCTCTGTCCAGACAGAGGTCCCAATGCCAGTTGAAGGACCGGTTCCATGTGCAGGGTGCCTGCATGCTGAAGCTCTGAGGAAACAAGTGGAGGAACTCAGAGAGGAGGTGGCGAGGCTGAGGAGCATTCAAGACAGTGAGAAGTACATTGATGAGATGCTTCTTGCAGCAACCAAGCTCTCCAGCAGAGGAGAAGATGGGTGCCGACAGAATGACGAAGGTTGGACATAAGTCACCAGGGCCTGCAGAATCACCAATCCAACTTCTACAGCCCTTGAACTGAAGAACCATTATGAAGCCCTGGAAGTGGAGGAGGTGAAAGCATCCCTGGAAAAGGAAGAACCAGAGCTCAAGTACCACAAAGTTGCAGAATCAGTGACCACGAGGAAGCGAAAGGTAGTGGTGGTTGGTGACTCTCTTCTGAGGGGTACTGAAGCGTCCATCTGCCGACCACACTTGATGTCCAGAGAGGTATGCTGTCTGCCTGGTGCCAAAATCCAAGATGTTACGGAGAGTTTGCCGAGACTCATCAAGCCCACTGACTATTACCCAATGTTGCTAATCCATGTCGGAACAAATGATACTGCCAGGTAGCTCTCTGAGCGTATCAAAAGTGACTTCATGGCCCTGGGACAGAGGGTGAAGCAGTTAGGTGCACAGGTGGTGTTCTCTTCAATCCACCCTGTTGAGGGTAAAGGCCAAGGCAGAGAGGCTTGAATCCTGGAGATGAATGCATAGCTGCGTGGATGGTGTCATCAAGAGCGTTTTGGTTTCCTAGACCATGGGATGCTGTTGCAAGGGTTGCAGAGCAGAGATGTCATCCATCTGTCCAAGAAAGGTCGACACGTCTTCAGTAGTAGACTGGCTAATCTACTGAAGAGGGCTTTAAACTAGATTTGTTGGGGATGGGTGAAGAAAGTCCCCCAGGTAAGTGATATATTAAATACCTTTATGGAAATGGGTAACAGGGGTAACATATGGAAAGCAGTGTGTATAAATGCCCGTAGCATGGGAAATAAGATCCCTGATGTTGAAGCTTTGGTGGGAGTGGCTGACTTGGATTTAGTGGCAGTTACAGAGACATGGTTCACAGAAAACCATGACTGGGATGTAACTATACCTGGCTATACTTTATTCAGAAAGGACAGGATAGGAAGAAGGGGAGGAGGAGTGGCATTATATGTAAAAATATTATTAAATCTTTGGAATTACAGAGCTTAAAAGGGAGAGAGGAGGCAATGTGGGTTAAAATAGAAAGAGGGAAAGAGAAATCTATTTGCATTGGTATGTTATACAGACCTCCCTCACAAGAGGAAGAGGTGGACAGAGAGTTAATTGAAGACATACGCAGCATTGCTAGGAAAGGGGAAGTGCTGCTGACAGCGAATTTCAATATGCCAGATGTTGATTGGCACATTACTGCTGCAGTATCATCTAGAAGTAAAGAGATCCTGGATTCTCTACAGGGATAATTATTCAAGCAATTGGTAACAGACCCCACACGTGAAGGGGCCATACTGGACTTGGTGCTTACCAATGGTGAAAGTGTTTCTGATGTTATAGTGGGAGATCATTTTGCATCCAGTGATCACCAGATGGTGTGGTTCAGTATTAGGACTAGGGCTGTTAGAATCCATTCAAAGGTGAGGGTCTTAGACTTTAGGAAGACTAACTTTGCCAAGATGGGCCAATACCTCAGGGAGTCCTTAGTGAGATGGGAACAGCTGGGGGATGTAGAAAAACAGTGGGCAAAACTGAAAGGGGATATTTTAAGGGCAACCAACCTTTTTGTTAAAATGGTAAATAAAGGTAAAAGGAAAAGGAGACCGATATGGCCTTCCAAAGAAGTAGATGAAAAGGTGAAGAAAAAGAGGAAGGCCTTCATGAAATACAAGAGATCACAGAGAGAAGAAGATAGGCATCTATTTTTGGAAAAACTTAGAGAAGCTAGCAGAGTAGTCAGGAAAGCAAAGATTCAAAAAGAGGAGGAAATAGCCAATGCAATAAAATGGGGGGATAAGACATTTTTCAGATATGTTAGTGAGAAGAGGAAGGGCAAAAGTGGTATTGTCAGACTCAAGGGTAAAGGGGGGAATATGTAGAAGCTGATGAGGATAAAGCGGAATTGCTTAACAAATATGTCTGTTCTGTGTTCACAGATGAAGAACAAGAGCAGGACCTCAGAAAATACCCACAAACAGGAATAGAAGCGAGGGACATATTGAACAATTTTCAGAAGACCGTGTTCGTGAGAAACTAGCTCAACAAAGTAGAGAAAGCGATGGAACCGGATGGGATACACCCTAGAATACTGAGGAAACTTGGGGACGTTTTAGCAGCTCCACTGACTGACCTTTTCAGTGCCTCGTTGGAGTTGGGAGTGGTGCCAAAGGACTGGAGAGAGGTTCATGCGGTACCTTTACACAAAAGCGGAAGTAAGGATGTAGTTGAAAACTACAGGCCGGTTAGTTTAACTTCGGTGGTGAGTAAATTATTGGAAACACTGCTGAAAGAGAAAATAGTGAGGTTTCTGGAGTCCAGCGGATTACAGGATCCGAGGCAACATGGATTCACCAGAGGCAGGTCTTGTCAGACAAATCTGATTGATTTCTTTGACTGGGTGACCAGGGAGTTGGACCAAGGGAGAGCCCTAGATGTGGTGTTTTTAGATTTCAGTAAAGCCTTTGACACCGTTCCTCACAGGCGACTTATAAACAAACTGAGCACCCTAGGGATGGACCCTAAAGTTACTGCTTGGGTTAGAAATTGGTTGTGTGAGAGGCAACAAAGAGTACAGGCAAATGGAGCTCACTCTGAGGAGAAGGATTTTACCAGTGGTGTGCCCCAGGAATCTGATTCTTTTTAACATCTTTGTTAGTGATATAGCAGAAGGGCTGTCGGGTAAGGTTTGCCTCTTTGCGGATGATACCAAAATCTGCAATAGAGTAGACACCCAGGAAGGTGTAGATAACATGAGGAGGGATCTAGCTAAGTCCAAATGCATGGCCTTACATTTTTTAACATTAAATCCCAGCTACCAAATTCTAGACCATTCTTCAAGCTTAGCTAGATCCCTCTTCATGTTATCTACACCTTCCTGGGTGTCTACTCTATTGCAGATTTTGGTATCATCCGCAAAGAGGCAAACCTTACCCGACAACCCTTCCGCTATATCACTAACAAAGATGTTAAAAAGAATTGGACCAAGGACGGATCCCTGGGGCATACCACTGGTAACATCCTTCTCCTCAGAGTGAGCTCCATTTACCTGTACTCTTTGTTGCCTCCCACCCAAGCAATTTCTAACCCAAGCAGTAACTTTAGTATAGGGGGTGAAGTACTTTTGTCCACTAAAGAAGAGCGGGACCTAGGCGTGGTTGTGTCTGATGATCTTAAAGTAGCTAAACAGGTAGAAAAGGCGATGGCAAAAGCTAGAAGGATGCTTGGGTGCATACGGAGAGGAATGGCTAGCAGAAAAAAAGGAGGTGATAATGCCTCTGTATAAGTCTTTGGTGTGACCTCATTTGGAGTATAGTGTGCAATTCTGGAGACCACACCCTCAAACGGATATAAACAGGATGGAGTCAGTACAGAGGGTGGCTACTAAAATGGTTATTGGTCTTCATTATAAAGCAAAGGATCTTAATATGTACACCTTAGAGGAAAGGCGGGATAGAGGTGATAAGATTAAGATGCTTAAATGCCTCCATGGCATAAATGTTCAGGGGGAGAGCCTCTTTCAATTGAAAGCAAGTTCTGCTATGAGGGGACATGGGATGAGGGTGAAGGGGGATAGATTCAGGAGTGATATGCAGAAATATTTCTTTATGGAAAGAGTGGTGGATCCGTGGAATAGTCTCCCAGTTGAGGTGGTAGGTTTGAGGACAGTATCTGAATTCAAAAAAGCATGGGACAAACACAGAGGATCTCTAAAGGCAAAAAGGGGACTGTTGTAGTTGTTGATACGGAAGGACAGATTAGATAGGCCATGTGGTCTTTTTGTGTTGTCATATTTCTATGTTTCTGTGTCAGGTGAGGACCTGAGAAGACACACTGATGGCTCGATGGCCGGAAGGGACAGGGGGTAACCCTGTCATGTACCGCTGTGCAGCGGGAACCTCTCTAATCGCTGTCCTTGTACTACCACTCGTGCTGTTGGCGCGGCATAAAGGACGCAGACCTCACCGAGATTGAATCGGACCATGACCATGACCATGAAGAGATATTACCATTCGATATGGTCAAATGCCTTTTTGTCATCAAGTGAAACACAACAAGCAGTTTTGTTATGTTTATGGACATGCATAAGAATGTTCAAAAGGCACCTTGCATTATCATAAATCTGTCTATCGTGAATAAAACCAGTCTGGTTTGAGTGGATCAGAGTAGCCATCACTCCATCCAGCTGGGCGGCAAGCACCCTGGCAAAGATTTTAACATCAGCAAGAATATGGGTCTATAGTTACCCCACTCCAGAGGCGACTGGCCCACCTTCTAGATCAGGGAAATCTCAGCTTCATACATAACTGGATGAAGCGATCCTAAGTGTAATACCTTGTTAAAGACCCATTGTAACAGAGGTACTATAGAATCACTCATTCCTTTATGCCATTCGATAGGGAAGTGATCAGTACCCCCTGCCTTTCCGGACGAGAGGGACTTAATAGCTACTGCTACTTCAGACATGGAAATCTCAGCACTTATAAACTCCCGTTGCTGCTCGGAGACAGCAGGCAACCCTACTTTGTCCAGAAAGGCAGAGAGAGTCCCAGGCGTCAAAGTAACCTCTGACATATCCAGGCAAGAATAAAATTCCTGAAAGGCGTGTGAGGGAGGAGTGGCCTAGTGGTTGGGGCAAGGTACTTCAGGCCGGAAGGTCGGGGGTTCAAATCCCACTAGAGGACAGCAACCTTGGGCCGGAAGGACTGGGGTTTCTAGTCCCACAGGTGCTCCTTGTGGTCTTGGGCAAGCCACTTAACCCTCCATTGCCCATGCTCCCTGTAAGTATCAGTGTATGTCTCATATCCCCTCGTGTTAAATGTATCCCCCAATTGTGTTGTGACCACTTTGATTGAAGGATAAGGTGGTATACATAACTGTCTAAATAAATAAATAAATAAAATATTCCAGAGTTATCCTTCTGCAGAACCCGCTGGCTATTATAAACCAGGCCAGCAGCTCTCCCACCAAACTCCATAGAATTACACTTAGAAGGTGGAGCAGGAATTCAATTTGTTCCACCTCTATAGGCTGTAAGCTCTATGAGCAAGGACTGTCTTCTATATTTATTTATTTAAGAAGTTCTCTATGCCACTTTATCTTGCATTCAAAGCGGTTTACAGTGAACAAATATAATAAAAACTTTACATAGAACAAGGGAGTTAAACTGGGATGTTAACAGGGTCAACGAACAATATTATTTAATTTACATGGTAAATTTACATCACACTCTGAATACTATATTATCATAGTATATTTGGGGAGAGGAACATGCAATTTAGGAATCAGTATAGGTGAGCCTGAAGGGGCTAGAGTAGGCAGAAGGGGTAGGGGGTATGTGTATATGTTTTTACTGGTGTGGATGTGTGGCCTAGGGTGATATCAGGTTCCAGGTTCATAGCATTCCAAAAAGAGGAATGTTTTTATGGTCTTCCTGAAGTCCCATAGGTCGTTGATAATTCTTATGTTCTCGAGAAGTGAGTTCCAGAGTGATGGTGCACATATTGAAAAGGCTCTGCGACAGGTTGCATGTCTTGCTTTTGTTTTGGTCTTGGGTATTAGTAGTACGTTTTTATTGGGTTTCCATTTGGTTCTATTTTCTGGATCTTTGCGATGAGTGTTTGAAGGATAGGTGACGATAACTGATGAATGACTTTAAAGACAGTGAGTAATGCTTTATATTTGGTCCTGGTAATTAGGGGTAGCCAGTGAAGCTGTTTCAAGTGAAGCTTTACAAACACGTACAAACATATAAAACTTCAGTGAAGCTTTATATATTTGTACAGGCCTGCATACGCCTTGTAGCGCTCTATGAATGATTAATAGAAGTAATAGTAGTAGTAGAGCCTCAATCTTATGGCGCAGCTCAAGTAGTTGATGGAACACTTTCCGACTTCCAGACTTAGGCTCTGCCTGCAGCTGGCCTGCATCTCCCTGCAGTGCCTCCAGGGCGGACTTCTGGAGCCTCTTTTTCCTCAAGGACAGTTGCAACAACTGACCCCGCATATAAGCCTTACCAGCTTTCCACAGCAACCCAGCAGATATATCGTCCTTGTCATTATTCCAACTTAACATTGGCCCCCTGGAACTTGTCACCCGGTTGCCGGTGACACAAAGATTATACGCCACTAGGTAGCGCTGTTAAAGAACAAAGAGTCCAAGTGTAGGGTAATAAAGGCTTTTATTCCCCGTTTAAAGCAAGGTTCAACTAAGAGATACTTTAGATAACAGAAACAGTCCTTTGTTTCAAAAGGTACCAATATTCACTGGCTAGTTAACTGTTACTTCACAGTTTAAAGCAGGTTTTCTTCAAAGTAATATTCAGTATAATAAACATCAACTTATACTTCATTTATTCTTCTGTGGAGCATACACACTCTGGAGCATAGGCAGTGCACCAATCACATTCCATTTCCTCAGGCAAAGGTGAGGGAATAGTGCTGGGAGAATCCACTTCCATCAAATCCTCTCCCCTATACTGATTCAAAGGGCTTCCACTGTCCCTGTCTATTTCAACATGGTAATCTCCAGCTTGGGAGTTTGGCTTCACATAACCAGGGACTCTTAAGGCTGGCGGTAGTTTAGTGAACCAGTCTGCACTCTTGTTTCCCTTAGGAGGAATCCTTCTTTTAGCATAGCTTTTAGCAGTGCAATCATTACAGTTACTGTTCAATGCTTCATACCTTGGCTCACTGAGTAAAAACTTCCGTTGCTTGTAAAACTGCTTTTCCCTCTGAATAGGTGAAACTGGGCAATGATCCTCTAGAGATAAGCTTCTGTCAGAACCTCCCTCTCTGGTTCTTAGCTTTCTTCTCTCTAGGTTACAAACAGGCAGAGTATAGGAACTAGGCGTGGCAGAGCCTCTCACCTTGGAGCAACTTCCACCAAACTCCCCTTGCATAATAGGTCCAGTTTGGGCTTTCTGGCTTCCCACCTTGTGAGGTCTGTTTCTCCTCCAGCTTCCAGCTTGGCTTCTTCCACAGCAATCAGGCTTATGCCTTTGATAGCCTCCAGGCTCCTCTGCTGTTTCTCCTTCTAGTCCAGCTCCAGTTCCTTCTTCCTCTTTCTCCTCCTTCCTCAGCTCCTGCTGTGTCCACTGCTTCCTCTGCTTATGCCACTGCTGCTTATGCCACTCCTGCTTATGCCACTCCTCTCCAGAAGCATTCTGCTCTGGCTTATAAAGTGAGCCGTTACTGCTGACTTCCTGGTTCCCTTTCAGCTGCAGGTCATCAGTGAGATTAGGTTCATTAAGACCAGTATGTCTGTTCCTGCTCCCTCTAGCTGTGCCTGAAGGTAACTGCACATCTAGTTCTTCTAAAACAGGATTTCTTTTCTTAAAACCAACTTTATTAGTGCCCGCATCATGACAAACTCCAACCATCCCCTTTACCCAGGTCCACCAAGACACAAACCATAGCATGATCACTCACCATGATGGGTAGAATATGGGCCCCTTCAACTTTCGGCAGATCAGCTTCCCTCCCGCCCACTAGGTCCAAAGAAGAGTACCCCTGGGTCTTAGCTGAAAAATGTGTGAAATATCTCTCCCCTGGATGCAGTGCCCTCCAAATATCTATCCACCCAACTTTCCCCAGCACCTTACGCAGAGCAGTCCCTGCTGAAAGGGCCTCCCTTAACAGGCTCAGAGGCAGATCTATCATCCAAATCAAAACACACTTCATATCTCCACCCACCCAAATAGACCCCCTAGCCTTACTCTCAAATGCAGGGAAGGTTTTTTTTTTAAAGAAGGTCCCTTTGGACCCATTCAGCACATAGTGGTTCAGTAAGGAAAGCTCTTGATTTTTGACCCTACTTACTACCCATACCATCCACCCCTGAGTGTCCCCTCCATATTCATAAAGAGTAAAGGGAATCTTGGAACTCCAATCCACTTTCCTCTTTTTAGAGTTATAGGCAGAGTAAAACTCCTGCCCCGAATGCCCTGCATGAAGCTTGTCCATCTCAAGAGGAACAAACTTAACCTCCTGCAACAAAGCAGTGTCCACCCATTCCTTTTACAGATAGCCAAGAACCCTTTTACTCTTGATGGGGTTGTTAAGCCCATCCACAGTTGGTGCAGCAATATTAAGGGTCATATTATACATTCTAAGTAATCCTCCTAACAAATCTGAACACCTAGTCCCCTACACACGCCCTTTCACAAACACACCCCCACCCCCAGTACACCCTCCAGAATCCCGAAAGCTCATAAGTAACCTCTCATGCCCAAATAACCCAAATCAACAAACCAATCAAACCTTACGTATCATAAAAGCATAAGAACATAAGAAATGCCATACTGGATCAGACCAAGGTCCATCAAACCCAGTATCCTGTTTCCAACAGTGACCAATCCAGGTCACAAGTACCTGGCAGATTCCCAAAAAGGTACACAGGTTCCACAATACTTGTCCTGGGAAAAGCAGTGGATTTACTGGGTCCTCTTTAATAATGTTTTATGGACCGTTCCTCTAGGAACTTGTTCAAACTTTTTTTAAACCCAGATACACTAACAGCTTTTACTACATCCTCCAGTAACGAATTCCAGAGTTTGATTACACGTTGAGTGAAAAAATATTTTCTCTTATTAGTCTTAAATGGGTTACATTGTAGCTTCATTGCATGTCCTCTAGTCTTTCTACTTTTTGATGGGGTAAACAACTGATCTACGTTAATCCGTTCCACTCCATGCTTTAATTTATAGACTTCTATGATATCTCCCCTCAACTGTCTGTTTTCCAAGTTTATTTATTTATTTATTTTATTTAGCTGCATTTATATCCCGCTTTTCACCGGGTCAAAGCGGTGGAACATTGAACGAGAGGGGGGGGGGACAATAATCAATTGTAAGGGTCTGGGCTGTCACCAGGCGGCCAACATTAATGATGTTAGCAAGTGTTTGGGACATAGACGTAGACATAGACATTTGAGCTACAGTCTCATTTGTGGTGGTTTGTTTCAGGTCCGAGGAATTCCTGGAATAGTGTGGTTTTTAGTTGTTTCCTGAAGGGAAAGTTGAAGAGCCCCAACCTTTTTAGCCTCTCCTCATAGGGGTATCCTTCCATCCCCTTTACCATTTTGGTGGCTCTTCTCTGTACCTTTTCTAATTCTGCTATATCCTTTTTTAAAATACGGCAACCAGAACTGCACACAATATTCAAGGTGCGGTCGCACCATGGAGCGATACAGAGGCATTATGATGTCATCCTTTGTTCTATTCTCCATTCCTTTCCTTATGATACCTAGCATTCTATTTGCTTTCTTGGTCGCCACTGCATACTCGGTGGAGAGTTTCAACGTATTATCCATGATGACGCCTAAATCTTTTTCCTGGGTGATGGTTTCTAAGGTAGTACTTGCATCGTGTAACCAAAATTTGGGTTGTTCTTTCCTAGGTACATAACTTTGCACTTGTCCACATTAAATTTCATATGCTAATTGCTCTTGCAATTTTTCACAATCCTGTTGGGTTTTAACAACTTTGAATAATTTTGCGTCATCTGCAAATTTAATCACTTCACTCGTTATTCCCATGTCCAGGTTATTTATGAATATGTTAAAAAGCAGTGGGCCCTCTTTTATCATTTTGTACCACTGGCCTCCCTTTCACAGAAGGAGAGACTCAGGTCATAGCTGGAAGCTACAGAGTCCTGGAGCAAGTGCCAACAGGAACTTCAAGCACAGATCCCAGAACTCCAGGCCACCCACCCTGCACTGGAAACAAAAGGCAAAGAAAAGAGAAGAAGAAAAAGAGAGAGAAGGCAAAAGGAGACAAAAAAAATTAGTACAAAGGTGCTCTAACCAACCTCTACAATCCCACCCCCCACACCACTGTCCCTTCCAGCCAAAGAATACAAATCCCTGTTTACAAGGCCCCTTGTTTCTGTTTAAACTCCCTCATCCAACTCGCACTCACCGTCCACTCGATCCATTCACACAGCACACATTGTCCCCAAATCTGTGCAGTCTCCAAGTAACCCAGGCCACACCCAACCCCAACAAACTCCACCCTTACAAAGAGGTGGTTGCCACAGGGGTAGAATCCCAGACAACATAGCAACAGCTTTTATCTGTGAATTAATCATACAGAACTTTGAAGCAACTTGTTCAGAAGTCCACAGGCCAAAAAATCCCACACAAAGGAGACTTGGATTCATCAAGACAGTCAAAGTCTAGCTGGCGAGACTATCCTTCTCAGGAGTTTCATTCCCCATTCTGCAGCTCCACACGTGGGTAGTTGCTCGCCGCTGGATCAACCCCATGGTCCTTGGTGTCTCCCATGCTTGTCAACGTCTGCCCAGAAGCCACCACGGGGCTGCTACACTGGACCACTTGGTTTGAACCACCATCACCATCCCTTGCAGGGCCCTCCAAATGAGCTTCTGCCAGGCTCCTCCTGGTTGCACCAGGCAATGCCGCATTCTCTGCTCTTAGGCCTCTCTCAGCAGCGTCAGGATCCATATGCCAATTCACAGAGGCACTGCCAGGCTGCCTTTCTGCCGCATTTGTGTGACCCTCTGAGACCTTAGGGTTCCTTGCAGAACTGCTCAACAGTCACTCCACCTCCTTTGGAAAGTGCAAAAACGTCTGATTATGCTACATCAAGGACAGCAATCTAGCAGGGAATAAAGTGCTGGCATGAAAATTATCTTTCATAAGGACATTCTGGTATTGCATAAGGGCCTTCCTTTTCTGGATCGTTTCTGCACTGAGCTCAGGGAAAATGGAAATGTTCCAGTTATTATAAGTGACTGCTCTAGATTTCCTAGCTTCCAGAATCACATGTTCCTTCTCTTGGTACCAGAGAAGCCGTATTGTAATAGCACACAGTTATTTCCCAGGTCAGGGCTTCGGCCTAGTCTCTCTATGGGTTCGGTCAATCTGGTAAGAGGGCGTGGCAATCTCCAATGGAAAGCAGGAGTCGGGGAGCTTCTTAACAAAGGCCCACACATCAGGTAATTCGGCACCTTCAGGCACTCCAAAGGTACACAGATTTTGCCTCCTGTCTCTGTTCTCCTGGTCATCTGCCTTGCCCTGTAGCCACTGGACTACTTTCCTCAACTGGCCAACTTCCTCCTTTGCGGCCGCACACCTGTCATCTAGAGTACCAACCCTCTCTTACACCTTGGTAAGCGTGCTCACCAGCGTATCCAAACATTCTTCGAAACGAGCTGTAACAGTCTCAATAATCTCCACTTGGATACCTGAATCTCCTATAGCAGCAGCACCATGTTCTCTTCAATTTGCGGCCCCACAACAGCATCATCAGGCCACTCCGCACCCAATTCCTCCATGGGTACAAGCTCCTTTTTGGTCAGGCAGACTTTCTTGGCCTTTTCTGCACATAAATCCCAAATTGACATCTCAGTCCTTGTTCTCTGCATCTTTGGTATTGCATGGAGGCAATCCCCACTATCAGGGTGAGCGGCAGAACCTTAATATACAAGGTTTTATAATAGAATAGCCCGCAGCCTCACTCTTGAGCTCCTCTTACATCCTCATTGGAACCCCTCTGCGGCTCTTTAAAGAATCTGTCCAACAAGCCACCAGAAGTCTGATCAAATAAAGAGCTCAGATTAACAGGAATTTTAACCCCAAAATATTTAATATATGATGTTGCCCACTTGAAGGGGAAAAATTGCCTAATCCAAAGTATTTCAGGCTTAGAAACATTAACCTTGAACACAGATACTTCACTTGAATCTCCTGCATGATTGTACTGAGTGATCCACACAGGCTACTAAGACTGTCATCAGCAAATAAAGACAATTTGTAAGTTGCTCCCGAACCTGAACCCCCTCTATCCCACAATGACCCTTATATTCTGTGCAAATGGTTCAACCACACGTGCAAATAGAAGAGGCGATGGGACAGTCCTGTCTGGTATCCTTCTAGAGCTCAGAAGCAAAGCATTACAAATTGTAATTGACGTATATCCCACAATGGAGCTCAGTAAAGCCTTAATATGCGCAACCTACTTCTTACTACTAACCTTTATGATAACCAACACCCTCACTCTACAGCACGAAGCAACCCAACACTGTCCCATCCCCATCATTCAAAGCCGTCCCAAACACAACCTAAACCACCACTACTACAAAACACATACTCCAAGGCACATTGCACAGAACATAATAAGACTCACTATAGACTAATCTATATCAACTCACTAACCATAAACCTGGCCCAAAAAACATCAGACATACTAATACCAGTGAAATTCATTCTAATTAACAGTAGATCCATCAGAAACTTGGCTAATGGATTGAGATAGCATTTTACTAAACCCATTAAATATAAATGGATATAACATTTTCAATTGCCCTAAAGACTCCAAAAGAGGAGCTGGGGTAAGAACATAAGATATGCAATACTGGGTCAGATCAAGGTCCATCAAGCTCAGTATCCTGTTTCCAACAGTGGCCAATCTAGGTCATACATACCTAGCAGTTTCCCCAAAAGACACAGGTTACACAATGCTTGTATTGGGTCAAGCATTGATATCCTGGGTCCCTTTTTAATAACGGTTTATGGACATTTCCTCCAGGAACTTGTCCAAACCTTTTTTAAACCCAGCTACACTAACAGCCTTTACTACATCCTCCGGGCTGTTAGAATCCATTCAAAGGTGAGGGTCTTAGACTTTAGGAAGACTAACTTTGCCAAGATGGGCCAATACCTCAGGGAGTCCTTAGTGGGATGGGAACAGCTGGGGGATGTAGAAAAACAGTGGGCAAAACTGAAAGGGGGTATTTTAAGGGCAACCAACCTTTTTGTTAAAATGGTAAATAAAGGCAAAAGGAAAAGGAGACCGCTATGGTTTTCGAAGGAAGTAGCTGAAAAAGTGAAGAAAAAGAGGGAGGCCTTCATGAAATACAAGAGATCACAGAGAGAGGAAGACAGGCATCTGTATTTGGAAAAACTTAGAGAAGCTAGCAAAGTAGTCAAGAAGGCAAAGATTCAAAAGGAGGAGGAAATAGCCAATGCAATAAAATGGGGGGATAAGACATTTTTCAGATATATTAGTGAGAAGAGGAAGGGCAAAAGTGGTATTGTCAGACTCAAGGGTGCAGGGGGGGAATATGTAGAAGCTTATAAGGATAAAGCGGAATTGCTTAACAAATATTTTTATTCTGTGTTCACAGATGAAGAACCAGGAGCAGGACCTCAGAAAACACCCACAAATAGGAACAGAAGCGAGGGACATCTTGATCAATTTTCAGAAGACTGTGTTCGTGAGAAACTAGCTCAACTTAAAGTAGACAAAGCGATGGGACCGGATGGGATACACCCTAGAATACTGAGGGAACTTGGGGACGTTCTAGCAACTCCACTGACTGACCTTTTCAATGCCTCGTTGGAGTCGGGAGTGGTGCCAAAGGACTGGAGAGAGGCTCATGTGGTGCCTTTACACAAAAGCGGAAGTAAGGATGTGGCTGAAAACTACAGGCCGGTTAGTTTAACTTCGGTGGTGAGTAAATTATTGGAAACGCTGCTGAAAGAGAAAATAGTGAGGTTTCTGGAGTCCAGCGGATTACAGGATCCGAGGCAGCATGGATTCACCAGAGGCAGGTCTTGTCAGACAAATCTGATTGATTTCTTTGACTGGGTGACCAGTCATATCTTTGTTAGTGATATAGCGGAAGGGCTGTCGGGTAAGGTGTAGTAGCTGATAAGAATGCAATAAATAATACCCGGAGTCAGGCAAAGATTCAAGCCGGTTTAATGTGCACAGACTCAGATTGCAGTAGCATTCAAAATGGTCTGAGCACAGAGCTCAGAAAAATGACAGTTTATATACTTTTCTTCTCCAGTCTAATACAGGCAAAACTCCTCATTGGCCACAGTGGCCCACTTACTCTCATCCAACAGACATCTCTGACCGGGCCCAGGACTCGCTCCCCCTGCTTGGGTCTTACTAGCCACGGGTCAGCAACTAGACATAACACTAAACATAATACTTTTACTAACGTATACAGTATATTTCGCTATTCTTGCAAGGTCAGTTAGCCACAAAGATAGTGGAAGGCATATCAGAAGCATTCTTAACAAAAGCAAAACAAAGCGAGGCCAAACAAAGCAAGGTTAAGATGTATCTCTAGCCCTGGCTCAAAACACTAAACAATCTTCATAATGCTAGACAAAATATTCTTACACTGTTCGGCTTCTCTGCTATATTTTCATCCTAATTACGAGGTCAATGCACAATCAGCAAAGATACAGTGGAGGACATTCCTACTAAAGCAGACATCTGGCTTACCTAAACAATAAACAGTAAAAGTTTTAATTCTCTTATCTCCAGGAGAGCAGAACATGTTATCAAACCAGAATAGAACAGTATTTCTTTCTAACAGCTAACAGCATTCTGCAATTTTCCAAAATCAGCAATAACATTTTAAAGCAGGAAAAAGGGCTTCAGACCTAGCTCTGCTACATACTAGGCCATCGCCTATCACAAAGGTTTGCCTCTTTGCAGATGATACCAAAATCTGCAATAGAGTAGACACCCAGGAAGGTGTAGGTAACATGAGGAGGGATCTAGCTAAGTTTGAAGAATGGTCTAGAATTTGGCAGCTGGGATTTAATGTTAAAAAATGTAAGGTCATGCATTTGGGCTGCAGCAATCCAAGGGAGCAATACAGTATAGGAGGTGAAGTACTTTTGTCCACTAAAGAAGAGCGGGACCTAGGCGTGGTTGTGTCTGATGATCTTAAAGTAGCTAAACAGGTAGAAAAGGCGACGGCAAAAGCTAGAAGGATGCTTGGGTGCATACGGAGAGGAATGGCTAGCAGAAAAAAGGAGGTGATAATGCCTCTGTATAAGTCTTTGGTGCGACCTCATTTGGAGTATAGTGTGCAATTCTGGAGAACGCACCTTCAAAAGGATGTGAACAGGATGGAGTCGGTGCAGAAGGTGGGTACTAAAATGATTAAACATAGAAACATAGAAACATAGAAACATGATGACAGAAAAAGACCACAAGGCCCATCTAGTCTGTCCTTCCATAACAACAACTACAACAGTCCACTTTCTACCTTTAGAGATCCTCTGTGTTGGTCCCATGCTTTTTTGAATTCAGTTACTGTCCTCATCTCTACCACCTCCACTGGGAGACTATTCCACGGATCCACTACTCTTTCCGTAAAGAAATATTTCCGCAGATCACTCCTGAATCTATCTCCCATCACCCTCATCCCATGTCCCCTCGTAGCAGAACTTACTTTCAATTGAAAGAGGCTCTCTCCCTGAACATTTATGCCATGGAGGTATTTAAACATCTCAATCATATCACCTCTATCCCGCCTTTCCTCTAAGGTGTACATATTAAGATCCTTAAGTCTGTCCTCATATGCTTTATAATGAAGCCCATTAATCATTTTAGTAGTGATTAGTGGTCTTCATTATAAAGCATATGAGGATAGACTGAAGGATCTTAATATGTACAGCTTAGAGGAAAGGCGGGATAGAGGTGATATGATTGAGATGTTTAAATACCTCCGTGGCATAAATGTTCAGGGAGAGAGCCTCTTTCAATTGAAAGCAAGTTCTGCTACGAGGGGACATGGGATGAGGGTGAAGGGAGATAGATTCAGGAGTGATATGCGGAAATATTTCTTTACGGAAAGAGTAGTGGATCCATGGAATAGTCTCCCAGTGGGGGTGGTAGAGATGAGGACAGTAACTGAATTCAAAAAAGCATGGGACCAACACAGAGAATCTCTAAAGGCAAAAAGTGGACTGTTGTAGTCGTTGATATGGAAGGACAGACTAGATAGGCCATGTGGTCTTTTTCTGTCATCATGTTTCTATGTTTCTATCCCAGTACTTCCTCCCCCCCCCCAAATCACAAAACACAATATCCCAGAAAAAACGTTTTAGACACTTTGATAAGGAATTTTCCTGCAAGACATAATACCTCAACGAAATACTTTGCTAACAAACCTTAATGATACCCTAAACAAATGGAATACCACAATACAAAATGCTGCAACATCCACAAATACACACGTAAGAACTACCCACAGACCCTCTGAGAAGTGGTACTCACATGAACTAACAAAATTAAAAAAAGAATTAAAGAAATATGAACATAAATGGAGATCTACCAAAGCTTAAGAAGAAAAACTCCTCTACATGATATCCCTTAACAATTACAAAGACATCCCTTAACAACTACAACAGTGCAAAGAAGGCCTATCACACTAAAATCCTTACTAAATCCCTCAATCACCCGAGAGAACTGTTTGAAATCGTCAAATCCCTAACCAAAACATCACAAAATGAAGGAAACAATATAAGCATTACGTTTCAAACACTAGCCAACCACTATGCAGACAAGCGAAAAAGAAAAAACATGGTAGATACCACTCATTCCCCCAAGCCTCCATCAAACCACAACACATAGCACACTTTTCATCTAATAGACCAAAAACAACTACTAAGCACAATCACCAAAATTAACACCACCACTTCCCCACTAGACCCCTATCCTGTTGCCTGAATTAAGGCATCTAAAACTGAACTAGCTCCTACCTCGTCCATATATTTAACCAAGGAACCATGCCAGGTGATCTCAAACTCACCATGATTTGACCAATCCTAAAAAATAAAACCCTCAATAAGGAAGACCCTAGCTCCTACAGACCCATAGCTAGTATACCTTTCAGATCTAAAGTAATTGAGAAGGTTGTCCAAACTCAACTCCAGGACTTCATAGACTTAAATGCACCACTAGCTGACCAACAATATGGTTTCCGTCCATTCCATGGTGCCAAAACACTTCTATTAGCTCTATTTGACACCCTCATATGTAATATGGATGATGTCAAACAGGCATTCATTCTTGTGTCCTTAGACATCGCCTCCGCATTTGACAATGTTGACCACAACATCCTACTCACAAGACTTGACCAAACTGGAATAAAGGGAACAATCTTTCAATGGTTTAAATCATACATTTCTGACCGCAAGAAACAAGTACTAGTAGGACAAAAGACATCCACAACCTTCAAACAGGAGTAGGGAATACCACTGGGATCCGCCCTCTCAGCACTTCTATTCAACCTATAACTACAACCAATCTGCAATATACACTATTCAGAAAGTTTAAAGTAGGATATCATATCTATGCAGACGATATCATGTTATATCTCCCATCGACATAACAAACCCCACCCAACACATAATGTCAACATGCATCAAAGAAGCAGAAAATTGGCTAAAATCATTTAGCTTGTGCATTAACTTCAATAAAACTGATGGACTATACACCACAAGAAACCAAAACGTTATCCCTCCCCTCCCCCGACACTCACCATACATGACACTGTGCTTCCAATGAAAAAAGAAGTAAAATATCTGGGTGTTACACTCGATCAAACCCTCAACATGACATTACACATAAAACAGACAACTAGAACTATATTTTTCAAATTAAGGATCATACAGCACCTAAGACCCCGAATTGACACACATGATTTCAGATCCGTGGTACAAGCCCTAATCACCCCACACTTTGATTATTGTAATAGCTTATTACCCAAAAAGAATTTGAACCAACTTCAAATGGCACAGAATGTGACAGCCAGAATCATCTGTAAGGCCTGTTTGGCAGACCACATTACACCTATTCACACAAGCTTCACTGGTTACCAGTAACAAGTAGAATAAAAAAATATAAAACATTAATGATCGCATTCAAACTTCTGAATAACATAGCACCTTCATTCCTTGCAGTCCTAATTAACCATACAATAGACACAAGATCCAAAAGAGGATGCTCACAGAACACTCTTCTAGTCCCCCTCGACCTTCCGCAAATCAAAACAAACCATTCTCATATATCGCCCCCATACTCTGGAATCCACTACCAAACACTTTGCAATTTATCAAACACCTCCAAACATTCAGAAAGGAACTCAAAACAATACTTTTCATCGAACACTATGGTAACAACTATGGTAAAAACGGCATATATCCAACCTAAAGCCACACACCTTGAACCCCTCAAACACTACTGACACCAGTAAGTGCTTTCAACTGTAAACAAGACAAATGTAAAACTGTAAACTTGACTTATATAAAAACCTGTAAATAGTTCAATATGTAAATTATTTATTTATTTTATTTAAACTGTTTTCTATACCGCCTTATCCTGCAATCAAAGTGGTTTACAGGAAACTTTAAATTCAAACTGGGTACATTGAATTACTTGGAGTATTTAACAGGGAGTAACTATTTACACATTGTTTAACATATTTACAAGAGTTCTTTTTTCTATGTCCGAGTAGGGTTATCATGTTTTTTAGAATGTTTCAACAGTCCTTTGTTGAATTTGGTGTGGTTGTTGTGCTATGTGATGTGTCCATAGCGTTCTATGAACAGAAAGGTCTTGAGCTTTTTCCGGACGTCTTTGATGTCTTCGGCGGAACAGATTTCTTCAGGCAGGGTGTTCCATAATTGTGGAGCAGCTAGTGATAGTTATGTTTAATGTGCTACCTTTGACATTGTTCTACATAACCTGTTCGTTTATTGCAAACCGCCCTTGACCTTGGGAAGGGGCGGTATAGAAAAACATTGCAAATAAATAAAATAAATAAATAAACTAAGGGCGCATGATAAATAGCTCTCACCCATTCAAGATATCTATCCCGTAGGCCCACCCTCTCTAACACCTGAAACATGAAAGCCCAAGAAAGTCTATCAAACCCTTTCTCAGTGTCAATGGACAGAAGTAACATTTCTCCCATTCTGCTCTTGGCCTTCTCGATCAGGATCAACACTTTCTGTCCATTATCCAGAGCCAGCTTGGTCTGGGTGAATCAGACCAGGTAACCTCCCACTCCATCGTTGGGTCAAAATTTAGCAAATATTTTATAGTCATTCCCTAACAGCAATATAGGACAATACAAAGTGCTTGCTCAGGGTCCTTGGCCTCTTTAGGGATTAAAGTTACTCCTGCCAAAAACATTGAAAGGGAAAGACCATCCTCAATGCAGAATTTAATAGTTTTGCAAGAGTTCCCAGTAAATATAGAGCAAAGATCTTATGAAATTTTGATGAATAACCATCAGTCATAAGAACATAAGATATGCTATACTGGGTCAGACCAAAGGTCCATCAAGCCCAGTATCCTGTTTCCAATAGTGGCCAACCAGGTCTTAAATACTCATCATGTCCCCAAAAGATAGAAAGATTCCATGCAGCTTATCCAGGTGTAAGCAGTGGATTTCTCTGGACCACTTTAATAATGGTTTATGGACTTTTCCTCCGGGAACTTATCCAAACCTCTTTTAAACTCAGCTACACTAACAGCTTTTACTGCATCCTCCGGTAATGAGTTCCACAGTTATATTATGCCTTGAGTGAAAAAATATTTTCTCTGATTAATCTTCAGTGTGCGACATTGTGGTGTCCCCTCGTCTTTCACCTTTTTAATAAGTCAAGGAATGCAGGAGTAGCCTAATGGTCAGAGAAGCAGATCTGAACCAGGGAAACCAGGGTTCAAATCCCACTATAGCTCCTTAAGATCTTATGCAAGTCACTTAACCCCCCCCATTGCCTCAGGTACAAAGTTAGATTGGACAGGGAAGTACCTATTGTAACTTGCTTTGAACGACTACTGGAAAGGCTGAGCTACATCTATTTAAATAAAATAAATCTGCTCATTAATTATGCGTGTACAGCTAAACAATGCATGTTAAAATAAGTGAACGGCATTACCATCAGAAATCTAAGGATACCTCCTAGAGCTGTAGGTAAATTCTCATGTGATAATGGCAATCTAGCCCCAGACTCACTTGGATGTGACTAACATAGGCCATTAATGTGTGACAGTTGCTAATGTTATCCCAGTTGTTAAAACCCAAGAGGATTGTGGAAAATTGCAAGAGGATCTTGATAAATTGGAAGACTGTGCATCAAAATGGCAGATGAAATTTGTGATAAGGAAGCTTATCATAGCTCAAGAAGGAGCTATAGAAAAGGTGAAGTGACTCTTAACAAGCAACCTGTCAGTTCTGGTAGAAATAAGAAAACAGAATTTTGCCATAAAAGACTACCAGTCCCAGAATGCACCAGGTTTCCAACAGCCATTAGAGGAGCTGAAGTGGGGAAACGTGTGTTCAATCAGGAGGGCTATGAGGTAATCCCTAAGCACTCATCTCAAAGGGCAGGACCTGATTCAGCACAGCTGCGCTGTATTAGGGAGGAGCACTCATCTAGGCAGAATAAGAGTAGAGTTTATTCTACAGATGACCATCTTCATGATCACCTTGGATATCCAGAGAAGGATCGTCAGTTTCATCTGAAGGATCATCAGAAGCAGAAGCCAAACCGGACGGACAGAGAGGCAAGGAAACCCTCTGGAAGAAAGAGGAGAAAAGCTTTAGAGAGGTCTAGAAGAGTCCAAAGCAGTACGTATACTGGGAGGTATTCCAAGGGCCAGCATACACCATTGGACTGGGGAAAGCCAGAGGAATGGTGCTGCAGAGCTAGGAATCTCCAGAGGGTACCTGTGAGGGAGACGGATGCACGTGGAAGGGACCCTAGGACCCGTGCCAGAAGGTATGTGAAGAGAGATCCAGTGTCCAGGGATCTGGATTGGAAGGCTGGACATAAGAACTGGACTACATACTGGCCAGGCTATATAGAGAGGAACTCTAACAGCAATGGAAGCTCAGGTATGAACACTGATCTATGCCCTAGCTATAACCTTGAAAGACAGCAGGGAAACAAGTATTCTCCTGAAAGTGCTCCATTGAGAGATTCATCTGTGCCAATCCATGATATTGAGCCTATGCTTGTTGAAGATGGGGAAATGATTGCAGATGAAAAATGTGTTTATATGGACTGCTCTCTGTCTAAACTCCGTTGGTAACTTTCTGTTACAAAGTACAGCAACCATCACAAAGAAATATAAACTTGTTCTTTAATCTACTCAGAAAAGCTCCTGAAGCAGGATTTGTCCCACACAGTAGAAAGCAAGCCAGCTAAGGGGTTTCAGCTGGATAACTGCTAGCAATTAAGCCTTACCTAATTGCTTGTGAGCTAAGAGAGAATCACTTCTGAATCTATGTGGGAAGTAATCAGAAGTTAACCTGAAAAGAACAGTTTGTTTCTTTCTTTGTGGTTTTTCCTTTGTTAGATATATGCTAAGAAAACATTAGCTAATTGCCTGACAAGTTTAAAGGTTGTTTCCTGATTTTGATTTTGATTTTGTTTTTCCAAGTTAAACACTGGAAGCAAGTAACCTGATTTATGTGCTACCAAGCATATCTGTGTTGGGAGAAATAACCCCATAAATAAATATCTTATTGGCTTTACCCAAGAGCACAACTAAATTAGTGTCAGCAGCTGTGTCTGGTGTGAATGAACTACATTGCCCACAATACCTTGCAAATCATATAGATATATGCACTTGCCAAGACTGTGAAGATTCTCACCCAGGCAGCCGTCTGACAAATTTAATGTGGACAAGTGCAAGGTTATGCACCTAGGGAAGAACAACCCAAACTATTTATTTATTGATTGAATGGTTTTATATACCGCCTTTCAGAAAAATCAAAACGGTTTACATAGAACAAAACTTGAACATTACACTGAAACTCATTCAAACAATTGAAATTACAATAAAAATGGTAATTTGAGGGTTACAATGTTATGGTTACACGATGCAAGGTTCCACATTAGGAACCACCACCCAGGAAAAAGATTTAGGCATCATTGTGGATAGCATGTTAAAACCCTCGGCCCAGTGTGCAGCGGCAGCCAAGAGAGCAAATAGAATGCTAGGTATCATAAGGAAAGGAATGGAAAATAAAAGAATAGATATTATAATGACTATATCGTTCCATGGTGAGACCGCACCTTGAATATTGTGTGCAATTCTGGTCGCCGTATCTTAAAAAGGATATAGCGTTATTAGAAAAGGTTCAGAGAAGAGCCACCAAAATGGTAAAGGGGATGGAAGGATACTCCTATGAAGAAAGGCTAAAAAGGTTAGGGCTCTTTAACCTGGAAAAGAGAGGGGAGATATGATAGAAGTCTATAAATTAATGAACGGAGTGGAACGGGTAAACGTAGATCGATTGTTTACGTTATCAGAATATAGAAAGACTAGGGGACATGCAATGAAGCTACAGGGTAAACTATTTAAGACTAATAAAAGAAAATATTTTTTCACTCAACGTGTAATCAAACGCTGGAATTTGTTACCGGAGGATGTAGTAAAGGCTGTTAGTGTAGCTGGGTTTAAAAAAGGTTTGGACAAGTTCCTGGAGGAAAAGTCCATTATTAAGAAGGGACCCAGGATATCAATGCTTGACCCAGTACAAGCATTGCGGAACCTGTGTCTTTTGGGGAAACTGCTAGGTACGTATGACCTAGATTGGCCACTGTTGGAAACAGGATACTGGGCTCGATGGACCTTGGTCTGACCCAGTATGGCATATCTTATGTTCTTATGCACCTTTGCACATCATCTCTAAGGAACTGTCGTCTCCTAAGGGCTGTGGATGCTAAGATGGGAGAGACAGCTTTGGTCTGCAGGAATATGTGAGACAGCATGCTAAGGACATCAGTCATCACTTTGACTTTAAGCTCTATGGAGGAGACATCTATTATACAAAAATGGATGAAAAGTTAATAATTAGCAGTTGGACTGCCTTCTGTCTATTCCAGGTCAAATGGTGTCAGGTGGGACTAGTCCCTTCTGCTCGGATGCTGGCTCCCTAAGCTCTGTGGAGGAGAAGATCGAGGCCAGTGCTGGTTCTGTTGGGGCCAATAGCTCGAAACATCTCTGGCTGGTGAGTAACTGAAGAAATAGGAAATTCACCCTGCAGGCAGGACTGAGTTTCCCATTATGCAGAGCAGGCCACTGTGTAGGGGCACCACAATCAAAGGGTTGGCACCATCTATTCTATATCCCAGTGGCGTGTACTCAAGTACCCTGAGCCAGAGAGGCCATGCCCTGTGTGACCTGCTTCCTTAAAGATGGAGGGGCTTACTGGCTGGTGACATCTGGAATACTGTAAGACAGAATCGCCAGCCTGCCCTTGGCTTTCTAGGGAGTGGGTCTGACAGGATGCTGCCCCTCAGGTGGAGTGTTGTTTGTGAGAGGAGGAGGAGGCATTTGGGATGCTTAAGAGGTAAATTGAATTCTGGAAATAATGAATGATGCAATTCTGCATTTTGGGAGCTCTTTGTGAAACTTGGTGCTTGAATAATAGGGGGTGCTGCAGGGCAGGATTCAGACGCACTGACAGAGCTATGCACTTACTGCTCAGTACTTGGTTTGCTCACACTTCCCCTCCCGGATATGTTTCGGTGCAGGAGTTCAGTCATCCTGTGGAAAGTCTGGCTCTGACACTAGAGGAAGTGATTAACGTGCGCAGAGTATTGGTGAAAGCAGAGATGGAGAAATTCTTCCAGAGGAAAGAGCTTTACAACAGCTTAAGGAAAGGAAAGGTATGGACCCAATGGGGAGGTCTGAAGCAGGGGAGGATATGACTGCAGCAAGTGGCCAAGGAGAAGCGAAGCATGCACAAGGTGGCTTGCCGAGTGTACAGCTGTGTCTGGGCTGGGTGAATGGGGAATGCAGACCCCCAGTCTCTTGCCGAGTGTACAGCTGTGTCTGGGCTGGGTGAATGGGGAATGCAGACCCATAGTCTTACTGAACGTGGAGCTGTGTGTGGGTTGGGTGGATGGGGAATGCAGACCCCCAGTCTCTTGCTGAGTGTAAAAGTGTGCATGGGTTGGATGGGTGGGACATGCAGACCCATAGTCTTACTGAATGTGGAGCTGTGTCTGGGCTGGGTGAATGGGGAATGCAGACCCATAGTCTTACTGAATGTGGAGCTGTGTCTGGGCTGGGTGAATGGGGAATGCAGACCCCCAGTCTCTTGCCGAGTGTACAGCTGTGTCTGGGCTGGGTGAATGGGGAATGCAGACCCATAGTCTTACTGAATGTGGAGCTGTGTCTGGGCTGGGTGGATGGGGAATGCAGACCCCCAGTCTCTTGCTGAGTGTAAAAGTGTGCATGGGTTGGATGGGTGGGACATGCAGACCCATAGTCTTACTGAACGTGGAGCTGTGCGTGGGTAGGGTAGATGGGCATTGCAGACCCCCCAGTCTTGCTGAGTATACAGCTGTGCATGGGTTGAGTGGTTGGTGAATGCAGACCCATGGTCTTGGTGAATGCAGAGCTGTGGAGGGTTGGGTGCAGTGGCAGGATTCAATCCCTGAGAAAAACCAGTCCAAAACAGGTGGGCAGGGGGTCCACACAAATTTTATTAACCGTCTTTTAAAAAAGCGGCCCAAACCCCTACACAAGCTGTGTTTTGTATTACACTTCGTCAGGGGTCATCAAGGCACACTCATGCTTTCCCCTACCATAGGGGCAACTACGGCACTTCCAAGAACTACAAAACTACTCTGTAGTAAAACAGCCGTGGTATGCCCACCAGACCGCTGAAAGATCATAAATAATGCGCCGAGGGGACAACGAATAAACTTTGAAGGCAGCGCACACTCTGGCGAGGACAATGTTCCAATCGCGTTCTATAGATGCCTTGATGACCCCTGACGAAGTATAATACGAAACACAGCTTGTGTAGGGTTTTGGGCCGCTTTTTTAAAAGACGGTTAATAAAATTTGTGTGGACCCCCTACCCACCTGTCTTGGACTGGTTTTTCTCTGCTTCCTTGTGTGGCAGGTTTTGCTGTATTTTGCTGGGTAGGATTCAATTCCTGTTAGGAACCGGTTCGGTCCGCGGCGGGAATCAGCTGGGTCTCACTGGTTCACGCAAACCAATTCCTAGCATTTCCCTCATTTGCCGAACCGGTGCATGCAGGCTTAGCCGTTGCACTGGCGGGATACAAAGCACCCGAAAGTATGTTCTGTGGATGGGGAATGCAGACCCCCACTCTCTTGCTGAATGTAGAGCTGTGGAGGGTTGGGTGGGTGGGGAATGCAAACCCCCAGCCTTGCTGAATGTACAGCTGTGCCTGGGTTGGGTTGATGGGGAGTGCAGGCCTATAATCTCTTGCTGAATGTAGAGTTATCTGTGAGTTGGGTGGATGGGCAATGCAGACTCCAGTCTTGCTGAATATAAAACTGTGCATGGGTTGGATGGGTGAGGCATGCAGACCCATAGTCTTACATGGTAACATATAGTAACATAGTAAATGACGGCAAATACAGACCAGCATGGTCCATCCAGTCTGCCCAGCAATACGGCAAGAGTAGGTGCACCTGTCGCTCTGTGCAGGCCACCCATCCCCATGTCTTTGTTTAGGGGTGGACCCACCACTCCATGTAGGACACCCCTATTTGTTGAGAAGTTAGATGGTTCAGTTTATTTTGTTTTTATCCTGTTGCTGTAAAGGGATCTGCTGTGCTTGTCCCATGTTGTTTTGAATTCCGTCATCGTGTTTGCCCCCACCACTTCCATCGGGAGAGCATTCCAAGCATCCACCACCCTTTCAGTGAAAAAATATTTCCTGACATTGCCTTTCAATTTACCATCTTGTAGCTTCATGTTATGCCCTCTAGTTTTGCAGCTTCCATGTCTTTGGAAGAGGTTTGTTTGTTCATCGTTCCTCTTTAAGTATTTAAAGGTCTGAATCATATCTCCCCTATCCCTCCTCTTCTCCAAAGTGTACATATTTAGGTCTTCAAGTCTCTTCTCATAAGGTTTTTTACGCAGGCTCCAAATCATTTTGGTCGCCTTCCTCTGAACAGTTTCCAGTCTTTTTACATCTTTTTTGCAAGATATGGTCTCCAAAACTGAACACAGTATTCCAAGTGAGGCCTCACCAGCGACCTGTACAGTGGCATAAGTACCTCTTCCTTTCTGTTGGTAATCCCTCTTTGTATGCAGCCCAACATCCTCCTGGCTTTTGCCACCGCCTTGTCACACTGTTTTGCTACCTTGAGATCATCAGAGATAATCACATCAAGGTCTTTCTCCTGAACCATGCACACCAACCTCTCACCCCCTATTGCGTACATTTCCCTTGGATTTCTGCTACCCAAGTTCATGACACTGCACTTTTTCGCATTAAATCGTAATTGCCAAGCATTAGACCATTCTTCAAGCTTTTGTAGATCTTTCCTCATGTTATCAACTCCCTCAGGGGGAGTCCACTCTGTTGCATATTTTTGTGTCATCTGCAAAAAGACAGACCCTTCCATTCAGTCCTTCAGTAATATCACTCACAAATACATTGAACAGTGCCGGACCCAGGACCGAACCCGGGGGCACCCCGATAATCACCTTCCTGTCATCCGAGTGAGCTCCATGTACCATCACCTTCTGTCGTCTGTCAGTCAACCAATTTCTAATCCAGTTTACCATCTTGGGACCCATCCCCAAGCTACTGAGTTTATTGACAAGCCTCCTATGAGGAACAGTATCAAAGGTTTTGCTGAAATCCAGGTAGATGACATCCATCGCATGCCCCTGATCTAGTTCCTTAGTCACCCAGTCAAAGATTAATCAGATTTGTTTGGCAAGACCGTCCTTCAGTAAAACCATGTTGCTTCGGATCTTGCAACCTGTTGGTTTTGAGAAAGTTCACTATTCGCTCTTTCAAGAGCGCCTCCATTACTTTTCCAGCCACCGAGGTAAGGCTCACGGGTCTGTAGTTTGACACTTCTTCCCTGTCACCACTTTTGTGTAGAGGTATGACATCAGCCATTCTTCAGTCTTGAGGAACCTCTCCTGTTTCCAAGGATCTGTTGAATACATCCTTTAACGGCCCTGCAAGAACCTCTCTTGAGTTCTTTCAGTATCCTGGGATGTATCCCATTCGGTCCCATGGCTTTGTACACTTTCAGTTTAGCAAGTTGTTCCAACACCTCGTCTTCTGTGAATGGTGTGGTATCTTCTTCATTCCCATTTTTATATTTGGGAGTCACAGCTGCTCCATCTCCAGGATTTTCTTTAGTGAAAACAGAGCAGAAGTATTTGTTTAGCAATTTCGCTTTTTCTATGTCACTTTCCACGAGACCTTTCCCAGCATTTCTGAGTCCTGCAATTCCAACTCTGATCTTCTTCCTTTCCCGAATATATCTGAAGAAAGTTTTGTCGCCACCCTTAACATCTTTAGCCATCTTTTCCTCTGTCTTTGATTTTTCTATCCTTATTTCTCTTTTTGACTCTTTGAGTTTGATCCTGTATTCATTTCTGTGTTCTTCTGTTTGCAAGCTTTTGAATTTTGTGAAAGCTGTGTTTTTTGCCTTTATTTGAGCAGCCACTTTGGAAAACCAAATAGGTTTCCTTCTCCTCTTATTTTTATTTACATTTCTTACATATTTATCTGTTGCCCCTTTTATTGCCACCTTTAGTTTAGCACATTGCAATTCCACTTCCCTTATCTCCTTCCACCCCGTCATCTCCTCCTTTAGGTACTCGGCCATTTTATTGAAGTCAGTGTTTTTGAAGTTTAGGACTTTGAGCTTGCTATGTTTGGCCTGTACCTTGGCTTTTATCTCAAACCACACCGTGTGATGATCGCTGTTGCTCACAGGGGCACTCACGCAGACATTCGACACGCTATCACCGTTAGTGAGCACTAAATCCAGCGTTGAGCTTTCCCTGGTTGGTTCAATGACCATTTTCCTAAGTGATGCATCTTGGAGAGCATCTACAATTTTTTTGCTTTTTTCCAGATGTGCAGAAGGAGTAATCCAATCCACATCAGGTAAAGTCACCCAAAATGATCGCTTCCCCCTTTGTGGCTATCTTGGCAATATCTATCAATTTGTTATCTATCTCTTCAATTTGAGTCGGAGGTCTGTAGACTACAGCAGTATGGATGACAGTGCCATCTCCTCTTTCCAACGCAATCCAGAGCGCTTCTTCTTTTCCCCATGTCCCCTGCATTTCAGTAGCTTTAATATTGCTTTTGACATACAAGGCTACTCCTCCTCCTTTTCCATTTTCTCTGTCTCTTCTGAATAGATTATAGCCAGCTATGGCTATATCCCAATCATGTGATTCATTAAACCATGTTTCTGTAATGGCCACAATGTCCAAATCCATTTCCACCATTAGGGCTTCCAGGTCCAGAATTTTGTTGGCTAATCTTCGAGCATTTGTGCTCATTGCTTTCCAGCATTTACCTGGCATGTGTGTATTTTGCATTGATTTTGTTCTGCCCACATCTTCCCACTTGTTTTTGATGTGTGGTTTAAAAGTGTGGGTGTTTCTGATGTTATTCTGCTTTTGCAGAGGGTGGTGTGCAGGTCTTGACCTTCCACATCCGTCACCCCCTTTTCCTAGTTTAAAAGCATATCCACATACTGCCTGAATTTTTCACTTAAGATTCTTTTCCCTGCGACAGAGAGATGTAGTCCATCAGCACAGTATAGTCTCTTGTTGGTCCATCTGTTTTCCCAGTCGCCAATAAATCTGAATCCTTCTTCTTTGCACCAGGTCTGGAGCCATGTATTAAAGCTGTTAATGTGATGCAGCCTTTTTTCCCCTTACCAAGAACAGGCAGAACCTCTGAGAATGCAACAGTGTTAACAATGGGCTTGAGTTTCTCTCCCAGAGATTGGAAGTCCTTTTGGACTGTAGAGGCACTGTTTCTAGCCGGGTCATTTGTGCCCAAGTGGATAACAACATCAAGTTTGGAGTGTTCACTTTTTGCACTAAGTCTTACTGAATGTGGAGCTGTGCATGGGTTGGGTGGATGGGGAATACAGACCCATAGTTTTTTGCTGAATGTAGAGCTGTGTGTTGATCCGGTGGATGGGGAATGCAGACCCCCAGTCTCTTACTGAAGGTAGAGCTATGTGTGGGTAGGGTGGATGGGCAATGCAGATCCCCAGTCTGGCTGAGTATACAGCTGTGCGTCAGTTGAGTGGATGGGGAATGCAGACCCATAGTCTTGCTGAATGTAGAACTGTACGTTGATTGAGTGGATGGGGAATGCAGACCCATAGTCTTGCTGAATGTAGAACTGTACGTTGATTGAGTGGATGGGGAATGCAGACCCAAAGTCTTGCTGAATGTAGAACTGTACGTTGATTGAGTGGATGGGGAATGCAGACCCAAAGTCTTGCTGAATGTAGAACTGTACGTTGATTGAGTGGATGGGGAATGCAGACCCAAAGTCTTGCTGAATGTAGAACTGTGTGTTGATTGAGTGGATGGGGAATGCAGACCCATAGTCTTGCTGAATGTAGACTTGTGTGTGGATTGGGTGCAGTGGCAGCATTCATTTCCTGTGAGGAACTGGTTCAGTCTGTGGCAGGAATCAGCTGGGTCACACCGGTTTGCGCGAACCAGTTCCTAGCATTTCCCTCATTCGCCGAACTGGTGCGTGCAGGCTTAACCATTGCAACAGCAGTAATGGCGGGCTTCAAAGCACCCGAAAGTATGTTGATGGCGTCAGGGGCTTCTCCGATGCCATGATCCCCCTAATGCCATCAACATACCTTCGGGTGCTTTGATTTCTGCCAGTGATACTGTGACAGTGACACAGCTTGTAGGCTCTGGTTTGGTTAATGCGGAAAATGCTAGGAACCGGTTCGGGCGAAATGGCTGAATTCCACCTCTGGTTCTGTGGATGGGGAATGCAGACCCCCAGTCTTTTGCTGAATGTAGAGCTCAGTGTGGGTTGGGTGGATGGGGAATGCAGACCCTTATTTCTTTTTCTGAATGTAGAGCTGTGCATGGGTTGGGTGAATGCAGACCCATAATCTTAATGAATGTAGAGCTGTATGTTAATCCGGTGGATGAGGAATGCAGAGTCCTATTCTCTTGATGAATGTGAGCTGGTTGTGGGCTGGGTGGATGGACAATGCAGACCCCCGGTCTTGCTGAGCGTAGAACTGTGCATCGGTTGGGTGGATGGGGAATACAGATGCATAGTTTTACTGAATGTAGAGCAGTGTGTCGGTTGGATGGATGGGGAATGCAGACCCCCCAGTTTTGCTGAGTGTACAGCTGTGTGTAGGTTGGGTGGATGGGGAATGTAGACCCATAGTCTTACTGAATGTAGAGCAGTGTGTGGGTTGGATGGATGGGGAATGCAGACCCCTAGTTTTGCTGAGTGTACAGTTGTGTGTGGGTTGGGTGGATGGGGAATGCAGACCCATAGTCTTACTGAATGTAGAGCTGGGTGTGGGTTGAGTGCAGTAGTGAAATTCAATTCCTGTCAGGAACTGGTTCGATCTGCAGCGTGAATTAGCTGAATCGCACCGGTTCGCATGAACCAGTTCCTAGCATTTCCCTCATTCACCGAACCAGTGCCTACAGGCTGTATCACTGCTGCTGCTGCATCGGGGGGGGGGGGGGCGTCAAAGCACCGTAAACTATGTTGATGGCATTGAGAGCTTCTCCCGATGCTGTGATCTCCCTGATGCCATCAACATACCTTCGGGTGCTTTGATTCCTGCCAGTGATGCTGCAGCAGTGACAAATCCTGTAGGCATTGGTTCGGCAAACGCAGGGAAACCCCAGGAGTGGGTTCGCATGAACAGGTACGAACTGGCTGAATCCCACAAGTGGCTGGGTGGATGGGAAATGCAGACCCCCAGTCTCTTGCTGAATGTAGAGCTGTGCATGGGTTGGGTGGATGGAGAATGCAGACCCATAGTTTCTTGCTGAATGTAGAGCTGTGCATGGGTTGGGTGGATGTAGAATGCAAACCCATAGTTTCTTGCTGAATGTAGAGCTGTGCATGGGTTGGGTGGATGGAGAATGCAGACCCATAGTTTCTTGCTAAATGTAGAGCTGTGCATGGGTTGGGTGGATGGAGAATGCAGACCCATAGTTTCTTGCTAAATGTAGAGCTGTGCATGGGTTGGGTGGATGGAGAATGCAGACCCATAGTTTCTTGCTAAATGTAGAGCTGTGCATGGGTTGGGTGGATGGAGAATGCAGACCCATAGTTTCTTGCTGAATGTAGAGCTGTGCATGGGTTGGGTGGATGGAGAATGCAGACCCATAGTTTCTTGCTAAATGTAGAGCTGTGCATGGGTTGGGTGGATGGAGAATGCAGACCCATAGTTTCTTGCTAAATGTAGAGCTGTGCATGGGTTGGGTGGATGGAGAATGCAGACCCATAGTTTCTTGCTAAATGTAGAGCTGTGCATGGGTTGGGTGGATGGAGAATGCAGACCCATAGTTTCTTGCTGAATGTAGAGCTGTGCATGGGTTGGGTGGATGGAGAATGCAGACCCATAGTTTCTTGCTAAATGTAGAGCTGTGCATGGGTTGGGTGGATGGAGAATGCAGACCCATAGTTTCTTGCTAAATGTAGAGCTGTGCAAAGGTTGGGTGGATGGAGAATGCAGACCCATAGTTTCTTGCTAAATGTAGAGCTGTGCATGGGTTAGGTGGATGGGGAAAGCAGACCCCCCAGTCTCCTGTTGAATGTAGAGCTGTACGTAGGTGGATGGGGAATGCAGACCCCCTGTCTCTTGCTGAATGTAGAGCTCTGTGCTGGTCACATGGATGGGGAAAGCAGACCCCCATGTCATGAACTGGGAAAGAGGATCCCTGAGAAATGTTTCTGGAAGTTTTCATGACCTTTGCCATTGACCTTTTATCCTGCAGATTTGCTGTTGCTGCAGAGTGAAGTTCTCATTATTTTCCTGGCCTGCTGCCTGTTTCTTCTGCAAGAGGTGAGGACCGTCAAGCGCCACAGTAAAGACAAGGCACAGGCAGACTGCTGCATGCCCAAGAGTGACTGACCCTGCCCTTCTCTAAGCATGTCTAGTTTTGTCTGAGGAGAGAGAGAACAGAAGAGGCATCACTCTTAGAAAGAGCTTTGCTTTCCCAGCTGCTCCTCAGAGCTTCAGGAGACCCCTATTAGCTGTCAGCAGTAGCAGCTCCCTATTAGCAGTTGTTGGGGTACTGCAGTTACCTGTCTGGTCCTTGGGCTCTCAGGACTGCTTGTGAATCTCTTCCTAGCACAAACGCCTGCATTCCTTTCTCTTGACTTTCACCGAGAGATGAAATGCTGCATAATATCAGCCAGAGCTCAAAGTGCTGAATATTTTTCTTCATCTCAAAGGCAATTTTATAAGGGACTCGGGTGTTTAGATCCATGTTTTATGCTTGTATAAAGCTGCCTGAGACATAAGGTTTATGGTTTATTCAAGCTTAATTCACCGCCTATCCAAAAAAGGACCAAAGTGGTTTACAAAATCAGCAATTAAAATCAAATATATTAAAAACAAAGGACATGGACAGCAAAGTTTAGAAAGGTGATAGGAAAAAGCACAACAAGAGAAAACGAGCAGGTGTGGCAGGACTGTATTCCCTACCACACGCAGGACACATGACGTGGGCATTTCTGGGATGAAAATAGACGGAGCAGCAGGATGAGGGTGGATCCGACACATATGCACGCGTCTCTTCTTCCCGGCACATACACACACGGAAATCAGCGTCCTTGGCGCAGGTTGTTTATGTAAAGCTTGCTACAGTATACTGCCTTCCTCTTGGGGTAGCATCAAAGCAGTTTGTGTGCCTACTTTCCATGGAATAATTGTATAACGGCCCCTAGGCAGGGGCATTGCCTTTATAAAACGAAAACAAATCCCTTCTTTGTCTCTTGCTAGGTCTGTGTGCGGCTCCTGCAGTCGGAAGGTAAGAAGCAGAGTTTTATTCTTCACTAATAACAGGAGAGAGGCATTATAACCGCACTGGGTATTATGCAAAGCAGGCAGCTGATCTCTCAGCCGGAGAATTTCAGTCTCAACATGCGGATGTGGCTGCGAGACACATTCCGCACCTGTCTTGCCCTGAGGCATCAACCAGGCAAAACCTTTTTGGGCCAGTCTGTGCCTGTATTGTACACGTGAAGGGTAATCTTATGACTGGGCACATCTTAAGCCTATTTTATAAAGAAACGTGGATGCCTACTTTTCTAGATGAAATAGGAGTGTAAGTGTCTGAAAATGCATGTTAAATTCAGTCGTGCTCACTCACACAGGCCCTAGGGCTGCCATAAATGCACACACCTTGACTGCCAAAGAACGTGCCTCAGTTCCAGTACTTAATAACTTATTCATGTAAATTTCCTCTGCTCCTGTGCACCCCCACTCTAAAAGTATCCGCCATCAGCCTGAGACACGTTCTTATATAATAGCACCTGGCTAACATGTGCGCTTAAAGGCCATTCATGCACATAGGTCATTGAAAGTACATGATTACGCAATTTGATGATGTGTCACTTTAAATGGCTCTGTAGAATAATTACCTCCTGATCGATTACTGAACTATGGATCAGGCTGGCTTTTGCCAGAGTGCTTCATCCACATACCAGATACTAGCGTCAGCACTCCACCTCAAGGATAGTTTCATGAGGCACTTAGGAACAGAAGCAGGGTTTCTCACTTCTTGGCTGTCTAGAACATGGTTCATCTCAGCTAAGCTAGTACAGATGGCAGAGGCCTTGTGACTGAAGAGGACAGTGCTCACCCTACTGAACAGCGGGAGATTCTGCCAACACATGGAGGTGGCAGTGGAGCAGTGGAATAGTGCCTACATGCCAGTCTTCTAGCACCCACACTCTTCAAATCAACGTAAGACAGAGTGAGTCACTACTGGAACAAGGCTGAAAGAAAAGCAAATCCTGCGAGGCAGATCTGCACAAGGCACTACTTAGAAACTGGATAAGAGTCCCATGGCATCTTGTACAGAAGATTTATTTTTGCAGGACTTTCTTCTGTAGAAGTGTTTTGCAAACAGAAGTTGCAGGAAATCAGATCCTTGGACAAAAAGTTGAACTGTTCTATAATCAGGGGCCTGGTCGCCTGCAAATCTGTGACCATGGAAATGTCTACAAATCCTGCCTCTTTTCATGGAATTTGCTGCATCCCCTGAAATTGCCTTGGGAGAACAGGCTTGAAGGGCTGTATAAAACTGAGGGGCTCTCGGGCTGGTGAGGTCTTAAGGGACTGTATAAAACTGCAGGACAACTTAATTTACTTCATTCCCCAGAGGAGGAGAGTGACTACATGTTGGTCCTCGTCCCCCTCTGCCACCTGGGGTACAAATGCTGATTTCAACAGTGTGGTATCCCATGCAGCTCAAGCCGGCAGTCGGGCTCCAGGTGACAGGAGGAGGATAAGGCCTGGCATCCAGTCACTCTCATCTTTCTCTTGCAGAGTGATAAGTGGATTAGGAACTGCTTAAAAGATAGAAAACAAAGAGTAGGGCGAAATGGACAATTTTCTCAGTGGAGAAAATTGTCCATTTTGTTAGTGATATAGCGGAAGGGCTGTCGGGTAAGGTTTGCCTCTTTGCGCATGATACCAAAATCTGCAATAGAGACCCAGGAAGGGGTAGAGAACATGAGGAGGGATCTAGCTAAGCTTGAAGAATGGTCTAGAATTTGGCAGCTGGGATTTAATGTTGAAAAATGTAAGGTCATGCATTTGGGCTGCAGCAATCCAAGGGAGCAATATAGTATAGGAGGCGAAGTACTTTTGTCCACTAAAGAAGAGCGGGACCTAGGCGTGGTTGTGTCTGATGATCTTAAAGTAGCTAAACAGGTAGAAAAGGCGACGGCAAAAGCTAGAAGGATGCTTGGGTGCATACGGAGAGGAATGGCTAGCAGAAAAAAGGAGGTGGTAATGCCTCTGTATAAGTCTTTGGTGCGACCTCATTTGGAGTATGGTGTGCAATTCTGGAGACCGCACCTTCAAAAGGATGTGAACAGGATGGAGTCGGTGCAGAGGGTGGCTACTAAAATGATTAATGGGCTTCATTATAAAGCATATGAGGACAGACTGAAGGATCTTAATATGTACACCTTAGAGGAAAGGCGGGATAGAGGTGATATGATTGAGATGTTTAAATACCTCCGTGGCATAAATGTTCAGGGAGAGAGCCTCTTTCAATTGAAAGCAAGTTCTGCTACGAGGGGACATCGGATGAGGGTGAAGGGAGATAGATTCAGGAGTGATATGCGGAAATATTTCTTTACGGAAAGAGTAGTGGATCCGTGGAATAGTCTCCCAGTGGAGGTGGTAGAGATGAGGACAGTAACTGAATTCAAAAAAGCATGGGACAAACACAGAGGATCTCTAAAGGTAAAAAGGGGACTGTTGTAGTTGTTATGGAAGGACAGACTAGATAGGCCATGTGGTCTTTTTCTGTCATCATGTTTCTATGTTTCTAATAGCGAGGTACCCCAAAGATCTGTACTGGGTCTGCTGCTTTTTAACATATTTATAAATGACCTACAACAAAACAAAGAAAGAAAATCGCAGAACTCAGAGATTTCCATTGTGCAGCAAGACAAGACAAGAAGTACTACAATGATGTATACAAGGAAATAGAAGCAGAAACTATTAGAGGAAGAACAAGACCGGCTTTCCTAAAGCTATGAGAGTTAAAGAAAAAATTCCAGCCTCAAATTGGAATGTTACAAGATGCTCAAGGATCTATGTTGAATGATGCTGAGAAGATCAAGAAAAGGTGGAAAGAATATACAGAGTTTTTATATGATAAAGATCACATGGACCAATAGCCATTTCAACACGTACCTTATGATCGGAAACCATTGGTAATGAAAGAAGAAATTGAAGCAGCATTGAAAGCCTTATCAAAGAACAAAGCACCAGGCATTGATGGCATTCCCATAGAAGTATTACAGCAATCTGATGCAGCTGTTACTGTACTTACAAGGCTCTGCCAAGAAATTTGGAAGACAACATCTTGGCCAACTGGATGGAAAAGATCTGTGTTTATACCAGTACTAAACAAAGGTGATCCAAATGACTGTGGAAATTATCGCTCTGATCCCACATGCCAGCAAGATTCTACTGAAGATTATTCAACAGAGACTACAACCATACCTGGAACAAGAACTACCTGAAGTGCAAGCAGGGTTCAGGAAAGGGCGAGGAACGAGAGACAGCATCGCGGATGTGAGATGGATACTTGAAAAGACTAAAGAATACCAAAAGAATATCAATTTGTGCTTTATCAACTACAGCAAGGCTTTTGACTGTAAACCATGAGAAACTCTTGGCCACACTAAGAAGCATGGGTATCCCAGAACACCTGATCGTTCACTTGACATAATCTGTACATTGATCAAGAAGCAACAGTTTGAACGGAACAAGGAGAAACAGAATGGTTTAAAATAAGCAAAGGTTTACAACAAGGCTGCATACTTTCCCCCTACCTGTTTAATTTATATGCAGAACAAATCATCAGAGAAGCAGGATTGTATGAAGACAACAGAGGTGTGAAGATTGGTGGAAGACTCATCAACAACCTTCGCTATGCTGATGATACCACATTACTGGCTGAAAGTGAAGATGATCTGAAGCATTTACTTCTCATGATCAAGGAACATAGTCTTAAAATGGGCCTGCACCTTAATGTAAAGAAGACAAAGATCATGACAACTGGCAAAATCAATAAGTTCATCATTGAAGGAGAATAAATTGAAATTGTGGACAACTTTAACCTACTTGGATCAAGTATCAATAAAGAAGCAACAAGCAGTCAAGAAATCTGACGACACATTTCTCTTGGCAGAATGACTATGAAGGACCTAGACAAGATTCTCAAAAGCAGAGATGTCTTTCTCCATAGAAAGATTTGACTTCTTCAAGCCATAGTATTTTCAATAACATCATATGGATGTGAAAGCTGGACAGTGAAAAAGATA
The DNA here is from genome assembly GCA_033557465.1 of Ichthyophis bannanicus. Taxonomy (NCBI): domain Eukaryota; kingdom Metazoa; phylum Chordata; class Amphibia; order Gymnophiona; family Ichthyophiidae; genus Ichthyophis; species Ichthyophis bannanicus. The sequence continues at coordinate 31,524,620 of CM066034.1, read as the reverse complement.
GACAGAAAGAAAATTGATACTTTTGAATTATGGTGCTGGTGGCAATTACTGCGTATACCATGGACTGCCTGAAGAACAAACCAATCAATACTAGAGGAGATCAAACCTAAGCTTTCTTTAGAAGCTCAGATGACAAGACTTTGACTTTCATACTTTGGACACATCATGCGAAGAGAGAGATCATATTATATTATGAGCACATAATGTAGATCATTCACACTACCCAATCCTCTCAGCTAAACCCTCATATTTTCCCATTAGGTTCTATCTGTATTCACTGGACAACTCTAATGTATATAGTTCTCTGCTATGACCCAAGTTATACCAACCAAAATATTTTGCACTGTTACGACTCAAGTTATACCGACCCAAATATTTGTCCTATGTAATTATTCATGTTCCCCTAGATTGTGCTATGGTAGTTGTTGATGTTTTCGAAACTTGTTCTATGTAATATCTGACATGTTCTTTGTAAACCGCACTAAATGCAAAATAGCGCGGTATATAAAACTAAATAAATAAATCATGCTTGGCAAGATAGAAGGTCAACGCAAAAGAGGAAGGCCAGAAATGAGATGGATCGATACAATAACAGCAGCCACGGAAGCCAGTCTGTCAACAATGAGCTGCCTGACTGAAGACCGAACACAATTTAGGACAACAGAGGGTTGTCATGAGTTGACACCGACTCAACGGCACTTAACAACAACATAAATGACCTGAAAATGGGAATAACTAGTGAGGTGATCAAATCTGCAGATGACACAAAATTATTCAAAGTTGTTACAACCCAAGAAAATTGTGAAAAATTGCAAGAAGACCTTAAAAAATTGGGAGACTGGGCATCCAAATGGCAGTTGAAATTTAATGTGAATAGGTGCAAAGTTAGGCACTTAGGGAAGAACAATCCAAACTATAGTTAAACAATGCAAGGTTCCACATTAGGAACCACCACCCAGGAAAAAGATCTGGCATAATCGTGGATAGTACGTTGAAACCCTCTGCCCAGTGTGCAGCCGCGGTCAAGAAAGCAAATAGAATGCTAGGAATCATAAGGAAAGGAATAGAAAATAAAACCAAGGATATTATAATGCCGCTGTAGTGCTCCATGGTCTGACTGCATGTTGAATATTGTGTGCAATTCTGGTCGTCATATCTTAAAAAGGATATTGCAGAATTGGAAAAAATACAAAAGAGAGGCCATAATGGTAAAGGGGATGGAAGAATATTCCTATGAGGAAAGGATTAAAGGTTAAGGCTCTTCTTGGAAAAGAGACGGCTGAGGGGAGATTTGATCGAGGTCTATAAAATAATGCATGACGTGGAACGGGTAAACGTAAATCGGTTGTTTACTTCTTCAAAAAGTAGAAAGGCTAGGGGATACTCAATGAAGTTTTTTTGTAGTGCCATCAAGTCAGTGTTGACTCATAGTGACCCAGCTACCTCTGGGTTTTCTTGGCAATGTATCACTGGAAGTAGATTGCCAGCCTTTTCTTCCGAGGCAATGGAGGGTAAAGTGACTTGCCTAAGGTCACAAGGAGTGCCAGTGGGAATCAAACCCTTGATCTTCTGGGTACTAGACAGTTGCTCTAAGCACTAGGCTACTCTTCCACTATGAATGTTACTTAGTGGCATATTTAAGACTAATCAGAGAAAATATTTTTTCACTCAATGAGTAATCAAACTCTGGAATTTGTTGCCGGAAGATGTAGTCAAAGCTGTTAGTGTAGCTGGATTTACAAGAGGTTTGGATAAGTTCCTGAAGGAAAAGTCCATAAACCATTATTAAAGAGGACTGGGGAAATCCACTGCTTATCTCTGGGACAAGCAGCATGGAATGTGTATAGCTTTGGGAAACCAACAGATACTTGAGACCTGGAATGGCCACTGTTGGAAACAGGATAATGGGTTTGATGCACCCTTGGTCTGACCCAATATGGCAGATCTCATGTTCTTATGTGTGTTTGGCAGAAGTGAGGCAGGCAGAGGACTGGAGAGGTAGGTAATGTGAAAAATAGTTAGGCAGATGGAATTAAAAGAGAGATGCTGAGGGGTGGGGTAATGTGGGCAACCAGAAATGGGATTGGAAGGAGGGAGGCAGTTGGAATAGAAAGACTGGAATGGATGAGGGTGGGAGTGGGGATATACATGAAAAAGGAAGGAGAATTCTACAGGAAAGGAGTTGTAATAGAGAGGTGGGGAGGGAATTGGGAAATAGATGAAAAAGAAAGTGGAAAGCTCTACAGGAAAGGAGTTGGAATAGAGGTACGGGAAAGAGAACTAGGAAAGGGAGTTATTATAGGTGAAAGCAAACAGCCTTGGTCCCTGGTGAGCATCCAGCTAAGACATTGTGTATTCTTGGGTTTCTGCTACCCAAGTGCATGACTCTGTACGTCTTTGCATTAAATCTTAATTGCCAAGCATTTGAAAAAAGCTGGAAGAATGATCAAATGCTTGGCAATTAAGATTTAATGCAAAGACGTGCAGAGTCATGCACTTGGGTAGCAGAAACTCAAGAGAAATGTACACGATAGGGGGTGAGAGGTTGGTGTGCACGGATCAGGAGAAAGACCTTGGTGTGATTATTTCTGTAGATCTCAAGGTGGCAAAACAGTGCAACAAGGCGGTGGCAAAAGGCAGGAGGATGTTGGGCTCAATACGAAGAGGAATTACCAGTAGAAAGGAAGAGGTTCTAATACCACTGTACAAGTCACTGGTGGGGCCTCACTTGGAATACTGTGTTCAGTTTTGGAGACCATATCTTGCAAAGGATGTAAAAAGAATGGAAACTGTTCAGAGGAAGGCAACCAAAATGATTTGGAGCCTGCGTCAGAAGCCTTATGAGAAGAGACGTGAAGACCTAAATATGTACACTTTGGAAGCAAGGAGGGACAGGGGAGATATGATTCAGACCTTTAAATACTTAAAAGACAAATAATGAACAAACAAACCTCTTCCAAAGACGGGGAAGCTGTAAAATGAGAAGGCATAACATGAAGCTGCAAGGTGGAAAATTGAAAGACAATATCAGGAAATACTTTTTCACTGAGAGGGTGGTGGATGCTTGGAATGCCCTCCCAATGGAAGTGGTGGGTGCTAATACAGAGACAATTCAAAAAGGCTTGGGACAGACACAGTGGATCCCTTTACAGCAACAGAATAAAATCAAAATAAACGGAACCATCTATCTTCTCAACAAATAGGGGTGTCCTGCATGGAGCGGTGGCTTCACCCCTAAACATAGACATGGGGAGGGGTGGCCTGCTAACAGTGGCACCTACTCCTGCCATCTTACTGGGCAGACTAGATGGACCATACTGGTCTTTATCTGCCGTCATTTACTATGTTACTTTTTATAGACTCTTATATACCGCACTATTAGGCATCAGCGCGGTTCACAAAAAACAGTGAGATACACAATTCAACAGTACTTTGTGTTTACAGAAAACAGGAGAATATAACTCGGATAACAGGGTATATAATTAATAAACATAGTCATAATATCATCATGGCTTCAGTTTTGTGTGTATGTGGTCTGTGGGGTATCTGTATTGTATGTGTATGAGTGGAAGGTCTGTGGGTTGGTTGAGATGTCTTTATTGTTTACTGGATAAGATAAAAGGAAGAGGTAGTGTTTCAAAGCTTTGCGAAACTGCAAAAGGTCTGGTATTGCTCGGATGTTTTGAGGGAGGCTATTCCAACACCTTGGTGCACAGAATAAAAAGGCCCTGTCTGAAGTAGTTTTGGTACACTGTGATATTGATTTAGGGACTAACAGAGTATTGAGTGTTACTGACCTTCTGTCTCTATTGAGGGGTGGTGTTTGGATCAAGTCTGATATTGATGAAGATGAGAGTTCTTTGAAGGCTTTGAATGTAATTAGTAAAATTTTGAAAGTGAGTCTACTTTGAATTGGGAGCCAATGAAGATGTTTTAGAATAGGTGAGATATGGTCTTTCCGGGAAGCTCCATGAAGGACTCTAGCTGCAGCATTCATAGCCATTTGAAGTGGGTGTAAGGTGGTTTGTGGAAGACCTTGTAAAATTGAGTTCGCATAATCAAAATGAGGTATGATTAGCGCCTGATAGATGGTTCTAAAATCGTCTGGCTCTAGCAAGGATCGAAGGTGTCTAAGGGAGCGTATTTTGTGATATACTGCTCTTACAATATTACTAATATGTGCTTTCATATCTAATTTCTGGTCTAAAGTGACACCGAGGTATCTGATGGTGGTCTTGGTCTGGAGGTTAGCATCATTCACTTTCAAAAAGGATGGAGCAGTGAAATTTTGGTTACGTGTAATAAATAACACCTCTGTTTTCTTGTGTTGGATCCTTAGATTTTGGGATTGTAGCCAGTTGGATACTTCATTTATGCAGTTAGTTAATGGATTGAGATCAGGGTTCTCAGTTGTAAAAGGAAAATATAAAAGTACATCATCCGCGTATATCATGCAGTTAACTCTAAAGGATCGAATCAGGTTACAGATAGGCTGCATGTATATATTAAACATAAGGGCGGAAAGGGATGAGCCTTGAGGGACCCCTTGTTTTTGATGAAACTGATCTGATGAAGTATCGTTGGATCGTACTTGTTGCCATCTGTCAGAAAGGTAGGATCTACACCACTCAAGTGCTTTATCAGTAATTCCCTTCCCTTTGAGACGCTCAAGGAGGCGTTCATGGCTAACAGAATCAAAAGCGGCTGCGATATCAAGAAAAACAAGGATGAACCCTTGGCGGATGTTATCAATTCCTGATAATAAGCTGCTGAACAGAGTAGTTAGAAGCGTTTCCACACCGTGGAATTCTCTGAAACCGTGCTGGCATGAGTCCAGTGGGGCGTTAAGATCTATATGATCCTGAATTTGTTTTTGTACTTCTTTTTCCAAAATTTTTGCTAGTAATGGAATACTTGAAATAGGTCTATATGATTCTGGTTTAAGAGGGTCAAGTTTGTTGTTTTTTAGTAATGGCCTTATGGATGTTTGCTTAAGGGTACGAGGGAAAGTTCCTGTTGTAAATGATTGAATCATGAGTCTGGATATGATGGGACTGAGATCAGCTCGTAGATCTTTGATCCAGAACGCAGGGCAAGGATCAGTATGAGCGGTGGTCATGTTTATGCAAGCAATGGTGTCTTCGATTTGTCGTTTAGATGGTATTGAGAAGATAGTGAGTAGAGTTTGATCTACTGGAACTGGAACTATGTTAGGAGCCGAGTTATTGTCAATTTGGCAGAGTTTGGATTGTAGATAGTTAGCAAATATTTGAGGGTGGATTTCATATTTAAGTTGTGAGGCAGGTTCATTTGTCAAACGCTTAACTATGGCAAACAGGTCATGAGGTTTGTTCAGAGATCTTTTTAAAGTGACTGCATGGTGACATCTCATTGATTCAGTAACTGCCATGCGATGAGATGTGAGATGTTGGATATATACAGCTCTGTCAACTTCAGAGTGTGAGTGTCGCCATCGTCTTTCAAGTTTCCTTAGGGTTGTGCGCAAGGCCTTCAGCTCAGATGAGTACCATATAGCAGAGTGTCGCTTGCTTTGTAGTTTGTTGGTCGACGGACATGTGGCAATCAAACTGAAAGTACTATTCCAATTAGAAACTAAATCATCAATGCTGCACTCTGGTAAGTTGGTTAGTGAAAGTGTTGATTTTAGGATTAGGTCTTTGTCAAATGGCTTGAATCTTCTCAGAGGGGTACTAGGATGGTCGTTTATTCCTCTTTCATCCTTTTGGTTACATCTAGCCTTGAATATAATTAGTTTGTGATCTGACCATGGAACTGGGTTGATTGATAGATCCAAGATAGATGGTAAATTGGCGGTTGTTTCAGTTGTAAATATTAGATCTAATATACCACCTTTAATATGGGTTGGATCTTTAATTAATTGATTATACCCCAAAACTTGTAGAGCTTCAAGAAAAGCTGTTACATGGGAGTCTTGGAGAGAAGGGAGATTAAAGTCTCCTAGCACCCAACTTGCTATGTGGGGGTTTTGTGTATTGGAGGCCAAGTCAATTATCATAGATAGAGAATCAGAATGGGAAGAAGGAGAGCGGTATAGTAAAGTGAAAGAACAACATTTATTTGCTATTGTAAAAGTATCTAGGAGTGATGAGCTTGTTGCTTCTTTAAGGTTGAAATGAAGGTCAGATTTGGTGATGGCTAGAACACCACCTCCCCTCTTGCCACTTCTATGACATGTATGTATAGAAAAATTAGAAGGCAAAAATTGGTTGATTAATACATTGTCAGCACAAGAAAGCCATGTCTCAGTGATTAGGAGAAGGTCAAGGCTATGTAATGAAATTATGTCAGAGATGATAGGCCATTTCTTGCGTATGGATCGGGCATTTATTAATGCACATTTCAGATATTGGGGAATTGGATTTCCTACTTGTTTCTTTTTTGTGGTGTTTTGTAATGAGATGAGTAACAGATGATGGTGGGAATTTTGGGTAGATACTCTAGAATTGTAGAAGGGAGTATCAGACCACTTTGACATTAAGGGACTGAAAAGCAAGGGATGTGGGGAAAGGAAGAAGCAATGGCGATTGTTTTGGAAAGAGAAAATGTCACTTCCAAGCACACAAATGCCATCTACAGACCTTCAACTCAAACAGAGATACTGGACAGATATTTGCCCATATATATGCAAAAGCTGAGAATAAAAGGAGGTGCGGTGGCTGGGAGATTTCAACCTGCTTAATGTCCCATCCAGAGAATCAGCTAGAAGTAGAGAGATGGTCTACTCAGTCGAATGGTGACAGAACAGTGCTGCATCTACTCCTCACAAATGGAGACGGAGGGCCCAATATTCAGCATCTGCGGCTACACTGCTACGGCAGCCAAATCACAGACCCAGATGTCCAATGCCAGCGCCATATCCAGACGCGGTCGGCCACAGAACGCAGAAGCTAACCGGGCAATGGCAATATTGATCCACTGTTCGGTCAGCTTCTGCGATGAAAGTAAGGCCATCGGCGCACACCCATAATAATAATACAAGCCGTACTGCATCATTGCAGATCAGGGAGGCCCAGTCACCCTTGATGGGCTGGGGGAGGGAATGGGCCTCTGCTGTTGGAGAATCTCAGGGCAATATCACGCTGGTGGGTCAGTTTCCTCAAATCCTGCTTAGTGAGTGGGACTTGTAAGACCTGCAGCTTATAAAGCTAGTGTGGAAGAGAACCATTTTATAGAAGACAATATGACGCCGAAGATCCCTCCACCTTTGTAAATGCACCCCTAGATCCAGAATCAAAGATTGGACATTACAAGCATGTAGATAAACCAGATCCCTTGGGAGTTGAATGCCCAAATATTTAAAGGATTAATCCACCCACAGAAATGGAAGCCTGCCCTCCCAAGCGTCTTGAATGTTCGCCTGCAAAGGAAAAGCCTTTGACTTCTCCAAATTCAACTTTAACCTCGAGAACTTCCCAAAGTTCTCAAACTCCTGAAGTAAAACCTGCAATGAACAAACTGGATCTGTCGCATGCACCAACATGTCACAAAAGTGGCAACCTTAAATTCCATCCCCCCATACCTATCCCCTGAATACCTGGATGCATACATATACTAACCAGTAAGGGTTTACCAATCAAAATCAAAAGCAACAGAGATAGTGGGCATCCTTGTCATGCCATTAACCAACATTAACACCTACGGATGCTCAAAGGTAGCTCCTCAATACCCAAATAGTCTAAGACTGGCTAACCTACTGAAGAGGGCTTTAAACTAGATTTGTTGAGGATGGGTGAAGAAAGCCCTCAGGTAAGTGAAACATTAAATACCTCTGTAGAAATGGGTAAAAGGGTAACATCTGGAAAGTGGTGTGCATAAATGCCTGTAGTATGGGAAAGAAGATCCCAGATGTTGAGGCTTTAATGGAAGAGGCTGATTTGGATTTAGTGGCAATTATGGAGACATGGTTCATGGATAACCATGACTGGGATGTAATTATACCGAGCTATACTTTATTCAGGAAGGACAGGGTGGGAAGAAGGGGAGGAGGAGTGGCACTATATGTAAAAATAATTTTAAAGCTATAAAATTACAGGGCTTAAAAGGAAGCAAGGGGGCACTGTGGGTTAAATTAGAAAAAGGGAAAGGGAAATCCATTTGCATTGCTGTGATCTTCCTTAAAGGGAAAAGAGGTAGACAGGGATTTAACAGAAAACACATGCAATATTGCCATGAAAGGAGAGGTGCTACTGATAGGTGATTTCATAGCTGTTTAATGTTCCAACGTTAAGTGTTACCACCCTACCTTGCTTTATGTAAAAGATTCTGAGTTTAATGTAAATCACTTTGATAAATCTTGAAAGGTGGTAGAGATAAAAAGTTAAATAAATAAATAAATGTTGATTGGCACATCTGAGCTGCAGTGTCATCTAAAAGTAGGGAGATCCTAGATTCTCTACAAGGACTATTCTGGCAACTGGTAACAGAACCCACACGTGAAAGGACCATACTGGACTTGGTGCTCATCAATGGGGAAAGTATTTCTGATGTTATAGTGTGAGATCATCTAGCATCCGGTGATCACCAGATGGTGTGGTTCAGTATTAGGACTAGGGCTGATAAAATCCATTCAAAAATGAGGGTCTTAGACTTTAGGGAAACAATATTTGCCAAGATGGGCCAATACCTCAGGGAGTCATTAGTGGGAAGGGAACAGCTGGGGGATGTAGAAAAGCAATGGACAAAACTGAAAGGGGATACTTTAAGGGCAACAAATCTTTTTTGTTAGAAAAGTAAATAAATATAAAGGGAAAAGAAGGTCACTATGGTTCTCAAAAGTAGCTGAAAAGGTGACGAAAAAGAGGGAGGCCTTCACAAAATACAAGAGACCACAGAAAGAAAAAGACAAGCAACTATATATGGAAAAACATAGAGAAGCTAGCAAAGTAGTCAGGAAAGCAAAAGTACAAAAAGAAAAAAAGAGAGAGCCAGTGCAATAAAATGGGGGAATAAGACATTTTTCAGATATGTTAATGAGAGAAGGAAGGACAAAAGTGGTATAGTCAGACTCAAGAGTAAAGAGGAGGAGTATGTAGAAGCTGATGAGGATAAAGTGGAATTGCTTAGCAAATATTTCTGTTCTGTGTTCACAGATGAAGGGCCAGGAGCAGGACCTCAGAAAACACACACAAACGGGAACAGAAGGGATGGAGATCTTGAACAATTTTCAGAAGACTGTGTTCATGAGGAACTAGCTAAACTAAAAACAGACAGTGCCATGGGACCAGATGGGATGCATACAAGAATATTGAAGGAACTTGGGGACATTCCAGTGGCTGCACTGACTGACTTTTTCAATGCTTCTTTGGAGTTGGGAGTGGTCCCAAAGGACAGAAGAAAGGCATAGGTGGTCCTTTTACACAAAAGCGGAAGTAAGGACGGCATTGAAAACTACAGGCCGGTTAGTCTAACCTCTGTGGTGAGTAAATTATTGGAAATGCTGCTAAAAGAGAGAATAGTGAGGTTTCTGGAGTCCAATGGATTACAGGATCCAAAGCAGCATGGGTTTACCAGAGGCAGGTCTTAGACAAATCAGATTGATTTTTTGACTGGGTGACCAGGGAGTTGGACCAAGGGAGAGCCCTAGATGTGGTGTGCTTAGATTTCAGTAAAGCCTTTGACACCGTTCCGCACAGACAACTTATAAACAATCCAAACACCCTAGAGATAGACCCTAAAGTGACTGACTGGGTTAGAAAATAGTTGAGTGGGAGGCGACAAAGGGTACAGGTAAATGGAACTTACTCTGAGGAGGAGGTGGTTACCAGTGATGTGCCACAGGGATCTGTCCTTGGTCCGATTCTTTTTAACATCTTTGTTAGTGATATTGCAGAAGGGCTGTCAGGTAAAGTTTGCCTCTTTGTAGATGATACCAAAATCTGCAATAGAGTAGGCACGCAGGAAAGAGTAGATAACATAAGGAGGGATTTAGCTAAGCTTGAAGAATGGTTAAGAATTTAGCAGCTGAGATTTAATGCTAAAAAATTAAGGGTCATACGTTTGGTCTGCAAAAATCCAACAGAGCGGTACAGTGTAGGGGGCGAAGTATTTCTGTCCACAAAAGAAGAACGGGCCCTGGGTGTGATTGTTTCTGATTATCTTAAAGTGGCTAAACAGGTAGAAAAGGAGATGGCGAAAGCCAGAAGGATGCTTGGGTGCACAGGGAGAGGAATGGCCAGCAGAAAAAAGAAGGTGGTAGTGCCTCTGTATAAGTCTTTGGTGTGACCTTATTTGGAGTACTGTGTGCAGTTCTGGAGACCACACATTCAAAAAGATATAAATAGCATGGAATCGGTGCAGAGGGTGGCTACTAAAATGGTTAGTGGTCTTCGTTATGAAGCATATGAGGACAGACTTAAGGATCTTAATATGTATACTTTAGAGGAAAGACAGGATAGAGAAGATATGATTGAGATGTTTAAATACCTCCGTGGCATAAAAGCACAGGAGAGCCTTTCAATTGAAAGCAAGCTCTGTTATGTGGGGACATAGGATAAGGGTGAAAGGGGATAGACTAAGGTGTTAAATGTGGAAATATTTCTTTACGGAAAGAGTGGTAAATGCGTGGAATAGTCTCCGAGTGGAGGTGGTAGAGATAAGGACAGTCTCTGAATTAAAAAAAGTATGGGACAAACATAGGATCTCTAAAGGTAAAAAGGAGACTATTGTAGTACTTGATATGGAAGGGCAGACTAGATAGGCCATGTGGTCTTTTTCTGCCATCATGGTTCTAGGTATGATAAGGAAAGGAATGGAAAATAAAACAAAGGATATTATAATGCCTCTATATCGTTCCATGGTGAGACCGCACCTTGAATATTGTGTGCAATTCTGGTCGCCGTATCTTAAAAAGGATATAGAGTTATTAGAAAAGGTTCAGAGAAGAGCCACCAAAATGGTAAAGGGGATGGAAGGATACTCCTATGAAGAAAGGCTAAAAAGGTTAGGGCTCTTTAACCTGGAAAAGAGACGGCTGAGGGGAGATATGATAGAAGTCTATAAATTAATGAGCGGAGTGGAACGGGTAAACGTAGATCGATTGTTTACCTTATCAGAATATAGAAAGACTAGGGGACATGCAATGAAGCTACAGGGTAAACTATTTAAGACTAATAAAAGAAAATATTTTTTCACTCAACGTGTAATCAAACTCTGGAATTTGTTACCGGAGGCTGTTAGTGTAGCTGGGTTTAAAAAAGGTTTGGACAAGTTCCTGGAGGAAAGGTCCATAAGCCATTATTAAGAAGGGACCCAGGATATCAATGCTTGAACCAATACAAGCATTGTGGAACCTGTGTCCCTTGGGGAAACTGCTAGGTACATATGACCTAGATTGGCCACTGTTGGAAACAGAATACTGGGCTTGATGGACCTTGGTCTGACCCAGTATGGCATATCTTATGTTCTATAAATAGCTACAGTTGACCTGGTCAAAGGCCTTCTCTGTATCAAAACTAAGCAGCACCAACGGAATGTTCTTCCTTAGACTATAATGTCTGGATGCCAACATTTTCTGCATATTACTACTACTATTACTAGTCATCATTCAGAATGAATGCATTTGTAAGTCAGAAGGAGAAATTTGAACTAGATATGGAAACGGAAGGGCAGCCAATAAAGTGACTTGACAAGAAAGATTATAAGAGTATAACGGGGCTGGTGGAAGATTAGCCACGCAGCGGAATTCTGAACAGATTGAAGGGGAAAGAGATGACTCAGAGGGAGACCAGTAAGGAGGAGGTTGCAATAGTCTAGAAGGGAGATGACAAGGGAGTGGGTGAGAGTTTTAGTAGTGTGTTCACAAAGGAAGGGACAAATTTTGTTGATGTTATAGAGGAAGAAACACCAACACTACTAGTTAATTAAATATATTATCACAAAAATATATTCAAAACCTTCAATATTTCAAACTTACTAATGTAAGCCTGAAGCTATATTTTCAATATTTTCTGTATTTGATCACTCTTTGTGTGGTTTCTTGTGGTCTAGTAATAGAGGAAGAAACAATAGATTTTAGCAATTATTTGGATGTGTGAGGAGAAAGACAGGGAGGAGTCAAAGATGACCCCAAGCTTGTGGGCTGAGGAAACAGGAAGTAGAAGAGTGTTATCAACAGAGATAGAGAAAAGAGGAGACGGGGGAGGGTTTAGGGGGAAAGATAAGAAATTTGGTTTTGGACATGTTCAATTTCAAAGGGCGGCAAGACATCCAGGCAGTGGTGTCAGAAAGGCAGGCAGAGATTCGGGCTTGGAGTGTTGGAGAAATATCAGGTGAGAGAGATAGACCTGAGAATCATCAGTATAAAAATGGTACTGAAAGCCATGGGAGGAGATAGGAGCATCAAGGGACTGGGCATAAAGAAAGAAAAGGAGAGGGCCCAGAATAGATCCTTGGGGTACACCAACTGAGAGCGAGATAGCAGTAGAGGAAGAACCACCAGAACAAACACTGAAAGAACAATGGGAGAGATAAGAAGAGAACTGGGACAGCACAGAGCCCCTAAAACCAAGTGAGGACAAAGTGCTGAGGAGAAGGTGGTGGTCAACAGTGTCAAAAGCAGCAGAAAGATCAAGAAGAAAGAAGACTGAGTAAAGGCCCTTGGATTTAGCCAGGAACAAATCGCTAATTAACTACAGTATTCCATTGTTGAACAAAACCCAGTTGGGGCATTAACTGGAACAAGCAGTCAGCCAGTATTTTTGCTAACAATTTCATATCTAGTAACAAAAACCCCCAAATATGGTGAATAAAAGGATATAATGTGAAGCAAAATTCATCATGAAAAACCCGTCCCCGAAATTTATATATTTTTTGTCGAAGCGCACCGGAGGAGGAATGGAACTGAAATCCACCCACACCAAGCGGTGAGCTGCTTTTATTCAAATAAGGTTCTCCACCACATAAATCTTATAAAAACGTAACTGAACTGGGAATGTCCAGGTTCCGCATATGTATTATCGCACCGTTGCCTCGCCAAAGAAAATTGTCTTGCACGACGTGCACGTTTCGGGATAGAACCCTGTCTCAAGTGCCTGTGAGTTGTCTTCGCCAGCAACTGTGATTGAAAGAACGCCGTCCCCGCGGCTTAGGACTGCGTTACCAAGGCCAATAGGACAAATTTAAACAGAGAACTCTCCAATCAAAAGATGGATTTCCTCATCGTCAAAGAGGAAGTCCTACGATGATTGGATAATGAGTACAATCACCACGAAATCTTACAATAGGCTGCCCCAGTCAATCTCAACTTTTAAAAAATATGTTTGTCTTTGCTCCATCTCGGTAACAGGCCTGGGGTTGACTCTGCTCCCAAACCCGTCATCAAGTACCATCCTGAGAACAAGCAAACTAAATCCCTCAGTGTCTCTCCCACCCTCACCCCCTAGCCCCCCCCCCACTCCCCTATCCCCCTCCCCCCGAGCCTCCCCTACCTACCCCTCCCCATCCCAAAGCCCCCCCTTGTAGCAAATACTGGGCTGACACATAGACTTGCACGCATACCATCAGAGTAGACCAAGGCTACCGGACGGGCCGCACAATCACCATCTCCCCTCAAGGCCCTCAAGGCCGCCGCATGACCCTACTGTGAGCTCTCCAGGGCAATAATTGCAAATGGGGTCCACAGCCCTCCAAGAACCGCTGCCACCGTCGCTCATTCCCGCGAGCCCACAACTGCTCCATGAGCATAATCCTATGAAGATGGGTTCGCCAAAGCCCATATAGGGGGCCCTTAATGTCCAGCCATTGCTGCAACACGGTCATTCGAGCAGTCACCAACACCAATCGCATCCAGCGCCACCCTACCGCATCCAAACAGCCCGACCCCGAGGGCTCCCACACATCAAGCACCACAATCTTAGCACTCCAGGGCACAGGTTGTTGCAAACAGGCCGCCAGGTGGGCACGTACCTTCCCCCAGAAGGGCTGAACACGCCGACAGTGCCAAAACATATGTCCTAACGTAGCCCGGGATTCCGCACATCGGGGACAGCAGTGAGTATCTCCCACCCCCGCCCGCCACGCCCTGAGAGGAGCGAAGTATAGCCGCCGCAGAATCTTATACTGAGTGTCACGGTGAGGAACAAAAACACTCACGGAGGGAATAGCCGCCAGCCCACTCAGGAGCTCGTCCACACTAACCGCCTCCCCCAAGTCAGCCTCCCACGCTGCCGCCAGCGGCCCCAAATCAAGAGGGAGAACCCCATCCCATAGCATTTTGTGTAACCAAGACACATGCATGCCCCGTTCTCCTCCTAACAGCGCCACCTCGATCTCCGTACTGACCTCCCCTTTCAAAGGCCCCATAGGAACCGTACGTACATAACTACAAAGTTGGGCATAACGGAAAACATCGTTACGAGTCAAAGGGTATTGCTGGCAAAGCGTGGAAAAATCAACTATCTCCCCCTCGTGGTTCAACACATGTTCCAAGTTAGTGATCCCCATCCGATCCCAGGCCAAAAAAGGCGATCTCCCCAAACCCGGTGCAAAAGCCGCATTCCCTTGGATAGGAAGGTAGGGTGTGTGATAAGCCGAAAGCTGTCGGCAGGCACAAAAGTACCGCCAAGCCATTCGCACCGGATCCAGAAGAACGCGCCGGAAACCCACCCCCCCACCCCCGGAACCCCTTTAGCATGAAGAAGATACCGCAAGTGAAATGGAGAAACCACAGCTGCGAGTGTCCTAACAGGGGAGTAGTCTTCTAGGTCCCACAGCCAGTCCCGAGCAAATCGTAACAAACAGGCGACATTATATTTCCGCACATCCGGGAAACCTAAACCCCCCAACTCACGAGGCTGGCTAAGTATACTCAGACGCACCCGAGGCCTACCTCCTCGCCAAAGCAACCTATTAAACTCCCGATCTACCTTCCGAATATCGGAGCGTTTTAAAAACAGCGGGAGCGTCTGCAGCAAGTAAAGAAGTTTAGGGAAGAGAGTCATCTTACACAGAGCTACCCTCCCTCCCAGAGACAGCGGCAGATCGCGCCACTTATCCACCGCAGACGATATAGAGGCTAGCACCCTCTCTACATTCAGGCTATAGAGGTCCCCAATAGCCGCCGGCAGATAGACACCCAAATACTTAAAATAACCATTGGCCCATCGCAAAGGGAAGTCGCCTTGCCAAACCTGTCCGGCCGCCGCCCCCAAGAGCATTGCCTCCGACTTATCTAAGTTAAGTTTGAAACCCGAGACCAGCCCATATTCCCTTATGAGATGCAGAAGGGGAGGTAACCCAACCTGTGGATCTCCTAAGTGTACTAATAAATCATCCGTGAAAGCCGCAGCACGAAACTCCTCTCGACCCATCGGGACCCCACGAAATTGCATAGCTGCACGAATCTTATGCAGAAGGGGCTCCAGGGTAAGAACAAATAAGAGTGGAGACAGCGGGCATCCCTGCCGAGTCCCCTTCTGAATAACGAAGTCCGCCGTCATGTCCCCATTCACCAACAGGGCCCCAATCGGAGCCGCGTATAACAACCGGATCACATCCACAAAGAGGCCCTCAAACCCCATCACTGCCAGAACCTGATACATAAAGCCCCACTGGACCCTATCAAACGCTTTTTCTGCGTCAAAGCTGATGAGTAATGAACCGTGGCTCGTAACGTACTCCGCACATAAGGAGAGTAAGATCCTATACAAATTATGGGACACATGGCGACCCCGCACAAAACCCACCTGGTTGGAATGAATCAGAGACGGCAGCAAAGGGGCCAACCGGTCCGCCATGATTTTGGCGAGGAGTTTAATGTCGACATTAAGGAGCGAGATTGGCCGATAAGATCCCGGAAGAAGGGGATCCCTCCCAGGCTTGGGCAGGACAGTAACCAACGCTTTATTCGCCTCGTACGGGAACTTCCCTCTATGGACCAAATCCTCGTAGTACCCTACCAATGGGGCCACTATGGCAGTGCCCAGTAGCTTATAGAACTCGCCGCGGAAGCCATTGACCCCCGGAGCTTTGCCGTTCTTCAAATGTTTAATACCCTCCTGAACCTCCCTCCCCGAGATGGGCTGGTTAAGACACTGGAGTTGTTCTGCGGTAAGCCTCGGTAAGGCGCAGCCATCCAAAAAACCCGACCCTCTTCCTCCCGGTCTCCCTCGGTCGCATAAAGATGCCGGAAGAAGTCAGTGAAAACGGCCTCAATCGCCCTCTTGTCCCGTTTGATCATCCCATCGGAATGCCTAATGGCCCCAATGTGCCGGGCGCCCCCCGCAGGTCACACCAGAGCAGACATCAACTTACCGGCCCTGTTACCATGCTGATAGAGCTTGAACCTATAGTATAACATAGACTTCTGGGCCAGGCGGTGAAGTAGCGTTTCCAGTTCCAGCTGAAGGTCTCGCAATGCACGTTGATTCGCCACAGTCTTGAATGCAGCAACCTTCCATCGAGCCCTACCCAGCTCCTTCTCCAACACCAGAATTTGTTGGTTTAATCGCTTACGCCGCAGGCTATGATAGCTGATGATTTCCCCGCGCATAACCGCCTTTCCAGCTTCCCAAAGGAGGGCGGGAGATGTCTCCGGCGCGTCGTTAAAGGCCACATAGTCCCCCCAGCACCGCCGCATGTGTGCTTCAAACTGAGCGTCCCCGCTAAGGTCCAAGGGATATCTCCAAAGTCGGCTGCGATGAGAGCCAGGATCCCGAAGCTCCA
Organism: Ichthyophis bannanicus; assembly: GCA_033557465.1. Classification (NCBI taxonomy): domain Eukaryota; kingdom Metazoa; phylum Chordata; class Amphibia; order Gymnophiona; family Ichthyophiidae; genus Ichthyophis; species Ichthyophis bannanicus. Next base: position 31,507,919 of record CM066034.1, on the reverse strand, counting down.
TAACAACCAACGCGTGGTCCGAAAGAACAGAAGACCCAATCTCGGATGTTATGACCCGCCCAAACAGGGGCTCCGAAATCAGAAAATAGTCAATGCGTGACCACGTCCCATGGGCCCGAGACATATGAGTATAATCGCGTTCCCCTGGGTGCAAAACTCGCCAGATATCCAACAAACGATACGCCTCACAAAGACCCCACAGGCGTTTACGAGCCCGTTGACTACCGTCACCCCCCCTACCAGAGCAATCGAGCACACTATCTAACACCGCATTAAAGTCCCCTCCCAGGACCACCTGATAACCCTCCGTATCCTCCAGAATACTAACCAGAGCCTGGTAGAAGCCTGGTTCATACATATTGGGCCCGTACACCGAACATATAGCCACTTTCAAGCCATTGAGTACTCCCCATACACAAACATATCGGCCTTCCGGGTCTGTGACCACACGCTCCTCGACCCAGGTAACTGATTTGGAAATTAAAACGGCCACACCCCTCTTCCGCCCCACAGCAGGGGCCCCATAGACGTGTGCAACAGGTCCCCTTTGCAGCTTCGCGTGTTCCACCGCCGATTGATGCGTTTCCTGCAGCAATATTACACCAAGGTGCTGACGTTGCAGGTGCTGAAGCACCTTGTAGCGTTTAATCGGAGATCCTAACCCACAAACATTCCAAGTCGCAAAACGAATGGCACTACCCAGGGTCCTCACTTCAACTGAGCCTCCCTAAAGGACCAACTCACCAATCCAGTAGGTGGAAACCCCCCCCAGCCTAGGGTCTCCCCCGCTACCCGTAGCCGCCCACTCCAAAGCCTCCACAGCCACATCCACGCAGACAGACAAACAGACATACAAGCCCAGCCTACATATATACAAACCCAACCATACTAAGAAGCCCATCTCAAATCCAGTGCCTTCGCCACCCTTCTGAGACAAACCCTGTTGAAACCAGCCCTTCTGCAGACCCCCCACCCCCCCATCCCCTCCCATCCCCCCCCCCGCGCCCACCCCCTCCCCCTGTAACAACCTCCACCCACCACCAGGCTAGCCACACTAGCTCCACCCTGACTTCCATTGCATGCAAGGCCCTCCCCCTCCTCCCCCCCAAATAAATGGAACAAACAAACCCTGCACACCCCGGTACTAGCCTCCCCGTAAAAAAAGAAAATAAAAGGGGAACAGGCCCCCAGGTCACTGACCCAGAATCTCCTCACTGACCCCCCCCCTTATCATCGAAGACCCCCCCAGAGCTCCAAAAGCCAGAGTCCCCTTCAGGACTCCGCGCCAGGCACTCAGTTGTGCAGAATCAAAACACAGATAGGAACCCCCCGACAGCTCCTACCTCCCCGCTCCCCTCGCCCCCTAGGCACAATTCCCAAATCCCCTTCCAAGGCCAAACAACCAAGTTTTACCCCAACGCCCCCCAAAGAGAGAAGAAATGAAAATGAACGAAGATAAAGGAAAGGGGGGAGAAAGAAAAGGGGAAAGAAGGAAAAAGGGAGGGGGAAAAAATAAAGGGAGCGGGAGAGAAAGAAAAGGAAAGGAAATGAAAACCCAGGGCCGCCCACTATGGGCTAGCCCTAGCACAAATTACCTGGCAATGCCCCTCAAGACAAAGAGACAGTCGCTATTCAACAAAGGTGCCAGACATTGCAAGTAAAAAGAAAAAGAGAGAGAGAAAAAAAAAACAGCTGCACGAATCAACAACAGCATAATAATAATACCATCATATTATTAATAACATAATAATAATAATAACATAATAAGAATATTAAGAATAGTAAGAAGAAGAAAAAGAAGGGGTACAATAAGGGGTACCCGGGAGCCCCGTAAATTATTACCGTCCCAGACAGGGTATCGGGGCCCCCCACGGAGAAAACACTAACCAACTTGCACATTTAGAGTCAAAAGGCTTAAAGTCTGGCCCAGAGAAGTGCCCTGCACAAGCACCCCACTGAAATAGACCGAGCGCCAACGAGGTCCCGCAGGCGAATGGAGCGCTATCCATGCCCGGTCTCAAAGGCCTCAGCCCCTGGAAAAAACCTGACCAGTCACTGACGGCCCATCTCTGCTTGCTCATCCGAGGCCATTACAAAATTCCATGGCTTCCTGCGGCGAAGAGAAGATCCGGCGGCCGCACTCGGAGTCCACCCTCAACGTGGCCGGGTAGGCCAACGTGAAGCGAACTCCTCTCTCCACCAGCCTGCTGCAGGCGTCCTTGAAAGCCTTTCGGCGCATTGCAACTCCCGCCGAATAATCTTGAAAAATGAGCACCCTGTTGGCATTGGCGCCCGATCTCCGAGACAGGCGCGAGGCTCGTAGCACTCCTTTTTGCGCTGCGTTCAGGAACCGGGCGATGACCGCCCGCGGCCTCCCGTCAGAGGCCCGATTCGGACCCAATCTGTGCGCGCGCTCCAGCACAATGGGCCCCACGTCTCCATCTAGGGGCAGGTGCTCGGGGATCCATTTCTCCAGGTAACTTCAGAGATCCTTCTCTTGTACAGCCTCCGCAATGCCAATAAAACGCAAGTTATTACGCCGGCTGCGGTTCTCGAGATCCTCGAGCTTGTCCTGCTGTCGGGCCAAAGTCTCCTCCAACCTTTGGAGCCGATTCTCATCGCGCACTTGCAGGTCTTCCAGTGCGCCGATATGATTTTCAGCCCGTTCAACGCGGCAGGTAAATTCTGAGACCGCTTGTGCCACGGCGGTGATCTGTGTCGCCAGCCCTCCCAGGCGTTCTTCCAAGGCTGACACCACCGCTTTTGAGACGTCTTCCACCATCGTCGTCGCCGAGGCCTCAGGCTGCGATCTCTCCAAGACCTCCTCCGCCATCTTAGCTTCCCCTCCGCGTGGCTTTTCGCGGCGGGGAGTTTTTGTCGCCATGCGGGGCGCTCCGGGGACCCCTCGGCTAGCTGAAGGAAGACCCGTGCTGTTAAAGAGGCTCTCACCCGCTTTTGGGTAGGTGCAAGGCGGTCACGGTAAGACTAGGGGTTGAGAGAAGCGAAAGGGCCTCGGAGCTAAGAGGGCTGCGACCCGCTCAGCTCACCATGCTACCGGAACTTGTAGAGAATGTATTTATTGCCCACTGACCATTTCGGGTGAGGATTGGCACCATCCGATTACGACTGAGGTGTTTGTGCGCCGCTGGGATACTACCTGTTTATCAACTCATGTTGTCTACCTGCTGCAATGCCCTTGTAAACTTTTATATGTGGGTAGAACTACCCGTCAGATTAAAAAACGATTGGCTGAACATGCCTCATGTCTACGACAAAAAATCATCTTGGCTCCGATAGTTCAGCATTGTGTCTCAAATGATCATCAGTTCACTGATCTTCAATGGACAATCATAGACCACGTTCCCTTTGATCCTCGGGGAGGTGATAGGATCAAAAAATTACAATGGACTGAACAGCGCTGGATCTTTCTTTTAACAAAACAACACCTGACCTTGATGAACTAATCTCTCACTGGAATTCCAGCCTGCTTGCCATCTCACAACACCCAAACCCGAAAAATACAGCAAGAGCGAAAAGAAAATCCGCCCCATGGTTCTCTCCTGACCTACACGCTTCCCTCATGCAACTACGTAGACTCGAACGCCGATGGCGCCGATCACGCTCACCGGAAGATCAGACCGCATACCTAACCCACCTTGCAATACATCGAGGAACAATCTCTATCAGAATGAGACAATATCACACTGACACCCTAAAGAGATCATTGAATAAACCTCGTGACCTCTTCAATTTGGTCAAATCCCTCTCAAAGGAACCATCACCCGAGCAACACATCAACATACACCCACAAGAATTCGCTGATTATCTGCAATCCAAGATTGTACAAACTAACAAGGTCACAGCAGTCCAATATCAAGAACCGGCGGACCTCTCTCCACTTAACTTTTTTTCCACACCATCCAATAAATGTATTGAGAACACCATAGCATCACTCAACACCTCCACTGCACAGACCGACCCATGTCCAGCTTTTTGGATCAAGGAACTACGTGATGTGCTCAGTCCTGTCATCGCAAATATAATGAAACTCTCCTTTACAACAGGTTATTTTCCCACTTCACTCAAACAGACTTCCATTAGACCATTACTGAAAAACCCCAAACTGGACCCCCAAAGGGTGGACTCCTATCGACCAATAGCAAGCATCCCCATCTTAGCCAAAATAATTGAGAAGGAAGCACAACGGCAAATTCAAGATCACATAGACTCTGTTGCTCCCTTAGATAACTGCCAACATGGGTTCAGAGAACATCATGGGGTTGAGACACTACTCACTGGTCTAATCAACAATATCATCACAGGAATTGACAACATCCATCAAGGTTTTGTCCTCATTTTCCTAGACATCGCCGCGGCTTTTGACTCCGTGAGTCACGAAATCCTCCTGGGAAGACTAAAAGAAAAGGGTGTCTGCAACAAGGCACTAAAATGGTGCAAGTCTTATCTGGACGATAGATGGCAATATGTGAAGTCTGGATCAGAAGAGTCTAGCCACTTCCATCAAAAACAAGGGGTACCTCAAGGATCCTCATTATCCTCCTTACTCTTCAATATCTACATGCAGCCCATATGCAATATCATAAGATCATTCAACGTAAACTGCATGATATATGCAGATGACATTCTTTTATACATGCTTTTCTCCACAACCCACATGGACCTGACCCCACTCACAGATTGTTTCAATGCAGTTTCAACATGGCTCCAGACACAGAACCTACGTATCCAGCATAAAAAAACAGAGGTCCTTTTCATCTCCAGAGACTCCAACTTTACGCCCCCATCCCACGTCAGTGTCAAGGAAGCTGATTTGCAAACTAAAGATGCAATAAAATATTTGGGAGTTACACTGGACCAACATCTAGACATGAGACGCCACATAAGCAGCGTAGTCAAAGCCATCTACTTCAAAATCCGTTCCCTCAAACACCTACGCTCCCTGCTGGACCCAGACGATTTCCGTACCATATATCAAGCGCTGATCCTGCCGCATTTTGACTTTGCAAATGCCATCCTACAAGGTCTCCCCCAATCCACACTAACCCCCTTACAGTTGGCCATGAATGCCGCAGCTAGGGTCCTCTACGGTGCATCCAGAAACGACCACGTGACTCCTATTCTCAAACAGCTACACTGGCTACCAATTCACGGGAGAATCACCTTCAAATCCCTTGTATTAGCATTTAAGGCAATCAAAGGCACCTCATCCCTCTCACTCACGAATCTAATCCACATGGTCCCCCCCAACAGAGCAAGAAGAACATCAGCTGTAAACCTGCTAGCAATACCAAAGGCTTCAACAAAGTCCAACACGAACACCACAAACAGGGCATTCAGTTTTTATGTACCAAAATGCTGGAACACCCTACCCCCTGACATTAGAGCCATTACCAATCTATATCAGTTCAGAAAGGCTCTCAAAACATACCTTTTCTGCCAATATTTCCCAGACAGCAACTGAACTAGATATCCCCTCCAAGAAATGACCCAATATAGAAATGCCCTCACACTGCAGTGTAAATAGTTTATGTATATAGTTAACCCAGTTATCCAAGTTTGTACTCCTGTTCAATGTAAAACCTGACAGTTTGTCGTTATGGTCATTTTGTTATGATGTAAACCGCGCTGATTCTAAATAGCGCGGTATATAAGAAACTGTAATAAATAAAATAAATAAATAAATAAATAAATTCCATGCATCCCCATGGTCTGAATCGTGAGATTGACTGGGGCAGCCTATTGTAAGATTTCGTGGTGATTGTACTCATTATCCAATCATCGTAGGACTTCCTCTTTGACGATGAGGAAATCCCTCTTTTGATTGGAGGGTTCTCTGTTTAAATTTGTCCTATTGGCCTTGATAACGCAGTCCTAAGCCGCGGGGACGGCATTCTTTCAATCACAGTTGCTGGCGAAGACGACTCACAGGCACTTGAGACAGGGTTCTATCCCGAAACGTGCACGTCGTGCAAGATAATTTTCTTTGGCGAGGCAACGGTGCGATAATACATATGCGGAACCTGGACATTCCCAGTTCAGTTACGTTTTTATAAGATTTATGTGGTGGAGAACCTTATTTGAATAAAAGCAGCTCACCGCTTGGTGTGGGTGGATTTCAGTTCCATTCCTCCTCCGGTGCGCTTCGACAACAAATATATAAATTTCGGGGACGGGTTTTTCATGGTGAATTTTGCTTCACATTATAACAATTTCATATCAGCATTTAATAGCGAAAGGGATTGGTAAGAGCCTGTCTGCAGAGGGTCTTTCCCAGGTTTGGAGATCACAGTAATCACAGCTTTGTTAGATCCATAAGGGGAGTGCTGAAGTCCAAACAAACCTGAATACATTTCTGCCAGAGGGACATTGATCTTATCCCAAAGACGTTTGTAAAATTCACCCCGAAATCCATCTGAATCTGGCACCCGACCAGCAAAAAGATTCTAAATTCCCAACTGAACTTCTCTTGCTGAGATGGGCTCGTTGGATATGGCCACTTGATAAGCTGACACTTTGGGAATGCCACATTGCCCCATGTAAGCCATGCACGAAGGGTATACCTAAGTTCACTCTGATATAAAGAACTGTAAAAATCCCCCAAAATACAAGCAGTTTGATCTAGGAGAACCTGACCTTGTTCATTCCAAAGGGCTAACGTAAAGCTTCTCTATGGAATAGAGAGGAAGGCAGCTTCCCAGGTTTATTGCCAAATCAATATAGCTTATATCTGTAATAGAGCATAGACCTCCGAGCCCTCGCTTGCAACACTGTATTCAGTTCCAGGTGAATGGTGAGAATACTCACCAGCCCTACCTTTGCGGGGTAAGCACAGTTACCTGTAACAGGTGATCTCTGGGAACAGCAGGAATAAGTCTTCACATATGGGTATCGTCGGTACCGACGGTGCCTGCGCGGGAACTCTCCCCAGCATCCAGAAAGAAAGCTTTTGGGAGCATCCCACAGCGCCTGCGCGCTGCCTTCCCGCCTTTCCTAACCGCCTCTCTCCAGTTCGAGTTTTAAGCTGAGACAAAGAGAGAGAGAGAGAGGAAAGGAAAGATAGACAGAGAGATACAACTCCTAGGGGAGGTGAGTGGGTTGTGAAGACTTATTCCTGCTGTTCCCAGAGATCACCTGTTACAGGTAGGTAACTGTGCTATCTCCAGGAACAAGCAGGAATGAGTCTTCACATATGGGGACTCCCCAGCTAGAGATGCCAGGGAGATCTCCAAGGTTGTGAGTCCCTGAAAAGGGCTCTACCTCCCCCCATGGATCTCGGGCATCCAACCAGGGATGGGGGGTAGGAGTTGATTAGGTATGGAACAGGTGTTTGAGAACAGCCTGACCAAACAAGGCATCCCGGCGGGAGTCCTTGTCCAAGCAGTAATGGGCTGTAAAGGTATGAACCGAGGCCCAGGTGGCCGCTCAACAGATTTGGTCGATGGACACAGAGTTTAGATGAGCCATAAAGGCTGCCATGGCCCTCACATTGTGAGCTGTGACATGGCTCTCCAGAGAAAGGTTCTTACTCTGGTAGGCGAAGGAAATACACTGAGCAATCCAATTGGACAGAGTTCTCTTAGAGACTGGAAGTCCTAAATGAGAGGGATCAAAAGCAACAAATAGTTGAGAGGACTTTCTATGTTGCTGAGTCCTTTGTAAGTAAAAAGCCAGTGCTCTCTTACAATCCAGGGTATGAAGATTCCTCTCTGCACTTGATGCATGAGGTCCTGGAAAAAAGACAGGTAAATACACCTCCTGGTTCAGATGAAAAGGTGAGACCACTTTAGGCATAAAGTGTGGATTAGTCCTGAGGACTACCTTGTCATGATGGAACCTTGTATAAGGAGGATTAGCCACCAAGGCTTGCAGCTCACTGATACGGCGAGCTGAGGTGACTGCAATGAGAAAAATAACCTTCCAGGAAAGGAATTTCAAGGAGGTAGTGGCTAAGGGTTCAAAGGGTGGCTTCATAAGCTGGCCAAGAACCAAATTCAAATCCCATGCCACTGGAGGTGGTCTAATGGGAGGTTTAGTCAAAAGAAGGCCTCTCATGAATCTTGCAATAAGAGGATGAGAGGAAATAGGATGTCCATTGAGAGGCTTAAGGGATGCTGCAATAGCACTCAAATGGACTCTTACTGAATTAGTTTTAAGGCCTGCATGGGATAAATGCAGCAAATACTCTAGTAAAGAATTCAGAGGTATTGCAAGAGGGTTAAGACCCTTCTCTGCACAGCAAATGGTAAACCTTTTCCATTTAAAAGCATAGGAACGTCTAGTGGAAGGCTTTCTGGAAGCATGAAGGATATCCTTCATCTGCTGAGAAAGATGCAAATCTTGAAGGTCTAGGCCTTCAGCAACCAGGCTCTGAGATGAAGAGACTGGGGATTTGGGTGCCACAACATTCCCTCCTCCTGGGACAGGAGGTCTGGAGCAGATCCCAAGTCCAGGGAGGGAGCTTGAGAGAGATGAAGAAGTAGAGGGTACCACACTTGGCATGGCCAACGTGGAGCTATGAGGATCATAGACCCCTTGTCTCTCTGAAGCTTGAACAGTGTCTTGGAAATTAGGGGAATGGGTGGAAAGGCATAGAGGAAGTCTTGCCCCCAGTGGAGGAGGAAGGCATCCTTGGCCTGAACTCCCTGACACGGAATCCTGGAACAGAACCAGGGAAGTTTGGCATTCCATGGACTTGCAAAGAGGTCTATGTCCGGGGTTCCCCAAATTCGAAAGATCCTGGCTATCTGGTCCCCATGGAGGGACCATTCGTGTGGAAGCAGAACTCGACTGAGTCTGTCTGCCCAAGAGTTTTGAACCCCTAGAAGATACACTGCCATGAGATGAATTTGATGCTCTCTGGCGAAGGCCCACAATCTCAAAGCTTCATTGCAAAGCGACAGAGAGCCAGTCCCGCCCTGCTTGTTCACGTAGAACATGGCTACTTGGTTGTCCGTATGGATGAGGACTGTCTTGTAGCTGAGCAGGGTGTGGAAGACTCTGAGAGCTAGAAGAATTGCTTTGAGCTCTAAGAGGTTGATATGTAGAGATGTCTCCTGTGGAGACCAGATGCCCTGGGTGGAGAGATCTTGTAGATGAGCTCCCCAACCCTTTGGGGAGGCATCTGTTGTAAGGGTTGCTTGGGGTAGTAACTGTTGAAAGGGGGACCCCAGCAGCAGATTTGGAGTGGACTTCCACCACTGGAGGGACCAAAAGAGGCAACTGGAGGTTGCTATTTTGTCTGACAGGCAACCTGATGCCTGGGTCCATTGGGTGGACAGAGTCCACTGAGCTGCCCTCATGTAAAGGCGAGCGTAAGGAACCACATGCACGGTGGATGCCATGTGGCCTAACAGTTGTAACATCTCTCGAGCAGTTAAATGGGACTTTAACTGAATTTGAGAGGCTAACTGCACCAAGCGTAGGCAACAGGCCTGGGGAAGATAGGCCCTTGCAGTTGTGGTATCCAGCAAGGCCCCTATGAACTCCAATGACTGAGTAGGGGTGACTTGTGATTTTGGAATGTTTATTACAAGTCCCAGATACTGAAGAACATGCCTTGTGCAGGCTAGGGAAGCCTGGGCCTCTGACTGGGATGGAGCTCGGATGAGCCAGTCGTCCAGATATGGGAATACAAATATTCCTAGAGTGCGTAGAAATGCAGCTACTACTGCCATGCATTTTGTGAACACTCTTGGAGCAGAGGCCAGACCGAAAGGAAGCACTCTGTATTGGTAGTGCTTTCCCTGATAAAGGAACCAAAGGAACCTTCTGTGTGTTGGATGGATGAGGACATGGGTGTACGCATCCTTGAGATCTAGAGAACAAAGCCAATCCTGACTCTGAAGGTATGGAAGGAGAGCACCGAGAGAAATCATCTTGAATTTCTCCTTGCATAGGAACTTGTTCAATTCTCTGAGATCTAATATGGGTCTGTAGCCCCCTGTTTTCTTTGGGATAAGAAAATAGGGGGAGTAGAACCCTGAACCCTGTTAAAGAAGGGGTACTTCTTCTATTGCCCTTTGGGCAAGAAGGGTAGAAATCTCCTGACCCAGAAGGTCGAGGAGAGATGTTGGAGAATTGAACTGTCTCACCATGGTGTGAGGAGGAAGGTTTAAGAAATGAAGTTTGTAACCCTCCCTTATGATGGAGAGGGTCCATTGCACTGCTGTGGTTTGTTCCCATCTGGGAGCAAAATGAGCTAACCTTCCTGGAATGGTGAGAGGCTCTGGTTCTTCTAGAGCCAGAAAGGCTAAGTTCTCTAGTTGTAAATCAAAGGCCCTGAGGAGGCTGAGGCTGTTGGGCCGTACCAGTCCTTGCAGCCTTAGGCTTGGCTTGTTTAGGTTGTTGCTGACGCTTTGCAGCAAAACGACCTGCAGAAGATGCCTGGTGACCATAACCAGGATAATTTCCCTTTTTTGGGAAAGAAAGCCTTTTTGAATAACCATTTTCTAGAGGAGCAGAAGTAGACTTTGAAAGTCTATCTAAGACAGAATTTTCAGCATCCATCTGAGTGGCCTTTGCTTGCGAATCCTTGCCAAAAAGGTTTTCACCTGTACAAGGAAGATTTCCTAATCCATCCTGGACCCAGGGTTCCAAATCAGAAACTTGTAACCAAGCAAGTCTGCGTGCACCTATGGCAATAGCCGAGGCTCTGCTGGCACACTCAAAAGAGTCAAAGGCTGCACGGTTAGAAAATTTGGAAATATCCTGGGCATGTTTAAGCCAGGTGAGAAACTCCTCCCTTTTATCTTCTGAGATAAAAGGAGATAAAGTTAGCAGATGATCTGTAACTTCCTTTAGAAACATCCCCATATAGACTATAGGAGTTGATTCTGGCAGTAAGCATATTGGCCTGGAAAATTCTCCTGCCAAAAGCATCCAAGGTTCTGCATTCTCTTCCTGGAGGATTAGATGAGTGTCTTTTTGCACTCTTTATCTTTTTCATAGCAGACTCCACCACAATAGAGTGGTGAGGAAGCTGAGTCTTATGAAAGCCAGGACAAGGAGGAACACGGTACATGGTGTCCAACCTGCGAGAATGAGGGGAAGTAGTAAGAGGTGTCTCCCATATGCCCAACATGTGATCATAAAGGATCTCATGAATTGGTAAAGTAGCTGCCTCTTTAGCAGCCTTAGGATATTGTAAAATATCTAATTTTTTGGCTCTAGGCTCTGGTTCAGGGGCCACTGAAATAGAGAGGCCCCTGGCCACTTCCCTAATGAAGTCTTGAAAAGACAAGTCTTCTGGAGGAGACATTCTTCTTTTTGGAAAAGAGGGCTCCTGAGGCAGGAGTACCGATGCTTCGACAGAAGCCTCTGATTCATCAGAGTCTTTGGAGGAATCGAAGTATCGCCTATCTGTATGCTCTTGCAGAGCCCGATACGCGTACCGAGTGGTATCAACATCGGGAGTGATCGTACCGATGGGCATCACAGGACAGGGTACCGCTGCAGTCGACACCGAAGCCGATGTCGATGCAATCGGTACCGGCACCGGAACCGATACCGATATCAGTGCCGGTGCCGACAACGGGGTTTGTTGTGGTACCGGAGGCGTCGCAGCTTGTATGAATGCCGTGATGGCACGCTGCATGGTCAGAATATTCTGATCCATCGACGCAACCAATGTCTGGATGTTGGTACCAGTGGAAACCACCGGTACCCCAGAACATGGCAACAGGTGATCGGTCGAGGCCACGCCATCAATGTCAACCTGTGACCCCATAGATGAAGCTTTGGAAGCCGGAGCTTCCCGCCGGGGTAATTTTGCCGGTGCAGGATCCTCGAGAGCAAGCCCGGAGGCATCTCGATACTTAGAGGGAGATCTACCCTTCGAGGACCGGCTGGACTTATGTTTGGTTACCTGAGATCCATGGGAGGAAGAAGAAGCCCTGGAAGATGTCGATGCCACCGAAGCTGCATCAGAGGGAAACAGGGTACTGAGCTTTGCCACTCGATTCTGTCAACCTCTTTTAGACATCATGGAACAGGACTCACAATCGGTGATGGAGTGGTCAGGACCCACACATTTTAGACACCAGTCATGGGTGTCGGTGATAGAAAGAGTACCGCTGCACTTTGTGCACTTTTTAAACCCGGAAGCGGGCTTTTCCATGAGGAAAATTCTTCTAGGCCTAAGGCCCAAAAGGAAAAAATTGCACAGAAGAGGGAAACGGTAGTTGTTTTTTTTTTTTTTTTTTAAAGAACAAAGAAGAAAAGACCGGCGGTACCGGTCCGACGTCGAAGAAGGCAGACGCGCGACCAAAGAAATAAAGAAAAATAAAGAATTTCTTCAGCGGTGACAGGAACACAACCTGCTGGCTCCGCGGAAAAGAAGAACTGGAGAGAGGCGGTTAGGAAAGGTGGGAAGGCAGCGCGCAGGCGCTGTGGGATGCTCACAAAAGCTTTCTTTCTGGACGCTGGGGAGCGTTCCCGCGCAGGCTCCGTCGGTACCGATGATACCCATATGTGAAGACTCATTCCTGCTTGTTCCTGGAGATTATGAAATATCACCTCCACTCAACACACAACCGTCTTTCCAATTGTATTTTGGGAAATTATTAAAATATACAAGGTTATTAAACAGGACACTAAGTAAGTTAGGACCCAAAAGCAGCATTAAATGTGTTTTTTAGCCTGGCTTTGACTAGGGCTACAGACAGAGTCTGACGTACAGGACTAGCGCTAGCGCGCTAACCCCTCTCTGGGCTGGCAGTGGTGGCAATGGCCCCGAAACCATGGCACAGCACTTACCCACCGTCTCCGGGGCTGCACCATGATTTCTCTCTTGCAAAATCTACCACTTCCACCCCTCTCTGATGCTGACTTCCAGTTAATGGTGGGGAGGGGGAGGGGGGCCCAGTTGACTCTCCATGAAACATTGCAGTAATCCACTATCAAACTATACCTAAAAGATCATTCTTTACGTTTTGCTACTACAAAATATTTTTGGGCTCTCTACAAAAGCCTCAGGGCTCTCAGGTATGTCATGCCCACAAGAGAATTATGCACCAGAGAAAAATTAACCAACACAATGGTACTATTGATGGCATGCAGGGCTGGCACTACCATTAGGCAAACGAGGCAGCTGCCTACAGCACCAGGCCTCCAGGGGCCGCATTGCCGCTGCCGCCGCTACCCCTCTCTGGGATGTACAGCAGTGGCAATGGGCACAAATAGCCCTGCGGGGCTTACCTATCAATTTCAGCACTGTGGGTTGTTTGCTTCTGCCCTTTCTCCAGTGCCCAATGCTGACTTCCTGTTTGCAGCAGGAAGTCGGCACTGGGCGTCAGAGAGGCAAAAGCAAGCAACCCCACGGCACTTAGCCCCTCTCAAGAGGATCAGAAAGCAGACAGCTCTTCTCAGGGTCCTGTCCAGTAGAGATGTGGCAAGAACCTCATGAACCCATGCCTAGCCACAACTTTAGCTTACCACCAAGGCACACTAGGGACTTTCTGAAGGCACAACAGTGTACCCCGGCATACTGGCACTATGCATTATGCTCACTGGCAGAGTTCACACTCGATGCCCCTGTGCACATGGGTAGAGAATACAGGCATCATGCACCACGCCAATGGGTATGAAATAGAACCATTATGCCAGAGTACCCACAGGCAGAGAATACAAGCACCGTGCTACTATATCTAGCAGAGGCATGCTCCATGTAAAACAAACATTCTCATGGCTATAATCATCTCTTCTTTCCTTTTCTTTCTCCTGTATCTTGCAACAGATGAAGATGCCGTCCAAGAAGCTGCTGCACATCCCAGTGTACACTGTAGCATTTGAGAGTCTTCCAGGAACAGTGACCATGAAGGGAAATGCTCCTCACAGGGGAGATGCTTTCCAGTGAGTCACAGCTTCCCACCTATCCCCGGTTCCCATCCCACTAACCTGGATTTCACTATGATGGGATACGTGCGGCCGAATAACAGTATGCTTGCAATCAGGAAGGGGAAGCTGGGATTCTAGGACGAGAGGGAGAGAAGCTGCCAGCTATATACTGCACTAAAGAGAGGGAACCCAAGCCCTGCTGAGTCAGACCAAGGTCTATCAAGCCCAGCAGACAGTGGCCAGTCTGGGTCACAAGCACCCAGCAGATCCCAAAAAATAGATCAGTTTCATATAGTTCATTTCCAGAGATAAGCAAGTCTTCCCGACTAATAATTTTAATGGACTTTATCTCCAGGAACTGGCACCAACTTCTTTTGAAGTCGTTTGTTAATTGCCTTGACCACATCTTCTGGCAAGATATCACTGTTTAATTATGTGCTGCATGAAAAAAACACTTTCTGCAATGTGGCTGGTAGTTTCAGGGAGTATCTTCTTGTTTTAGTGTTTGGACAAGTTAAGAACATAACATAAGATCTGCCATACTGGGTCAGACCAATGTTCCATCAAGCCCAGTATCCCGTTTCCAGCAGTGGCCAGTCCAGGTCACAAATACCTGTCAGGTTCCCAGAAGGTAGACAGATTCCATGCTGCCTGTCCCAGGGGTAAACAGTGGATTACCTCAGTCCACTTTAATAATGGCTTATGGACTTTTCCTCCAGGAACTTGTCCAAACCTCTTTTAAACCCAGCTACACTAACAGCTTTTACTACATCTTCTGGCAATGAATTCCAGAGTTTGATTACTCACTGATTGAAAAAAAATGTTTTCTCCAATTAGATTTAAATGTGCTACATTGTAGCTTCATTGCGTGTCTCTTAGTCTTTCTTCTTTTTGAAGGAATAAACAACCGATCTACATTTACTCGTTCTACTCCATTCCTCTTTTGTAGACCTCTATCATATCTCCCCTCAGCTGTCTCTTTTCCAAGTTGAAGAGCCCTAAACCTTTAAGCTTTTTTTCGAAGGGGTATCCTTCCATCCCCTTTACCATTTTGGTGGCTCTTCTCTGTACCTTTTCTAATTCCTTTCTATACTTTTTAAGATATTGACCAGAATTACACACAATATTCAAGGTGCGGTCCCACCATGGAATGATACAGAGGCATTATAATCTCCTTTGTTCTATTCTTCATTCCTTTCCTTATGATTCCTAGCATTCTATTTGCTTTCTTGGCTGCTGCTGAACACTGGTTAGAGGGTTTCAAAGTATTATCCATGATGACACCTAGATCCTTCTCCTGGGTAGTGATTACTAATGTGGAACCTTGTATCTTATAATGAATTTCGGTTGTTCTTCCCTAAGTGCATAACTTTGCACTTGTCCACATTAAATTTCATGCACTATTTGGACACCTAGTCTCCCAATTTCTCAAGATGCTCTTGCAATTTTTACATAGAAACATGATGACAGAAAAAGACCACATGGCCTATCTAGTCTGTCCTTCCATAACAACAACTACAACAGTCCACTTTTTACCTTTAGAGATCCTCTGTGTTGGTCCCATGCTTTTTTGAATTCAGTTACTGTCCTCATCTCTACCACCTCCACTGGGAGACTATTCCACGGATCCACTACTCTTTCTGTAAAGAAATATTTCCGCATATCACTCCTGAATCTATCTCCCTTCACCCACATCCCATGTCCCCTCGTAGCAGAACTTGCTTTCAATTGAAAGAGACTCTCTCCCTGAAAATTTATGCCACGGAGATATTTAAACATCTCAATCATATCACCTCTATCCCGCCTTTCCTCTAAGGTGTACATATTAAGATCCTTAAGTCTGTCCTCATATGCAAAATAGCGCGGTATATAAAACTAAATAAATAAATCATGCTTGACAAGATAGAAGGTCAACGCAAAAGAGGAAGGCCAGAAATGAGATGGATCGATACAAAAACAGCAGCCACGGATGCCAGTCTGTCAACAATGAGCTGCCTGACTGAAGACCGAACACAATTTAGGACAACAGAGGGTTGTCATGAGTTGACACCAACTCAACGGCACTTAACAACAACATAAATGACCTGAAAATGGGAATAACTAGTGAGGTGATCAAATCTGCAGATGACACAAAATTATTCAAAGTTGTTACAACCCAAAAAAATTGTGAAAAATTGCAAGAAGACCTTGAAAATTTGGGAGACTGGGCATCCAAATGGCAGATGAAATTTAATGTGAATAGGTGCAAAGTTAGGCACTTAGGGAAGAACAATCCAAACTATAGTTAAACAATGCAAGGTTCCACATTAGGAACCACCGCCCAGGAAAAAGATCTGGCATAATCGTGGATAGTACGTTGAAACCCTCCGCCCAGTGTGCAGCCGCGGTCAAGAAAGCAAATAGAATGCTAGGAATCATAAGGAAAGGAATAGAAAATAAAACCAAGGATATTATAATGCCGCTGTAGTGCTCCATGGTCTGACTGCATGTTGAATATTGTGTGCAATTCTGGTCGTCATATCTTAAAAAGGATATTGCAGAATTGGAAAAAATACAAAAGAGAGGCCATAATGGTAAAGGGGATGGAAGGATATTCCTATGAGGAAAGGATTAAAGGTTAAGGCTCTTCTTGGAAAAGAGACGGCTGAGGGGAGATATGATCGAGGTCTATAAAATAATGCATGACGTGGAACGGGTAAACATAAATCGGTTGTTTACTTCTTCAAAAAGTAGAAAGACTAGGGGATACTCAATGAAGTTTTTTTGTAGTGCCATCAAGTCAGTGTTGACTCATAGTGACCCAGCTACCTCTGGGTTTTCTTGGCAATGTATCACTGGAAGTAGATTGCCAGCCTTTTCTTCCGAGGCAATGGAGGGTAAAGTGACTTGGCTAAGGTCACAAGGAGTGCCAGTGGGAATCAAACCCTTGATCTTCTGGGTACTAGGCAGTTGCTCTAAGCACTAGGCTACTCTTCCACTATGAATGTTACTTAGTGGCATATTTAAGACTAATCAGAGAAAATATTTTTGCACTCAATGAGTAATCAAACTCTGGAATTTGTTGCCGGAAGATGTAGTCAAAGCTGTTAGTGTAGCTGGATTTACAAGAGGTTTGGATAAGTTCCTGAAGGAAAAGTCCATAAACCATTATTAAAGAGGACTGGGGAAATCCACTGCTTATCTCTGGGACAAGCAGCATGGAATGTGTATAGCTTTGGGAACCCAACAGATACTTGAGACCTGGAATGGCCACTGTTGGAAACAGGATAATGGGTTTGATGCACCCTTGGTCTGACCCAATATGGCAGATCTCATGTTCTTATGTGTGTTTGGCAGAAGTGAGGCAGGCAGAGAAACATAGAAACATGATGACAGAAAAAGACCACATGGCCTATCTAGTCTGTCCTTCCATAACAACAACTACAACAGTCCACTTTTTACCTTTAGAGATCCTCTGTGTTGGTCCCATGCTTTTTTGAATTCAGTTACTGTCCTCATCTCTACCACCTCCACTGGGAGACTATTCCACAGATCCACTACTCTTTCCATAAAGAAATATTTCCGCATATCACTCCTGAATCTATCTCCCTTCACCCTCATCCCATGTCCCCTCGTAGCAGAACTTGCTTTCAATTGAAAGAGGCTCTCTCCCTGAGCACTTATGCCATGGAGGTATTTAAACATCTCAATCATATCACCTCTATCCTGCCTTTCCTCTAAGGTGTACATATTAAGATCCTTAAGGCTGTCCTCATATGCTTTATAATGAAGCCCACTAATCATTTTAGTAGCCACCCTCTGCACCGACTCCATCCTGTTCACATCCTTTTGAAGGTGCGGTCTCCAGAATTGCACACTATACTTCAAATGAGGTCGCACCAAAGACTTATACAGAGGCATTATCACCTCCTTTTTTCTGCTAGCCATTCCTCTCCTTATGCACCCAAACATCCTTCTAGCTTTTGCCGTCGCCTTTTCTACCTGTTTAGCTACTTTAAGATCATCAGACACAACCACGCCTAGCTCCCACTCTTCTTTAGTGGACAAAAGTACTTCACCTCCTATACTGTATTGCTCCCTTGGATTGCTGCAGCCCAAATGCATGACCTTACATTTTTTAACATTAAATCCCAGCTGCCAAATTCTAGACCATTCTTCAAGCTTAGCTAGATCCCTCCTCATGTTATCTACACCTTCCTGGGTGTCTACTCTATTGCAGATTTTGGTATCATCTGCAAAGAGGCAAACCTTACCTGACAGCCCTTCCGCTATATCACTAACAAAGATGTTAAAAAGAATCGGACCAAGGACAGATCCCTGGGGCACACCACTGGTAACATCCTTCTCTTCAGAGTGAGCTCCATTTACTTGTACTCTTTGTCGCCTCCCACCCAACCAATTTCTAACCCAAGCAGTAACTTTAGGGTCCATCCCTAGGGTGCTCAGTTTGTTTATAAGTTGCCTGTGAGGAACAGTGTCAAAGGCTTTACTGAAATCTAAATACACCACATCTAGAGCTCTTGTGGTTTAAGAACTTTGAATAATTTTGTGTCATTTGCAAATTTAATCACCTCCCCTCTTTCCATTTCCAGGTCATTTATGAATATGTTAAAAAGCAGCAGGCCCAGCATAGATCCCTGGGGTACAGCACTATTCACCTTTCTCTATAGAATAAATTGGCCATTTAGCCCTACTCTGTTTTCTATCTTTTAATGAGTTCCCAATCCACAATAGCACACTGTGTCCTATCCCATGACTTTTTAATTTCCTCAAGAGTCTCTCATGAGAGACCTTATCAAAGACGGAGGAAATGCCCATAAACCATTATTATAGTGGATTGAGGAAATCCACTGTTTACCCCTGGGATAAGCAACATGGAATTTGTCTACTTTTTGGGAACGTGACAGGTACTAGTGACCTGGACTGACCACTGTTGGAAACAGGATACTGGGCTTGATGGACCTTTGGTCTGACCCAGTATGGCGCATCTTATATTCTTAACTCTTTCTAGTTCTGCTATATCCTTTTTGAGATGAGGTGACCTGAACAGTCTCAAGGTGCAAGTTGCATCGGGACCTTTGCAAAGATATAATGATATTCTCATGTTCGTTCTTTGTTTCTTTCTGACATTCTATTTGCTTGTCTGGACTGAACATTTCAGCATATCATTCACAACAGGGCTGTAGCAAGCTAGAAATGGGCCTGTGTGACTGTGAGGCTGCTGCCCTGCCCCCCCCCCCCTCAGGAAGCCCCCTAAAAGCTCCAGTGATGACAACAGCACCCCTTCTGTACTTGCAGCTCTTGCTACAAATCTATTTCTTAGGTGGGAACTCGTAGTTCGGACTCCAGTACCTGTAGCTGAGATTCTTTTTCCCTGTGTACGCCACTTTGCACTAGTCCAAATCAAATAAATCAAATAAATAAATAAATTTCATCTGCTATTCTACGTCCAGCCACCTGATTTCACAAGATCCTTCTGCAAATCCTCACAATCTTGTGTCATTTTCATGACTTTGAATAATTTGTAGCAAAAGAAAATCACCTAATAAATCTTTTCACTTAGTCTAAAATCCAAATAGCCAGACAGTTCTGAAAACCTGTATTAAGTTGTGCACAAAGTTTTGCCAGACCTCTTCTTAAAGTGGAAACCAGCATACTTTTAGCCAGTTTAATTAGGGTCCACTTTAATTGATTTCGTTTAAACTCTTAAAACCTCTCAGCCTTCAAAAGGTCCATTTATAATGAATTTATGAATATTAACCGCCCTTATCAAAACACTCATGCTGTCAACGTACACACTCTCATCCATTGCAGAACACAAGCTTAAACTGACACAATGTCGTTTTTTGAAGACCCGAGCTTTTACACAGTTCGGCCTCAGGAGGTTCTGTTTTAATTTTATATTAGTGTAAATATTTATGCTATCTTTCACTTATCTGGACTGCAGCGGTGAGTTGTCTGTCCGTGCCATATCTTCAAGTTTCCTAATCCAAACATGGGCACAGCATCTCTTAAAATTATCTTCCACTATAAGACATCCAACAAAAATTGGTGCACAACCTAATACAAGTTTTCAGAATTGTCTGCTGTTTGAATAATTTGTGTCATCTGCAAATGTGATCATCTCACTGGTTGCTCTTTTTCCAGATCATTTATTTAGTATGTAAAACAAAACAGGTCCCAGTACAGATCCTTGGGGCACACCACTGACATTCTTCAATGTGGAAAACTGACCATTTAATTTTCCAGGTATCAGTCCACAATAAGACTCTGTCTCTTATCACAAAACTTTTAATTTCTGGAGTCTCTCATGAAGGACTGTAGTAAATGCCTTCTGAAAATCCAAATACATGAAGGGAATAATTTTAAAAGCAGATGGAAAGTCCACTGGACCTCCACTCCCATCCCCCAACACATGCCATATCCCCACCTCACTGACAAGATCAATAAGATAATCACTCCTCTAGATTAACAAAACCTCATATCAGGTACTCAACAAAACATTTACACAAGATTTTAAAAACAAAGTCTCAGAGCACAAGGTAATAAAGCCAGCTTTATCCAGCTTCAAGCCAAAAAGCCAACCTTCCACACATCACAGGCTCTCTGTACCTCCTTCCAACCCTTAAAAACTTTCCTCAATAATATTACATTTTATAACAGTCCGTGCACAAAAGAAACAATGCTGTTAATACTGTTAGGGAAACACGCCCCACATCCAAACTGATCAGTGCTAGCAGGGAAACACGCCCCACACACTAGAATTGAGCAATGCTATTTGGGAAGCACACCCGATGCTACATAAAGGCAGCCTTAAGCATTTCGCTGTTCAAAAGCTTCGTCAGGGAAAGTCCCTCCAAACTGTGCACAAGTCCCCACCTCTAACACCTTCACACCCCATGGCCTCACTTCTCCAGTTCCTTTTGCTTTGCTGGGTGCCTGACTTCAAAATGGCACCTTTGACCCCTAGTGGTTTCTTGCAGTATTATCTCTAGGGTCAGAGGTGCCATTTTGAAGCCAGACACCTGACTGAGCAGGAGAAACTAGAGATCACTTTTGCTTCTTGTTAGGTCACCAGGGAAATCCCTGGTAAGAGCTGGTGGGTTGAAGGAAGCCATGATGGTGTCAGGGAGTGAGGGGGTCTGGTGATGGTGTTGGGGGATGGAGGAGTGGGGTGTGGATTAATACTGTCAGGAGCAACATTTGTGAAAAGCTGCAGCACATTTGGGAGAGCAGGATGTTTTCTATTTCACACAGGCAGCTTTTTAGAATCAGTGCTCCCACTGGATATCCCAGCGAATGGACGGGCACTCCTGCACATCCTTTTAGCTATTTTACAAAAGACTAGGCACCTGGCAAGGGGAATTGTGCACATCCCAAACTAGAGGTCTCAATTCCCCTCTCCACAACCTATGTAAAATGGGCCTTAACATCAACCAGCTCACCTTTATCCCCATGTTCACACTAATACTAATGAACTGCAAGATAAGACTTTACTTTGACTCTTTCATATCTAGATGGACAGTAATTGGTAGGGGGGAGAGTCTGTTGTACTATTTCTCCTCCAGTGGTCTTAGGATTGTTGTGGTAGTGTGGCGGGAAGCGGTTTTCTGTTCAAACACTGAAAACACAGCAGTTCAGGGAAAACAAAACTTGTTTTTATTCAGACTCAGTTTGTTACACCTTCACAAAGCTGGTCTCCTGGCCCTTCCTCCAGCCCAGTTAAAGTTCCTACCTTTGTATGGCTTGCCTTGAAAGGACTTCTGGCTCCATGGGCCTCTCTTCCTTCTGCAGCCTGCTGGGTTTTTAACCTCTCCTTGTGAACCATGTCCTCCCAGTCTTGGACTCCAGGCTGCAGGTTCTCTTAAAGGGACCTATTGATAATCCTTCTGGAGAGCGACAGGCAACACTCTATAGACCCCATCACACACCCTCCCCAAGCTCAACCATGCCTGTTGAGCACTTGTCTTACCGGGACCCCTGCTCAGGAAAGGAAGTCCATGTTCAGGTAAGTCCAACCAGCCCTATAGTGGACGTGGAACTGGTAGGGTTGGAGACTCAAGAACCACTGCATAATACGGCCATTGGACTCTTTATGCCGAGCCAGCCACTTGAGGGGTTGGTGGTCTGTTGTTAGCGTAAACGGAGCAGGTAGTATTTAAAAGTTCCAAGTGCCCACTTGACAGCGAAGGCCTCCTTCTCCATAACTGCATAATGCTTCTCCCGAGGAAACAGTTTCTGCTGATGAATGCTATGGGATATTCTTCATCTCTGACTTTCTGGACCAGAACGGCTCTTAAGCCCCCCTCCAAGGCATCAGTTTTCACAATAAATGGTAGAGAGAAATCAGAGCTACTCAGAACAGGTTCAGAGCACACAGCCTTCTTGAGACACTGGAAGGCCAGGTCCATGTCCGATGAACACTGGATTTGCTCGGGAGCTCTCTTCCAGAGGAGCTTGGTTAATGGCTCCACCACCTCTGCAAAATTAAGGATGAACCGGCAGTAATAGCCAAACTGTCCAAGGAAGGCATGAACCTTTCTTTGAGTTCAGGGTTGGGACCTGAACAGTGGTATCCACCTTCTGCAGTTCAGGTTGTATCTGCCCATTCCTGATTAAATACCCTAGGGAATGAACATCCCAACCTCCCAGAAAAGATTTCTTGGGGTTGGTCGTCAGCCTGGCCTTCCATAGGCTGGTCAGCAAAGCTTCTACTTGGGTTAGATGGGTGGTCCAGTCTCTGCTGTAGATGACAATGTCATCAAGGTAGGCAGCCACATACTCCTTGTGCGGTCTCAGTAGGCAGTCAACTAGGCATCGAAACGTAGTGGGAGGCCCGTGTAATCCAAAGGGCAGCACTGTAAACTGGAACAGACCCTGCAGTGTCAAAAAAGCAGTTTTCTCCATGGTAGCTGGAGTCAGATCCAAAGTTGATATAAAGCTTGCTCTACCAAGTCGCTCGATTAACTCATCTACTCTCGGCATGAGATACGCTTCCAGTTTAGAAGCTGCATTGACCCTCCAGAAATCAATGCAGAATCTGATGCTTCCATTGGGTTTAGGAACAAAGAAAATAGGTGATGACTAGTCACTATGAAACTCCCAGGTCAAGCATCTCTTCCAGCTCCTTGGTGACGGCCTGTCACTGGGCCTCCGGAATCCGTCAGAGCTGTTGCCAGATAACAACCCCAGGGTCAGTAATGATATCGTGACAAATGAGATGGGTTCATCCTGGGCAGGTGGAGAAGATCTTCAGGTTCTGGTGGATCAATCAATCGAGTGGAGGAGTGGCCTAGTGGCTGGGGCAAGGTACTTCAGGCCGGAAGGTCAGGGGTTCAAATCCCACTAGAGGACATGTCAGACGGCTGCCTGGGTGAGAATCTTCACAGTCTTGGCAATGCATATATCTATATGATTTGCAAGGTATTGTGGGCAATGTAGTTCATTCACACCAGACACAGCTGCTGACAATAATTTAGTTGTGCTCTTGGGTAAAGCCAATAAGATATTTATTTATGGGGTTATTTCTCCCAACACAGATATGCTTGGTAGCACATAAATTAGGTAACTTGCTTTCAGTGTTAACTTGGAAAAACAAAGTCAAAATCAGGAAAACAACAAATGAAAAGCCACAAAGCAAGAAACAAACTGTTCTTTTCAGGTTAACTTCTGATTACTTCCCACATAAATACAGAAGTGATTCTCTCCTAGCTCACAAGCAATTAGGTAAGGCTTAATTGCTAGCAGTTACCAGCTGAAACCCCTTAGCTGGCTTGCCTTCCACTGTGTGGGTCAAATCCTGCTTCAGGAGCTTTTCTGAGTAGATTAAAGAACAAATTTGTATTTCTTTGTGATGGTTGCTGTACTTTATAACAGAAAGTTACCAACGGAGTTTAGATAGAGAGCAGTCCATATAAACAGGATCCTCATCTGCTATTATTCCCCCTTGTTCAACAAGCATGGGTTCAATATCATGGATTGGCACAGATGAATCTCTCAATGGAGCATTTTCAGGAGAATACTTGTTTCCCTGCTGTCTTTCAAGGTTATAGCTAGGGCATAGATCAGTGTTCATACCTGAGCTTCCATTGCTGCTAGAGTTCCTCTCTATATAGCCTGGCCAGTATGTAGTCCAGTTCTTATGTCCAGCCTTCCAATCCAGATCCCTGGACACTGGATCTCTCTTCACATACCTTCTGGCACGGGTCTTAGGGTCCCTTCCACTTGCAGCTGTCTCCCTCACAGGTAGCGTCTGGAGATTCCTAGCTCTGCAGCACCATTCCTCTGGCTTTCCCCAGTCCAATGGTGTATGCTGGCCCTTGAAATGCCTCCCAGTATACGTACTGCTTTGGACTCTTCTAGACCTCTCAAAGGCTTTTCTCCTCTTTCTTCCAGAGGGTCTCTTTCCCTCTCTGTCCGTCCGGTTTGGCTTCTGCTTCTGATGATCCTTCAGATGAAACTGATGATCAAACAAGCTGATTCTCAGGATACTGAGGACAATTCTCTGGATATCCAAGGTGATCATGAAGATGGTCATCTGTAGAATAAACTCTACTCTTATTCTGCTTAGATGAGTGCTCCTCCCTAATACAGCGCAGCTGTGCTGAATCAGGCCCTGCCCTTTGAGATGAGTGCTTAGGGATTACCTCATAGCCCTCCTGATTGAACACACGTTTCCCCACTTCAGCTCCTCTAATGGCTGTTGGAAACCTGGTGCATTCTGGGACTGGTAGTCTTTTATGGGAAAATTCTGTTTTCTTATTTCTACCAGAACTGACAGGTTGCTTGTTCAGAGTCACTTCACCTTTTCTATAGCTCCTTCCTGAGCTATGATAAGCTTCCTTATCACAGACAGCAACCTTGGGCTGGAAGGACTGGGGTTTCTAGTCCCACAGGTGCTCCTTGTGGTCTTGGGCAAGCCACTTAACCCTCCATAGCCCATGTTCCCTGTAAAATAGTTATCTCCAGGTTATAATGACCTGTTCAATGTAATTTCAGTTTGTTCAATGTAAACCGCACTGATGCAGAATAGCGCGGTATATAAGAGAATGTAATAAATAATAAATAAATAAATGCTTCTAGATCTCTTCTCTGGGCAGTAGAGAGCCTCTGATAAAATTGTCCATTAGGGATATCAACAGGGTTTCCACACTGTGGAAAGGGCGAAATTCAAATTGGTATGTATCTAGGGGGACGTTTAGATCGATGAAATCCTGAAGTTGTATTTGGATTACTTTTTCAATTATTTTCGCAATAAAAGGGATGCTGGCTACGGGTGTGTATGCATTCGGATCATTTGTATCTAGTGACTTATTCTTTAGAATAGGGCGAATGGATTTGCATTTCAAATCAGTAGGCATAATACCTTGTGAGAGGTACTGGTTGACTATGTTTAAAAGATAAGGCACTAATTCAGTCTTTGTGGATTTGATCCATGAAACCGGGCATGGATCGAGGGGGGAGGTTTTGGTGTTTATTTTAAAAATTGTGTAGTAAGTGTTTTTAGTCAATTAGGTAAAACTTCTGTCAATTGTTGTTATTTGTTGGTTGTTCAGTTTGGGGGAGGATATGGTTGGGGTTTTTAGTTTTTCTGCAAAATGGTTGGCAAGGGTTTGCGGGTGAATATTACCTGTTTCTGATTCAGCCTGACTAGTTCTTGTAAGTGATCTGACAATTGCGAATACCGGTAGTTCTCTGGGACGGTTTAAGGAAGAGTTTATTATCTTAGTGCGGTGTTTGCTTTTGGCATTATTAATGGAATTTTTGTAAGTTGTAAGTATGTTGAGGTAGAGTGTTTTGTTTTCTTGAGTTTTGGCGTGTCTCCGCTTTTTGCCTTGCTTTCTTAGTTGTCTTTTTAGTTTAGTAAGCTCGTGGGTGAACCATTTTTCTGATCTTTTTGTTGTTTGCCTGGTGGGTCTGATGGGGAAGTGGAAGCATTTTGTATGGAGTTGTTCCATGTAATTATAGAGTTGTTAATGTCATTGGAATCGGTTGTAAGTTGTGGCAGAATTTTATTTAAGAACGCTTCTTTACTGAAGTGGGCAAATTTCCTTTGTTATGGTTCTCTGGTTGATGTAGATGTAAAGGTCATATGTATGGGTAGTAAGGGTTCACATACTTACAGAGTATATCAAGGCCTGGGGCTAGTCCCCTCGAGCTCCACAGGAGTCACAAAGTTCTGTGCCCCTGGGTGGGGACTGTTCACAAAAATGCAGATGTCAATAAGGGTGGTTAGGCCAATCTCCATGGGCTCTTCCGCACCCAGGGGAAATTCCAGAGCAAAGTGTTCCCAGACTCCACACTTAAAACAGGTGAAGAGATCATGGCTGAGACCATGCGCTCGCTTGTAAGGTGACTTTGGGGGTTGGAATATGGAAGCCAACATCCGTTTTGGCTTCCCCTTCCATCTTCCTGGGCTGATGTATGACTGGTTCCCCTCTCACTGTCCACTTCAATCACTGTCTGGGCTTCATAATACCCCTCGGCTATTTCTAGTGCACTCTCTAGTGTAAGCTTGGGGTGTTGAAGTACCCACTGTTTCACTGGGGCGGTCAAGCCCTCCAAAAACTGCTCCAACAGCACAATCTTGGCTATTTTGGGCCCGGTCCTTCCCTCCGGTGTAGCCACTTCCATGTGAGATCCTTCAACCATTAGAGGAATCTCCAAAGACTCTCTTTTATCTGGAGTTGTGGCCTCTGCAAGGCCTGGGTCAACTGAGTTTAGGAACTCTTCTGTAGCTCCCCCTGTGCTTGAATAAGATCCTCTATCTGCTGCCGCTGTTGTTGCTGTCCTTCCAGCAGGGTATGTTGAAATTGCTGCTGACATTGTTGCTGCTGGTACTGCTGCTGTTGCTGCTGACCTTCTGCCAGAATCTGGAGGAGCTGCTACATCCTGGCTTGCCACTGTTCACTTGCAACACCTCCACAGCTTCCACTTCTGCAGCTGAGTTAATCCTGCAGTATTCCAATCCCAATACATTTTTAGCAGCCTCTAGTGGCCAAAACAAAGCCTGCCTATCTGGCACTGACTAAACCTTCTGAATGTTCTCTACCAAGGGTGAGGCTAGCCCTCTTAGCCCACATGAACAAACAAAAAAATCCTGACCTGTTGTAGTGGCGTGGCCCTGGAGGAATGTGGATTTGCCCTCAGTCACGTGGTAGAGAAAATCCACAATCTGCCACCATATGTGGTAGTGTGGCATGCAGTGGGAAGGAGCTTTCTGTTCAAACACCAAATAGCAGTTCAGGGAAAACAAAACTTGTTTTTATTCAGATCCATTTTGTTACACCTTCACAAAGCTGGTCTCCTGGCCCTTCTTCCAGCCCACTTAAAGTTCCTTCCTTGCCAAGTTAAAGTTCCTTCGTATGGCTTGCCTTGAAAGGACTCCTGTCTCCATGGGCCTCTCTCCCTCCTGAAGCCTGCTCGGTTAACCTCTCCTTATGAGCCACAGCCCCCCAGCCTTGAACTCCAGGCTGCAAGCTCTCTTAAAGGAGCCGGTTGATAACCCCTCTGGAGAGGGATGGGCAACAGTCTATAGATCCCATCACAATTTTACTGTATATAAATTGTTTAATGGACCTGAAGGCAGCTAGGTTGTGGTGTGTTCCAGAAGTGGCTATCGCTCAGTTCCATGTAAATGGGATGCATTCTGTTCCTCTACCGCTTCTGTCATCCCCTCTGGCTAGACCTTAATCATGGACATTGGGGTCTCCATGTATAATCTGTCAGTAAAGTATTAATCCTCCTGCAGCTTCTTTACCTGCTTCCTGGGGGATTTCACATTGAATATCCTCCACAGGCTGATATTCATTAGTTAGAATATACTCAGCAAATTAAGGTTAGAACCAGGGTGGAAACATTGCATGTAGGATGACAAGAGGTGCAGGCAGAGGACTATAACTGTTACTCAATTGCAGCTGAGCATACGAGGTGCACAGTGATACAATGACTCCCCTAAAGTTAGACAGAGTCAGCGACTGAGGCTCAAGGAGATAAGTGACTTCCTCAAGGTTATAGCAAGAAAGAGTAGGCAGAGGACCTCTCTTGTACTGCATATAAGAACATAAGAGGTGCCATGCTGGGCCAGACCATTGGTCCATGAGCCCAGCATCCTATCTTCTGCAGTGGCCAGTCCAGGTCAGTTGGAAGATCCTAACACTAAGGGGCATGTTTACTAAACACCGCTGCTGTGCGGGTTCCCGTTAGTGTGCTGGTGCCATATAAGGAGTGGGCGGGCCAGGCAGAAAAAAGCAAAAAACCGGACCGTACGTGTGTGCGTCGTGCTAATGTGCGGGGCCCACATTAGCGCGTGGGAAGGCTAAGTGGTGCGCTGCTGCAAAACCAAACAATAGAGCCGTAGTACAACGGTGAAGACACTGACCAATGGTGCAGGGGCCAGGGGTTCAAACCCCCATTGCGCTCAACAAAAAAGACCAGCTGAGGCACCAACATTTATGGGCAAAAGTGGTTTAGGAGGCATATTAATTTTGGGCGGCAGAAGGCGGCGCACTGTTATTTTTCTTACGGCATGAGGCGGCGCACTGTTTAGTGTGGGCGGCAGATGGCGGCGCATTGTTAAGTTTGGGCGGCAGAAGGCGGTGCGCTGATAAATGTGGGCAACAGAAGGCGGCGAGCCGGTGGGCAGAAGGCGGCGCGCTGATGTGTGAGGGGGCAGTCCAATAGTGGGAGGGATAAGTGGCGCGCTGATGTGCAAATAACAGGAACAGAGCCATAGCACAATGGTTAAGACACTGACCACTCGTGCAGGGATCATGGGTTCAACTCCCCACAGTGCCCATTGAAGACAGCTGGCTGAGGCATTATTTTAGGGGCATTTCCATGTTGTGCGGCATAAGGCGGCACGCTGTTAATTTAGTGCACCACAAGATGCACAAACACAGGAACAGAGCCACAGCACAATGGTTAAGACACTGACCAATGGTGCAGGGGCCAGGGGTTCAACCCCTCACAGTGCCCAGTGAACAAGGCTGGCTGGGGCAGTATGTATCATGGTGAGGAGTGCTGTAGGAGGCCTTCCATTTATATTTTATTTCCCACCACTAGTAAACCCGCTCTCACAGTGTGTTAACATACGGATGCCCGTAAGGCACATGTTACAGTGCACTGTCTGCCAAGGCACCCTAGAATGTCCCCTATAGGGCACCATGTATGTTGCGACACAGGATAATGTATAGTGCACCCTATATGGATGGCAACCATAAGGTGGCCTATAGGGCGCCCTATAAAGCACCCTCAGAGGCACCCAATGGGTATAGTAAGCTGTGTGTGGTTTTGCCGGCATAGACATATGTACAGTAAATAAAAATAAAGCTGTGGACAGCCCTATCAAAGGGCCCCACTGTGGGTTTGAACCCATGACCTCTGGCTGTACAGGGAGTGACGTAACCATTGGGCTACAGCTCTATAGCTGACAGCAAGCCCCTGGCTGGCTGCAGAGAGCCTGCACGTCACCCCACAGACAGTCTGCTGTTGTAGACAGGATAGGGTTAGGCCACCCATACCCATGATGCACTGCACATGCAAATCAGCTGTCCACAGATGCACACAAGATGGGGAATGCACCCCAACAGCTACCCGGCCTGGTAGGGGGAATTGTCCATGTGCACCCACACAGCACCTCGGCCTGGTAGGGGGTCCTGAGCGGGTGGACTACCAGCAAAGAGTAGCTACACACCGTCACATTGTGCGGGTACTGTGCTCACCCTGAGGGTGTGATGTGGCGCCCAGGACCAGGTCCACAACACCAGCCATGGCTGGATGAGGCCATGACAGAGCTCCACAACAGTACTAACCTGTGAGATAACATGTTGGATATCTCTGTCTGTCTCAGTTAGTGGAAACCCCCATAGACCCCCTAGGTGGTCAAAGCACCTACCCCCCCCCCCCCCAAGGGGTGGCAAACAGGGCCCCTCACCAACAGATCCCCATCCTACCCCCCCCCCCCCCTGCACCAATGGCAGTAGAGTGGACCATCAAACCCCAGTCCTGCTGGGGAACAGACACCCTACAGGGCAGTCCAAGCAGCTCCACACACATCCATAACACAATATCAGACAGACTTTAGGCCTGGATGCCCAAAGATGCACCCCAGCACTATCTGATATTCACCTGCAGCAAGCCATCAGCCGCTGCACCCTGCAAGGCACTCCATCAAGACACATACCAGCTGTGAACAGTCTGCTGGTTAGCCCTGATGGAAATGCATGCACCCAAAACTGGGGTGGCAGCACACACAAGCAGAGAGTTCTGTGAGGAGGCCCCAACAGGAAACCCATATATATCACAAGAGAGAAATACAATACAGCACTATGGGGGTGCCTAGCCATGCTGTCATCACTGCACACTCAGGGTGAGAGTGCTCCCCCAGCAGCACATACAGAGGTCACCCTGTCTGTGTAGGTGGTGGCCTGGCACTACAATGTCACAGCCAGTGCCCTATGCCCTGTGCAGATGCATCCTGGCCAGCCCACCATGTCTGACCTATACCCATGGTACCTTGCTGCTCATTATGCACATTGGCAGGCCAATACTGGCAGTAGTGCTGGCAGTGTGGGTTGGGGAAGGTGTTTGCAGCCAACACACACTGTATAGACAGACACACACTCCCACACCTATGCCAGCATTGTGCTACTATTGAGGGGGTGATTAGCCTTGGCCACCACACCGGTCCTGGGCATGGCACAGGCATGGATATGGTACGCAGTACTGCTGGGGGTCACTCCCCAGGGTGGTGAACACCGTCAGAGGCCAGGCCTGGAGCACGCACCGCAGACACCAAACAGATTGTTCGGATGGGGTCAACTAGCAGTATGTGCGTAACGTAGGGATATCTATCAGCCTGTACTCTTAGCAAACGTTTCAGAGCTGTGTACCTCAGGTGTAGGGTGACATTGCTAAGGTATGCAGGTGCTGGTATTGGGAGATGCACGCAGGGTCCAATGTTCTGCCTCTACAGGAGACATTGGCCAATGGGGCCTGTGGGTGTGGGTGTGTCTGCCCCTGTTGGCTGCTGCTTTACGGCAGCACTTCCCCACTCCAGTCCAGTTTTGCATCACACTGTTCGGGTCTTCCTGCTGTCCCTCATGAATATGCATGAGCTACATCTACATGCCGTGGGGGTGGTGCATAGATATACAGCACAGGCATTTGTATGAGTGGCAGCATGGAACCTGACTGGTGTGTGGCCCACCAGGACTGCATTTGGGGGATTCTGCTGTAGGTTCTGCCCCTGTTCATGGTGTCTGTGCTCAGTGGGGTAAAAGATAGACGTATTACCATTGCATATGTCCTCGTCACGAAAGGTGTGTCCTTACTGTCACTGTTTATTTGTGGGGAAAATATGTGTGCAGGATTGCCGGTAGCCCCAGCTGGGCTTTGAACCTCTGACCCTCTGGTCTTAGAGGTACTGACTCTGTCCGTTGCACCACACTATGGCCACATAGACAATGCTGCCCCCGGAGGTAGTAAGCCTGGCAGGATGGAGTCACAAACCCTGCTCTACGCAAATTTACTGTGGGCATATGCACCCTGTCTGGTGACAAACGTGCACATAAACCCCGGAAATGACCACGGGAAATGGGGGACAAAATATCACCACGCTGGGCAACAGTGATATTAATGGGCAACCATAGCAAACACTCCCAGGAAAGCTCCACAAAAGGAAATGTTTTTTGGAAGAGTCTCCGCTCCGTAAACCCTTCCAAAATTCATTTCTTTTTTCTGGAGCTTTGCTGGGTGTGTTTTCTGTATTTGCCCATCACTATAACTGTTCCCCAGCTGAATTACTATTTTTAATAGTTCTGTTGTGGTCATTTTCTATTTGTTTTTGCAATTTTGTGCTGTGCACATGTATCACACTGCTCACGTTTTGCTGGTTTCCCCGGTTTTCCTGTACATTGCTGACGGAAATGGTTTCTCTTCCCTTTAAATGCTTTCTACCGCGAGTGTTTCACTGGCGGTATTTTTTCCTTGTAAATTCGGGCACGCTCCTGTGCGGGGAGTCTCTCCCCTCCCACATTCCACCCATTGACCCCGTCTCTCCACCCCTCGGGGGCCTTCCTCCGCCCTCATTTCGCCTTTCCACGCCTCTATCGCACATGAGCGCCCCGCAAACGTGCGCGTTTTCGGCGCACGCGTGCGGGACCCGTTAATGTGCCGCGCACGCGTACGGGGCACTTAAGAGCACTTAAATGCATCATTTTAGGGCGCTCAGGTGCGCCCCGCACAAGTGCCCCGTTTAGTAAACATACCCCTAAGTCCATTCCATGTTGCTCACTCCCAGACGTAAAAGGTGGATATCCTCAGAGAAATATAGAAAAATGACAGCAGATAAACAACATACGGCCTATCCAGTCTGCCCTTCCATACCAACTATTAAGCTCTATAGTACCTTCCTCTACCTTAGAGATCCTCTGTGTTTGTCCCAAGCTTTCTTGATTTCAGATAAAAATCCTAACACCTTGTATGGCTTGCCTCTAACACCTCCACTGGGAGGCTCTTCCACTCAAGTCTAGCTTGTTAATAGTTGTTAATGGATCTACCCTCCAGGAACTTGTCCAAGCTTTCTTTAAACTCATCTATGTTAGTTGCTTTCATTATGTGCTCTGACAACAAATGCAATAACTAATATTTGTTTTAAATCTGATACTAGTTAGTTTCATGGGATGCCCCCTAATCCTAGTACTATTTAGGAACTTAAGATGCGCCATGCTGGGCCAGACCAAGGGCCAGTGAAGCCCAGCATCCTTTCTCCAACAGTGGCCAGTCCAGGCAATAAGCACCCAGCAGGATCCTGAGAGAGCAGATCCATCCTTGTTATCCACATCCAGGGACAAGCGATGTCTTTCCTAAGCCTCCTGACTAGTAATGCTTCATGGACTTTTTTTCCAGTAACTTGTCTAAACTCATTTTAGACTTAGCTGCTCTAGGAGCCTTGACCACAGCCTCTGGCAACAGATTTTGTAGACTGATTGTGCACTGAGTGAAAAAAACGAATTTCTCCAATTTGTTTTCTGGTACCTATTAGTTTCATACAGTATCCTCTGTTCTTAGTGTTTTATGAAAGGTAAACAACCGTTTCCTATTTACCTCTTCCATCCCATGCATGATTTCCTATCACATCCCTCTGTTGTTTTGTCTCTCAGCTCTTCCCCTATTATGTTAGGGTAATCGCTCCATTGTCTTAATTAATTTTGTTGCTTTTCTCTGTACGTTTTCTAATTCTGCTGTCTTTTCTTGGGGTGACCAAAACAGCACACAGTCCTCAAGGTTCAGCATTTCAACTCTGCATGCCCGCCTTCTCCTCTGTTGGTGTTACTGAACATTTGTATAGTGCTACACGGCATACACAGCGCTGCCCAGACACATGTAAAAGACGGTCCCTGCTCATCAGAGCTTACAATCTAGTCAAGACAGACAACACAACAGCTGTGGACAAGGATACATCTAGGGGGAATGGTAAGATTAGGCGGATCAGGATCCAAAAGCGGCAATGAAGAGATGAGTTTTCAGCCTGGATTTGAAAAGGGCCAGAGATGAAGCCTGACGTACAGACTCAGGTAGTTTGTTCCAGGCATAAGGAGCAGCAAGGTGAAAGGAGCGAAGTCTGGAGTTGGCAGTGGATGAGAAGGGCACAGATAGAAGGGATCTGCCAGAAGAGCGGAGTTCCCGAGGAGGGGTGTAGAGGGAGATAAAAGAGGAAAGGTAATGAGCAATGTTCCCTCTAATTTTCTGTAGGCTGTGCGCGCATAAAATCTCAGTTGTGCAGCTTTTGAAGGAAGGTTAAATTTTTGTGCGCCACATAACGACACTTGGAGTTATATACTTTAAAATTTGACTACACGTCAGAATACAGTATGCACACCACATTGATTGCACTAGAAAATATTGTAGAACTTGTGAAAACCGTAAATACACAACAACTTTTAAATTTTACGACGTCTGTGTTGTTTTCTATCAGAATCAGAACCGTAATTTTTGTGCGCTCTGTTGTAAAGTATGTGCGCTCACTCGGCGAGGTGTGTGCGCGCGCACACGCGTACAGCTTAGAGGGAACAGTGGTAATGAGTTGCTGCAGAGTGAATGCACTTACTGTAGAGGTCAGCTGGAGAAGTTTGAACTGGATGCAGAAACGGATAGGGAGCCAGTGAAGTGACTTGAGAAGAGGAGTAATATGAGTGTCGAAGCTGGTGTTCAGCTCTAAATATTCTAGGAAGAGAGTTTTTCTCACTTAAGGTGTCTTTCAGCATCCTAACAAAATATCTTGTCAACCTGTCTTACAGATGCCTGAGGGGAACATGCTGGCGCAGTGTGGAAGAGGAGTTTCCACACATCTATGCACATGGCTGCATCCTCAAGGACGTCTGCAGAGACTGCACCTGCTTTGTGGCTGATGTTATAAGCTCAAGTCGTAAGAGTGTGGACATTCTGAACAGCACCCCATGTCGGGGACGTAGAGCGCAATCTTACCACCCCCTCTCCAGCCGCATGAGCAAACGATAGTGACTGTTTCCAAACTGGCAGCCTGGCACCGCCTGGTCTGGTTTAACACAGCTGGCACAGTCTCACGGGATGTGACAGACTGCTACAGGACTTACCAGCCTGGCACAGCACCACAGTAAGCAACTGACTGCTCTGGATTACCACCCAGGGATAGCCTTGCAGGAAGCGATTGTTCTGGACTGCCCAGTCTTGTACCATCTGCTGTCACTGTAGGAAGTGACGGACTGCTGTCAGACTGACATTGTCTCATAGATAATGACTGTCAGATCCATCCCACACTCTTGATCAACACTGTATCACACAGGACCCCGATCAGAGAATTCTGCACCACAGAATGGATTTCCCATCACCTGGACAGAAACCAGTTGTGCAATGAGACAAACACTGTGCACTTCTTTGCACTGGAGATACTCCACTCTGTCTTCTCTTATGGAAAAGTAATTTCCAGCTTACAGTGCTTTAAAAACTTTAGGATAAGGTTACTATGTGTGACATGCATCCCTACTACCTAGGTCAAAATCAGGAATGCTTCCAGTACCCCACCACACACTGTGCTCATGTAATCCTCAGCATCACAGCAGTTGTGTGTATGTAGCGAAATTCTTTTGCCACACTGAGAATTTAGCTCCTTGCAGCTGATGAAAGCACTTTCTCCTTTTCTGGAAGCTTCAATAAGCTGTTGCTTTCTGGGACCTGTAATCATGCGTTTCAGTTTGTGACACCTATTTCCCCTTCCTTAGCAGATGAAATAGAATAAAACAAAAGCAGGAAAAAGTGACCAGGACAGTGGGGAGCTGAAGTATCACTTCTTATCTTTTCAAAAAAATTCCAGCTGGGCCTTGAGATGTGACTATAATCCTTGTTTCAAGAGAACCCAAGTACGAAAGAAGCATGAATGAAGTCAGTGAGAGAGGTGACCCTCAGTATGTGTAGCTGTGTACCAAAGCAATAAGCTGAGTAAGAATAGCAAAGATGAAAGAAGGACATGGTTATGAATCCTGCCATTCGGCTGGAAGAGAGACTATAAATCCTTATGAAGAGACACAGACGTGTATGGACGCTATCGATACCCTGAAGGAGGGATGTATATGGACTCCACCGGCAGACTGAAGAAAAGATAACATGAACCACAGCAGTATATTACAGATGTGTATTGGCCGTATCAGAGTGCTAAAGGAGAAATGTCTAGACTGTACTGGTAGAGTGAAAGAGCAATCTGCACTGATGGTTTTTGGATCATAGAGGTGATTAGCTGCTACGTATTCATATCATGAAGCCTTCACGTGACTGTGATTTATGGAGTGAGCAGTCCACCTGCATGGTGTGCCACTTGTAGGTCCATCAGTATGGGAGAAATGGGGGTGCAGCCTGTCTGAGAGCTGCTTTCTGCACTTCCACTTAACGCAAGGGCCTGATGTACTAAGCAATTTTCCAGTAGACACAAAACAGGACAAATGCTATAGCACAGGACTTCACAAGGTCAGCACTTGAGGACTGCAAACAGATTAAGCTTTCAAGAGATCCTTAATGAATATACACAAGATAGATTTGCATACAGTGGAGGCAGTATGCATGCTTAGTATCTCATGCCTAGTCATTAGGAATATGCTGAATTTCTGATCCGTCTGCAGCCCTTGAGGCGTGACCTTGTGCGCCCTCTGTTCTAGCACATCTGCCATAAAGTAGCTTAAGGAGACTCCTTGCAGAGCTTCCTCTGTTTACTTGGAACAGAATGGCATTGGTATGGGAGTGGGACGTCCACTGTAGAATGAGTCTCTGAAGCAGTTACCTGTCTGGCGCCCCAGCATATTTACCAATTTCCAAGCATCATCTCCTTTTGTTCCTCATAGTTCACGCTTTGCTGTTATAAATTACTACAGCACAGATCTAGGGCCTGATTACTCTTAATTTCTTACTGATGCATTATAGGGAAAGTAACCTGTACTGCACAATAGATACAACCCCTCTCCCCAAAATAACAGAGGTTTGGAGAAAGTAACCTGCACTACATTGCAGGTTCTGCCCAAGCTACCCTACTGAGCAGACTGAATAGACCACGCCGGTCTTCATCTATCATCATTTACTATGTTATTATGTTACTTTCTTCGTACCAAAATCTTTCTTGCCTGCATCTGTTGCCCTTCATCTACCTAAGAAGAACATAAGAAATGCCATACTGAGTCAGACCAAGGTCCATCAAGCCCAGTATCCTATTTCCAACAGTGGCCAATCTAGGTCACAAGTACCTAGCAGTTTTCCCAAAAAGGTACACAGATTCGATGATGCTTATCCTGGAGTAGGCAGTGGATTTACCTGGCCCTCCATAATAATGGTTTATGGACTTTTCCTCCAGGAACTTCTTCAACCCTTTTTTTTAAACCCAGCTGTATTAAAGCTCCTATCACATCCTCTGGTAACAAATTCCAGAGTTTGATTACATGTTGAGTGAAAAAATATTTTCTCTTATTAGTGTTAAATCTATAGCCCCAGGTTCTGTATTTGCTCAATTTCAGTGCAGAATTTACTTTAATCGCACCTTGGAATAAATCTACAGAAAATACAGACCACTAGCTACTTCTGGGTTAGGCTCTTGGTAGCATGGTGCAGTGGGTAATATAGAACACAGAGACCATACTGTAAAACTAAAACAAAGTATTGTGAATATCTTGCACTTAGCATGGAAAGACTCTCCTCTGTCAATATACTTCCTGTCTCCTCGGTGAATAATAAAGATTTTGCACTGCAGGCCTTGTGTTGGAGTGTTTGCTATGGGCATAATGCAAACTGCAAGTTTTTTTTTTTTGACCTTTGGTACTCATTTTAACAAGACTATTTT
Organism: Ichthyophis bannanicus; assembly: GCA_033557465.1. Classification (NCBI taxonomy): domain Eukaryota; kingdom Metazoa; phylum Chordata; class Amphibia; order Gymnophiona; family Ichthyophiidae; genus Ichthyophis; species Ichthyophis bannanicus. The sequence goes on along the minus strand of CM066034.1, from coordinate 31,470,709 downwards.
TAACCATAGTTTGTAAGTGGAATATATAAATTAATGGAAAAGATTTATTTAACAGCTTTTTTATACCACGTTATCATTTTAGGTTTACATTGTAACTTATACTTGGCAATGTACATTCAACAGGAACATTGATAACTTGGATTTTTCTCAGGCAATGGAGGGTTAAGTGACTTGTCCAAGGCCACAAGGAGTGCTAGTGGGAATCAAAACTTGGGCTGTTGGTTCATAAACCATTGCTCTAACCATCAGGCTACTCCATACTCTGTTTTACCTTGGGATAATTGAATTTGAATTGGTGTTCATTTTAGTTTTACTTACTGAAATTCCACACTAAAACCATCAGATCTATAAGAAAGCAGCAGGGGTGGGGGAGGGGGGAACCTGCATGGAATGGCGGTTCTAATTTTAAAAGCCTATTTAATAGGTTAGGTGAGGGACTCGAGGAAAGGAGGCTGGGTGTTTGGTTCCATATGTAAACATCTACCCAAAGTGCACAAACAGATGGGGTGAGCTTTCTTAGTAATCTCCAGGAACAAGCAGGAATGAGTCTTCACATATGGGTACGTCGGTACCGACGGAGCCTGCACAGGAATGCTCCCCAGCATCCAATCAGAAAGCTTTTGGGAGCATCCCTCGCGCCTGCGCGGTGACTTCCCGCCTTTCCCACTGCCTCTCCTCAGTTTTCGTTTTTCTGCGGAGCCAACAGGACATCCTCCTGTCACCGCAGAAATTTTTTTACTTTAAAATCCTTATTTTCTTGTTGTCGCGGCTGTATTTCCCGCCGATACCGGTACCGCCGGTGCTTTATTCTTTTCCTTTTCTAAACTTAGAGAAATATTTCTCCTCAGTTTTTTGTTTTAACTTTTGGGCCTACCAGGCCTCTCCAACATGGAGCCTTCTTCCCCTAATAAGTGCCTTCACTGTGGAAACATGGTTTTCTTTTTAGACTCCAATGCTTGGTGTCTAACCTGTTTGGGTCCTGACCCTTTTTTCCCTGATCCATCAGGCTGTATTATTGGGAGAAGACCTTCCCTTTTTCGAGTTTCCCTCGATGCCGTTTTTCCTCCTGAGGTGAGGACACTGGTTTATTCTTCTCTCCAGGATCAGGTAACCCACAAACAGTCTGTTAAGACTAGCCAATTCTTGAAGGGTAAGTCTCATGCACAGCAAGATGACGGCTCCGGCCTAGCCCTCAAGATACCATTGGCAATAAAACCCCGGCGGGAGTCTTCAGGCTCCAAAGCATTCACGGGGTTTCAGGTTGTTCCTGGGGCTCACCCCTCACAGAACATACCTGAGCCGTGCCAGGGGGTGGTATCCGCTTTGAGCGGTACCGATAACCCGGCACCGGCATCGGTGTCGAGTGCTGCACTCTTCACCAGGGATCGTCATCTGGTGTCCTCGGTACCTTCGGGGCCGATCGATACGACCCAGATTGGCTTTCCTGTTTCCCAGCCATGCTCGGGGTTGGTACCGGCTTCGGGCGGTACCGATACCCCGGTATCGGCATCGAGTGTTCCACTCTTTACCTGGGATCGTCATCTAGAATCCTCAGTACCTTCGGGGCCGATCGATTCGACCCAGATTGACTTTCCTATATCTTCACCGTACTCGGGGTTGGTACCGACTTCGAGCGGTACCGATACCCCGACATCGGTGCCGGTGTCGAGTGTTCCTCTCGTCGCCGAACATCGTCTTCGAACGTCCTCGGTACCTTCGGTGCCGTTCGATGAGATTCCAATTGACTTTCATGTATCGGCATCGCTGATACCACCACCAACGTCGGTACCTTCTAGACATGCATCGATAGACTCGCTCGCTTCGATGCCAGGTCTAGAATCGATATCCAGTCTAGATGACTTGGTACCGACGCGTTTCGGAACCAATCCATATCGTTTCCGGCTACGCAGTACCGAGGATATTCACCAAGGCTCTCTGGTTACCTCGGTACCGCTTCAGCAGCCCTCGATTACTGCTTCGATGACATTATCTCCGATACCGGTACCGGTGTCGGGATCGATTCCTACAGTTCCATCGGTGCCATCGATCCTTTCTATGCCTAGTTTGGAATCGATACCAGGCACTGACGATGCAGTACTAACTGCCTCAAATCAGAACTGTCAGTATCACAGTCCATCGAGCAGGATTCTTTTTCTGCACCAGTCCAGTATATCTTCTGGTGCTCAAGCTGCTCCTTCAACCTCAGCTTGCCCAGGATTAGTTCCTATTGGAAATCCTTCTTTTCAGAAGTTTCTCCTTGACATGGCAGCCTTCCTTGCCATTCCTATTCCTGGTTTTTCTCTTGATCAAGATCCTGCAGAAAAGGAAAATATAATGCTTCCTTTACATCATTCTTTACAGGATCTTCTTCTGAGGATATGGGAATCACCCTTAAAGGTTCCTTTGCCTTCTACAGCCATTGACGTTCTGCATCAGGTACCTCCCTCTCCAGGGTTCCAGAAACACCAACTTCCACATCATTCCATTGTAGTGGAATCAGCAATGAGGAAGGTAAGAAGCAAGAAGAAGCATTCTTCTTATCCGCCAGGTCGTGCATCTAAAGCACTTGATGCCTTTGGACATCAAACCTTCCAAACTTCTATGCTGGCTTCAAGAATTATTTCATATATTTTTTATATGAGTCTGACACTTCAGGAGGTCACAGAGAAATTATCTCTTTTGTCTCCTTTTTTGTCAGAACCTAAGGCCTCTGACTATTCCTTGCTTCTCAATCATAGCAGGAATATCTCTTGGTTCCTTTCTCGTGCTTCTCTAGACTCTTTTGAGTCTGTTAGCAGATCCTCTGCTATTGCCATTGGAGCACGTCGTAAAGCCTGGCTGCAGGCTTCAGACTAGAGCAGATGGGCAAAACATACACTGGGTAATTCTCCTTGTACTGGAGAAAATCTCTTCAATAAAGAGGCTTTACGTCAGGTTGCTCATTGCTCCACTGACTTTCCTAGTTCTGGAAACCGTCATAAGCCTTCTTTTTCCCCAGGGCGTAGGAAATGTCCTACCAAACCTTCTTTCCCTAGGAAAAGGAAGTTTCATCCTTCCTCTGCTCATCCTCCAGATGTACCCAAGCAAGGGACATCTCATCCTCGTCTGAAGTCTCCAGACTCTAACCAGGCTAATCATCGCCACAACCATAGGTTCCTGTATGTTGCAATCTACAGTTAACTTCTTCTTACCAGAAGTTATTCTTCAAACCCTACACTGGTTTTTCTTTTCAGTATGCTAACCTATTCGGATATTTTTGTCCATGGGTTAAAGAATTCTCCCTTTCTTTTTATTAAAGGGAGATTACAATTATCCCATGATAGTTTCTGTCCCTACAGGGACATTTTTTCCTTCAGCTGACTTACCATGTGGTACGTCACCTTCCAAGCCCCTCTCTTCCAGGGTTTCCCCTGCTCGAGTTGGTACCATACTGAAACACTTCTCTTTCTTTCCAGTGTAGACTTTTTGCTATCCTTCAATGCATGCTCTGAACAACTCATCAGACAGGGACGGGAATATCTCCGCTCCCTCTGTCTGTTTTTCTCCCTGTTTTTATACAGGGGGATCCCCTCTGCTCTTTTGTTCAGTTGCTGTACAAGCAGAACTTCCAGTGCTTACTTTAATGTTGCTTGCAAGTTATTTTCAACTATCTTGCATGATACTACTCACTGCAGGTTATCTTCTTCTTGCCATATCCTTACCTAGGATGTGGCACCACATCTGACTGCTGTCAGTTTATCTCATAATTTTCCTGCACAATGCTCTCTGCAATCTTCAGAGAAGCTTTCCACTATGGGCCCTTGCTGTAGAGCATTGAACTTTGTCTCTGAGGGTTTTCCATATAATAGGAAAAGCTTATATAGTCATCCATGGCTTTATAAGTTCTTTATACCCTCTTGTCTCCTATTGTGCTACAGAAGACAAGCTTTTTCTGCGTGAATGTCCAAGGAGTTCCCAATCTGGCAGGAATCTACCCCTTTTTTCCTTACAGCTTGGCATTATCTTTTCTACTCCACTTGGACAACGCATACTCTTTTACTGTACATGATACCTCTGAGTCCCTTGACTGGGTCCTCCTGGTGTCTTAGTCTATGCGTTTTTCTTGTCCTTTGGACATGTCAGAGTCCTAAAGTACTCCTGACGTGCTCTTACCAGACTGCTATTATCCTCTGTTTTTCACACAACCATACTGGTTTTCCACTGAACTACATTCCTGCACCACAGAAATAGATTCTCTATATATCTTCAGGTGGTTTTCACCCCCTTATTATTAGATGAATCTTTTCCCATCACATTCCCCATGTGAATGTTTTTCTGTGGTTCAGTTGCAGGCATGTATTCTCAGAGTCATATTCCTGTATGTATATGTCCTATACATACATATTTTTGTAATCTGTATGGGCATAAGCCATGCCCATCTGTATCTATATATATACCTCTATATATCTATATATCACACATATCTGGACATATATGCACATATATATAGACATGTATGTATCTCCATATATATATATAAAATATATATATATATATATATATTTGTGCCCTTTGGGAGATGTCCATAGGACACTAGGTATTACCTACTATCTCCCTAACTGTCTGTGCTATAAGGTTTTTACCTTCTTAAGGGGTCCAGACAGTCAACTTGCCTATTCTCATGCGGCTCAGTAAGTGGGAGCGGTTATACACACAATTACTGCTGTGATGTCAACAGCTTCTATTTTTGTTATAGATCTCCCTGTCTATGAAATATCAAACTTCATGGTCTTCCTATCTCTTACCAGCTAGGAATGACAGTGTACATCTTCAGTATTTCTGAGTACACTCCTGTTCTCCTTGGGAATAGGGGCTTTTTTCCATACCCCCTCTTCCCTTCCGGACTGGGCTAATTCTCCAGATCGGTCAGTCTTCTTCTTTTAGTCCTCAATGTTAATAACTCTGTACCTAAAAGAGTTTTCAGCTTTTTCCCATAAAGCTTTCCATTGAAGACCTGCCGTTCTTCTCCTACCCCAGTTGACACCTGGGTCACCTGCCCATTCCTGGGTTGGAACTTCATCCTCACTGCTGTGAAGTTACCTTGAAGATTCCGCTACTGCATCTTCAGTACACTCCATCACAGTTCTACTTCCTACAATACAGTAGGTAAGCTCTATATTGTACTAGTTCATTACATATTTAATGATACTGACATACTTTCTAAAGACTCCTCTCCCCTGTAGTCTTTAGATTTGCTGTTCCTTGCAGCTCTTCTCTATTCAACTCCTACCCCCCCATCCCTCAGGGGATGCCGGGGATGCAGGTTTGGGAAATGGCGTCCTGTCCCAGGAATACACATTTTATGGGATCTCCCCTGGCATCCACAGCTAGGGAGTCCCCATATGTGAAGACTCATTCCTGCTTGTTCCTGGAGATAGCACAGTTACTTACCTGTAACAGGTGATCTCTGGGAACAGCAGGAATTAGTCTTCACAACCCTCCCACCTCCCCTAGGAGTTGTATCTATCTATCTCCTTTCCTCGTTCTCTCCTTCTGTCTCAGCTATTAAACTCAACTGAGAGGCAGTGGAAAAGGCGGGAAGTCACCGCGCAGGCGCGAGGGATGCTCCCAAAAGCTTTCTGATTGGATGCTGGGGAGCATTCCCGTGCAGGCTCCGTCGGTACCGACGTACCCATATGTGAAGACTAATTCCTGCTGTTCCCAGAGATCACCTGTTACAGGTAAGTAACTGTGCTTTATCTGCCATCATTTAGTGCCTCACTGTGTTTCTTTGTCACACTAGTACCATTTGGTGCCTCAGGGGCAGGTGGAGGGCCCTGGATTCAATTCCTAACTCAAGACATCTGCTTCCCAAGCTAGCTGGGGCTGGGATGCTGCAGGGTAGTGTTCAGAGTCACTGGGGTAGAGGAGCACTAGTTATTGAGCAATGCCAGCACCTACCTAGAAGCCAGATGTAGGACCCATGATTGCAGAGTTCTCAGAGGGGCTCTGGCACATGACTCCCAGCAAATGACTAAAGAAAGGGAAGGATATAAAATGGGGGGGGGGGAGGGGGGCGGAATTCCCATGCAGTGGTGAATGAAGGGTCCTGGCACCAGATTCCAACCCCATCTCTGGGCTACAAATGCAAAGGAGCAGGAGCCCGCTGCTGAATGAAAGAAATGATGTCCACACACAGGAACGACTGACCCTGGCAGGGGCAGAAGCACCTGGAAGGCCCTAAAGCACTTCTGTTCCCAGCCAACATGCTGAAGAGCAGATACACCACCAAGCTTCAAATGTGCAGCTGATTTGCTATCAAATTAATTTGCATTTTTATTTTGGTTCAAATTTCACATGATTTATGAAGCAGTCTATTGCTGTATAACAGGCATATTACTTTTTTGTTTTTATATTGTTTCCTACGTCTTTTTTAATCTGCTTTGAAGCTGGTGTTTTTATTGTGGAATATAAATATTGTATTGGACTTTCTATTGCCTGAGGATGGCCCCTGAAGTGCAGGATTTGCAAAGCCAACTGATGAATGCTGAAATTGCTTAAAAGTGAAAAGAAATAAGACTGCTGGATGGGCATGAGAAGACGGATCTGCCCCCATCATTAATGGCTAAATGACAGATAGAGGGATGGTTTCAAATTTAGTAGCTTTCAAGAGACAAAATCTGGAGCCGACTGTGGTACAGATCCCCCAACTACTAGTATGCAAACTCAAGCTAAAGTTGAAAAAGAGCAAACCACTCATGAATGTAGCAAAATATGACCTTGAGACTATATCACTGGAATTTAAAGAATGCTGCAAAATCGATTTGCTGCTTTAGATACAAATGTCTCTAGCTCCAGAAGAGTAATGGGATGACATCAAAAAGGTTGTGTTGGAAGAAAGTAAAAAGTCTCTACAAAAAAGGTGAAAAGCAAAAAACAGTCAAAATGGATGACCGAAGAAACTCTGAAAATTGCCTAGAAACGCAGAAAAGCTAAAGCCAGAGGAGAAAGAGAGGCAATCATAGAACTCAGATTTCCAATGTGCAGCAAGACAACAAGTACTACAATGATGTAGACAAGGAAATAGAAGCAGAAACTATTAGAGGAAGAACAAGATCAGCTTTCCTAAAGCTATGAGAGTTAAAGAAAAAATTCCAGCCTCAAATTGGAATGTTACAAGATGCTCAAGGATCCATGTTGAATGATGCTGAGAAGATCAAGAAAAGGTGGAAAGAATACACAGAGTCATTATATGATAAAGATCAAGTGGACCAACAGCCGTTTCAACCTGTACCTTATGATCTGAAACCATTGGTGATGAAAGAAGAAGTTGAAGCAGCATTGAAATCCTTATCAAAGAACAAAGCACCAGGCATTGATGGCATTCCCACTGAAATATTACAGCAATCGGATGCAGCTGTTACCGTACTTACAAGGCTCTCCCAGGAAATCTGGAAGACAACATCATGGCCAACTGAAAAGATCTGTGTTTATACCAATACTAAAGAAAGGAGATCCAATGCCTGTGGAAATTATTGCATAATCACTTTAGATACCACATGCCAGCAAGGTTCTACTGAAGATTATTCAACAGAGATTACAACCATACCTGGAATGAGAACTGCCTGAAGTGCAAGCAGAGTTCAGGAAGGGGCGAGCAATGAGAGACAGCATTGCGGATTTGAGATGGATCCTTGAAAACACTAAAGAATACCAAAAAGATATCCATATGTGTTTATTGACTACAGCAAGGCTTTTGACTCTATAAACCATGAGAAAAACTGAGCCACATTAAGAAGCATGGTTATACCAGAACACCTGATAGTTCTCTTGCACGTTTACATTGATCAAGAATCAACAGTTTGAATGGAACAAAGAGAAACAGAATGGTTTAAAATCAGCAAAGGTGTATGACAAGGCTGCATACTTTCTTCCTACTGCTTTAATTTATAGTATATGTAGAATAAATCGTCAGAGAAGCAGGACTGTATGAAGACAACAAAGGTGTGAAGATTGGTGGAAGACTCATCAATAACCTTCGCTATACTGATGATACCACAATACTGGCTGAAAGTGAAGATAATCGGAAACATTTGTTTCTCAAGATCAAGGAACATAGTCTTAAAATGGGCCTGTACCTTAAAGTTAAGAAGATAACCAAGTTGTTTTTACCTGTTATATGTAAAGTCCAATGTTTGCTCTGCCAGCATTGTACAATTAATGTTTTATTGTAAACTGCACTGATGCTAAAGAACGCAGTATAGAAAAGTTATAAATAAATAAAATAACGATCCTGACAACTGGCAAAATCAGTAAATTCATCATTGATGGAGAAGAAATTGAAATAGTTGACAGCTTTAATTTACTTGGATCAACTATCAATAAAGGACTAGCAGTCAAGAAATCAGACGACGCATTGCTCTTGGCAGAATGGCTATGAAGGACCAAGACAAGATCCTCAAGAGCAGAGATGTCTCTCTCCATATAAAGATACGACTCGTTCTTGCCATGGTATTTTCAATAACTTGGCAATAGTGATCATAGCATGATCACGTTTGATTTAATTAGTGGAAGAGGGATAGTAAGGAAATCCACAGTACTACCTTTTAACTTTCAAAAGGGAGACTATGATAAAGTGAGGAAAACAGTTAAAAGGAGCAGTTGCAAAGATTAAAGACTTACATCAAGTTTGGGTGTTGTTGAAAAATACTATCTTGGAAGCCCACGCTTTAAGAAAAGTGGAAGGAAATCCAAAAAACTGCCAGCATGGTTTAAAGGTGAGGTCAGAGAGGCTGTTGTTGCCAAAAAAACATCTTTCAGGAAATGGAAAAAAGAGCCAAACGACGAAACCTGGAAACAGCACAAGCACTGGCAAGTTAAATGCAAGGCATTGATAAGGCAGGCAAAGGGAGAATTTGAGAAGAAGCTTGCTGCGGAAGCAAAAACGCGTAATAAAGACTTTTTCAAGTACATTCATAGCAAAAAACCTGTGAGAGAGTCAGTTGGTCCATTAGATGATAGAGGGGTTAAAGGAGCACTAAGAGGCAACACGGCGATAGCAGAGAGACTGAACAAATTCTTTGCTTCGGTCTTTACTGAGGAAGATGTAGGGATGTTACCCATGACTGAAGTGGTATTTAAAGGTTTCACCTGGGGTTTCTAGTCCCACAGGTGCTCCTTGAGGTCTTGGGCAAGCCACTTAACCCTCCATAGCCCATGTTCCCTGTAAAATAGTTATCTCCAAGTTATAATGCCCTGTTCAATGTAATTTCAGTTTGTTCAATGTAAACCGCACTGAAGCAGAATAGAGCGGTATATAAGAGAATGTAAATAAATAAATAATAAGGAGAAATTAGACCTTACCTGCTAATTGTCTTTCCTTGAGTTCTCTCCAGGCCAGTCCAGAACAGATGGGTAGTCAAATCTCCCTCCTCTAGCAGCTGAGGACTGAATACTGATTCTTGTTGCTAGGTTACCCAGCTCCCCCCTGGAGGCAGCAAGGCAGTCTTAATGTATCAAGCAAAGTATAAAAACAAACAAGACGAAGAACTCACGAAAACAGTGGAAGAGTTAGACAGAAGGCTGCTGACCGTGCACTGTGGCTGTCAACGAGCACGGTCGCATTAGTAAGAGCAAGAACAGGCTCTCCATAGAAAGAGCAAGAATAGGCTCTCCATGGAGCTGCTCTGGTACATATACCGCTATTGAATAATTTTTTATTTTTTTTTATATATCGACCTACAAATACGGAGAGGAACGTGAAATGCACATCACTGAGAAGATACCGAGGACACTGATAGGGCGGGTTCTGGACTGGCCCGGAGAGAACTCAAGGAAAGACAATTAGCAGGTAAGGTCTAATTTCTCCTTCCTTATCGTCTCTCCGGGCCAGTCCAGAACAGATGGGTAGTACCAAAGCAGTAACTAACCCTGGGAGGGACCTGTGAGCCCCGCTATGACGGCGGAAGCCCCTACAGATGCATCCTGACGTGCAAGTACATCTAAACGATAATGACGCGAAAAGGCATGGAGAGAAGACCAGGCCGCCGCTCGACAAATATCCACCGGAGGAACCAAAGCCGACTCCGCCCACGAGGTCGCTTGACCCCTGGTAGAATGAGCCCGAAGACCGAGAGGCATGGTCTTACCTCTGGATTCATACGCGACTCTAATGGCCTGCTTCACCCAATGCGCGATGGAAGCTTTGGAGGCCGCTTTCCCCTTGGACGGCCCCCCATAGAGCACGAACAATCTATCGGATTGCCGAAACGATGCCGTCTCCTTAAGATACCGACGGAGCACACGCCCTAAATCCAACCTTCGCAGAGAACGATCCAAAGAATCCTCGGCCCCCGACGCCACGAAGGTGGGCAGCGTAACAGTCTGGTTCAGATGGAAGGCTGACACTACCTTAGGCAGAAAAGACGGAACCGGACGCAAAACCACTTTCTCCACCGAAAACTGTAGAAAAGGCGGCCGACACGAAAGCGCCTGCAAATCTGAAATGCGACGAGCAGAACATAAGGCTACCAAAAATGCCGTCTTCCAGGACAACTCCCGGATAGAACTGGAGGAACGCGGTTCAAAAGGAGAGACAGTGAGAGCCTTGAGTACCAGATTCAAATCCCAAGGAGGAATTACCTGCTGAACAGGAGGACGAATATGCCGAGCCGCTCTAAGAAATCGAAGAACATCCGGATGCGAGGAAAGACGAGATCCGCGAATCGTACCTCGAAAAACCGTCAGCGCCGCCAACTGCACCTTAAGGGTGCCAAGGGCAAGCCCCTTCTCCAGCCCGCCCTGAAGAAAGGCGAGAATATCCGGAATAGAAGACCCACGGGCCCGCAAGGTGCGCTCAGCACACCAGGCTTCAAACACGCGCCACACGTGGATGTAAGCCAACGACGTGGCGCGCTTGCGCAACTGTAACAACGTGGCGATCACCGTTGACGAATAACCTTTGCGGCGCAAACGTTCCCGCTCAAGAGCCATGCCGTAAGCAAAAATTGATCCGCCTGAGGCATCGGCACGGGACCCTGATGAAGCAAGTCCGTCCGAGCGGGCAACCGCCACGGCGGCTCCACCAGAAGCCGCATCAGATCGGCATACCAAGGACGCCGGGGCCAATCCGGAGCAATAAGGATCACTTGTCCATCGTGAGAGGCTGCCCTGTGAACAACTGGACCTACTAACGGCCACGGAGGAAACACATAGAGAAGCTGCCCCGACGGCCATGGTTGAACGAGACCGTCGAGCCCCTCCGACATATGTTCCCTGCGCCGGCTGTAAAAACGCCCTGTCTTTGCATTGCGAAGAGTTGCCATCAAGTCCATGACCGGGTGACCCCAACGCAACGTGATCTCGCGAAAAACTTCCGCATGGAGCTCCCACTCTCCCGGATCCAGCAGATTCTGACTGAGATAGTCGGCTTGCACATTGCTCTTTCCTGCCACATGAGACGCCGAAAGCGCCGTGAGGTGCAACTCCGCCCATTGAAACAAGCGCTGACTCTCTTCCAGGAGAGGGAGACTCCCCGTTCCGCCCTGGCGATTTATGTAGGAGACTGTCACTAGATTGTCGGAGAAGACGCAAACCGGCTTTCCTTCCAGAAGCTCGGCAAAGGCTAGCAGCACTAGATAAACCGTTCTGAGTTCCAGACGATTGATGGACCACAGCATCTCCTCCGGCGACCAGGCGCCCTGTGCTATGTGAGCCAAACAATGTGCCCCCCAACCGGTCAGACTGGCATCCGTAGTGACCAAAATCCAATCCGGGAGGGTCAGGGGAACGCCCGCCAGAAGATGGTCCGGATCCGACCACCACTGAAGACTGAGCCTGACGTGCTCGGGACAGCTCAAGCGCCGCGAAAGCAGATGACGCTGCGGAGACCACCGTGACAGCAGCGCATGTTGGAGCGGCCGCATGTGCGCTCGGGCCCATGGCACCAGATCCAAGGCTGCTGCCATTAGTCCCAGTAACTGCAAGTACTTCCAAGCTGTTGGCGCGAGAAGACGCAAAAAACCGGACACGTGAGCGAGAAGCTTCCGAACACGCTCCGGAGGCAAGAGGACCAGCCCTCTGTCCGTGGCGAAAAACGCTCCTAGATAAGGAAGCCGCTGTACCGGCTGCAGACGACTTTTGGCCTGGTTCACAATCCAGCCGAGGTTCTCGAGACAAGAAACCACCCGAGCGGTTGCTGTGAGCGACTCCTCTCTCGACGCCGCCCGAATCAACCAGTTGTCCAGATAAGGATGAACCTGGACACTGTCCCTGCGAAGAGCCGCCGCCACCACCACCATCACCTTGGTGAAGGTGCACGGTGCCGTTGCTAGATCGAATGGTAAAGCCCGAAACTGGAAATGACCCATGGGAACCGCAAAACGAAGGAATCGCTGATGCTCCGGCTTGATAGGAATGTGGAGGTAGGCCTCTGTCAAATCGATGGAAGAGAGAAACTCTCCCGGACGCACGGAGCGAATCACCGACCTCAAAGTTTCCATCCGGAAATGAGAGACGCGCAGACACCGGTTCACATGCTTCAGATCCAAAATGGGCCGAAAAGAGCCCTCCTTTTTGGGTACCACGAAATAAATCGAGTATCGACCGAAGCCGCACTGGTCCCGAGGTACGGGCACCACGGCCTGGAGCTGCAATAAGCGCTGCAACGTGTCGTGGATCGCCCTCCGCTTGGCCAGCGGACCGCAAGGAGAGAAAACGAAGGCGTCTGCCAGAGGACAAGCGAACTCGAGGGCATATCCCTCTCGGACAATCTGAAGCACCCACCTGTCGGTGGTAATGGCGGCCCAAGCGGAGACAAACGCCTGCAATCGACCTCCTACCGGAAGCTCCGCCTGGACCGGCCTCGCTTCATTGTGGCTTCTTAAGGGCAGGGGAGGCGGTTCCGAAGTAGCCTCTACCGGAACCTCTAGCGCCTCGAAAGGACTGCCCCCGGGACTGAAAACGACCCCGCTGATAAGGAGCAAAGCGAGCTCCCCGAAAACGGCGAAAGTCACGTCCCTGTCCCCGAGAAAAAGAGGACTGCTTAACCGCCCGAGGACGGTCTTCGGGAAGGCGTCCTCCCTTGGAGTCACCTAAATCCTTAACAATTTTCTCTAGTGCTTCCCCAAAGAGAAGCTTACCCTTATAGGGCAGTTTACTGAGACAGGCTTTGGAAGAAGCATCCGCCGCCCAATTACGCAACCAAAGAAAGCGACGGGCGGCAACCGTGGAAACCATAGCTTTTGCGGAAATACGAATCAAATCATAAAAGGCATCCGCTAGATAAGCTGCAGCAGATTCTAGCTGAGCGCCTTGCATAGGAGGAGAAGAGTCTCCCTCGGGAGCAGAAGTCAGCTGACTCCACCTAATAGAAGCTCTAGAGACGTACGCCCCGCACACTGACGCCTGCAGCGCCAAGGCGCTGGCATCAAAGGCTTGCTTCAAAAGCCCCTCTAGTCGACGATCTTGCATATCTTTAAGGGCCGTAGCACCTTCCACGGGAATGGTGGTTTTCTTGGTGACCGCCGACACCAGAGCAGCAACCTTAGGCATACGCAGGAGCTCCCTTTCCTCTTGAGGCACAGGATACAAACGAGCCATCGTCCTTGCTCCCCGCAAGGAAGCCTCCGGGAATTCCCATTCTAACTCTATCATCTGCTTTATGACTCTGTGGAAAGGAAAACATTTTGTTCAGACCTGAAACCCTGTAACAAGGGATCCTCCAAAGGTTCCTGTTGCACCACCGGAGGAATAATACTGAGAGCAGACAGAGACTGTGCTATCAGGGCCGACAACTCATCCCTTCTAAAAACCCTAAAAACATTAGGGTCCTCCCCTGGCCCCAACTCCCCTTCTTCTAATTCTGTGGGCCAGGAATCGAAATCCGGGTCTGCTAGGAACTCCCCTTCCTCTGGCCCCAGAACCTCTGCGGCCAGAGAAATGTTATCCACCTTAGTATCTCTAAGGGCTGGCAAAGAAGAAACCCCTTCTCCGGGCTCTGACCTGCAAGAAACCCCAGCCTGAGGCGTCAGGAGAGAATCTGCCACCACTGGCACAGGAGATTGAGCTTTTTTAAGCAGATAAGCCCTGTGAAACGCGAGAATAAACTCAGGAGAAAGAAGAGGATCAAGCACCTGTGGTAGTGCTGATACCACAGGCCGTTCTTGTTCTACCGCGGTATGCTTTGATTTAGCCTTTCACTTGGCCGGCTTAGCAAGAGGGACTGAGGAAACGGCAGAACCGCCTAAGATGGCCGCCGTTCCCGCGCTTTTCTCCGATGGCTGCGCTGTGGAAATGCGTTCCATTTGATCCCCCAACTGTTCCTGCATCGCCGGCCCGAGTCCCGCAGCACGGAGACCCTCAAAACACAAGAGAAAATACCGCGATGCACAGCCCCCGCCGAAAAACGCCCGCGGGAAGGAAGACGGAAAGCCAAAGGGAAGGGAAACGGCGCGGCGTTCAGAAAAATACCTGCACAGATGCCGGTTCAGCAAAACAGCTCCTGATACACCGACAACCGCTGCTAGTGGCAAGAGGGGTAGGAGAGGCAGTGCAGAAGGATACCAGCAGCTGGGGCCCCCAGGTCTGGTTCCCACGATCGCCACTAACAGAGTAGAGGAGACAGGCTCTGCCCCATACTCTGAGATTAGCACACAGTGAAGTAGCGTGTAATAGAAATCTTAGCCAGCCTGAAGAACATTGCAGTGCTAAGATACCCAGCTAGGGTAAAGCACTAACCCCAATGTGAAACTCTTCCTTAAAAAATAACAAAAATTGATAAGAGAAAGAAATGAAAACAGAACCCTTGTGGGGAGTCAAATCTCCACACATCCAGCTCAGCTGCTGAGGACAATAAGACTGCCTTGCTGCCTCCAGGGGGGAGCTGGGTAACCTAGCAACAAGAATCAGTATTCAATCCTCAGCTGCTAGAGGAGGGAGATTTGACTACCCATCTGTTCTGGACTGGCCCGGAGAGACGATAAGGAAATAAAGGTGAGGAAGAATTGAAGGAAATATCGATACATCGGGAAGATGTATTACAACTATTAGATAAACTGAAGAGTAGCAAATCACCTGGGCTGGATAATATACATCCAAGGTTGTTGAAAGAACTGAAATGTGAGATTGCAGACCTGCTATTAGTAATCTGTGAACCATCATTAAAATCATCTGTAATACCTGAAGATTGGAAGATGGCGAACGTAACATCAATTTTTAAAAAGGATTCCAGGGGTGATCTGGGAAACTACAGACCGGTGAGCCTGACGTCAGTACCGGGAAAAATGGTAGAAACCATCATAAAGAACAAAATTGCTGAACATGTAGATAGTCATGGCCTAATGGGAGACAGCCAACATGGCTTTAGACAAGGAAGATCTTGTCTTACTAATCTGTTGTTTTTTTGAAGGTGTGAATAAACAGGTAGACAAAGGTGAGTCGGTTGATATAGTGTATTTGGTCTTTCAGAAAGCCTTTGACAAGGTCCCTCGGAGACTTTTGGCAAAATTAAAAAGTCATGGGATAGGAGGCAGTGTATTATTGTGGATCAGGAACCGGTTAAAAGATAGAAAGCAGAGGGTAGGGCTAAATGGCCAATTTTCCCAATGGAGAAAGGTAAATAGTGGTGTACCCCAGGGATCTGTGCTGGGTCTGCTGCTTTTTGACATATTCATAAATGACCTGGAAAAGGGAATAACGAGTGAGGTTATCAAATTTGCAGATGACACAAAACTATTTAAAGTTGTTAAAACCCAAGAGGATTGTGGAAAATTGCAAGAGGATCTTGATAAATTGGAAGACTGGGCATCAAAATGGCAGATGAAATTTAATGTGGACAAGTGCAAAGTTATGCACCTAGGGAAGAACAACCCAAACTATGGTTACATGATTCAAGGTTCCACATTAGGAACCACCCAGGAAAAAGATTTAGGCGTCATTGTGGATAAAACCATTAGCCCAGTGTGCAGTGGCGGCCAAGAGAGCAAATAGAATGCTAGGTATCATAAGGAAAGGAATGGAAAATAAAACAAAGGTTATTATAATGCCTCTATATTGTTCCATGGTGAGACCGCACCTTGAATATTGCGTGCAATTCTGGTCGCCGTATCTTAAAAAGGATATAGCGTTATTAGAAAAGGTTCAGACAAGAGCCACCAAAATGGTAAAGGGGATGGAAAGATACTCGTATGAAGAAAGGCTAAAAAGGTTAGGGTTCTTTAACCTGGAAAAGAGACGGCTGAGGGGAGATATGATAGAAGTCTATAAATTAATGAACGGAGTGGAACGGGTAAACGTAGATCGATTGTTTACGTTATCAGAATATAGAAAGACTAGGGGACATGCAATGAAGCTACAGGGTAAACTATTTAAGACTAATAAAAGAAAATATTTCTTCACTCAACGTGTAATCAAACTCTGGAATTTGTTACCGGAGGATGTAGTAAAGGCTGTTAGTGTAGCTGGGTTTAAAAAAGGACAGGTTCGTGGAGGAAAGGTCCATAAACCATTATTAAGGGACCCAGGATATCAATGCTTGACCCAGTACAAGCATTGCGGAACCTGTCTCTTTTGGGGAAACTGCTAGGTATGTATGACCTAGATTGCCACTGTTGGAAACAGGATACTGGGCTTGATGGACCTTGGTCTGACCCTGTATGGCATCTCTTATGTACTTATCATATGGTTGCAAAAGTTGGACAGTGAAAAGGATAGACAGGAAGAAAATTGATGGCTTTGAATAATGGTGCTTGCGACAAATACTGTGTATACCATGAACTGCCTGAGAACAAACCAGTGCTACTGAAGACCGAACACAGTTTAGGACAACTATCCAGAGGGTCGCTGTGAGTGAACACCGACTCGACGGCGGTTAACAACTGACTGACTAAAAAAAGAACCAGGTAACGGAAATTATTAGCTAGTTAAGTCAGGTTTGCTTCGTATGTTAAAATAGTGGAGTGATTTGTATGGCAGCCCTGCCTCGTCCCTCCAGCCCTCTGCCCTCGCTGGGGTCAGTCCCGTTTTGTTTGTGGAAAAGATGGAAGACCCTACATGCACACCAAGCTTCCAAGTGAAGGAAAAAGAATTTGAAGGCGTATTTAATAGAATAAAAATAAATAAACACCTTTTAATGAGCATGAGAGTCACCACGACAACGTCTCACGTTCCTACGGAACAGACGAACACACACAGCTGCTTCCGGGCACGTGAGCGTACGTAATCCAATGCGTCGTGTAACGTAAGGTCACCGAGGAGAGCGCATGCGTCCGTCGTCGTCATTGTCGTGCACTGCGTTGGCGCTCGCGCAGTGGGCCGTCGGTGGCTCTGCTGTGTGGTTATGTCGTGCAGGGCTCTACGTCGGCTGAGAGGGGAGCAGCGGGGTCAGGAGCCGCTCGGGCCCGCTGCCCTGCGCTTGTCGTTTGGCGAGCAGGCGGACTCTGACGCGGCGGCCGTTTGGCCCGCTGGAGGGTGCGGCAAGCTGAGGGCGGAGCGCGGAGTCAGTAACCTCTACGAGCTGGTGAGGGCTGGGTCAGATGTACTAAGCGAGGCTGCGAACTGTCAGTTAGCTGCGCGCGTTACGCTAAGGTTCTAGACGCGGCCTTTGAGGCCCGAGGAAGCTCTCGTTCCCATAGACTGCAGCGCACCGACACGAAGAGGCTCCTTTTTATTGCACTGGCTTCAAGCGTTCGTAAACTAGCTTCTTCAGGTCAGATGCTGTATAGATTCCTCCTGTCTAGGTAATGTTGACATATGTAAACCGTAAATATTTACAGCCTGACCATCAACGACAGAAGTCAACAAATACATGTACTGCCTGTCACATTATAAACTCTGTAGCAGCCTGATCACCGTCTGCTCAACCTCCATCCTTTCCCCCTCTCCTGTGTGATACATAGTCGTCGTCCTCTGATGATGTGTTCTGTATATATCATACAGGAGAGGGAAAAGGATGGAGGTTGAGCAGAGGGTGATCAGGCTGCTACAGAGTTTATAATGTGACACGCAGTACATGTATTTGTTGACTTCTGTCGTTGATGGTCAGGCTGTAAATATTTACAGTTTATAATGCGACAGGAAGCCAGTGTCCTTATTGAGTCTTGTCTGGTCTGATTCAAAGTATTTTATCATCTTCATTTCAAAGTTTTATGGTCCTGGATTGGTTTAAATCTTCCTCTCAAGACTCTTACTGTGCCCTGGCCCTGGCCCTTTGAAGTGTAGACAAAATTTGAGAAAACCTTTGATCCTTTTATGAGCAGCACACTGGCTCTCCTTGCTGTGTTCTTTGTTCCACAACACCCCCCCTCCCCCCCAACTTCACTTAATATCAGGTCTATAAAAAAAGCATGTTTTTCTCATGCTGTGGGTTCAGATTCTGTGGGGCTGCACTCCTTGGGCTTTGCAGGGCTATGAATATGTGGCTAAAAAAGCGAATGTCAAAATTGATTAGTTTGTATATTCCATGATGGTCATCAGTCTCGCTCTTAATCCAGCATATGTGGAATATGAACTCCGTCTCTCAAATTTGCTGCCAACTGTCCCCATAATATCGCATTGTAATAAAGAGAGCTTCCTTCTGGAATTCATAAGATGTAATATGTATAGGCAACTTGTCAAGATGTGATTGGAAATTCTTCTTAATCAGGCCTGTGGCTCTCCTTATGATGAGAAATATTTGTGTCTTTCTGCCGTGTTTTCTTAGTCTCTGTCTGCATTTCTTCATACTTCGGGATCTTCTCCTTTCCATGCAATTCAGAGAATAATCACTTGGAACCGACACCTCTGTTATCAATGCCATCTGGTGTTTTTTCTCCTTTAACATTATGTTGGTTTCCCTTGCATCCAGTATCTTATCTTTCAGGATGCGAATGTTCCAAATTTGAAGCAAAGGCAGATGCAATATCCGGAATGAAGCCACCTGTCATAACCTGCTACTATAAAGATTCCAAGAGATCAGATTCAAGGGCACCACGTTACTCTTTTTCAAATCATAGAAACATGATGACAGAAAAAGAACACATGGCCTATCTAGTCTGTCCTTCCATAACAACAACTACAACAGTCCACTTTTTACCTTTAGAGATCCTCTGTGTTGGTCCCATGCTTTTTTGAATTCAGTTACTGTCCTTATCTCTACCACCTCCACTGTGAGACTATTCCATGGATCCACTACTCTTTCCGTAAAGAAATATTTACGCATATCACTCCTGAATCTATCTCCCTTCACCCTCATCCCATGTCCCCTCGTAGCAGAACTTGCTTTCAATTGAAAGAGGCTCTCTCCCTGAACATTTATGCCACGGAGGTATTTAAACATCTCAATCACATCACCTCTATCCCGCCTTTCCTCTAAGGTGTACATATTAAGATCCTTAAGTCTGTCCTCATATGCTTTATAATGAAGCCCATTAATCATTTTAGTAGCAACCCTCTGCACCGACTCCATCCTGTTCACATCCTTTTGAAGGTGCGGTCTCCAGAATTGCACACTATACTCCAAATGAGGTCGCACCAAAGACTTATACAGAGGCATTATCACCTCCTTTTTTTCTGCTAGCCATTCCTCTCCGTATGCACCCAAGCATCCTTCTAGCTTTTGCCGTCGCCTTTTCTACCTGTTTAGCTACTTTAAGATCATCAGACACAACCACGCCTAAGTCCTGCTCTTCTTTAGTGGACAAAAGTACTTCACCTCCTATACTGTATTGCTCCCTTGGATTGCTGCAGCCCGAATGCGCATGACCTTAAATTTTTTAACATTAAATCCCAGCTGCCAAATTCTAGACCATTCTTCAAGCTTAGCTAGATCCCTCCTCATGTTATCTACACCTTCCTGGGTGTCTACTCTATTGCAGATTTTGGTATCATCCGCAAAGAGGCAAACCTTACCCGACAGCCCTTCCGCTATATGACTAACAAAGATGTTAAAAAGAATCGGACCAAGGACAGATCCCTGGGGCACACCACTGGTAACATCCTTCTCCTCAGAGTGAGCTCCATTTACTTGTACTCTGTCGCCTCCCACCCAACCAATTTCTAACCCAAGCAGTAACTTTAGGGTCCATCCCTAGGGTGCTCAGTTTGTTTATAAGTCGCCTGTGAGGAACAGTGTCAAAGGCTTTACTGAAAGCTAAATACACCACATCTAGAGCTCTCCCTCGGTCCACCCAGTCAAAGAAATCAATCAGATTTGTCTGACAAGACCTGCCTCTGGTGAATCCATGCTGCCTCGGATCCTGTAATCCGCTGGTCTCCGGAAACCTCACTATTTTCTCTTTCAGCAGCGTTTCCAATAATTTACTCACCACCGAAGTTAAACTAACCGGCCTGTAGTTTTCAACCACATCCTTACTTCCGCTTTTGTGTAAAGGCACCACATGAGGCTCTCTCCAGTCCTTTGGCACCACTCCCGACTCCAACGAGGCATTAAAAATGTCAGTCAGTGGAGTTGCTAGAACAGTGATGGCTAACCTTTTTGAGCCCGAGTGCCCAAACTGCCGCACAAAACCAAAGAATTTCCTCAAAGTGCCAGCACGTCAATTTGCATAAATATTTGCATAATGCTAACATACACTAACTTTTAGTAAACATGTCTCTTAATGAGTGTATGGATAAAGACAGACTAAAAGATTTCTACATTACTATAATCCAGTGCCAACCGCCAGGCACATTAGGAACTACTACAAACACTGCCCATTTAGAACCAATAGCAAACCCGCCGTATCCTAACAGCACTACCAGGACTCACAAAGCACCACACCATACCTATCAAAAGGCAACACTGCAAATATTAAACCAATACATTTCAGACAATAACAATACATGACCTACTGGGGAAAGAGAACAAGTGGCAATGTCAAAAAGGAATTACATAAACAGAATACCTCAGCTCAGTTACACAGTTGCAATTGCTCCAGCCACTTTCTTCTGGTTTCTTCATGTTTTCTGCTAACTCTCCATCATCTGCTGTCCATTTGTCCTTTCTTCTCTCTTCTAGTTTTTTTTTCCATTCTCTCTCTCTACATCCGCTTTAACATACTAATCTTTCTCCTTTTGCTCTTTCCTCATTCCTATTTCATCCACTCAAATTTTACCCCTCCATCCTCAATCCCCACTTACTCTCCCAATACCCGGCCAATTGTAGATTTTTTATCCCTCCCACACAAAATATTTTTCCCCTCTCCATTTTACTCTCCCAGCCCCATCCCATTCTAATCCTCCCCCAACATCAGCTCCCTTCTAGTTCCAGCCTCACCTAGCATCCATTCCCTTCTAGTCCCTGCATCAGCCCATTTCCAGTCCTAGCCCCCCATCAGCCCATTTCCAGTCCTAGCAACCCCCCAACCCAATACCAGTCCTAGCCCCCCCCCATCAACCCACTTCCAGTTCTAAACACCCATCACCCATTTTCAGTTTAAGCCCCCCCTATAACCCATTACCAGTCCTAACCCCCATCACCCCATTTCCAGACAGCCCCCATCAGCCCACAGCCCATTAGCAGTCCTACCCCCCAGCCCATTAGCAGTCCTACCCCCCGCCCGCCCGCCCATTAGCAGTCCTACCCCCCCCCGCCCGCCCGCCCCTTAGCAGTCCTACCCCGCCCGCCCCCCCCCTGCCCAATAGCAGTCCCCCCCCCCCCGCCCTCCCTGCCCATTAGCAGTCCTAACCCCCCCTCCCTCCCTCCCTCCCTCCCTGCCTGCCCATTAGCAGTACTAACCCCCCCTCCCTCCCTCCCTCCCTCCCTGCCTGCCAATTTGCAGTCCTAACCCCCCTCCTCCTCCCTGCCCATTAGCAGTCCTAACCCCCCCCCCCTGCCCATTAGCAGTCCTAACCCCCCCTGGCAAATTTAAAAAAAAAACAGCAGGCTCTGGCTGCTGCCGCGGCAGATTGCAATGTCCTGCGGGGCCCCCTCCGCCCGCTAAGCCCCTCTGCAAGGGCTTTCAGATTCGCGAGGGAGAGCATCTCCCTCGCGTCTCTGTTAAGCCCGCAGGGGCTAATGGGAAATTTCCCATCAGTCCCTCGCGTCTAAAGGGGCTGATGGGAAATTTCCCATTAGCCCCTGCGGGCTTAACAGACGTGAGGGAGACGCTCTCCCTCGCGAATCTGAAAGCTCTTGCAGAGGGGCTTAGCGGGCGGAGGGGGCCCCGCGGGACGCTGCATTCTGCCCTTGCCGCGTCCGCGGCAGCAGTCAGAGCCAGCTTTTTCTTTTTTTGCGGACCTTCCCGCGTGCCAGCTGCAAGGCCTTCGTGTGCCACAGCTGGCACGCGTGCCATAGGTTCGCCATCGCTGTGCTAGAACGTCCCCAAATTCCCTCAGTATTCTAGGGTGTGTCCCATCGCTTTGTCTACTTTAAGTTGAGCTAGTTTCTCACGAACACAGTCTTCTGAAAATTGTTCAAGATGTCCCTCGCTTCTGTTCTTATTTGTGGGTGTTTTCTGAGGTCCTGCTCCTGGTTCTTCATCTGTGAACACAGAACAAAAATCATACTTAATTGACCACAAACAGGTGAAAATAGGACCCAGTATATTTTTAAGCCATACAGCCAACAGCAGGGAGTCCCATGAGGCTCTGCTTTGTCAGCTTTATTATTCAACTTTTATATCAAACTAATCTGTAGCATAATCCAGATGTAGTTGTTTTTTAACCACATTTATGCAGATGATAGTATATTATATCTACCACATGACACTGCAGAACCAAATTACACCCAACTAGTAACTTGCTTCATTGAGGTTGCTCTTTGGCTATCCATGCACAAGTTACAAATTAGTTATAATAAAACATAAGTGCTATACATCACTAGGGATAAGACATTCACCCCTCCAACTACACTAGAAGTCAATGAGGCAACACTGGCAGATAAAATAACTTTAGACCAGCGGCTAAATCTGATCATCCACATCAACAACACAACCAGAGCAATCTATATCAAAATAAAAACCCTACAACACTTGCGACCACTTCTATCTTTGAATGCCTTCCACACAGCCCTACAAGCTATGGTTTCACCATTCCTCGTCTTCTGCAACAGCATCTTCAAAGGGCTCCCAAAGCATGCCTTACATCAATTGCAAATGGCCCAACATACAGCTGCTCGACTCGTCTACCAAGCTCCAAAATCGGAACACATCACTCCTAAAGCAGCTTTGCTGGTACCAATTGCTAGCAGAATCAAATTCAAAATGCTACTAAATATTTATTTATCAGGTATTTTTATACCGCTTTATCATTTCGATCAAAGCAATTTACATTATAACTTAAACTTGGTAATGTACATTATTTTAAATCATTTTTATTAATATTGATATAGGTAACGTTATTGTAAACAACCAGGTACATAACGTAAAGTACATAACATACACACATCTACAGATTTGCACTCACACTACATAACTCCGTACATTACAGCAACACTGCTTACCCTAATCTGTAACGATTTTCTACACAATCAGGGCAGCCGTTAGCCCACCTATGCGTGCTCCCAACCTGGTCAGAGTCAATATACATATTCCTATCCCTTATTTCTTTCCCGTTCTCCTACCACCCTATCCCTCTCTCCCTTCCCCCTCCTCGCTCCTTAGAGCCTTATTGGCTTTATACCATAGCTATAAAATGTCAACATTTTTACCACCCCGCCTCCCATTTCCCCCTCCCTTTTTTCTCTCCCCCCTCCCATCCCACTCCTGCCTACCCCACCTCTCCTTCAGATATGCTTACCCCCTTCTGCCACCAAGGGTCAGCGCCTCTGTGCAGCGCTGTACCCATATCCACGCCCTCACCTGCTTCTCTCCTACTACTCCCAACCAGCCCCCTGCTTAGCTGCTCCTCCCCTTATTCTTTTACTGTTCAGACTTTAATGGAATTCAAGTATTCCAACATAGACATTTCAAAACCCCCCCACACTTTGTTAAAACACTCCATTTTCCTTTCTCCCAGAGATTGAGCTGTTCTTCGTTCCATATTTCTCACTTCTAACATGGACCTTTCCCACCCTTTAACCTCAGGAGGGGACGCCGACATCCACTGTCTTAGTATACATAGCTTGGCTACTATGAAACCTTTCATACAACTACTTATAGTGATTTTGTACTAAGATTCCCGGGCTGGGTATTCTGAACAATCCCCATTCCGGCAAGAGGGGCCCCTGGTGCTTTACCCTCCCTCCAAGTACCTTCCAAATTTCTTGCCAGAACTGTTGTATGTGGGTGCAGAACCAGAACCTCTGTGAGATTGTTCCTTTCTCAACCCCACAAAGCTTACATCTGTCTGCTAGACCCGCTCGTGCCACCCACACATCATGAACATATGATATCCATAGAAATTTGTATTGTACTTTCTGTAATCTTACGGACAGACAGAGCCTTTATTGACTTGAATGCCTGTTGTAGTGTCTCCACGGTAACATCCAGCAACTGATCTTTCTGCCACCTCTTAGCCAATTGCTCCAGCAGCCCCATCTCACAAGGAGAGCATATCTCCCCCCTGAACTGTGACACTGTTAATCTCCCCTCTAGTGCGATGAATAAGTCTAACATCCCCCCTGCATTGAGTACATCACTGAATTCCTTCTGTAACCCGCGGATATAGTGCCTCACCTGTAGATAGAAGTAAAAGTGCCTAGAGTCCAGGTTATCTCTCCTCTTCAGCTCCAGGAACGAGTTCATTTCTGCTTCCATTCGCACATGCCCCACATTCCTGATTCCTTGCCTCGCCCATTCCTTCACCACTCCACCTTGTGTTCCCAGGGAAAACTCCCAATTCCCCGCTAAGGGGAGGCAATCAGTCCCTCCAACACGCTTTCAGGTACTGGCGCAGCACCTTCCAAGCCTGGTGTAAGGCTTGCAGGTACCCAGAGGCCTTCCACGCTGGCGCCATCTCACCAGATGGCTGATGCAGTAAATATTCTCTCTGAGTGCTTCCAGCCATCTCATCTACCAGACCAATCGGTATCGTGCTCTCTGTTCCTAAGTGGTTTGACCAAATAGGTAAGATTATAGATTCTCATAGGCAGCAGCCGCAGCCCCCTCTCCTCCTTGGGCCTCATTAAGGCAGAGATCGCTTTTTGGGGCTTCTGGCCTTTCCAGAGGTACTTATTAATATGTTTCTGCAACAGCAAGATATTGTTAAGATCCAAACAGGAACGTGATGTAAGAGAGAAATCCATCTGGGCAGCTCCACCTTGAAGAGAGCAACTCTACCCATAAGAGAGATTGGTAAATCTTGCCACTTCTTCAACCTAGCAATTGTGGCGGTTTATCATTGGTTTGACATTTATATTGTAGAGCTGTGACATTTGCTCAGGAATCTGAATTCCCAGGTACCGAAGATGCCTCTCTGCCCATCTCAAAGGAAAAGACCCTTGCCAACTTAAATTGACTGTTCCTCCCACGTCTAACACTAGAGACTTAGTTCTGTTTATTCGCAGCCCCGAAAAGGACCCAAAATGCTCAATCTGCTGTAGGGCAAGTTCTAGGGACATCTGCGGATTCTGTAGGCAGAGCAACATGTCATCTGCAAAAGCACTTATCTTAATGCCGACACCCCTGCATTCCATCCCTTTTATTTATTTATTTATTTAACATTTCTTCTATACCGCGCTATTAAAATCAGCGCGGTGTACATTGAACAAAACATACTGCAATGCATACAGGCAACATTGAGTTTACAAAGAACAGGGAAAATTAACACGTGGGATAACCGGGAGAACTATGTACAGGTTAACTTTATACTATATACTTTAAACTATATACAATACTCTAAACTCGTTTGGATATATTAAGTGATTACGTGTGTATGGTGCAGGTTGTCATGTGGGCTATCGTGTAGGCTAACCATTTTCTGGTTGTATTAGGGTGCTAAGGCGTCTGGGGTATGTGGGAAGCTTGCTAGATGTGTGAATGTCCTGGGTAACTTCTGGGTAGCATTTTGTGAACAGATGGTGTTTCAAGGCGTTTCGGAATAGTATTAGGCTTTTGATGCCACGGATTTCATGGGGAAGTGTATTCCAGTTTAGAGGAGCGAATATTGAGAAAGCTCTGTTTGAAGTAGCCTTAGTACACAAAGTCATCATCCTAGGAACTATTAAGGTGTTCATAGCAGTAGGCCTCCTGTTTCTATTTTCGAGGGTGCTGTGAATTAGCTTGCTGATTGGCGTAGGTGGGTAGTTATTCAAGGCTTTGAAAGTAAGGATTAGTGACTTATAGTGGAGTCTGGCTTGTAGAGGTAGCCAGTGCAGATCTTTCATGATAGGCGTTATGTGTGCAGATCTTGGTGACCCAGAGAGGACTCTTGCAGCTGCATTCATAGCCAGGCGAAGCGGATTTAAAGTTGATTGAGCGATACCGTGGAGGAGGATATTCGCAAAATCTAGGTGTGGGAGGACTAATGCCTGGAAGGTTGATCGGTAGTCAGTATAATCAAGTAGGGGGCGGAGGTGGCGTAGTGTTCTGATCTTATGATATATAGTCTTTGTCACATTCTTTACATGCGTTGTCATATCCAGGTGCTGGTCCAGTGTGATGCCGAGATATCGGATTGTGGGTTTGGACTTCAATTCTATGTTGTTGACCAGTAGCGATGGAGGAGGTATGAACTTACGATTCCTTGTAACAAAGAGAACATCAGTTTTGCTATGATTGATTTGCAGGTTTTGTGTCAGCAGCCATTCAGCTACTGCTCCAAAACAATTGATTATTGGGGAGAACACTGGTTGGTCAATTTTGAACGGCATGTATAGGAGGATGTCATCTGCGTATGCCAGGCATTGTACGTTGAAAGATCGGATCAATTTGCATATTGGCTGCATATATATATTGAACATCAGTGCTGATAAGGAAGATCCTTGAGGTACCCCTTGGGACTGTAGGAAAGGTTCAGAGGATTCATGACCTGTTTTGACTTGTTGCCACCTATTGGAAAGGTAGGATTTACACCATTCTAGTGCTGTGCTTCGAATTCCCTTTTCTATCAGGCGTTGCAGAAGTATGTCATGATTTACAGAGTCGAAGGCGGCAGAGATGTCTAGGAAGATAAGGACAAATCCTTGTTGGATGCTGTTTATTCCAGTGACCAGATCATTGAATAGGGTTGTAAGGATTGTGTCGACTCCATGTGCTTCCCTGAAGCCATGTTGTGATTGGTCTAGTGGTGCTTCCGTGTCAATATGATGCTGGATCTGTTGTTGAGCAGCTTTCTCGATGATTTTTGCGAGCTGGGGGATGTTAGAGATTGGCCTAAATGATTCAACTTTGGATGGGTCAAGTTTACTATTTTTCAGTAGGGGCTATCTCTTTATCTCTTCTAACCTCTCTAGAAGCAGCAATAGCAGCTCTAATTGCAAAACAAACAGAAGGGGGGACAGAGGACAACCCTGCCACGTTCCTCTCCAAAACGAACAGCTGCGAGTACTCTCCCCCAGTTGTTACGGTAGCCAGCGGTTCTGTATATAGCGCCCTGACCCACTGTAGATAGTCTCCGCCAAATCCAAACCTATGCATCACTTCGAACATATATGCCCAGGAGACTCTATCAAAAGCCTTTTCGGCTTCTAAGCTTACTAATATTAATGGGGTCTCCTTGAATTGGCAATAATCCATACTCGGTAATATTTTACTTATATTCAGCAGTGCCTCTCGTCCCTTAACAAAACCTGACTGGTGCATTCCTATTATCCTCTGGAATGCACTCTGCATCCTTGTCGCGTGCACTGAAGCCAGAACCTTCATGTCATAGTTGATTAAGGAGATCGGTCTGTAAAATGCTGGATCCTCTGGATTTTTTCTTGGTTTTGAGATAAGAGTGATAGATGCTGTTCTAATTTCTCTGGGAAACTTCCCTATTTCCAAAACCTCCTCGTACAAAGCCACCAGGGTTAGGGGTCATGTTCAGCTTGAGCATTTAGTAAAATTCTACCCCAAATCTGTCCGGCCCCGGGGATTTATGCGGCGTTCCTGCTCTAATGACTTTTTGTATTTCTGACCCTGAGATCGGCCTATTTAACTCCTCTTGCTCCAGTTCAGTCAATTGTGGCAGCTTCACCTCGTCCATAAAGACTCTCTCCTTCCCTCTGTCCTCTGTCTCCGGGGTGTAGAGGTCCTGATAGAATTGCCTAAAAGTGTGAATAATTTGCTGGGTATCTTGATATAGTACCCCTCCCTTATCTCAGATTACTGCTATTACTTTACTCCCACTCCCTTCTTGAACCAAGCAGGCCAATAGTGTACCCGTACGATCGCCATAGTGAAAGAACTGATGCCTGTAATATTCCATTGAATACACTGCTCATTCCTGGAGCATATTGTTTAAATGCTTTTGCATCTCTAGGTAGATTGCCAAGTAACTCGGGTCCTTCCCCACCAATGTTAGTCTCTTATACACTTGAAGTTTGTGTGCCAGTTTTAAAATAGCGTCATTAAGTTTCTTTCTTTCATGAGCCACAAACGCAATAATATGCCCTTGCATCACTGCTTTCCCTGCTTCCCAAAGCACAGCTACTTTACTAGTTTGGATGTCATTGAATCGTAAGTACTCCTCCCAGTGCTGTTTCAAGTACTCCTGAAATTCCGTGTTCTTCCACAAATGTCTCGGGAAGGACCACTTACTTCTGACTCCACTCCTCTTTCCAATCTATCCAAATCATCGCGTGATCCGATATTATAATTGGTTCAATCTCAATGCATAAGACTTTCCCAAAGTTTTCTCTGGAGACCAACACACAGTCTATCCGGGACCACGACTGATGGGCTCTCGACAGATGTGTGTAATCTTTCCTCTTCATGTAAAATTCTCCATGCATCCACTAACCCACCCACTCTACATATGTAACCTACCCCTTTCTTATTCCAGCTGCCTCCCCCCTGTACTTGCGATCTGTCAAGTGCTGGATCATGTGGACAATTAAAATCTCCTGCCAGTATTATCAGTGTTTTCGGGGCCTTCACTCCTTTTGTGCAATACTCTTGAAAAATTGATGGTTGTATATGTTAGGTGCATGTATGTTACCAAGAAACAGCTCTTCCCCCCTGTATCCTAACATGCAGAAATATAAACCTCCCCTGTGTATCTACCTCCTCTTTCAATATTACCGCGCGAATCCCCCTCAATTAGGATCGCTACCCCGCTTTTGCACCCTCCCGAAATAGCTGCGTGCACTTGCCCTACCCAATCCCTCTTCAGTTTCGCATGTTCCCTTTCACTCAGGTGCGTTTCTTGCAAAAAGGCTACTTGAGCTTTTGCATGTTTTAGCACTTGCAAAATTTTTGTGCGCTTCACAGTTGAGTTCACTCCACCCACATTCCAAGTCACTATACGCAAATCATGTCCCATCTAGCCCCCCTCTTTCTTGCTCACTTCGCAGCTTCATCTTCAATCTTGCCCAAAGCTGCCCAGCCTCAACTCCAGGCACTTTCCCCCCATCTCCTCTCCACTCCCTGCTGCACGGATCTTTGACTGGTCGCTGCTCTCTTTCTTGGTAAGCGTCTGCCTTATGACCACCACTCCACACCTCTTATTCTTCAAATTTCTATTAAGCCCTTCCCCCCTTCTCTGCACAACCCGCCTATCCAATTTCCCTCCCCTCCAATTTCCCTCCCCTCTCCCCCCTGTAAAATATTCCAGCTACTACCCTCAGTCCGTCCCTGCGGAGGCCCGATCCCTTGTTGGACACTACAGGGCTACCTCGCAATATCCACCATTCCCCACTCATTCTCAGCAGACCTCCCTCCCAGATCTAAAGCATAGGTCAACATCCCCCCTTTCTACTGCATTTCCTGTTTGTCTTTCACATTTCAAAGAATTAACCCTCGTAGCCCCCCGCAAGATCTTAGCATTTTACCACAACATTACTCAACACTACCAAACGTTACTTGTCGGTACTTGGGGCTCTCCTCTCCAGCTTTGTTCATTTCAACTCCACCTCTTGGTCCATCACTCCGATACTGCACCAACTTCCCCTGCCGCCTTTTTCTCCAGGCCCGCCAGGAACTTTCTTGCCTCCCCCACAGAGGTGAACATATAATTCTTTCCCTTGTCTGACACTCTTAAGTGTTGCCGGGTACGCCAGTGTAAATCACAGCTTTTTATTAAACAGCTTAGAACAAATAGGAGCAAACTCTTTTCGCTTTGCTGTGACAGCTGCTGAGTAGTCCTGAAACATCAGTATTTTCTGGTTTTCATACACCAAGTCTCCTTTCTGGTGATATGCCTGTAGCAGCTGAATTTTATGTTGGAAGTTCAAAATGTTTGCGATGACCACTCTTGGCCAGTTTCACGCCTCCATTTTAGCTCCCAGACGTGCCTGTCCAACTTTTAAGTCTCCCACCAGCGCGGTTAGACCCAATTCTTTTGGGAGCCATTGTTCGATTAACGGCAGCAGCTTCCTGTCTGTCGTCGCCCCTGGCACTCCCACGAACCTCAAGTTGTTTCTTCGCGACCTGTTTTCTAGGTCGTCCACTTTTGCCATGAGGGCCTAGATCTGCACATGTTGCGCCATGCTCTCTCTGGCTCTCCGGCCCTCTTCGTCTTCGAGCGAGGACACACGATACTCCAACTCCTCCACTCTGCGACCCACCTCTGCCATCGCATCTCCCATATCTTCCAACTTCTTTAAGATCTGGTCGAATTTGGGGTCCAGCAATTTTACCACCTCCCGAGCCACCACCTCTGTCGTCGAATCTGCACTCTCTGCTCCAGGGGACAACGGCTGTACAGTCGCAGCTGCGGAAGGCCCAGGTTTGTTGGATTTCTCTCTATCCCTTTTCAGAGGCGGAGGCATCTTATTTCTCATTTTTCCTCTCCCACAGTTGCTAACTTCCTTCCCCTTTGGTGTATTACACTCTTTACCACTCTCCTTTACTCTCACAACGTTCAATATTGCAGGTTAAAGCGCGAGGCAGCCCCGGAGCGAGCAAGAAGCCTCCTTACTCACTCATGCGTCATGTGGGATCTCCAGTAATGTACATTAAACAAGGATATTGATAACCCTCCATAGCCTCAGAAAAATCCAAGTTAAGTGACTTGCCCAAGGTCATAAGGAGTGCTAGTGGGAATCAAACCCTGGTCTCTTGGTTCTCAAGCCAGTCCTCTAACCATTGGGCTACTCCACTCCTTCAGAATACTCCACAATCTATCCTCAACCTACCTAAGATCTCTGTTACAGTCTGCATTGGACATCAGAACAAGAAGAAACTGCTTAAAAACACACTAATTACACCCATGGAATATACTTAAGAGCAGTCGGCCCACATGCAAGAGGGCTTTCTTGCTTTATGCTCGCAGTCTTTGGAACTCTCTCCCAGAAAAGATAAGAACCACTCCGGACCTACCATCGTTCTGCAAGCACCTCAAAATGCATTTATTCATGCAACACATTGAAGGGACACTTACTTGACCAAATACCTGCCCAGTTTAAAACTCTCCCAAGATACCCTCCCTGTTACTTCACCCTCTGCCTTCACAGGCCTACATCCTAGATGACACCATCACTTTGCCCACATTACATCCCTTAACTGTGCTACAACCTTGTTACAAATTCCTGTTATAATCTTTATGAAATCTTGCTTATATGTGTACCCAATGTTAAAATGTTCCCTGTATAACCTCAAGTTACTGCACATGTTCATTGTTACTTGTAATTTGTTCCCTGTAACCCGATTTGATTTTTGGATAAAGCAGTATAAAAGAACAAATAAACAAATTATCAGAACATCTGCATTCTCTGTAATTCTCGTAGGGTTATGATCCCAGTGCTTTTCTGTTACAGCAATGTTGTAATGCTTACAAAGTTTCCAATGAATGAGACGTGCTACTTTATTACGCCTTTATAGAAATTTCCTGTCATCAAAACGTCACAAACGGATACAAAGTGAGTATCCATTTCCAGTTCTTTCTTAAAGAGTCAGCATATGTCTGTTTTTACCATTCTTCTCTGTGCTCACTGTAAACCAACTCGTCCGTAAGCCACTGTCCTAGGCTGCAGCTATCAATTTCTCATCCTTAGGTTTCAGTTCATGTCTCCTCAACCATTCATATTTTCTTTTTTTGACCAGCAAATGGCTACTGGAGTAATGTGTTGTATTCCCCATTGTCTTTTTATTCATTCACCATGTGGTGTTCATTGTTTTCTGCTATAATTCTTTTAAGAATATTTTTTGCAAATTCTGTTGCTTCCTTCCCTGTATGTACTGGTGGATTCTCTTCTGTTTCTCCTGCTTGTCAGAATGCCTGTCCTAGTTTAATAATAGAAATTCTGGTCATTTACTTTCGTACTTTTCACCCTTCTGACCCTGGTCCTCTATCCTGTATGAACGCTCCTATCTTCCTTTCCTTCCTTCTCTACTATATATTTTTTACTGTACACCACCCTACTGCAAATATGAAGGGCGGTATATAAAGCTCAATAAACATAAACATACTGCAACACATTTCATGCCTTAGCATCTGTTGATGCTGTTAAGTAGGCCTGGAGGCTTTTGGTTGTCTCTCTGTATGTATAATCACTTACTATGAAGCCCATTTCTCCTTTGGTTATAGGGATGTATAGTCTCAGCATACAGTGATTCTTATAAACTGCCTCAAAGGCATGGAGGAGCTTTCTTGTTCATACATCCAGTTTCTTAAGATATATTTCAGAGCCAGTCTACAATTCCAAAGCTATACAAGAGCATGGGGATTGCAAGCTGATTGCTGGTTTGTATCCAGTGGTGGGATTTAGCTGGTTCATGCAAACCGGTTCCTAGCCTTTCCCACATTCAGCGAACCGGTGCCTACAGGCTGTTTTACCAGCGGATCGGCACTGTCGGGTTTCAGATAACCCCCCATCGTTATTTGGATGGCATCAGGGGATTGTGGCATTGAGAGAAGCTTCTAATGCCATCCAAATAATGTCGGGTGTTTTGAAAGCTGCCAGTGCAGATCCAGTGGTGAAACAGCTTGTGGGGACCGGGTCGCCAAACGTGGGAAACGCTGAGAACCACTTTGTGTGAACTGGTGCGACCCGGCTGCTTCCTACCATGGACCGAACTGGTTCCTATGAGAATTAGAATCCTGCCACTGTTTGTATCTATTGCTTTGTTTAGTGCACTTTTCAGAAACGGCTTCATTCTATTGTAATAATCTTTGCTGGTCTTTTCTTGCAATATTTTATGCTGGATTGTTGCTCCTTCCTTTACGCCTTGATATTATGTGCACCTTTATGTCATTCATACGTCGGAGAGCTGTTTTCAGTTGTCCTCTATTTTCCTCCAAGGAAGGTTGCCTTTGCACGTTTGTCCAGACCAAATGTCATCCTAATGCCATCTGAGAAGATCTTTGCTAGATAGTTGTTCCATTAGATGAAACTCTGTAGACCACTTGTTGATCACTAGGACTATAAACAGTAAGAGTTATGTCACGTCTGGGTCTTTACCAGCCTTAAGATTGAGGCATATTCCAAAGAGTTAAGTAGCACATTCAAAGGATTAAGTGCTATGCAAAACGAGTGGTGAGGAGGAGTCCCTCTGAAATATTTCTTACTGGATGTTGATATTGGGAATGATGAACTGTCCATCTGCATATTGTAGGTGGAGTGTGGTTTGCCACATCTTCATAGTGATTTTGATGTACTTAAAGATCTAAACTTTATTATCCAGGAGTGTGTGACATTATCAAAGGCTTTCCTATAGTCAATCCATGCTACTCTGAGATTTCTGCTTTTCTTTGCACTAACTTTCTTGTTTAGTAGTAGCTGGTCTTTGGTTCCGTATACTCTCCTTTTTTTTTATACCTGTCATGATGATATTGGAATTGATATGATCATATTCTGTCAGCATCTATTGCAGTCAGTAGATTGGTCTGCAATTTTTAGGAACATTACTTGGTCCTCCCTTTGGAAGGAGACGTGTTTTTCCTGTTATTAGCCATTGTGATGTTAGATCTGGCTGCCTGATTGATTGATTTTTTGCAGTTTGCAGTCCTGGTGAAGGGATGTTAACTGTTGAGCCAAAAAATAATTTACTCCATTTAGGGCAGGGCTCTTCCAGTTTGGGGCTGTTGTTATCTCATACCAGTCCATAGCTTCAATGTTCATCTTTTCCATATTCTCTTGTATGATGGGTAGGTATTCTGCTTTTTGGTTGTGTTCTACAGGAGTTTCCTATAAATTTCTCCAGAAGTTTTCGGTGTTGGTCTTAGTTGGTGGTAATTTCATCTCACTTGATTTATCCCAGTTCCCTGTAAAACTACTTTGGTTTCTCTCTAAATAATTTGTTTTGATACTTTTCTTTCCTGTTTTCTTTATATCTCTGCAAAATTGTTGTGCTTCTGCTGTTACTTTTAGTTTATTATTGGATCATATGTTTTTTTTATTCCTCAGTGTCTCTCCAGTCCAGTCCCTCTTCACTGGGTTGTGCCCCCCTTCCAGCAGCCTGGGAGACTGAGCACGTCATCATCTTGATGGACCTTCTGTATAAGTACTTCTGGCACCACCCACCATAGCCAGTATTTGCTCAGTCTCCAAAGCAGCTGCAGGGAGTCATTGACTCAGGGCAGGGTTTTTGGAGAGACGCTAGAGTTAGGAGAGTTTTTTTCCTTTTGGTTTGATATATTTTATATATATTTCTTTATTTTTCAGTAAGGGATAATTTTAGAGGGTTTCTGGGAGATATTTCCTTCCCTTCCCTCTTGTCTCTTTACCTCCCCTTTCTTAGGCCGTGCATGGCGGGGCTTAGTAGATAGGGAGGGGAGTGAATTGCAGCGCCAGCAGCAAGCGGACAGGAGAGGAGTCGCAGCGCCGGCAACAAGAGAAGGAGCCACGGAGACAGGCGCTCTAGGCGTGAGCAGCACATCCTGCCTCGTGGCTGAAGCCCTGCTGGTGGCTGTGCACGAGGGCGGGAAAGTGCGCCCTGGCTGGGGAAGAAAAGCGGGCCCTTGAACAGATGCAGGAGCGGACCAGCATGTTGGCGAATCCCGCGGAGGGTGTGATTCACCGTGGGATTGCTGGCCACGGTCGAGTGAGAGGCCAGCCACTCCTGGTTAAGGAGGTAGGTGTGGGCAGCACTTTCGGGCCGTGGCTGTTTGTTAGGCCCGGGGGGAGGGGGGCCCTCACCTGGGCGTTTTGCTTTCAGTTAAAGAAAAAAAAAAAGGAAGAGTTTTTTTAAAGATGTTTGTTCCTTATCGTTCCTCCAGTATAGTTCTCCTCCTCCTGCAGCATGGAGACTGGACAAGTCAAAACTCGTGACATCACTGGATATATACTGCTGGTCTTCTCCCATCATAGAAACATAGAAACATGATGACAGAAAAAGACCACAAGGCCCATCTAGTCTGTCCTTCCATAACTACAACAGTCCACTTTTTACCTTTAGAGATCCTCTGTGTTGGTCCCATGCTTTTTTGAATTCAGTTACTGTCCTCATCTCCATCATCCCCCAGTATGTTCAGTCTCCATGCAGCAGGAGGACGTAGTGAGCCTAAGTGCTGGGCTCACTAGAGAAACACATAGGGAGCATCTTGTTTGTATAGATAGTTTTGTTTGCTTTTGCTTAACTTTAAGTTAATTTTGTTTGGATTTTAGAAGTAGATCTACATTGGAATTAAGTTGTGTTAAAAAAAAAAGAAAAAAAAAAGACAGGTCCGAACAGGAGGATTCCTTGGCTTCTTTCCGTCAGCCTGTTCCTTTGGTCTAGCCTGCTGTCCTTCCCCAAATCTGATCGGGGAGGAGTGGAGCAAAGGTGGTGGATAGCTCCGGTCGCGCTACTCCTGCAGACGGCGCTTATTGCAGGAGCCGGTGTTCCTCTCAGTGGCAGCAGCTTGATTGCTAGCGGCAGTGCTGATAGTAGGATACGTAGTTAATAGAAGGAGTAGTTCAAAGAGCGTAGTCTGACTGCTGGATGATGAGGTGAGTGCCCTGGAGCTTTATTATTGGGGCAGGGTAGCCTTGGTCCTAAGTGGATGTTGACAGCGTTGATTTGGGCGGGAAACGGTGCTCAGGGATCTGAGACTGTTTCTTCCTGCGTCTTTTCTTAGCAGTGGCAGTTTACTTTACACTGTAAATGGATATTATAGATTTCTGCTCAAGACCTATGCGATTCTCATATAGGTTAGTCTCTTGGCTGTGAACCCGCATTGGCAGTTTCTTATAAAAAAATTAATTGCCGCAGCTCCGCTGAAAGGTCCAGCATGGACGAAGTTGGTAGTTGAGTAAATGGTATGCCTGTTTTTTATTTTTATTTATTTATTTACATTCTCTTATATACCGTGCTATTCTGCATCAGTGTGGTTTACACTGACAGTGCCTGTTGACGCTGACGGATGTAAACAGCCAGAGGTCGAGTTCGCTCTTCGGCGGCAGCTGTCATGCTGGCAGTTGAGGGGCAGTTCTTTTCCCGTGCGTTGCTATGAAGCGGTTAGGCCGCGTCCGGTGACAGCGTTTTTTAATTTCTTTTGGTCTTTTAAGGGAGAATGTGTTTATTGTTAATTGGCATTAGGTTGATTGGTTTACTTCTCTCGGGTTAGAAGTGGTGCAGTTAAAGGGATAACAGTAAACGGAGGTTAAAAGAAAAAAAAGAAAAAGGCTTTCTTTTAGAGGGGCATTCTTCAGTGCAGCCGCATATGGCAGATTTATCCCTGTCCACTGGCGGTTGATCCTTTTGCTCTTGCCTTGGCCTGTATGTTTGGTACCCCAAGTCCTCGGTCTGCTTTGACTCTAGGGGTTCATGGTAGTTCCCAGGCAAAGCGGGGTGCGAGGCGCTTCAGCTGTATCAAGGGAGGTAGGGAAATCCCTTACAAGGCTGTTTTCTTTAAGATCTCACGATCGGGGCCCAGAGACCTCTGGCTTATGGCAACCAGCGGCATTTAGAAGTGTGTTTGTGGTTTTTTTTTTTTTTTTCAGGCTCGCAGGTGACTGCTTCCCGGGGGTGTTTTGCGTGCCAGGGTGAGACAAACGCTGTATGATAAAGTAGGACAGAGCCTTCTTCCTAGGGGGCCAGTTGCATTTAGTCGATGAAATTTGATTTATTTTATTTCCTCGACAGCTGGTACTTGAGTCTATGTGGAGTTACAGGGTTGGGGATCCTGGTACATACCAGGGCCAGTTTATAGGAGTTCCTCTGGGGTGTTCCCAGTCCTTCCTACCATGATGGTCAGGCCGCAGTGTCTGCACGGACCAGTTCATACTTTACTGGTAGTTGAGTATAAAGCGTAATCTAATCGGAGAAGAGTAGGTATCTATTAAGGCATTATTGTTGATGGTAAAGGAGGCTATTCACTCTTCTAGCAATGCTAAGTTCGTCTACAATTCGGTCCTAGATAAAACCGGAGACAGGAATAAAGATGTCTTTTAAAATGAATGATTTACTAGGATGCTGCATTTAAGTTTGTAGCATCTACAGTTCTGAGGAAAACGGGAAGGATTTACATACCATACATGTATGTAATTTGAAAGCTAATGTATAGGACATATTCATAAATGACCTGGAAAAGGGAATAACTAGTGAGGTTATCAAATTTGCAGATGACACAAAACTGTTTAAAGTTGTTAAAACCCAAGAGGATTGTGGAAAACTGCAGGAGGATCTGGATAAATTGGAAGACTGGGCATCCAAATGGCAGATGAAATTTAATGTGGACAAGTGCAAAGTTATGCACCTAGGAAAGAACAACCCACACTATAGTTACACGATGCAAGGCTCCACATTAGAAACCACCACCCAGGAAAAAGATTTAGGAGTCATCGTGGATAGCATGTTAAAACCCTCCGCCCAGTGTGCAGCGGCGGCCAAGAAAGCAAATAGAATGCTAGGTACCATAAGGAAAGGGATGGAGAATAAAACAAAGGATATTATAATGCCTCTGTATCGCTCCATGGTACGACCGCACCTTGAATATTGTGTGCAATTCTGGTCACCGTATCTTAAAAAGGACATAGAGTTATTAGAAAAAGTACAGAGAAGAGCCACCAAATTGGTGAAGGGGATGGAAGGCTACTCCTATGAAGAGAGGCTAAAAAGGTTAGGGCTCTTTAACCTAGAAAAGAGACGGCTGAGGGGAGATATGATAGAGGTGTATAAATTAATGAATGGAGTGGAACGGATAAACGTGGATCAATTGTTTACGCTATCAGAATATAGAAGGACTAGGGGACATGTAATGAAGCTACAGGGTAAACTATTTAAGACAAATAGGAGAAAATATTTCTTCACTCAACGTGTAATCAAACTCTGGAATCTGTTACCGGAGGATGTAGTAAGGGCTGTTAGTATAGCTGGGTTTAAAAAAGGTTTGGACAAGTTCCTGGAGGAAAGGTCCATAAACCACTATTAAAAAGGGACCCAGGATATCAATGCTTGGCCTAGTACAAGCACTGCAAAACCTGTGTCTTTTGGGGAAACTGCTAGATACGTATGACCTAGATTGGCCACTGTTGGAAACAGGATACTGGGCTTGATGGACCTCGGTCTGACCCAGTATGGCATTTCTTATGTTCTTATGTTCTTAGGAAGCAAATGACATCCTGCCATCTGTTTATGGTCAGTGAGTAGTCGGTTAGGATCGTCTACTGTTTCTTAGCCTAGATTAGGTATAAGGGCGGTAATGTTGCTCGCATAGGCAGCTGTACTCACTTATAGCCATACTAAGTGTGGCTGCAATTTGGCGAACTTCAGCTCATATCTTGCACTTAGGAGTGGTTGGGTCGGATCGGTAGGAATGTTCGGAGCCGGGCGCCGCTCTATTTGTTTCATGCCTTGAAAGCATGGAAGGATCTCTTCATTCTTGCTGGATCTCAGGAGAGGGCATGGCTGTCGTCATGCATCTAACTTGAGTTGGGCTTTTGTGATTAGTAGTGGGGACGGTTCTGCAAGGGGACCTTGTCTCATTACTCAAACTTACAGAAGCATACTTATACATTTCGATAGGGCAGCACATCAGAAGTTTCTAGAGTGCCCTTCCTGAGTGTACATTTCAGCATCAGACTAGCCCTTCCGTTAGGCAGCGATTCCGCACAACTTCACCAAGTTTGTGTTGGAGGTTGCATCGACTCGGTGGAAAGGAGGTATCTTAGTTTCCCTTGCCTCAGCGTTTGGGTGTTTCGACCTAAGTCCCACGCTGAAGGATTACGAATTACGCCCAGAACAGTAACATGTCTTCAGACTCGCTGAGTGCTCAAGGCAGTCAAAGCTAGCTTAGTCTGTCTCAAGGCCTAGGGGTCTTAATAGTACGGTTTGACTTTCAGTGGGGAACAGTGTTTCTGCCAGAGCGGAGAGATGAGGTTCTTCAACATCTAGTTGGCAGGTTGCAAGTGGAGCAGGTGCCATCGGTGTGGAGCTGTCCTCGGCTACTCGGGGCAATGGCAGCGAAGGGAGGTGGTTCCGTGAGCCAGAGCTCCCAGGTGTCCCTTACAAAAATACTTCTGTAGTGATGATCAAACCAGAACGATCCTCTAAACAAACATCTTCCATGTTTCACGCAGGTCAGGGGATTCCTTGATGGTGGGAATGACCCCGGGAGATCAGGCAGGCATGCCCTGGAATATCTGCAGTGGGTTCCGATGTTGATGGAGATGACTCGCACAGGCTGTGGGGCTCATTACAGGGTTCTGTTTGCACAGGAAGATGGAAGGAGCACGGAGACCATGGGTCAAGAAGCCGTTCGGAGCTTGGTGGGATAGCTCTGGCGCTTCAAATGTTTGAATCCGGAGTAATAGATTGGGCAGGGCCAGGACTGTCCGACAGATACGTTTCAGTGGTTTTCCTAAATCGGCATGAGGACATTAGCAGGGTGGTCATGGAAGAGGAATCAAGGGCTCCGTTCGCGTAGAGAGAGTCTCGCCTACAGGTGCTCTGGCGGCACAGCTTGCAGGAACGCACAGTGTGATGCAGGATCTGCTCAAGTGGAGTCCGGAGGAATGCCGGAGAGTGGAGACGTTATCTGGGAAGTATTCATACAAATAGTCATCAGATGGGTTCTCCGATCCTGGACCCCAGGACGATCTTTCTTTCGACCAATGCGAATACTTTGATTACAATAGTGGGCGAGAGAGGATGTCGAAGAGCATCAATGCTCCGAAGCAATCTTGACTGTCGACCGCCTTCTCGATGTTTTTACCCTTCCGTGGCGCTCAGGGCAAGTGATACAGCATGTTGTCATATCGAGGGAGAGTACTGTTGATGGCGTCAGTTTGCCCTAGGGGTCCATGGGGCACCAACCTGGTCCGACACATAGATGGGTAACCTTGGTGGTGGTCCGCAGCAGCGAATCTGTTGACCTGGGGTTCTATTGGTGTATCGCAGGTGGATAGATTCTCTCTTACGGCCTAGCAATCGAAAGGACAGGGTTAAGAACGTAAATAATAACTAGAACACAAAGGGTCAACCGTATCCATGACACTAGAGTGACCTTAAAATATGACTTTAAGGGATTTGAACCACCATGTAATACATCTATGGTAGTGCATCTCCCCCCAGTTTAGCTGTAATTAGTGTAACAGAATGTATATATATAACTGCAAGTTGTAAATATTGTAACAATATGTATATATGTAATTGCACCTGTAAATATTGTATCAGATTTTTGTGCAGTGTGAACCCAGTGTGAATCTTGGCATGCAATCATTCTGTATTAACTGTTGATTACCCCTCCTGATATGTATAGTCAACCGCTGCTGATTGCTGGAAGCAGCGGTATACAAATGTTCTCTAAATAAATAAATAAATAAAT
Source organism: Ichthyophis bannanicus (assembly GCA_033557465.1). NCBI lineage: Eukaryota > Metazoa > Chordata > Amphibia > Gymnophiona > Ichthyophiidae > Ichthyophis > Ichthyophis bannanicus. The sequence continues at coordinate 31,430,047 of CM066034.1, read as the reverse complement.
AAATAAAGCCTATTCTGGATTGTGGATGACTAACCCATGTCAAGGCAGATAGACGTACCATTCCCTATTGGAGGTGCGGGTATGGCGTGTATTCAGGGTTTGGTATGCTTGGCGGCAGGTCCAGCCTTCAGCAGTTCCAGTTCCGATGGTTCTGGGTTTTGCAGGTTATGGTAACTTCGCAGGAGGGTAGTTGCCTCCTGGGGGGGGGGCATCACTAGTGAAGCTTCGAGCCCTTATGTCAGGCTTCGGTCTAGGATTTTTACAAGTGGTATTCTACTGGCCATCTGCTTGGCTTGCTGGGTTTCGGTTTTGCAAGCCTGGTATTGGGTAGAACCGTTCTTGTTCTTAGTTAGGTTCTACAAGTTGGTTCTACGGAAATGTTCCCACTTCTTGACCAAGGTAGTTCTGCCTTCCCTTGAATCGGTCGGTCTCGTTCCCAGTTTTCGGATTCTTGAAAGAGAATGCTTCAGTTAGCAGTCTGCGTCGCTTAGCCGTAAACAGAGTTCCGTGGCTGCACTGTTAAGTACTGGAGGTCTTCTGAAAATCGGATTGTTAGTTTGTTGTTTTAGGGGGCTAACAAAAGCGTAGCAGCAGCTAAAGTTTTGATGTTCAGTTGGATCCAGGAGGCATTGGTTGACACATGTCCCTTACCTGGGGGTCAGGCATCTGTGGGGTGGCGATTTCCTTCTAGAGTGCTGACAACTACCTGGATAGAACTTAGATTGGTTCTGACTGTGGAGAGTTGCAGAGCATCGACATGGTCGTAGCTCCATACGTTCAGTAAGCACTATTGGCTGGCGGTTCAGGTGACGAGTGTTGCCTGTTTCAGGTCGGCGGTGCGGCGCTATGGCTGACAAGGACTCTCCCAAGGATTACTGCTCTGTTACATCCCAGAGGTAGAAGACTAAACTGGAGGAACGATATGGTTCTTGTCACAGCTAAAGGTATTTCTTCTGCAAAGCTGCCCCACGGGTCTGGGACTATCTTCAGAATCTTGGTTCCATGGCAGCCACTGTCGAGATTTAGTCCCGTGGGCCAGAGCACACATGAGAAGTCTACAGTGCACTCTGCTCTCCCGCTGGTCACCAGTGTCAGAGGATTATAACTGCAGTCTTCCACTTCCACCATCGACACAGTGAAGCCTTTGGTGGTGGCTTTCGCCATCCCATCTCCTCAAGGGCACCCCCTTGGAGGCCCCTTGTTGCACCTTGTTGACCACTGATGCGAGTCTCTCGAGTTGGGGAGCTAATTGCCTGAATTGCTTGGCTTCAAGGCACCTGGTCGGCTCGCGAAGCATGCTGTACCATCAAGCATCTGGAGGCACAGGCAGTTCGCCTGGCGCTGTTGCGATTCCTTCCTCTCCTCTGTGCCAAGGCAGTCTGTGTTCTGTCCGACAATACAATGACGGTGGCCTATCTAAACGGCCAGGTCAGCAGAAAATGTCAAGAGGTGGCCAAGGAAATGGCCCTACTCTTTCCCTGGGTGGAGTGATATCTGCAGGCCCTGTCGGCCCAGCACATCGCAGGGGCGGACTGTCCAAGCGGAGTTTCTCAGCCGTCATGTTCTGGATCCCAGAGAGTGGGAACTTGCCCCATGGGCATTTTGACGGATAGTACGAGTGGGGTCGGCCTGCGATGGATCTCATGGCAGCAGCAGCGAATGCCAAGGTACTGGCCTTTTTCAGTCGCAGGAGGGGCAGGGCTTGCAGGGGCTCGATGCCTTAGCTCAACCGTGGTCGGTGACAGGGCTACTATATGCCTTTCCCTATGGGTATTGATCGGGAAAGTCCTTGGGCGAATTGAGAGACCCCCGGGCACAGTGATTCTTGTGGCTCCGATCTGGCCCCAAAGGCTGTGGTATGCCGACCTCGTATGGCTAGCCCGGGCAGGCCCCCCCCCCCTGCATCTGGGGGCTTGCAGGGGTCTCCTATGTCAGGGGCCGATCACCATAGACTACCCTGCGCCCTACTTGCTGCCAGTTGAGCCATAAAGGTTACTCCCGTCAGGTGTGGTGGCTACACTGCTTAATGTGCGATGCCCATTGACCGTCGGTGGCGAGTCTTTGAGTCATGGTGTTCACGACACCGCCTCTTGCTATGGCAAGCGCAAATCCCTGAGATTCTGAACTTCCTACAGGAGGGCCTAGACAAGGGACTAGCCCTTGGATCTCTCCAGGTTCACGTCTCAGCTCTCATTTGCTTTCATGGGTTGGTGGGCGGTCGTTTCATCGCTTCTCATGCTGATGTGGCCTGGTTTCTTAAAGGCACTAAGGTCTTACGTCCACTAGTCCATCCGGTTGTGCCACCCTGGGATCTCTTCTTGGTCCTGAAGGTCTTGATGTGAGAGCCCTTCAAGCCGCTTGAGAGTGTATCTCTGTGGGACTTAACCCTCAAGACGACATTCCTGGTGGTGATTATCTCAGCCAGGAGGATCTCAGAGTTGCAAACTCTCTCGTGCCGGGACCCCTATCTCTCCTTCTCGGAGGAGGGCATGGTCCCTTCGAGTGAATCCCTCCTTTTCATCTGAACCAGCCTATCTCACTGCTGGCCTTCTCTAAAGTTCAGTGTTCAGGCCCAAATAGAGGGCTCTGGGCAGTAGATCTCAGCAGGGTTCTGCGATGCTATCTGAAAGTAACAAATCCGTTTTGCAAATCTGATCCCTTTATTTTTTTTGTTTTGTTTGCTGGCCCTCAAGGCCTCACTCACTGCTTCCAAATCCACCATTTCTCACTGGCTTCGTCAGGCTTTTGAAGCGGCTTACATAATCTGCGGGAAGCTGGTGCCCTCTGGCCTCTGAGCATGCACTACGTGGGTTCAGGCAACTTTGTGGGTGGAGCGCTCACAGGTCGCTCATCTCAACATTTGTAGGGCAGCCACCTGGTCCTCCCTATCCACATTTATATGTCACTATCGTCTCGATTTCCAGGCTAGGGAGGAGGCACAGTTTGGGGTCAGAGTTGTCATCGCTGCTGTGTCGTCCCACCCAGAGGGCAGTTAGCTTGGGTACTTCTCACTTGTCTGGACTGGTCTAGCAGGATGAATTGGAAGGAGAAATTTTCGCTTACTGTTAATTTCCTTTCCTGGAATCCTGCTAGACCAGTCCAGGACCCACCAGTTCTCTGGAATTGGTGGCTTTGCAAGGGCACCAAGGCTTGTGTGTGGGGGGGTGTGTTTTTTTTTCCTGCAGTGGTTTCATCACTGCCCCTCAAGAGTCTGCTCTTTGTACATAGGATGTCGCACGTTGTTTTGTGCTGGCTCGGTTGTGGCAATGTCCTTTTGGGGTTTTATTGTTGCTTTATCAGAGTACACCGAGTGTCTGGGCCCTGGTAGACAGAAATATAGCTGTACCCCTAGGGGTCACAATCGGGCTTCTGGGGTGTGTGTGTGTCTGTACCCCTAGGGGTCACAATCGGGCTTCTGGGGTGTGTGTGTGTGTGTGTGTGTGTGTGTGTGTTTTTTCTGTCTCCAAAATCTGCTGATAGGGAGGGGTAGCTAAACCCACTTGTCTGGACTGATCTAGCAGGATTCCAGGAAAGGAAATTAACGGTAAGTGAAAATATCTCCATATGAGGAAAAGGCTTGTATGATGACAGAAAAAGACCACATGGCCTATCTAGTCTGTCCTTCCATAACAACAACTACAACAGTCCACTTTTTACCTTTAGAGATCCTCTGTGTTGGTCCCATGCTTTTTTGAATTCAGTTACTGTCCTCATCTCTACCACCTCCACTGGGAGACTATTCCATGGATCCACTACTCTTTCCGTAAAGAAAGATTCAGGAGTGATATGCGGAAATATATCTCCCTTCATCCTCATCCCATGTCCCCTGGTAGCTGAACTTGCTTTCAATTGAAAGAGGCTCTCTCCCTGAACATTTATGCCACGGAGGTATTTAAACATCTCAATCATATCACCTCTATCCCGCCTTTCCTCTAAGGTGTACATATTAAGATCCTTCAGTCTGTCCTCATATGCTTTATAATGAAGCCCATTAATCATTTTAGTAGCAACCCTCTGCACCGACTCCATCCTGTTCACATCCTTTTGAAGGTGCGGTCTCCAGAATTGCACACCATACTCCAAATGAGGTCGCACCAAAGACTTATACAGAGGCATTATCACCTCCTTTTTTCTGCTAGCCATTCCTCTCCGTATGCACCCAAGCATTCTTCTAGCTTTTGCTGTCGCCTTTTCTACCTGTTTAGCTACTTTAAGATCATCAGACACAACCACGCCTAGGTCCCGCTCTTCTTTAGTGGACAAAAGTACTTCACCCCCTATACTATATTGCTCCCTTGGATTGCTGCAGCCCAAATGCATGACCTTACATTTTTTAACATTAAATCCCAGCTGCCAAATTCTAGACCATTCTTCAAGCTTAGCTAGATCCCTCCTCATGTTATCTACACCTTCCTGGGTGTATTGGGTAAATATAGCTCATATCATTTTGTGTGGTCTTGAGATGTGGGAGGCACTCCTTCTTCTTGCTGATGGCCTGGTGGCATAGGTCAGTGTACAACATGTAGGAAATGAAGTGTTGCCTCATTAGCGTCTTGTAGGTGGTGGTGGTTCTTTTTTGCGCCATGCATTGGCAATATATAGTGTATATTGTTGTATGTTATTACATTGGGCTGTGAGTGCTGGACTTTGCTTTTGTCACTGCAGGGCCTGAAGGAAGTGTATCACAAAGAAAGACGTATACTTCTGTACATTTACACTCTCTCTTTCCCTGCCCTTCTGTACAGATAACCACTGCCGATGAAGATGTGGAAGAGGGGACCCCAGCAAAAGAAAAAACTGGGGACTCTAGGCTGAAAGAGAGGAATCTCCAAGAATGTGAAGGTGGAAAACTAGAGAATAATGGAGACAGAGAAGAGAAGGAGGTGGTGCTCCTTGAGCAAGTGGCAAATAACACACAGGTATAGCTTTTTGCTTGCTGTAGGGGAGATGGTCAGTACTTTAGGAGGGTGATTGAAAAGGTGGGAGTTAAAATACTCTGCATGTAGCCTTTTTGGTAGTTGGCGTAATTAAGGTTTTGTTGGCGGAGAGAAAGTGACTGTCTGTCCATCTTCCCAAATAGATGGGGCAAGTACTAAGATCTTCAAAGAGTTACAGGAGTCCTGTGATAGCTACATTTCCCTCATACTGTAATGTTTGAAAGAGCTGACTGTCATGATCGAGGACTGCATTCATCTAGTAACTATTGAAATGAGCAAATGGGTGTTGATGGCATAACCATATCCTGAATCCTTTCCCCAGAGCTATGCCACTGTCAGTGCTTCCGCACACAACCTAAGCGAAACCGAATGCAATGGCATGGTAGTGTTGCTGCTCTTTGACCAGTTTGCAAACTTGATATGATGTGAATACTGTGTGGCAACTCAATGGCTATTCACAATCAGTGCAGCAGGAACATCTTCATAGCTAAAGAATTAGTCTGAGTGCAAATATAATATTTGATGTGTGAATAAACCGGGTTCACATGAGAAGGGAATACAGCTAGCAATGAAGTCCTTTAAGGAGTAACTTATGCTATTGTTTCTACAGTAGCATTTGTAGATTGGGGGTGTGCAGATTTTTGCTTCTTCATCTTCTCCTAGGTTGCATCTTTTTGCTATTTAAAACCTTTATTTCCTCATTGTCCCTCTAATGAAGTCCAGACACATGGGTTTATGCCCTATAACCAGCAGATGGAGACTGAGAACACTGGTTTTGATGATGTCACGCCATAAACATCTGTGCATCTCTAAACACTCCAGTATTTTCTCAGTCTCTAGCAGATGGTAATGACCTGTGCAGTCTGGGCGCCACTTTAGATGGATTAAAAAAAACAACAAAAAACCCCCAAAGAATAAGGAAATTGCAGAGAGAAGAGGAATTGGTGTTGGCTCCACATTGGACTCTGTGTTCATTCAGCTTAATGTGGTCTTTGGGGTGCAGAACTCCATGGTCCGGGTCACTCCCCCTCCGTAGTCCCTCACCACACTGGCCAGGTTTGCCCTCATGGGACCACAGATCCACCGTTCCTCCTAGCTAACTTCTGGGAGGGGGCCCAGGGATATATGACTGTTAGAATCTGGCCCTTTAAGATTTGGCCTTTAAAAAAAAAAAAAAAAAAAGGGGGGGGGGGGGGGTAAAGCAAAACCAAGAGACGGAACGGAAAGAAACCATCTGGCTCTTTGTTTTTTAGCTCCATTCATCGAAGCAGTTCAGCCTGTCAGTAGCGAAGTGAGGTGAGAGGAACCCGGTTTTTGGGTGGATGTGCACGACTGGAATATCAGCATGCTGGCAAGGAGAATGGCTTATGCAGCCTGTGGTAGCCGCCACAGTTTGTACACTATTAAGCGGCTACAGAGAGTTCAGAATGTGGCTGTTAAGCTTCTTATTTGTTCTCGATCTTCTGATCATGTTACATCTTTGAGGTCACAGCATTGGCTTCCTCTTTCTGATAGTTTAAATTTAAGATTCTGTTAGCCTTTAAGGCTTTTTACTTTGGTGTCCTGTGTTCTCTTGCTTGTTTCTTGTGTTCTCGTTTAGAGCTTTGTGATCTCAATCGCAGTGTCTCTTGGTGGGTCCTGCTGTTCATTTGGTGTGGCTTGCGTCTCCTTGCTGGTTGGCTTTTTATTTTTTTTGGCACCCCACTTGTGGATTCACTTCCTTCCTCCTTGCATTCGGAAAGATAATTCTCTTAAATCTTTTAAGAAGAACTTTTAAATAAAAAAAAAAAGTGTTTTACAAGCCTATGGTGGTCTGTAGGGGCAGGAACTCCAGAGCAGCTGTTGGAGGTTGCACTCTTAATTCTTTGTTCCTTATCGTCCCAGTCCAGTCCCGAACCTCTGGATTTAGCACCTCCTCCAGCAGCTTTGGAGACTGAGAAACGTCATTCTTCTGATGACACTGGTATAAATACCACCGGAACCGCCTCTTCACTCCATTTATCTTAGTCTCCAAGCAGCTGGAGGGGCTGGTGAGCCTAGAGGTCGGGGCTCACTAGAGGAGCAATTAAGGAGAGTCAGATTAGTTTTAAATTGTAGATGATCAAAGAGTGTTTAGATTTTTGGAGCTAGTTCAGGGGTTTTTAGAGCTTTAAGAAGCCGTGCTGAGCTGCATCCGTTCCCCCCTCCTCACTCCTCTCCTTTTGAATTTGTAATCCGAGCAGAGAAACAGGATTTTAAGGGGCCGAGCTCTGGTTCCCGAACCCACGTTTATGGGTGAGGAGCCGGCAGTGGAGGCACCGGAGTGCAGGGAAAAGATCTCTGAGCGTGCCAAAGACTTGTCGGCGGTGCTTCAGTCGGATCACAGCAGCTGCTCCTCTTCCCTGGTCTCTCCCCTGTCGTTGACGCCACGTTTTTTTTCGGCTGAGCGCAGGGAGAGAAAGCCGAGACACAGCAGGACAAGTCAGGGGAGAAGCCTTGAAGGTAAGGGGGTCCGAATCAGGAGGATTGGTGGTAAAGTGAGAGCTGACTTGTGTGAGCCGCGTGTCAAGACGCGCGGGAAAATTAGTTCAGTTCGGTGTGTGTGCAGGGGCTCATATTCAATCGGGAAACCTTTGGTTTTGGATTTGTGACACATTATTGGGGTGGGAGTATCTAAATAGGGTCTCCACCTTGGTTTAATTTGAAAAAAAATAAAAGTAAAATAGTTAACTCTGCAGGTTCCATCAGGCCATCAGTCAGAAGGCTGTTGGTTTGAGACACTCAGCATAGGTTGAGAGGCTGCGTGACAGGAGTGGGAACTGTGCAGACGGAATGCCTTCTAGACCGCAGTGCTTTCTCTGTGGTACTAGAAGGGGAGCGGTGTCGAAAATAGGTGTGTGTAGAGGCTGTACCCAAGAAGCCGCCTCTATGGAACAAGCCTTGGAGGTTGGAGTAGTGTGTCAGAAAGGGGCACCCTTAGTTCCCCCGGAGCCTGTTTCTTCCTCTTTGCCGCCTATGGAGCTGGCGGCGGGGACGACTTCTACTCCGGATCTTCCCCCTCCTCAAGTGCCCTTGCCGGGGGGATTGGCAGCAATCTTTTCTCCAGATTTCGTGGCTCTGATTCAACAAGCTTTCGGAGGTGCAAAGAGGAGGTCCACAGCCATTTCCGTGGCAGGGGAGCTGGGTGAGAAGCGTCCGGGGACACCTGGGCGCAGGGACTACAAGGATCTTGTCAAAGAAGTCCAGGACCGAGAAGGATCACCCAGAGCATTCGGTGACCTCAGAGGGCCTTCACTCTGAGGATGGGGATCAGGATTTGGAGTTGGATGATGAGTTAGAGGAAGTTGAACTCACAGAGCAGGAAGACCAAGCTAGGGTGGTTTGTGTTTTCCGTAGAGATGAGTTGCCGGCGCCCATTTTGGAAACCCTCAAGGCGCTTAATATGCTGGCTGCGGGACCCATGGAAGATTCCACCTTAGAAGATTTATTTATTTGTTTATTTGAGCACATTTTTATACCGCTTCTTCCAGTGATCAGCAACGGTTTACATTTTAACAATTAACTCTGCATAGATTAGCAGTTACATAAAACAGTAGGATAATAACATTAAAACATTGAAAGGTGGTATTGTTTTAGGATAACTCAATAAATAGAACAAAACTGTATACATGAAAGAAGAGAAACATGTTAACATACATGCTATATAATTAACTATATACATTTGTGATCGAAAATATAAGTAGATTCACTATTTGATTCTTCGTGGATTTGAGGGTTCTAAATGGTAAAAGTGGAAAAGATCTCTGTCTAATTGTTTTCATCACAGAATTACTCTGTTATTTCTGACTGATTGACGTATTCTTGAAATAGATGTGTTTTAAGGCTTTTACGGAATGATGTGAGATCTTCGTTAGCTCTTAAGATGTCAGGGAGTTTGTTCCATTGTGTTAGAGCGGTGTATGTGAATGCTCTATTACTGGTGAATGCCTTTGCTTTGCAAATGGAGAGGGGGGTTTGTAATATATTTAGGTTGTGTGTACGTCTTTTCCTGTTGGTAGTTTGCGGCTTTATGAGTGTGGCAAGATAGGATGGGGCAGAATTGTTTATTAGTTTGAATGTTGTAATTATTATTTTGTAATTATTATTTTGTATCGTATGCGTGCATGTATAGGTAGCCAGTGAAGTTCTCTTAGGATAGGTGTGATGTGATCTGAGAAGGGTACGTTCATTTAGGATTCGGGCTGTTACATTCTGTGCCATCTGGAGTATGTTTGTTTGTTTTTTTGGGCAAGCCTTGTAGTATGCCATTACAATAGTCCAGATGTGGCGTTATGATTGCTTGTATTATTGATCTAAAGTCTGATAGTTCAATGATGTTACGTAAGGGCTGTAGGGTTCTTAGTTTGTAGAAAATGGTTCTATTTAAAAGTCTTAGGTGGGTTTCTATGTTAAGTGTCCTATCTAGAGTGACACCTAGGTACTTTAGTTCTTGTTTAGTGTTATAGGTTGTATTATTTAGTATGATTGTGGGGGGGGGGGTGTTTAAACTCCGGATTTTTAGAGATAAACATTACTTCAGTTTTTTTGTGATTGATAAGCATATTGTTTTGTTGGAGCCATTGTTGTGCTTCATGAAGGCAATTTTCTAAGTGACTGTAATCTGGGTTACATATATCCAATTGTGTATAAAGCATTATATCATCCGCATAGAGATGATAGTCAATTTTGTGTTTTTGGAATATTGTGCAGATTGGTCTTAGGTATAAGTTAAATAATATAGCAGCTAATGCTGAGCCCTGTGGGGGATACCTTGTGTCTGTGAGAAGGTATTGGATAGGTTTTTATCAAAGTAGAGAGGTCTTACGTGTGCACTAGGTGCAAGGAGCTCTTTTCTCTCAGGGAACAAGTCCGTTCTCTAGAGGCTAAAGTAGCAGACTTGGAAAACATAAGACAGACAGAGAGGTACATAGACGAGACCTACAGGTATATAGTCCTGAAGTCCCACCTTCAGTCTGGCAGCACCCCTGTTGCCAAGGAGGAGAGAGGTCACGTGACAGGAGAGCATCACCCTGGTGTGGCAGGAAGTGATCCTGTAACTAGGACCTGTCCTCCAGGTGATGTAAAACCCTCTCGCACAGAGGAAGTTTCTCCAGGGCCATGTGCCCATGAGGGAAGGGCTAGGACAGCCATTATAGTTGGTGATTCGATCATTAGGCATGTAGATAGCTGGGTGGCTGGTGGACATGAGGATCGCCTGGTAACATGCCTGCCTGGTGCAAAGGTAGCGGACCTCACGCGCCACCTAGATAAGGTCTTAGATAGTGCTGGGGAGGAGTCTGCTGTCTTGGTACATGTCGGTACCAATGACATAGGAAAATGTGGTAGGGAGGTTCTGGAGGCAAAATTTAGGCTTTTAGGTAGGAAGTTGAAATCCAGAACTTCCAGGGTAGCATTCTCCGAAATGCTTCCTGTTCCACGCGCAGGACCCAAAAGGCAGGCAGAGCTCCAGAGTCTCAATGCGTGGATGAGACAATGGTGCAGAAATGAGGGTTTTGGATTTGTTAGGAACTGGGGAACATTCTGGGGAAAGGAGGGGCTCTTCCGAAGGGATGGGCTTCACCTTAACCGGGATGGAACCAGGCTGCTGGCATTAACTTTTAAAAAGGAGATAGAGCAGCTTTTAAACTAGATATTAGGGGAAAACCGACAGTCGCCCAAGAGCGGATGGTTCGGAAGAATGTATCCTTGAAGGATACTACCAAAAGCAGAGAGGTTCCACAAAAGAGTAAAGTAGCCCAAATGCCCTCAAGTATGGAGCAGACAGAGCTTAAAGATCCCAATTTACCCATGTCTAACAATAGCCAAATTAACATGAATAAAATACATTCTCTAAAATGCTTGTATGCAAATGCTAGAAGTCTAAAGAATAAGATGGGAGAGTTAGAATATATAGCACTAAATGAAAGGTTAGATATGATTGGAATATCAGAGACATGGTGGAAGGAGGACAACCAGTGGGACACTGTGATACCTGGGTACAAACTATATCGTAATGATAGAGCTGATCAAATTGGTGGAGGGGTTGCGCTCTGTTAGAGAGGGCATTGACTCAGAAAGGATTAAAGTTTTGCAGGAAACAAAATCTGCTGTAGAATTTATTTATTTATTACAAGTTCTTATATACCGCACTATTCGGCATCAGCGCGGTTTACATTATAACATAAAGACCATAACAACAAGCTGTTTGGTTTACATCGAACAGGAGTACCAACTTGGAGAACCGGGTTAAACTATATACATGAGATATTTACATAGAACAGAATAGAGTCATAGTAATATAAAGCACGGAAGGGTGGTTTAAAGAGTGTGTCACTTCTTTTGGTCTATATGCATTGAAATTCCATATAAAAGGGGGAAGGCGATGGCAGTGGGGGGTGTACTATCGAATACCTGGCCAGAATGACCAAATGGATGATGAAATGCTCAAAGAAATCAAGGAAGCTAACAAAAGTTACAGCGCAGTAATAATGGGTGATTTCAATTACCCCGGTATCGACTGGGTCAGTGTCACGTCAGGACATGCTAGGGAGATAAAGTTCCTAGATGAAATAAATGACTGCTTCTTGGAGCAGCTGGTTCATGAACCGACCAGAGGGGAAGCCATATTAGACCTAGTCCTTAGTGGAACACCAGATCTAGTGCAAGAGATAAGGGTGTTGGGGCCACATGGCAATAGTGATCATAGCATGATCGCCTTTGATTTAATTAGTGGAGGAGGGATAGTAAGGAAATCCACAGTACTACCTTTTAACTTTCGAAAGGGAGACTATGATAAAATGAGGAAAACAGTTAAGAAAAAACTAAAAGGAGCAGTTGCGAAGGTTAAAGACGTACATCAAGCTTGGGGGGTGTTGAAAAATACTATCTTGGAAGCCCAGACCAGCTGTATTCCATGCTTTAAGACCCGGTGAAAAGCGGGATATAAATACAGTTAAATAAATAAATAAAATAAGTCCAAAAAACTGCCAGCATGGTTTAAAGGTGAGGTCAGAGAGGCTGTTGCCAAAAAAGCATCTTTCAGGAAATGGAAAAAAGAGCCAAACGACGAAACCTGGAAACAGCACAAGCACTGGCAAGTCAAATGCAAGGCATTGATAAGGCAGGCAAAGAGAGAATTTGAGAAGAAGTTTGCTGCGAAAGCAAAAACGCTAAATAAAGACCTTTTCAAGTACATTCGTAGCAAAAAACCTGTGAGAGAGTCAGTTGGTCCATTAGATGATAAAGGGGTTAAAGGAGCACTAAGAGGCGACAAGGCGATAGCGGAGAGACTGAATGAATTCTTTGCTTCGGTCTTTACTGAGGAAGATGTAGGGATGTTACCCATGACTGAAGTGGTATTTAAAGGTGCTGAAGAATTGAAGGAAATATCAATACATCGGGAAGATGTCTTACAACTATTAGATAAACTGAAGAGTAGCAAATCACCTGGGCCGGATGGTATACATCCAAGGGTGTTGAAAGAACTGAAATATGAGATAGTTCACAGATTACTGATAGCTGTTCTGCAATCATTAAAATCATCTCTAATACCTGAAGATTGGAGGATCGCCAATGTAACACCAATTTTTAAAAAGGGTTCCAGGGGTGATCCGGGAAACTACAGACCGGTGAGCCTGACGTCTGTACCGGGAAAAATGGTAGAAACCATCATAAAGAATAAAATTACTCAGCATGTAGATAGTCACAACCTAATGGGAGACAGCCAACATGGCTTTAGACAAGGAAGATCTTGTCTTACTAATTTTTTGTTTTTTTGAAGGAGTGAATAAACAGGTGGACAAAGGTGAGTCGGTTGATATTGTGTATCTGGACTTTCAGAAAGCCTTTGACAAGGTCCCTCATCAGAGACTTTTGGCAAAACTAAAGAGTCATGGGATAGGAGGCAGTGTACTATTGTGGATCAGGAACTGGTTAAAAGATAGAAAGCAGAGGGTAGGGCTAAATGGCCAATTTTCCCAATGGAGAAAGGTGAATAATGGTGTACCCCAGGGATCTGTGCTGGGTCCGCTGCTTTTTGACATATTCATAAATGACCTGGAAAGTGGAATAACGAGTGAGGTTATCAGATTTGCAGATGACACAAAACTATTTAAAGTTGTTAAAACCCAAGAGGATTGTGAAAAATTGCAAGAGGATCTTGATAAATTGGAAGACTGGGCATCAAAATGGCAGATGAAATTTAATGTGGAGAAGTGCAAGGTTATGCACCGAGGGAAGAACAACCTACACTATGGTTACATGAATGCAAGGTTCCACATTAGGAACCACCACCCAGGAAAAAGATTTAGGCGTCATTGTGGATACCATGTTAAAACCCTCGGCCCAGTGTGCAGCGGCGGCCAAGAGAGCAAATATAATGCTAGGTATGATAAGGAAAGGAATGGAAAATAAAACAAAAGATATTATAATGCCTCTATATCGTTCCATGGTGAGACCGCACCTTGAATATTGTGTGCAATTCTGGTCACCGTATCTTAAAAAGGATATAGCGATTTTAGAAAAGGTACAGAGAAGAGCCACCAAAATGGTAAAGGGGATGGAAGGATACTCCTATGAAGAAAGGCTAAAAAGGTTAGGGCTCTTTAACCTGGAAAAGAGACGGCTGAGGGGAGATAGGATAGAAGTCTATAAATTAATGAACGGAGTGGAACGGGTAAGCGTAGATCGATTGTTTACCTTATCAGAATATAGAAAGACTAGGGGACATGCAATGAAGCTACAGGGTAAACTATTTAAGACTAATAAAAGAAAATATTTTTTCACTCCACGTGTAATCAAACTCTGGAATTTGTTACTGGAGGATGTAGTAAAGGCTGTTAGTGTAGCTAGGTTTAAAAAAGGTTTGGACAAGTTCCTGGAAGAAAGGTCCATAAACCATTATTAAGAAGTGACCGAAGATATCAATGCTTGACCCAGTACAAGCATTGTGGAACTTGTGTCACTTGGGGAAACTGCTAGGTACATGTGACCTAGATTTGCCACTGTTGGAAACAGAATACTGGGCTTGATGGACCTTGGTCTGACCCAGTATGGCATTTCTTATGTTCTAAAGTATACTTGTTGTATCCTGTTGGATATATGGCGAGAACCATTTTAGGGGGGTTCCGTTTATACCTATTGTTTCTAATCTTTCATTGAGGATCTTATGATTCACTGAATCAAAGGCTGCAGTTATGTCGATGAAAATTAAGACACACATTTTTTTGCAGTCCGTTATTGCAAGCTTTTCAGAAGACTCAGAGGGAATTTCCGGTACACAGAGGAGTTAATGAAATTATTCAGGAGGAATGGGATATGCCTGAGGCAGCTCTTAAGGGGTCCCGAGTAATAGAAACATAGAAACATGACGACAGAAAAAGACCACATGGCCTATCTAGTCTGTCCTTCCTTAACAACTACACTAGTCCCCTTTTTACCTTTTATCTCTAGTTTGTCTCCTGCTTTTTTGAATTCAGTTACTGTGCTCATCTCTACCACCTCCACTGGGAGACTATTCCACGGATCCACTACTCTTTCCGTAAAGAAATATTTCCGCATATCACTCCTGAATCTATCTCCCTTCACCCTCATCCCATGTTCCCTGGTAGCAGAACTTGCTTTCAATTGAAAGAGGCTCTCTCCCTGAACATTTTTGCCACGGAGGTATTTAAACATCTCAATCATATCACCTCTATCCCGCCTTTCCTCTAAGGTGTACATATTAAGATCCTTCAGTCTGTCCTCATATGCTTTATAATGAAGACCACTAATCATTTTAGTAGTCACCCTCTGCACTGATTCCATCCTGTTCATATCCTTTTGAAGGTGCGGTCTCCAGTATTGCACACTATACTCCAAATGAGGTCGCACCAAAGACTTATACAGAGGCATTATCACCTCCTTTTTTCTGCTAGCCATTTCTCTCCGAATGCACCCAAGCCTCCTTCTAGCTTTTGCCATTGCCTTTTCTATCTGTTTAGCTACTTTAAGATCATCAGACACAAGCACGCCTAGGTTCCGCTCTTCTTTAGTGGACAAAAGTACTTCACCCCCTATACTATATTGCTCCCTTGCATTGCTGCAGCCCAAATGCATGAGCTTACATTTTTTAACATTAAATCCCAGTTGCCAAATTCTAGACCATTCTTCAAGCTTAGCTAGATCCCTCTTCATGTTATCTACCCCTTCCTGGGTGTCTACTCTATTGCAGATTTTGGTATCATCCCCAAAGAGGCAAACCTTACCTGAAAGCCCTTCCCGCTGTATCACTAACAAAGATGTTAAAGAGAGTGGCTCGTCTTTACCCGCTGGTGGACCGGGATAGAGAATTGTTTAAATCTCCGAAGGTAGATGCAGCCGTCTTGGCAGTTACTAAGAAGACTACCATTCTGGTAGAGGGTAGTGCCGTGCTCAAGGATGCCCAGGATAGGAAGCTGGACACATTGTTGAAAAAAGGTTTTGGTGTCAATGTGCTATCCATACAAGCTTCTATTTGTGGAGCATGGGTGACGAGAGCCTGTCTTCGCTGGTCGCAGCGGATTCAGGGGGAGCAGATGGAAGAGATGGCCGACAAAGCGTCCAGGTTAGAATCTGGGGCGGCTTATCTGGCTGACATTCATTATGACCTTATTCGAGGCTTGTTGAAGAGTATGGCATCGGTAATAGCGGCTAGACGGTATCTTTTTGGCTGCGCAATTGGGCGTCTGATGGTTCTTCCAAGGAAAGGTTAGGTAAGCTGCCTTTTTAGGGGTAAGCTACTTTTTGGAGAAGATTTAGATAAGTTGGTAAAGGATCTAGGAGAGTCCAAGGGATGAAGGCTGCCGGAGGACAAGCAAAAGCAAGGGCATCCAGTTCCGACAGGCAAAGGTCAACAGAGAATTTCGTCGTTTTCCGTTCCCCAAGGTTTGGGCAGTTTCAAAAAGGGCGTTTACCCTATAGGAATCAGGGGTTCCGGGGGGCGGCCAGAGGATTTGCTGCCTCCTCTTCCCCGAGCCTTAGAAAAAACACAATGAAGCCAGGGGGATCCAGGTAGGGCAGGTTCCTGTGGGAGGGCGTCTACGGGAGTTTTATCCTGCCTGGGTCCAGATCACATCAGATCAGTGGGTGTTGGAGGTCATTTGAGAGGGATATGCTCTAGAATTTCAATGCCCGGTGGTTGATTCTTACGTGCAATCTCCGTGCAAAGCGCGCTTCAAGTGCGAGGCAGTTCGAGAGACCTTAGAAAGGCTGCTGGTCCTCAACGCGGTGGTGCCGGTACCTCCAGACCAATGCGGCTGCGGTCGTTACTCCATATTCTTTGTCGTGCCAAAGGAGGAAGGAGCTTATCGACCAATATTAGATCTCAAGAGAGGGTAAATCACTGTCTCAGAGTGTCTAATTTTCATATGGAAATGCTGAGATCGGTCATAGTGGCAGTAAGAGAAGGAGAGTTTCTTACGTCCCTGTTGGAAGCTTATCTGCACATTCCGATTCGTCAGGAATGTCAGAAGTTTCTCAGGTTTGCGGTTCCTGTGGGACATTTTCAAATCTGGGCGTTACCTTTTGGACTGGTTACGGCCCCACGGACTTTCACCAAGGTGTGATGGTGGTAGTAGCGGCATCATTGTGAAAGGAGGGAGTATTAGTTCACACGTATCTGGACAGTTGGTTAATTCGAGCGAAGTCCAGGACCGAGAGCGAATGCGCTACAGCCAGAGTAGTACTGTTCCTACAGAGTCTCGGTTGGGTAGTCAATATGGCAAAGAGCAGGTTGATTCCGTCGCAGAGCCTGGAATACCTAGGGGCGCGCTTCAATATAAGCGTAGGAAAGGTTTTTCTGCCACAGAGGCGGGAACAGGAATTTAGAAAGCTAGTCTGCAGTTTTCTAGGCAGAACGAATCCCACGGCATAGCATTATCTACAGTTGCTCGGTACCATGGCGGCAACACTCGAGCTGGTTCCATAGGCAGAAGCCCACATGCGACCGTTGCAGAGAGCATTGCTCAGACGGTGGTCCCACCAGGAGGACCGACTGTCTCAGAGACTTCCCTGTCTGCCAGAGACGCATCAAGCTCTTCAGTGGTGGTTGCAACCAGGGGATCTGGCAAAGGGGATGCCATTGGAAGCACCTTCTTGGATACCCCTAACGACAGACGCCAGCCTCTTAGGCTGGGGAGCTCACTTCGAGGGGAGTTTCGCTCAAGGACAGTGGACCGAGTTGGAAAAGGTCTGGTCAATCAACAGGTCGGAATTGAGGGTGGTAACACTGGCACTTCAAGTTTTTCAACCTTGTCTCCAAGGAAAGGCCATTTGCATGTTTTCCAGCAACGCGACTGCAGTAGCCTACATCAACTGGCAAGGCGGTACCAGCAGTGTAGCACTGGAAGCCGAGGCCGAGCAGCTGTTCGTCTTGGCCGAAAGGAATCTTGTGGCTCTGTCGGCAGCGCATGTAGCAGGAGTGGGCAATGTGGAGGCAGATTTTTTTTGAGTCAAGTCAAGGTGGACTCAGGGGAGTGGGTCCTTCATCTGGAAGTGTTCGAGATGGTAGTGAGGCGCTGGGGGTCGCCAGTAATGGATTTGATGGCGACATTCGAATTGGCGAAGGTCAGTCGATTTTCAGCAGAAGATGGGAGAGAATGTTGGAAGGCCTTGATGCCCTCATACAGAGATAACCAGAAGAGCAACTCCTGTACTTTTTTTCCACCTTGAATGTTAATAGGTTTGGTGTTGCAGCACGTAGAAGTTCAGAGGGCAGGTAATGATCGTGCCGGATTGGCCAAGGCGACCATGGTATGCAGATCTGATGTGGCTCTTAGTGGAGAGGCCATGGCATCTTCCAGTTCAGAGGGACCTGTTATCTCAGGGTCCACTGCTCATGCCTCAAGTGAACCGATTCTCGCTTATGGCTTGGCTCTTGAAAGGGCGAGGCTGAGGGCGAAAGGATACTCCACAGCAGTGATTTTCCACTTTGTTGAAGGCACGGCGGAGATCTACCTCGTTGGCTTATGTTCATATCTGGTGTTTTTTTTTTTTTGTTTTTTTTGAAGCATGGTGTGTAGACAGGGAAGTTGAAGCATTGAGTTTCTGTACTGCAAGTGCTAGCTTTCTTACAGGATGGTTTTGAAAAAGACTTAGCGGTGGCATCCTTGGGTGCAATTGGCAGTGCTGTCCTGTTATAGAGGAAAGATAAAAGGGGAGGCGCTGGGAGTACATAAGCTTTTTTTGAGGGCGGTGTCTCTTTTGAGGCCGCCACATAGGACGATGATTCAGACTTGAGATCTCCATTTGATACTGGAGGCGTTGGTACGCGAGCCTTTTGAGCCTTTGTCTAAGGCGTCGTTAAAAGACGTTACTCTCAAAGTGGTGTTTCTAGTAGCTATATGTTCGGCTCGAAGAATCTCCGAGTTCAAGCTTTGTCTTGTAGGAAACCTTTTCTGGCTTTTTATGATAACAAGGTGGTATTGAGGCCAGTACCGTCCTTTTTGCCCAAAGTAGTGTCGGCTTTTCATGTAAATCAGGTGGTTTGCCTGTTTTTGGTGCGGGCAGTGATGATACGTCTTCAGGAAAGTTACATCTGTTGGATGTTCGGCGAGCACTAAAGAAGTATATGCGGAAGACGGCGAGTTTCCACAGGACAGATAGATTTTGTCCTGTTTGGGGATACAAGAAAAGGAGAAGCGGCGTCGAAAGCTTCCATTTCCAGATGGCTCAAGGAAGGCGATAACGTCAGCGTATGTTTTGAAGGACAAGACAGTGCCAGAAGGACTTAGAGCTCATTCGACTAGGGCACAAGCAGCGTTGTGGGCTGAGTACAGTTGGGTACCGGCTGTTGAGAGTTGTAAGGCGGCCACTTGGTCGTCTTTAAATTCTTTTGTCAAACATTACCGTATGGATGTTCAGGCGGAAAGGGATGCCTGTTTTGGATCAGCAGTGCTTCATGCTGGTCTAGCATGTTCCTCCCGTTGACTATATTCACTGCTCTGTTACATCCCCAGAGGTTTGGGACTGGACTGGAGGGACGATAAGTAAGGTGAAATTAGACTTGCCTGCTAATTGTTGTTCCTTGAACTCCAGTCCAGTCCCGTATCCCTCTCTGGTGTCTTTATTATTGACTATAGCCTGAAGCAAGAGAGATTTGACAGGTAAGCTAGAGAAGCAGCTGTGAGGGTTATGGTCCATAAGGGGAGGGTGACAAAATGGGGATTTTGTTGGGGTCAAGTTCCTCCGTAAAAGGTGGAGGGCGTTTTAAGAAGGAACTAAGTATTCTTCTCCTTTATTAATTAATGGTTGAGTTAGTTACAGTTTGCTGGTAGTATCTACTACTTAATTGTTGCTCCGGTGAGTCTGCTTTGTCAATAGGTTACTGGAGTGAAGAGGTGGTTCCGGTGGTATTTATACGAGTGTCATTAGAAGAATGATGTTTCTCAGTCTCCAAAGCTGCTGGAGGAGGTGCTAAACCCAGAGGTTCGGGACTGGACTGGAGTTCCTCAAGGAACAACAATTAGCAGGTAAGTCTAATTTCACCTTAGTTCTGTGTGGTTGTCTTTATATATATTTTAGTTCATTGCTCTGTTAAACGCTTTGTCATGTAGCTAAAAGCGATATATCAAGTCTGGCAATAAAGATAAGATAAAGATACATGGCAGGATTCTGCTGCAGAGATGAATCGGAAGGTCGCACAGCAGAGGTAACACTTTGGGGGTTCAATGGCTCTAGAGATGGAGTCGTGCCCAGAAACGGAAACCGATGTGGGGCTTGGGTCAGTTTCCCCATTTTGGCAAGAAATGCATCCATAATAACAGTACAAACTGAGGTAAGAGAGCACCCGGGGGGAGGGGGCCGGATGGGGACTTCGACACACCCGAGAGAGCAGCAGCTGGGAGTAATAGACCCCAGGGTGATGTCTGCGGACTCTGGACTCCTGTTTCCACCAGAATTTGTTCTTCTATTGCACCAGGCCTACTGCATGAAGCAGGGCCTGGGGCACAATTCTCCTCATGGAGTGGAGGCAAAAAAGGGCTTGAAAGATCGAAGGCAAATAGCAAAGAGCTCAGAGAACTGACATCTAAGCACTGTAGGATAGATAATTCTTGGGACTGCTAGGGGAGGGGGGCTGGGTTCTGAGGATCAGTTAGAAGGCCTGTCTTGGCACTGGGGCAAACCCTCTGGTGAGGAGATAAGAGGGCAAATTCTCCCCCCCCCCCAGCGCGGCCCCCTCCATAATAAGGGTTTTTCGCTGGGAGGAGTTGCCAGTGCTGATAGCACAGTCGTTGGCAGCACTGAAATATCATACATGGTCCTCCAGAGAAGGAAGGCACCCTGGAGGATTGGCTCATCAGGGCAAAGTCTGTTCAGGAAAATCGAGAGGCAATGAACCTAGTGATATCTATTCTCCATTGACTGGGGTGGGTTATCGGTTTAAACAAGAGCACCCAGGAGCTCACGCAGGATCTAATGTATCTGGGGCTTGTGTCAGATCGAGTTAGGATTGGTATCCCTTCCTCCAGAACGCACCAGGAAAGTTCAGATTCAGGTCGGCAAATTTTGCCAAAAGTGATCTCTGTTGGCATGGCACTACCTGCAGCTCCTGGAGTTCATGGAGTCCGCGTTGAAACTGGTGCCATGGGCCAGAGAAAAATCTTGAAAACACCAGAGAGCTCAAAGTGTGGTCTTATCAGTGAAATAAACATCTACCTGCTACAGCTAATTACATCATCATCATCCTCTATTGATGTATACAGAATAAAGGTGCTATCCACTGTTGTACTGAACTCTCTGAATGCAGTAACGCCACTACAGTATATCGCTCATACTGGATATAAATGTACAAACAATAATGTAACAATTAGGTGGCAACAATAAACCGGAGGGAGGAAAGTTAGCAATCACTTAGCTTCATAACGCTGTGTCAGCTCCATCCCCCAGTCCAAAGAACATGGCTCAGCAAAGATTATAACAGATTCAATCTTGACCATGGCCAGTGGTTTCTCCGGTATCCTGGTTTCATCAGAGTGAGCACTCACCCTATTCAGAATATACACCACTAAGGATGCTGTGGAAATGGAGTACCTTCTGAATCGGGAGCAATATAGTATAGGGGGTGAAGTACTTTTGTCCACTAAAGAAGAGCAGGACCTAGGCATGATTGTGTCTGATGATCTTAAAGTAGCTAAACAGGAAGAAAAGGCGACAGCAAAAGCTAGAAGGATGCTTGGGCCCATAGGGAGAGGAATGGCTAGCAGAAAAAAGGTGATAGTGCCTCTGTTATAAGTCTTTGGTGCGACCTCATTTGGAGTATTGTGTGCAATTCTGGAGACCGCACCTTCAAAAGGATATAAAGAAGTTGGAGTCTGTACAGAGGGTGGCTACTAAAATGGTAAGTGGTCTTCATTATAAAGCATATGAGGACAGACTTAATGATCTTAATATGTACACCTTAGAGGAAAGGCGGGATAGAAGTGATACGATTGAGATGTTTAAATACCTCCATGGCATAAATGCACAGGAGGAGAGCCTCTTTCGATTGAAAGCAAGTTCTGCTACGAGGGGACATGGGATGAGGGTGAAAGGGGATAGACTCAGGAGTGATATGCGGAAATATTTCTTTATGGAAAGATTGGTGGATCTGTGGAGTAGTCTTCCAGTGGAGGTGGTAGAGATGAGGACAGTATCTGAATTCAAAGAAGCATGGGACAAACACAGAGGATCTCTAAAGGGAAAAAGGGGACTGTTGTAGTGGTTGATATGGAAGGACAAACTAGATAGGCCATGTGGTCTTTCTGTCATGTTTCTATGGGTGATTTTTCTCCCTCTGGTTTATTGTTGCCACCTAATTGTTACATTATTACTTGTACATTTTATATCCAGTATGGGCGATATACTGTAGTGGCGATCTCCAGGAACAAGCAGGAATGTAGTCTTCACATATGGGTATCGTCAGTACCAACGGAGCCTGCATGGGAACGTTCCCCAGCGTCCAATAGGAAAGCTTTTGGGAGCATCCATAGCGCATGCGTGCTGCCTTCCCGCCTTTCTACCTCTCTCACTTCAGTTCTTTGTTTTCCGCGGAGCCGACAGGACGTGTACCCTGTCACCGCAGAAAATGTATTCTTTTTTTGTTATTTTTGTGGTTGTGTCTGCCTTCACGCAACGCCTACCTGTACCGCTGGTGGTGGTTCTTTTTAAAAAAAGAGAAAAAAAAAGGAAACTAGCTTTCTAAAAGATTTTTTTCAGGGGCCTCTCCCCTTTTGGTGCTAAGTGCCATTTTGGGCACTAGGCCCACTTTTCTTCAAACATGGAGAAGCCAGCTAGTGGTTTCAAGAAATGTTCTAACTGGCGGTACTGTATCCGTCACCAACACCCATGATTGGTGTCTTAAATGTTTAGGTCCTGAACATTCTCCGTTGGAGTGTCTTTGCTGCAGAAAGATGACCAAGAGGAGCCTGCAGAATAGAGCTGCAAAACTCGGTACCCTTTTTGCCGCAGATACAATGTCAGTTGCATCGACGTCTTCCAGGGCTTCATCTTCCTCCCATGGATCTCAGGTAACTAAACTTAAGTCTTCCAAGACTGGCCGGTCCTCAAAGGGTAGATCTCCTTCTAAGCATCGAGACACCTCTGGCGTTGTTCTCGAGGAAAGTTCACCGGCAAAACAGCCCCGGCGGGAGTCTTCAGTCTCCAAAGCATTAACGGGGCTCCAGGATGTTCCAGAGGCTTCCACACTTCTGCAGAACTACTGGTGCCATGTTCTGGGGTCGTAGCTGCTTCCACTGGTACCGACACCCAGGCATCGGCAGGAGTGATGGATAAGAGAATCCTCGCTATCGAACGCAGTCTAGCGACTCTCTTAGTAGCTTCGGTACTGCTAAGACCGCTACAGATGGTTCCACCGAGTTAACCTGCTTCGGCAGGCATGCTTCCCCCCCATGCCGAGCCTTGAGTCTGTCTCAGGTATCGGGGGACAGGATCCGAGACACTCTGGTACCGACTTCGAGTGGTACCGTTATCGTGCGTTACGGGAACACCCGGTGCAGAGTGACTTTGAGTCTTCCGATTTCGATGACTCTGACTCTACCGGTATTAGAGCGATCCTACCAGAGGATCCAACTCCTCCTCCTCAACACAGAATGTCTCCTCCAGAAGACATGTCCTTCCAGGTTTTCATATGTGATTTAGCCAAAGGTCTTTCAATCATGGTGATTCCAGAAAAGGAACCTAGGGCAGAAGAATTAAGAATTCTACAATATCCCATGGCTCCTAAGGAAGCAGCTACACTTTCCATTCACTAGATCTTACATGATCTTATGTTAAGGATATGGGAAGCTCCTTTAACGGTGTCTCCACATTCCTGATGCCTCGATACCATGTACTGAGTGCCAAGCTGTCCTGGCTTTCAAAAGACTCTGTTACCACACCATTCAATGGTAGTGGAATCGGCCATGCGTAGAATTGAGAATGCTACAACACATTCTTCTAATCCTCCAGGCCGGGAATCGAGGACACTCGATGCCTTTGGGCATCGATGCTTCCAATCCTTCATGTTATCAGCCAAGATCAGTTCCTATATTCTTTATATGGGTATGTTCCTGGAAGACGTCACACGTGACTTAGAGCTCATGAGCCCTAATATGTCTGAGGACAAAAGGGAAGATTTCCTTACCCTGGTCAAGCACGCTCAGAATGTCTCTAAATTCATAAACCGTGCAACCTTTGATTGCTTTGAATGCATAAGCAGAACCTCTGCTATCTCCATAGGTGCATGTTGTATTGCCTGGCTTCAGGCATCAGACTTAGAGCAGTGGGTGCAAGACAAGCTGGGAAACGTTCCTTGTACAGGAGAAAATCTCTTTGGCAAGGACTGGCAGGACAAGGATAATCAGCTTGAATCTGAAAATACTACCTTGAACAGACTATCAAAGTCTACAGCCAACCCAGCAAAGAAAGTCATTCAAGAAACCCTTTTTCAATTATACCCCCATTTGGGCCACTGTCCAGTTCATGTTCCCCAAAAGGGACAACAACAGAACAGACAGCAAAGAGAGCCTCAAACTCAGAGCTCAACCGGCCCAGCAGACTCGGCCTCCTCAGGTGCTTTACCTAGAGAACTTAGTCATTCTGCCCCTGAAAGGACCAGAACCCTTAACCATTCCAGGCAGGTTATGCCATTTTGCCAAGAGATGGCAACAAATAACATCAGAAAACTAGACTCTGTCCATTGTACGACTGGGCTACAAGCTTCACTTTCTCAACATGCCCCCGCCTACGATAATGAAACAGTTCAGTTCTCATGTCCCTGCCACCAACCTCTTGTGGCAGGAGGTCACATCACTTCTCACTCGAGGAGCAGTAGAAGAAGTACCCATATCCCAACAGGGTACGGGGTTCTACTCCCCTTATTTCCTTATTCCAAAGAAAACAGGGGGACACAGACCTATACTGGACCTCAGAGAACTAAACAAATATCTGTTCCGAGAAAAGTTCAAAATGATCTCCCTCGGAACACTCCCTACCATACCTTCAGTCAGGACTGGCTATGTTCTCTAGATCTAAGAGATGCGTATACGCATATTCTCATCCACGCAAATCACAGGAAGTTCCTTCGATTCCTGGTCCAGGGAAGACACTTCCAGTACAGAGTTCTTCCCTTCTGTCTGGCTTCTGCCCCAAGAGTCTTCACAAAATGCATGGCAGTGGTAACAGCATTTCTGAGAACTCTAGGATATTCGTCTTCCCTTACTTAGACGATTGGCTCATTCGAGCATCAACAGCTCCAGAGGCCAGCTTTGCTCTTTCTCGAACAATGAGAATCCTTCAATATTTGGGATTGATCATAAACCTCCCAAAATCTCATCTCACCCCCCTCTGTCTCTTGAGTTCATAGGGGCTCGTCTAGACACACGACAGTGAAAAGCTTTCCTGCCACAGCCACGCTGTCTGTGTATAATACAGCTGGCATCCCAAGTAGCTATGAAGGTCTTCCTGACTGCTCGAGAGATGCTTCAGCTTCTGGGGCATATGGCATCCGCTGTCCATGCGGTTCCCTATGTTCGCCTTCATATGCGAGCAGCCCAGTGAATCCTATCCTCTCAGTGGACACAGGCCTCGGGTCGGCTAACGGACAAAATCAGAAACTCCACACGTCTAATTTTGTCCCTACAATGGTGGCAATCAATGGAAAACCTCCTCGTAGGCTCACCTTTCCAGCAGCCTCTTTGCCAAGCCACCCTAACAACAGATGCATGCAAGTTGGGATGGGGGGGCCCACTTGCATGATATCTCAACTCAGGGTCTCTTGACCCCACAGGAGGCTTCTCGTCACATAAACCTCCTAGAGCTGAGAGCCATTTTCAATGCTATTCGAGTATTTCAGGCCCATCTCAGCCACAAGACAGTTCTGGTCCAAACCGACAATCAGGTAGCCATGTTCTACCTGAACAAGCAAGGTGGAATGGGCTCTCTGTTGAATGAAGCTTTGCGACTATGGGCCCTCACCAGAGAGCTTCAAATCCACCTTGCGGTATACCTTCCAGGTATTCAAAATTTATGGGCAGACAAACTCGGTCGAATACTGCTGCCACACGAGTGGTCTCTTCACTCAGACCACCTTGCTCGAGTGTTTCAAATCTGGGGAACACCAGATATCGGTCTCTTTGCAAGTCCACAGAATGCCAAACTTCCCCGATTCTGTTCCAGAATCCCGGCTCACAACTGTCAGGCAAGGGATGCTTTCCTACTCCACTGGGGTCAGGACTTCCTCTATGCCTTCCCACCCATTCCCCTCATTCCCAAAACTTTATTCACTTTTCAAAGAGACAGAGGTCATATGATACTCATAGCTTCACGTTGGCCACGGCAAACGTGGTATCCTCTGCTTCTGCGTCTCTCTCAAACCACTCCTCTGGAGTTGGGAAATGCTCCATATCTCTTTTCCCAGGAGAACGGATCCTTACTGCACCCAAATTCCCCAGTTCCTGCATCTCAGGGCCTGGTTACTGAAAGCCTAGATTTCCTGGATATCAACCTCTCTCAGCAGGTAAGCTATCCTTTTCCACGAGGCATTCCTGCACTTTTAAGTGGAAGAGATTCTCTGTCTGGTGTTCACAAAAAGGACTTTACCCCCTTTAGGTACCTGTGGATTCGCTATTGGAGTATCTCCTCCAGTTATCCACTTCTGGTCTTAAGACCAATTCAGTGAGAGTCCATCTTAGTGCTATTGCTGCTTTTCACAAACCTTTTGATGGGCAACCTGTTTCCTCTCATCCACTTGTATCAAGGTTCATGAGAGGCTTACTCTTAACAGAACCTCCCATTAAACCACCACGAGTGGCATGGGATCTAAATCTTGTTCTTGGGCAGCTCATGAAACCGCCTTTTGAACCCTTAGCCACTACAACCCTAAAGTTTCTTTCATGGAAAGTCACTTTCCTAATTTCTATCACTTCTGCAAGACACATTAGTGAACTGCAGGCTTTAGTGGCTGACTCTCCTTATACAAGGTTCCACCATGATAAAGTAGTCCTCAGGACTCATCCTCACTTTATGCCAAAGGTGGTTTCGCCTTTTCATCTAAACCAGTCAGTTTATCTTCCTATATTCTTCCCTAGGTCTCATGCCTCCCAGTGCAGAAAGGAATCTTCACACTTTTGGTTTGTAAAAGGGCCTTAGCCTTTTATCTTCAAAGAACTAAGCAACATAGAAAATCTTCTCAGCTTTTTGTTGCTTTTGACTCTAGTCATTTGAGACTTCCAGTTTCCAAAAGAACTTTATCTAAATGGATAGCAGATTGCATATCCTTTACTTATGAGAGTAAAGGGCTTTCTCTAGAGGGCCATGTCACAGCTCACAATGTGAGAACCATGGCAGCCTCAATGGCTAATCTTCATTCTGTGTCTATTGATGACATCTGTAGAGCAGCTACTTGGGCTTCGGTGCAGACCTTCACAGCCCACTACTGCTTAGACAAGGATTCCCGTCAGGATGCCTCGTTTGGCCAAGCTGTTTTCCAGCGTCTTTCATACTTGATACAACTCCTATCCGCCGGTCCCGGTTTTTGACGCCAGAGCTCCATGGGAGGAAGCATGACCCATCTCACCTGAGTTCGCAGCTTACTGGGGTCATTCCCCTGGCATCTATAAGCTGGGGAGTCCCCATATGTGAAGACTACCTTCCTGCTGCTTCCTGGAGATAGCTGTAACAGGTGATCTCCGGGAACAGCAGGAATTTAGTCTTCACAACCCACCCACCTCCCCTAGGAGTTGTCTCTACCTATGTAGTTGGTGTGGTGTTGGGTAAAACTCTGCCTGTTAGAGTTCATTGGGGTGTTTTTTCCCCAGCTTTCCATTCAGAGCAGGCTCCCCCCACCCCATGTGAGAATTCTTGCTTTATAGGGCAACTCCCCAATTAGATATACACAGAGACATAGAACAGTGCTGTTAGAGCATACATAAAAAAAAAAAAAAACATGACTGGGATGTAATTCTACCGGGCTATATTTTATTCAGGAAGGGCAGGGTAAGAAGAAAGGGAAGAGGGATGGCACAATGTGTGTGTAAAAAAAAAAAAAAAAAAAAAAAGTAATATTAAAGCATTACAGGGCTTAAAAGGGAGCGAAAAGTCACTGTGGGTTAAACCAGAAAGAGGGAAAGGAAATCCATTTGCATTGGAGTGATATACAGATCCCCCTCACTGGGAGAAGAAGTGGACAGGGATTTAATAGAAGACATACACAGTATTGCCATGAAAGAAGTGCTACTAATAGGTGATTTCAATATGCCAGATGATGTTTGGCACATCCCTACTGCGGTGTCATCTAGAAGTAAGGACATCCCGGATTCTCTACAGGGAGAACTATTCTGGCAACTGGTAACAGAAACCACACCTGAAGGGGCCATACTGGATGGTACTTAACAGTGAGGAAAGTGTTTCTGATGTCATAGTGGGAGATCTTCTAGCATCCAAGGATCACCAGATGGTATGGTTCAGTATTAGGACTAGGGCTGATAAAATCCATTCAAAAGCAAGGGTCTTAGACTTTAGGAAAACAGCTCGGGGATGTAGAAAATTATTGGACAAAACTGCAAGAAGATATTCCTTATCGTTCCTTCAGTCCAATCCCAAGCTGTGGGTAGTCTCGCCTCGCCAGCAGCTTGGAGACTGAGAATCAGGATAGATAGGCAGCTGGCACCTCCCACCAGACTCCAGTATCTCAGATTCCAAGTAGCTGTAGAGATGTGATCCCATAGATAGGGACTCATTAAAGGAACAACTAAGGTAAAGCAATTGGTTTTGGTCATTAGTTTTGAGGATAAAAGCAGCTGGCCCTTTACAAAAGCTGGGGCTGGCATATAACGTAAAGCTGCAGTTAACAAAAAAAAAAAAAAAAAGGACAAAAGGGGCCATGGAGAGGCTACACAATACCGGAGGATCTTCTGGTAGTGCGAGGCCTGTAGCAGGCAGAAAATGTCCCTTGGAGGGCAGAGGGTCACTTCATCTGCCTCCCACAGGTAGGGTTAAATCCCCAATCCCTTAGGGGAGAAGAGCCGTGAACTGTGGAAGAGCCAGGCTCTTGAGTTCCTTTGGGCACTCTTGACGATGCCAGAGCTCTGAGGTAGCTGAGTGTCAGGATAGGTGTTGAGAGCGATTCCCGTTGGAGACAGTCTGATGGCACAGGCTACCTGTATCTCATCGTATCACCTACAAACTTCTAATTCAGCCCACTCTCTCCTTTTTCGGTTTTTGTCCTTCGTGACTAGCATTCGTGCCATTTTTTTCTTTTTTCACTGGCAGCCCTGTCTTTTGACCTCGCAGGGGCCCTTTTTCCCCTGATGGCTGCCAGCGGGTTTAAGAAGTGTGATCGGTGTAAGAAACCTATGTCTCTTACCGACACACACGACTGCTGCCTCCGCTGCCTTGGACCCGATCATGACCCGATTTGTGGTCCGTGTGGCAAAATGTCCTCGAAGGTGTTGAGGAGTCGGCAGCACCAGAAGGATAGGATCTTCTCTGACTCGATGTCTCGGGACTCCGGCCCCGAGCAGCGTCGAGGTTCCTCTGAGCGGGGGTCTCCTTCGTGGGAACAGTGCAGGAAGAAGAAACCCGCGAGGGCGGCGTCGGTGGACACTCCTGGTTCCTCGAGAGCCAGGTCGCATAGTCCCGATAGCCGTCCCGGGTCTTCGGAGTCAGAGAGGCCTGCCAAGCAATCTCGTCTCGAGATGGAGTCTCCTGGACACGTGAGTGCTGTAGTCCTCGTGGACTCTCCTCCAAGCGAGCCGCCGTCGGGACCCGAGTCGGGGGCTGCTGGGTTTCCTGAACTCGGACTCAGGTTGACGGCCTTGGAGAGCAGCCTCGCTGCCTTCATGGAACAGCAGCGGGCATTGAACGCCGGTCTCACCGGTGCTTCTGCCACGACCACCAGGACATCGACGTCCAAGCCGATCCTCGAGTCCATGCGAGCTAGAGTCGATCCTCGTCCACGGTCTCACGCCTCCTGTTCGGGACCGAGGTCGTCGACGCCGGTACCCTCGGCATCGGGGCGGAGGGCATCGGTGCCCGCCCAACCGGAGCCGCTCGACACCTCCTCCGAGCAGTTGGGCTGGGAGACGGAGGACGAAGAGTCACCTGACACCTATCGGACTCGGTGTGTCCCATCGGACTCGCCGGAGTCCGAACCTTGGAGACGATCCCCACCGGAGGATACCCGGTTCTCGGACTTCGTGCGGGATATGGCCAAGGCCTTGGCCTTCCCCGCGGATCCCGAGGAGGAGCCTCGAGCCGAGGAGCTCGAGGCCCTCCAGTATGACTCTCCCCCGAAGGAGGCCTTTATTGTACCGGTTCCTCCGATGCTGGAGCGGCTGCCCTTCCGCATGTGGGAGACCCCGGCCTCAACGCCGGTGTTAAGCAAGCGGGTCGATTCCATCTATCGAGTCCGCGAGAGCCCCGGGTTCCAAAAGGCACAATTACCGCACCACTCCATGGTTGTGGAATCAGCCATGCATCGACTGAAAAGTCAGAAGATGCACTCCTCGGTGCTTCCTGGCCGGGAGGCCCAGAACCTGGATGCCCTCGGTAAGAAGTGCTTCCAGGGCTCTATGCTTGCTTGCCGTGTCCAGACATACCAGCTCTACATGGGCATGTATCTCCGAGACCTGGCAAAGGAGATTGCAGGGTTTTCTGCTGGTCTCTCAGGGGAACCTTTGCAGAGGTTCCAGGCTTTGTCCACCGGTATTCGAAAGTGCTCGAAGTTTATCTCTTGAGCCAGCCTACGATGGCTTCGAGGCTTCGGCCCGAGTAGCCGGGGCCGGCATCGGTGCCCGCCGACAGGCTTGGCTACAGTCATTCGACCTCGAGCCATGGGTACAGGACAAGTTGGTCGATGTCCCCTGCCGAGGTGAAAACCTCTTTGGCAAGCCCATGGCTGAAAAGGCTGCAGAACTCGAGACCGAGACACTGACCAGGACTAGGCTGTCCAGAAAAACCTCTGCCCCTTCTTAGAAGGGCTCAGGAAAAAAGACCTTTTACCCGAGGAAATCATCTGCCTATACAAAATACCCTCATTATCAGGCCTCTGCAGCTCCCCAACAGGGTCAGCAGGCCGAGCGGCAGGGTCATGGGCCCTGTAGGCAGAAGGCCCCCAAGCCACCAACACCGGCCCCTGCTCAGCAGGGTGGGGGTTTTTGACTCAGAAAGCATAGCCTCTTCTCCTCAGCTGGCTTCTCTCAGCACAGGGGGCCGGCTGGCCCACTTTGCCCACAGGTAGTCAGCCGTCACGTCAGATACCTGGGTGCTTCATATAGTCCAAAAGGGCTATCTTCTCCATTTTCACCAGGTACCTCCCTCCTATTTTCCAGGGGAGCCGCCAAGACTCCCTCTGCACAGGGACCTACTCCTTCAGGAGTTAGCAAGTCTACTAAAGGAACAGGCTGTGGAACCGGTGCCCCACCACCTGAGAGGTCACGGCTTTTATTCCAGGTACTTTCTGGTACTAAAAAGAACAGGAGGCCTCGGATCCATCCTAGACTTGCGCAACCTCAACAAGTTCCTGGAGAGGGAAAAGTTCAAGATGCTTACCCTTGGAATCCTGCTGTCCTACCTCCAGCAGGGAGATTGACTATGCTCCTTAGATCTAAAGGATGCTTATACTCGCATTCTTATTCATCCAGACCACAGACAATATCTCAGATTTGTTGTGGGAGGAAACCACTATCAGTACAGGGTACTACCCTTTGGCCTGACCTCCGCTCCCAGGGTGTTCACCAAGTGCCTGGCAGTGGTGGCGGCCTATCTAAGGCTTCAAGGTCTTTTTGTGTTTCTGTACCTGGACGACTGGCTCATAAGGGGCCCATCAAGCCACCCTTTGCACTGTGGCTCTGCTTCAGCACTTGGGGTTTGTCATAAACTTCGCAAAGTCCACTTTGCTCCCATTCCAAAACTTAGAATTCATAGGAGCAAGGCTGGACACTCTTCAGGCGAAGGCTTTTCTGCCAATGGACAGAGCCCATAGGCTGATGGATCTAGCCAGGCAGTTTCACAGCAATTCCCTGGTCTCTGCCAGGCAATTCCTGAGACTACTCGGCCATATGGCTTCCACTGTTCATGTAACCCCCAATGCCCGTCTGCACATGCGGCCTGCTCAGTGGAGCCTTCGCACTTAGTGGCATCAGGCCACAGGGAGCCTAGCGGACTCATTAAGAATATCCTACCTGCTAGTCTCCTCTCTGCAATGGTGGCTTCATCTTCCGAATCTGGTACTCGGAATGGTTTTTCAAGCCCCTCCACATTCTCAAGTGCTGACGACAGATGCTAATCTTCTAGGTTGGGGAGCACATTGCCAAGGGACATGTACTCAGGGTCTCTGGACCCCTTGGGAGGCTGCTCAACAGATAAACCTCCTGGAGCTTGTCAGACGGCTGCCTGGGTGAGAATCTTCACAGTCTTGGCAAGTGCATATATCTATATGATTTGCAAGGGATTGTGGGCAATGCAGTTCATTCACACCAGACACAGCTGCTGACAATAATTTAGTTGTGCTCAAGTGTAAAGCAAATAAGATATTTATTTATGGGGTTATTTCTCCCAACACAGATATGCTTGGTAGCACATAAATCAGGTTACTTGCTTTCAGTGTTAAACTTGGAAAAACAAAAATGAGGAAACAACATTTAAACTTGTCAGGCAATCAAAGCAAAAGAAATAAGACCTGGTTGGTACAAACTGGTCTTTTCTGTAGGCATTAGCTAATGTTTTCTTAGCATATATCAAACAACAAACCAAAAGCCACAAAGAAAGAAAAAAACTGTTCTTTTCAGGTAAACTTCTTATATCTTCCCACATAGATTCAGAAGTGATTCTCTCCTAGCTCACAAGCAATTAGGTAAGGCTCAATTGCTAGCAGTTATCCAACTGAAACCCCTTAGCTGGCTTGCTTTCTACTGCGTGGCTAAAAATCGTACCCAGGAGCTTTTCTGAGTAGATTAAAGAACAAGTTTGTATTTCTTTGTGATGGTTGCTGTACTTTATAACAGAAAATCACCAAAGGAGTTTAGACAGAGAGCAGTCCATGTAAACAGATTCTTCATCTGCTATCATTCCCTCTTCTTCAACAAGCATGGGTTCAATATCATGGATTGGCACAGATGAATCTCCCAATGGAGCACTTTCAGGAGAATACTTGTTTCCCTGCTGTCTTTCAAGGTTATAGCTAGGGCATAGATCAGTGTTCATACCTGAGCTTCCATTGCTGCTACAGTTCCTCTCTATATAGCCTGGCCAGTATGTAGTCCAGTTCTTATGTCCAGCCTTCAAATCCAGATCCCTGGACACTGGATCTCTCTTCACATACTTTCTGGCACGGTTCTTAGGGTCCCTTCCACGTGCAGCCGTCTCCCTCACAGGTACTGTCTGGAGATTCCTAGCTCTGCAGCACCATTCCTCTGGCTTTCTCCAGTCCAATGGTGTATGCTGGCTCTTGGAATGCCTCCCAGTATACGTACTGCTCTGGACTCTTCTAGACCTCTCAAAGGCTTTTCTCCTCTTTCTTCCAAAGGGTTTCTTTCCCTCTCTGTCCGTCCGGTTTGGCTTCTGCTTCTGATGATCCTCCTGATGATGAAGATGATCAAGCTCAAGCTGATTCTCTGTAGAATAAACTCTACCTTTATTCTGCTTAGATGAGTGCTCCTCCCTAACACAGCGCAGCTGTGCTGAATCAGGCCCTGCCCTTTGAGATGAGTGCTTAGGGATTACCTCATAGCCCTCCTGATTGAACACACGTTTCCCCACTTCAGCTCCTCTAATGGCTGTTGGAAACCAGGTGCATTCTGGGACTGGTAGTCTTTTATGGGAAAATTCTGTTTTCTTATTTCTACCAGAACTGACAGGTTGCTTGCTCAGAGTCACTTCACCTTTCCTATAGCTCCTTCCTGAGCTATGATAAGCTTCCTTATCACAAGCTGCGGGCGATACGCCTATCTCTGAGAGCCCTCTCCCACCTCGTCTCTCACCAGTCTGTACTAGTCCAGACGGACAATCAAGTTGCCATGTTCTACGTGAACAAACAAGGAGGCACAGGCTCCTTCCTTCTATGTCAGGAGGCACGACGGCTGTGCTTTTGGGCCGTCAATCACGGCATCCTCCTCAAGGCTGTCTACCTCCCAGGTCAAGAAAATTACCTGGCGGACAGACTGAGCAGGATCATGCAACCACATGAATGGAGATTGAACCCGTTGGTGGTTCAGCAGATCTTTCTCAGGTGGGGCCTCCCCACCATGGATCTTTTCGCCAGTCCTCTGAATCGGCAACTCCCGAGATTCTGCTCCAGACAACCGCATCCTCTCAGGGTAGCGGCGGATGCGTTTCTGATCTCGTGGTCCACAGGCCTACTGTATGCGTTTCCTCCCACGCCACTAGTGTCCAGAACGCTGTTCAAAGTCCTCAAGGACGGGGCCTCAATGATCCTGATAGCCCCCAGGTGGCCGAGGCAACTGTGGTTCCCGCTTCTGCTGCAACTGGCGGTGGACACCCCTCTTCCTCTGGGGTTTCAGCACAATCTCCTGTCTCAGGATCAGGGGACTCTCATGCACCCCAACCTCCAGTCCCTTCATCTGATGGCCTGGCTGCTGAAAGGGTATTCCTGGCTCCCCTACTACTGCCTCGAGAGGTGGAAGATGTAGTCTTAGCCTCTAGACGGCAGTCCACCAGGAAATCCTACGCTCTTAAGTGGCGTAGATTCTCCGCATGGTGTGCTCAGCACAGCGAGAATCCCTTCTCGTGCTTGGTAGCGGTAGTATTGTAATATTTGCTTTACCTCTCCAATCTAGGCCTTAAGTCCAACTCTATCAGGGTTCACCTCAGTGCGCTCGCAGCACACCACTCGCCGGTGGATGGAAGGCCTCTTTCCAACCACCCTTTGTTGGCTCGTTTTCTCAGAGACCTCCTCCTGCTTAAGCCTCCTTTATGTCCACCAGCCCCTGAGTGGGATCTGAATGTGGTCTTACAGCGGATTGCTTGTCCACCATTTGAACCTATGGCTACCTGCCCTCTCCGTTTTCTCTCCTGGGAAACCTTGTTTCTGGTAGCTCTTACCTCTGCTAGGCGAGTAAGTGAACTTCAGGCACTAGTGTCTGATCCCCCTTACACTAGGTTCTATAGGAATAGGGTAGTCTTACGGACTCACCCGAAGTTTCTTCCTAAGGTTGTCTCCCCTTTTCACCTCAATCAGGAGGTGGTTCTTCCGACCTTCTTTCCCAGGCCGCATGCCAACCGGGCTGAGATGGTCCTGCATACCCTGGACTGTAGGAGGGCATTATCCTTCTACCTTGACCGTACGCGGGAGCATCGGAGGGCTGTTCAGCTCTTCGTTTCATTTGACCCCAATAAGTTGGGGCTACCTGTCTCCAAGCGTACTTTGTCCATATGGGTCGCTGACTGTATCGCCTGGGCTTATGGGGCAGCCGGCCTCTCGTTGGAGGGTCGAGTCACGGCTCATCGTGTCATGGCGAAGGCTGCGTCAGTGGCTCATCTCCGCTCTGTTCCATTGGCAGACATCTGCCTGGCCGCTACTTGGTCTTCAAGCCAGACTTTTGCGGCCCATTACTGCCTTGAGAGGGAATCCCGCAGGGACAGTGCTTTCGGACAGGCAGTACTCCATAATCTCTTTGGGGTTTAGGCAGCTCCTACCCTCCGGCCCTGGTGTTGGGCTACTGGTCGGGGGCTTTCTCAGAGAAGATTCCTTCCTTACGTACTGACGAGCTAGAGGGAGCTCAATTTTCGGCTTGAGGTCTCCGGTAGCCTTAAGCTGGGGAGTCCCATATGTGAGGACTGACTTCTTGCTTGGTCCTGGAGAAAGAGTAGTTACTCACCTGTAACAGGTGTTCTCCAGGAGCAGCAGGAATCAGTCCTTACAACCCTCCCTCCTCCCCTTGGAGTTGCAGTCATATGATTTCTTTTTGTTAATTTTTTTGCTGTCTTTTAGCTATGTCATCAGACTGAGCAAGATGGCACCCTTGGGCTGGAATGGGACCGCGCATGCGCGCTGCAGTTCCCAAAGGCTTTCTTTGAAAGCTGGGGAAATGCTCCGCACGAGGGCTCTGTCGGGGCCGACGTCACCCATATGTGAGGACTGATTCCTGCTGCTCCTGGAGAACACCTGCTACAGGTGAGTAACTACTCTTACCCTACAGTCTTCGATCTGTTCATGTCCATCGACTGCAGCTCCCATCCCCAACATGTGCTCACTTGAAACAGACCCGCCGTTCAGCCTTTTTCTTTCTCGGACCCTCTCTGTGGAACTCACTCCCCTCAGTTCTTTGCCAAGAACAGTCATACCCCAAATTCAAGGCCCTTCTTAAGACACATCTTTTCTGACCTTCCCTCCCCTGACCCTTGAAGTTAAGTCTCCTGCTCTTTCTATGTGCCTCACCGTTCTCCCTCCTCTTTGGTTATGAGTGCGTGCTGTCCTTTTGAAATTGTAGTCTTTTTCTGTTTCTGGCTATAGCCACTGTGCATTTTGCAATATTGTAAACCACCCTGATGTATGTGAAAGTACGGTCAGTCAAGCTTGATAATAAAGATAGGGGAAGCAGTCTGCTGAAAAGGAGCCTGATAAGAGGGGGACACTCAGGGGCAGCTTCCCGCTCACTGCGGGAACTGGCTCCATTTAGGGGCTACATTTCTCTGACTTTTTCTTTTTTGTATTTTCTGGCAGGCTTTGCATACTGGGGGCATTTGCGGATGCTCGTTTGATTGATATCATGCTTTGTATTTTTGTAGCTCTTTGTCATTTCTAATTCTGGGTTCGTCACTATCTCTGGCTGAGGAATTAGTTAGCGGACATTTCTTCCAAGTCACGTTGGGGCAAGCTGTTATTCAGGAAAGATCTCGATACGTTGGTAAAGGACTTGGGAGACTTTAAAGGAGGTAGGCTTCCAGAGGATAAACAGAAACCGGTTTGTTTCACGGATCTGGTGCAGGGGCTATTTTCAAACTTCCGACACTTCCCCGCAGTGCAGTTTGCTTCATACCAGTGGGAGAGGTTCCCTTCCTGAGGACAGTCCTTTTGGGGCTTCGGAGAAACTGGTATGGGGTTTACCCCTCCCTCCTCTTCAGTCGCAAAGAAGTCCCAGTGAAATTAGGGAAGTCCAGATGGGGGTGGTGCCCGTAGGGGGTCTGCTGCGGGAATGTTTTCCCATCTGGGCTCAAATTTACTTCCGATCAGTGGATGCTGGAGATCATCAGAGAGGGGCATGCATTGGAGTTGGCACATCCTCTCGCAGACACGTTTGTCCTCTCCCCTTGCAGGGCCACTTGGGAGCTTGAGGCTGTGCAGGAGACACTCCATCTTCTAAAGCTGCAAACACAGAATTCAAAAAAGCATGGGACAAACACAAAAGATCTCTAAAGGAAAAATGGGGTCTATTGTAGTTGATATGGAAGGGTAGACTAGATAGGCTATGTGGTCTTTTTCTGCCATCATGTTTCTATGTTTCTTGTGATTTTGGTGGCACTGGATTGGCCTCTGAGGTCATGGTATGCCAATTTGATTCAGTTGGCAGTGGATGTCCCATGGCGCCTTTTGGTAGTGGAGAGCCTGCTGTTGCATGTCCTGGTTCTCCCTTACGGCCTGGCTCTTGAGAGGGCTAGGTTGAGGAAGAGGGATTATTCCGTGCAAGTCATTAACACTTTGCTTAGAGCTCAAAAGTGATTGACATCTCTAGCTTATATTCAAGTCTGGCATATTTTTGAGAGCTGTTTTGAGGAGAAGGGTCTCTGGGCCTTCTCTTCTGTGCTGCCTGATATCCTGGCCTTTCTGCAGATTGGCCTGGATAATGATCTGTCCTTGAATTCCTTGAAGGTTCAGGTGGCAGCCTTTGCCTAGCCTTTGCCTGTTATCGAAGTCTGCTTCAAGGAGGATCCTTGGCTTCCCATCTGGATGTGGATTGTTTTCTGAGGGGCGTCAAACAGGTCAGACTGCCAGTGCGCCATTTGGTACCATTGTGGCACTTGAATTTAGTCTTATCAGCTCTTATAGAGGCACCCTTTGAGCCTCTTAGTCGAGTTTGGTTGAAAGATCTTACTCTGAAATTTATTTTTTCTGGTAGCTATCTGTTCATTGCGGAGAATTTCGAAGCTACAGGCCTTGTCCTGTAGAGAGCCCTTTCTAATGATTTCTAAGAAAAGTGTGGTAATTTCGTCTGAAATCACCTTTGGGAAAAAGGAGGGAACCAATGTTCCACCTGAATCAGATTGTGACACTGCCTGTATTCTCTGGTTTGGAAGACATTTCAGACTCATGTCAATTGCATCTGTTTGATATTTGCAGGATCTTGTGGCACTACCTTAAGTGTAGGGTGAGAAGGCCTCGAAGGCATTGTGCAGAGGCTGAAAGAGGCTGTTGGTTCTGCGTATTTGCTCAAGCAGAGGATTTGAAGGCTCACTTAACGAGGGCTCGGGCTTCATTGCGGACTGAATATTCCTCTGGGGGATATCTGTAGAGCAGCAACTTGGTCATTGCTCCATTCCTTTGTGTAGCACTACTGCCTGGATGTGCAGCCAAGAGGGAATCTGGTTCAATGCACAGGTGTTTCAAACGAGGCTCACAGGTCACACCCTAACTTAAATACTGTTCTGGTACATCCCATGTGTCTGGACTGAACTGGAGTAAGGTGAATTAAGACCTTACCTGCTAATCTTTCCTTGAGTCCCTCCAGTCCAGTCCAGTCCAGAACCCACTTATTTTGTTTGAGTCCAAATGTAAAAGTGATAAAGTGTATGTCGCCATGTTCAGGATTTTCTTTTGGCCTTACGATCAAGAGCTGACAGGACTGGCCAGCTCTTGCTTAGTTGGGTTTCACGTTCTCTGTCCTGTACAGAGTTGTGACATTCAATTCCTCTGTCGGTTTTATGTACATTGACTATGTTTCTAACTCTCTATGTGGCGTCTGCTTTGTCCATAGCATACTAGAGTGTTCAGAGGTACACAGATCCTTTATGGAGTGATATTATCAAAACCAGTGTTCTCAGTCTCCATTTGCTGGTGATAGGACATAAACTCGGTGTCTGGATTGGATTGGACTGGACTGGAGGGACTCAAGG
Source organism: Ichthyophis bannanicus (assembly GCA_033557465.1). Lineage (NCBI taxonomy): Eukaryota > Metazoa > Chordata > Amphibia > Gymnophiona > Ichthyophiidae > Ichthyophis > Ichthyophis bannanicus. The sequence continues at coordinate 31,391,531 of CM066034.1, read as the reverse complement.
AAAGAAATTTAGCAGGTAAAGTCTGATTTCACCGTTTTTTTTTTCTTATAACAAAACCTTTCAGTTAATGTTATGAACAAACTGAAGTCTTAGGCTAACAAAGATGACACTGGTTTAACTGTGAAATGATTGTGCTGTTGATAATGTTGGGTAATAAAATATTTGTAGATATATTTTACAAATGTTAAAACTTTTGAAACTTTGTCACAGTTTTCTAGATGCTTTTATTCTGTGAAATTCTTGCATACCTCTAGCATTTCTAGGGACATTTTGATTAAAAGCATGCCATAATTTTTTCATATTCTTTTTATAGTCTGACCACAAATCAAAGAAGAAAAAGAAGAGGAGGAAAAATAAGAAACGTGTAATAGGAGAACCTCAGGTACCTTTCTAGGCAGGAGAGATTTTTATTTCCTTCTAGGATAAGTGAGAGGATGGAGGTCTTCCTAGAGCAAAATCATATTACATTGTACTCTACCTGGTCACAAATGGGCATGATCTTTTATTAATATACTTTATTGATCACTTCATAAATATTGCATAGAAACATACATTGAGTTTTCCTTTATACAAAATAAACCAAATGAATAAAAAAAATTAAGGAAACAACAAAAGAAAAATAATATTCTAAGTCCACTTAATAGGAATCATTCCAGACCCAATTCGCCTGGTAAATACTAATAGACCCCTTTTTTACGTCATCCAACCCATAGCCACATTATTTATCTCTAAGGAACTGCTCAAGATGTGACCCTGAATACAAAACCAGACATTTACAGGGAAACTTTAAATAAAAGGTCCCCCAAATGGCCAGAGCTTTAGATTTCAAATTCAAAAAAGCTTTCCTACGAAATTGAGTGACTCTAACCACATCTGGAAAAATATTAGATAACCACAAAACAAAAAATCTTTTTTCGGAAAATAAGCTTTTAAAAAAAGCCAATGTTGTTCACCTGCTTTCTCTGAGGAGGTATTGCAGTTTTCTTCTTTTGATGATTCTTCTGTTATTTCCTTATATTACCGCCCTCGTAGTTTCCCTGAGTCGGGTGGGGATCAGTTGGGCGAACAGGCAAACCTGTATAGTCTGGATTTGACTCAATTTTTAGAGTTCTCTTTAGACAAGGTTTCTAAAAAAGCGACTCTTGTAGTCACTCTAAAACCTGAAGTTGAGAATGGAAAATTCAAAAACCGCAAATGTTTAGCCCAAGCTCTGTTTTCTAACAATTCCAACTTAGTATGCAGGATCTGACTGTCCCTAACAAATGTATTCGCCACCCCCTGCATTCCACCCACAGCCATCTCTAGTCTGGAAAAACCCTCATCTAGGACAGAGAGCCACACTACATGCTGTTGTAACATTTTAACAGTACCCTGAGAAAAAATACATAATTGAGCCAGAGTTCCCCTCAATATCCTTTCCATTCAGATAACAGACAACCAAACATCCTTCAACAAGATATCGGCCCTTGCTGTATCAACCAATGCCAAATCTGCAATAGCAGGCATGGAAACAGGAACTGGAAGAGGCAACATCCTGTTCAAAGAAAGACGCCAAGGGTGCCTCTCCCCGAACATATGGGGTAGAAGTAGTAGGAGAAAAACCCACCTCCCTCAAACCGGGGTCCTACAACCCATTAAGAAATGAAACATTAACTGCATTAGGTTGAAGGGGAGGAGTATGAAGCCCCAAACTAAGTGAGGCTTGTGTAGAAGAAGCAGTTTCCCTAACCACTGACAGTACTCACAACGTGCATGTCCATTGGTCCTTGTACCGCTTGCACTGCAGTGGGGGCTTTGGCCTTAGCTTTCCATTTTCCCATTGCAGAGCCTCCAAACACAGCAAGAGGAGACCACTCTTCCACAGGCTTCCTCAGGTGCTCCTAAGGGGTTCCCAAGGGGCAAAGTATGCCCCTTAGGTCATGTCCCTTCGGGCACATGCCTGCAGCGCCAGACAGCTTTTATCCTCAATTGCAGGGAGGGAGGAGCTCTGACACCCGGCGTGCACAGGTGGAATCGGGATGTAGGCAGTCAGCTGAAACCAGGCAAGTTAGATCCAGAACGCGCTCCACAAATGGGCATGATCTTAATGCAGTTTTGAGATCGTATGACACCAAAAAAAAAAAGCCATAAAGGTCTGGTTATATGTATACAAGCACTGTATATAGGCCATGTTTCTCAGACTGTGCCCAAATGTGGGTGGTTTGGGGGGGTTTTTTTTGGGGGGGGGGTTGCTGATATGTAATTTTATATCTTTTTATAATAACATGAATTTCCATCATGACATTTATTTCTTAAGCCAGGAAAGATGAGGTATGAGCTCTCTGATTTGTAGTGCTTGAAGTGTGCTAAAAAAACACTTGCTGGAGTTTGCAAGGTGTCCCATAAATAAACAGCATGTGAGTGTACTTGGAAGATTTTGGTTAGGCCAGTGGCACCTAGGAAACTGGTGACCATTTTTTGTCTTTTTGCCGTATTTTTATACATCACTTGGCATTTGATATTCTGTCTTCATATACAGTTCTGGTCAACATTATTGGCACCCTTGCAGTTCAACCCCTTAATGTCAATTATCTCCTAAAAAACAGTGGCCAATAAAATGGCTTTGGACTATATATGAGCACACATTTGATATATAAAAGAATCAAATAAAACAAGACCAGTTAAAGAAAATTGGCAGGACATGATTATTGGCATCTTTATAAACGATTCAAATCAAAACGGTCACATTGCAGTAAAATTAGACGCACCTGTGATCAATTGTCATTGCTCACATGACTTGAATCAACCAATGAATGATGGCTCTAATATTTAAAATGACCACATTCACTCCCTGTTCCATTTTCACAATGGTGAAGACAAGAGAGCTGCCTGAGACCATCAGAAAAGCCATTATAAGGGATACAAGGCTATCTCCAAAACCTTTGGGATTTCTGTGTCTACAGTTTGTAACATTAGACGTTTTCTGCTCATGGAACTGTCAAGAACACCCCAGGATGTGGTAGGAAGAGACACAGTAATCCAAGAGGTCTTTGAAGGTTAGTGCTAACAATTGGAAAAACACCATGTACAACATTCAAAGAACTTAAGGCTGACCTGGAGCAATCTGGAATGGCAGTTTCAACCCGCACCATAGCCCGTGCACTAAACAAAGAAGGACTTCATGGGTGAAGGCCAAGGAGGGGCCCCACTGCTCAAAATTACACATAAAAAGGTACGCCTGATCTTTGCCCAAACCCACCTTGAGAAATCGCAGTCCTTTTGGGGAAAATGTTCTGTGGACTGATGAAATCAAATCTGAGTTCTTTGGCAGTGCAGACCAGCGATACATTTACAGGCGAAGAATTGAAGCTTATAAGGAAAAAACACCCTTCCTAGAGTTAAATATGGTGGAGGTTCCATAATGTGGGGCTGTTTAGCTGCCTCAAAAACTGGAGGCCTGGAATGTATTAAAGGAATCATGAAGTCAGAGGGACTACCAAGGTATTGAAGCAAAATGTGCTACCTAGTGTCAGAAAGCTAGATCTGGGTTGAAGGTCCTGGATCCTCCAGCAGGACAGTGACCCAAAACATGCATCCAAAAGTATTGTTAAAGGAACAAATAGACTATTTCAAACTGGCCACCAATGAGTCTTGATCTTAATCCAATCGAACCTTTGGAAAGAGCTGAAATCTGCCATTGGTAAAAGGAATCCTGGAAACATTCATGAGCTGGAACAAATCACAGTTGAAGAGTGGGAGAAACTACCAGCAGACGGATGTAAGGAACTTATAGATGGCTACAAGAAACATTTGGAGGCTGTCATCACTGTCAAGGGTTGTGCAACCAAATATTAGTGAAGGGTGGTATTAATCTGTCCAAATCACATTTTATTTCTCAGAAATTACCATGTATAAGTTGTACAGACATCTTTTTTTGTTGTATATCTTTGAGCATGCTATTAAAATATTATGATAACATACAATTGGAATATTTCCAATTATTTCTCAAGATATTGTACACATACCTAAAATGCAAGGGTGCCATTAATGTTGACCACAACTGTATATTACAGAATACTCACCGTGAAATGTATTACACCCCACCACCCATCAATAACCGAGTGGTACAGAAAGACTTGGCATATTAATGAAACCCAGAAGGCAGGTACCTACAAAACAAAAGAAAATATTGTCCCCATTTACCCTTTAAAAAAATTACCAGAGGATGATTACTTCCAGAGGGAGGCAAATCACATAGGACATTTCTATGCAAACAGATTTAAAGCTTTATGATTAAACACACACACACACTACAGCTAATATGAGTAACAGAAATCCAAGGGAAAAGTACACAGTAGGGGGTGAGAGGTTGGTATGCACGGTTCAGGAGAAAGACCTTGGTGTGATTATCTCTGATGATCTCAAGGTGGCAAAACAGTGCGACAAGGCGGTGGCAAAAGCCAGGAGGATGTTGGGCTGCATACAAAGAGGGATTGATTATTTATTTATTTATTTAAAACTTTCTTATATACCGCCTCTTCCATAGATCAAAGGCGGTTTACATGTAACAAGTGTAACAAGAACAGGTTTTACATAGAACAGATTTTTTAAATTATTTACAATCAACTTTTAAATCAACAGTTTTTAAATTATTGACAATCAACATGATTGTGAGTAACTATATTAATTGTAAACAACTATATACAGGAGTAGTAGAGTAGGTAGCGTAGGTAGACATTTGTTGGATTTAATCATCATCGTTGATTACCAGCAGAAAAGAAGAGGTACTTATGCCACTGTACAAGTCACTGGTAAGGCCTCACTTGGAATACTGTGTTCAGTTTTGGAAACCATATCTTGCAAAAGATGTAAAAAGACTGGAAACTGTTCAGAGAAAGGCGACCAAAATGATTTGGAGCCTGCGTCAGAAGCCTTATGAGAAGAGACTTGAAGACCTAAATATTGTACACTTTGGAGGAGAGGAGGGACAGGGGAGATATGATTCAGACCTTTAAATACTTAAAGAGAAATGATGAACAAACAAACCTCTTCCAAAGACAGGGAAGCTGTAAAACTAGAGGGCATAACATGAAGCTGCAAGGTGGTAAATTGAAAGGCAATGTCAGGAAATACTTTTTCACTGAAAGGGTGGTGGATGCTTGGAATGCCCTCCCGATGGAAGTGGTGAGGGCAAACACGGTGATGGAATTCAAAACGGCATGGGACAAACACAGTGGATCCCTTTACAGCAACAGGATAAAAGCAAAATAAACGGTACCATCTAACTTCTGAACTATCTAGCGTCTGAACAAATAAGGGTGTCCTACATGGAGTGGTGGGGTCACCCCTAAACAGAAACAAAAACATGGGGAGGGGTGGCCTGCACAGAGCGACAGGTGCACCTACTCTTGCCATCTTGCTGGGCAGACTAGATGGACCATGTTGGTCTTTATCTGCCGTCACTTACTATGTTATTATGTTACTCATATTAGCTGTAGTGTGTGTGTGTGTTTAATCATAAAGCTTTAAATCTGTTTGCATAGAAATGTCCTATGTGATTTGCCTCCCTCTGGAAGTAATCATCCTCTGGTAATTTTTTTAAAGGGTAAATGGGGACAATATTTTCTTTTGTTTTGTAGGCACCTGCCTTCTGGGTTTCATTAATATGCCAAGTCTTTCTGTACTACTCGGTTATTGATGGGTGGTGGGATGTAATACATTTCTGCCTGTTGGCTATAGCCAATGCACAGCTAACTGTAAAAAGCTGCAAAGCTTCCATCTTATTCAGTGATACTGCTTCTTCACTGGTATCGCACTCCAACAGGAGGAGCATATAATCCAATTTTCGTGAGTTACCTGCCTGATTTGAGCAGTCCCACCATATATATGCAGAAGTTCCCTTCACTTGGCAACATGCATCAGGTGTATCAGGCCACAACATATGCCCAAGGGCCAGTGTCAGGTACATTTGATGCATTAATTTGTACTGTGTGGACAAGTGCTCATATAACGGGATATCTTCCACACGACGTCACAAATTCTGAATTGGTATTCTGGAATTACTACTACTGTTACTTATCGTTTGTACAGTGCTGTGAGGCTTAGCTGTGTGACTTGGGCCCATTTCTCCTGATACAGTAACATAGCAGTTGATGCAGATTAAGACCTGCATGGTCCATCTAGTCTGCCCAGTGAGATTGTTTATTGTTTATTCACATTTAATATACCGCTCCCCACAACATCGGAGCGGTTTACAAAAAATAAAATTAATTGTTGAAAAGGAAAAAGGAAAGGAAATTACAATAGCTGGTAGAGAGAGAAAAGAGACAAAAGCAGAAAAATCATGCAAAGCAACAGAGAAAAGACAAGGAGAGGAAAATTCAAGGGGGGAAAGCTAGAGAGAATAGAGTTTTTAGGAGAGAGCGGAACCTTGGATAGGATTCTTCTGTGCGGAGGTTGGTTGGATGGGAGTTCGAGAGAAGGCCCTAAATAGTAGAATGCTGATTTTCTGGTAGATTGTAGATGAGCTCTGGAGGGTGCTGGAAGATGGAGGCGGTTGATGTGAATGGACCGGAGACTGCGTGTAGGAGTATGGTAGGAGAGTAGATCTAAAAGATAGGCAGGTGTAGAGAGAGAAATGGCTTTGTGAATTAAGATAAGAACCTTAAAGGATATCCGATAGCCAATGGAGGTGATGGAGCAAAGGAGTAACATGGTCCCATGGTGAAGCATGAAAAATCATACGAGCGGCTGTATTCTGAATTAGTTGGAGGCGGCGTTTCTGGTATTGGGGGAGTCCGGCAAAAGCAATATTACAGAAATCTAACCTGGTGATGATCAAAGAGAGAAGCAAAGTAGTGATGGCCTGAGTGGACAGGAAGGGGCGAATGGCACGAATTTGGCGGAGGCACAGAAAGGAACACCGAGAGACGTGAGAAATGTGATCATGAAAACTAAGAGCACTGTCAAGGAAAACTCCAAGATAGCGAAGAGTAGGGACTACAGTAATGAGGGAACCTGCAAGAGATGGGGTGAGCGAAGGGGCAGGAGAGGTATGCGGGAACCAGATTGCAGCAGTCTTTTGAACATTAAGTACTAGACAATTAGAGGAAAGCCAAGAAGAAATGGTGGACAGACAGTTCTCCAAGGGAGAGATATCAGGGTGATATGGTGAAGTATGGTACAGCAGAAAAATATCATCAGCATAAAAATAGCTTGAAATCCCAGATTGCTGAATAAGAAGGGCCAATGGGGCAAGAAAAACATTAAACAATAAAGGAGCCAGAATCGAACCCTGGGGAACACCACAGGGAAGTGGATAGCGATCAGATGAAGAGAGGGTGGAAGAGACAGCAAAAGACCGAGATGGTGAGGGTTGTACCTTCTGCAGGTTATTCCCCCCACCCCACCCCCGTGCCTTTGCTTAGGGTTTCCAGGTTACCCGTCTCTGTTTTTTTAAGTTAAGAGTTAGTTCAATTTGCTTTGATTCCTCTGGCTATAAGAGGATCCTCTGTGTCTGTCCCATACGCCTTCTGGTGCCAGACCCATATCATTATGGTTGCCTTCCTTAAACTATTTCAAGTCTTTTTATATTCTTTGTGAGCTGTGGTCTCCAAACTGAACACAATGCTCCAAGTAAGGTCTCACCAGTGACTTGTACAGGGGCATTAATACCTCCTCCCTTCTGCTGGTTAGACCTCCCTGTATGTAGCCTAGCAGCCTTTTGGCTTTACATAGAAAAAGATCATATGGACTATCCAGTCTGTCCTGCCATAGCAGTCCCTTTTTTTCCTTTAGAGATTTTCTGTTTTTGTCCCATGCTTTCTTGAATGCAGCTACTGCCCTTGTTCTCTTCAACCTTCATGGGAGACTATTCCATGCATCTACCACTCTTTCCATAAAGAAATATTTCCACATATTACTCCTGAGTCTTTTTCCTTTCACCTTCATCCTATGCCCCCTCATTGCAGAGCTTCCTTTCAGTTGAAAGAGGCTCGCCTGTGCATTTATGCCATGGAGGTATTTAAATGTCTCATTTCCCCTTCCTCGCCTTTTCTCCCAAGTATACATATTGAAATCTGTACATCTGTCCCCATATGCCTTATGACAAAAGCCTACTGACCATTTTGGTAGTCATCCTCTGCATTGCCTTGTGACACTGTTTTCCACCTTGAGATCCTCAAATACTAGCACATCAGCCTCTTGCCCCTCTATCGCATATAGCTTCTTTGGATTTCTGTATCCTAACTGCATCACTCTGCACTTCTTCACATGAAATCTTAACTGCCAAGTATTAGACCATTCTTCTAATTTTTGTATATCTTCTCATGTTTACATCCTCTGAGGTGTCCACTCTCTTGCAAAACTTCATGTTATCTGCAAACAAACTTTTCCTTTCAGCCCTTCAGCAATATTGCTTACGAAGACATTGAACAGTACCAGTCCCATGACTGATCCCTGAGGCACTTCCCTACTCACTTTCCTTTCTTCTGGGTGAATTCTATTTCTCCAGGAACAAGCAGGAAGTCAGACCTCACTTATGGGTGATGGACCAACGGAGCCTGTGTGGAGCACCAACGGAGCCTGTGTGGAGTAATTACCCAGCTTTCGAAGAAAACCTTTGGGATTGCTACCATGCATGCGTGGTCCTCTTCCCGCCCAAGGGTGCCATCTTGCTCAGTCTCCCTTTTTCCGCAGAGCCCTTCGGACGCATGTCCTCGTCCCTCGGAAAAGGTTTCGTGGTGTTCACGCCTTAACAGGCTTTTTCTCTTTTCCGGTTGCATCGGTCCTCTACGTTCTTCCCCTGTTCTCCTCTGGAGCTCTCGGGGATCATTTTTTTTCCTAATTTTTTCTTTTCGGGCTTCGCACCCTTTTTTCTTTCTAATCACTGGCCACGTGGGTCTTTGACCTCGCAGGGGCCATTTTTGCCTACATAGCCACCGGATTTAAAAAATGCGATAGATGCTCTAGGAACATGTCGCTTACAGACACTCATGACTGTTGACTGCAGTGCCTGGGAGCCGCCCATGACCCAGAGCTCTGTTTGTTCTGTAAGAAAATGTCCTGCTGAGCCGTAAGCAGAAGTCCAAAGACATTTTCTGAAAGGCTGCCTCAGAATCCCGGGTGGCACCCTCTGCGTCTCTTCCCCCCCCGGTGGGTTCCCCCCCTGTGGCTCCACGTTCCCCCTTGGCACTCCGACTAGGGGTCCCCTGAAGTAGAATGGTGCAAGAAAAAGGTGGCCTCAAAGTTGCTGTCCGGGGTTCCTTATAAGTGCGAGTGCTCCCGTGCCCGGTCTCTTAGCCGCCTTCAGCGTTCCCGAGAGTCAGATAAGGACCGCCCCCGCAAGGTACCTTGCAGAGAAACGGAGGCCTCCGGCGAAGGCACCAGTCTCCTGAGGGTCATCCCGGTGAGTACCCCCTCTCCTCGATGCCCGGTCCAGTGACCCTGGTATTGGCGTCCCAGGGCCCCATGCAGCGTTTCTGCATTCATTGCCTCCCAGCAGGCGCTTACAGCCAGCTTTGCTGACTTGCGCCCAGAGACCGTGGGTCCCTCGTGTGGGACACTCAAATCAGTCCAGGAAAGCCTTGAGAGCCGCAGGCCTCGTGAGGGTCCTTGACGTTGGTCTCGCTTGCTCTCCTGTTCCTTGGAGGCAAGAGCCTCCGGCTCCAAGCCGCCAACCATCGGACAGGGCAACCCGCCTGACTTGGATCCCTCAACTGATTTTTTCAGACTGGGAATCCGATGGGGACACCTCCCCGGAGACCTGTACCCACTGGGATCTTCCGTCGGACCCCTCGCCGCCTACATTACAGCGGCGTTCACCACCCGAAGACACCTCTTTCCTGATATTTATCCGGGACATGGCTCGGGCCCTCAACCTAGTCACCCAGGCCGAGGGGGACCTTCGTGCTGAAGAACTCGATATTCTTCATGAGTCCCCGCCCAAGGAATCCCTCACTGTGCCTGTACCGCCGATTCTATCTCGACTGCTACTCTGCATGTGGGATGCCCCAGCTTCGGTCTCCATTATGAGCAAGCGCCTTGACACAATGTACAAGGTGCAGTGGGGGCAGGCTTCCGAAAGACCCATGTCTCGATGGTGGTGGAATCGGCAATGGGGAAGCAGAAGAGCCCAAAATCTCACTCATCGGTACCACCAGGCCGAGAGTCGCGAGCCTTTAATGCCCTGGGCCGCAAGGCCTATCAAGGTTCCATGCTGTCTTGTCTCATCCAGGCATATCAACTCTACATTGGTATGTTCCTGTGCGATCTGGCAAAGGAACTTGGGGGTTTCTCTGCGGGTCTCTAAAGGGGAGCCCCTCGACAGATTCCACGCCTTACTGAAGTCTATGGCTGACTGCTCCAAGTACATCTCATGAGTTTCCTATGATGGCTTTGAGACATTGGCTCGGGGGGCGGCCGCAGGCATTGGAGCCCGCCGCCAGGCATGGCTTCAGTCCTCTGATTTGGGGCAGTGGGTACAGGAGAAGCTCCTGGACGTGCCATGCCACAGTGAACAGCTTTTTGGTAAGCCGATGGAAGAGAAGGCTGCGGTGATTGAAACTGAGTTCATTACCAGGATCTGACTCTCCTGAAAGACCTTTACCCTGCCTCAGAAGAAGCAGCCAACCAAGAAGCCCTTCTTCCCCAGAAAAGGCCCTCAGTACCGTGGCTGCCTGCCGTATCAGGCTACCCCCACACCAACTACTCCGGCGCAGGGAAAGCCTGGCCAGGGGCACTGTAAACAAAAGGGCCCGAAGGCCCAAACGCCTGCCGCCCCCCCCCCCCCCCCGCAACCCACTCAGGGATTTTGACGCCAGCGGCATGGCCCCTCACCCTCCGGCGATGTAGCTGCCAGTGGGGGGGGGGGGGGGCGCGCCTGTCCTGCTTCGCCCCATTGTAGGCGCTCATCTTGGACACTTGGGTTCTCCAGGTTGTCCAGGAGGGCTATCGCCTCCACTTCAGCGGGCTTCCACCCCCTTTCTCCCCGACAGAGCCTCTTCGACTCCCCTCACACCAGCTTCTGCTGCAGCGGGAATTGCACTCCCTCCTTGCCCAACGGGCAGTCAAAGGTCCCTCCCCACCTTTGAGGTCGGGGCTTCTATTCCCGGTACTTCCTCGTCTTGAAAAAGACGGGGGGTCTGCGGCCCATCCTCGACCTTCACAGTCTAAACAAATTCCTGGTGCGGAAGAAATTCAAGATGTTATCTCTTGGCTTGCTGCTGCCCTTCCTCCGGCAGGGCGACTGGCTATGCTTCTTGGATCTAAAAGATGCTTACGCCCACATCTTAATTTCCCCCCCCCCCCCAACAAAGGCAGTACCTGCGTTTCAGGGTACAGGGAGAACACTTCCAATACAGGGTGCTCCCATTTTGGCCTTGTGTCCGCCCCGTGGGTCTTCACAAAGTGCCTCGTCGTCGCCACTCACCTTCAGCACCGGGGCATGCTGGTCTTCCCCTACCTCAACATCTGGCTCATTATGGGCTCATCCGCCGAGGAGGCCCGGCAAGCGATATCGTGCGCTATCATCATCCTGGAAAGTTTGGGGTTTTTGGTCAACTACTCGAAGTCTCACCTCGAGCCGGTGCAGGCCCTTGAGTTCATCGGGGCGCGCCTCGACACTCAGCAGCCCACTGCTTTCTTGTCGGTGGATCGCTCCACCTGCCTCCGAGCTCTGGCGGCTCGCATCCCAAAGCACCCACCAGGTCACCGTTCGGTCCATGCTATGTCTCCTGGGTCACATGGCCTTGACCGTGCATGTGGTTCCTCACTCCCGCCTGCACATGCTAGCGGCTAAGTGGTGTCTCAGCACCCAATGGAGCCAGTCCCTCAGACGCCTCAGGGATCCCGTCAGGGTTTGCCCCGATCTCCGCTTGTCCTTCTGCAACCTTCTGTGGGTTTCGCCCTTTCATGCCCCACAGCATGATGTCGTGCTGATGACGGACACTTCCCTGTTAGGGTGGGGAGCCCACTGTGGGCCCCTCTGCATGCAGGGCCAATGGTCGCCTGAGGAGTCTCTCAGCAGCAGATAAATCTGCTTAAACTTCGGGCCATTCGGTGGGCCCTGGGGGCCTTCGAGGATCACCTCATCGGGAAGTCTGTTTTAGTACAGACCGACAACTGTGTATCTGTGTTCTACATCAACAAGGAGGGAGGCACGGGATCGTGCTCCCTCTGTCGGGAAGCGGTCCTTATCTGTTCTTTTGCTGCCCGACGGAGGATATCCCTCAGGGCTGCGTACCTCCTGGATTAGGAGGATGGCCTGGCGGACAGGCTCAGCTGGATTCTTCGCCCCCACGAATGGTGGCTGGATCCCAGACTAGCGGGCTGGCTGTTTCTACACTGGGGGACGCTGGCGATAGACCTCTTCGCCAGCCCCCAGAACATGCAGCTTCCTCTCTTTTGCAGCCTGGAGCCGCACCTGGTGAGGGAGGGCCCCGATGCATTTCTCCTGGACTGGTCCTCCAGTCTCCGCTATGCATTCCCTCCTTTCTCCCTCATTGTGAGGACTCTGTTCAAGGCTCAGTGGGACAAGGCATCATTAATTCTCGTGGCTCCGACAGCCTTGGTTCCCGCTCCTGCTCTGGCTGTCAACGGAGCCTCCATTTCCCCTGGGCTCTGCCAGAGGCCTGTTAACACAGGAGGAGGGTCGGATGCTACACCTGAACCTAACCTCCCTACCCCTCACGGCCTGGCGGCTGAACGGGTCTCCCTAGCCTCTCTGGCCCTTCCAGAGGAAGTCGAGGAAATCCTCCTCGCCTTGAGGAAGGACTCCACTAGGGGGGCTTATGCCTTTAAGTGGAAACGCTTCTCCATCTGGTGCTCGGAACACCAGATCAACGCCTTCTCGTGTCCTGTTCAGTGGGTTCTCCAGTATCTGTCAGAGTTCATTTGAGTGCCATTTCGGCCAATCATCTCCTTATCGAGGGGGAGCCTCTCTCGGGGCAGCCATTGGTTTCCTGCTTCATGCGGGCCTTATACTATCCAAGCTGCCTATCTGTCCTCCGGCAGAGTGGGACAAACGTGGTACTCACACAGCTCACCTGCCTACCTTTTGAGCCGATGGCAATGTGTTTGCTCCGACACTTATCCTGGAAGGTGGCCTTCCTGGTGGCACTGACCTTGGCCTGCCGAGTCGGTGAGCTCCAGGCGCTCATGGCTGGCGCTCCTTACACCAGATTTTATTGGAACAGGGTGGTCCTCCGTACCCACCCTAAATTCTTACCTAAGGTCATTTCAGACTTCCATCTCAACCAGGAGATAGGAAGAATGTTGGCAGCACTGAGGCGTCATGCCGATCCGGTATCAGCTGCTCTCCACACCCTTGACGGCAAATCGGCCCTCACCTTCTATTTGTAGCATACCCAGACTCATCGCAAGTCTGACTTTTCGTGACCTACGATCCCAATAGACAGGGGTAAGCTGTCACCAAGCGCACCCTCTGGTTTGGGTGGGAGACTGCATCGCTTTTGCCCATGTGAAGGCGGGCGTCCCTCTGGATCGTAGAGTCACCGCACACGGGGTCCGAGCCAAAACAGCCTCGGTGGCCTTGCTGTGCTTGTGCCCCTGTTGGACATCTGCTGGGCAGTGACCTGGTCTTCCACGAATACCTTCACTGCCCACTACTGCCTGGAGAGAGAGTCCTGCCGGGCAGCGCCTTTGGCCAGGCTGTACTCTGCAATCTGTTCGGGGTATAAGCAACTCCTGCTCTCCGACCCTTCTTCATGGCTACTGAGGGCTTTTCCCTGAGGACACGGGCTCCTTCGGGCTTCAGCTTCTGTTTACAGCATCGTGGAGGCGTTTTTTGGTTACAGGTTCAGTAGCCTGTAGCTGGGAAGTCTCATAAGTGAGAACTGACTTCCTGCTTGTTCCTGGAGAAAGTGTAGTTATTCACCTGTAACAGGTGTTCTCCAGGGACAGCAGGAATCAGTCCTCACTACCCTCCCGCCTCCCTTGATGAGTTGCTGAATTTTTGTCCTTCCCTTGCCATCTGCTTGGTAGGGCTCGAGCTAAGGGACCTGACTGAGCAAGATGGTACCCTTGGGCAGGAAGAGGACCACGCATGCGTGGTAGCAATCCCAAAGGCTTTCTTCGAAAGATGGAGAATTGCTCTGCGTGGGCTCCGTCAGTGCGGACGTCACCAATAAGTGAGGACTGATTCCTGCTGTTTGCTGTCACTAGAGAACACCTGTTAGAAGTGAGTAACTATGCTTTTTGTAGGATGGTTTGGAGAAGGGGCAGGCCTAGAATTCAATGAAGGTACAGGTTGTAGCCGTTGCCTCTTTTTGCAGTCTGTCCCTTTTTTCCATGTAGATATGGTGTGTTTTCTGAAAGGGGTCAAACACTTAAGACCACCTTGCTGCTTGGTAGACCCTCTGTGGGATCTCACTGTGATGCTTTCAGCGTTATTTGCACCTCTGATCCTTTGGAGAAGATTCCGCTCAAGGATTTATTGCTGAAAGTGGTGTTTCTGGTCACTATATTTGCTCAGCAAGGTTCATTTCAGAGTTGCAAGGTTGTCATGCAGAGAGCCATCCTTGAAGGTCTTTAAGGAGAAAGTAGTGATCAGGCGGGTGCCCTCTTTTCTCCCAAAGGTCGAGTTGGCGTTTCATCTCAATCAGTTTGTTATGCTTTTGGTGTTTTTAGAGACAGAGTTCATCAGAGGCACAGAGCTTGGATAAGTTGGATGTCCACAGAAGCCTGTGTAGAAACCTGAAAGTGACTCAAGTCTTCCATTGGTCAGATTATTTGTAATTTTGGTGGGCCACAGAAAGGTGAAACTGTGTACAAGGCCTCAATAGCCCATTGGATAATGAAGGCCATTGCCTCAGCTTATCCGGTCAAGGGGCAGACAGTTCCGCTCAGGTTGATAACCGAGCTTATTCGACTAGGGTTTAGGCATCTTGCTGAGCAGAATATGGGTTGGTTTTTGCCTCAGAAGATTTGCAAAGTAGCAGTGTGTTCATTCCTACATTCCTTTGTCATTTATAGGCTGCTGTTCTGGTAGTTTCCTTTGAAGCACAGGTGCTTCAGGCCAGGCCATCAGTTCCCACCTGTCGTTAGATACTGTTTTGATATTTTCTACATGACTGGACTGGAGGGATGAGGAGGAAGGTAGAATCAAGTCTTACCTGCTAATTTTTCTTTTCCCGAGTCCCTCCAGTTCAGTCCAGGGCCTGCCCAGAGTATGTTAAGGTTTATGGTTTATTAGAACTTTCTATACTGCCCTTCGAACATCAGCACAGTTTACAAATAAAACCTTAAAAGAGAGAAAAGAACTCCAAATTAAAAGGTAAAGGAAATAGAGAGCAAGTTTACACAGAACACACAAACACGAATATTCCGCAGGGGATACAGTGTGAGAATAACTAGGATTCAATATTAAAGGCCTGTTGGAAAAGATGGGTTTTCAGGTCACTCTAAAATTGGCCTTCTGCCTATGTCTCTGTTTGATCTTGGTGAGGACAGTCAGTGGTTAAGGTTGCAGTGACCTCAAAGTCTCAGTTCTGCCATGCTTTTCATTCACTTTATTTATTTTATTTATTTATTTAACAATCATTTATATACCGCATCTTCTGGAGATCAGTTGCGGTTCACAATAAACAACAATCAACAAAGCAGAGTTTGTTTTACATGTAACATCATATAACCACAAGTAATAATAAGTAAACAGCAAATGTTAAAACTGAACAGCACAGAAAAGTGCAAAACTATATACATTATATACAGATACACATTATATAGGGCTTAAGCATTGTGAAAGAGTTTCAGCTAGGTAGAGTTGGCTGTTTAGGTCATTGGGTCATCTCAGACAAAAATTGGTTAGCCTTTATCTAAATCTATTGATGGATGATCTGTATTGTTGTAATGCATTGTAAATAGGTTTTCAATTTTTTACGAAATTCGATGATCTCGGTTAACATTATTAGATCATCTGGGAGGGAATTCCAGATTGTTGGAGCTGCGTGTGAAAAAGCTCTGTTTGTTAATTTATTTGCTTTTATGAAGTCTTTGGGAGTTTTTAGTTTATTTAATTGTCCTTTTCTTTGAGTAGATTTTGAATGTTCTTTACTGATTAAGTTACTTAGAATGACTGGGGCCATATCATTTAGAGCTTTAAATGAAGTTATTAATGTTTTGTATACTATCCTGCTTTGTATTAGCAGCCAGTGAAGGGATGCTAGTATTGGTGTTATATGTTGATGTGAATGTACTTTCGTTATTATCCTAGCTGCTGCATTTTGTGCAAGTTGAATTCTTTTAATGTTTTGTTTTGTTGTACCTAATAATATTAGATTAGCGAAGTCAAAGTGGGGGGTTATGGTAGCTTGAATTATACTGATAAAATCTTGTATTATACAAGGGGTCTTAGTTGTTTAAGGATTTTAAGCTTGAAATAAATTTTCTTTGTGGTATTTCTAATATGGGTATTCATTGTAAGATGTTTATCTAGAATAACACCTAAATATCTTCGTTTTTTATTTTAATTTCTTGGTTTTGAAGTGTTACGTGTGTTGGGGGAGTATAAGATTGATTTTTAGTAACAATTAGCACTTCAGTTTTTGAGTGGTTTATTTGGAGATTATGGGCATTTAGCCAGGATGTGATTTCATTGAAGCAATCTGACAGGAGTTGCATCGGTAAGTTAGGGATCGTGAACGGGATGTACATCATGATATCATCTGCATATAGATGATAGAGTACACCAAAGTTTTTAAAGATATTGCAAACTGGTTTTATGTATATATTAAATAGAAGTGCTGATAGCGCTGATCCTTGTTGTAAACCCGTTTCAAGTTTGTAACTTTGACTTCTGCTGTGTTATGGTAGTTTTGGTCTTTGTTTTCTCCTGGAGCTGATTGTGTGCCTCTGTGGGGTTTCGTTCAGATCCATTATCTGGAGCCGCCTTAGGTTTTACAAAAAAACCCAGAGAGAATAAAAGGGATCAACCAGAGATCCATGTGCTTAGGAAGGATCATACTAGGTAGGTGAGAGGCTGCACAGGACCATCTGCTGGCAGGAACGTATAAATCTATGGGTTTGGATTGGACTGGAGGGACTCGAGGAAAGCAAATTAGCAGGTAAAGTCTAATTTTACCTTCATTTAGATGCCAGTACTGAAGAGAAATGGAGAGTATGCATAAGAACATAAATGTCATACTGGGTCAGACCAAGGTCCAGCAAGCCCACTATCCCAAAAAAGCACATAGGTTCCACAATGCTTATCCTGGGGCAAGCAGTGGATTTCCTGGGTCCTCTTTAATAATAATTGTTTATGGACCTTTCCTCCAGGAACTTGTCCAAAACCTTTTTAAACCCAGCTACACTAACAGCTTTTACTATATCCTCCTGTAACGAATTCTAGAGTTTGATTACACGTTGAGTGAAAAAATATTTTCTCTTATAGTCTTAAATAGGTTATGTTGTAGCTTCATTGCATGTCCCCTAGTCTTTCTACTTTTTCATGGTGTAAACAGCCAATCTACATTTATCCATTCCATTCCATCCATTAATTTTCTAGACCTTTAACATATCTTGCCTCAGCCATCTCTTTTCCAAGTTGAAAAGCCTTCCTTCACGGGTATCCTTTTCATCCCCTTTACCATTTTGGTGGCTCTTCTCTGTACCTTTTCTAATAACGCTATATCCTTTTTAAGATATGGCGACCAGAATTGCACACACTATTCAAGGTGCGGTCTCACCATGGAACGATACAGAGGCACTGACCACTGCTAGTCTTATCTCCTGGGCTGATGTTCCCACCATACAGCCAAGTTAGATGGTAAGCAGTGCTATTAGTCGGCAGAAAAGTGGCTTGCACTATGTTTCTTATGCAAAGTAACAGGTTACCAGCATGGCTTGGGAGAGGAGGGGACTAGCTTATCGGTTAGAGCACTGGCTCGGGAACCAAGAGACCAGGGTTCATTTCCCACTAGAACTCCTTGTGGCCTTGGGCAAGTCACTTAACCCTTCATTGTCTCAGAAAAATCCAAGTTATCAATGCCCCTGTCTAATGTACATTACCAAGTTTAAGTTACAATGTAAACCGTGCTGACTAAAATGAGAAACGGTATAAAAAACATGTTAAATAAATTGGAACCTGCTCTGGAGATCCTCTGGGTCAGTGCCTTTGGTGGCCCAAGGGGGAGCCAATCAATGGCACCCTATAATGTTAAGTGTACTCTGGGCTTGGTGTCTTCGGGGGTATTATTTATTTATTTTATTTATTTATTTACATTCTCTTATATACCGCGCTATTCTGCACCAGTGCGGTTTACATTAAACAAACTGAAATTACATTGAACAGGGCATTATAACTTGGAGAAAACTATTTTACAGGGAACATGGGCTATGGAGGGTTAAGTGGCTTGCCCAAGACCACAAGGAGCACCTGTGGGACTAGAAACCCCAGTCCTTCTGGCCCAAGGTTGCTGTCCTCTAGTGGGATTTGAACCCCCGGCCTGAAGTACCTTGCCCCGACCACTAGGCCACTCCTCCACTCCAGGAAAAGGGTAGGAAAAAGAGAGAAAGCTAGGCCTTGACACAGCTGTTCTGGTGAGAATTAATGACCTGGTTGTCCTGGTGGGTTTCTTCTAGGAAGAGGTGTCTGTGGAAGATATTGATAGCATTCTGGAGACGATTGAAAGCAGGAATGGTCTGTCATTCCAATCCCAGAGCTCTTCAAGCACAGACAGCCGGCCGCTTCTCTATGTTGAACACAGGTGAGTCTCTGAATTTTGTGCACACTAATAATGTCATGTTTTTCCTAGAAGGAAGCCCATTTGTTCTGGAAAGAAAAGCATAACAAAATGGTTTGAAAGAAGATAGCTAGTAATTTAGCATAAATCAGTCATCCTGATACAGGAGCAGTAGAAACGGAGAAAAATGAGAAAAGAAAAAAATCCATCTAGCATATCCACTTAACCCATCCACACTAGCAGTCCAGTGTCCCTCAGAGATCCCTGGTGCTTGTCCCATGCATTCCTGAATTCTGATACTGTCCTAGTCTCCATCACCGGGAGGCTGTTCCATGCATCCCCCCCTTTCTAGAAAGAAAGAGTTCCTCAGATTACTCCCGAGTCAGCTCCTTTTCTACCCTTGTCCTATGTCCCAGAGCCTCTTTTCTGTTGAAAAAGGCCAGGCTCCCATATATTTATACATTGGTGTTATTTAAATACCCCCAATCATGTCTTCCCTTTCTCCAGAGTATATATGCTTAGATCTTAAAGCATATGGGGACGGAATTAAGGATGATGGTCCCTCATTTCATTGCTTCCTTTCATCTGGAAGAGGGCCGCCTCCTGTGCATTTATATCACAGAGGTATTTTAAGTGTTTCTCTCATATCTTTCCCTTCCTGTTTTTCCCTCTAAAGTGCACCTATTGAGATAGTTTGGCCTATCCCCCATATGTTGAAGACCACTGACCATTTTAGTAGCTGCCCCCTGGACCAAGTCCATCCTGTTTTAAATGATTTTGAAAATGCGGTCTCCAGAACTGAGAGGCACTATCGCCACCTCATTCCTCCTGGGCCATTCCTCTCCCTGTGTACCCAAGCATTTTTCTGGCTTTTGCCACTGTCTCATCTACCAGATACAGTCACCCTCGGGTCCCACTCTTCTGTGCACACAGCATTGCGGCTCTTCTTAAAAAGGGAGGAACAGCTTTTGGGCAAACACTCTCAAAAGGAGCTGAAATGTTGCTTCCCCAACAAGAGTCCTTCAGAAATCCTTCAGAGAAATGGGCATTCAAGGATACATCTTTAAAGCACTGAAAGACCTAATACCATCCACTTTGGGGTCAATATTCAGTCACAGCAGTTAGTGGTTTAAAAAAAAAAAACGTGGCCCCCATGGCCAAATAATGTAGCTATTCATTTCCGGTGAGCAGCACCACTATCTGATCAGCAGCAATATCCACTGTTCGGGTAGCTAACCTGCATCTTTTCTTCCCTAGCATTTGTTTAGTGGACTGAGTATCGCTGCTAACTCTGCCGAGCTCCACCCCGACCCCAGAGGAAATATTCACAAGCATTGTATGGCAGGTGCTGTTAACCAGATAAATGCTTTGGAGTGTTTCATCATATTATATGACAGTAGTTCATGTTGTCTTTCATTTTAATTGTCTCTTCTAGAAATCTGAATCCCGAGACAGAGTTGAAGAGGTACTTTGGTGCCCGCGCGATTCTGGGAGATCAGAGGTGAGCAATGTAATGCGCTCACATACATGTGTGAGATCCTTTATGCTGTCTGCTGAACCTCCCACAGCTTTCTCTATCCGGTGTTTGTCTTATTGTCTTCCCGTCTTCCCAGACCAGTCCAGACACATGCAGTTTGCCTGCTACCAGCAGATGGAGACAGAGAACAGAAACTTGTAGACTCTTCCCTAAATAGGGTACCAAGTAGTCTGCAGCTTCTCTGTATTCTTTGACTAGCAAATTGTGAACAGTGACTGAGCAGCTTCAGTGTGGAAGGTTGCTGGAACTCCTGAGGATCAGTTGGAGAACTGCTAATTCCAGTCTGGTGGCAGAGTGAGGGTGAGCTGACTGCCCGTTAGTTCTATGGGTAACAGTTTAGAGGAGTCTGGAGGTTTTCCTGCTCTAACCTTATCTCTGAGTCTCCTTGTTTTATCTTTTCTTGCATCCTGGGCAGAAAGGGGCAGCTGCAGAGCTACCAGGCACTATCCAGGGTAATGAAGTTAATTTTGTTTTTTAATTATAAAAAAATAAGGAAAGAGCAAAAGAAAACAAGTAGGCAGTGGGGCTCAAAGGAAAGCTCCTTTGCTCCTCTGCATCAAGCCTGAGGTGGTGTTGGAGTGTGCAGCGAACTATGCAGGTTTTTATTTTCTGGTTGCAGTGGTGTTGCATGTCGTCAAGCCATGTGGATGGCAACTGCTCAATACATGAAGCTGCAGGACCTGTAGCAGCATTCAGTTACCAGTGCATTCTGTGAGCCATGGGGGAGTGGAGATACCCACAGGAGATTCAGACATGAACCAGAGGTCCCCAGAGTCGCTGTGTGACCCGAGGAGGGCTTCAGAAATAGCAGCCATTTTTCCTTTAGGCAGCAACATGATTTAGGCATGCTCCAAGTCCTCCTCCCTTGGCTCTGGAAGGAGTGCAGGGGGGGCTCCTTTCAGCAGTAGGGAGACCCTAGGCTGCTTTGGAGTATCAGAGGTCTCAGTTTCCAGCTAAATTCTTTTCCTGGAGTTTGTTGTTTTAGTGCCTAAGGTCTACTGCAGTGGTTCTCAACCTGTGGGTTGCGACCCCCCGGGAATTGCCACAAGATTTAGCAGGGGTCACCTCGTCTCCGCCAAAAAAAAAAAAGAAAAGAAAATTTAAAACACGCACAAGTTGCTGCCGCTGCTGAGTCCGCTTCTTGGCAGCGGCAAACTCACCCCCTTCCTTCTAATGCAGCCGCGGCTCCCTGCCTCTTAGGGAACCACGGCTGTGCCTGTAAAAACGTTGCGAAGCCTTCCTGTCTCTCAGTGGGCTCCGTGCAGCATTGTCCTGCCTCCAAAGGAAGTGCTAAAGAACTTCCTTTGGAGGCGGGACAATGCTACACAGAGCTCGTCGAGAGACAGGGAGGCTCCACAATGATTTTACAGGCACAGCCGCAGTTTCCTAAGAGGCAGTGAGCCGCAGCTGCATTAGAAGGGAGGCAGACATGGTGAGAGCGGATGAGGGGGCAGGGAACCTGCAACACGGCACACATGGAGGAGGGGCTGACATTAACGGGGGGGGGTGCTGACATGGACATGGACGGGGGGAGGGGGCTGACGTGGACAGAGGAGGGCTGACATGGAGGGATGGAGGGAGGGGTGCTGGCATGGACAAAGGGGAGAAACAAGGGGGACATACTGGGCAGACAGGATAAATGCTGGACAGAGGCAAGAGACAGTGCAGGTTAGGATTATAATGGACTGATGGGGGAGCTAGCACTGGTAATGGGCAGATGGGGGGCTAGGACTGGTAATGGGTTGATTAGGGAAGGCTAGGACTGGGAATGGACTGATCAAGGAGGGGTTTGGGACTGGTAATGGGCTGATGGGGCTAGCATTGGAAATGGGCTGATTAGGGGAGCCTAGCACTGGTAATGGGGTTGAGGGGGGGATTAGCACTGGAAATGAGCTGATTAGGGGAGGCTAGGACTGGTAATGGGCTGATGGGGTGGGGTAGGACTGGTAATGGACTGATGGCAGGCTATCATTGGAAATGAGCTGATCGGGGGGGGGCTATGACTGGAAATGAACTGTTTAGTGGAGACTAGGACTGGTAATGAGCTGATGGGGGGGTAGGACTGGTATTGGGCTGATTAGGGGAGGCTAGCACTGGTAATGGAGTTGAGGGGGGATTAGCACTAGAAGTGAGCTGATTGGGGGGCTTTTACTGGGAATGGGCTGATTGTGGGGAGGGGAGGATAGTGCTTCTGGCCCTGGAAGAAAACGGGGGGCTAAGGCTGCAAATGGGCTGATATGAGGGGATGGGAGAATGGAACTGGAAGGGAGTGGATCTGAGAGGGGCTGCCATGGTATTTGTACTAGAAGGGACTGGTCAGTGGGGAAGGAGGGGGACTGGAAGGGATTGGACACCAGTGGCAGTCATGAGAATGCAAGTTGACATTGGAAGGTACTGGGAGTGAGGACTGGAAAGGAGCTGATACTGGGGAGGGTTACTGGGACTGGAAATAGGCTGATGGAAAGAAGTGAAGAAAATGAAAGAAAAGATAAGAAATGGCAGATGGACTATAGACCACATAAAGAGAGCTAAGAGAAGACAGGAAAACAGAAGCCTCAGATCGGGACCAGCATGATCAGAGAATAAATTGGTCAGACAACAAAGGTAAAATTATTTTTTCTATTTCATATTAGCGATTTGACTACAAAATCATAATAATTTTGAAATTAAATATTATTACTTGTTGGGATTAGTGTTTGTGGTTTAAATAAGTAAATTTTATAAATAAAAACATAATGCAAAGGCCTATAATATATTTCAACAAATGATTACAGCGACAATGCGTTAACGGTAAAGGAAGAGACGCATTTGATTTATCATTGGGGGTCATCACAAGTTGACCAATGGTAAAAGGGGTCACTGTGCAAAAAAAGTTGAGAACCACTGGTCTACTGTATGAAACTGGTCCAGTGCCACTTCCTCCTTTCCTGCTGCCCTCAGGATTGTCATATTCTCCAAGAGTTCTAGCTCCATATAAGAAACCATGGAAGAGGACCTAGGAGGGTTAAAAAGCTTGGTAAGTGGCTTACATAGTAGAATCAATGTGGAAGCTTGCTCTTCCTAAGGAACTGGAGAGCCTCAAGACTTGGAGGAAGGTGAGCTCCCTGCTGTAGATTGCTATGATCCCTTGGTGGCTTTTTTCTTCCAGAGGGAAGCGTTGGAGTTGATCTCACAGGTGCTAAGGCTGCTTTGCCAAGGAGGAGCTGATTAAGGAGATGGAGGTCTTTGGGGGTCATATCTTGAAGGGTCAGCACAAGCCAGTGAAGTATCTCTCTATTAACCAAGCAGACCAAGGTCCTGATCTTGGTAGAGTGGGAGCCTCTGGGAGTGGGCAGAGCAATGGGGAAGTTATATACCTCGGCTCTGAAGGAGGAGGAAAAGCCTAGAAAGCTATAGGTTGACATACTGGTCACAGTGGTAACAACAGTCTCGAAGACATTATTCCAGTGGAGAGAAGGTGCTGCTCTTAAGGATGTTCAAGATGGTGGCCATGACGCTGCATGCATGGTCTACAGTGAGTACATATCCAGACCTTGTTTGCTTGAGGCCTTCAGAGGAGGACAGGATTTAAGCCCAAGGAGGCCACCTAGCTGTAGACTAGCCTCTGACATATGGTGGATACCCTCAATGATCTCATGGGGACCTTTGTGAGAAGTATGACTATGGCAGCGTCAGCTAGAGGACTCCTGAGGCTGTAGAATTGGGCAGTTCATGCAGCTTTGAAGATGTATCTGATTGGGAAAATGCCTCTTGGTGAAGACTTGGAGAAGATGAAGCCACAGAGATAAGCCACCTGAAGATAAGTCGAGGGGAGCTTTGCAACCCGCTCAAGGCAGAGTTAGGTTTCGGGGCACAAGGTAGTATTGTATGGACATAAGAACATAAGATATATGCCATACTGGGTCAGACCAAGGTCCATCAAGCCCAGTATCCTGTTTCCAACAGTGGCCGATCTAGGTCATAAGTACCTAACAGTTTCCCCAAAAGACACAGGTTCCTCAATGCTTGAATTGGGTCAAGCAGTGATAAAAGGGAGGAGTAGCCTAGTGGTTGGGGCAAGGTATTTCAGGCCGGAAGGTCGGGGGTTCAAATCCCACTAGAGGACAGCAACCTTGAGCCAGAAGGACTGGGGTTTCTAGTCCCACAGATGCTCCTTGTGGTCTTGGGCAAGACACTTAACCCTCCATTGCCCATGTTCCCTGTAAGTATTAGTGTATGTGTCTCATATCCCCGTGTGTTAAAAATGTATCCCCCAATTGTGTTGTGACCGGTTTGATTGAAAGATAAGGCGGTATACAAAACTGTCTAAATAAATAAATATCCCGGGTCCCTTTTAATAATGGTTGATGGACCTTTCCTCCAGGAACTTGTCCAAACCTTTTTTTAAACCCAGCTACACTAACAGCTCTTACTACATCCTCGGTAACAAATTCCAGAGTTTGATTACACGTTGAGTGAAAAAATATTTTCTCTTATTAGTCTTAAATAGTTTACCCTATAGCTTTATTGCATGTCTCCTAGTCCTTTTATATTCTGATGGCGTAAACAATCGATCTACGTTTACCCGTTCACCACATTCATTCATTTATAGACCTCTATCATATCTCCCCTCAGCCATCTCTTTTCCAGGTTGAAGAGCCCTAACCTTTTTAGCCTCTCTTCATAGGAAGTATCCTTCCATCCCCTTTACCATTTTGGTGGCTCTTCTCTGTACCTTTTCTAATAACGCTATATCCTTTTTAAGATGCAGTGACCAGAATTGCACACAATATTCAAGGTGTGGTTGCACCATGGAACGATACAGAGGCATTATGATATCCTTTGTTTTATTTTCCATTATTTTCCTTATGATACCTAGCATTCTATTTGCTCTCTTGGCCGCCGCTGCACACTGGGCAGAGGGTTTTAACATGTTATCCACAATGATGCCTAAATCTTTTTCCTGAGTGTTGGTTCCTAATGTGGAACCTTGCATCGTGTAACCATAGTTTGGGTTGTTCTTTCTTAGGTGCATAGCTTTGCACTTGTCCACATTAAATTTCATCTGCCGTTTTGATGCCCACTCTTCCAATTTATCAAGATCCTCTTGCAATTTTCCACAATCCTCTTGGGTTTTAACAACTTTAAATAGTTTTGTGTCATCTGCAAATTTGTTAACCTCACTCGTTATTCCATTTTCCAGGTCATTTATGAATATGTCAAAAAGCAGCAGACCCAGCACAGATCCCTGGGGTGCTCCACTATTCACCTTTCTCCATTGGGAAAATTGGTCATTTAGCCCAACCTTCTGCTTTCTATCTTTTAACCAGTTTCTGATCCACAATAGTACATCACCTTCTATCCCATGACTTTTTAGTTTTGCCAAAGGTCTGTGATGAGGGACCTTGTCAAAGGCTTTCTGAAAATCCAGATACACTATATCAACCGACTCACCTTTGTCTACCTGTTTATTCACACCTTGAAAAAAAACATAACAGATTAGTAAGACAAGATCTTCCTTGTCTAAAGCCATGTTGGCTGTCTCCCACTAAGCCATGACTACAGTAATTTTGTTGTTTATGGGCAAGGGAACATTGCAGCGGTGGGAAGTTCTTTTGGGCCAACCAAGAGGTCTCAGCTGCTGGAGGATCTGATGGTCCCAGGGGGTCTAGAAGTGTCCTGGAATCAGGGGTTCCCCTTCTTGGACAACCATATAGGGGATTTGCTACCAAGACTTGGGGAATGGACCGAATTACATCATACCAGTGGGAACACTATGTAGTGTGAAGAGGGTATGTGCTGGAGGTTTCCCATCATATTGCCAATGCTTTTGTTTCTCCCTGTAGGGCCCCAGCTAAAAAAATGACAGCAGAGTCTAGTCTGAAATGGCTGTTTCAACTGGAGACAGTGGTGCCAGCTCCCAGACTGGGATGCTGCTGCATTTAATTTGTAGTGCCGTAAAAGATGGGATCCTTTTGCCTGATCTTGGACATTAAGGGGGCAAGTTTTATAAGGGAGCCATGTAAAGATACATTGAAAGACTAGAAAAGGGGTCTGTTACTTCTGGAGAGAGATCTGCAACTGTGAGTATATACTTCTGGGACTTTTCTGAAAGGAATTCTTTTTATTAAAGCTAATTAATCTGTGAACCCACTATTTTTTTGTTAAATCAGTCGGGGCCTAGTAGCAGCAGTTTAAGTTTACATTTAAAACACAGAAGAGAGCTTTCTGGTTAAATTTCATACCCAGCAGAGAGCTTGTAGTTTAAATTTAATAGTCACTCAGGGCCTAGCATCAGCAAAGTACTTTTAGTTTAAATTTAAAACACAGAAGAGAGCTTTCTGGTTAAATTTAGAACCCAGCAGAGAGCTTGTAGTTTAAATTTCATAATAAGTTAGAGCCTAGCAGCAGCAAAGAGCTATAATTTAAATCAAATAAGAATATAGCTTACCTCAGCAGCACAGGACAGGGTACTGTGTAGCATCCCTCTTTTAATAATTGTTAATAATTGGTGGAGGGGTTGCGCTCTGTTAGAGAGGGCATTGAGTCAGAAAGGATTAAAGTTTTGCAGGAAAAACTTTTTGCTGTAGAATCTCTATGGATTGAAATTCCATGTAAAAAGGGGAAGGCGATGGCAGTGGGGGATGTACTATCGACCACCAGGCCAGAATGAACAAATGGATGATGAAATGCTCAAAGAAATCAAGGAAGCTAACAAAAGTTACAGCGCAGTAATAATAATGGGTGATTTCAATTACCCCGGTATCGACTGGGTCAGTGTCACGGCAGGACATGCTAGGGAGATAAAGTTTCTAGATGAAATAAATAACTGCTTCTTGGAGCAGCTGATTCATGAACCGACCAGAGGGGAAGCCATATTAGACCTAGTCCTTAGTGAAACACCAGATCTAGTGCAAGAGATAAGGGTGTTGGGGCCACTTGGCAATAGTGATCATAGCATGATCGCCTTTGATTTAATTAGTGGAGGAGGGATAGTACGGAAATCCACAGTACTACCTTTTAACTTTCGAAAGGGAGACTATGATAAAATGAGGAAAATAGTTAAGAAAAAACTAAAAGGAGCAGTTGCAAAGGTTAAAGACTTACATCAAGCTTGGGTGGTGTTGAAAAATACTATCTTGGCAGCCCAGACCAGCTGTATTCCACGCTTTAAGAAAAGTGGAAGGAAGTCCAAAAAACTGCCAGCATGTTTTAAAGGTGAGGTCAGAGAGGCTGTTGCCAAAAAAGCTTCTTTCAGGAAATGGAAAAAAAAGCCAGACGACGAAACCTGGAAACAGCACAAGCACTGACAAGTCAAATGCAAGGCATTGATAAAGCAGGCAAAGAGAGAATTTGAGAAGAAGCTTGCTGTGGAGGCAAAAACGCGAAATAAAGATTTTTTCAAGTACATTCGCAGCAAAAAACCTGTGAGAGAGTCAGTTGGTCCATTAGATGATAGAGGCGTTAAAGGGGCACTAAGAGGCGACAAGGTGATAGCGGAGAGACTGAATGAATTCTTAGCTTCAGTCTTTACTGAGGAAGATGTAGGGATGTTACCCATGACTGAAGTGGTATTTAAAGGTGCGGAAGAATTGAAGGAAATATCGATACATCGGGAAGATGTATTACAACTGTTAGATAAACTGAAGAATAGCAAATCACCTGGGCCGGATGGTATACATCCAAGGGTGTTGAAAGAACTGAAATATGAGATTGCAGACCTGCTATTAGTAATCTGTGAACTATCATTAAAATCATCTCTAATACCTGAAGATTGGAGGATCGCCAATGTAACACCAATTTTTAAAAAGGGTTCCAGGGGTGATCCGGGAGACTACAGACCGGTGAGCCTGACGTCAGTACCGGGAAAAATGGTAGAAACCATCATAAAGAATAAAATTACTCAGCATGTAGATAGTCATGGCTTAATGGGAAACAGCCAACATGGCTTTAGACAAGGAAGATCTTGTCTTACTAATCTGTTATGTTTTTTTGAAGGTGTGAATAAACAGGTGGACAAAGTTGAGTCGGTTGATATAGTGTATCTGGACTTTCAGAAAGCCTTTGACAAGGTCCCTCATGAGAGACCTTTGGCAAAACTAAAGAGTCATGGGATAGGAGGCAGTGTACTACTGTTGATCAAGAACTGGTTAAGACAATTTTCCCAATGGAGAAAGGTGAATAGTGGTGTACCCCAGGGATCTGTGCTGGGTCCGTTGCTTTTTGACATATTCATAAATGACCTGGAAAGTGGAATAACGAGTGAGGTTATCAAATTTGCAGATGACACAAATCTATTTAAAGTTGTTAAAACCCAAGAGGATTGTGGAAAATTCCAAGAGGATCTTGATAAATTAGAAGACTGGTCATCAAAATGGCAGATGAAATTTAATGTGGACAAGTGCAAAGTTATGCACCTAGGGAAGAACAACCCAAACTATGGTTATACAATGCAAGGTTCCACATTAGGAACCACCACAGAGGAAAAAGATTTAGGCGTCATTGTGGATAACATGTTAAAACCCTCGGCCCAGTGTGCAGCGGCGGCCAAGAAAGCAAATAGAATGCTAGGTATCATAAGGAAAGGAATGGAAAATAAAACAAAAGATATTATAATGCCTCTATATCGTTCCATGTTGAGACCGCACCTTGAATATTGTGTGCAATTCTGGTCGCCGTATCTTAAAAAGGATATAGAGTTATTAGAAAATGTTCAGAGAAGAGCCACCAAAATGGTAAAGGGGATGGAAGGATACTCCTATGAAGAAAGGCTAAAAAGGTTAGGGCCCTTTAACCTGGAAAAGAGACGGCTGAGGGGAGATATGATAGAAGTCTATAAATTAATGAACGGAGTGGAACGGGTAAACGTAGATCAATTGTTTACCTTATCAGGATATAGAAAGACTAGGGGACATGCAATGAAGCTACAGGGTAAACTATTTAAGACTAATAAAAGAAAATATTTTTTCACTCAACGTGTAATCAAATTCTGGAATTTGTTACCGGAGGATGTAGTAAAGGCTGTTAGTGTAGCTGGGTTTAAAAAAGGTTTGGACACGTTCCTGGAGGGAAAGGTCCATAAACCATTATTAAGAAGGGACCCAGGATATCAATGCTTGACCCAGTACAAGCATTGCGGAACCTGTGTCTTTTGGGGGAACTTCTAGGTACGTATGACCTAGGTTGGCCACTGTTGGAAACAGGATACTGGGCTTGATGGACCTTGGTCTGACCCATTATGGCATATCTTATGTTCTTATGTTCTTATACGCACCATATATGCCTGTAAGTCGCTGTTTTCAAGCAATTATGCAATTAATTTCCACAGTCAGTTGGATCACCTTTCTTTAGTATTGGTATAAATGCAGATCTTTTCCAGTCAGTTGGGCATGATTTCTTCCAAATTTCCTGGCAGAGCCTTGTAAGTATAGTAACAAGTGCATCATATTGCTGTAATTCTTCAGTGGGAATGCCATCAACGCCAGATGCTTTGTTCTTTGATAAGGCTTTCAATGCTGCTGTGACTTCTTCTTTCATCACCAGTGGTTCCTGATCATAATGTACAGGTTGAAACTGCTCGTACTTCATCTTTATGTATGTATGTATGTTTATTAAATGTGATATACCGCTCATGCCGAAGCATCAGAGCAGTTTACAATAATATATCATTTGAGGAAATATGAAAGGAACGCCATTTGTAAGATAGGACAGAGTAGAGGACAGAAACAGTCTTTATGGTGTAATGACTCTGTGTATTCTTTCCACCTTTTCTTAATCTTCTCAGCATCATTCAACATGGATCCTTAAGCATCTTGTAGCATTCCAATTCGAGGCTGGAATTTTTTCTTTAACTCTCGTAGCTTTAGGAAAGCCGATCTTGTTTTTCCTCTAATGGTTTCTGATTTTATTTCCTTGCATGCATCATTTTAGTACTTCTCCTTGTCTCGTCTTGCTGCATGTTGGAAATTTGAACTCTGACTGCCTCTTTTTTTTTTTTCCTATGGCTTTAGCTTCTCTGTACTTCTGGTCATATTTTCAGTGTTTGTTCAGTCATCCATTCTGGGTGTTTTAGCTTTTTCACCTTTTGCAGAGACTTCTCACTTTCTTCAAGCACAACTTTCTCGGTGCTGTCATTCATATCTAAAGCAGCAAATCAATTTTGCAGGCAGTCTTTGAATTTATTTATTTTATTTATTTAGACAGATTTGTATGCCACCTTTTCCTTCCATCAAGGTGGTCACGTCACGTGGCAGTTAGAGGGTTACATTTAACATTAGGGTACGTGTACATCTCTCACTTGGTTTGCAGCTTGTCGTGCTGTGAACGCTTGCGTGCATCAGTGATGCTGAGAGCTAAACTATCGGTAGTTTAACTACTGGCAGGGTCTCCCAAGATGGACAGGTCTCAGCTGAGGTGCCAGACCAAGACAAACCACCCATCTGGGCAGCAGCAGAATGGGAGAGTGTTGACGGCGGAGGATCACATTTTTGTGACAACGGCAACACCACCAAACTTAAACTGCGCGGAAGAAAGCCCCGGCAATCTACTTCTGTATCTTGCCATGAAAACCCAATGGATAGTTACAACAAAACAAATTGTGCTATGGTGCTGGAAGATGAGACCCCCAGGTCAGAAGGCACTCAACTAGCTACTGGGGAAGAGCTGAAGACTTTTCAGAGTAAAGCCAGCATTTATGATGTGGTTGGATCAAAGCCCTCGGGAAGTCTGACTGCTGATGTAGCTGCGCATGAAATGAGAGTCAGAAGCTGTAAAGATGTCTTACACATTGTAACATGGAACGTACGAAGCATGAACCAAGGGAAGTTGGAGGTGGTCAAGAATGAAATGGAACGTGTACAACTTGATCTATTGGGTGTCAGCGAACTGAAATGGACTGGCATGGGGCTCTTTGCATCAGATGATCACATGGTCTACTATGCTGGAAATGAAAGACAAAGAAGAAATGGTGTTGCATTTATAATAAAGAAGAAACTTGCAAGAACTGTAATGAAATACAATGCAGTCAGTGAACGCTTAATCTCTATTCGTCTACGAGGATTGCCTATCAACACAACTATAATTCAAGTATATGCCCCAAGAACAGCTGCAGAAGAGAATGAAATTGAAGAGTTCTATGAACAAGTACACGCTGAAATTGACAGAACATGCAAACAGGATATCCTGATAGTCATGGGTGACTGGAACGCAAAAGTTGGCAACAAACAAGAAGGCAAAGTAGTTGGAAAATATGGACTTGGCAACAGAAATGAAGCTGGAGAAAGACTGATAGAATTCTGCAAGACCAATGATCTATTCATCTCAATCACCTTCTTCCAGCAACACAAGCGGCGACTGTACACATGGACTTCACCCAATGGATTGTATAAAAATCAAATTGACTACATCTGTGGAAGTCAATGATGGAAAAGCTCTGTAACGTCGTCAAAAACAAAACCTGGAGCTGACTGTGGTACAGATCATCAACTACTAGTATGCAAACTCAAGCTAAAGTTGAAAAAGAGCAAACCACTCATGAATGCAGCAAAATATGATCTTGAGAATATACCACTGGAATTTAAAGACTGCCTGCAAAATCGATTTGCTGCTTTAGATACAAATGACAGAGCTCCAGAAGAGTTATGGAATGACATCAAGAAGGTTGTGTTGGAAGAAAGCGAGAAGTCTCTACAAAAGGTGAAAAAGCAAAAACGGCCAAAATGTATGACGGAAGAAACTCTGAAAATTGCCCAGAAACGCAGAGAAGCTGAAGTCAGAGGAGAAAGAAAGACAATGGCAGAACTCAACAGAGATTTCCAACGTGCAGCAAGACAGGACAAGGAAAAGTACTACAATGACACTTGCAAGGAAATAGAAGCAGAAACTATTAGAGGAAGAACAAGATTGGCTTTCCTAAAACTACGAGAGTTAAAGAAAAAGTTCCAGCCTCGAATTGGAATGTTACAAGATGCTCAAGGTTCTATGTTGAATGATGCTGAGAAGATCAAGAAAAGGTGGAAGGAATATACAGAGTTTTTATATGATAAAGATCAAGTGGACCAACAGCCATTTCAACCTGTACCTTATGATCGGGAACCATTGGTGATGAAAGAAGAAGTTGAAGCAGCATTGAAAGCCTTATCAAAGAACAAAGCACCAGGCATTGATAGCATTCCCATAGACGTATTGCAGCAATCTGATGCAGCTGTTACTGTACTCACAAGGCTCTGCCAAGAAATATGGAAGACAACATCATGGCCAACTGACTGGAAAAGATCTGTGTTTATACCAATACTAAAGAAAGGTGATCTAACTGACTCTGGAAATTATCGCACAATCGCTCTGATCCCACATGCCAGCAAGATTCTACTGAAGATTATTCAAAAGAGGCTACAACCATACCTGGAACAAGAACTACCTGAAGTGCAAGCAGGGTTCAGGAAAGGGCGAGGAACGAGAGACATCATTGCGGATGTGAGATGGATCCTTGAAAAGACTAAAGAATACCAAAAGGATATCTATTTGTGCTTTATCGACTATAGCAAGGCTTTTGACTGTGTAAACCATGAGAAACTCTGGACCACATTAAGAGGCATGGATATACCAGAACACCTGATCGTTCTATTGCGCAATCTGTACATTGATCAAGAAGCAACAGTTCGAACGGAACAAGGAGAAACAGAATGGTTTAAAATAAGCAAAGGTATAAGACAAGGCTGCATACTTTCCCCCTACCTGTTTAATTTATATGCAGAACAAATCGGAGAAGCAGGATTGTATGAAGACAACAGAGGTGTGAAGATTGGTGGAAGACTCATCAACAACCGTCGCTATGCTGATGATACCACATTACTTGCTGAAAGTGAAGATGATCTGAAACATTTGCTTCTCACAATCAAAGAACATAGTCTCAAAATGGGTCTGCACATTAATGTAAAGAAGACAAAGATCATGACAACTGGCATAATCAACAGGTTCATCGTTGAAGGAGAAGAAATTGAAATTGTGAACAACTTTAACCTACTTGGATCAACTATCAATAAAGAAGCAACAAGCAGTCAAGAAATCAGATGACGCATTGCTCTTGGCAGAATGGCTATGAAAGACCTAGATAAGATTCTCAAGAGCAGAGATGTCTCTCTCCATACAAAGATTCAACTTGTTCAAGCCATGGTATTTTCAATAACATCATATGGATGTGAAAGCTGGACAGTGAAAAAGACAGAGAGGAAGAAAATTGATGCCTTTGAATTATGGTGTTGGTGGCGAATACTGTGTATACCATGGACTGCCCGAAGAACAAACCAGTCGGTACTAGAGGAGATCAGACCTAAGCTTTCTTTAGAAGCTCAGATGACAAGACTTCGACTTTCATACTTTGGACACATCATGCGAAGAGAGAAATCTTTAGAGAAAGACATTATGCTTGGTAAGATAGGTCAACGCAAAAGAGGAAGGCCAGCAATGAGATGGATCGATACAATAACAGCAGCTACGGGTACCAGTCTGTCAACAATGAGCCGCCTGACTGAAGACCGAACACAATTTAGGATAGCTATCCAGAGGGTCGCCATGAGTCGACTCCGACTCGACGGCACTTAACAACAACAACAACGTGTACATAATTAGACAATACAGTTACTTTACAGCATTTAGACAATTCTGGTGATATATTCTCAAGGTCATAGTTTTGCTACATTCATGAGTGGCTTTCTCTTTTTCAGGTTTAGCTTAGGTAAGTTGTCTTTGTTGAACTTTTCCATTGTTAACTTCCACAGATGTATTCAATTTAATTTTTGTACAATCCATTGGGCAAAGTCCATGTGTACAGTCGCCGCTGTGTTGCTGGAAGAAGATGTTTGAGATGAATAGATTGTTGGTCTTGCAGAATTCTATCAGTCTTTCTCCAGCTTCATTTGTATTGTCTAGTCCATATAAAGAGCAGCCACACACCGAGGCAGTCAGGCCCCTTGCTGATTGAGAGTGCTTTCAGCTATAGCCCAAGCAGCTGCTTGTGCCATGCTACCCTCTGTTTTGCCTGTGGAGATTCGTAGGGTGGCCACATAGTTGTCTGCACTTTTGTACGAAGCACTAGTTTGGATGTTCAGTCCAGGAAGAGTGCAACTTTTGGGGGCGAGCTTGCTCAGAGCGAGTCGTTCCCGGAATCATGGTTTGGTTGCTTTCCCCTTGGGAAACCCTTATGCAAGGAGGATGGGACCAGTTGTGGCAGAGCCGAGATACCCTCTGCTCTTGACAAGAACCAGGGGAAGTTTTAGGGTGTTTAGTTACAGAAAACCGAGGAGTTCAGGCTACATGGTGCCTTATTTTGGTAAGAGTCCACAAGCTTTTATGTCTCCATCTGATGGTAGAGAATCCAAACTCATGCATCTGGACAGGTCTGGTAGAACTCGAGGAAAGAAAATTAGCAGGTAAGACCACATTTTTCTTACATTTGTTTGCATGTGCTCTGAAAAATGAGATCTTAGTACGAAACATAAGTTTCAAAATATTAGTCATAGATGCAGATTGTACAAAAGGAAATCAACAAAAAATGTTTTTTAAAAAACCTCCGCAGGCCAAGGCAGAAGCAGAGGCTGTACCAGCGCAGCACCTGGCTGACCACTGCCAAGGACACCTGGCCACGCTACTCTAAAGCAGGTAAAGGAGCAATTTGTCGGTTGAGTCTCAGGCTGCTGAATTCTTACACACTCAGGAAGAGACTCTGTGATATGGTGATGCACACAGCTAGTGAACGGCTGGAATGATTTTACCATGGGACACAATCATACAGTAAAGGGCAATGTGATGCCTCCATTTATTATTTGAAGAGGGGAAGGAGAAGTCTAATTTTCATTTACAAAAGCGGAATCTACCAATTAATGAAATCAGACTTAAAATGTGTGACATGATTCAGTATGGTTTTAGGGATTCAGTAGGAGAGAGCTTTGTGATAAAGAGAAACATAGAAACATGACGGCAGAAAAAGACCACATGGCCTATCTAGTCTGCCCTTCTGTATCAACTACTACAATAGTCCCCTCTTTTCCTTTAGAGATCCTCTGTGTCTGTCCCGTGCTTCTTTGAATTCAGATACTGTCCTCATCTCTACCCACATCTACCACTCTCTGTAAAGAAATATTTCCGCATATTACTCCTGAATCTATCCCCCTTCACCCTCATCCCATGTCCCCTCGTAGCAGAGCTTGTTTTCAGTCAAGAGGCGCTCCCCCTGTACATTTATGCCACAAATATTTAAATGTCTCTATCATATCTCCTCTATTCTGCCTTTCCTCTAATGTATACATATTAAGATCTTTAAGTCTGCCCTCATATGCTTTATATTGAAGACCACTAACCATTTTAGTAGCCACCCTCTGCACTGACTCCAGCCTTTTTATATCTTTTTGAAGGTGCGGTCTCCAGAATTGCACACAATACTCCACATGAGGTTGCACCAAAGACTTCTACAGTGGCACTATATCGCATCCTTTTTATTTTTTTTTTTTCTGCTGACCATTCCTCTCCCTATGCACCCAAGCTTGCTTCTAGCTTTTGTCATCACCTTTTCTATCTGTTGAACCACTTTAAGATTGTCTGACACAATCATGTCCAGGTCCCACTTTTCTTTTGTGACTTTAGTACTTTGCCCCCTCCACTGTATCGCTCCCTTGGAGTTTTTCAGCCCAAATGTATGACCCTGCATTTTTTAGCATTAAATCTCAGCTGCCAAATT
Organism: Ichthyophis bannanicus; assembly: GCA_033557465.1. Lineage (NCBI taxonomy): Eukaryota > Metazoa > Chordata > Amphibia > Gymnophiona > Ichthyophiidae > Ichthyophis > Ichthyophis bannanicus. The sequence goes on along the minus strand of CM066034.1, from coordinate 31,355,608 downwards.
CTAGACCATTCTTCAAGCTTAGCTAGATTCCTCCTTATGTTATCTACTCCTTCCTGGGTGTCTATTGCACATTTTGGTATCTGCAAAGAGGCGAACCTTACCAGACTGCCCTTCCACAATATCACTTACAAAATGTTCCCAAGGAAAAATGTTTGTCCCATGCTCTGGTACAATGCTTTCTTTAGTTTGGTGATATGAAGCAACTTGGTTTCTCTTGAGCATGTAAGAATTCTCTCACCACTGGTGAGTGTTGCCAGCCGTGGTCCACATATTAGAACTTTATCTGTCCATCGCGTTTCATCAGACATGCTGGTTGGTTAGTGCAGCTCCCTTTGTGGGTGGAAATGGTGCATACTGACTGCCGCGTGCTGTGCCTCATATGATAGAAATGCAGTGTGCTGAATGGCCAGTGCTGTTCTGAAGACAGGAGGAGGTGACTTTGCTTTTTGGACCATGGTGTGCTTTGCTCCCTTTGGTAAGTTTGAGTTCTTGTAAATTTCGAAGACTTTATAATAAAGTGACAGAATGGGGCAAGGAGTAACGAGGTCATGCAGCGACTTTCCCTTATTCTGCTTACTGTGACATGGGAGCACTTTGTGCAGGTGTCATAGTGTCCAGGTGGTTTGTCTAATCAAAAGTACAAGAAAATCTCCAGGAACAAGCAGGAATGTAGTCTTCACATATGGGTATCGTTGGTATCGACTGAGCCTGCGCAGGAACGCTCCCCAGCGTCCAATAGGAACGCTTTTGGGAGCATCCCTCAGCACATGCGCGCTGCCTTCCCGCCTTTCCAACTGTCCCTCTTCAGTTCTTTGTTTTTCGTGGAGCCAACAGGATCCATGCCCTGTCACCGCAGAAAATTCCAAGGGTGCCATCTTGCTCAGTCTTCTTTTTTCCGCGGAGCCCGACGGACGTAGTTCATTTTTCGCCGAGGAAAAAGTTGATTTTCCTATTTTTTGTACTTCTCCTTTGGTTCGACGCCGGATCCTTTTCCCGCCTGGGCCCGATACGCCGGTATCGAGCCCACTCTCTCCTTTTTCGGTTTTTGTCCTTTGTGACTAGCGTTCATGCCATTTTTTCTTTTTTCACTGACAGCCCTGTCTTTTGTCCTCGCAGGGGCTCTTTTACCCCCGATGGCTGCCAGCGGGTTTAAAAAGTGTGATCGGTGTAAGAAACTTATGTCTCTTACCGACACACACGACTGCTGCCTCGGACCCGATCATGACCCGATGATTTGTGGTCCGTGTGGCAAAATGTCCTCAAAGGCGTTGAGGAGTCTGCAGCACCAGAAGGATAGGATTTTCTCTGACTCCGCGTCCGGACGGGCCCAGACCTCGTCAGAGGCCTCGACGTCTCGGGACTCCGGCCCAGAGCAGCGTCAAGGTTCTTCGGAGCGGGGGTCTCCTTCGCAGGAACAGCGCAGGAAGAAGAAACCCACGAGAGCGGCATCGGTGGACACTCCTGGTTCCTCGAGAGCCAGGTCGCATAGCCCCAATAGCCATCCCGGGTCTTCGGAGTCAGAGAGGCCTGCCAAGCAACCTCGTCTCGAGATGGAGTCTCCTGGACACGTGAGTGCTGTAGTCCTCGTGGACTCTTCTCGCGAGTCGGGGACTGCTGGGTCTCCTGAGCTCGGACTCAGGTTGACGGCCTTGGAGAGCAGCCTCGCTGCCTTCATGGAACAGCAGCGGGCATTGATCGCCGGTCTCACCGGTGCATCTGCCCCGACCACCGGGACATCGACGTCCAAGTCGACCCCGGAGGCCGAGCCGATCCTCGAGTCCATGCGGGCTCGAGTCTATCCTCGGCCACGGTCTCCCTCAGCCTCCCGTTCAGGACAGAGGTTGTCGACGCTGGTATCCTCGGCGTCGGGGCGGAGGGCATCGGTGCCCGCCCGACCGGAGCCGCTCGACACCACTTCCGAGGAGTCGGGCTGGGAGACGGAGGACGAAGAGTCACCCGACACCTATCGGACTCGGTGTGTCCCATCGGACTCACCGGAGTCCGAACCTCGGAGACAATCCCCACCAGAGGATACCCGGTTCTTGGACTTCGTGTGGGATATGGCCAAGGCCTTGGCCTTCCCCGCGGATCCCGAGGAGGAGCCTCGAGCTGAGGAGCTCAAGGTCCTCCAGTATGACTCCCCCGAAGGAGGCCTTTACTGTACCGTTTCCTCCAATGCTGGAGCGGCTGCTCTTCAGCATGTGGGAGACCCCGGCCTCGATGCCGGTGTTAAGCAAGCGGGTCGATTCCATCTGTCGAGTCCGCAAGAGCCCCGGGTTCCAAAAGGCACAATTACCGCACCACTCCATGGTTGTGGAATCGGCCATGCATCGACTGAAAAGTCAGAAGATGCACTCCTTGGTGCCTCCCGGCCGGGAGGCCCAGAACCTGGATGCCCTCGGTAAGAAGTGCTTCCAGGGCTCTATGCTTGCTTGCCGTGTCCAGACATACCAGCTCTATATGGGCATGTATCTCCGAGACCTGGCAAAGGTGATTGCCGGGTTCTCTGCTGATCTCTCTGAGGAACCTTTGCAGAGGTTCCAGGCCTTGTCCACCAGTATTCGAGAGTGCTCGAAGTTTATCTCTCGAGCAGCCTACGATGGCTTCGAGGCTTCGGCTCGAGTAGCCGGGGCCGGCATCGGTGCCCGCCGACAGGTTTGGCTACAGTCATCCGACCTCGAGCCATGGGTACAGGACAAGTTGGTTGATGTCCCCTGCCGAGGTGAAAACCTCTTTGGCAAGCCCATGGCTGAAAAGGCTGCAGAACTCGAGACTGAGACTCTGACCAGGACTAGGCTGTCCAGAAAAACCTCTGCCCCTTCTCAGAAGTGCTCGGGGGAAAAAAGACCTTTTACCCAAGGAAGTTATCTGCCTATAAACAATACCCTCATTATCAGGCCTCTGCAGCTCCCCAACAGGGTCAGCAGGCCAAGGGGCAGGGTCATGGGCCCTGTAGGCAGAAGGCCCCCAAGCCACCAACACCGGCCCCTGCTCAGCAGGGTGGGTTTTTTTGACTCAGACAGCATAGCCTCTTCTCCTCAGCTGGCTTCTCTCAGCACAGGAGGCCGACTGGCCCACTTTGCCCACAGGTGGTCAGCCGTCACATCAGATATCTGGGTGCTTCATATAGTCCAAAAGGGCTGTTGTTAAGTGCCGTCGAGTCAGTCGACTCATGGCGACCCTCTGGATAGCTATCCTAAATTGTGTTCGGTCTTCAGTCAGGCGGCTCATTGTTGACAGACTGGTACCCATAGCTGCTGTTATTGTATCGATCCATCTCATTGCTGGCCTTCCTCTTTTGCGTTGACCTTCTATCTTGCCAAGCATGATGTCTTTCTCTAATGATCTCTCTCTTCGCATGATGTGTCCAAAGTATGAAAGTCGAAGTCTTGTCATCTGAGCTTCTAAAGAAAGCTTAGGTTTGATCTCCTCTAGTACCGACTGGTTTGTTCTTCGGGCAGTCCATGGTATACACAGTATTCGCCGCCAGCACCATAATTCAAAGGCATCAATTTTCTTCCTGTCTATCTTTTTCACTGTCCAGCTTTCACATCCATATGATGTTATTGAAAATACCATGGCTTGAACAATTCGAATCTTTGTATGGAGAGAGACATCTCTGCTCTTGAGAATCTTATCTAGGTCTTTCATAGCCATTCTGCCAAAAGGGCTAGCTTCTCCATTTTCACCAGGTACCTCCCTCCTATTTTCCAGGGGAGCCTCCAAAACTCCCTCTGCACAGGGACCTACTCCTTCAGAAGTTAGCAAGTCTACTAAAGGAACAGGCTGTGGAACCGGTGCCCCACCACCTGAGAGGTCACGGCTTTTATTCCAGGTACTTTCTGGTACCAAAAAGAACAGGAGGCCTCAGACCTATCCTAGACTTGCGCAACCTCAACAAGTTCCTGGAGAGGGAAAAGTTCAAGATGCTTACCCTTCGAATCCTGCTGCCCTTCCTCCAGCAGGGAGATTGGTTATGCTCCTTAGATCTCAAGGATGCTTATACTCACATCCTTATTCATCCAGACCACAGACAATATCTCAGATTTGTTGTGGGAGGAAACCACTATCAGTACAGAGTACTACCCTTTGGCCTGACCTCCGCTCCCAGGGTGTTCACCAAGTGCCTGGCAGTGGTGGCGGCCTATCTAAGGCTTCAAGGTCTTTTTGTGTTTCCATACCTGGACGACTGGCTCATAAGGGGCCAGTCTTCCCAGGAGGCCCATCAAGCCACCCTTTGCACTGTGGCTCTGCTTCAGCACTTGGGGTTTGTCATAAACTTCGCAAAGTCCACTTTGCTCCCGACCCAGAACTTAGAATTCATAGGAGCAAGGCTGGACACACTTCAGGCGAAGGCTTTTCTGCCAATGGACAGAGCCCACAGGCTGCTGGATCTAGCCGGGCAGTTTCACAGCAATTCCCTGGTCTCTGCCAGGCAAGTCCTGAGACTACTCGGCGATATGGCTTCCACGGTTCATGTAACCCCCAATGCCCGCCTGCACATGTGGCCTGCTCAGTGGAGCCTTCGCACTCAGTGGCATCAAGCCACAGGGAGCCTAGCGGACTCAGAAAGAATATTCGACCTGCTCGTCTCCTCTCTGCAATGGTGGCTTCATCTTCCGAATCTGGTACTCGGAGTGGTTTTTCAATCCCCTCTGCATTCTCAAGTGCTGACCACAGATGCTTCTCTTCTAGGTTGGGGAGCACATTGCCAAGGGACATGTACTCAGGGTCTCTGGACCCCTTGGGAGGCTGCTCAACAGATAAACTTCCTGGAGCTACGGGCGATATGCCTAGCTCTGAGAGCCTTCTCCCACCTCGCCTCTCACCAGTCTGTACTAGTCCAGACGGACAATCAAGTTGCCATGTTCTGCGTGAACAAACAAGGAGGCACAGGCTCCTTCCTTCTATGTCAGGAGGCACAATGGCTGTGCTCTTGGGCCGTCAATCACAGCATCCTCCTCAAGGCTGTCTACCTCCCAGGTCAAGAAAATTACCTGGCGGACAGACTGAGCAGGATCCTGCAACCACACGAATGGAGATTGAACCCGTTGGTGGTTCAGCAGATCTTTCTCAGGTGGGGCCTCCCCACCATGGATCTTTTCGCCAGTCCTCTGAACCGGCAACTCCCGAGATTCTGCTCCAGACAACCGCATCCTCTGAGTAGCAGCGGATGCGTTTCTGATCTCGTGGTCCACATGCCTACTGTATGCGTTTCCTCCCACACCACTGGTGTCCAGAACACTGTTCAAAGTCCTCCAGGACGGGGCCTCAATGATCCTGATAGCCCCCAGGTGGCCGAGGCAACCGTGGTTCCCGCTTCTGCTCCAACTGGCGGTGGACACCCCTCTTCCTCTGGGGTTTCAGCACGATCTCCTGTCTCATGATCAGGGGACTCTCTTGCACCCCAACCTCCAGTCCCTTCATCTGATGGCCTGGCTGCTGAAAGGGTAGTCCTGGCTCCTCTACTACTGCCTCGAGAGGTGGAAGATATGGTCTTAGCCTCTAGACGGCAATCCACCAGGAAATCCTACGCTCTTAAGTGGCGTAGATTCTCCGCATGGTGTGATCATCACAGCGAGAATCCCTTCTCGTGCTTGGTAGCGGTAGTATTGCAATATTTGCTTTACCTCTCCAATCTAGGCCTTAAGTCCAATTCTGTCAGGGTTCACCTCAGTGCTCTCTCAGCGCACCACTCACCGGTGGACGGAAGGCCTCTTTCCAACCACCCTTTGGTGGCTCGTTTTCTCAGAGGCCTCCTTCTGCTTAAGCCTCCTTTGCATCCACCAGCCCCTGAGTGGGATCTAAATGTGGTCTTACTGCAGATTACTTGTCCGCCCTTTGAACCTATGGCTACCTGCCTTCTCTGTTTTCTCTCCTGGAAAACCTTGTTTTTGGTAGCTCTTACCTCTGCTAGGCGAGTGAGTAAACTGCTGGCACTAGTGTCTGATCCCCCTTACACTAGGTTCTACAGGAATAGGGTAGTCTTACGGACTCACCCTAAGTTTCTTCCTAAGGTTGTCTTCCCTTTTCACCTCAATCAGGAGGTGGTTCTTCCGACCTTCTTTCCCAGGCCGCATGCCAACCGGGCTGAGATGGTTCTGCATACCCTGGACTGTAGGAGGGTGTTGTCCTTCTACCTTGACTGTACGCGGGAGCTTCGGAGGGCTGTTCTGCTCTTCTGTTCTTTTGACCCCAATAAGTTGGGGCTACCTGTCTCCAAGTGTACTTTGTCCATATGGGTCGCTGACTGTATCGCCTGGGCTTATGGGGCAGCCGGCCTCTCGTTGGAAGGTCGAGTCACGGCTCATCGTGTCATGGCGAAGGCTGCGTCAGTGGCTCATCTCCGCTCTGTTCCGTTGGCAGACATCTTCAAGCCAGACTTTTGCGGCCCATTACTGCCTTGAGAGGGAGTCCCGCAGGGACAGTGCTTTCGGACAGGCAGTACTCCATAATCTCTTTGGGGTTTAGGCAACTCCTACCCTCCGGCCCTGGTGTTGGGCTACCGGTCGGGGGCGTTCTCAGAGAAGATTCCTTCCTTACGTGCTGCCGAGCTAGAGGGAGCTCATTTTTTCGGCTTGAGGTCTCCGGTAGCCTTAAGCTGGGGAGTCCCATATGTGAGGACTGACTTCTTGCTTGGTCCTGGAGAAAGAGTAGTTACTCACCTGTAACAGGTGCTCTCCAGGAGCAGCAGGAATCAGTCCTCACAACCCTCCCTCCTCCCCTTGGAGTTGCAGTCATATGATTTATTTTGCTTATTTTTTGCTGTCTTTTTGCTATGTCATCAGACTGAGCAAGATGGCACCCTTGGGTGGGAAGGGGACCGCGCATGCGTGCTGCAATTCCCAAAGGCTTTCTTTGAAAGCTGGGGAAATGCTCCGCACGAGGGCTCCATCGGCGCCGATGTCACCCATATGTGAGGACTTTTTCCTGCTGCTCCTGGAGAACACCTGTTACAGGTGAGTAACTACTCTTACCCTCTTTTCTTCAGATGCCAGATCCATTGCATCGACATCTTCAAGAGCCTCTTCTTCCTCCCATGGATCTCAGGTAACTAAACATAAAAGCTGGTCCTCAAAGGGTAGCTCTCCTGCTAAGCATTGAGAGGCCATTGGCATAGCCCTTGAGGGAACCACTCTGGCAAAACATCCCCGGCGGGAGGCTTCGATTTCCAAAGCATCAACGGGGCTCCAGGATGTTTTCGAGTGCTCGACCTCGCAAGAACTACTGGTGCCATGCTCAGGCGTCCCAGCCATCTTCACCGGTATCGACACCCAGGCATCGGCAGCGTCGATAGACCAGAGATTCCTCGCTATCGAATGCAGTATTGCAGCTCTTCTCACAGCTGCGGTACTGTTGACACCTATGGTTCAACGAGCACCAGTACCGACATCGGTACCATCTTTGGCTGACATCGACAGATTGGTACCGGATCAACTCGGTACTAACTTCGATCGATACCGGGACCGTGCTTTGCATGAGCATCGTGGTCAGGAATACTTTGAATCCTCCGATTCTGAAGACTCTGATAATTCTGCCAGTACCAGAGTGTTTCTTCTGGAAGATTCCTCTTCACCCCAATGCATAATGTCACCTCCAGAGGACATGTCTTTTCAGGATTATATTCGTGATGTTGCCAAAGGCCTTTCAATCACAGTAGCTGCTGAAAAGGAACCCAGAGCAAAGGAATTGGAAATTCTCCAATATCCTAAAGCTCCAAAGGAGGCAGCCACTCTGCCCATCCATGAAATTATTCATGACTTGATGCTCAGAATGTGGGAGACACTTCTGACTACATCTCCTCATTCTAGGAGGCTTGATACTATGTATCGAGTTCCGCCATGTCCTGGATTTCAATAGACTCAGCTGCCACACCATTCAGTGGTAGTGGAGTCGGCCATGCATAGGATGAAAAGTGCAAAGAGGCATGCATACAATCCTCCAGATCGTGAATGCAGGACCTTGGACGCTTTTGGGCGCCGAACATTTCAGGTTTCCATTCTTTCAGCTAGGATCAGTTCATATATATTATATATGGGAATATTCCTCAAAGACGTTACAGGAGACTTGCAGCTTATGAGCCCACTTCTCCCAGATGTCAGGAGACAAGACTTTCTTGCTCTAGTTAAGCATGCTCAAGATGTCTCCAAGTTTGTGAATCGTGCAGCCTTTGACTGCTTTGAATGCATCAGCAGAACTTCTGCTATTGCCATTGGAGCACGACGGATTGCCTGGCTTCAGGCATCAGACTTGGAGACTTGGGTACAGGACAAATTAGCCAACATCCCTTGCACAGGAGAGAATCTCTTTGGCAAGAATTAGCAGGAAAAGGCTAATAGATGCTGACAATATCACGTTAGATTGTCAAAATATACAGCCACTCCAGCCAAAAAGAAGCCTTATAAACCTCTTTTAGCAAGAAGAGGAAGTTTTATTCTTCCTATACCCAACACAGCCAAAGTCAGGGTCAAGTTGCCCAAAAGGGACAAACTAGACAACAAAAGAAGCCAAAAGGCCCGAGAGCTCAACCAGCTCCGCAGGTACAGCCCCCTCAAGGGCTTTGACTCCTTCCTAGAGAGCTTAGCCGTCCTGCCCTTGATGGGTCCTCAACCCCCCAATATTCCAGGCAGGTTATGCCAACTCTCGGCCACATTAAGAAGCATGGGTATACCAGAACACCTGATAGATCTCTTGCGCAATCTGTACATTGATCAAGAAGCAACAGTTCGAATGGAACAAGGAGAAACAGAATGGTTCCTCCCACAACAAATCTGAGATATTGTCTGTGGTCTGGACGACGCATTGCTCTTGGCAGAATGGCTATGAAAGACCTAGATAAGATTCTCAAGAGCAGAGATGTCTCTCTCCATACAAAGATTCGACTTGTTCAAGCCATGGTATTTTCAATAACATCATATGGATGTGAAAGCTGGACAGTGAAAAAGATAGACAGGAAGAAAATTGATGCCTTTGAATTATGGTGCTGGCGGCGAATACTGTGTATACCATGGACTGCCCGAAGAACAAACCAGTCGGTACTAGAGGAGATCAAACCTAAGCTTTCTTTAGAAGCTCAGATGACAAGACTTCGACTTTCATACTTTGGACACATCATGCTTGGCAAGATAGAAAGTCAACGCAAAAGAGGAAGGCCAGCAATGAGATGGATCGATACAATAACAGCAGCTACGGGTACCAGTCTGTCAGCAATGAGCCGCCTGACTGAAGACCGAACACAATTTAGGATAGCTATCCAGAAAGTCGCCATGAGTCGACTCCGACTCGACGGCACTTAACAACAACAACATGCCATTTTATCAACAGGTGGCATCAGATAACAGCAGAAGATTGGACTCTGTCCATTGTAGGAGAGGGGTACAAGCTTGATTTTCACAGTATGCCCCCTCCTACAAGCCTAAGGCAGTTCAATTCGCAGACCTCTGCAGGCAATCTGCTAGGTCACGAGGTCTCAACACTTCTTGCCCAAGGGGCAATAGAGGAGGTACCCATCCTCCAACAGGATACAGGGTTCTACTTCCCCCTATTTTCTTATTCCAAAGAAAACAGGTGGACACAGACCCATTCTAGACTTCGGAGAATTGAACAAATATGTGTTCAGAGAAAAGTTCAAAATGATTTCTCTAGGAACTCTTCTGCCATACCTTCAAAGTCAGTATTGGCTTTGCTCTCTAGACTTAAGGGATGCATATACTCACATTCTGATCCATCCAGATCACAGGAAATTCTTAAGATTCCTTTTCAAGGGAAAACACTTCCAGTACAGGGTGCTTCCCTTTGGTTTGGCTTCGGCACCAAGAGTATTCACGAAATGCATGGCAGTAGTAGCTGCATTCCTGCGAACCTTAGGGATATTCGTCTTCCCTTACTTGGACGACTGGCTCATTCGAGCCCCCACAGTTGCAGAAGCCAGCGCTGCACTGTCTCGCACAATGCGAATCCTTCAATACTTGGAATTGGTAATAAACTTCCCAAAATCCCAACTTGTTCCGTCCCAGTGCCTGGAGTTCATAGGCACCTGGTTAGACACCAGACAGTCAAGGGCTTTCCTTCCACAGGCCCGGTGTTTTCGCATAGTGCAACTAGCTTCTCAAGCAGCAGGGAAATCTTCCCTAACTGCTCGAACTCCTACAGTTACTGGGACATATGGCATCCACAGTTCATGTAGTTCCCTACGCTCACCTCCACATGTGAGCAGTCCAGTGGACCCTGTCCACTCAGTGGTCACAGGCCACGGGTCATCTATCGGACAAGATAACAAACTCTCAACGACTGATTTTGTCCCTCCAGTGGTGGCAAGCACTAGAAAATCTGTCAGTGGGGTCTCCCTTTCAACAACCCCTCTTCCAGGCCACCCTAACATGCATCACAGGTGGGTTGGAGAGCACACCTGAATCATCTCTCTACCCAGGGTACCTGGACTCCACAGGAGGCTGGTCTACACATAAACCACCTGGAATTAAGAGCAATCTATTTAGCTCTTCGAATGTTCTATGCCCAGCTCAGCTACAAGACAGTCCTAGTCCAAACGGACAATCAAGTAGCCATGTTCTACGTGAACAAACAGTGCGGAACAGGCTCTCTGTCGTTATGCAACAAAGGTTTACGACTGTGGGCCCTCGCCAGAGAGCACCAAATTCACCTTCTAGTGAATTCTAGGCATTCCAGGCATTCAAAACCTTTGGGCAGACAAACTCAGTCGAGTACTGCTGCCTCACGAGTAGTCTCTCTACCTAGACCAGGTGGCAAAGATATTTCATTTCTGGGGTACTCCAGACATAGACCTCTTTGTAAGTCCACTGAATGCCAAACTTCCCCAGTTCTGTTCCAGGATTCCGGCTCACAATTGTCAGGCAAGGGCTGCCTTCCTCCTTCACTGGGGTCAGGACTTCCTTTATGCCTTCCCACCCATTCCCCTCATCCCCAAAACACTCTTCAAGCTTCAGAGAGACAGGGGTTGTATGATCCTCATAGCGCCACGGTGGCCACGCCATGCGTGGTATCCCCTGCTTCTACATCTCTCTCAAGCTGCACCTCTGGAGTTAGGACATGCTCTAGATCTCCTTTCACAAGAGAATGGGATGCTATGGCACTCGAATCCCTAGTCCCTGCATCTCACGGCCTGGTTGCTGAAGACTTAGACCTCCTGGATTTCAACCTGTCCCAACAGGTAAAGGATATCCTTCAGGCTTCTAGAAAACTTTCCACAAGAAGATTTTATGCCTTCAAGTGGAAACGTTTTACTATATGGTGTTCCAAGAAGGGATTAAACCCCCTTGTCATACCTTTAGAATCAATACTAGAGTGTCTCCTTCACTTATCGAATTCTGGTCTGAAGACCAATTCGGTAAGAGTCCATCTTAGGGCAATCGCAGCTTCTTATAAGCCTCTGAATGGACAACCAATTTCCTCTCATCCACTCATATCCAGATTTATGAGAGGTCTTCTATTGACAAAGCCTCCCATTAAACCACCACCAGTGGCATGGGATCTAAATCTAGTTCTCGGGCAGCTCATGAAGCCGCCTTTTGAGCCTTTAGCCACTACAACCCTTTTGTCCTGGAAGGTTATCTTCCTAATTGCAATCACCTCCGCACGTCGCATTAGTGAATTGCAAGCTTTAGTGGCTGATCCTCCTTATACTAGGTTTCATCATGATAAGGTTGTTCTTAGAACTCATCCACACTTTATGCCAAAAGTGGTTTCGCCTTTTCATTTATATCAATCTATTTTTCTTCCTGTATTTTTCCCGAGGCCTCATGCCTCTAATGCAGAAAGAAATCTTCATACTTTGGATTGTAAAAGAGCCTTAGCCTTTTACCTACAGAGAACGCAGCAACATAGAAAGTCCTCGCAACTTTTTATTGCTTTTGGTTCTAGTCATTTGGGACTTCCAGTCTCCAAAAGAACTTTATCCAAATGGATTGCCCAATGCATATCCCTTTGCTTATGAGAGTAAGGGTCTTCCTCTTCAAGGCCATGTCACAGCTCATAACGTGAGAGCTATGGCAACTTCTATGGCTAATCTCCACTCTGTCTCTATCGATGACATTTGTCGAGCAGCCACCTGGGCTTCAGTACACACCTTCAAAGCCCACTACTGCCTGGATAAAGCCTCCCGTCGGGATGCCGCCTTTGGCCAAGCTGTTCTTCAAAATCTCTTTCAGACCTAATTCAACTCCTGCCCACCAACGCTGGTGGAATGCCAGAGATCCATGGGAGGAAGGATGCCTACCTTTCTAGGGTTGCACCTTCCTGGGGCTATCTCCCTGGCATCTTCAGCTAGGGAGTCCCCATATGTGAAGACTACATTCCTGCTTGTTCTTGGAGATAACGTAGTTACTCACCTGTAACAAGTGATCTCTGGGAACAGCAGGAATTTAGTCTTCACAACCCACCCATCTCCCCTAGGAGTTGTCTCTCTCTCTCTTTCCTCTCTCCCTCTATCCTTTCACTCAGCTACAAACTTAACTGGAGAGGGACATTTGGAAAGGCGGGAAGGCAGGGCGCATATGCTGAGGGATGCTCCCAAAAACGTTCCTATTGGACGCTGGGGAGTGTTCCTGCTCAGGCTCCGTCAGTACCAACGATACCCATATGTGAAGACTAAATTCCTGCTGTTCCTGGAGATCACCTGTTACAGGTGAGTAACTACGCTTTCCATGTGGGGTCCCCCGGGAAGCTCTGTTAAGTTGTGTAAATTACTTGAAGCTATTGGGAAAGCTCTGAAGACAGATGGTTTTCCAATCCCTGGGTACACTGATATTCAGAAATTGGTTGAGTTGAGATTGATCGGGTAGATATTGGGGGTTATTTCAGTGTCAGATGATTAAAAATAAATTAAAATAGTTTACTAGCATACAAAGGTGCTATGGTTTAAACCAGAGGTTCCCAACTCCAGTCCTGGAGGGCCAAACACCATTCAGGCTTTCAGGCTGTCCCTAATAAATATGCATGAGGTGCATTTACATGCACTGCCCCCATTGTATTCAAATGTATCTCATGCATATTCATTAGGTACAGCCTAAAAGCCTGAATGAATATGCATGAGATACATTTGAATACAATGGGGGCAGTGCATGCAAATGCACCTCATGCATATTTATTAGGGGCAGCCTGAAAACCTGAATGGTGTTTGGCCCTCCAGGACTGGAGTTGGGAACCTCTGGTTTAAACAGTCAGACATACAATTTATTGAACCCAGCATGTATTTTGGATTTAACTCACACCTAACAAAGTAACATAGTATTGAATGGCAGATAAAGACCAGTATGGTCCATCTAGTCTTCCCAGTAAGGTAGCTAGAGTAGTTGTGCCTGTCGCTCCATGCAGTTCACCCCCCCCCCCCCCTCATGCCTTTGTTTAGTGTTGTATCTGCTGCTCCATGCAGGTCATGCCCCTCTGTTTGTTGAAGGATAAAAGATATTTCCAACATCCTGCTAGACCAGTCCAGACAAATGGGTTATGTCTCCCTGCCTGCAGATGTTGGAGACGGAGAAAATACCAGAAACCTTTGCGACCAGCCCTAGTACCTATAGAGGATCCTCTAGGGGTCGCCTTCAGCATTTCTCTGTCTCCAGAAGATGTGGATGCCTTTTTTCTTAGCTTCTAGCAATCCCTCTGAATGGGCCCTGTCTCTGCTTAGTTGAGCCCCTTGTTCAATTCAGTGGACGTCTCCAAGATGCACAAGAGGTACCCCTCTGGAGTTTCCCACTACTTACTTAGGTAAAGCCCAGATCGTGAGGATCAGAATGCTTCCCATGCTGCGGGGCAGACTCCTGGTCAGAAGGATCAGTTAAGTCTGGTTGGGGTTCCCTCCAGTGTTCCTTCACTACAATGAGCAAATCTTTTCCCTATTGTTTTTATTTTGTTTTGATACCAGCTCCAGTGTTAGCATAGCTTCTCTCTTCCTCGCCTGCACATTGACTGGCTCTGCTTCCACGGTGAGTAACCCCTCCCCCCCCCCCCCCCGAATCTCGAACAGCTGAATACTGTCTGACCGTGGCATTGCATAGGTCTCTGCGCTGGCAGATCTGTCTTTGTACGCAAGACTCTCTACCATCTTCCCGCCAAACCTTTGAATGCAAGCACTCGCTTTGGGCCTGCTGTGCGGTGCTCTCCATGCCGCGGTGGCCACCTTCTTCTCTTGCTCCAGCCTGCATGTGATCTCGAGGGTGTTCTTCGGTGGAGGTTTTTCAATTCACGAGCATGGCATTTGCTGGTGAGGCACCGCCGGGTACCATGCCTGTGGCCGGAAGTGCCATAGTCTCACTGACTGGCTGTGTACAGTGTGTGTGGTAGGCCCTGGGGAGTCATCGCAGGGGAAGCAAAGCTCTCATGATCGCGGGACTGGGGTCTCTAGTCCCATGGCAACTCCTTGTGGCCTTGCGCAAGCCACTTAACCCTCCATTCCAGATCATACTGCTAGACCAGTCCAGACAAGCGGGTTATGCACCCCTGCCAGCAGATAGGGAAAAAGAGAAAAAAAACTCCAGAGCTGTGATTGGTCCGGCTCTGGGTGACATAGGCATACCCCTAGGGGTTCTATTCAGTATTTTCTCTGTCTCAGCAGATGAGGGTGTTCTTCAAGCTTGTTCTACAATTTGTTTTTTCCTATCTCCAGGAACAAGCAGGAATGAGTCTTCACATATGGGTACGTCGGTACCGACGGAGCCTGCACGGGAACGCTGCCCAGCTTCCAATCAGAAAGCTTTTGGCAGCATCCCTCGTTCCTGCGCGCTGACTTCCCGCCTTCTCCAGAGCCTCTCTTCAGTTTTCGTTTTTCCGCGGAGCCGGCAGGACGACGTCCTGTCACCGCAGAAACTTTTCTTTTTACTTACTTTAGTTTTTGTTTTCTTGTGGTCGCGGCTGTATTCCCCACTGCCACCGGTATCGCCGGTGGATTTTTGACTAAATTCTGAAAAACTTTTCTTCAGTTTTTTGCCTTAACTTGTTGGGCCTACCAGGCCTCTTCATTATGGAGCCTTCTTTTCCTAAGAAGTGCATTCGATGTGGAAACGCCTGTTTCTTTCTCCAGGACCAAGCAGGAAGTCAGTCCTCACATATGGGTGACGTCGGCGCCGACGGAGCCCTCGCGGAGCAATTTTCCCCAGCTTTCAAAGAAAGCCTTTGGGAATTGCAGCGCGCATGCGCGGTCCCCTTCCCTCCCAAGGGTGCCATCTTAGCCAGTCTTCTTTTTTCCACGGAGCCCTACAGATGTGGTCGTCCAGTCCCCGCTGAAAAAGTTGATTTCTTCATTTATTTTATCTTTTTTCTTCGGTTCGACGCCGGTCTCTTTCCTGCCCGGACTCGCGACGCTGTTGCGAGTCCTTCTCTTATTTTTCGGTTTTTCTGATTTTTCTTGTCAGTTTCGTTTTCGGTTTTTCGCTGGCAGCCCGGTCCTTTGACCTTGCAGGGGCCCTTTTTCCCCCGATGGCTGCCAGTGGCTTCAAAAGGTGTGTTCAGTGTGACAGAAATATGTCTCTCACTGACACACACGATCATTGCCTCCGCTGCCTCGGCCCAGATCACGAGGAACTGATCTGTGGGGCCTGCAGCAAAATGTCCTCCAAAGTTTTACGGAGTCGGCGGCATCAGCGGGAAAGAATCTTCGCAGATCCCACCCGTACCCGGACCTCGTCGGAGGCCTCGGCGTCCAGAGGCTCCAGCTCTGAACATCGCCGGAGTTCCTCCGACAGAGGTTCTCCCTCCGGGGATCATCATCGGAAGGCGAAACCCGCGAGGGTGGCGTCGGTGGACGCTCCTGGTTCCGCGAGGGCCAGGTCACATAGCCCCGATAGCCGTCCCGGGTCTTTGGAGCAGGAACGTCTCACGAAGCGACCTCGTCTGGAATCGGAATTGCCTGCTCGGGTAAGTCCTGTACTCCTCCTGGACTCGCCTCCGAGGGGTCCGACGTCGGGCCCGACGGGTCACCTGAGGTCGGACTCAGGTTGACGGCCTTGGAGAGCAGCCTGGCTGCCTTCATGGACCAGCAGCGGGCACTGATCGCTAGCCTCGCTGGCGCCTCTGCCCTGGCCGCTGGGACGTCGACGTCTAAGTCGACCCCGGAGACCGAGCCGATCCTCGAGTCCATGCGGGCTCGAGTCGCTCCTCGGTCGAGGTCTCCCTCGGCCTCCCGTTCGGGACCGAGGTCGTCGACGCCGACTCCCTCGGCGTCGGGGCGGCCGACGCCTACGCCCGCCCGGACCGACCCCACCGATTCCTCCTCGGAGTCGGCCTGGGAATCTGAAGTGGAAGAGTCACCTGATTCCTTTCGGACTCGGTGTGTCCCCTCGGACTCCCCTGAGTCCGAACCTCGGAAGCAGTCCCCCCCGGAGGATGCCAGGTTCTCGGACTTCGTCAGGGATATGGCCAAGGCTTTGGCCTTCCCTGCGGATCCCGAGGAGGAGCCTCGAGCCGAGGAGCTCGATGCCCTCCAGTATGACTCTCCAGCGAAGGAGCACTTTACTGTACCGGTTCCTCCCATGCTGGAACGACTACTCTTCCGCATGTGGGAGAGTCCGGCATCGTCGCCGGTGTTAAGCAAGCGGGTCGATTCCATCTATCGAGTCCGCAAGAGCCCGGGCTTCAAAAAAGCACAGCTACCGCACCATTCCATGGTGGTGGAATCGGCCATGCATAGGCTCAAGAGCCAGAAGATGCACTCCTCGGTGCCCCCTGGCAGGGAGGCCCGCAACCTGGATGGCCTCGGTAAGAAGTGTTTCCAGGGCTCTATGCTTGCTTGTCGGGTCCAGACCTACCAGCTCTACATGGGCATGTACCTTAGAGACCTGGCTAAGGAAATAGCCGGATTCTCTGCTGGACTTTCCGAGGAACCTTTGCGGAGGTTCCTAGCCTTGTCCACTGGAATTCGAGAATGCTCCAAATTCATTTCTCGAGCAGCCTATGATGGCTTTGAAGCATCGGCTCGAGTGGCCGCAGCCGGCATCGGTGCCCGCCGACAGGCTTGGCTTCAGTCGTCTGACCTTGAACCCTGGGTACAGGACAAGTTGGTCGATTGTCCCCTGCCGAGGTGAGAACCTATTCGGCAAGCCCATGGCTGAAAAGGCTGCGCAAATAGAGACGGAGACTCTCACCAGAACAAGGCTATCTAGAAAGACCTCTGCCCCTTCCCAAAAGAAGAAGGGCTCGGGGAAAAAGTCCTTTTACCCGAGGAAGGCGACTGCCTATAAACACTACCCTCAGTATCAGGCCTCCTCAGCTCCCCAACAGGGTCAGCAGGCCAAGGGACGGGGTAACGGGTCCCGTAGGCAGCAAGCCCCCAAGCCTGCACCACCGGCTCCTGCTCAGCAGGGTGGGGGTTTTTGACTTCATCGACATAGCCTCTCCCCCTCAGCTGGTTTCTCCCAGCACAGGAGGCCGGCTGGTCCACTTTGCCCACAGGTGGTCCAACATCACATCAGATGCCTGGGTGCTTCAGGTTGTGCGAGAAGGCTATCTTCTCCACTTCCACCAGGTCCCTCCCTCCTATTTTCCGGGAGAGCCTCCACGACTCCCTCTGCACAGGGACTTACTCCTTCAGGAGTTAGCAAGTCTTCTTCAGGAACAGGCTGTGGAACCGGTGCCCCACCACCTGAGAGGTCAAGGCTTTTATTCCAGGTATTTCCTAATACCAAAGAGAACAGGAGGCCTCCGACCCATCCTGGACTTGCGCAACCTCAACAAGTTCCTCGTGCGGGAGAAGTTCAAGATGCTTACCCTTGGAATCCTTCTGCCCTACCTCCAGCAGGGAGATTGGCTATGCTCCTTGGATCTAAAGGATGCCTACACGCACATCCTCATCCACCCAAGCCACCGCCAATACCTAAGGTTTGTGGTGGCAGGAAATCATTACCAGTACAGAGTACTGCCCTTTGGCCTATCCTCCGCACCACGAGTCTTCACAAAATGTCTCGCGGTGGTGGCGGCTTATCTCCGGCTTCAGGGCCTCTATGTTTTTCCTTACCTAGACGACTGGCTCATCAGAGCATCGTCCTCTCAAGAGGTCACACAAGCCACGCACCGCACTGTGACTCTTCTCCAGTACTTGGGCTTTGTCGTAAACTTCGCAAAGTCCACTTTGCTCCCCTCGCAAGATCTCAAGTTCATCGGCGCAAGATTACACACTCTTCAGGCGCGAGCTTTCCTGCCTCTCGACAGAGCTCAGCGGCTCATGGACCTAGCCGGCCGTTTTCGCAGCCAGTCCCTGGTCTCGGCCAGGCGCTTTCTGAGACTACTCGGCCATATGGCTTCCACTGTCCACGTGACCCCCAACGCCCGCCTGAATATGCGGACTGCTCAGTGGTGCCTTCGCAAACAGTGGCAACAGGCCACGGGCGGCCTCGCCGACTTAGTGCAGATCTCCGGCCCGCTGGCCTCTTCTCTGCAGTGGTGGCTTCATCAGCCGAACCTGGTACTCGGGATGCCTTTTCAGTCTCCTCCGCCTGCTCAAGTGCTGACGACCGATGCTTCTCTCCTAGGATGGGGAGCGCATTGCCAAGGGGCATGTACTCAAGGTCTCTGGACCTCGTGGGAGTCTGCGCAGCAGATCAACTTCCTGGAGCTCAGAGCAATCCGTCTGGCTCTCAAGGCGTTCTCCCACCTGACTTCTCGCCGGTCCGTCCTTGTCCAGACGGACAATCAAGTTGCCATGTTCTACGTGAACAAGCAGGGGGGCACGGGCTCCTTCCTTCTCTGTCGGGAGGCGCAGAGGCTCTGCTCTTGGGCCGTCAGCCGCGGCATTCTTCTCCAGGCGGTTTATCTCCCAGGCCAAAAAAATTGCCTGGCGGACAAACTCAGCAGAATCCTCCAGCCGCACGAGTGGCGGCTGGATCCCTTGGTAGTTCAGAAACTTTTTCTGAAGTGGGGCCTCCCCACGCTGGATCTTTTTGCCAGTCCTCTCAACCGGCAACTTCCTCGTTTCTGCTCTCGGCAGCCGCATCCCCTCCGAGTAGCGGCGGATGCTTTTCTGCTCTCATGGTCGAAAAGCCTTCTGTATGCCTTTCCTCCCATACCGCTAATATCTCGAACTCTTTTCAAGGTTCTCCGAGACAAGGCTTCCATGATCGTGATAGCTCCTTGGTGGCCCAGACAGCCGTGGTTTCCACTCCTGCTGCAACTGGCGGTGGAGGCTCCGTTCCATCTGGGGTTTCAGCCAGATCTCCTAACACAGGATCAGGGGTCCCTGCTACACCCCAACCTCAGATCTCTACATCTGATGGCCTGGCTGCTGAAAGGGTAGTCCTTGCTCCCCTTCACCTGCCAGCAGAGGTGGAAGAGGTCGTCCTAGCTTCCCGGCGACCTTCTACCCGCAAATGCTACGCCCTTAAATGGCGTCGTTTTTCCGTTTGGTGTACCCAGCAGTCTCTGGATCCCTTCTCCTGCTCGGTGTCGGGGGTCTTGCAGTACTTGCTCTACCTCTCTAATCTTGGACTTAAGTCCAACTCCGTCAAGGTTCATCTCAGTGCTCTTTCAGCACATCATGTACTGGTGGACGGCAGACCTCTTTCCAACGACCCTCTTGTGGCAAGGTTTCTCCGAGGTCTCCTTCTCCTTAAACCACCTCTGCGCCCGCCAGCACCTGACTGGGATCTCAATGTGGTTTTGCAGCGGATCACCTGTCCGCCTTTTGAACCTATGGCTACCTGTCCTCTCCGTTTTCTTTCTTGGAAAACCTTATTCCTGATAGCCCTCACTTTCGCTAGATGCGTAAGTGAACTGCAGGCCCTCGTGTCTGATCCCCCTTACACTCGGTTCTACAAAAATAGGGTAGTCCTACGGACTCACCCTAAATTTCTTCCAAAAGTGGTCTCCCCTTTTCACATCAATCAGGAGGTGGTACTTCCGACCTTCTTTCCCAGGCCACACTCCAGCCGAGCTGAAATGGTCCTGCATACCCTGGACTGTAGAAGGGCGTTGAACTTCTACCTTGACCGTACGCGGGAGCACCGCAAAGCTGCTCAGCTCTTCGTGTCTTTTGACCCCAATAAATTGGGGCTCCCTGTCTCCAAGCGTACTCTGTCCATCTGGGTTGCTGACTGTATCGCTTGGGCTTATGGAGCAGCCGGACTCTCATTAGAAAGTCGGGTCACGGCTCATTGTGTTCGGGCGAAGGCTACGTCAGTGGCTTACCTCCGCTCTGTTCCATTGGCAGACATCTGCCGGGCCGCTACTTGGTCTTTGAGCCAGACTTTTGCGGTCCATTACTGCCTCGAGAGGGAGTCCCGCAGGGACAGTGCTTTCGGACAGGCAGTACTCCGAAATCTCTTTGAGGTTTGAGCAACTCCTACCCTCCATCCCGGATGTTGGGCTACCGGTGGGTCATAATTCTGTGAAGATTCCTTCCTTCTGTGCTGCTGAGCTAGAGGGAGCTCATTTTTGTGCTTAGGGTCTCCGGTAGCCTTAAGCTTGGGAGTCCCATATGTGAGGACTGACTTCCTGCTTGGTCCTGGAGAAAGCGTAGTTACTCACCTGTAACAGGTGTTCTCCAGGAGCAGCAGGAATCAGTCCTCACAACCCTCCCTCCTCCCCTTGGAGTTGCAATCATCTGCTTTAGTTTTTTTGCAAATTTTTATGCTGTCTTTTAGCTATGTCATCTGACTGGCTAAGATGGCACCCTTGGGCGGGAAGGGGACCGCGCATGCGCGCTGCAATTCCCAAAGGCTTTCTTTGAAAGCTGGGGAAAATTGCTCCGCGAGGGCTCCGTCGGCGCCGACGTCACCCATATGTGAGGACTGATTCCTGCTGCTCCTGGAGAACACCTGTTACAGGTGAGTAACTACGCTTTTTAGACACCAATAGTTGGTGTCTCAACTGTGTGGGTCCTGACCCTTTTTCCCCTGACTTGTCAGGGGATAATTTTGTGAGGAAACCTTCAGTTTTTAGAGTTTCCCTCGCTACCGTTTTTTCCTTGGCACTGAGGGTACCCGGTTTCTCCACTTCACAGGATCAGGTAACTCACAAACAGTCTGTTAAGACTAGTCAATGCTTGAGTGGTATGTCCCATGCCCAGCATGGTGACGGCTCCGGCCTTACCCTCAAGAATCCATTGGCATTACCCCTGTGGGAGTCTTCGGGCTCCAAAGCGTTAAAGGGGTTTCAGGTTGTTCCTGGGGCTCACCCCTCACAGAACATACCTGAGCCATGCTCGGGGGGTGGTATCCGCTTCGAGCTGTACCGAGCCTCCGGCATCGGCACCGGTGTTGAATGTTCCACTATTCACCAGGGATTGTCATCGGGCATCCTCGGTACCTTCGGGACCTATCAATACGCACCGGATTGACTTCCCTCAATCCCAGCCGTGTATGGTGCGGGTATCCGCTTCGAGCGGTACCGATACCCCGGCATCGGCTTCGGTGTCGAGTGTTCCACTCTTCACCAGAAATCGTCCTCTAGCATCCTCGGCGCCTTTGGGGCCGGTCGATACGATACCGATGGACATTTCCATATCTCAGCCATGCTCCGGGACGGTACCGGCGTCGATCGGTTCCGATACCCTGGCATCGGCATCGAGGTGGACCGCCTTACCCTTTGCAAGGGGTGGTCATCGGGTATCCTCGGTACCGTCGATACCGATCGATGTAACCCAGGCTGCCTTAGTGGTATCGGCATCGCCGATACTGCCACCGGCGTCGGAACCCTCGCGACATGCATCGATAGCCTCGCTTTCTTCGATGCCGAGTCTTGAACCGATATCTAGTCTCGAAGACTGGGTACCGACGCGTCCCGGAACCGACTCCTGTCGTTTCCAGATAGGCAGTTCCGAAGATCCTAGCCATAACTCTCTCATGCTCTCGGTACCACTACAGCAGTCCACGATGGCAACTTCAACTGCTGGTCCTATATCAGTATCGATGTCGATGCCTAGTTTGGAACCGATACCTGGCATTGATGCAGTACCCACTGCCTCTAAGTTAACATGCCAGTATCCCTGTCCATCTACTAGGTTTCTCTCTTCACACCACTGTACGTCCTCTGGTGCTCAGCCTCTTTCTTTAGCCTTACCAGGGATGGTTCCCATAGGAGATCAGTCTTTTCAGGCTTTTCTCCTGGATATGGCAACCTTTCTTAATATCTCTATCCCTGGTTGTGATGCTACTCATGGCTCACCGGCACAAATAGAAAATATAATGCTTCCTTTACATCCTGCTCTGCAAGATCTCCTTCTGAGGGTCTGGAAATCGCCCTTACGACTTCCTCTAGTTTCTACAGCCACTGAGGTTCGGTACCGGGTGCCACCCTCTCCAGGGTTTCAAAAGCCTCAACTTTCTCATCGTTCCCATGTAGTGGAATCAGCACTAAGGAAAGTTAAGAGCAAGAAGAAGCATCCTTCTTATCCGCCAGGTCGTTCTTCAAGAACACTCGATGCTTTTGGTCGTCAAGCCTTCCAAACCTCTATGCTGGCCTCCAGAATTCTTTCATATATTTTTCACATGAGTCTAACACTCCAGGAAGTCACAGAGAAATTATCTCTTTTGACCCCTTTTTTACCAGAGCCCAAGGCTACTGATTATTCCTTGCTCGTCAATCACAGCCGGAATCTATCCTGGTTCCTGTCTCGTGCTTCTATAGACTCTTTTTGAGTCCGTTAGCAGATCCTCTGCTATTGCCATTGCAGCACGTCGCAGAGCCTGGCTTGAAGCTTCAGACTTGAGCAGATGGGCACAAACTATACTGGCTCATTCTCCTTGTACAGGAGAAGGTCTCTTCAATAAGGAGGCTTTACGTCAGGTTGTTCAATGCTCCACTGACTCTCCTTCCACTAAAGACCATTCTAAGCCACCTCCTTCTTCAAGGGGTAGGAAATGTCCTACCAAACCTTCTTTCCCTAAGAAAAGAAAGTTTCATTCATCTCCTGCCCATCATTCGGCTGTACCTAAACAAGGGACGCCTCAGCCTAGCCTGAAGTCCTCCAGCTCTGGCCAGTCTCAGCATTCCCAGCAACCATAGGGGCTGGGAATTGTAATATACAGTTCACTTCTACCCATTAGAAGTTTATTCACTGTGCTTTTCTTTTTCAGTATACTAACCTGTCGGAAAATTTTTGTTCAGGGACTACAGACTCTTCTCCTCTTCTTACTCTCTAGAAGAGCAGTTACAACTATCCCCTGATAGTTCTGTCCCAACTGAACATTTTTTCCTTCAGTTGACTTACCCTATGGGTACGTCACCCTCCACTTACTTACTCTACCCTCTCAACCGGGTTTTTTCCCTGACTGAGGGGTACCATACTGAAAAGCTTCTCTAGCAAGCTTGTTCCTCAGACAGGGAGAAGGGATATCTCCTCTCTTTTCTTGTCTGTTTTTCTTTATTGGGCACAGGACAATCTCTCTGCTGTTTCTGTCAGCAGCTGTGCCTGCAGGAGTTACAGTAATTGTATTACTGGTACTTTTTCCAAGTTCCAGTCCCTTGTTCAAAATTTTGTCTAGCCTCAGTAGTGATTCCAAGCTATTCATCATCTATCTTGGATCCTCCTACTCGTTTAGGCTTTCTCACATTATTCTACCCATCTCCTCTCCTAGGATATGGCAACACACCTAACTTCAGTCAGTTTGTCTCATATCTCTCCTGCACAATGCTCTCTGCAGTCTTCAGGGAAGCTTTCTACTATGAGGGCCTTGCTATAGAGCATTGACCTTGTCTCTGAAGCTTCTCTATTAGTAGGGAAAAGCTTATAAACCCTTCCCATGCCTGTGAGGATTCTCCACACCCTCTAGCCTGGGGTGTTAACACGAGATATCAGTTCTTCTGCGTGAAAATCCAAGGCTGATGTTTACGCATGCTACCTCTGGGTCCCTCTGGTATCTTCTTCTGCGTTTCTGCACATATGCCATGTCAGTGTTCTGTGGAACTCCCGCCTTGTGCCTTACAGATTCATATGATCATCTGTTTTCACGCGAACATCACGGTTATCTTGTTGGATTGCCTTCCTGCATCCCTCAATCCACGGAAATAGATTCTCTATACATATCCCAAGTGGGTTCACCCTCTTGTAGAACGCAGAATCTTTTTCTTTTCTATTCCCCATGTACAATTATGGGGCTGGGTGGTAGACATGTATCTTCAACCTCTTGTCTTGTATGCAGCATCTCCATATATGTCTACATACCTTTATCATTACTCTGGTGGTCAAAACCATGCCCCACAGATATATCTATATGTAGGTATATTATCTCTCTCTCTACAGACAGACAGACAGACAGACAGACATTTCTCCACCCACAGCCTAATGCACACATCTGGACATATGTATATATATATATTTTGATACATTTCTCCACCCATATCCTAATGCACACATCTGGACATATGTATATATCTATCTATATATATTCCATCCACATATATATATCTGTATATATATATGTCAGTTGGAGGGCTTCTTAAGGGTTGATATATCTTACACACTATCATCCTTACTGTCTATACTAAATGTTTTACCTCCTAGAGGTTTTAGACAGTCTATCGCCCTACTTCGCATACCATATTACGATGCAGAAACTGTTAGGCACCAATAACCACTGTGGTGCTAACATCTTCCATTTTTTCTTTAAGTCCTTGAAGCATCAAGCTTCAATATTTTTCCTATCTCTCGCCAGCTAGGAAAAACAGTGTACATCTTTATCTTTGAGTACACAGCTGTTCTCCTTGGGAATAGGGGTTTTTTCCAGTCCCCCTCTTCCCGCCAGGACTGGGCTAGTTCTCAAACTCCGTCAGTCTTCTTCCTTTAGTCCTCAATGTTAATGACCTTATGCCTAAAGGACTTTTCAGCTTTTTCCCATAAAGCTTTCCATTGAAGACCTGACGTCTAATCCTACCCAGTTGACACCTGGATCGTCTACTACCTCCAGGTCTGGACCTTCATCCTCACTGCTGGGAGGTCACCTTGAAGATTCCGCCACTGCTTATCCAGTAGACTCCATCCTGCTTTCTACTTCCTACAATACAGTAGGTAAGCTGCATATTTTGAGTGTACATTAAATGTGTTTTAATGCTACTCATCATATATACCAAGGACTACTGTAGTCTGTAGGACCCTCTAGTCCTTGGCTATGCTGTTTCTTTCCTCACAGCTCCTTTATTGTCAACTCCTACCCTCCATCCCACATTGGATGCCGGGGATTCCTGGAAACAAAATGCACCCCTGGTCCAGGCTCCTGCATTTTTATGGGATCTCCTCCTGGCATCTCCAGCTAGGGAGTCCCCATATGTGAGACTCATTCCTGCTTGTTCCTGGAGATAGCACAGTTACTTACCTGTAACAGGTGATCTCTGGGAACAGCAGGAATTAGTCTTCACAACCCTCCCACCTCCCCTAGGAGTTGCATCTCTTTATCTCTTCTTCTTCCTTCTCTCTCGCCTTTGTCTCAGCTTTGAAACTCAACTGAAGAGAGGCTCTGGAGAAGGCGGGAAGTCAGCGCGCAGGCGCGAGGGATGCTGCCAAAAGCTTTCTGATTGGAAGCTGGGCAGCGTTCCCGTGCAGGCTCCGTCGGTACCGACGTACCCATATGTGAAGACTAATTCCTGCTGTTCCCAGAGATCACCTGTTACAGGTAAGTAACTGTGCTTTTTCACTGTATCTTGAGGCTCCTGGATGCACCCAGAGTACACAAGAGGTGTTACTCTGGGTTTCCCAGCAACTTGATTCCCCAGATAAACTTGTGGAGCTCCTGAGCCTGGCTTCAGTAGAGCTCCCGATTTTATTTAAGCAGCGCTGAGTCTTTGCCACGAGGGCTTAGACATTAGCAGGAGGATCAGGTATCAATTTCTGAGAGAAACTATAAGTAAACTATTTTCTTACTTGCCTCAGCTGCCCTGGGTTTATTTCAACTGCATCGGGACCGGCTGTCTCTGACCTGATTACTTCACTTCCGGTTTCGTCGGGGTCTGTTAAACTGGGTTTTGAAGTTCTTATTTTCTTTTCTTCATTTTTATTTCCTGGATGCACCCAGAACACACAAGAGGTGTTTCTCTGGGTTTCCCAGGCTTCCCTCCTTAATAGCAGTATTTTCTGTAATCAGCAATACAGCATGGTTTGAGCTCCTGATTTCACTGTCAGTGCAGCTCCCCTTCTCCCCATCCCTCCCCAGAAACACCTTCCAGCCCCTGCCATGAGGGTCTAAGTGGCTGCAGAGGGATCAAACTCTAATTTCCCTACCTTTGAGTCACTGTAATTACCTTACACTGCCTTTGAAAGTTTCTCTTCTCCTCCATGGGAACTCAGCTCCTCTGTACCAGCACAGTGAATAACTGACAGTTTCCTTCTCCCCTCCATTTCTGGTGATTCAGGGTTCGTCAGGATTTGAATTTTTAAGTTGCTAGCAGCACTCCTTGCCTCTTCCTCAGCAA
Source organism: Ichthyophis bannanicus (assembly GCA_033557465.1). Classification (NCBI taxonomy): domain Eukaryota; kingdom Metazoa; phylum Chordata; class Amphibia; order Gymnophiona; family Ichthyophiidae; genus Ichthyophis; species Ichthyophis bannanicus. The sequence goes on along the minus strand of CM066034.1, from coordinate 31,329,244 downwards.
TTTCGCTGCATTTTTAAGGTTTTTAGAGCTTAGGAAACTTTTATTTTGCAGTTTTTCTGTGCCGGCGGCCATTTTGAAAATCGGGAGAGATTTCTCTTCAATGTGTTTTTTTGGAGGGAGCAGCTCTGGGCAGCCATTTCAAAACATTTAACATGCTGTGAAGGCACAGGGAGTTTCAAAATCCCTTTTCTTTGAAGAGTCTTCTGTTTCCCTAAGCCTACCTTGATTTTTGTTTTTAAAAAAAAAGTTTAAGCCTCTGCAATGCCTGTTTCTCTGCACAGCTGTATTATATGTAATAATAATAAGAAGGAGTTAATAGATTGCTTGTGTTCCACCTGCATGCTGCATCCAGGAGAATCTTCTTCCTCCATTCCCACTGCGCTGCCAGCTGGGGACATCAGCGCCTTAACTCCTCCCCCCTCAGAACCCCTGCAGCAGGGTCTACCTGCAGAAGGGACTTGGTCAGCTCCCATTTTGCTTCCACAGCCGCTGGAAGAGACAGCGAGTTCCTGATGCTCTTCCACCAGGCATGGCACCTGTGGTATTCGGAGTCTTTTGGTATTATTTATTTTTATTTATTTATTTAACAGTATTTCTAAACCGCCTTATCATGATAATCAAGGTGGTATCACAGCAAACAATCTGGTAGTGTGAGTGTGCTATACATGCAGTGAGGGTGGAAATTTAGTTGGGTGTGTGTTGTGTTGTGAGCTAGATTGGATTGAGCTATGTACAATGTGGGCTATATACAGTGGTGCTAAAAACATTTTATATATACATATAGTGTTAGTCGGTAACGTGTGCTGCTATACAGTTACTTAGTTTATGTGATGTGTCCATAGTGTTCTCTGAACAGCATGGTTTTTCAGCTGTTTTCTGAAGTCCTTGAGGTCTGTAGTTGCTCTCAAATCGTCCGGTAGTTTGTTCCATATTGTTGGAGCAGCCATGGAGAGTGCTCTGTCTGTTGTGTCCTTGCGTGTGTGTTTGTATTCACTTGGGGTGCTGACTCGGTTGTGTGTTTGTTTTCTTCTAGGGCCGTGTGCTGGTGTCTGGTTGTATGAGGGCGTGCAAGCTGTTGGCTGATGTTTGCTGTTTTATCTTAAATAGGTTTATGATAGTTTTGTATCTGATGCGTGCATCGATTGGAAGCCAGTGTAAGTCCTTTAAGGTGGGTGTGATGTGTTCTTGTCTTGCAGTTCCGGATATGATTCGTGCTGCGGTGTTTTGTGCCAGTTGGAGTGGTTTGATAGCTTGTTTCGGTAGTCCAAGGTATATCGGATTGCAAAAGTCCAGTAGAGGGGTTATCAGTGCTTGACAGATGGTACGGAAGTGTTCTGGGGCGAGGAGTGGTTTCAGTCTCCTGATGATTCGCATCTTGTAGTAGGCTTTTTGTATTGTTTTGTTTATGTGTGTCTTGAGATTGAGTTTATTGTCCAGCGTAACCCCGAGGTATCTCACTTCTGACCTTATTTATTATTTATTTATTTATTTATTTATGCTTTTCTTCTATACCGCTTTTTCCCAAGATCAAAGGCGGTTTACAATTAACATAATGAACGGTTTACAATTAACATAATGAACATGGTTTTACATGGAACATCGTATTTTCTTCAAACTATGTACAATTAACTTTTCATGAACAATAACATGGAACATGTAATTATACAACTGCTTTAACTATTTACATCAGTCAAATATTTACATTAGTCAATTATTAATTGTGGTTTTAAGGGTTGTTTTTTTCCTAAGTGTGTTGAGGTTTGAGGCTTTTTTGATCGGTGGTTAGGGAGGATTTCTATGGAGGTGTGGTGAGGGGGATGAGGGGGGTTCATTAGGATTTATAAAGTGTTCTTTAAACAGATATGTTTTTAGTTCTTTCCGGAATGTCTTGAGATCCTTTATTTTGCGGAGGCTTAGTGGGAGTTTATTCCATAGGGTGGGGGCTGCATATGAGAATGCTCTTGAGCTTGTGGTTTTTTTTTGTTTTTTCGAATTGATTTTTTTTATGTCTAGTGAGTGGGTTGCGTTTTGTCTGCGGGTTCTATGTTCTTTTGGAGCATGTAGTAGAGTGGTTAGATGTGAGGGTGATATGCCGTTGATAAGTTTAAATGTGGTTAAGAGTATTTTGTATGATATTCTACTATTTATGGGAAGCCAGTGTAGTTCGGCGAGGATGGGAGTTATGTGGTCAGTGAGGCGGGCTTTTGCTGTTACTCGAGCACAGATGTTTTGAGCTCGTTGGAGTAAGTTGGTATTTGTGAGAGGGAGGCCGATAAGTAGACTATTACAATAGTCAAAGTGTGGAGTGATGAGTGAGCTGATAACAGATCTGAAGTCATGTGTGTCTAGAATAGGTCGTAGGTGTTGAATGGTCTTAAGTTTATAGAATATAGTTTTCACGGTTTGTTTTATGTGAGGGAGCATACTAAGTGTGTGGTCTATTATGATGCCTAGGTATTTTACTTCCTTTTTGATTGGGATTATTGTGTCGTTAATTGTTATTGTTTCAGGGAGAGTAGAATCTGGTTTTCTTGTTACGAACATTGCTTCAGTCTTTTTTAGGTTGATGCTGAGGTTATTATTTTCTAGCCAAGTATTTGCTTCGCTGATGCAGTCTAGTAAGTTCTGGTAGGTGGGATTGTTCGTGTTTATTGGTTGAGTGAGCATGATATCATCTGCGTATATGTAGTGGTTGACTTTATGTTTTTTAAATATATTTGTGATGGGTTGGAGATACCAAGTTGAAAAGGAGGGCTGAAAGTGCCGAGCCCTGTGGAATACCTTGTCCTTGTACGAATGGCTCAGAGGTGTCCTTGGCCTAATTTAACGTGTATCGATCGGTTTGTGATGTATGATATAAACCATTGTAGAATTGTTCCTCCTATTCCTAGGCTTAGGAGTCTGTTAATGAGTGTGTTGTGGCGGACATTGTCAAAGGCACCAGCTATATCAATGAATATGAGGATGTAACCTTGGTTGCATGTGTCAGTGCCTTTTATGAGGTCATCCATGAGTGTTATTAGCAAAGTTTCGACCCCGTGTGATGGGCGGAAGCCGAATTGATGTGAGTCAAGTGGTGCATGTGTGTCGATAAAATCTTGTAGTTGGAGCTGTATGATTTTTTCTATTACTTTGGCAATAAACGGTATGCTGGCTATGGGCCTGTAGGAGTTTGGGTCTGTAGGATTGAGTTTATTATTTTTTATTATAGGGCGTAAGGATGTGAGTTTTAGGGCATCTGGCATGATGCCCTGGGATAGTGATTGGTTTACTATATTTTGTATATGGATAGCTAATTCATTTTTGGTGTTTTTTATCCATGATACTGGACATGGATCTAGGGGGAGGTAGTGGTGTTGATCATTGATATGATATTGAGGAGGTGTTTTTGTTCAATGTCTTGAAAGGTTATCCATTTATTGGTTGGTTTTAAGTCCGTGGGTATAGTTATGATTGTGTTAGATGATTTGTTTTTTAATTTGTTAGCAAAATGAGTTGCAAGGGTTTGTGCGCTTATCGTTGATTGTTCAGGCTCTGGAGTTTGGGTTTTTGTTAGTGTTTTTATAATTGCAAATAATTCTCTCTCGGTCGATTGAGTGCCATATTTATGACTTTTGTGTGGTATTCCCTTTTCGATCTGTTAATAGTGTCTTTGTATTTGTTGAGAAGACTCAGGTATTGTGCTTTATTATCGCTTGTTTTAGATTTCCTCCACCGTTTTTCTTGTTTTCTTAGTTGCTTTTTTATATTAGAGAGGTCTCTATTGAACCATTTTTCCGACTTTCTTTTTGTGAATTGTTTTTGGGGACCTTGAGTGGGAGTTGCTGCTTCTTTTATTGTTGAGTTCCATTGGTCTATTATAGTGTTGACTTCCGTTGTGTTATTTATAAGGTTAGGTAATACGGTGTCTAGGAAGGTGTCTTTGTTGAAGTGTGTAAAGCGGGATTTATAAGGTGTTGGAGTAGTTTCAGTGTTGGTGTGTGATAGTGAGAGTAAATTGAAGGTTATTAGGTGGTGATCTGACCATGGTACTTCCGTAATAAGAGGTGGGATTGTAGTTGGTGTTTATTAAATGGGGTGGGGATGAATACAAGGTCTAGAGCGTTACCTTTTGTATGTGTAGATGTTTGTATGATTTGGTTGTAACCCATTTCTTTCATGGAATCCATAAAGTTGATTGTGTGTTGTGGGTTGAGTGATGGAAGGTTCAGATCACCTAATATAACAAGTGGTTTTCTCTGTGTAGCTGTACATGCAAGTTCTAGGATGGGGGTGAGATTTTTGTGGTCCGCTGAGGGGGGCCTGTAGATGAGGGACAGTGCAAGGGTTTTGTTTTCTATATTTATGATGTCCATACCGTCTATGTTATTCACATTTTTTAGTGAGTATTTGAGCTCTTTTTTGGTGATGATAAGGGCCCCGCCTCCCCTTTTTGCTTCTCGGTGGCAGTTGAAAAGGTCATATTGATGTGTGTTGAGTTGGTTTAGGAGGATTGTGTCTGTGGGTGCGAGCCAGGTCTCTGTGATGAGAAGTATAGTAATGTTTTGTATCTTTATATTTGGTGGGTGTATGAAGCTTTGGTTCCGAGTGATGATTAAAGCTTCAGTCTTGTTGTAGTTTATGGCGTATATCTCCAGCACCCGCCCAGTAGCAGACAAGGATATGGCAGGGTCTTGCAGGTCCCAAAAGTCCTCAGACCTTAAAGTAGTATGTCCTCCCAGGAACGTTGCATGTGGCTTGCGGGACACTACGGATATTCAAGAAGACTTTAAATTTTCAGAGGTGAGCCCTGACTCGTTGGAGAAAGAAGATGGGGAATATTCTCCGTCTGATTCTTCGCTGACAGTTCACGAGGACTCTCAAGATATCAGACTTTTTCAGGAAGAGGAGTTGCTGGCCCTAATCACACAGGTGATGGAGTCGCTACGCCTAGCCGACACGCCTGATCCTCAGAGTTCTCAAACCCTGTTGCAGCCGGATCCCATTTTACAGGGCATTCGTAAGCCTTACAAAGCTTTTCCTTTCCAGCCGAGTTACAGCAAATGGTATCTCGAGAGTGGGACTCTCCAGAGTCCTCTCTACGTACGGCACGTGGTATTGGTCAGTTATACCCTTGGTCTCCCTCTGACTTGGACCCATTGGCTGACATACCCGAAGGTTGATGCGTTAGTGACCGGGGTCTCCAAGTATACCACAATTCCGGTTGAGGGCGGAGTGGCACTCCACGACCAGCAAGACCTAAAAAGTTGAGAGTCTGCTAAAGACGGGTTTTTCGTCATCCGCTCTTTCCCTTCAAGCAGTGGTGTGCGGAGGTCTAGCAGCACGGGCCTCCCTTAGATGGATTCAGCAGCTTCCAGGTGATCCAGAGTTGGCTCGTCTAGAATCCATCGCTGCATTCCTGGCAGAGGCCTTCTATGATCTCTTACGGCTGTCAGCTCGTTCCGTAGTACCGGTGACAGTAGCTCGGAGATGGCTCTGGCTGAGTCAATGGGCAACGGATGTTGCTTTGTTCAAAGACTCCAGCATTTAGATACCATTCATCCAGTTCCACTGTTGGAAAGGCCTCTATCTATTTCATGGTGCCAAAAAAAAAAGGACGGCTCCTTTCGTCCTATCTTGGATCTCAAAGGCGTCAATCACAGTCTGCGGGTACCACACTTTCGAATGGAGACTGCGATCCGTTATTCAAGCAGTACGCAAGGGGGAATTCTAGCTTCCCTCGATCTCGTGGAAGCATTCTTTCACATTCCCATTCGAGAGGGGCATCAGCGTTTCCTTCGATTCGCGGTACTCTATCAACATTTCCAATTTCGTGCGATGCCCTTTGGTCTAGCTTCGGCACCTCAAACCTTCTCCAAGATAAAGGTGGTAGTAGCTGCGGCCTTACGCAGTCGCGGCATCAGAGTTCATCCTTATCTGGACGACTGGCTCATTCGCGCAGACTCTCTCCCCGAGGCTTGCAGCACAGTCTCGGTGGTTGTTGCCTTTCTCGAGCCTCGGCTGGGTAATCAACCGCGACAAGAGTTGTCTTCAGCTATCCCAGGAGATCTAATTTTTGGGGGCTCGATTCGAAACAGCCTTAGGTCGGGTCTTTTTGTCAATGCCTCGATTTCTCAAGTTAACTTCTCAAGTTCACAGTCTCCTAGCACAGGTCTCGCCTCGAGCATGGGATAACCTTCAAGTCCTGGGATCCATGGCGGTGACCATAGATCTCGTGCCTTGGGCCAGAGCGCACATGCACTGTCTACAGAAAGCTCTCCTGACACGATGGTCGCCAGTTTCGGAAGACTACCACATTCGCCTTCCGCTTCACTCCAGGGTCAGACTAAACCTACGGTGATGGCTGTCCTCCAGAAACCTCCTGAAGGGGGTTCCCTTAGAGACTCCGTGTTGGATCGTTCTAACAACGGATGCCTGTCGGTCCGGTTGGGGCGCGCACTGTCTATCTCACACTGCGCAGGGCACTTGGACAGCACGCGAATCCCGCTGGATGATCAATCGACTAGAGCAGTGATGGCTAACCTTTTTGAGCCCGAGTGCCCAAACTGCCGCACAAAACCAAAGAATTTCCTCAAAGTGCCAGCACGTCATTTGCATAAGTGGTCTTATTTGCATAAATATTTGCATAATGTTACCATACACTAACTTTTAGTAAACATGTCTCTTAATGAGTGTATGGATAAAGAAAGACTAAAAGATTTCTACATTACTATAATCCAGTGCCAACCGCCAGGCACATTAGGAACTACTACAAATGCTGCCCATTTAGAACCCATAGCAAACCCGCCGTATCCTGACAGCATTACCAGGACTCACAAAGCACCATACCCTACCTATCAAAAGGCAACACTGCAAATATTAAACCAATACATTTCAGAGAATACTGGGGAAAGAGAACAAGTGGCAACGTCAAATAGGAATTTCCTCTTGTACCAAACAAAGCGCAGATGTTAATGATGCACATTTCCCAGAGCTGACATATTCCAGTTAATAAATTCAAAATAAAGAGATATCTTTCTACCTTTTGTGCATTTTTTTTTCAGTTGCAATTGGTCCAGCCATTTTCTTCTGGTTTCTTCATGTTTTCTGCTAACTCTCCATCGTCTGCTGTCCATTTGTCCTTTCTTCTCTCTTCTAGTTTTTTTTTCCATTCTCTCTCTCTCTACATCTGCTTTAACATACTAATCTTTCTCCTTTTGCTCTTTCCTCATTCCTATTTCATCCACACAAATTTTACCCCTCCATCCTCAATCCCCAATTACTCTCCCAATACCTGGCCAATTGTAGATTTTTCATCCCTCCTACACAAAATATTTTCCCCCTCTCCATTTTACTCTCCCAGCCCCATCCCATTCTAATCCTCCCCCAACATCAGCTCCCTTCTAGTTCCAGTCTCACCCAGCATCCATTCCCTTCTTCAAGCCCCCCACTTCCCCTCAGCCCATTTCCATTCCAAGCCCCGTCCCCATCAGCTATTTGCAGTTCAAGCCCCCCACTTCCCCTCAGCCCATTTCCATTCCAAGCCCCATCCCCAACAGCTATTTGCAGTTCAAGCCCCCTTCCACTCAGCCCATTTCCAGTCCTAGCAACCCCCCCAACCCATTACCAGTCCTAGCCCCCCATAGCCCACTCCCAGTCCTAATCCCACCAGCCCATTTCCAGTCCTAACCTCCCCATCAGCCCACTCCCAGTCCTAATCCCCCATCACTCAATTTTTAGTTTAAGCCCCCCCAGCGCCTATCACCACTCCTAACCCCCCCCAGCGCCCATCACCACTCCTAACCCCCCCAGCCCAGCGCCCATCACCACTCCTAACCCCCCCAGCCAGCCCAGTGCCCATCACCACTCCTAACCCCCCCCGCCAGCCCAGTGTCCATCACCACTCCTAACCCCCCCAGCCCAGTGCCCATCACCACTCCTAAACCCCCCCACCCCACCATCACTACTCCTAACACCCCCCAGCCAAGCCCAGCCCAGCCCATCACTACTCCTAACCCCCCCAGCCCAGCCCAGCCCATCACCACTCCTAACCCCCCCAGCCCAGCCCATCACCACTCCTAACCCCCCCTCCAGCCCATCACCACTCCTAACCCCCCCAGCCCAGCCAGCCCAGCCCATCACCACTCCTAACCGCTCAGCCCAGCCCATCACCACTCCTAAACCCCCACCCCCCCCAGCCCCAGCCCAGCCCAGGGAAAAAAAAAAAAAAAAAGAAAACCTGTCTGCTGCCGTTGTCGGGGCCGCCGCGGCAGAATCGAGCGTGCCGCGGGGCCCCCCTGTACCCACCCGGCAGAGCCTGCCCTCCCCGTAGCAGCTCTCTCTTTGGAGCTACAGTCAGACGCGCCGGCTTGCAGAGCGCAAAGGGAAGAGTTCCCTCGCTGCTCTGTTAAGCCCGCGGGGGCTGATGGGAAGTTCCCATCAGCCCCCGCGGGCTTAACAGAGTCGCGAAAGGGAAACTCTGGGTAGGTTGGTTGTCCTTGTTAGAAGACCTAGGCCTTTAGAATAGGAGGGGGGTGGGCTATGAGCCAAGGTGGCAAAATCCCATCCAAGATGAAAGATTGCTCTGTTACATCTCACCCATTCTGGACTGGTCTGGTGGTCGATAAGAAAGGAAAGGTTTTAGTTTTTACCTGCTAATTTTCTTTCTTTGAGTCCTGCCAGACTAGTCCAGAATCATGTCCTAGGTTGTGTTTTATAATTTCCAATTTTACAAAGACTACATCAAGATAGGAATGCCAAAAAGAAAAATCGGTAGGCAATTGTGTTTTATTGGCATCTATCTGGAATTTTATAGACCTTAGTTTTTAGCCCTGAATTCTTCCAGGGGTTTAGCTGTTCAGAACAAGCTGTTTGTCCCATCCTCCCTTATGTTGGAGGTTTTTGTGATGGCGTCTTACATTTGCTTTTTTTTTTTTTTGGAGCAAATACTGAGGGGTATGTAGCTGTATGGTGCCTTACACAGGCGCAACTCGCAAACCTCTATCTTCATCTGCTGGTAGAGGAGCATAATCCATCTGTTCTGGACTGGTCTGGCAGGACTCAAAGAAAATGAGTAGATAAGTTATTGTTGTTGTTAAGTGCCGTCGAGTCGGAGTCGACTCATGGCGACCCTCTGGATAGCTATCCTAAATTGTGTTCGATCTTCAGTCAGGCGGCTCATTGTTGACAGACTGGTACCCGTAGCTGCTGTTATTGTATCATAAATGCTGGCTTTACTCTGAAAAGTCTTCAGCTCTTCCCCAGTAGCTAGTTGAGTGCCTTCCAACCTGGGGGTCTCATCTTCCAGCACTACAGCACAATTTGTTTTGTTGTAACTATCCATTGGGTTTTCATGGCAAGATACAGAAGTAGATTGCCGGGCCTTTCTTCCGCGCAGTTTAAGTTTGGTGGTGTTGCCGTTGTCACAGAAATGTGATCCTCCGCCGTCAACACTATCCCATTCTGCTGCTGCCCAGATTGGAGGTTTGTCTTGGTCTGGCATCTCAGCTGAGACCTGTCCATCTTGGGAGACCCTGCCAGTAGTTAAACTATCGATAGTTTAGCTCTCAGCATCACTGATGCACACAAGCCCTCACAGCACGACAAGCTGCAAACCAAGTGAGGGTAGTAGATAAGACCAACTTCTTTTCTTTGATGGGGCCTATAACAAGAGGCTGCTTAAATTCAGTATGTACAAGACACTGTAGCTAGAGTTTTATTGTTGAACCAGTGTTTGATGCATTTCATTGGCTTCCATTTTTACTTGGAGTAAAGTTTAAGGTCCTTTAGTTTTGCCTGGAAAGCTCTGTAAAGCTGTCCTCATCTTTCTTGACCTCTCTGCTGTTTTTGACACTGTTGATCACCACCTTCTTAATACCCTGTCCTTGTTTGGATTTTAGGGCTCTGTTGTGTCATGGTTCTCTTCTTATCTTTCCCATTACACTTTTAATGTATGCTCTGGTGCATCTTCCTCCACTCCAGTCTCTCTTCCCAGGGCCATACCACAGAGCGTAAGAATGGAAGGGTTTTGATATCATCAGTGGGCTTCCAGGCAGCTTGACAAGAGTGAGTTTCTGTGTGCAGCTGGGGGGATGCCAGATCTGCAAGTCACATAGGCTGGATTTCCAGCTTGGTACGGTCCTGCCGCTTTCAGTCAGTGTACTTTGGGGATCTGTCTTGGGACCTCTTCCCTTCTCTCTCTACATTCATTCCCTTGGTGCATCCAGACCTGAATCTCAGCCTGCTTGTCTGATGTAATTGCCTGGATGTCTTACCACTGTTTGACATGGCCAAGACAGAGCTGCTCATTTTTCCCCCTAAACCAATGGTTCTCATCCCAGTCCTCTGGGACCTATAGTCCAGTTAGGTTTTCAGGGTATCCACAATGAATATTCATGAGATAGATCTGCATGCACTGCTTCCATGGTATGCAGATCTATCTTGTGCATGTTCATTGTGGATATCCTGAAAACCTGACTGGCCTGGGGGGTCCCAGAGGGACTGGGTTGAGAACCACTGCCCTAAACCAACCTCCCTCCTTCCCCTTTCTCTATTTTTTTGGGTAACACCATCACCCCACCACCTTCATCGGGAGCACATTTCAGGTATCCTTAGGAAAATCAAAGGCAGAAGAAAAGATGGCTAAAGATGTGACAAGACTTTTTTCAGGTATATTCACGAGAGGAGGGAAATCAGAGGTAGAATTGCAGGACTCAAAAGTGCTGGGAGCGGATTTGTGAAAAGTGACATTGAAAAAGCGACAATGCTAAACGAATACTTATGCTGTTTTCACTAGAGAAAATCCTGGAGAAGGACCACCTGTGATTAACAATTATACAAATGGGAATGGAGTAGATACCACACCATTCACAAAAGATGATGTGTTTAGAACAGCTTGCAGAACTGAAAGTAGACAAGTCTATGGGACCAGATGGGATACACCAAGCAGGAATGCAGTCTTCACATATGGGTGATGTCGGCATCAATGGAGTCTGGTGTGAAACACTCCACAGCATCCAATGAGAATACTTTTGGGAGCATTCCTCCATGCATGCATGCCTGCCTTCCCAGCAGTTCTCCTCAGTCGTCTTTTTTTTCCATGGAGCCATCAGGACCTTGTCCTAATCCTGCCGTGAAGAGACTCTTTGACTTCTTTGGTGCCTTCTCGGTACTCTCTGCTTGCCTTCCCGAATGTCTGGAATGGTAAACATTGTTTCGGTACCCTTCTTTCTTTTAAATTTTGTTTTTTCAAATATGTTTTTCCTACATGTTTTTCGGTCATTTGGGCCACCATTGCCTGATTTTGATTTTGCCTCCATTTTTTCGATTATGGAAAAACCACATAGTGGTTTCAAAAGAATATACTAAGTGCCAAAGTACCATCTCGGTAACTGACCAGCACGACTGGTGTCTGAAGTGTTTAGGCCCCGACCATGACATTTCTTGTGCCCACAGTAAACACATGAAAGCACGAGGGCTTAAGAACCAAGAACAGCAATGGGTTAAGCAATTTCGGTCGGGCTCAGCCACTTCAGCACATTCCTCAGGGGCCTCCATGCTGTCGAGGTTATCTAAAGCGGAAACAAGATTGCATACTCTTGATTGCAAGAGAGCCACTTGCATTCTGTCTTGATAGGACTAAGGGTCATCGCCAGTCCTCACAGCTCTTTGTGTTTTTTGAGCCTAGTCACCTTGGTCTCCCAGTTTCCAAAGGACCCTTTCCAACTGGATCACTGAATGCGTATCCTTTGCTTACACACAAGCTGGCCTTTCCCTACAGTGGCATGTCACGGCCCACAGCATCAGAGCTATGGCTGCTATGGTGGCCAATCTCTATTCTGTGTCCATCTCCGAGATTTGCCAGGCAGCCATATGGTCGTCTATATATACCTTTGCTACCCATTATTGCCTTGACAAGGACTCCGGTCGAGATGCACAATTTGGGCATGCTGTCTTAAGACATCTTTTTTCAGGTTTAAAACAACTTCACCCACCATCTGTTCCCAACTTTCCCAGGAGGAGTGTTTCTAAGGGGCTGAATCTGATGGATCCCTGCTTTACCCTACTTGTAGTTCAGGTCTCCTCCCTCCTTATAGGTAGTCGTGGGCTAGGAAGTTTCATATGTGAAGACTGCATTTCTGCTTGTTCCTTGAGATAGCATAGTTACTCACCTGTAACAGGTGATCTTTGGGAACAGCAGGAATTGGTCTTCACAACCTGCCCACCTCCCCTCAGAGTTGTGGATACACAGTTTTTTTTTCCTGACCTTATGTTTTTCTCTTACAGGGTTCTTTCCGTTCTATACCTGACTGAGAAGAACTGTTGGGAAGGTGGGAAGGCAGGCAGGCATGAATAGAGGGATGCTTCCAAAAGCATTCCTATGGGATGCTGGGGAGTGTTCCCGTGCCAGACTCCATCGATGCCGATGTTACCCATATGTGAAGACTGATTTCCTGCTGTTTCCAGAGATCACCTGTTACACGTGAGTGAGTACGCTATCTTGGAAGCCCAGACCAGCTGTATTCTACTGTTTAAGAAAAGTGTAAGGAAGTCCAAAAAACTGCCTTTATAGTTTAAAGTTGAGTTCAGAGAGGCTGTTGTAGCCAAAAAAACATCTTTCAGGAAATGGAAAAAGGAACCAAATGATGAAAACGGAAAACATAAGCACTGACAAGTTAGCTGCAAGGCCTTGATAAGACAAGCAAAGAGAGAATTTGAAAAAAAGCTTGCCATGGAAGCAAAGATGCGTAATAAAAACTTTTTTCATGTACATTTGTAGCAAAAAAGCATGTGAAAGAGTCTGTTGGACCATTAGATGATAGAGATGTAAAAGGGACACTGGGAGGGGACAAGGCCATAGTGGAGATTGCTTTGGTCTTTACTGAAGATGATGTAGGGAAGATATCCATGACTGAAATGGTATTTAAAGGTAATGCTTTGGAAGAATTGAAAGAAATATCGATAAACTGGAAAGATATATTACAACTATTTGATAAACTAAAGAGTATTAAATCACCCAGACTGGTATACATCAGAGGATGTTGAAAGAATTGAAATATGAGATTGCAGAGCTACTATTAGTAATCTGTGAACTATCATTAAAATCATCTGTAATACCTAAAGACTTGAAGATAGCCAATGTAACGCCAATTTTTAAAAAGGGTTCCAGGAGTGATCTGGGAAACTGCAAACCAGTGAGCCTGACGTCAATACCGGGAAAAATGGTAGAAACCATTATAAAGAACAAAATTACTGAACATGTAGATAGTCATGGCTTAATGGGACACAGCCAACATGGGTTTAGCCAAGGAAGGTCTTCTCTTAACATAGAAACATGATGACAGAAAAAGACCACATGGCCTATCTAGTCTGTCCTTCCATAACAACAACTACAACAGTCCACTTTTTACCTTTAGAGATCCTCTGTGTTGGTCCCATGCTTTTTTGAATTCAGTTACTGTCCTCATCTCTACCACCTCCACTGGGAGACTATTCCACCGATCCACTACTCTTTCTGTAAAGAAATATTTCCGCACATATCACTCCTGAATCTATCTCCCTTCACCCTCATCCCATGTCCCCTCGTAGCAGAACTTGCTTTCAATTGAAAGAGGCTCTCTCCCTGAACATTTATGCCACGGAGATATTTAAACATCTCAATCATATCACCTCTATCCCGCCTTTCCTCTAAGGTGTACATATTAAGATCCTTAAGTCTGTCCTCATATGCTTTATAATGAAGCCCATTAATCATTTTAGTAGCCACCCTCTGCATCGACTCCATCCTGTTCACATCCTTTTGAAGGTGCGGTCTCCAGAATTGCACACCATACTCCAAATGAGGTCGCACCAAAGACTTATACAGAGGCATTATCACCTCCTTTTTTCTGCTAGCCATTCCTCTCCATATGCACCCAAGCATCCTTCTAGCTTTTGCCGTCGCCTTTTCTACCTGTTTAGCTACTTTAAGATCATCAGACACAACCATGCCTAGGTCCCGCTCTTCTTTAGTGGACAAAATTACTTCACCTCCTATACTGTATTGCTCCCTTGGATTGCTGCAGCCCAAATGCATGACCTTACATTTTTTAACATTAAATCCCAGCTGCCAAATTCTAGACCATTTTTCAAGCTTAGCTAGATCCCTCCTCATGTTATCTACACCTTCCTGGGTGTCTACTCTATTGCAGATTTTGGTATCATCTGCAAAGAGGCAAACCTTACCCGACAGCCCTTCCGCTATATCACTAACAAAGATGTTAAAAAGAATCGGACCAAGGACAGATCCCTGGGGCACACCACTGGTAACATCCTTCTCAGAGTGAGCTCCATTTACTTGTACTCTTTATCGCCTCCCACCCAACCAATTTCTAACCCAAGCAGTAACTTTAGGGTCCATCCCTAGGGTGCTCAGTTTGTTTATAAGTCGCCTGTGAGGAACAGTGTCAAAGGCTTACTGAAATCTAAATACACCACATCTAGAGCTCTCCCTCGGTCCAACTCCCTGGTCACCCAGTCAAAGAAATCAATCAGATTTGTCTGACAAGACCTGCCTCTGGTGAATCCATGCTGCCTCGGATCCTGTAATCCGCTGGACTCCAGAAACCTCACTATTTTCTCTTTCAGCAGCGTTTCCAATAATTTACTCACCACCGAAGTTAAACTAACCGGCCTGTAGTTTTCAACCACATCCTTACTTGCGCTTTTGTGTAAAGGCACCACATGAGCCTCTCTCCAGTCCTTTGGCACCACTCCTGACTCCAACGAGGCATTGAAAAGGTCAGTCAGTGGAGTTGCTAGAACGTCCCCAAGTTCCCTCAGTATTCTAGGGTGTATCCCATCCGGTCCCATCGCTTTGTCTACTTTAAGTTGAGCTAGTTTCTCACAAACACAGTCTTCTGAAAATTGTTCAAGATGTCCCTCACTTCTGTTCTTATTTGTGGGTGTTTTCTGAGGTCCTGCTCCTGGTTCTTCATCTGTGAAGACAGAACAAAAATATTTGTTAAGCAATTCCGCTTTATCCTTATCAGCTTCTACATATTCCCCCCCCCCCTGCACCCTTGAGTCTGACAATACCACTTTTGCCCTTCCTCTTCTCACTAATATATCTGAAAAATGTCTTATCCCCCCCTTTTATTGCATTGGCTATTTCCTCCTCCTTTTGAATCTTTGCCTTCTTGACTACTTTGCTAGCTTCTCTAAGTTTTTCCAAATACAGATGCCTGTCTTCCTCTCTCTGTGATCTCTTGTATTTCATGAAGGCCTCCCTCTTATTCTTCACTTTTTCAGCTACTTCCTTCAAAAACCATTGCGGTCTCCTGTTCCTTTTGCCTTTATTTACCATTTTAACAAAAAGGTTGGTTGCCCTTAAAATACCCCCTTTCAGTTTTGCCCACTGTTTCTCTACATCCCCCAGCTGTTCCCATCCCACTAACGACTCCCTGAGGTATTGGCCCATCTTCGCAAAGTTCCTAAAGTCTATGATCCTCACCTTGGAATGGACTCTAACAGCCCTAGTCCTAATACTGAACCACACCATCTGGTGATCACTGGATGCAATATGATCTCCCACTACAACATCACAAACACTTTCACCATTGGTAAGCACCAAGTCCAGTATGGCCCCTTCACGTGTGGGGTCTGTTACCAATTGCCTGAATAGTTCTCCCTGTAGAGAATCCACGATCTCCTTACTTCTAGATGATACTGCAGCAGGAATGTACCAATCAACATCTGGCATATTGAAATCTCCTATCAGTAGCACTTCCCCTTTCCTAGCAATGCTGCGTATGTCTTCAATTAGCTCTCTGTCCACCTCTTCCTCTTGTGAGGGAGGTCTGTATATCACAGCAATGCAAATAGATTTCTCTTTCCCTCTTTCTAGTTTAACCCACAATGCCTCCTCTCTCCCTTTTAAGCTCTGTAATTCCAAAGCTTTAATAGTAGTTTTTACATATAGTGCCACTCCTCCTCCCCTTCTTCCTACCCTGTCCTTTCTGAATAAAGTATAGCCAGGTATAGTTACATCCCAGTCATGGTTTTCTGTGAACCATGTTTCTGTAACTGCTGCTAAATCCAAGTCAGCCACTCCCACCAAAGCTTCAACTTCAGGGATCTTATTTTCCATGCTACGGGCATTAATACACACTGCTTTCCATATGTTACTCCTGTTACCCATTTCCATAAAGGTATTTAATGTATCACCTACCTGGGGACTTTCACTTACTAATCTGTTATATTTTTGAAGGTGTGAATAAACAGTAGACAAAGATGAGTCAGTTGATATAGTGTATCTGGATTTTCAGAAAGCCTCTGACAAGGTCTCTCATGAGAGACTCTTGGTAAAATTAAGAAGTCATGTGCTAGGAGGCATTGTGTATTGTGGATCAGGAACTGGTTAAAAGATAGAAAGCAGAGGGTAGGGCTGAATAGTCAATCTTCCCAATGGAGAATGGTGAATAGTGGAGTATCCCAGTAATCTGTGTTTGGTCCACTGCTTTTTAACATATTCATAAATGAACCGAGAATAGGAATAATGAGTGAGGTAGTCAAATTTGTAGGCGAGACAAAATTATTCAGAGTTGTTAAAAAGCCATGAGGATTGTGAAAAATTGCAAGAGTACCTTGATAAATTGGAAGACTGGACGTTCAAATGGCAGATGAAATTTAATGTGGACAAATGCAAAGTTATGCACCTAGGAAAGAACAACCCAAACTATGGCTACATGATGCAGGGTTCCATATTAGGAACCACCACCCAGAAAAAGATTTAGGTGTCATCGTGGATAACATGTTGAAACCCTCTGCCCAGTGTGAGCGGCGGCCAAGAGAGCAACTAGAATGCTAAGAATCATAAGGAAAGGAATGGAGAATAAAACAAAAGATGTTATAATGCCTCTATATTGTTCCATGGTGCGACCACACCTTGAATGTTGTGTGTAATTCTGGTCGCTGTATCTTAAAAAGGATATAGCGGAATTAGCAAAGGTACAGAGAAGAGCCACCAAAATTGTAAAGGGGATGGAAAAATATCCATCTCCAGGAACAAGCAGGAATGAGTCTTCACATATGGGTACGTCGGTACCGACAGAGTCTGCGCGGGAGCGCTTCCCAGCGTCCAATCAGAATGCTTTTGGAAGCATCCCAACATGCCTGCGTGCTGCCTTCCCGCCTTTCCCAACTGCCTCTCCTCAGTTTTCTTTTTTCCGCGGAGCCGACAGGACGTCCTGTCACCGCAGAAAATTCTTTTTATTTTTTAGTTTTCTTGTGGTCGCGGCTGCCTTCCCTGACGCCACCGGTACCGCCGGTGTTTCATTTCTTTTTTTCTTCAATTTATTCCTGTTAGAAAATAACTTTTTCCCTCTTAGTGCCTGACGGGGTTTTCCCGGCCTTCTAGGCCTACCCCTTTTTTCCTCATGGAAACGCCAGCCACTATTCCTAAGAAATGTTCAAACTGTGGCGGTAAAAAACTTATTTTAGACACTCATAATTGGTGTCTATCCTGCTTGGGTCCTGACCACTTTCCTCTGGAGTGTCCCTCCTGCAATAGTATTGTGGGAAGAAGTCTTCAGCATCGAGTTCCACTCAATACGCGGTCCCCATCCAACTTCAGGGCACCGACCACCTCTTCTTCAACACGGGATCAGGTAACCCAAAAACAGTCTTTACAGACTAGCCAGTCCTCGAGTGGTAGATCTCATGCACAGCATAGAGATGCCTCTGGCCTTGCCCTCGAGAACACACTGGCTTTAAAACCCCGGTGGGAGTCTTCGGCCTCCAAAGCCTGTGTGGGGTTTTAGGTTGTTCCTGAGGTTCACCCCTCACAGAACATACCTGAGCCATGCTCAGTGGTGGCATCCGCTTCGAGGGGTACCGATACCCCAGCATTGGCAATGGTGTTGGATGAAACATTCCTCACCAAGGATCGTAGTCTGGCGTCCTCGATACCTACGGGGCCGTTGGATATGCTGCATACCGACCTTCAAGTATTGGTATCGATCCCGGTACTAGTACCGACGTCGGTACCCTCCAGATGTGCATCGATAGACTTGCTTCCTTCGAAGCAGAGTCTGAAATCGATCTCCAGTCTGGAGTACTGGGTACCGACACCAGACGGTACCGAAGGCACGGTTCCGATGGTCCATGTTCGGCTTCGACGGTTCTTTCGATACCGTTAGAGCCATCACCGGCTGGCCTTCTTCCACCGGTATTGGATACGGTACCGGAGTCTGTATCGGTATCCTTTTTACCATTGTTGTCGGTACCTTCCATGCTTCTTTCATCAGGCTCGCTTCCCTCGATACTGAGTCTGGAATCGATTCCTGGCATGGACGATATGCTACCGACTGTTGCTGGTCCCGACCTCCTACGGTATCAGCAACCATCCTCTAAGGATCCCATACTCCACCATTCAGGATCTTATATTCCTATAAAGTTGGATAGATCCCTGGGTGCCAATGCTAGTTCTTCAACAGATCTAGCCTGTCCAAAAGGATTTCCCTCTGGGGATTTTTCTTTTCAAGCTTTTCTCCTGGATATGGCAAAATCATTTGCCATTTCTATACCTGGACAGGATCCTACACAAGGGAATACAGAATCCCTGTATATTCCTGGGAGAGCAAAGGAGAACATCATGCTTCCTTTGCATCATTCCTTGCAGGATCTCCTTCTACAAATGTGGGAAGCTCCTTTAACGGTACCCCCACCTTCTAGGGCAACTAGGTGCCCCCCTCTCCAGGTTTTCAAAAGATTCAACTTCCTCATCATTTCATTGTTGTAGAATCAGCAATGAGGTGGGTTAAGAGTACTAAAAAGCACTCTTCTTATCCGCCAGGTCGTGAGTCTAAGACTTTAGATGCCTTTGGACGCCAAACCTTCCAGGCATCCATGCTTTCAGCAAGAATTCTCTCATATATTTTCTATATGGGTTTATCTCTTGAAGAGGTCACAAAGAAATTACTGTTTTTGACTCCTTTTTTTCAAGAGTCCAAAAGTGCAGACTATTCCTTACTGGTTAGTCATGCTCAAAATATCTCTAGGTTCCTTACTCGTGCTTCCCTAGACTCCTTTGAGTCTGTTAGCAGAACTTCTGCTATAGCTATAGGGGCACGACATAAAGCCTGGCTCCAGGTTTCAGACTTGGACAAATGGACACAAGAAAGACTGGGAAATACTCCTTGCACTGGAGAAAATCTCTTTAACAAGGAGTCTTCTCCCAAAGGAAGGGGGGCGACCTGATCGGAGGCAGCCGGACAAACAGGTCTCAGAGGTGAGGCCGGAGGTGGTGCGAGGGCATCAAGTAAAGTAGAAGATGAAAGGGGCTGGGGAAAAGGAGGCGGTAGCCGGAACTCAGGACTTAAAGAAGCCTGGTCTGGCGATAGATTTGCAGGCTGCAGCGTCGACACATGCCTATCCATAGGGCCAGTTACTTTACCTCCAGGGCCACGGTCTCCAGACCCAGATTTCACCACCGTTTTCCCTTTTCGTTTCCCCATGAATAGGTTATGTATCGTCAAGCACTCTCAAGAGCTTCTCAGGAGCGCCGAAGGAGCGCAAAAGGGGCGTGTCCTACCCCTTGTGACACACCCCTTAGGACACAACCCCACAGGCCGCGACTCGCAGGCCGCGAGTAGGCACCCACAGAGCTTTATGTGGGTCGAGGGGGGGTCCTCCAAAGCAGGAGCGTCTAGTCAGAGTGCCTGCAGCTATGTCACCGGGTCTCCGCTCCCTCCTGCAGCCCTGCTCCGCGTAGCTGGAAACCGCGGCTGCTCCCAGGTACAGCTGATCTCTCCCCTGTTGAATTGCAGTCCAGATATCTCCTAAAGTCACTTCTCCCAAAGGAAGGGGGTTCCCTAAGGAGATATCTGGACTGCAATTCAACAAATTGATAAGCGTTTGTCATCAACTGTTTCGTCCCTTTGTAGTTTTACGAATGATGTGGTTGATAAATTTAATGCAGTTGATAAACAGTTAAGCTCTTTGGCTCAGATTTCTACCCGTGTTGATTCCCATCTCCTTGCTGGTTCTAATAATAATTTTTCTTTACTTAAAGATGTTTCTACTGTTGCCTTCCGCGTGGAGATGTTGGAGAATCAGCAAAGGGTTAGAAATTTACGTTTTCTTAATTTTCCCTCAACTCATTTACTGTCTCCTGAGATTTTATTACAGAAATATTTTTCTGAGACGTTAAATTTGAAAGGTTCCTTGGATGTGGTGCAAGTTTATTCTTTTTTTCCTGGCGGTCGAGTGCCACTACCTGACGAGGGGGCTTCGGCTCCTTCTGATCAGTCCGTGGCTCGAGATTTAACCGCCTTTTTGGAGGATTCCTCTGATGTCATAACCAAGCGTTGCACTGTTGTTGCTACCTTTGGTTCTTAATCTGTGAAGCTATCTGTGCTTAGAGCTTATTTTAAGCACAAAGATGCTTTATTTTGTGGATTTAAACTCCAAGTATTTCCTGATGATAGTCGTGCCACATACCGTATTTTTCGGACCATAAGACGCACTTTTTCCTCACCAAAAAGTGGGAGGAAAAGTGCCTGCGTCTTATGGTGCGAATAGAAGAAGTTTTAGTTTTCCTCGGGGGGTGGAGCTCACCGGAGACCGCGACACTCTCACCTCTGCAAAGTGTGCTTGCTACTGTCAAAGCCAGGCGATGCGATGGGGCAAAGCGCAGGATCCACCGGGAAGCCGAGTTCACTCACTGCTGTACTTCCCTGCGGCAGGTCAGACAGCCCCGCAGCCACGCTCAGTCTCCTCTCTTTTTCCAGCCAGCGGGCCCCGATGCAACAGCGCCAGAAGATCGCTCCACAGGAAGCATTAATAAAGGAGCCCCGCTCTGAGCAGCGTCGGTAGCCGGCAGTGGGACAGCAGCTCCAGCCGCGGATTGTGATGCCGCCGGGCTCCAAGCACCTTCACGCCCCAGCCTGCCCTTGCTTAGGGTTAGGGAGTGGAGGCCTGGAGCCTGGTCTTTACTGAGCTAGTTACCGGTATGTACTGTCCACTGGTTAGAAGTGTGATGGCGGGGCCTGGGAGTAGGGGTAGAGAACGGGCTTGGGGGCTGAGCCATTGGGGGTGGGAGGTTTGGAGAACGTGGGATGGAGCTGGGTTTCGGACTGCCTTTGCTTTAGGGTAGGTACCGGTAATTGAGGAGAAGGGGAAATATACAAACTGGTTCGAGGTGAGGTGGGATGGAGGAGTGGGTTTTGCCCTGGTTTAGGGTAACGAGTTGCGGGTGGAGGCGGAGTTTTGGGATCGGCTGAGGGGGACAGGCAGAAATGTATCCCTAGTTGCCGTTGCTTCGGTTTGGAAACAAGACTAGAGACTGGTTTCTCAGCTGTTCCCTCCCAAAGGTATGGTGTGGGCTGGTGTGTTTCTTTTTCCCGATTGCACCATGAGGGATTTCGTAGCCGAAGGTCTTACTTTTCCTATCCCTTCTTTTTTTGTATCGCTCTTTTGTTGTTTGGCTGGTTTTCTCCCGGCTTAGATTTGTGTTTGTTTTTTTTTTTGTGTTCCCCTTTTAAATGAACTCTCTAACTGGTGTTACAGCAAACACTTCTGGTGATGGGCAGAAAAATTGCCTGATTTCAAGGAGTACCTGTCTTTGTTGTGTCTCTGAGAGACCACGATGATCCAGAGGAAATGGCACATAGCAGTCCTCCTACTTATAGGCCACTAGCACAATCCGAAAAATGCTGGCTTGAATTCTAAGTTTGGATCTTACTGAACTGTGAACCTAAAAGGCAAATGCTGCAAAAAAAAAAGCTTGTTGTGCCTTATTTAACCAAATATTTCAAATTTCCCTAGGTCTCCTTTGTTATCACCTATGGAGATGGTGAGGAAGTATTTTGGGGAAATTTGGTTCAGAATATTTTTTTCCTATTTTTCTCCTCTAAAAACCAGGTGCGTCTTATGGTGCGAAAAATACGGTAGTTAAGACGCAAACAATTTTTGGATTTAAGAGCTCGAGTTGTTGCTTTGGGTGCATCTTTTTTTTTTTTTATTTCCTTGTCGCTGCCTGGTTATATACCAGGGCCACAGTTATGCTTATACTGATGCAGTACAGTTACAGAAATTTCTGATTGCGAAGGAACCGGTTGAGAAGTAGAGGGGAGGGTTGTTTTTTTTGCTCCCTTATGTGGAGTTGTATAACTCTTAATTGCCAGTATTTAGTATTACTTAGACATTATGTTTCTCTCTCCTTGATGTGAGGTGTTATATTTTTTGTATATTTTTCCGCTTGAATATTATTCGTCTTGCTTGGATTTGTATTTCTTTTTTTCAGTGTTGTATTCAGGGAAGAAAACTTTAAATAAAAGATTTAAAAAAAAAAAAACACCAAAAAACAAGGAGTCTTTACTCCAAGTTGCCCAGTTAACCACTGACATTCCTGTTTCCAGAGGCTGTTCTACGCCTTCCTCTTTCCCAGTTGGTAGGAAATGACCTACCAAACTTTCTTTCCCTAGGGGGAAATAGTTTTATCCATCTTCTGCCCATCATACAGATGTTCCCAAACAGGGGAAACATCGACCTGGTCTGAAGAAACCACAACCTCAACAGGATCAGCAAACCGAGCAGTCGCAGGGTTTCAAATAGATCATTACCTCTCTTGGTTGGTGGTTAGAGTGGCAGTCTGCTTCTTTCCACTTGAAGTATCTGCACTAATTTTATCCTAACCTTTTCTAGATATCTCTTCACGAGACATCTTTTCTTTTACTCTAAGAGTCTTTATGATGATCATGCCCATACTTAAACAGGTTTGTCTTCCTGTTTGAGGAAAAGAGAAGTGACAACTATCAATAAGACAGTTTTTTCCCTGTACTGGCATGTATCATCTTACCTTTCAGAGACTTCCTGCATAGTCAGTCTCCTTCAACTCTGTCTTACCTCCCTCTTACTACAACATTCGGTTTGTAAGAGTGGCTCTATTACACTGGTAAGCCCCTATGGTCCGCTACCTATTCCACAGGGGGATTCTCACTTCCAGAGTTGTCTCCCCCTTTATTACCTTAGGGCAGCTCATCAGACAATAGGAAGTTCTACTATGTCTGTTTCGTTTTTCCCAATCTAAGAAAGGAGGGGAAAATAAATTTTCTTCCGCTGCCCTGGTAGTTGCTGCAGATACAGCAATTTCTAGTGGTTAAGCCACTGGTTCTATTCACCACACAACCAGGGTTTCCCCTCCACTAGCAATCCTTCTAGCCTCAGTGCTAAGTCCCAAACAGGTTATTAACCTTGTTTGGAAACCCTATTATCACAGACAGGTTGGTTAACTTCTATTCTTTGCCTCCTTGTCCTTGGCAGAATAGTTAAGTTACCCACTAGCTTTAAACATTCAGTTTTTTCTTCTAACCAACCTGCAGTATGCTCTCTGCAACTCTACAGAGTAGCTTTGCACTATGGGCCCTTGCTAGAGAGCATTAGTATCTTGCCTAGCAGATAATCCCAGATGGTTAGAAGGGGTTCCCCCAGTCATGTTCCATGACTGGTAGGTATTCCCTACCCTTACCATCTCATCTAAAATCTCTTTTGAGACATAAGACACAGGCCTTTCATCACGTGAAAACCTAAAGAATGGCCAATTCCCTGGCTTGGCCCATATCTCCTTTGGACTCCTCGCCAGGGATAGTTTTCTTTCAGTGGCAGCTCAAGGACGCCTGATACCCTTCTTGCCCTTATAGGTGGGTCGCTATGGTATCTTATTCCAGTGGCGTCCTCTATCCATTCACCATACTGCAGTTCTGGAGAGATCTGGACTTGCTGCCTGCAGGCTGAAGTTATCCTCTGCATTTTTCACATAAGCCATCCTGGTTATTCAAGAGCTCAAATTCTTAAAGGAATCTAGACTCCTTCTTGTCAGGGAGACCATTCCTCTGACTTTGTCAATCATAACCAGGGAAAGAAGTTTCTCTATGCTTCTATTCAAGCAGGTATCACCCTTCTTGCTATTAGATGAATCTCTTTCTCTCCCCATATTCCTATGGGGATCTAGTTATATAGGCATGTCTCCATCCACATACCTGGAGACATATGTCTGTCTATCTATCTATCTATCTATATCTATCTATATCTATATCTCTGTATCTATCTATATCTCTATCTCTCTCGAGATATATCTTTTAGGTAGATATGTATCTACATACTTATCTGTCTGTTTAGGTTCAGATATTCATATATTCCTATATGACCCTGACAGATGGGCACTACCCCTACCAATGCTGTGCCAGCATGCTTAGGGATATACACATACAACCACTCTCTGTGGTAAATTCTTTGCTTCGGTCTTTACTGAGGAAGATGTAGGGATGTTACCCACGACTGAAGTGGTATTTAAAGGTGTGGAAGAATTGAAGGAAATATCGATACATCGGGAAGATGTCCTACAACTATTAGATAAACTGAAGAGTAGCAAATCACCTGGGCCGGATGGTATACATCCAAGGGTGTTGAAAGAACTGAAATTTGAGATTGCAGACCTGCTATCAGTAATCTGTGAACTATCATTAAAATCATCTCTAATACCTGAGGATTGGAGGATCGCCAATGTAACACCAATTTTTAAAAAGGGTTCGAGTGGTGATCCGGGAAACTACAGACCGGTGAGGCTGACATCAGTACCGGGAAAAATGGTAGAAACCATCATAAAGAATAAAATTACTCAGCATATAGATAGTCATGACCTAATGGGAGACAGCCAACATGGCTTTAGACAAGGAAGATCTTGTCTTACTAATCTGTTATGTTTTTTTGAAGGAGTGAATAAACAGGTGGACAAAGGTGAGTCGGTTGATATTGTGTATCTGGACTTTCAGAAAGCCTTTGACAAGGTCCCTCATGAGAGACTTTTGGCAAAACTAAAGAGTCATGGGATAGGAGGCAGTGTACTACTGTGGATCAGGAACTGGTTAAAAGATAGAAAGCAGAGGGTAGGGCTAAATGGCCAATTTTCCCAATGGAGAAAGGTGAATAGTGGTGTACCCCAGGGATCTGTGCTGGGTCCGCTGCTTTTTGACATATTCATAAATGACCTGGAAAGTGGAATAACGAGTGAGGTTATCAAATTTGCTGATGACACAAAACTATTTAAAGTTGTTAAAACCCAGGAGGATTGTGGAAAATTGCAAGAGGATCTTGATAAATTGGAAGACTGGGCATCAAAATGGCAGATGAAATTTAATGTGGAGAAGTGCAAGGTTATGCACCTAGGGAAGAACAACCCAAACTATGGTTACACGATGCAAGGTTCCACATTAGGAACCACCACCCAAGAAAAAGATTTAGGCGTCCTTGTGGATACCATGTTAAAACCCTCGGCCCAGTGTGCAGCGGCGGCCAAGAGAGCAAATAGAATGCTAGGTATGATAAGGAAAGGAATGGAAAATAAAACAAAAGATATTATAATGCCTCTATATCGTTCCATGGTGAGACCGCACCTTGAATATTGTGTGCAATTCTGGTCGCCATATCTTAAAAAGGATATAGCAATTTTAGAAAAGGTTCAGAGAAGAGCCACCAAAATGGTAAAGGGGATGGAAGGCTACTCCTATGAAGAAAGGCTAAAAAGGTTGGGGCTCTTTAACCTGGAAAAGAGACGGCTGAGGGGAGATATGATAGAAGTCTATAAATTAATGAACGGAGTGGAACGGGTAAACGTAGATCGATTGTTTACCTTATCAGAATATAGAAAGACTAGGGGACATGCAATGAAGCTACAGGGTAAACTATTTAAGACTAATAAAAGAAAATATTTTTTCACTCAACGTGTAATCAAACTCTGGAATTTGTTACCGGAGGATGTAGTAAAGGCTGTTAGTGTAGCTGGGTTTAAAAAAGGTTTGGACAAGTTCCTGGAGGAAAGGTCCATAAACCATTATTAAGAAGGGACCCAGGATATCAATGCTTGAACCAATACAAGCATTGTGGAACCTGTGTCCCTTGGGGAAACTGCTAGGTACGTATGACCTAGATTGGCCACTGTTGGAAACAGAATACTGGGCTTGATGGACCTTGGTCTGACCCAGTATGGCATATCTTATGTTCTTATGTTCTTATGTTCTAAATAGCAAGCCTTTTTCTTACCATAACCTTTCACGGTTAGGTACCTCTGAAGCTCCCCATGCACCTTTTTTCTTTCCTATTTGACCCCATTTAGGAAAGACATTGCGGATCTTCAGTTATTCTAAATCTGTAGCGCTTTTTAAGTCTGTCCTTACTTTGTTATTGGATAGAGGGGTCTCCATACCCCTTTTCTCCTACAGGGACTATTTCCATTGTCGGTCCAAATCGGTCAGACTTATTTTTCCTTTTGGTCCTAGCATTGGACTGTTCTTCGACCAAAAGGGCTTAAGTGCTGTCTAATAGTACCTTCTGCGTTTTCCGCTGAAGCCCTCTCTCATTATACTACCCCAGTTTCCCCTGGGGCTATTTTTCACCCTGAAGGGTTCTGACCTCCACTTGTTTTTTCTACAGTTTATTACCTCTACTTCACAGTGAGGTACTCCTTGAGGATCTTATACTGGCTCTTCTAACAGATCCATATGAACCTCAATAGACTTTTTACAATGCCACCAAGGGAGGTCCATATTACAATATGGCGCTCAATATTTTACTACTACGTGTCATCTATACAGGATATTCCTCTCCAGAAGTCCTGTTCTAGTCTAGCTGTTCCACAGTACCTTTCTGTAATTCAACTCCTACCCTCCATCTCCAGGATGCCTGAGGTTCTGAGAAGTAGCATGGCTCATGCTAGATTCGCAACATGCTAGGACTCCCTCCCGGCATCTTAGCTGGGGAGTCCCCATATGTGAAGACTCATTCCTGCTTGTTCCTGGAGATAGCACAGTTACTTACCTGTAACAGGTGATCTCTGGGAACAGCAGGAATAAGTCTTCACAACCCACCCACCTCCCCTAGGAGTTGCATTTCTCGATCTCTATCTTTCCCTTCCTTGCTCTCTCTCTTTGCCTCAGCTTTAAATCTTAACTGAGGAGAGGCAGTTGGGAAAGGCGGGAAGGCAGCACACAGGCGTGTTGGGATGCTTCCAAAAGCGTTCTGATTGGACGCTGGGAAGCGTTTCCGCGCAGACTCCGTCGGTACCGACGTACCCATATGTGAAGACTTATTCCTGCTGTTCCCAGAGATCACCTGTTACAGGTAAGTAACTGTGCTTTTTGAGGAAAGGCTTAAAAGGTTAGGGCTCTTCAACCTGGAAAAGAGACAGCTGAGGGGAGATATGATTGAGGTCTATAAATTAATGGAGTGGAATGGGTAAGCATAGATCTGTTTACGCAATCAAAAAGTAGAAAGATTAGAGGACATGCAATGAAGCTACAGTGTAACCCATTTAAGACTATTAAAATATTTTTTTTACTCAACGTGTAATCAAACTCTGGGATTCGTTAGGGGAGGATGTAGTAAAAGCTGTTGGTGTAGCTGGGTTTAAAAATGTTTGGACAAGTTCCTAGAGGAAAGGTTCATAAACCATTATTAAAGAGAGCCTGAGAAATCCATTGCTTGCCCCAATACAAGCATTGTAGAACCTATTTGTCATTTTGGGAAACTGCTAGGTACTTGTGACCTGGATTTGCCACTGTTGGAAACAAGATACTGTGCCTGATGGATCTTGATCTGACCCAATATGGCATATCTTATGTTCTCCAGTGGTTTTTGCAGTAGAGACTGCATGTACTGTGAGGTTGAATTCTGATAAATTTTAAAGGTGTTTACAAGAATTTAGTATTTAATGTGGCAAGAAAGAGAGCCATTGACGCTTCCAGTTCATACTGCTAGACCAGTCCAGACAAACGGGTTATGCACCCCTGCCAGCAGATCTTGGAGACAGAGAATTCTACCAGAGCTCTGATAGGCTGGAGCCTGGTGATATAATCCTACCCCTTGGGGGTCTCCCTCAGTTTTTCTCTGTCTCCAGCATATCTGGATGCTTTTTTTTTTTATTGCTCCTTCAAACAAAATTTAAAATGCTTTGTTTCTCTTGGAGAGATTATGCCCTGAGTTGCCTGTGTACTTATCTGAGCACCAGGATGATTCCAGCTGAAGCTCCTGTGTCCTGTGTCACAGTAGAGATCGCTGATGTGCAGACTCCCCAGCACTAGTCCTGAGGGCTATTTAGCTGGATGGTAAGCCTCCTAAAATCCAGTCCCTGGGGCTGATTTTAGTGGTGAGGCAGCTGCAGTGGTTTGAGCAGCGGTCCGTGGCTTCTCTGCACTTTCGGTACTGTAAGTACAGAAACTGTCTTTCTCCCACTGCTGTCTGCAACTCTTTGGTAACTCGATTTATTTTTCTTGATTTTTCAGCGATTTTAGGCATTTCTCTCATGCCTGCAACCCTCCCATCTTCTCCTTTGACTTTTTAAGTTAATTCCTTAGCTTTTGGGGGTTTTAATTCACTCTTTTGAGGTTTATTTTTGCCGGTGGCCATTTTGAATAGCTAATGAGCCCCGGTTTTTGGCGGGAAGCCAGATTCCTTCTCTGCTGGCTTCTAACAGCTATATTGCTGTTTTTAAGTTTTTTTTTCCACAACACTTGCTAGCTATGAGTTGTGAAGGGGTTCCTTTTTCTCTGCCTATGTATTAACATAATGAATAAAAAGTACGGAAGGCATGAATAGAGAACAGGATGCAATTCAGAGCCACAGTACAGTGCTAAGTCACTGACGAATGGTGCAGGGCTCATGGGTTCCATCCCCCACTGTGCCCAATAAAGAAGGCTGGCTGAGGCATTACCTATTATGGGGAATATTGTTAAATGCCTGTTCCTGCGGGACGCAGTTATTTGTTTTTAGTTCTCACTATGCCTTATTCAGGTTTACGCTGCATAGGCTGTCAGAAGAAACACAGGGACCTCATGAATCAGCTGTGCTCTTCCCCCAGCATCTTGCTTCCCCAGATGAACTTGGGTACTCCTGAGCTTGGCTTCAGTGGAGCTCTCCATTGGCTTTACGCTGCGCTGAGTCTTTCCCACGAGAGTTTGGACGCCTCCAGGAAGTTCAGGTATCATTTTCTGAAAGAAAACTGAGTAGCCTGTTTTTTTCTTACTTGCCCCAGCTGCTCTGGGATGATTTCAACTGCATCCGGACCGGCTGCCTCTGAGTTTTGAAGTTCCTGCTTTAAATTTTTAATCCACAAACTGCAGCCGGGTTACTTTGTACGTCTTACTGAATATTGTACCTGTCTTATTCAATATACCATTTGATTGGAATTTTAAGTCATTGTTTTGGATCCTGACTGTTTTGGGCTCGGCCTAATTAAGCATACTCACTGTAATCTTCCTACAGCTGGATTTGAGCTTCTACATCCCTCCCTAGAAACACCTTTCAGCCCCTACCATGGAGGTCTGAATGGCTGCGGAGGGATCACACTCTAATTTCCCTACTTTCAGTCACTGTAATTGCCTTACCCTGACTTTGAAAGTTTCTCTGTGCCAGCACAGTGAATGACTGACAGTTCCCTTCTCAGCTCAGTGAATACCTGACAGTTTTTCTGTGCCAGCGGCCATTTTGTTTTTCTCTTCAGTGTTTCTTTTTGGAGGCAACAGCTCTAGACAGCAGTTTCCACACATTTCAACATGCTGTGGAGGCACGTGGAGTTTCAAGATCCTTTTCTTGAAGAGTCCTGGGTTTCCCTGAGCCTACCTTGCTTTTTGTTTTAAATGCTAAAAAAAAACACAAAAAAAAACACAAGAAGAGGGAAGGTGGTTTAAGTCTCTACAATGCTTCTTTCTCTGGCTGTCTTATATGAGATATGTAATCAGCCAAAGGGGGCATTAATAGCTTGCTTGTGTTCCACCTGCACGCTGCATCCCGGAGACTTTCCCCATTCCCACTACGCTGCTTGCTGGGTTCATCAGCACCTTATCTCCCCCCTCCTCAGAGCCCCTGCTGCAGGATCTTCCTGCAGGAGAAGATTCAGTCAGCTCCCATGTCGCTTCCACAGCCGCTGGAGGCCACAGCAGCCTTGACTGACAGTGCCTTCCTCACACTCTTCCATGTGGCATGACGCCTGTGACTTTGGAGTCTTTTGGATTATCTCCTACACCTGCCCAGTAGCAGGCGAGCATATGGCGTGGTCTCGCAAGTGGTCCCATAAGTCCTCAGACCTTAGAGCCAGTACGTCCTCCTTGGGGCGTAGCATGTGCCTTGCGGGGTACTATGGATATTCAAGAAGACTTTAAATCTTCGGAGGTCAGCCCTGACTCGTTGGAGTACGGAGATAGGGAATATTCTCCGTCTGTTTTCTTCGCTGACGGTTCTCAGCCTTTTTCGGTAAGAGGAGTTGCCGGCTCTAATCACACAGGTGATAGAGTCGCTCCCCCTAGCCGACACGCCTGCTCCTCCGGATTCTCAACTCCGGTTGCAGCCGGATCCCATTTTCCAGAGCATTCGTACGGCACGCGGTATTGGTTGGTTATACCCTTGGTCTCCCTTTCACTTGGACCGTTGGCTGACATACCCGACAGTTGATGCATTCTGACCAGGGTCATCAGGCATACCACACTTCCGGTTGAGGGCGGAGAGGTGCTCCGCGACCAGCTAGACCTGAAGAGTTGGGAGACTGCTACAGTCCGGTTTTCCTTCGCCCGCTATTTCCTTCTCTTGCAGGTGTGCGGAGGTCTGACAGCTCGGGCCTCCGATGGATTCCGCAGCTTCCAGGTGTTCCCGAGTTGGTTCATTTCGAATCCATCGCTGCATTCCGGGCAGAGGCATTCTGTGATCTCTTGCAGCTGTCAGCTCGCTTCCTAGCACCGGTGTCGGTAGCTCGGAGATGGATCAGCCTGCGTCAATGGGCAGCGGATGTTGCTTCATTTAAAGGCTCCAGCGTTTAGATGCCATTCGTCCCGGTCCACCGTTGGAAGGAGGACTGGGCCGTTACTCTGTCTATTTTGGAATGCTTCAGGTCCTGGATTTTCTCGGGGCTGGGTGCGACATTCGTAGGGGACGGGTGTTTCTACCTCAGGAACGTTTTCAGAAGATCTCTCTTCAGCTCCGCCGCTGCTTGGATCAAGCGGCGCCTCGGCCTTGGGTCTACCTTCAACTCTTGAGGTCCATGGCAGCAACGATAGCCCTCGTTCCGTGGGCAAGAGCGCTCTTGCACTGCTTGCCGACGGCGCTTCTATCTCGTTGGTCGCCGGTATCGGAGAGTTATCGAATCCGGTTGCCTTTGCTTCTGCTGGTGCGCCGCAGCCTCCGCTGGTGGCTTCAGGCACACAATCTTCTACGGGCAGTCCCTCTGGAGTCTCTGCGCTGGATCTTGATGACGCCAATCGCCGACCTCTCCGGTTGGGGAGCGCCTTGCGGCTTAGCCTCGGCGCAGGGGAGTTGGTCACCTCGCGAAGCCCAAGGGTCTATCAATTCTCTCGAGATGCGGAAAGTGCGCTTCGCCCTTCTTCAGTTTCAGCCTCTAATGCGGCGGTGTGCGGTTCGGATCCTGTCCGACGCCACAACGGTTGCTTACCTAAGCTGCCTAGGCGGCACGCAATGTCCGGATGTCTCACAGGAGAAGCGTTTGCTCCTCCCGTGGGCGGAGGAACATCTTCGTGCTGTCGGCACAGCACATCACAGGCGTGAACAATGTGTAGGCCGATTTTTCTCACCCGGCACTCTCTGGAGCCCGGGGGCTGGGCAGTGCAGCCGGATGTGTTCCGGTCCATTGTTCACCTGTGGGGACTACTGACCATGGATCTAATGGCTACAGCGTAGACTGCCACGGCTTCGCTGTACTTCGGCCATTGGAGGGACGAGGAAACACACGGCATAGATGCTCTCTCTCAACCGTGGCCGATTCCTCTTCTCCTGTGTGTTTTCCCTCCCTGATCCGTGATATGCATGGTTCTCCAGCGGCTCCGAGACTGTCGCGACCCTGTACTCCTGCTGGCTCCGAATTGGGCTCGCGGACCATGGTATGCGGATCTCTTCCGTCTGTCTGGGGCGTCAATGCTCTGCCTCAAGGCGTTTCTCGGCCTTCTGATTCAGGGACCGGTGGAGATGGAAGACCCAGCTCCTTACTCGCTTACGGCCTGGCAATTCCACGCTGCCGGTTTGCTCACTACGGCTATTCGCCTAGCGTGGTCGTGACGCTTCTCAAGGCACGGCGGTCTACCACGACGCTGACTTACGCTCGGGTTTGGCGTCTCTTGATGGTTGGTGTTCGCGAAATAACCTCTCACCCTGGCGTTGCGGTGTTCCGGATATCCTGTCCTTTTTACGGGCCGGAGTGGATAAGGGATTAGCGCTCGATTCCTTGTGAGTACAAGTGGTCGCCTCAACTTGTTTTCGGAGTCCTCTAGCGGGGCGATCAATAGCTTCGCATTTGGACGTGTCTCGGTTCCTCCGTGGAGTTAGGCCTTCCGGCCTCCTCTGCGTTCGCCTGTACAGGCGTGAGCTCTCGTGCTTGTCCTCTGTGCCCTCGTTGCTCCTCCCTTTGAGCCTCTGAGGGCATGTTCTCTTCTAGATTTGACTCTGAAGGCAGTCTTCTTGGTGGCCATAACTTCGGCACGCCGTCTTTCTGAGCTCCAGGCTCTCTCGTGTCGACATCCCTATCTCTCGTTTTCCTCCGAAGGCGTTTCTCTGAGAACTGTCCCTTCCTTTGTTGCCCAAAGTGCTGACGCCATTCACTGTTGACCAGCCTCTTTTCTTTCCGTCTTTAACAAAGGCGCAGTGTGACAGTGGTCGGTCTCCGTTGCGGGCGGTGGACCTTAAGAAGGTTCTTTTTCGGTATCTGGGGGTCGCGGAACCCTTCCATGTGACTGTTGCTCTTTTGTCTTGTTCGCGGGTTCTCGTCGGGGATCCGCAGCCTCCGAATCTACCATTTCTAGATGGGTTACGGAGGCCATTGAGGTGGCGTACCTTCTTCTGGGAGAGCCAGCTCCACCGGGACTCCGTGCTCACTCCTCTCGGGCGCAAGCAACTTTGTAGGCTGGGAGGTCTCATGTAGTTCCTCTCGATATTCGCCGGGCGGCGACTTGGTCGTCGCTGTCCACCTTTGTCGGTCATTATAGGTTGGACGTTCATGCCCGTCAGG
Source organism: Ichthyophis bannanicus (assembly GCA_033557465.1). Lineage (NCBI taxonomy): Eukaryota > Metazoa > Chordata > Amphibia > Gymnophiona > Ichthyophiidae > Ichthyophis > Ichthyophis bannanicus. The sequence continues at coordinate 31,296,231 of CM066034.1, read as the reverse complement.
AGGTCCGTTTTGGAGTTGCTGAGCTGTCGGCGGCCTTGCCCCCCCTTGAAAGCAGGTAGCTTGGGTACTGCCCGTTTGTCTGGACTGGTCTAGCAGTATGAACTGGAAGGAGAAATTTCACTTACCGTTAATTTCCTTTCCTGGAATACTGCTAGACCAGTCCAGGACCCGCCCTGCTGTTGGTTGGAGTGCCGCTGGTGCGGTGCAGCCGCCGACCGCGGTTCTTCTCTTTGCCGGTATGCCTCGCCATGGGCAGTCCATGGGTTCGTAGGTGGATACTGTTTTCAGCTCTAGGGAAGGGAGTTCTTCGGCTCCCTTGTATATAGTTCACTTGAGACCCTCTGGGGTGATGTTACAGTTCATGTTGCATTAGCTTGTGGACGTAACTGAGGGAGAGCTCTGGTAGAATTCTCTGTCTCCAAGATCTGCTGGCAGGGGTGCATAACCCGTTTGTCTGGACTGGTCTAGCAGTATTCCAGGAAAGGAAATTAACGGTAAGTGAAATTTCTCCTTTTAGTATGGGAGTAATATGGTTGGATCTGGATGCACCCTGGAGGATTCTAGTAGCTGCGTGTTAGGCAAGTTATAGGGGATGTAATGAGCTTTTGGGTATTCCTTGAAAGATAGCATTACAATAGTCAAAATGAGGCTTGGTAGACAGTTCGGAAGTCATGTGTCTCGAAGTGACCGGAGGTGTTGAAGAACCCATATTTTATTGTAAATGATTTGTATTGCTTTGCTGATACGGGATTGTAGCGTGAGGTGTTGGTCAGTGGTGACACTAAGGTAGCATACTTCTGGTTTTACTACTAAATCTGTGTTATTAATTTTCAACAATGCTGGTGGGGAAAAGGCTTGATCTGTACTTATGAAGAGCACTTCTGTTTTCTTGTAATTAATAGTTAGACAATGTTCACTTAATCAGTTGGTGATAGCATTAAAACAGTTTGTTGCTGCATAGGTTGTTTTTCTGGTGGAGAAAGGTGCATAGTTCATAATGTCATTTGCATGTAGGTGCAAGAAAACATGAAGGTCTTGAATGATGTTGCAAACCGGTTTGATGTAAATATATGCTGATAAAGCAGATCCTTGGGGGATTCCTTGTTTTTGTGTGTATGTATCAGATGTATTGTATCCTGATTGCACGTACTGCTGATGGCCAGATAGTTATGAATGAAACCATTTGCTTTCCTTGAGTCCCTCCAGGCCACTCCAGAAACCCCACACCCCCTCCCTTTTTCTGGCTGTGAAGTTTTGGAGAGAGTTTGATGACTGGTGTGCGGAGTGCAGACATTGGTTGTTATTGGCCTCCTTGCCAGATATTCTAACTTTCCTGCAAGCAGGGCTGGAGAAGGGCCTTATTTATTTATTTACATTCTCTTATATACCGCACTATTCTGCATCAGTGCGGTTTACATTGAACAAACTGAAATTACATTGAACAGGGCATTATAACTTGGGGATAACTATTTTACAGGGAACATGGGATATGGAGGGTTAAGTGGCTTGCCCAAGACCACAAGGAGCATCTGTGGGACTAGAAACCCCCGTCCTTCCGGCCCAAGGTTGCTGTCCTCTAGTGGGATTTGAACCCCCGACCTTCCGGCCTGAAGTACCTTGCCCCAACCACTAGGCCACTCCTCCACTCCTCCCTTGTCTTCAGTTCATTATGAGTGCAGGTGGCGGCGCTGACATGTTATCGTGGGTGGGTCCAGGGGGCTTCTCTGGCCAGCCATCTGGATGTGGTGCAGTTTCTCTGGTCAGTAAAACATGTTAATCCTCCAGTGCTGTCTTTGGTCCCACCCTGGGAATCTCATTCTGTTAGCTTTAACTGAGCTTTCTTTTGAGCCATTGGGGAGCTCCATTTTGAAGGATTTGATGCCCAAAACTGTGTTTTGGTGTCTATTTGCTTGGCCTGGAGAATTTCAGAGCTTCAAGCTTTTCTATTGCTGGGAACCTTTTTTGTTCATCTCTAAGGAATGGCTGGTCTTGTGGCCCATACCCTCTTTTCTGACCAAAGTGGTCTCGGCGTTTCATCTCAAACAGCCAGTGACACTTCCAGTCTTTCCGGGAAGTGGTAGTAGCCCGGAGGAGCATCAACTACATTTTCTGTATATTCTCAGAGTGCTCTATAGGTATCTGAAATGAGCGGAGCCGTTCCACAAGTCGGATCGTTTGTTCTCTTTGATGGGCTGTGGAAAGGGTACACTGTCCAAGGAGACTCTAGCCAGATGACTCTGGGAAGGCTATTGCTTTGGTGTACCTACTATGGTATAAGTATCTCTGTTCTGCAACATCTGGGGTTGGTGATAAACCGCCCTAAGTCTCACCTCCTTCCAACACAATGTCTAGAGTTCATTGGGGCAAGGCTGGACATAGTTCAGGCCAGAGGCTTTTCTACCCCTGGACAGGGCCGACCGTCTCAGGGCACTGGCTGCAGATATTCAGCAGCAACCCTCGGTGTCCGCTCGCCTCCTGCTACATCTGCTCAGCCACATGGTTTCCCCGATCCATGTCTCTCCCCGACGCCTTCATATGAGGGTGGCCCAGTGGTACCTCCACGCTCATTGGACACAGGCCACGGGCTGACTGCAAGACAGAATGTCAGTGACCTGCCAGCTGGCAGAGTCCCTGAACTGGTGGCATAATACATAGTAACATAGCTTATGATGGCAGATAAAGACCAGTATGGTCCATCTAAACTGCCCAGCCAGGCGGTAAGGGTAGGTGCCCCTGCTGCTCCGTGCAGGTCACCCATCATAATGCCTTTGTTTAAGGGTGTATTCACCGCTCCGTTTAGATCACCCCTATTTGTTGAGATATGAGTGTTATGATTATTTTGATTTTATCCTGTTGCTATAAAGGGATCCACTGTGTCTGTCCTAAGCCACTTTGAATTTCGTCACTGTATTTGCCCCCACCACTTCCATCGGGAGGGCATTCCAAGCATTCACCACCATTTCAGTGAAAAATTATTTCCTGACATTGCCTTTCAGTTTACCCCCTTGCAGCTTCATGTTATGCCCTCTAGTTTTACAGCTTCCCCATCTTTGGAAGAGGTTTGTTCGTTAATACTCTTAAATATTTAAAGGTCTGTATCATATCTCCCCCCTCCCTCCTCTCCTCCAGAGTGTACTTATTTAGGTCTTCAAGTCTCTTCTCATATGTCTTCTGACGAAGGCTCCAAATAATTTTGGTCGCCTTCCTCTGAACCGTTTCCAGTCTTTTTATATTCTTTGCGAGATATGGTCTCCAAAACTGAACACAATATTCCAAATGAGGCCTCATCAACTACTTGTACAGTGGCATTAGTATCTCTTCCTTTCTGCTGGTAATTCCTCTCTGTATGCAACCTACTCCTCCTCCTCCTACTACTACTACTACTACTACTACTACTACTACTGAGCATTTTTATAGCGCTACCAGTTGTATGCAGTGCTGCACAGACATGTAAGAGACAGTCCCTGCTCTTAAGAGCTTACAATCTAGTCAAGACAAACACAGAAGGCGTAAGCAGGGGTAAAACCCAGCATCCTTCTGGCTTTTGCCACCGCCTTGTCGCACTGTTTCGCCACCTTGAGATCCTCTGAAACAGTCACTCTGAGGTCCTTCTCCTGGTCCATGCACACCAACCTCTCGTCCCCTATCGCATACAATTCCCTTGGGTTTCTGCTTCCCAAGTGCATGACATTGCACTTCTTCATATTAAATCTTAACTGCCAAGCATTAGACCATTCTTCCATCTTTTGTAGAGCTTTCCTCATGTTATCCATTCCCTCAGGAGAGTCCACTCTGTTGCAAATTTTCTTGTCATCTGCAAAAGGACAGACTTTTCCTTTCATTCCTTCAGCAATATCACTCACAAATACATTGAACCAGTGCCAGTCCCAGGACCGAACCCTGGGGCACACCGCTAATCACCTTCATCTAAGTGAGTTCTGTTTACCATCACTTTCTGTCTGTCAGTCAACCAATTTCTGATCCAGTTCACCACCTTGGGACCCATCCCCAAGCTGTTTAGTTTAAGGATAAGCCTCCTATAAGGGACAGTATCAAAGGCTTTGCTGAAATCTAGGTAGATCACATCCATTGCATGCCCTTGATCTAGTTCTCTGGTCACCCAGTCAAAGAACTCAATCAGATTTGTTTGGCAAGATCGTCCTTCGGTAAAACCATGTTGCCTCGGATCATGCAACCTGTTGGTTATGAGAGAGTCCACTATTCGCTCTTTCAGGAGCACCTCCATTGCTTTTCCCACCACCGAGATAAGGCTTACTGGCCTGTTTGTCACTTCTTCCCTATCGCCATTTTTGTAAAGAGGTACCACATCAGCCCTTCTCCAGTCCTGTGGAACTTCTCCTGTCTCCAAGGATTTATTAAAAACATCCTTTAATGGCCCTCTCTGAGCTCTTTCAGTATTCTGAGATGTATGCCAACATGGCCTTGTCCACTTTCCCATGGCCTTGTCCACTTTCCCATGGCCTTGTCCACTTTCCCATGGCCTTGTCCACTTTCCCATGGCCTTGTCCACTTTCAGTTTTGCAAGCTGTTCTAGCACATCATCTTCTGTGAATGGTGTGGTATCTACTCCATTCCCATTTGTTTACTTGTCAATCACAGGTGAACCTTCTCCAGGATTTTCTTTAGTAAAAGCAGAACAGAAGTATTTGTTTGGCATTTGCACTTTTTCAATGTCACTTTCCAGAAATCCGTTCCCAGCACTTTTGAGTCCTGCAATTCCACTTTTGATTTTCCTCCTTGCCCGAATATACCTGAAAAAAGTTTTGTTGCCACACTTTACATCTTTAGCCATCTCTTTTTGTGCCTTGGATTTTGCTATCCTTATTTTTCTTTTTGTGTCTCTTAGTTTTATCCTTTATTTTCTGTGTTCCTCTGTTTGCGAACCTCTGAATTTTGTGAAAGCTGTGTTTTTTGCCTTTATTTGTGCAGCCACTTCTTTGGAGAACCAAATAGGTTTCCTTTTCCTCTTGCTTTTATTTACTTTCCTTACATATGTATCTGTTGTCCTTTTTTATTGCCTCCTATAGTTTAGCCCACTGCAATTCCACTTCCCTTATCCCCTCCCACCCTGCCAACTCTTCCTTCAGGAACTTGGCCATTTTAATGAAGTCAGTGCTTTTGAAGTGTCCCTGGTCAGTAGACCAACTATGAAGGGAGGGCACACTCGAATCCAAAAGAATATAAACAGGTAATAACTGGGCATGGAAAACGTATAGCAAAAACCAGCCAAAATAATAACTATAGAAACTTATCTTTGCAGTACTGGATAAGAACCCTTGCTCAGGTAGCAGAGAGACTGATTGATTGAATTAACACTCAGCACCTTCAGGCAGAGATGCCCTTTCAGACCGCATCTCCCAGAGGCTCCTCACCACGGACACCTCCTTACTGGGCTGGGGAGCACATTGCAGGGACCTCTGCACTCAGCGCATTCGGTCCGAGGTGGAAAGCCAGCATTAGATCAACCTCCTGGAGCCATACACATGGCTGTCCGGGCCTTCCGCCACAGTCAGTGCTGGTCCAAATGGACAATCAAGTGGCAATGTTCTGTGTAAACAAGGGGGCACAGGGTCCCGCACCCTCTCTCGAAGCGGTGACTCTCTGCTCCTATGCGATCTGCCAAGGGATCTCCTGCGGGCAGTGTACTTGCCAGGACAGGACAACATCCTGACGGACAGACTCGGCAGCATTTTCCAGCCACATGAGTGACAGCTGGACCCCAGAGTGGCCAATAGGCTCTTCAAGCTCTGGGGTACCCCTCTCTAATGGATCTCTTTGCCAGTCCGGACAACTCTGTTGCCTTGCTTCTGCTCCTGGCAGCCCCACCTGTCTTGAGTGGCTGTGGATGCCTTCCTCATTCTGTGCTCTGAGGGCCTTATGTACACCTTCCTGCCTATGCCTTTGATTGCCAAGACACTCTTCAGGGCTCTTCACGACAGGATGTCGTTGATCCTGGTGGTTCCATGATGGCCCAGGCCAAAGTGGTTCCCTCTGCTTCTCTGCTTGGCAGCAGAGGCTCCTGCCTCCTGGGGAGTGCCCCGGGGTTATTTTTTTCAGGAAGAGGATTCCTTCCTGCATCCCATTCTGGGGTCCCTGTCTCTGACAGCTTGGCTGCTGAGAGGGTAGCTTTGGCCCCCTTCAACCCCTTGGAGGAGGTCCTTTTGTCCTTCCGTAAGACCTCCATAAGATGAGCCTATGCCTTCAAGTGCCACAGGTTTTCAGTGTGGTGCACAGAGCAACAAGCAAACCCGTTCTCTGTAATACCTACTTCATTTGTCTCAATCTAGGCTGAAATCCAATTCCGTCAGGGTACACCTGAGTGCTATTGCAATGCACCACCTTCCTATCGAGGGCAAGCCCCTCTCAGTGCAGCCTCTTGTCACTCTCTATCTCCAGGAACAAGCAGGAATGAGTCTTCACATATGGGTATCGTCGGTACCGACGGAGCCTGCGCGGGAACGCTCCCCAGCGTCCAAAAGGAAAGCTTTTGGGAGCATCCCACAGCGCCTGTGCGCTGCCTTCCCGCCTTTCCTAACTGCCTCTCTCCAGTTCTTCTTTTCCGCGGAGCCAGCAGGTCGTGTTCCTGTCACCGCTGAAGAAGTTCTTTATTTTATTTTATTTCTTTGGTCGCGCGTCTGCCTTCTTCGACGTCGGACCAGTACCGCCAGTCTTTCTTTCTTCTTAAAAAAAAAAAAAAAAAAAAAAAAAAGAAAAGACTACTATTTTCACTTCTGTGCTTTTTTCTTTGGCCTTAGGCCTATGAGAAATTCTCCTCATGGAGAAGCCCGCTTCCGGGTTTAAAAAGTGCACGAAGTGCAGCGGCACTATTTCTGTCACTGACACCCATGACTGGTGTCTAAAATGTTGGGGTCCTGACCACTCCATCACGGATTGTGAATCCTGTTCCATGATGTCTAAAAGAGGTCTACAGAATCGAGCAGCCAAGCTCAGTACCCTGTTTCCCTCTGATGCAGCTTTGGTAGCACCGACGTCTTCCAGGGCTGCTTCTTCCTCCCATGGATCTTGGGTAACCAAACTCAAATCCAGCCGGTCCTCGAAGGGTAGATCTCCCTCCAAGTATCGAGATGCCTCCGGGCTTGCTCTCGAGGAATCCGCACTGGCAAAATTACCCCGGCGGGAGGCTCCGGCTTCCAAAGCTTTATCTATGGGGTCACAGGTTGACATCGATGGCTCGGCCTCGACCGATCACCTGTTGCCATGTTCTGGGGTACCGGTGGTTCCCACTGGTACTGACATCCAGACATTGGTGGCGTCGATGGATCAGAATATTCTGACCATGCAGCGTGCCATTACGGCATTCATACAAGCTGCGACGCCTCTGGTACCGCAACAAACTCCGTTGTCGGTACTGGTTCCGGCACCGATATCTGTTCCGGTGCCGGTACCGATTGCATCGACATCGGCTTCGGTGTCGACTGAAGCGGTACCCTGTTCTGTGATGCCCATCGGTACTGAATCGGTACCGATCACTCCCGATGTCGATACCACTCTGTACGCGTATCGGGCTCTGCAGGAGCATCCAGATATGCGATACTTCGATTCCTCTGAAGACTCTGATGAATCAGAGGCCTCTGTCGAAGCATCTGGGATCCTTCCTCAGGAGCCCTCTTCTCCAAAAAGAAGAATGTCTCCTCCAGAAGACTTGTCTTTTCAAGACTTCATTAGGGAAGTGGCCAGGGGCCTCTCCATTTCAGTGGCCCCTGAGGCAGAGCCTAGAGCCAAAAAATTGGATATCTTGCAATATCCTAAGGCTCCTAAAGAGGCAGCTACTTTACCAATTCATGAGATTCTTTATGATCACATGTTGGGCATATGGGAGACACCTCTCACCACCTCCCCTCATTCTCGTAGGTTGGACACCATGTATCGTGTTCCTCCTTGTCCTGGCTTTCATAAAACTCAGCTTCCTCACCACTCTATTGTGGTGGAGTCTGCTATGAAGAGGATAAAGAGTGCAAAAAGGCACTCATCCAATCCTCCAGGAAGAGAATGCAGAACCTTAGATGCTTTTGGCAGGAGAATTTTCCAGGCCAATATGCTTGTTGCTAGAATCAATTCCTATAGTCTCTATATGGGGATGTTTCTAAAAGAGGTTACAGATCACCTACAAACTTTATCTCCTTTTGTTTCAGAAGATAAAAGAGAGGAGTTTCTCACCTGGCTTAAACATGCCCAGGATGTTTACAAGTTTTCTAACCGTGCAGCCTTTGACTCTTTTGAGTGTGCTAGCAGAGCCTCGGCTATTGCCATAGGTGCACACAGAGTTGCTTGGCTACAAGCTTCTGATTTGGAACCCTGGGTTCAGGATGGACTAGGAAATCTTCCTTGTACAGGTGAAAACCTTTTTGGCAAAGATTGGCAAGCAAAGGCCACTCATATGGATGCTGAAAATTCTGCTTTAGATAGACTTTCAAAGTCTACTTCTGCTCCTGTTAAGAAAAGGTTGTTCAAAAAGGGACTTTTTTCCCAAAAAGGGGAGATATTATCCTGTTTATGGTCAACAGGCATCTTCTATAGGTCGTTTTGCTGCAAAGCGACAGCAACAACCTAAACAGGCCAAGCCTAAGGTGGCAAGGGCTACTACGGCCCAACAGCCTCAGCCCCCTCAGGGCCTTTGACTTTCAACTAAACTTAGCCTTTCTGGCTCTAAAAGAACCAGAACCTCTCACCATTCCAGGAAGGTTAGCTCACTTTGCTCCCAGGTGGGAACAAATCACAGCAGAGCAATGGACCCTCTCCATCATAAGGGAGGGGTACAAGCTTCATTTCTTAAACCTTCCTCCTCACACCATGGTGAGACAGTTCAATTCTCCAACATCTCTCCTCGACCTTCTGGGTCAGGAGATTGCTACCCTTCTTGCCCAAGGGGCAATAGAAGAAGTACCCCTTCTTCAGCAGGACTCAGGGTTCTACTTCCCCTACTTTCTTATCCCAAAGAAAACAGGGGCTACAGACCCATATTAGATCTCAGAGAATTGAACAAGTTTCTATGCAAGGAGAAATTCAAGATGATTTCTCTCGGTGCTCTCCTTCCATACCTTCAGAGTCAGGATTGGCTTTGTTCTCTAGACCTCAAGGATCCGTACACCCATGTCCTCATCCATCCAACACACAGAAGGTTCCTTCGGTTCCTTTACCGAGGAAAGCACTACCAATACAAAGTGCTTCCTTTCGGTCTGGCCTCTGCACCAAGAGTGTTCACAAAATGCATGGCAGTAGTAGCTGCATTTCTACGCACTCTAGGGATATTCGTATTCCCATATCTGGACGACTGACTCATCTGAGCTCCATCCCAGTCAGAGGCCCAGACTTCCCTAGCCTGCACAAGGCATGTTCTTCAGTATCTGGGACTTGTAATAAACCTTCCAAAATCCCATCTCACCCCTACTCAGTCTCTAGAGTTCATAGGGGCCTTGCTGGATACCACAACTGCAAGGGCCTATCTTCCCCAGGTCCGTTGCCTACGCTTGGTGCAGTTAGCCTCACAGATTCAGTTAAAATCCCATTTAACTGCTTGAGAGATGTTACAACTGTTAGGCCACATGGCATCCACTGTGCATGTGGTTCCTTACGCTCGTCTTCACATGAGGGCAGCTCAATGGACTCTGTCCACCCAATGGACCCAGGCATCAGGGTGCCTGTCAGACAAAATAGCAACCTCCAGTCGCCTCTTTTGCTCTCTCCAGTGGTGGAAGTCCACTCAAAATCTGTTGCTGGGGTCCCCCTTTCAACAGGTGTTACCCCAAGCAACCCTTACAACAGATGCCTCTCCAAGAGTTTGGGGAGCTCATCTACAAGATCTCTCCACTCAAGGCATCTGGTCTCCACAGGAGACATCTCTACATATCAACCTCTTAGAGCTCAGAGCAATTTTTCTAGCTCTGAGTCTTCCACACCCTGCTCAGCTACAAGACAGTCCTTATCCACACGGACAACCAAGTAGCCATGTTCTACGTGAACCAGCAGGGCGGGACTGGCTCTCTGTCGCTTTGCAACGAAGTTTTGAGATTGTGGGCCTTCGCCAGAGAGCATCAAATTCATCTCATGGCAGTGTATCTTCCAGGGGTTCAAAACTCTTGGGCAGACAGACTCAGTCGAGTTCTGCTTCCACACGAATGGTCCCTCCATGGGGACCAGAGAGCCAGGATCTTCCGAATTTGGGGAACCCCGGACATAGTCCTGTTTGCAAGTCTGTGGAATGCCAAACTTCCCCTGTTCTGTTCCAGGATTCCGTGTCAGGGAGTTCAGGCCAGGGATGCCTTCCTCCTTCATTGGGGGCAAGACTTCCTCTATGCCTTTCCACCCATTCCCCTAATTCCCAAGACTCTGTTCAAACTTCAGAGAGACAAGGGGTCTATGATCCTCATAGCACCACATTGGCCACGCCAAGTGTGGTACCCTCTACTTCTGCATCTCTCTCAAGCTCACTCCCTGGACTTGGGATCTGCTCCAGACCGCCTGTCCCAGGAGGAGGGAACGTTGTGGCACCCAAATCCCCAGTCTCTTCACCTCAGAGCCTGATTGCTGAAGGCCTAGACCTTCAAGATTTGCATCTTTCTCAGCAAGTGAAGGATATCCTTCATGCTTCCAGAAAGTCTTCCACTAGATGTTCCTATGCTTTCAAATGGAAAAGGTTTACCATTTGGTGTGCAGAGAAGGGTCTTAACCCTCTTGCAATACCTCTGAATTCTTTACTAGAGTATTTGCTGCATTTATCCCATGCAGGCCTTAAAACAAATTCAGTATGAGTCCATTTGAGTGCTATTGCAGCATCCCTTAAGCCTCTCAATGGACAGCCTATTTCCTCTCATCCTCTTATTGCAAGATTCATTCATGAGAGGCCTTCTTTTAACTAAACCTCCCATTAGATCACCTCCAGTGGCATGGGACTTGAATCTGGTTCTTGGCCAGCTTATGCAGCCACCCTTTGAACCCTTAGCCACTACCTCCTTGAAATTCGTTTCCTGGAAGGTTATTTTTTTCATTGCAGTCACTTTAGCTCGCCGCATCAGTGAGCTGCAAGCCTTGGTGGCTAATCCTCCTTATACAAGGTTCCATCATGACAAGGTAGTCCTCAGGACCAATCCACACTTTATGCCTAAAGTGGTCTCACCTTTTCATCTGAACCAGGAGGTATATTTACCTGTCTTTTTTCCAGGACCTCATGCATCAAGTGCAGAGAGGAATCTCCATACCCTGGATTGTAAGAGAGCCCTTGCTTTTTACTTACAAAGGACACCGCAACATAGAAAGTCCTCTCAACTCTTTGTTGCTTTCGATCCCTCTCATTTAGGATGTCCAGTCTCTAAGAGAACTCTGTCCAATTGGATTGCTCAGTGTATTTCTTTCGCCTACCAGAGTAAGAACCTTTCTCTGGAGGGCCATGTCACAGCTCACAATGTGAGGGCCATGGCAGCCTCTATGGCTCATCTAAATTCTGTGTCCTTCGACCAAATCTGTCGAGCGGCCACCTGGGCCTCGGTTCGTACCTTTACAGCCCATTATTGCTTGGACAAGGACTCCCGCCGTGATGCCTTGTTTGATCAGGCTGTTCTCAAACACCTGTTCCATACCTAATCAACTCCTACCCCCCATCCCTGGTTGGATGCCCGAGATCCATAGGGGCAGGTAGAGCCCTTCTCAGGGACTCACAACCTTGGGGATCTCCTTGGCATCTCTAGCTGGGGAGTCCCCATATGTGAAGACTCATTCCTGCTTGTTCCTGGAGATAGCACAGTTACTTACCTGTAACAGGTGATCTCTGGGAACATCAGGAATAAGTCTTCACAACCCACCCACCTCCCCTAGGAGTTGTATCTCTCTATCTATCTTTCCTTTCCTTTCTCGCTCTCTCTTTGTCTCAGCTTAAAACTCGAACTGGAGAGAGGCAGTTAGGAAAGGCGGGAAGGCAGTGCGCAGGTGCTGTGGGATGCTCCCAAAAGATTTCCTTTTGGACGCTGGGGAGCGTTCCCGCGCAGGCTCCGTCGGTACCGACGATACCCATATGTGAAGACTTATTCCTGCTGTTCCCAGAGATCACCTGTTACAGGTAAGTAACTGTGCTTTCTGCGTGGTCTCTTATTGTCTAAGCCCCTCATCCGCCCACCAGTGGCATACTGGGACCTCAATGTGGTGCTAGCGCAGCTCACTGGGCTGCCATTTGAGCCTCTGGCTTTCTGCTACTTGAGGTATCTTTCATGGAAAGTCACTTCCTGGTGGTGCTCACATCCGTTTGCGGGGTCAGTGAGCTCCAAGCCTTGGTAGCAGGAGCCGCCCTACACTAGGTTCTACAAAAACAGGGTCATGCTCCCACACACACCCCAAATTCCTTCTGAAGGTGGTACTCCCCATCTTCTTTTTACAGCCTCATGCCAGCAGGGCGGAAGCCGTCCTCCATACTCTGGATTGTAAGAAAGCCCTGTCATACCTTCAGCGTACTCAAAGCCATCGCAAAGCTTCACAGCTTTTCTTTTCCTATGACCCCAATTGGCTGGGGGAGATAGTGACTAAGTGGACTCTGTCCACCTGGGTGGTGGACTGTATTGCCCTCACCTATGAACAAGCTGTCCTCTCGCTGGAGCGCCAGGTCACAGCACACAATGTCGGGGCCATGGCAGCCTCTGACAAGCCTGCGTTCCGTCTCGATGTCTGACATCTGCCGGGCCACCACCTGGTCTTCAGTCCATACCTTTGCAACTCATTACTGCCTGGAGAAGGAGTCCCGAAAGGACAGCGCCTTTGGCCAGGCCATGCTCTGTAATCTGTTTGGGGTTTAGGCAACTCCTACCCTCTATTCAGGCTACAGGAGTGTTGGTTCCTCACTAGACACACGGGTCCTTCTGGAGTCTGTATCCTTGGACTTGATTGCTGCTGCTCATGGCTCCCCTTGGGGGCATCTGTGTTTTTCTATGGGCTTTCAGTAGCCTGTAGCTAGGGAGTCCCATATGTGAGGACTGACCTCTTGCTTGTTCCCGGAGAAAGCATAGTTACTCACCTGTAACAAGTGTTCTCTGGGTACAGCAGGAATCAGTCCTCACAACCCTCCCTCCTCCCCGTGGAGTTGCTTTCCTATAATTTTTGCTGTCTTTAGCTATGTCGTCTGACTGAGGCAAGATGACACCCTGGGGCGGGAAGGGGACCACGCATGCGTGCTGCCATCTCCCAAAGGCTTTCTTTGAAAGCTGGGGAGATGCATCCGTGAGGGCTCTGTCAGCACTGACGTCCCCCATATGTGAGGACTGATTCCTGCTGTCCCTGGAGAACATCTGTTACAGGTGAGTAACCACGCATTGAGTTTGATGTGGTGTTTTCATATGAATTGCTTACCTAGCTGGTTTGAGTGTTTTTCTTTGTTTTGTTTTGTGATTTAATGTGGTATGTCATGAAGTTTGAATAATTTGGAAAATTTCCTGTATTGACTGTAATCACCAGTGGCATTAATAGGGGCGGGTGTCATTTACGCAAGTTCTGATGAGGGGGTCTCCCCCCTCCCCCCCCCCCCCCCCCACTGTGGCGACTGGATGCAACTATCCCCTTCTCCCCCCAGCTGCAGATTTACATGTAAGTGTTTGCTGCACTGCCTCACGTTTTTTTTTCTTCAGGCAGCCTTCATCTCCTGCTGCTGGGCTGAATTCTTGCGCAACACAGCTGTTATCGTGAGACTTGGTCTGGCGATGGGAGGTGAAGGCTGCTGGGCCTGAAGGAAAGCGAAGACTGGAGGCAGTGCAGCAAAGTCTTAAAAGTAAGTTTAGCACTCTTCCTTTGCTGATGTATGGACCCCCTTCTACCTCCTCCTTTCCCCCCTCTCTGCATTATGGGGGCTGCTTGGGCGAAATAAATATTCTGCAATTTCCTGCAACTGATGCTAAATTATCAGATTGGAAGACCTGATACTGGAATCTGAAATGCCCAGCTGCTGCTTCTGCGGATACACTGTTCAGACGTCTGAGATCATCTTTACATTCCCTTGTAGGTATTACAATGCAGTTATTGGAGACAAATGGAGGAGTGCAGTTCTTCACATTTGAGCACCATCGGGAGTACCAGCAGGTGCAGTTCAAGTTTCTGGAAGCTGTAGAGTCCATGGACCCAAATAATATTGTGGTACGTAAAGAGCTCTGGATAAGGTGGGTTGGAAAGAAATGGACTGGCAGGGTCACCTAGAGACTGTAGCAGAGGTAACGCTGGTGTATGCTCCCAGCCTCGGCAGGGCCACCTTTCTTTCATTACATGATCATGTGCAGATGAAAGAAGACTGAGATTTCCTGGCATTCTGGTGGTAACATTGTGAATTAAGGCACATAAAGATGGAGGTGGCCCATCCACTCTGCTCACTTGACTTGTGTATTGGGATACATCCATGTAGGAGTTTCCTTATAAAAACCAGTCCAACTTCTCCTCACAGCTTTTACCTGACTTTTCACTCTTACCTGCCACTCCATATTTTCTGCTTAATGCATAAACATTGCTTCTGTTGTGGCTCTGCCGCCCTTGCTAGTAGACCACTTCAGGGCTTGCAATCTTCAGTCTAGCTTCTGATCAAGTCAACACCCAGGCCTGCCTACGTTATTTATTTACTTTATGTATTTAACTTGATTTGATATATCATCATTTGAATTGTACATCATGGCAATTTACAATCAGAGAGGGCCCAAAGATACTAAAACCAAACATTAAAGATAGTAAAATAATAACAAAACATTAAAATAACAGTATAAAATTTAAAATATGGGGAAAAATAAAAATTCAGATTGTTCACACAAGAGGAGTGGGGTGAGTATAGAGCAATAAAATCCAGAACTTGTTTGTGAGCGGAGAGACTTTAGGAGGGAGTTAAAAAAAAACAAAAAACAAACAAACAAAGATTTAGCTAAATATCTAAGAAAATAGCCATGTTTTGACTCCTTTTTTTAAACTTGGCGTATGAACTTTCCAACTGGAGATCTAGGGGGCGAGAATTCCAAAGTTAAGGTCCTAAATGACTAAACGCTGCCTTTTTGAAGAAAATGAGTCTTAATCTTCTCATGTAAGGAATGCTTAGAAAGATAGCTTGTGGGGATCTGAGAGTGCAAGAAGAAAAACAGAGTAATAAAAGTACTTTTAAATATAAAGGGAGTCCTCAGAAAAAGGCATGATGAGTAGGCGACAGTATTGTAAGATTCAGCCTGTTATTACTTGTTTGAATTTCCTAATCTGCTGGCTCTCTTGGAGGTGCAGTGCAGCTACACCGTTGCTGTTCGGGATTGCCCCTGCTTTCTAGAGCACACATCTATGTGAAAATGGGGACAGATATTACTTTTTAGCTTTTTCAAGATTCAGTGTGTCTGCTGCTTCCACCCCAGCTTGGTGCTCTCCAAAAGATCATAAGCTGTTTAACATTAGTAACTTATGTTTTATTCTGATTTCCTAAGCAAAGGTACAAGTAATGCAGCTTAGCAGAAGAATGATCCTCCTCCATAATGCCATGCATAGATACAGCATAAGACAGCTTAGCAGAGAGCGATCCCTTCTCCATAATGCCATCCATAAATACAGCATAAGACAGCTTAGCAGAGAGCGATCCCTTCTCCATAATGCCATCCATAAATACAGCATAAGACAGCTTAGCAGAGAGCGATCCCTTCTCCATAATGCCGTCCATAAATACAGCATAAGACAGCTTAGCAGAGAGCGATCCCTTCTCCATAATGCCGTCCATAGATACAGCATAAGACAGCTTAGCAGAGAGCGATCCCTTCTCCATAATGCCGTCCATAGATACAGCATAAGACAGCTTAGCAGAGAGCGATCCCTTCTCCATAATGCCGTCCATAGATACAGCATAAGACAGCTTAGCAGAGAGCGATCCCTTCTCCATAATGCCGTCCATAGATACAGCATAAGACAGCTTAGCAGAGAGCGATCCCTTCTCCATAATGCCGTCCATAGATACAGCATAAGACAGCTTAGCAGAGAGCGATCCCTTCTCCATAATGCCATGCATAGATACAGCATAAGACAGCTTAGCAGAGAACAATCCTCCTCCATAATGCCATCCATAGAAACAGCATAAGACAGCTTAGCAGAGAGCGATCCCTTCTCCATAATGCCGTCCATAGATACAGCATAAGACAGCTTAGCAGAGAGCGATCCCTTCTCCATAATGCCGTCCATAGATACAGCATAAGACAGCTTAGCAGAGAGCGATCCCTTCTCCATAATGCCGTCCATAAATACAGCATAAGACAGCTTAGCAGAGAGCGATCCCTTCTCCATAATGCCGTCCATAAATACAGCATAAGACAGCTTAGCAGAGAGCGATCCCTTCTCCATAATGCCGTCCATAAATACAGCATAAGACAGCTTAGCAGAGAGCGATCCCTTCTCCATAATGCCGTCCATAGATACAGCATAAGACAGCTTAGCAGAGAGCGATCCCTTCTCCATAATGCCATGCATAGATACAGCATAAGACAGCTTAGCAGAGAGCGATCCCTTCTCCATAATGCCGTCCATAGATACAGCATAAGACAGCTTAGCAGAGAGCGATCCCTTCTCCATAATGCCGTCCATAGATACAGCATAAGACAGCTTAGCAGAGAGCAATCCCTTCTCCATAATGCCATCCATAGAAACAGCATAAGACAGCTTAGCAGAGAGCGATCCCTTCTCCATAATGCCATCCATAGATACAGCATAAGACAGCTTAGCAGAGAGCGATCCCTTCTCCATAATGCCATCCATAGATACAGCATAAGACAGCTTAGCAGAGAGCGATCCCTTCTCCATAATGCCATCCATAGATACAGCATAAGACAGCTTAGCAGAGAGCGATCCCTTCTCCATAATGCCGTCCATAGATACAGCGTAAGACAGCTTAGCAGAGAACAATCCTCCTCCATAATGCCGTCCATAAATACAGCATAAGACAGCTTAGCAGAGAGCGATCCCTTCTCCATAATGCCGTCCATAGATACAGCATAAGACAGCTTAGCAGAGAGCGATCCCTTCTCCATAATGCCGTCCATAGATACAGCATAAGACAGCTTAGCAGAGAGCGATCCCTTCTCCATAATGCCGTCCATAAATACAGCATAAGACAGCTTAGCAGAGAGCGATCCCTTCTCCATAATGCCGTCCATAAATACAGCATAAGACAGCTTAGCAGAGAGCGATCCCTTCTCCATAATGCCGTCCATAAATACAGCATAAGACAGCTTAGCAGAGAGCGATCCCTTCTCCATAATGCCGTCCATAGATACAGCATAAGACAGCTTAGCAGAGAGCGATCCCTTCTCCATAATGCCATGCATAGATACAGCATAAGACAGCTTAGCAGAGAGCGATCCCTTCTCCATAATGCCGTCCATAGATACAGCATAAGACAGCTTAGCAGAGAGCGATCCCTTCTCCATAATGCCGTCCATAGATACAGCATAAGACAGCTTAGCAGAGAGCGATCCCTTCTCCATAATGCCATCCATAGAAACAGCATAAGACAGCTTAGCAGAGAGCGATCCCTTCTCCATAATGCCATCCATAGATACAGCATAAGACAGCTTAGCAGAGAACAATCCTCCTCCATAATGCCATCCATAGAAACAGCATAAGACAGTTTTTGTCATGACGGTACTTTTGGTTCATCTTTTGTAGCCTAAGATAGCACAGCAGGGAACATTGTAAAGCAGAGGTGTCCATCATGAGGCCTGTGGGCCAAATGCGACCTGCCTGACCTTGGAATGCAGCTCGCTTGAGATTCTTAGCAAAGCATTTCTTTACCTAACCAACGTGTGATTTTTATAATATTACAGAACTATTTGGAGGATATGAATTCTCAGTTTCAGAAGAGATTCACAGACTGTAAAGCCAGAAATCATGAATTTAATCTGCAGAGTAACTGCATCCATTTGCTGCTGTTTCTTTTTTTTTCCTATTTTAAGTCAGGGCTGAACAATTCCTGGGCGTCAGGTCATCATAGTGACTAGAAAAGGCACCCTTGCGCCTGAGATTTCTTTGCTCCCCTGCCCCCACCATCACTCAGTGTCTCTCACCATTCCTTCGACGTGGCTGCTCTCCAGCACCACAGTCGGCTGTTTGCATGAGACTTGAGCCACACAGTGGAGGATGTTTGCTGATCCCAAGCTTTCAAGTCTCATGAGATCAGCCTGAACTGAGGTGCAGAATGACATAAGGAAACATCTGATCTTGTGTTATTAGGGATGGTCCAAAAACTAATATTTGATTTCTGGTTTGATTTAAAATGATAAAATATTTGACAGTTGGGGTGGAAAGTGATTTCTAGTGGCCTGAAATGGAACGGCCCCAAATGGAAGAAGCATGTGATCAGTTCCGTGTAGAAATAAAGCATTTAGAAGATAGTTCAAATGTGTAATTTGTATGTTCTCCCCAGCTTCTGCTCCAGATGAATCCATATCACATAGACTCGCTTTTGCAGCTCAGTGATGTGTGCCGCATACAGGAGGACCAGGAGATGGCCCGAGAATTAATTGGTGAGTTGGAATCAGGCTGGAGAGACTCTAATTGCGATATAGATATCGGCACTGACATTGTCCTGCAGAAGCTTTCTCTCCCTTTGGTAAGATGCTGTGCTTATGTTTCCTGAAAGTTCAGTTAATGGATTGGTTCATCCAGTGAAGACTGACTGCTTACAGTCCTTTCTCTAATCTGTTAGACACCATGCTTGAGCGTATGTGATATGTTGATAGAATAGTGGCTGGCCCCCACCCATAAATAGTAAATGCTGCATTTCTTGACAGAGCGAGCACTTTTCAGTCTGGAATCTGCCTTTCATCCTGTCTTCAGTCTCACCAGTGGATCCTGTAGACTGGACTATCGCCGGCTCGAGAACAGGTGAATTCTTTATTACCACTCATCCCTCTTTCTTTTTTTTTTTTTTGACCCATCCATTGCTTTCCTTTCAATCAGAACCTGTCTCTGTTGGGCTATGGCATTATCAGGTTTTCCTCTTGTTTTATATCCCCCTCCAACTCGTCCCAACCATTGAGCTGCGTTCCTCAGCTTGGGGTCACAAACCATCCAGGTGGCAGATGAAATTTAATGTGGGCAAGAGCAAAGTGATGCATATAGGGGAAGAATAACGCAAAACCTTAGATACACAATGCTAGGTTCTGCATTAGGAATCATCACCCAGGTAAAGGATCTGGATATGATCACTGACACTACATCAGAATCTTCTGTTCAATGTGTGTTGGGGGCCAAAAAAGAAAACATAATGTTAGGAGTCATTAGGAAACAAATAAAGAATGAAACAAAAAAGTACTATAATTTTCCATTGCTCCATGATATACTGACCGCACCTTGAATGTTGTGTGGAAATGTGGTCACCTCAAAAAGTACAGTGGAATTAGAAAAGGTGCACAGAAGGGTGACCAAAATGAACAATATTCCCATGAGGAAAGGTTAAAGAGGTTAGGGCTCTTCAACCTGGAGAAGACGATTGAGGAGAGATATGATAGATGTCTAGAATCTTGAGTGGGGATAACGGGGGTAAATGTGAATGAATTGTTTACTCTCTCATAAAATACAAAGGCTAGTGAACATACCATGATGTTAGAAAGTAGTGTGTTTAAAACAAATGGGAGAAAATATTTTTTCTCAGTAAACTTTGGAACTCATTGCTGGAGTATGTGGTAAAGGCAGGTAGTGTGTAGCTGCGTTTGGACAAATTCCTGCAGGAAAAGTCCATAAACTGTTATTACGGTAGTCCAGGAGAAAACCACTGCTTATCCCTGGGGATAAGTAGCATGAAACGTGGCTACTTTTGGGATACATCAGGTACGTGTAACCTGGATTGGCTGCTATTAGAATCAGGACACTGAGCTTGATGGACCTTCTTGGTCTGACAGAGTATGGCATTTCTTATGTTAATGATGTCTGCTTCTGGAGACCAGATAATATAGGCCCTAATAACAGCAGCTATGAGTGCCACTCTTTCAACAATGAGTCGCCTGACTGAAGATCGAATGCAGTTTAGGACAACTATCCAGAGGATCGCCATGAGTTGACACCAACTCAACAGCACTTAACAACAATCCAGTCACTAGGTGTCACATAGCCTACTTCTCACTAGGGGCAAAGGGACCTTACTTGGTGCTTTTGTTTTCTTAAGAGTTTGGATGTGTCTGCACAGGGTCCAGCTGCTAATAGTTCATGTGTGAACAACAGGCAGACACCCTGAGCTGACGTTCTTACTGCACAAATTCAAGTGTTCTAAATGAACTAAGGTGTTTGCAGTGAGCAGTGAGGAGAGAGATGGTGATCATGCTCCTGTATAGGAGAGAAAGAAGCAGAGTTGTGGATCTGTGAGAGAAGCAAACGTTTTTCATATGAGCAGTGCACTTAGAAATGTTTCCTCTGCTTTGATCTCTAGAGCCTTCTTCTTGGCCCTCTTCAAGCATATGATTTTCCTGGAGAAAAGGGGCTGCCCCCGGACAGCCCTGGAGTTCTGCAAACTCACCCTCAGGTGAGCAAGCCCTGCATCTTTCCTCTGCTTACTCCTTGTGTCCCTCTGGGGTGAGTAGGACCTGCTTCACCTCTCTGCTCTCACCTTCTCTAGGGAATATGTTCTGCCTGTTGCCTTCCTGCACCCGCTTCGCTCATTTGGTCACTCTGTGTCACCCTTCTTGGAGAAAATGAGTTCAAGGTTTCTTGTCTGCTCACACACAAAGGCATGGGATCCTCTTATCAGCTGGTTCAGGCCTTGGACCTGACTTTCTGCTTTAATGTTGACAAAGAAATGTTTTTGTCTTGATGATGATGCTGTTAGTTTTGCACAAACAGTGTGTTTTCATCGCCTTGTGTCTGTTTCATTTGCTGTGAAGCCTGGATCCTGAGGACGACCCACTGTGCTTGCTGCTGATCATTGATTTCCTGTCTCTGCGAGCCCGGGAGTACCTGTTCCTGACCCGTGTGTTCCAGGAGTGGGAGGTGGGTGCTTGGCATGCAACCGTCATTTACTTTACACATGTCCCTACTCCTGCTCCTGAGAACAAGACTGCAGTGAGAATCATGGGATCAAGTGCTTCCCTCTGACTTCACTCTCATCATTCGCTTCCAATTATGAATTAAACCCAATTTAAACTTATAGCAGTAGTGCTTTCAGAAGAAATGGCCCTTACCTTTGAGTAGTCCAGGCCCTTAGAATGAGAGAAAGCAATTTTGGGCATTCCTTCGGTGAAAGATACTGTATAGAATGAAGACCATACGATTAATGGAATTAAACCGTGTCCTGGGCAGTGCTCCCCTCTGGGCACAGTATATTTCATAAACAAGACTCACTAAAGTCCCAGGTGAAGCTACCGTATGAACAGAGACATCCACCAGCTGCACCCCTCAAAGCCGTCAGCTAAATAAGATCCGACATCTAGATGTTAAACCATAGTCACACCAGTGATAGCTCCCAACTAACACCAGTCAGCTACTAGGCCATTACCTTTGAGGGGAAAAAATGGGAAATTCACTTCTGATCTTGTATCTAAAAGGAGTGATGGTGGATCTCGAAGCATGAGCCCTGAAACAAGCTTTTGTTGTATGCCGCTTTGAATGACTTAAACACTGATCCTCTTTCACTTCTTGTATAAGCATTTGGTGCCTGGCCTTTCAGTAGTTGCACCATGAAATGAAATATTTTCTCATTAATAAATCTGTTAAAGAGAGAAGCGGCAACAGAAGGGGAAGAGTACAAAAAAGCCTTGAATGCAGTGTTGCTTGGGTCTTGAGAACATAAGCAACACACAAGAACAAAAAAGAGATAATTTGAAACACATACTAAACACTCCAAAAAATGCCAGAAAAGCAAATCAATCCACAACAAATGGGGCTTTCTCATTCTGTGCTTCAGCCCTATGAAACAATCTAAGAGAAATCAAAGACAACGCAAGTCAGGAAAATCTCAAAGCATTCATCTTTGCAGACCACTACCAATGTGAACAATCCACCATAGACACCTAATCAAACAACTAATCAGTCACGATCGACATTTCCACGGACCTTCCTCCCACAACTAACTGCAGTTACATTACATACTTCATATGATATATCAACACATGTCACTACTGTATCTCCAGGAACAAGCAGGAATGAGTCTTCACATATGGGTATCGTCGGTACTGACGGAGCCTGCGCGGGAACGCTCCCCAGCGTCCAATAAGAAAGCTTTTGGAAGCATCCCACGGCGCCTGCGTGCTGCCTTCCCGCCTTTCCCAACCGCCTCTCTCCAGTAATTCTTTTCCGCGGAGCCAGCAGGTCGTGTTCCTGTCACCGCAGAAGAAGTTCTTTATTTTTTCTTTATTTTTCTGTGTCGCGTCTGCCTTCTTCGACGACGGACCGGTACTGCCGGTCTGTCTTTAAAAAAAACAAAAACAACGCTTTATCTTTACTGTGCATTTTCACTTTTTGGGCCCTAGGCCTAAAAATATTTTCCTCATGGAGAAGCCCGCTTCTGGGTTTAAAAAATGCACAAAATGTGGCGGTACTATTTCTGTCACTGTATTGCCAAATTCTACGCTTTTCCTTTGACCCTGTCACTCACTTAGCTCACTGACTAGGCATAAATATTCTGGCAAATACAGTATGAGTTAACCCTGTCACTCACTTAGCTCACAGACTAGGCATCAAATATAATATGAGTTAACCCTGTCATCTAGTTCACAGACTAGGCACAGACACTGTAGCAAATACAATATGCTTTTATTAGATTGAGTCCTTTAGAATAATTAAGCACAAAGTTAAGCATTAATACTTTACCGGATATTATAGCTCATCACTCCAGGTGGGGGACTGTTCAGTGCTCACTCTCAGGAGGAAAATCCGGGAAAAAAACTACAGAGACACGCCGGCCTCGTACATCAGTTGCAGTCCCATCTTTCCTTCTGAGAGTCCCCCTAAAGTACCTCTAACTAAGATCGTGCCTGTTGCATGCTATTACAATTCATTGGTTGGCCTGCAGCATGCTCAGATCAGGATTGGCTAGAGCTAATTTTGTGCACATGGTTAGTGTGCTCGTGACCAGCAGCTGGAAAGAATGTTGGCTGCTGAGTCACTGTATGAGTCACTCATCTAGATTTGTCCGGCCAAACCTATTGCCTGCTTAGAGAATTTTGACCTACAATATTCTTTGCTGGTCAGACTCTCACATGAACTTCTCTCCACCCCATCCACCTTTTTTGCTTTGGTTTCCGGGCAGGCTTCTGATCACCCCCCTTGTGGTCAGACATCTGAGAATGCTCAAAGGACACAGCCCCCATGGTCTACATTCCAAGGCTAGATAAAGTGTTCTTTTCTCATCATTAATGGGTTTCAATTTGTTTGTCAGAAGGACTCCTCCTTAATCTTCCAGCATCTTCCTGTCAAGGGAGACACCCCCCATGGTTTTAGAAGCAGCTCAAAGCTTCTACATTATAATTGATGAATTCTTATCCTGTCAGACTGTAAATACAGCTTTGGTCTCTGAGCTAGCAAGTTGGCTCAGCATGATTCCACAGGCAGAATGGCTCATGAGTTAGAATGGCTCATGAGTTCAATTTCTTGCAATTTCTTTGCAAAGTAAAGTACAATATCTTTGCTGATCCAAAAATCCAAATAAATCTTTAATTAGTAATACAGTCACCGACACCCATGACTGGTGTCTAAAGTGTTTGGGACCTGACCATTCCATCACGGATTGTATGTCCTGTACCATGATGTCTAAAAGAGGTCGGCAGAACCGAGCAGCCAAGCTCAGTACCCTGTTTCCTGATGATGCAGCTTCGGTAGCATTGACGTCTTCCAGGGCTGCTGCTTCCTCCCATGGATCTCGGGTAACCAAGCATAAATCTGGCCGGTCCTCGAAGGGTAGATCTCCCTCCAAGCATCGAGATGCCATCGGGCTTGCCCTCGAGGATTCCGCACTGGCAAAATTACCCCGGCGGGAAGCTCTGGCTTCCAAAGCATTATCTATGGGGTCACAGGTTGACATTGATGGCTCGGCCTCGACAGATCACCTGTTGCCGTGTTCTGGGGTACCGGTGGTACCCACTGGTACCGACATCCAGACTTTGGTGGCGTCGATGGATCAGAAGTTTCTGACCATGCAGCGCACCTTAACGGCTTTCATACAGGCTGCGACGCCTCAGGTACCGCAACAATCCCCGTTGCTGGTACCGGCTCCGGTACCGGCATCGGTACCGGTACCGGTACCGATTGCATCGACATCGGCTTCGGTGTCGACTGCAACGGCACCCTGTCCTAAGATGCCCATCAGTACCGAACCGGTACCGATTACTCCCGATGTCGATCCCACTCGATACGGTTATCGGGCTTTACAGGAGCATCCAGACAGGCGATACTTCGATTCCTCTGAGGACTCTGAGTCTGAGGGTTCTGTAGAAGCATCGATACTTCTTCCTCAGGAGTCGTCTTCACCTAAACGAAGAATGTCTCCTCCAGAAGACTTGTCTTTTCAAGACTTTGTTAGGGAAGTGGCTTGGGGCCTCTCTATCACAGTGGCCCCTGAGTCAGAACCCAGAGCCAAGGAGTTGGATATTATACAGTATCCTAAAGCTCCTAAGGAGGCAGCTACTTTACCTGTTCATGAGATTCTGTATGATCTCATGTTGAGGATGTGAGAGACACCTCTCACCACCTCTCCTCATTCTCACAGGTTAGACACCATGTATCGTGTCCCTCCTTGTCCTGGCTTCCACAAGACTCGGCTTCCTCACCACTCTATTGTGGTAGAGTCTGCCAAGAGGAAGATAAAGAGTGCAAAAAGACACTCATCTAATTCTCCAGGGCGTGAATGCAGGACCCTGGATGTTTTTGGCCGAAGGGTTTTCCAAGCTGCTATGCTAGCTGCTAGGATCAATTCCTATAGTCTCTATATAGGAATGTTTCTAAAAGAAGTCACAGATCATCTGCAGACTTTTCATTTCAGAGGATAAAAGACAGGAGTTTCTCACTTGGCTCAAACATGCCCAAGATCTCTCCAAATTTTCCAACCGTGCAGCCTTTGACTCTTTTGAGTGTGTAAGCAGAGCTTCGGCTATTGCCATAGGGGCACGCAGAATTGCTTGGCTACAAGCTTCTGATTTGGAGCTCTGGGTCCAAGATGAATTGGGAAATCTCCCTTGTACAGGTGAAAACCTTTTTGGTAAGGATTGGCAAGCAAAGGCCACTCAGATGGATGCTGAAAACTCTGCTTTGGATCGACTTTCAAAGTCTACCTCTGCTCCTGTTAAGAAAAGATTGTTTAAAAAGATATCTTTTTCCAAAAAGGGAAGATACTATCCTGCTTATGGTCAGCAGGCATCTTCTGCAGGTCGTTTTGCTGCAAAGCGTCAGCAACCACCTAAACAGGCCAAGTCAAAGGCTGCTAGACCTTCCACGGCCCAGCAGCCTCAGCCTCCTCAGGGCCTTTGACTTGCAACTAGAGAACTTAGCCTTTCTAGCTCTGGAAGGACCAGAGCCCCTTACCATCCCAGGAAGGTTGACTTACTTTGCTCCCAGATGGGAGCAAATCACAGCAGAGCAATGGACACTCTCCATCATAAGGGAAGGGTGCAAGCTTCATTTCTTAAGCCTTCCCCCTCACACCATGGTGAAACAGTTCAATTCTCCAACATCTCTCCTCAACCTTCTAGGTCAGGAGATTGCCATCCTTCTTGCCCAAGGGGCAATAGAAGAAGTACCTCTTCTTCAGCAAGGCACAGGGTTCTTCTACTCCCCTTATTTTCTTCTTCCAAAGAAAACAGGGGGTTACAGACCCATCTTAGATCTCAGAGAATTGAACAAATTTATATTCAAGGAGAAATTCAAGATGATTTCTCTCGGTGCTCTGCTTCCATACCTTCAGAGTCAGGACTGGCTTTGTTCTCTAGATCTCAAGGATGCGTACACCCATGTCCTCATCCATCCAACTCAGTATTTGGGACTAGTAATAAACATCCCAAAATCCAATCTCACCCCTACTCAGTCCCTCGAGTTTATAGGGGCTTGGTTGGATACCACAACTGCAAGGGCCTATCTTCCTCAGGCCCGTTGCCTACGCTTGGTGCAGTTAGCCTCCCAAATACAGTTTATGTTTGTTTATTTAAAACTTGGTATACCGCCCAACACCATGGGCACCTGAGCGGTTTACAATAAATTAAAATAATTTAAAAATATTCGAAAATATTTAAAAATGTTTAAAAATAGGGCTGCAGGAAAAAGAAAAGGAACGCCAATTTAAATGATAGAAAAGAAAGGAAAGGAAAGAGAGAAAAAATAGAAGCCAATAACAATTACAAATACAAATAACATCATGAAGCAGAAGGGGGAGGGGGGTTAGGGAGGGAGATTGAATGCTACTTGAAAAAGATGGGTCTTGAGTTGGGTCTTGAAGGATTGGTAGGACTCCTCTGCACGGAGCGAGGGAGGGAGAGAGTTCCATAGGCTTGGGGCCAGAAAGTAGAAGGCTGAAGAACGAGTGGAGGTAAAATGGGCCTGGGTGGGGGAGGGAAGAGACATACGGTTTATGTGAATAGAACGAAGCAAACGGTGAGAAGTACGAAAGTGAATCAGGTTAGCAAGATAGAAAGGGGTACCGGTGCGAACAGCCTTATGTGCAAGAATGAGAATTTTATATTGAATTTTATATTAACTGCTCGAGAAATGTTACAACTCTTAGGCCACATGGCATCCACTGTGCATGTGGTTCCATATGCTCGCCTTCATATGAGTGCAGCTCAATGGACTTTGTCCACCCAATGGACTCGGGCATCAGGTTGCCTGTCAGACAAAATAGCAAACTCCAGTCGCCTTTTTTGGTCTCTCCAGTGGTGGAAGTCCTCTCAAAACCTGTTGCTGGGGTCCCCTTTACAACAGTCACTTCCCCAAGCAACCCTTACAACAGATGCCTCTCCAATGGGTTGGGGAGCTCATCTGCAAGATCTCTCCACTCAGGGCATCTGGTCTCCACAGGAGACTTCGCTACACATCAATCTCTTGGAACTCAGAGCAATTTTCTTAGCTCTCAGAGTGTTCCACTACTTGCTCAGCTACAGGACAGTCCTCATCCACAAGGACAATCAAGTAGCCATGTTCTATGTGAACAAGCAGGGAGGGACTGGCTCTCTGTCGCTTTGCAACGAAGCTTTGCGGTTGTGGGCCTTCGCCAGAGAGCATCAGATTCATCTTATGGCAGTATATCTTCCAGGCGTTCAAAACTCTTGGGCAGACAGACTCAGTCGAGTTCTGCTTCCACACGAATGGTCCCTCCACAGGGACCAGGTAGCCAGGATTTTTCGAATTTGGGGAACCCCGGACATAGACCTATTTGCAAGTCCGTGGAATGCCAAACTTCCCCGGTTCTGTTCCAGGATTCCGTGTCAGGGAGTTCAGGCCAAGGATGCCTTCCTCCTTCACTGGGGTCAAGACTTCCTTTATGCCTTTCCACCCATTCCTCTAATTCCCAAAACACTGTTCAAGCTTCAGAGAGACCGAGGTTCTATGATCCTCATAGCACCACATTGGCCACACCAAGTGTGGTACCCTCTACTTCTGCATCTCTCTCAAGCTCCGTCCCTGGAGTTGGGCTCTGCTCCAGATCTTCTCTCCCAGGAAGACGGAACGTTGTGGCACCCAAACCCCCAGTCTCTCCATCTCAGGGCCTGGTTGCTGAAGGCCTAGACCTTCAAGTTTTCCATCTCTCTCAGCAAGTCAGAGATATTATTCATGCTTCTAGAAAGCCTTCCACTAGACGTTGCTATGCTTTCAAATGGAAAAGATTTACCATTTGGTGTTCAGAGAAGGGTCTTAACCCTCTTGCAATACCTTTTGAGTTCTTTACTAGAGTATCTTCTGCATCTTTCCCATGCAGGCCTCAAAACGAATTCGGTAAGAGCCCTTTTGAGTGCTATTGCAGCGTCCCTCAAGCCTCTCAATGGACAGCCTGTTTCCTCTCATCCTCTTATAGCAAGATTCATGAGAGGCCTTCTTTTAACTAAACCTCCCATTAGACCACCTCCAGTGGCATGGGACTTAAATCTGGTTCTTGGCCAGCTTATGAAGCCACCCTTTGAACCTTTAGCCACCACCTCCTTGAAATTTCTTTCTTGGAAGGTTATCTTTCTCATTGCAGTCACCTCAGCATGTCGCATGAGTGAGTTGCAAGCCTTTGTGGCTAATCCTCCTTATACAAGGTTCCATCATGATAAGGTAGTCCTCAGGACCAATCCACACTTTATGCCCAAAGTGGTCTCGCCTTTTCATCTGAACCAAGAGGTATACTTACCTGTCTTTTTTTCAGGACCTCATGCATCATGTGCAGAGAGGAATCTTCATACTTTGGATTGTAAAAGAGCTCTCGCCTTTTACTTACAAAGAACACAGCAACATAGAAAGTCTCCTCAACTCTTTGTTGCTTTTGATCCTTCCCATTTAGGACTTCCAGTTTCTAAGAGAACACTGTCCAACTGGATTGCTCAGTGTATTTCTTTCGCCTACCAGAGTAAGAACCTTTCTCTGGAAGGCCATGTCACAGCTCACAATGTGAGGGCCATGGCAGCCTCAGTGGCTCATCTAAACTCTGTGTCCACCGACCAAATCTGTCGAGCGGCCACCTGGGCCTCGGTTCATGGTTCATACCTTCACAGCCCATTACTGTTTGGACAAGGACTCCCGCCGGGATGCCTCGTTTGGTCAGGCTGTTCTCAAACACCTGTTCCATTCCTATCAACTCCTACCCACCTACCCTGGTTGGATGCCAGAGATCCATGGGGGTAGGTGGAGCCCTTTTCAAGGACACACAACCCTGGGGTCTCTCCCTGGCATCTGCAGCTAGGGAGTCTCCATATGTGAAGACGCATTCCTGCTTGTTCCTGGAGATAGCACAGTTACTTACCTGTAACAGGTGATTTCTTGGAACAGCAGGAATAAGTCTTCACAACCCACCCACCTCCCCTAGGAGTTGTATCTCTCTATCTATCTTTCTCTCTCTCTCTCTCTCTCTCTCTCTCTTTGTCTCAGCTTTAAAACTTGAACTGGAGAGAGGCGGTTGGGAAAGGCGGGAAGGCAGCACGCACCGTGGGATGCTTCCAAAAGCTTTCTTATTGGACGCTGGGGAGCGTTCCCGCGCAGGCTCCGTCGGTACCAACGATACCCATATGTGAAGACTTATTCTTGCTGTTCCCAGAGATCACCTGTTACAGGTAAGTGTGCTATATACCACATGTAAATAGTTACAGGTAACGTTAACAATGATGTTGCTTTATCTGTTCTCTGTAAACTGCTTTGCAGTAGTTGAAATATTCTTTGTAAACCGTTTTGATTACCTAGATACATAAAACAAATAAATAAGCTAAGTTCTGCTGACTCAAAGTGCCTTCGAGCCCAACCCTCCTGGCAGATGGGCCTAGCTCACCCTCAGCCAACTTTTAACGGTGCCTGTGATGCAGATGCTGGGCCCCCACCATTGCCAAAAGATATTTTTGTCTGATCATTTTATTTTTCTGCTTGTGTTGGTCCTGGTCTCTCTTTACTGCTTCCTTTTATTGCCTTTCTCCTACAAGAAATTCCTTTTCCAGAATCGTATTTCCATTTCTCTCTCTTCAAGCTCCCTATCTTTCCTTCCTTCCCCTGTATCTGTCTCTGACACTGATCATTCTGTTTTATCTTTTTCTCCATTTCTCTTATTTGTCTTTCTCTCCCTCTTTTTACATTTCAGCTGATTACCAGCTTTCCATTTCCTGCTCTTACTTTCCTACTTCGCCCCTTTCCCTCCTGTCTCATTCATCCTCCTCCTCCCCCCTTGGCTTTCACCCTCTTTACTCATCCCTTCCCTGGCCTCATGTATGTGCTCTGCCTCTCATCCCCTCACCAGCCCCAATTCTTTCCCTGGCACTCATTCCTTCTCCACCTCCAGTCCCTGTATTATGTTCTACTCCCTTATCTAGACTCCTATTGTCCCTTTCTACCTCCCCCATTTCTGCTATGTCTCTGACCTCCTTCAAAGATATGTCCCTTTCCCTTATTTCTCACCCTCTCTTTAGACCTCTGTCCCTTCCAGCTGCCTTCCAAGACTTTCCAATCCTCTCCCTTCCCCATTTTTATGCAGTCAGTCTCGCAGCCCTATTCATACCCAATTGCCTGGTCCCCATTGTCTTCCCTAATCCCTGTTCACTTCATTCCCTAAGTCCCCACTCTCCCTTCTTATCCAGTCCCCTGAGTGCTCGCTCACAGTCCCACTGAAGCCATGAGTCCCCAGGAATACAAGGTGCGATCAAAAAGTATCGAGACTTGTACAGTAACACAAGAAATATAACACTGACAGCCATTGCACTCTGGTCTCCTTCAAAGTAATCCCCTTCTGATAAAACATACTTCCTCCAGTGTTCCTGCCACTGCTGAAAATAATTTTGAAGTGCTTCTTTCATTATGCTGTGAAGCTGCTGTGTTGCATTTTGCTTGATGGTCTCCAAGTCGTCAAATCTCCTTCCTTTCAGTGGAAATTTCAGTTTTGGAAACAAGAAAAAGTCTCTCACAGGGTGTGAGGTCAGGTGAGTACAGAGGCTGACTGACTTGCTCGATTGGTGTTTGGCCAAGAACTGCTGGACAAGGTGTGATGCGTGAGCTGGAGCGTTATCGTGATGAAGCAACCATTCTTTATCGTACCTCCAGTCCAGTTCCACACCTCTGGGTAGTCAACCTCCTCAAGCAACTTGGAGACCAAGCATGTCATCTTTTGATGACATCAGTGTACTTAGACAGCTGGCTCCTCCTTCCAGCTCCAGTAAGCTGTTGTTTCCATGCAGCTAGAGGAGTGGTCCAGAGAGGCTGGACTCACTGAAGGGAAAGGGAAAACTAAGGATTTTAGCTAGAGTGCTTGATTGGATTTTAATTACTTGACCTTTAGTTTAGGTCTTCATTAACTTTAAAAATATATATAAATAAATAAATAAGGGAGCCGTGCTGATGGGGGTTTGTGTGGAGGAGAGGCAGCATAAGAGGGTCCTTCTCCAGGACCAAGCAGGAAGTCAGTCCTCACTTATGGGTGACATCGGTGCCGACGGAGCCCTCGCGGGGCAATTTTCCCCAGCTTTCGAAGAAAGCCTTTGGGAATTGCAGCGCGCATGCGCAGTCCCCTTCCCGCCCAAGGGTGCCATCTTGCTCAGTCTTCTTTTTTCCGCGGAGCCCTACAGACGTAGTTTGTGATCGCCGTTGAAAAAGTTGATTTTTTTTGTTTTAATTTTCTTCGTTTCGAAGCCGGTTCCATTCCTGCCCGGCCTCGATAGCTCGTTATCGAGTCCATTCTATATTTTTCGTTTTTTTGTCCCTCGTGGCTGGCGTTCCCGCCACCCTTTTTTTCCTTTTCCCTGGCAGCACGGTCTTTTGACCTCGCGGGGGCCCTTTTTCCCCCGATGGCTGCCAGCGGTTTTGAAAAGTGTGATCGCTGTACCAGACTCATGTCTCTTACAGACACACACGACTGCTGCCTCCGTTGCCTCGGGCCCAATCATGACTCGATGGTTTGCGGCCCCTGCAACAAAATGTCCTCGAAGGCATTGCGGAGCCGGCAGTCTCAGAAGGAACGACTTTTTTCTGACTCCGCGTCCGGTCGGGCCCGGACCTCCTCAGAGGCTTCGACTTCGCGTGACTCTGGTCCGGAGCGTCGTCTGAGTTCCTCCGAGCGAGGTCCCCCGGCCGGGAACACCATCGGAA
Source organism: Ichthyophis bannanicus (assembly GCA_033557465.1). Taxonomy (NCBI): domain Eukaryota; kingdom Metazoa; phylum Chordata; class Amphibia; order Gymnophiona; family Ichthyophiidae; genus Ichthyophis; species Ichthyophis bannanicus. The sequence continues at coordinate 31,264,497 of CM066034.1, read as the reverse complement.
GAAGAAACCCGCGAGGGCGGCGTCGGTGGACGCTCCTGGTCCCTCGAGGGCCGGGTCGCATAGCCCCGTCGGCCGCCCCGGGTCCTCGGAGGAGAGGCCTTCTAAGCATCCTCGCCTCGAAGTGGAGTCTCCTGAACACGTGAGTACTGTGGTCCTCGTGGACTCGCCTCCGAGGGATCCGACGTCGGGCCTGATGCCGTCGAGGCCCGAGTCGGAGGCTGCTGGGTCGTCTGAGTTTGGGCTCAGATTGACGGCTTTGGAGAGCAGTATGGCTGCCTTCATGGACCAGCAGCGGGCATTGATGGCTGGCCTCGCCCGCGCATCTGCCCCGACCACCGGGACCTCGACGTCCAAGTCGACCCCGGAGGCCGAGCCGATCCTCGAGTCCATCCGAGCTCGAGTCAATCCTCGGCCGCGGTCTCCCTCCGCCTCCCATTCGAGGCCGAGGTCGTCGACGCCGGCTTCGGCGTCGGGGCAGAGGTCCTCGACGCCCGCCCGCTGGGAGCCGCTCGATTCCTCCACGGAGGAGTCCGGCTGGGACACGGAGGAGGACGAGTCACCCGGTTCGTTTCAGACTCTGTGCGTCCCCTCCGACTCACCCGAGTCCGAGCCGCGGAGGCGATCCCCTCCGGAGGATACCCGGTTCTCCGACTTCGTGAGGGATATGGCCAAAGCGTTGGCCTTCCCCGCGGATCCGGAGGAGGAGCCTCGAGCCGAAGAGCTCGAGGCCCTCCAGTATGATTCCCCCCCCGAAGGAGGCCTTTACAGTACCGATTCCCCCGATGCTGGAGAGGCTTCTCTTTCATATGTGGGAGAGCCCGGCTTCGACGCCGGTGTTGAGCAAGCGGGTCGATTCCATGTACCGAGTCCGCAAGAGCCCCGGGTTCCAAAAGGTACAACTACCGCACCATTGCAAGAGCCAAAAGATGCACTCCTCGGTGCCTCCAGGTAAGGAGGCCCGGACCCTGGATGCCCTCGGTAGAAAGTGCTTCCAGGGTTCTATGCTTGCATGTCGAGTCCAGACCTACCAGTTATACATGGGCATGTATCTCAGAGACCTGGCGAAAGAAATTGCCAGGTTCTCTGCGGGTCTCTCCGAGGAACCCTTGCAGAGGTTTCAGGCCTTGTCCACGGGTATTAGGGAGTGCTCGAAGTTTATCTCTCGAGCGGCCTATGATGCCTTCGAGGCATCGGCCCAAGTGGCGGGAGCCGGCATCGGTGCTCGCCGTCAGGCGTGGCTTCAGTCCTCTGACCTCGAACCGTGGGTGCAGGACAAGCTAGTCGATGTACCCTGCAGAGGTGATAACCTCTTTGGCAAGCCCATGGCTGGAAAAGCTGCGGAGCTCGAGTCCGAGACTCTAACCAGGACTCGCCTGTCCAGAAAAACTTCTGCCCCTTCACAGAAGAGGAAGGCCTCGGGGAAAAAGCCTTTTTACCCGAGGAAGGTGCCTGCCTATAAGCAACACCATTCTCCATATCAGACCTCCGCGGCCCCCCATCAGGGCCAGCAGGCTAAGGGGCAGGGTAATGGGTCTTGTAGGCAGAAAGCCCCCAAGCCTACTTCGCAGGCCCCTGCTCAGCAGGGTGGGGGCTTTTGACACTATCAGCATAGCCTCTCCCCCTCCGCTGGCTTCTCTAAGCACGGGAGGCCGGCTGACCCACTTTGCCCACAGGTGGTCAGCCATAACGTCCGATGTCTGGGTGCTTCAGGTAGTTCAACAGGGCTACTTTCTCCATTTTCACCAGGTACCCCCCCTCCTACTTTCCAGGGGATCCTTCACGGACCCCTCTGCACAGGGACTTACTCCTTCAGGAGTTGGAAAGTCTCCTTCAGGAACGGGTGGTGGAACCAGTGCCCCATCACCTGAAGGGTCAGGGGTTTTATTCACGGTACTTCCTCGTACCGAAAAGAACAGGAGGTCTCAGACCCATCCTGGACTTACGCAACCTCAACAAGTTCCTGCAGAGGGAAAAGTTCAAAATGCTTACCCTTGGAATCCTGCTGCCTTACCTCCAGCAGGGAGATTGGCTATGCTCCTTGGATCTAAAGGATGCTTATACTCACATCCTTATTCACCCGGACCACCGACAGTATCTGCGATTTATGGTGGCGGGGAATCCTTACCAGTACAGAGTACTGCCCTTTGGCCTGTCCTCCGCTCCTCGGGTGTTCACGAAATCCCCAGCAGTGGTAGCGGCCTTCCTGAGGCTCCAAGGCCTCTTTGTCTTCCCCTACCTGGACGAGTGGCTCATCAGAGCACACTCTTCCGCGGAAGCCTCTCAGGCCACTCAGCGCACAGTGACGCTCCTTCAGCACTTGGGCTTCGTCATCAACTTCGCAAAGTCCACTTTGCTCCCCTCTCAAAATCTCGAATTCATAGGGGCGCGGTTGGACACTCTGCAGGCTCGTGCCTTCTTGCCTATGGAACGGGCCGACCAGTTCCGCAGCACGTCACTGGTATCCGCCAGGCGATTCCTGCAGCCGCTCGGTCATATGGCCTCCACGGTCCATGTCACTCCGAACGCCCGTCTGCATATGAGGCCCGCTGAGTGGAGCCTTCGCACTCAATGGCACCAGGCCACGGGGAGCCTGACGGACTCCATAGAGATCTCCGACCGCCTGGTCTCCTCTCTGCAATGGTGGCTTCACCTGCCCAATCTGGTTCTCGGTGTAGCCTTCCAACCTCCTCCACCTTCCCAGGTGCTGACGACAGATGCTTCTCTCCTGGACTGGGGAGCGCATTGTCAAGGGTCCCGCACCCAAGGTTTGTGGACCCCTTGGGAGGCTGCTCAGCAGATCAACTTTCTGGAGCTCCGGGCGATCCGCCTAGCTCTGCGGACCTTCTCCCACCTCACGTCTCGTCAATCTGTACTAGTCCAGACGGACAATCAGGTGGCCATGTTCTACGTGAACAAACAGGGCGGCACGGGCTCCCTCCCTCTGTGCCGGGAGGCCCAGAAGCTGTGCTCTTGGGCAGTCGACAACGACATCTTCCTCAAAGCTGTTTACTTGCCCGGCCAGGAAAATTACCTGGCCGACAAACTGAGCCGGATTCTTCAACCGCACGAATGGAGGTTAAACCCAGTGGTGGTTCAGCAAATCTTCCGACGGTGGGGCCTCCCCACCATGGACCTCTTTGCCAGCCCTCTGAACCGGCAACTTCCCAGGTTCTGCTCCCGGCATCCGCATCCCCTGAGAGTAGCCCCGGATGTGTTCCTCATCTCGTGGGCCACGGGCCTGCTGTATGCCTTCCCTCCCACGCCACTTGTGTCCCGGACGCTATTCAAAGTAGTCCAGGACAGGGCCTCAGTGATTCTGGTAGCGCCCAGGTGGCCGAGGCAACCCTGGTTCCCATTACTCCTGCAGCTGGCGGTGGACGCCCCTCTTCCTTTGGGGTTTCAGCCCGATCTCCTGACTCAGGATCAGGGGACTCTCCTGCACCCCAACCTCCACGCCCTTCAACTGATGGCCTGGCTGCTGAAAGGGTAGTCCTAGCTCCGCTCCTGCTACCTCCGGAGGTGGAAGCTGTCGTCCTAGCGTCTCGGCGACCTTCCACACGGAAATCTTACGCCCTAAAATGGCGTCGCTTCTCTATCTGGTGTTCTCACCGTTCTGAGGACCCCTTCTCCTACCCTAGTATCAGTGGTGCTGCAATACTTGCTTCACCTTTCTGATCTCGGCCTCAAATCCAACTCTGTCAGAGTCCACCTCAGTGCTCTCTCTGCACATCATTCACCGGTGGAGGGCCAGCCTCTTTCCTCGCACCCCTTGGTGGCGCGTTTCCTCAGAGGTCTCCTTCTGCTCAAGCCTCCTTTACGCCCTCCAGCCCCTGACTGGGATCTCAATGTGGTCTTGCAAAGGCTTACCTGCCCGCCTTTTGAGCCCATGGCTACCTGCCCTCTTCGTTTCCTTTCTTGGAAAACTCTCTTCTTGGTAGCACTTACCTCCGCTAGGCGCGTTAGTGAACTACAGGCCCTAGTGTCGGAGCCCCCCTACACTAGATTCTACAAGAATAGGGTAGTCTTAAGGATGCACCCTAAGTTCCTTCCAAAGGTGATTTCTCCTTTTCATATCAATCAGGAGGTGGTTCTTCTGACCTTCTTTCCAAGGCCGCATACCAGCCGAGCTGAAACTGTCCTGCATACCCTGGACTGTAAAAGGGCCTTATCCTTCTACCTTGACCGTACGCGAGACCATAGAAAGGCGGTCCAGCTTTTCGTTTCTTTTGACCCCAATCGGCTAGGGGTCCTGGTCTCTAAGCGTACTTTGTCCATCTGGGTAGCTGACTGTATCGCCTGGGCCTATGGGGCAGCCGGCCTCTCTTTAGAGAGTCGGGTCACGGCCCACCGTGTTAGGGCGAAGGCTGCGTCAGTGGCTCTTCTTCGCTCTGTTCCATTGGCAGACATCTGCCGGGCCGCTACTTGGTCTTCCAGCCAGACTTTCGCGGCTCATTACTGCCTGGAGAGGGAGTCCCGCAGGGACAGTGCTTTCGGATAGGCAGTCCTCCACAATCTCTTTGCGGTTTAGGCAACTCCTACCCTCCGGCCCGAGTGTTGGGCTACCGGCTGGATTCGTATTCAGAGAAGATTCCTTCCTTCTGTACTGTTGAGCTAGAGGGAGCTCATTTTTCGGCTTGAGGCCTCCGGTAGCCTTGAGCTTGGGAGTCCCATAAGTGAGGACTGACTTCCTGCTTGGTCCTGGAGAAAGAGTAGTTACTCACCTGTAACAGGTGTTCTCCAGGAGCAGCAGGAATCAGTCCTTACTACCCTCCCTCCTCCCCGTGGAGTTGCAGTCATTCTTACATGTTTTTACTAACTTTTTTGCTGTCTCTTCGCTATGTCATCAGACTGAGCAAGATGGCACCCTTGGGCGGGAAGGGGACTGCGCATGCGCGCTGCAATTCCCAAAGGCTTTCTTCGAAAGCTGGGGAAAATTGCTCCGCGAGGGCTCCGTCGGCGCCGACGTCACCCATAAGTGAGGACTGATTCCTGCTGCTCCTGGAGAACACCTGTTACAGGTGAGTAACTACTTTTTCCCTCCCCCCTCCACTTGGGGAGAAGCAGGAGAATTGTGGTCTTGCATGTGGCCAGGCACCATCAGTGGCTCCCGTGACTGGGTGAGGAGCCGTGGCTCGAGCAAAGGACTGCAGCACTGTAGCACTGTGAGAGCACTCCTGCCTCGACGCCAAAGCCCTCGGTAGCAGCTGAGCACAAGGAACAGGAAGTTGAGCGATTAGTTTTTCTTTTGCCAGTGAGTAGGCTTAAACTGTGTGGGCGGACAGCAGCAGTTTATCAGTCCAGAATGAAACTCGGAGCGATTTTGCGTCCCTTCATTCAATGGACTGCGTGGTTTCTCAACAGCTCTCTTGTGGCAGTGCAAGAAGATGCCTTCTTGAAAAAGGTTTTCTCTTCAGAGGGAGGACTGGCGGGGCAGCCTTTGCAGTGCTATTCGTGGCAGGGGCCTTGTTGGCTTGGAAAAAAAAAGCTGCTTCTCCCACTGAGCAAGGGTTCTTCACGACACAACTGCTTAGCTGCAGGTTTTTTGGGACCCAGACAAGGATATTAGGGCAGGAGAAGGTCATGCCTACAAGGCCTCAGTGTGTAGCTTGCGGAATCCATGGGGAGACCGGCCTTTTGCCACAGCTGCGACAAGGAAGCTGTGGCAAAGGAATAGGACCTACAGGAGAGCACTGGGAAGTTCTTAAGGTGCATGGTCTCTTCAGGCAGCGGGAGGAGTGTTCTATATGCCCAGGACGGCCAGGGTTCAGCAATGGCTAAGGTCAGGGTTTGCGGAACCGATCCGTCTCTACTGGAACCTTACAGGAAGGACCTGGCCTCCCCTGTTCCCTCCACATCTCAGGGCTTAGGAGGTGAGGGTGGCCTGGGGGCTTTTTTTGCCCGAGTTTGTCCTCTTTATGCATAGGGCGTTCTGCATGAGGCAGCAAGGGGTAAAGAACCAGTCTTCCCTAACCGAGCAAGGCAGGAAAAAGCCTGTGTCCGCAAAGGAGCCAGGGGCCGACGGGGAGGTGCCCAAACGGCTTAGGCTGGAGACAGACTGGGAGGGGAGGGGAGGAGCTGGTCTTGTTGGATCTGGAAGTGTACTTGGAAGCAGAAGGAGAAGAGTTGGAGGAAGAAGTAATTCCACAGGTGGAGGAGTTGGCAGCACTCATTGCGGAATCTTTGAAGACACTCAATAAGCCAGCGGGTGGCCCGGTGGAGGAGGAGACATTAGAGGACCCACTATTCCAGGTAGTGTGCAGGATGCAGAAAGTTTTTCCCATGTATAGAGTGGTCAAACAGATGATCCAGGATGAGTGGGACCTTCCGTAGGCAGGACCTGGGGGGGGGGGGGGGTAAGGACTATGGCCCAACTGTATCCGCTCTCAGAACAAGAGTGGGAAACTCTCCGCTCTCCAAAGGTAGATGCTGCGGTCTCGGCAGTTACAAAGAAAACAACGATCCCAGTAGAGGGCAGTACAGCGCTCAAGGATGTCCAGGACAGGAAGTTAGACACTTTGCTAAAGCAGGTATTTGATATTAATGCTCTTTCATTGCAGGCTTCCATTTTTGGGGTCTGGATGGCCAGGGTTTGCTTGCAATGAGTGCAAGGAGTGCGGGAGCCAGTGGATGCCTCTCCAGGAGCGGTGGCTAAACTGGAATCGGGAGCCACTTACCTGGCAGACGTCTTCTACGATCTGATCAGAGCTCTATCCAAGAGTATGGCCTCGATGGTGGCAGCTCGTCACTATCGCTGCAAAATTGGGTGGTAGATAGCTCCTCCAAGGCCTGACTTAACAAGCTGCCGTTCAAGGGGAAGCTGCTGTTCGGGGAGGAGTTGGAGAAATTGGTAAAGGAACTGGGGAAGTCTAAGGGCAGCCACCTTCTGGAGCACTGTTGATACCAGCACGAGGTCAGCCGCAGGGCTTCCAGTGGTTCCGCAACGTCTGGTTTGCACCGTACCAGAGGGGCCTTTCCCCTCGAAGGGGCAGGTCTTCCGGGGATTGTGAGTAGCCGCGAGAGGTTACTACAATGCTGCTTCATCCTCGGGGCTTAAGAAGTCACAATGAATCAAGGGGGGGGGGGGGCGAGGTGGCAGTACAGTCCACAGGGGGTTGGCTACAGGAGTTTTACACTGCCAGTTCACTTCCAACCATTGAGTGCTAGAAGTCATCAGGGAAGGCTATGCGCTGGCAAAGCAGAGGAAAGGCGGCAGCGGTAAAAGAAACCCTGTTATGGCTGTGTCAGCTGGAAGCCATGGTGCTGGTTAGGTCAGTACGCTATTTATTTTGTGGTGCCCAAGACGGAGGCCTCTTTTTGACGCATTCTCGACCTCAAGCGCGTAAACTGCTGTCTGCGAGTACCCCATTTTCACATGGAAACATTACAGTCTATCATAAGAACATAAGATAAGCCATACTGGGTCACACCAAGGTCCATCAAGCCCAGTATCCTGTTTCTAACAGTGGCCAATCTAGGTCATACGTACCTAGTAGTTTCCCCAAAAGACACAGGTTCCACTGCTTGTACTGGGTCAAGCATTGATATCCTGGGTCCCTTTTTAATAATGGTTTATGGACCTTTCCTCCAGGAACTTGTCCAAACCTTTTTTTAAATCCAGCTACACTAACAGCCTTTACTACATCCTCCGGTAACAAATTCCAGAGTTTGATTACACGTTGAGTGAAAAAATATTTTCCCTTATTTGTCTTAAATAGTTTACCCTGTAGCTTCGTTGTATGTTCCCTAGTCTTTCTATATTCTGATAACATAAACACTCGATCTACTTTTACCTGTTCCACTCCATTCATTAATTTATAGACTTCTATCATATCTCCCCTCAGCCGTCTCTTTTGCAGGTTGAAGAGCCCTAACCTTTTTAGCCTTTCTTTATAGATGTATCCTTCCATCCCCTTTACCATTTTGGTGACTCTTCTCTGAACCTTTTCTAATAACGCTATATCCTTTTTAAGATACGATGACCAGAATTGCACGCAATATTCAAGGTGCGGTCACACCATGGAACGATACAGAGGCATTATAATATCCTTTGTTTTATTTTCCATTCCTTTCCTTATTTTATTTATTTATTTAAAGTCTCTTATATACCGCACTATTCGGCATCAGCGCGGTTTACATGGAACAGAAATGCTCAGTACAGATTAACACGTATGAGTTCACAGGTAACAAGGCAAATAACTTGGATAACAAGGGTAACTATTTACAAACTTACTACATAAACTTGGATAACAGTGGTAAACTTTTTACAAATATTGCTACATCGAGTCGTGTAATCATGAATTCCATTGAAACAACTGCACCACTTAAGGTTAGAGAATCTTTCTTGACATGTTGTTGGGGTATGATACTTTGCATGCTATTTGCTCTCTTGGCTGCCGCTGCACACTGGGCGAAGGGTTTTAACATGTTATCCACAATGACGCCTAAATCTTTTTCCTGGGTGGTGGTTCCTAACGTGGAACTTTGCATTGTGTAACCATAGTTTGGGTGGTTCTTCCCTAGGTGCATAACTTTGCACTTGTGAACATTAAATTTCATCTGCCATTTTGATGCCCAGTCTTCAAATTTATCAAGATCCTCTTGCAACTTTCCACAATCCTCATTGGTTTTAACAACTTTAAATAGTTTTGTGTCATCTTCAGATTTGATAACCTCACTCATTATTCCCTTTTCCAGGTCATTTATGAATGTCAAAAAGCTGCGGACCCATCACAGATCCCTGGGGTACACCACTATTCACCTTTCTCCATTGGGAAAATTGGCTATTTAGCCCTACCCTCTGCTTTCTATCTTTTAACCAGTTCCTGATCCACAATAGTACACTACCTCCTATTCCATGACTCTTTAGTTTTGCCAAAAGTCTCTGATGAGGGACCTTGTCAAAGGCTTTTTGAAAGTCCAAATACACTAAATCAACCGACTCACCTTTGTCTACCTGTTTATTCACACCTTAAAAAAAAACAATAACAGATTAGTAAGACAAAATCTTCCTTGTCTAAAGCCATGTTGGCTGTCTCCCATTCAGCCATCACTATCTACATGTTCAGCAATTTTGTTCTTTATGATGGTTTCTACCATTTTTCCCGGTACTGACGTCAGGCTCACTGGTCTGTAATTGCCTGGATCACCCCTGGAACGCTTTTTAAAAATTGGCATTACATTGGCCATTCTCCAATCTTCAGGTATTACAGATGGTGGGAATGAGAGCCGGCAAGTTTATAGCATCTCTCAACATCACGGAGGTGTATTTGCATATTCCTATCCATCCAGAGCTTCAGCCGTTTTTACGCTTCACCATGCCCATGGGTCATTCTCAGTTTCGGGCTTTGCTGTTTGGACTAGTGACCGCCCCCCCCTGTACCTTCACAAAGGTCATGGTGACGGGGGCGGTGGCACTTCTGCCAAGAGGGGGGCTCTGATCCACCCTTACCTCAGCGATTGGCTTATAGGTGCAGCAAGAGCAAAGAGGCGACAGCAAGAGTAGTGGCCTTTTTGAAGAATCTTGGATGGTGATAAACGTGGCCAAGAGTTGCTTGGTACCATCCCAGAAGATAGAGTATCTCGGAGCACACTCGGACACCTTCAAGGGAAAGATTTTTCTTCTGTTACAAAAGGCGCAGGGACTGCGGCAGCTAGTGCATCAATTTCTGCTAAGGAAGGCTTTGACAGTGTGTTATTATCTTTAGCTGCTCTGGACTGTGGCAGCAACTCTCGACCTTGTGCCATGGGTGAGAGCACACATGCGACCACTACAGAATGCTGCTGTGCAGGTGGTCACACCAGCGACATAGTAACATAGTAAGTGACGGCAGATAAAGACCAGCATGGTCCATCTAGTCTGCCCAGCAAGATGGCAAGAGTAGGTGCACCTTTCGCTCTGTGCAGGCCACCCCTCCCCATGTTTTTGTTTAGGGGTGAACCCCCACCACTCCATGTAGGACACCCTTATTTGTTGAGACGCTAGGTAGTTCAGAAGTTAGATGGGCCTTGAGGAAGAAGCTGAGGCTTCTCCTATGGGCAGGAGAGCATCTTCAAGCGCTATTGAGAGCGCACGTTGCAGGAACAGACAATGTGATGGCAGATTTTCTGAGCAGAGTACATGTAGATCCCAGAGAATGGTTGTTATGACAAGAGATCTTCTTGCAGGTGGCGAGCAGATGGGGCACACTGTTCACTTTGGCTAGTGCATACATTGCCATAAGGTCCATGAACAGATTTTTCAACAGAAGGAGAGAGGCTGTCAGAGGGCCTCGGTGCTCTCGTGCAGTGGTTGCCTGTGGAAGGTCTTCTATATGTTTTTTTTCTCCGTGGACACTCATAGGCTGGATAGTGCAGCGAATCGAGGCTCACAGAGGGTTCGTCATCCTGATTGCCCTGGACTGGCCGAGGCACCCATGGCTTGCAGACCTGGTTCGGTTGCAGGCGGATAGACTGTCATTTGCCGGCCCAAGAGGACCTATTGACTCAGGGACCACTGTGCATTCCACAGGTGGATCGATTCTCACTTACGGCCTGGCTCTTTGAGAGTACTTGGTTGAGAAGGCGTGGCTATTCAGGCCTGTTATTTCAACGTTGCTGAGGGCCAGGAAGAGGCCCACCTCTTTATTTTATATATGGATCTGGTGCGTATTTGAGGCCTGGTGCACAGAGAGACTGTCAGCCATTCTCTGCTATGGTGCTAGATGTGTTAGCCATTCTGAAGATGGGTGTTGAGAAGGATTTGACCATAGGTTTCTTGGGGTGGAGGTAGCAGCCATCTCATGTTATAGGGGCAGGCTCCAGGGAGTATCGTTAGGAGCGCACCCGGTTATGGTACGGTTTCTGAAAGCGGTTAAGCACATCTGTCCACCAATTTGGTCCTTCTTCTCTTCTTGGGATCCCAATTTAGTGCTGACAGTACTGGTAAAGGAGCCTTTAGAACCTTTTGTGTGCTGCATTCCTAAAAGATTTGACTCTTAAGATGGTATTGCTGGTGGCAGTTTGCTTGGCCTGGAGAATTTCGGAGCTTCAGGCTGTCCCGTACACTGAGCCCTTCCTATCCATCTTGAAGGGAAAAGTGGTTCTCAGGCTGGTGCTATCCTTTTTGCCAAAGGTTGTATCAGTGTTTCACATGAATCGGTCAGCTTCCCTACTGGTGCTCTCAGGCGGATGGAAAGGAGACCTGGACCCACACTTGCGTTGCTTGGATATACGGAGAGTATTGTGCCGTTATTTGAAAAGAGCAGCCCCTTTCAGAAATCAGATTGGTGGTTCATCTTGTTTGGAGGGCCATGCAAGGGTGAGACAGCAGCCAAGGCATCCATTTCCAGGTGGATTAGGGGGGCTATTGGCATACGTGTTGAAGGGAAAGTCAGTGCCAGCGGGACTGTGGGCGCATTCGACCAAGGGCTCAGGCGGCCTTGCGGGCAGAGTATTCTTTGGTGCAGTAGGCTGAGATTTGTAGGGCGCCACTTGGTCTTTCCTTCACACCGTTGCAAGACATTATAGGTTGGATGTACAGGGGACACAAGGTTCAGAACGACTGTGATTCAGGCTGGAATCGTGGGTCCTGTAGGGAATGGGCAGGTAAAAGAGATACCCGAATCCCCAATATGTAATTGAAGATAGATTAATTTCTTGATACAGATCTCTAAAATGTGCTGATAGAAGAACTTTGCTAACAATGACCGTCACTCACAAGTTTATCCTTTCACCTACTTCTTAAATAGAATAGGATTTCATGATCATGAGTTCTGTGTAACTGTCTTAACAATGTTCTCAATCTATTTTAAACACAAGCATAAAGAGTAAACATAGGCTATGAACTGTGCAACCATAGTTCATTGTACAGTCAACTATAGGTCACTGCTGGCACAGCATAATTTCTGCAACTCTGCAATTATAAATAATTCTGTCATAATCAAGTAAATTTTATCTAATACATTGTAATCAGCTCTTACTCTGTAAAAGAATTCTAGCGACACCTTGTGTTATTTCATGTTTATGATTGACTGTGTTACTTCCCCTTTTTCCTTAATAAAGGCTTCAAGGGAGGAAGACTGAATCCAACAGAAGTGGAACTGTGCTGTGTCCATGGACCTTCTGTTGCCTTCCCTCTGAGCTCAAAGAAAGTAGAACTTTGTGTTTGATTGTGTTCTTTGTTACTCTCTGCTTATTTCTCACTGCTTGAAGGACCAGAGACCGAAAGAGCCGAGGTATTGTGTCCAGATCACTGGTATTCTTCAGGTCCCTCCCATCGATAGAACTACTGTTACATCCCAGAGGATCGGGACTGGATTGGAAGGAAGATAAAGAAAGTGAAATTAAACCTTACCAGCTAATTGGCATTCCTGCTGTGTTGGTTTTAAGGGGTTCAGGCGCGTGACCCCGGATCTAAAGAAGTTTACCAGGAAATTGTAGTATGGTTTAGGGGTTCAAGGGGATCGGAGATTCCGAGGGAGGTGGTGAAGTTCAGGCAGTGGTGCTGTCCCTCAGTCTTTTTTTTTTTTTTCTTACAAGCTAAGTATATAGTTGGCCATTTGTTTGTGCCTCAGCAGTCCACAGGTAAGCCTCTTTGTTCTGGGGAGAAAGAGGGCCCCGCCTACGGTTGGGGGGTAGAGGGACTCCGGCTTTATACGGTTAGTTGGTTTTAGTACATTTATTTGTTGCTTCTGTGAGTCTGCTTTGTCAGGTTACTGGGGCTGGAAGGAGGAGCCAGCTGCCTAAGTACACTGATGTCATCAAAAGATGACATGCTCAGTCTCCAAACTTCTAGAAGAGGTTGCAACCCAGAGGTGTAGGAATGAACTGGAGGTTACTCAAGGAATGTCAATTAACAGGTAAGGTCTAATTTCACTTTCACCATTCCTGTGCAACTCCGGCCTCTTACAACAAACTGTATCTCCAAAATGACTCAGAACTTGAACGTGTAGTACTCCTTATTGATGGTTTAGCCTTTTGGAGCATACTCATGATTAACAATACCAATCAAAGAAAACTGAGCATGATCTTGACATTGCTCCTCAACTTTCTTGGATCTGGGAGAGTCTGAAGTCTTCCATTGTAAGGACTGAGCCTTAGTTTCTGGGTCATAACCATAAATCCATGATTTATCACCAGTAATAATCTTTTTGATGATAGCTGAGGCATTCTTAATGCATTCCAACAACTCTCTGGCTGCAGTCGATCTTCTTTTTGGTCAGAGGGCAGGAGTTTCGCATGAATTTTGCAGACACCCGTCTCATCCCCAAATCAATAATAAGAATGGACTGTACCGACCCGAAACTGATGTCCATGTCCTCAGCAAGCTTTCCAATAGTGTCTGTCAACGATTTGCGCATATTGCGACACGCATTGCTTCAACTTTGTCTTTATTCCTGTCATGGATGGCTTTCCAGAATGTTCATCACTGTCAGCATTTTGGCAGCCCTCTTCGAAATGTTTGTACTAGTCATAAACTTGAACACGACTCATGCTGTAACTTGTTGTAAGTCTCTTTGCATGACTCTCCAAGTTTCTGGCAGAAATTAATGCAAATTCGCTGTTCTGTTTTTTCACTCATCCTAAATCTGACAAACTGCTTTTCTCCAGGAACAAGCAAGAGTCAGTCCTCACTTATGGGTGACATCGGCGCCCATTGGAGCCCACGTGGAAGCATCTCCCCAGCTTTCAAAGAAAGCCTTTGGGAGATGCACCATGCATGTGTGGTCCCCTTCCCACCCAAGGATGCCATTTTGCCTCAGTCTCCTTTTTTCCACAGAGCCCACCGGATGTCTTTCCCATTTCCCGGAAAAAGTATCTCTTTGTCTTTAAAATTTTTCCTTTTTGGTTTGCAAATCGGTTCTTCTTCCCGCCCCACAAGCCAGCTTGCCTTGGTGTCACTCCTCTAGTTCAGTTTTCTTGGTTTTTCTCAAAGTGTGCCTCGACCGGCGCTTCACATCCTTTTTGGCCAGCAGGCCTGGGACCCTTGCCCAAGTTCAAGGACCCGTTTTTTCCCTGTGGCCTTCAGTGTCTTCAAGAAATGTGATTGGTAAAATAAGATGTCCTCCACCAACCCACATGACTGCTGCCTCATGCCGCGGACCATAACAACTTGGACTGTGACCTTTGTAAGTCCTTTGTAAGTCCTTTGTAAGTCCTTAAGAGCTACCAGCTGCAGCAGGAAAAGTTCTTCCAAAGATCTGATGCTGCACCGGAGTTCCCGGCGATGCTAGGGCTACCTCGGAGGCCTGTGGCCGCAGCTTCTCAGATAGGAACTCCCCAGAGGTGGAACATAAGAAGAGCCCGAAGCCCTCAAACCACCTCGGAGGACAGGTCTGGAAAAGTGGGTAAATCCCACACCAGGCCCCGCAGTCCCCCATGTGAGTCCGAGGAGTCCGAATGGGAGCGGCCTCACAAGCTGCCCCGGAAGGAGTCATCAGTGTTGGGTGACTGGCCTCTGACCCCTGAGACCATCCTGGTCGAGGACTTCCCCTCGATTGGAACAGACACCAGGTCCGAAGCCCTCAGTGCATGCATTGAAAGCTGTAGAGCCATCTGGCATGGAGACCAGAATGACAGCCTTGGAATGCAGTATCAGTGCCCTCCTGGCACAGCAGTAGGTGCTGATGTCCGGTTCCTCTGGTTCATCTGCCCCAGTGACCAGACCCTCTAACCTCAAGGGCTTCCCCATCATTGAACCAATCCTCAAATGCCAACTGCTTCGAGAGAGCCATCAGCATGAGACAAAGCTACGGGCAGACTTCGGGACAGGGTAAAATTGATCCGCCAACTAACGGACTCCCTCCACTGGTGGCAAATCCCCTGCCACCTTCGGGCTGGGATACCCTTCCAGGTACCCACCCTCCAGAGGATCCTTAGCACAGATGCCTCCCTGCGAGAATGGGGAACTCATTGCAGGGAACTCATTGTGAGGATCTCTGCACTGAAAGCATGTGGTCCCTGACAGAGTGCCAGTTGCAAATCCAACCTCCTGGAGTTCCGGGCGATATTTCTGACCCTCCGAGCCTTTCACCACCAGTTGCAACACCAGTCTGTGCTGGTTCAGACGGACTACCAAGTTGCAGTGTTTTATGTCAACAAACAAGGAGGCATCGGGTCATACTCCCTCTGCCGCAGAAGAATTGAAAGAAATATTGATACACCGGGAGAATGTATTTGATAAACTGAAGAGTAGCAAATCACCTGGATCAGATGGTATACATCCAAGGGTGTTGAAAGAACTGAAATATGAGATTGCAGACCTACTATTAGTAATCTGTGAACCATCAATAAAATTGTCTGTAATACCTGAAGATTGAAGAATGGCCAATGTAACACCAATTTTTAAAAACGGTTCCGGGGTGATCCGGGAAACTACAGACCAGTGAGCCTGACATCGGTACTAGGAAAAATGGTAGAAACCATTATAAAGAATAAAATTACTGAACATGTAAATAGTCATGGATTAATGGGAGACGGCCAACATGGCTTTAACCAAGGAAGGTCTTGTCTTACTAATCTGTTATGTTTTTTTGAAGGTGTGAACAAACAGGAGACAAAAGTGAGTTGGTTGATTATAGTGTATCTGGATTTTCAGAAAGCTTTTGATAAGGGTCCCTTTATGAGAGATTTGGTGGAATTAAAAGGTCATGGGATAGGAGGCAGTGTACTATTGTGGATGAGAAACTGGTTAAAAGATTGAAAGCAGAGGGTAGGGCTAAATGGCCAATTTTCCCAGTAGAGAGGTGAATTTATTTATTTAAAAGGATTTATATACAGTTTTCTCCTGTAATCAAGGCGGTGTACACAGCAACCAATCGAAGTATGACATTTGTGTGTGCATGCAGTGTTATACAGTGAATGTGTGTGTAAGTTGGCGTTGATTCGTGGTGGGCTATTTACAGCGTGCGCTACTTGACAATGCTATGTACATAAGTGAGAAAGGGAGGGGGGGTTGGTATGTAGCATGGAAGCTGGCAGGCAGAAGTATGTGATTTCACCGTAGTGCTCAATGAAGAGCATCGTCTTGAGCTGTTTCCGAAAGTCCTTGATGTCCTTCGTTGATCGTAGGTCATCAGGGAGGGTGTTCCATATTGCAGGTGCCGCCAGCGATAGAGCTGCTCTTGTGGAGTTCTTATGTACCTTGTGAAGTCTTTTGGTGTATTGATGATGTCAGAGGTGCCTCTCCTCCTTGGTCTTGTGCTGATGTCGGGTTGTATGAGTGGTTGTAGGCTGAGTGCTGAGGTCTGGTGTTTGATTTTTAATATGTTTAGGACTGTCTTATATCTGATGCGGGGGCTGATTGGGAGCCAGTGGAGGTGTTTTAGAATGGGGGTGATGTAATCTTGTCTTGATGAGCCAGATATTATGCGGGCTGCTGTGTTTTGTGCCATTTGCAGTGGCCAGAGTGTCTGCTTTTGTTAGGCCAAGATAGATTGGGTTGCAGAAGTCTAGGATGGGAGTTATTAGTGCCTGACAGACTGTACGGAAATGATCCTGAGAGAGGGGAGGGGTTTGAGGCGTCTGATTAGTCTCATCTTGAGGTATGCATTTTTGATGGTTCTGCTGATGTGTGACTGTAGGTTTAGTTCTTTGTCGAGAGTCACTCTTTGAGGTATTTCACTTCCGGTTTTATGGTTATTGTTGTGTTGTTGATCTTGAAGGAGGGTGGAGGGATGAAGCTGGTGTTTCAGGTGATGAGTAGTGCCTCAGTCTTGTTGTAGTTTATGGTCAGGTTGTTGTCTTGAAACCAGCTGGTTATATGATTAAGGCAGTCTGTTATTTTGGTGTAGTCTGGGTTGTCTAGGTTGACTGGGGTGTATATCATGATGTCGTCGGCATAGATTGTGCATTGTATCTTATGTTCTTTCATGATGTTGCAGATCAGTTGAATGTAGAGGTTAAATAAAAGCGCTGATAGGGCGGATCCTTGTGGGACGCCTTGCTTGATTTTTTTTTTTATAGGTTGGGAGGTGCTGGGGCCAATCTTGACCTGGATCTGTCTGTCCGTTAGGTATGAGTTGTACCACTTCGGGGTGGTGCCATGTAGTCCAATGTTCTGTAGTCTTGCTAGTAGAGTTCTGTGGTCCACTGTGTCAAACGCTGACGAGATATCTATGAAGATCATAAATATTCCTCTCTTGCAGTTGTCTGTGATTTGGATCATGTTGTTAAAGAGGTATAACAGGAGTGTTTTGACTCCATGGTTAGGGCGGAAACCGTGTTGGTTGATGTCCAGTGGGGCATGGTTGTCAATGTGGTCCTGGAGCTGATGCTGTACCACTTTTTCTATAATCTTTGCCAGTAGTGGTATGCTTGAGATGGGTCTGTAGGCAGCTGGGTTGCTCTTGTCTAGTAGGGATTTCTTCGGGATTGGTCTTATGGTAGCTAGCTTTAGTCGGTTTGGCATGATTCCTTGGGTCTGTGAGCTGTGCACCATGCTGTGTATGGTGTGGATGAAGTTTTCCTTCGTTGCTTTAATCCATGTCACTGGGCATGGGTCTGTTGGTGCAGTGCTTGTGTTGAGCGCGGTGATGTGTGAGAGCTGCTCTGTAGATGGAGTGCTGAATTTGTCCCAGGTTTTTAAGGATGTGGTTGGTTTAGTGGTTGTGCTTGTTGGTTGCAATGAGGTATCAAATTTTTCTTGGAGGTGGTCTGCGAAGGATTGTGGCTTTATTTGCACATCTCTTTCAGTATTGGGTTTGTTCGTAAGAGTTTTCACTATTTCGAAAAGCTCTGTCATTTTGTTGTAGGCTTTGAGTATAATGTTTGTGCGGTATTCTCTTTTCATTTGGTTGATGAGTTCATTGTAGTCCCTTTGCTTCGTTAGGTATAGTGCCTGAGTGGTGGGAGATTGGGTGCATCTCCATCGGTGTTCTAGTTTCCTTAGGTCCCTTTTTGCGTTTCGTATGTCTTTTGAGTACCAGGGTGTGTGATGGTTTTTGATGCAGTGAGTTTTCTTGGCTTTGTGTTCAGTAGCTTTGGCAGCAGCATTGATGATACTGTTCCATTTGTTGATTTGCTCGTCTAAATTATCTGTTTCAGAGTTCAGGTGAGGTAGAGTGTCCTGTAGAAATTGGTCCTTGTCGAAGCTTTTGAATCTTCTTTGCACGGGTGGGTTGTCTCGAGGCTCGTTGTGTTTCCCCCTTGTGGCACAATTTTTATTTTAATTATGTGATGGTCTAACCAAGGCCACAGGTGTGACAGAGGGTGTTGATATGCTACCTCTGTCAAGTAGGTAGTTGGGGGCGAATATGAGGTCTGGTGATGATCCGTGTCTGTATGTTGGTGTTTTGATCGGTTGAGTGTATTGTAAGGAGGCCATTGCTTGCAGGAAGGTTTATGCATCCTTGATGGTAGTGGATTTGAGGTTGAAGTCTCCCAATAGCAGCAGGGGTTTGTGAATGGTGTTGACTGCTCAGACAGCTTCTAGTGTGGAGACTAGCTCATCTGGTGGAGCATGGGGAGCTCTGTAGATTTGGCACAGGGCCATCTGTTTTGTTTTCCACAATGATTGTGTTGCATTGGTTTGTGTTTTGAGGAGCCTCGAAACTTGAGCTTTAGGCTGTTCTTTGCAATGATCAATACCCCTCCTCCTCTCCGGTGTGTGCGTGGGCAGTTGAATGCTGAGTATGTGGAAGTCACTAATTGATTAAGGCATACATTGTCAGTGGGGGTGAGCCATGTTTCTGTGATGCTAAGGATGTCAGGTTGTTGAGCTTCTATGTTGTCTTCTAGCGTGTTACTTTTGTTTCGTATGGATCTGGTGTTGATGAGCTCTATGGAGATAGCAGATGCTTAATGCTCTAGGGGCTTTTTTTGGGTTTACCTGGGTTTTGGTTTGCTTATTGTGCTTGAGTTTCTTGTGTGTGTTCCAATTGCTGTCCAGTTTGGAGGGGGGTGTGGATCTGTGGGGTTGTTGGGTAGGTGAGGTGTTTGTGGGTAGGTAGTGGGTGGGTGATGTGGAAGGAGTTGGGTGAGGAGGAGGCTTATGGGCAGATACAGGGTTGCAGTTATGTTGCTTTCATCAGTTATCCTAGTCTTTGATGCACTTACTTTAAGGTGTTTTTGCTGCTTTAGGTGTTTGGTGTTTTTCATTTTCGTTACTCCTAGGGTCCACGCCTGCAGGCTAACGTTATGGTTCTTTTGTTGGCCTTTCTGGGGGTGGTGTTGTGGTCGTCTCTGTGGGCGCACCCGACAGGGACGCTGCTTTAAATGTCCCTCCCACTGCCCTGATTGGGCAGGAGCCTCTGAGCAAGACTATTTCTCGCTCAGGCGCTCTACCCCAATCAGGGGAATAGTGGAATACCTCAGGGATCTGTGCTGGTTCTGCTGCTTTTTAACATATTTGTAAATGACCTGGAAATAGGAATAACAAGTGAGGTTATCAAATTTGCAGATGACAAAAAAATATTCAAAGTTGTTAAAACCCATAAGGATTGTGAAAAATTGCAAGAGGACCTTGATAAATTGGAAGACTGGACATCCAAATGGCAGATGAAATTTAATGTGGACAAATGCAAATTTATGCACCTAGGAAAGAACAAACCAAACTATGGTTACACGATGCAAGTTTCCACATTAGGAAACACCACCAAGGAAAAAGATTTAGATGTCATCGTGGAAAACCTGTTGAAACCCTCCGCCCAATGTGCAGTGGTGGCAAGAAAGCAAATACATAATAACATAGTAAATTACAGCAGATAAAGACCAGTATGGTCCATCTAGTCTGTCCAGCAAGGTGGCAAGAGTAGGTGCACCTGCCGCTCCGTATAGGTCACCCCTCCCCATGCCTTTGTTTAGGGGTGAACCCACCGCTCTGTGTAGGGCACCCCTTGTTTCTTGAATGCTAGGAATCATAAGGAAAAGAATGGAGAATAAAACAAAGGATATAATGCTTGTATCATTCCATGGTGCAACCGCACATTGAATATTGTGTGCATTTCTGGTCGCCATATCTTAAAAAGGATATAGTGTTAGAAAAGGTACAGAGAAGAGCCACCAAAATGGTAAAGGGGATGGAACGATACACCTATGAAGAGAGACTAAAAAGGATAGGGCTCTTACCTGGAAAAGAGACGGCTGAGGGGAGATATGGTAGAGGTCTATAAATTAATGAATGGAGTGGAACAAGTAAACGTAGATCGATTGTATACGCCATCAAAATATAGAAAAACTAGGGGACATGCAATGAAGCTACAGTGTAACCTATTTAAGACTAATAAGAGAAAATATTTTTTCACTCAATGTGTAATCAAACTCTGGAATTTGTTACCAGAGGATGTAGTAAAAGCTGTTAGTGTAGCCGGGTTTAAAAAAGGTTTGGACAATTACCTGGAGGAAAGATCCATGAACCATTATTAAAGGGGACCCGGGAAATTCACTGCTTGCCCCAATACAAGCATTGTGGAACCTGTATCTTTTGGGGAATCTGCTAGGTACTTGTGACCTAGATTGGCCACTGTTGGTAACGGGATACTGGGCTTGATGGATCTTGCTCTGACCCAATATGGCATATCTTATGTTATGCCAGGAGGCGGTAGCCCTCTCCTCATATGCGACATGCAATGGGATGCTCCTGCGGGCGGTCTACCTCCCAGGTCTGGACAATGTCCTGGCAGACAGACTGAAGAGTGTGTCTTCCAGCCACATGAGTGGCACCTGGACCCCAGAGCACCCTCCGGCTTTTCCGGGCCTCCCCCTAGTGGACCTGTTAGCCAACCTGGACAACACACAGTTGCCATGCTTCTGCTCCTGCAAGCCGCACCCATCCCGGGGGGGCGGGGCGGAGGATGCGTTCCTCATCCCATGGATGGAAGGCCTCTTTTACACCTTTCTGCTGACACCGCTGGTTGCCAAGACCCTCTTCAAGATCCAGCGCAATGGGACATCACTGATTGTGGTAGCCCCCCATCCCCAAGGTGGCCAAGGCAACCCTGGTTCCCATTGCTTCTCTGCCAGTGACTCTTCCGATTTCCCCTAGATTGTGCCCCAGGACTACTATCACAGGAGGGGGGGCTCTCTCCTGCATCCCAACCGGGGTCCCTGTCGCTCACGGCTTGGCTGCTGAAATGGTAGGGCTAGCTCCCTTCAGCCTCCCACATGAAGTGGAGAAGGTCCTTTTGGCCTCCTGTAAAGCTTCCATGAGAAGGGTGTATGCCTTCAAATAGT
This sequence comes from Ichthyophis bannanicus, assembly GCA_033557465.1. Classification (NCBI taxonomy): domain Eukaryota; kingdom Metazoa; phylum Chordata; class Amphibia; order Gymnophiona; family Ichthyophiidae; genus Ichthyophis; species Ichthyophis bannanicus. The sequence goes on along the minus strand of CM066034.1, from coordinate 31,243,350 downwards.
GTTGATTTTCGGTGTAGTGCATCGAGAGGCAGATGAACCCTTTCTCCTGCTCAGTGCAGCTGGTGCTCCAGTATCTACTCCACCTGTCACAGGCAGGACTGAAGTCTAACTTGGTCAGAGTGCACCCAAGCACTATTGTGGCGCATCACCACACTGTCAAGGTCATGCCCCTCTCAGCTCAGCCCATCTTTCCTTTCCTGTGGGGCCTTATGTTGTCCAAGCCCCCTGTCCGCCTACCAATGGTGGAATGGGATCGCTTTGTGGTGCGCTCGTAGCTCACTAAACCATCATTTGAGCCCCTGGCTACCCTGCAGTATCTCTCCTGGAAGGTTGTTTTCCTCATGGCACTCACGTTGGCTCGCAGGGTCAGCAAGCTACAGGCTATGATGGCAGAGCCCCACCCTACACGTTCTAGAACAAGAACAGGGTGGTGCTCCGCACACACTCCTTTTGCCAAAGGTAGTGTCCCCCTTCCACCTCCATCAGGAGGTGGTGTTCCCCACGTTCTTCCTGAGGCCTCAAGCTAGAAAGGTGAGACCATTCTCCATATTCTGAATTGTAAGAGGGCTTTATCCTTCTATCTGCAATGGACTCAGGGCCACCGCAGAGCACCTCAGCTCTTTGTCTCCTATGACCCCAGTTGTCTAGGGCTCCCAGTGACTAGAAAACCCTGTCCACTTGGGTGGCAGACTGCATTGCCCTTGTCTATGAGCAGGCTGGGATCTCACTAGCCCACCGGATCACTGTGCACCGCGTCGGACCCATGCTACCTTTGTAGCAAATTTGTGTTCCGTACCTGTCACAGAAATTTGCTGGGCTGCTACCTGGGCTTTGGTACATACCTTCGCAGCTCATTACTGCCTGGAGGGAGTTCTGACAGGGACAGCACCTTCAGCCAGGCCATGCTTCGTAATCTCTTCTGAGTGTAGGCAACTCCTGCTTCCGATCCTTCTGTGTTCAGGCTACTGGAGTGCTGGTTTTCCACTGGACACTTGGGTCTTGTGAAAATCTCTCAGTTGGGACTCAACTGCTCCAGCTCATGGCTCACAACCTCTGGTTGCCGTAGCATTTTGTACAAATTCTCGGTAACCTGTAGCTGGGGAGTCTCATATGTAAGGATTGACTTCCTGCTTGTTCCCGGAGAAAGCATAGTTAATCACATGTAACAGGTGTTCTCTGGGGTCAGCAGGAATCAGTCCTCACAACCCTCCCTCCTCCCCTTGGGGTTGCTTCTTTAAAGTATTTTAATTTTTGCCATCTTAGCTATGTCATTAGACTGAGGCACGATGGTACCATTGGGCAGGAAGGGGATCATGCCTGCGTGGTGCATCTCCCTTAGACTTTCTTTGAGAGCTGGGGAGATGCTTTCTCATGGGCTTCGTTGGCGCCCATGTCGCCCATATGTGAAGACTAATTCCTGTTGTCACCAGAGAACACCTATTACAGGTGAGTAACTACGCTTTACACGATACCAAGCATCATGTGATTTAAAAACGTATAGGTGTGCTGCAACCACACTATACTCTGCACATGCAGAGCACATAACTAGGTCACTGCATTTTTAATAGCATTATGGTGCGACGCATTGTTTTATATAGCTACACAGCAAGTCTCGATACTTTTTGATCGCACCTCACACTCTCCTAAGTCTGTCCCTGCTCTTCTGTATCCTCAAGTCCACAATATCTGTCTTCCTGCCTCTTTTTTCTTCCTTTTTCTAAGTATCCATGGCCCATGCCTTTTTCCATAAACCAGTTTCTCATCCTCCCTTGCATATGCTACTACTACTACTATTCATCATTTATATAGCACTACAAAGCATGCACTCTGCTGTACAGACACATACAAAAGATGGTCCCTGATTGTCAGAGCTTAGTCTGATCAAGACAGACAATACAATAGCTGAGAACAAGCTATAAATAAGGAAAGGAAGGGAAGCAAGAGATAAGGATCCAAAAGCAGCCTCAGAGATTTGAGCATGGATTAGCATGGATTTGAAAAGGGGCAGAGATGGCGCCTGATGTACACACCTGGCTAGTTTATTCCAGGTGTATGGAGCAACAGGGTGAAAGGGACAAAGTCTGGAGTTGGCAGGGAAGACAAGGGCATAGAGAGAAGCAAGCCAGTGAAAGACCGGAGTTCATGAGGAGGGGTGGTTGGTGGGAGAGAGGAAAGGTAGTGAGGAGCAGTAGAATGAATGAATATATTTGTAGGTCAGAAGAACTCGATACGGAAACGGAAGGGGAGCCAATGATGTGTCTTGAGCAGAGGGGTGTTATGAGTATAACTGGACTTTTGGAAGATTAGCTACGCATCAAACATTTGAACAGACTGAAGGGAAGAGAGAGGACACAGATGGAGACTAGTAAGGAAGAGGTTACAATAGTCTGGACAGGAGATGACTAGGGTGTGGATGAGAGTTTTAACAGTGTGTTCAGAAAGGAAGGGGTGAATTTTGTTGATGTTATAGAGGAAGAAACGACAAGTTTTAGCAATCAGTTGGATGTGTGAGGAAAAAGAGGGAGGAGTCAAAGATGACCCTAAGGTTGCAGGCTGAGGAAACAGGAAGTAGAAAAGTGTTATCAACAGAGATAGAGAAAGGAGGAAAGGGGGAAGAGAGTTTAGGGGGAAAAATTAGAAGTTTAGTTTTGGCCAAGTTCAAATTCAAATGGCGGTGTGACATCCAGGCAGCGATGTCAGATAGGCAGGCAGAGATTTGGGCTTGGAGTGTCTGAGAAATATCAGGTGTAGAGAGAGATCTGAGAGTCATCAGCATAAAGATGGTACTGAAAGCAATAGGAAGAAATAGGAGCATCAAGGGACTGGGCATAAAGAGAGAAAAGGAGAGGGCCTAGAACAGACCCTTGCGCCACACCAATTAAGAGTGGGCTAGCAGTAGAGGAGGAACCACCAGAACAAATACCGAAAGAACGATGGGAGAGATAAGCAGAGAACCAGGATAACACAGAGCCCCTAAAACAAAGTGAGGACAAAGTGTCAAGGAGAAGGTGGTGGTCAACAGTGTCAAAAGCAGCAGAAAGGTCAAGAATGATGACTGAGTAAAGGAAGTGCCTCGTTTTGCATTTCAAACTTTCTGAGCATAGGAAGTGGAGAAGAACAGCACAGCCGTGGAGCTAAGCAACATGCTCCTGTACCTGTGAAGGGATGAGTTGGTGTGGCAGGATTTAGTCACTCTTAAACTTTGGCTCCTTTAAGCCTGTCCTGTTGGCAGATCTCAAAGATTCCTTATCTACCTGCAAGGCTAGTCCAGACGCATGGCTTTATTTATGCCCCCCAACCAGCAGATGGAAATGGAGAACACAGCTTTCTCAGTGACGACTTCCAGAATGTACGTGAATGATGCCGCCCTGGACTAGTCCATATTCTCTCTCTCCAGCAGATAGTAGCAGCTCCTGGATTGGTGTAGTGGAATGTGGCTCTAGTTCCCAGGGTTTGGCCTGTGTATAATATGCTTGGATGAGAGCAGTAGGGTCCCCAGCTTTTACCACATGGTCTGTAAGCTGTTACATCTCTTTTCTGGTTTGATGTCACTCAGGGTATCGGCTCGTAGGTCTTTCCTCTGGTGTATCGAGCCTTTGTTTGATTTGCTTTGAGGGTTTTGATGTCTAGGGGCTAACCACCTGCCTTCCAGCCCCTCTGGACTGAGAGGAACTGATTTGTTTCAGTTTCTCCTCTTCCTCTTCCTTTCCTCTCCTCCCCTCTGTTTGGAGGTTCCCTTTTTGTGGAAACAAAGTAATAAAGTTTGATTACAAAAAAAAAGATGAAAGAAACTAAGAGTGGGATGCCTGCACTTCTATCTGCTGGGTTGACTATACGAAATTCCCTGCTGAGGTGGCTGCGGTCTCTGGATGCCAGTGCAAGGTAAGAAAAAATTCAGAGGCCAGGCTCTTCCTGATCAGAAGCCGTTTTGTTCCTTGTGGTAGGGAAGGTTCCATTCTAGCAGTTCCTTCCTTTTACCTCCAAGTATTTTTATTTGACTTTTTAGAACTGGTGTTTGTTCCCCTCTTCAAGGAAGGATTGGAAGGAGGGTTAAATTCCATATTTTGTGTACTCTGGAGGTGTGAAATGTCTTGGATCGGTGTTTGAAAATAACTAGTGAGTTCTGAGAATATTCTGGTGGTTTTCGTCCAGAATAGAAGAGGCCACAATGCAGTCTGTTTTTCTCATTGACTTAAAGGGAGGTTTTCTTTCCACTTTAAGCAAAGTGGACAGAAAACCCCACTATCATGCAGACTCTTTTGACAAAGGGGTGGAACCTGAGTTGGAAGCATTTTGTGATTTCTCCTGAGGAAATTTGGAGAATGGCGGTATGATAGTCATAACATTATTCTTAATGCACTATATGCTCACTGTCTTTTTGCAAGAGAACATGTGTTTTTGCTTGGAGCAGAGTAACGGTTTTCTGCCCAGTGTGAAGCATTTCTCTGTTAAATCCTACCCATTCTGGACTAGTCTGGTGGACAGTAAGGAAGGAAGAATTGGCCTTATCTGCTAACTTTCTTTCTTTGAATCCTACCAGACCAGTCCAGAGTCCCGCCCTCAGATGATGATCTTTTAGTTGGTGCTTATTGGCCTTGTGCTTCCTGGGCATCTAGTCCGTGTCGAAGGAGCCTGAGGTTCTTGACTTCTGGGTAGTTATGTAAAGGAGCAGACAAATGCTTTTTGACCCACCTTCCTCCCTAAATTTTAGAAAATCTTAGGGATGAGTCTTTCATTAGCTTTTATTACAGAAAATACTGAGAACCATGTGGCAGCGCAATGCCCTTTATAGGGATGATCACAACCTTTTGTTTTTTATCTCCATCTGCTGTTAGAGGGGAATAACCTAGCCTTTCTGGACTGGTCTGGTAGGACTCGTGATAAGACCAAATTTTTTTCTTATCTGCTATTGTTTTGTTTTTTTTTATTCTTGATTTCACAGCTTACTTGGGCCCTGCAGATCTCAAATCCCGTGGGGACTGAATCCTCAGAAGGGGTTCGCATTCTGTAGGGTCTGCAGCAGCCTTCCTGAGCCTTCCCTTCCATATTGACCTCTGCCAGATGACTATGGCAAAATGGGAGCTCCCGGATGTGATAATTAAGGATACTAAGGTCAAGAGTAGGCTTTAATCACAGAGTCATGGGTGTGGAGGTGGAGGTGGGATTCAGGTTTATAGGGTGTTTGCACCAGTAAGCATGGTTTCTTGATGAACGACCATACTGATGGAGGCCAGGATTGCCCTCAAGGACTCCCATGACAGGAAAGTGGAATTGATATTCAAGCAAGTGTTCACCTTTTTTGTTATAGGGGTTTAGTTGATAGTACTATGCCCCTGAGAGCCTAGAGGCCCCCTCTTGGAATCCAGACAAGCATATCTAGCTCATGCATTTTATGATCTCACTAGAATTTCTTCTTGGTTGGTGATGTCTGTTTTTTTGGCTTCAGCACTGGGTGGTGGATGCAGCTTTGAAGACTCTCATCAATAAACTCTTGTTCAAAGGAAAGCCCTTAATTGATGAGGATTTAGACAAAACGATGAAGGACCTGTGAGAGGTTGATAAGAGCGTGAATTACCATCCTGGGTGCAAATCAGTCAAGGTCATTGTGAGGCATTACACACTAGGCAAACAGCAATTCTCTTAGTCAAAATTTGAGTCAAGAGCCAACCCTTTTGGGAGATCCACAAAGCCCAGGGACAGCAGAATTAGCAGTGCAAGGGGACCCTGTTCTGCATAATGAGATTTTCTTGGCCTACTCAATCAGATCCCAGTGGGGGAGGGGGTTATCCACATTTATTTTATCTAGAGTGGTCTGAAGGAACCTCAGACCAGTGGTTCATTGAGTTGATTTGGCTGAGTTATGTTCTGTACTACTCTACCCCCACTTTAATGCCTTTCTGATGGCTCCCTGCAGTTCGTCTGACAAGAGGTTGGTGGTACAGAAGTTAGCCAAAAGTTCCTCTTCCGGTTGAGGAACGGACCTTGCCCTGTTTAGGAAGGCACTGAAATACTTCCTCTTCCTCCTACACTACTCCCAGGCTAGTGATAAACCACAATCAGACATACCCAACCACCAGGACAGCGCCCCCTGCACACCCCATGTCACACTGATGCAACGCCACTAGCACAACTGTATAACCTGTAAATAGCAGCATGTATATAGCTGTCTGTCCTGTAAATAGTTGCTGAGCAACTCTGGTCAATATTGTATTTGTTACCCGAGTGCCCAGCCTGTATATAGTTACCCATGTTAGTCCCAAGCTACACCACTTGTTCATTGTAATGTACAGTGCAGGTTTCCAGCGCACTGTACAGGTTGTTTGCCTGTAAACCACACTGATTTTAAAGAGCGCGGTATAGAAAAGAGATTAAATAAATAAATGTTACATTTCCTTAGCATTCCTCCAGTCCAGACCAGTACAGACTCCTGGGTTTATCTTCCCCTTCCAGCAGATGGGGACTGAGAATTAAAGGCTTCTGTGATGTCACAGTATAAGGGAGCAGACAGCCTGCTCCTTAAGCCAATATTTCTCAGTCTCCAGCAGATGGAAGGAGCCCAGCCCTCTGGGATGTTCTGAAGAGTTTGATTGTCCCTTTTTTTTTTTTCAAACAATCGAGCTAATTTCTTCAGTGGATGTTACTTACTTTAGGATAGCTTGCTTTGTTGGAGCTTTGCGAGGGTAGCTGTCTTTGAATTTATCTTTGCCAGGGTAAGATGAATGAGCTGACCCCCAGAGGACTGGAACCATTCAGCCGGGGAGATCCTCTGTTGAGGGGGGGAGAGGAACAGGGGGCTGTTTAGTTGTATTTCTCTTCTTCCCTCCATCTGCAGTGCTTTCAGCTTGTCCTGGTGCCTGGCCCTTTAATTTGCAGGTTCCTGGAGTGTTCAGTCACTCGGAGTCAGAGCAAGCGCAGTGGAAGACTTGGCCTTGATTCCGGGTGTCTGCAGGTTGACGGATCATAGCTCTTAGTGTGGCCAGGGTTCTCAGAGATTTGTTAGTGTGGCTCATTTTTCACGGCTGCAGGCAGCATGCTGGAAGGGGGAAAGTCGGTCTGTGTGGCGTGCAGTGAAAAGCATGATCGGCTTTCCGATGCGGGTTTCTGCCATGGCTGTGAATCGGAGGTTTGTGCCATTGTAGTGACCCTTGGAGTAGTTCATTCAAGGGGTGTCTCTTCAGAGGGTCTTTTTTTTTGCTTGGAATGGTTGCTTTGAGTTCCCCTCTTCAGGCTGCAACTCTTGTGATTTTTGCAGGAACAGCAGCCATTTTGCAAGGATCAAACCAGGCGAATGCAGTGGCCTTTTTACAGGGATCGGGCCAGGCGAGTGCAGCTGCTGCAGAGAGTCAGGATCCTGTTCCTGCTCCTTCCTGCAGGCAGTCTGGATATCAGGGGGGTAATCCTGCAGGCAGATGGATGCCTTTACCATGGACTTTACGCCACACTTTGTGTTGCTCCTTTATCAAGCCTACTGCTTGAAGCAGGGCCTGATGGGGCACAGAAGGGCCAGCACGGCCCTTCCTAGACTCTCCAGGGAAAGTTCGGTTCTTTCTCTGTTGGAACCTGCTGGAGGGGTTTTGGTCTCTTTCCCCGGAGGCTTAGGGTGACCAAGATTTGGAGAGATTCGAGGTCGCCGAAGGTCCATTGGAGGATCAGATCAGATTGACCTTATTGACCATGGTATGCGGACCTGTGTCAGTTATTGGTGGGGACACCGTGGTGCCTTCCAGCACGGGTTGACCTCTTTTCTCTGGGTCCAATCTGTATGTCTCAAGTAGATCGATTCTTGCTTACGGCCTGACTCTTGAGAGGGCTCGGTCGAGGAAAAAGGGCTATTCTGCGCAGGTGATTACAACCTTGTTGAAGGTGTGCAAGAGGTCTACTTCTCTATCATATGTTAGATTATGGCAGCTGTTCGGGAGTTGGTGTGAGGATTGAGGACAGCGTGTGCTGTTGGCTTCGATTCATGAGATCTTGGCTGTCCTGCAGGCATGTCCAGTCTCCTAACACAGAACCCAGCGCTACATACCTAGTACCTATAGTTAGGATTATTTTTCATTAGAAATCTAGAAACCAGATAAAGCAGATAAAGACCATAATGCCTATCCACTGTTCATCCATGAGAACTATTGTTCTACAATCCCCTGCTGTCATAGTTCTATGTTTCCAGGAGTCACCATCTAAAAAACGAGGATGTTGTAGACAGTATATTGAAATCCTTGGCTCAATGTATAGGGGTGGTCAATAAAACAATTAGAATATCATAATGCATATTTATCAATCCATAGTATGACTGCACCCTGAGTAATGTATATATGATAGAGGAATTAGAGAAGATACAGAGAGGAGCGACCAAAATGGTAAAGGACATGGAAGAGCTCCCTTATGAAGAAAGGCTAAACGGGGCTTTGCAGCTTGGGGGAGAGTCAGCTGAGAGGGGATATGACTGAGTTCTGGAAGACTGTGAGTGGGATGGGACAGCCATACTGGGTCAGAGCAAGGGTCCATCAAGCCCAGTATCTTGTTTGCAACAGTGGTGACTCCAGGTCACAAGTACCTGGTAGGATCCCAAAAAATAGCTAGATTCCATACTGCCTGCCCCAAGCAAAAAGCAATGGCTTTCGCCAAGTCTGTGTTAACAATGGTTTGTAGACTTTTCCTCCTACACTATCTGCTTTTGCCACATCTTTTGTAAATAAATTTTCAGAACTAAATTGTGTATGGAGTGAAAACATATTTTTCCAGTTTTGTTTTAAATGCAGCAAGACAAGTTTACTGTTGGCTAGCTCTGTGTTGCTGTTCCTGGAGGTTAGGGTTTGTAACGGACTGCAGTGTTGCTGCCAGAATATGCTGCGTGTCTTTACATTTGCTGGGTCCATGCCTGGACGTACTTTCCACATCTGTTCTTCTTTATTCCCAGATTCACCGGAATCTCTCGCAGCTCCCTAACTTTGCCTTTTCAGTGCCCTTGGCATACTTTCTCCTGAGTCAGCAGGAAGAGATCTCGGAGGCAGAGCTCACACATTTTCAGGAAAAGGCTGCGCATCTCATCCAAAATGCACTTCTTATGTTTCCTGGTGGTAAGTGTCACTCATCACATTACATCTGACTACTCAAAATATCTGCGAACCTAAGGGCATAGAGCGAACATGATCCACAGTGTCTAAAACACATGGTTTAATGCTTTCAGCATTGTTGGGATTGATTGATTTATTATTTTATTTATTTATTTAGCTGTATTTATATCACGCTTTTCACCGGGTCAAAGCGGTCAATTGGGGGATACATTTAATACGAGGGGATATGAGACACATACACTAATACTTACAGGGAACAAGGGCAATGGAGGGTTAAGTGGCTTGCCCAAGACCACAAGGAGTGCCTATAGGACTAGAAATCCCAGTCCCTCCGGCCTGAGATTGCTGTCCCCAGGTGGGACTTGAACCCCCGACCCTCCGGCCTGAAGTACCTTGTCCTAACCACTAGACCACTCCTCCCTCACTTAGATAATAAACCCCCTTGAACTGTACAAAATAAACCCTGGCATGATAGAGTACACAAAGTTCATTGTGAAAACATGGCAAGACCCTACTTCCTCCTAATGATGAAGATGAGTGCAACAAATTACTGAGAGAAAAGATCTGAAAAGAATATTGCAGGAGACTGAAATTGATACTGAAAAGCATTTTAAAGTGTTTGGAATAAGATACAAGCTATCAATCAGGTTTTAGCCCTTGTGCTCTCATATGGCTTTGGAATTTTCAGAGGGGTAGCCTTGTTAGTCTGGAATAGCAAAAATGACAGAGGCTACAAGGTGCCACTTGCCTCTGTCAGCTTTGGAATTCTAAATTTGTCTCTTCCTCATAGTCCCTGCAGGCTACTCCAGATGCGTGGGTTATGCTCACCTACCAGCAGATGGAGTCGGAGAACTACTAGTTTGATTAAGACATCACCATATAAAGGGTCCTGTGCCGCCCTGCTCTCACCAATATTTCTCAGTCTCCAGCACATGGAGGTTGTCTAAACCTGTGCAGTCTGAAATGGTTTGAAGTAGAGGATTGGCAAAATTCTAGGCATAAGGCAGCTGGTGCTGGCAACATAGCCCAGGGGTGCAGAACCTGTTGGTACTAGGTCCCACCCACTCACCATTCCTGGGAGAGAGAAAAATAGGGAATTGCTGTGGCGTGCCCTGGTTGGAGGCAATTCTTTTTTTCCAATTCATCCTGCTAGATCAGTCCAGACAAGTGGTTATATCCCCCTGCTAGCAGATGTTTGAGACAGAGAGAGAATCAGAAGCTTCACAGACCCCATCCTGGTACATAATGATTCCCCTAGGGGGTTGCCTTCTGTATCTGTCTCCAGCACCTTTTCTTGCTCCTGGCCATTCACTTTGAGTGTGTGCTGCCAGGGTACCCTTTCAAGCTTTTGGAAGTCTCTCAAGTGCACTTGAGGTGCTTCCTCAACAATTGCCCACGCATCTTTTTGGATTGAGTTCCTGATCAGGAGGATCAGTGTTGCTCCCCATTGTGTCGGGGACAGGCAGCTGATAGAGGATCCATGTGGCCTGAACTGATAGGGGGACAAGCCTTCAGTGTCTTCTGGTCTGGCGATGTGAACTACAATAGCCTTTTTTTTGTTTAAAAAAAAAAGAAAAAAGACAACAGGGTATTTAATTCGCAAGACAGCCAGATTTCAGCTTTCAGCAGTACTCGGCAGGAACGGCATGATAACACTGCAGTGAGTGTATCATGTCGTCCCCCCCCCCCCCCCATCCGAGCACTTCGGAACTTGTTAAGCTTCCCTATCGTTCGCTCCTTCTGAGGACTCTTGTACCTGTGTGGGGAACGCTACCACCGCTACCTGCAGTGCCTTCCTGCCCTTTCCACGCTACTGACGTCCGCCATGCCAGCTTCTCTAGTTGCGACAGCCATTTTGTCGGTCTCTGTGCTGCCCTCTGGCAGCAGCTGCCTATGTGCCCCACAGCCCAGCTATCGTGCACTTCAAGAGACCACCAGCGCAAAATACCTCATGAGCATCCCCCCTTCTGTGCAGGACACTCAACAGCAGGGCATCACAGATTGCAGTCATTTAGTAGCATCTCCTTCACTGGACTGCGGCGACTGCCAGAATACGTGGTGTAAAGCGGTCTCCAGGACACAATGCCCTTAGCGCTTCCCCATTGCTTGGCCTGCGGCTGAAAGGACAGATATTTAGTAGACTGTGCCACAGATCTGGGTGAAATGTCCATATCCACTCCTGCCCCCCCCCCCCCCCCCCGACCAGATTGGGTGGCCTCGCAGGAAGCCTCACACAGCTCTAAGGCACCTTCTGTCCTTTCCACAGATTTGACCATGGCTGCCTCTTCTCCACCTAGGCTGCTTCCCCAGCATATGGGAATGGATGATCCACCACCAGCAGCCTCGGAGGCGGACTTGGATCAATTTATGGCCCTGTTAAGAAAGGCCTGGGAATTTTGGAGGAGTGAACTGGTCCTGTTGTGGGCTAAGGCTGCCTCCTTACGCTCTCACAAGGCACCTTCCTCCCGTAAGCATCCTAGACGCTCACGTGGCCGATGACTGGGAGTGTTCATCCAAAGTTGTGTCTTGGGCTATAGGGGATGGGAATTCCTCCCCCCTGGATGACCCTGACCACCTCTCTGCAGACAACGGCCTTCTCAGTGGTTCGGACTGTGAGGATGGGGAGTGTTTGCCACCGGAAGACCTAGGATCTTTATCTTTATCTTTATTTGTCATATTTGATATACCGCCTTTAACAATAATATAAGGCGGTTTACAATACAAATAAACATGGCTGCAGGAAAAAGAAACATGAAAGAGAACGCCGGCCAAACAAGGACGAACAACAGACAGACCGCCGATGACAACAAAAGAGGAGGGTGCAATTGACAAAACAAACAATCAGGACAGGGTTTGTGGGTTAGGTGGGTGGGTCGTACAACAAATAAACAACCATATGAGAGAACAAAAGGGTGAGAAAGCTGACTTAGAGGGCTTAGGGAGCATCAGGTAGACACAGAGTGTTATAGCTCCTAGGCAGACTGTGGACATGAGAGCGTGCTGGACTGGGAGGAGGAGAAGGAGGGGGGGGGGAAGGTCAAAGGCTTGGGTGAAAAGGTAAGTTTTTAGCATAGCCTTAAAGTGAGGGAAGGAGTGTTCAGTGCGGATAATATGTGGGAGGGAGTTCCATAGCGCGGGGCTAGCAAAGAAAAAGGCAGCGTGGCGAGTTGATTCAAGGTGAGCCTGGGTTGGGGAAGGGAGAAAAAGGCGGTTATTGTGAATAGATCGTAACAGTCGAGGGGTGGGTTGGAAAAAGATAAGGTCGGCTAAGTACTGAGGAGTGTTAGTGTAGAGGACTTTGTGGGTAAGAGTAAGAAACTTGTAGACATAACGTGTTTTGATAGGGAGCCAGTGAAGAGAGAGCAAACAGGGGGTGACATGATCCCGGGGGGAGGAAAAGGTGAGAAGACGAGTGGCCGTGTTTTGGACCAACTGTAATCTACGGAGCTGGTAGAGGGGAACACCAGCGAGAAGAGAATTGCAGTAATCGAGACGACTAAGCACCAGGGAGACAACCAATGTGGTAAGGGAGGTAAGCGGCAAAAGGGAGCGGACAGCCCGGATTTTCCGGAGCTGGAAGGAGGAGCTACGCACTACCCCCGAAATGTGTTGGTGGAAGGATAGTGATGAGTCTAAAGTTACTCCAAGATAGCGGAGGGTGGCTGCTAGCGAAATGGGTGAGTTCGACATCAAGGGTGATAGTGTGGGAGAGGGGGCACCGAAGGTGAACCATATGGCCGCAGACTTAGATGGATTGACAATGAGGTAGTTATCGGAGAACCATTGAGCAATAGAATTTAGGCAGCTATTTAAGGGGGAGAGATCAGGAGCAGAGGAAGAGCTGTGATGGACCAGAAGTATGTCATCAGCAAAGAAATAAGAGGATAAACCGGTTTGCTGTATAAGTAAGACAGACAGAGAGGTACATAAGACAGACAGAGAGGTACATAGACGAGACCTACAGGGATATAGTCCTGAAGTCCCACCTCCAGTCTGGCAGCATCCCTGTTGCCAGGGAGGAGAGAGGTCACGTGACAGGAGAGCATCACCCTGGTGTGGCAGGAAGTGATCCTGTAACTAGGACCTGTCCTCCAGGTGATGTAAACCCCTCTCGCACCGAGGAGGTTTCTCCAGGGCCAAGTGCCCATGAGGGAAGGGTTAGGACAGCAGTTATAGTTGGTGATTCGATCATTAGGCATGTAGATAGCTGGGTGGCTGGTGGACGTGAGGATCGCCTGGTAACATGCCTGCCTGGTGCGAAGGTAGCGGACCTCACACGCCACCTAGATAAGGTCTTAGATAGTGCTGGGGAGGAGTCTGCTGTCTTGGTACATGTCGGTACCAATGACATAGGAAAATGTGGTAGGGAGGTTCTGGAAGCTAAATTTAGGCTTTTAGGTAGGAAGTTGAAATCCAGAACTTCCAGGATAGCGTTCTCCGAAATGCTTCCCGTTCCACGCGCAGGACCCAAAAGGCAGGCAGAGCTCCGGAGTCTCAATGCGTGGATGAGACAATGGTGCAGAGATGAGGGGTTCGGATTTGTTAGGAACTGGGGAACATTCTGGGGAAAGGAGGGGCTCTTCCGAAGGGATGGGCTTCACCTTAACCGGGATGGAACCAGGCTGCTGGCATTAACCTTTAAAAAGGAGATAGAGCAGCTTTTAAACTAGATAATAGGGGAAAGCCGACAGTCGCCCAAGAGCGCATGGTTCGGAAGAATGTATCCTTGAAGGATACTACAAAAAGCAGAGAGGTTCCAAAAAAGAGTAAAGTAGCCCAAATGCCCTCGAGTATGGAGCAGACAGAACTTAAAGATCCCAAATTACCCATGTCTACCAATGGCCAAATTAATATGAATAAAATACAGTCTCTAAAATGCTTGTATGCAAATGCTAGAAGTCTACAAAACAAGATGGGAGAGTTAGAATATATAGCACTAAACGAGAGGTTAGATATGATTGGAATATCAGAGGCATGGTGGAAGGAGGATAACCAGTGGGACACTGTGATACCTGGGTACAAACTATTTATTTATTTAAAGTTTCTTTTATACCGCGCTATTCGACATCAGCGCGGTTTACAGTGAACAGAAATTACACTTCACAAAATTGATCAGTGCTTACAATGAACAGGGCAATACATTAAACAGGTTCACATTAAACAGGTTTCTTAAACAGAGAACATAATTTATTTAATTTATTTATTTATTTATTTATTTAACAGCTTTTATATACCGCGCTATTTGTTATCAGTGCGGTTTACATACAACAAGGGTGCACAGTCAGAAAACTGTTCTGTGCTTACATTGTAACAGGAGTTTAAACTTGGACAGTACATTGTAACAGGAGCATAAACTTGGAGTAACAGAGAAACTATAAACATATGTACAAAATATAATTAGATTTGGTTTGTATATACAGTAAGTCTAAAGCGGGCTCAAGATACTTGTGACAGGATGCGGTTTGTAGACATTGGTGGGTGGGTGGGTAGAGGTGGGGCAGATGCTTGAGCAAAGTGAAGTAGGAAAATGTGGTGTTTGATTGCCTTACGGAACTGCATAAGGCCTTTGATGGATCTAATTTCAGGTACAAAAGGCAACTATATACAAAGCCGCTAAGTGCAGCTATATGATTCCTGATGAGAGCGGAAGCAAGGTGAGATTGCCGCTCTTCGTGTTAAGACTATAGAGCGCATGGGTTTAACGTGTTGACCTGGGATGTAGAGGTGGGTTGGTGTGAGACGGTGTCGGAAACATTGTAGTGAAGCAAGAACAGGTGGTGCTTCAGTGCCTTCCTGAACTGAGAGAGGTCACTGATGGTTCTGATGTCTGTTGGTAGGGCAAACTATATCGTAATGATAGAGTTGACCAAATTGGTGGAGGGGTTGCGCTCTATGTTAGAGAGGGCATTGAGTCAGAAAGGATTAAAGTTTTGCAAGAAACAAAATTTGCTGTAGAATCTCTATGGATTGAAATTCCATGTAAAAAGGGGAAGGCGATGGCAGTGGGGGTGTACTATCGTCCGCCTGGCCAGAATGAACAAATGGATGATGAAATGCTCAAAGAAATCAAGGAAGCTAGCAAAAGTTACAGTGCAGTAATAATAATGGGTGATTTCAATTACTCCGGCATCGACTGGGTCAGTGTCACAACAGGACATGCTAGGGAGATAAAGTTCCTAGATGAAATAAATGACTGCTTCTTGGAGCAGCTGGTTCATGAACCAACCAGAGGGGAAGCAATATTAGACCTAGTCCTTAGTGGAACACCAGATGTAGTGCAAGAGATAAGGGTGTTGGGGCCACTTGGCAATAGTGATCATAGCATGTTCACCTTTGATTTAATTAGTGGAGGAGGGATAGTAAGGAAATCCACAGTACTACCCTTTAACTTTCGAAAGGGAGACTATGATAAAATGAGGAAAACAGTTAAGAAAAAACTAAAAGGAGCAGTTGCAAAGGTTAAAGACGTACATCAAGCTTGGGTGTTGTTGAAAAATACTATCTTGGAAGCCCAGACCAGCTGTATTCCACGCTTTAAGAAAAGTGGAAGGAAGTCCAAAAAACTGCCAGCATGGTTTAAAGGTGAGGTCAGAGAGGCTGCTGTTGCCAAAAAAGCATCTTTCAGGAAATGGAAAAAAGAGCCAAACGATGAAACCTGGAAATAGCACAAGCACTGGCAAGTCAAATGCAAGGCATTGATAAGGCAGGCAAAGAGAATTTGAGAAGAAGCTTGCTGCGGAAGCAAAAACGCGAAATAAAGACCTTTTCAAGTACATTCGTAGCAAAAAACCTGTGAGAGAGTCAGTTGGTCCATTAGATGATAAAGGGGTTAAAGGAGCACTAAGAGGCGACAAGGCGATAGCGGAAAGACTGAATGAATTCTTTGCTTCGGTTTTTACTGAGGAAGATGTAGGGATGTTACCCATGACTGAAGTGGTATTTAAAGGTGTGGAAGAATTGAAGGAAATATCGATACATCGGGAAGATGTCTTACAACTATTAGATAAACTGAAGAGTAGCAAATCACCTGGGCCGGATGGTATACATCCAAGGGTGTTGAAAGAACTGAAATTTGAGATTGCAGACCTGCTATCAGTAATCTGTGAACTATCATTAAAATCATCTCTAATACCTGACGATTGGAGGATCGCCAATGTAACACCAATTTTTAAAAAGGGTTCGAGGGGTGATCCGGGAAACTACAGACCAGTGAGCCTGACATCAGTACCGGGAAAAATGGTAGAAACCATCATAAAGAATAAAATTACTCAGCATGTAGATAGTCACGACCTAATGGGAGTCAGCCAACATGGCTTTAGACAAGGAAGATCTTGTCTTACTAATCTGTTATGTTTTTTTGAAGGAGTGAATAAACAGGTGGACAAAGGTGAGTCGGTTGATATTGTGTATCTGGACTTTCAGAAAGCCTTTGACAAAGTCCCTCATGAGAGACTTTTGGCAAAACTAAAGAGTCATGGGATAGGAGGCAGTGTACTACTGTGGATCAGGAACTGGTTAAAAGATAGAAAGCAGAGGGTAGGGCTAAATGGCCAATTTTCCCAATGGAGAAAGGTGAATAGTGGTGTACCCCAGGGATCTGTGCTGGGTCCGCTGCTTTTTGACATATTCATAAATGACCTGGAAAGTGGAATAACAAGTGAGGTTATCAAATTTGCAGATGACACAAAACTATTTAAAGTTGTTAAAACCCAGGAGGATTGTGGAAAATTGCAAGAGGATCTTGATAAATTGGAAGACTGGGCATCAAAATGGCAGATGAAATTTAATGTGGAGAAGTGCAAGGTTATGCACCTAGGGAAGAACAACCCAAACTATGGTTACACGATGCAAGGTTCCACATTAGGAACCACCACCCAGGAAAAAGATTTAGGCGTCATTGTGGATACCTTGTTAAAACCCTCGGCCCAGTGTGCAGCGGCGGCCAAGAGAGCAAATAGAATGCTAGGTATGATAAGGAAAGGAATGGAAAATAAAACAAAAGATATTATAATGCCTCTATATCGTTCCATGGTGAGACCGCACCTTGAATATTGTGTGCAATTCTGGTTGCCGTATCTTAAAAAGGATATAGCGATTTTAGAAAAGGTTCAGAGAAGAGCCACCAAAATGGTAAAGGGGATGGAAGGCTACTCCTATGAAGAAAGGCTAAAAAGGTTGGGGCTCTTTAGCCTGGAGAAGAGACGGCTGAGGGGAGATATGATAGAAGTCTATAAATTAATGAACGGAGTGGAACGGGTAAACGTAGATCGATTGTTTACCTTATCAGAATATGGAAAGACTAGGGGACATGCAATGAAGCTACAGGGTAAACTTTTTAAGACTAATAAAAGAAAATTTGTTACCGGAGGATGTAGTAAAGGCTGTTAGTGTAGCTGGGTTTAAAAAAGGTTTGGACAAGTTCCTGGAGGAAAGGTCCATAAACCATTATTAAGAAGGGACCCAGGATATCAATGCTTGAACCAATACAAGCATTATGGAACCTGTGTCCCTTGGGGAAACTGCTAGGTACGTATGACCTAGATTGGCCACTGTTGGAAACAGAATGCTGGGCTTGATGGACCTTGGTCTGACCCAGTATGGCATATCTTATGTTCTTATGTAGTGCAAGTGGTGCAAGAAAGACATTGAATAGGAGAGGGGCCAAGATAGACCCCTGGGGTACGCCACAGCAAAGAGGAAGGGGAGTAGAAGAAGAGGAGCCAGAGCGCACAGTGAAAGAGCGAGAGGAGAGAAAGGAATGAAACCATCGAAAAACTGTACCCTGAACCCCAAGATCGGATAAACGTGAAAGCAAAGTGCGATGGTCAATGACATCGAATGCAGCGGTGAGGTCTAGGGAGACAGCGATTGAGATGTACATTTGTTCCATCAGGATGCATTACCTGCCCTTATTTCTCAAGTCATCGAGGTGCTAAGGCTTTCCTTGGATCAGCTGACTGAGCCCACCAAGTCTAAGACTGACCCTATCCTAATGGGCATTCGGCAGCCCTCAAGAGCCTTCCCCTTTTCTCTCGTGCTCCAACAGATGGTTTGTCTGGAATGGGACTCTTGAGATGTATCCCTGCACTCAAAGTGCATGGGCTGCTGCTACGCTTAGTCCCCCACGGATCTTGAGAAGTGGTTCCACTACTCTGTGGTAGACGTGCTAGTCACTGCCGCTACCAAGCATACCACCATCCCAATAGAAGGCAGAGCGACCCTGCAAGACTGGCTTTTTCCTTCCTGCAGGCTTCTGCATGTGGAGGATTAGTGGCTCGGACTCTTTTCAGTTGGCTTCAGCTTTTTCCCGACAACCAGACTTCAGCTCGTTTGGAAACCGGTGGCAGCATTCTTGATTGATGCCCTTTACGATCTTTTGCAGTTGACTGCCTGGTCCATGGTGGTTGCCACTGTAGCATGATGGTGGCTTTGACTTTGGCTTTTGTCCACAGATACAGCGTCTAAGTGATGCCTCGCAAAGCTCCTTTTCAAGGTTAAGCTCCTCTTTGGAGAGGATCTTGAGATACTCATCAAAACTTTGGGAGAGGTTAAGCCCCATCATCTGCCTGAGGACAAACCATGATGGTCCTTGCGGTGTTTGGACTCTACTCCCTCCTCCACCTCTCGCTCCCATTTTCAAGACGCGAGGCGCTATTAGCCAGAAAAGCCCTCCAGCTCCAACTGGTCTGGAACACAGTCATAGCCCTTTCGAGGGTTCCATTGATCTAAGGATAATTTCTCCTCGAACAAGATCTCTGGACCTGCCCACTCTTCACTCTGATGCTGTTGAGCCCCACTCCAGGATGCTACTGATGGGCGTGCGACTGACCTTTTTCCACAAGTGGGCCCACATCACTTCAGGTTCCTGAGTCTTAAACATAATTTGTCATGGCTATGCCCTCTAGTTCACAGCACCCATTGCAGAAGACTTTCTGGTCTCACCTTTCAGTTCCCACCAGAAATGGGTGGCTGTGCGCAACACTCGCCAACGCCTGCTCCAGCTTCAGGCCATTTGCCCAGTTCTTCCTGCGGAAAGGGGATCCGGCCGCAGTTCCATCTATTTTGTTGTACCCAAAAAGGACTGCTCCTGGTGTCCAATTTTGGATCTCTAGAGTAGATCGGTCCCTCCATTTTCCTCGCTTTCATATGGATATGCCCTGGTCTGTCATCCAGGCTGTATGAAAAGGCGAGTTCCTAGTCTCCCTAGATCTCGCTGAGGCCTATTTCCATGTTCCCATCAGCGTTTTTTCATTTTGCCATGCTCAGCCAACATTGCCAGTTCCGAACTCTGTCCTTTGGGCTGGCCACGGTACCTTGCACCTTTTCCAAGGTTATGGTGTCCTACCTCAACCGACAAGGGAGAACCAGTTGTCCAGGAGAGGGCAGAATGGCACCTGTTCATGATCACAGCACAACACATTGCCGGCATCGACAATGTACAGGCCGACTTCCTCAGTCGCCATGCACTCAACACCAGCAGTGAGAACTCACTTTGTGGGCATTTCAACAGCTCATACACCACTGGTGCCATCTGAGTGTCAACCTGATGATGACCTCTGGCAATGCCAAGGTGCCATTCTTCTTCAGTCACAGATGGGATCCAAAATTCAGCCCTAGCCTACCACGACACTTCTGTATCTGTTTATTTACACCCTAGGCAATGATCGGCCGGGTGCTACGGTGCAGCGAGGCACACCTGGGACCAGTAATTTTGATAGCTCCCGACTGGCCTTACCGGCCGTGGTATGCCGATCTGGTACACCTACTGTCGGCGTCACTCCTGCCCCTTGGCTTGCACAGAGGCCGCCTCAGTCGGGGCCAGTCAGGATGGATGACCCGGCTTCCTATTTATGGCTTTTCTCTTGAGAAGCACTGGCTAGTATGCAAGGGCTACCTCACATGTGTTGTCGAGACCTTCCTCAGAGCCCATCTACCTCTTTAGCATATGCCCGTATCTGGTGTCTTTTTGAGAACTGGTGCTCGCAGCATGACATATTGCCCTGGTGAGTTCAGATCCCTGATCTGCTGATGTTTTTGCAAGTCGATTATGGTGAAAGTCTGACCTTGAACTTCTTGCAGGTACAAGTGGCTGCACTCACTTGTTTCCAGGGGCCTGTAGTGGGCCGTTCCATTGTCTCACACTCAGACATCAGCCATTTTCACCGTGGAGACTGCTTCCTGCGCCCTCCACTGCGACTAGTCGTGCCCCCATGGGACCTCTCCCTTGTCTTGAACTGCCTCATGAAGCCTTCCTGTGAGCTGCTCAAGGCCATTATCCATAGGGATGTGTCCCTAAAGACAGCATTCCTCGTCGTAATTACTTCTGCGCAACACGTATCGGAGCTGCAGGCTCTCTCCTTTCGGGACCCATTCCTCTCCTCCTCCTCCTCGAAAGGGGTCTCTCTTTGCGTGGTCCCCTCCTTTTTACCAAAGGTACTTTGACCTTTCATGTTAATCAGGCCATCCTGCTTCCCTCCTTTTCTGCAGAACAGTGATCGGGGACTCAGGGTGGTTGATGTCAGCCGAGTGCTTTGGAGTAACCTAAAAGTGACCAATTCTTTCTGGAAGTCTTACAGCGTTTTTGTCCTTTTTGCAGGGACTCGCAGGAGCCTCGCTGTGTCTAAATCGACCGACCATTGCGTGTTGGCTTAAGCGCACTATAGAGTCTGCTTACATTCTGTGCAACAGGCTTGTACCACTTGGTCTCAGGGCTCACTCTACGTGTGCTCAGACCACCTCTTGGGCAGAGCAGTTGCATGTCGACCCCTCTCAACATTAATCGAATGGCTACCTGGTCTTCCTCCTCCACATTCATGTGTCATTACCACCTTGATCTACAGGCGAGAGATGCGACTAGTTTTGGAGTACGGGTTGTGGCAGTGGCTGTATTTTCCCACCCTAGGGTGGGGTAGCTCTGGTACTGCCTATTTGTCTGGACCGGTCTAGCAGGGTGAATAGGAAGGAGACATTTTACTTACCATTAATTTCCTTTCCTGGAATCCTGCTAAACCAGTCCAGGACCTGCGCTCTGTTTTCTTAGACAGCCATTTCTGAAGAATCTCATCATTGTTGGCTGCTTTACTGTCTCGTCAAAGAGCATTGTTTATAGTTGCACTTCGGTGTATGGTTGCACTTGTGCATATACGATTTGGTTCAGGTGGTGGTTCTGTTTCCAGGGGTATACTGAAGGCGACCCTTAGGGGAATCACTATATGTTCCAGAATGGAGTCTGTGAAGCTTCTGGTACTTTCTCTGTCTCCAACATCTGCTGGCAGGGGGACTGTTCTAGCAGGATTCCAGGAAAGGAAATTAACGGTAAGTGAAATTTCTCCTTCCTCCTCTCCAGTTTCAGAGAGAGAGTGAACAGGAATCTAGGATGCCTGGGGTTCACTCTTCCTCCTCCCCAGCTTCTGAGAGGGGGGCCGGGAGAGTTTGACAACTTTCTCAGAAGGCCGGAGTAAGCTGAATACCTCTGGGGTGTTTCTGTGGCCTCACCTGGGTAAATTTGAAATGCTCGAGAGGAGCTATGAGTGGGGTGGTTTATAAGCCCTGTAGTAGGTTGCTGAGACCTCCACGGTTGACATACCCTTTGATGGGGAGGATGCTAGTGCTGCCCCGAGGCCGCCTTTTGTCTCAGCGGAAGCTTGATTGTCTGGCTAACCCTATGGTGCACGTGTCTGACAGGTGTATGTGACTGCTAGTCTGGAGCAGATAGCGCCATGTCAGTTTCTTTTAAGCCACGTCAGGCCTCTGCATTTGCTGTGGAAAGCAGGGGCAGTGACAGCAGTGACTGAGCTAAGCTTCATTTTCGGCAGGAGTATCCGTTAAGGTGTCCCGAAGCCCCAGTGTTTGCTCGGCGTCGGGCTAGTCAGCGCTGATTCTTTAATATCAGGCTCTGTCTCTCTTTTTTTTTTTCCCCCCCCCCCCCCAAACTCGGTTGTTATGCGGTTCTCAGTGGCAATGTTTTAAACGAGAAGACAAAAAAAATCGCTGTCGGAATGCCACCAGTACTAAGGTAAGAGTGCCGCAGCAGGCCAGGCAACTACCTCAGTCAGCGTAAGGTGTTTTTTGGTAGGAAGGCCACCATTTTTCCTTTGTCTTGCACCTTAGTTTTTGCCAATGGGGAAGGCGTTTGGCTTAGCAGTTGGGGGGGGTGGGGCTTGGAGCAGCCAAGCAGGAGTGGAGGAGTAGCCTAGTGGTTGGGGCAAGGAACTTCAGGCCGGAAGGTCGGTGGTTCAAATCCCACTAGAGGACAGCAACCTTGGGCCGGAAGGACTGGGGTTTCTAGTCCCACAGGTGCTCCTTGTGGTCTTGGGCAAGCCACTTAACCCTCCATAGCCCATGTTCCCTGTAAAATAGTTATCTCCAAGTTATAATGCCCTGTTCAATGTAATTTCAGTTTGTTCAATGTAAACCGCACTGATGCAGAATAGCGCGGTATATAAGAGAATGTAAATAAAATAAAAATAAATAAAAATAATATTCATAATATATGAATGGCTATAAGGGCTACCGGGGCACATTGGGCAGCAGCTTTCTCAGGGGTCTGCATGGTGACCGGTGGTTTTCTGTGTGGACCTGATTTGCCTCAGGACCTAGAGCCTACATTCACCCTCCAGTAAGGGGGGGGGGGGGGGTGAGAGTTCCCCAAGGATTTTGGTGCCCTGCAGTTTGTGTAAGCCGTCTCTGAGGCTGTTCCTTCAGAGTCCCTTCATAGTCCTGGCAGGGGCCGGTACGAGTATTTCTGATTGCCTTCAGGGGCTAATGTGTCTGTGGGTGACAGTCCTCAGCAGCGGGTTTCTCTAGATGCTCCTGATTATGCCTCTGACTCCTCAGTGTTACACCACGGAGATTAAGCCATTCGTTCTCAGGGGCTGGATGACCAGATGACAGCTTATCTTGGGGGGAATTCTAGGTTGGAGGGCAGGGCAGCTGGTGTTGTGGTAAGTAAAGTGTTTGGATTTGTGCTGCAACCCTGATGGGGTTGTTGAGTATGACGGTGTAACAGCCACGTGTGACATAGAAGGCAAATGGCCATGGCCCCAGGAACTTCAGGGGACATGACTCTTACGTGCAACAGAGGCATGGTCTACAGGACAGTGGGTCCTTGGCAGATATCATTGTAAACAATGAGCAGCAATAGAGGAATGTGAGATTTGCTTCCTGGATCCAGCAAGACCAGGATCTTGTTTCCAGCAGTGGCCAATCCAGGGTGCACGTGTTTGGCAAGATAGATTTCAAGATGCTTGTTCCAGGGGTAAGCAGTGGATTGCCCAAGCACACATCCCTTACTACATCCTCAGGCAATACCTTTCCAGAGTTTGTTGCACTTTCTTGGGTCTTGCCAAGTTGGGGTTACTGTTTCAGATAGTAACTTTCTTCTCGAGCGGTTTCCCTGTCCGGGATTTTCTTTGCAGGCCTTACTCAGCTCATTTATTCCATACTGGTCAGTGTCACTAACTGTAGGATCTGCATTTTTCTGGGGATGGTCCCAGGTTTAGGCTACAGAGGTTGTGGTTAAGGATTCTAAACTGCATGGTACTTTCACCAATTCCCATTCAACCCCAGCCACTTGATTAGTTGTTCCTCAGTGTCACTTTATGGATGGGGGAATGCGTTTCTTAATGAGCTTGGTTTCAGTTGGGCTGGGGCCCTGTCTTGTCATATGGTGGTACAGTGGGTTACTCCCCTTGAAGGGGGGGGGCCTTTATCTGTAGTGCAAATATTTTGGCTGTTTCTCTTAGTGGCAGTGTTAGTCTATTGTCTGCAGTTGTGCTCTACAGTGGTTATATGGAAAGGAGCGGTTAGTTGTAAGTAATGCACAGTTAACAAACTATTATCTTATCCATGCACTGTTAACCCACCAGATGGAAGAATCTTCTGTCCAGAACTTTCCCACAATAATCTATTGCGAAACAATCCATCATCAAAATTAGCCAAAGGCAAGCAAAGGCCTAAAATGAAACAAGGGACAGCCAAGCTAACTAAGACAGAAGTCTAAACCCGAGTTAAACTAAGCCCAAGAAATCAGTAAGGAAGAGTGGCCCTTAATGCCGTATAACCTTACTGACTCAGACAGAGAACAAGAGAATCCAACTTTGAGACAGAGCATCTAGACCCTGTGACGTTCTCTTGTGCTGGTGGCTGAAGCCCCTGAATGCCTTGGCATTGTCTGTGGTTGAGATAAGATCCAAAAACCCAAAAGCTATGGATAACCCTCATCAGAAGTCCCTACTTGCCTTGTCACAAAAGTGCATAAAGAAGCCACAGCAAGCTTAATGGTGGTTCTTGTCGTCTTTCTCCATGGACAAGCTGGATATAATCAATCACATAGTTGGGTGTTGTCATCCTTGATGGTGCCAGGTTGGACTTGCTCTCCCAGAGCCCAGAAGAGTTGCTAGTGAACCCAGTTAAAGAAAAGAAGCAAGCACACATATGGTGGTGAGCAGTTGTTTGGGCATTGCCTTTGGGCTCTGCTGGTTTCATGGTTGTTGAAGAGGTTTGAGCCCTCCCTCCATTTTCCTGGTATAAGGGCTTCATGTCCTTAAGGTTTTTTTTTTTTGTAATAGCCCGTGAGTGGGAAAAGTGCTGCAGCTGGCAATACATTATGCCTAGCATAGGTTTCATGGCTTTTCCCAGACCTTGGTGATGTCAGATAGGACGTCTGCAGACTTGATGGGCTTAGCATGCCTGATGAGATTAGTCTTCAGGACAACAGCCCCTCCTTCCTAATCAGGTGATAACAGACCTCAAACAGACCAAAGTATGACAAAGGGAGGTGCTGGAAAAGGAGAACTTCACTATAAATACAGAGAAGGACAAAAATACTCCCAGACGAGCCCCCATAAATGTAACCATTCGCCGCTTCCTACATTCGGTTACTCTCCTGTTGGTCTTGGATCCACTTCGCAGAGGCAGTAGGGTTTGTAGCACAACAAGACAACCAAACTAGTGAGGTTTGAAAAAAAGGTTTTTATATAGAAATAGACCTCTTACATGGGTACAGAACAGATGTATATAGTAGTTACCGAGCTGCTTCCGTGTATATCAATGACTCGATGTGTGCCTGGGTGTGGGAGAGAGAGAGAAAAAGGGGGAGGAGAGGTAAAGAGAAGTGTGTGTCAGAGTCTCATAGTAAGAAGTGTCCGATGAATAGGAAGAGAGTATTTTTGTCCTTCTCTGTATTTATAGTGAAGTCCTCCTTTTCCAGCACCTCCCATTGTCCTACTTTGGTCTGTTTGAGGTCTGTTATCACCTGATTAGCAAGGAGGGGCTGTTGTCCTGCAGACTAATCTTATCAGTGGAGTGGAGGAGTGGCCTAGTGGTTGGGGCAAGGTACTTCAGGCCAGAAGGTCGGTGGTTCAAATCCCACTAGAGGACAGCAACCTTGAGCCGGAAGGACTGGGCTTTCTAGTCCCACAGGTGCTTCTTGTGGTCTTGGGCAAGCCACTTAACCCTCCATAGCCCATGTTCCCTGTAAAATAGTTATCTCCAAGTTATAATGCCCTGTTCAATGTAATTTCAATTTGTTCAATGTAAACCGAACTGATGCAGAATAGCGCGGTATATAGGAGAATGTAAATAAATAAATAAATATCAGGCATGCTAAGCCCATCAAGTCTGGAGGCGTCCTATCTGACATCACCAGGGTGTCAGAGCTGCCTGCAGGCCAAGGTCTGGGAAAAGCCATGAAACCTATGCTAGGCATAATGTCATGCTGTATGCTGACATCGGTCAGTTCCTGTCGAAGGCTTGTACATTCCTTTTCCTGAGTGGAGCTATCGGAGCTGTAGGGCAAGGAAGGGCCTATGGCGCAAGTGTCATCTCCCAAAGTTGATGACGACTGGCAGTTAAGTTGCGTTGTGAGAGCGAGGGGTCAACCTTTTGAGGCTTGGGATCCCTAGGCTGGCGCAAGTCCGCTTTCAGTGGGGCCCAGGTAGTTGGTGCCATAGGGCAGAAATCCATGGAGGTATTTCTGGTGCAGTGGAACGGATAGTGGTAGGTCAGGGGACTTAACAACTTAGCCAGGTCCGTTGCAGGGAATACAAGAGCCTCCTGGTACGGTAGGCAGTATCGTCAGTTGTCTTTGAGCAGGAGGTCCTGGGAGGGCTCTGTAGTGCACTCCCCTAACAAGTTCAAAGGGAGGTGGCCTCAGAGCTTAGAGGTAGCTGGTGCTGTGTGTGGCAGGTGACCACGGGGGTTGTATTAAGTATTGTTTGTTGTGAAGACTGATCTGATTTCCTTGGCGCTTAAGAGAGAGCTTCAAACACTACCTTTATGCCTTCCTGGCTTTGGGTGCTCGTGCTCACTTTCTGTTGGGACAAAGAGATGGATTCTTCATCTCAAGAGTGCCATGGTCTGACTTCTTGAGAGGTATGGCTTTAGTAGAGCTGGGTGAGATGCTGGCTCATAAGAACATAAGAAATGCCATATTGGGTCAGATCAAGGTCCCTGAAGCCCAGTATCCTGTTTCCAACAGTGGCCAATCCAGGTCACATGTACCTTTCAGATTCCCAAAAAGGGACACAGATTCCACAATGCTTACCCTGGGGAAAGCAGTAGATTTCCCTGCTCCTCTCTAATAATGGTTTATGGACTTTTTCTTCAGGAATTTGTCCAAACCTTTTTTTCTAAACCCAGCTGCAGTAATAGCTTTTACTATATCTTCCGGTAATGAATTCCAGAGTTTGATTACTTGTTGAGTGAAAACATTATTTTCTCTTATGGTTTACTGGTATTTCATATATTGCCCTTCATAAACCTCAGAGCGGTGTACAGGATAAAAATGTCATTAAAAACATAAATAGAGAGAAAGAGGACCGCCATTTAAAATTATAGGAAAGTAGGAGAACACGGAGAGGGAGAAACAAGGTGAGGAGGCAGAATCTGATTCGAATTAAGCAGGAAGTGCAAGCTGAAAGAGATGAGTACTAAATGGGCTACATTGTAGTTTCATTGAGTGTCAACTAGTCTTTCTACTTTTTGAAGAAGTAAACAACTAGACCAGTCCAGAACCCACCCCTCTGTGTTCTCGTGGATAGCCAGCACGTCAGAGCCATAATAGTCAGTACGGCTGTCTTTGGTCTTTCATGCTAGACACCTCATTGCATCTTGTCCGTGCTTGGTCCTACGAGATGGTTATACATAGTTATACCTTGTGCAGTTTTCCATAAGACTAGTTGCTACTCTGAGCAAAGTTTTCCTAAGATGGGGGTTTGTTGCTACTCTGAGCAAGGTCATTCCACTGCTTTTGTCTGAGTATGGTTTAGGCATTTCATATACCGCCCTTTACTTAAGCATCAGAGCAGTTACTGAAGGTGACCCCTAGGGGAGTTTCTGTATCTACCAGGGCTTGTCACTGAAGCTTCTGGTATTTTCTCAGTTTCCAACATCTGCTGGCAGAGGGTCATTACCCAGTAGTCTGGACTGGTTTAGCAGGATTTCAGGAAAGGAAATTAACGGTAAATGAAATTTCACCTTCACCTTCCCATTGCAGTAAAATTAGATGCACCTGTGATCATGTCAGTACTCGCATGATTTGAATCAACCAATGAATGATGGCTCTAATGTTTAAAATGGCCACATTCACTCCTTGTTCCATTTGCACAAAAACCATTATCACCAAACATCAAACTTCAAAGGGGTACAAGGCCATCTCCAGAGACGTTAGGATTCCTGTGTCTACTGTATGTAATGTTAAGAAGTTTCTGTTCATGGAACTGTCAACCTCCCAAGACGTGGTGGGAAGAGGAAAATTAATCCAAGAAATCTTCAGTGCGAACTGTTGGAAAAACACCACATACAACATCCAAAGAGCTTAAGGCTGACCAGGAGCAATCTGGAGTGGTGGTTTCAATCCGCACCATACGCCGCTCACTAAATAAAGGACTTCTTGGGCAAAGGCCAAGGAGGACCCCCATTGCTAAAGAGAGACATAAGACATGACTGATCTTTGCCCAAACTCATCCTGAGAAACCACAATCCTGGAAAAATGTTCTGCGGACAGATGAAACCAAGCTTGAGCTCTTTGGCAATGTAGACCAGCAATACATTTACAGGTGAAGAAATGAAGCTTATAAGGAAAGAAAAACGCTTCCTACAGTTAAATATGGTGGAGATTCCATAGGTATTTTTGGAGCAAAATGTGCTACCTAGTGTCAGAAAGCTAGGTCTGGGTCAAAGGTCATTGGTCCTCCAGTAGGACAGTGATTCAAAACATACATCCAGAATTACAAAAGAATGGTTGAAAAGACAAAAATGGACCAGCAATGAGTTCTGATCTCATTCCAATCAAGAACCTTTGGAAAAAGCTGAAATCTGCCACTGGTAAAAGGAATCCTGGAAACATTCATGAGCTGGAACAAATCGCAGTTGAAGTGTGGGAGAAACTACCAGCAGATGGATGTACGAAACTTACAGATGGCTTTAAGAAACGTTTGGAGGCTGTCTTCACTGCCAAGGGTTGTGCAACCAAATATTAGTAAAGGGTGCCATTAATCCTTTTCCAGGTCATATTTAGTTTTGTGGGTTTTTTTCTCGGAAATTAGTATGTCTAATTTGCATAGACATCCTTTTTTTTGTTGTATTCCTTTTGAACATGCTAGTAAAATATTATGATGAAATAGTTGGAATATTTCCAATTTATTTATCTACTTAACAGGTTTTGTATACTGCTTATCCTTTAATCAAAGCGGTTTACATAGGAACCAAAAACTTACATTGAATGCTTGGGGGGGGGCATGCAAAAGGGGTTCCTGGAGGTTTTATTTATTTAACCAGTTTTCTATACTGCCTTATTCTTCAATCAAAGCAGTTTACATTATGTAATTACTACAAACAGGTACTGGATATATTCCCGTGTCCCCAAAGGGCTCACAATCTATGTGTACCTGAGGCAATGGAGGGTTAAGTGGCTTGTCCAAGACCACAAGGAATGCCTAGTGGACTAGAAACCCCAGTCCCTCTGGCCTGAAATTGCTGTCCCCCGGTGGGACTTGAACCCTCGGGCCTGAGGTACTGTGTCCTAACCACTAGGCCACTCCTCCCTCCCATATGTATATAGAGAGGCATATATACATATGTACGTTATTTCTCAAGATATCATACACAACATACCTAAAATGCAAGGGTTCCAGTAATGTTGACTACAACTGTATCTGTGCCCTTCACTTCCACTGCCAACTCTAGACTGTGGTGTTTCTACCTATCTCCAGGAACAAGTAGGAATGAGTCTTCACATATGGGTACGTCGGTACCGACGGAGTCTGCGTGGGAACGCTTCCCAGCGTCCAATCAAAAAGCTTTTGGAAGCATCCCACCACGCCTGCGTGCTGCCTTCCCGCCTTTCCCAACTGCCTCTCCTCAGTTTTCGTTTTCTGCGGAGCCGGCAGGACGCCTCCTGTCACCACAGAAAATTCTTGTTTTATTTCTTTAGTTTTCTTGTGGTCGCGGCTGTCTTCCCTGACGCCATTGGAACCGCCGGTGTTTTCTTTTCTTTTCTTGTAAAATCTTCCTTTGTCAAGGGATATTTTTTCTTCATAGTGTCTCACAGTTTCTCAGGCCTTTTAGGCCTCTTCTTTTTCCTTCATGGAACCGCCAGCCACTTTCTCCAAGAAATGTCCAAACTGTGGCGGTACAACTTTATTTTTAGACCCTCAAACTCGGTGTCTAACCTGCTTGGGTCCTGACTCTTTTCCTCCGGAGCCTTTAGGCAACAGTTTGGTGAGAAGAGGTTTTCAACATCGAGGTTCCCTCGAGACACGGTTTCCCTCCAACTTCAGGGCCCCGTCTCTTTCTTCTTCTACACAGGATCAGGTAACATACAAACAGTCTGTTAAGACTAGCCAGTCCTCGAGTGGTAGGTCTCATGCACAGCATGTAGATGCTCCGACCTTGCCCTCGAGGGCCCTCTGGCTTCAAAACCCCGGCGGGAGTCTTCGGTCTCCAAAGCATATGAGGGGTTTTAGGTTGTTCCTGGGGTTCACCCCTCACAGAACATACCCGAGCCATGTCCGGTGGTGGCATCCGCTTCGAGCGGTACTGATACCCCGGCATCGGCACTGGTGTTGGATGAAACACCCCTCACCAGGGATGGTCATCTGGCAGCTTCGGTGCCTTCGGGACCGGTGGATACTCTCCAGACTGACTTTCCATTATCGGTTCCAGCACCGATACTACCACCAACGTCGGTACCCTCCAGATGTGCATCAATAGCCTCGCTCCTTCGATGCTGAGTCTGGAATCGATCTCCAGTCTGGAGGACTGGGTACCGACTCGCCTTGGTACCGGCTCCGGGCGGTACCGAAGGCTCGGTTCCGATGATTCGGATCCGCAACTCTCGGTTCCTCCGAGGCCGTTTGAGTTGCCACTGGTTGGCCTTCATCCACCGGTATCAGACATGGTACCGAAGTCGGTACCGATGTCTACATTACCCTTGCGGTCGGTGCCTTCCATGTTTCGCTCATCAGGCTCTTTGCCCTTGATGCTGAGTTTGGAATCGATCTCTAGTCTGGAAGACTGGGTACCAACACGCTTTGGTACCGACACCGATCGATACCGGAGGCTCGGTACCGAGGATAGCGGCCGCAGGTTTTCGGTTACCTCGGTACCGATTGAACTGTCACCGATGGCTGCTCCGATGTCTGTGTCGGGCTCGGCTCCGATATCGGTACCGGTATCCACAGTAGCATCGTGGCCAACTCCTGCCATGCTTCTTTCAACAGGATCGCTCCCTTCTATACCAAGCTTGGAGTCGATACCTGGCATGGACGATGTGGTACTGACGGTCGCTGCTCCTGACAGCCAGTACTGGCGACCATCCCTTAAGGATTCCACACTGCACCGTGCAGCATCTTCTATTCCTATATATTTGGATAGCTCTTTCGGTGCTCAGGCTAGTTCTTCAGATCTAACCTGTCCAAAGGAGATTCCCGTTGGAGATCCCTCTTTTCAGAGTTTCCTCCTGGATATAGCAATATCTCTTGCCGTTCCTATCCCAGGACATGATCCTGCACAGGCCTCTCTTTCTACCAAAGCAAAGGAGAACATAATGCTTCCTTTGCATCATTCCTTGCAGGATCTCCTTCTAGGAATGTGGGAAGCACCTTTAAAGGTACCCCCACCTTCCAGAGCAACTTATCTCTTATATCAGGTGCCCCCTTCTCCAGGGTTTCAAAAGACTCAACTTCCTCATCATTCCATAGTAGTGGAATCGGCAGTGAGGCGGGTAAAGAGTAAGAAAAAGCACTCTTCTTATCCGCCAGGTCATGAGTCTAAGACACTAGATGCCTTTGGACGTCAAACCTTCCAGACATCTATGCTTTCTGCAAGAATTCTCTCATATATTTTTTATGAGTCTATCTCTTGAGGAGGTCACAAAGCAATTACATCTTTTGACTCCTTCCCTTCCAGAGTCCAAGAGTGCAGCCTATTCTTCAGTGCTTAAGCATCTTCAGAATATCTCTTGGTTTCTTACTCGTGCTTCCCTAGACTCTTTTGAGTCTGTTAGCAGGACCTCTGCTATAACTATAGGGGCACGACGTAGAGCCTGGCTCCAAGCTTCAGACTTGGACAAATGGGCACAGCAAAGACTGGGACATACTCCTTGCACTGGAGACAATCTTTTCAACAAGGAGTCTTTACGTCAGGTTACTCAGTTGTCCACTGACTTACCTGTTCCTAGGGGCTGTTCTGCACCTTCTTCTGTCCCAGTAGGTAGGAAATGTCCTGCCAGACTTTCTTCCCATAGGAGAAGAAGGTTTTATGCATCATCTGCCCATCATACAGATGTTCCCAAACAAGGGAAGCATCGTCCTGGTCTGCAGAATTCAACCTCTCACCAGGCTCAGCAAACCCAGCAACCGCAGGGTTTCTGATCAGTCTTCATTAGATGCTTGTGACTCTTGGGGTTAGAATCTGCAGTTGCTTCTTCTCAATAGAGGCAATCCACTGCTTCATTCTAAACCCTAGACATGGATCTCTTCCCAAAGGACATCCATTTTTTCTATATTCCATGAGCTGTCAGGATGTTCATGCCTATAGGTCACAGGGTTCTCCTCTTCTTCCTGCTAGGGAAAGAGGTCTATCCACTATCAAACGATAGTTTCCTGTGCCAGCATGTCTTTTTTCCTTTCTATAGACTTACTACTTTGTAAGTCTTCTTCAGCTCCATTCTCTTTACCCTCTTACTAAGCTTTCCTCTGTAAGAGTGGTATTGCTTCACTGGAGGACTGTTTCTTCAGCCTCTCTAGTTTTGTTACTTTTCCAGTGTGGAGTTTTCCTCTCTGAGTTGACTCCTCTTTTTTCAATCTTGCTTTGAGGCACTTCATCAGACATGTCCAGAGTTTTCTACTCCTGTTTTGTCTGTTCTTTCTGTTTTTAAACAGTGAGATTCTTTCTGCTGTCTGGCAAGCAGCTGCCTATGCAGGAGCCTTAATGTTTGGACCACTGGTTCTTTATCCACCAGCAACCAGATCTGTCCTCCACTAACATTCTGTCTGGTCTTAGTAGTGGCCCCAAGTCAGTGCTGTCAACTGTCTTGGAAATATTTTCACTACAGGCTTGTTGGATTGTCTCCTTTTCTGCCATCTCCATTCCCCTGGGTTTGGCAGCATAGTTGACATAGAACTGGCTGCTGGAGAGCCAGTAGCTATCTCCTCATTCTCCTGCATCATGCTCTCTGCAATTCTACAGAGAAGCTCTCCACTATGGGCCCTTGCTAGAGAGCATGGGGTTTTTTTCTCCAACAGCTATCCTAGATGGTTGGAAAAGGCTTTTTCAGTCATGTCTCCCATGACTAGAAAGGTTCTCCCTTTTTTCACTTTCTCATTTTTAATATAAAGGACATAGGCCTTCTCTTATGTGAAAGCTTAAGGAGTTGCCAATTCCCTTCTTTGGTCCATAGTATTTCCAATCGGGAATATGCTTTTCTCCTTGCAGCTCATGGTAAGAACGCATGATACCTTTTTGCCCTTAAGCAGGTCAGCATGGTATCTCATTTTTATGCATCTTCTGTTCACTTACCATGCTAGAGTTCTGGAATACTCGGGACTTGCTGGCTGCAGACTGATATCACCCTCTGCTTCACGTAACCCTCCTGGTTATTTTGCTAGCTAGCATCCCTGTAGCTCATAACCAGTTGGAATAGATTCTCTATATATCTTCTCAGGTAGGTTCCACCTTCTTGTTATTAGATGAATCTTTCATCTCCTCATTTCCTATGTGAATATCCTTCTGTAGGCATATCTCCGTCTGCTTCTTGCACCCATATAGAGGCCTATATATATTCATATCTATAGCATACATCTTACAGATGTCTGTCTATCATTTGTGTGTATTTTATGCCCTTTCATATCTCACTATAGATATATTCTTATATGTCTATCTATATATATCTATATCTATATGTATTATCGGTAGATATGTATCTGCATGTTTATCTACCTGACTGTCTAGGCTCATATAGCTATATGATTCTGACAGATGGGTTTTACCCATACCTATGCTATCCAGCATGTTTGGGTTTCTACACACACAACCACTCTCTGTGGTAGTTAACAACTTCTACCATAACCTTAAGGTTTAGGTACCTCTGAAGCTCTCCATGTTCCAGTATCTCTCCTAGCTGACAACAGTTAGGAGAGACATTGCGGATCTTCAGTTAATCACAGGCTCTAATGCCTCAGGCATTTGTCCTTTCTTTTGGGATACAAGGGGTTTCCATACCTTTTCCTCCCACAAGGACTGTGCCTGTTTGTCCAAATCGGTCAGCCTTCTCTTTTTGCCCCTAAGGGTGAGCCACTCTGTTGCCAAAAGAGTTGGGCTTTTGTCATAAAGCCTTCCGCTAAAGGCCCACCATTTTTGTACTACCCCAGTTATTACTGGGGTTCCCTCTTACCTTTCAATCTGACCTCCATTGTTTTTTCCTACAGGTTTATTACCTTCACTTCACAGTGAGGTCCTCCTTGAGGTTCCTCTACTGGGTTCCCCAGTAGATCCCATGAACCTCCTTACTGCTGTGTAATCCTGTTAGGGAAGGTCCATATTGCAATATTTCTTTCAATATCATTGATGATGATTATCATCCACACATGGACTCCTTGTCTGCAGTCCTATGCTAGGTTAGCTGTTCCACAGCGCCTTTCTTTTTCAACTCCTACCCTCCATCCTCAGGATGCCTGGTGTTGTGGGAGATAACATGTTCCAATCTATGACATGCTGGGACTCCAGGCATCTCAGCTTGGGAGTCCCCATATGTGAAGACTCATTCCTGCTTGTTCCTGGAGATAGCACAGTTACTTACCTGTAACAGGTGATCTCTGGGAACAGCAGGAATAAGTCTTCACAACCCACCCACCTCCCCTAGGAGTTGTATCTCTCTATCTCTTTCTTTCCCTTCTCTCTCTCTCTCTCTCTCTTTGTCTCAGCTTGAAACTTAACTGAGGAGAGGCAGTTGGGAAAGGCAGCACGCAGGCGTGGTGGGATGCTTCCAAAAGCTTTTTGATTGGACGCTGGGAAGCGTTCCCGCGCAGACTCCGTCGGTACCGACGTACCCATATGTGAAGACTTATTCCTGCTGTTCCCAGAGATCACCTGTTACAGGTAAGTAACTGTGCTTTCTGCATCGTATGCCTGGAATACACCACCTGAGTTTGGTGCATCAGGATCTATCTCTGGACCTATTCAAATCCAAGTTAAAAACCCACCTCTTCGAGCCTGCTTTTGGAGGAGGGTTCAATTTGTATTAGAATTTTTACTCCTTATACAAACCCCTATAAACACAATCAATTCCAACAATGTATTTTTCCTTATATAATTCCAACCCCCTGCCCCCCCCCAAGAGAGAATGAATTATAATCGTTCCAAAACGTCCAGCACAGATGTCCACTTTAGATCTAATAGTACTCTGCGTCATTTTTATAGGGCCATCAGTTTTCCATCTGTTTCCTCCAAAACCACGCAATGTCAAATCTTGCAGCATTCGCACAAGCCACCATTGGCGCTTTCTACTTCCTTTGAACTCCATCAGGCCTTACCCCCATTAAGTAAAATTGAGAAGTTGGCCCCATGTCCATGCCAGATGTGTCCTTTATCTGTCCCCCCTTTTTTGTTTCCAATAACCCATTATCTTTGGGCACCCCCACCAGATATGTAGCATGGTGCCTTTCCCCCCACATCTCAGCCACATACATTCTCCGCACCCTTACAGGCATAGAATAACATTACATTAACACCTTATAAACATTTTCTTGAATGACAACTGAAAGGTGAAATTAGGTCTTACCTGCCAATTGGCTTTCCTTGAATACCTCCAGTCCAGTCCCGACATGCGGATAGTCACACCTCACCAGCAGCTTGGAGACTGAGTAGCCAAATGTTGATGACCTCATCATACATAGTCAGCAGGAACTACCTACCAGCCTCAGTATCCTACTGGCAAAGCAGACTTGCAGAGCAAAATTTAAGAAAAACCTGCCTATTTACATGCAACTGTCCCATGAAATTTTTTGTTTTGTTTTGTTAAACATGTATGCTCTCTCCAGAAAGAGAAAACAACCTTATCAATCAACTTGCGACTTCCAACTCAGAGGATTGAAGACTCTGATTCAAATGCATCTCGTTAAGATCCTTTCCCTCAGTTGCTGGGGAAAGCTGTGGAACGCTCAAAAAGAGTCCCACCACACCACTGGCGCTTTCAAAATCATACAGATCCAGCCCCCCGAGATAAACAGATGATCATCTTTAGGACCAGGATCATACTTACACACTGCGCCTAATGCACTAGGGGGGATCCAGAACTGGAGTGGAGGTATTCAAGGAAACCATTTAGCAAGAAGACCTAATTTCAACCTCCTTATCATACCTCCAGTCCAGTCACGACATCTGAGATGTACCAGAGCAGTACTAACCTTGGGAGGGACCCGCCTGAAGCACCAGAGACTTGAACCAAGCGTCCCCCGCTGCCTGTACATCTAGATTGTAAATGCTTCACAAAGATATGCAGGGATAACCATGTTGCCACGTGACAAATGTCCAAAGGCGACATTAGGCTAGCTTCGGCCCAGGACGATGCCTGTGCCCTGGTGGAATGGGCTGCAATCCTTCCGGCACCCTTCTTTGCCGTAAGAGAGAGGCCGAGGAAATAGTTTTCACCCACCTGGTGACTGATGCCTTGGAAGCTGCTTCGCCTCTATGTGGGCCACCGAACAGGACAAACAAGTAGCCCAATTTACAAAAAGGCCCTATCCACTTCAAATAACATTTAAATACCCGGGAGCTGTAACTATGGTTCCACTGCTATCCCGCCCGCCCCTGAAAACACCAGGAGAGAAACCAGCTAGTTAAGGTGAAAGGCTGAGGCCACTTTAGGGAGACAGGATGGAACAGGTCTCAACACTACCATTTCCTTGGTTACGGTAAGGAACTGCTTTCATTATGAGAAAGCTTGCAACTCTGAAATTTGTCTAGCCAAACAGATGGCTACCGCGAAAACTGTCTTCAAAGTCAACTTCAATGTGGAAGAGTTCAGCGGCTCAAGGGGGGGGGGGGGGGCTTCTTTCAGAACCAAAAGCATCAGATTGAGATCCCACACAGGGACAATCGACCTAAGAGGTGGACACACCTGCTTCACTGCCTGCAAGAAACAAGCGACATTTGGATGAACTGCTAGGGGAAACTCTCTGAACCCTACCACGGTAGTAGGTAAGGGCCGCCACCTGTACCCACAGAGAACTGCACCCATGTGATTTTTCTGCATACAGATAAGTGACTTAACAACATATGATATGGATTTTCTAAATATCGGCATGAGAATTAGACACTTCATTAATGAATAAAATGGGCGGTGTTTGACTGGTGTGGATTGATTGAAGTATTATCCTCCCTCGGCGCTGCCCGACAAAAAGAAGAAAAAAAAGAATCATTTGTGATTTAAATTTATCTGGTGGGGACCATCACAGTGCCTTTGGATAGGTCATCACTAATGCTATGGCTGCTGAAAAGGTAGCGTTGGCCTCTTTAACCTACAGGGGGAAGTAGAGGAGGTCCTACTGGCCTTTTGAAAACCCTTCACCAGGTGGGCCTATACCTTTAAGTGGAGATGGTTCTCCATCAGGTGCACAGAGAAGGAGGAGAATCTCTTCTGCCACATGCAACTGTTTTTTTTTTTTCAGTACCTACTGCACCTATGGTACACCGGGCTGAAATCCAACTTGATGAGGGTGCATTTAAGTGCCATAGCTTTGCACCATCACCCTATCAAGGGAAATCCCCTCTCCATCCAGCCCCTGGTCTCTAGGTATCTCCAGGAACAAGCAAGAATGAGTCTTCACATATGGGTATCGTCGGTACCGACGGAGCCTGCGCGGGAACGCTCCCCAGCGTCCAGTAAGAAAGCTTTTGGGAGCATCCCACAGCGCCTGCGCACTGCCTTCCCACCTTTCCCAACCGCCTCTCTCCAGTTCTTCTTTTCTGCGGAGCCAGCAGGTCGTGTTCCTGTCACCGCAGAAAAAGTTCTTTATTTTTCTGTGTCGCGTCTGCCGCCTTCGACGTCAGACCGGTACCGCCGGTCTTTTCTTTTCTTTCTTCAATTGTGCACTTTTGGTTTGGGCCTTAAGCCTGACCATTTTTTCTCCTCATGGAGAAGCCCACTTCCGGGTTTAAAAAGTGCATGAAGTGTGGCGGTACTATTTCTGTCACCGACACCCGTGATTGGTGTCTAAAATGTTTGGGTCCTAACCATTCCATCACGGATTGTGTGTCCTGTATCATGATGTCTAAAAGAGGTCAGCAGGGGGGGCGGAGCCTGATGTCCAGCGGGTAGGACGCTTTGCGTTGAAGCTCCCGAGAGGCCTACTTAGAATCCTGACTTAAAACCTATACAAATTTATTATTTCGCTCCGAGCTGACCGGGGCACCTCGGGGGGGATGGCGGCCCATAAACCAGCGCGCTTGGACTTCGGGTCTCCTTCTTCTTCTCACGGAAAACGCTCCAAAACAGAGGTGTCCTCCCCACAGAAGATGGTTCCATTCCGTGATAACCCCGAAATGCACCTGGAGATTTTGGAGGAAATACGCGGCGTGAAGGAATTGGTGCAGTCCAATGGAGAAGCGCTTCGAGCCATGCGAGAAGACTTTGGAGTGCTCCAGGACCGACTTGAAAGTCTTTCATCACGGCAGGACAACATGGCGGGGGTCCTCGACTCGCACGAGGTGCGCTTGGGCAAACTGGACAAGGCTGAGCGCCAGATACAGAATCTTCAAAAGGAGTTAGAAGATAGCAATAATCGAGCCCGTCGCAACAATGTGAGGCTCCTTGGAATGCCGGAGGGGGTGGAAGCAGGAGATATAAGAGAATTCTTGCTCAAAACTCTTCCCTCCTTGCTGAAGATCACTTTTCACAGAGAACTGGAAATCGATCGAGCACACCGTGTTCCTGCCCACATGGCGCCCAACCGCACGACCCCCCGGCCTATTATCTTTAGCTTGCTACGCTATCAACAAGTGGAACAAATTTTACATGTTGCCCGAGCGAATCGTCATTTGGAATTTGAAGGTCGTAAGGTCTCCTTCTTTCCTGATTTGGCAAAGCCTACCGTTGACCGTCGGAAGAAACTCCTTGCTTTTCGCCCTCGACTTCAACAGCTACAGGCTCGCTTTGGCCTGTTGTATCCAGCGAAGCTCCGAGTGACTCTCCACAACCAAACCAGGACGTTTGAAGATCCTGATCTACTATCAACATTTTTGGACTCCAAAGAAGCAGAGCAGATGCGCTGATCCCAAATCTTGGACTCTTATCTGCCGGTTCTATCCGCCATTTTGAAGGGCCCGATGCGGCGGTCATAGCCAAGCACAGAAATAGCCTGGACTTTCTTTCTTTCTCTACATGACTTTTGTTTTTTGGTCTCCTATCCCTTCATGATGTGTGCCTCGGTCGGATTCGGAGCACGCACAGTCCTACAGGTTATGTGTTTTCTTTAATTTCGGCCTTCTCTGGGGCTTCTCCCCGCAGACACATGGTCGCCAGTAATTTTGGGGTTTTGCTTCTCCTCTACCGTACTGCGGTTTTCTTTGTTAATGTGGGGCGCTTCATTGTATTATATTAGCTTATTTTCCTATGTCATGTGTACAGCCAGCTACAGTCAGCTTGAGGGACATAGTGAAATTATGTGTGCTCTCATGCTCAGACTTTTTAACTTTTCTGAATGGCCTTATGTAAAATCTTATCATTCACCGTCAAAGGCATTAATGGTCCACTCAGAGGAAAGAAAATCCTTAGCTATCTTAGCCATGAGCATGTTGATTTAGTGTTTCTTCAGGAAACGCATTTAAACTCTGCGGAAACACTGAAACTCAATGCTAAGCCTCATATGGTAGCTGCCTATTCTCCTACCGTTTCCAAATGGTACGGGATAACCATTCTGGTTAAGAAGTCTTTGCACGTTCCTGTACCTGATATTAGCGCTGACAAGGAGGGTAGATGGGCCCGTGTACACCTTGAGGTTGGAGATAGTGAGTTCACGTGTATTTGCATTATGCCCCGAATGTGGACAACCCTGCTTACTATGCAAATATTGCGCAGTTGGCCTCGGCCTCTGCCAATGCTCCATTAATACTTGGTGGCGATTTTACTCATGTGTTCCCTCAATCTTTTCTTCTCAAACACGGTGCTCGTTGGTTGAAAGATCCAGTACCGAGTAGACCTGGGTGGCTAGATATAGAAGCGGGCCTTTGCAAACCGATTCCTCTTACCTTTCTCCCTGGTATGACTCTCCCATCAGACTCCCACTATCCACCAATGCTTTTAGACACTTTAGGTGCCTTTAATACTCTTATGCAATCTTTAGACTCCCGACTCTGGTCAGTGCAACTTCAGCATCGCCTTTGGAACACTAGAGTACTCCCGCCATCGGTATTCCCTACATAAGGTTGATTGGAGACTTTCCGATCTCTCGGTAGTTTACCGGGTGTAGTATCCAATTTTACTAAACCTTTATGTAATGCTATAACTAGAGATACCCCTATAGCGCAGAAAGTATGGGAGAGAGATTTGCACGTGTCTTTGACCTCGGAGCAATGGAGCCTTATCTGGAGTAGAGGGACATGGGTTTTCGATCCGCCTCATTCACTCAGGCCCTCTTCTTTCTAGCCCACCGGTGTTTTTACACTTCTCACAGATTAGACAAATGGAACACTACTCAGGGCAATGGTTGCTGGACACGTCCTGCGGACATTGGTTCTTTGCCTCATGTTATGCATGAATATCTCGTACTACAGTATTACTGGCGTCGGGTCTGGGGTCGTATTTAGTCTATCTTGCACTCTCAGGAGCCCCTTTCTTGGAGGATAGTGGGACTTCGCCCGGTTGCGGGGATCCCCTCTCTCCCAAAAATGGCTTATCTCCTTTCGACCTTTATGCTTGGCATTGCTTTTTCCCTAATTAAGTAATACTGGACAATTAGCTCCCATCTGAGCCCCAATGAATGGTGGAATCATGCTTGTTTTTACAGTAAATATGAATAAATACCTCGTCTGTCCGCTTCCTCCGTTCAGACTCCTTCTCATTGGTCTCAATGGAAGATGCTCAATGACTATGTACATTTTGCTAAATGCTCTCATCTGACTGTCTAACTTTGTATATATCTCTGTCTCATGATCATGCTGTATTGTAGATACTCTTTTGATCGGTTGATGTATAATCACTGTTAATTGGAAGTGCTCACATGCTGATATAATCGGGTAGAGAAGAAGCATCGGGGTGGGGGGTAATGGGTTTACTTTTCCTTATTGTATACTTGTTTTGTCTCTTTTGGTGTGTTGTTTCTTTTGTTTGTTGCAAAATGAAAATAAAAGTTTAAAAAAAAAAAAAAAAAGAGGTCAGCAGAACCGAGCAGCCAAGCTCAGTACCCTGTTTCCCTCTGATGCAGCCTCGTTGGCATCAACGTCTTCCAGGGCTGCTTCTTCCTCCCATGGATCTCAGGTAACCAAACATAAATCTAGCCGGTCCTCGAAGGGCAAATCTCCCTCAAAGCATCGAAATGCCTCCAGGCTTGTCCTCGAGGATTCCACACCGACAAAATTACCCCGGCGGGAAGTTCCGGCTTCCAAAGCATTGTCTATGGGGGTCACAGGTTGACATCGATGGCTTGGCCTCGACCGATCACCTGTTGCCATGTTCTGGGGTACCGGTGGCCTCCACCGGTACCGACATCCAGACTCTAGTGGCGTCAATGGATCAGAAGATTCTGTCCATGCAGCGCACCCTAACGGCGTTTATGCAGGCTTTGACTCCTCCGGTACCGCAACAATCTCCGTTGTCGGTACCGACTCCGGCACTGGCATCATTCCCGGTGCCGGTACCGATTGCATCGACATCGGCCTCGGTGTCAACTGCAACGGTACCCTGTCCTATGATGCCCATCGGTACCGAACCGGTACCGCTTACTCCCAATGTCGATCCCACTTGGTACGCGTATCGGGCTTTACAGGAGCATCCAGACAGGCGATACTTCGATTCCTCCGAAGACTCTGAGTCGGAGGTTTCTGTCGAGGCACCGGTACTTCTTCCTCAGGAGTCTGATTCTCCAAAACGAAGAATGTCTCCTCCAGAAGACTTGTCTTTTCAAGACTTCATTAGGGAAGTGGCTAGGGGCCTCTCCATTACAGTGGTCCCTGAGTCAGAGCCTAGAGCCAAGCAAT
The DNA here is from genome assembly GCA_033557465.1 of Ichthyophis bannanicus. Lineage (NCBI taxonomy): Eukaryota > Metazoa > Chordata > Amphibia > Gymnophiona > Ichthyophiidae > Ichthyophis > Ichthyophis bannanicus. The sequence continues at coordinate 31,201,582 of CM066034.1, read as the reverse complement.
TAGATATTTTGCAATATCCTAAGGCTCCTAAAGAAGCAGCTACTTTACCTATTCATGAGATTCTCTATGATCTCATGTTAAGCATGTGGGAGACTGCTCTTACCACCTCTCCTCATTCTCGTAGATTAGACACTCTATTGTGGTAGAGTCTGCCATGAGGAAAATAAAGAGTGCAAAGAGACACTCATCTAATCCTCCAGGACGTGAATGCAGGACCCTTGATGCTTTTGGCCGAAGGGTTTTCCAAGCCAATATGCTTGCTGCCAGAATCAACTCCTATAGTCTCTATATGGGGATGTTTCTAAAAGAAGTCACAGATCATCTGCAGACTTTAGCCCCTTTTGTTTCAGAAGATAAAAGGCAGGAATTTCTCACTTGGCTTAAACATGCCCACAATGTTTCCAAATTTTCCAACCGTGCTGCCTTTGACTCTTTTGAGTGTGTAAGCAGAGCCTCGGCTATTGCCATAGGTGCACGCAGAATTGCTTGGTTACAAGCCTCTGATTTGGAACTCTGGTTCCAAGATGAACTGGGAAATCTTCCTTGTACAGGTGAAAACCTATTTGGCAGGGATTGGAAAGCAAAGGCCATTCAAATGGATGCTGAGAACTCTGCTTTGGATCGACTTTCAAAGTCTACCTCTGCTCCTGCTAAGAAAAGATTGTTCAAAAAGACACCTTTTTCTAAAAAAGGAAGATACTATCCTGCTTATGGTCAGCAGGCATCTTCTGCAGGTCGTTTTGCTGCAAAGCGTCAGCAACCACCTAAACAGGCCAAGGCAAAGGCTGCCAGGCCTCCCACGGCCCAGCAGCCTCAGCCTCTTCAGGGCCTTTGACTTGCAACTAGAGAATTTAGCCTTTCTGGCTCTGGAAGAACCAGAGGCCCTCACCATTCCAGGAAGGTTAGCTCACTTTGCTCCCAGATGGGAGCAAATCACAGCAGAGCAATGGACCCTCTCCATTATAAGGGAAGGGTACAAGCTTCATTTCTTAAACCTTCCTCCCCACACCATGGTGAAACAGTTCAATTCTCCAACATCTCTCCTCAACCTTCTAGGTCAGGAGATTGCCATCCTTCTTGCCCAAGGGGCAATAGAAGAAGTACCTCTTCTTCAACAAGGCACAGGGTTCTTCTACTTCCCTTATAGTTGCAAGCTTTGGTGGCTAATCCACTTTATACAAGGTTCCATCATGATAAGGTAGTCCTCAGGACCAATCCACACTTTATGCCTAAAGTGGTCTCGCCTTTTCATCTGAACCAAGAGGTATATTTACCTGCCTTTTTTCCAGGACCTCATGCATCAGGTGCAGAGAGGAATCTTCATACCTTGGATTGTAAGAGCTCTCGCTTTTTACTTACAAAGAACACAGCAACATAGGAAGTCTTCTCAACTCTTTGTTGCTTTTGATCCTTCTCATTTAGGACTTCCAGTCTCTAAGAGAACACTGTCCAGCTGGATTGCTCAGTGTATTTCTTTCGCCTACCAGAGTAGGAACATTTCTCTGGAGGGCCATGTCACAGCTCACAATGTGAGAGCCATGGCAGCCTCTATGGCTCATCTAAACTGTGTGTCCATCGACCAAATCTGTCGAGCGGCCACCTGGGCCTCGGTTCATACCTTCACAGCCCATTATTGTTTGGACAAGGACTCCCGCCGGGATGCCTTGTTTGGTCAGGCTGTTCTCAAACACCTGTTCCATTCCTAATCAACTCCTACCCACCTACCCTGGTTGGATGCCAGAGATCCATGGAAGGAGGTAGAGTCCTTTTCAAGGACACGCAACCTGGGGTTTCTCCCTGGCATCTACAGCTAGGGAGTCCCCATATGTGAAGACTCATTCCTGCTTGTTCCTGGAGATAGCACAGTTACTTACCTGTAACAGGTGATCTCTGGGAACAGCAGGAATAAGTCTTCACAACCCACCCACCTCCCCTAGGAGTTGTATCTCTCTATCTTTCCTTTCCTCTCTCTCTCTTTGTCTCGGCTTTAAAACTCGAACTGGAGAGAGGCAGTTGGGAAAGGCGGGAAGGCAGCGCGCAGGCGCTGTGGGATGCTCCCAAAAGCTTTCTTACTGGATGCTGGGGAGCGTTCCCGCGCAGGCTCCGTCGATACCGACGATACCCATATGTGAAGACTTATTCCTGCTGTTCTCAGAGATCACCTGTTACAGGTAAGTAACTGCTTTCTCTGGGGCCTCTGTTGTTGAAGCCCTCTAGCAGTGGAATGGGACCTCAACATGGTGCTCTCCCAGCTCACTAAACTGCCCTTTGTGCCCCTGGCCACTTGTCACCTGAGAATACCTGTCTTGGATAGTGGCCTTCCTGATGGCCCTCACCTCTTCTCGAAGGGTGAGCGAACTCCAGGCCCAGTAGGTGGACCCACCATATACGAGGTTCTATAAGAACAGGGTGGTGCTCCACATACACACCCCAAATTCCTCCCGAAGGTCGTATCTCCTTTTCACCTCAACCAAGAGGTAATCCTCCCTACCTTCTTCCTGCAGCCTCATGCCGATAGTGAGGAACTAATACTTCATACAATAGATTGCAAGCAGGCCCTGTCCTTTTATTTGCAATGGACTCAGACCTATTGGAAAGCTCTTCAGCTTTTTGTGTCTTATGACCCCAGTAGACTGGGGCTCACCGTGATTAAGCAAACTCTGTCCACTTGGGTGGTGGATTGTATTGCCCTTGCCTATGAACAAGCTGGCCTCCCCCTTGAGCACTGGATCACAGTGCATTGCATGAGGGTGGTGGCCGTGTTGATGGCCAACCTCTGCTCAGTGCTGGTGACAAAAATCTGCAAGGCAGCCACATGGTCTTCAGTTCATATGTTTGCAGCTCACTGCTGCCTGGAGAGTGAGTTCTGCAGAGACAGTGCCTTTGGGCTAGGCGGTATTCTGTAATATTCTTGGGGTGTAGGCAACTCCTGCCCTCTGACCCTTCTGTGTTCAGGCTACCGGAGTGTTGGTGTCACTGGCACTAGGGTCTTGCAGAGTTTCTCAGTGCCTTCTGCAACTCTCACAGCTATCAGATTGATTGCCATTGGGGCTGTCATGGTTTGCTCCTTTGTCAGCCTGGAGCTAGAGTCCCATATGTGAGGACTGACTTCATGTTTGCTCCTGGAGAAAGCATAGTTATTCACCTGTAACAGGTGTTCTCCAGGAACAATAGGATTCAGTCCTCACAACCCTCCCTCCATCCCTGGGAGTTGCATCCCTCCCTTGTGGTGTGTTTACTGCTGTCCTAGCTATGTCATCTGACTAAGCAAGCTAGCACCCTTGGATGGAAAGGGGACCATGCATGTCTGGTAGCGTTCCCAAAGACTTTCTTTGAAAGCTGGTAAAATGCTCTGTGTGAGCACCGTCTGTGCCGACATCACCCATATGTGAAGACTGATTCCTTCTGTTCCTGGAGAACACTTGTTCTCTGGTGACTTACTACACTTTGAAGTCATTGCGATGTCTTTGCAGGCCTCTATATCTGCAGAGTGTATGTTGCAAGGGCCTGCATGCGTTGGGTTCAGGCATTGCTTGATCTCCTTGGGGGTGGAAATTCTGAACCCTCAGTTGCCCAAGCTGGAGTCCGCTTCCACTTACTTGTCAGATTTGTATTACACAGGTACACTACCAAAAAACTGCCTCCAGTTTTGCAACTGATTCCTATAGATTTTGGGGTGCTGAATCCAGGAAAAATAGCCAAAATGTTCCATCACGTCACGTTTTCTTGCAAAATTAGATTTCTTACCCATATAAGGAATGTTCACATAATTTTTTTTTAGCCGACTGCAGTTTATTTTCTTGGCCCAAAATAGAGGTTGTAATGGTTAACTAACTAGAAACACTCCCTCATGATATTTTAGAGTGTTTTGTATTCATTTTATACATTAACAGGACAATTGGGAGGCGGGGGGCTAAATCCAGTACTCGCGCTGGCGCATGTTCTTTCCTGTTCGCCTCGCCTCGTTCGCTCGCTCAAACACGGTGGTTGCGACATGAACGTTCCTGTCAAATTTCAGTTTCTTGCAAGTTCATTATTACCTTTTGTTTGCTCAGTCGTAATCCAGCTTTATTCCGAAGTGGTTCACTACAGTTGTAGTTTGCAGTGCTGTGTATTTGTGATGGCTCACAGAGCCAGAGGTTGCGTCAACTCTCCGGACAGTTTTTGTTTTATTTGTGGGGAATATACCGTGAAAAAGCGGCAGAGGAACATTTCTGCATTTATTAAAAAAGTATATTTCGCCTATTTCGGTTTGAAGTTAGGCGATCAAGACAAACCGTGGGCTCCTCACAAAGTGTGCAAGACATGTGAGGAAGATCTACGCTTATGGATGAAAGGTAAAAAACAAGCATTTCGTTTCGGAATACCTATGATGTGGCGTGAACAAAGAGACCACAGCAGTGACTGCTATTTTTGCTCTTGCATTGTGAAGGGATACAACTTAAAAAATAAGAACGTAATAAGTTACCCCAACCTTCCCTCAGCAATTAGGCCTATGCCTCATAGCAACGAAGTACCTGTGCCTGAACCACCAAAATCTTTGGATCATATTTGTGTGGACGGTTCTGATCATGATGAGACTCATCAGATGGCTTTTCCCGATGAGTCCAGTACTTCCGAGTTTGAAACTGAACCAGATCCGAAACCTGAACTTTTCTCTCAAGCTGAATTGAATGATTTAGTCCGGGATTTAGGACTCCCAAAAGATGCTGCCCAACTGCTAGGTTCTCGGCTTAAACAGAAAAATCTATTGTCACCAGGAACAACTTTTTATTGGTACCGCAACCGCGAGACACAATTTTTGAAGTATTTCAGCAAAGAGGAAGATTTGGTATTTTGCAACGATATATACGGAGTGATGGAAAAGTTTAAACTCAAGTATGATCCTGCTGAATGGCGACTGTTCATTGATTCGTCAAAAGACAGCATAAAAGGTGTTCTTCTTCATAATGGCAACACATTCGCTTCAGTTCCTATTGCTCACTCTGTTATTCTCCAAGAAAAATACGAGAATTTGGCCCTGATTCTTCAGAAGATTCGTTATGATGAGCATAAGTGGATGATTTGTGGAGACTTTAAAATTCTATCCATGCTATTAGGGCAGCAATCCGGTTTCACCAAATATCCCTGCTTCCTTTGCTTGTGGGATAGCCGGGCCCGCGACCTACACTGGGGGAAAAAAGACTGGCCAATTCGGGAGTATTTGAGACCCGGTGAGAAAAATGTTCTTCATGAGAGCTTGGTACCTCGTGATAAAATTCTATTACCACCTCTCCACATTAAGTTGGGTCTCATTAAGCAATTCATCAAGTCCCTTCCAAAAGATGGTGAGTGCTTTCGGTACCTTTGCTCAAAGTTCCCCCGACTTTCTGAAGCAAAGCTAAAGGAAGGAGTGTTTGTTGGCCCTGATATAAGGAAACTCATTTCAGATGGAGCATTCGCTGAAACGATGTCTGAGAAGGAAAAAGAAGCCTGGGATTCCTTCAAGGATGTTGTTCTCAAATTCTTGGGGAACAGGCGGGATGAGAACTATAAGGATATTGTTGCCAGGATGCTCAATGCCTTCAAAGAACAAGGCTGTAACATGAGCCTGAAAGTCCATTTCTTGCACTCCCATGTGAACTACTTTCCCGAAAACTTGGGAGCGTACAGTGAAGAACAAGGTGAAAGGTTTCACCAGGACATCAAGGACGCAGAGAGAAGGTACCAAGGAAGATGGAACACCACTATGATGGCTGATTTCTGCTGGTTGCTGCTGCGGGAAACCCCAGATGAAAAATACGCCAAGCAGCGCACCAAGAGAAGCATTCGGGGGAAGAAGAAACGGGCCCACCAGGAGATTGATTGACCCAAGAATGACTTTAAAATCTAAACTGTGTTGACAAATATCGTGTTTTTACTAAATTTTGAAATAAAAATTTGCTAGTTATTACCACAGTGTCGGATCTCATTTATTAGAATTTTATTTTCACACCATCGGGTGTTTGTCTTCATGTATTGCAATGGTGCGGTTTGCGTTTTCTATTCTTACATACATACCTGTACAACATTTTTTGCACATTTCTTTGCTTTGCTTTGTGTCTAACCTTGCTCTTATATGCTCAATGTTTGTGCACATGTATGTGGCTGTTTTAAGTGCATACAATTTTGCTACCATCACAGTGTGTTTTGTTGACATTACTCTATTCTTATGTGCTGCCTTGTTACAATTTTCTTTATTCTTATTTGAATAACTACTAAACAATTAGTATAAAGAATTCATCCAAGAAACTTTTATCTCGATCGCACTCAATCTGAAACGTTCACCTCAAACTGCTAACCCAATGTAGCAAAAAATCTGTACGTGATGGAGCAAATTGGTTACCAGATTTGGATTCAGCGCACCAAAAAACGTAAAAATCAATCGAAACATTAGAGGCAGTTTAAAAAAAATTTTTTTTAGTGTACCTGTGTTATGATTTAGTGCGATCTGCCTCCAAGGGCGGCTTGATAGTTCCTGTGGTTGCACAACTGGTCAGCTGATGTTTTCCAAAATCCGGCTCATTAAGCTTCCGTTTAAGGGTAAGCTGCTGTTTGGTGATTCCCTCAAAGAGCTAGTTAAGGTCCTGATTGAGTCCAAAGGAGGCAGGCTGCCAGAGGATAAGCCTTGGGGAGGCAATTGACAGGCACTTCAGTCTAGGGGGAGCACAGGATTTCTGTCTGTTTTGGACAGCCCTTTTGGAGTAGAGGTACTGGCCGTGGTTTCTACGTGGCTTCCTCCAACTCAGTCAAGAAGTCCCAATGAAGCGTGTGGGGCCCAGGGGGTCGAGGAACACATCAGGTGGCGTCTCCGGCATTACTTCCATTCCTGGGTCCAAATAATGTTGGACCACTGGATCTTGGAGATCATTTGTGATTATTTATTTAGACAGTTTTCTATACCACCTTATCCTTCAATCAAAGTGGTCACAACACAATTGGGGGATACATTTAACACGAGGGTTTTCGAGAGACATACGCTATTCTTACAGGGAACTTGAGCAATGGAGGGTTAAGTGGCTTGCCCAAGACCACAAGGAGTACCTGTGGGACTAGAAACCCCAGTCCTTCCGGCCCAAGGTTGCTGTCCTCTAGTGGGATTTGAACCCCTGACCTTCCAGCCTGAGGTAACTTGCCCCAACCATATTATGCACTCAAATTCCAGCACCCTCTGACAGATGCCTTTATGATCTTCCCTTTCATGGTGTCTTGAGAAGGCCCAGGCAGTGAAAGGCACTCTAGAGCGCCTCCTTGTGCTGGATGTGGTTGTTTTGGTCCCACCAAACCAGTGCGGATTTGATCAATACACCATATATTTTCTGATCCCCAAGGAGGAAATACCTTCTGGCTGATCCTCTATCTCAAGTGTGTCAACCAGGCCTTGGGGGTGCTGCACTTCCACATGGAGACCTTGGCTCCATCATGGTGGCAGTGCAGAAGAGGGAGTTCCTCATGGTGTTAGACCTCACCGAAGTGTATCTACACATACCGATATGCCCGGAACATCAGAAGTCCATTTACACCCTTCAGCTTGTCCAAAATGTATCTGCCAGAATAATAACCAAGACCAACCTATCTGAATACATCACCCCCATATTATATAACCTTCACTGGCTCCCAATAAGTTCCAGAATACAATACACGCAAATCCTCACTGCTTTTAAATTATATAACGATATCTCCCCCTCTTACCTCTCCACTATAATAAAATCTCAAACTGACACCAGACACAAGCAAAAGCATGCTCAAAACCACCTGCAAGTTCCAACCCTTATATGCAAAACTAAACAGCACACAAGTAATAGGGCATTCAGATACACAGCCCCTATACTTTGGAACGCCCTCCCTGACCAAATCAGAGCTACCAAAGATCTCCTAACTTCCCGCAAGGAATTGAAAACGCACCTTTTCTCATAATATTATAATGCTCACCTAATAAACAATACCTCCAATAACTCCAGCCCCCTTCTACCCCAACAGTGTAACACCTCCCATTTCCCTCCCTTATTTCAATGTATATAGCTAAGAAAATCCAGCCATCACTATGCCTCTGTAATTAGTGTGCACTGGTATGTATATAGTTATTCTAAGTTCCTTGTTTAAATTGTATTGGTTAAATATGTTCCATGTACCACTGTGTTGTAGTTCCATGTAAACCGCCCCTGATCGCTGGAAGGAGCGGTATAAAAAAAAACTTTCAAAAATAGTGTGTCTGCATTTTGCGACATCCATGAGTCACTTCCAGTTTTGGGCGATGCCTTTTGGCTTGTCAACGGTGCCCAGGACCTTTACCAAGGTAATGGTCATAGCAGCAGCACAGCTGAGGAAGTAAGGCATCCTGGTGCATCTGTATCTGGATGACTGGCTCATTCAGGCGAAGTTGGAGGACGAGAGTTAGGAGGTGACTCAGCAGATATCCTTTCTGCTCGGAATGGGTTGGGTGATCAACTAAACCAAGAGCAAGTTGCATCCCTCACAGCAGTTGGTCTATCTGGGAGCGAAGTTCAACACTGAGATGAGGTTAGTATCCATGCCGGAAGAGAGGATAGACAGAGCATGCTCCATTGGTTCTTATGGATGTTGCGACCCTCAGCCTGGCATTATCTGCAGGTATTGGGTCTGATGGTGGCGACGGTGCTTGATCTGGTTCTCTGGGCCAGAGCACATATGAGACTGCTGCAGAGGGCATTGCTTTCGAAGAGGTCTCCTCAGCTGCAGTCTCTATCCTGCTGACTTCAATGTCCAAGGGACACCAGGACTGGATTGCAATGATGGCTGAGCAGGAGCAATCTGTAGAAAGTGTCACTGGAAAGCAGACTGGGTTGTGGTGACCATGGATGCCAGTCTGTTTGGATGGGGGGCATACTGCTTCTCCCAAGTGGCTCAGGGACAGTGGTCAAAGGAGGAGAGCTCTTGGTCCATCGTCTGGAGATCAGAGCGATCTGGTAGGCGCTCTTTCAGTTTGCATCTCTCCTACAGAACTGGGCACTATGGGTGTTTTCGGACAACGCCTCAACAGTGGCGTATATAAACTGGCAGGGTGACATGGGTAGTGTCAGCCTAGCGGCCAAAGTAGAGCCAATCCTGCTGTGGACCACACCACACCTAATTGTGCTGTTGTCTGCCCACATGGCTGGGAAGGACAGCATGCAGGCAGATTATTTAAGCAGGTATCGGCTGGATGCTGCAGAATGGTCCCTGGAGGATTCAGCGTTTGCTGGCATAGTGTCTCGCTGGGGTCTACCAGTGATGGATTTCATGGCATCAGCGGGCAGTTCAGTTCCTCCTTCAGCCAATGCAAGGAGCAGATGTCGGAAGGGCTGGATGCTGTAACTTAACTGTGGCCACTGGAAGAATTCCTGTCTCTTCCCCCCCCCCCCCCAGTGGGCCTTGATAGGATGCCTACTGCAAAGGATAGTGCAGCACGACAGCCACGTGATCCTACTGGCCCTGGATTGGCCTTGACAGCCCTGGTATGCAAATCTGATCAGGTTGTTGGTGAACCGGCTGTGGAGGTTTCCGGTGCGGAACAATCTCCTCTCCTACGAGCCAGTGCTGATGCCTCAAGTGGATAGATTCTCACTTATGGCCTTACCCTTGAATAGGCGAGGCTGTCAGAGTGCGGTTATGTGCCTGGTTTATTTGCCACCCTGTTAAATGCTAGGAAGAGGTCTACCTCATTGTCCTATATCAGTATTTGGCGAGTATTTGAAGATTTGTGAGATCTGCAATATACGGCCTAAACTTAAATTCCTTAAAGGTCCAGGTGGTAGCCTTATCCTGCTATTGAGGAAAAGTGCAAGGGGTGCCATTGGCGTGGCACCCAGATGTTTCATGCTTCTTATGGGCCGTTAAGCAGCTCAGACCGCCAGTGAGAGCAGTAGTACTGCCCTGGGATCTTAATCTGGTGTTGACTGCACCCCCATTTGAGCCTCTGGGGAGCTCCTCCCTGAAAGATCTGACTTTGAAGGTGGTGTTCTTGGTAGCCATCTATTCGGCTTGATCTATTTCTGAGTTTCAGGAGTTGTCCTGCCATGAACCATTTCTGGTTCTGTCTAAAGAGTGCGTGGTCTTGCATCCAGTTCCGTTCTTGCCGAAGGTAGTCTCGCTGTTTCATGTAAACGAGGTGGTAACATTGCCGATGTTTACCTCAGCGGAGGCCAAGGCCACCGATGGGCATCTCAATAAGTTGGATGTCCGCAGGACGCTCAAGTGTTATCTCAAGCGCACCCAGCCTTTCTGCAGATCGGAGCGGCTGTTCATGTTTGGGAGACCGTGGAAAGGAGAGGCGACCTCCACAGCATCCATCTCGCTTTGGATGAAGGAAGCTATTGCCTCAGCTTATCTTAAGCATAGAGTTGTACCTGTGGGACTATGCACACATTCCGCAAAAACCCAGGCTGTGTCCTGGGCATAGTTTAGTTTGCTGATATCTGTGGACATTTGTCGTGCGGCTACATGGTTGTCGTTATATACCTTTGCCAAACAGTACTGCCTCAATGTGCAGATGTTTTGGTGCTAGTGTTATGGGCGGGGCTTGCGAGTCTCTCCCATCTATAGATACTGCTGTGGTACATCCTGTTTGGACTGGATTGGAGGGAAGAGGATGACGTTTAAAATTAGACCTTACCTGCTAATTTACTTTCATGGAGTCCCTCCAGTCCAATCCAATCCAGAACCCACCCTTGTCTCTTTATCTGGGTTAGTGTCATGACCCACGGGTGTAAGTGAGTTGGTTGAACGGCTCATCAGTTTTATGCAGGTGCTGGTTGCCTGTTTGTTATGGAAGGTTTCATCAGTTTGTCAGACAGGACTCTGAGTTAGCCAGTCTCCACACAATCATAATATATTTATATATATATATATATTTTTTTTTTTTTAAAGAGAGACATTTTCATGTACCCACGAACTCCAGCTGGGGTTCTTTAGAGGTCATGGATCATAGGGGCGATCTCAGTTACTGGATTAATGAGGAAGGGTTCTGTTCTGCGTGTTCCAGTGTTCATTAGTTGGGTAGTCTGGCCTCTGTTAGGGAGGTAGTTTAGCTGCTTTGGCATTGGTATATTGGAGTGAGATGTTACAGCCTTGACATTTATATGATGCCATCACTAAGAATGTGTATAATCGTTCTCTAGTTACTGGTGGACAGACACAACCTGTTTGGACTGGACTGGAGGGGACTCCATGAAAGTAAATTAACAGATAAGGTCTAATTTTCCCTTTCTTCACCTGAAGAAATCTTTTAGTAAGTTCCAGCCCATGCTATTCCATTACTTTAATTGAGCTGCCAGATAATATAATCCTATGTCAGGAATCCAAGCCCCCCACCCCCACTTCGGTTTGTTGGCATACGTTGCTTTTTCCCCCCCAATCTTGGTGATCTCCGATTCCAAATAAAATAGGAGGCTTCCAGAAAAAAACTTTTAAGTCCAACTCGGGGACCAGCACAGGTAAGGTTTGAAAAAAATATAGTAAACAAGGAAGAACATTCATTTTCAGTACTGCTGAACATCACCACAAGGCAATTTCCCCTGCCCCATTTCTCCATATTCTTCCCCAGCTTCACTAGCTGTGGAGGATATTTATTCTCCTTAAACACCACAGCAAGAATCATCCAGAAAGCGAAAAAACATGATCGCATCACTCCAGTCCTGAGAGAACTGCACATACTACCACTCGAACAAGGATCAAATACAAGTCTGCCCTACTTATCCACAAAGCCCTCCATCAAACGCAGACCTCTCAACTCCGGTCCCTACTACCCCAACCCACCCTCAACAGAACAGACCACCAGCAGCACCCTCACTATCCCCCATGAGCGAACTAAGTGCAATCAGCGGACCTGCAACAGAGCTTTCCAACTGTACGCACCCTCCCTCTGGAACTCCCTGCCAAGCCAAATCCGAAACAGAGACCTCTCCACATTCTGGAAACAACTAAAAACCATCCTATTTCACAAATATCTTGGACCAGAAACAGACATCTCTCACTGACAGCTCTTCCAGACCTTCTAACCTATCCCCAAGACTACCTACTAAGAGACTTACGTCAACTGTCTAAGTTGTTACTTCCTGTTCAGATCATCAATGTTGGCCCTCCTGGTGACGGGCCCCCGGCCCTCCTGGTGACGGGCCCCCTCCCCCCCCCCCCCCCCCCGTCTATCGAATTGATTACTGTTCCCCCTTCTTTTTTTGTTAAACCGCTTTGACCCGGTGAAAAGCGGGGTATAAATGCAGCTAAATAAAAATAAATAAATAAATACTCCTGTTTATCACCCATGTGTGTCAAGACCATCTCTAGTCTCCTTTCTGTGTTTATCTTGCATAAACTGTAAGCCCTATTGAGCAGGGACTCTCTCCCATGTATACATATACAGCGCTGTATGTGATAAGTAGTAGTAGTGTCCCAGGGTCGTAGCCTGCAGACTGCCTCTCTTACAACATTTTAAGCAAACTTCCTCAGCAGGAGTATGTTGAATTCCAGGAAATGAGAGTTGAGACAGACAGCCTTTCAGTAGATAATGGATGTTTGGGGAAATCCCTACATGAATCTGATAGTGAGGTGTCGCAACGGCTGGGTCTCAGGACCTCAACACACTCATTCAGTAGTGTCTGAAGGGTCATCTGGTGTGTTTTTCTGCCTTGGCTCTTCATAAATAGGATGCTCTGATGGATAGATCATCATGCTTTGGCAGTGGTTCTGTTGGTGCCGGATTGGCCAAGAAGACCTTGGTATGCAGACCTGGCGAGGCATGTGGTATGCAGTGTCCCTCTGTCTTTCGTTATGTTGAGATCTGTCATGACAGGATCTAGTTCAGTTAGAAGACCCCTCTGTTATGTTTTATAGCCTGGCTATTAAAAGTGCTGACAAGAGACCATTCTCTGGAGGTGATCTCTACCCTTCTAAGAGCCCATAAAAACGTCACCACCTTGTTGCATGTTTGAGGAGGCCTGCAGAGTTGAGACAGTTCACTCTCTGAAGAAGCCTATTACAGCTGATTCTCCCTTCAGAAGTTTCTTGAGAAGATCTTGGCCCTTAACTCATTGAAAGTGCAAAGTGGCTGCCATATCTTGTTTTCGGACCAGATTCATGACTCATCTGTGACCACCTACCTGGATGTGATCTGGTTTCTAAGGGGAGTCAGTTTGATCAGGCCTCCATCCAGCACTTTGATTTCACAGTGGGATCTGAATGTGGTTGCAAATGCCTTGAAGGGTCAACTGTTTGAACCACTACAGCGTTCCTTTCTTAAGGACCTGGTGTTCCAGATGGTTTTCTTAGTGGCGATCTGTTCAGCTCAGCATACGTCAGAGATCCAGGCCTTGTGTAGGAATCTGTTTTCTCTTCGAAAAAATGTTTCGCTAAAGCAGTGCCTTCCTTCCTAAAGTATTTTCTCCTTTCCGTGTGAATTGGGATATCTCCCTGCATGCATTCTCTAAGGAAGACTGTCAAGGTAAGGACAGTTCTTTACATAAGCCAGATGTGCATTGGGTCTTCCTCTGTTAATTTAAGATCATGAATGAGTTTAGGCTGTCTGATGTATTTTTCAGCAGCCCTTACAAGGGGAAGGCCTTGTCTATTGCTTCCTAAGCCTGTTAGGTTAAAGAGATGGCCTCTTTCACTCATTTGCTTCAAGGGTGTTTGGTGCCAAGGGCTTGAAGTCTCACTCAACCAGCCCAGTGCATATTGGGCAATGCATTCGGCTGCCTCTCTGGAGGCCATGTGTAAGATAGCAGTGTGGTGATCACTGCATTCTTTTATGAAGCATTAGAGGTTGGATGTATGGGCTAGGGAAGAGGTTGGTTTTAGGGTGGGGATTCATAAGGCAGCCCTGGCTTCTTCTCATTCTTAATGTTAGGGAATTTGGGTACTTCCCATATGGTTGGATGAGGAGGAAGGAGGATGAGGAGGAAGGTGAAGTTTAAACGTCCCTTTTAATTTCCATTTTCTTGAATTGTAGTAGACCAGTCCATTACCCACTCATGAAGCCATATTTTTTATTACTGAGGTTCTGTGTATGTAACAGAGGAACATAGAAATATGACAGAAAAAAGACCACATGGCCTATCTAGTCTGTCCTTCCATATCAACAACTACAACACTTCCCTTTTTTGCTTTAGAGATCCTCTGTGTTTGTCCCATGCTTTTTTGAATTCAGTTACTGTCCTCATCTCCACCACCTCCACTGGGAGACTATTCCATGGATCCACCACTCTTTCCATAAAGAAATATTTCCGCAAATCACTCCTGAATCTATCCCCCTTCACACTCATCCCATGTCCCCTCGTAGCAGAACTTGCTTTCAATTGAAAGAGGCTCTCCCCCTGAACATTTATGCCACGGAGGTATTTAAACATCTCATTCATATCACCTCTATCCTGCCTTTTCTCTAAGGTGTACATATTAAGATCCTTAAGTCTGTCCTCATAAGCTTTATAATGAAGACCACTAATCATTTTAGTAGCCACTCTCTGCACCGACTCCATCCTGTTCACATCCTTTTGAAGGTGCGGTCTCCAGAATTGCACACTATACTCCAAATGAGGTCGCACCAAAGACTTATACAGAGGCTTTCATCCCCGATAGAATAACTTTCTCATCAAACACTTCCTCCTATTCTGTACTTGTTCCTGGTGTGTAAGTATTCCCCTTTCCTATTGTACAGAAAGAGTTGAGGACTGCCGCTCATGTCCAGGTATTTGTGCTGGACATTCTATTATGTCAAGAGTGGTTGCAGAAATGTGGCTTTTTGGATTCTATTCTTTCTGTAGATCTGTGACTTTGGTAAGTATTTCTGGAGGGTATCCTCTGTGCACAGCCCCTTATAGGCAGAGCTATATAGAGCTGTGATTTCTTCTTCCATCTGCTGGAGAGGTGACATTACCCATACGTTGGCTGCCTTTGGATCCTGATGCCCCTCACTCTCTTGTTCGCTACTTATGTGTATTTTACCATACTATTGGATTATAAACGCTGATGAGCAGGTACTGCTCTTACATCTATATGTACAGCAGCACTGTACCAATGATAGCAGTAGCAGCTGTATGCAAGCAAAGGAAATCTAAATTTCACTTTTACATGCATACTGGCCTGAAAAATCCTTTATAAAATTACCTCCAAAAGGGGTGATTTATATGTAAAAAGCCTTTATAAGATCCCTTTGTATGTTGCCACTTACAAAATTCGCCCTTTGTAAAAGTGCATGTGTACTTTATGCGACCCGAGGGTCGGCATGTTGGAGGAAGGAGCGTGGTGGAATCAGCTTACAAGATACCTCATCCGTATTTCAGCGGCACATGTTTCACTGTAGGTGGCTGCATTTTAGCCATGTTTCTTGTAGCTTTTGTGTTTCCATTTTATAAAGACATGTAGATATCTCTCTTATAAAATAGTCTCAAAATAGGCACATGTGGCCTCCCACGAAATCTCCCTGAAAATGTGAGAAAACCTTTAGTAACTAAGCCGCTGACCAGAAACGGACTGGTTTGCTGTCTTTAAATATTGTATCATGCTTTAAAGTGTATATTCTGTGCTATAAGAATTAAAACTGAAACTATTTGTTTGACTAGCTTTGGTTGGTTGTTTTAATATTCAAATCTACAACAGGACAGTGTTTCTCACAGATTACCTGTTTGCTAATATCTAATGCTATAATCACATTGGGAGCGATATTCAGCACCAGCAGCTAGCGCTGCTAATGTGGCTAGCCACCAGTGCTGAAAGTTAAAGCTGGTTCATCCACGTCCCTTCAATCCAGTCCAGTCTAGACAAATAGGTTGTGACTGTCCACCAGCAGCTGGAGACTGATTATGCAAATTTGTGTCACCCTATAATAGCTGAGGCTCTTCTACCTCACTTCAGTATTTTCAGTCTCCAGCAGCTGGTACACATCCATACAATTCCTTGTCTGGACTGTTTCATAACTTGTCACCTGGGCTAAATGCTTATTGGTCTGGAAGAGCAGAACTGTTTCTGGCAGAGGCTCAGTCTGCACAACTGATGGTTCAAATCCCATTGGGAAAAAAATAAATAAAAGGAACGGGAAAGGTAGCTGGCTAATTGTTGGGGGTTGGTAGTCCACTCCAGAGCCCTTCAGTGGGTGGGAGGACACCTCTTCAGGAACACTGTTAGCTGTTCAGTCGGCATCTGTGTATCTCCAGGAACAAGCAGGAATGTAGTCTTCACATATGGGTATCATCGGTACTGACTGAGCCCATGTGGGAACGCTCCCCAGCGTCCAATAGGAAAGCTTTTGGGAGCATCCCACAGCGCCTGCATGCTGCCTTCTCGCCTTTCTACCTCTCTCACTTCAGTTCTTTGTTTTCTGCGGAGCCAACAGGACGTGTTCCCTGTCACTGCAGAAAATTAATTATTATTCTTTGGGTTGTTTTGTGGTCGCGTCTGCCTTCCTTCACCTACCGGTACCGCCAGTTCTTCATTTTCTCTTTAAAAAAACAAAACAAAACAAAACAAAAAAACCCTAGCTTTTGTATCTTTCTTCAGGGCCTCTCCCCTTTTTTGGTGCTAGGTTCCATTTTGGGCACTAGGCCCATTTTTTCTTCAGACATGGAAAAACCAGCTAGTGGTTTTAAAAAATGTTCTAACTCTGGCGGTACCATATCCATCACCAACACCCATGATTGGTGTCTAAAATGTTTAGGTCCTGAACATTGTCCATTGGAGTCTCTCCTGCAGAAAGATGACCAAGAGGGGACTGCAGAATAGAGCTGGAAAACCCTGTACCATTTTTGCTGCAGATACGATGTCAGTTGCATCGATGTCTTCCAGGGCTTCATCTTCCTCCCATGGATCTCAGGTAGCTAAACGTAAGTCTTCCCAGACTGGCCGTCCTCAAAGGGTAGATATCCTAAGTATCGAGATACCACTGGCGTTGCCCTCGAGGAAAGTTCACCGGCAAGACAGCCCCAGCGGGAGTCTTCTAGCTCCAAAGCATTAACGGGGCTCCAGGATGTTCCAGAGGCTTCTGCCTCTGCAGAACTACTGGTGCCATGTTCTGGGGTCGTGGCTGCTTCCACCGGTACTGACACCCAGGCATCGGCAGGAGTGATGGATAAAGAGGATCCTCGCTATTGAACACAGTCTAGCGACCCTATTAGCAGCTTCAGTACCTCTAAGACTGTTACAGACGGTTCCACAAGTATCGGTACCGACATCGGTACCAGTACCGAGTGCACCTGCTTCGGCAGGTATGCTTCCCCCCCCCCCATGCCGATCCTTGAGTCTTTCTCAGGTATCGAGGGACAGGAACCGAGACACTCCGGTACCAACTTCGAGCAGTACTGGTATCGTGCATTACAGAAGTACCCGGTACAGAGTGACTTCGAGTCTTCCGATGACTCTGACTCGACCGGTACCAGAGCGATCCTACTGGAGGATCCAACTCCCTCTCAACGCAGAATGTCCAGAAGACATGTCCTTCCAAGATTTCATACGTGATTTAGCCAAAGGTCTTTCAGTCACAGTGATTACAGAAAAGGAACCTAGGGAGGAAAAATTAAGAATTCTACAATATCCTATGGCTCCTAAGGAAGCAGCTACGCTTCCCATTCACAAGATCTTACATGATCTTATGTTAAGGATGTGGGAAACTCCTTTAACGGTGTCTCCACATTTCCTGATGACTCAATACCATGCATCGAGTGCCAAGCTGTCCTGGCTTTCAAAAGATTCAATTACCACACCATTCAATGGTAGTGGAATCTGCCATGCGTAGAATTAAGAGTGCTAAAACGCTTTCTTCTAATTCTCTAGGCCGTGAATCGAGGACTCTCAATGCCTTGGGTGTCAATGCTTCCAATCCTCCATGCTATCAGCCAAGATCAGCTCCTACATTCTTTATATGGGAATGTTCCTGGAAGAAGTCACACGGGACTTAGAGCTCATGAGCCCTAA
Source organism: Ichthyophis bannanicus (assembly GCA_033557465.1). Classification (NCBI taxonomy): domain Eukaryota; kingdom Metazoa; phylum Chordata; class Amphibia; order Gymnophiona; family Ichthyophiidae; genus Ichthyophis; species Ichthyophis bannanicus. Next base: position 31,183,651 of record CM066034.1, on the reverse strand, counting down.
TCTTCCTGAGGACAAAAGGGGAGATTTCCTTGCCCTAGTTAAGCATGCCCAGAATGTCTCTAAATTCATGTATCGTGCAACTTTTGATTGCTTTGAATGCATAAGCAGAACCTCTATCTCCATAGGTGTATGATGATAGAGGGGTAAAAGGGACAGTAAGAGGAGACAAGACTATAGCGGAGAGACTGAATGAATTCTTTGCTTCGGTCTTTACTGAGGAAGATGTAGGGATGTTACCCAAGACTGAAGTGGTATTTAAAGGTGATACTGCAGAGGAATTGAGAGAAATATCGCTACACCAGGAAGATGTATTACAACTATTTGATAAACTGAATAGTAGCAAATCACCTGGACCGCATGGTATACATCCAAGAGTGTTGAAAGAACTGAAATATGAGATTGCAGACCTGCTATTAGTAATCTGTGAACTTTCATTAAAATCATCTGTAATACCTGAAGATTGGAGGGTCGCCAATGTAACACCAATTTTTAAAAAGGGTTCCAGGGGTGATCCAGGAAATTACAGACCGGTGAGCCTGACGTCAGTACTGGGGAAAATGGTAGAAACCATCATAAAGAACAAAATTACACAGCATGTAGATAGTCATGGCCTAATGGGAGACAGCCAACATGGCTTTAGACAAGGAAGATCTTGTCTTACTAATCTGATATGTTTTTTTGAAGGTGTGAATAAACAGGTAGACAGATGAGTCGGTTGATATAGTGTATCTGGACTTTCAGAAATCCTTTGACAAGGTCCCTCATCAGAGACTTTTGGCAAAACTAAAAAGTCATGGGATAGGAGGCAGTGTACTATTGTGGATCGGGAACTGGTTAAAAGATAGAAAGTAGAGGGTAGGGCTAAATGGCCAATTTTCCCAATGGAAAAAGGTGAATAGTGGAGTACCCCAGGGATCTGTACTGGGTCCGCTACTTTTTGACATATTTATAAATGACCTGGAAAAGGGAATAACTAGTGAGGTTATCAAATTTGCAGACACAAAACTGTTTAAAGTTGTTAAAACCCAAGAGGACTGGAAAACTGCAGGAGGATCTGGATAAATTGGAAGACTGGGCAAATGGCAGATGAAATTTAATGTGGACAAGTGCAAAGTTATGCACCTAGGAAAGAACAACCCACACTATGGTTGCACGATGCAAGGTTCCACATTGGGAACCACCACCCAGGAAAAAGATTTAGGAGTCATCGTGGATAACATCTTAAAACCCGCCGCCCAGTGTGCAGCGGCGGCCAAGAAAGCAAATAGAATGCTAGATATCATAAGGAAAGGAATGGAAAATAAAACAAAGGATATTATAATGCCTCTGTATCGTTCCATGGTACGACCGCACCTTGAATATTGTGTGCAATTCTGGTCGCCGTATCTTAAAAAGGATATGGCGTTATTAGAAAAGGTACAGAGAAGAGCCACCAAAATGGTAAAGGGGATGGAAGGCTACTCCTATGAAGAGAGGCTACAAAGGTTAGGGCTCTTCAACCTGGAAAAGAGACGGCTGAGGGGAGATATGATAGAGGTCTCTGCCGGTGAGGGTGGTAGTACCACTCTGGGACCTTAACTTGGTGCTGGCAGCATTGACCGTGCCCCCATTCGAGCCGCTGAGGGGTGCCTTCCTGAAATTTGACTTTGAAGGTGGTTTTCTTGGTGGTCATCTGCTCTGCTCGGCGTATCTCCGAGCTGCAGATCACCTCCAAAGTACAGGTGGTCTTGGGACTGGTCCCGTCCTTGCCAAAGGTGGTCTTGCCATTTCATGTTAACAAGGTGGTGATTTTGCCAATGTTTTACAGGGTGGAGTCGAGGACCTCCGATATCACCTACGGAAGTTGGATGTCCGCAGGGCACTGAAGTCTCTTATTTAAAGTGCACACAGCCTTTCCGCAAATCGGAATGTGTGTTCGTTTTGTTTGGAAGACCTTGAAAAGGAAAGGTGGTATCGAAGGCGTCCATCTTGCAATGCGTAAAAGATGCCATTGCTTCTGCTTATCTGCTTAAGCATAGAGCCATGCCAGTGGGTCTATGTGCTCATTCCACAAGGGCCCACGCTGCTTCCTGGGCGGCATTTAGTTTACTGCTGCCAGGGGACATTTGTCATGTGGCAACGTGATCCCCTTTGTACATCTTTACTAGACATTACCGCCTGGATGTGCAGGCGCACCAAGAAGCTTATTTTGGTGCTCCAGTGTTATGGGTGTGGCTCGCTGGTCCCTCCTATCTATAAGTACTGCTGTGGTACATCCCATTTGTCTGGACTGGACTGGAGGGACATGGATGAAGGGAAAATTAGACCTTACCTGTTAATTTACTTTTATGGAGTTCCTCCAATCTAGTCCAGAACCCCCCCTGATACTGTCTTTCTGGTTTAGCATAGCGGGCCCACAGGGGTAAAAAAAGTCTGTCGTGCAAGATACAAATATAGTGACATTGATGCAAACTAGAGCTCCATTGGCGGATAGTCAGTGGTAGCATATCGTAGGGGTGATCTCAGTTTTGGGGATGATGCAGAAGGGTTCAGTTCTGCGAGTTCCAATTGTAGTTCGTTGTGTAGTTTGGCCTCTCCAAGGGAGGTGGTGTTAGCTGCTTTGGACTTGGTATACTGAAGTGAGGTAGAAGAGCCTCAGCTATTACAGGGTGACATCACTGAAAAGTTGCGTAATCAGTCTCCAGCTGCTGGTGGACAGTCACAACTCATTTAACTGGACTGGAGGGACTCCATGAAAGTAAATTAGCAGTTAAGGTCTAATTTTCCCATATTCAGTGCCCGGGGTCTTATCCACCCCCCGTACTGAATATCCGTATTTGCTGTGAGGCTAACTGGACACTGGCAGTGTTGAGCAGTTAGCTAACATGGCAAAAGTTAAGCCACGGTTACCAGCGCCTGACATTCATTACATATCGCTAACTGGGCAGCTACTCAATATTGCCGCTGCCCGGTTAACGACAGGTGCCACCTCTGCCCCACTTGGAATGCCCCAATGCTAACCGCTTAGCATCAGCACTGACCGTGTTAGTGCCGCTGTATATCCCACAGAGCGGCATTTACACGGTTTGCAGGTGTACATACCTTTGAAAATACCCTCCATTATGTGTACTCTTTCATACACATATAGGGCTATCCCTATTGTGAGGGGATGAACTGCAGCTCCTGCCCTGGTTCACTGTACTTCAGTCCTTTCCCTCTACCACCAGTAGGAGGGAGTCTGGTGAGCCCCACAAGCCTGCTGGGCTTTGACCGATCCAGACTTCAGTCCAAAATGGAAAAAGGAAGAGAGCTGCAAGTAAGAAATCCTCCTCCTTAGAGAAGGGGGGGGGGGGGGGCAAAAGGATGTGCCAAGTTATGGTGGTGGGGGAGCAAGGAGTAGAGAAGATCAGAATGAGTGAGGGGGTCCTACATTGATTTACATTGCACTCCCCTTGGGTCAGCTCTGCATACACAGGACAGATGCTGCCTGGTTCTGATGCTATCATCTCTCTTCCAGTTCTCATGCCCTTGCTGGATCACTGCGGAATACAGCCAGATTCATCGGTCTCATCACATTCCTTCTTCGGGTTGATGGCGCAAGCAAGGTAAACTACCAGCTGTGCAAAGCCAGACTCCTTGGCACTTCCCTCTTGCTCCCAGTCTGCTGTTTAAATTTTGTAGTTAATGGCAATTTATAGTAGCGCTTTTCCTTTTAAAAATGAAACCACATCTTTGATGCCCCTGGAGCCAGTGGCACTAAGGGGCACTATGAGATTCTTTGGGTTAGGAAGGCCCTTTTGGGAGGTGGGGGAGTGATGATGCAGTACTGGCTTTCTGCTGAGAGGCCCTCGTATTGGCATTGGCAAAATGCCTTGCACGAGCTGCTGCTTATGGAACAAATGAACATGGGTGGGTTCCCGCAACTCAGGGCAAACTTCATGTTGGTGTGGAAAAAGTATCTTCAGTCTGTACTCACACACTCTCAGCCTGGCTGTGAGCACATTCTGAAGGGTTTAGGTGAGAGTGGGACAGGGCAACTAGTTGACTGGGGTGTGATTGGTCTACACTCAACATCGGGGGGAGAGTGGGATTATAGAATGTGAAGTAGGCTCTGCAGGGTCCATCAGAGCCACTGATCCCTGTGGGAGTAGGGTGGTCTAAGGGAGGGGGGGGAATTTAAATAATAAGAAAACCTGTGCTTGGCTCTTGGTATCAACAGTTTGAAAGTTTGTTATTATGGTTCTGTTGTATTGTTGATACCTTCCTATATGCAACTTGATGTCAGTAAATTTGATTTAAATATAAAAATAATGAAAACCAGTGCACGAATGGGAGAGAAAGTATGTCTCAGTTTGCATAGGAATGATGTTTCCGGACACTGCAAATCAGCAGCAGGCATACCGGCTCATCCTGAAAAATCCAAGCATAAGCGTTGAATAAAATAAGCAGTCAGAAGGACCAGCAGGCATTGAGGAGGATTGATGGTCTCTCTTCACGACCACATTTTGTGCAGGATGCTCTTTCTGGCTTCCAGACAGATGTGGCTAGTTGCACTTGAATCACTTGTAATTGGGTTCAGTGGAGAGTAAAAACCGGGCTGCATTTTAGTTTGTTCAGTGTTGTGGTTTCTTTGAAGCACGTGCACCATGTCTGTTAACATTGTCAGGAAGCAGGTGTCATCAGTGAGGTGCGACTGAGCTTTTAAGCATTAGCGGGCAGGAGTCGTTATTTCCAGCAGTTCAGCTGCACTTATAATGTACGCTGCAGACCTGCAGTGTGTAAGCTCATAGCTGCCTTGTGCTTGTTTTGAAAGGCTGCCACTGGCTGCCTATTTTGGGGGTGAATTAGTTTTAAAGTCCTTTTAGTGACCTTTAGGGCTATGTTATCTTCCACCACAGCCAAAGCCATGACCATGCATGCAAGTTTGAAAGCTGTTGTAGAGCGTGGCCTTGGCAGGCCGGTGTTTGAATTACTCTGCCCTTTCTGCAGAAGGGAATTCAGGTGGCGGCATGTGTTGTCTGCCACCATAGCCATAGGAATAACATGTGCACAGTGACAGCTTGTGCTAATGTTTAGTAAACAGGCCCATCAGAGGGATCCTGTTGATGAAATTACGAGGTCATCCCACCGGAGGCTATTGTCCATATGCCAGCTGATGTGAACCTTAGGACCATAAGGAATAGAGCAGTGATTCCCAGACTTTGTGTTGGGACTCCAAATGGGGTCACATCATCAGTGGATGAGGTCATAGAAACATGGCCATTTGCCCTTCTCTCTAGACTTTTACTGTGACATATGCCAAGTAGTGGCAGTCACTAGTTAGCATGTAACCTGTGAGCCCAGTGAGCATTCATAGGCCCTTGCCCCCTCCTGGGTGAGCTTCCTGTTAGGCTGGAAACCCGTGCTGAATACTGGGGTCTATAAGCGCACACTGACACAAGGGACCCTGCTGACTGCTGCTGCCCATGCCAAATACTAGGGTCTGTAAGCACACACTGCCCCGAGGGACCCTGTGCTGACTGTCGCTGCTGCTGTCTTCCTGCTTTAGGTGAGTGGAGGGAGGGGAAGGAGGCTGAAGACCTGCTACTTCGAATTTTCACTTGTTAAAATGGGATCATATGTGATAAGTTTGAGAAGCACTGAAATAGAGCTTTCAGCTGTTACACCCTGTCTCATTATAGCGCTCGCTTCCAGGAAACATTTGGCGTGAGCTGGTTTAGGTAATCTTTCTTAGGAAAGCAAAGACCTGATTCTTTTCCCAAGCTTTCCCAGATTTGTCTGATCAAAGCTCAGCTATGCTATGATCAGCATATGTTTTTAATAGGGTTTTGGTAAGTTGGAGTAAATGCTGGGATCTTCAGGAACAAGCAGGAATGTAGTCTTCACATATAGGTGATATTGGTACACTCCCCAGCATCCAATAGGAAAGCTTTTGGGAGCATCTCACTGTGCCTGCGTAGCTGCCTTTCCTGTCTTTCCAGTTCTCCCTCCTCAGTTCTTCGTTTTCCACGGAGCTGACAAGAAGCAATTCCTGTCACTGCAGAAAATTTGATTTTTCTTATTTTTTTGTGGTCACATCTGCCTTCCCATCTACGCTGGTACCGACACTGTCGGTGCTCACTTTCTTTCTTTCTGGAAGAAAAAAAAACTTTCCTGAGGCCCTTTCCCTCAGGGCGCATCAGCACCATTTTAGGCTTAGACCTTGTTTTTTCCAAAATGGACAAACCAGCTAGTGGTTTTAAAGTGTTCCAAGTGTAGCAGTATAATTTCAGCCACAGACACCCATGACTGGTGTCTAAAATGTTTGGGACCAGATCATCAACTGACTGTCTCCTCTGTAGGAAGATGACAAAGAGAGGCCTGCAGAACAGAGCTGTGAAACTCTGCACCCTCTTTGCCACCGAAGCAGTGTCCATAGTATCAACGTCATCGAGAGCTTCATCTTCCTCCCAGGGATCTCAGGTATCAAAACCCAGGTCTTCGTCGAAGACTAGCTGGCTCTCCAAGGGTAGATCTCCTAAGCATCGAGATGCTTTAGGCGTTGCCCTGGAGGGAGACAACCGGCCAAACAACCCAGGCGGGAGGTCCTTGCCTCCAAAGCATTATTGGGTTCCCAAGATGCTCCCGAGCCCTCGACCTCCGGAGAGCTCTTGGTGCCATGCTCAGGGATCGTGGCCCACAATTCAGGTACCAGTACCCAGGCATCTGCAGGCTCCATGGATCAACATATCCTAGCTATTGAGCGGAGTTTAGCGGCCTTGCTAGTTGCTTCCGTACCGGTAAAGCCTCTACAGTCGATTCCCCAGCCATCGGTACAGACAACTGTGGCAAAGGTACTGGCATCGACCTTTTTGCTGCTTACCACGCTACCACCTATGCCAGCCCTCGAGTCCGTCTCCGGTACCGAAACTTTCTGATGCAGATTTCGAACGGTATCGAGTATGGGCAGCGCACGAGCATCCAGCCCGTCGATAATTTGAGTCTTTGGACTCTGATTCATCAGACAATGAATCAACCGATACAAGAGAAATGAGAATTCTACCAGAGGATCCATCTGCATCCCCGCAATGTCGCATGTCCCCTCCGGAGGACATTTTATTTATTTATTTACATTCTCTTATATACCGCGCTATTCTGCATCAGTGCGGTTTACATTGAACAAACTGAAATTACATTGAACAGGGCATTATAACTTGGAGATAACTATTTACATGTCTTTTCAAGATTTTATCTGCGATTTTGCTAGGGGCCTCTCCATCACTAACTTCGGAGAAGGAGCCTAGGGCTGAGGAGCTTGAAATCCTTCAATACCCTGCAGCACCAAAAGAGGCTGCCATTCTTCCTATTCATTGAATACTTCACAACCTTATGCTTTGAATGTGGGAGACACCCTTGACCATCTCCCCACATACTCAAAGGCTGGATACTATGTACCGGGTACCGGACTGTCCCAGCTTCCAGAAGACGCAAGTACCACACCATTCCATGTTGGTGGAATTGATGATGCGTCGAATTAAAAGTGCCAAAACGCATTCCTCAAATCCTCTGGGCAGAGAATCGAGAACCTTCAATTTTTTGGTCGTCTATTCTTTCAGGCCTCTGTTATCAGTCAGAATAAGTTCCTACATACTCTACATGGGTATGTTTCTGAGAGAGGTGACTAGGGATTTGGAGCTTATGGCTCCTTTCTTCCCTGATGATAAGAGAGCTGATTATCTCACTCTGGTGAAGCGTGCCCAAAATGTTTCCAAACTGGTTAACAGGGCAACCTTCAACTGTTTTGAATGCATCAGTAGGACTTCAGCTATTTGTATTGGTGCACGTAGGATTGCTTGGCTCCAAGCCTCTGATCTTGAATAGTGGGTTCAAGATAAGCTGTGTAATATTCCTTGTACAGGCAAAAACCTGTTTGGCAGAGACTGGCAAGATAAGGCGTCTCAATTAGAGTCTGAGAATACCACTTTAAGTAGCCTTTCTAGATCAACTGCCAACCCCGCTAAGAAGAAAACAAAGAAACCCTTTTTCAATAAGAAAAAGAAGTAGTATTCTTTTTACAACCCTGCACTGCACTGTCCAGTTCATGCTCCTCCAAAAGGACAACAACATTCAAAACAACAAAGAAAGGCTCAGACTCCCAGGTCTCAGCCAACGCAGCAGACCCAACCGCCTCAGGGTCTTTGACTCCTTTCTGGAGAACATAGCCGTCCTACCTCTGGAGATTCTAGATTACATTCCCATTCCAGGCAGACTGTCACTTCACCCATAGGTGTGGCATCTTGTAACATCAGAGCACTGGACTCTTTCCATAGTGAAGGAGGGGTACAAACTTCACTTCCAAAGTCTACCCTCCCACCCCAAGTCTCCGTTAAGAGAGTAGTTCTCAACTCCCTCTTACCACCCTGTTATTGCAGGTGGTCAGCTCCTTTCTCTCACAGGGTGCAATAGAGGTCTGGGCTTCTTTTCTCCTTACTTCCTCATTCCAAAGAAGGCAGGGGGATACAGGCCCATCCTGAATCTCAGATAACTGAACAAGTATCTACTCCAGGGGGAAATTCAAGATGATCTCCCTTGGTACTCTGCTACCATATCTCCAGAGTTAGGACACATATGCTCACATTCTTATCCATGCAGAACACAGAAGGTTTCTGCGTTTCCTATTCTGGGGGAAACGTTATCCGTACAGAGTCCAGCCTTTTGGCCTTGCCTCTGCCCCAAGAGTCTTTACAAAGTGCATGGCAGTTGTAGTTGCATTCCTAAGGACTCTAGGGATGTTTGTCTTCCCCTACTTAGTGCCTGCGCCTAAAGCTGCGGAGCCTTCTGGCTTGGAGTCCAGAATGGCCACCATGGAGCAGAACATCACTGTCATCCTGACTATGCAGCAGGCAATGATGGCATGTTCATCTGCATCTGCCCTGTCAGTGGGGCCCCTGACTGCAGGGGAGTCCCTGGTCGTCGAACCAAGCTCTGAGCACCACCGGCCTCTGGTAAGCCTTCAGTCCCAGTCCTGTTCCTTGGGAATCCGCTCCTCCTCAGCCAGTTTTCAAGACTCTGACCCCAGGTCCTCAGGAGGGCCCCGGCCCTTCGAGGTAGACCTCAAGCCAAGGAGTCACCGGTCTCAGACTCTTCGTCCTCTCTTGACTCTGATTTGGGAAACTGACGGTGAGGCCACCCCTGAAACCAGGCGGCACTGAGACGTCCCCTTGGATCCGTCTACCCAAGCGCTCCGGCCCTATTCTCCTCTGGAGGACGTGGCCTTCCACGACTTTGTCAGGGATATGGTCAGGGCCCTCTCTGTTTTTAATATGTATGTGATTGTACACAAGAGAGCCTCATTTTACTATATGCCTTATCAGAATCTGTGTTTATTTTATTTTGCTTGTCCTTTTAGATTGGGAGTGTGCTGTTGCACCTTTCCTTTTGGGACGGGCTCTAGACTATTTCTGTTACAGTTTTTTGGTAATGTATATTTTTATGTCATTGCTTATCTTTTGTCCTTGTTTTTTTATCATCACTTTATGTGATTTTTATTATTTATAACTTTGTTTCTTTGTGTATTTTAGACCCCTGATGAAGGTTTAATGCCAAAACCTTTTTAGTTGGATCCTCAATAAAATATTTCTTTGACTACCTACTACAGTGTGACCATGGTTTTGTGTCCTCTGCTTTTTGCCTGGTTCCTGTCTATTGCGGATGTCTTTCTCTCCTTCTTCCTCCTCTCCTGCTTTATGCATTCCCACCGACTGCCCCCCCTCCCCTCCCCCCTCTGGTTGCCAAGACCCTCTTCAAGGTCCAGAGTGAGGGGACATCAGTCATACTGATCACACCCAGGTGGTGCAGGCAACTCTGGTTCCCCCTGCTGCTATCATTGTCAGTAGCACTCCCAGTCCCACTGGGCCGAGCCCCAGACCTGTCTCACAAGGAAGGCTCTCTTCTGCACCCCAACTTGAGTTCCCTGTCGCTAATGGCTTGGCTGTTGAAAGAGTAGCACTGGCCCCCTTCAGCCTGCCAGGGAAAGTTGAGGAGGTCCTACTGGTCTCGAAAACCCTCTACCAGGCAGGCCTATGCCTTTAAGTGGTGGAGATGGTTCTCTGTCTGGTGTGCAGAGAAAGCAGAGAATCCCTTCTCCTGCCAGGTGCAACTGGTTCTCCAGTACCTATTACACCTGTCACACTCCGAACTGAAATCCAACTCTGTGAAGGTACATCTAAGTGCCATAGCCGTGCACCACCACTACCCTGTCGAGGGTAAACCCCTCTATAACCAGCCTCTGGTCTCTAGGTGCCTCCAGGGTCTCCTGTTGTCCAAACCTCCCTCTGCCCAGCAGCAGAAGGGGGACCCCAACGTGGTGCTCTCCCAGCTCACTAAACCGCCATTCGAGCCCCTGGCCACTTGCCACCTGAGATATCTGCCTTTGAATGTGGCCTTCCTGGTGGCCCTCATGTCTGCTCGAAGAGTGGGTGAACTCAAGGCCCTGGTGGCAGGCCTGGTCTCTCCTTTCCACCTCATCCAGGAGGTGGTCCTCCCCACCTTCTTCCTGCAGCCTCATGTGGGCTGGGAGGAGCTCATACTTCACACACTTTATTGCAAGCGGACCCTGTCCTCCTACTTGCAATGGACTCAGTCCCATCAGAAAGCTCTGCAGCTTTTCGTGTCATGACTCCAGCAGACTGGGGCTCCCTGTGACCAAGTGAACTCTGTCCACTTGGGTGGTGGACTGCATTTCCCTCGCCTTTGAGCAAGCTGGTCTCTCCCTTGAGCACCGCATCACAGCACATCGTGTGAGGGCGATTGCTACATCGGTGGCCAACCTCCACTCAGTGCCGGTGACAGAGATTTGCAAGGCCACCACATGGTCTTCAATTCATACGTTCGCAGCTCACTTCTGTCTGGAGAGCGAGTCCCACAGGGACAGTGCCTTTGGCCAGGTGGTACTCCGTAATATTCTCGGAGTGTAGGCAACTCCTGCCCTCCGACCCGTCTGTGTTCAGGCTACCGGAGTGATGGTGTTGCTGACGCTAGGGTCTTGCAGGGTCTCTGTGGAGACTCACCTCCTGCAACTCATAGCTACCAAATGAATCGTCATTGGTGCTGTCTTGATTCGGTCCTCTCAGCCTGGCATAGGGAGTCCCATATGTGAGGACTGACTTCCTTTACTCATCTGTAACAAGTGTTCCCTGGGAACAGCAGGAGTCAGTCCTCACAACTCTCCCTCCTTCCCTGGGAGTTGCCTCCCTTCCTTTTAGTTTTACTGCCATCCTAGCTATGTCCTCTGACTGAGCAAAATGGCACCCTTAGTTGGGAAGGGGCCATGCATGCATGGTAGTATTCCCAAATGCTTTTTTTGAAACCTGGGGCTCTGGTGTCAACATCACCCATATATGAGGACTGATTCCTACTGTTCCCGGAGAACACCTGTTACAGGTGAGTAACTATGCTAGATGAAGAAAGGGCATATGTTCTCTTCTATTAGGCAGGTTTTTTTGTATGATATATATAATTGTGTAAACTGCTCTGAGTGTTGTAATAGGAGGGCACATTAGCAAGTTATGAGAGAGGAGATGGAGAGAAGAAATTCAGTATAGTACGGTCTAGCCTCCGTTCATAAGAAATTCAGTATAGTACGGTCTAGCCTCCGTTCATAAGAAATTCAGTATAGTACGGTCTAGCCTCTGTTCATAAGAAATGACAACCTAGTAGTGGTTGATTCCTTACCTGCACAGCCTGCATTCATTAAAAAACAAAGTATAGTGAACATAAGAAATGCCATACTGGCTTAGGCCAAGGTCCATGAAGCCCAGTATCCTGTTTCAAACACTGGCCAATCCAGGTCACAAGTACCTGGCAGATTCCCAAAAAGACACACAGGTTCCCCAATGCTCATCCTGGGGTAAGCCAGTGGATTTCCCGAGTCTTCTTTAATAGTGGTTTATGGACCTTTCCTCCAGAACTTATCCAAACCTTTTTTAAACCCAGCTGCACTAACAGCTTTTACTACATCCTCCCTCCAGTAACGAATTCCAGAGTTTGCTTATGTGTTGAGTGAAAAAATATTTTCTCTTAATTGTCTTAAATAGGTTACTTTGCAGCTTCATTTCATGTCCCCTAGTCTTTCTATATTTTGATGGTGTAAACAATTGATCTACATTTACCCGTTCCACTCCATTCATTAATTTATAGACCTCTATCATATCCCCCCCCTCAGCCATCTTTTTCAGGTTGAAGAGCTCTAAGCTTTTTAGCCTCTCCTCATAGGGGTATCCTTCCATCCCCTTTACCATTTTGGTTGCTCTTCTCTGTATCTTTTTCAATTCTGCTGTATGCTTTTTTAAGATATGGCAATCAGAATTGTACATCATAATCACGGTGTGGTCGCACCATGGAATGATACAGAGCCGTTATAATATCCTTGTACTATTCTTCACATCGACAATTTTGAAAAGTCCTCTGAAAACTGCTTGACATTTTGATAGATAAAATATCACGCTGAGGTCTAAATCTAAGCATAGCCTAAATACTAACGAGATTAAGGGGGTAGATGCTGCGGCCGTAATAAAAACAGAATATTTGGCAGCAGAACATGTGCAGGCTTGCCAGTCATCAGCACTGCTTTATTCACCTGTCCCTAACTTGAACCAGTTAAGCTGTCTGGCTAGTGGCTGAATATCGCCGCCCCCAGTTCGCCCATAGACAGCCACGGTGTCAACTGGGTGTTTTTTCCATGGTCTATGAGGATATTCAGTGGCACTAACCAAGTCTGCTAACTGGCTAAAACGCTTGGACTATGCCCCCCTAAAAATTAATAGCTTTGTTATTTTAACTTCTTATATTTTTCTTGCTAACAAATATGCTACATTACCATAAAACCTCAAATGCATTAATTTAGGGCTGTGATTTTGGGCATATGTTTCTGGGCTTCCAGATTGAACTCTCTCTTCTCTGTAGCCAGCCGCCTGCTCTGGGTCAGCTGGTGGCCCTGTATATAGGGAGGACTCACAGCCTCTGGAAGGATCCTGCAGTCCTGACCTGGCTGGAAGCCAATGTCCAGCAAGTCTTGAGAATGGTGGATGCCCAGGAGCCCGTAGTGGAGGAATGTGTAAAGAAGTGAGTATGATACAGTCCTGCAGGGGCAGGAACTCAGCCTTCTACCTAGAGGGAGAAGGGAGGGCAGGTTCCCTGTGGAGAACATGTCCCTCTCTTGGGAGGACCTTATCAAAGTCTTTATGATTGCTATATGGTATTGTCTGCTTTTATCTTATGTATCTTCTTTGAACATTAGCGAAAAGCAGGATATAACTATAGAGGGGTTTACACATCTTGACTGTGAGGAAGATTCCTCTTGGTGAAGCCCCCTGCAGCTGATCAGTCAATCATGCGGTTTGCTTCACTTTGAGGTTTTTCTTTCTTTAGGAATTTCATCTCGGTCAGGAGCGACCTCATCTGGGCAGGTGCTGGTCTGCTTCTGAATGCAGGAGCCTGTCCCATGCTGCAAGGATTCCAGCTGACAGTTGGGAAGGTTTCCTAACAAAAACACCTTAGTTAAAATGTCTGTGTCTTTAATACTCAAGATTCAAGAACTATGTCTTGATGCATGGAGTGGGAGGGGGGTTGGAATCTCAACTTGATAAGTCCAGCTATGAGTTGATAACCCTTTGTACTGTTGGTGCTGTCCAGATAAATCATAAAGACATGTGGCTAGAAGGATTTGCAGCTTGTTTTCTTCTCTGCCCCACAGGAGGAAGGTCCGGTATCAGAGTGCTCCCAGGAACGTGTATCGTCATATGATTCTCTCAGAAATGAAGGAAGCCGTGGCAGCGCTGCCTCTAGTGAGTAAAGAGCGGCAGCAGCTAGGATTGCTGACCTGCTTCTCCCCTCCTCTTTCTTACTGCTCTGTCCGCCTGGGCTTCATCCGTCACATTTAGAAAGCCACTGGCGTAACACTTGTTCCTGATCGTATCCCCAGTCTAGTCCTGGACCTCTGAGTTGTCCACCTCATTCAGCAGCTTGAAGACTGAGGAACCTCCTTTTTTACCATGATGTCATCCGTATATACCTCTGGGATCCGCCTTCCTCCATCAGTTACCTCAGTCTCCAAGCAGCTGAATAGGTCGAGCCCGGGGGTCCGGGCTCATTGGAGGAACAATTAAGGCAGTTTGTGCGAAGTAGTAGGGTATTAGTTTATATAGCAAAAAAATATATATGTATATATATATACTGGGAGCTGTGCCTTTAAATTTCATGAGCTGTGCCTTATCGGTGCCTCAGGCTCTCCTCTAACCTCTTATTTTTACTTCGGGGTAGCCCGGTTATATAACTGAAGAGGGTTGGTTAGTCCCCGGTGGGTAGCAGTGGAGCTGAACCGGGAGGGGAGGCAGAGCTGCTCAGCCAAGCGCTAAACAGAAGACCTGCCTGTGAGCGTGCCTCTGGCTGTGTTCGGAGGTTTCCGGGGTCGGACCTCCATGCTGTGCTCAGGACACAATTGGAACCTTCTTGTTGTCTGGCAGCAGAGAGCGTGGCCCGCCAGCAGATTCCCGCTGCAGGGGCAGCAGAGGTAAGGGGGCGGGCTGGTGACTGCTTTTCCGCAGCGCAAAGGAGTGTCGTCTTTAGTGCAGGCCTGGCCACGTGGCAGTAACAGGGGAGCACAGGGCCGGCTCAGGAGTTAGCCGCCGTTTTTTCCCCGACTTCTAAAGCCACGGTTTGGAGGCTTGCAGGCTGCAATCAAGCGGGACAGCTACGGGGCTCCGTTTTGGAGTGTGAGTTAAGGAAAAAAAAAATTGAGTAAAGGCACATAGTCGGATAGGAGTGTTTTAAGGGGCTGCAGGCTCCCGGGGTTCCCCTTGGGTGATAGGCAGATTGTGAGTAGTGTGCCCAAGGGGGAGGGGGCGGCTCTAAGGGGTTATGCCTTCAAAAGCCCAGTGTGTTCTTTGTGGGTCTAAGAGGAGTACTCTTCTGGACTCAGGAGTGTGCAGGGGCTGCTCCAAGGAGGCCGCAGCCATGGACCCTTCCGGAGAGGATGTGGGGGAGCGGGCTAGGGCTGAGGCAGGATCCCTGGACGCTCCCATGGTCGGTTTACCCCTTGGGGAGCCGGTAGCTGGGCCATCTTCCGCTCCGGAGCAGCCCGCGCCTCTGGCGACCTGGCCAAAAGGGCTCGAGTCCATTTTTTTCGGCTGAGTTCGTGGCCCTCTTGCAGCAGGCGGTGGGAGGTTTGCCGCCTAAGCAGGCGATGGGCACTCCCGAAGGGGGCAGAGTGAAGCGGGCCGTACAAGCTCTCCCCGCAGAGGTCCAGCAAGGAGGAAAGAGGCTGCGGCTGGATGCAGAGGCCGAGGTGCCATCTGTGGCTTCGGAGGGGCAGCTATCGGAGGAGGAAGGAGAGAGTGTGCTCCCCGAGGAGGAATTAGAGGAAGGTGAGCTTGAGGACCAGGAAGAACAGGCCAGAGTGGTGTGGGTATTTCGAAGGGATGAGCTGCCGGCTCTCATTTCAGAGACGTTGAGAACCCTAAACATGCCGGTGGAGGACGAGACTCTGGAGGATCCGTTGTTGCAGGTCTTCCGAAAGTTTCAGAGGGCCTTTCCGGTACACTGGGTGTTTCAGGAGTTGATTCAGGAAGAGTGGAATGTACCAGAGGCTGCACTCAAGGGTTCCAGAGTTTTGAGCCGGTTATACCTGCTGGTAGATCAGGACAGGGAGGTTTTCAAGCCTCCCAAGGTGGACGCGGCCGTGGCGGCAGTGATAAAGAAGACCACCATCCCGGTGGAGGGCAGCGCGGCTCTTAAGGATGCGCAAGACAGGAAGCTGGACGCCTTATTGAGGCAGGTTTTCGACATCAATGCTCTCTCTCCAGGCGGCTATCTGTGGGGCCTGGGTGGCCAGGGCCTGTCTTCGGTGGTCACAACAGGCCCAATCAGGGCAGGTAGGTGACAAGTCCAGTGAGGCCGCCTGGCTGGAATCGGGGGCGGCCTATTTGTCGGACATTCATTATGACCTTATGCGGGGATTGTAAAAGAGCATGGCAATGGCGGTGGCGGCCAGGCGGTACCTGTGGCTCCGTAATTGGGCAGTGGATTCTTCGTCCAAAGCCAGGTTGAGTAAGCTTCCGTTCAAGGGGCGCCTCCTGTTCGGTGAAGACCTGGAGAAGTTGGTCAGACTTGGGCGAGTCAAAGGGAGGCAAGCTACCAGAGGACAAGCCCAAGCAGGGCCGAGGAGCTATGGTGGGCAAGAGTCAGCAACAGGAATTTCGCAGGTTTCGTTTCCAAAGGTTCGGTTCGGGACAAAGAGACAGATTTCCCGGTAGAAACCAGGGTTTCCAAGGTTTTCGGGGAGCAGGAAGAGGATTCGGGGGCATCTCGTCGGCCTCCCCTTCCTCCTCCTCTAATCTTAGAAAGGCACAATGAGATCAGGCGGACCCAGGGGCCCCTAGTTCCCGTGGGAGGTCGGTTGCAGGAGTTCTGTGCCGCCTGGGTCCAGATTACTTTAGATCAGTGGGTACTAGAGGTCATCTGAGAGGGCTACGCGCTGGAACTGCAGCGGCCAGTGCGCGATGCCTTCGTGCTGTCTCCCTGCAAGGCGCCGGTCAAGTGCGAGGTGGTGCGGGAGACCGTACAAAGGCTACTAGACCTCCAGGCAATAGAGCCGGTGCCCCGAAACCAACAAGGTTGCGGTCGATACTCAATATATTTTGTGGTTCCAAAGAAGGACGGAGGCTTCCAGCCTATTCTGGATCTCAAGGGAGTGAATCGGTGTCTTCGCGTGGCCCACTTTCACATGGAAACCCTGCGTTCAGTGATTGCGGCAGTTCGGAGGGGAGAATTTCTCACATCCTTGGACTTGTCAGAAGCCTATCTTCACATTCCCATTCGACAGGAGCATCACAAATTCCTCCACTTTGCGGTTCCCTTTGGCCATTACCAGTTCCGAGCATTGCCGTTCGGCCTGGCAACGGCACCGCACACGTTCACGAAGGTTATGGTGGTGGTTGCGATGTCCTTGAGAAGGGAAGGCATCCTGGTGCATCCTTACCTAGACTATTGGTTGATCCGAGCGAAGTCCAGGAGCGAGAGTGAACAAGCTACTTCCAGGGTAGTGAGTTTTCTAGAGAGCCTAGGTTGGATAGTCAACCGGGCGAAGAGCACGTTGGTGCCCTCTCAGGGTATAGAATATTTAGGGGCTCGGTTCGACACGAAGGACTGGGCAGGTGTTTCTTCCACAGCAAAGGGCACGAAGGTTACGGACATTAGTCCGGAGGTTCCTAAGGAGAAAGGAGCCCACTGCGTGGCAGTACCTGCAGCTTCTAGGCACCATGGCGGCGACCATAGAATTGGTGCCATGGGCGAGAGCTCACATGAGGCCCTTGCATAGGGCGCTACTCTGGCGCTGGTCTCATCAGCAGGACCCGCTGTCATGGAAGCTCGCCTGCCCAGACGAAACACGAGTAGCGCTTCGCTGGTGGTTGGTCCCCAATTCCTTACAGAGAGGGAGGCCCCTGGAGGTACCCGCTTGGATTGCCTTAACGACGGATGCCAGCCTCCTGGGTTGGGAGGCCCACTGCCAGGGCCAGTTTGCGCAGGGGCTGTGGAATGCTCAGGAGAAAACTTGGTCGATCAACAGATTGGAGTTGAGCTGTGTCCCTGGCGCTGCTGAGCTTTCAGACGTGCCTCGTCAGTGCAGCGGTGCGAGTGTTTTCCGACAACGCCACCGCGGTGGCATATATCAATCGTCAAGGGGGGACCAGCAGTGTGGCGCTGGAGGCGGAGGCAGAGAGTCTGTTCGACTGGGCAGAAGAGAATCTCCTGGCAGTGTCGGCAGCGCACGTAGTGGGAGTGGACAACGTGGAAGCCGACTTCCTCAGTCGAGTGAAGGTGGACCCCGGGGAGTGGGTCCTCCATCAAGAGGTGTTTGACATGCTAGTGTGCCGTTGGGGCACACCGGTGATGGATTTCATGGTGACATTTCGCTCGCAAAGGCCAGTCGCTTCTACAGCAGAAGGAGAGAACGGATGTCGGAAGGCCTCGATGCTCTCATTCAGTCATGGCTGGAGGGCCAGCTCCTGTACGTCTTTCCGCCATGGGTGCTTATAGGCAGGGTGGTCCAGTGGCACTGTTTCCTCTAAGCTGTGCGCGCGCACACACCTCACTGAGCGAGCGCACATACTTTACAACAGAGCGCACAAAAATTACGGTTCTGATTCTGATAGAAAACACAGATGTCTTAAAATTTAAAAGTTGTTATGTATTTACGGTTTTCACAAGTTCTACAGTGTTTTCTAGTGCAATAAATGTAGTGTACATACTGTATTCTGATGTGTAGTCAAATTTTAAAGTATATAACTCCGAGTGTCGTTATGTGGTGCACAAAAATTTAACCTTCCTTCAAAGGTTGCACAGCTGATATTTTATGCGCACACAGTCTACAGAAAATTAGAAGGAACATTGTCCAGCGGATAGAGAGCTTCAGGGGGGCAGGTGATCTTGATTGCGCCAGACTGGCCACGTCGCCCTTGGTATGCGGATCTATTAAGGCTCTTGGCAGCGCGGACGTGGCGGCTCCCAGTCAGGCCAGATCTGTTGTCGCAGGGTCCTCTGCTCATGCCTCACGTGGATCGGTTCTCACTTACGGCTTGGCTATTGAAAGGGCTCGGTTGAGGTCGAGAGGCTATTCCACGGCGGTGATCTCCACGCTGTTGAGAGCCAGGAAGTGGTCTACGTCTTTAGCGTATGTCTGGGTGTGGAGAGTTTTTGAGGCGTGGTGTAGAGAGAGGGACTCGGAGGCGCTCAGAGCGTCCATTTCTCAGATTTTGGAATTTCTGCAGGACTGTTTCGACAAAGGCTTAGCTGCTGCTTCGCTTAGGGTGCAGGTTGCGGCCCTGTGGTGTTACCGAGGTAGGATTGCTGGTTGTTCCATCAGGAACCTTCTGGATGTCAGGCGTTTTTGAGGGTGGTATCATTATTGCAGCCACCTAGGGGGCGCCTGGTACCCAAATGGCAGCTTCCGCTGGTGCTGGAGGCGTTGGAGCGGGAGCCATTTGAGCCGCTCAGCACGGCTTCGGTGAAGGACCTCACCTTGAAGGTCGTGTTCCTGGTGGCTATTTGCTCGGCCAGACGGTTCTCGGAGCTGCAAGCGTTGTCCTGTAAGGAACCTTATCTTTCCTTTTTTGACTCAAAGGTGGTATTGAGACCGGTTCCGGCGTTCTTGCCCAAGGTTGTGTCGGCGTTTCACTTGAATCAGGACATTTCCTTGCCAGTGTTCAGGGCAGATGCGACAGGTTCGGTGTCGAGGAAGTTGGATGTCCGGCGGGCGCTGAAAAAGTATCTTCGGTGTACTGCGAGCTTCCGCAGATCCGAGAGATTGTCCTTTTCGCAGGGCCTCGACGGGGAGAGGCGGCGTCTAAGGCGTCTTTCGCAAGGTGGATTAAGGAGGCGATTGCATCTGCTTACTTGCTGAAGGGCAGATCTGTTCTGGAAGGGCTGAGAGCCCATTCCACCAGAGCCCAGGCGACGTCCTGGACGGAAGTCCGTTCAGTGCCACCGGTGGAAATTTGTAAGGCGGCCACGTGGTCTTCCTTGAATTCGTTTATAAAACACTACAGGTTGGATATACAGTCGGCACAGGATGCCTGTTTTGGTGTGGCAGTGCTGCAGGCTGGTGTAGCGGGGCTCTCCCGTTAAATTTACTGCTCTGGTACTTAATCAGAGGTCCGGGACTAGACTGGGGATACGATCAGGAAGGTGAAATTAGACTTACCTGCTAATTGTTGTTCCTGGAGTAGACCCAGTCTAGTCACGAGTACCACCCCGGTATTGAAGGGGTATGCAGCACTGTCTAAATTTCTCGAAGATGACAGGTAAGAAGAGTGGTGTAGGGGATTGTGTTCCCGGGGGAACTGAATGTCATCTTTGGGATTGGTGTTCGGGCAGGTGAGAGGAAAGTCTCGGCACCTTTAGTGGTTAACAGTTCGTTAGTTGATTTGTTGTTATACAGTTACCTTTTTGGGTGTGTTTAAAAGGTGGGACGTTGAACCTTACGGGGGTTAAGTGAGGTCATGACTGACTTGTTGCTCTGGTGAGTCTGCTTTGTCAATAGGGTACTGATGGAGGAAGGCGGATCCCAGAGGTATATACGGATGACATCATGGAAAAAAAGGAGGTTCCTCAGTCTCCAAGCTGCTGAATGAGGTGGACAACTCAGAGGTCCAGGACTAGACTGGGTCTACTCCAGGAACAACAATTAGCAGGTAAGTCTAATTTCACCCTATGTGTGTTGCCAAAGTAATACCATGAAGGGATTACGATTATGGATAGGAAGGACCTGCCCAGTGCATTGCTGTGCAGAAGCATTGCACACCCCTCATCAGCTGGGGCTGCTGTAGAGATGACATTCCTAACCCCGAGGAGGAGACTGTTATTGTCTTCATTCAGGGGGCACCTTCTGACAAGATCTAGAGTCCATGGGGCAGGGTTCTGGAACAGCGGGAGGGTGGGGCTAATAGCAGCACATTCCCTGTGCATGACACCTGAATTCCAGCACGCATTGTGAATGAAGGCTCATGCCACAATACCAGCAATGCGTTCCAGTTCAGCTGGAAGGAAAGAGAATGGAAGAGGTACAGAGTCAAAAAAAATAATGGTAAAAAACCCCAGTTACCCAGGTAGAAAGATTCCATGCTGCTTATTCCATGGGCAAGCATTGGATTTCCCCAGTCCGCTTTAATAATGGTTTATGCACCTTTCCTCCAGGAACTTGTCCAAACCTTTTTTAAGACCAGCTACACTAACGGCTTTTATTACATCCTCTGGCAACAAATTTCAGAGTTTGATTACACGTTGAGTGAAAAAATATTTTCTCTGATTGGTTTTACATGTGCTTCATTGTAACTTCATGGCATGTCCCCCAGTCTTTCTACTTTTTGATGGTGTAAACAACCGATCTACGTTTACCCATTCCACTGCAATCATTAATTTATAGACCTCTAGCATATCTCCCCTCACCCGTCTCTTCCAAGCTGAGCTGTAAACTTTTAAGCCTTTGCTTGTAGGGATATCTTCCCATCCCCTTACCATTTTGATGCTCTTCTCTGTACCTGTTCTACAGTAATTCTGCTTTATCCTTTTAAAGATATATGGCAACCAGAATTGCACACACTGTTCAAGGTGCGGTCATACCATGGAGCGATACGGAGGCATTATAATATCCTTGGTTTTATTCTCCATTCTTTTCCTTATGATACCTAGCATTCTACAGTGCCTGGTGAAAGTATTCATCCCCTCTGTGTTTGTCCTGTTTTATCGCATTGCAACCTGGAGTTAAAATGGAGTTTTTGGAGTTAGCACCAGTTGATATACACAACATGCCTACGACTTTGAAGGTTCAAAATATCCTTCATTGTGACACAAACAACAATTAAGATGAAAACCCCCCACTGAAATCAGGATTATGCATATGTATTCACCCCCTAAAGTCAATATGTTGTAGACACACCTTTTGCTGCAATTACAACTGCAAGTCTCTTGGGGTATGTCTCTATTAGCTTAGCACATCTAGCCACTGGGATTTTCATCCATTTTTCAAGGCAAAACTCCTCCAACTCCAAGTTAGATGGGTTGCATTGGTGTACAGCAATCTTCAAGTTATGCCACAGATTCTCAATTGGATTGAGTTCTGGGCTTTGACTATGCCATTCCAAGACATTTAAATGTTTCCCTTTAAACCAGTATTAGCAATATGTTTAGGGTTATTGTCCTGCTGGAAGGTGAACCTTAGTCCCAGTCTCAAATCTTTGGCAGACTGAAACAGGTTTTCCTCATGCATTGCCCTGTATTTAGTGCCATCCATCTTCCTTCAATCCTGACTAGTTTTCCTGTCCCTGCCAATGAGAAATATCCCTAAAGCATGTATCACTGTGGGAATAGTGTTCTTGGGGTGATGGGAAGTGTTGGGTTTGCGCCACACATCCTATGATGGCCAAAAAGTTCAATTTTTGTCAAACCTGATCTGAGAACCTTCTTCCATGTGTTTGCCACATGCTGTTGTGCAAACTCCAAAGTTGTTTTCTTATTTCTTTCTTTGGCCAGAAAAAAGCCATTGCTCAATCTTCCATAAAGCCCCACTCTGTGGAGTGTATGGCTTAAAGTGGTCCTATGAACAGATACTCCCATCTCTGCTGTGGATCTTTGCAGTTCCTTCAGTGTTATCCTTGATGTCTTTGGGCAAGGAGGGCATTAATCAGAGATGCTGCAGTCTGAGTTTTGGTGGGCTCAGTAGTTTTGGTGAGTGGCCTTCTCTTGTCAGGTTTGTAGTGGTGCCATATTCTTTCCATTTTGTTACATAGTAACATATAGGAATGTGGTATATGATAGCAGATAAAGACCAGTATGGTCCTTCTAGTCCGCCCAGCAAGGACGTAAGAGTAGGTGACCTGTTGTTCCATGCAGATCACCCCTCCCCATGTCTTTGCTTAGGGGTGTACCAACCGCTCTGTGTAGGTCACCTCTATTTGTTGAGATATAAGAGATAGTTTTGTTTGTTTTTGATTATCTCCAGGAACAAGCAGGAATGAGTCTTCGCATATGGGGTACGTCGGTACCGATGGAGCCTGCACGGGAATGCTCCCCAGCATCCAATCAGAAAGCTTTTGGGAGCATCCCTCACGCCTGCGCACTGCCTTCCCGCCTTTCCAACTGCCTCTCCTCAGTTTTCGTTTTTCCGCGGAGCCGGCAGGATGTACTCCTGTCACCGCAGAAAATTTCTTTTTTAATTCTTTGTTTTCTTGTGGTCGCGGCTGTTTTTCCCGCCTCCACCGGTACCGCCGGTGGGTTTTTTTTCTTTTCTTTTTCTTAAACTCGGGGACTTTTTCCCTCAGTTTCTGTCTTAAAATTTTGGGCCTGTAAGGTCTCCCCATTATGGAGCCGCCTTCTCCTAAGAAGTGCCTTAACTGTGGAAATACAGTTTTCTTTTTAGACTCCAATAACTGGTGTCTAACCTGTTTGGGTCCTGACCCTTTCCCTCCGGAGCCATTAGGCTACAATTTTATGAGAAGAGATTTTCCATTTCGAGTTTCCCTCGATACCGAGTTCCCTTCCAGTGTCAGGGCACCGACCATTTCTTCTCTACAGGATCAGGTAACCCACAAACAGTCTGTTAAGACTAGCCAATCCTTGAGTGGTAGGTCTCATGCCAAGCATGATGACGGCTCCGGCCTTGCCCTCAAGACCCTATTGGCTTCAAAACCCCGGCGGGAGTCTTCGGTCTCCAAAGCATTTCAGGGATTTCAGGTTGTTCCTGGGGCTCACCCCTCACAGGACATACCTGAGCCATGCTTGGTGGTGGCATTCGCTTTGAGCGGTACCGATACCCCGGCATCGGCACCGGTGTTGAGTGATTCACTCTTCGCCAGGGATCGTCATCTGGCGTCCTCGGTACCTTCGGGACCGATCGATACGTCCCAGATTGCCTTTCCAGTATCGACAGCATCGCCGATACCACCACCGACGTCGGTACCCTCTAGACATGCATCGATAGACTCGCTCCCTTCGATGCTGAGTCTGGAATCGATATCTAGTCTAGAAGACTGGGTACCGACACGTCTCGGAACCGACCCTTATCGATTCCGGATACGCAGTACCGAGGATATTCACCAAGGGTTTCTGGTTGCCTCGGTACCACTTGAGCAGCCTCCGATGACTGCTTCAATGGCGTTATCGCCTCCGATTCCAGTATCGGTATCGATGTCGGTTCCTGCAGTTACATCGAGACCAGCCACTTCCATGCTTTTTTCTCCATTGATCCATTCTATGCCTAGTTTGGAATTGATGCCTGGCATGGACGATGCAGTACTGACTGCCTCAAATCGTGACTGCCAGTACCAGTATCCATCTAGTGGGGCTCTTTTTCTGCACCAGACCAGTACATCCTCTGGTGCCCAGGCTGCTCCTTCAACTTTAGCCTACCCAGGGATAGTTCCCATTGGAGATCCCTCTTTTCAGAAATTTCTCTTTGACATGGCAACATTCCTTGCTATTCCTATCCCTGGCTGTGATCCTACTCGAGGCTCTCCTGCAGAAAAGGAAAATATAATGCTTCCTTTACATCATTCTTTGCAGGATCTTCTTCTGAGAATATGGGAAACACCTTTAAGGGTTTCCTCACCTTCTACAGCAACTGATGTTCTGTATCAGGTGCCCCCCTCTCCAGGGTTTCAAAAGACTCAACTTCCCCATCATTCCATTGTAGTGGAATCAGCAATGAGGAAGGTGAAAAGCAAGAAAAAGCATTCTTCTTATCCGCCAGGTCGTACATCTAGAGCACTTGATGCCTTTGGACGTCAAACCTTCCAAACATCTATGCTGGCAGCAAGGATTATCTCTTATATTTTTTATATGAGTCTATCTCTCCAGGAGGTCACAAAGAAATTATCTCTTTTGACTCCTTTTCTATCAGAGCCCAAGGCTGCAGACTATTCCTTACTTCTTAGTCATAGCCAGAATCTCTCTTGGTTTCTTTCTCGTGCTTCTCTAGACTCTTTTGAGTCTGTTAGAACCTCTGCTATAGCCATAGGAGCACGACGTAGAGTCTGGCTCCAGGCTTCAGGCTTGAACAGATGGGCACAACACACACTGGGTAATTCTCCTTGTACTGGAGAAAATCTCTTCAATAAGGAGACTTTACGTCAGGTTGCTCATTGCTCCACTGACTTCCCTGGTTCTGGGGACCATCCTAAGCCGCCGCCTTCCCAGGAGGTAGGAAATGTCCTACCAAACCTTCTTTCCCTAAGAAAAGAAGGTTTCACTCTTCTTCTGCCCATCATCCAGATGTACCCAAGCAGGGGACACCTCGTCCTGGTCTGAAGAATCCAAACTCTAGCCAGTCTGAGCATACCCAGCAACCATAGGTTCCTGGAGGTTGCAACCTACAGTTAACTTCTTCTTAGCAGAAGTTTGTTCACTGTTTTTTATTTAAAGCTCTACACGTGGTTTCCTTTCTTCAGGATATGCTGAGCTTTCAGGATATTCTTGTCTATGGGTTACAGATTTCTCCTCTTCTTCCTACCAAAAAGAGAAGTTAACAACTATCCCATGATAGTTTCTGTCCCAACATGAACATTTTTTCCTTCAGCTGACTCACCATATGGTAAGTCACCCTTCAGCTCCTGTTTCTCTACCCTCTCATCCAGGGTTTCCCCTGAATGAGTGGTACCATACTGTACAGCTTCTCTAGCCTTTCATTCCAGTGTAGAGATTTTTCCTTGAATAAATTATCTGGACAGCTTATCAGACAGGGACAGGAATATTTCCTCTCCCTTTGTCTGTTCTCTGTTTTACTCAGGAAGATTCTCTCTGCTGACTTTCAGCTGCTGTTCATGCAGGAGTTCCAGTGATTGAACTACTGGTACTTTCCCACAAGTTTCCAGTCTGTCTTCCACTACTTTCTGTCTAGCCTTAGTAGTGATTCCAAGATAGTGCTATATCTATCTTGGATAATCCTAATCACTTCAGGCTTCTCACATTATCTTCTTTTCTGGCCATCTCCATTTCCTTGGATTTGGCAGCACAGCTGACCTACAGTCAGTTTTATCTCCTAATTCTCCTGCATAATGCTCTCTGCAATCTTCAGAGAAGCTTTCTACTATGGGCCCTTGCTAGAGAGCATTGGACTTTGTCTCTGATGGCTATTCTATATAGTAGAAAAGACTTATCAGTCATTTTCCATGACACTGAGGGTTCTCCACACCCTCTTGTCTCATGTTATAATACAGGATATAAGCCTTTTCTGCGTGAATGTCCAAAGAGTTTTCCAATCCTGCAGGAATATGCTCTTTTTTCCTTACAGCTTGTCCTCATGCTATCCTATTCCTCATGGACAGCACATATTCTACTAGTAACGCATGATACCCCTGTGTCCCTCCAGTGGGTCATCCTGGTATCTCCTTCTATGCGTTTTCTGTCCATTTACCATGTCAGAGTTCTACAGAACTCACGACTTGCTCTTTACAGACTGATATTATCCTCTGTTTTTTCATGCAACCATCCTGGTTATTTCACTGGATAGCATTCCTGCACCCTCTTAGCCCAGAGGAATAGATTCTCTATATATCTTCTCAAGTAGGTTCCACCTTCTTGTTATTAGATGAATCTTTCTCCTTCACATCTCTCATGTGAATGTTCTTATGGGGCTTAGTTGCAGACATGTATCTTCAGACATACATATTCATGTATGTATATATCTCCATATATTTCTATAGATACATATGTCTGTAAGCTGTGTGTGCATAGGTTATGCCCCTATCTCTATCTCTATACGCTATAAAGGTTTTTACCTTCCTAGAGGTTCCAGACAGTGGGCTTGCATATCTTCATACTGTCCCTCGGTATGTGGGGGCTGTTATGCACACAACCACTACTGTGGTACTAACAGCTTCCACTTTACTCTAGGTCTTGCTATCCCTGAAGCATCATACTTCAATATCTTTCCTATCTCTCACCAGCTAGGAAAGACAGTGTAGATCTTCAGTAGTTCTGAGGTTTCAGCCTTTCACACATCTGTCCTCCTTGGGAATACAGGCTTTTTTTCCATACCCCTTCTTCCCTCCAGGACTGGGCTAGTTGTCCAAATCGGTCAGTCTTCCTCTTCTACTCCTCAATGTTAATGACTCTGTAGCTAAAAGAGTTTTCAGCTTTTTCCCATAAAGCTTTCCACTGAAGACCTGCCGTTCTTATACTACCCCAGTTGACACCTGGGTCACCTGCCAATTCCAGATTTGGACCTTCACCCTCACTGTTGTGAGGTCACCTTGAGGATTCTTCTACTGAATCTCCAGTAGACTCCATCATGCTCTCTACTTCCTACAATCCAGTAGGTAAGCTCCATATTGTTGATTGTTCATTGAATAATTTTAATGGTACTTATCGTACATACCAAGGACTCCTCTCCTGTAGTCCTTAGATTCACTGTTTTTTCTTACAGCTCCTCTCTTTTCAACTCCTACCCACCATCCCTCATGGGATGCCGGAGATCCATGTGTGGGAAGTGCAGTCCTGATCCAGGGACACACATTTTATGGGATCTCCCCCTGGCATCTATAGCAAGGGAGTCCCCATATGTGAAGACTCATTCCTGCTTGTTCCTGGAGATAGCACAGTTACTTACCTGTAACAGGTGATCTCTGGGAACAGCAGGAATAAGTCTTCACAACCCACCCACCTCCCCTAGGAGTTGTATCTATCTATCTATCTTCCTTTCCTCTTTCTCTCCCTTTGTCTCAGCTATAAAACTCAACTGAGGTGAGGCAGTTGGAAAGGCGGGAAGGCAGTGCGCAGGCGCGAGGGATGCTCCCAAAAGCTTTCTGATTGGATGCTGGGGAGCATTCCCGTGCAGGCTCCGTCGGTACCGACGTACCCCATATGTGAAGACTTATTCCTGCTGTTCCCAGAGATCACCTGTTACAGGTAAGTAACTGTGCTTTATCCTGTTGCTATAAAAGGATCCACTCTGTCTGTCCCATGCCATTTTGAATTCTGTCACAATATTTGCCCCCACCACTTCCATTGAGAAGACATTCCAAGCATCCACCACCCTTTCAGTGAAAATGTAATCTCCAGGAACAAGCAGGAATGAGTCTTCACTTATGGGTACATCGGTACTGATGGAGCCTGTGCGGGAACACTACCCAGCATCCAAAACATCCAAAAAGAAAGCTTTTGGGAGCATCCCACGTGCATGCGTGCTGCCTTCCCGCCCATTTACTTCCCTCTCATCAGTTTTCCGTATAGCCAGCAGGACGTATTCCTGTCACCGCAGAAAATTCTTCTTTTTATTCTTATTTTTTTGTGGTTGCGTCTGCCTTCCCTCAACGCCACCGGTACCGCCGGTGCTTTTCTTTCTTTTTCCTGAAGAATTTCTTCTTTTCTTAGAAATATTTTCCTGTTTAGTGCCTGACGGTTTCTAGGCTACTAGACCTCTACACTTCCATTATGGAAAAGCCAGCCACTATCCTTAAGAAGTGCTCAAAGTGTGGCGGTACAGATATTTTTTCAGACACTCATACTTGGTGTCTAAAATGTTTAGGTCCTGACCAATGCCCTCTGGCGTGTCTCTCTTGCTGGAGCTCAAACAGAAGAAGTCTTCAGAATCGAGCACAACTCGATACCCGGTTCACATCGCTCTCGATGTCACCAGCTAGAATATCTTCTTCACAGGATCAGGTAACCAAACAAAAGTCTGTAAAGACTAGCCAGTCCTCGAGTGGGTAGATCTCCTTCTCAGCATCAAGATGGCTTCGGCCTTGCCCTCAAGGACATCTTGGCAATAAAGCCGCGGCGGGAGTCTTCGGACTCCAAAGCATTAACAGGGCTCCAGGTTGTTCCCGGGGTTCTTACCTCGATGAACATACCTGGGCCATGCTCGGTGGTTGTGGCCGCTTCGAGCGGTACCGACACCCTGGCATCGGCTATGGTGATGGATGAAACACTCCTCACCGATGAACGTAGTCTAGCACTCTTGGCTACTTCGGTACCGCTAGAGTTGCTGCAGACCGTTCCTCGAGTATCGGTATCAGCTTCGGTATCGGCATTGGCATCGGTGTCGGTACTGTCCATGCTTGCTTCGACAGAATCGCTTCCCTCGATGCCGAGCCTGGAATCTATCTCTAGCATGGAGGATTTGGTACCGACTCGGTATCAACCTCGGGCGGTATCGGTACCGAAGACATCATAAGAACATAAGATATGCCATACTGGGTCAGACCAAGGTCCATCAAGCCCAGTATTCTGTTTCCAACAGTGGCCAATTTAAGTCATATGTACCTAGCAGTTTCCCCAAGGGACACAGGTTCCACAATGCTTGTATTGGTTCAAGCATTGATATCCTGGGTCCCTTCTTAATAATGGTTTATGGACCTTTCCTCCAGGAACTTGTCCAAACCTTTTTAAAACCCAGCTACATTAACAGCCTTTACTACATCCTCTGGTAACAAATTCCAGAGTTTGATTACACGTTGAGTGAAAAAATATTTTCTTTTATTAGTCTTAAATAGTTTACCCTGTAGCTTCATTGCATGTCCCCTAGTCTTTCTATATTCTGAGGAGGTAAACAATCGGTCTACGTTTACCCGTTCTACTTCGTTCATTAATTTATAGACTTCTATCATATCTCCCCTCAGCCGTCTCTTTTCCAGGTTAAAGAGCCCTAACCTTTTTAGCCTTTCTTCATAGGAGTATCCTTCCATCCCCTCTACCATTTTGGTGGCTCTTCTCTGAACCTTTTCTAAAATCGCTATATCCTTTTTAAGATACGGCGACCAGAATTGCACACAATATTCAAGGTGCGGTCTCACCATGGAACGATATAGAGACATTATAATATCTTTTGTTTTATTTTCCATTCCTTTCCTTATCATACCTAGCATTTCATTTGCTCTCTTGGCCGCCGCTGCACACTGGGCCGAGGGTTTTAACATGGTATCCACAATGACGCCTAAATCTTTTTCCTGGGTGGTGGTTTCTAATGTGGAACCTTGCATCGTGTAACCATAGTTTGGGTTGTTCTTCCCTAGGTGCATAACCTTGCACTTGTCCACATTAAATTTCATCTGCCATTTTGATGCCCAGTCTTCCAATTTATCAAGATCCTCTTGCAATTTTCCACAATCCTCTTGGGTTTTAACAACTTTAAATAGTTTTGTGTCATCCGCAAATTTGATAACCTCACTCGTTATTCCACTTTCCAGGTCATTCATGAATATGTCAAAAAGCAGCGGACCCAGCACAGATCCCTGGGGTACACCACTATTCACCTTTTTCCATTGGGAAAATTGGCCATTTAGCCCTACCCTTTGCTTTCTATCTTTTAACCAGTTCCTGATCCACAATAGTACACTGCCTCCTATCCCATGACTCTTTAGTTTTGCCAAAAGTCTCTCATGAGGGACCTTGTCAAAGGCTTTCTGAAAGTCCAGATACACAATATCAACCGACTCACCTTTGTCCACCTGATTATTCACTCCTTCAAAAAAAACATAACAGATTAGTAAGACAAGATCTTCCTTGTCTAAAGCCATGTTGGCTGTCTCCCATTAGGTCATAACTATCTACATGCTGAGTAATTTTATTCTTTATGATGGTTTCTACCATTTTTCCCGGTACTGATGTCAGGCTCACCGGTCTGTAGTTTCCCGGATCACCCCTGGAACCTTTTTTAAAAATTGGTGTTACTTTGGCGATCCTCCAATCTTCAGGTATTAGAGATGATTTTAATGATAGTTCACAGATTACTAATAGCAGGTCTGCAATCTCGTATTTCAGTTCTTTCAACACCCTTGTATGTATACCATCCGGCCCAGGTGATTTGCTACTCTTCAGTTTATCTAATAGTTGTAATACATCTTCCCGATGTATCGATATTTCCTTCAATTCTTCCGCACCTTTAAATACCAGTTCAGTCATGGGTAACATCCCTACATCTTCCTCAGTAAAGACTGAAGCAAAGAATTCATTCAGTCTCTCCACTATCGCCTTGTTGCCTCTTAGTGCTCCTTTAACCCCTTTATCATCTAATAGACCAACTGACTCTCTCACAGGTTTTTTGCTACGAAAGTACTTGAAAAGGTCTTTCCTTAGCGTCCCTCTAGTCCAGTCCCGGAACCATAGAGTTGTCAACCTCCTCCAGCAGCCTTGGAGACTGAAATACATCATCGCTTTGCTGGCACCAGTATAAGTAGGCAAGGACCGCCCCCTCTCACCAGTACTTTCAGTCTCCAAGCAGCTTGGAGGTTCTGAGCCCAGGGCTGGGCTCAGTGAGAACAAATAAGCAGAGCTTGGGTTTTTGAAATTTACTCCTTTTGGTTTATTTTCCCTGTTTGATTTGGTTACTTTGTTTTCTTTTATGTCAGATCTGCTGCTGCTGTAAGGGTTCCTGTGTCTGTGGACCTTTATTTTTTGTTTCTAAAGGATCAGTGAGTTCTTCCCCCTCCCTCTCTGCATTGCCCCAGCGTCTAAACGAGCACAGGGGAGACAGTGCTGATCCGTGGCCTCCCTGCTCCCGAACCCGCGTTGAAGGGGTGAGGAGCAGGTGGAAGGCGGGCAGTTGCAGCGATGCAGGGGCTGAAAAGCCTGAGAAGGTTGTGCCCAGATCAATCGGAGCTGAAGCCGTTAAAAAGGCTGTGCTCGCGTTTTTGCTTCCGCAGCAAGCTTCTCAAATTCTCCCTTTGCCTGCCTTATCAATGCCTTGCATTTGACTTGCCAGTGCTTGTGCTGTTTCCAGGTTTCGTCGTTTGGCTCTTTTTTCCATTTCCTGAAAGATGCTTTTTTGGCAACAACAGCCTCTCTGACCTCACCTTTAAACCATGCTGGCAGTTTTTTGGACTTCCTTCCATTTTTCTTAAAGCGTGGAATACAGCTGGTCTGGGCTTCCAAGATAGTATTTTTCAACAGCCAAGCCTGATGTACGTCTTTAACCTTTGCAACTGCTCCTTTTAGTTTTTTCTTAACTGTTTTCCTCATTTTATCATAGTCTCCCTTTCGAAAGTTAAAAGGTAGTACTGTGGATTTCCTTACTATCCCTCCTCCACTAATTAAATCAAAGGCGATCATGCTATGATCACTATTGCCAAGTGGCCCCAACAACCTTATCTCTTGCACTAGATCTGGTGTTCCACTAAGGATTAGGTCTAATATGGCTTCCCCTCTGGTCGGTTCACATCGCTTTAAAGAAAATCCGATGCTTCATCCTTTTAAGTCTTCTGATCCTGATGACTGGGATGAATCCATCGGTAACGAGGCTGATTTTTCTACAAGTCTAGCCTTTACCCCTCATTTTAGAGGGTCCTCCTCGGGGGAGATTTCTTTTCAAGATTTTCTGCTTGATATGGCAATGTTACTTGCCATTTCTATACCTGGTAAAGAATCCCTACCGGGGAATTCAGAGACACTGCAATTTCCCTGGATTCCAAAGGAGGTGATCATGCTTTCTTTGTATCAGATCTTACAGGATCTACTATTAAGAATGTGGGAAACTCCTTTAACGGTATCCCCACATTCTAAGACACTTGACACTATGTACAAGGTGCCACCTTCTCCAGGTTTTGAAAAGACTCAACTTCCTCATCATTCTATTGTTGTAGAATTGGCAAGGAGGCGTATTAAGGGTGCAAAGAAGCACTCTTCTTATCCGTCAGGTCGTGAGTTTAGGACTTTAGATGCCTTTGGACGTCGATGCTTCCAGGCATCCATGCTTTCAGCAAGAATTATCTCATATATTTTCTATATGGGATTATCTCCTGAAGAGGTCATAAAGAACTTAGTTTTTGAACCCTTTTCTTCCAGAACATAAAAGAGCAGACTATTCCTTATTAGTCAATCATGCTCAAAATATCTCTAGGTTCCTTAATCGTGCTTCCCTGGACTGTTTTGAGTCTATTAGCAGAACTTCTGCTATAGCAGGGGTCTCAAACACGCGGCCCGCGGGCCGCATGCGGCCCGCGAGAGACCTTTGTGCGGCCCGCGATGCCGAAGAAACAAAAACCTCCCCCCGGCTTCTGCTGCGGCTGCCGCTGCATGGCAGCGGCAGAATCAACTGTCCCGCGGCCCCTTCCCATCTGCCCGGCAAAGCATTTTCTCAGCTCCCATCAGCGGCAGCTTTCAGGGCCGCGAAGAGAGTAGTATTTCCCTCTCGCGGCTCTGTTAACAGAGCCGTGAGAGGGAAATCACTCTTCTCTCCGCTGCCGACCGGCTAATCCCCGGCGCTCGTCCCTCCTCTGCCGCCGCAGTCACATCGGATAAATGGAAGAAGCACCGGCGGCGGCAGAAGCGCGCTGACAGGTAGCGAGGCGGAGCCACAGGCGAGACGAGCAACAATTGCTGCTGGAGCCTCTGCTGCCTCTTCGCCAACAAGTCCTCGCCCGGAGAGGAGCGCGAAGCAGTAGTAGTGGTATGGCCGTGGGTCGGATCTGCGTATGGATACAGCAGCAGCATAGAAAGGGGATGGGGTCGACTGGAGCAGAAGCCCCCTTGGGTTCTCTAGCAGTGGTTTTATGAATGTCGTGACGCAATGGCTAACTCACGGTTCTCATCTCTCTCCCCCGCTCTTTCTAGTCCTCTTGGCTTAAGCGATTTATGTTTTCCACCGATTGGGAGGAGGAGGGGGGGGGGTGGCAGTACCTGCTGCCCTCCTCACGGCAGCCCTCAGTGACTGGAATACTGAAGTGCTTCCTGTCCCGCGGTGTAGCTTTCGGCCAAACAGCGCATTTGAGGAGGGATGGGGGGGGGCTCTTTTGTCTTTGGATTTATTAGCAGGTGTCCAGCTCCCTCCCCCGGTACAAAGTCCGCCACACTTGAGCGCCTCGTGGAGCAATCTATTAACTAGATACAGATCCTCATCTTTGCAACTCTGACGCTATGGAGGGGGGGGGTTGTATTCTCAACCTGGCACCTGAAGGTTAAAGTTGCAGCTGGTGGAAGGGAGGTACGCAGGTGCAGAGAAGGGAAGCTAGAGGAGGATGGTGAACATCCGGATAAGGCTGGGTATTTTTCCCCTTGTTTAAAAGCACACATAACGTATCTGCAAAATGTATTGACCCCTGCCAGTGAAAAATTAGGTTTGCCCCCTTTAAGCAGGTGAACATTGGGCGTTGCTGAGTGCATCCATTCTCAAATGTGTCTGAGGTTAATTGTGGGGATAGTTGATGGTGCAGGCAAACGGAAATGTTAAACACCCACAGGCTAGTTTGTTTCCAATGGTGAAAGAGCTTGTTGCCCAAGGTTACAATCTCCTGTATCTTGGAGAAGAAAAACATATTCCACAGACGAGAAAAAACTGCATGCACGAAGTTATGAAATTACTGAGACGCAGTGAACCTTTTTGTAATCCACACATTTAAAGCAAACTAATTCCTGCATTTTTTGTATTTTCTCTCTTCCACACAACGATGCTTCCAATGAAACAGTTAAACGTTTGTCATGTTTCAAAACTGTCCAACCAAGGCCACTTGCAGGGGAGGGAGCTAGGACTGGAAATGGGCTGATGATGCGGGGACTAGAAGGGAGCGGATGCTGGGTGGGGCAGGAGCTAGAAGGGAGTTGATGTTGGGGGACGATTAGTCTTTCTTTATCCATACACTCATTAAGAGGCATGTTTACTAAAAGTTAGTGTATGGTAACATTATGCAAATATTTATGCAAATGATGTCCTTATGCAAATGATGCCCTTATGCAAATGAGGCCTGCGTCTTGTGCGGCCCCCGGGTTACTCTACAAGTCCTCATTTGGCCCTCAAAGCAATTTGAGTTTGAGACCCCTGTGCTATAGCCATAGGAGCATAACGCATAGCCTGGCTCCAAGCTTCAGACTTGGACAGATGGGTTCAGGAAAGGCTGGGAAATACTCCTTGTACTGGTGAAAATTTCTTCAACAAGGAGGCTTTATTTCAAGCTAATCAGTTGAGCACTGATGCTGTTACTTTCAGAGGATTGTCAAAACGTTCCTCTATCCCAGCTAATAAAAAAATCTCCTAAAAAGCTTTATTCCCCCAAGGGAAAAAAGTTTTATCCATCTTCTACCCATTCTGCAGATGTTTCCAAAGATGGGCAACACCACACCAGGCTAAGAAAATCAAAACCTCAACAGGCTCAGCAAACCCAGCAATCGCAGGGTTTCTGATATTTTATTCATTTTTTCTGTGTGAGGTTTAGAACTTTTGAGCCTACTTCTTTTCAACAGAAGCATCTAAAATTCATCTCATCCATGCTGAGATATCAGTCATACATTGACTCAATCCTCGACTCTGGGCATGAATCTTTTGCTACAAGACAAATCTATTCTTCTAGCTCTAAGAGCTATTAAGGACTATCATACTCCAGAGATAACAGGTTTCTCCTTTTAAAACAAGAGGAGGACTAACAACTAACAGGGTGAGCTATACCCTTCACCTTGTCAGTTTCCAGTACCAGGATGTCTCATACTTTTAACTGCAAGGGGACCCTATCTCTTCAGACTTACCAAATTGTAAGTCTTCTCAACTCTGTATTACTTTCTATCCCTCTTAGCCCAGACATTGTCTCTAAGAGTACTACTAATCAACTGGAGGGCTTATTCTCTAAGCCATAGGATTTTCTTCAATACCTACTCCAGTAAGTAGTTTCCATACAGAGTTTTCTCCCCTTTTGCGGTTCATCATCTTCTCACATATATTTTTTTAAGGCAGCTTTTCAGACAGAAATTGTGTATCACTACTCCAAATTATGTCTGTCGGTCCTCTCCAATCTATAGGACCTTACTTTTTATGCTGCCTTAATAACAGATAAGTCCAAAAGAGATCCAGAACTCATTTGGACTATTTATTGTTGCAGGCGTCAGGCCTGTCTGCTATTCTTAGCCACCTTCAATTCTCTTTGGCTCCAACAGAATAGATTAGGTTGCACACTGGCAATTCAACAGCCAGATCTAAGCAACCTACAACTTGCTCTCTGCAATTCTACAACAAAGCTCTGCAACTGTGGGCCTTTGCCAGAGAGCCTCAGAGCTACTCCTAATAGGTAGCGGCCAGATAGTTGAGAAGACTACATGACTGGTTTTTTCCTACTCTTACCATATTCCTTAAAATTTCCTTTTAAGAAAAGGTAACCAGGGTTTAGACCACGTGAAAGCGTAGAAAATTGCACAGTTCCCTGGTTTGTTCCACATCTCACTGGAACTTTCACAACAGGGATGCATTTTTTTCACTGCAGTTGGGCCTTATTCACTACTTTCCTTCTAATCTCCTATACTTCATGGTAGCTTATGTTGAACAAGAGAACGCATGATACTCATATTGCCCTCATAAAGCGGCAAACATGGTATCCCCTTATATTACGTCTTTTTCTCCAGCTACTATTTGAAATTATAGAAGGATCCAGACTTGCTGTCTTAAGACTAAGGATCTCCTCTGCACTCATTCACGTACGTCTCCAGATCTGGTTATTTCAGGGGCTAGATCTTTTCAAGAAGTCTAGTCCTATCCCTGTAAGTGAAGAACATAATGCCAGTTTCCACGAAACTTTCTCTATAGTTCTTCCATATTTAACCAGACAGAGATTCTCCATCAATATTCTCAAGTAGGTCTTAATCCTTCTTGTTATTGTGTCAATCTCTGTACAACATCTGACTTTGAAAGATTTGTTTACTGTCCATATTAATGCTGCCCCAGCATACCATAAAACTCGATGGACAACCAATTTCTATGGTAAATTAGGAAATACCTTCTTTTACCGTTACCTTTTAGGTTACGTCACATCTGAAGCTCTACATGTAAGATGGTCATCATAAGTGACATCACTTAGGAAAGACTTTTACTGATCTTCAAGAAATTGGAGGCTCAACGCCTAGTACAAATGTCTTTGTCTTTCATTGGAATAAAGGGGGGTCTTAAAGACCTATCCCCTTTTTTCTGCAAAGGGTATTTCTGCCTTTTCATCCAAACCAGTCAGATTATCTCCACTCTTTCCTAGGACCTTATTCTTCTCCAAGGACAAGAAGTTCAATTTTTTGGACTTTACAGAAGCTTTAGCTATTTCTCAAAAGTCCAACCTCATTGAACTCCCCCAGTACTTTCTTCTGGGGTTAGTTCTGGCCATGATGGCTTCTCATCTCTTCCTGTATTGCAAAATTTATTGTTTCCCTCTACTTCACATTGAGGGAATTTCTTTGAGGATAATGTACTGGCTTTCAACCCCAGACCCATATTACCCTCAAGTATTTTTGCAATATTTTTGAGTGAGATCCACATTAGAAAATTGACTCAGTATTTTTCTAATATTTATGATTTACACAAAAACTCCCCTCTGGATACCTTGTTTAGTTAAGCTGTTCCACAGCACCTCTTTTTTTTCTTTTCTAGTTCAACTCCTACCCTCCATCCCTTGGATGCCTGAGGTTTTGAGGGATAAGCATGGCCCATCTTTAGATTTGCAACATGCTGGGGCCTCCTCCAGGCATCTTAGCTTGGGAGTCCCCATATGTGAAGACTCATTCCTGCTTGTTCCTGGAGATAGCACAGTTACTTACCTGTAACAGGTGTTCTCCAGGACCAAGCAGGAAGTCAGTACTCACATATGGGTGTCATCAGCGCCGATGAAGCCCCAGCGGAGCATTTCCCCAGCTTTCTATGAAAGCCTTTGGGAATGCAGGCACGCATGCGCGGTTCCCTTCCCGCCTAAAAGTGCCATCTTACCTCAGTCTCTTTTTTTCCGAGAAGCCCACCGGACGTGTGTCCTGTCATCCCGGATTTTTTTCGGCCATTCTCGCTGTTTTTTCTCCCGGTTCGACGCCGGTTCCCCTCCTGCCGGGTTCGGTACACCGGTATCAAGCCCGATTCTTCTTTTTCAGTTTTTGCCCTTCGTGGCTGGCGTTCGCGCCCTTTTTTCCCTGGAAGGCCGGTCCTTTGACCTCGCGGGGACTCTTATTTCCCCGATGGCTTCCAGCGGTTTCAAGAAGTGTGATCGGTGTAAGAAGTTAATGTCTCTCACCAACACACACGACTGCTGCCTTCGGTGCCTCGGTCCTGACCACGACCCTAAGTCGTGTGGACCTTGTGGGAAGATGTCTTCCAAGGCACTCCGAAGTCGCCAGCAGCATAAAGAAAGGCTTTTCTCGGACTCAGCCTCCGGACAGGCCCGGACCTCGTCTGAGACCTCGACATCTCGTGATTCTGATCCTGAGCGCCGTTAGAGCTCCTCAGACAGGGGGTCCCCCGACCGGGAATGCAAGAGGAAGGAGCAGCTCACGAGGGCGTCGGAGGAGGAGGTCCCTGGTTCCTCCAGGGCCAGGTCTAAGACCCCCGACCGTCGCCTGGGCCCGTGGAACAAGAGAAGCCTGCCAAAGTTGCTCGCGTGGAGCCGGAGTCTGCTGCGTCTCCCGAGCTGAGTCTCAGGATGACAGCCTTGGAGAGCAGACTGTCTACCTTCATGGAACAGCAGCGGGCACTGATGGCCAGCCTGTCTGGCGCATCTGCCCCGGCCACCGGGACATCGACTTCGAAGTCGACCCCCAGAGACCGAGCCGATACTTGAGTCCATTGTGGCTCGGAGTCGACCTCGGTCGAGGTCTCCCTCGACCTCCCGTTCGGGACCGAGGGCGTCGATGCCGGTGCCTCAAGCGTCGGGGTGGGTGCTCCAGGGCCCCGCGGGGTCGGACCCTGACTCCACGTCGGACGAGTCCGCCTGGGAGACGGAGGATGAGGAGTCCCCCGATACGTTCAAGACTCGTTGCGTCCCGTCGGACTCACCGCAGTCTGAGCCCCGGAGTAGATCCCCTCCGGAGGATACTCGGTTCTCGGAGTTCGTCAGGGATATGGCCATTGCCTTGGCTATTCCGGCGGACCCTGAGGAAGAGCCTTGAGCTGAAGAGCTCGAGGCGCTACAGTATGACTCTCCTCCGAAGGAGGCCTTTACTGTCCCGGTTCCTCCGATGCTGGAACGGCTCCTCTTCCATATGTGGGAGGCACCGGCCTCGGCGCCGGTTTTAAGAAAGCGAGTCAACTCGATCTATCGACTCGGAAAGAG
Organism: Ichthyophis bannanicus; assembly: GCA_033557465.1. Taxonomy (NCBI): domain Eukaryota; kingdom Metazoa; phylum Chordata; class Amphibia; order Gymnophiona; family Ichthyophiidae; genus Ichthyophis; species Ichthyophis bannanicus. The sequence continues at coordinate 31,145,159 of CM066034.1, read as the reverse complement.
CCCTGGCTTTCAGAAGGCCCAGCTACCACACCATTCCATGGTTGTGGAATCGGCCATGCATTGTCTGAAGAGCCAGAAGATGCACTCCGCGGTGCCCCCCAGAAGGGAGGCTCAAAACCTCGATGGCGTCGGTAGAAAGTGCTTCCAGGGCTCGATGCTTGCTTGCCGTGTCCAGTCTTACCAGCTGTACATGGGCATGTACTTGCGGGACCTGGCCAAGGAGTTGGCCGGCTTCTCTGCTGGACTCTCCGGGGAACCCTTGCAGAGATTCAAGTCCTTGTCCTCGGGGATTCGGGACTGCTCGAAGTTTACGTCCCGTGCCGCCTACGATGGCTTCAAGGCTTCGGCCCGAGTTGCGGCAGCCGGCATCGCGGCTTGACGCCAGGCATGGCTGCAGTCATCAGACCTCGAGCCATGGTTTCAGGACAAGCTGGTCGATGTTCCTTGCCGAGGTGAGAACCTTTTTGGCAAGCCCATGACCGAGAAGGCCGCCCAGCTCAAAACTGAGCACCTTACACGGACAAGGCTGTCTAGGAAGACCTCTGCCCCTTCTCATAAGAAGGGCTCGGGTAAAAAGCCCTTTTACTCGAGGAAGGGCACTGCCTACAAACAGTACCCTCAATATCAGGCTTTCCAAGCTGCCCCCCAGGGTCAGCAGGTCAAGGGGCAGGGTAATGGGCCCCGTAGGCAGAGGACCCCCAAGCCTTCGGCCCCTGCTACCACTCAGCAGGGTGGGGGTTTTTGACTCCTTGAGTGTAGCCTCTCCATCCCTGCTCTCCCAACCCTGCACAGGAGGTCGCCTCGCCCTCTTTGCCCACCAGTGGCCCCTCATCACTGGGGACAGTTGGGTGCTGGATATAGTCCACATGGGCTATGCACTGCATTTTCACCAACTGCCTCCTCCCTACTTTCCAGGGGAGTCTCCAAGGCCTCCCCTGCACACAGACCTTCTCCTGCAAGAGCTTCAAGGTCTGTTGGTGGACAGGGCGGTGGAGCCTGTGCCTCCTCACTTGCAAGGTCACGGATTCTACTCCAGGTATTTCCTGGTGCCCAAAAGAACTGGTGGCCTTCGACCCATTCTGGACTTCAGGAACCCTCAAGTTCCTAGAGAAAGAAAAGTTCAAGATGCTTACTCTTGGAACACTTCTGCCCTACCTTCAGCAGGGAGCTTGGCTATGCTCCTTACATCTAAAGGATGTGTACACTCACATCCTCATTCATCGAGACCACAGAAAGTACCTCAGGTTCATTGTGGGAGGAAACCATTATCAATACAGAGTGCTGCCTTTTGGCCTCACCTCCGCCCCCAGAGTCTTCACAAAGTACCTGGCGGTGGTGGCGGCCTACCTGAGAAATCAGGGGATCTTTGTCTTCCCCTATCTGGACAACTGGCTCATCAGGGGTTAGACGTGTCCGGAGGCCAGACAGGCCACCCTCAGAACTATTGCTCTTCTTCAAAGCCTGGGGTTTGTCATAAACTTCGCAAAGTCCACTTTGCTCCCCTCCCAGAACTTGGAGTTCATAGGGGCGAGGCTGGACTCTCTGCTGGCAAAGGCTTTCTTGCCAGAAGACAGGGCCCAAAGGTTGATAGCCTTGGCAAATCAGTTTCTCAGCAGGTCACTAGTCTCTGCCAGACTCTGCCTGAGTTGCTCGGCCACATGGCTTCGACGGTGCATGTGCCCCCAAATGCCAGGCTCCATATGAGGCCTGCACAGTGTTGCCTTCGGACTCAGTGGTCACAGGCCACAGGCAGCCTCAGAGACAGGATAACGGTGTCCAGACCATTTCTGGACTCCCTCAACTGGTGGCTACACCCACCCAATCTACTGAAGGGAGTGCCTTTTCAGATTCCTGGGTACACGGTGGTACTGACCAGACGCCTCCCTGCAGGGCTGGGGGGCTCATTGTCTGAACAAGTGCATCCAGGGCCTGTGGTTTCCTTGGGAAGCTGCACAGCAGATCAATCTTCTCGAACTCAGAGTTGTTCGATTAGCATGCAAAGCTTTCTCTCCTACCCTGGCTCATCAATCTGTCCTGGTTCAGACGGACAACCAGGTAGCCATGTTTTATGTGAACAAACAGGGCGGGACTGGGTCCAGAATCCTTTGTCGAGAGGCTCAGGACCTTTGTTCCTTTGCTCTCAAACTCAACATGCTCCTCAAGGCTGTGTACCTTCCAGGCCAGGACAACTGCCTGGCCAACAGATTAAGCAGAATTCAGTAGCCCCACGAGTGGCAGCTGCATCCTTCAGTAGTTCAGAAGATCTTTCCAAAATGGGGTCTCCCTTTGGTAGATCTCTTTGCCAGCCCAGTGAACAAGCAACTGCCAACGTTCTGCTCCAGGCAACCGCATCCTCTGAGAATAGCTTCTGATGCTTTTCTGATTCCATGGTCTCAGAGCCTCCTGTATGCATTTCCTCCCACACCCTTGGTGGCCCGAACTCTCTTCAAGGTTCTTCGGGACAAGGCCTCGGTCCAGCTGGTGGCTCCCAGGTGGCCGAGACAGCCTTGGTTTCCTCTTCTGCTTCAACTGGCGGTGGATCCTCCACTGCCTCTGGGGTTGCAACCCGACCTTCTCTCACAGGAGCAGGGTTCCCTTCTGCACCCCAATCTCAAAGCTCTCAGCTTGATGGCCTGGAGGCTGCAAGGATAGTTTTGGCTCCCTGGGGCCTACCTCAGGAAGTTGAAGAGGTTGTCCTCACCTCTAGGAAACAATCCACTAGGAAAACCTATGCTCTCAAATGGAAAAGGTTTTCTGTGTGGTGTCAGCTACGTACAGAGGATCCTTTCTCCTGTACCGTGCCAGTGGTGCTTCAGTACTTACTGCACTTATCAAATCAGGGACTTATGTCCAATTCTGTTCGGGTCCACCTCTCAGCTCTAGCAGCTCACCACTCACTGGTGGAGGGACATTCTCTGTCGGGTCACCCCTTGGTGTCCCGCTTTCTCAGGGGCTTGCTTTTGCTCAAGCCTCCAATCCGTCGTCCTGCCCCTGAGTGGGAGTTGAATGTGGCCTTGCAGCAACTGACTCGCCCACCTTTTGAGCCGATGGCTACTTGTCCACTACGCTTCCTATCCTGGAAGACACTCTTCCTGATAGCCCTTACTTCGGCTAGGCGAGTGAGTGAGCTTCAGGCCCTGGTCTGTGACAGGCCTTACACCAGGATTTATAGGAACAGGGTAGTCCTCAGGACTCATCCAAAGTTCCTCCCAAAGGTTGTCTCCTCCTTCCACCTCAACCAGGAGGTGGTTCTTCCCTAGGCCTCATGCAAGCCAGGCTGAAGCAGTCCTGCATACCCTGGACTGTAGGAGGGCCTTATCCTTCGTATCCTTTGACCCTAATAAGTTGGGTTGGCTGTGTCCAAGCGTACCTTGTCCATCTGGGTGGCTGACTGTATCACCTGGGCTTACAAGGCGGCTGACCTTCCTTTGCAGGGTCGGGTCACGGCCCATCGTGTCAGGGCAATGGCTGCCTCAGTGGCTCATCTCCGCTCTGTGCCCTTGGTAGACATCTGCAGGGCTGCAACTTGGTCTTCAAGCCAGACTTTTGCGGCCCATTACTGTCTGGGGAGGGAGTCCCTTAGGGACAGTGCTTTTGGCCAAGCAGTACTCCGGAATCTCTTTGAGGTTTAGGCAACTCCTGCCCTCTGTTGGGCTACCGGTGGAGGTTGTGTCCTTGAAAAGCCTTTCTTTGCTGCTGAGACTAGAGGGAGTTCTCTTGTTCAGCCTGGGTTCCTTGGTAGCCCAGAGCTGGAGAGTCACCCATATGTGAGGACTGACTTCCTGCTTGGTCCTGGAGAAAGAGTAGTTACTCACCTGTAACAGGTGTTCTCCAGGAGCAGCAGGAATCAGTCCTCGCAACCCTTCCTCCTCCCCTGGGAGTTGCAATTGTACATAGTTTAATTTTTTCATTTTTGTGTGCTGTTCTTAGCTATGTCTTTTGACTGAGGTAAGATGGCACCTTTAGGCGGCAAGGGAACTGCGCATGCGTGCCTGCATTCCCAAGGGCTTTCATAGAAAGCTGGGGAAATGCTCCACTGGGGCTTCATCGGCGCCGATGACACCCATATGTGAGGACTGATTCCTGCTGCTCCTGGAGAACACCTGTTACAGGTGAGTAACTACTTTATCTCTGGGAACAGCAGGAATAAGTCTTCACAACCCACCCACCTCCCCTAGGAGTTGTTCTCTCTCTCTCTCTCTCTTTTTTCTTTCTAATTTGTCTACTTCCCTCCTTCGGTCTCGGCTACAAACCCAACTGATGAGAGTGAAGTAAATGGGCGGGAAGGCAGCGCACATGCGTGTGGGATGCTCCCAAAAGCTTTCTTTTTGGATGCTGGGGAGCGTTCCCGCACAGGCTCCGTCGGTACCGACGTACCCATATGTGAAGACTTATTCCTGCTGTTTCCAGAGATCACCTGTTACAGGTAAGTAACTGTGCTTTTCCTGACATTGCCTTTCGGTTTACCCTCTTGCAGCTTCATCTTATGTCCTCTAGTTTTGCAGCTTCCCCATCTTTGGAAGAGGTTGGTTTGTTCATTACTTCTCTTTAAGTGTTTAAAGGTCTGAATCATATCTCCCTGTCCCTCCTTTCCTCCAGAATGTACATATTTAGGTATTTAAGTCTCTTCTCATAAGTCTTAAGATGCTGGCTCCAAATCATGTTGGTCGCCTTCCTCTGAACAGTTTTCAGTCATTTTATATCCTTTGCGAGATAGTCTCCAAAACTGAACAGAACATTCCAAGTGAGGCCTCACCAGCAACTTCTACAGTGGCATTAGTACCTCTTCCTTTCTGTTGGTAATTCCTCTCTGTATGCAACCCAGCGTCCTTCTGGCTTTTGCCACCACCTTGTCACACTGTTTAGCCACCTTGAGATCCTCAGAAACAGTCACTTCAAGGTCTTTCTCCTGGTCCGTGCACACCAACCTTTCGCCCCCTATCGCATACAATTCCTTTGGATTTCTGCTTCCCAAGTGCATGACACTACACTTCTTCGCATTAAATCTTAACTGCCAAACATTAGACCATTCTTCCAGCTTTTGTAGATCTTTCATCATGTTATCCACTCCCTCAAGGGAGCCCACTCTGTTGCAAATTTCCGTGTCACTTACAAAATGACAGACTTGTCTTTCTGCAGTCTCACTCACAAATGATTAGAGCAGTACTGGTCCCATAATCGAACCCTGGGGCACCCCGCTAAGCACATTCCTTTCATCAGAGAGTTCTGTTTACCATCACCTTCTGTCGTCTGTCAGTCAACCAATTTCTGATCCAGTTCACCACCTTGGGACCCATCCCCAAGCTTTTGAGTTTATTGATAAGCCGCCTGTGAGGATCAGTATCAAAGGCTTTGCTGAAATCTAAGTAGATCACATCCATCGCATGCCCTTGATCTAGTTTTCTGGTCACCCAGTCAAAGAACTCAACCAAATTTGTTTGGCAAGATCGTCCTTTGCATGATCCCAGGCAACATAGTTTTACCAATCTGTTGGTTTTGAGAAATGGATTTAATGGTGCTCCATGGTATATTCAGAATTTGGGATATGTTTTTTATAACCCAACACTGATCTATACCTCTCCACAACTTTCTCTCTGACCTGTTTGGAGTGCTCCTTGGTCTTCATGTTGCTTGCATAGTCCTGCAAGTCCACCTCTCATTTTCCTCCTTTCCTGAAGAAAGTTTTATCGCCACACTTCACATCTTTAGCCATCTTTTCTTCTGCCTTTGATTTTGCTTTCCTTATTTCTCTTTTTGTCTCTTTGAGTTTGATCCTGTATTCCTGTCTGTCTTCCTCTGCAAGCTTTTGAAGCTTTCACAAAATTCAAAAGCTTGCAAACAGAGTAAGACAGACAGGAATACAGGATCAAACTCAAAGAGACAAAAAGAGAAATAAGGAAAGCAAAATCAAAGGCAGAGGAAAAGATGGTTAAAGACGTGAAGTGTGGCGATAAAACTTTCTTCAGGAAAGGAGGAAAATGAGAGGTGACATTGCAGGACTCAAAAGTGCTGGGAACGGACTTGTGGAAAGTGACATTGAAAAAGCGAAATTGCTAAACAAATACTTCTGCTCTGTTTTTACTAAAGAAAATCCTGGAGAAGGGCCACCTGAGACTCCCAAACATAAAAATGGGAATGAAGTAGATACCACACCATTCACAGAAGATGATGTGTTAGAACAACTTGCGAAACTGAAAGTGGACAAGGCCATGGGACAGAATGGGATACATCCCAGGATCCTGAAAGAGTTCAGAGAGGTTCTTGCAGGGCCGTTAAAGGATGTTTTCAACAGATCCATGGAAACAGGAGAAGTTCTTCAGGACTGGAGAATGGCTGATGTCGTACCTCTACACAAAAGTGGTGACAGGGAAGAAGTGTCAAACTACAGGCCCGTGAGCCTTACCTCGGTGGCGGGAAAAGTAATGGAGGCGCTCCTGAAAGAGCAAATAGTGAACTTTTTCAAAACCAACAGGTTGCAAGATATCCGAGGCAACATGGTTTTACCGAAGGACAATCTTGCCAAACAAACCTGATTGACTGGGTGACCAGAGAACTGGATCAGGGGCATGCGATGGGTGTCATCTACCTGGATTTCAGCAAAGCCTTTGATACTGTTCTTCATAGGAGGCTTATCTATAAACTCAGTAGTTTGGGGATGGGTCCCAAGGTGGTGAACTGGATCAGAAATTGGTTGACTGACACACGTCAGAAGGTGATGGTAAATGGAGCTCACTTGGATGAAAGGAGGGTGATTAGCAGGGTGCCCCAGGGTTCGGTCCTTGGCCCGGCACTGTTCAATGTATTTGTGAGTGATATTGCTGAAGGACAAAATTTGCAACAGAGTGGACTCCCCCTGAGGGAGTGGTTAACATGAGGAAAGAGCTACAAATGCTGGAAGAATGGTCTAATGCTTGGCAATTAAGATTTAATGTGAAGAAGTGTGCAGTGTCATGCACTTGGGAAACAGAAATCCAAGGGAAATGTACGCGATAAGGGGCGAAAGTTTGGTGTGCATGGATCAGGAGAAGGATCTTGGTGTGATTATTTCTGAAGATCTCAAGGTGGCAAAACAGTGTGACAAGGCGGTGGCAAAAGCCAGGAGGATGTTGGGCTGCATACAAAGAGGAATTACAAGCAGAAAGGAAAAGGTACTAATGCCACTGTACAAGTCACTGGTGGGGCCTCAGTTGGATTACTGTGTTCAGTTTTGGAGACCATATCTTGCAAAGGATGTAAAAAGACTGGAAACTGTTCAGAGGAAGGCGACCAAAATGATTTGGAGCCTGCGTCGGAAGTCTTATGAGAAGAGACTTGAAGACCTAAATATGTACACTCTGGAGGAGAGGAGGGATAGGGGAGACATGATTCAGACCTTTAAATGCTTAAAGAGAAATAATGAACAAACAAACCTCTTCCAAAGACGGGGAAGGTGTAAAACTAGAGGGCATGACATGAAGCTGCAAGGGGGTAAATTGAAAGAAATGCAGTGACAGAATTCAAGATGGCATGGGACAGACACAGTGGATCCCTTTACAGCAACAGGATAAAATCAAAATAAACTGAACCATCTAATTTCCCAACAAATAGGGGTGTCCTACATGGAGCGGGGGGTTCACTCCTAAACAAAGAAATGGGGAGGGGTGGCCTGTGCAGAGCAGAGGTATACCTGCTCTTGCCACCTTACTGGGCAGACTTAGATGGACCATACTGGTCTTTATCTGCTGTCATTTACTATATTACTATGGTGTTGCAGTCAGTGGCCTTTCGGAACTGGTATATTTATACAGGCATCATGTGACGCTGATTGCACACAGTTGGACCCTTATCAACTAATTATGTGATTTTTGAGGTTAATTGGTTGGACCAGATCTTATTTAGGGGTTTCATAGCAAAAGGAATGAATACATTTGCACTCACAACTTTTCAGTTTTTACTTGTTTTTTTTTTATATATACAAGGTATTTTATTGTCATTCCACTTCACCAATTTGGTCTATATTAGGTCCATTACCTAACATCCATATGAACCACTATTTTCATTCCAGGATGTACATAATGCGACAAAACAGGACAAAAACCGAGGGGATGAATACTTTCACAAGGCACTGTATTTGCTTTCTTGGCCACTGCTGCACACTGGGTGGAAGGCTTTCAAGGTATTATCCACAATGATGCTCAGATCCTGTTCTTGGGTGGTATCTTTATCTTTATTTCAGTCTTAATATACCACTCAGACAGAGGTGCATCAGAGCGGTTTACAAAATAAAAGGATTTGTACTGCTAGGAAAAGGAAGTCAGGAACGCCATAAAATAGGAAAAAAAGGATAGACGTAAAAGCACCAAAGAGGCAGGTGCACTGCTCAGGGGAAAGGGAGGGGACGCTGGATGTCAGCGTGGGGAGGGGGTGGGGACGGGTGAGGGGGGAGGGGGGAGGTCGAAAGCAGAGCAGAAGAGGTGGGTTTTGAGTTGTGCCTTAAAGGTAATGTAGGAGGGTTCGAGGCAGAGGGTGGAGGGGAGCGAATTCCAGAGCCAGGGACCCAGGAAAAAAGGCTGAGGAGCGGGTAGATTCGAGATGGGCCTGAGATGGGGAAGGGAGGGATAGACTATTAGCGTGTATTGACCGGAGAGAGCGGTGCGGTGTGTGGAGGCGAATAAGGTCTGAGAGATAAAGGGGGAGCAGGAGTGAATGGATTTGTGGACAAAAGTAAGCCCTTTGTATTGAATTCTGAAGGGAACTGGGAGCCAGTGGAAACGGATCAGGTTGGGGGTGATGTCAGAGCGGGGGGCATGGGTCAGGAGGCAGGCGGCAGAGTTATGGACGAGTTTTAGTCTGCATAATTGTGATTGGGGGAGGCTGGCAAGGGAAATATTACAGTAGTCAAGGCGGGATACTACTAGGGACAGAAGAAGGGTGGTGAGGGAGGGGGCGAACCGCGCAGAGTTGTCTCAGAGTGTAAAAGGATTGCTGAACTACTAAGGAAATGTGATCTTTGAAGGACAGGGAAGAATCAAGGGTGACCCCTAGATAATGCAGAGAAGAGATGACCAGGATGGGAGTGGCAGAGAGAAGAGGGGGAATAGGGTTTCCAGAGGTGAACCAGATGGCCGAGGTTTTTGAGAGGTTGATATGTAGAAAGTTTGAGGATAGCCAGGAGGCCATGGCAGACAGGCAGGAATTGAGAGGGCTGATGTCGGGTGACGAGGCATCTGTATGATAGAGAAGGATGATGTCTGCATAGTGTTTTGGTTTTGGTTTTTTTTTAAGTGCCATCAAGTCAGTGTTGACTCATAGCGACCCAGCTACCTCTGGATTTTCTTAGCAATGTATCACTGGAAGTAGATTGGCAGCCTTTTCTTCCAAGGCAATGGAGGGTAAAGTGACTTACCCAAGGTCACAAGGAGTGCCAGTGGGAATTGAACCCTTGATCTTCTGGGTATGAGGCAGTTGCTCTAACCACTAGGCTACTCCTCCACTCTGGAGAATATACAGTATTGCTGTACTTTCTGTACTGTAATTTCTGGTAACTATAGCTCTTACAGTGGTTGAAAGCACATTGAAATAAAGCAAATTGACATTGCTGGACCATCCTGACGCTGCATGCGTTGGTGCCCTCTCATGTGATTTTTTTTTTTCTAGTTCTGAGAGCAAAGGCTATTGACTGTGTAATGGGATCTGTTCTCTCTCTCTGTCTCTCTGCAGGAAGTGACTTCTCAAGCAGTAATGGGCTTTGATCCCTTGCCACCTCTTGATTCTATCATTTCTTACACCAGGCCAGAAAGGTACCCGTTTGTAGTTTTATATATAACAGTATAGACGTGGCTTATAATTTCTTATTGGACATGCTTTTGAAGCCTTTCATGAATGGCATCCAAAAGCATGGCTGCATCGCCCTGTAACATCACAGTGCGGACTGATAGGGTCAACCTGTGTATCGCAAGGAATGATGGGCATTTCCTATCTCATTCTCAGAATATGTCTAGGGTTGAAACCAAAAAACGGACTAAAACATGATTTTCATTGCATTTAGAGGGTTATTTTGTAACAGCCCTGCATAACCTGTGCGGCAGATATGTGCATAAGTTAGGAAAATATATTTTATAAGGGAACATATGCACATAAATATCCCCCCCCCAAAAAAAAAAAAAAACCTCCCACACAGTTACATTTGCTCTGAGGCATGCACAGCTTCCCTTGTTTGACATGATTCTGTGCATGTTTTATAACATATGTGCAGCCCTTTGGACTCCAACCCCGGGAGTGGTTACATTTATTATCCGGGAACAAGCAGGAAGTCAGCTTTCACAAATAGGTGATGTCCGCGCCGACGGAGCTCTCACGGAAGCATCCCCCCAGCTTTCAAAGAAAGCCTTTGGGAGATGCTACCAAGCATGCATAGTACTCTTCCTGCCCAAGGTTGTCATCTTGCTCAGCCTCCTTTTTTCACAGAGCCCTTCAGACATCTGTCTGCTCTTTCCTCAGAAAAAGTTGATTTTCTTGTCCTCAGTTTCGTACTCTCCTCCAGTAGTGCACCGGTACTCTTTCCACTACCCGAACTTGTTGCCTCTGCATAGAGTCTCGGGTTCTTAGGTTTTGTTTTGTTTTTCCCCTTCCATGTTGCCTTCGCACCTTTTTTCGAACTGGCAGCATTGTGGGTCTTTGACCTTGCTGGGGTTCTTTTTTCCCCCAGGCTACCAGTGGCTTTAAGAAGTGTGATCAGTACGCCAAAATAATGTCCCTGACCAACACGCACAACTGCTGCCTTCACTGCCTAGGACCTGACCACGATTCCATAGCATGCGGCATATGTAAAAAGATGTCCACCAAGGCCCTCAAGAGCCACCAGCAGCAGCACGATAACTTTTCCCGGAGTCCCCGGTACCTCTGAGGGCCTCCTCTGAAGCCATGGAATCTCAGGGTAACCTTACAGACCCTGACCGACTCTGTGGTTCCTCAGAAAGGGAGGGTCTTCCTTGAGGGAACTTGAGAAGAATAAGGCCTCAAAGGTGGTGTCCCTGAATGACTCCGAAGGGCCTGGTAAGCCCCAAGCCAGGTCCTTGCAGTCCTAGAAGCTCATCCAAGGGATCGGAGAAGGAGTAGCCTGCGAAGGTCCCCTGAAAGGACTCTACCTCAGACCGGCCTCAATCGCCTGACACCATCCTCATCGAGGACTCCCCCCCCCTCGGGGGAATTGGTGTCAGGCCTAATAACCTCTATGCCCGCGCCGATGGCTGTGGAGCCTTCTGGCCTGGAGTGCAGCTTGTCTTCCTTCATGGACCAGAAGCGGGTGCTGTTGTCCAGTACCACCGGTTCCTCCGCCCAGATCACCAGGACTTCAACATCGAAGACGTACCCGGGGCTGAGCAGATCCTCGGGCGAAGTCTCGATCTGGTTCCTGATCTACAGGCTGTGATCTTCCCCAGCCAGTGCACTCGGCACCAGCTGCAGGCCTTCTGGGGGTCAGCCCTGGAGCCTGCGAGCCATCCTTCCCTCAAGACCTCGACGGACTATTCTGAGTGGGAGATGGAGGGCGAGGAGTTGCCAGACACACTTTGCCACCCTGACATCCCCTCGGACTCCCCTCCTGCGGAGCCACGGCGTCAGTCCCTGGCCAAGGACATGGTGTTCCTCGACTTCATCAGGGACATGTCCAAGGTTCTAGCATTCCTGATGGATTCTGAGGAGGACCCTTGGACGGAGGAGCTAGAAATCCTCCAATAAGAGGCCCCCCAAGGGAATTGCTTATGATGCCCATCCCACCCATCCTGGAACGGCTAATACTCTGTAGGTGGAAGACACCGGCATTGGTGCTGGTGGTGAGCAAGCGCCTTGACTCGATGTATAGAATCTGCCAGAGCCCAGGCTTCCAGAAGTTACAGCAGCCACACAACTCCGTGGTGGTGAAGTCAGCCATGCGTCGGCTAAAAAGTCAGAAGACGCACTCCTCTGTGTCCCCCCAGCAGGAAGGCACGCACCCTGGTTGCCCTTGGCAGAAAGTGCTACCAGGGCTTGATACTTAAAGGCCGGATCCAGGGCTTCCAGTTGAACATGGGCATGTACCTGAGAGACCTGGTGAAGGAACTCGCTGGATTCTCAGCTGGTCTTTCCGAGGAACCCCTTCAGGGGTTCAAGAATCTGGCCAGGCCGTCTGAGTACTCCAAATTTATGTCTCGGGCAGCCTATGACTGTCTGAAGTTGGCAGCTTGAATAGCAGCGGCGGGCATCGGTGACCAAAGCTAAGCTTGGCTACAGTCTTCCGACCTCAAGCAATGGGTTCAGGACAAATTGGTCGACGTCCCATGCCAAGGAGAGGACCTCTCTGGCAAACCCATGACCGACAAGGCAGCCAAGCTGGAGATAGAGTTCATGACCGCTGCCCCTCCCCTAGGAAGGGCTCGGGTAAAAAGCCCTTCTACCCGAGGAAAGGGGCTGCTTACAGAAACTACCCATCTTTTCAAGCATCCTTGGCTCCCCAGCAGGATCAGCAGGCCAAGGGACATGGGCATGGCCCTCGTAAGCAGAAGACTCCCAAGCTCCAGGAGTCTGCCCCAGCCCATTGACTCCTTGGGCATAGCCTCTCCACCCCAAGGAGGCCAGCAGCCTACAGGGGGACATCGCATTCACTATTCCCAAAGGTGGCCAGCCATCACTATTGATTCTTGGGTACTTCAGGTGGTCCAGGAAGGCTGCCTCCTCCATCTGCCCCAGACACACTCCCCCTTTCTTTCTAGGAGAGCCCCCCAGGTCACTGGGACCTTCTACTGAAGGAAGTCACGGGTCTTCTTGAGGACAGAGCGGTAGAACCAGTTCCCCACCATCTCAGGGGCAAGAGGTTCTACTCCAAGTAGTTCCTTGTATCAAAAAGAACAGGGGGTCTAAGACCCATCCTTGACCTGAGCAATCTGAACCGATTCCTGGTGAGGGAGAAGTTCAAGATGCTCTCTCTTAGAACATTGCTGCCTTACCTCCAGCAGGGAGATTGGCTATGCTCCTTGGATCTGAAGGATGCTTATACACACATCCTCATTCACCCCAACCACAGGCAGTACCTGCGGTTCATGGTGGGGGGCAGCCACTACCAGTACAGGGTGCTGCCCTTCGGCTTGGCTTCTTCCCAAAGGGTCTTAATGAAGTGCCTCGCAGTCTTGGCCGCCTTCCTCCGCCTCAAGAGGGTTTTTATCTTCCCCTACCTGGATGATTGGTTCATAAAGGGAGGCACGGCCCAGAGGTGCAGCAGGTAGCTGCACGTACCATCCAGGTCCTGCATCATCTGGGGTTTGTAATAAACTACCCCAGAGCCGCTTCCTCCCGACACAATGTCTGGAGTCTGCTGTCCCTGGAGAATAGCTGTTACAGGTGAGTAACTTTGCTTTCCAAGTAAAAGTACGCACACACAGGCTGTCTCTTAGGTATGATAGGCAACAGATAAATACTTTAAATAAAATGTTTTTACCCTAGACAGATGTTTAAATACCTATTTCTGTGCATAAAAAGCTATTTTAACTGCAGAAATGGCTTACGAAGTTAGGTTCCCGTTGAACAGTATTACCTAATCCAGATTCTTATAAAGAAATTCTAAAATAACTGATCAAACTGAAGATGGATTGTTTTCTCTGTAGGCCAGTAAGATGTTAGTCACATGCTATGGATTTCATTTTATGGTGCTAAGTCTGGATTTGCTGACCAAGAGCCCATAAAATCCTGTTTTTTTATTTACATAGAAACATGACTGCAGAAAAGGACCACATGGCCTGTCTAGTCTGCCCTTCCATATCAACTACAATAGTGCCCTTTTTTCCTTTAGAGATCCTCTGTGTTTGTTCCATGCCTTTTTGAATTCAGATACTGTCCCCGTCTCTTCAATGGGAATGCCATCAATGCCCGGTGCTTTGTTCTTGGATAAGGCTTTCAATGCTGCTTAGACGACTTCTTTCATCGCCAATGGTTCCTGATCATAAGATACAGGTTGAAACGGTCCAGTTGATCTTTATCGTATAATGACTGTATATTTCCACCTTTTCTTGATCTCGGCATCATTCAAAATGGCTTATTGAGCATATTGTAACATTCCATTTCGAGGCTGGATTTTTTTCTGTGGCTTTAGGAAAGCTGATCTTGTTCTTCCTCTAATAGTTTCTGATTCTATTTCCTTGCATGCGTCATTGTAGTACTACTTGTCTTGCTGCATGTTGGAAATCTGAATTTTGCGATTGCCTCTCCTTCTTCTCTGGCTTTAGCTTCTCTGTGTTTCTGGGCAATTTTCAGAGTCTCTTTGGTCATCCATTTTGGTCGTTCTTGTTTTTTTCACCTTTTGTAGAGACTTTTCACTTTCTACCAACACAACCTTCTTGATGTAACATAGCAACATAGTATGTTACGGCAGATAAAGACCATCATGGTCCATCTAGTCTGCCTAGCAAGGTGGCAAGAGTATATGCACCACCTGCTCCGTGCAGGTCGCCCCTCCCCATGCCTTTGTTTAAGGGTGCACCCACCACTCTGTGCAGGTCACCCATCCCCATGCCTTTGTTTAAGGGTGTACCACCACTCTGTGCAGGTCACCCCTCCCCATGCCTTTGTTTAATGGTGTACCCACCACTCTGTGCAGGTCACCCCTCCTCATGCCTTTGTTTAAGGGTGTACCACCACTCTGTGCAGGTCACCCCTCCCTATGCCTTTGTTTAAGGGTGTACCCACCACTCTGTGCAGGTCGCCCCTCCCTATGCCTTTGTTTAAGGGTGTACCCACCACTCTGTGCAGGTCGCCCCTCCCTATGCCTTTGTTTAAGGGTGAACCCACCACTCTGTGCAGGTCGCCCCTCCCTATGCCTTTGTTTAAGGGTGTACCCACCACTCTATGCAGGTCGCCCCTCCCTATGCCTTTGTTTAAGGGTGTACCCACCACTGTGCAGGTCACCCCTATTTGTTGAGATAGCAGAGACAGTTAAGGTTATTTTGATTTTATCCTTTGCTATAAAGGAATCCACTGTGTCTGTCTCATGCCATTTTGAATTCTGTCACTGTAGTTGCCCCCACCACTTCCATTGGGAGGGCATTCCAAGCATCCACCACCCTTTCAGTGAAAAAAGTATTTCCTGACGTTGCATTTCAGTTTACCCCCTTGTAGCTTCATGTTATGTCCTCTAATTTTGCAGCTTCCGCATCTTTGAAAATGGTTGGTTTGTTCATTAATACTTTTTAAATACTTAAAGGTCTGTATCATATCTCCTCTGTCCCTCCTCTCCTTCAGAGTGTACACATTTAGGTCTTCAAGTCTCTTCTCATATGTCTTCTGGCGCAGGCATCAAATCATTTTGGTCACCTTCCTCTGAACCTTCCAGTCTTTTTACATCCTTTGCAAGATATGGTCTCCAAAACTGAACACAGTACGCCAAGTGAGACCTCGCCAGTGACTTGTATAGTGACATTAATACCTCCTCCTTTCTGCTGGTAATTCCTCTCTCTATGCAACCCAGCTTCCATCCCATCCTGATAGACCAGTCCAGACTAGCAGGTTGTGTCCCCCTGCCAGCAGATGGTGAGATAGAGAAAATCACAGAAGCTTTGAGACCTCCCCCTTAGCATATAGTCTCCTACCCCTAAGGGTCAGCTTCATTATTTTCTCTGTCTCGGCAGATGGCGGACTTTGGCTCCTGAGGGATTCCCAAGAATTCTGGTGGAGCAGTTTACTTACTTTAAGCCCTTGGCACACGAGATGCCTTCCTGGGATTTCTTGTCAAACTGTTCATTACATGTCAGTAGTGCTCCTCCTCCTGGCTTTGGCCACCTCCATATCATACTATTCCACCACCTTGAGATCCTCAGAAACAATCACTCCAATGTCCTTCTCCTGGTCCTTGCACACCAACCTCTCTCCCCTTATCGCATACAATTCCTTGGACTTCTGCATCCCAAGCGCATGACACTTCATTTCTTCACATTGGTCTAATGCTTGGCAGTTAAGATTTATTCTTCCAGCTTTTGTAGATCTTTCCTCATGTTATCCACTCCCTCAGGGGAGGCCACTCTGTTGCAAATTTTCGTATCATTGCAAAAGACAGACTTTTCCATTCAGTCCTTCTGCAATATCACTTGGAAATACATTGAAAAGTACTGGTCCCAGGACTGATCCCTGGGGCACGCTACTAATTACATTCCTTTCATCCGAGTGAGTTCCATTTTACCATCACCTTCTGTCTGTCAGTCAACCGATTTCTGATACACTTCACAACCTTGGGACCTACACCCAGGCTGAGTTTGATAAGCCCCCTGTGAGGAACAGTATCAAAGGCTTGGCTGAAATCTAGGTAGATCACATCCATTGCATACTCTTGATCTAGTTTTCTGGTCACCCAGTCAGAGAACTCGGTTTTGTTTGGCATGATCATCCTTTGGTAAAACCATGTTGCCTTTGATCTTACAACCTATTGGTTTTGAGAAAGTCCACTATTCTCTTTTTCAGGAGCGCCTCCATTACTCTTCCCACCATTGAGTTAAGGCTTACAGGTCTGTAGTGTGCCACTTCTTCCCTATTACCACTTTTGTGAAGAGGTGCCACATCAGACCACCTCCAGTCCTGTGGAACGTCTCCTGTCGCCAAGGATCTATTAAAGACATCCTTTAAAGGCCCTGCCAGATCCTCTCTGAGCTCTTTCAGTATACTGGGATGTATCCTATCTGGTCCCATGGCCTTGTTCACTTTGTTTTGCAAGCTATTTTAAACACATCTTCTGTGAATGGTGTAGTATCTACGTCATTCCCATTTGTATATTGTCAGTCACAGGTGGTCCTTCTCCAAGATTTTCTTCAGTAAAAACAAAATGGAAGTATTTGTTTAGCATTTTTGCTTTTTCATTGTCGCTTTCCATTAATCCGTTCTCGGCACTTTTGAGTCTTGCAATTCCACTTCTGATTTTCCTCTTCTCCTGAATGTACCTGAAGAAAGTTTTATCAGGCTTCACATCTTTAGCCATCTTTTCTTCTGCCCTTGATTTTGCTTTTCTTATTTCTCTTTTTGTCTCTTAACTTTAATCTTGTATTCTTTTCTGTGTTCCTCTGTTTGCAAACTTTTGAATTTTGTGAAAGCTGTGCTTTTTGCCTTTATTTGTGCAGCCTTTTGTTGGAAGAACCAAATAGGTTTCCTTTTCCTCTTGGTTTATTTACTTTCCTTACATATCTATCTGTTGCCCCTTTTATGGCCATCATCCTGAAGTCATCGTTTTTGAAGTCTAGGACTTTGAGCTTGCTGTGATTGGACTCGGCCTTGGCTTTTATCTCAAACCACACAGTGTGATTGCTGTTGCTCACATGGGCACCCACCCGGATGTTTGACACACTTTCTCCGTTGGTGAATACTAAATCCAGCATCAAACTTTCCCTGGTCGGTTCCATCGCCATTTTTCTAAGCAATGCATCTTCCAACCTATCCTGCTAGACCAGCCTAGACAAATGGGTCATGTCCCCCTGCTAACAGATGGTGAGACAGAGAAATCACAGAAGCTTTGAGACCACCTCCTTGATATATAATCTCCATCCCCTAGGGGTCAGCTTCAGTAATTCCTCTGTCTTAGCAGATGGTGGACTCCTTTTGCTCCTTGCGGATTTTAAGGATTCTTTGGAGCAGTTTTCTGGACTCTTAGGCACACTGCGGTGCATTATTCGGGATATCTCGATCCTTTCAAGGCATTCCAGGGGTGCTCCTCATCAGGTGGATCAGTAGAGCACCTCTGAAGGGAAGGGCTCCTGTTCACGAGGAACAGTGCAGCCTTCCATGCTTCCAGTTCAGGTCAAGGGTGAGCTACCAGCTAAGTTTGAAAAATAAATAAAAAAGAAATACATACTTTTCCAGCATCAGAGATTGCCCTCAGCACAGGGAAGCAGCTTTCTCTCCTCAACGGCTTGCAACAGTCTCTTCCCAGCCTGTCTTCGGCGGCTCTCTTCGCAGCTCCAGCTGGCTCACACTGAGGTTCATCCCCCCCCCCCCCCTCCGATCTTCGTCTGGGCTGGCTCTTCTCCTTACGGCCATCGGGGCTGCAAGGGGTGCTCGGGTTCCCGGTCCCCGCTCCTCTTCACGTTTCACGCTGGCGATATTTCAGACCCGTGTTTCCCTGCGGTTCCCACCAAAAAAATTCATCCTCTGGCGGCCATTTTGTGCAGGGAAAAGGATTCTTCTGTAATGCTTCTCTCCACGGCAGCTCTCGTGTTGGCAGGGAGGTAGGAAAAACTCTTCCAGCAACTCTTTCCTTCACTTGACACTCCTGTAGTAGCCATGCCTTCTGCCCTACAGCGTTGTGTTGCATGTGGCAAGAACCACAGGATTTTGGTCACTTGCCTGTGTCTTTATCTTTATTAAAATCATTTGATAGACCGCCCAGGCCGAAGCATCAGGGCGGTGTACAATCATAAAATTACAACTGCTATAAAAGAAAAAGGAAAGGAACGCCATAAAAGAGTAAAAGAATAGAGAAGAGGAAAGCAGGCAAACAGAAGCAGCAGGGTGTAAGAAAGACAGGGGGAGGTAAGAAGGGAAGGGTGAGAAATTTTAAAAAGGAGAATGGAGGGCACGACTAGGGAGAGAGAACACCATCGGAGGAAGAAGGGAGATCGAAAGCCTGACAGAAAAAGGTGTGTCTTAAGGAGGACTTTGAAACGGGTGCGACGTGTGGGGCCGATCCAGGGGCCCATCTACCAGCATGCCCTTGTCACCCTCCAGGTTGCCACCTGATGGTCCCTGGGCTGCGCAGCGCACTACTGAAATTCTCCCTCCACTCCTGCCTGAACATGGCTTGGTGCCGTGCGACAATTCTTTGCAGTCTCAGCATCCCTCGTCACAGCTCCAGCCAATGCCTTCACTGCAGACCAACAGTTCCTGTCTGTTCCATCAAGCCTGGGACATGTGGTATGCAGGTTTCTGGCCAGGGCCCTTGTCTGCGCCCACCACCTCAGTGAAAGTGTGCTCAACCCAGTTCAGTGGCTGCTCTTTCCCCATCCCTGCTGTGGGGTTCCTACTCTCCTGCTGCAGAGGATGGAGACTACCTATTGGACGAAATCTCCCTTAAATCTGGATAAGACAGAGGAAGGCGGAGCTCTCGCCTCCATAAGACTAGAAGGAGGAGCAACAGCCCTAGGATGAGGGCCAAGATGTCTGACTCTTCCGTAAAGATGAACTGCCGGCTCTCATTGCTCAGATTGCAGAAGCCCTACACCTTTCGGAGGCACCAGCTCCATTGGACCCAGCTAAATCTCAAGCGGATCCCATCATCGTGGGTATCGAGAAGCCATCCAAGGATTTTCCTTTCTTGACGGAGCTTGAACATATGGTCATCTTTGAATGGGACAACCCGGATGTGTCACTGTATTCGGCGTGACGCTTGGGACATATTTATGTCTGGTCCTAGGAGAATCTGAATGGATGGCTGTGTTTTCCCAAGGTGGATGCACTAGCGGCAGCTGTCACGAAGCACGCTACTATTCTGGTTGAGGGTGGGACAGCCCTTAGAGATCCGATTGACCAAAAGGTAGGAAGGTCTTCTGAAGACTTCCTTTTCTTTATCATTGGCCTTACAAGCAGCGACCTGTGGAGGTCTCGCAGTGCGGGCTTTGCTACATTGGCTCCAGCTTCTTCTAGAAGACCCAGCATTGCCTCGCCTAGAATCAGTCACTGTGTTTATAGCAGATGCCTTGTATGATCTCCTGTGCCTTTCAGTGCGCTCAGTAGCAGCAGGTACCGTGGTACTGCACTGGCTTCGGCATCGGAATGCGAATGTGGCCTCCAAGTTTCATCTTATCAAACTTCCCTTTAAAGGGTGGACTCCTCTTCTGCGAAGACCTCAAGAAGCTTGTCAAGGATCTTGGTGAGGTCCGACCTTGGCGTTTACTGGAGGACCGCCCGAAATCTGCCTCTCGTCTGCCTACTGCTGTGGCCGCTGCCTCACTGGCTTACAAGGGACACTTTCAGGATGTACACAGGTTATCATTCTCGGAAGCCCTGGAATTCCTCAGTCGGGCTCTAGGGTGCAGCCCTTTCGGGGCATCAGATGTACAAGGGTAATTACTTTACTGCCACCAAATTCTCCAGTGCCTCCTGTCCCTCCCATTGACGTGCTCGGAGTCCATTCTGGGGTGCCCTGTATAGGCGGCCATCTGAATAGTTTCTGCCGTGCTCAACTTGGTCTCAAGGGGCCATGCTCTGGACCTCATGGCGCCATCCCGAATACTTTCCAGGTCCCCCACCAAGAAGGTGGCCATGTACCTTAACCTTCAGCGCCTGCTCCAGCTCCAGGCTATCTGCACGGTTCCTCCAGTCAAAAGGGTCCCCGGACACCATTCCATTTACTTTGTGGTGCCCAAGAAGGACAGTTCCTTCCACCCCATCTTGGACCTCAATGGGGTCAATCGCTGTCTTCGTGTGCCATGATTCTGCATGGAGACCCTCGGGTCAGTCATCCAGGTGGTACGCCCCAGAGAATTTCTCGCCTCTCTGGACTTTGCGGAAGCATACTTCCACATTCCCATATGCAGGGAACACCAGAAGTATCTGCAATTTGTCATTCTTGGCAGGCATTATCAATTTCGAGCCCTGCCTTTTGGCTTGCCATTGCCCCCCTGGGCCTTCTCCAAGGTCATGTATGTTGTGACAGCTGCACTGTGGCAACAGGGCATCTGCGTCCATACCACCAAGTTGGACCCTCGCATCAAGGACCTCGAGATCCTCCAGTATGAGGCTGCCCCAAAGGATGTATTCACAGTGCCCGTTCCCGCATCCTGGAACAGCTGCTCCTCCACATGTGGGAGACCCTGTCCTCGGTGCCCATAGTGAGCAGGTGGCTGGACTCGATGTATTAGGTCTGCTAGAGCCCTAGCTTCCAGAAAGCCCAACTGCCTCGTAACTCCATGGTGGTGGAGTCGGCCATGCGTTGGTTCCAAAGCCAGAAGAGGCACTCCTCAATGCCCCCAAGTACGGAGGTCTGTGCCATGGATACTATAGGCAGAAAGCACTTCCAGGACTCAATGCTCGTCAGCCTGATCCAGGCCTAACAGCTGTACATAGGCATATACTTGTGGGACTTGGTGAAGGAACTTGCTAGGTTCTCAGCTGGTCTCTCGGAGGAACCCCTCCAGCAGTTCTGGACCCTGGCCTCCGCAGTCAGAGTGCTCCAAGTTTATCACTCGAGCAGTCTGACTACTTCGAGTCGGCGGCTAGAGTAGCTGCGGTGGGCATTAATGCCCACAGCCAAGCCTGGCAATAGTCATCTGATCTGGGGCAGTATGTGCAGGATAAGCTGGTCGATGTCTCTTGCTAGGGAGAGAACCTCTTTGGCAAACCCATGACTGATAAGGCTGCCAAGTTGGAGTCAGAGTTCCTGGCAAGAACCAGGCTCTCCAAGAAGACCACTGACCTTTCCTATAGGAAGGCTTTGGGCAGAAAGTCCTCATACCCGAAAAAGAGGAAGGCTTACGGAAACCACCCCCAGTACCTGGCCTTTCCAGCTCCCCAACAGTGTCAGCAGGCCAAGAGACAATGGCATGGCCCACGTAAACCTAATCCCTCAAGCCCTAGCCCGTGCCCCTCCCTGGCGCATTCTGGAGGGGGGTTTTGACTCTTTGGGCAAAGTTTCTCTTGCCTTACGAGGCGCAGCCCTGCAGCAAATGGGGGACGTCTGCCTCTCTATACCAACAAGTGGCCCTCCATCACCACTGACACGTGGGCCCTTCAGGTTGTCAGGGAGGGTTACCTCCTCCACCTCCAGAAGATGCCCCCACCATTCTTCCTGGGAGAGCTCCCTCCCCCCCCCCCCCCGGACTCTACTTCACCAAGCCCTGCTCCAGCAGGAACTCGCAGGCCTTCTAGCAAGCAAGGCAGTAGAACCCCGTTCACCTCAGGGGCAAGGGGTTCTACTCTTATTACTTCCTTGTCCTCAACAGGTTCCTGGTGAGGGAGAAATTCAAGATGATCTCCCTTGGAGTACTGCTGCCATACCTCCAGCAGGGAAACTGGCTGCTCCTTGGACTTAAAGGATGTGTACACTCACAGGCGGTATCCACCTCCTCCACAGGCAGTATCTTCGCTTCATGGTGGGAGGAGGCCACTATTAGTACAGAGTGCTGCCCTTTGGGCTGGCCGCCACCCCACTGGTATTTACCAAGTGTCTGGCGGTAGTTACAGCCCACCTCAAGCTCCAGGGGTTCTTCGTCTTCCCCTATCTGATTGGTTGGTAAAGGGCAACACCGGCGCTGAAGTGCAACAGGCGATGGGCCACACTATCCTTGTCCTAAAGCACTTGAGGTTTGTTGTCAACTACCCAAAGTCTCATCTCCAGTGCTGTTCTCGGCCTCTGATGTCGTTTTTTTTTTTTATCAAGTTGCGGTCTCTAGAATTGCACACAATACGCCAAATAGATTGCACCAGAGACTTATACAGAGCCATTATCACCTTCTTTTTTCTGCTTGCCATTCCTCTCCCTGTATACCCAAGCATCTTTCTGGCTTTCGCAGTTGCCTTTTCTATCTTTTTAGCTACTTTAGGATCATCAGACACTATTACGCCCAGGTCCTGCTCTTCTTTCATGGACAGAAGTACTTTATCCCCTACACCAGGGGTGGGCAATTCGGTTCTGGAGGGCTGCAGACCAGTCAGGTTTTCATGATGTCTCTAATGAATATTCATGAGATCTGTTTGCATCCACTGCCTTCCATTGTATGGAAATAGGTCCATGAATATTCATTAGGGACATCATGAAAACCTGACTGGTCTGCGGCCCTCCAGGATCGGAATTGCCCACCCCTGCCCTACACTATACTGCTACTTTGGAATTTTGCAGCCCAAATGCATGACCCTGCATTTTTTAGCATTAAATCTCTGCTGCCATATTCTAGACCATTCTTCAAGCTTAGCTAGATCCCTCCTCATGTTATCTACTCCTTCCTGAGTGGTTACTCTATTGCAGATTTTGGTATCGTCTGCAAACAAGCAAGCCTTACTCAACAACTGTTCCTCAATATTACTGACAAAGATGTTAAAAAGAATTAGACCAAGGACAGATCCCTGCGGCACACCACTGGTAATATCCTTCTCCTCAGAGTGAGCTCCATTTACCTGTACCTTTTGTCGCCTCCCACTCAACCAATTTTTAACCCAATCGGTAACTTTAGGGTCCATCCCTAGGGTGCTCAGTTTGACAACATTCCACACAGGCGACTTACAAACAAAGCTTTACTGAAATCTAAATACACCACATCTGGGATTCTCCCTCAGTCCAACTCCCTGGTCACCCAGTCAAAGAAATCAATCAGATTTGTCTGAGAAGACTTGCTGTAGTGAACCCATGCTGCCTTGGATCCTGCAAGCCATTGGACGCCAGAAACCTCACGATTCTCTCTTTTTAGTAGGCTTTTCAATAATTTGCTAACCACAGAAGATAGACTAACTGGCCCATAGTTTTCAATGTCATCCTTACATCCGCTTTTATGTAAAGGGACCACATGTGCCTTTCCCTAGTCCTCTGGCACCACTCTTGACTCCAAAGAAGCATTGAAAAGGTCAGACAGTGAAGCCGTTAGAACATCACCAAGTTCCCTCTCTATTCTTGAATGTATCCCATCCAGACCCATCGCTTTGTCTACTTTTAGTTTAGCTAGTTCCTCACAAACAGAGTTTTTGAAAATCGTTCGAGATCCCAGTCGCTTCTGTTCCTATTTGTGGGTGTTTTCTGAGGTCCTGCTCCTGGCCCTTTATCTGTGAACACAGAACAGAAATATTTGTTGAGCAATTACGCTTTATCCTCATCAGTTTCTACATATTCCTCTCCTTCACCCTTGAATCTAACAATACCACTTTTGCCCTTCTCACTAACATATCTGAAAAACGTCTTATCCTCTCTTTCTAATGCATTGGCTATTTCTTCTTCTTTTTGTGTCTCCTCTTTCTCTGGGAACAAGCAGAAAATCGGTCCTCACATATGGGTGAGGTCGGCGCTGATGGAGCCCTTGCGGGAGCATCCCCCCAGCTTTCAAAGAAAGCTTTTGGGAGATGCTACCACGCATGCACGGTCCCCTTCCCGCCCAAGGGTGCCATCTTGCTCATTCTTTTTTCCACAGAGCCCTTCAGACGTCTGTCTGCTCTTTCCCCGGAAAAAGTTGATTTTCTCAGCCTGAGTTTTTTACTCTCCTCCGGTAGTGCCCCCGGCATCAAGTCTCGGGATCTTAGGGGGTCTTTTTCCCCCTTCTTCAGCGCCTTTGCACCTCTTTTTTCCAACTTTTCTTTGACCTTGCTGGGGTTCTTTTTTCCCCCATGGCTTCCAGTGGTTTCAAGAAATGTGATCGGTGCGGGAAAATTATGTCCCTCACCAATACGCATGACTGCTGCCTTTGCTAACTGGGACCGGAACACGATTCCACGGCATGCGACATCTGTAAAAAAGATGTCCACCAAGGCCTTCAAGAGGCAGCAGCAGCACAATAAGTTTTTCCCATAGTCCCCAGTACTTCCACAAGCCAGGGCCGCCTCTGAAGCTGTGGAATTTCAGGGTAGCCTTACGGATCCTGATCAACATTGTGGTTCCTCGGAAAGAGGGCCTCCCTTGAGGGAACTCAAGTAGACCTCGAAGGCGCGGCATCTCTGGACAGCTCTGACGACTGAGTAAGCCCTGAGCCAGGTCCCGCAGTCCTAGACGCTTGTCCAAGGGATCGGAGAAGGAGCAGCCTGTGAAGGTCGCCCAAAAGGGCTCTACCTCGGACAAGCTTCGGTCGCCTGACACCATCCTCACTGAGGACTCCCCCTCGGGAGAATCAGCGTCGGGGCCCGATTCCCTCAGTGCCAGCACTGATGGCTGCGGAGCCTTCTGGCCAGGAGTCCAGAATGGAGGCCCTGGAGCGCAGCTTGTCTCCCTTCATGGACCAGCAGTGGGTGCTGTTGTCAGGTACCACCAGTTCCTCCGGCCAGACCAACGGGCCCTCAAGGTCGAAGACGTTCCTGGTGGTTCGCGTCGATCCTTGGCTGAGGTCTCAATCCGGTTCCCGCTCTACAGGGCCGTGATCTTCTCCAGCCAGTGTGCTCGTCGCCAGCCGCAGGGCCTTAGAGGGCCGCGAGCAGGGGTCAGTCCCGGAGCCCGCGAGCCACTTCCCACCAGTCCTCAACAGACTATTCCCAGTGAGAGACGGAGGACGAGGAGTTGCTGGACATCTGTTGCCACCGTGACATCACCTCGGACTCTCCTCCGGAGCCCCAGTGTCTGTTCCTACCCGAGGGCATGGCGTTCCTCGACTTCATCAGGGACATGTCCAAGGCTATAGTATTCCCGACGGAATCAGAGAAGGACCCTCAGATGGAGGAGCTAGAAATCTTCCAATACAAGGCCCCCCCCCCCCAAGGAAATCGTCTACAGTGCCCACTCCACCCATCCTGGAATGGCTAATGCTTCATATGTGGGAGACACTGGCATTGGTGCCAGTGGTAAGACAGTGGCTCGACTTGATGTATTAAGTCCGCCGGAGCCCAGGCTTCCAGAAGTCACAGCTGCTGCATAACTCCATGGTGGTGGAGTCAGCCATGCATCAGCTGAAAAGTCAGAAGACTCGCTCCTCAGTGTCCCCCAGCAGGAGGCACACATCCTGGACGCTCTCGGCAGAAAGTGCTATCAGAGCTCGATGCTCATTGGTTGGATCCAGGCCTACCAGCTGTACATGGGCATGTACCTGAGAGACCTGGCGAAGGAACTCGCCGAGTTCTCAGCTGGTCTTTCCGAGGAACCCCTGCAGCAGTTCAAGAACCTGGCCAAGGCCATCCATGAGTGCTCCAAATTTATCTCGGACAGCCTATGATGGCTTCAAGTTGGCAGCTCGAGTAGCGGCGTCGGGCATCAGTGCCCAAAGCCAGGCTTGGCTACAGTCTTCTGACCTCGAGCAATGGGTTCAGGACAAATTGGTCGACGTCCCATGCCAAGGAGAGAACTTCTTTGGCAAACCCATGAACGACAAGACCGCCGAGCTGGGGACCATTCATGACGAGGACCATGCTCTCTAAGAAAACCTCTGTGCCTCCCCTAGGAAGGGCTCAGGTAAAAATCCCTTCTACCCAAGGAAAGGGGCTGCTTACAGAAACTACCCACCTTTTCAGGCCTCCCCAGCAGGGTCAGCAGGCCAAGGGACATAGGCAAGGCCCTCATAAGCAGAAGGCTCCCAAGCCTCAGGCGTCGGCCCCGGCACAGCTAGGGGGAGCTTTTGACTCCTTGGGCATAGCCTCTCCACCCCAAGGAGACCAGCAGCCCACAGGGGGACATCTCATTCACTGTGCCCAAAGGTGGCCAGCCATCACCACTGATTCTTGTGCTCTCCAGGTGGTCCAGGACTAACCACCTCCATCTGGCCCAGACACCTCCCCTTTTCTTTCTGGGAGAGCCCCCCCAGGTCTCCCCTTCACCGGGACCTTCTACTGGAGGAACTCACAGGTGTTCTTGGGTATGGAGTGGTAGAACCAGTTCCCCACCATCTCAGGTGCAAGGGGTTCTAGTCCAGATACTTCCTCGTATCAAAAGGAACAGGGGCGCCTAAGGCCCATCCTCGACCTGCACAATATGAACAGATACCTGGTGAGGGAGAAGTTCAAAATGCTCCCCTTAGAACATTGCTGCCTTACCCTCCAGCAGGGGATATTGGCTATGCTCCTTGGGTCTGAAGGATGCTGATACACACATCCTCGTTCACCCCAACCACAGGCAGTACCTCAAGTTCATGGTGGGGAGTGGCCACTACCAGTACAGGCTGCTGCCCTTCGGCTTGACTTCCACCTTAAGGGTCTTCATGAAGTGCCTGTCAGTCGTGGCCACCTTCCTCCGCCTCCAGGGGTTCTTTGTCTTCCCCTACCTGGACGAATGGCTCATAAAGGGAAGCACGGCCTCAGAGGTGCAGCAGGCAACTGCACGTACCCTTCAGATCCCTGCAGCATCTGGGGTTTGTAATAAACTATCCCAAGTCCCACCTCCTCCCGACAGTGTCTGGAGTTCATAGGGGCAAGACTAGACACCCTCCAGGCAAAGGCCTTCCTTCCCAGGGACCAAGCCGACTGACTCAAGGCACTAGCCCTAGACGTATAATATTGTCCCTAGGTGTCTGCTCAGCTCCAGCTGCGCCTACTTGGGCACATGGCCTCCATGGTCCATGTCTCCCCAGATGTTCACCTTCACATGAGGGCCACACAGTGGTGCCTGCGTGACGAGTGGACACAGGCTACAGGCTGTCTCCGGGACAGAGTCTCAGTGATTCACCAGTTGGTGGAATCTCTGACCTGGTGGCAAAACCCCCAGTACCTTGAGGCAGGGATGCCCTTCCAAACTCCAAGCTCCTTAAGGGTCCTCATGATAGATACCTCCCTGCTGGGATGGGGAGCCCACTGTGAGGAACTCCGGGTGGCGGCAGACGCGTTTCTCATCTCGTGGTTGGAAGATCTCATGTACTTTAGATCTTGACTCACCTGATCTCCTTCCCCCCCCCCCCCCGTTTTACCCTGTTCTTATCCCTGTCTTGCCCCTGTTCTACCCCTTCTGTGTTTGTCTTGACTAGATTGTAAGCTCTAATAGCAGGGACTGTCTCTTACACGTCTGTGCAGCGCTGCGTATGACTGGTAGCGCTATATAAATGCTCAGTAGTAGTAGTAGTACGCCGTCCCACTCAGGAACCACAAAAGAGAGCGAAGCCCTCGCAGTACGTAGGAAACAAAACACAAGAAGCTAGTGGCATATGGAGGTCACAGGTGCCATTATTGTTGAGAAACCCCTACGCGTTTCGGCGGTTGCCTTCGTCAGGGGATATGCAGCTTAAAACATAACAGAAATGATATTAAAAAAAATATATAGGAATAGCAGGAAAAGACCAAGAACTGTATAAAATGTGGACAAGTGCAAAGTTATGCACCTAGGAAAGAACAAGCCAAACTGGTGACACGATGCAAGGTTCCACATTGGGAACCACCACCCAGGAAAAAGATTTAGGCGTCATCGTGGATAACATGTTAAAACTCTCCACCCAGTCTGCAGCGGCAGCCAAGAGAGCAAATAGAATGCTAGGTATCATAAGGAAAGGAATGGAAAATAAAACAAAAGATATTATAATGCCTCTGTATCGTTCCATGGTGTGACCGCACCTTGAATATTGTGTGCAATTCTGGTTGCCGTATCTTAAAAAGGATATAGCGTTATTAGAAAAGGTACAGAGAAGAGCCACCAAATTGGTAAAGCGGATGGAAGGCTACTCCTATGAAGAGAGGCTAAAAAGGTTAGGGCTCTTCAACCTGGAAAAGACTGCTGAGGGATAGATATGATAGAGATCTATAAATTAATGGAGTGGAACGGGTAAATGCAGATTGATTGTTTACGTTATCGGAAATATAGAAAGACTAGGGGACATGCTATATGAGTCAACACTGACTTGATGGCACTAAAAAAAAAAAAAGGGACATACAATGAAGCTACAGAGTAAACTATTTAAGACAAATAAGCGAAAATATTTTTTCACTCACCATGTAATCAAACTCTGGAATTTGTTACCGGAGGATGTAGTAAAGGCTGTTAGTGTAGCTGGGTTTAAAAAAGGTTTGGACAAGTTCCTGGAGGAAAGGTCCATAAACCATTATTAAAAAGGGACCCAGGATATCAATGCATGACCCAATACAAGCATTGTGGAACCTGTGTCTTTTGGGGAAACTGCTAGGTACGTATGAGCTATTCCCCAGGAACAAGCAGGAAGTTGGTCCTCACATATGGGTGACGTCGGCGCCAACGGAGCCCTCGTGTGGAGCAATTCCACAGCTTTCTCAGAAAGCCTTTGGGATTGCATCACGCATGCGCGGTCCCCTTCCTGCCCAAGACTGCCATCTTGCTCAGTCATCTTTTTTCCGCAAACCCCAATGGACGTGGTCCGATTTTCACTGTGGAAAAAGTAGAAAAGTTGCTTTATTTTTTTCAGCTTCCCGGTTCGACACCGGTTCCCCTTCCCGCCTTCGGCTTGGTACACCGGTACCGAGTCCAGTCAGTTTTCGTTTTTGTCCTTCGTGACTAGCGTTCGCACTCTTTTTATTTTTAACTGGCAGCCTGATCGTTTGACCTCGCAGGGGCCCTTTTTCCCCCGATGGCTGCCAGCGGGTTTAAGAAGTGTGATCAGTGTAAAGTTGATGTCTCTCACTGACACACACGACTGCTGCCTCCGATGCCTCGGCCCTGACGATGACCCGGTGGTCTGTGGGCTGTGTGGTAAGATGTCTTTGAAGTCCGCAACCGGCCAAGCCCGGACCTCGTCAGAAGCCTTGTCATCTCGGGAATTGGAGCCTGAGCACCGTCGTGGGTCTTCTGAGTGGGGGTCTCCCTCCAGGGAACACCGGAGGAAGAAGAAGCTCGTGAGAGCGGTGTCGCTGGACACCTCTGATTGGCTTGGGCCCTCGGGTTCCAGGCCGTGGAGCCTGGACCGCCGCCCCAGGTCCTCGGAGTCGGAGCGGCCGGCTAAACAACCTCGCAAGGAGCCGGAGACGTCGGACAAGGTAACTTCTGTTTCCTAATGGACTCTCTTCCGGGAGAGCCGGCGTCGGGCCAGACGACGTCAGGACCCGAGCCAGGAGCTGTGGAGCCTTCTGAACTCGGTCTCAGGTTGGCGGCCCTGGAGAGCAGCATGGCTGCCTTCATGGAGCAGCAGCGGGCACTGATGGCCTGTCTCGCCGGTCCATCCGCCCCGACCACCGGGACTTCGAAGTCAACACCGGAGGCCAAGCCGATCCTCGAGTCAATCAGGTCTCGAGTCTATCCTTGGCCAAGGTCCCCCTCGACCTCCCGTTTGGGACCGAGGTCGTCGACGCCGGTGCCCTCGGCGTCTGGATGGTCGGGCTCGAAGCTCTTGAGGCTGGAGCCCATCGAGTCCTCCTTGTAGGACTCGGTGTGGGAGATGGAGGAGGAAGACTCCCGCCGGGTTCGGAGCTTTGGAATCGGTCCCCTCCGGAGGACACTCGCTTCTCGGACTTCATCAGGGACATGGCCAAGGCTTTGGCATTCTCTGCAGATGCCGAGGAGGAGCCTCGAGCTGAGGAGCTCGATGCCCTCCAGTTTGACTCTCCCCCGAAGGAGGCCCTTACTGTACCAGTGCCTCCGATGTTGGAACGGCTGATGCTCCGCATGTGGGAGTCCCCGGCCTCGATGCCGGTGCTCAGCAAGCTGGTCGATTCCATCTATCGAGTCCGCAAGCGTCCTGAGTTCCAGAAAGCGCAGCTGCCGCACAACTCCATGGTTGTGGAATCGGCCATGCAACGGCTGAAAAGCCAAAAAACACACTCCTCAGTGCCTCCCGGCTGGGAGGCCTGGAACCTGGACGCCCTAGGCAGAAAATGCTACCAGGGCTCGATGCTATCATGCCATGTCCAAACTTACCAGCTGTACATGGGCATGGGCATGTGCTTTTGTGGGACCTGGCAAAGGAGATTTCCGGGTTCTCGGCTGCCCTATCCGAGGAACCCCTGCAGCGCTTCAAAGCCCTGTTCACGGGGATTTTATTTATTTATTTATTTATTTAACAGTTCTTCTATACCGCTCTATTTTAGATCAGAGCGGTTTACATTTAACATCAACTATACAACACAGGCACTCTGAGTTGTATTTACAATAAACAGGGAGATCAACTTGGAAGTAACTGGGGGAACTATATACATTGTATTTACGCTGTTATCAGAGAGTGTTCGGAGTTCATGTCTCAAGCAGCTTACGACGGCTTCAAGGCTTTGGCCCAAGTAGCTGTGGCTGGCATCGGTGCATGCCGTCAGGCCTGGCTCATGTCGTCAGACCTGGAGCCATGGGTTCAGGACAAGTTGGTCGATGTCCCATGCCTAGGAGACAGCCTCTTCGGCAAACACATCACTGAGAAAGCTGCAGAAATAGAGTCCGAGTACTTGACCCGGACAATGTTGTCGAAGAAGACATCTGCACCTTCTCACAAGAAGAAGCCCTTGGGGAAGAAGCCCTATTTCCCAATGAAGGGTACAGCTTACAGAAACTACCCCACTTACCAGGCCGCCCCAGCTCCCCAACAGGGGCAGCAGGCCAGGGGACAGGCGCATGGCCCACGTAAGCCAAAGACCCCCAAGCCTCGAGCTTCAGCTCCTACCCAGCTGCATACTCCCAGTGCATAGCTCCTCTCCCACCAGTGGTTTGGCCCTGCACCAGGAGGGAGGCTGGCGCGTTACGCTTACAGGTGGCCAGCCATTACTACCGATGCCTGGGTTTTGCAAGTAGTCCAGCAGGGCTACTTGCTTCACTTCCACCAGGTGCCCACCTCCTTTTTCCCAAGAGAGCCTCTCAGGCCCCCTCTTCACAGGAACCTCCTCCTGCAGGAGTTGGCAGTTCTGCTAAAGGATCAGGCAGTGGAACCGGTGCCCCACCACTTGCAGGGGCAAGGCTTCTACTCCAGGTATTTCCTCATACCAAAAAGAAAAGGAGGCCTTCGCCCCATCCTGGACTTGCGAAATCTGAACAAGTTCCTGTTGAGGGAAAAGTTCAAGATGCTCTCCCTTGGGATCCTACTGCCTTACCTCCACCAGGGAGACTGACTATGCTCCTTAGATTTAAAGGATGCTTATACTCACAGCCTCATACACCCAGACCACAGACAATACCTCAGGTTTGTGATCGGAGGAAACCACTTTCAGTACAAAGTGCTTCCCTTTGGCCTAGCTTCTGCTCCCAGAGTATTTACCAAATGCCTATTAGTGGTGGCAGCCTTCCTCAGAAGCCAGGGAGTTTTCGTCTTTCCATACCTGGACGACTGGCTCATCAGGGGCCAATCAGCATAGGATGCATGGCAGGCCACTGCTCGCACAGTCAACCTGCTCCAGCACCTAGGCTTCGTTATAAATCACGAAAAGTCCACTTTACTCCCCACTCAGAACTTGGAGTTCATAAGGGCAAGACTGGACACACTTCAGGCAAAGGCTTACCTACAACTGGACAGGGCAAGGCGGTTGCTAGACTTGGTACAACAGGTCAAGCACAGACCTCAGGTCTCCGCAAGGGTCTTCCTCCGCCTCCGAGGCCGCATGTGCATGTGCTCTATGCTCGTTTCCACATGCGCACAGCTCAGTGGAGCCTCAGAGACCAGTGGGCACAAGCCACTGGCCACCTCAGAGACAGAGTAGCAGTTTCCAAGCTACTAGTGTTGGCCTTGCAATGGTGGCTTCACCCCCCCAACTTGCTTCAGGGAGTACCATTCCAACCTCCCTCTCACACCAGAGTGCTGACAACAGATGCCTCCTTGCTGGGCTGGGGTGCCCATTGCCAGGGTTCATGCACTCTAGGGTCTGTGGTCCTCGCGAGAGGCCACACTTCTAATCACTCTTCTAGAGCTTCAAGCCATCCGCCTAGTTCTTCAAGCCTTCTGTCATCTTCTTGCACATCAGTCGGTGCTGATACAGACAGACAATAAGGTAGCGATGTTCTACATCAACAAACGGGGAGGGGGGAGGGCACAGGATCTCGCATCCTGTGCCAGGAAACTCTGGACCTCTGCTCTTTTGCAGTGGCACATCACATGTCCCTAAAGGCAGTTTATCTGCCAGGTCAGGAGAACCTCCTGGCCGACAAGTTGAGCAGGATTCTTCAGCCTCACAAATGGCAACTGAACCAGGATGTAGCCCAGCGGATCTTCAACCGTTGGGGTCTCCCATCCATGGATCTCTTTGCCAGTCCGCAAAACCATCAGTTGCCCCGGTTCTGCTCGAGGCAGCCGAATCCACTGAGCATGGCGGCAGATGCTTTCTGCAAAGTGCCTTTTCTATGCGTTCCCACCCACGTCCCTGGTGGCACGCACTCTGTTCAGGATTCTTCGGGACAAGGCCTCGGTCATCCCGGTAGCCCCCAGGTGTCCCAGACAGCCTTGGTTCCCTCTTCTCCTTCAACTGGCGGTCGAAACTCCACTCCCACTGGGGGTGCAGCATGATCTCTTGACCCAGGAACAGGGTTCCTTGCTACACCCCAATCTCAGATCCCTCAGCTTAATGGCCTGGCTGCTGAGAGGGTAGTACTTGCTCCTCTACTCCTTCCCAAGGAGGTTGAGGAGGTGTTGCTGGCCTCTAGGAGGCCATCCACTAGAAAATCCTACGCGTTCAAGTGGCATAGATTTGAGGGGTGGTGTACCCAGAATAAGGAGAACCTGTTCACTTGTCAAGTACCTCAGGTATTACGGTACGTGCTCCACCTCTTGGAGTTAGGCCTCAAGTCTAACTCTATCAGAGTCCACCTGAGTGCACTATTAGCTAACCACTCTCCAGTGGACGGGCAACCTCTTTCAGCTCACCCTTTGGTATCCCGATTCCTCAGAGGCCTACTCTTGAAGCCTCCAATTCGCCCACCGGCGACAGAGTGGGACATAAATGTGGTCTTGCAGCAGCTTACTTGCCCACCTTTTGAACCAATGTCCATCTGTCCTCTCCGCTTCCTTTCCTGGAAGGCACTCTTCCTGGTGGCACTCACGTCTGCCTGCCGTGTGAGCTAGCTGCAAGCTTTAGTATCGGATAGACCATACACACGGTTTTATAACAGGGTGGTACTACGTACTCACCCCAAGTTCCTTCCAAAAGTGGTTTCCTCGTTTCACCTCAACCAAGAAGTGGTTCTTCCAACCTTCTTTCCCAGGCCACATACCTGCAGGGCAGAAGCGGTTCTGCATAACCTGGATTGTAAGAGGGTGCTCGCCTTCTACCTGGAGCGTACGCGAGGGCATCGGAGAGCTTCTCAGCTCTTCATCTCTTATGACTCTAGTAAACTGGGTCTCTCTGTCTCCAAGCGCATGTTATCCACCTGGGTGACGGACTGCATGGGCATACCAGGCAGCTGACCTTCAGCTGCAGGTCCGAATCACGGCCCACACAATCGAGGCTAAGGCCGCCTCAGTGGCTAATCACTGCTCTGTTCCGTTGGCAGACATCTGCTGGGCCGCAACTTGGTTTTCAAGCCAGGCTTTTGCAGCCCACTATTGCCTGGAGAGAGAGTCCTGGTGGGACAGTGTTTTCAGTCAGGCGGTACTCCGTAACCTATTCGAGGTTTAGGCAACTCCTACCCTCCAACCCTTTGGTGTCAGGCTACCGTGGGGGTTGTGTTCTCTGAGAAAAATCCTATCGCTGCTGCTGCGGCTCTTCTAGAGACAGCCATTTTTCAGCTATGGGTTCTCGGTAGCTTATAGCTAGGGAGTCCCATATGTGAGGACTGACTTCCTGCTTGTTCCTGGAGAAAGCGTAGTTATAAACCTGTAACAGGTGTTCTCCAGGGACAGCAGGAATCAGTCCTCACGACCCTCCCTCCTCCCCTGGAGTTGCAGGCCTTGATTAATTTTTTCTCTTTTTGCCGTCTTTTTAGCTATGTCATCTGACTGAGCAAGATGGCACCCTTGGGAGGGAAGGGGACCGCGCATGCGTGATGCAATCCCAAAGGCTTTCTTAGAAAGTTGGGGAATTGCTCCGCACGAGGGCTCTGTCCGGCGCCGACGTCACCCATATGTGAGGACTGATTCTTGCTGTCTCTGGAGAACACCTGTTACAGGTGAGTAACTACGCTGGTTGGCCACTGTTGGAAACAGGATACTGGGCTTGATGGACCTTGGTCTGACCCAATATGGCATATCTTATGTTCTTAAAATGTAAATTTTTTATACATTAAAACCAACATCAAATAATGACAAGAAAACACGGCACGTCCTATCATAATCAGGCTTCTTTTAAACACTGCCGAGGGTTCATACTGAACAGGGACCTGAACGGTCATTATTTGACGTCGGTTTTAATTTAGAAAAAATTTACATGTAATATAGATAAAAAATACACAATACATCATGGTACTATTACTTCACAAATTTTTACCCACCACCTAATTTTTGTTCTGTGGCATGGAATGATATACGGCCCTTACAATACGGCAAAACCGGCATGGCATGCTGGGCCAGGACAACTGGCTAGCAGACAGGCTAAGCAGGATTCTCCAACCCCACAAAAGGCAGCAGGACCACGGGGTAGCCATTTGGCTCTTCCAGACCTGGGGGCGGCCGGTGATGGACCTGTTTGCAAGTCCGGACAATCCCCAGTTGCCCATTTTATGTTCCAGGTGACCCCACCCGCACAGGGTGGCCGCCGATGCGTTTCTGATATCATGGTCCAGGGACCTTCTGTATGCTTTTCCCCCAGCACCTCTGGTAGCCAAGACACTGTTCAAGATTCTCTAGGACAGGGCCTCGGTCATTCTTATTGCCCCACGGTGGCCCAGGCAACCCTGGTTCCTGCTTCTTCTGCAGCTAGCGGTGGAGGCTCCAATCCCCTTGGGGTCCTCCCCACGTCTCCTGTCTCAGGAGGGGGGGGGGCTTGCTTCTGCACCCCAATCGCAGCTCCCTCAACTTGATGGCGTGGCTGCTGAAAGGGTAGTTCTCGCTTTGCTCCTCTTTCCAAAGAATATTGAAGAGGTCTTGCTGACCTCGCGGAGGCCGTCGACTAGACGGGCGTACGCCTTGAAGTGGTGCAGGTTTGCGGCATGGTGCAAGGAGCGGGGGATAGACCCTTTCTCTTGCCCGGTAGGGGTGGTTCTACAATACCGTCTCACCTCTCTGATTTGGGCTCAAGTCCAACTCTGTCAGGATGTACCTCAGTGCCCTGGCAGCGCACCACTTTTCAGTGGATGAAAAGTCTCTCTCCACCCACCGTTTGGTCTCTCGGTTCCTGAGAAGCTTGCTTCTCTTGAAACCCCCAGTGCGCCTCCCGGTGGCCGAGTGGTATCTGGGCAGCTTACTAGGCTGCTGTTTGAACTGATGGTTACCTGCCATCTACGCTATCTTTCTTGGAAGGTGGTTTTCCTGGTGATACTCGCATCCACCCAGCGGGTGAGTGAGTTCCAGGCTCTAGTGTTGGAAAGACCCTACACCCGGTTCTATAGGAACCAGGTGGTGCTTCGTGCACGCCCCAGGTTCCTTCCGAAAGTGGTCTCCTCATTCCACCTCAACCAGGAGGTGGTTCTGTCTGTCTTTTTTTCCTAGGCCACATGCCACTTTCAGAGTCGGTCCTGCATACCCTGGACTGTAAGAGGGCGTTGCCCTTCTATATCCAGCGTACGCTACCACATCAGAAGGCTTCTCAGCTTTTAGTTTCTTACAACCCCAGTAAGTTGGGGGTGGCGGTATCTAAGCGTACGCTGTCCACTTGGGTGGCAGACTGCATTGCCTGGGCATACAGGGCAGCTGAGCTTCCAATGGAGGGTCAGGTTATGGCCCGTAGGGTCAGGGCTATGGGGGCATCAGTGGCTCATTTGCGCTCTGTTCCTTTGGCAGACATCTGCCGGGCTGCCACCTGGTCTTTAAGTCAGACTTTCGCAACCCACTATTGCCTGCACAGGGAGTCCCGACGGGACAGTGCCTTCGGCCAGGCTGTACTCCATAACCTTTTCGAGGTCTATGCAACTCCTGCCCTCCGACCCTTCTGTGTTCAGGCTACCGGAGTGCTATTCCTTTAGTTTGGATTTCTATTGCAGCTGCTTGCGGCTCTCGTAGAGGGAGCCTTTTTTAGCTATGGGTTCTCGGTAGGCTATAGCTGGGGAGTCCCATATGTGAGGACTGACTTCCTGCTTGTTTCCGGAGAAAGTGTAGGTACTCACCTGCAACAGGTGTTCTCCGGAGACAGCAGGAATCAGTCCTCATGACCCTTGCTCCTCCCCTTGGAGTTGCAGTCCTATTATATTTTGTTCTTTTGACCATGTTTTTAGCTATGTCATTTGACTGAGCAAGATGGCACCCTTGGGCAGGAAGGGGACCACGCATGCGTGATGGCAACTCCCAAAGGCTTTCTCTGAAAGCTGGAGATTTGCTCCGCACGAGGGCTCCATCAGTGCCGACGTCACCCATATGTGAGGACTGATTCCTGCTGTCCCCGGAGAACACCTATTACAGGTGAGCAACTACGCTATCTCCCAGGCCAAGACAATGTCCTCGCAGACAGGCTCAGCAGGCTTCTCCACCCTGTTTCGCCATTGGGGGACTCCATCCATAGACCTGTTCGCCAGTCCGGTGAACGCACAGCTCCCCCGTTTTTGTGGGCTGATAACACACCCGAGCAGGGTAGACCTGGATGTGTTCCTTCTGAGCTGGACCTCCAGGCTTCTGTATGCGTTCTCCCCCCCCCCCCCCCACTCCTCTCATTGTGAGGACCTTCCACAAAATTCAGTGGGACTGAGCCTCGGTGATCTTCATGGCTCCCTCATGGCCTCATCAGGATTGGTTCCCTCTGCTACTCCGACTCTCCTCGGAGCCTCCGGTTCCCCTGGGCAGTGCCCTGGGTCTGCTGACACAGGAGGAGGGACGGGTGCTTCACCCAAACCTGGTCTCGCTATCCCTAACAGCTTGGCGGCTGAGTGAGTCTCTTTAGCCTTACTGCACCTCCCAGAGGAGATCGAGGAAGTCCTGCTTGCATCGAGGAAGGACTCAACGAGATGGGCCTACGCCTTCAAGTGGTGGCGCTTCTCGGTCTGGTGCTCCGAGCTTCAGATCGATCCCTTCTCCTCCTCCACCCGGTGGGTTCTCCAGTACCTCCTCCACCTCTCATAGGTGGGGCTGAAATCCAATTCGGTCAGGGTTCACCTGGGTGCCATTTCAGCCAACCACTTCCCCGTCGAGTGCAAACCCCTCTTGATCTCCTGCTTCATGTGGTGCCTCTTGCTTTCCAAACCACCCATCCGGCCTCTGCCGGCGGAGTGGGACCTGAATATGGTGCTCATGCAGCTGACGCAGCTGCCTTTCGAGCTGATGGTGATGTGCTTGCTTCGGCACTTCTCCTGGATGGTAGCCTTCCTGGTGGCGCTGACCTCAGCTTGACGAGTCAACAAGCTGCAAGCCCTCATGACCGTGACTCCTTACACCATATTTTACAGGAACAGGATGGTCTTCCAAACTCACCCTAAGTTCCTACTGAAAGTTGTCTTGGATTTCCATCTCAACCAAGAGAGTCTTAATGACTTTCTTCCCGAGACCTCATGCAGACCGGGCGTCGGTGGTTTTGCATATAGTTGACTGCAAGAGGGCTCTCGCCTTCTACCTGCAGCGCACCTAGGGTCATCGCAAGTCCGACCGTCTCTTCATCGCCTACTATCCTAACCATCTGGGGCTTGCAGTCACCAAGCGCACCCTCTCCATCTGGGTGATGAACTGCATCACCTTCGCTCAGGCAAAGGCCGGGGTCCTGCTGGATCAGCGAGTCACCGTGCATGGCATCCGTGTTAAGGCGCGGTGTCTGTAGCTTTGCTGCGCTCAGTGCCTCTGGACATTTGCCGGGCTGCGACCTGGTCTTCAGCAAATACCTTCACTTCACATTACTGCCTGTAGTGGGAGTCCCTCTGCGACGGTGCCTTCGGCCAGGCTATACTCTGTAATCTTTTTGGGATATAAGCAACTCCTGCCCTCCGACCCTTCTTCTGCGGCTACCGAGAGCTGGCCTTGAGGATTCAGGTTCCCTTCAGATTGTTGGTTTCTGCTCATGGCTTCACGGAGGCGTTTTTGCAGGCTTTGGTAGCCTGTAGCTGAGGAGTCCCATAAGTGAGGACTGACTTCCTGCTTGTTCCTGGAGAAAGCTTAGGTACTTGCCTGTAATGGGTGTTCTCCAGGAACATCAGGAATCAGTCTCACTACCCTCCCACCTCGCCTTAAGAGTTACTATTTGTATCCTTCCCTTGCCATCTGCTTAGTAGGGCTCTAACTATGGGACCTGACTGAACAAGATGGCACCCTTGGGCAGGAAGGGACCACGCATGCATGGCAGCAATCCCAAAGGCTTTCTTTGAAAGCTGGGGAATTGCTCTGTGCAGTCTCCGTCGGTGCCAGCATCACCCATAAGTGAAGACTGATTCCTGCTGTCCCTGGATAACACCTGTTACAGGTGAGTAACTATGCTTTACAGCTCTGAGATGGGGTATCCACTAGTGTGTAGCTGGCACATCCTGCTTGTCCATGGAGAAAGCACTTTTGCTTACCTGTAGCGGAGGTTCTCCGTGGATATAGCAAAAATATGTCAGCCGCAGAAACTCTCCAGCCATCTCCTTTTTGGCTGAAGCTACCCACAGGTAAGATAATGACTGACAGAACAGTGGAGCTAACAAAAGGGCGAGAGCAGCCATACATGCTTTGGAAAGCCTGGTGGGCTCTTGCAAGCAAGTTCAGACTCTGCACCCTCAGATGATGGTATTAGTGTGTGGTCCACAGAGAACTCTCATTTACAAGTAAACCACTCTCATGAATTTCAAGTGAGCAATGCTGGAACTCCTCACTTTCCATCAAGCAGACTGCTGGAATGACCCTGGTTTTTCTCCACTCCCTCAGTCAGGGGATCCTCGTACCTTCCTTCTCCCAGCAGGACATAGGCACACAATATACTATTGATTAGAAATCAAGGTATTAGTAGTTTCATGTCTTGATACCGTTTGTTTTCAACCTGAGTTTTTTTTCTTTTCCTTTCAGGACAAGTCATCCATCCAATGAAAGCACTTTATCTCTCTTTTTCCGATCTTTGTTGCCAAACTTTAACCTGCAGGTAAGTTGAAAGACGTCTACCCT
Organism: Ichthyophis bannanicus; assembly: GCA_033557465.1. NCBI lineage: Eukaryota > Metazoa > Chordata > Amphibia > Gymnophiona > Ichthyophiidae > Ichthyophis > Ichthyophis bannanicus. The sequence continues at coordinate 31,105,572 of CM066034.1, read as the reverse complement.
CACTTTAGTAAGTATATGTTAATTTTATCCATGCTGAACAGACTCTGGTAGCGCTTGCCATGAAACCTCAGTTGGTCCTTTTGCCCAGCACTCAGAGTGCACATGTTAGAAATGCCTCCATATTGGGGAGGAGATGTGGTTATAAACTGGAAAACTCTCTTAAATAAAGGGGACAGAATATAGTCTCATCCGACTAGAATATAGGGGCTCCTGATCCTTTACACTCTGCACCATGTTTCTTTCCAGCCTGGCAGGCACAGAGCACATTTTAGCTGCTTTCCTAATCTTAGCTTTTCCCAGTGCTGCTTCCATTAGGAATGATGATAAGCAACCGCCTATCTTAGGCAGAGTTGTTTGAATATTAACATGAGATGAGGGCTGCCATGCATGTGCACTGAATCCATATGCTATTTATAGGGATACTAATTTGCCATGAATAGTTGCAATAATTTAATGGTTCTGGTGTATCTGGAGACACCCAGTTTATGGGGTTTTTTTTTCTTCTCTCTATCTCTCACTAGCTCTTTCCTATTATCAAATGGCGTTCTTTTCTATCTTTTTTTTTTCTGCGGCTGCCTTTTATTGTACACCGCCTTGATACTTCGGTCTTGGGCGGTATATCAAGCCTGAATATAAATAAATAAATAGGTGAGCATGGAGCACCAGTGTAATCCCTGTTTTTCTTTCTATGAAGTCCTCAGCTGATTTCTAATGTTGCTTCTGTACATCCAGCTTTGGGGCCTGTAATAGACCAGGGCTACCTGTAGAGTGTACTAGGAAGCAGCGCTCTAGGCTCCTCCTCCACTCTCAGCAGCAGCGGTGGCAGCGGCACCACCGAATCTTCCAGCCAGTTTGAGAACTTCCCCAGCTATACATATAAATGCAGACGATGCGTTTGTGTGTGTGTGGCAGGGGAGAGTTATTGTATATGCATTCTCCCTTTTTCCTGTTCAGAGTGAGCTTGGCGAACTCTGCTGCAAAAGAGAACCCTTGCCAGAATAGTCCTAGTGTGCAGAAAAATGAAAAACAGGTGGCGACTTCAAATTCCATGCTGTAAAAAAGTAAAGCAGTGCCGTTGGCCCACACATCAGAACCTTGGGTGGGGTCAGTCATGTTTGGAGTTTCCATAATCAAAAAATGGACCGGTAAGAAAATGTTTATGCTCCTCAGTTAGTGCTACTGAGACATACCTAGCAGTACTCATTAAAGTGGGTTGACATTAGCTGATAGGGCCTATTTGCCAGAACCCACCTAGCAATTCTATAGCGCAGGTCTTAAGAGATTTTCTTTGAATCTAAGATCCAGCCCATAATCTAAGGAGAGCTCTTTCAACCTACCATTTGTCCTCACTGAAGATGAAGAAGAAGGGAAGGCGAGAATGATACTGGGTTTACCTTCTAAAACCTGTTGTGGCTCCTTCAGGGCCTAATTTACTAAGGCTGTTTCCTTATCTTGCTAGATAGTCCAGACACACGTGTTTATGCTCCCCTAACAGTAGATGGAAACAGAACAACTAGTTTACTGATATCCGCCACTTCAATATTTCTCGACTTCAAGCAGATGTTAGGTAATAATAGGCTAAGAAAAATTTAGGTGAAGCAGAAGAATCCCAGGGCCAACTATCTTGAGGATCATTCTCTATTTAATAAATCTGGGCCAGGCAAGGGGTGATGGATGTGTATGACCACTAGTCCTCTTTAACATAAGGGGGTATCAAGCCAGCTGAACTTATTTCCACCTCCTTTCCCCATCCTTTCTCTGCCCCTCTTTCAGGCAGGATAAATAGATGTTGGTGGTGGGGAGGATTTCTGGAGAGGTTTTATTCCCTCCCTACCCAGAGCAGGGAAAAATGTAAACAATGGCACTCCTGAAGAGGCTGGGTTTAAAAAGCAAAGCAAAACAAAACAAAACCCAAAGCAAAAAAGACATTCTGGGGGTAGTCGGAAAGCCCAACATTTTCCCAGCACTGCCAAAATGGGAGCAAACCAGCAGGCATGAGAGATCCCATTGCAGGGGCCACAGCCAGGCTGAGAGATGGAGCAGACTAAGCATTCCCCTGCCGTTGCACTAGGATGGGAAAGGCTAATGTGTGACATAACACAGCCTCCACAGAACATTTCAGCATAATAGCCTTTCCCATCCTAGTGCAAAGGCAGGGGAGCCCTTGCCCACAGAAATTGTGTTTGGGGAGGGGAGGGAGGAGACACCCCCCTCCCCCCCCCCCCCCCCCGTGGCAGGTATGGTAACTTTGATGTTTTCTGGTGTAGGCCTCATGGGGGGAGGGAGAGGGTGGTTCTTGATGGCATGGCCACTGGTTTGGGAAGAGTATAAGCCCGGGAAAGATCATATAATCAGGCCTTAAGCCTTCACATCACAGAGCGCACTCCAATCCTTAAAATCTACTACTGCTACTGAGCATTTGTATAGTTCTACAAGACATATGCAGTGCTGCACAGACACATGCAAGAAACAATCCCTGCTCATCAGACAGACAACACAGTAGCTATAGACACAAGATACTTCTAGAGGGGATGATAAAGAAACACAAAGGAGATCAGGTAAGTCAAGATCCGAAAGCAGCAGCGAAGAGGTGAGTTTTCAGCCTAGATTTGAAAAGGGCTAGAGAAGGCGCCTGACATACAGACTCAAGTAGTTTGTTCCAGGCATAAAGAGCAGCAAGGTGAAAGGAGCAAACTCTGGAGTTGCAGTAGAAGAGAAGGGCACAGATAGAAGCAGTTTGCTAGAAGAGCAGATTTCCCGAGGGGGGGTTGTAAGGAGAGATAAGAGAGGAAAGGTAGTGAGGAGCTGCAGAGTGATGCACTTATAGGTCAGCAGGAGAAGTTTGAACTGGATACGGAAACAGATAGGGAGCCAACGAAGTGACTTGAGAAGAGGGGTAATATGAGCATCACGAGGCTGGTGGAAGATTAGCCATGCAGCAGAGTGCTGAACAGATTGAAGGGGAGAGAGATGATTCAGAGAGAGACCAGCAAGGAGTAGGTTACAGTAGTTAAGATGGGAGTTGACTGAAGAGTGGATAACTGTCTTAGTAGTGTGTCCAGAAAGGAATGGATGGATTTTGTTGTTGATATAGAAAAAGAAATGGCGGGTCTTAGCTATCAGATGGATGAGAGGGGAGTCAGACAACCCCAAGGTTGTGAGCCAAGGAAACGGAGGAGTAGAGAGTTATCTACAGAGACTGAGAAAGGGGAGAGGAGTTTTTAGGGGGGGGGGGGGAATAAGAAGCTCAGTTTTGCCCATGTTCGGTTTCAAGCGGCAGAGAGACATCCAAGCCGCAAGGTCAGAAAGGCAGGCAGAGATCCTGGCCTGGATTGCCAGAGAGGTTTCAGGTATAGCGAGTTATATCTGTGAGTCGTCGGCATAAAGATGGCACTGAAAGCCATGGGAAGAGTTGAGTGCACCATGAGACTGATTATAGAGAGAGAAAAGGAGTTGGACCCAAGACAGGTCCTTGGAGCATACCAACTGAGACCGGGATAACAGTAGAGGAGAATCCACCAGAACAAACACTGAAAGAGAGATGGGAAGATAAGAGAACCAGGATAGTACAGAGTCCTTAAAACCAAGCGAGGGCAAGGTATCAAGGAGAGGTTTGTGGTCAACAGTGTCAAAAGCAGCAGGAAAGGTCAAGAAGGATGAGGATTGAGTAAAGGCCCTTGGATTTTGCCAGGAACAAGTCACTGGAGACTTTGGCAAGAGCCATTTCAGTAGAATATAAAGGGTGAAAGCCAGATTGTAAAACATCCAGGAGAGCTTGAGAGGAGAGAAAGTGGAGGCAATGGCGATGAACCGCATGTTCAAGCAGTTTAAAACGAAGGGGAGTGTAGAGACTCACCCTCCTGGGGTCTGAAATCCTTCACATAAAACCTGGATTCTTTTTAATTTTTCTATACCTCTCAATAGGAAAGAAAAGATGAGACACAATTAATCACCAAAGAGCTCTGTACGGAGGAAACACATGAAGTCTAAAACAGACATATCCATTAGAGTTTCTTCAAAGATGGCTTCACAGGGCTCCCACTTTTATTGTAAAATATCAGCTGACTCGGTTAATCTTTAACATCTGGTGCTTTCCAGATTACAAAAGTGCACATCAAATTTGCTAACATATGCAACACGTCATATAGAAAGAAGAAGTTACACCTCATAACTATATTCACTAGATTCAATATTTATTTTTATTTATTTATTTATTTTTATTTCTTATATACTGCGCTCTTTTAATCAGTGCGGTTTACAAATGAACAAGTTAAACACAATGGTACAATCAGCATTGGTTTTTTACATTTAACAGGGTACAAAAACTAGGAGGTAAACAGGGTTAACTATCTACAAAATATAGTGTTAACTGTATACAAGGTATAGGGTTAACTATATACAAAATGTGAATAGGGTTAACTATGAAATGGCAATTTTTAGGTAACTACATGGTAGCAGTGACAGAGAATATTATAGTACAGTATAAATATAAATAGAATATGATTAGAGTGTGACTGAAAGGATCAGCAGAATTAGCCATTTTCTACCGGGGATAACTGGGAAAGATCAGTATGAGAGCTGTGTTCATTTGCGGTTGTTTCAGAGTAGTATGCTAGAAACAGGTGGTATTTTAAGGCCTTTCTGAATGTAGTGAGGCTAGTGATGGATCTGAGTTCGGGTGGGAGGGCATTCCAGGCCCTAGGTGCAAACAGTGAGAAGGCCCTGGAGGCTGTGGTTTTAGAGCATTTGATAAGGATTTTTGGTAGGTTGATGGAGTTCAGAGCAGCAGGTCTCCTGGCTCTGTTCGTTACGGTGACTTGAATCATATTGCTGATTGGTGATAGGGCTGGGCTCTTGACAGCTTTGAAAGTCATGACCAAGGTTTTATATAGGGTCCTGGCCTGGAGGGGTAGCCAGTGTAATCTCTTCAGTATCGGAGTTATGTGTTCTGAACGTGGAGCACCTACGAGGATTCTAGCAGCTGAATTCATGGCTAACCGGAGGGGATTTAGGGTAGATTGTGGGAGACCGTGTAGTATGATATTAGCAAAATTCAAGTGAGGTAGTACTAGGGCTTGAAAAATAGTGCGGAAGTCAGAGTAGTCAAGGAGAGGTCGGAGATTACGTAAGAAACGAATCTTTTGGTAGGTTGAGTTTGTTGTTTTCTTGATGTGTGCTGACATATCAAGCCGCTGATCCAAAGTAATCCCTAAGTATCGGATCGTGGGTTGTGCTTTCAGTTCGATGTTGTTTACTTGCAATGATACAGGTGGTGTGAAAGTTGGGTTCCGTGTTATGAATAGGACGTCTGTTTTGTTATGATTTATACGTAGATTCTGTTTGAGAAGCCAGTTTGAAACCTCTTCGAAGCAACGCACTATTGGTGTAAAATCTGGTTGTTTTACATTGAAAGGGGCATATAACAGGATGTCATCTGCATATGCTAGACATTGAATGTTGAAGGTACGTATCAAATCACAGATCGGCTGCATATATATTGAACATTAGTGAAGACAATGAGGATCCCTGTGGGACGCCTTGTTTAAGTGGGAATGAATCAGATGTTAGTTCTCCTGTTCTGACTTGCTGTTGTCTATCGGTTAAGTACGATTTGCACCAGTTAAGGGCTAGACCTTGAATACCCTTGTCTTTGAGGCGCTGTAGGAGAGTATTATGGTTTACTGAGTCGAACGCAGCAGCTATGTCGAGAAAGATGAGAATGAACCCTTGATAGATATTGTCGATGCCTATGATTAGGTTATTGAATAGGGTTGTGAGAAGGGTGTCAACACCATGATCTTCTCTAAAGCCGTGTTGTGAGGGGTCCAGGGGTGCTTCTGAGTCGACATGTTGTTGTATTTGTCTCTGGACTACTTTTTTCATGATTTTAGCTAATAAGGGGATGCTAGAGATAGGTCTAAATGATTCGACTTTTGCTGGGTCTAGCTTGCTGTTCTTGAGGAGAGGGCGGATGGATGAGTGCTTCAGGCTCTGAGGGAAGGATCCAGTTGAGAAGGAATAGTTTACGATCATGCTTATAAATGGACTAAGTTCATGTCGTAGTTCTTTAATCCATTTAGCTGGGCAGGGGTCGTTAGGTGCCGTAGTTAGATTAATCGCTGCAGTTATTTCTTCTATCTCTTTATTGGATACTAGAGAGAAAGTATCAAGCAAGGTTAGCCGGGGCACATTCTGTGAGGTGGGAGTTGGAAATGCTATGAGGGGCGAACTAGTCTGTATCATTTTTGATTGTAGATATTCAGCATAATCTTGGGGGTGTGGCATAGGAGGTTGGGTTGTAGTTGGATCACCTGATAAGGATTTGACGATATTAGAGGTCGTGTGGCTTGTTTAAGGACCTCATTAATGTATCAGAGTGGTATTTCTTTCTTTTCTCCAATGACATCTTCCGGTGAGATTGTAAGTATGAATTGTATGCTATTAGTGCATCAGGAGACCGGGAGGAGCGCCAGCGTCTTTCAAGTCTGCGTAGGTGTAGGAGAGATTCTTGAAGTTCTGGTGAGAACCATGGTTTGTGTTTGCCCTTGATCTTGGTCCTGACGGTAGAAGGGATGCAGGCAGCGGCTTTCAGTGTGTTGTCCCAGTTGGTTACCAAGTCGTCTGGAGAGGGTAAGTTTTTGTGTAGGTCAGGTAAGATTTTCTCCAAGATTTCAATCTTATTGAAAGGACGGAATCGTGTTTCAAGTGCACTTGGTGGGCGATCTGATTTGTTGTTGTTGTTGGATAGCTGTTCTGTGGGGATGTTAAAGATGATTAAATTGTGATCGGACCAGGGTACAGGGGATATGGAGATTGGGAGCTTCTGAGACGTGTTGAGTACTGCTTGAGGAGCGAAGATTAAATCCAATGTGCCACCTTTGGTATGTGTAGGAGTATCAATAAGTTGATCGTATCCTAAATGGCCCATGGCTTCAAGAAATGCTGAGGAGTGTGAGGTTTGTAGCGATGGTAGGTTAAAATCCCCTACTAACCAGTTGGGGGGTTGTGGGTTGGAAGGGTTACATGCCATATTGATTATTGATGGGAGGTCATCTGGGGAGGGTGATGGTGCACGATAGAGTAGATTGATCGTACAGCTCCTATTGGATATGGAAAGAGCATCAAGGTGTGGGGTACTGAAGGTATTGCTCAGTTTGAATTGGAGGTCTGATTTGGCAAGGATGAGTATGCCACCGCCTCTCTGATTAGCTCTGTGGCAGGTATAGATGGAAAATTCTGGTGGGATCATCATGTTGATGAGAACGTTATCATTATCGGTTAACCATGTCTCCGTTATCATCAGAATGTCCAAGTTATGTGATGTTATCAGATCTGTAACTGCAGGCCATTTGGAACGAATAGATCTGGCATTTATTAAGGCACACTTGAGTATTCGCTTGGACTTGTTTTTCTCAGTATGGACTTTGTCAACAGGCAACAATGGTATATGTAGGAGATGTGAATAGGATACTCTAGTTCTTGCGGTAGAGGGGCAGGGAAGTTTCATTGAACACCTTCCCATGCTATAAAGGATAGGGATCTGCTTAATGCAAGGGTCTAGGGCCAGTGTTAGGAAAGGGAACGCTGCGATGAGCAAGAGTAAGAATAAGTGAAGTGTATGGTACGTGATAGGGGACATGGCTATAGACAGTGTGGTCAGCTGGAGAGGTGTAAGGGAAGCAGATAGTATGCTAGCAGTAAAAGTACATAAAAGGAGTTATCGGTAGACTAAATTCTAGGCAAGGTAATTACTTACTGACCGACCTCGCTGATCCAATAGGATACTGCCTCAGAAGGGCGGGAATAACAGCTAGTTGGGGAGAGAGTCCAAAACACACTCTGAGCTTATAGTCTCTTTTCTGGTGAGCTGGTCCTGATAACACCTGTGGTGTAGGGACTTATGGTGATCTGGAACTGTAGATTGTTGAATGGGTGCTGTGATATCTTTGTCTCCCTCCTGTCGTGCCCCGCCTAAGGGCCACGCCAAAGGGCCCTCTTGCGAGGCCCGCAAGGCGCGGGCGCGCCTGCCTGCGGCTCCTTTTTAACTTTGCCGCTGAAACCTCCCACAGCCCCGATTGGACTGGAGTGCAGGAGGGAAGCAGATGCTGAACTGTGCTCACCCCGATCGGGGAGCTCTCCAAAGATGGCTGCTGCAATAAGGGGATTTCTCCTGCCTGCGGCTCCTTTTTAACTTTGCCGCTGTGTCAATAGGTGTCGCTGTGTTTCCACTATACAACAGAAGCTAATTAGTTACTTATAATATTTGCTGATTTTCTACTATTTATGCAAGCTATGTTTGCTTGTTGACTTAAAGTCCAATTTCTAAAAGCAGTTCATCCTGACCCAGCAACCTCTTTAGCCTATCAGATTGCAGGATAAAGCAGATGTACTCTCTGTTCTATTTTTTTTAGAGAAGTTTAGCCTGACCCAATACTATGTCCACATAAGCACTATTTGCTAACCACATAAGCCCTATCTGCTAAGTCCAATGTCCTAGAGGAAAGCAGAAGTTCACTTAGAGACAGTTTTACTGCAGTTCGACCTGTAAATTTCTATGGCCTATAGTTAAGTTAGGTTCTATAATCCAGTTTCATGTATAGAGCAGCTGCTAGTGCTTCCTATCCCTATGGATATTATGGATCCAGATCCACTGTCTGTCCCTGAATCCATTAAATCTAGATCCCCATATACTGGATGAACCATGGTGACATTTATTTATTTAACAGTATTTCTAAACCGCCTTAGGTTCGTGTGTTAGAAGCTGATTCATCCAATTCCCCAATCGTATCCAATTTGGTTTTCACGCCTGGCCTAGTTGGCCCTTTTCTACAGGGAGGAGGGAGATGGGGTTGATAGTTTGGACAGGTAGGATCTAGTGAGGGTTTCTTGAGGAGAGGTGTAACTACAGCATGCTTGAAGGCTGCAGGGACAGTTGCAGTGGAGAACGATAGGTTGAGAATATGAGAGTTGGAAGGGACAACCTTGGAGGAGATGGGGCTTAGAAGACGGGTGGGAATAGGATCGTAGAAGCAGGTAGTGAGTTTGGAGGCAGACAGAAGGTGTGTGGATTCCTCCTTAGAGATCATAGAAAAGGACAAAAGGGTAGCAGAGGTAGAGGGAAAGTTGGGAGTGAGGTGAAGTAACTGACTTTGTGGGGAATTGGAGGGTGATCTTGTGGATTTTGTCATGGAAATAGTTGGTCTCAACCAGGGTTTGGGCAGAAAGAGAGGAAGGGGTCTGAGGCGGAGGCACCTCGACAAGTGTTGAGGGTAGTAAAGAGACTGCGAGGATCAGAGGCAAGAGTTAGTTAGATGGACATAATAGCCTTGTTTGACGAGTGCTATGACTGACTGGAAAGAGACAAGCATGAATGTAAAGCGTAGAAAGCCTGTAAGGGAGTGGGATTTGAGCCAAGCACACACTGCTGAATGGGCACAGGAATGTAGATAGCAGGTAATGGAAGACAGCCAGGGCTGGGGTATAGTATGTCTTTCAGGACATAGCATGGGCGGAGTAAGAGCATCCAGAGCGGAGGAGAGTGTAGCGTTATAGGAAGCCACTGCCTCATCAACAGCCTCAGATGACATAGTGGAGGAAAGAGGTGATGAGACAGTGGAGGAGAGAGCCAAAGGGTCAAAAGCATGAAGATTTCTAAAGAGGTTGGAAGGAGACAGGACGAGGTGAGACGAAGAGTGAAGCTTAGCAGGTGATGGTCAGATAAGGGAAGAACTGAGGTACAGAGGTTTGAGGGTAAGCAATTAGAGAAGAATACAAGGTTGAGGCAGTGGCCGTGCTGGTGAGTGGCAGCAGTATTAAAAAGCTGGAGGTTGAATGAGGAGGTAAGGGAAAGGAGCTTTAAAACATAAGGACAGAGGGGTTATCAACATGAATGTTAAAATCCCCGAGAATAAGAGTGGGGGATGAGGAATCCAGAAAGAAGGAAAACCACAAGTCAAAGTCAGTGAGAAAGGTAGATGTGGACTTGTCAGGAGGTCTATTAAATAATAGCTAACCAGAGAGGTAGTGGAGTGAAAATGTGGATGGAGTGGACTTCAAAGGAGGGAAAGGAGTGAGACTGAAACAGCAGGAAGGGTTGAAATTGGCAGGAAGGAGAAAGTAGAAGCCCAACACCACCACCACAGCCAGTGGGATGAGGAGTGTGGGAGAATTAATAGCCGCCATGACAGAGAGCAGCAACTAACGCAGAGTCTTCTGGGAGGTTTGAGATGGAGTGTGAGGAGTTCCACAAGGCACATGAGAAAGGAAGAGAGGAAGGGGAAAGGAGAGGGATATGAATAAGATTTGAGGTGTTGCATGAAGTTCTTTTCTCAGAATGTGACAAAACTCTAGGGAGGCCAAGATTGTGGTTGAGGGAACACAGCTGCTAGTCTTCCGGACTCCCAGATTGTCCTCCCTGGAATTCTCAATCTCGAGGAAGAAGCAGGAATGTAGTCTTCACATATGGGTGACATCGGGTACCGATGGCGCCCGTGCGGGAAGCTCCCCAGCTACCAATAGGAAAGCCTTTGGGAGCACTCCATTGCACCTGCGCCTCTGCCTTCCTGCTCTCTCAACTCTCCTGTTCTTCTTTTTCCGCGAAGCCAATGGGTCATAACCCTCTCATTGGAGAAAAGAACTTTAAAACCTTTCTTAAAACCACTTCTGCCTCTCTGCATTGATATCACTTGATTCCGGTATCCATTTTTCTTTTATTTTTTTTCTTCCAAATGCCTCCTCTTTAAAATAAATAAATGAAAAAAAAAGTTTTACTTCAGGGCTTTGTGCCCACCGGGCCTTGACCGCCATCTTCATGATGGAAAAACCATCAGATGGATTCAAAAAATGCACCAAGTGTTCCAGCATCATTTCGGAGACAGATAAACATGATTGGTGTCTGAAATGCCTTGGTCCTGACCATATACCACAACACTGAGCAGTTCATTTTGGTGGAGGGGTTGCACTCTGTTAGAGAGGGCATTGAGTCGCAAAGGATTAGTTTTGCAGGAAACAAAATTCACTGTAGAATCTCTATGGATTGAAATACCATGTAAGAAGGGGAAGGGATGGCAGTGGGGGTGTACTATTGACCGCCTGGCCAGAATGAACAAATGAATGATGAAATGCTCAAAGAAATCAGGGAGGCTAACAAAAGTTACAGCACAGTATTTATTTATTTATTTTCTTTATTTGTTTTTATATACTGTACTATTTCAAAATCAGTGTGTTTTACAAGGAACAGGTAGGAACAATTTACGTGCTACAGTAATGGGTGATTTCAGTTACCCCGATATCGACTGAGTCAGTGTTACAGCAGGACATGCTAGGGAGATAAAGTTTCTAGATGAAATAAATGACTGCTTCTTGGAGCAGCTGGTTCATGAACCGACCAGAGGAGAAGCCATTTTGTATTTAGTCCTTAGTGGAACACAAGAACTGGTGCAAAAGGTAAGGTTGTTGGGGCCACTTGGCAATAGTGATCATAGAATGATCGCGTTTGATTTAATGAGGAAGGATGGCAAGGAAATCCACAGTATTTTTAACTTTCAAAAGGGAAATTATGATAACATGAGGAAAAATAGTTAAAAAAACTAAAAGGAGCAGCTGCAAAGGTTAAAGATTTACATCAAGCTTGGGTGTTTAAAAATACTATCATGGAAGCCCAGACCAGCTGAATTCCACGCTTTAAGAAAAGTGGAAGGAAGTCCAAAAAACTGCCAATATGGTTTAAAGGTGAGGTCAGAGAGGCTGCTGTTGCTAAAAAAAAAAAGCATCTTTCAGGAAATGGAAAAAGGAGCCAAAGGATGAAACCTGGAAGCAATATAACATAAGCACTGGCAAGTTAGATACAAGGCATTGATAGGGTAGGCAAAGAAAGAATTTGAGAAGAAGCTTGCCGTGGAAGCAAAAATGCATAATAAAGAATTTTTCAAGTACATTCATAGAAACCTGTGAGAGTCAGTTGGACCATTAGATAAAGGGGTAAAAGGGGCACTAAGAGGGGACAAGGCCATAGCGAAGAGACTGAATGAATTCTTTGCTTCAGTCTTTACTGAGGAAGATGTAGGTATGTTACCCATGACTGAAATGGTATTTAAAGGTGATGCCACAGAAGATTTGAAAGAAATATCGCTACACCGGTAAGATGTATTACAATTATTTGATAAACTGAAGAGCAGCAAATCACCTGGACCAGATAGTATACATCCAAGGGCGTTGAAAGAACTGAAATATGAGATTGCAGACCTATTATTAGTAATCTGTGAACTGTCATTAAAATCATCTGTAATACCTAAAGAATGGAAGATGGCCAATGTAAAGCCAATTTTTTAAAAGGGTTCCAGGAGTGATACGGGAAACTACAAATCGGTGAGCCTGACATCAGTACCGGGAAAAATGGTAGAAACCATTATAAAGAACAAAATTACTGAACATGTAGATAGTCATGACTTAATGAGAGACAGCTAACATGGCTTTAGCCAAGGAAGGTCTTGTCTTATTAATTTTGTTATTGTTTTGAAGGTATGAATAAACAGTAGACAAAGTCGGTTGATATGGTGTATCTGGATTTTCAGAAAGCCTTTGACAAGATCCCTCATGAGAGACTCTTGGCAAAAAATGTGATAGGAGGCAGTGTACTGTTGTGGATCAGGAACTGGTTAAAAGATAGAAAGCAGAGGGTAGGGCTAAATGGCCAAATTTCCCAATGGAGAAAGGTGAATAGTGGAGTACCCCAGGGATCTGTGCTGCGTCCACTGCTTTTTAACATATTCGTGAATGACCTGGAGATAGGAATAACAAGTGAGGTAATTAGATTTGCAGAGGACACAGTATTATTCAAAGTTGTTAAAACCCATGAGGATGTGAAAAATTGCAAGAGGACCTTGGTCAATTGGAAGACCTGGGCATCCAAGTGGCAGATAAAATTTAATGTGGACAAGTGCAAAGTTATGCACCTAGGAAAGAATAACCCAAACTATGGTTGCACGAAGCAAGGTTCCACATTAGGAACCACCAGCTAGTAAAAAGATTTAGGTGTCATCGTGGATATGATGTTGAAACCCTCTGCCCCATGTGCAGTGGCAACCAAGAAAGCAAATAGAATGCTAGGAATCATAAGGAAAGAAATGGAGAATAAAACAAAGGATATTATAATGCCTCTGTATTCCATGGTACGGCCGCACCTTGAATATTGTGTGCAGTTCTCGTCACCGTATCTGAAAAAAGGAAATAGCGTTATTAGAAAAGGTATTAAAATAGTAAAGGGGATGAAAGGATACCCCTATAAAGAGAGGCTAAAAAGGTTAGCACTCTTCAACCTGGAAAAGAGACAGCTGAGGGGAGATAAGAAAGAAGTCTATAAATTAATAAATGGAGTGGAACAGGTAAGCGTAGATCGATTGTTTACACCATCAAAATATAGAAAGACTAGGGGACATGCAATGGAGCTATAGTGCAACCTATTTAATACTAATAAGAGAAAATTATTTTTTCACTCAACACATAGTCAAACTCTGGAATTAGTTATCGGAGGATGTAGTAAAAGCTTTTAGTGCTGCCGGGTTTGAAAAAGATTTGGACAAGTTCCTGGAAGGGAATGGTCCATAAACCATTATTAAAGGGGACCTGGGAAATCCACTGCTTGCCCCAATTCAAACATTGTGAAACCCCTGTCTTTTGGGGAAACTGCTAGGCACTTGTGACCTAGATTGGCCACTGTTGGAAACAGGATACTGGGTTTGATGGACCTTGGTCTGACCCAGTATGGCATATCTTATGACTGCTCCCTCTGTAAACAGATGACAGAGGGGCCTAGGGAACTGGGCCAAAAGGTTTGGAGAACTCTTTCCATCGGACTCAATGTCAGTGGCCTCCACTTTCTCTAGCGCATCCTCATGCTCTCGCGGTTTCAAGCACTCGAAAGAGTTGAGACACTCATAGAAGACCAAAAAACCCACAACTCCTTCAAACCCTTCAAAAGATAAGGTTAGGCTTCAAGAATCCTCAGAAAAGTCAAAGGAACCAAAAGAAAGGTCCAAGGATTCCTCAGGCAATCGAGGGAGAGGTCCCGCTCCTAAGCATTGAGACTCTTCCAGGACCTCTTTGGCCATAGGCCCAGGCATCCCTGCGGGGAGGACTTGTCCTCCAAAGCCTTAGTGGGGAACTGGGAGGCACCTGAGGCCTTGCTCTGTTACGGTGGCGCCCAGCACCGTTCTCTCATTGGACTAGATGCAGGCAACCTCCTTGGAGCAGTTGATGCTGTCCTTGGTGAGGACTTTAGCGGCCCTCCTCGCTGCTTTGGTTCCTCTTACACAGATAACTGTGGAACCGCAACCCGGAACATCGACATCAGTGACTCCATCGACTCCAGTTCAGGTTTTGGCATTGGTACTGCCTTCAGCATCGATGCACTCCACATCAAAAAACGAAGCCTTGGGTACCGACTCTGGTATCGTTACCGGCTATAGAAACTCCATGGACTACCCTAGATGTAGGACCCAAGGACCTGGAGGAACATAGACACCATTCATGCTGCTGTCTTCATCATCAATACTCACCGGTATCAGATTCACATACGTCCGATACCAACCACCGTTCTTAGATATCACAGATCTTCAGGACATTGCCTCCGAACCCGCACCTCCATCCATCAGAACTCAGTGGAAATCCAGAAGACACATCATTTCAGGAATTCATCCAAGACATGGTGGCGGGCCTATCCATTCCGGCAGCTTCGGAACCGGAACTGAGAGCAGAGGAGCGGGAGATACTCCAGTATCCCACAGCCCCAAAAGAGGCTGCAATACTCCCGGTACACTGGATCCTCCACATCGTAATGCTCCAGATACGGGAGACTCCTCTGACGGTTCCCCCAATTAGCCATCGACTAGATACCATGTACAGGGTACCAAAGTGTCCTGGAAGCCACAACTTCCACACCACTCTGTGGTGGTTGAATCGCCGATATGTTACATCAAAAGTGGCAAAAACCACTCCTCCATATCGCCAGGAAGGGAATCCAGGAATCTTGA
The DNA here is from genome assembly GCA_033557465.1 of Ichthyophis bannanicus. Taxonomy (NCBI): domain Eukaryota; kingdom Metazoa; phylum Chordata; class Amphibia; order Gymnophiona; family Ichthyophiidae; genus Ichthyophis; species Ichthyophis bannanicus. The sequence goes on along the minus strand of CM066034.1, from coordinate 31,090,543 downwards.
TTCCTTCGCCCGCGATCCTTTCAAGCATCCATGCTAGCCAGCGGGATTAACTCTTACATCCTCTATATGGGGATGTTCCTCAAGGAACTCAAAAAAGACTGAGGGTTTTCTCCCATTCCTTCTAGAGGAAAGAGCTCTGCTTTCCAAGCTGTTCTGGCACATAGCAAAAATGTGTCAAAGTTTGTGAATAGGGTGGCATTTGATGATTTGAGCCCACCACCTTCCATTGCTATCGGTGTATGGCGGTTAGCTTGGCTCCAGGCATCAGACCTGGAAAAATGAGTCCAGTATAAACTGGGCAATATCCCCTGTTCAGAAAGAACTGGAGGGAGAAGGCTGGAGAGCTGGAAACAGATGAGACAACCCTTAAGAGGCTCTTCAGAAAAACTGCAGACCATACTAAGAAAAAGGCAGCAGCCAAGAAACCCTGCTTCCCAAAGAAAAGAAGGTTCTACCCCTCCTATTCCCAACCACCTTATCAGACCCAGCAAAAACAGCAGGACCCTAAGCAGGCTAAAAAGCCCAAAGTAGCCAAGCCACAACCAGCCACCCAAGCACCAACACCACCTAATTTTTGACTCCCACATAGGGAGCACAGCCAGTCTTTTCCTACAGACTCAAAATCCGACCACCATATCAGGGAGACTTTGCCATTTTGCACATCGATGGCACTCTGTCACTACAGAACAATGGACACTAACCATTGTTCAAGAGTTACCAACTTAATTTCCAGGAACTTCCCCCTCACTACTTCAAGTGAGAATTCTCCATCCAACCTCCCTAAGGCAGGAAATTTTGTCTCCTTTCCCAAGAAGGCATAGAAGCAGTCCCTCCAGACTAGCTGCTCAAAGGTTTCTACTCCCTCTACTTCCTCATTCCAAAGAAGTCAGGAGCCTACAGGCCCATTCTCGACCTCAGAGAACTAAACAAGTTCCTCGTCAAAGAGAAATTCAAAATGATCTCTCTAGGAATCCTCCTTCCCTACCTACAGGAACATGACTGGCTCTGTTCCCTAGACCTCAAAGAGGCCTACATCCACATTTTAATTTATCCAGACTACAGACAGTATCTTTGCTTCACCTGTCAGAGCACCCATAATCAATACAGGGTCCTTCCCTTTGGCTTTGCATCTGCATCAAGGGTCTTCACAAAGTGCATGACCATAATGGCAGCATATCTTTGAAACAACAAAGTCTTCATCGTCCCTTACTTAGTGATTGGCTAATAAAGGCAGACTCCCCTGGAGAACTCTGCTCAGCTCGTCAACAAGCTCTTACACTGCGGCAGTATCTAGGATTCGTAATAAACTTCCCAAAATCCCAACTTGCTGCAACACAAAGGTTAGAAGTCATAGGGGCAGTATTAGACACTCACCAATTCAGAGCCTGCCTTCCTATGGACCGCATGAGCAGGTTGGTAGATATAGCCACCCACGTGTCAGCATCAGACTGACACAGCTTGAGACTTTCTGTGCCTTTTGGGCCACATGGCATCCACAGTGCATGTTGTCCCTTACGCGATACTACACATCCAAATGATACAATGGACCCAAGCCACAGGGAATCTACAGGACATCGTACAAATAACATGCCTTCTAGCCGAGTCACTCCTCTGTTGGTGCACCCAAAAAACCTTCTCGTAGGGTCACATTTTTGGATGCCCCAGCCTCAACATACCCTGACTACAGATGCCTCGAAGCGCAGTTGGGGAGCCCATCTATTCAGTCTCCACACACGGCCTGTGGTCAGCTCAGGAATCCCTCAAACAAATCAAACTTCGAGCAGTAATGAATGCTATCTGAGTTTTCCAGTACCAACTTGTCAACATCCAGTTACTGATCGGGACAGACAATCGGGTGGCAATGTTCTATATAAACAAACAAGGAGGGACAGGTGCTCTCCCTCTCTGCAGAGAAGCCTGCCACCTGTAGAACTTCACCATTCTCCATCATATGCATCTCCAGGCAGTCTATATTCTAGGAGAATCCAATCACTTGGTGGACAAGCTGAGTCGGATCCCGCAACTTCACGAGCCGACCCTAGATCCGCAGACTGTGGCAAAAGTCTTCCAGATAGACAGTGATTAGATCTTTTTGCCACTCCACAAAATTCACAACCTCCACAGTTTTGCTCCAGGATACCATCCAAATTCAGTCTGGCATCAGATGCCTTCATGGTTCACTGGGATCAAGGGCTACTTTACACCTTCCCCCCCAAACCCCTGATCCATCCTCAACTGCAAACAGACAAGGGGGTCTATGATACATAAAACCCCTCGCTGACCCCGTCAGCCTTGGTTTCCCCACCTACTTCGGCTGACACAGACTCCTCCGATTTCATTGGGGTCCAAGCTGGGTCTTCTGTCCCAGGACAACGGAACACTCCTCCATTCCAATCTGCAGTCACTCCGGCTGACAGCCTGGATGCTGAGAGCATGTTGTGTCAACATCTACCACTATTGACAGCCATGAAAGATGCCATCCTTTCTTCCAGAAAGCCCCTCCACTAGGAGGACGTACTCTTTCAAATGGCGAAGATACTCATCTTGGTGCTTCCAAAATAATCATAATCCCTTTGAACATCAGTACCAATGCTTCTTCAGTACCTGTTACATTTTTCCTCTCTAGGATTCAAAACAAATTCAGTACATGTACACCTCGGTGGCATTTCATCAACCAGTGAATGGTCGACCTATCTCCACAGTACCTCTGGTGGCACATTTCATGAGGGGTTGTCTCCTCACCAAGCTACCACTTTGGCGATCCCCTGTGGTGTGGGATCTGAATGTGGTATTAGACCAACTACTCAAACTTCCATTGGAGCCCTTAGCAACAACACACCCGCGGTACTTATGGAAAGTTTTATTTCTTATCGTCTTGACCTCAGCCAGGCGCATCAGCAAACTGCAGACTTTAGTGGCGTATTCACCTTATACTAGATTTCATCATGACAAAGTTGTCCTTCATACTCGTCCCCACTTTCTACCAAAAATGGTGTCTCTCTTCCACATACATCAGTCAGTGATCCTTCCAGTTTTCTTCCCAAGACCTCGCACATCTTGTGCAGAGGCAACCTTACACATACTTGACTGCAAGAGGGCTCTTGCCTTCTATCTCCAAAGGATGCAAGACATTAAGTCCTCCCAATTGTTTGTTTCCTTTGATCCTAATCACCAGGGTCTTCCTGTAACAGAACGTATTCTATTTTTCTCGCCTACAACAAAGCAGGACTTATCCTCACGGGTTCTTTCACAGCACATAATGTCCAAGCAGTGGCAACATCTGTGGCTAAGCTACGTTCATTGGCCATCAATGAGATTTGCCAAGCCTCAACATGGTCCTCTATCCATATCTTTGCTGCCCACTACTGCTTGGACAAGGACTCCCGCTGGGATGTGGCCTTTAGCCAGGAGGTCCTTCAACATCTCTTTGGAACATAGAGGCACTCCTACCCCCCCCCCCGGCCCACTATTCTTGCCAGATCTCTTTGGCAGGGAAGTCTAGGTTTAAATGACTTTGTCCGATTTTCTGACCAGGTCCAACTCTTCAGAGATCTGGGAGCTAGGGAGTCCCATATGTGAAGACTACATTCCTGCTTGTTCCTGGAGATACCGTTGTTACTCACCTGTAACAGATGATCTCCGGGATCAGCATGAATTTAGTCTTCACAACCTGCCCTCCTTCCCTTGGTGTTGTAGGGTTGTTGTTTCTTTGCATTGTTTTTCACTCCTTTTATTTGCTCACAAAGTAATTCATATTGGGATTCCACAATAACTTTCTAACTTGCTCCGCCTCTACATACCTCAGTGTTCACTCAGGTCCATTCACGCCAAACGCATGTCCCTCCCTTCCCCCTCCCAGACCCATCTGGAGTACACCTGTTCCTCTACTTTTTTTTCTTTCTTGGCCCCAAGCTCTGGAATTCACTCTCGCTGTCCCTCCACATGGAACCCTCCTTTACCAGTTTTAAAGTGAGGTTAAAGACTCATCTCTTTTACACTGCCTTTGACTGCACCCCTCCACCTTTCCTTCCCACCTTCTTCAACACTGATATCTTGTCCCTCTTTTGTCTAAGACCCCTTTTTTACCTCCTCTTTATCTTTGTTCTATCTTTCCTGTCTGACCACTGTTCTGTTACCTTTCCTAGCGGCCTTTAGCCTTTTATTGTAAACCGCTCTGATACTCACGTGTGGGCAGTATATTAAAAGCCAAATAAAGATACAAACTCAACTGAGGAGAGAGAGTTGAGAAAGGGGAAGGCAGAGGCGCAGGTGCAGTGGAGCGCTCCCAAAGGCTTTCCTATTGGTAGCTGGGGAGTTTCCTTCGCAGGCTCCGTCGGTACCAGCTGTCACCCATATGTGAAGCCTAAATTCCTGCTGTTCCCAGAGATCATCTGTCACAGTTGAGTAACTACCCTTTTCATATTGTCCTGCTAGACCAGTCCAGACATGTGGGTTGTGTTCCCCTACCCAGCAGATAGATGGAGACAGAAAACCAATGAAAAAGCCAAGGTTTCAATGACATCACTCCTACGCCTCTATTTGCCTCAACCACCAGAGGTCTCTTCAATATTTCTTTGTCTCCAGCAGATGGTGTGTGGATTGATTTATTTAGCTTTATTTATATGCCGCCTTTCTCCTAGTCAAGGTGGTTTACATAGAACAATTTCAATACATTGTAACAGTGGTGTGAAAACTATATACTATTTTCTCCTCTCTGAAGAAAATCTGAAGACTGAGAGGAAAAGCTTTATTAAACACTTGACCACCTTGAGGGTTACTCTTTCATTTGAACATGACATTGGAAAGGCTCCACTAGACTGCAGTATTTTTGGTAGCCTTAAGAGGAGGGAAAATTGGTTCATATCCACGCGCTTATCATGAGAGCCTGTTGAGCAGCCAAAAATTGGAAGGATCTGAAAGAATGCAGTAGCCTCACACAATCTCAGTATTCCCTCCCTGCTCCTCTGTCCTCCCTGCTCTCTCCCGAAGTATGCAGAAGGCTCTCAGAGGGATCTGCCTACCAGCCACCTTAAACGCAGTGCTGCAAAGCCAATAAAACTGTTTCAGGGGAGTAGAGGTGAGCCCGACACGCATTCTCTGAAGCTCTCAGGAGGTGAGTACCAAGGCTTGACCTCCTCATTATCCTTGTTGGGGGTTTCCGATTCTGTCTTAGGATGCAATTCGGGGTGGACTGCAGATGACCATTGGTGCAGTGTGGGAGTTTTCCTGCCATTTTCTGCATGTGTTAATAGCATTTTCTCCTTTTGTGCGCCTGGCAGTTGCAGAGTCTGTATGTACGTTCTACCCATGTGGCTCCAACGTGTGTGCCTACCCTAGTGCCTGTAACTCATGCCACAGTAAAAGCATAGTTAACACATGCCTTGGGGCCACCGCAGTCTTAGCGTGTGCTGTTGTGATATTTGCCTTAACTCTGTCTTTTTCCAAGAAACGTTGTTGTGGCAAGTGAGGTTCCTCTTCTCCAGATTCTGGACTCTGCTTTTCTTGCATGGTGGCTTCTGAATCATCCCTGGAAGGCCGGCTTCCCCTCTGTCAGCTGGAGGATGCAGTTAGTTTGGTCTTGCCTGTCTCAGGGCAGGAGATGATGCATGGCGCTATGGGTAAGGATATCCAGCCGGCCAGAGGGTCTGGTGACTGTGCTGTGAGCCACTTGTCCTGTAGGTGGTCTGCAGCCGCTGTGTGTCCTGGTGATGAGCAGGGACTGTTTCTTTACATGTATCTGTACAGTGCTGCTTACACCTTGTAGCACTATACAAATGGTCAGTAGTAGTAGTAGTGTTGGGGGGGGGGGGGTCATTTCCAAGAGGAGAGCTGCTGAATTCCAGATTGTCTTCCTCAGAATTCTTTTCTTTTTTGCAGCAGGCCTGGTCCTTCTGGCTTGGAAATTCGGATCCTGTGGCCTCTGGGTGTCCCCAAGCTCAGTCTCATGCAAGGCAGGCTGAGAGTGGAAGTCCTGTTTGATTGCCTTTGACTAAACGTCCCTGGTGACGGGATGCCCCCCTGGATATAGGGAACAGCTGGGAGCTGTCTGAGATTTTGACTATGACTTGGATTCAGATGGCTCAGTTCTGGGCTCTGATGTGGGTGAAGAAGTACACTTACCTTCAGAATATTATGAGGAGGCTGGAGTGATCCGCCTTTTCCAGAAGGAGGAGCTGGTGGAGTTGAACTGGACGGATGCTTCCAGCATGGAGCACGAGTCTAATGTGCACCCGCTCCTTCAAGGGGTGCGGAAATCCACTACTGTCTTCCCATTCCTAGATGTGATCAAGGATATGATCTGGTCAAAATGGGACTCTCCTGTCACCCTGTCTAAGGGGTTAAGGGTGTATAAGAAGATCTGCGTAGCTGACTGTAACTTGCCTTGAACTACCATTGGAAAGGCTCTCCTGGAGAACGTTGCGTGGTTGGTATTCCTAAGGTGAATGCGCAGGTCGCGGTGGTTACCAGACTGACCACCATTCCTGTAGAAGGCGGATCGGCCTTAAAGGATTTTCTAGACTGTAAGGTGGATTTGTTGTTGAAGACCCAGTTCGCCGTGGCAGTTGCTATTTTGCAGTTGGTGGTATGTGCCAGTCTGACGTCTTGAGCCCTGCTCCAGTGGATTCAGTCTCTTCCGCTGTCTGATACTACTCCTCTTATGGAGTCTTCTATGACCTTCCTTTCTGAATCCATGTATGACCTGGTACATTGGGCGGCCAGGGATGGTGCCCTGATGACTGTCACGGCATTGGATTTGGCTCTGGCAATAGGCAGCGGACTCATCTTCCAAAGCCCGGTTGGCCCAACTGACTTTTAAGGGGAAGCTGCTTTTTGGAGCCGATTTGCAGAAGCTGGTGAAGGACATGGGCGAGAAAAAAATCTTACGGCCTTCCAGAAGACAGGTCCTGGGGGCCTGTGAAGCAGGCTTGTGCCCTTTTCTCGTCATCCTCCGTTCATCCACCAAGGACGCACTGGCAGGATCTCCGGGGATCTCAGGGCTTTTGTCGTTCTCAGTCCTTTCATCATTCTCAGTCCTTTCGTGGAGCATGTTTTTTATTTATTTATTTATTTAAATCGCTTATATACCGCGCTCTTCAACATCAGTGCGGTTTACATAAAACATGAGGTATTTTACGGTGGGGGTTAACACCGTGTTGCATATAACAAGTAGCTCATCTTGGGTAACAATATTAACTATTTACATTTGTAATAACAGAATGATATTCACACTTATATATAAATACGTGAGGAGGGGACAAGGGTCTTGGTCCTCTCCAGAGGAGGACCCTCCCGGACTGCGCAGTGAAGGTTTGGGGGCCCATTCCCTGGTTCATTTGGTTGGAGGCAGGCTTCACCTTTTCTTTCAGGAATGGGCCTGGGTTACCAAGGATCACTGGGTGCTAGACACCATTCAGTTCAGCTGTGAAATGGAATGCAGAGAGCAGATTCTGGATGCTTTTGTCAGCTCCCCTTGTGACTCTGCGTAGACCACCTTGGACAAGTTATTGCACCTAAAGGCACTTGTGCCTGTCCCCCCTGGACGAGCAGGGCAAAGGCAGATCTATTTCATGGTGCCCAAACAGGACAGTTCCTTCCAACCCATTCTGGACCTCAAGGGGGTCAACAAGCATTTGCGCGTCCTGCACGTCTGGATGGAAACCTTGCGCTCTGTGATTCAAGCAGTGCATCGAAGGGAGTTCTTGACTTCTCTGGCCAAGGCATATTTTCATATCTCGATCTGGATGGATCAGCAAAGTAAGCTGCATTTTGCCGTGCTTGGCTCTCACTATCAGTTCACCGCCCTTCCTTTCCAGGCTATCTAACTCCCTGACGATGTTCTCCAATATGGTGGCGGCATCTGTGGCGCGGAGGGATCTATGTCCATCCATATCTGGATGACTGGCTTATCTGGGCCCATTCCCTTTCAGAAGCATTTCAGGGGGCATCCCGAGTGGTGTCCTTATTGGAAAGCCTCGGCTGAGTGATTATTTGGGGAAAGCCAGCTGTTGCCCTCCCAGTCCCTGGAGTTTCTGGGAGTACTTTTCAACACTGCCAGAGGAGAAAGTCAAGACTGTTGGATTGCTTAGCGCTGTTCTATGTGCAGCAGGCTCCCCAGTGTCTGGGATTATCTTCAGCTCCTTAGATTGATGGTGGCGACCATAGAGATTGTGCCGTGGCATGTGTTCACATGCTCCAGCGGTCCTTGCTGACTCTGATCTCCGAGTTCTCAGGAGTTCGAGCTTAGGATCCTGCTCCCATTGATGATGAAGTCCAGTCTGTGGTGGTAGCAGCAGCCCAGTCATTTGAGGAAGGGTGTCTATTTCTATCTATTTAACATTTATATAGTGCTTCAAACATACGAAGCACTGCACATACATGACGAAGAGACAGTCCCTGCTCATCAGAGCCCACAATCTAGTCAAGAAGATCACAAAATACAAGTACAATCAAGTAAGACAAAGTGTACAATAAGAAGAACAAAAACAAGAATCAAGAACAGAAAGCAGTAGAGAAGAGATGGGTTTTCAATCTGGACTTGAAGAGGTTCAGATAGGGCGCTTTGCGCACAGACAGAGGTAGATTGTTCCAGGCAAAGGGTGTAGCCAGGTGAAAGGAGCAAAGTCTAGAATTAGCAGTACGAGTGGAGGGCATAGATAGACGAAGGCTGTTCGAAGAGCGAAGAACGCGAGTTGTTGATATGGAAGGACAGATTAGATAGTCCATGTGGTCTCTTTCTGTTGTCATATTTCTATGTATATAGTTACATAAAGTCTTAAAAGTGTACACATGTTAACATGTTTGTCTATGTTTAATGTAGCAGCCAACTGTGATCTCTCACTATTCTGCATAAGTTAAGGTTGTAATGTAAACTGCTCTAAGTGAAGGATAGAGCAGTGGTATATCAAATAAATAAACATAAACATATATAAAAACTGTTAAATTGCGCGATGGATCAAGCAGGCTATAGTCTGCCCTCATCCTTCAGAACCATCCTGTGCCCAGTAGGCTCTGAGCTCATTCCATTAGGGCTCAAGCCACCACTTGGGCGGAGAGGGCGCAAGTAGCTCCACTGGATATTTGCAGAGCAGTGACCTGGTCATCCCTCCCTACCTTTGTCTGGAACTATCACTTGGACCTCCATGCTCAGGAAGCAGCTCTGTTTGGAGCCACCATTTTGGCTACAGCCGTTTCTTCCTGCCCAGAGGGGATTTAGCTTTGGTACTCCCTACTAGTCTGGACTTGTCTAGCAAGATGAACTGTAAGAAGAAATTTTACTTACTGTTAATTTTCTTTCCTGGATTCCTGCTAGACCAGACCAGAACCCTCCCCTCTTCGCTGTCTGTCGGCACCTAAGAAATGATCTCATCGGCGTGTCTGGCAGCTCTGGCTGGTCTCTTCCTTCTAGATACTTCTTGGTGTCAAGCCTTGTATATAAGTTGTTCTATTGCATGACTTCTTGCATGCATGCTTGTGTTCTAATTACAGTGTTTCTTCTCTTGGCTGATATAGCTGCTTCTACATTTTCTGTGGTGGCTTTGGAGCACCTATGCTTGCTACTGATATACTGAAGCTGACCCCCAGGGGTACAAGGTTATCTATCAAAGTTAAGAACATAAGAAATTACTTACTGGGTCAGACCAAGGTCAATGAAGTCCAGTATCCTGTTTCCACCAGTGGCCAATCTAGATCACACGTACCTAGCAGTTTCCCAAAAAGACACACAGGTTCCATAATGCTTGTATTGGGGCAAGCAGTGGATTACTTGTATCATCTTTAATAAAGGTTTCTGGACCTTTCCTCCAGGAACTTGTCCAAACCTTTTTTAAACCCAGCTACATTAACAGCTTTTACTTCATTCTCCGGTAACAAATTCTTCAGGTTAGTACTAATAGGAGAAAATATTTTTTCACTTGACACGTAATCATACGGGTTACACTGTGGCCCTAGTCTTTCTATTTTTTGATGGTTTAAATTTATCTGTTCCATTCTAGTCATTTAATTTATAGACCTCTAGCATCTCTCTCCTCAGCCATCTCTTTTCCAGGTTGAAAAGCCATAACCTTTTAAGCCTCATAGGGGTATCCTTCCTTCCCCTTTACCATTTTGGTGGCTCTTTTCTGTACCTTGTCTAATTCCACTATATCCTTTTTAAGATATGGCGACCAGAATTGCACATAATAATCAAGGTGCGGTCGCACCATGGAACGATACATAGGCATTGTAATATCCTTTGTTTTATTCTCCATTCCTTCCTTTCTTCCTTCCTAATTGATTGATCGATTTTTATACCGCCATATCGAGTAATCATAGTGGTTTACATACCAACAACTGAGTTACAATGAACGTTTTAACAGTATAAACAGGTGCAGGTCAAAAACAAAGATATTTATGGTTCCTAGCATTCAATTTGCCTTCTTGGCTGCCACTGCACACTGGGCGGAGGAATTCAACATGTCTATGAGGACACCTATTTTTTTTTCCTGGGTGGTGGTTCCTAATGTGGAACCTTGCATCGTGTAACCATAATTTCTGTGGTTCTTTCCTACATGCATAATTTTGCACTTGTCCACATTAAATTTCATCTGCCATTTGAAAGTCCATTCTTTCAATTTATCAAGGACCTCTTGCAATTTTTCACAATCCTCCTTTGAATAATTTTATGTACTCTGCAAATTTGACTTCCTCACTGGTTATTCCTATTTCCAGGTCATTTATGAATATGTTAAAAAGCAGCAGACCCAGAACAGATCCCTGGGGTACTGCACTATTCACCTTTCTCCATAGGGAAGATTGGCCATTCAGCCCTACCCTCTGCTTTCTTTTAACCAGTTCCTGATCCACAATAGTACACTGCCTCCTATCCCATGGCTATAACTTTGACAAGAGTCTGTCATGAGGGACCTTGTCAAAGGCTTTCTGAAAATCGAGATACACCATATTGATTGGCTCACCTTTGTCTACCTGTTTGTTCATATCTTCAAAAAAATATAACAGATTAGTAAGAGAAGACCTTCCTTGGCTAAAAGCATGTTAGCTGCCTCCCATTAAGCTTCTAGAATTTTTCTTTGTCTCATCTGCTGACAGGGGGACACAACCCGTTTGTCTGGACTGGTCTAGCAGGAATCCAGGAAAGGAAATAAAATGGTAAGTAAAATTTCTCCTTTCCAGTGGAAGTGGTAGTCTGAATGAGCTTTCGAAAATCCTGGGTGCCACTGCAAAATTTCTGGCATTTGGGATTTGTCAAATCCTGTTCTGATGTTTGATGATGAAATGAGTATCCAATTTTGCTGGTAGCTCTGGAATATAAGAATCTTTAAACAAACGGGAGTAAAATTCTGTTTACTGACAGTGATCCATCGGTCACTGGAGAGAAAAAAATCTTCCTGTCAAAAAAAAAATTAGGCTTAGAAGTGAGATATGGAGTTTTCAGATTGGTATCAGAGCTATCCATGCCACCTGTCCTGAACAAGACTTCAGATCACCGGAGACATCTGCCATGGGTCAGCCAGAGCACTTCTTTGTTCCTGGGCCACTTTAGGTAAAGGGAGACCTTCAGCCCCCAGGTGCTAGACTTGTCTCTAAGTACTGGTAGCAGGGTACGTGAAAAGAAAATGGAGGGAATCCTGTTCACTTACATTGGCTTTCCAGGATTGCAGAGCCCCACCCCCAAAATAAGCCTATGCTCATGCATTTATCTGCCCACCAGTACCCCTACTGTCCATGGCCTTTAGGGGAAGGGCTTCCTGAGGACTTTCCTGCAAGGACAGCAGTGTCCCATACCACCAACGTCAGCATCATGGCAGATCAGATGGGGACATTGCCTGACTGTGGTCTTGTGGCCAAAGAAGAAGATGGAAATAAAGGTGGCTGCTGCTGCAGCTCTCTGGTCAGTCCACAAGGCGATAAGGTTCTGCCGCTGCTGCTGGGAGGCTAGAGGAGGAGGATGTGAGACTTCTGCTCTCTAGCAGACTTTACGAATGACTGTTCTGCTACACTCCATGAGCAAGGCATGCCCAGTACTGGGCCTTACCGTATGAGCAGAGTTACCGCATGAGTTTTGTTCCAATGTTCGGATAAAAGCACTTAAAAAGATGGTTGTATGTTATAGAGCAGGGATGTCAAACTCCAGTCCTGGAGGGCTGCAAACCAGTCGGGTTTTCAGGGTATCCCTAATAAATATGCATGAGATATATTTGCTTGCACTGCTCCCATTGTATGCAAATATATCTAATGAATATTCATTAGGGGCATCCTGAAAACCTGACTGGTTTGTGGCCCTCCAGGACTGGAGTTTGAGACCCATGTCATAGAGGGAGCTCAAGCTCTTCTAGTAAGTGACAGTATATGGCTGTGTTTTACAGGGGGAGCTCAGACCTGATGGTGCTGAGGATGCTGATGCAGGGCGGGACCTGAACCAGGGTGTGAACAGACTGATGGCTGCCATGCGGGAAATGCTGACCAATATCCAGTTCCAAGAGCCCCCACGAGAGGATAATCCAGACGGTGATGCTGAGGGGGACTGGGACTAAGCTCTAGATTCCAAGATTCTTCAAGGAGACGTGATAACACTTGTGTTATAATTTAATAAATGATCACAATAATGTTGGCTATTTTTTTTATTCTTATAGGCCATATTTTTGATGCATATAAAAGTCAGGGCATGAGTGATGGAGTAGCCTAATGGACTGAGAACCAGGCAAGCCACTCCTTGGGATCCTAGACATTGCCTTCGGTAGAAGCAGATTGTAAGCCCTCTGGGGACAGTATCTACTGTACTTGAATGTAACTCACCTTCAGCTACTAGTGAAAAAGGGAAAAAGAAACAAAGCCATCTTAGGATGGTGTCTCCTTTTGAAGACTCTGTGAAATGCTGAACACCAAGGGTTCGATATTCAGCAACAGCAGTTAGCTCTGGCTGCTGTCGCTTTAATTAAAGCTGGATATTCAGCACCATGGTCTGCATCTAGTGCTGGATATTCGGTCGTACCAACCAAAGGTATTCTAAGCCAGTTAGTGGCGATATTCAGCCGCTAGCCAGATAGCAAAACCACCTAAAGTTAGGACAACCATTGAGCAGTTTAGCTAGCCGGTTAATGGCTGGATATCACTGCTTATCGGATAGCTGCTGGGACCGCTCCAGCTGTGCCCTGGAATTAACGGGGGGGGGGGGGGAGATATTCAGTAGCACTATCCAGATGGTGCCGCTGAAAATCAGGATCGACAGGATAATGCAGTTTGCATAAAACCTTCTGAATATCGACCCCTGAGTATTTCTCTGTTGTGTGCTTAGGCTTTTACCTTGCTGCTGCTGCTGGGAGGCTTGAGACTGCGTGCAAGTACCGGATAAATGGGCTGTTGTGGTACCTCTGCATTCTCATTCATCTGCAATTAATAAGAACGTTATTCCTTTTCTCCCTTCTAAAAGTAGTCATGCATCATATGTCTTAGAGGTGCCCCCTTGTGCATCTCTTTGCAACGGAAACAACGTCTGGTTATTTATACCTCTAAAATGGATTCCAGACCCTGGCCAGCCCAAGAGGCAAGAACCTGACCCAACTGTTGTTTTGGCCAAACCAGTAGTATCAGCATTTTGTAGCTTGAGCAGCTGCTCTCAGTGTGTGATGCTCTAGGAACAAGAGCAGTTCCTCACATTTGTGACACCACCAGTAGGATTTATTTAATTAGCAATTTTGAGTTACAGGAGTAAATTTGAATAAATAGACTTCTTCTTTCTCTGCTAATAAATGTGCATATTTTATTTTTTGTGAAACTGAATTTCTCACTGTGTGACTGTGGTCTGAATATGGGCTTGGCCCAACTTTGTCTCTAAAGTGCATCTTTCTGCTAATGGTCTGGCCATATAGAAAACTGCTGAGATAGCGCAGCTCTGTGTCATGCTGTGCAGCAGACAATGTCTGATATGTGGGCGATGTTCCAGATGTGAAAGGAGCAAAGCAACGGCAGACCTTTAGTGGAAATGTAGGTGTGTGTGCTTTCAGAGTTAAAGATTTGTAAACTGATTTTCCAGATCTTCCTGCTAGACTAGTCCAGGCTAATGGATTATCTCCCCCCTGCCAGCAGGTAATGGAGACAGAGAGAAAACTTTAAACTATGCCTTGACATCGCCACAGACATAGAACCCAGTGCAGCCAGGGGCACCCTCCAGTATTTTCTCTGTCTCCAGCAGATGCTGGTTGCTGTTATCTCTAGGAACAAGCAGACATGTAGTCTTCACATATGGTATCGTCAGTGCAGATGGAGTCCACACAGGAACATACATAGTAACCTAGTAAATGACGGCAGATAAAGACCAGCATGGTCCATCTAGTCTGCCCAGCAAGGCGGCAAGAGTAGGTGCACCCAGGGCCGGCCCGTCCATTGAGCAAGAATGTTTTTTGCACAGGGCCCCGCGTTTCAGGGTGCCCCGCGCAAAGAACATTCTGCTTTTTTTCAAAATTAAATTTAAAAAAAAACTGGCTGCTACCGCTGCCGCCGCGGCAGCAGCAGAATGGAGTGTCCCTCTCTGCCTGGCTGAGTCCCTCCCTCCCTCCCTCCCTCTGCGACGGCTGAGCCCTTCTGTGCCGGCTATCAGATTCGCGAAGGGAGAGTGTCTCCCTCACGTCTCTGTTAAGCCCGCCATTGATGTGTGGCTGCTTCCAATATTGTGCTTTTGCCTGGAATGATGTCCTGAACTTGTCCTTCTCCATCCATCACATTCTTTCCCTAGTTTAAATGCCTGTCCACATACTCCCTGAATTTTTCACTCAGGATCCTTTTTCCTGCAATGGAGAGATGTAGTTCATCAGCACTGTATAGTATCTTATTGATCCATCTGTTTCGCCAATCGCGTATATATCTAAATCCTTCTTGTTTGCACCAGGTTTGGAGCCATGTATTAAAGTTGTTTCTCCAGGAACAAGCAGGAAGTCAGTCCTCACTTATGGGTGACATTGGCACTGACTGAGTCCGCACGGAGCAATTCCCCAGCTTTCAAAGAAAGCCTTTGGGATTGTTGCCACGCATGCGTAGTCCTCTTCCCGCCCAAAGGTGCCATCTGGCTCAGTCTCCCTTTTTCCGCAGAGCCCTTCGGATGCACGTCCTTTTCCCTCGGAAAAAATGTTTTGTTTTTGGCCTCTGGCCTGTGTTTTTTCCGGTAGCACCAGTCCTCTACCCTTCCTTCCCTGTTCTCCTTTTCTCTTGAGCGAGGGGACATCCCTTTTCTGTTAAAAAAAAAAAAAAAAAAGTCCTTTTGCAGGCTTTGCGCCCATTTTTCCCTCAACTGCTGGCCGCAAAGGTCTTCAACCTAGTAGGGGCCCTTTTTGCCCCAATGGCCACAGGTTTTAAGAAATGTTAGATGCTCTAAAAACATGTCACTCCTATGACTGATGTCTTCAGTGTCTTGGGGCCAACCATAACCCGGAGCTCTGCACTGTCTGCAAGAAAATGTCCTCCAAAGTCCTGCTAAGTCGTAAGCAGAAGGCCGATGATATTTTCCGGAAGGTAGCCCCGGAATCCCTGGTGGTACCCTCGGTTGTCCCTCCGCTGGTGGGATTCCCCACTTCGGCCCTGTGCTGTCGGTGGCATTCCAATCAGGGGTCCCCTGAAGTGGTGAGGCGTTAGAAGAAGAAGACCTCAAAGTCACTGTCGGGGACACCAGACAAGCGCATGCACTCCCATGCTCAGTTGCTCAACCCCCCTTCGTTCCCCAGAGTCGGACAAGGAGCGGCCTCAAAAGGTACCTCGTACAGACACAGGCCTCCAGTGATGGCATGTGGTCTCCTGAAGGTCGTCCCAGTGAGGACCCCCTTTCCTCCTCCATGCCAGACCCAGTAACCCAGATGTTGGCATCGCAGGGACCCATGTCCACGTGGGAGTCCCATATGCTGGCACTGCAGCACGGCATTCCTGCCTTCTTAGCTTCCCAGCAGGTGCTCATGCCCAGCACGCCCGCACCTCGAGACCGAGGTTCCCTCGAGAGGGACACCCAAACCCGCCCTGGAAACCCCTGAGAGCCGTGGTCCTCATGAGGGTCCTCAGCGTCGGTCCCGCTCACCTTCCCGGTCCTTGGGAGCGAGATCTTCCAAGGCCTCTGGCTCCAAGCGAGCCTCGGCCTCTGGATGTGGCGACCAGCCCAAGTCGGACTCCTCCTCGGACCTCTCGGGCTTGGAGTCGGACGAGGATACCTCTCCAGAGATCCGTGCCCACAGGGACATTCCTTTGGACCCATCCCTGCCCGCCTCTCAGAGGTGTTCGCCACCCGAGGACACATCATTATTAGTGTTCGTGCGGGACATAGCATGGGCCCTCAGCCTAGCTACGCAGGCTGAAGAGGAGCCACGCGCTAAGGAGCTTGACATTCTGCAGTCTGAATCCCCTCCTCAGTAGTCTTACTGTTCCAGTTCCTCCCATTTTGTCTAGGCTGCTCCTCTGCATATGGGAGACACCTGCTTCGGCCCCCATTGTGAGCAAGAGCCTCAATGCCATATAAAGGGTCCAACATGGCCCGGGGTTCCGGAAGACCCAGTTTTCACACACTTCCATAGTGGTGGAGTCGGTGATGCAGAAGCAAAAGAGCCCAAAGCACATGCAGAGGAGCGGCCTGGACAAAATGGGAGGAACTGGAACAGTTCCCCGGGCATGGAGTCGAGAGCCCTCGATGCCCTTGGGCGCAAAGCCTGTCAGGGGTCCATGCTCACATGCCACATCCAGGCATAACAATGCTATATGAGCATGTTCCTACGTGACCTCGCCAAGGAGCTTTGCGGGTTCTCCGCAGGTCTCGAGGGTGAACCCCTTCACAGGTTCCAAGCCCTCCTGAGATCCATCGCGGAGTGCTTGAAGTACCTCTCCCACGCCGCATATGAAGGGTTTGAGTCCTCCGCCCTAGTGGCAGCAGCCGGCATCTGGGCCTGACGCCAGGCATGACTCCAGCCCTCGGACCTGGAGCAGTGGGTCCAGGAGAAGCTCCTGCACATCCCCTGCCTCGGCGAGCAGCTGTTTGGTAAACCTATGGAGGATAAGGCCGCTGAGATAGAAATGGAGTTCGTGACTCGGACTCGTCTCTTGCGTAAGACCTCCCTCCCTCCCGCGGAAGAAGCAGCAAACAAAGAAAGCCGTTCTTCGAAAGAAAGGGGCTCCCCTACCGGGGTTACCCACCTTTCCCGCCCACCCCCATGCCAGCTTCCGGCATGCAGGGGAAGGGAGGAGTGCATAGCCACCGCAAGCCTAAAGGGCCTAAGGCCCAGCAACCAGCGCCACCTCAGCCCATGCACGGTTTTTGATGCCGACAGCATAGCCTCTCGCCCCCCAGCAGCACTTCCGCTGGTGGGAGGACGCTTGTCCCTGTTCGCCCTGCAATGGGCATTGATCACGTCGGATACCTGGGTCCTCCGAGTGGTCCGAGACTGATATCAGCTCTGCCTGGACAGACTCCCTCCTCCCTTCTCACCAGACTTTCTTGCAATGGGAACTGTCCAACCTCCTCGCCCAACGGGCGGTCGAGAAGGTACCGCTGCACTTTCGAGGCCGTGGATTCTACTCACTCTATTTCTTTGTTCTGAAAAAGATGGGGGGCCTACTCCCCATCCTTGAGCTCTGGAACCTGAACAAATTTCTGGTGCAGGAGAAGTTCAAAATGTTATCGCTTGGCGTCCTGCTGCTTTTCCTTCAGCAGGGCATTTGCCTATGCTCCTTGGATCTCAAGGATACTTTATTTTATTTATTTAGTTACGTTTATATACTGCTTCTTCCAGCGATCAGTACCGGTTTACATGGAACTTTACACAGCAAACATTTTGTACATTTACATAACACAGAATTGGAATTATACAGTTTGACATTTATTTATTTATTTATAGTTTTTTATATACCGCACTATTCGACATCAGCGCAGTTTACATGGAACAGAAAAATCAGAACATGTACATAGTTCTGTGTTACAAACAACAGGTCAGAAAAACTTGGGTAACAGGGGAAACTATTTACATACTGGAGTCAAAGAGTAGCTATGACATGAGAAACTATGTACAGGACACCTAGCTAGGAGTGTTCCTTGGTCTAATAGGTGTGTTGGTATAGTTACAAGTGTTCAGTGTATGTGATTCCGTGTTCTCTGGGAAGTATTTGAGGAAGAGGTAGTGTTTGAGGGCTTTTCTGAACTGAAGTAGGTTAGTGGTGGTTCTGATGCTTGAGGGTAAAGCGTTCCAGAGTCTAGGGGCACAGAATTTGAAAGCCCTATTTGATGTTGTCGCTGTGCAACTTGTTGATTCTCTCGGAATTGCCAGTGTATTTATTGATGCAGATCTTCTTGATCTATTAGGGGTTATGGTATGGATGAGGTCGGATAGAGAGGAGGAGGAGAGATTATTAACCGCCTTGAATGTCAGTAATATTGTCTTGAAAATCATCCTGGCCTGTATCGGAAGCCAGTGTAGCTGTTTCAACAGGGGCGTAACATGGTCTCTCCTAGTTGCTCCATATAGAACCCTCACTGCGCTATTCATTGTGAGCTGTAAGGGGTTCAGGGTGGATTGGGGAAGTCCTTGTAAAATGGCGTTGGCGAAATTGAAATGCAGTATGATAAGGGCCTGGTAAATTGAACGTAAATCCTCTGGTTCCAGCAATGGGCGAAGATGTCTGAGGGAACGGATTTTGAAATAGATAGCTCGGACAGTGTTAGCAATGTGTGCTTTCATGTCAAGGTTTTGATCCAATATAACGCCCAAGTACTGAATTGTGGGTTTTGCTTGTAGATCAGCTCCTCTCACCTTCAGGTAATGCGGAGGGTTGAAATAATCGAATTCCTGGTAATGAAGAGAACATTTGTGAGGTTATCTGTGTATTTACAACTTGCAAGCTGCTGAGGCAGGTTTATATGCATATTTACATGTGCTTCAGGTTATTAACATATTCTTGTGTACTGTTGCATTAGGACAAGTTGTAATATTCCTGGAATAGATAGGTTTTTAGGTTCTTTCGCCCACATCCTAGTCCACCCCCAACACAGGCAATACCCGTGCTTCAGGGTGCAGGGGGAGCACTACCAATACAGGGCACTACCCTTTGGGCTTGCCTCCGCACCACGGGTTTTTACAAAGTGTTTCTCCGTGGTCACCGCCTCCCTCAGGTGGCAGGGCATACCCGTTTTCCTACCTCGATAACTGGCTCGTCACGGGGACCTTGGTCAGCGAAGCCTGTCTGCAGCGTTGCGCACAATCCTTCTCAGCTACCCCAAGTCCCACCTCGAGCCGGTACAGACCCTGGAATTCACTGGCACATGCTTCGACATGGAGCGAGCGGACGGGGCAGACTGCCTCTGGGCCATTGTGGGCTTGCATTACAGCATGTATCATGTTGCGCCTTCTAGGACACATGGCCTCGCACCTTCATGCGGACAACCCAGTGGTGTCTTAGGGCACAATGGAGCCAGGCCTCCAGCCACCTCAGAGACCCTGTCCGGATCTCCCGCAGTCTCCACAACTCCCTGGATTGGTGGCAGGATCCCTGAAGCCTCCTTCAGGACATGCCCTTACAGATCCCACAGCATGAGCTCGTCCTGACGGATGCTTCCCTGCTGGGTTGGGGAGACCCCTGCGGTGCATTGTGTACTCAGGGGCACTGGTCGCCCGAGGAGTCTGAGTAGCAGATCAACCTGCTTGAGCTCCAGGCAGTCCGATCATCTCTGAGGGGCGGGAAGAAGGCCATGCATGTGTGGCAGCAATCCCAAAGGTTTTCTTTCAAAGCTGGGGAATTGCTGTGGGTGGGCTCCGTCTGTGCCGACGTCACCCATAAGTGAGGACTGATTCCTGCTGTCCCTGGAGAACACCTGTTACAGGTCAGTAACTACACTTGAGGGTGAAAGAGGACAGACTTGAGTAGTATGCGGCGATATTTCTTTATGGAAAGAGTGGTAGATTCATGGAATACAGTCTTCCAGTGGAGGTAGTAGAGACGAGGACGGTATCTGAATTCAAGAAAGCATGAGAGAAACACAAGATCTCTAAAGGAAAAAAAACTGGACTATAGTAGTTGATATGCAAGGGCAGACCAGAAAAGCCATGTGCTCATCTTCTGCTGTCATGCTTCTATTATCTTGCAGCCTTTGAGTATCCTTATTGCATTGTTTTTTCCAAGTGCAGCTGTACTTTAGTTGGCAAAGTCCCTATCTATACCTATCAGTCTTTCTTGTGGTTAGTTGCTTCCACTAGTCAGCCCCCACTCCCCCCGGGTTTCTTTTGTGAGCCCACATAGCCTCTCTACGTCCAGTTGCATGCGGCTGTACCTGTTACTGGGGTTCCACTGCTCTTCCTCAAGTGGTACCTCCAAAATCTGGATATGGTTACAGAAAGCATCACCTCCCTCACTATTTCAGTGCTTGTCTCAGATGGTCGCTCATTTATCGTTCTTATCAATTTTTGTTGCACACTTAAAGAATCAGCTTCAGTGTGTTCTAGGAGTTTTGAAAACAAACACAATCTTTGTTTTCTGTAATAGGCGAGCATGACTGCCACAGTGACAAATTCTGGATCCTGCTGCCTGTGTTGACATCGCTGCCTATTTCGATCACCAGTTGCACAGGCTGCATTGCTAATTTGGTATGGTCCTGCTGAGCAACCCTAATACTGAGCAAAACTTTGCACTGTGTTCAGGGAGGAGTAATTGGCTCATATAACCCCCACAGACAGCTAGGTTTTCAGGATATCCATGCTATATATTTGTGGGATAAATTTGCATAGACTGGAAAGTAACCTGGTGATTAGAACGCTATATGTTGAGAGCCAGGAAAGCTAGATTTAAAACAAGTCCATGCCAAGGACTGTGTAAGCAGTGTGGCTGCACAGAGCACAAACACAGAAGGGGGGGAACTGATGATATTATCACTGGGCTTTCAAGAAGCTCAAAAAGAGAGAGTTGCTGAACGTGGCTGGGTGGACAAGGGGCACCAGATTCGTTAGTTGCATAGGGCGCATTTCTAGCTTGGTATGGTCCTGGTTTAAAATTTTACTGCTCATAGATGCCCTTCAAAAGCTTAGGAAAGTCCTGCCACCCTCCATTGACTTAAATGCAAATCCATAGCCTAATTACAAATCTGTGCTAGTGTGTTAATGTATGTTAAATGCACATTATTTAATGCAAACCCATTAATCTCCAGGAACAAACAGGAATTTAGTCTTCACATATGGGTATCGGTACCGACGGAGCCTGCGCGGGAACGCTCCCCAGCATCCAATTAGAAAGCTATTGGGAGCATCCCACAGCGCCTGCGTGCTGCCTTCCCGCCTTTCCCAACTGCCTCTCTCCAGTTCTTCGTTTTCCGCGGAGCCAGCAGGTCATTTTCCTGTCACCGCAGAATTTATCCCGTATTTTTCATTTTTCTTTTGTGGTAGCGTCTGCCTTCCTCGACGCTATACCGGTACCGCTGGTTCGTTCTTTCTTTCTTTTAAAAAAAAAAATTTTGCTCTTCTTTTTCTGGATTTTCCAGCCTTTTTTCTCCCAGGTGCCACGCGCCACGTGCCAATTTGGGCACTAGGCCCAAATTTTCCTCAACATGGAAAACCCCGCTTTGGGTTTTAAAAAGTGTTCCAAGTGTGGCGGTACCATCTCCGTCACAGACACTCACGAGTGGTGCCTTAAATGTTTAGGTTCTGACCACTCCATCTCGGAGTGCCTGTGGGATGATGTCGAAGAGGGGTCGGCAAAACCAAGCTGCTAAGCTTAGCACCCTTTTTCCCTCCGATGCAGCATCTGTAGCATTGACGTCTTCCAGGGCTTCGTCTTCCTCCCATGGATCTCAGGTAACCAAACATAAATCTGGCCGGTCCTCAAAGGGTAGATCTCCATCTCCAGGAACAAGCAGGAATGAGTCTTCACATATGGGTATCGTCGGTACCGACGGAGCCTGCGTGGGAACGCTCCCCAGCGTCCAGAAAGAAAGCTTTTGGAAGCATCCCACAGTGCCTGCGCGCTGCCTTCCCGCCTTTCCCAAACGCCTCTCTCCAGTTCTTCTTTTCCACGGAGTCAGCAGGTCGTGTTCCTGTCACCACTGAAGAAGTTCTTTATTTTCTTTTATTTCTTTGGTCGCGCGTCTGCCTTCTTCGACGTTGGACCAGTACCGCCGTTCTTTCTAATTTAAAAAAAACAAAACTACAGTTTCCCACTTCGGTGCATTTTTTCTTTTTGGGCCTTCGGCCTAGAAAAAGTTTCCTCATGGAAAAGCCCGCTTCCGGGTTTAAAAAGTGCATGAAGTGCAGCGGTACTCTTTCTATCACCGACACCCATGACTGGTGTCTAAAATGTTTGGGTCCTGACCACTCCATCACCGATTGTGAGTCCTGTTCCATGATGTCTAAAAGAGGTCGACAGAATCGAGCGGCCAAGCTCAATACACTGTTTCCCTCTGATGCAGCTTTGGTGGCATCGATATCTTCCAGGGCTGCTTCTTCCTCCCATGGATCTCAGGTAACCAAACATAAGTCCAGCCGGGCCTCAAAGGGTAGATCTCCCTCTAAGTATTGAGATGCCTCCGGGCTTGCTCTCGAGGATCCCGCACCGGCAAAATTACCCCGGCGGGAAGCTCCGGCTTCCAAAGCTTCATCTATGGGGTTACAGGTTGACATCGATGGCTCAGCCTCGACCGATCACCTGTTGCCACTTTCTGGGGTACCAGTGGTTTCCACTGGTACCGACATCCAGACATTGGCTGCGTCGATGGATCAGAATATTCTGACCATGCAGCGTGCCATTACGGCATTCATACAAGCTGCGACGACGCCGGTACTGCAACAAACTCAGTTGTCGGTACCGGTTCCGGCACTGGCACCAATATCGGTTCCGGTGCCGGTACCGATTGCATCGATATCGGCTTCGGTGTCGACTGCAGCGGTACCCTGTTCTGTGATGCCCATCGGTACCGATCACTCCCGATGTCGATACCACTCGGTACACGTATCGGGCTCTGCAGGAGCATCCAGACAGGCGAAACTTCGATTCCTCCGAAGACTCTGATGAATCAGAGGCTTCTGTTGAAGCATCGATACTCCTTCCTCAGGAGCCCTCTTCTCCAAAAAGAAGAATGTCTCCTCCAGAAGACTTGTCTTTTCAAGACTTCATTAGGGAAGTAGCCAGGGGCCTCTCCATTTCAGTGGCCCCTGAATCAGAGCCTAGAGCCAAGAAATTGGATATTTTAAAATATCCTAAGGCTCCTAAAGAGGCAGCTACTTTACCAATTCATGAGATCCTTTATGATCACCTGTTGGGCAGATGGGAGACACCTCTCACTATCTCCCCTCATTCTTGTAGGTTGGACACCATGTACTGTGTTCCTCCTTGTCCTGGCTTTCATAAGACTCAGCTTCCTCACCACTCTATAGTGGTGGAGTCTGCTATGAAAAAGATAGAGTGCAAAAATACACGTATCTAATCTTCCAGGAAGAGAATGCAGAACCTTGGATGCTTTTGGCCGGAGAATTTTCCAGGCCAAAATGTTTGCTGCCAGAATCAACTCCTATAGTCTCTATATGGGGATGTTTCTAAAGGAAGTTACAGATCATCTGCAAACTTTATCTCCTTTTATCTCAGAAGATAAAAGGGAAGAGTTTCTCGCCTGGCTTAGACATGCCCAGGATGTTTCCAAATTTTCCAATCGTGCAGCCTTTGACTCTTTTGAGTGTGCCAGCAGAGCCTCGGCTATTGCCATAGGTGCACGCAGAGTTGCTTGGTTACAAGCTTCTGATTTGGAACCCTGGGTCCAGGATGGATTAGGAAATCTTCCTTGTACAGGTGAAAACCTTTTTGGCAAGGATTGGCAAGCAAAGGCCACTCAGATGGATGCTGAGAATTCCGCCTTAGATAGACTTTCAAAGTCTACTTCTGCTCCTGTTAGAAAAAGGTTATTCAAAAAGGCTTTCTTTCCCAAAAAGGGGAAATAATATCCTGTTTATGGTCAACAGGCATCTTCTGCAGGTCGTTTTGCTGCAAAGCGTCAGCAACAACCCAAACAAGCCAAGCCTAAGGCTGCAAGGACTGCTACGGCCCAACAGCCTCAGCCTCCTCAGGGCCTTTGACTTACATCTAGAGAACTTAGCCTTTCTGGCTCTAGAAGAACCAGAGCCTCTCACCATTCCAGGAAGGTTAGCCCACTTTGCTCCCAGATGGGAACAAGTCACGGCAGAGCAATGGACCCTCTCCATCATAAGGGAGGGGTACAGGCTTCATTTCTTAAACCTTCCTCCTCACACCATGGTGAGACAGTTCAATTCTCCAACATCTCTCCTCGACCTTCTGGGTCAGGAGATTGCTACCCTTCTTGCCCAAAGGGCAATAGAAGTAGTACCCCTTCTTCAACAGGGCTCAGGGCTCTACTCCCCCTATTTTCTTATCCCAAAGAAAACAGGGGGCATATTAGATCTCAGAGAATTGAACAAGTTTCTATGCAAGGAGAAATTCAAGATGATTTCTCTCGGTGCTCTCCTTCCATACCTTCAGAGTCAGGATTGGCTTTGTTCTCTATATCTCAAGGATGCGTACACCCATATCCTCATCCATCCAACACACAGAAGGTTCCTTCGGTTCCTTTATCAAGGAAAGCACTACCAATACAGAGTGCTTCCTTTTGGTCTGGTCTCTGCTCCAAGAGTGTTCACAAAATGCATGGCAGTAGTAGCTGCATTTCTGCACACTCTAGGAATATTTGTGTTCCCATATCTGGACGACTGGCTCATCCGAGCTCCGTTCCAGTCAGAGGCACAGACTTCCCTAGCCTGCACAAGGCGTGTTCTTCAGTATCTGGGACTTGTAATAAACATCCATCTCACCCCTACTCAGTCACTAGAGTTCATAGGGGCCTTCCTGGATACCACAACTGCAAGGGCCTATCTTCCCCAGGCCCGTTGCCTACGCTTGGTGCAGTTAGCCTCACAATTCAGTTAAAGTCCCATTTAACTGCTCGAGATATGTTACAACTGTTAGGCTACATGGCATCCACCGTGCATGTGGTTCCTTACGCTCGCCTTCACATTGAGGGCAGCTCAGTGGACTTTGTCCACCCAATGGACCCAGGCATCAGGGTGCCTGTCAGACAAAATAGCAACCTCAAGTCGCCTCTTGTGGTCTCTCCAGTGGTGGAGGTCCACTCAAAATCTGTTGCTGGGGTCCCCCTTTCAACAGTCGCTACCCCAAGCAACCCTTACAACAGATGCTTCTCCAAAGGGTTGGGGAGCTCATCTACAAGATCTCTCCACCCAGGGCATCTGGTCTCCACAAGAGACATCTCTACATATCAACCTCTTGGAGCTCAGAGCAATTCTTCTAGCTCTGAGTCTTCCACACCCTGCTCAGCTACAAGACAGTTCTCATCCACACGGACAACCAAGTAGCCATGTTCTACGTGAACAAGCAGGGCGGGACTGACTCTGTCGCTTTGCAACAAAGCTTTGAGATTGTGGGCCTTCGCCAGAGAGCATCAAATTCATCTCGTGGCAGTGTATCTTCCAGGGGTTCAAAACTCTTGGGCAGACACTCAGTCGAGTTCTGCTTCCAAATGAATGGTCCCTCCATGGGGACTAGATAGCCAGGATCTTCCGAATTTGGGGAACCCTGGACATAGACCTGTTTGCAAGTCTGTGGAATGCCAAACTTCCCCGGTTCTGTTCCAGAATTCCTTGTCAGGGAGTTCAGGCCAGGGATGCCTTCCTCCTTCATTGGGAGCAAGACTTCCTCTATGCCTTTCCACCCATTCCCCTAATTCCCAAGACACTGTTCAAACTTCAGAGAGACAAGGGGTCTATGATCCTCATAGCACCACATTGGCCACGCCAGGTGTGGTACCCTCTACTTCTGCATCTCTCTCAAGCTCCCTCCCTGGAATTGGGATCTGCTTCAGACCTCCTGTCCCAGGAGGAGGGAACGTTGTGGCACCCAAATCCCCAGTCTCTTCATCTCAGAGCCTGGTTGCTGAAGTCCTAGACCTTCAAGATTTGCATCTTTCTCAACAGGTGAAGGATATCCTTCATGCTTCCAGAAAGCCTTCCACTAGACGTTCCTATGCTTTTAGTTCACATCGTTTTTATTGAAATTTTGCATAATAACCAAGACAACAGTATACAGCAACAACACAAATGCAGGGTCAATCCAAGAACTCACAAAAACATACCCAACACACCTACTTCCCCCCCCCCCCACCCCGCCCCCACAGCATGGCTGAATCCCTCCAATTCACAACCCACCAAAAGACACAGGCCAAACATTAGGCTACCCATCTTCGTACTTGGCGCTTTAGCCAGGGTAAAGAACTCCCACCTAGCAGAGAAGGAGAAAGAGAAGAAAGAAAGAGTGAAATAAAGGACAAAAGAGCAAAGGGAACAAAAGAGACAGGGGGAGCATGAGCCCCTCACGCATCCAGGGGACATGTAGCAAGCTCATACTGCGGCAGGACAGCATCCATGGTACAAGCCAGACCGTAGTGGCAAGGAGATCCCTTTAGCCGAACCAGCCCCCCCTATGACATAGCGTCATCCACTTACATTAAGCAGCGTACTCCGCCCTTTCGGGGGTAGGTGAGAAAGCATGGGGGACCACAATTCCCAAAACTCGTTCCTATGCTTTTAAATGGAAAAGGTTTTCCATTTGGTGTGCACAAAAGGGTCTTAACCCTCTTGCAATACCTCTGAATTCTTTACTAGAGTATTTGCTGCATTTATCCCATGCAGGCCTTAAAACAAATTCAGTAAGAGTCCATTTGAGTGCTATTGCAGCATCCCTTAAGCCTCTCAAAGGACAGCCTATTTCCTCTCATCCTCTTATTGCAAGATTCATGAGAGGCCTTCTTTTAACTAAACCTCCCATTAGACCACCTTCAGTGGCATGGGACTTGAATTTGGTTCTTGGCCAGCTTATGAAGCCACCCTTTGAACCCTTAGCCACTACTTCCTTGAAATTCCTTTCCTGGAAGGTTATTTTTCTCATTGCAGTCACCTCAGCTCGCCGCATCAGTGAGCTGCAAGCCTTGGTGGCTAATCCTCCTTATACAAGGTTCCATCATGACAAGGTAGTCCTCAGGACTAATCCACACTTTATGCCTAAAGTGGTCTCACCTTTTCATCTGAACCAGGAGGTGTATTTACCTGTCTTTTTTCCAGGACCTCATGAATCAAGTGCAGAGAGGAATCTCCATACCCTGGATTGTAAGAGAGCGCTCGCTTTTTACTTACAAAGGACACAGCAACATAGAAAGTCCTCTCAACTCTTTGTTGCTTTTGATCCCTCTCATTTGGGACTTCCATTCTCTAAGAGAACTCTGTCCAATTGGATTGCTCAGTGTATTTCTTTCGCCTACCAGAGTAAGAACCTTTTTCTGTAGGGCCATGTCACAGCTCACAATGTGAGGGCCATGGCAGCCTCTATGGCTCATTTGAACTCTGTGTCCATCGACCAAATCTGTCGAGCGGCCACCTGGGCCTCGGTTCATACCTTTACAGCCTATTACTGCTTGGACAAGGACTCCAGCCGGGATGCCTTGTTTGGTCAGGCTGTTCTCAAACACCTGTTCCATACCTAATCAACTCCTGCCCCCCATCCCTGGTTGGATGCCCGAGATCCATGGGGGCAGGTAGAGCCCTTCTCAGGGACTCACAACCTTGGAGATCTCCCTGGCATCTCTAGCTGGGGAGTCCCCATATGTGAAGACTCATTCCTGCTTGTTCCTGGAGATAGCACAGTTACTTACCTGTAACAGGTGATCTTTGGGAACAGCAGGAATAAGTCTTCACAATCCACCCACCTCCCCTAGGAGTTATATCTCTCTATCTTTCCTTTCCTCTCTCTCTCTCTCTTTGTCTCAGCTTAAAACTCGAACTGGAGAGAGGCGGTTGGGAAAGGCGGGAAGGCAGCGCGCAGGTGCTGTGGGATGCTCCCAAAAGCTTTCTTTCTGGACGCTGGGGAGCGTTCCCGCACAGGCTCCGTCGGTACCGACGATACCCATATGTGAAGACTTATTCCTGCTGTTCCCAGAGATCACCTATTACAGGTAAGTAACTGTGCATCTCCAGGAACAAGCAGGAATGAGTCCTCACATATGGGTACGTCGGAACCGATGGAGCCTGCGTGGGAAAGCTCCCCAGCTTCCCAGAAAGGAAAGCTTTTGGGGCCTCCCACAGCGCATGCGCGCTGCCTTCCCGCCTTCCTGACCAACTCTCCTCAGTTCTTCTTTTTCCGCGGAGCCAGCAGGTCGTGTTCCTGTCACCGCTAAAGAAATTGTTATTTTAATTTGTTTCTTTGACCGCGTGTCTGCCTTCCCCGATTCCGGACCGGTACCGCCGGTCTTTTTTCCTTTATTTCTTTAAAAAAAAAATAATTACTTTTTCTCCAGGACCAAGCAGGAAGTCAGTCCTCACTTATGGGTGACGTCGGCGCCGACGGAGCCCTCGCGGAGCAATTTTCCCCAGCTTTCAAAGAAAGCCTTTGGGAATTGCAGCGCGCATGCGCGGTCGTCTTCCCGCCCGAAGGTGCCATCTTAGCCAGTCTTCTTTTTTCCGCGGAGCCCTACAGACGTCCCCGTCTTGTCCCCGCGAAAAAGTTGATTTTCCTCTTTATTTTATACCTTTTTCTTTCGGTTCGACGCCGATCGTTTTCCCGCTCGGACTCGCGACGCCGGTCTCGAGTCCTCTCACGTTTTTTCGGTTTTTCTGACTTAGTCAGCTTTCGTTTTCGTTTTCCCTGGCAGCCCGGTCCTTTGACCTCGCAGGGGCCCTTTTTCCCCCGATGGCTGCCAGTGGGTTTAAGCGGTGTGGTCGGTGTGACAGAAATATGTCACTAACCGACACACACGACATTTGCCTCCGCTGCCTGGGCCCGGATCATGAGGAACTGATCTGTGGGCCCTGCAGCAAACTGTCCTCGAAGGCGTTGAGAAGTCGGCGGCATCAGCGTGAGAGAATCTTCGCTGACCCCAGCCGTACCCGGACCTCGTCGGAGGCCTCCGTGTCGAAAGGCTCCAGCTCGGACCGTCGCCGGACCTCCTCCGACCGGGGTTCTCCCTCCGGGGACCATCGTCGGAAGGAAAAACCCGCGAGGGCGGCGTCGGTGGACGCTCCTGGCTCCGCGAGGGCCAGGTCGCATAGCCCCGACAGCCACCCCGGGTCCTTGGAGAAGGAACACCTCCCGAAGCGACCTCGCCTGGAGTCGGAGATGCCTGCCCGGGTAAGTCCTGTAGTCCTTCTGGACTCGCCTCCGCGACAGCCGACGTCGGGCCCGACGCCGTCGGGGCCCGAGTCGGGGGCTGCTGGGTCACCTGAGCTCGGCCTCAGGTTGACGGCCTTGGAGAGCAGACTGTCTGCCTTCATGGACCAGCAGCGGGCACTGCTCGCTGGCTTCGCTGGCGTCGCTGCCCCGACCGCCGGGACGTCGACGTCCAAGTCGACCCCGGAGACCGAGCCGATCCTCGAGTCGATGAGAACTCGAGTCGATCCTCGGTCGAGGTCGCCCTCGGCCTCCCGTTCGGGACCGAGGTCGCCGACGCCGACTCCCTCGGCGTCGGGGCGGCTGGCGCCGCACCCTGCCCGGGCCGACCCCACCGAGTCCTCGTCGGAGTCGGTCTGGGAGTCTGAGGAGGAAGAGTCACCTGATTCTTTCCGGACTCGGTGTGTCCCATCGGACTCTCCGGAGTCCGAGCCTCGGAAGCAGTCCCCCCCGGAGGATGCCCGGTTCTCGGACTTCGTTAGGGATATGGCCAAGGCTTTGGCCTTCCCTGCGGATCCCGAGGAGGAGCCTCGAGCCGAAGAGCTCGACGCCCTCCAGTATGACTCTCCCGCGAGGGAACACTTTACTGTGCCGGTTCCTCCTATGCTGGAACGACTACTCTTCCGCATGTGGGAGAGTCCGGCCTCCTCGCCGGTCCTGAGCAAGCGGGTCGATTCTATCTATCGAGTCCGCAAGAGCCCTGGCTTTCAAAAGGCACAGCTGCCACACCATTCCATGGTAGTGGAATCGGCCATGCATCGTCTTAAGAGCCAGAAGATGCACTCCTCGGTGCCTCCTGGAAGGGAGGCCCGTAACCTGGATGGCCTTGGCAAGAAGTGCTTCCAGGGCTCTATGCTCGCCTGTCGTGTCCAGACTTACCAGCTATACATGGGCATGTATCTCAGGGATCTGGCTAAAGAGCTAGCCGGATTCTCCGCTGGTCTCTCCGAGGAGCCCTTGCGGAGGTTCCTAGCCTTGTCCACGGGTATTCGGGAATGCTCAAAGTTCATGTCCCGAGCAGCCTATGATGGCTTTGAAGCCTCGGCTCGAGTAGCCGCAGCCGGCATCGGTGCCCGCCGACAGGCTTGGCTTCAGTCGTCCGACCTTGAGCCCTGGGTACAGGACAAGTTGGTCGATGTCCCCTGCCGAGGCGAAAACCTCTTTGGCAAGCCCATGGCGGAAAAGGCTGCACAAATTGAGACTGAGACTCTCACTAGGACCAGGCTTTCTAGGAAGACCTCCGCCCCTTCCCAGAAAAAGAAGGGCTCGGGAAAAAAGCCCTTTTACCCGAGGAAGGCAGCTGCCTACAAACAATACCCCCATTATCAGGCCCCTGCAGCTCCCCAACAGGGCCAGCAGGCCAAGGGACGGGGTAACGGGTCCCGTAGGCAGCAAGCCCCCAAGCCTGCACCACCAGCCCCTGCTCAGCAGGGTGGGGGTTTTTGACTCGCTCAGCATAGCCTCTCCCCCCCCGCTGGTTCCCCCCAGCACCGGAGGCCGGCTGGTTCACTTCGCCCACAGGTGGTCCAGCATCACCGCAGATGCCTGGGTGCTTCAGGTCGTGCGAGAGGGCTACCTTCTCCACTTCCATCAGGTCCCTCCCTCCTATTTTCCGGGAGAGCCTCCGCGCCCCCCTCTACACAGGGAGTTGCTCCTTCAGGAGTTAGCAGGTCTTCTGCAGGAACAGGCGGTGGAACCGGTGCCACTCCACCTGAGAGGTCAAGGCTTCTATTCAAGGTATTTTCTGATACCAAAGAGAACAGGAGGCCTCAGACCCATCCTGGACTTGCGCAACCTCAACAAGTTCCTTGTGCGGGAGAAGTTCAAAATGCTTACCCTTGGAATCCTTCTGCCCTACCTCCAGCAGGGAGATTGGCTATGCTCCTTGGATCTAAAGGATGCCTATACGCACATCCTCATCCACCCAAGCCACCGCCAATACCTAAGGTTTGTGGTGGCAGGAACTCATTACCAGTACAGAGTACTGCCCTTTGGCCTGTCCTCCGCACCGCGAGTCTTCACAAAATGTCTCGCGGTCGTGGCGGCCCATCTCCGGCTTCACGGCCTCTATGTCTTTCCGTACCTCGACGACTGGCTCATCAGAGCAGCGTCCGCTCAGGAGGTCACCAACGCCACGGGCCGCACGGTGACTCTGCTGCAGCACTTGGGCTTTGTCATAAACTTCGCAAAGTCCACTTTGCTCCCCTCACAGGATCTCGAGTTCATCGGTGCAAGGCTGCACACTCCTCAGGCGCGAGCGTACCTACCGCTCGACAGGGCTCAGCGGCTCATGGACCTAGCCGACCGCTTTCGCAGCCAGCCCCTGGTCTCCGCCAGGCACTTCCTGAGACTGCTCGGCCATATGGCTTCCACCGTCCATGTGACCCCCAATGCCCGCCTGAATATGCGGTCTGCTCAATGGTGTCTCCGCCGGCAGTGGCGACAAGCCACAGGCGGCCTAGCAGACCTAGTGCGCGTCTCCGAGCCGCTGGTCTCGTCTATCCGGTGGTGGCTCCGGCAGCCGAACCTGTTATTGGGAATGCCTTTCCAGTCACCTCAGCCGACCCGGGTGCTGACCACCGATGCATCCCTCCTGGGCTGGGGAGCACATTGCCAAGAGGCACGTACTCAGGGCCTCTGGACCAAGTGGGAGTCTGCTCAGCAGATCAACTTCCTGGAGCTCAGGGCGATCCGCCTAGCTCTCAAGGCCTTCTCCCACCTGACCTCCCAACAGTCCGTCCTTGTCCAGACGGACAATCAAGTTGCCATGTTCTACGTGAACAAGCAGGGGGGCACGGGCTCCTTCCTCCTCTGCCGGGAGGCACAGAAGCTCTGCTCTTGGGCCGTCAGTCACGGCATTCTCCTTAAGGCAGTTTATCTCCCGGGCCAAGAAAATTGCCTGGCGGACAAACTCAGCAGGGTCCTCCAGCCGCACGAGTGGCGTCTGGATCCCTTGATCGTTCAGAAGCTCTTCCTCAGGTGGGGCCTCCCCACGGTGGATCTCTTTGCCAGTCCTCACAACCGGCAGCTTCCTCGCTTCTGCTCTCGTCAGCCACACCCCCTTCGGGTTGCGGCGGACGCCTTTCTAATCTCATGGTCGGGGAGCCTTCTGTACGCTTTCCCTCCCATCCCGTTAGTCTCTCGGACTCTTTTCAAGGTTCTCCGAGACAAAGCCTTCATGATCCTGGTGGCCCCTCGCTGGCCCAGGCAGCCGTGGTTTCCGCTCCTGCTGCAACTGGCGGTGGAGGATCCCATCCCTCTGGGGGTACAACCGGATCTCCTCACTCAGGATCAGGGGTCCCTACTGCACCCCAACCTCAGGTCTCTCAACCTCATGGCCTGGCTGCTGAGAGGGTAGTCCTTGCTCCTCTTCTCTTGCCGGCGGAGGTGGAGGAGGTCGTCTTGGCTTCGCGACGGCCTTCTACCCGCAAATGCTACGCCCTTAAATGGCGTCGCTTTGCAATCTGGTGTTCCCAACAGTCTCAGGATCCCTTCTCCTGCCCGGTGTCGGTGATCTTACAGTACTTGCTACACCTCTCTAATCTGGGACTTAAGTCCAACTCCGTCAAAGTTCACCTCAGTGCTCTTTCAGCACATCATGTGCCGGTGGACGGCAGACCTCTCTCCAACGACCCTCTCGTAGCGAGGTTTCTCCGAGGTCTCCTTCTACTTAAACCACCTCTGCGCCCGCCAGCGCCGGACTGGGACCTGAATGTGGTTTTGCAGCGGATCACCTGTCCGCCTTTTGAACCTATGGCTACATGTTCTCTCTCTCCGTTTTCTGTCTTGGAAAACACTGTTCTTGATAGCCCTCACTTCCGCTAGGCGCGTAAGTGAATTGCAGGCCCTCGTGTCTGATCCCCCCTACACTCGATTCTACAAGAATAGGGTAGTCCTACGGACTCACCCAAAGTTTCTGCCTAAAGTGGTCTCCCCTTTTCACATGAATCAGGAGGTGGTACTTCCAACCTTCTTTCCCAGACCACACTCCAGCCGAGCTGAGACGGTCCTCCATACCCTGGACTGTAGAAGGGCATTGAACTTCTACCTTGACCGTACGCGGGAGCACCGTAAAGCTGCTCAGCTTTTTGTGTCTTTTGACCCCAATAAATTGGGACTCCCGGTCTCCAAGCGTACTCTGTCCATCTGGGTTGCGGACTGTATCTCTTGGGCTTATGGGGCAGCCGGTCTCGCCTTGGAAAGTCGAGTCACGGCTCATTGCGTTCGGGCAAAGGCCACGTCAGTGGCTTACCTCCGCTCTGTTCCGCTGGCAGACATCTGCCGGGCCGCTACTTGGTCTTCGAGCCAGACTTTTGCGGTCCATTACTGTCTCGAGAGGGAGTCCCGTAGGGACAGTGCTTTCGGACAGGCAGTCCTCCGTAATCTCTTTTGAGGTCTGAGCAACTCCTACCCTCCATCCCGGATGTGGGCTACCGGTGGGTGATAATTCAGCGAAGATTCTATCCTTCTGTGCTGCTGAGCTAGAGGGAGCTCATTTTTGTGCTTAGGGTCTCCGGTAGCCTTGAGCTTGGGAGTCCCATAAGTGAGGACTGACTTCCTGCTTGGTCCTGGAGAAAGCGTAGTTACTCACCTGTAACAGGTGTTCTCCAGGAGCAGCAGGAATCAGTCCTCACTACCCTCCCTCCTCCCCTTGGAGTTGCAATCGTCTGCTTATGTTCTTTTTGCAAATTTTTATGCTGTCTTTTTTAGCTATGTCATCTGACTGGCTAAGATGGCACCTTCGGGCGGGAAGACGACCGCGCATGCGCGCTGCAATTCCCAAAGGCTTTCTTTGAAAGCTGGGGAAAATTGCTCCGCGAGGGCTCCGTCGGCGCCGACGTCACCCATAAGTGAGGACTGATTCCTGCTGCTCCTGGAGAACACCTGTTACAGGTGAGTAACTACGCTTTCCCCACTTGGTGTGTTTGTTCTGTGAGGCCTCTAGGCCTTCTCAGATTCTCCCTCATGGAGAAACCATCCTCTGGTTTTAAAAAATGCACCAAGTGTACCGGTACTATTTCAGTCACAGATACCCATGAATGGTGTCTTAAATGTTTGGGGCCTGACCATTCCATTCCGGATTGTCCATCCTGCTCTCTGATGTCCAAACGTGGCTTACAGAACAGAGCAGTTTCAAGCTCTCCTCGCGGCTTGAAAAGCACGCCGCTGATAGAGCAGACTCGGATCTCCGGGCACAGGGGAAGGGGCCGCAGGACAGCTGATTTTGCTGCTTGAGCAGCAGAAGTCTTTTTTTTTTAAATTTGACAATTGATTCTGCCGCTGCCACGGCGGCAACGGCAGAAGCCAGGGTTTTGGGGTTTTTTGTTTCCCTCCTTCGCTGGCCGGTAATGAGCTATGGAGGGGCTGACTGAAATGGGGTAATGGGGTTAGGACTGGACGTGGGCTATTGGCAGGGGGGGGGGGTTATGACTGGTAATGGGCTATGGTGGGGGCTAGGACTGGAAATGGGCAGATGGGGGTTAGGACTGGAAGTGGGCTATTGGCAGGGGGGGGGTTATGACTGGTAATGGGCTATGGTGGGGGCTAGGACTGGAAATGGGCAGATGGGGGTTAGGACTGGAAGTGGGCTATTGGCAGGGGGGGGGGGGTTATGACTGGTAATGGGCTGGGGGGGTTATAACTGGTAATGGGCTATGGTGGGGGCTAGGACTGAAAATGGGGTGATGGGGGCTAGGACTGGAGGTGGGCTGATTGGGGGGTTAGGACTGGTAATGGCCTATGAGGGGAGGTAAGACTGAAAATGGGGTGATGGGGGATACGACTGCAAGTGGGCTATGGGGGGGACTAGGACTGGTAATGGGCTATGGGGGGGGGGTAAGACTGAAAATGGGGTTGTGGGGGGGGTAAGACGAAGTACGCTATGGGGAGGTTAGGACTGGTAATGGGCTATGGGGTGTCTAGCACTGGTAATGGGCTGGGGGGTTGCTAGGACTGGAAATGGGCTGAGTGGAAGGGGGGCTTGAACTGCAAATGGCTGATGGGGAGGGGGCTTGGAATGGAAATGGGCTGTGAGGGGAGGGGGCTAGGATTGGAAATGGGCTGATGGTGAGGCTAGGATAGGACTGGAAATGGACTGATGCAGGGACTAGAAAGGAGCAGATGCTGGGTGGGGCTGGAACTAGAAGGGAGCTGATGTTGGGGGAGGATTAGAATGGGATGGAGCTGGGAAAGTGAAATGGAGAGGGGAAAAATATTTTGTCTGGAAGAGAAGACAAATCTACAATTGGCCAGGTATTGGGAGAGTAAGTGGGGATTGAGGATGGAGGGGTAAAATTTGAGTGGATGAAATAGGAATGAGGAAAGAGCAAAAGGAGAAAGATTAGTATGTTAAAGCAGATGTAGAGAGAGAGAATGGAAAAAAACTAGAAGAGAGAAGAAAGGACAAATGGACAGCAGACGATGGAGATAGCAGAAGACACGAAGAAACCAGAAGTGGCTGGAGCAATTGCAACTGAAAAAAAATGCACAAAAGGTAGAAAAATATCTCTTTATTTTGAATTTATTAACTGGAATATGTCAGCTCTGGGAAATGTGCATCATTAATGTTTGCACTTTGTTTAGTACAAGAGGAAATTAATTTATAGTTTTATTTCTACAGTGTTGTTGTACATTCCAAGTTTGGCTTTTGGGGTTCCCAGTTTAATTATTGTCTTCCTATTTCTAAATCTTTTAGTCTTTCTTTATCCATACTCATTAAGAGGCATGTTTACTAAAAGTTAGTGTATGGTAACATTATGCAAATATTTATGCAAATGAGGCCCCTTATGCAAATGAGCCCCCACGTCTTATGCGGCCCCCGGGTTACTTTACAAGTCCTCATTTGGCCCTCAAAGCAATTTGAGTTTGAGACCCCTGCGTTAGATTGTAAAAGAGCTCTTGCCTTTTACATCCACAGGACACAGCAACATCGAAAGTCTTCTCAACTTTTTGTTGCTTTTGATCCTTCTCATTTAGGACTTCCAGTCTCAAAAAGAACACTGTCCAATTGGATTGCTCAGTGTATTTCTTTTGCTTACCAGAGTAA
This sequence comes from Ichthyophis bannanicus, assembly GCA_033557465.1. Lineage (NCBI taxonomy): Eukaryota > Metazoa > Chordata > Amphibia > Gymnophiona > Ichthyophiidae > Ichthyophis > Ichthyophis bannanicus. The sequence continues at coordinate 31,054,266 of CM066034.1, read as the reverse complement.
GAACCTTTCTCTGGAAGGCCATGTCACAGCTCACAATGTGAGAGCCATGGCCACATCTATGGCTCATCTTCATTCTGTATCCATCGATCAGATCTGTCGAGCAGCCACCTGGGCCTCGGTTCATACCTTCACAGCCCATTACTGCTTGGACAAGGACTCCCGCCGGGATGCCTTGTTTGGTCAGGCTGTCCTCAGACACCTGTTCCATTCTTAAACAACTCCTGCCCACCTTCCCTGAATGGATGCCTGAGATCCATAGGAAGATGAGGAACCCTTGGAGGGGGATCTCCCCGGCATCTTAGCTAGGGAGTCCCCATATGTGAGGACTCATTCCTGCTTGTTCCTGGAGATAGCGCAGTTATTTACCTGTAACAGGTGATCTCTGGGAACAGCAGGAATTAGTCCTCACAACCCACCCACCTCCCCTGGGAGTTGTATCTCTCTCTCTCTTTCCTTTCCTCTCTCTATTGTCTCAGCTTTAAACTCGAACTGAGGAGAGTTGGTCTGGAAGGCAGCAAGGCAGCGCGCATGTGCTGTGGGAGGCCCCAAAAGCTTTCCTTTCTGGGAAGCTGGGGAGCTTTCCCGCGCAGGCTCCGTCGGTTCCGACGTACCCATATGCGAGGACTAATTCCTGCTGTTCCCAGAGATCACCTGTTACAGGTAAGTAACTGTGCTTTTCCAAGCATCGAGATGCCTCTGGCATTGCCCTTAAGGGACTTGTACTGGCAAAATTGCCCCAGCGGGAGGCTTCGGCTTCCAAATCACTATCGGGGCTCCAGGATGTTCTCGAGGCCTTGATCTCGGCAGAACTACTGGTGCCATGTTCTGGGGTACCGGCCGCTTTGTCCGCTACCGATACCCAGGCATCGGCAGCATCAATAGACCAGAGGTTTTTGGCTATTGAACACAGTCTGGCGGCTCTCCTTGCTGCTTCGGTGCTTTCGGGCCGCTTCAGACAGTTCAACTGGTATCGACACCGGTTCCGGCACCAATACCGGTACCAACAGCATCGACTTCAGCGATTGTGTTAGCATGACTCGGTGTCGGTATCTCCTCCGGTATAGACAGGCCGGTACCGGACCCCTCCGGAACCGACTTCGATCGGTACCGGTATCGTGCTTTGCAAGAGCACTCGGACAGGAGATATTTTGAATCCTCTGAGTCGGAGGATTCTGACAGCTCTGTCGGTACCGGAGTACTTCTCTCTGAGGAGCATTCCTCTCCTAAACGTAGGATGTCTCCTCCAGAGGATATATCCTTTCAGGATTTCATCCGGGAGGTGGCTAGAGGTCTTTCCATTATAGTGGCTCCTGAAACAGAGCCCAGAGCAAAGGAGTTGGAGATTTTACAATATCCTAAAGCTCCTAAAGAGGCAGCTACTTTGCCTATTCATGAGATCTTGCATGATCTCATGTTAAGAATGTGGGAGACACCTCTTACCACCTCTCCTCATTCCCGTAGGCAGGATACCATGTATCGAGTACCTCCTTGTCCTGGTTTTCAAAAAACTCAGTTACCACACCACTCCATAGTGGTGGAGTCATCTATGAGAAGGATCAAGAGTGCAAAAAGACATGCATCTAGTCCTCCAGGACGTGAAAGTAGGACTCTTGATGCCTTTTGGCGTTGAACCTTCCAGGCCTCTATGCTTTCTGCCAGGATTAGTTCCTACATCTTATACATGGGAATGTTCCTTAAGGAGGTTACAGGACATCTAGAGCTTATGAGCCCTCTCCTTTCTGATAAGAGGCATTATTATCTTACACTTGTCAAACATGCCCAGGATGTTTCCAGGTTTGTTAATCGTGCAGTTTTTGACTGTTTTGAGTGCATATGCAGAACCTCTGCCATTGCCATAGGTGCTCGTAGGATTGCCTGGCTCCAGGCATCTGACTTAGAACTCTGGGTACAGGACAAACTGGGGAATATCCCTTGCTCAGGTGAAAATCTCTTTGGCAAAAATTGGCAAGAGAAAGCTAATGAGCTAGATGCTGATAACACCACTTTGGATAGACTATCCAAGGCTACAGCTGATCCTGCAAGGAGAAAATCCTACAAGAAACCATTCTTCTCTAAAAAGAAGAGGTTTTACCCCTCCTATACCCAGCAGGTGCATTCTGCAGGTCAGTCTGCCCAAAAGGGACAGCAGACCCCAAAACAAAGGAAAACTAAGGCTGCTAAGCCTCAACCAGCCCAGCAGAATCAGCCTCCACAGGGGCTTTGACTCCCACCTAGAGAACTTGGCCTTCCTGGCCCTCAACGGGCCAGAGCCTTCCACCATCCCAGGAAGGTTGTGTCATTTTGCTCCCAGATGGGGGCAAATAACAGCATAAAAATGGACTCTTTCCATTGTAAGAGAGGGGTACAAGCTTCATTTCTTCAACATGCCCCCTCCTACCGTGGTAAGACAGTTCAATTCTGAGACTTCACTCAACACTCAGTTGGGTCAAGAGGTCAGTTTACTTCTTGCCCAGGGGGCAATAGAAGACGTACCCATTTCCCAACAGGGTACAGGGTTTTACTCCCCCTATTTCCTTATTCCAAAGAAAACAGGGGGACACAGACCCATTTTGGACCTCAGAGAATTGAACAAATTCCTGTTCAAAGAGAAATTCAAGATGATATCTCTGGGAACTCTGCTGCCATACCTTCAGTCAGGATTGGCTTTGTTCTCTAGATCTCAAGGATGCATACACTCATGTTCTCATCCATCCAACTCACCGAAGATTCCTTTGGTTTCTATTTCAAGGGAAGCATTACCAATACAGGGTGCTTCCTTTTGGCCTGGCCTCAGCACCAAGGGTGTTCATGAAATGCATGGCTGTGGTAGCAGCATTTCTTCGCTCTCTAGGAATATTCGTCTTCCCCTACTTAGATGACTGGCTCATTCGAGTCCCATCAGAGTCAGAGACCAGGATTTCTCTATCTTGCACAATGCGTATCCTTCAGTATTTGGGCCTGGTCATAAACATCCCAAAATCCAGCCTAACTCCCACTCAGTCTCTAGAGTTTATAGGAGCTTTGCTGGATACCAGAAAAGCAAGGGCCTATCTTCCACAGCCCCGCTGCTTTCACATTATGCAGTTAGCCTCCCAAGCAGTGTTAAAAACTCATCTCACTGCTCAGGAAATGTTACAATTACTAGGCCACATGGCATCTACCGTGCATGTCGTTCCTTATGCTCGCCTCCATATGAGAGCAGCCCAATGGACTCTATCCACTCAGTGGACTCAGTCATCAGGCTGCCTGTCAGACAAAATAGCAAACACGAGTTGTCTTATTTTGTCCCTACAACGGTGGCAGTCAACCCAAAACCTATTGGTGGGGTCCCCTTTTTGGCAGCCCCTACCCCAGGTCACTCTAACAGATGCCTCACAGGTGGGTTTGGGAGCTCACCTGCAAAATCTCTCTACCCAAGGCACCTGGACCCCACAGGAGACCTGCTTACATATCAATCTCCTAGAACGCGGAGCAATCTTCCTTGCTCTTCGAGTGTTCCACACCCAGCTAAGCTACAAGTCAATCCTAATTCAGACGGACAATCAAGTAGCTATGTTCTATCTGAACAAGCAGGAAGGAACAGGCTTCTCTGTCGCTTTGCGACTATGGGCCCTCGCCAGAGAGCATCAGATTCATCTCCTTGCGGTGTATCTGCCAGGCATTCAAAACTCTTGAGCAGGCAGACTCAGTCGAGTTCTGCTCCCACACGAATGGTCTCTCCATGCAGACCAGGTAGCAAAATTTGGGGAACCCTGGACATAGACATCTTTGCAAGTCCACTGAATGCCAAACTTCCCTGGTTCTGTTCCTGAATTCTGGCTCAGGCCAGGGATGCTTTCCTCCTCCATTGGGGTCAGGACTTCCTATATGCCTTTCCACCCATTCCCCTAATTCCCAAAACCCTATTCAAGCTTCAGAGAGACAGAGGTCATATGATTCTCATAGCTCCACATTGGCCATGGCAGGTGTGGTACTTTCTGCTCCTACATCTCTCTCAAGCTCCATTTCTGGATCTCAGATCAGCTCCAGATCTCCTGTATCAGGAGAAGGGATGTTGTGGCATCCCAATCCCCACTCTTATTTATTTATTTATTTGCGTACAATTTGTATCCCGCTGCTTCCAGTGATCAGCAGCGGTTGGTATACATGGTGAGGTTGGTTGTACCGCCCAGTAATCAGGGGTATGTACAAAGCGATTAGGGGGGGGGGAGGTAGTACACAGCAAAAAGGGTTACAGATTTACAGCTGATTGATGTTAAGACTTCATACAAAGTATTATAAACATATTTACACAAACCTGACTGTTAAGACTTCACATGGAATCATTATAAACATATTTACACATGCCTGAATACATTTCATGAGGTTAAATTGAAATGTGATTGGAAGAGGTGCGTTTTAAGTTTTTTTCTGAAGTCTTTTAGATCACAGATTGCACGCAGTTCACTTGGCAACCGGTTCCAGAGTGCTGGAGCTATAAATGAGAAGGCCCTGTTGCTGGTACATGCATTAACTCTTCTGAAAGACTTCGGGAGACAGAGGGTATTGAGGTTTGCTGTTCTGCTTCTGTTGTTGGGTAGATTGGATAGTAGGCTATTGAGATGTGAGGGCGCTACATTCTGGATGAGTTTGAAGGTGGTGACTAATATTTTGTATTGAATGCGGGCCGTGATGGGGAGCCAATGTAGCTCAATTAGGACAGGTGTAATGTGGTCAGTGATCCTTTTTTGCATAATGATTCTGGCAGCAACATTTTGTGCCATTTGCAGGATATTTATGGTTTTTCTTGGTAGGCCTTGCAGTATGGCGTTGCAATAGTCCAGGTGTGGAATGATGAGGGCTTGCGCGACGGATCTGAAGTCGGCATGATCTAGTATGCTACGTAGGGGCTGTAAGACTCTCAATTTGTGGAAAATTGCCCGGTTGGTAAGTCGAAGATGCTTGTCCATGTTTAGGTTACTGTCCAGCATTACTCCTAGGTATTTTATCTCTGTTTTGATGTTGTAATTGTTATTGTTCATGGTAATCGTTGCCGGGGGGACGAATCCCGGTTTCCTGGAAATACACATTGCTTCTGTTTTCTTGTGGTTAATGGCCATGTTATTGCGTTGAAGCCAGATTTGAAGCTCGAGTAGGCATTTTTCAAGGTTGCTGAGGTTTGGGCTATTTACGTCTAGTTGTGTGTAAAGCATTAGGTCATCTGCGTAGATATGGTAGTTGATGTCGTGGTCCTGGAAAATTTTGCATACAGGTTGTAGGTATAGGTTGAACAGGAGGGGAGGAGAGGGCGGAGCCTTGAGGAATGCCTTGCGTTTGCGGGAATGGGGTTGCTTTATCATTGTTGAATTGGACCTTTTGCATTCTGTTTGTTATGTAAGAGGAGAACCGTTTTAGTGGGGTTCCTGAAATGCTCATGGACTCCAGTCGCCCTAGTAGAGTGGGGTGATGCACTGAGTCGAAGGCTGCCGATATAATCTATGAATATGAGCGTGTACATCATGCTCTTGTTCTCCAGGCCTTTGAGTAGGTTGTCTAATAGGGCTAACAGGAGGGTTTCTACGCTGTGATGTTGCCGAAACCCGTATTGATGCACATCAAGGGCATTTGTGTCATCAATGTGGTCTTGTAGCTGCTGCTGAACTGCCTTTTCAATAATCTTGGCGAGGAAAGATATGCTTGAGATTGGGCGGTATGAAGTTGGGTCGTCCTTGTTGAGTGCCTTGTTTTTCAAAATGGGTCGTATGAGTGACTTCTTGAGAAGTGATGGCATGAGACCTTGCAGTAGTGAAAGGTTCACTATGTGAGAGATGTGCTGTGCCAAGTCCTGCTTGGTTGCCTTGATCCAGGAGGCTGGACAGGGGTCAAGAGGGGAGGTAGTGTTTTTTAGGCTGGTAATGATGTCTTTTATCTGCTGGTCATTCACTCTCAGGAAGGTTGCCCATTTTCTGCCCTGGACAGATTTTCCCTGGGTGTAGAATTCTTGTAGGGAGTTATCTGAGTCCTGGTTTGGAGCGGGGAGGGCAGGTGCTGTGGGGCTAAGTTTGCTGGCATAATGGTCTGCTAGCCGTTGGGCAGTTATGGAACTGCTGGGATTGTTGTCCTGCGGAGTGTTGGTGAGCGATTTGACGAGTGCGAAAAGCTCCCTGGGCCTGTTGAGGGCCTTATTGAGTGTGTTTGTGTGGTGCGTTTTCTTTGCCTGGTTGACTGCATTCTTATGTTGATAGGAGGTTGAGATAATCCTTCCTGTGTTCCTCAGTTTTAAGTTTTCTCCATTTTCGTTCTTGTTTTCTCAGGTTCTGCTTTAGTTTCCGTAGGGTTAAGTTGTACCATAGTTCTGACTTGGTGTTGGTTTGGGTCCTTGGGTGACTCCAGGTGGGTTTAGAGGTAGCCTCGATTCCTGTGTTCCAGAGGTTAGTCAGCAACTCGAGGTCCGAGAGGTCCACGTGTATGTAGCTTGTTATTGATTCGAGGAGAGCTTCTTTGTTGTATTTTTGGAAGCATCTTCGTTGGTGTGATGCTTGGTCAGTTTGAGACTGGTCAGGTCTTGTGGGGATAAGTATGGAGAGTTCAATTTGATGATGGTCCGACCATGGTACTTGAGTTATTTGCGGTTTGGATTTCAACAGCTTGGGATGTTTAGTGGGTAGAAACACCATGTCTAGTGTGTTGCCTTTGTGGGTTGCGTCTTGGATGATCTGCTCATAACCCAGTTGCTCCATAGCTTCATGGAAGATATTTGATTGTGCTGCGGGGGTAGAGGCTAGGTTCAGGTCACCCAGGATGATCTGGATCTTTTTGGAAGCCGTGGTAGAGATGACTTCCAGAGCTGCTGCCAGGGATTCCTGTGGGGATGTTGGTGGTCTATAGATAAGACAAATGGATATGGTTCTGTTCTCAATTTTAAGTATGTCAATGCCATCGAGCACGCTTAGTGGTGTGCTTGTTAGCGTTAAGTCCGATTTGGCCATGATTAGGACTCCTCCTCCCCTTTTCTTGGAGCGGGGACAGTTATAGGTTGTGAATCCAGGTTTACTTATTTGATTGATGATTACTGGGTCTGCTTCGGTTATCCAAGTCTCAGTGATGCATAGTATATCCGGTTTTGTATCTCAGGGCCTGGTTGCTGAGAGCCTAGACCTTCATGGTCTTAACCTTTCTCAACAAGTAAAGGATGTCCTTTATGCTTCCAGGAAACCTTCCACAAGACACTCTTATGCTTTCAAGTGGAAAAGGCTTACCATATGGTGCTCGCAGAAGGGTCTTAACCTCTGGAATCATTACTGGAATATCTCCTTCATTTATCTAATGCAGGCCTTAAGACTAACTCAGTAAGAGTCCATTTAAGTGCTGTTTCAGCTTCTTTAAAGCCTTTAAATGGGCAGCCTATTTCCTCTCATCCTCTCATAGCGAGATTTATGACGGGCCTTCTTCTAACTAAGCCTCCCATTAGACCACCACCGGTGGCATGGAACCTGAATCTGGTTCTTGGGCAGCTCATGAAGCCACCTTTTGAACCTTTAGCTACTACCTCCTTGAAATTCCTTTCCTGGAAAGTTATCTTTCTCATTGCAATCACATCAGCAGGTCGCATCAGTGAATTGCAAGCATTAGTTGCTGATCCTCCTTATACGAGGTTCCATCATGATAAGGTAATCCTTAGGACTCATCCACACCTTTTCATTTAAACCAAGCAGTTTACCTGCCTGTATTTTTTCCAAGACCTCATGCTTCAAATGTAGAAAGGAACCTTCATACTTTGGACTGTAAAAGAGCACTTGCTTTTTACTTACAAAGGACACAGCAACATAGAAAGTCCTCTCAACTTTTTGTTGCTTTTGATCCTTCTCATTTGGGGCTTCCAGTCTCCAAGAGAACATTGTCCAATTGGATTCAACAATGTATTTCTTTTACCTATCAGAGTAAGAACCTTTCGAAGGCCATGTCACAGCTCACAATCTGAGAGCCATGGCAGCCTCAATGGCTCATCTACACACTGTCTATTGATGACATCTGTCGAGCAGCTACTTGGGCCTCGGTTCATACCTTCACAGCCCATTACTGCTTAGACAAGGACTCCTGCCGGGATGCCTTTTTTGGTCAGGCTGTTCTACGACACCTGTTCCATACTTAATCAACTCCTATCCACCATTCCTGGTAGGATGCCAGAGATCCATTGGGGTAAGTGGAGCCCTTTCACAGGGGCACATAACTTCTGCAGTATCTCCCTGGCATCTGCAGCTAGGGGGTCCCCATATGTGAAGACTACATTCCTGCTTGTTCCTGGAGATAGCATAGTTACTCACTTGTAACAGGTGATCTCCACGAACAGCAGGAATTTAGTCTTCACAACCCACCCACCCACCTCCCCTAGGAGTTGTATCTCTCTTTTCTTTCATTTCCCTCTCTTTGTCTCAGCTTTTAAACTCAACAGGAGAGAGGCAGTTGGGAAAGGTGAGAAGGCAGCACATAGGCGCTGTGGGATGCTCCCAAAAGCTTTCTAATCGGATGCTGGGGAGTGTTCCCGCGCAGGCTCTGTCGGTACTGACGATACCCATATGTGAAGACTAAATTCCTGCTGTTCCCGGAGATCATCTGTTATAGGTGAGTAACTAAGCTTTCTCAGTGGGGTCTGTTTGCTAAGTAAGCACATTACTCACATTAATACTGGTTAATGTGCATTGAGGTGTGTTAACATTAGTAAAGGAGGCCCTTAGTTGTAAGTCTTTTTGGGCAGGAACCTACCAACCGTACCAGTATATATAACTCGCCTTGAGCTTAGATGTGGGAAAAAGAGTAATGAACCTAAGATCCAATTTTATTTCATATAAATTGTGAATATCCTGAAAACCCAGCTGGCTATTGGGGTCACTATGGCGTATTTGGGAAGCCCTACCTAAAGGAAAAAATTATGAAGGCTTTTTTACTGTGGTAGAAAAGAAGAAAACCATAGTAAATTAAGTCATAAACTGTAATCTTTACAAGCAAGAACATTTTCATAAGTAAATCAATTATTTTATAGAGCTGCTCTGATCACTTTATATAAATAGGTGATTTTCTTGGTCATTTACATGAATTATGAGGGCACAAGGTCAATGTTGTATCTGAGCTTTGTAACAATTAAATACATCGCATTTTCAAAGGTTGCTTATGCAGATAGCCTAAGTGACTAAATACAGCTACCTAGTCTTAAGCATATCTTCAGCCACACTCTATAGGGCTGAATATCATGTACAAATCTATGGGACCAGATGGAATACACCTCAGGATACTGAAAGAGCTCAGAGAGGTTATTGCAGGGCCTTTAAAGGATGTTTTTAATAGATCCTTGGAGACAGGAGAAGTTCCACAGGATTGGAGAAGGGCTGATGGACCTCACCACAAACGTGGAGGAGTGGCCTAGTGGTTGGAGCAAGGTACTTCAGGCTGGAAGGTTGGGGGTTCAAATCCCACTAGAGGACAGCAACCTTGGGCCGGAAGGACTGGGGTTTCTAGTCCCACAGGTGCTCCTTGTAGTCTTGGACAAGCCACTTAACACTCCATAGCCCATGTTCCTTGTAAAATAGTTATCTCCAAGTTATAATGCCCTGTTCAATGTAATTTCAGTTTGTTCAATGTAAACCGCACTGATGCAGAATAGCACGGTATATAAGAGAATGTAAAAAAAATAAATAAAAGTGGTAATAGGGAAGAAGTGACAAACTACAAGCAAGTAAGCCTTACCTTGGTGGTGGGAACAGTAATGGAAGCGCTCCTGAAAAAGCAAATAGTGGACTTCCTTGAAACCAACAGGTTGCATGATGCGAGGCAGCATGGTTTTACCAAAGGACGATCTTGCCAAAAAAAATCTGATTGAGTTCTTTGACTGGTGACCAGAGAACTAGATCAAGGGCATGTGATGGATGTGATCTATCTAGATTTCAGCAAAACCTTTGATACTGTTCCTCATAGGAGGCTTATCAATAAACTCAACAGCATGGCGTTGGGTCCCAAGATGGTGAACTGGATCAGAAATTGGTTGACTGACAGACGACAGAAGGTGATTGTAAACGGAACTCACTTGGATGAAAGGAAGGTGATTAGCTGTGTGCCCCAGGGTTCGGTCTTGGGACTGCTCCTGTTCAATATATTTGTGAGTGATATTGCTGAAGGGCTGAATGGAAAAGTCTGTCTTTTTGCAGATGACACCAAAATTTGCAACAGAGTGGACTCCACTCAGAGTGGGGTACATGAGGAAAGATCTACAAAAACTGGAAGAATGGTCTAATGCTTGGCAGTTAAGATTTAATGTGAAGAAGTGCAGTGTCATGCACTTGGGAAGCAGAAATCCAAGGGAATTGTATGCGATAGGGGGCAAAAGATTGATGTGCACAGACCAGAAGAAAGACCTTGGTGTGATTGTTTCTGATGATCTCAAATTGGCAAAACAGTGTGATAAGGCAGTGGCAAAAGCCAGAAGAATGCTGGGTTGTATACAGAGAGGAATTACCAGCAGAAAGGAAGAGGAACTAATACCACTGTACAAGTCACTGGTGAGGCCTCACTTGGAATACTGTGTTCAGTTTTGGAGACCGTATCTCGCAAAGGATATAAAAAGGCTGGAAGCAGTTCAGAGGAAGGTGACCAAAATGATTTGGAGCCTGTGTCAGAAGACTTATGAGAAGAGACTTGAAGACCTAAATATGTACACTCTGGAGGAGAGGAGATTCAGACCTTTAAATACTTGATTAATGGACAAACAAACCTCTTCCAAAGATGGGGACGCTATAAAACTAGAGGGCATAACATGAAGTTGCAAGGGGGTAAACTGAGGCAATGTCAGGAAACACTTTTTCACTGAAAGGGTGGTAGATGCTTGGAATGCCCTCCCGATGGAAGTGGTGGGGGCAAACACAGTGACAGAATTCAAAATGGCATGGGACAGACACAGTGGATCCCTTTATAGCAGCAGAATAAAATCATTTTCCGGGAACAAGCAGGAAGTCAGTCCTCACATATCGGTGAAGTTGACACTGACGGAGCCCTCGTGCGGAGCAAATCTCCAGCTTTCAGAGAGAGCCTTTGGGAGTTGCGATCACGCATACGCGGTCCCCTTCCTGCCCAAGGGTGCCATCTTGCTCAGTCTCCTTTTTTCTGCGGAGCCCTTCGGACGTAGTCCTTGTGCCCCTGTAAAAAAGTTGATTTTTTTTTTGTCTCTTTCTTGACTGGTCGACACCGGTACCTTTTCCTGCCTTCGACTCGGTACAACGGTATCGAGTCCCTCCCTATTTTTCAGTTTTTGTCCTTCGTGACTGGCATTCATGCCTTTTTCTCTTTATCACTGGCAGCCCGAGTCTTCGACCTTGCAGGGGCCCTTTTTCCCCCGATGGCTGCCAGTGGGTTTAAAAAAAATGTGATCGGTGTGTGAAGCTGATGTCTCTCACCGATAAGGATGACTGCTGTCTCCGGTGCCTCGGTCCCGACCATGACCCGTCGCTCTGTGGCCTGTGTAGGAAAATGTCCTCAAAGGCCCTGAAGAGCCAACAGCAGCAGCAGCATGATAGGATTTTTTCTTTGTCCGTGCCTCCGAGAGCCAGGACCTCATCCGAGGCCTCCAAGTCTTGGGGGGAGTTCTCCGAGCCTGAGCAGCATCGAGGTTCCTCGAAAAGGGGATCTCTCTCAAGGGAGCACAAGAGGAAGAAGAAATCCTCTAAGGTGGCATCCCTGGATGGCTCCGAGTGACCCGACGACTCACGGGGCCGGTCGCAGAGTCCTGAGCACTGGCCGGGATCTTCGGAGACTGAGCCTCATCGAGAACTGGATCAGCTGAGGCAAGTACCAACTGTCCTCGTCGAGGACTCCCCTCCGGGAGAACCGGCATTGGGCCTGATAGTGTCGGGGCCTGAGCCGGTGGCTGCGGAGCCTTCCGGAATCGAGTCCTGAATGGCAGCCTTGGAGCGCAGTTTCACTGTCTTCATGGAGCAGCAGCGGGCACTGATAGCCAGCCTGTCCAGTTCCTCCGCCCTGATCACCGGGCCCTCGATGTCAAAGTCGACCCCGGAGGCCAAGCCAATCTTCGAGGCCCTTTGGGCTCAACTCGATCCTCGGCCGAGGTCTCTCTCGTCCTCTTGTTCGGGACCGAGGTCATCGCCACTGAGCCTGCTGGGATCAGGGCAGTCGGTGCCAGGGCCCTCTGCCTGAGGAGACCACCGATTCCTCCTCGGAGGCATTGGCATAGGAAGCAGGGGACTTCTCATCCTCTGATACCCACTGGCCTCTGAGAATGTCCCCCCTGGAGGACATGAGGTTCTTGGACTTCATGCGGGATATGTCCAAGGTGTTGGTGTTCCCCATGGAGTCCGAGGAGGATCCTCAAGCCGATGAGCTCGAGATACTCCAGTATGAGGCCCTCCCTCGGGAGGCTCTTACTGTACCCATGCCTCCGTTCCTGGAACGACTGATGCTCCGCATGTGGGAGACACCGGCATCGGTGCCGGTGATCAGCAAGCGGCTTGACAGATGTTTCGATTCCGCCAGAGCCCTGGGTTTCAGAAGTTGCTGCTGCCGCACAACTCCATTGTTGTGGAATCAGCTATGTGCTGGCTGAAGAGCCAGAAGACGCACTCCTCGGTGCCCCCCAGCAGGGAGGCCCGAAACTTGGATGCCCTCAGCAGAAAGTGCTTCCAGGGTTCAATGCTGACTTGTCAGATCCAGGCCTACCATCTGTACATGGGCATGTACCTGAGGGACCTGGCAAAGGAACTCGCTGGGTTCTCGGCTGGTCTCTCCGAGGAGCCTTGCAGTGCTTCAAGGGCCTGTCTAAATCCGTCCGTGAGTGCTCAAAGTTTATTTCTCAGACGGTCTATGACTGGTTCGAGTCGGCGGCCTGGGTAGCTGCAGCTGGCATCGGTGCATGCTGCTAGGCATGGCTGCAGTCGTCGGACCTTGAACAATGGGTTCAGGACAAGTTGATCAATGTCCCATGCCAAGGGGAGAATCTTTTTGGCAAATCCATGACCGACAAGGCTGTAGAGTTGGAGACCGAGTACATGACGAGGACATGGATCTCCAGGAAGATCTCTGCCCCTTCTCACAAGAAGAGCTCGGGTAAAAAGCCCTTTTACTCGAGGAAGGGTGCTGCTTACTGAAGCTACCCCCATTTTCAGGCCTCCCTGGCTCCCCAACAGGGCCAGCAGGCCAAGGGACAGGGGCATGGCCCGTGTAAGCAGAAAAGCCCCAAACACCAGGCACCGGCTTCGGCCCAGCCTGGCAGTGGCTTTTGACTCCTAAAGTATGGTCACTCTTTCCACAGGGGAAAGGCAGATCACAGGGTACAGCTTGGTCTGTATGCCCACAGGTGGACAGCCATTACCACCGATGCCTTGGCCTTGCAGGTAGTCTAAGAGAGCTGTCTTCTTCACCTATCCCAGGTGCCTCCTCATTATTTCCCAGGAGAGCCCCTCAGGTCTCCCCTTCACTGGGACCTTCTTCTGATGGAGTTAGCAGGTCTTCTCGAGGATCAGGTGGTAGAACTAGTGCCCCACCACTTGCAGGGAAGGGGCTTCTACTCCAGGTACTTTCTGGTGCCAAAAAGGACTGGAGGCCACAGAACCATCCTTGGCCTGCGCAACCTCAACAAATTCCTGGCGAGGGAGAAGTTCAAGATGCTCTCTCTCCCTTGGAATATTGCTGCCCTACCTTTGTCGGGGAGACTGGTTATGCTCCTTAGACCTGAAAGATGCATATACACACATCCTAATACACCCAAACCACAGGCAATATCTGCACTTTGTGGTGAGGAACAATCATTACCAGTACAGAGTACTCCCCTTCGGCCTTGCCTCGGCCCCCAGGGTGTTCACAAAGTGCCTTGCTGTGGTTGCCACCTTTCTCAGGCTCCAAGGGGTCTTTGTATTCCCCTACCTCGACAACTGGCTCATCAGACGTTCCGAGGCCCACCAGGTCACAACTTGCACCATCCAGGTGCTGCAGCACCTAGGATTTGTGATCAACTACCCCAAGTCCTGCCTCACATCAACTCAGCGACTGGAGTTCATTGGGGTCAGCCTCAACACCCTTCAAGCGAAGGCCTATCTGCCTGCAGACAGGGCAAGCAGACTTATGGCTCTGGCAGGGCAAGTGAGTCGCAAGTCTGCAGTGTCAGCAAGGCGCTTCCTACGCCTCCTCGGGCACATGGCTTCCACAGTCCATGTGACCCTGGATGCCCACCTCCACATGCGGACCACTTGGTGCCTCAGGGACCAGTGGTCTCAGGACGCCTTCGGGACAGAGTCAAAGTATCCAAACGTTTGGTACGGTCCCTAGCCTGGTGGCTCCAACTGCATCACTTGGGGGCGGGAATGCCTTTCCAGGTCCCTCTGCACATGAGGATCCTGACCACAGATGCATCCTTGCAGGGCTGGGGAGCCCATTGTCAGGGATTCCGTACTCGGCGACTGTGGGCCCCGAGTGAGAAGGCCCAACAAATCAATTTCTTGGAACTACATGCCATCCGCCTAGCATTAGGAGTTTTCCGGCAGTTCCTGGCCCACGAATCTGTCTTGGTGCAGACAGACAACCAAGTGGCCATGTTCTATGTGAACAAATAGAGTGACATGGGGTCTTGCCCTCTATGTCAGGAAACCCTGGACCTATGCTGCTTTGCAGCCCGGCATGGCATTCATCTCCGAGCAGTCTACCTGCTGGGCCAGGACAACTGGCTAGCAGACATGCTAAGCAGGATTCTCCAACCCCACAAATGGCAGCTGGACTGTGGGGTAGCCAGTTAGCTCTTCCAGACCTGGGGGCGGCCGGTGATGGACCTGTTTGCGAGTCTGGACAATCACCAGTGGCCCCTTTTCTGCTCCCGACGACCCCACCCGCACAGGGTGGCCACCGATGTGTTTCTGATATCATGGTCCAGGGACCTTCTGTATGCGTTCCCCCCAACACCTCTGGTGGCTAAGACGCTGTTCAAGATTCTCCAGGACAGGGCCTTGGTTATCCTTATTGCCCCTCGGTGGCCCAGGCAACACTGTTCCCTCTTCAGCAGTTAGCAGTGGAGGCCCCAATCCCCTTGGGGTCCTCACCAAGTCTCCTGTCTCAGGAGGGGGGCTCTCTTCTGCACCCCAATCTCAGCTCACTCAACTTGATGGTGTGGCTGCTGAAAGGGTAATTCTCGCTCCGCTCCTCCTTCCAAAGAATATTGAGGTCTTGCTGGCCTCGCGGAGGCTGTAGCCGATGGGCATACGCCTTGAAGTGGCGTAGGTTTGCGGTATGGTGCAAGGAGCGGGAGGTTGATCCTTTCTCTTGCCCTGTAGGGGTGGTTCTGCAATACCTTCTCCACATCGCTGATTTGGGCCTCAAGTCCAACTCTGTCAGAGTGCGCCTCCATGCCCTTGCGGCACGTCACCTTTCAGTGGATGAGAAGCTTCTCTCCGCCCACCCTTTGGTCTCTCAGTGCCTGAGAGGCTTACTTCTCTTGAAACCCCTGGTCTGCCCCCTGGCGACAGAGTGGGATCTCAATGTGGTGTTAGGTCAGCTTACTAGGCCACCCTTTGAGCCAATGACTACCTGCCATTTACGCTATCTTTCTTGGAAGGTGGTTTTCCTGGTGGTACTCGCATCCGCCCGGCGGGTGAGTGAGGTCCAGGCCCTAGTGTCGGAAAGACCCTATACCAGGTTCTATAGGAACCGGGTGGTGCTTTGCATGCACACCAAGTTCCTTCCGAAAGTGGTCTCCTTGTTCCACCTCAACCAGGAGGTGGTTCTGCCTGTCTATTTTTCCTAGGCTGCATGCCAGTGGGGCAGAGTTGTTCCTGCAAACCCTGGACTGTACGAGGGTGGTGGCCTTCTATAGCCAGTATATGTAACCACATCAGAAGTCTTCTCAGCTTTTTGTTTCTTAACATCTCTCCCCCCCCCCCCCCCCAGCTTACTGGGGTTGTATTTAAGCGTACGCTGTCCACCTGGGTGGCAGACTGCATTGCCTGGGCATACAGGGCAGCCAAGCTTCCTATGGAGGGTCATGTTACGGCCCATAGGGTCAGGGCCATGGCAGCATCAGTGTCTCATTTGCACTCTGTTGCTTTGGCAGATATCTGCTGGACTGCCACCTGGTCTTCGAGTCAGACTTTCACAACCCATTACTGCCTGGGCAGGGAGTCCTGGCAGGACAGTACTGTACTCTGTAACCTTTTTGAGATCTAGGCTGTACTCTGTAACCTTTTTGAGGTCTAGGCATCTCCTGCCCTCTGACCCTCTGTGTTCAGGCTACCGGAGTGCTTTTCCCTTAGTTTACATTGCTAATGTGGCTGCTTGTGGCTTTCATCGAGGGGGCCTTTTTTTTTAGCTATGGGTTATCAGTAGCCTATAGCTGGGGAGTTCCATATGTGAGGACTGACTTCCTTTTTTGTTCCCGGAGAAAGCGTAGTTACTCACTTGTAATAGGTGTTCTCCAGGGACAGCAGGAATCGGTCCTCACGACCCTCCCTTCTCCCCTTGGAGTTGCAGTCCTACTATTATATTTTGGCCTTTTGCTGTCTTTTTAGCTATGTCATTTGACTGAGCATGATGGCACCCTTGGGTGGGAAGGGGACTGCGCATGCGTGATGGCAACTCCCAAAGGCTTTCTCTGAAAGCTGGGGATTTGCTCCACATGAGGGCTCCCTTGGTGCCAATGTCACCCATCTGTGAGGACTGATTCCTGCTGTCCCCAGAGATCACCTGTTACAGGTGAGTAACTATGCTAAATAAGCATAACTGTCTCTTATATTTGAGCAAATAGGGGTGACCTACATGGAGTGATGGGTACACCCCTAAACAAAGGCATGGGTAGAGGTGACCTGCACGGAGCGCCAAGTGCACCTACTCTTGCTGCCTTGCTGGGCAGACTAGATGGACCATACTGGTCTTTATCTGCTATCATATACTATGTTATGTCCTACCAATCACTAGGACCAATGACTTCCCTCTGAGCTCAGTTGTGATTCAATGGTGGTGTGGTGCTGATTGCTGCTGCACCGGCTGAGGCACACAGATACTTTCCTGGCTGCTGGCTGTTTTTTTTTATTTGTATTTCTTGTAGTTGGAGGTAAGGGGCCTTCTTTCTATCTCCCCACAGGCATAGTCGTATGGTTAGCCTGAAACGCAGACCCGCCAGCTGCTGGGAGTAGTATTGGCACTTTTTCTGCCATGAGGTGTTAGTACTAGTGCCCAGTCTTACAGAGGAGTGTAGATCTTGTAACAGAGATCAAAGTTACTAACCAATGCTTTCTGAATGCTTACGCTGTTGGACATGGCACTAGCACTTCTTTCAGACTTACGTTCTACTAGGCAGATGGAACTGAGGGAGAACGTGCTATAGTTGAGTAGAAAAGCACTGACGGTCTTGACCAGAAATGCGCAAATGATGACCTTTGGGCTAAATATGGCCCACTGCGTTGTGGTTTCTGGACAACTGCTTCTGTCCCAAATTTATACTTGATTTGTGTTGTAAGCCACTTTCATCCAGTCTGTCCACTATGGCCTTATCCTCTCATTGCACCTTTTACCCCTCTGTCATCTAATGGTCTCACCTGACTCTCTCACAGGTGTTTTGCTATTGGGGTATGCATATCATTGAAGG
Source organism: Ichthyophis bannanicus (assembly GCA_033557465.1). Classification (NCBI taxonomy): domain Eukaryota; kingdom Metazoa; phylum Chordata; class Amphibia; order Gymnophiona; family Ichthyophiidae; genus Ichthyophis; species Ichthyophis bannanicus. The sequence continues at coordinate 31,036,664 of CM066034.1, read as the reverse complement.
TGGATGTTTGGGGATTTTAGAAATGACTTTGCTAAGGCAGCCAAGGTAAAGAACTGCCCCCATACAGTCGAAGAAGTCAGATATCACTCAGGGGAAGACGGGGAAGATGGGGAAGCCACCTGCTGCCAAAAGTTTGTGATCACTGGGCATGTAGGAGGTGAGATGCTGGGAGGATGCTGGTTCTGGTTAGGCATGGATGAGAGGAGAGAGCAGGAATGCTGAGATCTGGCTGGAACTGTACTGGGGGTCATGGGTTGAAGATCCACACTGCCCTCTACCATCCGTGTCATGGTTGTCAGTGTGGCTCTTGAGTAAAATGTTTGCCCATCCATGGTCTAGACATAGATGTTCTGTGGCCTCTGAGAGGATATTTATCAGTTTTTCTCTCACTGTTTACAAGTGTTAGTGTCACTGTTAACATCTCTGTTAGTGATATAGCGGAAGGGCTGTCGGGTAAGGTTTGCCTCTTTGCGGATGATACCAAAATCTGCAATAGAGTAGACACCCAGGAAGGTGTAGATAATATGAGGAGGGATCTAGCTAAGCTTGAAGAATGGTCTAGAATTTGGCAGCTGGGATTTAATGTTAAAAAATGTAAGGTCATGCATTTGGGCTGCAGCAATCCAAGGGAGCAATATAGTATAGGAGGTGAAGTACTTTTGTCCACTAAAGAAGAGCGGGACCTAGGCATGGTTGTGTCTGATGATCTTAAAGTAGCTAAACAGGTAGAAAAGGCGACAGCAAAAGCTAGAAGGATGCTTGGGTGCATACGGAGAGGAATGGCTAGCAGAAAAAAGGAGGTGATAATGCCTCTGTATAAGTCTTTGGTGCGACCTCATTTGGAGTATGGTGTGCAATTCTTGAGACCGCACCTTCAAAAGGATGTGAACAGGATGGAGTCGGTGCAGAGTGTTGCTACTAAAATGATTAATGAGCTTCATTATAAAGCATATGAGGACAGACTTAAGGATCTTAATATGTACACCTTAGAGGAAAGGCGGGATAGAGGTGATATGATTGAGATGTTTAAATACCTCTGTGGCATAAATGTTCAGGGAGAGAGCATCTTTCAATTGAAAGCAAGTTCTGCTACGAGGGGACATGGGACATGGGATGAGGGTGAAGGGAGATAGATTCAGGAGTGATATGCGGAAATATTTCTTTACGGAAAGAGTAGTGGATCCGTGGAATAGTCTCCCAGTGGAGGTGGTAGAGATGAGGACAGTAACAGAATTCAAAAAAGCATGGGACCAACACAGAGGATCTCTAAAGGTAAAAAGTGGACTGTTGTAGTTGTTGTTATGGAAGGACAGACTTGATGGGCCTTGTGGTCTTTTTCTGTCATCATGTTTCTAAGGTTCTTGCAGAAAACCCAAGCATCTTTTGTTTTGTTTTTAACTACTTTAGTTATGGTCCTCTTGCATAAAAGTGTGAAATTCTCATGTCCTCGTGAAGGATCGGCTCATGCTATTTATAGCTCTGCTCTGAAAGGATTCATTTATAGCGCTCTAAGCTATTATTATAGCTTGACATCAGCCCCATAACTCCTGTGCCCAGAAGCAGAAAGCAGTGAGATGGGAAGAGGGTTTGACTTATGTAGGCCTCCCTGTCTTTTACCATGACTTACAGAATGTCATTAAGGGAACACAGGCAACAGCTGCATTTTTGGACTATTTAACACTATCACATCTATGCTGAAAACCAGGCACAATTTCTATCTGACTGCTCCTGCCAGTTTCTTTTATGGACTGGGATTCTACCCCATAGTTTTTGTTGTTCCCTTTCAGGTGGACCCTAATGAGAAGATGTCTTCGGCCTGACACCACTACTCTATTTCTCCTGCAGGTAACGTTCACTACTTAGGAGTGGAGGAGTAGCCTAGTGATTAGGACAGTAGCCTACAGTAAGAAAGGCTAAGGCATGTTACTTAACCGTACATTACCTCAGGTACAATCTTAGAGTGTGAGCTCTCTGGGGTCAAGGAGATCTCCAGGAACAAGCAGGAATGTAGTCTTCACATATGGGTACATCGGTACTGATGGAGCCTGTGCAGGAACGCTCCCCAGCGTCCAATCAGGAAGCTTTTGGGAGCATCCCACAGCGCCTGCGTGCTGCCTTCCTGCCTTTCCCAACTGCCTCTCTCCAGTTCTTCATTTTCCGCGGAGCCAGCAGGTTGTGTTCCTGTCACCGTAGAAACTTTTCCTTCTTTTTGTGGTCGCGTCTGCCTTCCTTGACACTTTACCGGTACCGCCGGTCTTTTCTTCTTTCTTTCTTTTCTTAAAAAAAAAAATCTTTTTTTTTCCATTCTTTTTCCAGGTGCACACGCCATTTTGGGCCTTAGGTCCAAATTATTTTCCACAATGGAAAAACCCTCTTCGGGTTTCAAAAAGTGCACCAAGTGTGGCGGTACCACCTCCGTCACCGACACCCATGAGTGGTGTCTGAAATGTTTAGGTCCTGACCATTCCATCTCGGAATGTATGGCCTGTCCCATGATGTCCAAGAGAAGTCGACAGAACCGAGCTGCCAAGCTCAGTACCCTGTTTCCCTCGGATGTGGCCTCGGTGGCATCGACATCTTCCAGGGCTTCGTCTTCCTCCCGTGGATCTCAGGTAACTAAACATAAGTCTAGCCAGTTCTCAAATGGTAGATCTCCTTCTGAGCATCGAGATGCCTCTGGCGTTGCCCTTGAGGATTCTGCACTGGCAAAATTGCCCCGGCGGGAGACTTCGGCTTCCAAAGCATTATCGGGGCTCCAGGATGTTCTTGAGGCCTCGACCTCGGCAGAACTACTGGTGCCATGCTCTGGGGTACCAGCGGTCTTCTCCAGTACCGAAATCCAGGCATTGGCAATGTCGATAGACCAGAGGGTTCTGACTATTGAACATAGTCTGGCGGCTCTCCTTGCGGCATCAATTCCCTCGGAAACGCATCAGATAGTTCAACCAGCACCGACTCCGGCACCAGTATTGGTACCGGTACCGATAGCATCGGCATCGACATTGGCGTCCGCATTGCTGGCACCCAGTCATGTGATACCTCCCGATACCGTTACACGGGTACTGGTTCCTCTCTGTACCGACTTAGGTCGGTACAGGTATCAAGCTATTCAAGAGCATCCAGACAGAAGATACTTCGAGTCCTCAGAGGAATCTGAGGATTCTGACAGTTCTGTCGATGCGGGAATACTTCTCCCGGAGGAGCCTTCCTCCCTTAAACGCAGGATGTCTCCTCCAGAGGACATTTCCTTTCAGGATTTCATCAGAGAGGTGTCTCGGGGTCTGTCCATTGCTGTAGCACCTGAAACAGAGCCCAGAGCAAAGAAGTTGGAAATTTTACAATATCCCAAAACTCCTAAGTAGGCAGCTACCTTGCCCATCCATGAGATCCTGCATGATCTCATGCTAAGGATGTGGGAGACGCCTCTTACTACCTCTCTTCATTCTCGTAGACTGGATACTCTGTATCGAGTCCCTCCTTGTCCTGGTTTCCAAAAAACTCAGCTCCCCCACCACTCGATTGTAGTGGAGTCAGCTATGAGAAGGATCAAGAGTGCAAAGAGACATGCCTCTAATCCCCGAGGACGTGAGTGCAGAACTCTGGATGCTTTTGGACGTCGTGTCTTCCAAGCTTCCATGCTTTCTGCCTGGATCAGTTCCTATAGTCTATATATGGGAATGTTCCTGAAGCAAAGTCACAGGAGACTTAGAGGCTTTGAGCCCTCTTCTTCCTGAAGATAGAAGACAGGATTTTCTCACACTGGTCAAACATGGCCAGGATGTTTCTAAGTTTGTCAACCGTGCAGCTTTTGACTGTTTTGAGTGCATAAGCAGAACCTCTGCCATTGTCATAGGTGCACGGAGAATTGCTTGGCTCCAGGCATCTGATCTGGAGCTCTGGGTACAAGACAAACTGGGAAATATTCCTTGTACTGGTGAGAACCTGTTTGGTAAAGATTGGCAGGAGAAAGCCAATGAGATGGATGCTGAAAACTCCACCTTGGACAGATTGTCTAAGTCTACAGCGGATCCTGCAAGAAAGAAATCTTTTAAGAAACCATTCTTTTCTAAAAAGAAAAAATTTTATCCTGCAGGTCAACCTGTCCGGAAAACTCAGCAACCACCCAAACAAAGGAAGGCAAAGACTGCTAAGCCTCAACCGTCTCAGCAGTCTCAACCTCCACAAGGTCTTTGACTTTCATTTAGAGAACTTAGCCTTCCTGGCCCTCAATGGACCAGAGCCTTCCACCATTCCAGGAAGGTTATGCCATTTTGCCCCCAGGTGGGAGCAGATAACAGAAGAGCATTGGACAATCTCCATTATCAGAGAGGGATACAAACTGCACTTTCTGTGCATGCCCCCTCCCACAATGGTAAGACAGTTCAATTCTCAGACCTCTCTTATCAACCTTGTTAGGTCAAGAGGTCTCTACACTTCTTGCCCAAGGGGCAATAGAAGAAGTACCCATTCTCCAACAGGGTACAGGGTTTTACTCCCCCTATTTCCTTATCCAAAGAAAACGGGGATACAGATCTATTTTGGACCTCAGAGAATTGAACAAATTCCTGTTCAAAGAGAAATTCAAAATGATTTCTCTGGGAACTCTGCTGCCATAACTTCAGAGTCAGGATTGGCTTTGTTCTCTAGATCTCAAGGATGCGTACACCCATGTTCTCATCCATCCAACTCACAGAAAGTTCCTTTGGTTCCTTTTCCAGGGAAAGCACTACCAATACACAGGGCCGGATTTAGCTAGAGTGAGGCCCTACGCCAAGAAAAATTGTGGGCCCCCCCCCATGTCCCCGTGCAGTCCTGGGCCCCCCCTGTGCAGTCCTGGGCCCCCCTGTGTCCCCCCCGTGCCTCCGTGCAGTCCTGGGCCCGCCCCCGTGCAGTCCTGGGCCCCCCCGTGCAGTCCTGGGCCCCCCCGTGCCCCCGTGCAGTCCTGGCCCGCTCCGTGCAGTCCTGGGCCCCCCCATGCAGTCCTGGCCCCCCGGACAGCATCGCGGCTGTCTGAGGGGCTTCAGAGGGAGCCGGGGAAGCCCGTGCGAGGCCCCGGCTCCCTCTGTACAGCCGCCAGCGTGAAGAGCCTTTTCCTTCACGCTGGCGGCTGTTTCTGTGAAGCCGGGAATGCTGGGAAAGGTTAAAGGGCAACCTTTAACCTTTCCCAGCATTCGCGGCTTCACAGAAACAGCCGCCAGCGTGAAGGAAAAGGCTCTTCACGCTGGCGGCTGTACAGAGGGAGCCGGGGCCTCGCGCGGGCTTCCCCGGCTCCCTCTAAAGCCCTCCGGTGGGCCCAGGGGCGGCCCAAGGGGGGTGCGGGGCCATGTGCGGAGACTCGGTGCGGGGCCTCATTTGCATAAGGTGTCATTTGCATAAATATTTGCATAATGTTACCATACACCAGAGCTACTCAATTCCAGTCCTGGTGGTCCACAATCCTGCAGGTTTTCGGGATATCCCTAATAAATATGCATGAGATATATATGCATTGGAGGTATCCTGCCAACCTGACTGGTTTGTGGCCCTCCAGGGCTGGATTTGGAGACCCTTGCTTTACATCTCTGTCATTTAAGATTGTGAGTGAACAAGGTACAGATATCCTAGACATCAAAAGGGTAGATAGAATGTGTCACATTCCTCCTCGATTCTCACCACCACCAAAAAGTTGTCTAATAGATAATATTTTGGTGTTGGTGAGAAGCGAGGAGGAATGTGACAAATGCTATCTAACTTTTTTGATGTCTTGGACATCTGCACCTTGCCCACTCACAATCGTAAATGACAGAGATGTAAGGCAGGGGTCTCCAAATCCAGCCCTGGAGGGCCACAAACCAGTCAGGTTGGCAGGATATCTCCAATGCATATATATCTCATGCATATTTATTAGGGATATCCTGAAAACCTGCAGGATTGTGGACCACCAGGACTGGAATTGAGTAGCTCTGCCATACACTAACTTTTAGTAAACATGCCTCTTAATGAGTATATGGATAAAGAAAGACTAAAAGGTTTCTACATTACTATAATCCAGTACCAACCGCCAGGCACATTAGGAACTACTACAAACACTGCCCATTTAGAACCCATAGCAAACCCGCCATATCCTAACAGCACTACCAGGACTCACAAAGCACCATACCCTAACTATCAAAAGGCAACACTGCAAATATTAAACCAATACATTTCAGAGAACAACAATACATGACCTACTGGGGAAAGAACAAGTGGCAATGTCGAATAGGAATTATATAAACAGAATACCTCAGCTCAGTTACACATGCACAACATAGACCATCACCAAACAAGGAATCACAATTTAGAAACAGGAAGACAATAATTAAACTGGGAACCCCAAAAGCCAAACTTGGAATATACAAAACACTGTAGAAATAAAACTATAAATTAATTTCCTCTTGTACTAAACAAAGCGCAAAAATTAATGATGCACATTTCCCAGAGCTGACATATTCCAGTTAATAAATTCAAAATAAAGAGATATTTTTCTACCTTTTGTGCATTTTTTTTCAGTTGCAATTGTTCCAGCCACTTTCTTCTGGTTTCTTCGTGTCTTCTGCTAACTCTCCATCTGCTGTCCATTTGTCCTTTCTTCTGTCTTCTTGGGGTTTTTTTTCCATTCTCTCTCTACATCTGCTTTAACATACTAATCTTTCTCCTTTTGCTCTTTCCTCATTCTTATTTCATCTACTCAAAATTTACCCCTCCATCCTCAATCCCCACTTACTCTCCCAATACCCGGCCAATTGTAGATTTTTTATCCCTCCCACACAAAATATTTTTCCCCTCTCCATTTTACTCTCCCAGCACCATCCCATTCTAATCCTCCCCCAACACCAGCTCCCTTCTAGTTCCAGCCTCACCCAGCATCCATTCCCTTCTAGTCCCTGCATCAGCCCATTTCCAGTCCTAGCCCCCCATAGCCCATTTCCAGTCCTAGCCCCTCCCATCAACCCAATACCAGTCCTAGCCCCCCCATCAACCCACTTCCAGTCCTAACCCCCATCACCCCATTTTCAGTTTAAGCCCCCCCTATAACCCATTACCAGTCCTAACCCCCCATCAGCCCACTTCCAGTCCTAACCCCCCATCAGCCCACTTCCAGTCCTAACCCCCCCCCCATCAGCCCACAGTCCATTTCCAGTCCTAACCCCATCAGCCCACCTGAAGTCCTAACCCCTCCCCATCAGCCCATTTCCTGTCCTAGCCCCCCTACCATAGTCCATTATCAGTCCTAACCCCCCATAGCCCATTATCAGACAGCCCCCATCAGCCAACAGCCCATTACCAGTCTTAACCCCCCCATAGCCCATTGCCAGTCCTAACCCCTTCCCATCAGCCCATTTCCTGTCCTAGCCCCCCATAGCCCATTACCAGTCCTAACCCCCCCCCCAACAGCCCGCAGCCCATTACCAGTCCTAACTCCATCAGCCCACCTTCAGTCTTAATCACCCAACCCATTACCTGTCCTAGCCCCCCATAGCCCACTCCCAGTCCTAATCCCACCAGCCCATTTCCAGTCCTAATCCCCATCACCCAATTTTTAGTTTAAGCCCCCCCCCCATAGCCCATTACCAGTCCTAAGCCCCATCAACCCACTTCCAGTCCTAATCCCATCAGCCCATATAGACTTAGCTCCCCCATAGCCCATAGCCCCCCATAGCCCATCACCACTCCTAACCCCCCCATAGCCCATCACCAGTCCTAACCCCCCCAACAGCCCACAGCCATTACCACTCCTAACCCCCCCAGCCCATCACCAGTCCTAACCCCCCCCAACAGCCCACAGCCATTACCACTCCTAATCCCCCCCAGCCCATCACCAGTCCTAACCCCCCAGCAGCCCACAGCCATTACCACTCCTAACCCCCCCAGCCCATCACCACTCCTAACCCCCCCAACAGCCCCCAGCCATTACCACTCCTAACCCCCCCCAGCCCATCACCGGTCCTAACCCCCCCAACAGCCCACAGCCATTACCACTCCTAACCCCCCCCAGCCCATCACCAGTCCTAACCCCCCAGCAGCCCACAGCCATTACCACTCCTAACCCCCCCAGCCCATCACCACTCCTAACCCCACCAAAAGCCCACTGCCTTTACCACTACTTCCCCCCCCCAGCCCATCACCAGTCCTAACCCCCCCAACAGCCCACAGCCATTACCACTCCTAACCCCCTCAGCCCATCACCAGTCCTAACCCCCCCAGCCCCGCGAATTTTTTTTTTCAAAAAAAGCTGTCGCTGCCGCTGCCGGGGCCGGGGCCGCCGCGGCAGAATCGGGGGGGCCGCGGGGCCCCCCCTGCCCAGCAGAGCCTGCCCACCCCGGTATCACCTCTCTCAGCTGCCTCCCTCCAGTCACACGCGCCGGCTTTCAGAGCGCAAGGGAAGAGTTTTTCCCTCGCTGCTCTGTTTAAGCCCGCGGGGGCTGATGGGACTTCCCATCAGCCCCCGCGGGCTTAACAGAGCAGCGAGGGAGAAACTCACCTCGCGCTCTGAAAGCCGGCGCGTGTGACTGGAGGGAGGCAGCTGAGACTCGAGAGGTGATACCGGGGAGGGCAGGCCAGGCTCTGCTGGGCAGGGGGGGCCCCGCGGCACACTCGATTCTGCCGCGGCGGCCCCGGCCCGGCAGAGGCAGCGACAGCTTTTTTTTTTGTTTGTTTTAATTTTAATGATGGATCAGAATGTTTTTTGCGCGGGGCCCCCTGAAACGCGGGGCCCTGTGCAAAAAACATTCCCGGTGGGCCCTTGCCAGCTGTGGGCCCTACGCCACGGCGTACGTGGCGTATAGGCAAATCCGGCCCTGCCAATACAGGGTGCTTCCCTTTGGCCTGGCCTCAGCTCCAAGAGTGTTCACGAAATGCATGGCTGTAGTAGCAGCATTTCTCCGCACTCTAGGCATATTCGTTTTCCCCTACTTGGACGACTGGCTCATTCGAGCCCCATCAGAGTCAGAGACCAGGACTTCTCTATCTTGCACAATGCGTATCCTTCAGTATTTGGGTCTGGTCATAAACATCCCAAAATCCAGTCTAACTCCCACTCAGTCTCTAGAGTTCATAGGAGCTTTGTTGGATACCAAAAGGGCAAGGGCCTATCTCCCCCAGGCCCGTTGCCTTCGTATGGTGCAGTTAGCTTCTCAAGCAGTGCTAAAACCTTCCCTCACTGCCCGAGAAATGCTACAACTACTAGGCCACATGGCATCCACAGTGCATGTGGTTCCTTATGCTCACCTCCACATGAGAGCAGCCCAGTGGACTCTATCCACCCAATGGACTCAGGCATCAGGGTGCCTATCAGACAAAATAGCAAACACAAATCGCCTCATTTTGTCCCTCCAATGGTGACAGTCCACTCAAAACCTGTAGCTGGGGTCCCCTTTTCAACAACCCTTACTCCAGGCAACTCGCACAACAGATGCTTCACTAATGGGTTGGGGAGTTCATCTACAAGACCTCTCCACCCAAGGCTCCTGGACTGCACAGGAGACTCATCTACATATCAATCTCTTAGAGCTCAGAGCAATCTTCCTTGCTCTTCGAATGTTCCACACCCTACTCAGCTACAAGACAGTCCTTATTCATACGGACAATCAAGTAGCCATGTTCTATGTGAACAAGCAGGGAGGAACAGGCTCTGTCGCTTTGCAACGAAGCTTTGTGACTATGGGCCCTCGCCAGAGAGCATCAGATTCATCTCCTGGCAGTGTGTCTTCCAGGCATACAAAGCTCTTGGGCAGACAGATTCAGTCAAGTTCTGCTTCCACACGAATGGTCCCTACATGCAGACCAGGTGGCCAAGATTTTTCAAATTTGGGGAACCCCGGACATAGACGTCTTTGCAAGTCTGTTGAATGCCAAACTTCCCCGGTTCTGTTCCAGAATTCCGGCTCAGGGCTCTCAGGCCAGGGATGCCTTCCTCCTTCACTGGGGTCAGGACTTCCTTTATGCCTTTCCGCCTTTTCCCCTAATTCCCAAAACCCTATTCATGCTTCAGAGAGACAGAGGCCATATGATTCTCATAGCACCACTTGGCCACGGCAAGTGTGGTACCCTCTGCTTCTACAACTCTCTCAAGCTCCCTCCCTGGAGTTAGGGTCTGCTCCAAATCTGTCTCAGGAGGACGGAATGTTATGGTATCCCAATCCCTGCATCTCAGGGCTTGGTTGCTGAAGGCCTATATCTTCAGGATCTTAACCTTCCTCAGCCGGTAAAGGATATCCTTTATGCTTCCAGGAAACCTTCCACAAGCCGCTCTTATGCTTTCAAGTGGAAAAGGTTTAGCATATGGTGTTTGCAGAAGGGTCTTAACTCCTGTGCGATACCTCTGGAATCATTACTGGAGTATCTCCTTCATTTATCCAATGCAGGACTTAAGACTAACTCAGTAAGAGTCCATTTGAGTGCCATTGCAGCTTCTTTCAAGCCTCTGAATGGACAACCTATTTCCTCCCATCCTCTTATAGCAAGATTTATGAGAGGCCTTCTTCTAACTAAGCCTCCCATTAGGCCACCTCCAGTGGCATGGGACTTAAACCTGGTTCTTGGTCAGCTCATGAAGCTGCCTTTCGAACCCTTAGCTACTACATCATTGAAATACCTTTCTTGGAAGGTTATCTTTCTTGTTGCAATCACATCAGCACGCCGCATCAGTGAGTTGCAAGCACTAGTAGCTGATCCACCTAATACAAGGTTCCATCATGACAAGGTAGTCCTTAGGACTCATCCACACTTCATGCTGAAGGTGGTCTCGCCTTTCAATTTAAACCAAGCAGTCTACCTGCCTGTGTTTTTTCCAAGTCCTCATGCATCTAATGCAGACAGGTATCTTCATACTTTAGACTGTAAAAGAGTTTTAGCTTTTTACTTGCAAAGAACACAGCAACATAGAAAGTCCTCTCAACTCTTTGTTGCTTTTGATCCTTCTCATTTGGGACTTCCAGTCTCCAAGAGAACACTGTCCAACTGGATCGCACAGTGTATTTCCTTTGCCTATCAGAGTAAGAACCTTCCTCTGGGGGGGCCATGTTACAGCTCACATTATGAGAGCCATGGCAGCTTCAATGGCTCATCTGCACTCTGTGTCTATCGATGACATCTGTTGAGCAGCTACTTAGGCCTCAGTTCATACCTTCACAGCCCATTACTGCTTGGACAAGGACTCCTGCTGGGATGCCTTGTTTGGTCAGGCTGTTCTTCAGCACCTGTTCCATATATAATTAACTCCTACCCGCCATCCCTGGTTGGATGACAGAGATCCATGGGGGGAAGTGGAGCCCTTTCACAGGGGCACACAACTTCTGGGGTCTCTCCCTGCCATCTAAAGCTAGGGAGTCCTCATCTGTGAAGACTACATTCCTGCTTGTTCCTGGAGATAGCATTGTTACTCACCTGTAACAGCAGGAATTTAGTCTTCACAACCCACCCACCTCCCCTAAGAGTTGTATCTCTTTCTATCTCTTTGTCTTTCTTTGTCTTAGCTTTAAACTCAACTGGAGAGAGGCAGTTGGGAAAGGCGGGAAGGCAGCACGCAAGTGCTGTGGGATGCTCCCAAAAGCTTCCTGATTGGATGCTGGGGAGCGTTCCTGTGCAGGCTCTGTCGGTACTGATGTACCCATATGTGAAGACTAAATTCCTGCTGTTCCCGGAGATCACCTGTTACAGGTGAGTAACAATGCTCTACCTACGTATCTGTAACTCGCCTGGAACCTCTCCTGGAAAAGGCATGAGCTATATGCTAGTACTAATAAATAAATAAAGCAGAAATCAATCAGAGAGTTGGTGGGTCCCTGGATATTTCAGTTCAATAATAGCCCTCATTGGGCAGGATCTTATGTTTTGTACATCATCACAATTTAGAAACCTGGAACCAACTTTGAGCATCTTGCTTTGCAGATGTTGCTGTCCTACAGTCTCATCCCTCTGTTCTGTGACTCCTATGAGTGCTGTTTAGCCTCAGATCATAGAGCTAGTAGGGAAAACCAATTATAAACATGGTCTATGCTTTCTAGAACATAGGCTGTGTTGCAGCAGGGGCGGAGTCCAACCCTGTCTTTTATCTATAAGATCTTCCTCAGTAACTTGTGCTATATGGTGAGTATGGGAGGAGGAAGCGGCTGCTGCTCTGAGTAAGAAGGTATTCCTAAAGGACTTTCCTACCAGAGCCTTCAGGAATTGTCCTCAGGCACTTACCAACAGATCAGCTTGTGTAATTATTATTTTGTCCATATACTTTTCTCAGACCAAAATTCAAATCAAAGCAGTTGACTTCAAAATAAAATAAAATAATCCAGTACATTATTTTATTTATTTATTTATTACAGTTGCTTATATACTGCACTATTCGGCATCAGCGCGGTTTACAGTATAACAAAATTGACCAAAACACACATTAATACATCAAAGGTCCTTAAAATATAACCATCAATAAGAAATGCAGTGATATATTTGTCTAGAAGTGTGACAAAGCAGCCTTTATTTCTGGATATTGCTCATACTTTTTCAGCGGTGTGAGTTACATCTAGGTGCAGGAGATATTTCCCTGAATCCAGAGGACTTACAGTCTGAGACAGTGAAGAGCGGGTTGAATTGCCCAGTTTCAAGGAGGATCTCTATTAGAGCTTGGCAGGTGAGATCAGTGCCAGGAGGCAGGGAAGTAGCAGACTCATCTGTGATGTCAGAATGAGTTAAGACACAGGCTTGATCGGTGACACCGTGGTGGAGCAGCAACAATTGGGGGCATGTGACGTGCAGGGAGTCAGAAAATTGCACATGCTTATTAATAGCCTAGCTGCCACTCCAGAGACGGGGAAGAGCAGGACAGGGCCAGGAGGCTTGATGGTCTGAGATTAATGCGCTTGACAGGGCAACGTTTTAATTGAAGTCATGTCATATGAATGGCTGTATAGGTACCAGTGGTTTTTGGTCTCTTATTTGTCTAGTGCTTTTTAAAACATTTTCCCTCACTTGTCACTTCTTAGAATGTGAACAATGACTAAACTTATTGCAGATTTCTGAATAGTTACGTTTTGCTTCTCTGTGCTATGAAGCTGGAGTAAGGAATATTTGTCTTTAGGTGATATACTGCATTTGTGTGAACAACCAGTGCACATCATTCGAGTTGCAGAAGCCCAAGAGAACAAGAAATGCACATCATACTAGCTGAGGAAGCCCAGGAGAACAAGCAATGCACTGTTCTGCAGCAAGTTAGATCGTGTGTTTCTGGAGTGGGTTCTGTGCTTTTTTCCTACCCCTTCTCTCCCCCCCCCCCCCCTTCATCCTCCTTGCCACCTGAAGCCAGGAGCTTGCACACCAGCAATTATTTTCTCCCATCTAAGTAAACCTCACTTTACTGGTTCCCAGGACTTTCCCCATGCCTGGAGTACGCAGTACACAGTTTATTGACTTCAACTAAGACACAGATACACTTAAGTAACTGGAACAGTGCCCAACAGTGAATCTGTATGGCTGACAGGAAAATCACAGGATGAGAAACCCAAATCGATTCTTCTCTGGGAAAAGCTGTGAATTATTCCTTCCTTCTATAAAAAGGAGATAACTCACCCCCCCCCCCTCTCTCGCTTATTCTGGGACCCACGTATGACTTCCTTCTCAGCGCTTTCAGCAAGTGCAGAGATAGTGCATTGCACTAGCACATGGGTAGTCCAGACTGTTCTTCCTGCCAAAGCTGAATATCGCCATTACCCAGGTAGCTTCCGGGTTATGCAGCTGACCTGCATATTCAATGCTAGTGGTCGGATATGTCCCTGACATTGAATTTTCAGCTCTAAGGTTCAGTACCAGCCGCTGAATATCAGGCCCTACATATCCAGCTTTTAACAATGTAAATACTAATCCTCTGGCTGTATCCTCTGTATGACGATTCAAGCTGAAGATCCAAGAACAAGGCGTACCATAACGTAGGAGCAGCGACCCTAAAATAGGACTGATGTGCTCACTCCAGGTGCATAGAAGAGTAAGATGGAATAAAATCTTTCCCACACATTCACATTGCTCACCTAGTTAAGCTTACTCTTTGAGAGCAATTACTTGTCGCTAATGTGAATAACTAATTTAATGTAAATATATCCCATTACTGTTGATATACTGTTGGTAGCCTGTTATCTCATTGTATTTTTTGAGTTACATTTAATAGTTGAATGTTCATTGTTCTAAATCTGTTCTATGTAAAATAATAGTATTCTATTATTAAAGTTTGTTACCTGTAAACCGCCACTGATCGCTGGAAGTGGCGGTATAGAAAAGATGTATAAATAAATAAATAAATACTGAGGAGCAAAGCCATACAATACAAAACAAAAAAATATGGCAGAGAGAAAGTAAGAACTAGACACAGAAATTTGCATTACAGTCCAAGAGTGTTCAGTCAATCCCTCAGACATGCTTGAAAAGGATCACACATCTTTCAAATTGAGCCATCTTTTCTTCGTCTGGCTGCAGACCTCTCTATGTCCATAAACTGGTTGACTTTCTTAATCCAGTTCCACTTCATCGGCATTTTAGGGTCTTTTCATCTGGCAGCCATTAACAGAAAATGAATTAAGACTGTGAGGTACCTCTGTAGGCTCATTCAGATACCCCAAAAACAAAAGGGAGCAGAAACAATGGCATAGATGGCCGCGTCACCTCTTGGTACATCTCAATAACTTCTTCCCAGAAGGCATGAACCTTGGAGCAATCCCACCACAGGTGTATTCAGCTTAGCAGTTGCTTTTTATCACTTCAAGTGTGCGTTGGGTGGTTCCTATATCAGAGTCTGCAGGATCCCTGTACGGCAAGTTGCTTTTTCTTCCCTGTGGTTTTGCTTACTAGGTTCTGGTGCTATGCTAGAGGAGGTCATGATCGCATGACTTGGGGGTGAGTAAAGGCTGCCTTTCTACTTTTGTTACAGATTTGGGGAGGTAAGGGGAGCCTGCCAAGGTTAATGTAGTGTGAGGCAGAACTCTCCCTCCAGGCACTTGGGACACTGGTGTCTAGAAACCATGCATAGGGATGGAAGTAAAACATTTGTTGTGCTCTAGGATTTGTGGTGGAATAGAGCGATGACTAAGAACCACGACTTCAGCTTCTGTCTATGGAAGGGAAGGCTCTAAGCATGTGCTGAATGGACTCTGAACTGGTGCAGTATCATGTAATGAACAGAACACAGTCAGACAGTTGCAAGGAATACAGAATGTCAGTGATAGGGGTCCTATTGCATGCTTTCCCTTCAAACTCATTACTATTAGGACCCCGTCTCTGTCCCCACTTTCCTCCTCCCCCGGACAAACAATTGTCTCCTGCAGAAGATCATTTGGGTACAATAGGAACAACATTTTCAGGGGCATAATTTCCAAAGTGGCTTAACGAGAAAAAGTATGGGTTCTGGGAGCAGTCAAGAGGTCGTCCAGTGCAACTTACTCCTGGGCCCTTCTGCAGCACTCACTGTTCGTTAATCTTCTTGTGCTTGCCTAAGTGAACGTGCGGTGGTGCACAGCCTTTCCCCACGGCTTCTGTAACTTTCTATTTGCTTCTGTGACTCTTCCAATTGGATGGGTCTGCTGAATTTAGTGTGGTGGAAAACGTGCCCTTGCTGTGAATCATTGACAGGACCCCCAACTGAACTCTGAGCTCAGGTATCTTCATTGATTCACCTTCATAAAACATTTTACGGTTTTTAAACAGTGGTTATATAACATGATGGGAGATGGGGAGGAGACCACAGTGGGCTGAGTTGTCTAAATCATCTTTCCCATTAGACTTTGTTTTTAAAAATAACTTTAACAAGCCTTGATGCTTAATGCTGGAAATAAGATGATCTAGAGTAGACTATTTTAATATTTTACCCAAAACACAGAATGTATCCGGGGTGGATTGGGGACCTAAAAACCTTGGAATATCTATGGAAAAGCAACTCTTCTAGTTCACCCAACACCCCATGTGGAGCTTGATTCCATAATGTGCATGTCTGGCCCGTGGACATGTTTAAATCAAAAATGGGCCCCATATCTGTATGTCTGGACGTGCACATGGATCCGTAATCGGGGAGAGACATGTTTGGTGGGCGTGTGCACATGCTATTCAGTCAGCCCTGTGCCTTGGACGAGGGAAACATTTTGGACAACTCTGCACCCACAGTATTCTGGAATGTTACATGTTTGGGATTCTGCCCATCCCTGCGATGTACCTGCAGATGCCACGCCCCTCGGGGAAAAACGTGCATCTCCTAAGCTGCTCATCACAGACAGTAGTTTGCTGATGCACACTAGACATAAATACCAATGAGAAATGACAGCTGCTGCAACATAAACCATATACCAGTCCCCTCATGCCCTGAGAAGTGCTAGGTAAGCCCAGTGCACGCCAGTATAGTATATCAGAATGGTAAATGTGCACATGTATGTCAGGACATACCTTGCATCAAATGGTACGTGGCATTAGGAACCGGCCCCAGTGATTCCCTGCCCTTGTCATCTCTACAAACATGCCTTAAACTGCTAGGGATGGACCCTCAACAAGTGCACAAAACCCCAAACTAACATTGCAGGTCTATAAAAGATGCATAATGTTGCTGTCTAACAAGTGTATGCCTTTTTCGTCCCTTTGGCCTGTAAGTGCACTCATTCTGCTGTTCCGCACTGCCATTCCCCTTTTGTCTCCCTGGGAACTCTGTTCTATCAGATTGCTTCTATCTGTGCCCTTCTCTTCTACTCCCAGATCCAGATGTTGCTCCTTTCACTTTGCTGCTCCTTATGTCTGGAACAAACTACCTGAGTCTGTACATCAGACTTCGTCCCTGCCCTCTCTCATATCCAGGCTGAGCGCTCACCTTATCGTTGCCGTTGCTGGAACTGATCCACCTAAGCTCCCTTGTGCTGACCAGTCTCCCTGATTGTATCCTGTCCACAGCTGTTGTGTTGTCTGTCTCGATTAGATTGTAAGCTCTTCTGAGCAGGGACCATCTTTTACATATGTCTGTGCAGTGCTGTGTACGCCTTGTAGTGCTATACAGATGATCTATAGTAGTTGTAGTAGGGCCTTCTGACTATGGCATCTGAGGCCCACCTACAGTACTTAAGAACATAAAATATGCCATACTGGGTCAGACCAAGGTCCATCAAGCCCAGTATTCTGCTTCCAACAGTGGCCAATCTAGGTCATACGTACCTAGCAGTATCCCCAAGAGACACAGGTTCCGCAATGCTTGTACTAGGTCAAGCATTGATATCCTGGGTCCCTTCTTAATAATGGTTTATGGACCTTTCCTCCAGGAACTTGTCCAAACCTTTTTTTAAACTTTATCTGGGTACTGGCAGTTCTCATAGCAGCTACACCTGTCTCATACACCTGTGGCATATGTTGGTCTGTATACATCTGCTATCTGTAGGGCAACCCTGTCTGCCTTCCCACAGCCAGCTTTGTGGCACTGCTCCCCTGGTCAGGGCTGTGTGAGCATGGGAGGGGGATCCCTGTGCCATCACAGCAAGTAGCCAGATTCCAGATATATCACCACTCTTGCAGCTCTCATTGATCCTGGCCTGGGTAGTGATGTAGGCCACATAGGACAATTCAGGAATGTTGGCACAACATCAGTCATGTCTCCCAGTGCCAGGCACAGTGGATGTATGACTGCCCTATCACACTGCCAACAATATCTGATCTTATTAGAATACCCTATGTAAAATGATCCAGAAGGGTTCAGCATACGTTCCCTATGGCTCAATGTCAAAACATAGGTAAACACAAGAGGCAGGAGACGTTGGATGAACTGATGAGTCTTTAATGGTAAAAGAAGGACCCCAATGCATTTCGGCAATGCCTTCTTCAGGGGAATATCACTTAACAAACAAACAACAAATACATAATAAATTAATGATAAGAACAATTTTATTTATTTATTTATTTATTTAACAGTTCTTCTATACCGCTCTATTTTAGATCAGAGCGGTTTACATTTAACATCAACTATACAACACAAGGAACTTTGAGTTGTATTTACAATAAACAGGGAGATCAACTTGGAAGTAACTGGGGGAAACTATGTACAATTCTTAACTCTATACAATTAAAAACAATTGGCATGTTACTAAGTAATTGCAAGTAAATGTGTGACATTCTAATAATATAAATGAGTAAAATAAAATAAATTAATTAATTAAATGCATGAACAAATAAACGCAGGGCTGAGAGACCAAAACAACAGAATGTTAACATATACATCCTGCAAGATAATAATGAAATGAACAATATAACTATTAATCAATTAAATGTAAATCATTAAAAAAATATAAATCATTAAAAATTAGCTATTGGACATATTGATAACTTGACTAGTATTGTATAAATAACGAATTGTAAAAAACAAAAAATAATGAAAACCAATATACCAAAAAATGAATGTTAATAGAAAAATTGGACATCCGAGGACAAACAGTCAAATAGTACCTTTAATATCACCTAAGAGAAATTCCAACTTGATCCAGAAAACTAGAATGTAAATAACTTAGTATTAATAACTCAATCAAAGTACAGAAATATAATAAAAGGAGAAAAAGAAAAATGAAACAAAAAGACACTGAAAATGTACCACAATCAATAAAATGATATATGAGTACAAACCCTGATGAGGTGACTGACATGGTGTACCTTAGAAACATAATATCAAGGGTAGTACTAAAATCTGTATGTGAGGGTAATATTACTGTAGTTTAAAATGTAAAACTGTAAAATTCAAGTGAAAAAATATATATGGGCACAAGTATTTACTACATGGATATCTGTATAAAAACGCCATGTAAATACATTAATGTGGCATAAAGCTAATAAAATGTGCAGTGATGTGAAACAACCAAAAGTAAGCTCGATGAGCCAAGATATGTAATTGAGTTATATTGCAGTTGCAAAATAAACGAGGGCGAACCTTAATGAAAGTGGACCTGAATTGAATTCATTTTTTGGTATATTGGTTTTCATTATTTGTTGTTTTTTACAATTTGTTATTTATACAATACTAGTCAAGTTATCAATATGTTCAATAGCTAATTTTTAATGATTTATATTTTTTTAATGATTTACATTTAATTGATTAATAGTTATATTGTTCATTTCATTATTATCTTGCAGGATGTATATGTTAACATTCTGTTGTTTTGGTCTCTCAGCCCTGTGTTTGTTCGTGCATTTAATTAATTAATTAATTTATTTTATTTTACTCATTTATATTATTAGAATGTCCACGTTTACTTGCAGTTACTTAGTAACATGCCAATTGTTTTTAATTGTTCTTATCATTAATTTATTATGTATTTGTTGTTTGTTTGTTAAGTGATAGTCCCCTGAAGAAGGCGTTGCCGAAACGCGTTGGGGTCCTTCTTTTACCATTAAAGACTCATCCGTTCATCCAACGTCTCCTGCCTCTTGTGTTTACCTGGACTTTCTGCAGGAGGCTCTGCTCCTCCTTGTGTATTCAATGTCAAAACATATCCATGTCAATAATAGGGGCCCTCAGAATAAGGGCAGTCAGCAGTGCAAACAGCACTAATACATGCTCAACAGCAACACCATTGGTCCCACAAAATGTGCAATATGGGCATGCATTAGTGCTGTTTTCACTGCTGACTGCCCTTATTCTGAGGGTCCCTTAGCATTGACAGGGATATGTCTTGACAGTTAGCTTTGGTGAACCCTATGGTGAGTTAGACTGCCCAATTATACTGTCACCCGGTGATGCTGCGGTCAGCCATATGGTCCAGGTACTGACCAGGCCTTCATGTCACCCCACCCCTGAATTCCAGATGAGCACACCAGATCTTTTCCCCCGTGCATCCCTCAAACCACACACACACACCCTCCCTTTCTGTCACAAAAACGTGATTCTGCCAAAGAGATGCCCTTGACATCTGCATAACAACTATGATATAATTGCATGGGGGCACCAAGACTGCAAATAGGATCTCTATTTCTCACCCAAAAAGGAATCCTTTCCCTGCTCATGCCCCTACTATCCCTTCATCAGCAGTCCCATGTTTCTGAACATGGGAATCGTTAGGGTCCCCTAGATTGGCTCCTTTAACACAAACAGCAGATTAGTGCATAGCCTGAATAAGCACTATTGCTCTTAATATTTCTGTAAGGGTGTTTATTGATGTGTCTAGACCTTACAGCATCCCTTCACCTCTGCTCCCTGTACCTTACACCTGCATCTTGTGTTTTTTTCCTCACTGCAGTTGCACCAGTTCATGACATACTTATCACAACCATTCTTCAGTATGGGCCGCATTGCAGAGAAGATTTATACCATGTTTCAGCAGGCCTAACATGGATGTTTCCAGAAAACAATACGTATACAAGCCTTTCCTGAATACGCTTTCTATATCTCTGTGACTGACCATGCCCCTGTTCCATTCTCTCTCATCCCCGTTCTGAGATCCCTGTGCTAGCGCCGTGGATGTGGATGTCGTCTGGGACATTTTTGGCACATAAACAAACCCACCGCACGTACAATCCCCTTATTTGTGTTCTGGAATGACCCCCATTGTGGAGTTATGACGAGGTTATGATCACCTGGGATACTCCCACTCCAACCGAAAGAAAGCTGGTCATAGTGGTAAAGGAGAAGAACAGCAGAACAGCATTGTTTATAGAGGTGTCAGACCCCTGCGACTATTCTGTGAATCACGCTGAGAGGGAGAAGATCTTCAAGTACCAAGAAATGCAGTCAGAGGCCAAGAAAATGTGGTAGAAAGATACCAAGTTCTTTCCCTTTGTGTTGCGTGCCACAAGCTTGATTTTTCCAAGCACACCTTGTCAAAATTTCCCATACATGTTACATCTTATGACCTCCAGGAGGTTGTCTGTGGCACAATGCAGTAGCTGGGTTCAAATCGGTTTGGATGAGTTCCTGGAGGAAAAGTCCATAAACCTTTAATACAGAGGACTAGGGAAATCCACTGCTTACCCCTGGGACAAGCAGCAAGGAATGTGTGTGCCTTTGGAAACCCGATAGGTACTTGAGACCTGGAATGGCCATTGTTGGAAACAGGATATTGGTCTGACTCAGTATAGCATATCTTATGTTTAAGTACTATGCTGCTCATTAGCAGTAAATTTGAGAGGCCAAGATTGTACTCCACATACCCTGGCTTAGAAGTGAGGTTCATGACTGTCATGACATGTACAAAACTAACCTTCTTGGAGAAATTGCCCCTAGAGTAGAGTTTTTAAGGCTCTTCGTTGCATTGTCTGTTTATACTCACGTCCTTTCCATCTTTGTCTGTTGTTTTCTTGCTCAGTATGAAAGCGTTCCTCTCTCTGCTGCTGTTTCTCAAAGCTTTCATCCCACATCTGTTTCTTTTCTTTCTTAGTCTCCAAATCATCATCCACTCGTAAGTTCTGTCCTGGCAGCTCTCCACCATCTTTTGCATCCTTCACCATTACATTAAGTTTTGTGTTCCTCAGTGTCACTCCCATTCCCACCAGTAGCCGTTTCTCCTCTTTTATCACCCCTCCATTCCTCCATCACTCTCCCCCATAGCCCTACATTTCCTCTCCTCCACCAAACCTCCATCTCTCATCTGCTTTCCTTCCTCTAATGTACTGGAACATGAGCTGACTCCTGCCTGTTTGCAGGCAAACCCACACTCAACCAATGTTGCAAAGGTCCTAATGACAGCAATGTAATCTTACACCCCCAATTAGCTAGGGAGGTGTGGGGGAATTAAAATGATAAATCTTGCCAATCCTCCATCACACACTGTCTCCTCCCAGACCTTCATTCTCCTCACTGCCTCTCACCAGGGCCGGGAAAGCCCTGAGTAGAGCCAGCACTGTGTGAATAAATTTGTTCATCATCAGCCCCCCCCCCCCCTCTCCCTGAGGCCACAGGTCTGCTGGAGGAAGAAAGGGCACTGTGCATTGCTCCAGCGACAGCAATGTGAAATGTTCACTGACCACAGCACGAAGGTGGCACTGTTCCCCATGTGCCCACTGCACTAATTAGTCAGAATCCGGGGTGCTGGTGGGAGATTTTATCCTGACAGATGGTGATTGGAACATCTGCTGCTGATAAAGAATCAGAAATAGTCTCTCGGGGGAACTGATAATAGACCCCTTAAAACAAGAGGTGATACTGGATGTACTTACTAATAGGAAACTTGTCCCAATGTCACAGCAGCTGGTTACCTTTGGTCAGCTGATCAACAGCAGAAATTCTAAAATTCTTCCTGGACTTATCAGGGTCAAAATGAATTTGTTATGTACTGCCGCCTTCCACTTCCCTCTGCTAGTAATTTGCTAGGGAGGAAATGAAGACAAGTGAAGTATATGGCAAGTTGATTTCTTCCCTGGTAAGTGCACACCCCCACCCTACTGCACCCTGGCACAGCCCTTTCACTGCCCCCCCCCCCCTCACGCCATTCCACCCAGGAGCAGTTCCCTCCTCCATTCCTCTGTCATCACCCCCTAACCCAGTCCCCTCTCCCTCTTCCCCCCATATCTCCCTCTCACACCCTGGACTTCAAGCTTGGTTAAGATGGGAACGCACCTTAGGGAAGACTGGAAGGGTGGCAGTATATCGAATGGGTAATAGTATCCCTACTGCAACCTATGCAATAGAATGGGACGTTTGAGCTGGAGTTGAAGGACCCAATGTTTCGGGTATGGGAAAGACAGGGATTGCGCTCCTTGATTCGGTTTTGCTTAGAGGGGAAGATGCTCCCATTTGAGGATCTTAAAGAGGATTTTATTTTTTTATTTAGCTACTTGTTTATACCAATCTATCTAAGCGTCACAGCGGTTTACATGTAACAACATAGCTCAATAGGACTTTACAGAGAACTGATTATATGGCAATTGAACATTATAAAATGGAGATAGAAGAAGATTATCAACTGGAATCAACAGCAAGGATTTTTATGGGGAAAGGGGAATGGAAGGCAGCTCTGGAGAGTGGGCTATATGATTTTGAAATTTTGTGCTGGTACTCATCAGCTTGTAGGAGAATGATCCCCAAGATCTATCGGTTGCTGGTAGGAGCTGGGGGGTTACAGTGACTTTTCATAAATAGTGTGAGTGCAACTTGGGGAAAGAATTTACTGAGAAGGAATGGGAGAAAATATTTTGGGTGGTGGGGAAACTTTCCATTTCTAGGGGGGGTAGTAGAAAATGGGTATAAAATATAGATTGTACCTGACCCCAGCACAGCGCCATAAGATGGTGCCAGGATATCCTTCTGGGTGTTGGAGGGGGTACCCGAAGCTGCGAGACCTTTTGAAGGAGGTCGGGGGGGGGGGGGTTAGTTAAAGAATTGGTGGGCCAGGGAGTTAGATTGGGGAGTGGAGGGTGTGATGTTGGGCTGTGAGGTTAGGGGGGGGGGGGGGGTGTAGGATGGAATGGGTCTAAGGGGAAATTAGCACGTATGTGCCCTACAGCTGTGCACAGTGAAGTGGCCTTGGTTTGGACATTGCTGATGTGGCAAGTTCGAATGCATAAAGTATAGTTGATGGAAAAGCTTATGGAAATTCGGCTTGAGAAACCCCCGGAATTTGAGCATATATGGGAAGTGTTTGCTGCTACATGTCATCTGATACAGACTAATACTATGGACTAATCCTGAGTAAGGGGAGGGGTGGGCTGGTTGGGTGAGGATTCTTTTGTTAACGCGTACTTTGTTTTGTAGTGTGTGGCATTGTATAAAACTTCTAAAAAAATTAAATAGAAACAAATAAATTAAAAAAGCTTTTTACGAGTTCCTGAAGGAAAGGTACATAAACTATTATTAAAGAGTACCAGGGAAATCCACTGCTTGCCTCAGGAACCTGCGTGCCTCTTTGGGAACCTGCCAGGTACTTGTGACCTGGATTGGCCACTGTGGGAAACCAGATATTGGGCTTGATGGACCCTTGGTCTGGCCCAGTATGGCATGTCTTATGTTCTTATGTAACAACTGCAGTGACCTAAGCTAGCGCTTCTCCACCAGTGGGCTGGGGCTCACTGGTGTGCTTTGGGAAAGTTCTTGCTTTGTCTCGATGGCTAGGTATGGGCTCATGAGGCACCTGGCCATCCCTGCCGAACAGTACCCTTAAGAATAGCCATTTGCTTTCTGCTCCAGCTGCATCTTCTCCCAGGCAGGACAAAGAGACTGGGAGAGAACAGGGTAAATTTAGAGCAGAGAGAGCAAACAGCTAATCTGCTTCTTAATCTCCACCCCCCCCCCCCTTCTCATTGCAGGACAGTAGAAGAGTGGGACTGACTGACTCTGGATCTCTGGACCCCAGCCCCTTTCTCTTCTGTCCTAGATGCAGGAGAACAGTCTAGTAGCTGTAAGCTCTCTGGGGTAGGTGGGTGCTCTGCAATGCAGTGCAAAATCTCTAACTTAACTCTATCGTCTACACAGAATTTGCATTTTGGGAGTAGTTTGATTGTGTTAGCTAATCTGACTTTTCTTTGGTGCATAATTAATTGTCTTGTAGGCAGCAATATATCCACCAGCCCTAAGGCTTTTTTTTATTGAACCCAAAAATATTTTGTAGCAGCAAAGCGGAAAGAATGTGCTTTTAGGTAATTTTGAGAGTAGATTGCTACAGGCTTTCATGGAGAGAGTCCACTGGACTCCCCTCATCCTCCCCATCAAACAGAAGTGATTGCTTACTACTAGCTCTACCTCCTCCCTCCGGTAGGACAAAGTGGCATTTCTTACAGCGATAGTTTCTCCAAATGAGTTACTTTTGCGCATACCATGACAGTAATGAACTTTGCACATGGAGGAGTCTTACCCGTGTGTCGCCTCTGCTGGCTTCAGTCTGATATCCGGATGCATTGAGCCCCGCCGTCTCACATGACCTACTGACCTCATATGTTCAGATGTGAGACTGAATGTGGCAGAATGAGGTTTAAAAAAAAATACCATTCGCCTTGTGCTGGTGAGAGGGACTGAGCAGAGAGAATCATGCAAACAGGGTCGGCCCAACAACCAGGCAAACTAGGCGGTTGCCTAGGGCAGCAACTTCTTTTGGGGGGGGGGGTGCAGCAGCAAAGAGCAGTTACAATCAAAGCAAAGTAATGGGTCCTGGCAGCCACACAAACTCTGTCATCAGTGTGCGTTTATGTGCAGGAAGAATGAACAATATGTAAATAGTCCATTAACCCTTGGAAAACCCCTCACTATACATATATTTACTAAATTAAGTTTAATATTTAAGTGTAATGTCCAAATATAAATTTTTATAGGATTGTTCTGTGATAATAAAAATCTAGGGGGGGGAGGCTGGTGCTGGGGGTTTAAAATATAATTGCGAAGGGGACACAAGACTGAAGTTTTGCTTAGGACCCCTAATACCCTTCCAAGTAAAACTTGGTGTGTGCCCCGAGGACTGAACAAACTCAAAAATGTGCCACAAAATGAAAAAGGGTGAGAAGAAATGGCCTAAGCGGAAGGGAGATGAGACCAGCGCAGTATTCCATCAAGAGAAATTTACATCTTGTGATCTCCAGAAGGAGGCGCTCTTTGGCATGATGCTAGTACTAGGCCAAGCATTGGCACTAAAATATTTGCAGCTCCACTTATTCTTTGGAAATAGGAGTAATTCGGAAAGATTGCAGACAGGCAGATATTGCTGGCTAGGGAGGAGACTAGTGACTACAAGCCAATCAGGAGTGACTACTAGAGTAAGCAGTCACTTTTAAAGAAAGGATTATGGCATGTCTTGAATCCAGTGGCTTGTAGCATCAGAGACAGACCGCATGGGTTTTCCCCAAAGTCACATCATGGTAAATAAATCTGAACATTATTTGACCAAACTTAAGCTGAGCAGCCTGTGATTGGGTCCTAAGGTGGCAAACTAGACTGCAGAGTATACGCAGCAGAATGGCATGGGTCACTTTGTCCGTGGCCTAAACAATATTTTGCCCAACATGGCATCAGCAACTAGAGCCAAAGTGGAAGACGTTACAGCTAGAAGGAATACAGAGACCAATATTTGGGGCACCAAAATGCAAAAGAAACAGGTTGATGATTCGGGGGTGATCATAGCCAGTGATCTCACTGTTGATGAAAGCCTCATCGCACTCTTTTGTGATAGGAGAGATAAGAGGTAGAAAGAATTGGTCGTCTTGATGAGAAATTTTCTGGAGTATTTTGTCCAGTTCCATTGGCTTCATCTGCACAAAGACAGGGACAGAGTAGGGAGAGGCTATGTTCTTATAAGGCTGAAGGGAGATATGATAGAGGTCTATAAATTAATGAATGGAGTGGAACGGGTAAACGTAGATCAGTTGTTTACACCATCAAAAAGTAGAAAGACTAGAGGACACATAATGAAGCTACAATGTAACCCATTTAAGACTAATAAGAGAAAATATTTTTTCACTCAATCAAGCTCTGGAATTCGTTACCAGAAGATATAGTAAAAGCTGTTAGTGTAGTTGGGTTTAAAAAAGGTTTGGACAAGTTCCTGGAGGCCCATAAACCATTATTAAAGAGGACCTGGGAAGTCCACTGCTTACCCCAGGATGAGCATTGTGGAAGCTGTGGACTTTGGGTACCTGATAGGTACTTGTGACCTGGATTGGCCACCGTTGGAAACAGGATTCTGGGCTTGATGGACCTTGGTCTGACCCATTATGGCATTTTGTATGTTCTTAGGCTATGAAATGAAACTTTTGAGCTTATATCTATAAAGGAAATGAGGATATAGCAATGGTATAATTCAACAAGAAGCAAACATGTTTCACTGTTGTGAGACTCAAAGGGGGTTATGCTGAAAAGTAATGTGGGAAAATAGTTCTCAACTGTGATGGTAGAATAGCCTCCCAGTGGAGACTTGGGAGCAAAAAAAATTATAGACCTGAAGAAAGCTTGAGATAAGTAAAGGGCATCCTTGGTTGTGAGGATGTGAAAGTAAAGACAGAGATCAAGTAGAATTTGTAACATGGAGAGGCAGATTGGATGACTCTTGCAAGCCTAATGTTTGTTACCGTCTCTTTCTCTATGCGCGCTGTTAGGGCACAGTTTAGCCTTGTGTTGAGTAGTTGATTGGTCTCCCTCATTATTTTCTGGTCTGTACTCTAGCAGATGTTAACTGGAGAGGAAAGCACAAGGCCACCCGTATCAAATATTTCATAACATTTCCCTGCCAATCAATGCATTTGTTCATTGGGCTGATGCTGTCATGTGGCCTTTGAAGGGGAAGCAGAGAAAGGGTTCTTTCTTTGCTGTAACCTCAGCAAATTGGTTACTTTCCGCAAAGAAGCAAAATTGAAGAAGGTGTGATCATATGAACACTGGAAAATTTGGGTGGTTGATTTTACTTTAGGAAGATGATCACTTCAACCTCAGGAGCTGTTTCTGTTGTAATCTACTCTGGAAAAGAGAAACGGGAATAACTGAGGACTGGGATGTGTTGGGGAAGGGAAATAAAGACCCAGACTCATGAAGAATCGGTGTTCTGTAAGCAGCATTGAGAAGATCCCTTCAATAACCAGTGACTGCACGTTACAACGGGGTAAGAACTGCCCAGTTCTTCAAGTCATTAACAACCTGATCTCATAACTGGTACAGAAGAAAGCTTCTCTACATCTTTGGGAAACATCAACCTGCCAGTTCTCTGGCATTGCACAAGGACGCAATAATTTTGCCTTTTCTATCATCTTCTACTGTTAACACAAGGGAATTTGCAGCTCAGTTGCTCTCTTCTCCTCGTTGCCTCATCTGAGGACATCTCAGAACGCTACGACCCACTGCCACTTCAGTTTCATTCTCTACCATCCCCATCTTAATGAGCCAGAACCTACAGGACCACATCAACTTAACGTGCCAGAAAAGCGCCGCAGTTATCTCAGGTCAGCACTCCCTTCTTTTGGCATCACCGTCCTTCCTTCCTCTTACTGTTGCTACTCCACACACACAGTCCTGTACCCCACTGAAAGCTGTCATCGCCACATCTCTTCCTCGTCACGTTCCTCCCACATCTGCTTCTCTTTGTGCTCTTCTTCCTCATCTCACAGCTGGAGGTGTCAATCCTAATCCTGACCCGTCAAATTGCAGGCTCAGCATTAACATTTACTGCTGTACTTGAGGACCGCCGTGTAGCCTGTATAATGCCAATGTTTAAAACTGGCTTTGGGGTGATCCAGGAAACTACTGACAAACTGAACTTAGGGAAAAATGGCAGCTGCTATAGTTAAGAACAGAATTACTGGGGCAGAGCTTTAATGAAGGCGTCGTGCCTATTAAACTATTGTGAAGGAGTAAAGTAATATGTGATGAGTGACTCATATTGATAAATGGTATCTGGATTTTCAAAAGGTATTGGACAAAGTCTCTCATAAAAGACTGCTCAGGCAATTAGTCATGGGATAGGAGGCAATGTCCTGTTGTGGATTGGGAACTGGTTAACAGATGAGAATGGAGTAGGACTAAATGGTGAACTTTTCCAGTGGAGAAAGGTGATTAGTGAAGTGCCCCAGGGAGTTGTACTGGGACAGGTGCTTTCTAACATTTACATAAATGATCTAGAAAAGGAGCACTGAAAGAAATGATACAATTTGCAAATGGCAAAATTATTCAAAGTCGTTAAATTGTGAGTGGATTGTGAGGAATTGCGGGAGGACATTCTATGAGTAGGGAACTGGGTATCTAAATGGGAGGTGACATTTAATGTTGACAAGTGCAAAGGGGAAAGAATTCTAACCAAAGCTACCCAATGCTCGGAGAGGGATTTTGGAGTCTCAGAGGATACATATATTGACATCCTCAACTTAATATATGGCAATGATCAAAAAAGCAGAGTATTAGGAATAATTCAGAATGAGATGAAGAATCAGAAGAGAATTTTCTTTGTATAGATCCATGATGTGACCACACCTTAGATACCATGTTCGGTTCTGGTTTGTCCATCTCAAAAAAGATACAGTGGAATTAGACAAAGTACAGAGAAGAGCAAATGCTAAAGGGGCTTCTTAGGAGAAAAGATGGCTGAGTGGCTTATAAAATCATGACTGGGGTGGAAGAGTAAATAGCAGATGGTTGTTTGCCCTTTCGGAGCGTGCTAGGATTAGAGGACATTGCATGATACTAAGAGGTAGCACATTTAAAACAAAGTGGTTTTTAGGGTGGAATTTGCTGCCAGGGAATGTAGTCGAGATGACTAGAATACGGGTATCTAGGTTACAAAGGAACGTCACAGGTTTCTGGAGGAGAGGTCCATAAATATTAGCTCAAAAAACGTAGCGATCTCCACTGCTTAGTTCTGAGACTTTCATACTGGGATCCACTTGGTAAATGAAAGTGACTCAAACTGACCGCTGTCTCCCACTGCTGGGCTTGATGAACCATTGATCTGACCCTGCATAGAGTTATTGCATTGATTTCTTGTGTTGTCCTTTATCACCGCTCACGTTATGTCCACAGTGGAATTCACTCACTCTTTTAAATAAGCATTCCTACATCCAGAATCCTTTTCTCTCTCAATTTCCTCTATCATTTCACCTCTTTGAGGCTGCTTTTGGATCCTGATGCTCTTCACTCTCTTCTTCATTACTTAAGTGTATCTTACTGTACTCTAGTCCCCAGTTTTGTGATCTTCTTCATCTTCGTTAGATTGTTAACTCTGATGAGCAGGGGCTGTGCCTTATATCTATATGGACAGCACTGTATACGCCTTGTGGTGCTATAGAAACGGTTAGCAGTTGTAGCACTTTCACTGAGAGCTGCCTGTGTCATGAATTCTCGGCTTCCATGACAGACAGAAACAAGTAAAGCTAAGTCTTTTGCAATTCATTTCACCATAGCCTTGGCAGGGCTACAACTCTCCATGTCCACCATCCAACTCCTTTGCTTTGATTTAATGCATACCCCATCCAGTCACCTAAACCATCCCTCCTGCTAGCTGGCATGCATTTCACCTGTCCCCTCCTCCTTCCTCATCCATTTCGACTTCAGGGCTTTAATGTCCATGCTGAGGACACGTTTGACCCTCTTGTACGGCAGAGTTCCTTTCCCTAATGTCCTTACTTTCCTGCCAACTATTCTCGAGCACCTCCACTCACAGCATGGCTAATGCCTTGACCTAGTCCTTTTCTTTTGACTGCCCTCTGGGCTTTTCTCTGGTCATCATCGAATGACTTTCACACTTAACTAGATCTCTCAAAGCCTCATCTTGCTACTAACAACATGTTTGGGAACCTCCAGGTTATTAACTTGTCCGTGTCTCATCTCTCCTCTTCTCGGCCTTATTAAAGTTTCTGGACGACGAAAGTTCTTGGTACAGCGCTGCACTTTCCTGTATCACATCCCTTAACCCTAACCTCAGCTCACATCCAGGGTTCATTTTCAGGCTTTCATTCTCTGTGATGCGTGTCTGGCAAAAAGCCTCTTCCCATACTGATTTCATACATTTCAGAATCCTGCCGACATCCGGCCAGCTTGCTGTCGTGCCTGTCAGCCTCCGATTCCTGCCATCGCTTCACGGCACTCACCTTCCTTCTGAGCTGCCTCTGCCCCACCTTCCTTTTGCATTCTACTGACACTGACGAGACCCATCAAGAGTCCCTCCGGGCTCTTCCTGTCTTCCTCTCTTTTCTCTTGGCTCCTGCCACTGATGTTTCTTTTTTGAAATAACAAAGGAGGAAACAGTCCTGCTTCTCTCCTCCTCCAAACTCACTGTTTGTTCCTGTGACCCTATTCCCACCCAGCTCCTCAGTTTTATCCCCCCCCCATCATCAGTTCCATATACTGTATCACATCCTTGATTTATCAGTTTCTACTACAACCATTCCTGTTGCCTTCAAGGATGTCATCAGCAATAATACAAAATACCCAACCAGGTCTAAAAGCTAATGCAACAATAAATAGAGAGAGCCTGGTGAATTAAACAAAAACCACCTTAAAAGAAAACCACTTTTTTGTTGGAAAAGCCGTCACAGTGCAGAGGACTTCACCTCGCACCCCTGCGGCCCATCCATTTTATTAAAGAGCCCTATGATTTAGGATATAGTATTAAATGTGATCTGTTTGGCGAAATCATTTAGCTGAAAAAGCCAGGATGTCATGACAATACTAAGCCTTTCAAGAAAGCCTTCAGTGAACTCCAGTCCCCTGCTAACTACCATCCAGCTTCTTTCTTCCTTTCATATCCAAACTACTCACCGGAGTCTTGCACCTCCACTGCCTTAGCTTTTTTGTATCTACAGCTATTCTGGATCCAGCATCCACCTTACAGTCCATGGAGACGGTTGTGTCTGGTGATCCTCTGAGGTCAAGGCTAAGGGCCTGTACTCCGTTTATTTATTACCTTCTTTTTATGAATTCTACTTGAGATGAATTACAATAGAACAGCATTTCATAAATCACAATTCACTGCTTTTGATGTCATGACCCCATCTTCTCCTTGACCCGCTCTCTTGGATTTGTGGACCCTTCTGGCCTCTTCCTGTGCTCTTTGTTGGATTCTGTAATACATCCTCTTCCACTGCTATGTCCCATTATCGTTGGTGCGGCTCAGGGTTGAGTTTTTATTTTATTTAATTACTTTCATTTAGCTCCCAACTTTCCACTGGTAGTTCAAGGTGAGTTGCATTCAGGTACAGTAGCTAGTCCCGTGTTCCCGGAGGGCTTACAATTCTAAGTTTGTATCCAAAGCAATGGGGAGTTAAGTGACTTGCTCAAGGCCCCAAGGAGCTTCAGTGGGAGTTGAACCCGGCAAACTAGGCGGTTGCCTAGTGTGGCAGCTTCTGGGAGGGGGGCAGCAAAGAGCAGGACATTCAAAGTGAAACAATAGATTCTGATGGCCAGGGAGGGGGAGGGAGCATAAGACGAGAGGTTTCTCTAGGGCACCAACACCCTGTACCAACTCTGGAGCCGGCTCTGTCTAACCACTAGGTTATTAGGTTTGGTATCAGTCCAGCATATGTGCATTACATTGCTCCAGCGAAATTTCCCCAGCACTCCCTTCAGCAAAGCCAGAAAACAGCTGTGGATGAGCATAGGTTCCTCACCAGCACTGACCTATGAGCTAAGTCTTAACATCTCCCCGGACCTGGAGGTACAATCCCAGCATTGAGCTCAGTCTTCAGCGCACACCTCTGCACCTGCGCTGCATAGCTAATGAATTCATCACCATCCATGTAGATCGATCTAAATGCGCTGTGTGCAGGTGATAGCGCATTGATTGCGCTCACATTGGATCCCTCCCTGCATTCTGCCTCCACTCCAGTGCGGCCCTCGCGGCGCTGACCTCTGCTTGCTCTTCCCCTCGCCCTATGAAAGCCAACTTGCCCGAGGTTGCTTTGAAATCTTAAACCCTGCTCTCTCTCCTCATAGCTTGGTTGATTTTAACCATGTTTAATGCAATAAATATACTGTATTTCCTGAAGCATCTCACATGATTGTAAGCTTTCAGGCTGTGGGAGCCGCCTCTGACTGCATGCTTGGAAGGAGGGGGTTTCTTTGCTATGTATCTGGGCATCAAGTCGTACTTCTAACCTTTAGGAATACAGTTCTAGTAGTAGTAGAAATGCAGGTGCACTCTATGTGTGAGTTATGTTTGCATATTTTCAGGCTTAAAATGATGTATTTTGGGGCATTTTATTGCAGGGAAGAGGGATGTAGAGAAAAGGATATATTTTGTTAGGTCAGACATCCATTTCACTGGCAAGGTAATGATGGGGTTGTTTAAGCAGTTGACTTGTGTTCTGATTAACAAACATTTCTGCAACTTAAGGTAATATGAAATCACCCCTAATGCCCTCCGTGCTAATCAGATTATTATTGCTGATATTTTCTGCAGAAAACTCCACTTATTCCCTTCAAGCCACAGACATGACATCGTTACCTCCTCTGCGGATGCCGAATCATGTTCCCAGTTTCACCAATGAAAGCTTATCTGATGTGGCCAAGGTCGCGGCTAATGGCAGTAGCCTTTCCTGTCAGGGGCTCTTCATCCCCAATGAGCTCTTCCTGACACTGGGATTTGTGAGCTTCCTGGAGAACATAGTGGTGATTGTGGCTATCATCAAAAACAGGAACCTTCATTCCCCCATGTACTATTTCATTTGCTGCCTAGCTGTGTCCGATATGCTAGTCAGCATCAGCCACCTGGTGGAGACTCTTGTCATGTTGCTTATAGAACATGGAGTTTTGGGCATCGAAAATGAACACCTGCGTCAGATGGACAATGTCCTTGACATGATGATCTGCAGCTCTGTGGTGTCTTCCCTCTCCTTTCTGGGGGCCATTGCAATGGATCGTTATATCACCATCTTCTATGCTCTGCGCTACCATAACATCATGACCATACGACGGGCAGTAGCCATCATTGTGTGCATCTGGTCAGCCAGTGCCATTTCCAGCACCATCTTCATTGCTTACCATAACAACAGTGCTGTTGTGGTCTGTCTCATTGGCTTCTTTATCTTCATGCTTATTGTCATGGTCGCTCTCTACATCCACATGTTCACCTTGGCTCGTCGTCACGCCAACACGATCTCCACATTTCAAAAGACCAGGAGAGTCTATCCGACTAGTATGAAGGGGGCCATCACTCTCACCATCTTGTTGGGAATTTTCTTTGTCTGCTGGGGCCCTTTCTTCCTTCACCTCACTCTCATTGTCTCCTGCCCCAAGAACCCTACCTGTCTCTGTTTCTTCAACTATTTTGACCTGTTCCTGATCCTTATCATCTGCAACTCTGTCATTGATCCCATAATCTATGCGTTCAGAAGTCAGGAGCTGCGGAACACTCTGACCAAAATAGCTGTGTGTTCCTGGAAGTAGGCATAAGAGGTTTGGATGCAATGCGTTTCACGGATAGCAAGGAGAGATGCTTCACATCTTGCTGCGTATCAGAGAAAAAGAAGCATGAAACCTTCCCAATGGATCCAGGAGCTGTTGAAATGGAATTGATTTTCTTGCTGGTTATAGCTGAGGAAAAACCAACAGCATCACCTCTGACGGTGTATAAAGATTTAACTGAAAGATACAGAGAGCAAGGTGACAAACCATACCATAGAAAGTGTGTGGAAACCTTTTGAGTGTCCAGAGGTCCCTCCCTACATGTCTATGTTTCGGCAAACAAAGCCTTCGTCAGCGTTTGTTTATGCCAAATGCTGATACTGCTCGCATTGATGCATTGGTGCATTGATGCACTGCCAATATTCCAGCTGCTGGACTGCGTAAGTCACTGCTTATTGTGTCCTTTATTGAGTGTCTCTTGCCTTTGAATCCCAAGCCCCTGATGAAGGCTTTGTTTGCTGAAACACGGATGTAAACCTCTACAGAAGGAGTCAATAGTTTCCCGAGGCAAAAAGGTCAAGATAGAAGTTTATATAGAGCTCCAGACAAGACAAGCTTTAAGCCAATCAGTAAACAAGAAGGAAGATCAGCAGCAATAACAGGCCTGGCTAGAGCCAGTCCCCATGGAGGCAGTGATGATTCTTCCACAAGGTGCCTGTTTTCTAACCCGAAAGTCACTGCTTCAAAGCCAACATCTGGCTGTGAGAACAAAAGCTAGTTGGATTTTTATTTGTCTCAAAAGCTATGCTTTTTGCTTGGTCAGCAGCCACAGCTACCTCTTTAAGTAACAAAATTGCCCTGTTGTGAAAATGTATAAAAATGAAATCAAACAAAATGAAAGTTCATTAAAACAAAACAAAAAAATCTTACAAAAAAAGAGCCCAAAAATGTTTTGCCTACACACCTTCACTTAGTAATGGATTCCCTGACCAGTGACATGAACCTTGGAAAGATTGGAAACATCTTCCCCTTAATATCCCCTCTCTCTGCTGCTCAGACAATCTATAGCAAGCACAAAGTCGTTTGCTTTGTTGAAACATTAGAAAGGAACAGAACTGCCCTACGTTCTCCTGGCTTGTGTGCTTAGAAACCCAGCACTATCCATCCCACTTATAGCAAACTGCTCCGGGGTGTGACCTGTCTGTTGCTTAACCCTTCTCACTAATCCAATATGAAAACCATCCAATTGCTCCCCACAAACAATCACTTACAAAAAGAGAGGAACAGTGAAATCTAAATTTTTTTGTTGGAACGAACGCCTGGAAGGAAGGGAAAAAACCTCCCCCTTCTCATGGCGCATTGTTCCGTTTTTATCTTTTTAAAGAAGTTCAAGGGTTCACCCTTAAATGAGAGGATCAAGGGACCATAATCCCAATACCAACTTACCAAGCGACAGGGTTTGAAGATGAGCCGGGAAGAACGGAGGCTCGAAACATATCATAACAACATCGGGTCACCGGTCACGCTTTAGTGAAGTTGATTTTTGGACGGCTTTGGAGGGTCCTTATTTCGACTGGATATTGTGGTGCAGTTTATCAATTGCGTCCGGGTGAATTCTGGATCCTGGACTTGTGATGGACCATGTCTTTTGGCTCTGGCAGTGGTATCTGTTTGTGGGAGCAGATCGGCTGCACACACTACCATGACAAGGATGACCTCAAGCTAAGTACTGCATTTTATGCTCACTAAATAAGTTGGTATTGGGATTATGGTCCCTTGATCCTCTCATTTAAGGGTGAACCCTTGAACTTCTTTAAAAAGATAAAAACGGAACAATACGCCATGAGAAGGGGGAGGTTTTTTCCCTTCCTTCCAGGCGTTCGTGCCAACAAAAAATTTAGATTTCACTGTTCCTCTCTTTTTGTAAGTAACCCTTCTCACTGGCACATCAAATCTTAAATTCGGATATGATTTATTTAAAAAAAATTAAACTGTGTCAAATGTCTTTTGTAAAAGTAAAGGACATGAGTGTACAATGACCACATGGTGTGTGCAATGGAGGAAAACGCTGTATCGTCTTAATACAGGCCATATGCAGTGATTGTTTATGGCAGGGTCTAGCCTCAGGGATGTCCGGTGCCCTCCTTCATTAATTCCTTTCTCTTTTTTGATAACAGCTTAGTTTTTAATGTTTCTTGCACTTTTTCCTATTTTTCTCATTTCTTTATTTTTCATGTCTCAGGTTATTTTTTTATTTCCTCATTTTTGGTATTTGTGTTTTGGTACCTTACTTACTGTGTTGCACCAGGCTGTCTAGTCTGCTGTCAAAGTGATGCCCATGTGGCCCATAGAGTTAGGGTAGGTGGAACCTCTACTTAAAAAAGAACTCTCTAGAATCATGTTTGTGTGGGGACGAGTAGACAGTTTAAGTGTGCAAAAGTGACTTCAAGGAGACAGAGAACAGAGTGGGACAAGACCAGCAAGCAGACCCCTCTCTCCATCCCCTCCAAAAATAATAAATAACTAAAAAGCACTGAATTTGTAAATACAAAGTACAGAACACAGAGGTGGCAGAAAGAGACCAGTTTCCTTGATTAATACTCTGCGTTCACTGAGATACTATTTAACGTCCCATCACATTGCTACATGTCATGAAGAACAAACTGGGTATTGTACATAGTAATTCAGGACTTAAGCATCTTCCAATCAAGGGATTCTTTGCAAGCTCTGAAACAAAAAATATATCAAAAATGTAATGTAGTCTCGTAGATACATATATATAAGTCCCTTCTTCGGATGTCTCTGATGTGATCCCACAAATGTGTGCACAATACTTTTGGCTAATTCATACCTAGATGCAATAAAAAGAATCACAGTCTAGTTTACTCCTGGAGTCAACAAACTTTGAGATACAGTCACTAAACTGAAAATAAAATGCTCTTTCTAACTATGGTGGTGGTTGATTATTTATTGGTCATTGGTCTGGTCTCGGTCCCTTCTCTGATTAATTTGTCCAGGCTCACCTTTCCATTTTACTTTTGATGCCTCCTGTCTTCCTCACTTTCTCCACTCTCTCGCTCTGAGACCTCCATCTTTCATCTCATTTTCTCTTCTGTCTTTTCTCCTCCTCATCTTATCTCTTCATCTTGCTCTCTGGCCTCTCCTTTGTCTCCTCACTGTCTCTCTCACCCTTATGTTTAAATCATTTTGTTAATAATATAAACACAATGACAATAAACACTTTAGGGCAACATGTGAGGCTTCTTACATATGCTGAGCCTGTAATCGCAAACTACATTTTTAATCAACAAATATTACATTATCCCCTTCCCACTCATTCTCTCCGAACTATGCCCATCCCAATGTCTCCCAACCCACTTACAGCCCTAAGTCAACTTGGAGGAGTGGGTGGCCTAGTGGTTGGGGCAAGGTACTGACCAGCTGTATTCCACGCATTAAGAAAAGTGGAAGAAAGTCCAAAAACTGCCAGCATGGTTTAAAGGTGAGGTCAGAGAGGTGGTTGCTGCCAAAAAAAGCATCTTTAAGGAAATGGAAAAAAGAGTCAAACGAAGAAAACTGGAAGCACAAGCACTGGCAAGTTAAATGCAAAGCATTGATAAGGCACGCAAAGCGAGAATTTGAGAAGGAACTTGCTACAGAAGCAAAAACACGAAATAAAGACTTTTTCAAGTACATTCGTAGCAAAAGGCCTGTGAGAGAGTCCGTTGGGCCATTAGATGATAGAGGGGTAAAAGGGGCAGTAAGAGGAGACAAGGCTATAGCAGAGAGACTGAATGAATTCTTTGCTTTGGTCTTTACTGAAGAAGATGTAGGGATGTTACCCAAGACTGAAGTGGTATTTAAAGGTGATACTGCAGAGGAATTGAGAGAAATATCGCTACACCGGGAAGATATATTACAACTATTTGATAAACTGAACAGTAACAAATCACCTGGACCAGATGGTATACATCCAAGAGTGTTGAAAGAACTGAAATATGAGATTGCTTTGACCGCTTTGACCTGGTGAAAAGCGGGATATAAATACAGTTAAATAAATAAAATAAATAAATAAATTGCAGACCTGCTATTGGTAATCTGTGAACTTTCATTAAAATCATCTGTAATACCTGAAGATTGGAGGGTCGCCAACGTAACACCAATCTTTAAAAAGGGTTCCAGGGGTGACCCGGGAAATTACAGACCGGTGAGTCTGACGTCAGTACCGGGAAAAATGGTAGAAACCATCATAAAGAACAAAATTACACAGCATGTGGATAGTCATTGGCTAATGGGAGACAGCCAACATGGCTTTAGACAAGGAAGATCTTGTCTTACTAATCTGATATGTTTTTTTGAAGGTGTGCATAAACAGGTAGACAAAGGTAAGTCGGTTGATATAGTGTATCTGGACTTTCAGAAAGCTTTTGATAAGGTCCCTCATCAGAGACTTTTGGCGAAACTAAAAAGTCGTGGGATAGGAGGCAGTGTACTATTGTGGATCGGGAACTGGTTAAAAGATAGAAAGCAGAGGGTAGGGCTAAATGGCCAATATTCCCAATGGAAAAAGGTGAATAGTGGAGCACCCCAGGGATCTGTACTGGGTCCGCTGCTTTTTGACATATTCATAAATGACCTGGAAAAGGGAATAACTAGTGAGGTTATCAAATTTGCAGATGACACAAAACTGTTTAAAGTTGTTAAAACCCAAGAGGATTGTGGAAAACTGCAGGAGGATCTGGATAAATTGGAAGACTGGGCATCCAAATGGCAGATGAAATTTAATGTGGACAAGTGCAAATTTATGCACCTATGAAAGAACAACCCACACTATAGTTACACAATGCAAGGTTCCACATTGGGAACCACCACCCAGGAAAAAGATTTAGGAGTCATCGTGGATAACATGTTAAAACCCTCCGCCCAGTGTGCAGCGGCAGCCAAGAAAGCAAATAGAATGCTAGGTATCATAAAGAAAGGAATGGAAAATAAAACAAAGGATATTATAATGCCTCTGTATCGTTCCATGGTGAGACCGCACCTTGAATATTGTGTGCATTCTGGTCGCCGTATCTTAAAAAGGATATAGCATTATTAGAAAAAGTACAGAGAAGAGCCACCAAAATGGTGAACGGGATGGAAGGCTACTCCTATGAAGAGAGGCTAAGAAGGTTAGGGCTCTTTAGCCTGGAGAAGAGACGGCTGAGGGGAGATATGATAGAGGTCTATAAATTAATGAAAGGAGTGGAACGGGTAAACGTAGATCGATTGTTTACCTTATCAGAATATAGAAAGACTAGGGGACATGCAATGAAGCTACAGGGTAAACTATTTAAGACAAATAAGAGAAAATATTTTTTCACTCAACGTGTAATCAAACTCTGGAATTTGTTACCGGAGGATGAAGTAAGGGCTGTTAGTGTAGCTGGGTTTAAAAAAGGTTTGGACAAGTTCCTGGAGGAAAGGTCCATAAACCACTATTAAAAAGGGACCCAGGATAATCAATGCTTGACCCAGTACAAGCATTGTGGAACCTGTGTCTTTTGGGGATACTGCTAGGTACGTATGACCTAGATTGGCCACTGTTGGAAACAGGATACTGGGCTTGATGGACCTCGGTCTGACCCAGTATGGCATTTCTTATGTTCTTATGTTCTTACTTCAGGCCGGAAGGTCGGGGGTTCATATCCCTCTAGAGGACAGCAACCTTGGGCCGGAAGGATTGGGGTTTCTAGTCCCACAGGTGCTCCTTGTAGTCTTGGGCAAGCCACTTAACCCTCCGTAGCCCATGTTCCCTGTAAAATAGTTATCTCCAAGTTATAATGCCCTGTTCAATGTAATTTCAGTTTGTTCAATGTAAACCGCACTGATGCAGAATAGCACAGTATATAAGAGAATGTAAATAAATAAATAAACTACAAACAACCAAAGCTTTCCCCTTATATTCAGCAACTTAAGACCCCTCCTAGTGACTTGCACAACTTCCAAACCTTGCCATCCACCTTCGAGCTGATCTATCCTCTTTACCCTCCACCTCCACCCCAGCCTGAGAGTCCAGTGGTCTCATACATGCACACACATCCACTCTCATTCAACTATATATTCAAAAAGTATTTAAAATCAAACTTCAGCCTCTGGGGGGTAAAGAATACAAGTACACTTCCCATGTGGCCATATACAAGTTCCTGCACGTCTCCAGATTCTTAGCTAGGCCATATTCCATTCTTGTCTGGTCATGCAACAAATTTCTCCACACCCAAAGGAGGGTGCCTCCTTCCCTTTCCATTTAATTAAGACACTCATTTTCCCCATCAAACAGGATGCACCAGCAACATCTTGAACAAACCTTCCATTGACAATAAACTCCACACAGGAGAGTAGCAACCAATTGCCAGGACGTCACTTCCTGGGGGCTAATCAGGCTGCTGTTACGACAACTGTCCCTCATCTCCTGGCTTTCCAGTCCAAGCTCCTCAAGCTTCTGCCCAGGGCCAGCCCAAGGTTTCTGCTGTTCTAGACGGAAACCCCGGCCACGCTGCCCCCGCCAAGCCAGGTCACCACCCCCCTCAGCTGCTGCTGCTGATTCTGTCACGGGAGGGGGTGGCAGCAGCAGTATGTAAAAAGGCGGTGGTTTTTGGCCACTGTTTTGTCCCTCACGACAGACCATGTCCTTTGGCACACATGGCCTGCTGAAGGGAAGAAAGCAGCAGCAGGAAGCCACCTTCTGAAATAGTTTATCTTAATGTTTATTCAAGTGCTTGATATACCACCCAGGCACAAGCGTCAGGGCGCTGTACAAATAATACAGGCTGCAGATGTAAGTAAAAGAAAGAAAAGAATGCCATTGTTTGGCTAGGACAGGGCCAGAGAGAGGAACAGAGAGAAAGTGATAGACACAAGCTCCAGACGTACGGAGGGGGGAGGCTCAAGCCAAGGGAGGAGGGGACTGGCAATCCGGGAGGGGAAGCTGGGTTTTGAGCATGCCTCTGAACAGAGAAAGGACAATTCTGTGTGGAAGGAATGAGGA
This sequence comes from Ichthyophis bannanicus, assembly GCA_033557465.1. NCBI lineage: Eukaryota > Metazoa > Chordata > Amphibia > Gymnophiona > Ichthyophiidae > Ichthyophis > Ichthyophis bannanicus. The sequence continues at coordinate 30,995,901 of CM066034.1, read as the reverse complement.
AGAGAATTCCAGAGGGCGGGGCCTAGGAAGAAGAAAGCGGAGTGACGGGTAAGTTCAAGGTGGACATGTGCGGGGGAGGGAAGGAAAAGATGACTACCGTGGGCTGATCAAAGGAGGCAGGGGGAGGGTTGGAGATGAATGAGGTCTGCTAGATACTGAGGAGTGGCGGTGAGAAGGACTTTGTGAGTGAACAAGAGTAACTTATAAGCAAACCTGAATTTAATCGGGAGCCAGTGGAGGTGGATGAACAGAGGAGTGATGTGGTCGGTTGAGGAGGAATGGGTGAGAAGATGAGCTGCTGTGTTCTGCATAAGTTGCAGAGGGCAGAGTTGGTACTGGGGGAGGCTGACAAGGATGACGTTACAGTAGTCGAGCCTGGATGTAACGAGGGACAGCACAAGGGTAACAAGGGAGGAAGGGGAGAGGAAAGGACGCACAGCGCGGATCTGATGTAAAGAGAGAAAGGAGCAGCGCACAAGTGAGGAGATATGATGGTGGAAAGAGAGGGAGGAGTCTTTATCTTTATCTTTATTTGCGAAGTTTGATATACCGCCCTTGCCAAAGCGTCAGGGCGGTGTACAATAAAAGAATAATTGGCTACCGAAAACAAAGCAGGAAAAGGAACGCCATTAACAGATAGGAAAGTAAAAGAAAAGAGAGAAACCAAATGAGAGACAGAACAAGAACAGGACTAACCAGGGAACTGGAAGGGACAGAGGGGCAGGGGGAAGGGGAACTGTAGGAGGGTAGGATGTAGCATTAGTGAGTTGCAATGGGAAGGGAGCCTGGCGTGGAGGGGGCGAGATCACTGGCGGGGACAGGGAGATCCTAAGCCTGACAATAAAGGTGTGTCTTGAGAAGTGCCTTGAAGTGGGGGAAAGATTTTTTGGTATGGAGAGAATGTGGAAGGAAGTTCCATAAGGCAGGACTAAGGAAGAAAAACGCAGAGTGATGGGTAAGTTCGAGATGAGCCTGGGAAGGGGAAGGGAGAAATAGATGACTGCCATGAGCAGAGCGGAGAAGACGTGGGGCTGGTTGGGGGTGAATGAGATCAGCCAAGTACTGTGGGGTGCTGGTGTATAAGACCTTGTGGGTGGTGATAAGAAGTTTGTAGATGAATCTGACGTTAACTGGGAGCCAGTGAAGAGAAAGGAGACAGGGAGTAACATGAGTGTAAGCAGATGAATGAGTAATGAGATGGGTGGAAGTGTTTTGGACCAGCTGGAGGTGTCGAAGCTGATAGTGAGGGAGACCTGCGAAAACAGTATTGCAGTAATCCAGACGGGTAATCACGAGTGATAAGACAAGAGTAGTAATAGCAGAAGTGGAGAGAAATGGTCGGATAGACCTAATCCTGTGAAAGTGGAAAAAAGAAGAGCATACCACTGAGGAAATGTGATGATGGAAGGAGAGAGAGGAGTCGAGGGTGACACCCAGGTACCGAAGAGTAGAGACAAGGGGAATAGGGCAGGTGGACATGATAGGAGAGAGAGCGGGGTGGGGGGGGGGGGTAGTATTGAATGAGAACCAGATAGTAGAAGATTTGGATGGGTTGACATGAAGGAAATTTTGATCAAACCAGGAGGCAATGAGAGAGAGACAGTCATTAAGCGGGGTAAGATCTGGAGTGGAGGATGAAATGTGGTGGACCAGAAGAATATCGTCTGCATAGATATAGGCAGAAATACCAGCTTGTTGTATGAGTAAAATAAGAGGAGCAAGAAATACATTAAAGAGTAGGGGGGCAAGGATAGAACCCTGGGGAACCCCACAGGGTAATAGAAATGAGGGTGAGACATCCGAGCCCAAGTGAACGGCAAAAGTGCGAGAAGACAGAAAAGACCGGAACCATTGCAGAACTGTGCGTAGATACCCAAGTCGGATAGGCATGAGAGGAGAGTACGGTGATCAACAACATCAAAGGCAGAGGAAAGGTCCAGTGAAACGATAAGAGAAAGATCATCGCGGTCGTGAGAATGATGGATTTCTGAAAGAAGAGCTAGGAGAATAGTTTCAGTGTTGTGGCCGGCCTGGAAACTGGACTGGCGCAAGTGGAGTGAAAAGGTGAAGTCAAGATGAATAGTGAGTTGCTGGAAAACAAGCATCTCAAGAATTTTAGAGAGAAAGGAGAGGTTAGCTACTGGGCGCCAGTTACCAGGAACAGCGGGATCAAGAGTAGCCTTTTTTTAGGAGAGGGCGAACAATGGCATGTTTCCAACTGGTGGGGAAACGACCAGAGGCGAGGCTGGAATTAATTATGGTTAAGGCATACGGGATAAGGACAAATGAGGGGTTGAGGAGCCAGGAGGAAGGGAGGGGATCAAACATAACAAAACATCAAACAGTGCAGAAATCAATATACAAAATAATAATGAACAATAATCATAATAATCAAATGCAACAAAGCAACTATCAAAGGGGCATCAGCATTGTGGAACGGTGTCAGTAGGGCAGTTCCCGGTGGTGACGTGGATGTGACGTCAGACGCCGGATTTTGTATATCTTGACTGTGGGATGTTTAAAGATTCGAGCGTTATCTGAGCTGAATGGCGAGTCCGTGGTGAGGACGCCGGTTGGGTAAGTTCTTCAGGCTTTGTCTGCTCCGATATAGGAGTGTGTATGTATGTGTAGTGGGAACGTTTAGCACTCTTTTTATTGCTTTTATTGTTGTTTTATAGTATACCCCCCTGAGGCAGCGTCTGCGAAACGCTAAGAAGGACGTCTGATTGTGGCGTCGGGGTTGATACCATAATGATCATCTTGGAAAATTGAGCAGAAGATTGCGACTTGTGCTGATGGGTCCTTCTTCTGTGCAGGGCTTTCGCTTGCTCTGTCATGTGGTTAAATGCTGATGCCCCTTTGATAGTTGCTTTGTTGCATTTGATTATTATGATTATTGTTCATTAGTATTTTGTATATTGATTTCTGCACTAATGTTTGATGTTTTGTTATGTTTAATGATACGATTGTAAAGTGCTGTGGATATTTGTCAAAGCAACTTTTAGTTTTGGATCCCCATCAGTTTATTGGATATTTTGTAGCTTTCTGGTGCTGTTGACGGACGGAGGGGTTGGATGCAGACCGTTGATGTAATTTACCTCGTATTGGATTGCTGAAGCCAAGTTTTGGCTTTTATTCAATGAATATCAGAGGATAGTTCTGAGGTCTGTGCTCCCCGTTGTCACGGCGCTGGAGGCTTTTTTTAGTGCAAAGTTCCCAGTGCTACATTGTGGTTAATGTGTGGAGTTGTTTCTTATTGTTATGAAGTATCATTGTTAAACTCCGGTTAGGCTTTGTGTTATTTGTGTGTTTACAATGGAGGGTCCTAATATATGTGTGGACACTCTGAGCTTTTCAGAGGCGCATATAGAGAAAATTTCAGCTGAACGCACTCTGTTTTTGGAGCAGAATTTATCGGAGCCTGTTGACGACATTAACTGGAATTCTTTGTTGATTCTTCAGAAAAGGAAGACTAGACTGGAATTACATCGTGCTTCGTTGGTGGAGTACATTAAACGTAAACACATCCCGCGGGGTCTCCGTGTTTATAAGGAGCCTCGTTTGTTCGCTTCTGATGGGGCTTTTTTGGACAGTTGGGACAAGGTCCTCAATAAGTGTTCTCTTGATTTGATGGTCTTGACAGTTGATAAGCTGAAGATCCAGATGGATGAGTTGGACATTGTTATTGAAAAGCAGTCTGAAAGTTTGCGATCTGCAGAATCAGCTGATATGTATCGACAACATTTATCTGATATGTCTAAGCAGCTTGATCAATTACGCACGGAGGTGATGAAGACCAAATTTAAAAAGCTCAAGCAGGACTATGATGATTTCAATACGGGATAGGTTTACCCATGGCGTAACCCGAACCGTCAGAGAGCTCAGCGGGTTCAAAAAAAGATTTGGTTTGAAAGTTCTTCGGAGGAATCAGTCAGTTCTAAGTCTTCCAAAGAGGGTTTTTTAGAAGAAGGCTGTCAGAAAAAAGAAAAGAAGAAAGCCCGTTAGGTGGGGTGAGCAATGTGAGTCCCTCTCTGGTTGTAATATTTCTGATGTGATTCTGACAGAAGGGGAATCTAATTTGTTAGCAAAGGGGTTTTCCTTTGTCCCTAGGATTGCCTTTGACTCTTTTCAATTTAGAACTGATCTTGAGAAGTTTATGCGTAAGTTACATTTGAAGCATTTTTTTGGATGTAATGAGGGGCGTTCACAGCAAATGGAGAATGTTGTTTCTGTTGTTCCTTCCCTGCAGCGGGTTCCTCTTCCTTTTAAGTCCACCTGGAATCCCCTAGTCCTATGCATCCTAATCTGATTGCCTTTCGGGAACTGGTGTTGCGCGATGTGGAAAGTTTGGAGGGTTCCACAATGTGTAAGTCAAAGAATGTGTTGTCACCACAAGAAAGATCTGATTTAGATGGTCTGACCGCCCGGTTGGACATTGTGATTAAGCGGGCAGATAAAGGGGGGGGGGGCGATAGTGGTCATGAATAGACATGATTATTTGGAAGAGGCTTATCGCCAATTGTCGGATTCGGTGGTGTATAGTAAATTGGAAAAGGACCCCACTGTTGCTTTGCAATCTGAGATACGAGAGATGACATCTCAAGCTTTGGAGAAGCATCTCATTTCTAAGAAAGAAATGTGTTTTTTGAATGTAAAGTTTCCATCAATGCCACTATTGTATTTGCTTCCTAAGATACATAAAGATTTGAGGCACCCCCCGGGGAGACCTACAGTTTCGACGAGAGGGTCAGTTTTGGAGCCCCTCTCTATACTGTTGGATTCGTTTTTGCATCCGCTGTTGAAGTTTATTCCTTCTTTCCTTTGTGACACTATGTGTTTTCTGGATATTTTGATGGCAGCTGGTGATTGGGCTAAGAATGAGTCTATATTACTGGTCACATTGGATGTGAAAGCCCTATATACTAGCATCCCTCAGGAGGCGGCGTTGGATGTGATTTGTTTAGGGCTTCAGCAGCGGGGTGATGTGGAGGGTGAGCAGTTGGAGTTTTTGATGCAATGCGCGCGATTGGTGTTATGCAAGAATTACTTTCAATTCAATGATGAACTTTTTCAGCAGAATATGGGGGTTGCCATAGGGGCATCTTTTGCCCCGTCTGTTGCCAACCTATTTATGGGGTTTTATGAGGAGCATTGGTTGAAAGGTTCACCTTACTCATCCCAGATTAAGATCTGGAGGCGGTATATAGATGACATTTTTTTTACTGTGGGAGGGCACGGTGGAGTCTTTGATGGAGTTCCATAATTGGTTGAATAGTGTGGATCCTTATATACAGTTTACAATTAATTTTGATGCCCACTCCATTGTGTTTCTAGATGTTTGTGTATGGAGACAAGAAGAGGGGGGCTGGGGTACTACTGTACATAAGAAAACAACTGAGCGGAACACTTTCCTGCATTTCTCTAGCGCTCACCCTAGGGGGTTGATTAGGGGTTTACCCTTTTCGCAGTTTTTGCGTTATCGGCACAATTGTTCATCTAGGGAAGATTTTAAGGTTCAGGCCCGCTCTTTGAAAAAGGCCTTTCTTGATCGAGGTTATCCTGTAGTGGTGGTAGAGAGGGCATATAAGCGTGCGCTGTATAATGATAGGAGTTGGTTATTGGCTCCCAAGGTGAAGTCTGCTCATAAAGAGAAATGTGTGAATTTCATTTCTAGGTACTCCCCCTTCAGTATGCGGATCCAGCGGATCTTGCATCGGCACAGTAATGTATTGCGGACTCTCCCTGGTCTTGGTGATAAAAATCTTAGGTGTGTTTGCCAGCGGGATCGGAATTTTAAGGAGATCTTAAGTCCCTCCCGGTTATCGGGTGATATGCGGCTTGAGCGACGGGGTAGGCATGTCTGTTGTGGTGAATGTACCTGCTGTGCTGTCTGTTGAGAGACTGATCGATTTGTTTATAACGGGAAGGAATTTCTTTTACGATCTTTTACTTCTTGTAAATCTGATTATGTGGTGTATGGCATTTTTTGCCCCTGCCGCCTACTATATGTAGGTAAAACGATTTGTCCTCTGTTTATACGCCTGGGGGAACATCGAAGTAGGTTGCGGTGCAAACGACGGGAGGCCCCACTTGTTGGTCATTGCTTGGACTTGGGGCATGTGTTTTGGGATTGAGTGCAGTGTTTTGGGATTGAGCAGGTTGTCAAAGGGTTTAAAGATCTGTCTCGTGAGCAATTTTTGATATATCGGGAGCAGCGGTGGATATTTATGCTTCGAACGGTGGCTCTGGGTGGGTTGAATTTTAATATTGATTGGAAGGCTTGTTTTTGATTGATGGCTTGTGGAACGGTTTCAGTAGGGCAGTTCCCGGTGTGACGTGGATGTGACGTCAGACGCCGGATTTTGTATATCTTGACTGTGGGATGTTTAAAGATTCGAGCGTTATCTGAGCTGAATGGCGAGTCTGTGGTGAGGACGCCGGTTGGGTAAGTTGTTCAGGCTTCGTCTGCTCCGATATAGGAGTGTGTATGTATGTGTAGTGGGAAGGTTTAGCACTCTTTTTATTGTTGTTTTATAGTATACCCCCCTGAGGCAGCGTCTGCGAAACGCTAAGAAGGACGTCTGATTGTGGCGTCGGGGTTGATACCATAATGATCATCTTGGAAAATTGAGCAGAAGATTGCAACTTGTGCTGATGGGTCCTTCTTCTGTGCAGGGCTTTCGCTTGCTCTGTCATGTGGTTAAATGCTGATGCCCCTTTGATAGTTGCTTTGTTGCATTTGATTATTATGATTATTGTTCATTAGTATTTTGTATATTGATTTCTGCACTAATGTTTGATGTTTTGTTATGTTTAATGATACGATTGTAAAGTGCTGTGGATATTTGTCAAAGTAATTTTTAGTTTTGGATCCCCATCAGTTTATTGGATATTTTGTAGCTTTCTGGTGCTGTTGACGGACGGAGGGGTTGGAAGCAGACCGTTGATGTAATTTACCTCGTATTGGATTGCTGAAGCCAGGTTTTGGCTTTGAGTATTCAATGGATATCAGAGGATAGTTCTGAGGTCTGTGCTCCCCGTTGTCACGGCGCTGGAGGCTTTTTTTAGTGCAAAGTTCCCAGTGCTACATTGTGGTTAATGTGTGGAGTTGTTTCTTATTGTTATGAAGTATCATTGTTAAACTCCGGTTAGGCTTTGTGTTATTTGTATCTTGCCTAGTGGACAGGCCTGTCCTGCTTCTGCCATTTGTACCCTTCACTAAGGACACTAAACTGGGTCAGCTCGACATCCAGGCATGAGTGACCAGGTCCTCTGCCTGCAGAAAGGCACCACTATCACCATCACCACCTTGAGCAAGGTGCAGGGTGCCTGACTCTTCAGACGGCTCAGCTCCAGTAATGCCTTATACAAACAGTAGGCCTCTGCCTTACCCCTGATCAAAATAAGGCCACCATTTGGTTACTAAACCATCCGTCCAAAGAAAGACAACAACAACAACAAAAAAAGAATCAGTTATAACATTAAACCAAAAAGCCCTCATTTCCATATTATATAGATGCCAGTTGGAGACTTCACTGGTGTCCCCCCCCCCCCCCCCCTGCAAAGACCTGGAACAAATGGTTGGCGATAGACTTGGGGGGAAGCTCTTAGAAAGAAATACATATGGTTGTGTGTAGGTATTCTTCGGTCACTGCATGGAGGCAACGCAGAATCAACTCCACTGCCCTGGTCTTGTTCAAAGCTGGAGAAACCAGGCCCTGCATGTTAGGGAGGTCGTGGGGAAAATGGGCATTTTCTTCCACATGCGGTGGGAAAGCGATAGAATCCAGAGCTTTTGGCGAGCTCTTCAGCTGCAGATATGGCAGATAACAGGGGTAGCAGTGGGTGTGTTTGCTGGGAGGGTGCCTGGAATTGAGGCTTAGTCATTTATTAATGGCAGCTAGCAAGGCGATTGGATGGAGATGGAAGCCGAATGCAGCTCCGTTGGTAATTGACTGGCTGTTTAAAGCAGGGAAAATGATGTGTTACATTCAGGGGAACCACACCCGCTTCAGCATGTGCAGAGGATTTGCTGCTGAATGAACTGGCCCTGCCCATTTCTTATGGCAAGAAGGGAAGGCTGCTAGTGGAAACACACAGACTTCCTTTAGAATTATGTTCTGGTTTTATTTGTTCTTAATGTAACTCTTAAGTCTTTATACAGTGATGCTTCTGTGATTTCTGAAGGGTGGAGCTTTGGATTATTCATAGGAGATGCATGCATTAAAGTAAGTAAGAAGGCTTTTTCTGAGATAGGCGAGAGAGAGAGACAATGTGATATGCTGATTGATGACAACTTGGGGGGGAGGATTCAGTGCAAGAACTCTGGCAGAGCTCCAGAGTCTCAATGCGTGGATGAGACAATGGTGCAAGGATGAGGGTTTTAGATTTGTTAGGAACTAGGTAACATTCTGGGGAAAGGAGGGGCTCTTCCGAAGGGATGGGCTTCATCTTAATCGGGATGGCTCCAGGCTGCTGGCATTAATGTTTAAAAAGGAGATAGAGCAGCTTTTAAACTAGATAATAGAGGAAAGCCAACAGTCGCCCAGAAGCGCATGGTTCGGAAGGATGCATCCTTGAAGGATACTAGCAAAACAGGGAAGTTAAGGCTGTGATGTAGGAGACTCTTATGAAGCAATGGAAACTGATAGTGATCCGGTGGAGAGAACCGGTACTGCAAGCGAATGCAGGATTTTCTCTTCTGGGATAAAAAAACACAGAGTTAATCAGGAACCACACCTCACCTCAAGGCAGGAGAGGAGCCAAGTCCCTGATTGGGCACGCCCAAGCAGGAGGCGGGCAGTGCAGTACTCAGGCAGCTTGTTAAGAACGCAGAAACAGAAACAGATAGATCAGCGAGATGAGCAAGGAGATCAGTCAGGACACAAACACCTGGACGAGGACAGGTCAGATGACCAGGAACAGGAACCGTTGGAGAGAGAACCACTAAGCAGCTGTGATCCACGAAGGAGCAGACAGGACCTGGGAGACTCAGGGGCAAAGAGAGACTTCTGTAAGCAGAAGAATTTAAAGGCACTGAGAGACCCAAGGCTACAGCTCAGGGGTTTAAAGGACCAAGCAGAACCTTGGAACAGGAGGCAGAGGGAGAAAGAAATACCCTGGAAGAAGCCCCAGCACAAGGTATCTGGTGGGTTTGGAACGGCTAGCAAGCTTAACAGTGGGAAGCCAGAAAGAGTGAACTTTAATTGTGAAAGACAGGACAAAGGCAGAAAGTTTGATAGTAATTGGTTGAGCCAAGAGAAGTCTGACTGTTTTCCTTTTAAAACTCTGAGAGACTCTCCAAGCACAGCTGAAGCGTTTTACCCTGCACTTTCATTTGGAGATAGGTGGGGGCAGGGCCGGCCCGTCCATTGAGCAAGAATGTTTTTTGCACAGGGCCCCGCGTTTCAGGGGGCCCCGCGCAAAGAACATTCTGCTTTTTTTTTTAATTACATTTTAAAAAAAAACCTGTCTCTGGCTGCTGCTGCGTCCGTCGCAGCAGCGGCAGAATGGCGTGTCCCGCGGGGCCCCTTCTCCTCGTCGAGCCCTCTGCAAGGGCTTTCAGATTCGCGAAGGGAGAGTGCTCCCTCGCGTCTCTGTAAAGCCCGCAGGGGCTAATGGGAAATTTCCCATCTGCCCCTTTAGACGCGAGGGGCTGATGGGAAATTTCCCATTAGCCCCTGCGGGCTTTACAGAGACGCGAGGGAGCACTCTCCCTTCGCGAATCTGAAAGCCCTTGCAGAGGGCTCGACGAGGAGAGGGGGCCCCGCGGGACACGCCATTCTGCCGCTGCTGCGACGGACGCGGCAGCGGCAGCAGCTAGAGCCAGTTTTTTTTTTTTTTTTTAATTTGCCGGAAGGGAAGGGAAGGGAAGGGAAGGGGGGGGGGGGCTGATTGTGGCTGGATGGAAATGGGGTGATGGGGGGTTAGGACTGGAAATGTTCAATGGGGGGTTAGGACTGGAAATGGGCTGGAGGGGGGTTAGGACTGGAAATGGGCTAGGGGGGGTTTAGACTGCGAATGGGCTGGGGCTGATGGAGGCTGACTGGAAAGGGGCTCGGGGGGGAGCTAAGACTGCTAATGGGCTGGGGCTGATGGAGGCTGACTGGAAATGGGGTGAGGGGGGGTTAGGACTGGAAATGGGCTGGGGGGGGTTAGGACTGGAAATGGCCTGGGGGGGTTAAGGAATCGAAATGGGCAAGGGGGGTTTAAGAAAGCAAAAGGGCTGGGGCGGATGGAGGATGACGGGAAATGGGCTGGGGGGGTTAAGACTGCTAATGGGCTGGGGCTGATGGAGGCTGACTGGAAATGGGGTGAGGGGGGGGGTTAGGACTGGAAATGGGCTGGGGGGGTTAGGACTGCAAATGGGCTAGGGGGGTTAAGACTGCTAATGGGCTGGGGCTGATGGAGGCTGACTGGAAATGGGCTGGGGGGGTTAAGACTGGTAATGGGCTGGGGGGGTTAAGACTGGTAATGGGCTGTGGGCTGATGGAGGCTGTCTGGAAATGGGGTGATGGGGGGGTTAGGACTGGAAATGGGCTGGGGGGGTTAAGACTGGTAATGGGCTGGGGGTTGATGGAGGCTGACTGGAAATGGGGTGATGGGGGGTTAGGACTGGAAATGGGCTGGGGGGGGTTAAGACTGGTAATGGGCTGTGGGCTGATGGGGGCTGTCTGGAAATAGGGTGATGGGGGTTAGGATTGCTAATGGGCTAGGGGGGGGGTTAGGACTGCTAATGGGCTATGGGGGCGCTAGGACAGGAAAAGGGCTGATGGGGAGGGGTTAGGACTTGAGGTGGGCTGATGTGGTTAGGACTAGTAATGGGCTGTGGGCTGATGGGGGGGGGGTTAGGACTGGCAATGGGCTATGGGGGGCTGACTGGAAATGGGCTGATGGGGTTAAGACCGGAAGTGGGCTGATGGGGGGTTAGGACTGGTAATGGGTTATAGGGGGGGCTTAAACTGAAAATGGGTTGATGGGGGGCTAGGACTGGAAATGGGTTGTGGATTGCTATGACTGGAAATGTACGGAGTGGACGGGGAGGCTTGAACTGCAAATAGCTGATGGGGAGGGAGCTTGGAATGGAAATGGGCTGTGAGGGAAGGGAGCTAGAACTGAAAATGGGCTGATGGAGCAGCTAGGATAGGACTGGAAATGGGCTGTTGGGGGGAGCTAAGATTGGAAATGGGCTGTGGTGGGGGCTTGAATTGAAATGGACTCATGGAGGGGCTAGAACTGGAAGTAGGCTCATGGGGGGGGGCTTGGACTGGAATTGGGCTGAGTGGAGGGGAGCTAGGATTTGACATGGGCTGATGGTGGGGCTAGGAAATGACTAGAAATGGGCTGATGGGGGGCTAGGATTGGAAATGAGCTGATGAAGGGACTCAGACTGAAAATGGATGGGGGAGCTAGGACTGGAAATGGGTTGATGGGGGGCTAGGACTGGAAATGGGCTGATGCAGGGGCTAGAAGGGAATGGATGCTGGGTGAGACTGGAACTAGAAGGGAGCTGATGTTGGGGGAGGATTAGAATGGGATGGGGCTGGGAGAGTAAAATGGAGAGGGGAAAAATATTTTGTGTGGGAGGGATGAAAAATCTACAATTGGCCGGGTATTGGGAGAGTAAGTGGGGATTGAGGATGGAGGGGTAAAATTTGTGTGGATGAAATAAGAATGAGGAAAGAGCAAAAGGATAAAGATTAGTATGTTAAAGCAGATGTAGAGAGAGAGGATGGAAAGAAAACTAGAAGAGAGAAGAAAGGACAAATGGACAGCAGACGATGGAGAGTTAGCAGAAAACATGAAGAAACCAGAAGAAAGTGGCTGGAGCAATTGCAACTGAAAAAAAATGCACAAAAGGTAGAAATATATCTCTTTATTTTGAATTTATTAACTGGAATATGAAAGCTCTGGGAAATGTGCATCATTAACGTCTGCGCTTTGTTTGGTACAAGAGGAAATTGATTTATAGTTTTATTTCTACAGTGTTGTTGTACATTCCAAGTTTGGCTTTTGGGGTTCCCAGTTTAATTATTGCCTTCCTGTTTCTAAATTGCGATTCCTTGTTTGGTGATGGTCTATGTTCTGCATGTGTAACTGAGCTGAGGTATTCTGTTTATGTAATTCCTATTTGACATTGCCACTTGTTCTCTTTCCCCAGTATTCTCTGAAATGTACTGGTTTAATATTTGCAGTGTTTCCTTTTGATAGGTAGGGTCTGGTGCTTTGTGAGTCCTGGTAATGCTGTCAGGATACAGCGGGTTTGCTATGGGTTCTAAATGGCAGCGTTTGTAGTAGTTCCTAATGTGCCTGGCGGTTGGCACTGGATTATAGTAATGTAGAAATCTTTTAGTCTTTCTTTATCCATACACTCATTAAGAGACATGTTTACTAAAAGTTAGTGTATGGTAACATTATGCAAATATTTATGCAAATAAGGCCACTTATGCAAATGAGGCCCCGCACTGAGTCTCCGCACATGGCCCCGCACCCCCCTTGGGCCGCCCCTGGGTGGGGGAAGGGAAATGCTTACACGTTGAACTCTTGTCCGAGTAAAAGCACTGGTAATTGCCAAGAGATAAGAACTGTAAACAAGCATTTACCTGAAGGAGGATATTCTCAGCCTGGCTCAGAAAATACACAGGCTGAATTACTTCTCACTGAATTCAGGGAGTTCCTTAAGAGCAGAGCAGTTTCTCCTCATAATGTAGCAAAGCCCATGAGCAGCTGTGAGGAAGAAATGCCTTTAATTTCTCTGCCGTCTACAGAGCAGGAAGTCCCGATGGACTGCTCTACATGTGTGATTCAAAAAGACATTTAAGTGATATACTTGCCAATGTTTTATGAAAGAATATAGCAAAGTTACCTCACTGATTGCTATGCTAAAGAAGCTTATTGTGAGCCCCGCCCCTGTGCCAGATAGCTTGACCAGCAGGAGGCGCTGCACCTTAACCTTGAGGTTGTATAAGAATTTGTAGTTGAGCCGTTGGTTAAAGATCACAGATTTTTATTTGGGTTCTCAGAGACTCATAACAGGTAATGTCCACAGGAAAACAAAAGTAGGGATACTCCTCCCAAAGAAAATATATGCAAACTTTGCCAGGTCAAAAATAAAGTCTTTTAAACAAGCTTTTCTTCTTAGCTCTTACAAAAGGTATTTTCCCTCTTAACAGTTATTCACATACAGTGCAACAATCACATTCCATGTCAGTGACTGAAGGATCTGAATCCCCTTTGAAAGAGTCAATTTCCATGCTCTCTGGAGGACTCTCGGGTAGCGGTTCTGGACTCTTAACTGGAATGGTATTAGTCCCATACATTAACAGTTTCTTCAGTCTTGGCCACCTAATAGGTTTCTCCCCTTTAAGTAAAAGCTCATGGGGTTTCAAAAGCCGTGGTTTAAAAGTTCCTTTCCTTTCATGTAAATGTCTACAGGTAATCTCCTCCTCATCTGAAGAACTATCCCTGTGTTCAGTTTTGGGCCTAGGCTTTCTCCTGGTTTGATGCTTAACTTGCACAGTTTTACATACAGGCCTTCTATCAATAAAACCCTCTTCTGAGCTGTAATCAGAGGACCGGTCAGACCTCCTTCGGGCTCTATAAAAAGTTCTTGCTTTGGAAGCTTCCCTAGCAGAGCAATGCCTGCATCTAGGTTCCAGCAAGGGTTTTGCCTGGGTAAAAGTTCTGCCTTCTTGTGGCTTTTTTTAAGCTTCTTTCAAATACAGGGTTTAGCTTGCCCACTAACCTGCATTGTGGTTTCACTGCACTAGCAGTGTATCTCTGGGCCTCGCAACAGCAGCTGCCTGGCCTGTGAGTATTTCTTCCTGGAGAGCAGCAGTATTTCCCTTTCTCCTGGGGAGCGAATCTGGTTTCAGGTCTTCCCTTCCTCTCAGCATAGAGCCTGGGAGCCTTGTTCCAGTCAGGTTCAGAATCCTCGTGCTGGTAAGACAGGTGATTCTCTTCCTCTGCTCTCCTCTCTCTCTCCCTTCTCCCTTCCGTTTCTGTCTGCCCTCCTTTACAAGCAGCTATGTGACAAGGGAACTCCCTTGCAGGCTCCTCCCCCGAGTACCTGCTTCTCTGATTCCTATCTGGTGTGTAACGTGGGAATGACTCAACACTAGTTTTGGCCCACTGACTATCAACCCTGGGGTTTTTCTGCTGTGAACTTCTAACCCTGGGTTTTCTCTGACAAGTGTTTTCTAATGTGCCCATCCCCCCAGCCAAGGTAAAACCTTCAATGTTTCCTGCTTTTCTAGGTGGCACTACTCTCTCCTTGCCACATTATGTGAAGAGAATAAGTGAAAGCATATTGTGTGCAATTCAGGAGCATTGCTGTTACCAGAGTTTTCTGTTACGTTAATGAGAGGAGGTCACATGACAAATGAATGTGATTAGTAATGGACATTTAGCCAAGCAGTGAAAAGCCTTGTTTAGTTAAGTTTCTCAGCCTTGTTTTATGCTACATTATTTCCTTTACGTCTGCTGCATTTGAACTGTGAAAGCGGGAAATAAACCTCACAAAAGAAATTTTCTTTGCCTTGCCTTACTACTTGAGCACCTACACAACTACAACCTTACCCTCAAGGGCAACCAAGGCCAGGCCCTCCTGAAACCCTCAAGGTCCAGGGAGTGGGTGGGTGGCAAGGCATCCTGACAGAGAGGTTCCAACAAAGATAAAGGTAACCCAGATGTCCTTTAGTACAGAGCCCAAAAATTCCAAATTACCCCATCAACTGATAACCAGATTAATATCCATAAAATACAGTCTCTAATATGCCTGTATGCAAATGCTAGAAGTCTAAAAAATAAGATGGGAGAGTTAGAATATATAGCACTAAATGAAAAGTTAGATAAGCTTAGCATCTCAGAGACCTTGTGGAAGGAGGACAACAAATGGGATACTGTGAAACCTGGGTACAAACTATATCACAATGATAGAGTAGATCAAATTGGTGGATGGGTTGCACTCTGTTAGAGAGGGCATTGAGTTATATAGGATTAAAGTCTTGCAGGAAACAAAATACACTGTAGAATCTCTATGGATAGAGGTTCCATGTAAAAGCAAACTCTTTGTACCTCATTAAATTGCCTCTGTTCCATGCAAGCCAACTTGGCTGAGTTGTTATATGTAAATTGCTTGGACTAGTAGAACAGCAGTATATAAACACAGATAAATAAATAAATAAGAAGCGGAAGGCGATGGTAGTGGGGGTGTACTACCAACCACCTGGGCAGAATGAACAGATGGATGATGAAATGTGTGATACCGAAAGCATTCCTGAGCAGATGGAATGGCAGAATAGTGAGCACTGCCCCTTTAAAAGTCAGAGCAAGCCAGGTTTCCATGGCAGCAGGAAGCTTTCCGACAGAATGCAGCTCAAGCATAGTCATGACGTAAGAGCTGAAAGCAGCTCTAATGAGGTGCACCTGACTAACCAGATAATAACCAAAAACGAGAGGGGAAGAGGAGCCATATCGGGAGGACCCAGCTGTCAGTTAGTGTACATAATAATTCCCCACCGTGTCTAGAAAACCACCCAAACTTCAAAGATCCAAAGACAAATTCTAAAGATAGAACGATACTCGCGCGCAGTGCCGACATCCACTCCATTGAAGGAGAAATGCCGGCGTCTGCGCAGAATGAGGCTTTTATAGCAGGAAAAGGAAACCATCCCTAATGCTAAAGAAATGTATGTGGGAACCCATTTAAACCCTATAAATTGTATAAAAGGAAAGTATAATGGAAAAGTGTCTAAATTTAAATAATCTATTATGAACCAATCATGGAACCTCCTCAAGAGCCAGACAGTGTCGTGATGGCATCGGGAGATATCCTTGTATATTAAAACCAGAAAAACCTGACAAATAAAATCCACTGCATCATTGGAAATGTGACTAAACTGGTCATCAACTTTAATATCAGTTAAAATGCCCTATGTGAATAGTGGAAGACGGACCCTCCACTGTATGTCGAAGTGATAAAAAACGAAAGAAGTGTCGTTCTTTGTAAAACCTGACGGAGGCAAACAAATAAAAGTCTCAGCCATTGATTTTATGTGTAATAAAAAGAAAACCTGGCATAACCAACAAAACCACCGTTGTGCAAAATTATTTTTGTCGGAAAAGCCGTCACAGTACAGGAGGACTCCACCTCCTTACCACTGCAGCCTATCCTTTTAATTTTTAATAAAAACCATATAGACTTCGCAATATTTTAAACTTCGCAATATTTAAAAGTACTTAGCTGAAAGGCCGTTATAATTCCTTGATCAAAGGACTAGCCGGACGACGTGTCACGTTTCGGGGAGTATATTGTGCCCCCCTGCTTCAGGTCCAGTCGCCACAAAATGAACAGCCTCTGTACTGAAACGCCAAGAAAGGCGGTTTTTTATAGACACCTAACGCAGCTGTGCCATTGAGGAAACCGGAACTTTACTGAGCCCCGGCAAAAAGCAAATCAGCCAATCAAAGCAGTGAAAGGAGGAGCCACCACACAGGTCCCTCCCACTGGTTTGACAGCAAAAAGTTATTTGCGCCGGATCATATGCCAGTCCAGCTGTATATTTAAACCTTTAGGATGAATCGAATCCAACAAAAAAATCCACTTTTGTTCCAAATTTTGTAGTGTTTGTATGCGATTGCCACCTCGGGGATTCTGGGGTACAAAATCAATTGCACGCCAGCGCAAATCTTCAAAAGAATGGAAATGATTGAGACAATGGTCCACCAAAGGGGCTGACTGCTGTCGAGTACGAAGTCTGGAGGCGTGCTCCCCCAAACGTGTCTTAAAAGGACGAGTGGTGCGGCCCACGTAGTTAAGACCACAAGGGCAAATGATTAAATAAGCCACATGGTCCGTAACACAGGAGGTATGCCAACGAGTTGAAAAACTCCTCCCGGAGCGAGCGTCAGTGTGCCCTAATGTGTCTGCAAAATAACTATGCCACCGTATTAACATTAGCTAACATGGAAATTAGCCATCCAATGAAGACCCGACATGACTTTTGGACCCAAAAACCTATAAATATTGTGTGACCGCTCGAAATGTACAATGACGAAGGGGCTCAAAAAATCATTTGTAGGAGGTCAAGCCAGATTCATAATAAATAAATAATAAAAGAAGATGATAAATAATTGAATAAATAAAGGAAGCACACCCAGGACATAAAGATAAAAACAAATGTAATGCCAGCGGTTTGAATAAACCGCTGAGCCACCCTACATAAGAAACTGTACAGACAATGGAGAGGTGTCAGGCAAAGTAAAAGAGATGGACAATCTAATGTTACACTTAAGGATGCACAAGCAATCCAACGGTGAATATAACATATTTTTGGATATATCAGCTGCCTTTGATTCAATTAACCATCGTATCCTTATTGAAAGACTCAAACAGATTGGTATACATGGCACTATCCTCGCATGGTTCCAATCATATCTAACTGATCGATCGCAACAGGTAAAAATAGGAAAAAATACATCTGAAGCCTATATGCAAAAACAAGGAATCCCACAAGGTTCTGCATTATCAGCTCTACTCTTTAACATATATTTACAACCTATATGCCACATCATTCAACAGTGCAAATTAAAATATGCAATTTATGCTGATGATGTCATGATTTACCTCCCTATGGACATAGACTCCCTGGACTTCTCCAATATCCAAACCATGCTTCACTAAAATGACGCAATGGCTAAATGAACACAATCTACACATTAACTTCAAGAAAACGGAAGCATTATTTGTTTCTAGAAATCAAAAATTTACCCCCCCCCAACAGAAATAAAGATCAAAAACATAAGCATCCCCATAAAAGATGAAATAAGATACCTTGGCGTTTTCATAGACAGAACGTTAAGTCTAACAACACACATCAGGAATACAACAAACACAATATATAATAAATTAAGTTATCTTTAAAATCTAAAACCATTATTATCAAATCTGGACTTCAGATCAGTCCTTCAAGCCCTGATCCTGCCTCACTTAGATTTTAGTAACATAATTCTTCAAGGTATTCCAAAACATGCTTTACACCAACTAAAAGTAGCACAACATGTTGCTGCAAGAATGCTTATAAATGCAGGTCCAACTGAACACATAACCCCTATACTGTACAAACTTCACTGGTTACCTATACAAAGTAGGATAAAATATAAAGTTATCATAACAACGTTCAAACTGATAAGAGATATAGCCCCATCATATCTAACTGATCTACTGACAATTCATTCAAGGACCAGAACAGTGAGACAAAGGAACCTGAACACACTACTTGTTCCAAACAACTTTTCAAAACTCAATAAAACTACAACAAATAGGGCATTCAGCTTCAATGCCCCTTTAATATGGAATGCTCTGCCGGATAAACTCAGATATCACAGATCTTTCAGCATTTCAAAAAGATCTTAAAACTCACCTATTTATAGAGTACTTTGGAGACTCATTCCCAATAGATGAAATATTTCCCACTTAAACTCATGTATACTCATATTCATTAATTCACAACTTACTTTTTCCTTTTTCTTACTCTATCCTACAATACCCAATTCTCCACATTATCACATTTACTCTTTACACTAATAATTCTAGTAAACTACAATACATTTTTCCTTGCTCAGATAAGATGAAAAGCTATTTTAAAACTTGTAAATATTGTAAATCTGTATATATGTTTAAACTATCTATATACCTTATCAGCATTTACTCAGCATTGTAACCCTCAAATTACCTTTTTCTATTATGTATAATTTAATGTTCGCTGTAATATCAATTGTTTGAATAAGTTAAATGTAATGTTCAAGTTTTGTTCAATGTAAACCACTTTGATTTTTCTGAAAGGCGGTATATAAAACAGTTCAATAAATAAATAAATAAATAAATAAAATAGATGATAAAGGGGGTAAAAGGGGCACTAAGAGGGGACAAGGCCATAGCGGAGAGACTGAATGAATTCTTTGCTTCAGTCTTTACTGAGGAAGATGTAGGGAGGAAATTACCCATGACTAAAGTGGTATTTAAAGGTGATACTGTGGAAGAACTGAAAGAAATATTGATACACCGAGAAGATGTATTACAACTATTTGATAAACTGAGTAGCAAATAACCTGGACCAGATGGTATACATCCAAGGGTGTTGAAATAACTGAAATATGAGATTGCAAACCTACTATTAGTAATCTGTGAACTATCATTAAAATTATCTGTAGTGCCTGAAGATTGGAGAATGGCCAATGTAACGCCTTTTTCAAAAAGGATTCCAGGGGTGATCCGGGAAACTACAGACCGGGAAAATCAGTACCAGGAAAAATGGTAGAAACCATCATAAAGAACAAAATTACTGAACTTGTAGATAGTCATGGCTTAATGGGAGAGAGCCAACATGGCTTTAGACAAGGAAGATGTTGTCTTACTAATCTGTTATGCGTTTTTGAAAGTGTGAATAAACAGGTAGACAAAGGTGAGTCTGTTGATATAGTGTATCTGGACTTTCAGAAAGCCTTTGACAAGGTCCCTCATCAGAGACTTTTGGCAAAACTAAAGAGTCATGGGATAGGAGGCAGTGTACTACTGTGGATCAGGAACTAGTTAAAAGATAAAAAGCAGAGGGTAGGGCTAAATGGCCAATTTTCCCAATGGAGAAAGGTGAATAGTGGTGTACCCCAGGGATCTGAGCTGGGTCCGCTGCTCTTTAACATATTCAGCACACATGACCTGCTGCTTCTGATCCCCCTCCAACACAACTTACTGTCAGAGGAGGGTCAGAAGCAGCAGACCATGTGTGCTGAAGCACATGGCTTGCCACAGCAACAAAGCAGTGGCACAATGTCACCTCTTTTTAAAGACTGCTGCCACTGCCTACCTCCCCCCAAGACAAAATCGGCAGCAGCTAGGAGCAGTGGTGCATGGTGGGGGGGGGGGGGGGGGGCACGGCCGGGGTTTCTGCTGGCCCTGGATAGAGGTCTATAAATTAATGAAAGGAGTGGAACTAGTAAACAAAGACTGATTCTTTACATCATCAAAAAGCAGAAAGACTAGAGGACACACAATGAAGCTACAGTGTAATCCATTTAAGAATAATAAGAGAAAATATTTTTCACTTAATGTGTAATCAAACTTTGGGATTTGTTACCGGTGGACATAGTAAAAGCCGTTAATGTAGCCGGGTTTAAAAAAGGTTTGGCAAGTTCCTGGAGGAAAGGTCCATAAATCATTAATGAGGGAGCAGGAAATCCACTACTTATCACCTGTGTGCCTTTTGGAAAACTGCCATATATGATTTTCTCCCAGTTGGTGAGAGGTCTTACGTGTGCACTAGGTGCAAGGAGCTCTTTGCTCTCAGGGAATGAGTCTGTTCTCTAGAGGCTAGAGTAGCAGACTTGGAAAACATAAGAAAGACAGAGAGGTACATAGACGAGACCTACAGGGATATAGTCCTGAAGTCCCACCTCCAGTCTGGCAGCATCCCTGTTGCCATGGAGGAGAGAGGTCACGTGACAGGAGAGCATCACCCTGGTGTGGCAGGAAGTGATCCTATAACTAGGACCTGTCCTCCAGGTGATGTAAAACCCTCTCGCACCGAGGAGGTTTCTCCAGGGCCATGTGTCCATGAGGGAAGGGTTAGGACAGCCGTTATAGTTGGTGATTCGATCATTAGGCATGTAGATAGCTGGGTGGCTGGTGGACGTGATGATCGCCTGGTAACATGCCTGCCTGGTGCGAAGGTAGCGGACCTCACGCGCCACCTACATAAGGTCTTAGATAGTGCTGGGGAGGAGTTTGCTGTCTTGGTACATGTCGGTACCAATGACATAGGAAAATGTGGTAGGGAGGTTCTGGAGGCTAAATTTAGGCTTTTAGGTAGGAAGTTGACATCCAGAACTTTGAGGGTAGCGTTCTCCGAAATGCTTCCCGTTCCACGCGCAGGACCCAAAAGGCAGGCAGAGCTCCAGAGTTTCAATGCATGGATGAGACGATGGTACAAGGATGGGGGTTTTGGATTTGTTAGGAACTGGGGAACATTCCGAGGAAAGGAGGGGCTCTTCCAAAGGGATGGGCTTCACCTTAACCAGGATGGAACCAGGCTGCTGGCATTAACCTTTAAAAAAGAGATAGAGCAGCTTTTAAACTAGATAATAGGGGAAAGCTGACAGTCACACAAGTGCGCATGGTTTGGAAGAATGTATCCTTGAAGGATACTACCAAAAGCAGAGAGGTTCCAAAAAAGAGTAAAGTAGACCAAAAGCCCTCGAGTATGGAGCAGACAGAGCTTAAAGATCCCAAATTACCCATCCCTACCAATAGCCAAATTAATATGAATAAAATACAGTCTCTAAAATGCTTGTATGCAAATGCTAGAAGTCTAAAAAATAAGATGGGAGAGTTAGAATATATAGCACTAAATGAGAGGTTAGATATGACTGGAATATCAGAGACATGGTGGAAGGAGGACAACCAGTGGGACACTGTGATACCTGGGTACAAACTATATCGTAATGATAGAGCTGATTAAATTGGTGGAGGGGTTGCGCTCTATGTTAGAGAGGGCATTGAGTGACAAAGGATTAAAGTTTTGCAGGAAACAAAATTTGCTGCAGAATCTCTATGGATTGAAATTCCATATAAAAAGAGGATGGCAATGGCAGTGGGGGTGTACAATTGACTGCCTGGCCAGAATGAACAAATAGATGATGAAATGCTCCAAGAAATCAAGGAAGCTAACAAAAGTTATAGTGCAGTAATAATAATGGATGATTTCAATTACCCCGGTATCGACTGGGTCAGTGTCGCAGCAGGACATGCTAGGGAGATAAAGTTCCTAGTTGAAAAAAATGACTGCTTCTTGGAGCAGCTGGTTCATGAACCGACCAGAGGGGAAGCCATATGGGACCTAGTCCTTAGTGGAACACCAGATCTGGTGCAAGAGATAAGGGGGTTGGGGCCTCTTGGCAATAGTGATCATAGCATGATCGTGTTTGATTTAATTAATGAAGGAGGGATGGTAAGGAAATCCACAGTACTACCTTTTAACTTTCGAAAGAGAGACTATGATAAAATGAGGAAAATAGTTAACAAAAACTAAAAGGAGCAGTTGCAAAGGTTAAAGACTTACATCAAGCTTGGGTGTTGCTGAAAAATACTATCTTGGAAGCCCAGACCAGCTGTATTCCATGCTTTAAGAAAAGTGGAAGTCCAAAAAACTGCCAGCATGGTTTAAAGGTGAGGTCAGAGAGGCTGTTGTTGCCAAAAAAGCATCTTTCAGGAAATGTTAAAAAGAGTCAAAAGACGAAACCTGGAAACAGCACAAGCACTAGCAAGTTAAATGCAAGGCATTGATAAGACAGGCAAAGGGAGAATTTGAGAAGAAGCTTGCTGCGGAAGCAAAAACGTGTATTAAAGACTTTTTCAAGTACATTCGTACCAAAAAACCTGTGAGTCAGTTGGTCCATTAGATGATAGAGGGGTTAAAGGGGGCATTAAGAGGCGACAAGGCGATAGCGGAGAGATTGAATGAATTCTTTGCTTCGATCTTGACTGAGGAAGATGTAGGGATGTTACCCATGACTGAAGTGGTATTTAAAGGTGCGGAAGAATTGAAGAAAATATCAATACATCAGGAAGATGTATTATTTATTTAACAACTATTAGATTAACTGAGTAGCAACTATTAGATTAACTGAGTAGCAAATCACCTGGGTCGGATGATATACATCCAAGGGTGTTGAAAGAACTGAAATATGAGATTGCAGACCTGCTATCAGTAATCTGTGAACTATCATTAAAATCATCTCTAATACCTGAAGATTGGAGGATGGCGAACGTAACACCAATTTTTAAAAAGGGTTCCAGGGGTGATCCGGGAAACTACAGACCGGTGAGCCTGATGTCAGTACCGGGAAAAATGGTAGAAACCATCATAAAGAACAAAATTGCAGAACATGTAGATAGTCATGGCTTAATGGGAGACAGCCAACATGGCTTTAGACAAGGAAGATTCTTGTCTTACTAATCTGTTATGGCTTTTTTGAAGGTGTGAATAAACAGGTAGACAAAGGTGAGTTGGTTGATATAGTGTATTTGGACTTCCAGAAAGCCTTTGACAACGTCCCTCATCAGAGACTTTTGGAAAAACTAAAGAGTCATGGGATAGGAGGCAGTGTACTATTGTGGATCAGGAACTGGTTAAAAGATAGAAAGCAGAGGGTAGGGCTAAATGGCCAATTTTCCCAATGGAGAAAGGTGAATAGTGGTGTACCCCAGGGATCTGTGCTGGGTCCGCTGCTTTTTGACATATTCATAAATGACCTGGAAAGTGGAATAACGAGTGAGGTTATCAAATTTGCAGATGACACAAAACTATTTAAAGTTGTTAAAACCCAAGAGGATTGTGGAAAATTGCAAGAGGATCTTGATAAATTGGAAGACTGGGCATCAAAATGGCAGATGAAATTTAATGTGGACAAGTGCAAGGTTATGCACCTAGGGAAGAACAACCCACACTATGGTAACATGATGCAAGGTTCCACATTAGGAACCACCACCCAGGAAAATGTTTAGGCGTCATTGTGGATAACATGTTAAAACCCTCGGCCCAGTGTGCAGCGGCTGCCAAAAGAGCAAATAGAATGCTAGGTATCATAAGGAAAGGAATGGAAAATAAAACAAGAGATATTATAATGCCTCTATATCGTTCCATGGCAAGACAGCACCTTGAATATTGTGTGCAATTCTGGTCGCCGTATCTTATGTTGAAAGCTTTTTTATTATTAACCCACACAGCAAACATCACAGTTCAGCAATACATTAACATAACAAAATAAAATGGACAATAGCTTACACCAAACCAATCCATAGTCATACAGATGAAAAGTTAGGACATAAAAACTACAGAGGCAGTGCAAGGTAGTCACACAAAACCAACAGCAGGTACTACTAAACAACCTCACTCGCCATAGTACCCATGTAACAATGCAACCTCATGACAACAACCCACATCTCCCCCCAGAACAAGCACACGAGTGCTGCCCGGTACAGCCAACAATGAACAGTAGCAGGGGCATTGACGGGCCCAGGGTGATTTCTGCTCCCAGGCCCATCCCCATCGAAGCAGCAATTCCCAAGGGTCTCAGTCGTTTTCCCCCCCCCCCCAGTCCTACCCCAATCCCTACTCCCACCCCCCCCCTTTAGGCCTAACCCCCCCCCCGTTCCCCTTCCCCCCCCCCCCCCCACAACTACCAAGCTGTTGCACTGTCAGGGCTTGCCACTGCCTACAGGCGGACCCAGCCGTCCAAGAGAAAAGAAAGAAAATAGAAAACCAGACAAAAGACAAGAGAAGAGTTAAGTTGAGGGGACCCAGGAGTAGAAAGAAGAGGAAAAGAAATAAAAGAAAGGAAAACGGGTCCCTCAAGGCATACTCAGAATCCTGCTACGCTCCCTCCATGTTAAGGAGTGCAAGTGAGGTCCCCAACTGTCCAAGGAACACTGCCAACAGTGTGCCGCCCCGCGAGCTCGCAACATTTCCATAAGCAGGAGCCTATGAAGATGGATCCTCCAAAGGCCATACGTTGGTCCCCTGGCCTCCAGCCACTGTTGCAATACAGTCTGGCGAGCAGACACCAACACTAGTCGTAACCAGCGCAAAACCACTGGCCCCAGATTGCCCTCCCACGAATCCTCCCAGACATCCAAAATAGCGTTCCCCGCGGATAAAGTTACAGGGCGCTGGAGACAAACCATCAAATAGCCCAGTATGCGCCCCCAAAAGACCCGAATCCGTGGGCAACTCCAGAGCATATGACCCAGTGACGCTCTAGGCTCCACACATTGTGGGCAACAGTGAGTGGTCCCCACTCCTGCACGCCAAGCCCTCAGAGGGGCGAAATACAAACGGCGTAAAATTTTGTATTGGGTGTCTCTATGTAGCACCAACACACTCAGTGAGGTAATACCAGCCATACTACAGAGCAGCCCATCCACCCTGACCTCCTCTCCCAACTCCACTGTCCACGCCTCAGCCAAAGGATCCACGCCAAGGGGCGAGGTCGCCTCCCACAATATTTTGTGTAGCCAGGACACCCGCGTCCCGGTCTCTCCCCCCAATAACGCCAACTCGGTCACCGAGCAAATCTCCGTCCTCAAGGTTACCGCGGGGATCTGGCGGACAAAACTACGAATTTGGGCATAAAGGAAAAGATCGCGATCCCCTAAGGAGTAGTGTTGACAGAGCACGGGGAAACCCACTATCTCTCCTGCCGGGGTGACCACGTGTTCGAGATTCACTATCCGCTCCCACCTTGCAAACTGCGACCCCCCCATACCTGGCGCGAAATCAGGATTACCCCTAATGGGGAGATAAGGAGAAGATCTCGCGGAGATCCCCCGTCCCTGGCAAAGATACCTCCATGCTTTTCGCACAGGAGCAAGCACCACCCTCAAGAAATTGCCCTCCAGCCCTTTAGGCGGTGTAGCGTGTAAAAGGTAGCGCAAATGAAAGGGGTGCGCTGCACCCCGGAGCATCGCCAGAGGGGAATAATCCTCCAGATCCCACAGCCAGTCGCGGACAAAGCGCAGCAAACAAGCGATGTTGTATTTCCTTATATCCGGGAAGCCCATCCCACCCAAACTGCGAGGCTGGCTTAGGATTTCAAGGCGGACCCTTGGTCTACGCCCCTGCCACAAAAACCTATTTAGCAGGCGTTCCAAACGTCGAAGATCGAGGCGCTGAAGAAGCAGCGGGAGAGTCTGAAGCATATATAGAATCTTAGGGAAGATGACCATTTTACACAGGGCTACCCGTCCCCCCAGGGAAAGCGGCAGATCGCGCCATTTGTTGACACAGGTCACCACCGCCTGCAATACCTTAGAAACATTCAAGCGATAAAGGTCCCCCGTGCGCCCCGACAGATAGATACCTAAGTACTTAAAATGGCCACTCGCCCACTTCAAAGGAAATGCACCCGACCACCCCTGTTGCCCGCCCTCTCCTATCAACATAGCTTCGGACTTGTCAAGATTAAGGCGGAACCCCGAGGGAACCCCATAGTCCTGAATGAGCTGTAGCAGATTGGGCAGTCCAGCGTGGGGGTCGCCCAAATGAACCAATAAATCGTCTGCGAAGGCGCCACTCGAAATTCCTCCCTTCCCACTGAAACACCGTGAAACTGTGCGGCCGAACGAATACGAATCAGAAGCGGCTCCAAAGTCAAAACAAATAGAAGGTGCGACAACGGACAGCCCTGACGAGTCCCTTTCTGAATCGCAAAGTCGGCAGTCAACACTCCATTAATCATAAGAGCACCGAGCGGGTTAGCATACAAGAGTCGGACCATGTCAACAAAGAATCCCGTAAAACCCATCGCATCCAAGACTTGATACATAAAACCCCAATTTACTCTATCGAACGCTTTTTCAGCGTCAAAATTTATGAGTAGGGAGCTCGGCCCTGCCATTGGTCCCGCACAGAGAGAGAGCAAGATTCGCTGGAGACTATATGCCGCATGGCGGCCGCGGACAAAACCCACCTGATCGCAGTGTATTAGCGTCGGTAAGAAATTGGCTAACCGATCCGCCATTATTTTAGCGAGGAGCTTTATATCAACATTTAGGAGCGAAATAGGGCGGTACGAGCCCGGAAGGAGAGGATCCCGCCCCGGTTTGGGTAAAATAGTAACCACGGCCTTGTTCGGCTCATAAGGGAAGGCCCCTCTCTGCACCAAATCGTCAAAGTAGCCCACCAGGGGGGCCACCACGGCATCCCCCAGGAGTTTATAGAACTCGCCCCGATATCCGTCCACTCCAGGAGCCCTTCCATTCTTGAGATTCCTAATCCCCACCTGTACCTCCCGTCCTGAGATGGGCTGATTGAGAGCCTGTAAATGCTCCACACTGAGTCGCGGCAGAGCACAGCCATCCAAAAACATGCGTCCCTCCTGTTCTCCATCTCCCTCCCTTGCATACAGTTGTTGGAAAAAATCATGAAAGACACGCTCAATGTCCTCCGCGGCTCTGCGAAGGGTCCCATCTGCATGTCTAATAGCCCCAATATGCCTGGGTCCCCCCGCAGGCTGCACCAGAGAGGACATCAACTTCCCCGTCTTGTTGCCGTGCTGGTACAGCTGATATCGATAATATAGCATCGATTTAGGGCCCTTCTGTGGAGAAGCGTCTCCAACTCAATCTGAACCTCCCGCAGATGTCGCTGGTTCGCAGTCGTCTTATGCCCAGCCACCACCTTCCGTGCTCTACCCAGATCACATTTGAGCTGCAGAATCCGCCGCTGCAACCGCTTACGTTTCTGGCAATGAAAACTAATGATCTCCCCGCGGAGAACAGCCTTCCCCGCCTCCCAAAAAAGGGCAGGAGAGATATCCGGTTGATCATTGAGATCCACATACTCCTTCCAACGTGCGCGAAGATGTGCCTCAAAAAGCGCATCCCCACTAAGATCCAACGGGTACCTCCAGAGACGATTGCGGCGAGGACTATTACCCCGGAGCTCCAGGAGTACCATCACATGGTCCGACAAAACAGAGGACCCAATCTCCGCCTGTGAGACCCAGTTGAATAACGAGTCCGAAATCAAAAAGAAATCGATGCGGGACCACGTGCCATGAGCGCGGGACATATGAGTATAGTCCTGATCCCTCGGGTGCAGGACTCTCCAAATATCCAGGAGCTTATGTGCTTCACAGAGCCCCCACAGTCGTCTCCGAGCTCTCCGACAACCGCCCCCCGCTGAGCCAGATCGATCCATCTCAACCTCCAACACTTCGTTGAAATCCCCTCCCAGTATGACCTGATAGCCACTAGTATCAGCCAGGAAGCGTGTAAGTGCCAAGTAAAAGCCGGATTCGTACACATTCGGGCCATAGGCGGAACACATGGCGACTTTTACACCATTTAACAAGCCCCACACACAAACATACCGACCCTCTGAGTCCGCTACAACCCGCTCTTCAAGCCAACTCACAGACTTGGTAATTAAAATGGCTACCCCCCCCTCTTTCTCCCCACTGCTGGAGCCCCATACAAATGAGCGATTGGACCCTTGCACAGCTTCGCATGCTCTGCTCCTGACTGATGTGTCTCCTGCAACATAATTATGCTCAATCGCTGGCGCTTGAGATACTGAAAAACTTTAAAACGCTTCATGGGGGAACCCAGCCCACATACGTTCCAAGAGGCTATTCTAGTAGTGTCACCCAGGATCCTGAGTCCAGTGGGTCTCCCAAAAAACACTAGACCATCCTACACCAAGGTGGAACCCCCCCCCAGCCTAGGGCCCCCACCCTCCAGGGCAGCACACCCAACCCAGACAGCCATGCCCACATATCCACGATCCAACAGCCAGCCAGCACCCCAAGCAAACCCCTCTGATAGCATTTAGAACCCCCCTCCCCGTGCCCCTAATCCCCACCAACATTAGCTTCTTAACCTTACTAACCCTACGAACCCCTCCCCTCCCCTCCCCCAAACCTAGCCCCCCCCCTGCCCTCTCCCCCAACACCCCCACCTTCCTCCACCCGCCAGGCTACCAGCTCTGGCTCCACCGTGACTTCCTGAGCATGAGGAGCCCTCCCTCTCCTTCCCCAACCATACAGTCCAATCCAACCACCCCCACCCTGGTGCTACCAAGGACCCCGGGAAAGAGCCCCGCCCCCATCCCTGGTCCCTCCCCCCACCTCGTCACAGACGGGTCAGGGCCCGCACATCCACCAATAATCAGAGAATCTATCGTGGGTTTGCTCCCCCATGCACAACATCTTATCATCTTATCATTACCCAACCCGGGATTGCAGAACGGAGATGTCCCAGGGAAGGCCCCCCTCCCCCACCCCAGCGGGGCCGCAGCCCACATTCCCGCAGTCAAATTTCGAACTCAGTGGGCGGACGCCAATACGACATCCCAGGCTCACTGTGGCCGCAGCCCATAGGGTAACAAGGACAGGGCCACATTGCTCGCACAACAACCAGACATCAACGGCCGCCGCAAAGCAAGCAGGCTCAATACAGAGACCCCCCGCCACGCCCCAGCAGGCAGTGGCAAGGGATCACTCCGCCACGATGTCACCCAGCCAGGGCCGATCAGGGACCACCCCCCTGAGGCCACAGCTATTAAGAAGAC
The DNA here is from genome assembly GCA_033557465.1 of Ichthyophis bannanicus. Lineage (NCBI taxonomy): Eukaryota > Metazoa > Chordata > Amphibia > Gymnophiona > Ichthyophiidae > Ichthyophis > Ichthyophis bannanicus. The sequence continues at coordinate 30,966,775 of CM066034.1, read as the reverse complement.
AAGGAAACAATGAAACAATGAGGGGGTTAGGGGCAGGGAGTAAGGAAGAAAGTAACATACCATCATAAAAAAAAACCTTTACCCCTTCCCGCCCAAACTAATGCACACCATCATTTCTAAGGCAGTAGCGTACCCATCACAGTGTTAAAATACAGGCCAGAGCACTAGAGAAATTAGCTTATCCAATGGGTCAAAACAGTAATAAAGGTAATGAGAAGGGGGAAAACCTTTCTGCAGGGTACGGGCCGTGTTAAAGAACAAAGTGCACAACACTACGGTTCTATTAAAGAGCAGATCAAAAGTACTCAATGTCCACGCATATGACCCCGCAGAGGGTCCGGCCCGCACGCAGGCCCAAGCTTCCAATAGATGAGGCGTTCCATCCAGGCCAAAGGGGGACCAGGATCTCACTGCTCAACCATCCGGAGCCGGATCCAGGCGCTCTCAATGCATAAGGACCAGAGCATCCTCGCTGGGAACCGCAATATCAATAGGAACGTTCCAAAGGTCCCAAGTCTGGAATATTAAAGTATCCAAAGAGATGCAGCAATCTCCCCCGTCACCACTCCAGCGGTCAGCCAAGGCTGTTATAGTAGGTCAGTGCCTCCTCCGGAGATGTAAATACTCGGCGGCCGCTGGCAGCATTCACCCTCAAGGTCGCAGGGTAAGCCAAAGTAAAGCGAATGCCCCTTTCCACTAAGCGCCCGCAGACCTCTTTGAAGGCCTTCCGCCGAAGAGAGATCCAGCAGAATAGTCCTGAAAAATCAGGATCCTGGGGCATTAGCACCGGAACGCCTCACCTGTCTTGAGGCTCGCAGGACTCCTTCCTTCTGCGCTTCATTCAAAAAACACGCAATAACAGCTCGGGGCCTATTGTCCCCAGCGCGAAGGGGCCCCAGCCGGTGCGCTCTCTCCAGGACGATGCCCCCGGTACCTTCATCCAGAGGCAGGTGGGCCGGCAGCCATCTCTCCAGATATGCCCGAAGGTCTCTATCGGGCACAGATTCCTCAACTCCAATGAACCGGAGATTGTTCCGCCTGCTCCGATTTTCCAGGTCCTCCAATTTGTCTTGTTGTTTTGCGAGGGCCTCTTCCAGTTTTTTGATCCGGGCTTCGTCCTGTACCCGCGTGTCTTCCAGGGAGCTAATGCGCCGCTCGGCAAGCTCAACACGGTTTACAAAATCAGACACTGCTTGTCCCACGGCAGTAATTTGCGTCGCTAAACCCCCGAAGCGGTCTTCAAGCGCGTCCACCACTGCCTTGGACACCTCAGCCACCATCGCCGCAGTAGCCACCGGCATCAGGCCCTCCGGTGCCCCCTCCGCCATCTTGGCCTCTCCTCCGCGTGACTTCTCTCGCTGGACAGTTTTTGCCGCCATTCAGCGCACTCCCCCAACTGGTCGCGTACTTCGGGTGGGCTCCAGTCAACAGAAAAGTATCTCCCCCACTTCGACTCAATAAATAGGCATATAAAGTAGTTAAACTGGATGGGGAGAAGGAGAGGGCTCCGGAGCTAAGAGAGGTGCGTCTCGCTCAGCTCACCATGCCACCGGAAGTCCTGGTCGCCGTATCTTAAAAAGGATATAGCGTTATTAGAAAAGGTTCAGAGAAGAGCCACCAAAATGGTAAAGGGGATGGAAGGATACTCCTATGAAGAAAGGCTAAAAAGGTTAGGGCTCTTTAACCTGGAAAAGAGACGGCTGAGGGGAGATATGATAGAAGTCTATAAATTAATGAACGGAGTGGAACGGGTAAACGTAGATCGATTGTTTACGTTATTAGAATATAGAAAGACTAGGGGACATTTATTTATTTATTTAACATTTCTTCTATACCGCACTATTATAATCAGTGCGGTGTACATCGAACAAAACATACTACAATGCATACAAGCAACATTGAGTTTACATAGAACAGACATGCAATGAAGCTACAGGGTAAACTATTTAAGACTAATAAAAGAAAATATTTTTTCACTCAACGTGTAATCAAACTCTGGAATTTGTTACCGGAGGATGTAGTAACGGCTGTTAGTGTAGCTGGGTTTAAAAAAGGTTTGGACAAGTTCCTGGTGCATAAATCATTATTAAAAAGGGACCCAGGATATCAATGATTGACCGAATACAAGATTTGCGGAACCTGTGTCTTTTGGGGAAACTGCTAGGTATGTGTGACCTAGATTGGCCACTGTTGGAAACAGGATACTGGGCTTGATGGACCTTGGTCTGACCCAGCATGGCATATCTTATGTTCTTATGCCAGGTACTTGTGATTTGGATTGTCCACTGTTGGAAACAGGATATTGGGATTGATGGACCTTGGTCAGACCCTGTATGGTGTTTCTTATGTTGTTATGATTAGGGTAGGGGAAGAAGGAAGGAGTATAGGAGCACAGGGGAGCTTAGGACAGTACTTGGTAGGAGCACAGGCAGCATTGGAAGGGGAGTAGGATAGTGTTACACAGGAGAGATGACATAGGAATGGGCAGGACCATACCAAGCTAGAAATGCAGCCTGTGTGACTAAGGAGTCTCGTGCCCCCCCCCCCCCTCCTCCATGTCTAGTGCAATGCAGTGTGTGCCTGTGAGTGATCGCTGACTCCTGGTGACCCAGCAGCTCCTGGGTTTTCTTGGCAGTGTGACCAGATTTAGATTGTCAGGCCTTTCTTCCAACGTAATGTAGGATTAAGTGACTTGCCCAAGGCCATAAGGTTACTAGTGGGAATTGAGCCCTGGACTTTTGATTACCAAGCCAGTGCTCTAACCATTAGGCTACTTCTTTATGTCCAGTAACTCACCCTTTTTGAGTGTCTTGCAAGCCAAGTGATGATATTTCTGCCTCTCCTGTACTTGTGTACTGTGTGACTGCACCGCTTACACAGCCCTAGGTAGGGTCCTGGGAACGGGGCAGAGGCACTGTGGGAGGAAGGGGGGTAGGCCAAGGAGTATTGGGAAGTCAAGAGCATAAGAAATACCAGACCAAGATCCATCAAGCCCAGTATCCAGTTTCCAGCAGTGGCCAATAAAGGTCACAAGTATCTAGCAGCTTCCCAAAAGGCACACAGGGTCCACAATGCTTGAACTGGGGTAAGCAGTGGATTTCCTGGGTGCTCTTTAATAATGGACCTTTCCTCCAGGAACTTGTGCAAACCCAGCTACACTAACAGCTTTTACTACATCCTCCGGTGCCGAAGCCCAGCACTGGGCTAGGAACATAGGGAAGAGATTAGGAGAGTATTTGGGCAGGAAGAGAGAGGAAAGTGGCACAGGGATAGGGCTGGAGCAGGGATATGGGGCAGGGATGGGGTGGGAGCAGCAAAGGGGGCAGGGCTGAGTTCGGCATCCAGGCGCGTGCACGGGGCAGGAGCGGCCGCGCCCCCCACCACTGGTGCTGATGCTGCAGCGATGCCGCAGTAAGTTCCCAGGGCGCCTCGTGATTGGCGGGCGCGGCGCCTCTTCCCCGGTGACGTCAGCGGCTGCCGGGCAGAGTTCCAGGAGGCTATAAAAGCAGGGAAGCGGCGCTCGGAGCCCCAAAGAGAGCCGCCGCCCGCACCTGCCGCAGTAGCACCCCGGAGCCAGCATGAGGGAGATCGTGCACATCCAGGCCGGCCAGTGCGGCAACCAGATCGGCGCCAAGGTAAGCAGAAGCTGCGACTGAGCTGGACTCATGCGGCAAGTGCCGAGCTCGGCCTGACCGAAGGCGCCCGCAATGCGCGTCTGCTCCCCCTGTGCGCCAGCAATGCGCGTCTGCTCCCCCTGTGCGCCCGCAATGCGCGTCTATTCCCCCTGTGCGCCAGCAATGCACGTCTGCTCCCCCTGTGCGCCCGCAATGCGCGTCTATTCCCCCTGTGCGCCACCAGCAATGCGCGTCTGCTCCCCCTGTGCGCGAGCAATGCGCGTCTGCTCCCCCAGTGCGCCAGGAATGCGCGTCTGCTCCCGCTGTGCGCCCCACCCCCTTGTCCCCGGAATGATGGCGGGCTGACCCCGGTCTTTGCTGCAGTGCTGCTGATGCAGGCTGAGCCACACCCCGAGATTGCAGAGCTGGGAACGAACAAAGGGTCCAGCTGAGCCTAGAGCGATGCCGCCAGTGCCCCCGTGCAGGTTGCTACGGAATATTCGCATTTAGGAAGGTGAAGCCCCCAGCCTCGGGCACCGGGTGACAGGATTCTCTGGCTTCTTGCACAGACGTGCAGAGACCCTCTAGCGGCCCCTGCGGCTACGTCTCTGGCTGCCCCCTCTATAGAGCCTCTTCTTTGTCTCATAGATTAACCCTCTCTAACCCCTCCCAGATCCTCTGAACCGTCCCCCCATTTAAAGGGTGGGGCCCGACGCACCCCGATGTGCATGAACGTACCGGCTTTGTTCATCAGCATCATTAATTTCCACAAAGGTTAGCAGAATGTACATCGGATCCTTCCAGCCTGTTCTCCAGAAGTCACTGATTTGTTCTCAAATGCAAAATACACTGGATTTTAAGGAAAAAGGCTAAGATCTTTGATATCATGTGTTGGGATCTGGACTTACATATTGCAGCAATGCCACAAAGCTCTTTTTGAAGGGAGTGGTCTTCCATCCCCTGGGGAAAGGGAGGGGACAAGGCTTCAGTGACAAAGACTAGATTAGGAGCATGTCAAGTAGCTGCTCCCTCATGGGCTCCCTAAGGAAGAAAGGACTGCGGCTGACACTAGTCTGCCTGCTCTTGACCTCTTAGACTGAAACAGGCAGGCCACTCATGTTTTTAAAATCAGATTTTTAACCTTGAGTCTGCAAATAAAAGAAAGGAAAAGCTTCAGTTCTGAAAAAAAATAATCTAAGTTCTTCTGTGATTTAATCAAGGTATGTTCTGGCCATGCAGAAGATGGTAAAGAGTAACGGTCTCTCCCATGACATATCTTCCCAGCAGTGATTATTATATTAGTTCTTCCTGTATAATTTTCTTTATTACCTCCCATCTGAATCACTTTCATTACCAAGGGAAGGCAAGATGGGTAAAGCAAATGTCTGGTACCATGGGGGCTCCCAGGAGGCTGCCGTAGAACTCTGAAGAGGTCTCTCATGCTCTGACCTTACGATGGGTCCCGGGGGCTCCTTCCGCCTTCTGGGGCACAATTCAGAATAAACAGCAGCAACTTTCCTGACAAACAAACGTTTTCCCCAGAAATATGTTAAAATGTTAGTACTTTTGTTTTTTAATACTTCCATGCAAACAGTCTCCCAGCCAGTCCAAATTGTCTGCGACCCTCCTTGCTTTTGTTGTAAAAATGTTTGTGAGGACTGTCTCAGACCTTGGGAGCCATCATGTGGCCTCTGTTCCTGTTAGGGTGCAAAGGGTTCACTTCACAGGGCCAGCCTGTCCACTAGGTGGGCTAGGCAGCCACCCAGGGAAGCAGACCTTTGTGGGTGGCATGGAGCCCGCAGCAGGCCATGTGCTTCGATGTGAGGGCCAGTCACTGAACCTCATCCTCACTGTGAGGGCGTCACTCAACCTTCTGCTCAGTGTGAGGGCCAGTCACTGAACCTTGTCCTGCTCTGTGTGAGGACCAGGCACTGAACCTCATCCTGTGTGAGGGCTGATCACTGAACCTCATCCTAGTCATTGAGGGCCAGCAAGTTCTCCTCGACTCACGCAAACCCTTGCAATGTACATAATGGCAGGCTGCAGAGCAATACTGGAGATATCCCTGAGAGGTCTGTATCCATATCCCCTATGGGAGATCAGGCATGATTGATAGCTAGATAGGAGGATAAAGAGAGATGAGGGCAAATAATAAAAAGAATCGAATGGGGCATAAATCCAGACTAAGAGCATCTGTCAATTCAGCTTCTCAAAGAAAATCTCATATTGCACAAATTTTCCAACATTTCTGCAGTAAAATAAGATCTTCATAGGTTTTAAAGAAGACAAATAAACAGAAAAGGAACAAACAGTCCGAGAGAATAATTGCAGTAATTACTGGACTAGAAAGGTGGCCAGTGATTTACAGTGTTTCTAATGAGTTCCAAGCTTGTAAAGATTCAAATGAACACAAAGGATAGTTAGATCAGAGGTATGTGGGAATCCTACCTAAAACCAGTGCTTATAGTGCCTGCTGTAGAGAGGCAAGCGACCGGCCTGGCTCAGCAGACTTCTCTTTCTGCTTACGAAGAACAATAGGAGGAGGGGAGCTTGGGGAGGGGGGGGGGGGCACTTTAGATCATTTCCTGCATGAGGAATCTAAACTGGTCAGAGGCTGAAGTCATGTTAATTCTATTGGAGCTTTGAGTCAGTAGGACTGAGGAGGACAGGGCCAGAGCGCACTGCTGTGACCACTAGAGGGTATTTTAGAAGCCTTTTCACAAGCATCCATTTTAAAAAGGGCTGAACTTACATGTGGATGTCCTTAGACATTGCAAGGGGGCGTCAGGGGTGTGATTAGGGAGTGGCCTGGGCAGGCCAAAAATCTACATGTGCTTTTCCCATTTCATACAGGGAATATATGTCTATGACCAAAATTGTTCACGGCGGAGTTCACACCTGCTCCCTGGCACGGTTAGGTTTTTAACAAGTGCTAATTTTGGCCAGCCCTTTACAGGAGGAATTAAGATGATTATCCTTCTTAATCCCCTGTTTCTTTCCCTTCCTGAATCTAATTAAGTGAGGATAGCGGCTTCTGTAGTTAATAGGCAGCGTTTCCATACGGGTTTGCAAAATGACACAGGGGCACATGTGCGGCATGTTTGCAGAACCTTTTTCAAAATACCATAGGAATTGTGCACCGTGCAGTCTCACCGTCTCTATCGAAAAGATGCCTTTGTGTGTATAACTTTAGCCACACATGTAAAGTGATTGGAATTTCACTTGTGTCCCATAGGAGAGGAAACACCACTTACAAACCCAACACTAGTCAGTGGGGGAGAAGAGCCAGAGGGGAGACCTCACGATCCCTTCCGAACATTGTTCTTTTACTCTAGAATTATGAGGGGTGCTCCAGTTCTTAGGACTCCGATGTCTAGAGGCAGCTTCTTATTTTGTACTGTGATGTACTCCAGAGGATGAACGTGCAGGGAGGTCGTGCATAGGGCTGCGCATGGAAAATGATTATATGAAGCGTTATTCCCAGCTCCTCCCCCAGGCCTCATTAATGTGATAGCTCATTGCAATATCTTCATTAGGAATTTGTATTCCTATTGCTGTTTTCATACTGGAAACGAGGTGGATCCAGTTGAAATTGGCCCGGAAGAGACACATATTGAGAAAGCTCTGTCATGGAAGCACCGCATCCTAGCCAGGAGTAGGAGCTGGCGGTGCTGAAGAAAGCAGGACGAGATCGGCATAGTTTGGATGGGAGCTATGGCCACAAAGTGCTCACTATGGTGCTGTTACCCAAAGATGGCCCTGGTCTTTCCAGCCCTGTCGTCTACTAGCATTGACTGGATCTTACATGTATAACCAGATCTCTGCCAGGCCTCCCATGGGACTTCCTTCCGAGAGGACATTTCCACACATCCTCGGCCCATGTTCTTCACTCTCAGAGCTGCATTTAGTTTCTCCTGGCCTAATCCCTACTTCCAAGGATTAACGCATGGAAGATGCTTACCGTTTTCAAGGATTAACACAAGAGAAAGGAAGTGCTTCTGGTTTTCTTATCAAGCACTACTAGTCTCTACCAGTATTTTTTAAATGAATAAGTCACCTGTCTTCTTTGCTCTGATCTATCAAAGCAGTGCATGCAGATCTATCTCATGCATATTCATTATGGATATCCTGAAAATCTGACTGGCCTGGGGGTCCCAGAGGACTGGGTTGAGAACCACTGACTTAGCCATTAGAACCCTGTGCACGAGCCACTGTTGTTGCTCCTGCACAAATAGTCTCCTACATGGTCTAAGCATGTTCCCCGTAGCCATATGATGAGAACTGCCCTTTAAGGCTTGGTACATCTGGCCTTGTGAGAGCTGCAAGCATAAACCTCTATAGCAGGGGTTTCCGAGCCAGTCGGGTTTTCAAGATATCCACAATGAATATGCATGAGAGAGATTTGCATACACGGCCTCCAGACCTGTCCCCTGCTCTATAGTGACTCCTATAATATCTTATTATCTAAGTATTATAATATCAGTAATCTCTCTGTGGTGACTAATATCCTTTTGGGCACATGGAGTTTGTGAGTCAGAGAGGCACTACTGAACTAGTGCTTCCACTATAACAGAAGACCTATGAGCATCTACAGATACAACAGGACTTCCACAGCCTGCCCCTGTGCTCCCCTGCCACTTAGGGTTCATGAATATGCATGAGGTAAATTTGCATACACTAGAGACCCTGAACATAAACATAGTTCACACATATTCTGTCTGGATATTCTGAAGCCCAAGTGCCTGGGGGGGGGGGGGGGGCGAGCAGGGGTCCCAGGACAGGCTTGGGAAGATTTGCTGTAGATAGGAAGAAGGGAACATGGTACAACAGTCAAATATCTGATTTCTAAATTGGGAATTGTCTTCAGTGGAAAGTTCTAAAACAAAAGATCATGGCATGAGGCTGGGTGGGGAAGGGGGTAGACTAGGAAATATTTCCTCACAATGGCAGATGCTTAAAATAAATACAGAGGATCCTTAGTGGGAAGGGATGGTAAAGCCAGTGATTACACGGGGTTTTGGTATTACAGAGGACTGGATGCAGCTTGTGTTTTGCATTTTCTATCCCATTCTGTTTTGGTGCTTCCCAGCCCAGCCCTCGGGACACACATTTGATTATCTGGATAGCCACCATTAACCTGAAAAAGAAAATATGTAGCACTGACAGAAATTGGAGGAAGCACTACAATCTCACCTCCCTTCAGCTTTGAACATCTCTGCACATAGAATATAGGACTCTAATGTTGAAGCTCAAGGCATACTCTAAGCCAGGCTGCCCCGTCCACTAGGCAGGCTAGGTGGCAGACCTCTGTGGGTGGCAGACCCCTATGGGTAGCATGCCACTAATGGCATGGTGCTTCTGACCCCCCCACCCCAACAGGAAGCTCTGTCAGGTGGGGGGGGGGGGTGAGGGTTCAGCAGCCCCAGGCCATGTGTGCTGAAGCACACGGGCTGCCACTGCGCTGCATTGACCCTTCCCCCACCCCGACGATTGAGTCAGCGGTAGTGGTGGCGATGGCTCAGCATGGGGAGGGCAGCCTTGGGGGGTGGCACAGCTGGGTCTTCTGCCTGGGGCAGCAGAAACTCTTGGGCCAGCCCTGAGTCTAAGAAAATTCTCTCCAGCTCTAATTTTTCCAAAGAATAGTTTTGATGAGTTAGAGATCTTGCTCTCACAAATAACACACATCGGGGCTCTTTTATTAAAGTGCACTGTGGTTTTGCACCTAACATGCCTTTAGCGTGAAAAAGCAAAGTGCGTTAAGTACAAAGGCACGACATGCTCAGCATTTCCCCAATAGATAACATATGGCAGCGTTCAATAATGCAGGTCGCCAATACTGTGGGTGCAGATAACTTCACCTATCGAGGTGGAGCTAACTGCACCCATGCAGTCTGCAATATGCGATGTTAGTACTGTGCACTGACGGCGCGGTCCTCAGCACACCCTAACCCACCCTTTTCCCACTCTCACATGGTGGCAGACACTGTCATGGTTATATGCTAACAGCGTGGACCACAGCACATGGTTTGCGCATACCAAAACCCATACTTCTGCCTCAGAAACTCATAATCTCTCCTCTCCAGTCTAGGAACGTCCACTTCACACAGTTGTTTCTCACACCAGATAATGATCCTCCCACCCTTTCTCTTCCATCGGAGCCTCCACAGATTCTTCCTCACCCACATCTTTACTCTATGTTTTCCTGTTACAAGCTTTCATTGGAAAAGACCTTCACCTCTAGGAATCTGAGCCCCTCCTACGCAGATCCAATTCCTGCCAAACTAATCAGAGACTCACTCCCTTATTTTTCTAGCTATCTTCTGGATCTGTTGAACTCCAACGTTAAGTAGAAATGTTCCCACAGCTTGGAAGAAGGCTACCATTCATCTCAGCCTCAAAGACCCTAAGGCTGACCTCCTTGATCCAAAACATTATTGCCCAATTTCCAGTCTTCCCAAATTAGCTAAAATCACACAAATACTGATTTTTCATCAGTTTGCTTCCTTTATAGAAACCAACAGTTCACTCCATCCTGGACAATCTGGCCTCAGGCCACACTGATAGCACTGAGGAGCTCTTATTAGCACTGTAAATGAAATGATGGCACATTTGGACAATGGAAAGGATCTTCTTATCCAACTTGACCTGACTGCTGCAATTGACTAATTTAACCATCAGTTGCTATTACTAAGGGGCTTGTTTACAAAGCTGCGGTAGCGGTTCGCGATCGCTATCGGAGCCGCGATCCCATTGATTTCAATGGGGCCGCGGCTCCGATAACGACCGCGAACCGCTACCGCGGCTTTGTAAACAAACCCCTAAGACTTCAGAAGACTGGAATTCAAGGAACTGCACTTTCCTGTTTCAAATCCTACCTCTCTAGACATACTTTCTGTGTTAAAAATGGCCATTCTGTCTCCTCTGAATACCCCCTTGTATGTGGAGTACCCTAGGGATCAATTCTTGCCCCCTTTCTCTTTAATATGTTTATGACCTCTCTTGCAGCCCCAGTACAGAGTGTGGGCTACAGCTGATGATGTTCAAATTCTTATCTCACACTCAAACCAACCACGCTTCTCATCTAGACATGATAGCCAACTGGATGTCTAAGCATGACCTTGCTCTGAATTCAAATAAATCCTCAGCTATTGAAAAGCTACTTGCCTTGAAAATTCATCCCTAGAGTGGCTGGCAATTCTTTCACAGTCAGGGACACAATTAAATCTTTGACAACCAGCTATCCTTTACTCCCCACATTTCAACACTGATTCAAAAATCTTTCTTTTCCCCTAGATTAATACAATCCATTAAACTGTTTTTCACTCAAAAGGCTTAGAAATTAATAGTTCATGCTCTAATAGTAAGCTGTCTTGATTATTATAACTGTTAATTATGGTCTTCCATAATACCGGTTGAAATGCTAACAACAGTTGTTGAATTAATTCATACTGCCAAACGTTCAAAATTCTCATGCTCAGTCACCACGCATTTTCTGCAGGTCTTCCTCGCTCCTTCGTATCTCTTACTCTCCCATCCGCCCAACATCTTCTAATTATCCCTTCCCCCGCCTGCGTTCAAACTGTCTGTACTGTCAGGGACTTCTCTGTCCTTGGATATTGGAGCTGAATAATCTTGACTAAAATTCAAAAAGCTTATTAAAACGTAGCTTCTTTAGCAGCCTTCTTCTGACTATCTGCAAACTCTGTTTCGATCGTATTTATTGCTCTGCTTGACACACTCCTATCCCTGCCCTTCCCTGTTGTGTTCTCCATACTGTTTGCGCGGTCTCAGCGAGTCCATTGCTATTCTATTCATCTGTGCCTAAGGTGTCCCTTTTGTAAAATCCCACTTTGGGATTTGTTTCCGTTAAAGGTGTGTGTGTGTGTGTATATATATATATACATACACGCACATATACAGGGTGGCCCAAACAAAGAGAGAACATCTCGTAGCATATAAGTTATTTAAAAATTCAAAAAGACAGATGTAAACGATTGACAAATTTTAAAAAAAAGATGGCGACTGGAAATTGTCAAAATAAAGATGTTATATAACTAAAAAAGGTAAACTATGTAAGCTTTTGATTTACGAGATGTTCTCATTTTTTTGGGCCACCCTGTATATATATATACTGTATATCCGTATTTTGCTGGTTATTTTATTACATAGTAACATATAGTAACATAGTAAATGACAGCAGATAAAGTCCAGCATGGTCCATCTAGTCTGCCCAGTACAATGTCAAGAGTAGGTACACCTGCTGCTCTGTGCAGGCCAACCCCCCCCCCCCCATGTCCCTAACTAGGGGTGAACCCACAACTCCATGTAGGATACCCCTATTTGTTAAGGAATTAGATGGTTCAGATTATTTTGATATTTTCTTGTTGCTGTAAAGGGATCCACTGTGTCTGTCCCATGCCCTTTTGAACTCCGTCACCATATTTGCCCCCACCACTTCCATCGGGAGCGCCGTCCAAGCATCCACCACCCTTTCTGTGAAAAAGTATTTCCTGATATTGCCTTTCAATTTACCACCTTGTAGCTTCATGTTATGCCCTCTAGTTTTGCAGCTTCTCTGTCTTTGGAAGAGGTTTGCTTGTTCATTATTTTCCTTTAAGTATTTAAAGGTCTGAATCATATCTCCCCTATCCCTCCTCTCCTCCAGAGTGTACATATTTAGGTCTTCAAGTCTCTTCTCATAAGGCTTCCAATGGAGGCTCCAAATCATTTTGGTCACCTTCCTCTGAACAGTTTCCAGTTTTTTACATCCTTTGCAAGATATGGTCTCCAAAACTGAACACTGTATTCCAAGTGCGGCCTCACCAGTGACTTATACAATGGCATTAGTACCTCTTCCTTTCTGCTGGTAATTCCTCTTTGTATGCAGCCCAACCTCCTGGCTTTTGCCACCGCCTTGTCGCACTGTTTTGCCACCTTGAGATCTTCAGAAATAATCACTCCAAGGTCTTTCTCCTGATCCGTGCACACCAACCTCTCGCCCCCTATAACGTACATTTCCCTTGGATTTCTGCTACCCAAGTGTATGACACTGCACTTCTTTGCATTAAATATCAATTGCCAAGCATTAGACCATTCTTCCAGCTTTTGTAGATCATTCCTCATGTTAACCACTCCCTCGGGGGAGTCCACTCTGTTGCAAATTTTCATGTCATCTGCAAAAAGACAGACTTTTTCCATGCTGTCCTTCAGCAATATCACTCACAAATATATTGAACAATGCCGGGCCCAGGACCGACCCCTGGGGCACCCCGCTAATCACCTTCCTTTCATCTGAGTGAGCTCCATGTACTATCACCTTCTGTTGTCTGTCAGTCAACCAATTTCTGATCCAATTTACCATCATGGGATCTATCTCCAAGCTACTGAGTTTATTGATAAACCTCCTATGAGGAACAGTATCAAAGGCTTTGCTGAAATCCAGGTAGATGACATCCTTGATATCATGAAAGGTGGTATATAAGAAATGTTAAATAAATAAGAAAAATCCATTGCATGCCCTTGATCTAGTCCCTTGGTCACCCAGTCAAAGAACTCAATCAAATTTGTTTGGCAAGACCGTCCTTCGGTAAAACCATGTTGCCTCAGATCTTGCAACCTGTTGACTTTGAGAAAGTTCACTATTCGCTCTTTCAGGAGCGCCTCCATTACTTTTCCTGCCACCGAGGTAAGGCTTACCGGCCTGTAGTTTGTCACTTCTTCCCTGTCACCACTTTTGTGAAAAGGTACCACATCAGCCCTTCTCCAGTCCTGAGGAACCTTTCCTGTTTTCAAGGATCTGTTGAATACATCCTTTAACGGCTCTGCAAGAACCTCTCTGAGCTCTTTCAGTATCCTGGGATGTATCTCATCTGGTCCCTTGGCCTTGTCCACTTTCAGTTTACCCATGTCTGTGCTTTTTTTAATGTATCTTGTAAGCCGCTATGATGGTAGTATTTCTATTTCTGAATGAAGATATATCAAATATGCATAGACAACAACGAATGAGCCCAATATTTAAATGATTAATGCAGCTAGCGGACCCTCTGACATGTTCATCGTGCTGACCAGGAGATCTGGCAGCACTAATGTGGTTAGTGGCACCGAATATCCCCGGGCACTGCCACTAGGCACCCTGATGCTAGGCGACTGGTATTGGGGCATTCTGGGCGTGGAACAGGGACAGCACCTGCGGATAACCAGCTGCTGCCCGACTGTCCCTTGGCAGCAAAGGTTAGGCACAGTAAAGGCTGGCTTAACGTTCGCTGCCAAAGCTAAGCGGGCTAACCGTGACTCGACATCGCTGCTGCCTGCTTAGCTTCTGTGCTCTCTGGCTGACCTCAACATCTAGTGCCAATGGCAATATCTGGACCTAAGGTTCAATGGCAGCTTCTACTACTGAATATCGGGCCTAATATGTATGAGATGATTTCTCATAATTATATTTACTGGAGATCCAAAACTGGCTCTCCAGTGTATACAATTAGATCTTATGCATATTCATGAACAATATCTTGAAAAGCAGACTGGTTGGGCATATCTCCAGGAACACTGGGATGTTTACTAAAAAAAGCATGCCGATAGCAGGTGGTTGGGCCACAAAAACCGCATGAAGGCCAGTATCAGCTTCAGGGGCCATGTGTGGCCATTTCCTTGCGATTGGCGCATTGCTAACATGTGACACCATAGAACCCAGCACACACGTGCACCTAACGCCACCCATTGAGGCAACAGTCACAGTTAGTGCGCGCCTAGCATGCCCCGGCTAACTGTGATGCACCATCAGTGCTAATGTTCTGCCCCCCCCCCCTACCTGCCTGGTCTGCCCCCATTCATGTGTTAACCTGGTAGCCTGAGAGGTTCAGCCCAGGGCCCCAGGCTCTCTTATTGGGTGCTAAAGCCTGCCCTAGCACTTAGCGGGTTTATTAAACATGCTGCACAGTTTTGGGTCCTAAACCCGTGCTCTGGATTCATTAATTACGTACAGTCAGTAAGGTATGAAGATGAGGATTGATCACTTCCGTGGGTAAGAATGTCCAGGGGGAGAGGGTATCAATAGTGAATTCCAGCATGTAGGTGTAATTTGAGCTTGCATGAAAAAAGATTGGAACGGAAATGACTAAAAAACAAGAGAGGTTGTATTTCCTTTATTGGACCAATGCACAAAATCATGAAAGACTAAGATATTAATCAAAGTGAAAAAAAATCACAAAAACAAAAAATCCAAAATACTAGAACACTATTATTCAAAAATATTCCTTATGCATTTTTAATTATTTTATAGGGGCATTAAAACAAGGTGTGAATTCAGCCAATTCATCTTAGGCTTACATACTGCCAAAGAAAATGTATTTATTAAAATTAAAATCCAAGTAGTGGGTCAGTAGAAAATTCAAGACTTACTTTATTTATATTAATTCACTTCCTACAGTTTCTCATATGGAGACTTCGGACTTAGCTTACAAACTCCAATTACAACCCAGTGTCTCATTGGTCTGGAGACATTGCAGTGTTCTGGTATTTTGGATCGTTTCTTGATCCAACATAGAGACTTCAATAAAATGATGAAGCAATTCTGTCAGGATTCCCAGGAGAAGGGACGTATCCAACATGAAGAGCTACTTTGCTTGGGTTGGTGGTTCAGGGATATGAACAATTCTTTGTAGATTCATAATATAATTGTACCACTTTGTCTTTCCTCCTCAGTTCTGGGAAGTGATCAGTGATGAACATGGCATAGACCCCAGTGGAAACTATGTGGGAGACTCTGATCTACAGTTGGAAAGGATCAGTGTCTATTACAATGAAGCCTCCTGTAAGTACTGCTTCAGCTGTCCTGTAGCACCTCCGGGGGCCATCACTGGCCCTGTTCCACCCAGGAATCTCTGTCCACCAAGGGACCCCTCACCTACCTGCAGATGGCAACTCTTGTCTTTTCTTTCTCTTACTTATTGGCCTCATCAGGAGGCTTTTCATTTGCCCCACCCAGTATCTCCTGGCTGGCCTGCCAAAATCAGGAACATGCTCCTATACAGGGTCATTCTGAGGCATGAATAGAGGGATGGATGCCCCAATGGGACCTCCGTCCCCGCTATTCAGCCCCTCTGCCGACTCCGACTAACTTCCCCGCACGTTGTAAGGGGAGGTTAGCCGGGGGCAGGAAAGGGGCATTGTGGGGGGCGGAGTTAGGGCAGGCAGTGGACGGTTGGCAGCCCCAGACATACAGGGCCAATTCCAACGTTGGCCCTGTATATCTGGGGACAGCGACCTAAATGGGAAACGTATTCCACCTCTGAGATGGAATGTTCCCCTAGTCGGCAGGGTATGGTGGGCTTGGCATCGGAGAAGGTAGTAGGGAGTAGAGGGGATTCCCTGCAGCCTGGCTGTGGCCTTGGGAGGTCAGATCGGTGGTTGGGCTGTGGCGAATGAAGCTTTTGTTCCGGCGGCCGGGGATTGTGGTTCCTGAATGGAGCCGTAGTGCCATGGCAACCGGACGCCATAGCGCCACAGCTCCATTCAGGAGCCCTGACAGAGTTAGCTGGGGAAGGCCTGTACATGCAGGCTGACCAGAATCAGGGTCTCGGCCTGCACATACAGGCCTGGACGCAATTCTGATCGTGCACCGCAGGATCAGAATCCCATCTCTCTCTTTGCATCCGGTTCTGACCAGACGCACAAAAGGCTGGCATGTCCAAAACAGGATTGGGCCCATGGTGTTTGAGCTCCCAGAACAAATGGAACCATATCTGTGGGAAGTCAGGATAAGGTTTGTGCTTCTATCATTGCATTTGCTCTAGAGATAAATGGGGGGGGGGGGGAGAGGACTCTACTTTCCTGTGGTGTTAGTCAGACATTTTTTTCATTCTGTACTTTCACAAGGGAAATTTGTGTTTTTCCTCAGCTTACAAATATGTTCCTCGAGCAATCCTGGTGGACTTGGAGCCAGGAACTATGGACAGTGTCCGCTCGGGAGCCTTTGGACACCTCTTCAGACCAGACAACTTCATCTTTGGTAAAAAAAAAGTGGCAGAATCAGCTCTTCCGTCCATTTCCATGTGTCTTTCCCTTTCCCATCATTTACTGTTAGCTTAGTGTCATTCTGTGGGTCAGATAAACAATATTATAACTTATTATAACATTCAGTAAAGTTTATACTTGACCAGACCATTCCACTATTAACTTTTAAGATGAAACAATCACAACTCTCCTTATATAAAGGGACCAATATGCAAAGGTGGTGGCCAGCACTCTCACAGCTACTGGTCGTTACCACTTTGATTTCTACCTGGCTATTCAGTCACCAGCATTGTCGTTTTAGCTCTCCGGTCAATGGTGATATTCAGCTGCTGGCCAGATGGCTAAACCAGCTGAAGATAGGTTACTTTGCTGCCCCCCTGGATATTCAGCAGCATGAAATGGTTGGAATATGCCCCCACCCCCCAAATATTTTAAAACACTTTAAAAATGTTTCTTTCACAAGTGTTTCGGAAACATGTCTCTCGAAAGCAAGAAAACCAGACCTGTGCTCTTTTAGCACTCTTGTATTTGAAGCGCAGTGTTGGCCTGGAGAACACTTTGGTTGTCTTGTACCAGTAAAGGCTGCTGAATATCTTTATCAGGAGTTTACTAGATAAATTGCTAAGGGGATGTATGAAGTGATTGGTTCCCCTTCATCCTGCCTCGTTGGCAAAGATGACGGAGACTATAAGGATATGTGTTGCCTTTTCTCTCCTTTTCAGGTCAGAGTGGTGCTGGCAACAACTGGGCCAAAGGTCATTACACGGAGGGTGCTGAGTTGGTGGACTCTGTCCTGGACGTTGTGAGAAAAGAGTGTGAAAACTGTGACTGCCTGCAGGGCTTTCAGCTCACTCATTCTCTGGGTGGGGGCACTGGTTCTGGCATGGGCACCCTCCTTATTAGCAAGGTGCGAGAAGAGTACCCTGATCGTATCATGAACACTTTCAGCGTGGTGCCTTCTCCTAAGGTGTCTGACACTGTAGTTGAACCCTACAATGCTACCTTGTCCATCCACCAGCTGGTTGAGAATACAGATGAAACCTACTGCATCGACAATGAAGCTCTCTATGACATCTGCTTTAGGACCCTTAAACTGGCCACCCCCACATATGGAGACCTCAACCACCTTGTCTCTGCCACAATGAGCGGTGTGACCACCTCCTTGAGATTCCCTGGCCAATTGAATGCTGACTTGAGGAAACTTGCAGTTAATATGGTACCCTTCCCCCGTCTTCATTTCTTTATGCCTGGCTTTGCCCCACTCACTGCCCGTGGTAGTCAACAATACAGAGCCTTAACTGTGCCAGAACTCACCCAGCAGATGTTTGATGCCAAGAACATGATGGCAGCATGTGACCCACGCCATGGCCGTTACTTGACAGTAGCCACTGTCTTCCGTGGACGAATGTCCATGAAGGAGGTAGATGAGCAGATGTTGGCCATCCAAAGTAAGAACAGTAGCTACTTTGTGGAATGGATTCCCAACAACGTCAAGGTGGCAGTGTGTGATATCCCACCCAGAGGCCTCAAGATGTCTTCTACTTTCATTGGCAACAGCACAGCCATACAGGAACTCTTCAAACGCATCTCAGAGCAGTTTACTGCCATGTTCCGTCGTAAGGCCTTTCTGCACTGGTACACAGGTGAGGGCATGGATGAGATGGAGTTCACTGAAGCTGAAAGCAACATGAATGACCTGGTATCTGAGTACCAGCAATACCAGGATGCCACTGCTGAGGAGGAAGGGGAAATGTATGAAGATGATGAGGAGGAATCAGAAATCCAGGGTGGAAAGTAAAGGACTGAGGGGCAAGGGGTGGCAGGTTGCCAGGTAACACACTCGGAGGGTTTGATGGCTTCTTCATTGATCCTCAGTTCCATCTGCTGCTGGGCCAAGGACCTGCCTCCCAGCGCCTCTGATCATGACTTCCAAAATTTTAAACACTGAGTATTTCTTAACCATATTCACCTTCTCCCATGTTAGTGCTGTCCCCAACTCAGCTGCTGCTGATTTTTGACAATTTCAGCTGTCCAAGATTTTTATTTTTTACTAGTTTGTGAATTTTTATTTTTTGGAATAGTTAATAAATTTCTTGCTGTCCAGTATCATTTGTGTATTTATTGAGATTTCTAGTCCATCTCCTCATATTCATTCTCAAATGATCTCTATTTAGGTTCTGAGTTGTCGTCATTGGCATCATCATAGACATTTTTAAAGTTCCCACTTTGCGTAGAAGAGTCTTATGTAGCTGTAACAGCCATCCATTGTGCTGTGATACTAGAGGACACTATACATTTCTTTCAAGAGGGGGAAACGATATATTCTTAGACTCTACAATAATTTCACTGCGCGCATGCAGGTGCACCAGTAGAATAAGGTCTTGTGTTACATTTTATTAGTTTTATTTGCAACGTTTTATTACATGACTATGCAAAGAGTTTAAGGCATGGGGCAAACATAACAATGCAATACCACACTTACATCACACCAATGAAAGCACACAACATCACAAATCCCTTTGCCCACCCATCCCAAACCAACAAACTCTCCCACCCCAACCACCCCATCCCAACCCAAAGTCATGCTGCTGCTAACCAAGGAATAACCACGCTTTCACCTGCTTCCAGAACGTAAGGTCATCTATCTCCAGCCAAGGGTCCAAGAGAAAGCTGCTGTTTGCATCACAGATTTTCACAGGAAAGTCACTTTTAAAAATGTAAGTACTCCCATGCCCGACAACATCCCGAGAGAGTACAGACTGACTCGGCAGGGTGCCCCCTCGAATTACTGGGATAGGTCCTATTACCAAAGCTGACCGCTGCTTTCTTCACACAGATGGACCAAACTTTGACTTTGAGACAAACTTTACCATATGAAACATTGTTTGTGCTAATCTGGCATGTCGCCCACCTCAAAACTGTTCCAAGGTTAGTGGCTATCTGAACCCCAGTCTTTCGGTTATGCTCATACAAGGACTGGAGGGGAAACTGCAGATTTCTCTGCTCAGAGTACAACGGAAGGGGTAAACTGTTGCTCTGTTGAATAAAGCCAGGACGATGCACATTTAGTGTGATAAGGGAAAGGATGTTAAATTTAGCTCACACCTTTTTCAGGAGTAGCACTAGGGGAGTCATAGGTACAGCAGATATTTTCCTGTCCTCGGAAGGCTTACAATCTAAGATAAGCGAGTTCTTGATAAACATGTTTTTCAAAGCGAATAGACATGTGGAGGGGGATTTTATAACAGGGCGTCTAATCATAGTGCGCTTCAATGTGCCTAAATTAAGCCTATTTTATAAAGACAAGTAGGTGCCTACTTGTCTTTATAAAACACTAGCAAAAAATGGCAGAGGACGTGACTTAAGGCTGGTCTAAATGTTCGTGATGATATTTTTCAAGTACACACATAAGAACATAAGACATGCCATACTGGGTCAGACCGAGGTCCATCAAGCCCAGTATCCTGTTTCCAACAGTGGCCAATCTAGGTTATACGTACCTAGCAACAGGGCCGGATTTACCTTGAGTGAGGCCCTACGCCAACAAAAATTGTGGGCCCCCAGAAAAGATAAAAACGAGCACGCCGGATCAGCTGCGCGCTGTTGGCCCTGACGTCATAATTAAACTGGGAATCCCAAAAGCCAAACTTGGAATGTACAACACTGTAGAAATAAAACTATACATTAATTTGCTCTTGTACTAAACAAAGCGCAGACGTTAATGATGCACATTTACCAGAGCTGACATATTCCAATTAATAAATTCAAAATAAAGAGATATTTTTCTACCTTTTGTGCATTTTTTTTCAGCTGCAATTGCTCCAGCCACTTTCTTCTGGTTTCTTCATGTCAGCCCACCTCCAGTCTTAACTCCCCCAGCCCATTTCCAGCCCCAGCCCCCCCCCCCATCGGCTCAAGTACAATTTAATAAAAAAAAAAAACGCTGGCTGCTGCCGCGGCAGCATGGACTGTCCCGCGGGGCCCCCTCTGCCCGGCTGAATCCCTCCCTCCGCGACGGCTTTGAGAGGCGCAAAGGGAGAGTGTCTCCCTCGCGTCTCTGTTAAGCCCTGCAGGGGCCGATGGGAAATTTCCCATCAGCCCCTGCGGGGTTAACAGAGACGCGAGGGAGACACTCTCCCTTCGCGCCTCTCAAAGCTGGCACGGAGGGGCTCAGCCGGGCAGAGGGGGCCCCGCGGGACAGTCCATGCTGCTGCGGCAGCAGAGGGGGCCCCGTGGGACAGTCCATGCTGCTGCGGCAGCAGCCAGCGTTTTTTTTTTTTAATTTAATTTTAAAAAAGCTAACAATTTTTCAATTTTTGTGGGCCCTTGCCAGCTGTGGGCCCTACGCCACGGCGTAGCTGGCGTATAGGTAAATCCGGCCCTGCCTAGCAATATCCCCAAAAGACACAGGTTCCACAATGCTTGTACTGGGTCAAGCATTGATATCCTGGGTCCCTTTTTAATAGTGGTTTATGGACCTTTCCTCCAGGAACTTGTCCAAACCTTTTTTAAACCCAGCTATACTAACAGCCCTTACTACATCCTCCGGTAACAGATTCCAGAGTTTGATTACACGTTGAGTGAAAAAATATTTTCTCTTATTTGTCTTAAATAGTTTACCCTGTAGCTTCATTACATGTCCCCTAGTCTTTCTATACTCGGATAGTGTAAACAATTGATCCACGTTTATCCGTTCCACTCCATTCATTAATTTATAGACCTCTATCATATCTCCCCTCAGCCGTCTCTTCTCCAGGCTAAGAGCCCTAACCTTTTTAGCCTCTCTTCATAGGAGTAGCCTTCCATCCCCTTCACCAATTTGGTGGCTCTTCTCTGTACTTTTTCTAATAACGCTATGTCCTTTTTAAGATACGGTGACCAGAATTGCACACAATATTCAAGGTGCGGTCGTACCATGGAGCGATACAGAGGCATTATAATATCCTTTGTTCTGTTCTCCATCCCTTTCCTTATGATACCTAGCATTCTATTTGCTTTCTTGGCCGCCGCTGCACACTGGGCGGAGGGTTTTAACATGTTATCCACGATGACTCCTAAATCTTTTTCCTGGGTGGTGGTTTCTAATGTGGAACCTTGCATCGTGTAACCATAGTTTGGGTTGTTCTTTCCTAAGTGCATAACTTTGCACTTGTCCACATTAAATTTCATCTGCCATTTGGATGCCCAGTCTTCCAATTTATCCAGATCCTCCTGCAGTTTTCCACAATCCTCTTGGGTTTTAACAACTTTAAACAGTTTTGTGTCATCTGCAAATTTGATAACCTCACTAGTTATTCCACTTTCCAGGTCATTTATGAATATGTCAAAAAGCAGTGGACCCAGTACAGATCCCTGGGGTACACCACTATTCACCTTTTTCCATTGGGAATATTGGCCATTTAGCCCTACCCTCTGCTTTCTATCTTTTAACCAGTTCCCGATCCACAATAGTACACTGCCTCCTATCCCATGACTTTTTAGCTTCGCCAAAAGTCTCTGATGGGGGACTTTGTCAAAAGCTTTCTGAAAGTCCAGATACACTATATCAACCGACTCACCTTTGTCTACCTGTTTATGCACACCTTCAAAAAAACATATCAGATTAGTAAGACAAGATCTTCCTTGTCTAAAGCCATGTTGGCTGTCTCCCATTAGGCCATGACTATCTACATGCTGTGTAATTTTGTTCTTTATGATGGTTTCTACCATTTTCCCTGGTACTGACGTCAGGCTCACCGGTCTGTAATTTCCTGGGTCACCCCTGGAACCCTTTTTAAAAATTGGTGTTACGTTGGCGACCCTCCAATCTTCAGGTATTACAGATGATTTTAATGAAAGTTCACAGATTACCAATAGCAGGTCTGCAATCTCATATTTCAGTTCTTTCAACACTCTGGGATGTATACCATCCGGTCCAGGTGATTTGCTACTATTCAGTTTATCAAATAGTTGTAATATATCTTCCCGGTGTAGCGATATTTCTCTCAATTCCTCTGCAGTATCACCTTTAAATACCACTTCAGTCTTGGGTAACATCCCTACATCTTCCTCAGTAAAGACCGAAGCAAAGAATTCATTCAGTCTCTCTGCTATAGCCTTGTTTCCTCTTACTGCCCCTTTTACCCCTCTATCATCTAATGGTCCAATTGACTCTCTCACAGGCCTTTTGCTACGAATGTACTTGAAAAAGTCTTTATTTCGTGTTTTTGCTTCCGTAGCAAGTTTCTTCTCAAATTCCCGCTTTGCCTGCCTTATCAATGCTTTGCATTTAACTTGCCAGTGCTTGTGCTGTTTCCAGTTTTCATCATTTGGCTCTTTTTTCCATTTCCTGAAGGTTGCTTTTTTGGCAGCAACAGCCTCTCTGACCTCACCTTTAAACCATGCTGGCAGTTTTTTGGACTTTCTTCCACTTTTCTTAATGCGTGGAATACAGCTGGTCTGGGCTTCGAGGATAGTATTTTTAAATAACACCCAAGCTTGCTGTAAGTCTTTAACCTTTGGAACCGCTCCTTTTAGTTTTTTCCTAACTATATTCCTCATTCTATCATAGTCTCCCTTTTGAAAGTTAAAAGGTAGTACTGTGGATGCCTTTACTATCTGTCCTCCACTAATTAAATCAAACATGATCATACTATGATCACTATTGCCAAGTGGTCCCAACACCCTTATTTCTTGCACCAGATCTGGCGTTCCACTAAGGACTAGGTCCAGTATGGCTTCCCCTCTGGTCGGTTCATGAACCAGCTGCTCCAAGAAGCAGTCATTTATTCCATCTAGAAACTTTATCTCTTTAGCTTGTCCTGCTGTGACACTGACCCAGTCGATACCGGGGTAATTGAAATCACCCATTTTTACTACTCTGTTGTGACTTTTGTTAGCTTCCTTGATTTCTTTGAGCATTTCATCATCCATTTGTTCATTCTGGCCAGGCGGTCGATAGTACACTCCCACTGCCATCACCTTCCCCTTCATAAATGGAATTTCAATCCATAGAGATTCTACAGCAAATTTTGTTCCCTGCAAAACTTTAATCCTTTCTGACTCAATGCCCTCTCTAACATAGAGCGCAACCCCTCCACCAATTTGATCAGCTCTATCATTACGATATAGTTTGTATCCAGGTATCACAGTGTCCCACTGGTTATCCTCCTTCCACCATGTCTCTGAGAGTGCAATCATATCTAACCTCTCATTTAGTGCTATATATTCTAACTCTCCCATCTTATTGTTTAGACTTCTAGCATTGGCATACAAGCATTTTAGAGACTGTATTTTATTCATATTAATCTGGCTATTGGTAGGCAGGGGTAATTTGGAATCTTTTTTTTTTTTTTTTTAAATAGTTTTATTAGCAAACCCAACTTTTATATGAAATACTTTTACCAAAGAGAACATATCATACTTGTACACAAACAAAGAAATACATAAGGGAACAGACTACCACTTAGATCATCATGGTATACAAGGTCAACCCTAGGAAATCCAGGTCGTTAGCCCTGACTAGGCCATACTACTTGTCCATTTGACCTTGTGAGTTCAGTACAAATAACGTCTCTGCAATCTGTGTCCAGTATTTATCCGGATGTGTGTTTTGTTTTGTTGTGTTAGACCTTAAGTGGCATGAATTTACAGAAAAGTGAACACCCCAGCCCTCAACCCGGGGAATTCTCCCCCGCGTAACAAACAGCACACAACACACCCCAACACAGTATCCCCATATCTGCCACCTGCCCCCCTCCACCCTGGGGCTCTGCCATGGCACCCATCCCCCCCAAAATGACCACCCCAATATCACTCCCATACTCAGGGGCCGCCCCCCCCAGAACCATGTACAGATATCCCGCTCAACAAATGCTTCCTACACCCCCCTACACCCCTCCCCCAAGCCGGAACTACTACCCTCCTACCACCCCCCCACCCTCCACTCCCTCCCCCTCCCCCCTCAGACCCGCCCAGTCCAACCCCTACTAAGGGAACCCCCCCACCCCATACCCTCCCCATCCCCCACCCCCCACCCCTCTACTCCCTCCCTCGCCCCTCCCCCAGAGCACGACACAGAGAACCCCACACCTCCTCAAACCGTCCTCCCCTCTGCTGCCGCGCAGCCGTCAGCCGCTCCATCAAGATCAGCTCCCGGAGCCGGTTTTCATATTGCTCCACCGAAGGAAGCTCTTTTTGCTTCCACGCCATTGCCACCTCACATCGGACAGCACTTAAACACCCCAACACCATCTTACCCCCCCCTGTACCTGCCCCTCCCCCCACCAGGACAATAAGCAAATAGAGGGTTCCAACGCCACCACCACCCCTAACGTCCGCTGCATCCACTCCAGTATACACCGCCAGTATCCCTGCACCTTCGGGCATCGCCACCAGATGGTAATTTGGAATCTTTATGCTCTGTCTGCTCCTTACTCAAGGGCATTTGGGCTACTATACTCCCTTTTGGAACCTCACTGCTTTTGGTAGTATCCTTCAAGGATACCTTCGTCCGAACCATGCACTCCTGGGTGACTGTCGGCTTTCCCCTATTTTCTAGTTTAAAAGCTTCTCTATCTCTTTGTTAAAGGTTAATGCCAGCAGTCTGGTCCCATCCTGATTAAGGTGAAGCCCATCCCTTCGGAAGAGCCCCCCCTTTCCCCAGAATGTTCCCCAGTTCCTAACAAATCCAAAACCCTCATCCTTGCACCATTGTCTCATCCACGCATTGAGACTCCGGAGCTCTGCCTGTCTTTTGGGTCCTGCACGTGGAACAGGAAGCATTTCGGAGAACGCTATCCTGGAAGTTCTGGATTTCAACTTCCTACCTAAAAGCTTAAATTTAGCCTCCAGAACTTCCCTACCACATTTTCCTATGTCATTGGTACCAACATGTACCAAGACAGCAGACTCCTCCCCAGCAATGTTCCCTCTAATTTTCTGTAGGCTGTGTGCGCATAAAATATCAGCTGTGCAACTTTTGAAGGAAGGTTAAATTTTTGTGCGCCACATAACGACACTCGGAGTTATATACTTTAAAATTTGACTACACATCAGAATACAGTATGTACACCACATTGATTGCACTAGAAAACATTGTAGAACTTGTGAAAACCATAAATACATAACAACTTTTAAATTTTAAGACATCTGTTTTGTTTTCTATCAGAACCAGAACCGCAATTTGTGTGCGCTCTGCTGTAAAGTATGTGCGCTCGCTCGGTGAGGTGTGTGCGCGCGCACACGCGCACAGCTTAGAGGGAACAGTGCTCCCCAGCACTATCTATGATCCTATCTAGGCGGTGTGTGAGGTCCGCTACCTTCGCACCAGGCAGGCATGTTACCAGGTGATCCTCACGTCCACCAGCCACCCAGCTATCTACATTCCTAATGATTGAATCACCAACTATAACAGCTGTCCTGACCCTCCCCTCATGGGGACATGGCCCTGGAGAAACGTCCTCGGTGCAAGAGGGTTTTACATCACCTGGAGGACAGGTCCTAGTTACAGGATCACTTCCTGCCACACCAGGGTGATGCTCTCCTGTCACGTGACCTCTCTCCTCCATGGCAACAGGGATGCTGCCAGACTGGAGGTGGGACTTCAGGACTATATCCCTGTAGGTCTCGTCCATGTACTTCTCTGTCTTTCTTATGTCTTCCAAGTCTGCTACTCTAGCCTCTAGAGAACGGACTCGTTCCCTGAGAGCAAAGAGTTCTTTGCACTTAGTGCATACGTAAGACCTCTCACCAACTGGGAGAAAATCATACATGTGACACTCAATGCAAAAGACCGGAGAACCCCCATCTCGTTGCTGGACTTCTGTCTGCATCTTAGTTTAAAGCTTGTGTTTAGGTCTTTTAAATTCTGTATATAATAAGGATTGGTGTAGATGCTTATACCAATAAAAGTGTATCTAATACCCCTAATACACCTTGTGTACCTGAAGCTTAAGTAATTAATCTCAGGTCCTCTGTGTATGACTGATTTGGATAACGAGCTGCACCTGAGAGCAGCCCCTTTCCTCTAAGATGTGCAAGTACCTATAAAACTACAATTACCGCAGGGGTGGGTGAGTGCCAGGGAGGGAGGGAGGGAGGTAAGTCCTATTAAAGAGGGCAGTTACAAGGTACCCTGTCCTGAACCCTCAGCAGGGGGGAGAGGGGTACCACACAAAGCCCAGTTAGTTGAGAGAGGCAAGGTAAGTTATAACTGAGAAGGCTGAACTAGCACACCACTAAGACAATTAATAAATAATTAAATAAACAGTTAGACAAACAATAAATAATTAATAAACAGCTAGAACTCACAGCAAGGTGTCACAGGAGGCAATATCCACTTCTCTAGCAGAACACTGTAAAAAGCACTGCTCTTCTCTGATCAGAGAAAAGCAGACTAAAACAGACTATGCACACGTGGAGGAAACAGGAAGAAGGCTACACAATACCTCAGCAGGGGGGGGGAGGGGGAGGATTCACTCAGGTAGGCTAGGACAGGAAAAAAAGTTTAACACACCGCAGGTTCTGGGGAGAGAGATTTAATTTAAAATGAACAGTTAACCTGGCTACCACACAAAGCCCAGTCAGTTGAGAGAGGCAAGGTAAGTTATAACTGAGAAGGCTGAACTAGCACATCACTAAGACAAACACTAAATAATTAAATAAACAGTTAGACAAACAATAAATAATTAATAAACAGCTAGAACTCACAGCAAGGTGTTACAGGAGGCAATATCCACTTCTCTAGCAGGAGCACTGTAAAAAGCACTGCTCTTCTCTGATCAGAGAAAAGCAGACTATGCACACGTGGAGGAAAACAGGAAGAAGGCTACACAATACCAGCAGGGGGGGAGGATTCACTCAGGCAGGCTAGGACAGGAAAAAAAGTTTAACACAGAGCAGGTTCTGGGGAGAGAGATTTAATTTAAAATGAACAGTTAACCTGGCTACCACACAAAGCCCAGTTAGTTGAGAGAGGCAAGGTAAGTTATAACTGAGAAGGCTGAACTAGCACACCACTAAGACAAACAATAAATAATTAACTAAACAGTTAGACAAACAATAAATAATTAATAAACAGCTAGAACTCACAGCAAGGTGTCACAGGAGGCAATATCCACTTCTCTAGCAGAGCACTGTAAAAAGCACTGCTCTTCTCTGATCAGAGAAAAGCACACATAAATCATTCCATTGTATCATCAACCTGTGTACTTGATCACACTGCCTCACTCCGCCCAGGTGCATGCAGCCATGAAAGCAGGTGACATGCAAGGAATGCATGTACATTTCTGAGGGCCAGAATATTATAAAAGGTCCTCTTCACACATACGTGGCCCCTGGCATGTAAGTAACTAAAATTCTGATATTCATTCACATTGTTAGCACCTAAA
Organism: Ichthyophis bannanicus; assembly: GCA_033557465.1. Lineage (NCBI taxonomy): Eukaryota > Metazoa > Chordata > Amphibia > Gymnophiona > Ichthyophiidae > Ichthyophis > Ichthyophis bannanicus. Next base: position 30,938,778 of record CM066034.1, on the reverse strand, counting down.
AATAGGTGCCCTCTTATAAAAAGACCCCTAAATACAGTTTTCTGAAGGTATCATCCCCACTCATTGGGCTTCTAAAGATCCTTCAAGAGTTGCCTTTACCTTGCAGTAGAGTCCTAAGAGTATGAAAGCTTTGGCTGAAGCAGGATCCGGACCTTACGAGGTTCATTAACTATATTGCTGATGGTGGCAACTTTAGCCTCTGTGAGAAGGGGGAAAGCTGAGACACTCCCCAGGGTTAGATAAGCTTCTTGCTCGTTGATTCATCCCACCCTCACCCCATCTCTCTGCCACCAGCAGACGGTGCGACATGGTCAAAAATGGGGTGAGTACACCCTGTAATTTGGGGGAATCTGGTTTTCTTTCCCTGCTTTAATCAGAGCAGGCAATGGTCTTAAAAGGGCCATGTGCTGGCTCCAGATTCCCTCTAGGGTGATTTTTTGTTTCATTTTTAAGAGATATCGCCTTTCTGCTCTTGAAATACCTCAACCAGCTGAAAGTAGATATTAATGAATCACTGCCAGCAGCAGCAGCAGAAGTTAATGAGTCAGGCGGATTTCTCGATGTGTTTAATAAGTGAGGGTTTCTTTGCCCGCGAGCTCTCCTGCTGCCATCTTAACTCCGGTCGGTCCAGAGTGACCAGCTGCAACAAGCAGCTCCGAGCGAGCAACTTATCCCCTCCTTCTGCCCTGAACCTGGCTCTCTGGGGCAACAGGAAGAATAGCTGGAGTCGATACTTCATTCCTACCGGAGAAGGCTGATAGTAGGAAGGAGACTGGAAAGTCCAGACCAGAAAGTCTGATCTTGGATGTACTAAAATGCATGGAGTTGCAACGAAAGGAAAGGACAGTGATGTGTCTTGGATCTAGCAGGCTCCTGGAACTGAGGCAGCAGCGAGATCTACCTCCTAAAGTGTCTCGCAATTGCACGTGGACTGCATCAAAACTCCTATGAGACCAAAGGACACTGCTAGAGGAGAGGAAATGCCCCGGATCTGCGGTTTCTGCTGCACAGTCCAGTCCCTTTCATAGCTATCTCAAGGAGCTGGGTCTTCTCAGAACTGCTTGTGTGCTCTCTTTTGTAGAAACTTCTCAATCACAGCAAAGGTTTACCAAAGGGAAAGACCGCAGAAGAGGCACTGAACAAAGACACAAGCACAGCTCTGTCCTCTTTCAGTTTCCCATTACAGAAAGAAGCAAATCACAAATGCAGGTCTCATCTCATCGTCACGAGTTTTCCATATGTGGAAAGAAGCTCCCAGGTGAGCTGCAGCCACGGCTGTGCGCCGATGGAAATCAGTGTAATCATTCTTCAGCTTACGGTGCACAATCCAGCTCAAAACTATCCCAAAGGTATTTTTCTAAGCTTCACTGACCCCTAGGTCGCTGCAAATGCAGCAGAGTTTCTTGTTTTTGTTTTTTTAATGAATTTTACAACTATACAAGCCATAAAAAACATGCAAAGAAATAAGAGTAACTGGAAGATACATAAAAGACAACAGAAGACACCTTAGAGGTAACTCTTTCGACCAGTCCCTACTCTTGCCCACAGCAGAGGGGGGAGATTACAGTGGGAAATACAACAAAAAGAAAACCATCAATGAAAATGAGGCAGAACTACAGTCAACCATCGAATTTACAGCAGCAGGAGATGAACTGGAACTGCGACAGGCGAGGGGTCAGCATTCAAAAAGGATAACAGCCGAGAGGGATATAAAAAAAACATAAGAATTGCACTGATATTGAATTAGACATTTGCAAGGGTATTTAAGAAAAAATAATGCACGAGGACAGAGGAGGAGAAATTCCCTTCTGTGGTGTTGGGTCTCTCTAGCAAGGTCAGGAAAGACCCGAACCACAAAACCTTCAAATCATACAGTTCTTCTACGGAAAAACATCCTCAAAATCCAGTCCTGGGCAGATGGCAGCACAAATGTTGCTAAGCAGGTAACTGGGACAAAAGTCTGAAGCCAAACTCTCCAAAATCATGGAAACACTCAGTAAATCAGCTTGTTGAGAAGCTGAATCTTCTGTACCAGCAGAACCCTTTTCCCCAAGGGGTAGATAATACATTTTAACCATTGGTGGGTGGGTTTGAGGGGGACCCCTAAAACTTAAACCAGATACATCTTAAACATTTCTTTAGCAGAGACAAGCTGAGACTTTGGAAAATTAATCAAACGCAGGTTACCCTGCCTGGATACATTTTCCAAGTGTTCAATTCTCACTTTCAAATAAGTAGAGTCCTTTACAAAAGCTTCCACATAATTCTCCATCTGCTCAGTATGGATCCCAAATTAGTCACAAATAACTGTGGACTAAAGATCTTATCAGTGTTTTTCAAACATTCTCCCTTAGCAGCCTGAACCTGGGAATTCAAGGAACGTGTTCAAGGGGTAACAAAGCCTCACCCAGCTGTTGGATTGCAGATCGTATCCATTCTAAGGTTCTCTCGTCCAGTCGCTGAAGCAGGAAGTCCAACGAAACACCTCCTGCAGCCCCAGCAGAAGAAGACGGGAGGACCTCAGCCATTATCGGCTGTCCAGCTGCCAATCGTTCAGCTCCAACGGTTCTCACACTCTCTGAACTGGTGCTGTCTATCGCTGTTCCAATGGGGTCTCCAGAATCCTCCCGTCACTTCCAGGAGCTGACACCCGCGCTCCTGCCAGCACGTCGGCTGGACGCTAGCCACCACAGTCTCAGCAGCAGCAGAAATCTTCAGAGGACGCCGCACAGCCGGGGGTGAGATCTATGCCTGAAGACGACGCTGAGCTCTCCAGCTCCGATGCCACAACTGTCGGGCTCAACACTGCTCCTAACTGGTCGACTTCTGCTCACGAGAAACGAGGAAAGTATGTAATGGACTTTAACTGTAGGCTCATGGGCAGCTGGGGGCTGCTTGCCTGATTTAGCTTTGCGCTTCCCCATAAGTAATCTCGTCAAAGTGCGGGCGTGCTGCCTGACGCCATCTTGGAAATCCCCCAACAGAGTTCTGCAAATTGTTACATTTGTACGGCTCCATGTACCATCCCTTTCTTTGGTTCCATGTCCATATGCTGGGAGCAGCCAGTGGCTGTAGCTGAAATATCTTTACCATTTCCAGTCGGCCCTGCTTCCAGTGTCCAAGGCTAAACTAAATTCTAAAGACAGCTGAAACTTTTCTAGGTAAAGATAGAGGTGGAGGTGGGGGTCTTTTGCAAGCTGTAGTTAGAGACAGGTCTAGGGGATCACAGATTCCAAACATTGCCCCACAATATCAAAGACCCCAGCTTCTGCAGGACAGGTGTGGCCTGATAGACAGTCAAGAAGCAAACCTTTTTCAGTGGAAGGGAAGCTGCGGAGCAGGGGGGGCACCCGCTGCCCTCTGGCCCTGCTTCCTCCTGACGGCTGGTGCCACAAGCAGCTTCAAAGTCCGTGAGCTGGGGATGCTCATGGTGCCGGCGTTCAGAAGAGAACCGTGCCCTTGGAAGAATCAGCATCCCGGGACTCGGAGGGGGCAGATTTGAGGGCTGGCTCTCATCAGGCCATCGTCACAGCTAATAGCAACATTAGTGTTTTTAGATAATCGTTCTACCACCACAACGATAAGCACAGAGTAGAGGTGGGTCACAAAAAGGACCCCAAAAAAACACCACGTCTACACGAGAGGAGAGAAGAGAGACATCAAAGTACTCCAAGCTATGAAAAATATACAAGAAGCAAATGTTACAATGGACAAATAAGTTCTGGAATAATAGGTCATAATGTGAGGCTCAACAGGGAGAACATTCAGTTCTTTATAGAAAAGGAGTAGACGGGATTTTTTATTTATTTATTTACATTCTCTTATATACCGCGCTATTCTGCAACAGGGTGGTTTACATTGAACAAACTGAAATTACACTGAACAGGGCATTCTAACTTGGAGATAACTATTTTACAGGGAACAAGGGCTATGGAGGGTTAAGTGGCTTGCCCAAGACCACAAGGAGCACCTGTGGGACTAGAAACCCCAGTCCTTCCAACCCAAGGTTGCTGTCCTCTAGTGGGATTTGAACCCCTGACCTTCCGGCCTGAAGTATCTTGCCCCAATCACTAGGCCACTCCTCCACTGAATTGTCTGGTGAGGTGATGAAGATAACGATCATAATGGGAAAAACACAGGAGACGTGAAAAGAAAGCCAGAGATCAGCTGCGGACTCCCAGTCCTTCAAGCTCAGGGTTTCAGGAGATCCTACTACTACGGCCACTATTAAACATTTATAAAGCACTACAAGGCATACGCAGCGCCGTACAAACACACATAGAACCCACACAAGGGCAAGAAGGGAAAGGGTCCTTTATTAGCAATAACCCTACACAGCCGCGTTTCAGCATTGCCTTCGTCAGGGGGTAAACCTCAAAGAGAACATAAACGCACAAATAATCACTTAAATCGTACAAGCCTATAAAATCAAATACATGATCATATGTGCAGAAAATACTAAATAAATAGTAAATAATAAACAGAGCTAAAAGTAATTAAAAACAATTGTACTGTAGTAAGTTAAAGTTTCAAGGGAAATGTCACAATGGCGGTTGCACAATCACATCATTGCTGCTTTCTTTAACTTACTACAGTACAATTTTATGTTTGTGTGTAACTATTTATTTTTTAATCATGTTCATTATTTATTATTTTAAAAAGCGTATTGTGTCCAGAGGTTTTTACAAGATTCTCTGTTTGGTCCATGTTTAATGGCCTTTTTGACTGTAAGTTTTAGTCCCTCCCTCCCTTCCATAAGTATATTTAAGTTTTATGATCTACTCATTTTCAAGAATAGTTAAATGTTTACCTATTCCTCCCAGATCTCTAACGTTCTTTTTACAATTTTTATTGCATACTCTTATTTGTTCTGCCATTATTCTTGTCCTTTTATTCTCAGTTGTTATTATTTATTCATTTTATTGTTATCACATTTACATATATTGTTTTAATTAATTTTAGTTTTTTAGGTCTATTATTTACTATTTATTTAGTATTTTCTGTACATATGATCATGTATTCGATTTTATATGCTTGTATGTTTTAAGTAATTTGTGCATTTATGTTCTCTTTGAGGTTTACCCCCTGATAAAGGCAACGCTGAAACACAGCCGTGTAGGGGTATTAATAAAGGACCCTTTACCTTCTTAGCTTTGTGCAGTTCCTGGGTTGCAGCGAGATAGGATGTGTGTTTTGTTTTGTGGCCCAGCAAAGATAGAGGCAGTCCCTACTCGTCAGAGTTGCAATCTAATCAAGATAGAGATAAGGATAGAATAGGGAAGGGTGAGGAGACGCAAGGAAACGGGGGATCAGGATCCAAAAGCAGCCTCAAAGAGGAAAGCCTTTAGCAGAGAGAGGGGCAGAGATGAAGCCTGGCCTACAGATTCAGGAAGTCTGTTCCAGGCATAAGGAGCAATAAGGTGAAAGGTCCAAAGTCCAGAGTTAGCAGTGGAAGAAAAGGGCAATGAGAGAAGCAAGCCGGTAGAAGAGGGGAGCTCACGAGGAGGGGTGCAAGGGAAAGGGAGAGAGGAAAGGTAGTGAGGAGCATTTAAAGGTCAGAAGGAGGAGTTTGAATTGGAAAAGGAAATGGAAGGGAAGCCAATGAAGTGACCTGAGAAGAGGGGTTATAAGAGTCCTGAATAGGATGAAGGGGAGAGAGGTGACTCAGAGGGAGACCAGCAAGGGGGAGGCTGCAATAGTCAAGATGGGAAGTCATTAAGCAGTGGACACGTGTTTTAGTAGTGTCTTCAGAGAAGAAGGGGTGAGTTTTGTTAATGAGACAGAGAAAGAAAAGCCAGGTTTTAGCTATCTGTTGGATATGTGAGGCAAAAGAAAGGGAGGAGTCAAAATGACCCCAAGGTTACAGGCTGAGGAAATAGCAAGTAGAAGAGTGTTATCCACAGAGATAGAGGAAGGAGGAAGGGGGAGGTTAGGTGGAAAATTAAGAAGTCTGGTTTTGTCCATGTTTAGTTTCAAACGGCACTGAGATATCCTTGTGGCGATGTCAGAGAGACAGGCCTGGAGTGTCGGAGAAATATCAGGTGTAGAAAGATAGATCTGAGAATCGTCAGCATAAAAATGATACTGAAAGTCAAGGGGGAGATGAGAGCACCGAGGGGCTGGGCGTAGAGAGAGAAAAGGAGAGGACCAGATCCATAACTGAATATGCATGAGGGAGACGGCGGTAGCAGGCGTGACCCTCTTGCTCATGCATATGCATTAGGATATCCTGGAAAGCTGACCCACTGACAGCAGCTAGGAGACCGTACCTAGCCCTGCGTGAGCAGTGCGGCTGCACAGGGCGCATTTCACGACCGGTACCGCCCTGCTTGCATGCCATTGGTCTACAGCTTTATAACAGGAAGTAAAGTGAGCAGCTAGCAAGATAGAAGCCACTGTCCTCATCTGAATGAAGGCAACACTTTGTATGGCTTTGCTCTTTTATGCATGAGGGTTCACCTAGAGCAGGACCTTCTTAGCCAGGGCTTCCCAAACCTGTCCTTGGAACCCCTCAGTGGGCTGGGATTTCAGGGCGTCCCCAGTGAGTAGACATGAGAGAACTGCTCATCTGTTGGAAAGGCAGTATGTGCTCATTGATCTCATGCATTTTAATTGTGGACATCCTGACTGACTGTGAGGTTCTCAGGAGGAATTTGGGAAGCCTTGTTCTAGCCACTTCTGACTCACACAGGCAGGCCAGTAACAGATCTTTTCTTAAATTCTTACATATCACCATATTATAATCCAAAAGGCAATACTTCCTCGAAGAGCTTTGACTCCTTAACAATAAATTCTCAGTAGTGCAACCTGCACAAAAGCAGAGCTCCATTAAAAGAACAGTAGTTTAGATAATTTTACTAGTTGAAGCCAGGGCCAGTTTGAATCCTCCAGTTAAACTACCATTAAAATTATTTGGAAGCACCATTCGATTAATCCCCATATGTATGTTGACCCGGGGAAAAGCGGGATATAAATACAGCTAAATAAATAAATAAGTAGGAGTAAAGTCTGAGCATTTATCACTAACTCACAACCCCACAAAATAGGATAAACCATCGGCTGAAACCAGTTCTGCAAACAGACGCTCCTTTCTCACAGAAATACCTTAAAAACAAATGTGGGCAGGGTTGTAAACAGGGATGGGCGAGAGGGGAAGTTTCCCAGGGCACAAAACCCTTTGGGGTGCAAAAATAGCTGAAATGCAAGTTTGAGCCTGCAAAATAGCCAGGAAGAGTGTAGTTGTTTGGGGAGGGAGAACAGCATGAAAATTCAGGGGTTCAGAGTGGGCGGAGAGAAAAGAGGGGAGCAGGGGATGTACAAACATGCTGGCCTGACTATTAGGTAAACTAGATAGCCACCCAGGGCAGTAGCTTCTGGGGCTGCCAAAAAGCAGGGCATTAAATGCTACACAATAAATTCTGACAGCGGGGGGGGGGGGGGGGGGGGGGAATAAGGCTTAAGGTTTGCCTAGGTGCCGACACTATGAACCAACTCTGGAGCTGGGCCGGCTCTGCCAGCCCCACTAGCTAAAATGCCTAGTAAGAGCTCTGGATGCAGAGCAGACCTGGGTCATTTTCCCTTGTTACTCCGCAGCCAAAAAGAGAATATCTACATTCAGTGCCATTTCAGTAACGAGGTAAAGTCCCTCCACTGACAGGCACTATGTGAAGCTACAAAACTCCTGCTGAAACAAGTCTCCCAGAACCTACTATACAGTAACAGCATTAGCTTCCAGGGCACGAAGAGCAGCAACCCTACCTCTGCAAAGGGAGCGCCGGAAAACTGCAGCATGCCTTAGAACATCAACTTACCTCATACCATCAAAACACAGAGCAAGCCTGACTGCAACGACATAGAAATTACAGGTCAGCGGAACCCGGCTAGACTCTCAGCAACTGCAGAACAAAGGACTAGGGATTGTAGACAAAAACCAGAATAGGAAATGTGCTGGGCCAGACCTTATATGTAGTGCAACCCCAGAAGCAAAGTGTTTCTTCCTGTGCTGCGCAAAACAGAAGGACGTCAGAGCTTCACATGTTCCAAAACTGACAGATAAAATCAAAGGCTCCCCCCAAAGCCACAAAAACTTGCACAATACTAGGAAAAGCAGCAACCTGACCAGCACCAGAACCAAGGAATTGCCCCTGGTTACGGCCCTTTCCACACCTGGCACTTTTGGTTTACTGTTATTGATAATATAATTTTTCATTTGATTTTTTGCCTCTTTCCTGTTTATCCTGTTTGTTATGCCTGAATCTGATAGTCAGATAACAGGAGAAACAACAAAGGAAAATAAGGTGATACCCAGGGCTGAACGCGGCACAACGCCCGCCGCAGGCTATGCGTGCTGAAGACCATGGCCTGCAGCCACCGTACCATGCTGCCCCCTGGGGTGGGTGGGGGTAGGGGCGCAGCAAAACCCTTGGGCTGGCCCTGGTGATACCTGCTCTTGGGCTAGCTTTTGAAGGGGGCATGCAACATAAGTGTTCGTCAGCGCTGACTTCTGGGTTTTCTTGGCAGTGTGACCAGCAATGGAGGGTTCAGTGACTCATCCAAGGCCACAAAAGGTGCTGGTGGGAATCAAATGGAAGTCTCTCGCTTACCAAGCCAGTGCTCTAAACGCCAGATGATGAAATCGCAGAATACATGCAGTACGTGAATCACAAGAGCGCTGAATGCTCGGAAGGTGAGCTGAGTAGTTTGTAGCGTGCTGGAAAGCTCCTGTCTGCTAGTGTCTTAGCATCTTGAGGTTTTGGACTGATTTGAGCCTCCCCTATAGCGCTCTTTCCATAAAATCCTTGATGCTATGTGCTGGTCCTGGGGCGTGCCTCTCCCCCTCACATTGTCCATGGAATACTTCTGTGATTCACTTATATACTACAGGATTGGCATCTGTTGCTCATAGAGGCATGTTTACTGAAGGATTTAATGTGCATTAATAAAAGTTAACGTATGTTAAATGCCTAGAGCCCTTTTTTTTCTGTGGGTCATATTTCCTAAAGCGCAGGGCAAACAAGAGACTTCCATTCCGTTTTAAACATAGAAATAAGGAAAACCTTATTTATAATAAATTACAAAACACTGTAAGCAGAGCCCTTGGGTAAAAACATGAAGTTAGCATTCCATCTTGAGGGTCCATAATCAGTTAGGGGGTCATTCTGAGGCACAAATAGCGGGGATGGACGTCGCAACGGGATTCCATTCCCGCTATTCATGCTGACTCCTGCCCCTGCCGGTTGTGCGGGGAAGTTATATGGGGGCAGGAAAGGGGCAGCATGGGGGTGGAGAGTGAATGAACAGGGCCAATTCTGATGTTAGCCTTGGACGTCCAGGGCCGGTGAAATGCCTGGGGAAGTTATTCCATCCCCAAGAATGGAGGAGTGGCCTAGTGGTTGGGGCAAGGTACTTCAGGCCGGAAGGTCAGGAGTTCAAATCCCACTAGAGGACAGCAACCTTGGGCCGGAAGGACTGGGGTTTCTAGTCCCACAGGTGCTCCTTGTGGTCTTGGGCAAGCCACTTAACCCTCCATAGCCCATGTTCCCTGTAAAATAGTTATCTCCAAGTTATAATGCCCTGTTCAATGTAATTTCAGTTTGTTCAATGTAAACCACACTGATGCAGAATAGCGCGCTATATAAGAGAATGTAAATAAATAAACCTTGGAACCCAGCGGTCTGAACCAAGAATCCAATTTAGCATTATTCCTTTGATGTTCTACTATTTTTATGCTGTTTTTTTAATGGCTTCTAATGGTTCTCTTGACAGTTTTATGTATTTATCCTTTTTATTTGATTTGGCTTTCCACGTTTTACCTTCCCTTTCTGTTTTTATTTTATAGGATAATCCCCTGCTCTGTCATTGCAGCGATTCTTGTTTTGTTCTTCTTTCCCCCCTCCCTCCCTTCCCCCTTTCGCCTCCTCTTCCCCCTCCCTCTTTCCTCCTTCCCCTCCCCCCTCCTCTCTCCCGCTGCCTCCTCCTTCTTTCTTCTTTTATGTGATTCACATTTTTTTGTTACTTTAGCGAGTTATTCCTTAAAGGTTTATGATCTTTCACCTTTGACCCCTGGTTTGGCATGAATCCAAACGCTATGACTAGATCTGCAGTTGAGGGCATCGGCTCATTACGCGCTTTACTAAAAGACTGGTTTTGCTGAATAGGGCGAGTCGCTCTTCCATCTGATTTTGAATGGTACAGTTGAGCCCCACCTCCTTGACACATTTGTAGAGCATGGGACTATTTATTATATGTAATGATCCCACAACATTCTCCAAAAGGACAAAATGGGCAACTTTGTTCTTTGAAACTTTCTATTGTTCAGATCGGATGAGCCGGTTCGAATTCAGATTAACATATGGAGTCCTCGGGTAGCTTTTATTTCATAGTGTAAGATAGGGTCAGCAGAATTATTTATGATTTGCCAATGCCCCCATTCCTTAAGGGTCTGATTACGATTCTGACGTACATCTCCTTTGTATGTCCAGGCTGAACAGACGTACAAAGGAGATTGCGATTCTGATCCCGTAGGGCATGTGTAGCCCCGCGGGATCAGAATGGTGAACAAGCCTGTATGTGCAGTCCGGGACTGCGATTCAGTCTCAGCCTGCACATACAGGCACTGCCTGGGTAACTTAGCCAGGGCTTTTAAATGGGGCCGCGGTGCCATGGTGTCATGTTGCCATGGCACCATTTAAAAGCCACGATGCCGGCCACCTGCTACAAATGTTAATGACCTGCAGCCCAACCCCCAATCCGGCCTCCTAAGGCTGGGTCGGGCTGTGGAGAATTAACTTTGCCCCCCCCCCCCAGCCCCGATGCAGACCAAAAGAAACGTCCAGGGAAGTTATTGCACCCCGGAGGTGGAATAACTTCCCTGGACATTTCGCCAGCTCTGGACATACAGGGCTGACATCAGAATTGGCCCTGTTCATCCAGGGCTGGCGACTGCCCACCCCCCCCACCCCCCCGCCCCTGTGCTGCCCCTTCCCCGCCCCCGTATAACTTCCCCGTGCAACCGGCAGGGAAGTTATACAGGGGCAGGAGTCAGCACGAATAGCGGGAATGGACGTCCCAACATCCCTGTTATTCGTGCCTCAGAATGACCTCCTAACTGATTATAGACCCTCAAGATGGAATGCTAACTTCATGTTTTTACCCAAGGGCTCTGTGTACAGTGTTTCGTAATTATTTATTACAAATAAGGTTTTCCTTATTTTATGTTTAAAATGGAATGGGAGTCTGTTTGTACTTTCATTTTAGATTTGTGTTAAGCTCTGCTACATTTATTTGGAGCTTCTTTTGAGGTGCTTGTTCCTGATCAGCGATGCACATTGCCTGAGCCTTCATATGCTATATACTGCTTTTGATTGTGTGCTGTTGTCTGACTCCAACACTATTTACTTCCGTTTTAATGTTCTTTGAAAAGAAACATCTCTTTGGTTACTTGCCCCCTAAGGCTCATTATCGTGGCCCCATCCAGTTCCCCTAGTTATTCATTGCTTGGATATACAACAGTTATCATTTAGAAATTATGATACAATCTTATATTCTCCACGTGTGTCCTACCAGTTCAGATGAAGAGTGATGTTGCATATCGCTAGATCATCTAAGGATACCTATGGAGTGCTTTAGTAAGTACTGATTTTTATATCAATATAGTACCACCTTTGTACCTCCTCATCTCTCTTCCCATACTTGTTTTCTTTAATATAATGTGGCGTGTTTATTTACTTGTATCCACTTACTCTCTGCTTTATGTTCTATGATTTTAATATTTTATAATGTTTTTATTGTGTTGTATTTATGTGTTTTTTTATTTGTTTAATCAATTTATCATTATAATTGTTAAAAATGATTTAATATTTATCTGTTTTTAATTGTTTTTATCTTTTGAAGATGTATACACCCTGAAGAAGGCAACAGCCGAAACGTGTAGGGGTTTTTCATAATAAAGGCACCTGTGACCAGGGCCGGCCCATCCATTGAGCAAGAATGTTTTTTGCACAGGGCCCCGCGTTTCAGGGGGCCCCGCGCAAAGAACATTCTGCTTTTTTTTTAATTACATTTAAAAAAAAAACACCTGTCTCTGGCTGCTGCCGCTGCCACTACCCAGGGCCGGCCCGTCCATTGAGCAAGAATGTTTTTTGCACAGGGCCCCGCGTTTCAGGGGGCCCCGCGCAAAGAACATTCTGCTTTTTTTTTAATTACATTTAAAAAAAAAACACCTGTCTCTGGCTGCTGCCGCGTCCGTCGCAGCAGCGGCAGAATGGCGTGTCCCGCGGGGCCCCTTCTCCTCTTCGAGCCCTCTGCAAGGGCTTTCAGATTCGCGAAGGGAGAGTGCTCCCTCGCGTCTCTGTAAAGCCCGCAGGGGCTAATGGGAAATTTCCCATCTGCCCCTTTAGACGCGAGGAGCTGATGGGAAATTTCCCATTAGCCCCTGCGGGCTTTACAGAGACGCGAGGGAGCACTCTCCCTTCGCGAATCTGAAAGCCCTTGCAGACGGCTCGACGAGGAGAGGGGGCCCCGCGGGACCCGCCCTTCTGCCGCGGGTGCGCCGGACGCGGCCGGGGCTGCAGCTAGAGCCAGGTTTTTTTTTTTTTTAAAATTTGCCGGAAGGGATGGGAAGGGACGGGACGCGGGGGGGCTGATGGAGGCTGTCTGGAAATGGGGTGATGGGGGGTTAGGACTGGAAAAGTGCAAGGGGGGGGGGGTTAGGACTGGAAATGTGCAAGGGGGGGTTAGGACTGGAAATGTGCAGGGGGGGGTTAGGACTGGAAATGTGCAAGGGGGGGGGGTTAGGACTGAAAATGTGCAAGGGGGGGGAGTTAGGACTGGAAATGTGCAAGGGGGGGGTTAGGACTGAAAATGTGCAAGGTGGGGGGGAGTTAGGACTGGAAATGTGCAAGGGGGGGGGTTAGGACTGGAAATGGGCTGGAGGGGGGGTTAGGACTGGAAATGGGCTAGGGGGGGTTAACACAGCTAATGGGCTGGGGCTGATGGAGGCTGACTGGAAATGGGCTGGGGGGGGGTTAAGACTGCTAATGGGCTGGGGCTGATGGAGGCTGACTGGAAATGGGGTGAGGGGGGGTTAGGACTGGAAATGTGCTGGGGGGGGGTTAGGACTGGAAATGGGCTAGGGGGGGTTAAGACTGCTAATGGGCTGGGGCTGATGGAGGCTGACTGGAAATGGGCTGGGGGGGTTTAGGACTGGAAATGGGCTAGGGGGGTTAAGACTGCTAATGGGCTGGGGCTGATGGAGGCTGACTGGAAATGGGGTGATGGGGGGGTTAGGACTGGAAATGGGCTGGGGGGGGTTAAGACTGGTAATGGGCTGGGGGTTGATGGAGGCTGACTGGAAATGGGGTGATGGGGGGTTAGGACTGGAAATGGGCTGGGGGGGTTAAGACTGGTAATGGGCTGGGGGCTGATGGAGGCTGTCTGGAAATGGGGTGATGGGGGGGTTAGGAATGGAAATGGGCTGGGGGGGTTAAGACTGGTAATGGGCTGTGGGCTGATGGGGGCTGTCTGGAAATAGGGTGATGGGGATAGGATTGCGAATGGGCTATGGCGGGCGGGATAGTACTGCTAATGGGCTATGGGGGCGCTAGGACAGGAAAAGGGCTGATGGGGAGGGGTTAGGACTTGAGGTGGGCTGATGTGGTTAGGACTAGTAATGGGCTGTGGGCTGATGGGGGGGGGGGGTTAGGACTGGCAATGGGCTATGGGGGGCTGACTGGAAATGGGCTGATGGGGTTAAGACTGGAAGTGGGCTGATGGGGGGTTAGGACTGGTAATGGGTTATAGGGGGGGCTTAAACTGAAAATGGGTTGATGGGGGGCTAGGACTGGTAATGGGTTGGGGGATTGCTATGACTGGACCTGGAATGAGTGGACTGGGAGGCTTGAACTGCACATAGCTGTGGGGGAGGGAGCTTGGAATGGAAATGGGCTGTGAGGGAAGGGAGCTAGAACTGAAAATGGGCTGATGGAGCAGCTAGGATAGGACTGGAAATGGGCTGTTGGGGGGAGCTAAGATTGGAAATGGGCTGTGGTGGGGGCTTGAATTGAAATGGACTCATGGAGGGGCTAGAACTGGAAGTAGGCTCATGGGGGGGCTTGGACTGGAATTGGGCTGAGTGGAGGGGAGCTAGGATTTGACATGGGCTGATGGTGGGGCTAGGAAATGACTAGAAATGGGCTGATGGGGGGCTAGGATTGGAAATGAGCTGATGAAGGGACTCAGACTGAAAATGGATGGGGGAGCTAGGACTGGAAATGGGTTGATGGGGGGCTAGGACTGGAAATGGGCTGATGCAGGGACTAGAAGGGAATGGATGCTGGGTGAGACTGGAACTAGAAGGGAGCTGATGTTGGGGGAGGATTAGAATGGGATGGGGCTGGGAGAGTAAAATGGAGAGGGGAAAAATATTTTGTGTGGGAGGGATGAAAAATCTACAATTGGCCGGGTATTGGGAGAGTAAGTGGGGATTGAGGATGGAGGGGTAAAATTTGTGTGGATGAAATAAGAATGAGGAAAGAGCAAAAGGATAAAGATTAGTATGTTAAAGCAGATGTAGAGAGAGAGGATGGAAAGAAAACTAGAAGAGAGAAGAAAGGACAAATGGACAGCAGACGATGGAGAGTTAGCAGAAAACATGAAGAAACCAGAAGAAAGTGGCTGGAGCAATTGCAACTGAAAAAAAATGCACAAAAGGTAGAAATATATCTCTTTATTTTGAATTTATTAACTGGAATATGAAAGCTCTGGGAAATGTGCATCATTAACGTCTGCGCTTTGTTTGGTACAAGAGGAAATTGATTTATAGTTTTATTTCTACAGTGTTGTTGTACATTCCAAGTTTGGCTTTTGGGGTTCCCAGTTTAATTATTGCCTTCCTGTTTCTAAATTGCGATTCCTTGTTTGGTGATGGTCTATGTTCTGCATGTGTAACTGAGCTGAGGTATTCTGTTTATGTAATTCCTATTTGACATTGCCACTTGTTCTCTTTCCCCAGTATTCTCTGAAATGTACTGGTTTAATATTTGCAGTGTTTCCTTTTGATAGGTAGGGTCTGGTGCTTTGTGAGTCCTGGTAATGCTGTCAGGATACAGCGGGTTTGCTATGGGTTCTAAATGGGCAGCGTTTGTAGTAGTTCCTAATGTGCCTGGCGGTTGGCACTGGATTATCGTAATGTAGAAATCTTTTAGTCTTTCTTTATCCATACACTCATTAAGAGACATGTTTACTAAAAGATAGTGTATGGTAACATTATGCAAATATTTATGCAAATAAGGCCACTTATGCAAATGAGGCCCCGCACCGAGTCTCCGCACATGGCCCCGCACCCCCCTTGGGCCGCCCCTGCCACTACCACCGCGGCAACGGCAGAATGGAGTGTCCCGCGGGGCCTCCTCTTCTCGTTGAGCCCCTCTGCAAAGGCTTTCAGATTCGCGAAGGGAGAGTGTCTCCCTCGCATCTCTGTTAAGCCGGCAGGGGCTAATGGGAAATTTCCCATCTGCCCCTTTAGACGCGAGGGGCTAATGGGAAATTTCCCATTAGCCCCTGCGGGCTTAATAGAGACGCGAGGGAGACACTCTCCCTTCGCGAATCTGAAAGCCTTTGTAGAGGGGCTCAATGAGCAGAGGAGGTCCCGCGGGACACTCCATTCTGCCACTGCCGCGGTGGTAGCGGCAGCGGCCAGAGCCAGCTTTTTTTTTTTTAATTTTGCCATAAGCCGGTGTGTGTGTGTGTGTGTGGGGGGGGGGGGGGGGGGGGTTAGGACCGGTAATGGGCGCGGGTGGGGGGTTAAGACTGGCAATGGGGCTATGGGGGGTTAGGACTGGTAATGTGCTATGGGGGGGTTAGGACTGATAATGGGCTATGGGGGGGGGGGGCTAGGACAGGAAATGGGCTGATGGGGAGGGGTTAGGACTGGTAATGGGCTGTGGGCTGTTGGGGGGGGGTTAGGACTGGTAATGGGCTATAGGGGGGTGTTAAGACTGGTAATGGGCTGTGGGCTGATGGGGGCTGTCTGGAAATGGGGTGATGGGCTATGGGGGGGTTAGGACTGGTAATGGGGTATGGGGGGGGGCTAGGACAGGAAATGGGCTGATGGGGAGGGGTTAGGACTGGTAATGGGCTGTGGGCTATGGGGGGGGGCTAGGACAGGAAATGGGCTGATGGGGAGGGGTTAGGACTGGTAATGGGCTGTGGGCTGTTGGGGGGGGTTAGGACTGGTAATGGGCTATAGGGAGGGTGTTAAGACTGGTAATGGGCTGTGGGCTGATGTGGGCTGTCTGGAAATGAGGTGATGGGGGGTTAGGACTGCTAATGGGCTATGGGGGGGGTTAGGACTGATAATGGGCTATGGGGGGCGATGGGGAGGGGTTAGGACTTGAGGTGGGCTGATGTGGTTAGGACTGGTAATGGGCTGTGGGCTGATGGGGGGGTTAGGACTGGCAATGAGCTATGGGGGGCTGACTGGAAATGGGCTGATGGGGTTAAGACTGGAAGTGGGCTGATGGGGGGTTAGGACTGGTAATGGGTTATAGGGGGGCTTAAACTGAAAATGGGGTGATGGGGGTTAGGACTGGAAGTGGGTTGATGGGGGGCTAGGACTGGTAATGGGTTGGGGGGTTGCTATGACTGGAAATGGGCTGAGTGGAAGGGGAGGCTTGAACTGCAAATAGCTGATGGGGAGGGAGCTTGGAATGGAAATGGGCTGTGAGGGAAGGGAGCTAGGACTGAAAATGGGCTGATGGAGCAGCTAGGATAGGACTGGAAATGGGCTGTTGGGGGGAGCTAAGATTGGAAATGGGCTGTGGTGGGGGCTTGAATTGAAATGGACTCATGGAGGGGCTAGAACTGGAAGTAGGCTCATGGGGGGCTTGGACTGGAATTGGGCTGAGTGGATGGGAGCTAGGATTTGACATGGGCTGATGGTGAGGCTAGGAAATGACTAGAAATGGGCTGATGGGGGCTAGGATTGGAAATGAGCTGATGAAGGGACTCAGACTAAAAATGGATGGGGGAGCTAGGACTGGAAATGGGTTGATGGGGGGCTAGGACTGGAAATGGGCTGATGCAGGGACTAGAAGGGAATGGATGCTGGGTGAGACTGGAACTAGAAGGGAGCTGATGTTGGGGGAGGATTAGAATGGGATGGGGCTGGGAGAGTAAAATGGAGAGGGGAAAAATATTTTGTGTGGGAGGGATGAAAAATCTACAATTGGCCGGGTATTGGGAGAGTAAGTGGGGATTGAGGATGGAGGGGTAAAATTTGTGTGGATGAAATAGGAATGAGGAAAGAGCAAAAGGAGAAAGATTAGTATGTTAAAGCAGATGTAGAGAGAGAGAATGGAAAAAAAAACTAGAAGAGAGAAGAAAGAACAAATGGGCAGCAGACGATGGACAGTTAGCAGAAAACATGAAGAAACCAGAAGAAAGTGGCTGGAGCAATTGCAACTGAAAAAAATGCACAAAAGGTAGAAAGATATCTCTTTATTTTGAATTTATTAACTGGAATATGAAAGCTCTGGGAAATGTGCATCATTAACGTCTGCCCTTTGTTTGGTACAAGAGGAAATTAATTTATAGTTTTATTTCTACGGTGTTGTTGTACATTCCAAGTTTGGCTTTTGGGGTTCCCAGTTTAATTATTGCCTTCCTATTTCTAAATTGTGATTCCTTGTTTGGTGATGGTCTATGTTCTGCATGTGTAACTGAGCTGAGGTATTCTATTTATGTAATTCCTATTTGACATTGCCACTTGTTCTCTTTCCCCAGTATTCTCTGAAATGTATTGGTTTAATATTTGCAGTGTTGCCTTTTGATAGGTAGGGTATGGTGCTTTTTGAGTCCTGGTAATGCTGTTAGGATACGGCGGGTTTGCTGTGGGTTCTAAATGGGCAGCGTTTGTAGTAGTTCCTAATGTGCCTGGCGGTTGGCACTGGATTATAGTAATGTAGAAATCTTTTAGTCTTTCTTTATCCATACACTCATTAAGAGACATGTTAGTGTATGGTAACATTATGCAAATATTTATGCAAATAAGGCCACTTATGCAAATGAGGCCCCGCACCGAATCTCCGCACATGGCCCCGCACCCCCCTTGGGCCGCCCCTGCCTGTGACCTCCACATGCCACAGTAGACACATGCCACCGGCACAATAGTATGGAATGCATGGCTATAACACATGTGCACAGTGAATGCATTTTCAACAGGTGCCCTGCAAATGAAAACCACAAACACGCTATTATTGCGGCAGTGGGCTACGGAACCACTGTGAACAGTAATCAATCTGGCCAGTGCAGAATAGAGAGGGAGACCAGGAATAGGCACAACTGACTGCACAGCTCACATCTCTGGGGCTAACTATAGGCAAATCAGGAAAGCAAAACACGCAGAGTCTGTGCTGCAACCCTAACTGGGAGACAGGGTGCAACCGTGGCATATGAAGACGTAGTGGGCATTGAATAGGATCAGGAAGGGTGTTCTCAGTGTCCATCATGGGGGACAGGTCGACTGCAAGGAACACGGTGGCCTAGGCATGTGCCTAGATATTCTGCTATCTGCCCTTTTCCTCTTCCAGTGTAGTTGGCCTATTTCTGCCCCTCCTATTTCCTAACAGTCGTGTACAGAACGCATGTTCGCAATGCACTAGCAAGGTGGGTGCAAGTACGGCCTGGTCAGAGGCAGGTGCTAATTGCACCCTTGGCTAGGGACATGTTTGTGCAATTAGTGCATGTCTAGTGTGCCTGCCCTAGCTGCGTGCCATGTCTCTGGTAGCATGATAGTTTTAGCATGGGTGCTTTGGGGCCATGTGCTCCTTGATACTCCCATGGCATTAGCTCCAGGCTACCAGCTACCGCACTTTAGTAAACATGCCCTTATGGCTGTAGCTTCACTTAACGCGTGTTTACTCAAGGATAATGTGTGTTAATGAAGTTAACATGCCCCATAGTACTACTACCCTGACCTGAACAAGAAGGTTGTAAATTTCGAAAGATCGTCCAAGAATGTAAAAAGTTAATCCAATAAAAAGATCACCTTATTTTCCTTTTTTATTTCTCCTTGGATCTAACTACCCCTAAAGTGGACTAACACACCAATTACACTAAATAAAAAAGGAAAATGCCTTAATCTGAAAGAGAGGACATCTATACATATGCCCGAGATGCACTCCGCTAGAAACCGTGCAGCAATGAATTCCCATTAATTTTCTCTTGCTACAAATGCAAATCTCTCTCAGGACTTGTTTCCCCACTTTGAATGTGGCAGAAACAGCTGATAGGCGCGGGATCTCTTTCTTGCGCTCCATCCGAGTCATCACAGAAACAGAGGAGGGTCGGATCGCGCTCAGACCACGCCCCTTGGAGACAGACAGGTGAGGTGAGGGGCGGGGCATTAAGGGGTGGAGGGAGTAAGGATGAGGTGATGGACGGAGTGAAGCGAGAGTTAGAGGGTGGGGCTGTGCTTGAAGGATAAGGGAAGAGGGCGTGGTCAGAGCCGGAGTGGAGAGTGGGGGGAGAGAACATAGAGCGGGAATTGGGGGGAGGAGGTGGTAGCGAGAGTTAGAGAATAGGACTGTGATGAGGGGGAAGGAGCGGAGCGGGGTAAATAACTAAATTGGAACGATGGGGCGGGGCTAAGAAGTGAGACGCGAACCGAGGTCAGAGGGTAAGGCGAGGCTTTGGTGTGGGGCGGAGCGTAGAGGTTAAAAGATAGTGTTAAGAGGGGCGGGACAAGGCTACGAGGGCGGAGCGAAGAGAGGAATAGAGGGGCTGAGGTGCAGGGCGGAGCGGGGCGAAAACTACAGGGTAGGGCGGCTGGGGTGAGGGGCGGAGCGTGGAGGTTAAGGTATAGAATTGGAATTAGAGGCGGGGCAGGCCTGAGAGTGAGGAGGAGCTGGAATACGGAATGTAGCGACGGGGGGGGGCGGGACCAAGAGGGACAGAGGCACAGAGCTGGGATTGGAGGCGTAGCAGGGGTGAGGGGGCGGAGCGAAGTGAGAGGTGGAGAGTGAGGCGCAGCTGGAATGCGGGACGTAGCGAATGGGTCAAGGAATAGAACTGGGATTGGAGGCGGGGCAGGGGTGAGGGGGCGGAGCGAAGTGAGAGGTGGAGAGCGAGACGGGGCTGGAATGCGGGACGTAGCGAGAAACGGATAGAGCAGGGATTGGAGGCGGGGCAGAGGAAGGGGCGGAGCGAAGTGGGAGGTAGAGAGTGAGGCGGGGCTGGAATGCGGAACGTAGCGAATGGATCAAGGAATAGAACTGGGATTGGAGGCGGGGCAAGGAGGAAGGGGCGGAGCGAAGTGGGAGGTGGAGAGTGAGGCGGAGCTGGAATGCGGGACATAGCGAATGGATCAAGGAATAGAACTGGGATTGGAGGCGGGGCAGGGAGGAAGGGGCGGAGCGAAGTGGGAGGTGGAGAGTGAGGCGGAGCTGGAATGCGGGACGTAGCGAGAGACGAATAGAGCAGGGATTGGAGGCGGGGCAGAGAGGAAGGAGCGGAGCGCAGTGGGAGGTAGAGAGTGAGGCGGGGCTGGAATGCAGGACGTAGGGATTGGAGGTGGGGCAGTGAGGAAGGGGCGGGGTTGTTTCTTCCAGCTGTGGCCTGGTGGTGGTGGTCGGTGCTGTTTCCTCCGGGCTGCAGACTGGAAGGTCGTGCTGGGGCCGGGCCCGGAGGAGCGGATCCCGGGAGACGATCGGGCTGGGACCGGAGCGGGCGGATTCCAGTCTGCAGTTTCCCGCGGTGGAGCTGTTGAGCGGCTCCTCGATGAGCGATGCTGCGGTGAGCGCTGGGGAGATACGGACAGTGGCAATGACTGTGGCGAGTGTGGGAGGAAGGGGTCGCCCGCAGAGTCTCGAGTCAGGCCCGATGCTGGGGAAGGCAGAAGCACAAAATGAAGACAGAGATGGGGGGGCAGATGCAAGGGAGGGGGAGATAAGAGGCCGGGTGCCCCGAGGGAGAGGTGGGGGCAGGTGTAAAAGATAGGGGGGGAGAGGGGTAGGTGAACCAAGGGAGATTGCTTGCTTGCTTGATGTGTTTTTTATATACTGCCCCGTCAATAAATCAGGGCGGTTTACAACAATTAAATCATTGCATGTAGCAATTAACCTTTTACAATCAAGTGAGTCCCCGATCCCATGTACTACTTACAGAACAGGTAACTATGTACATTGTACTTATTATTTACGCTGTTGTTGTTCTTAAGTGCCGTCGAGTCGGTGTCGACGAGTGGCGACCCTCTGGATAGTTCTTCATGTTCGGTCTTGAGTCGGAGGCTCATTGTTGACAGACTGGTACCGTAGCTGCTGTTATTGTATCGATCCATCTCATTGCTGGCCTTCCTCTTTTGCGTTGATCTTCTATCTTGCCAAGCATGATGTCTTTCTCTAATGATCTCTCTCTTCGCATGATGTGTCCAAAGTATGAAAGTCGAAGTCTTGTCATCTGAGCTTCTAAAGAAAGCTTCGGTTTGATCTCCTCTAGTACCGACTGGTTTGTTCTTCGGGCAGTCCATGGTATGCACAGTATTCGCTGCCAGCACCATAATTCAAAGGCATCAATTTTCTTCCTGTCTGTTTTTTTCACTGTCCAACTCTTGCATCCATATGACCTTATTGAAAATACCGTGGCTTGAGCAAGTCAAATCTTTGCATGGAAAGAGACATCTCTGCTCTTGAGAATCTTGTCTAGGTCCTTCATAGCCATTCTGCTAAGAGCCATGTGCCATCTGACTTCTTGACTGCTTGTTTCTTTATTGATCGTTGATCCAAGTACGTTAAAGTTGTCCCCTATTCCAATTTCTTCTCCATCAACAATGAACTTATTGATTTTGCCAGTTGTCAGGGTCTTTGTCTTCTTGACATTAAGGTGCAGGCCCATTTTAAGACTATGTTCCTTGATCTTGAGAAGCAAATGTTTCAGCTGGTCTTCACTTTACATAGAAACATGATGACAGAAAAAGACCACATGGCCTATCTAGTCTGTCCTTCCATAACAACAACTACAACAGTCCACTTTTTACCTTTAGAGATCCTCTGTGTTGGTCCCATGCTTTTTTGAATTCAGTTACTGTCCTCATCTCTACCACCTCCACTGGGAGACTATTCCATGGATCCACTACTCTTTCCGTAAAGAAACCTGAATCTATCTCCCTTCACCCTCATCCCATGTCCCCTCATAGCAGAACTTGCTTTCAATTGAAAGAGGCTCTCTCCCTGAACATTTATGCCACGGAGGTATTTAAACATCTCAATCATATCACCTCTATCCCGCCTTTCCTCTAAGGTGTACATATTAAGATCCTTAAGTCTGTCCTCATATGCTTTATAATGAAGCCCATTAATCATTTTAGTAGCAACCCTCTGCACCGACTCCATCCTGTTCACATCCTTTTGAAGGTGCGGTCTCCAGAATTGCACACCATACTCCAAATGAGGTCGCACCAAAGACTTATACAGAGGCATTATCACCTCCTTTTTTCTGCTAGCCATTCCTCTCCGTATGCACCCAAGCATCCTTCTAGCTTTTGCCGTCGCCTTTTCTACCTGTTTAGCTACTTTAAGATCATCAGACACAACCACGCCTAGGTCCCGCTCTTCTTTAGTGGACAAAAGTACTTCACCTCCTATACTGTATTGCTCCCTTGGATTGCTGCAGCCCAAATGCATGACCTTACATTTTTTAACATTAAATCCCAGCTGCCAAATTCTAGACCATTCTTCAAGCTTAGCTAGATCCCTCCTCATGTTATCTACCCCTTCCTGGGTGTCTACTCTATTGCAGATTTTGGTATCATCCGCAAAGAGGCAAACCTTACCCGACAGCCCTTCCGCTATATCACTAACAAAGATGTTAAAAAGAATCGGACCAAGGACAGATCCCTGGGGCACACCACTGGTAACATCCTTCTCCTCAGAGTGAGCTCCATTTACTTGTACTCTTTGTCGCCTCCCACCCAACCAATTTCTAACCCAAGCAGTAACTTTAGGGTCCATCCCTAGGGTGCTCAGTTTGTTTATAAGTCGCCTGTGAGGAACAGTGTCAAAGGCTTTACTGAAATCTAAATACACCACATCTAGAGCTCTCCCTCGGTCCAACTCCCTGGTCACCCAGTCAAAGAAATCAATCAGATTTGTCTGACAAGACCTGCCTCTGGTGAATCCATGCTGCCTCGGATCCTGTAATCCGCCGGACTCCAGAAACCTCACTATTTTCTCTTTCAGCCAGTAATGTGGTGTCATCAGCATAGTGAAGGTTGTTGATGAGTTTTCCACCAATCTTCACACCTCTGTTGTCTTCATACAGTCCTGCTTCTCTGATGATTTGTTCTGCATATAAATTAAAGAGGTAGAGGGAAAGTATGCAGCCTTGTACACCTTTGCTGATTTTAAAGGATTCTGCTTCCCCTTGTTCCATTCAAACTGTTGCTTCTTGATCAATGTAAAGGTTGTGCAAGAGAATTATCAGCTGTTCTGGTATACCCATACTTCTTAATGTGGCCCAGAGTTTCTCATGGTTTACACAGTCAAAAGCCTTGCTGTAGTCAATAAAACACATATAGATATCTTTTTGATATTCTTCAGTCTTTTCAAGCATCCATCTCACATCTGCAATGATGTCTCTCGTTCCTCGCCCTTTCCTGAACCCTGTTGCACTTCAGGCAGTTCTTGTTCCAGGTATGGTTGTAGTCTCTGCTGAATGATCTTGAGTAGATTTTTATGGTACAATGATTCTGTATATTTTTTCCACCTTGATCTTCTCAGCATCATTCAACATGGATCCTTGAGCATCTTGTAACATGGCTGGAATTTTTTAAAACTTTTAGCTTTAGGAAAGCCGATCTTGTTCTTCCTCTAATAGTTTCTGCTTCTATTTCCTTGCATGCGTCATTGTAGTACTTCTCCTTGTCATGTCTTGCTGCAAGGAGTGGCCTAGTGGTTGGGGCAAGGTACTTCAGGCCGGAAGGTCGGGGGTTCAAATCCCACTAGAGGACAGCAACCTTGGGCCAGAAGGACTGGGGTTTCTAGTCCCACAGGTGCTCCTTGTGGTCTTGGGCAAGCCACTTAACCCTCCATAGCCCATGTTCCCTGTAAAATAGTTATCTCCAAGTTATAATGCCCTGTTCAATGTAATTTCAGTTTGTTCAATGTAAACCGCACTGATGCAGAATAGCACAGTATATAAGAGAATGTAAATAAATAGATGTTGGAAATCTATGAGTTCTGCGTTTACCTCTCTTTCTTCTCTGGCTTTAGCCTTTCTGTGTTTCTTGTCAATTTTCAGAGTTTCTTCCATCATTCATTTTGACTGTCACCTTTTGTAGAGATTTCTCACTTTCTTCCAACACAACCTTCTTGATGTCATCCCATAACTCTTCTGGAGCTATATCATTTGTATCTAAAGCAGCAAATTGATTTTGCAGGCAGTTTTTAAATTCCGGTCATATTTTGTTGCGTTCATGAGTGGCTTGCTCTTTTTCAACTTTAGCTTGAGTTTGCATACTAGTAGTTGGTGATCAGTATCTTTTATCTTTATTTCACACTTTATATACCGCCCTTGCCGAAGCCTGAGAGCGGTTTACAATAAACTAAAATATGCTGACGCTGAGGAAAAAGAAAAGAACTCCAATTTGTGACAGGAAAGAAAAGAATACCCAGAAGAACTTAAGAACAGTCTGAAAACAATCAGTACCACAGTCAGCTCCAGGTTTTGTCTTTGTTGATGTTATAGAGCTTTTCCATCATTGACTTTCACAGAGGTAGTGAATTTGATTTTTGTACAATCCATTGGGTGAAGTCCATCTGTACAGTCGCCGCTGGAAGAAGGTGTCACAAGCCCCGATCGGCATTGGGGAAGGGAGCAGGAAGGTAAGCTCCTCCCCACTCCCCACCCTAAGGTCAATCGAGCTGAAGAGAGGGACAAATCTTTTTAAATTTAAAAGGCAGTGCCTCAGGAGTGCCCGCGCCTCCCCAAAAGGCCCTTAGGCAAGGAACGCAGGAGAGGACGCACTCCCTAAGCTGACTACATCCCTCACTGCACAAGCGAAAGCAAGACACCCTCGCTGGACCCTCTCCTAACAAAGACTACCCAGCAGCAGCAGAAAAAACTCACACATTAATTTAAGTCACTGCAAGAAATTGCTCAGCAATAGCAAACTCATACCAAGTACAGGAGATCAATAGCAGGCAACGTTATCACACTCCTCAGCCACTAGATTAGCACCCCTAATGCTCTAATAGCCCCGAAACTCAGGGTAAACAAACACACCAAAGCAGAATTGATACCTCCTCATAGCTCTAACTGGCTGCCTGCCGAAAGTAAATTCTTCTCAATACCAAACAGTAAATAAATACACAACCAAAACATCCACACATAGCAAGGAGTTCTGCAAAAAAGTGACCAACTAAATAAGGATAGACTCCGAGACTGCCATACTACAAATACCAAACAGCAAACTCGGCACTCCACTCAGCATATTACAACTATACACGCTCATCTACTCCCTGCTAGCCCTCCTTATTCTACCTTACACTACAAATTCCCTCCTACATCCCCACTCAAACCCCCTCTGCTACCTCCCCCTTCTTCATCACCCCTCCCCTCTTCAGCATAATAGCTAACCTTCCGCTCCAGCAACACAAAACACCTTATTACCATCTCAGCACACAACACCCTGCCCCCCACCAGAATCAAGCCTATGACCCCAATACCCCTCAACTGCGCCCTCATCAACACACGCTCAGCAAAGAACAAAACAACACCCATAACAGACCTACAACCTGGACGTCTTCTGCATCACAGAGTCATAGCTCACAGAAACCAACACAATCTTCTTAAATTAAATTTAATCTCCAAACTTCAGTCTTTTCCACTCCCCACCCATTCATAAAAAAGGAGGCGGCGTCCTCATCCTCGCCAAATTCGACCTAGACCTCACCATGAAAGCTGCTGAATCCACCACTACCCTTGACACACTCACCATCACAAACAACTCACCATCTGCCTTGTTTAACGCTCCCCGTCAGCACTAGTCAGTGATCTCTCCAACCTGATTCATGCAACCCTCGAGAACAACACAAAGCACAAGGACCTCATCCTGCTGGGAGACTTCAACCTCCAATCAGCCCCAGCCAAATAGTCGACAGCCTTCATGGAAGCAATGATGGCAATGGACCTCTCACATATAGTAAACTCCCTCACCCACGGCAAAGGCAACATCTTCACCAGTAACAATTCCACCCACATTGCCTCCCCTCCTACAGTCCATTCCACCCCGGTACCCTGGTCAGTCCACAATGTAGTAACTTTTCAGCTGCCCCTCAACAGCCTCTGCAAATCTCCAATCCACACAGGAACTGATTCAGACAAAGACTCTTTTTTCACCCATATCTCACCAATCATCACCACATAACCCCAAGACCTCAACTATGCTATCAGCACCTGGAATGAACTCCTCAGCGAGGCCGCCTCTGTACCAAGCTTGACCCATCCTCATAACCCTGCTCATAAACGGACCCTATGGTACATTCCCAACCTCCGCAAGCTCAAATCCCAACTAAGTAAACAAGAACGCAGATGGAGAAAATCACAACTACCCACAGATCAAACTCAGTACATGACCCTCTTAAGAGAGTTCAACTAAGCTACCAACCTTGCAAAACAAAGCTACCACACAAAACTAATACAAAGATCTCTCAACCACCCACAAGAACTATTCACCCTTGTAAAAGAACTCACCTCAACACCCATCAACAGCACAATGAACTGCCCCATCACTCCTCAACAACTGGCAGACTACTTCTCTACTCGCCACCCCCAACCATCAGCTCAACCTGATTCATCCCTATCACATACCAAGCCAACCAACTCATGGACCACCTTTGAAACAACCTCACCTGAAAACATCCAAAACATCATCTCATCACACCTCCCCCCTCGACCCCTGTCCAGTTAGCTGGATCAAAGCCACCTTAGCCGACCTCGCATGTTTCCTAGTCAAACTCACCCAATGCTCACTGCTACATGGCTGGCTACCTACCTGCCTAAAAACCTCCTAAAAAAGCCCCATCTTGATCCCTCAGATCCATCCTCTTACAGACATATTGCAAGCCTACTGTTCTTATCCAAAATAATAGAAAAATCAGTCCAAATCCAGCTACAGGATCACCTTGATATAGTGCCCCACTTGACCCTCAACAGCACGGCTTCCGACCTCAGCACGGAGTAGAAACCCTTCTAAACTTGCTTCTCAGCAACCTCATAAAGGGAACTCAGAACATCCAACAAGGATTCATCATGGTGTTCCTCAACATTTCCACTGTCTTCGACACCATCAATCACAATACCTTCCTACAGCACCTCCAGTCAGTTGGAATACAGGGCACTATATTAAGATGGTTCCAAAACTACCTCCACAACAGAACTCAACTGATAAGAATCTGGTTACTATCATCAACCCCATACACTCAAACCCAAGGCGTCCCTCAAGGTTCCACTTTTTCTGCTCTCCTCTTCAAAATCTCTCTGCAACATCATCAAACACACAATGTCAACTTTACGCAGATGACATTATGCTGTACACTTCACTCAACCTCAAAAACCCATCAATCCATGAACTCCAACAATGTTTCTCAGGTGTCTCACAATGGCTATCCGAAAATTACCTATCCATAAACCTGAAGAAAATGGAAGCCCTACTCATCACCAGAAATGTCTCCTTCACCCCGCCCCGCCCCCCCTCCATCACCCTCAACAGCACCAAAATTCAAATCAAACCAGAAATAAAGTATCTAGGAATCACTCTTGACAGCCACCTCACATTGAAATCACAAATAGCGAATACAGCAAGAGCAATTTATTACAAAACCCGCATGCTACAACACCTCCGTCCTCTCCTTGTCCCACAGACTTCCACACAGCCCTCCAAGCCCTCACAACACCCCATGCCAACTAATGCAACTCGATATATCACAGACTCCCAAAATCAATGCTTCAACCCCTTCAAATGGCTATTCATACAGCCGCAAGGACCATCACACACACATCCAAGTACGAACACATTACCCCCATCCTCAAACACCTCCACTGGCTCCCTCTGCAAAGCAGAATACTCTACAAGATCCTGCTAATGACTCACAAAGCCCTATATCATCAGTCATCCGCTCCCTCATTACCCCACAACAATCAAATAGATCACTGAGAACCTCCATCATGAATGTACTGATTGCCCCCCAAGCTGTAACAAAGAGTACCCAACAGGCTCGCGCCGGAGCCTTTGAATTTTATGCCCTAACTACTTGGAACGCCTTCCTGGCCAACATAAGAAACACCACAGACCTCCCAACCTTCTGCAAACTCCTCAAAACTCACCTCTTTACCCTCAACATTGACTCTTCCCCCAACACCTCAATAACTGAGCACCATTCCTAATCGGCCCTAAAACCCAACACTACAAGAATATGTAGACAGCTCTCAAACACGCACATAGTCAACATATCAAGCACTACACGAATACGTAGACAGATCATCAACCTGTACATAGTTAATTCTCCCATCCACCCCACCCCTTGTTCACTGTACATAGTTTCCTGTTATAATGTAAATCCCTTGTTCATTGTACATAGTAACCAGTTATAACGTAAACATTGCTTTTCAGATTAAAGCCAGCATTTATGATGTGGTTGGATCACAGCCCTTGGGACATCTGACTACTGATGTAATTGCACATGAAATGAGAGCCAGAATCTGTAAAGATGTCTTACATACTGAGACATGGAATATACGAAGCATGAACCAAGGAAAGTTGGAGGTGGTCAAGAATGAAATGGAATGTGTACAACTCGATCTGTTGGGTGTCAACGAACTGAAATGGACTGACATCGGGCACTTTGCATCTGATGATCACATGGTCTACTATGCTGGAAATGAAAGACAAAGAAGAAATGGTGTTGCATTTATAATAAAGAAGAAACTTGCAAGAACTGTAATGAAATACAATGCAGTTAGTGAACGCTTAATCTATATTCGTCTACGAGGAATGCCCCTCAACACAACTATAAATCAAGTATATGCCACAGCGACAGCTGCAGAAGATGATGAAGTTGGTGAGTTCTATGAACAAATTACAAGCTGAAATTGACAGAACATGCAAACAGGATATCCTGATAGTCATGGATGACTGGAACATAAAGGTTGCCAACAAAGAAGAAGGCAAAGTGGTTGGAAAATATGGATTTGGCAACAGAAATGAAGCTGGAGAAAGACTGATTGTTGGTCTTGCAGAATTCTGTCTATTCATCTCAAACACATTTTATTTATTTATTTAGCTAAGTTTATATACTGCTTTTCACAATGATCATAGCGGTTTACAGTGAACTGGAAATTTGGGAGGAGTGGTCTAGTGGTTAGGACAAGGTACTTCAGGCCGGGGGTTCAAGTCCCACCTGGGGACAGCAATCTCAGGCCGGAGGGACTGGGATTTCTAGTCCTATAGGCACTCCTTGTGGTCTTGGGCAAGCCACTTAACCCTCCATTGCCCATGTTCCCGGTAAGTATTGACGTATGTGTGTCATATCCCCTCGTGTTAAATGTATCACCCAATTGACTGCTTTGACCCGGTGAAAAGCGGAATATAAATACAGCTAAATAAATAAATGAATAAACTGGAAATTTATGACTATCCATTGGGTTTTCATGGCAAGATACAGAAGTAGATTGCTGGGCCTTTCTTCCATGCAGTTTAATTCTAGTGTTGTTGCGGTGGTCCCAGAAATGTGATCCTCCGCTCCCAACACCATCCCATTCTGCTGCTACCCACATGGGTGGTTTGTCTTGGTCTGGCACCTCAGCTGAGATCTGTCCATCTTGAGAGACTCTGCCAGTAGTTAAGCTACCGATAACTTAGCCCTCAGCATCACTGATGCACACAAGCCCTCACAGCACGACAAGCTGCAAACCAAGATTACATTAGCAGTAACAGGTTTTTGTTTTTTTTAGTGAACTTGAGTTTGTATGATGTCCATTACTTTTGATGTATCTGTAATACTATGGGTTGAGTGCAGTATAACTAGTATGGGATTCATTCTTTGCTAGGAGTCCCTTGTGGTGTTCTGGGTATTGATCAGGTGACTATCTATCTCTTTGAAGTATTCTTGGAATAACCATGTTTTTAGAAGTTTGTGTAATATTTGGTGGTCTTTTGTGGATCTTATTTCCTCTGGGGGTGAGTTCTGTAGTCCTGATGTATAAAGAGAAAAGGATCTGCTGGGTGTAGAAGAGTTACTTCTAAAGAATTATTTTGTGGGGTCAGGGAGTTTCTGGTATGGGTTCTCCTTTCTCTATTTGCTGGGAGCAGGTGTAAAAGATGGGGGGGAGGTGAGGTAGGAGGCCAGGTTCCTGAGGGGAGAGGTGGGGGACCAGGTGCAAAGGTTGGGGGTGGGGAGAGGTGTGGTGTGTCCTGAGCAAGAGGTGGAAAGCAGGTTTAGAAGGGGGGGGGGGGGTGGCTAGGTGTCCAGAGGGAGAGATGGAGGCAGGTTCAGAGGATGGGGATGGAGAGGGAGAGGTGGTTAGCCAGGTGTCGTAAGGGAGAGGTGGGGGGACAGATGTCCTGAGGGAAGGGGCAGATGCAGAAGATGGGGGGAGGGAGAAATGGGGGGATGGATGTCATAAGAACATAAGAAATGCCATACTGGGTCAGACCAAGGTCCTTCAAGCCCAGTATCCTGTTTTCAACAGTGGCCAATCCAGGTCACAAGTACCTAGCAGTTACTTCAAAGGCCACAGGTTCCACAGTGCTTGTATTGGGTCAAGCAGTGATATCCTGGGTCCCTTTTAATAGTGGTTTATGGACCTTTCCTCCAGGAAGTTGTCCAAACCTTTTTTTAAACCGAGCTACACTAACAGCTTCTACTACATCCTCTGGTAGCAAATTCCCAAGTCTGATTACACGTTGAGTGAAAAAATATTTTCTCTTATTAGTCTTGAGTAGGTTACCCTGTAGCTTCATTGCATGCCCCCTAGTCTTTCTATATTCTGATGACATAAACAATCGATCTACGTTTACCCGTTCCACTCCATTATAGACCTCTATGATATCTCCTCTCAGCCGTCTCTTTTCCAGGTTGAAGAGCCCTAACCTTTTTAGCCTCTCTTCATAGGGGTATCCTTCCATCCCCTTTACCATTTTGGTGGATCTTCTCTGTACCTTTTTTAATAACGCTATGTCCTTTTTAAGATACGGTGATCAGAATTGCACACAATATTTAAGGTGCGGTCGCACCATGCAACGATACAGAGGCATTATAATATCCTTTGTTTTATTTTCCATTCCTTTCCTTATGATACCTAGCATTCTATTTGCTCTCTTGGCCGCCGCTGCACACTGGGTGGAGGGTTTTAACATGATCTCCAGGAACAAGCAGGAATGTAGTCTTCACATATGGGTATCGTCGGTACCGACAGAGCCTGCGCGGGAACGCTCCCCATCGTCCAATTAGAAAGCTTTTGTGAGCATCCCACAGCACCTGCGTGCTTCCTTCCCACCTTTCCCAATTGCCTCTCTCCAGTTCTTCGTTTTCCGCGGAGCCAGCAGGTCGTTGTTCCTGTCACCACAGAAAATGTTTTCCTTATTCTTTCTTTTTGTGGTCACGTTTGCCTTCCTCGACGCTATACCGGTACCGCTGGTTCTTCTTTCTTTCTTTTAAAAAAAAAAAATATATACATACTATAGATTTTTTCCAAACTTTTCCCTCCAGGAGCACGAGCCATTTTGGGCCTTAGGCCCAAAATTTCCTCCACTGTGGAAAAACCCGCTTCGGGTTTTAAAAAGTGCACCAAGTGTGGCGGTACCATCTCCGTCACCGACACCCATGAGTGGTGTCTTAAATGTTTAGGTCCTATCCACTCCATTTCGGAGTGCATGGCTTGTGCCATGATGTCCAAGAGGGGTCGACAGAACCGAGCTGCTAAGCTCAGCACCCTTTTTCCCTCTGCAGCCTCTGTAGCATCGACGTCTTCCAGGGCTTTGTCTTCCTCCCATGGATCTCAGGTAACTAAATATAAGTCTAGCCGGTCCTCAAAGGGTAGATCTCCTTCCAAGCATTGAGATGCCTCTGGCATTGCCCTTGAGGGTTCTGCACCGGCAAAATTGCCCCGGCAGGAGGCTTCGGCTTCCAAAGCATTATCGTGGCTCCAGGATGTTCTCGAGGCCTCGACCTCGGCAGAACTACTGGTGCCATGCTCTGGGGTACCGGCTGCTTTCTCTGGTACCGATACCCAGGCATCGGCAGTGTCGATAGACCAGAGGTTCCTGGCTATTGAACGCAGTCTGGCAGCTCTCCTTGCGGCATCGACACCCTCGGAACTGCGTCAGACAGCTCAACCGGTACCGACAGCATCAGCATTGACATCGGTGTCCGCTTTGCCGGCACCCAGTATTGCTATGCCTTCTGGTACCAATACATTGGTACCGATTTTCCCCCCCCCCCCGGTACCGACTTCGGTCGGTACGGGTATCGGGCTCTACAAGAGCATCCGGACAGAAGGTACTTTGAATCCTCGGAAGAATCTGAGGATTCTGATAGCTCTGTTGGTACCGGAGTACTTCTCCCAGAGGAACCTTCCTCTCCTAAGTGCAGGATGTCTCCTCCAGAGGATATCTCCTTTCAGGATTTTATCAGGGAGGTGGCTTGAGGTCTGTCCATTACTGTGACTCCTGAAACAGAGCCCAGGGCAAAGGAGTTGGAGATTTTGCAGTATCCCAAGGCTCCTAAGGAGGCAGCTACCTTGCCTATCCATATGATCTCATGTTGAGAATGTGGGAGGCACCTCTTACCACCTCTCCTCACTCTAGCAGACTGGATACCATGTATCGAGTCCCTCCTTGTCCTGGTTTCCAGAAAACTCAGCTTCCTCACCACTCTATTGTAGTGGAATCAGCTATGAGAAGGATCAGGAGTGCAAAGAGGCATGCCTCTAATCCTCCTGGACGTGAGTGTAGAACTTTGGATGCCTTTGGACGTCGTACTTTCCAGGCTTCCATGCTTTCTGCCAGGATCAGTTCCTATATTTTCTATATGGGAATGTTCCTTAAAGAAGTCACAGGAGATTTGGAGATTTTAAGCCCTCTCCTTCCTGATGACAAGAGGCAGGACTTTCTCACACTGGTTAAACATGCCCAGGATGTTTCTAAGTTTGTCAATCGTGCAGCTTTTGACTGTTTTGAGTGCATAAGCAGAACCTCTGTCATTGCCATAGGTGCACGTAGAATTGCCTGGCTCCAGGCATCTGATTTGGAGCTCTGGGTGCAGGACAGACTGGGCAATATCCCTTGTACAGGTGAGAATCTATTTGGCAAAAACTGGCAAGAGAAAGCCGATGAGTTGGATGCTGACAACTCCACTTTGGATAGGTTATCCAAAGCCACGGCAGATCCTGCAAGAATGGTTTCTTGAAAGATTTCTTTCTTCTCAAAAAAGAAGAGGTTTTATCCCTCTTATTCCCAGCAGGGACATTCTGCAGGTCAGCCTGCCCGAAAGAGCAGCAACCACCTAAACAAATGAAAGCAAAGACTGCTAAGCTTCAACCGTCTCAGCAGTCTCAGCCTCCACAAGGCCTTTGACTTTCATCTAGAAAACCTAGCCTTCCTGGCCCTCAGTGGACCAGAGCCTTCCACCATTCCAGGAAGGTTGTGTCACTTTGCCCCCAGAGGGGGGCAGATAACAGCAGAACATTGGACACTCTCCATTATAAAAGAGGGGTACAAGCTTCACTTTTTGAGCATGCCCCCTCCCACAATGGTAAGACAGTTCAATTCTCAGACCTCTCTCGTCAACCTATTAGATCAAGAGGTCACTATGCTTCATGCCCAAGGGGCAATAGAGGAAGTACCCATTCATCAACAGGGTACAGGGTTTTACTCCCCCTATTCCCTTATCCCAAAGAAAACAGGGGGACACTGACCCATTTTAGACCTCAGAGAATTGAAGAAATTCCTGTTCAAAGATAAATTCAAGATGATTTCTCTGGGAACTCTGCTGCCATACCTTCAGAGTCAGGATTGACTTTGTTCTCTAGATCTCAAGGATGCGTACACTCATGTTCTCATCCATCCAACTCACAGAAAGTTCCTTCGGTTCCTTTCTCAAGGAAAGCACTACCAATACAGGGTGCTTCCCTTTGGCCTGGCCTCAGCTCCAAGAGTGTTCACGAAATTCATGGCTGTGGTAGCAGCATTTCTCCGCACTCTAGGAATATTCGTCTTCCCCTACTTAGACGACTGGCTCATTCGAGCCCCATCAGAGCCAGAGGCCAGGATTTCTCTATCTTGCACAATGCGTATCCTCCAGTATTTGGGTCTGGTCATAAACATCCCAAAATCCAGTCTAACTCTCACTCAGTCTCTGGAGTTCATAGGAACTTTGCTGGATACCAGAAAAGCAAGGGCCTATCTTCCTCAGACCCGTGGCCTTCGCATGGTGCAGTTAGCTTCTCAAGCAGTGCTAAAGCCTCATCTCACTGCCCGAGAAATGTTAAAACTACTAGGCCACATGGCTTCTACTGTGCATGTGGTTCCTTATGCTCGCCTCCATATGAGAGCAGCCCAGTGGATTTTATCCACTCAATGGACCCAGGCATCAGGGTGCCTGTCAGACAAAATAGCAAACACAAATCGCCTTATTTTGTCTCTCCAATGGTGGCAGTCCACTCAAAACCTGTTGCTGGGGTCCCCATTTCAACAACCTTTACCCCAGGCAACTCTCACAACAGATGCTTCATCAATGGGTTGGGGAGTTCATCTGCAAGATCTCTCCACCCAAGGCACTTGGACTCCACAGGAGACTCATCTACATATCAATCTCTTGAAGCTCAGAGCAATCTTCCTTGCTCTTCGAGTGTTCCACACCCTACTCAGCTACAAGACAGTCCTCATTCACACGGACAACCAAGTAGCCATGTTCTATGTGAACAAGCAGGGAGGAACAGGCTCTCTGTCGCTTTGCAACGAAGCTTTGCGACTATGGGCCCTCGCCAGAGAGCGTCAGATTCATCTTCTGGCAGTGTATCTTCCAGGCATACAAAACTCTTGGGCAGACAGACTCAGTCGAGTTCTGCTTCCACACGAATGGTCTCTACATGCAGACCAGGTGGCCAAGATTTTTCAAATTTGGGGAACCCCGGACATAGACCTCTTTGCAAGTCTGTGGAATGCCAAACTTCCCTGGTTCTGTTCCAGAATTCCGGTTCAGGGCTCTTAGGCCAGGGATGCTTTCCTCCTTCACTGGGGTCAAGACTTCCTTTATGCCTTTCCACCCATTCCCCTAATTCCCAAAACCCTATTCAAGCTTCAGAGAGACAGAGGGCGTATGATTCTCATAGCTCCACATTGGCCACGGCAAGTGTGGTACCCTCTGCTTCTACATCTCTCTCAAGCTCCCTCCCTGGAGTTAGGATCTGCTCCAAATCTCCTGTCTCAGGAGGACGGAATGTTATGGCATCCCAATCCCCAGTCTCTGCATCTCAGGGCTTGGTTGCTGAAGGCTTAGATCTCCATGATCTTAACCTCCCTCAGCAAGTAAAGGATATCCTTTATGCTTCCAGGAAGCCTTCCACAAGACGCTCTTATGCTTTCAAGTGGAAAAGGTTTACCATATTGTGTTCGCAGAAGGGTCTTAACCCCCTTGCGATACCTCTAGAATCATTACTGGAGTATCTCCTTCATTTATCCAATGCAAGACTTAAAACTAACTCAGTAAGAGTCCATTTGAGTGCTATTGCAGCTTCTTTCAAGCCTCTAAATGGACAACCTATTTCCTCCCATCCTCTTATAGCAAGATTTATGAGAGGCCTTCTTCTAACTAAGCCTCCCATTAGGCCACCACCGGTGGCATGGGACTTAAACCTGGTTCTTGGTCAGCTTATGAAGCCACTTTTCAAACCCTTAGCTACTACCTCATTGAAATTCCTTTCTTGGAAGGTTATCTTTCTCATTGCAATCACATCAGCACGTCGCATCAGTGAGTTGCAGGCACTAGTAGCTGATCCACCTTATACAAGGTTCCATCATGACAAGGTAGTTCTTAGGGACTCATCCACACTTTATGCCAAAGGTGGTCTCACCTTTTCATCTAAACCAAGCAGTCTACCTGCCTGTGTTTTTTCCAAGGCCTCATGCATCCAATGCAGAAAGGAATCTTCATACTTTGGACTGTAAAAGGGCGTTGGCCTTTTACTTGCAAAGGACACAGCAACATAGAAAGTCCTCTCAACTCTTTGTTGCTTTTGATCCTAGTCATTTGGGACTTCCAGTCTCCAAAAGAACACTGTCCAGCTGGATTGCACAGTGTATATCTTTTTCCTATGAGAGATAAAACCTTCCTCTTGAAAGCCATGTCACAGCTCACAATGTGAGAGCCATGGCAGCTTCAATGGCTCATCTGCACTCTGTGTCTGTCGACGACATCTGTCGAGCAGCCACTTGGGCCTCGGTTCATACCTTCACAGCCCTTTACTGCTTGGACAAGGACACCCGCCGGGATGCCTTGTTTGGTCAGGCTGTTCTTCAACATCTGTTCCATACCTAATCAACTCCTATCCACCATCCCTGGTTGGATGCCAGAGATCCATGGGGGGAAGTGGAGCCCTTTCACAGGGACACACAACTTCTGGGGTCTCTCCCTGGCATCTAAAGCTAGGGAGTCCCCATATGTGAAGACTACATTCCTGCTTGTTCCTGGAGATAGCATAGTTACTCACCTGTAACAGGTGATCTCCGGGAACAGCAGGAATTTAGTCTTCACAACCCACCCACCTCCCCTAGGAGTTGTATCTCTATCTATCTTTCTCTTTCCCTCCCTCTCTCTCTCTCTCTCTCTTTGTCTCAGCTTTAAACTCAACTGGAGAGAGGCAGTTGGGAAAGGCGGGCAGGCAGCACGCAGGTGCTGTGGGATGCTCCCAAAAGCTTTCTAATTGGACGCTGGGGAGTGTTCCCACGCTGGCTCCGTCGATACTGACAATACCCATATGTGAAGACTAAATTCATGCTGTTCCCAGAGATCACCTGTTACAGGTGAGTAACTATGCTTTATCCACAATGACGCCTCAATCTTTTTCCTGGGTGGTGGTTCCTAATGTAGAACCTTGCATCGTGTAACCATAGTTTGGGTTGTTCTTTCCTAGATGCATAACTTTGCACTTGTCCACATTAAATTTCATCTGCCATTTGGATGCCCGGTCTTCCAATTTATCAAGATCCTCTTGCAATTTTTCACAATCCTCATGGGTTTTAATAACTTTAAATAGTTTTGTGTCATCTGCAAATTTGATAACCTCACTCGTTATTCCCATTTCAAGGTAATTTTTGAATATGTTAAAAAGCAGCGGACCCAGCACAAATCCCTGGGGTACTCCACTATTCACCTTTCTCCACTGGGAAAATTGGCCATTTAGCCTTACCCTCTGCTTTCTTTCTTTTAACCAGTTCCTGATCCACAATAGTACACTGCCTCCTATCCCATGACTTTTTAGTTTTGCCAAAGGTCTCTGATAAGGGACCTTGTCAAAGGCTTTCTGAAAGTCCAGATAGACAAAGGTGAGTCGGTTTATATAGTGTATCTGTTTATTCACACCTAAACAAAAACATAACAGATTAGTAAGACAAGATCTTCCTTGTCTAAAGCCATGTTGGCTGTCTCCATTAGACCATGACTATCTAGATGTTCAGTAATTTTGTTCTTTATGATGGTTTGCACCATTTTTCCCGGTACTGACATCAGGCTCACCAGTCTGTAGTTTCCCGAATCACCCCTGGAACCTTTTTTAAAAATTGGCGTTACATTGGCCGTCCTCCTATTTTCAGGTATTACAGATGATTTTAATGATAGTTCACAGATTACTAATAGCAGGTCTGCAATCTCATATTTCAGTTCTTTCTACACCCTTGGATGTATATCATCCGGTCCAGGTGATTTGCTACTCTTCAGTTTATCAAATCCTGAGGGAGAGGTTGGGGCGCAGGTGCAGAAGCTGGGGGGAGGGAGAGGTGTGGGGATGGGTGTTCTGAGGGAGAGGTGGGGGGCAGGTGCAGAAGATGGGGGAAGGTGAAGTGTTTGTGGATGCCCTGAGGGAGAGGTCGGGGCAGGTGCAGATGATGGGGGAAGTGGGGGACGGGTGTCCTGAGGGAGAGTGGGGGGCAGGTGCAGAAGATGGGGGAGAGACAAGTGGGGGGGGGGCAGGTGCAGTAGATTGGAGGGGCGAGATGGAGAGGTGGGAGGCAGGTGCAGAAGACTGGGGAGGGAGAGAAAGGGGAAAAGGTGGAGGGTCATATGTCCTGTGGTAGCTGAGCTCTGCAGGCTTCATCCTATTGCTGAGTGCAGGAAGGGTGAGGAGCTTTTTTCGTCTTTCTTGGGTTTTCACAGCTTTTCCTACTGTCCTATCTCTTCCTCCTCCTTGTTACCCCTGTAAAGGGCAGAGGTGGGGGTTATATTATGTCTCTGACTGGGACTCATCTAAAGGGTGGTGAGGAGGGGGATACTGTAGTTTCTGGATAGGGTGCCTATGTGTTGTCTCTAAATGGGACTCCCACAAATGTGTGTGTTTACAGCATCTGTCTGAATGGGACTCTGGTAAGGAGTGAGAGGCTACCATAGTTTCTGGATAGCCTGTCTACATTACTGCATATCTATAGCTGAATTCCCATAAGAGGGGGGGGCGCTGTTTCTGTGTTTGTATTCCGTTTATGGGGTGTGTGAGGCAGTATTTTGTTCTGGTCCTGAATGCAGCAGGAGGAGTTTTATTCTGCCCCTAAAGGGGGGGGGGGGAGGGGAGGAGAATGCCTCTCTTCTCTTCCCATTTCTCCCTTCCCACCCTTTCCAGGCCAAGCCCAAAACTCTCGGGATCCAAAATTCTGACTAAATATTCCTATCAAATGGTATATAATACATGACCATAGCAGAAGGTAAATCACTATTACAACATATTGAATAAGACAGGTACAATTTTCCTGAAATATGCAAAAATTAACCCGGCTGCAGAATGTGGATTAAAAATTTAAAGTAGGCCTTCAAAGGGTTAAAGGACTAAGCCGTAGAAACATCCAGTGATGACCAATCTTTGCTGGATTTGAATGCTTCAGCCGTTGCCTCTGTGTTCCCTACAGGCTCAGCTGCTATGGAATATGATGAGAAACTGGTTCGGTTTCGACAGGCTCACCTCAACCCCTTCGACAAGCAGGGGGTCAGAGGTCAAGGTGACCAGAATGCATCTGAGGCCAGTGAAGACCTATCCCACCGGGGTGTGTATTTATCCTTAAGGCAAGCAGGGTATCGTAGCTCAGTCGCAAGAAGACTGACTTGTGGATGACATTCACAATTGGAGAATAAACTAATGGCCCCCCAGGGGCAGCTCTTTGACTCCTAAGGTAAATGGTTACTCTATTTGCCCAGAAAAGGAACCGATAATGAGTTCTGGGCAGTCCTTTGCCCGTGATTTGAAAATAAAGAAATAAAAAACAGATAATGAGGAGTGAAATACCATGTTTATACTAGAGTACGTTATGCTGTAATACTCATTGTCTCAGCTTTTACTTAATTTATTTATTTAGACGGATTTGTATACCACCTTATCCTACAATCAAAGTGGTCATTGGAGGGGAAATTCTTAAAGTAATTCTGTGTGTATAGATTTGTAGACACCAGTCCCTTTTGTTAATATGTGGAACTACTATCGCTGAGAATGTAATTCTAATCTCT
Organism: Ichthyophis bannanicus; assembly: GCA_033557465.1. NCBI lineage: Eukaryota > Metazoa > Chordata > Amphibia > Gymnophiona > Ichthyophiidae > Ichthyophis > Ichthyophis bannanicus. Next base: position 30,899,026 of record CM066034.1, on the reverse strand, counting down.
CTCACCTGAAATATCTCATTTTTAATGGGACGATATTCCCAGTAAATGACCTCTGTTGACAGGGGCTAAACCCTGTGTGTAAATTCTTTTCTCAGGGACCAAGCAGGAAGTCAGTCCTCATTTTTGGGTGGTGGTATCGACAGAGCCTTTAGGAGTTAGAGCGCACATGCGCGGTCACTTTCCTGCCCAAGGCACCATCTTATCTCAGTCTTCTTTTTTCTGCGGAATCCTGCAATCTGTCTGTCATCCCTGGTAAAAGTTGAGCTTTTCTAACCCTTCTCTTACCGATTTTGTTCTTTTTGCCAGTCGGTTTCCGATCACCTTCTCGCTGCCCGAGTCCGCCCTCGCGTTTTTTCTTGGGTCTTTTTTCTTTGTGGTTGCGTGGGTCTTTCCTCGCGCCCTCCCTTACTGAGATGTCTGAGTTTGACCTCATGGGTGCTATCTTCCCTGCTGCATCTTCATTTAGCTGATTTAAGCAATGTGACAAATGCCCCCATACCATGTCCATATTGGACTGCCGCAGTTGCTGTATCAAGTGCCTTGGTGTGGATCATGATGACTCCATTTGCCCGCTCTGCCTGCAGATGTTGAGCAAGAGCCGAAGGAATTGTGAAAAGCAGTGGGGGGGGAGCTTTATGGCTTGAAGACCTCTGCTGCGGTGCCGGCATAGAGTCTGGAATTGCTGCCCTCGGGGACCGCGTCCAACAACGCGGCATCGCATGCACATGCTCGATCCATGTCCCGAGGTCTTGAAGCCTTGGTCCTCCCCCATGGGGCCCAAGACATTATTGAAGTCTGATCCCAGAGCCAGGGGAAAGACTTCCAGTCACTGAGCCCTTGACCCAATGACGACGGCGATGGCTGGGAATGGCCCTCAAAGCTGCCCCGGCGAAAGGAGACTCCCTCTTTGTTGGATCGAGCTTGGTCCTCTGACGCAATCACCATTGGAGATTATCCTTTGAGGGAGCCGGCTTTGGGCTCGATGCCTTTGAGGCCCGAACCAGTCACTGCGGAGCCTACTGGCATCAAAGCCAAAATGGTGGCCTTGGAATGCAGCCTGGCTGCCCTTCTCGAGGAGCAGTGGGGCCCGATGCCCGGAGTCTCCGGGTCGTTGGTGCTGACATCGGGACCCTCCACTGCGAGAACCTCCCCGGAGTGCGTCCAGCTGGTGCTAGAACGATTCGACCACTTGAGCCATGTCGGTCGGTCTCCCACTCGGGCGCAACTCGCCCCTGAGCACCTTGGGGTCGGCTTGTCAGGTGCCCCTCTCTCCCTCAGCACCAGTGGCTCATCTCCCTGATGACCGTCCAGGCCTTGAGGTTCCTCTGGCTCTGAGTCAGGCTGGGAGACCGATGACAAGTTGCCCGACACCATGTTACACAAGGATGTTCTCTCTGAACCGTCTCTCCCTCAGGAGCGCCGGAGGTCCCTGCCCAAGGACTTTGCATTCCTTGAGCTTGTCTAGGGGATGTCAAAGACCCTGGCCTTCGTGGCAGAGCCAGAGGATGAGCCTCATGCTGAGGACTTGGAGATCCTCCAGTACGAGGTTCCTCTGAGGGAGGCACTGCCGATTCCCCCCACATCCTGGAGCGCTTTCTTTGGGAGAGCCCAGTGACTCGATTCCCAGTATCGAGTTGGCAAAAGCCCAGGCTTTCAGAAGACATAGCTGCCTCAAAACTCCATGGTGGTGAAGTCGGTCTTGTGTTGCATAAAGAGTCAGAAGATGCACTCCTCTGTGCCTCCTGGTAGGGAGGCCCAGACCATGGATGGATTTGGCAGAAAGTGCTACCAGGGCTTGATGCTCACAGCCTGCATCCAGACTTTCTAGCTGTACATGAGTATGTACCTGAGACCTGGCGAAGGAGCTCACCAGGTTCTCAGCTGGGCTGGAAGGTGAATCTCTCAAACACTTCCAGACCCTCATCTCCTCGGTCAAGGAATGCTCCAAATTCCAGATTTGAGTGGCCTTTGACTGCTTCGAGTCCGTGACTCATGTGGCTGTGGTGGGCATTAGTGCCTGCTGCCTGGCTTGACTACAGTCCTTGGACTTGGAGCAATGGGTACAGGACAAACCGGCCATTGTCCCCTGCCGAGGAGAGAACCTCTTTAGCAAACCCATGACTGACAAGGCGGCAGAGTTGGAGTCAGAGTTCATGACCAGGACTAGGCTGTCCTGGAAGACCGCTGACTCTTCCTGCCGGATGGCTTCAGAGGAAAAAGCTTTTCCACCCAAAGGTGAAAAAGGCATATGGAAAATACCCCCAATTTCCAGCTTATCAGGCTCCCCAACAGAGTCAGCAGGCCAAGGGCCAGGGGCACAGCCCCATAAGCAGAAAGCCCCCAAGTCCCAAACAGTGCCTCAGCCAAAGCCTGAGGGGGCTTTTGACTCCTTGGGCATAGCCCTTCTTCCCCCTGGGGACCAGGGTCCAAGGCACATGGGAGGACATCTGGTTTACTTTGCTCACCTCTGGCAAGCATTGCCATGTCTGAGTGCTTCAGGTAGTGTGAGAAGGTTACCTTCTGCACCTCGACCAGATGTGTGCTCCCTTCTCCCCAGGGGAAGTTTCCATAACTTTCTGCACAGAGAGCTCCTGCAGAAGGAACTTTAGCCCCTGCTCAAGGATTGGGCAATAGAATCAGTCCCTCCACCCCTCTGGGGTATAGGGTTCTACTCCTGGTACTTCCTCGTTCCAAAAAATACAGGGGGCTTCCGGCCCATCCTGGATCTGTGGGACCTAAATCGCTTTCTGGTCAAGAAGAAGTTCAAGATACTATCCCTAGGAACATTGCTGCCCTACCTCCAGCGGGGAGGTTGGCTATGCTCCTCGGATCTCAAAGATGCCTATACCCACATCCTGATCCATCCCCGGCAAAGTCAGTACCTCCACTTCATCATTGGAGGCTGCCCCCCCGGGTGTTCACCCATTGTCTGGTGGTAGTTGCTGCTTGCTGGGAGTCTTTGTCTTCTCCTATCTGGTCGACTGGCTCCTGAAGGCCAGCTCTCCAGAGGAGAGATGTCATGCGACCCACCACACCATCAAAATGCTGCAGCATCTGGGGTTCGGGATCAACTTCTCAAAGTTGCATCTGCTACCGACCCAGCCCCTGGAGTTCATAGGTGCCCTTCTGGACTCTACCCATGCCAGAGCCTTCCTCCCTCTAGACAGAGTGCAGCATCTGCTGACCCTAGCAAAAGAGGTACAGGGTCGCTCATCGGCATCTGCCCATCTCCTACTGTGCCTATTGGGGCACATAACCTTGACGGTTCACATAACTCCGCAGACCCATCTACAGATGTGACAGGCCCAGTGGACCCTCAGCTCTCAATGGACTCAGGCCATAGGCCAGCTGGAGGGTCAGGTTTGGATCACCCAGCCTCTGGCGACCTCTCTCGCCTGGTGGCATAGCAGATAGACTCTCATGGCCGGCCTACCCTTCTAGGTCCCACCTGCCAAAGTGTTCTGACCATGGATGCCTCCAAGCTCAACTGGGGAGCCCACTGCGAGGAGTGCCTGGACTCAGAAGGAAAGTGCCTTCTAGATCAACGTCCGGAACTCAGAGCTATGACAAATGCCCTTCAGGTGTTCCAGGCCCATCTGGCAGATGGACAACCAAGTAATGATGTTCTACATCAACAAACAGGGGGGAATGGGTTCATACCTCCTCTGTTGGGAGGCAGTTCGCCTGTGGAGCTTTGCCGCAGAGAAGGGTATGATCCTTCTGGTGATCTATCTACCCAGCCAGGACAATGTGCTTGCAGATTGACTCAGCAGAGTCCTTTAGCCTCCCGACTGACGCCTCAACCCAGCGGTGGCCTTCTCCATCTTTCGATATTTGGAGACCCTGACATTGGACCTCTTCACCAGTCCCGAGAACGCACAGTTGCTGCGCTTCTGCTCCCAGAAGCTGACCCTGGAACAAGTAGCAGCGGACTCCTTCTTCCTGCCTTGGTCTGGGAGCTTGCTGAATGTGTACCCGCTTACTCCCCTGGTTCCCAAGACTTTTCTCAAGGCTCAGTCTGACTGGGCCTCGGAAATTCTCATTGCTCCACAGTGGCCCCGGCAGCCATGTTTCCCTCTACTCCTGCAGCTGTTGCAGGCAGCCCCAGACTTGCTCTCGCAGGAGGACAGGACCTTTCTTCATCCCAACCTCCAGTCCCTCGCCCTGACGGTGTGGCTGCTGAACGGTTAGCTCTACTGGCATTGCGCAAGGACTCAACATGACATGCATATGCTTTCAAATGACATAGATTCTCGGTCTGGTGCGCTGATAGGAATCTCAGCCCTTTCTCTTGCTCAGTGCACGATGTCCTACAGAATCTACTGCACCTCTCCCAGTTTGATCTGAAATCCAATTGCATCAGGGTACACCTCTGTGCCCTGGCAGCCCATCACCACCTCGTCGATGGCCAGCCCGTCTCTGTGCACACACTTGTGGGCCATTTTATAAGGGGGCTTCTCTTCTCGTGGCCCCCCATCTACTCTTCGCCGGTGGCATGGGACCTGAACATTGTCCTCAGGAAGCCAATGGCTTCGTGCCATCTCAAGTTCTTGTCATGGAAAGTAGTGTTCCTGATAGTGCTCACTTCGGCAAGAAGGGTCAGTGAGCCTATGCCTCCTACACCAGGTTCCACAAAAACAGGGTCGTCCTCCGGACTCACCCAAAATTCCTGCCTAAAGTGGTGTCCGTTTTTCATATCAACCAAGAGGTGGTCTTTCCCATCTTCCTCCCCAGGCCTCATGCATCCTGAGCGGAGGCCTCGCTACACACCCTGGATTGCAAAAGGGCACTGGCTTTCTACCTCGAGAGAACAAAGGCCCATTGCCGCTCGTTACAACTGTTCGTCTCCTATGACATCAACAGGCTCAGGGTTGCGGTCTCTAAGCGTACCCTGTCTACCTGGGTGGCAGACTGCATCGCTTTCGCCTATGAGCAGGCTGGACTCTCTGGAGCATCATGTTACCATGCACAGTGTGCACGCCATGGAGGCCTCTGTGGCTCACCTGTGCTAGGTCCCCCTGCAGGACATCTGCCAGGCCGCCACCTGGTCTTTGGTCCATTACTGCTTGGAGGAGAGCTGAAGACATGACAGTACTTTCGGCCAGGTAGTACTTTATCACCTCTTTGGGGAATAGTGCAACTCCTTCCCTCCAGCCCTTTGTGTCCAGGCTACCAGAGAAGTGAGTCCATCATCAGTGTTGGGGCTGCATCACTGGAATGCAAACCATTCAGTGCTCCTTGCTGCCCTTCACAGTTCGCCTTTTGGGTCACCTGTGGCTCAGGTGAGGACTAACTTCCTGCTTGCTCCTGGAGAAAGCATAGTTACTCACCTGTAGCAGGTGTTCTCCGGGAACGGCAAGAATCAATTCTCACAACCCTCCCTTCTCCCTGTGGAGTTGTTTTTTTCTTTTTTATACTTGATTAAGCTATGTCGACATACTAAGGTAAGATGGCCCCTTTGGGCAGGAAGGTGACTGCGCATGTGCGGTCCAACTCCAAAAGGAGGGCAATAGAATCAGAAAGCTGGGGAGTGAAGCTGCGCTGGCTCCATCAGTGCCAACGCCACACATTTGTGAGGCCTGATTCTCGCTGTCCCCGGAGAACACCTGTTACAGGTGAGTAACTACACTTTATTTCTCTAGCCTGCTAGCTTCATAAACGGCAGAATTTCTGAGAACAGAGCCTGGAAGCAGATGTCAATTTGCATGTGGTTTACCTCGAAATCTCTCATCCTGCAGCTTTTATTTCTGCATTGGGCTCTGGGGAGTGTCATGGGGACTGTTCTGTAAGAAGGAGACTGAGAAGGAAAGCAGAGAAGACAGACAGACAGACGTCTGAGCTCGGTCTCCTCCTTTGTCTGTTATGTTACCGGTACAGGCATTGATCCCGGTGGTATAGAGCGTTTCAGAAGGAATTCTTGTAAGGGGGAGTGTGCGAAAAGCCAGGGACTGCTTGGGGGCTTTTGAATCTGGCATGAAAATGTGAAGACCAGAAATTCAGTGTCTTTAAAAAAAACGTAAAACAAAAGAAAAAACCTAAACAGAAACGAGAGCTTCTCATGCTGGGGATTGCTTCATCCTTTGCTAAATTTCAGGAAGCCTCTGGTCCATAGGCAGTTTGCTTAATTTGGAGGGGTGTGGCATGGCAGGGCAAGGTGCAAGGAGGCCAGATCCCCCACATATTGCAGTGTCACGCTCTCTCTCTCTTTCACAAACATACACCCCCCCTCTTTTCCAGGCCTTACCCCAGTGCTTTCCCCCTTCTGCAAACCTCTAACCCAGACTCTGAGCGCACTTCTGCCACAGGATGCTCGGGGTTAATGTTTGGCAATGCTGTAGCTGCCCAGGACTGAAAACAGAAGTGTGCGGAGGCAGCTGCGGCCTGTCCCTCCTTTCCAAAGGCTCTTTTCTCCTTCAGTCTGCCAAGCTGCTGAGCATAGTGCAGCTGAGCAGCTATTCACCTGTCTGTCAAGGTGACTAGTGTCCTTTGGGTCTGACCCTGGGAGCACCACGTGGTGCAGTGGATTAAGAGAACGCGGAGGCTTGGCGTGAAGTTGGAGGGTCAGGATATCTGTATCAAACAGAAGAGGAGGAAAAGAGGTGTTGGGAGACATTTACAGTACAGTGGCCTCCCGATGCTCTGAAAGAGAAGGGAAGAGGTTAAACCCACTGCATGTTTCATACTTGGGGCAAGCGCAGGGGAAGCCCAGGGTCTGAACGGTTTCAGTTGGGAACTTGGATTATGGTAAAGTAGAGAGCGAGGTACTTTGCTGTAGAAAAAAGATATGCTGGTGTTGCGTAGAGACTTTAAAGCACTGTTTCCTAAGCCCCCCTTCCTCCCCCGCCGGTCTGCTTATCAGGATTTCCACAATGAATGAGAGCATTGCCTGTAATGGAGGCAGCGCATGCAAGTGTAGCTCATGTATATTCATTGCAGATATCCTGCCAACCAGATAGAGGCTACTGCAGGACCAGCTTGACAAACACTGTTTAAAGGACTAACCCGCAGAAATGTCCGGTCTGTGGAGTTAATGCTTGAAAGGCAACAGATCTTATTCAGCAGAGGCTCAGAACTAGGGAAAGTCATTTTGAAGGAGAATCGAGATCTGTTCAGACTAAGACTGACATATCCTGAGAGCAAGTGAAAGGACGGTGTGTCCTCTGCTGGGGGTGCTAGATTTCCACATCTTCTCCCCCCCACCCTGCCTCTCTTAATCTCCAGATCTCTCCCCAGATTCTTCCTGCTGTGACCTGGGATATCTCTGCACAGAACGCGTAATGGACCTGGGATATCGCTGCACAGAACGCGTAATGGACTTGGGACTGTCAGAGGATCATTTCTCCCGACCTGAGGTGTGTCTGCTTTGGGGGGGGGGGGGGTGGGGACATGTCCTCGGTGGTGTGTGGTAGAGAGGAGGGGGTCATGTTTGCGTCAGCTGTTCGCGCTATATTCCGTTACACATGTACTTGGACTCTGCTTGTTAGCCGGATTTGAGCTCTATATGTAATTGTGATGCCCACATTGGTTTTGGATAAGAGTCAGTACAGCAGTTCCCAGTTTGCCCAGATTCCTGGTGGTGTTGGCTGCCTTCAAAACCACAAACAGCTGCTCAGAAATGAAGTGAAAAGGAAAGAGTCCTTCCTGAGTTATCCAGAATCTGCTCTTATTCTTGGCTTGCATTGAGATGTGTTGGGGGTGGGAAGGTTGTTGTGTCGGAGGTTTTCACACTGCTTTCCTCTTGTTGGAAGGGTCTGTTCCTGGCCTCAGACGTCAAGCAGCTGGAGCAGGCAATTGAGGAGTGTAAACAGCTGATTCTGGAGTTACCGGAGCACTCGGAGAGGCAGAAGGACGCTGTGGTGAGACTTATCCACCTGCGGCTGAAACTGCAGGAGCTGAAGGTATGTCTGCCTACCCCACTGGGGAGCCTCCTGCCCTCTCCCTGCTTGCCGCTGTCCAACCACATTAGAAGAATCTTTTGCCCTCTTCATGTCCATCTGCGTGAATGTGCAAGGGCAGGAACTCAGTGCCTCAGAATAAGTTACTGTTCAGGGTGTTCACCCATCCTGCGGTTACCTGCTCTCAGCTGCTGGGGCTCAGAATATTTTCTAAATGCAGATTCCATCTTGAAAGCTCCCCCCCCCCTCTCTCTCTAGGACCCTAATGAGGATGAACCCAACATCCGGATCCTCCTGGAACATCGGTTCTACAAAGAGAAGAACAAGAGTGTTAAGCAGACGTGTGACAAGTGCAGTGCCATTATCTGGGGCCTCATCCAAACCTGGTACACCTGCACAGGTGAGAGAGACCCCGCCCGCCTCAGCCTCTGTAGCAGGGGAAGGGGTCCAGCCTGAGCCACTTCTCTACTACTACATGCACTTCTCCCACAAAGACCCCCGATTGCCACCCTGTCATAATGATGCCGTACCAACATTTGGGGACTGATCTAGATGTGGCACACCTGTGCAGGTAATGGGGCGCACCCCTCCAAACCAGGTTTGGGAGAAGTGCCCTGAGCTCTTGCCATGGTGCTGTCTGATTAAACTTGTTGCCAGATGTTCAGTCGTGGAGAGATCTGGAATGTACCCCGTGAGGTCCCCTTGGCTGATGCCTGGGCAGTGCACCAGCATCCTACCTGTAAACTGCACTTTTACTCTTGCTTCAATGTCCTCCCACAGGGTGTTGTTATCGCTGTCACAGCAAATGCCTAAATCTGATTACCAAGTCCTGTGTGAGATCAAAGGTCAGCCACCAGGCAGAGTACGAGCTCAACATCTGCCCCGAGACAGGACTGGACAGCCAGGATTACCGCTGCACTGAGTGTCGAGCACCTATCTCCCTACGTAAGATGCACTCGCTCCCAGGACCAAACTTTGACAACTGACTTGGTGTGTGTGACGCTGAGATCTCATTTCTGAACTCCTCCTTTTTCCCCAAATGTTGCAGGAGCAGTTCCGAGCGAGGCGCGGCAGTGTGACTATACTGGCCAGTATTATTGCAGTAACTGTCACTGGAATGACCTTGCTGTTATCCCGGCTCGTGTCATCCATAACTGGGACTTTGAGCCCCGCAAGGTAAAGAGGATGGAGTCCACCGTCTGGGGGAGGGAGGAGGGGGCAGGCTCCGAGTCTCCTGAAGCTGATGAGGCGTTGTATAAATAATAAGGAATAGTACAACTGGGATTAGCATAGTAACAATATATGACGGCAGATAAGACTGGTATGGTCCACTGAGTCCGATTCTGTGCTTCAGAGTAGCTGAGATCCTCTGCATAGCCAGGTTGTGGCATGTATTTGTCTGAAGTCTGGAGAGCTCCCTCACTGGAAGGCACAGAGGCCTCACCTTCGTGCCTCCCTCCTCGGCTGTCCGTGGGAAAGGGGCTCTGATCCCTCGGGAGCATCGATTTCTCTATCTTTCCTGCCCCCACAGTACAGAAGAGGATGGGGCATGTAAGCGCAGCCTCGCCCCCGTCCCGGGCACTGGGGCTTTGAGCAGTTGTCTGAACACTCAGCAGTGGTTGTTCCCTGTTTTGCAGGTGTCCCGCTGCACAATGCGCTACCTCACGCTGATGGTGGCGCGGCCCGTGTTGAAACTGCGGGAAACCAACCCTCTTCTCTTTAACTACGTGGAGGAGCTGGTGGAGATCCGGGTAAGCACGCCGCTCTTGCTTTCTCAGGCTGAGGTTTCATGTTGACAAGCCTGAGTCAGGTGTTGCTACTGAGCTGCAGTCACAGTTAGTTATTTTTATTTATCTGTTTATGTAAAACTGATCTATGGCGATGCTATGTGCTTTACAGCAGTCCAGCCAGAATTACTTAGAATATTGGAAAATGCGTGTCTATGTAAAATTTTAAAATAAGACATTTCAAAATCATTTTTAAAAGCTTCCTCATAAAAACATGCTTTCAAATGTTTGATTAAAAGCTAATAAATTAGTTATAACACTGTAGAGCAGACCTTTCCATATCATCCTGCTAGCTCAGTCCAGACAAGTGGGTTCTGCTTCCCTACCAGCAGAGGCGGAGCCATGGGAAAATCCAATGACCTCATCCTGTACTCAGGGCCGGCCCATCCATTGAGAGAGAATGTTTTTTGCACATGGCCCCGCGTTTCAGGGGACCCCGCGCAACAAACATTCTACATTAGCACAAGTAGATTAAAAAAAAAAAAAAGGCTGCTGCTGCCGCGGGGCTCCGCCTGCCCGGCAGAGCCTCCCTGCAGCATCAGCTCCCGAGTCCCTCCCAATGCGCGGGCTTTCAGAGCCGCGAGAGTTTGCCTTTCTTCCTGCGGCTCTGTTAATCTCGCCGAGGCTGATGGGATTTCCAATCAGCCCCGGCGAGATTAAGAGAGCCGCGAGAAGAAAGGGAAACTCTCGCGGCTCTGAAAGCCCGCGCATTGGGAGGTACTCGGGAGCTGATGCTGCAGGGAGGCTCTGCTGGGCAGGCGGGACATTTGATTCTGCCGCTGCCATGGCAGCAGCAGCCGGTTTGTTTTTTTAAATCTATCAGGGCTGATGTGGGGAGGGATATTAGGACTGGTAATGGGCTATGGGGGGGTTAGGACTGGAAGTGGGTTGATGGGGGGAGGGGGGTTAGGACTGGTAAAGGGCTATGGGGGGGTTAGGACTACTAATGGGCTATGGGGGGGGCTAAGACTCGAAGAGGGCAGATGGGGGGATAGGATGTATTGGGCTATGGGGAACCTAAGACTGGAAGTGGGTTGATGGGGGAGGGGGTTAGGACTACGGGCTATGACTGGAAGTGGGCTGATGGAGGGGAGGTTAGGATGTAATGGGCTATGGGGGGGCTAAGAATGGAAGTGGGTTGATGGGGGGAGGGGGTTAGGACTGGTAATGGGCTGTGGGGGGGCTAGGACTGGAAATGGGCTATAGGGGGCTAGGACTGGAAATGGACTGATGGGGGTTAGGACTGGTAATGGGCTTTGGGGGGGCTAAGACTGAAAATGGGGTGATGGGGGTTAAGGACTGGAAGTGGGGTGATGGGGGGGCTTAGGACTGGTAATGGGCTATGGGGGGCTAGGACTGGTAATGGACTGGGGGGGTGGCTAGGACTGGAAATGGGCTGAGTGGAAGGAGGGCTTGAACTACAAATAGCTGATGGGGAGGGGGGCTTGGAATGGAAATGGGCTGTGTGGAAGAAGGGCTTGAACTACAAATAGCTGATGGGGAGGGGGGCTTGGAATGGAAATGGGCTGCAAGGGGAGGGAGCTAGGACTGGAAATGGGCTGAGTGAGGGGGGGCTAGGACAGGAAATGGGCTGATGGATGGCTAGGATAGGACTGGAAATGGGCTGTTGGCGGGCATTGGATTGAAATTGACTCATGGAGGGGCTAGAACTGGAAGTAGGCTCGTGGGGGGCTTGGATTGGAAATGGGCTGAGTGGAGGGGAGCTAGGATTTGACATGGGCTGATGGTGAGGCTAGGAAAGGACTAGAAATGGGCTGATGGGGGGGCTGGGATTGGAAATGAGCTGATGGAGGGACTCGGATGGGGAGCTAGGACTTGAAATGGGATGATGGGGGTTAGGACTGGTAATGGGCTATGGGGGGGCTAGGACTGGAAATGGGCTGAGTGGAAGGAGGGCTTGGAATGGAAATGGGCTGAATGGAAGGAAGGCTTGAACTACAAATAGCTGATGGGGAGGGGGGCTTGGAATGGAAATGGGCTGTGAGGGGAGGGAGCTAGGACTGGAAATGGGCTGAGTGAGGGGGGGCTAGGACAGGAAATGGGCTGATGGAGGGCTAGGATAGGACTGGAAATGGGCTGTTGGGGGGGCTTGGATTGAAATGGACTCATGGAGGGGCTAGAACTGGAAGTAGGCTCATGGGGGGCTTGGATTGGAAATGGGCTGAGTGGAGGGGAGCTACGATTTGACATGGGCTGATGGTGGGGCTAGGAAAGGACTAGAAATGGGCTGATGGGGGGGCTGGGATTGGAAATGAGCTGATGGAGGGACTCTGATGGGGGAGCTAGAACTGGAAATGGGCTGATGGTGGGGCTAGGATAGGATTGGAAATGGGCTGATGGGGGGCTAGGACTGGAAATGGGCTGATGCAGGGACTAGAAGGGAGCGGATGCTGGGTGGGGCTGGAACTAGAAGGGAGCTGATGATGGGGGAGAATGGGATAGAGCTGGGAGAGTGAAATGGAGAGGGAAAAAATATTTTGCGTGGGAGGGAAGACAAATCTACAATTGGCCAGATATTGGGAGAGTAAGTGGGGATTGAGGATGGCGGGGTTAAATTTGAGTGGATGAAATAGGAATGAGGAAAGAGCAAAAGGAGAAAGATTAGTATGTTAAAGCAGATGTAGAGAGAGAATGGAAAAAAACTAGAAGAGTGAAGAAAGGACAAATGGACAGCAGATGATGGAGAGTTAGCAGAAGACACGAAGAAACCAGAAGAAAGTGGCTGGAGCAATTGCAACTGAAAAAAAATGCACAAAAGGTAGAAAAACATCTCTTTATTGAATTTATTAACTGAAATATGCCAGCTCTGGGAAATGTGCATCATTAACGTCTGCGCTTTGTTTTGTACAAGAGGAAATTAATTTATAGTTTTATTTCTACAGTGTTGTTGGGCTTTTGGGGTTCCCAGTTTAATTATTGTCTTCCTGCTTCTAAACTGTGATTCCTTGTTTGGTGATGGTCTATGTTCTGCATGTGTAACTGAGCTGAGGTATTCTGTTTATGTAATTCCTATTTGACATTGCCACTTGTTCTCTTTCCCCAGTAGGTCATGTATTGTTATTCTCTGAAATGTATTGGTTTAATATTTGCAGTGTAGCCTTTTGATAGGTAGGGTATGGTGCTTTGTGAGTCCTTGTAGTCCTGTTAGGATATGGCAGGTTTGCTATGGGTTCTAAATGGGCAGTGTTTGTAGTAGTTTCTAATGTGCCTGGCGGTTGGCATTGGAGTATAGTAATGTAGAAATCTTTTAGTATTTCTTTATCCATACACTCATTAAGAGGCATGTTTACTAAAAGTTAGTGTATGGTAATCTTATGCAAATATTTATGCAAATGAGGTCCCTTATGCAAATGAGGCCCCGCACCGAGTCTCCGCACATGGCCCCACCCCCCCCTTGGGCCGCCCCTGCCTGTACTATACCTAGAGCCACTAGAGGGCATACTACCCCAGTATTTCTGTCTCCAGCAGAGTGTGGACACTTCTGAGCAGCTCTGTGAAAACTTTGAAAGAGATTGATTGAACTCATGAGCAACCGCTCTTAGGGGCTATTGCCTCAATTGAGCTTCATGTGTGAGACTCCCAATGGGTCAGCTTCTGCCTTTGTAGTTGATATGGAAGGGCAGTGGGGTCAGCTGAAGAGAGAGACAGCACCCCTGCTTGGGATCCATCCACTTGTTCGTTGCAGCTCAGTTTGTCAAAGCTATGCCAGCGAGGTTCTCCAGTGACCTGCCTTCCTCCCTCTAATGGGACAGCCAAGGTTTATAAAGAACAAGCCCTCCGGCCTGTCTTCTCCAGAATTCTCCTTTCTTCAGCAAGCATGGTTCTTCTGGCATGGAAGTTTGGAACCATTGGCCTCGGGGCCCTTTTTGCTCCAATATCTCCGAAAAAAAAAATAGAAGTGGCCAGTGAAATGGTTTTGGTCTATATATGCACACATATTTGATTCTTTTATGTGTCAAATAAAACAAGACCAATTAAAAAAGGAAATAGTATAAAAACTGGGACATTGCCAAGACATGATTATTCTGAAAGGGAAACTTTCCTCTCTCGCAGCAAACCCTCCTTTTTTTTTCTTTTATTCAGAGTGCACTCATCCTTTTCATCCACTGAGGCAAAATTACAAAATAATCCTTAGTAACTCAATTATAAGATCACCATTATAAGAATGGTTGGCCGTACATCTCGCCCTATGAGAAGAAGACTTTTGGAGCACAGATCTCGCATAAATAATAAGGTACTATCAGCCCCGGTGGCTCAACATTGCCAGGAGCTGGGTCATACGTTTCAGGATCTTAGATGGCGTATCATAGATTTCATTCCAGCACATATACGCGGGGGAGATCGTATGCAAAGACTGCATTTTAGAGAACAATTCTGGATTTACTGCTTGCAATCACTGACACCTGTGGGTTTGAATCTAGCTTTGGATTGGTGGAGTCTGATTGACTGAGTTCCTCTGACAGCCAATGATAGCCCATTTTTCTATGGACAGGAGAACGAGGCTGAGTTCAAAATAGTATTGGAGAGGGAGTAGTAGTTAGACGTAGGTGCATGAAGAAGGACCAGGAGGTTCATGGTTTGAAACACAACATTGTGTACAAACAATTTAGTATACGTCTTTTGGGATACCAGCACTTATTGAGAATGATTTTGAGAAGTGATACGCAGAAGACTCGGAGGATTCCTGGGGTCTAGAAACCATGTTATTCCAGATTACTATGTTAATGCTGATTATGTCAGTTCGAATTTGGAAGCACGGTACTGTCGTTTATTTTGGGAGTAACGCGGATGAGTCTTCGCTGGGACTCCAGGACCTTGGGTTAATTGGATTATTATGCTGCTTATAATCTATTCTTATAATGGTGATCTTATAATTGAGTTACTGAGGATTATTTTGTAATTTTGCCTCAGTGGATGAAAAGGATGAGTGCACTCTTTTAATAAAAGAAAAAAAGGAGGGTTTGCTACGAGAGAGGGAAGGTTCTCTTTCAGGGCAAACGATCCGACAAAAATTTTTTATATATTAAATATAGAATTAATAGGGCTGATTGAATGTATTTAGTTTATCTCTTGATGATATATAGGTATTGAGTGAGATAAATTACAGTTAGGTTTAATATAAGACATGATTATTGGCACCTTTATAAACAATTCAAATCAGTTTGAATGGAAGAACCACAGTCCCATTGCAGTAAAATTAGTATTGACATGACTCGAATCAACTAATGAATGATGGCTCTAATGTTTAAAATGGCCACATTCACTCCCTGTTCCAATTTTACAATGGTGAAGGCGATGGGTTTTTTTTGATAGTCTTGGACAGCTCTTTTATCACCAAACATGAAACTTCAAAGGGGTACAAGACCATCTCCAAAGACCTTGTCTACAGTTCGCAATGTTATTAAGAAGTTTTCTGTTCATTGAACTGTGAAGAACCTCCCAGGACGTGGTGAGAAGAGGTAAATTAATCCAAGAAGTCTTCGAAGGTTAGTGCGAACTGTTAGAAGAACACCATGTAAAA
The DNA here is from genome assembly GCA_033557465.1 of Ichthyophis bannanicus. NCBI lineage: Eukaryota > Metazoa > Chordata > Amphibia > Gymnophiona > Ichthyophiidae > Ichthyophis > Ichthyophis bannanicus. The sequence continues at coordinate 30,883,802 of CM066034.1, read as the reverse complement.
CATCCAAAGAGGTTAAGACTGACCTGGAGCAATCTGGAGTGGTGGTTTCAACCCACACCATACGCCGCACAAAAAACAAACAAGGACTTTATGGGCGAAGGCTAAGGAGGATCCCATTGCTCAAAGACAGACATAAAGGCACGCCTGATCTTTGCTCAAATCTACCTTGAGAAATCACAGTCCTTCTGGGAAAATATTCTGTGGACAGGTGAAACCAAACTTGAGCTCTTTGGCAATGAAAACTAGCGATACAGGCAAATGAAGATTATAGGGAAAAAAACACCCTTCCTACAATTAAATAATAGTGGAGGTTCCATAATGTTTTGGAGCTGTTTTACTACCTCAGAAACTGGAGGCCTGGAACGTATTAAAGGAATCATGAAGTCAGAGGACTACCAAGGTATTTTGGAGCAAAATGTGCTACCTAGTGTCAGAAAGCGAGGTCTGGGTTGAAGATCATGGGTCTTCCAGCAGGACAATGGCCCAAAACATACTTCCAGAAATACAAAAGAATGGTTAAAAAGGAACAAATCGCAGTTGAAGAGTGGGAGAAACTACCAACAGACAGATGTACGAAACTTCTAGATGGCTACAAGAGACGTTTGGAGGCTACTATCACTGCCAAGGGTTGTGCAACCAAATATTAGTGAAGGGTTGTCATTAATCCTGTTCAGATCATATTTTTTTTCTCAGAAATTACCACATCTAAGTTGCACAGACATCTTTTTTTGTTGCATACCTTTCACCATACTATTAAAATATCATGATGTACAGTTGGAATATTGCCAATTATTTCTCAAGATATTGTACACAACATACCTAAACTGCAAGGGTGCCAATAATGTTGAGCACAACTGTAGTGGTTTGTGGCGGCTCATAGCTTGTGCCCTGCTCCATATGGATCTAGTCACTCCAGCAGGATGACACTTCGATGCTTCCGGCATCAGCTGCGGCCATTTTGGCAGACACCATATATGATTTGGTCCACTTGGTAGGTTGGTGCCTTTTCCATGTTGAGTTGTCACTGGCTTTGACTTTGTCATTGGGCAGCAGACACAGCATCCAAGTCCCTGTTTTCTGGACTTCTCTTCAAGAGGAAGCTTGTGTTTGGGGAAGATTTGGAGAAGCTGCTCAAGGAGCTGGGAGCATCCAAATTTCATCATCTTCTGGAGGATCGACCTAAAGAGCCGGCGTAATGTTGCCTCTCCTTCTCTGCGCCACATTCTCCTCGTTCCTGCTACCAGGAGTCACATGGGTTCAGGGATTCCTTTCCACCCTCTGGTTCCTGTTCCTGGACTCTCTTTCCATTCGAGGGACTTGTGAGGCTCCCTTTTCCTCCACATGTGGGTTCTCCTATCAGACGCAATTGTGGGCTGGGGGTCCATTCCTGGGTGCCTCTTGTCTGTCCTCCTCTGTCACTTCCAGGAATGGGCCAATGTGATCTCAGAAGAAGTCATCAAAGTTATGGTTGTGGCTGCTGCCACTGCCTTGCAGTGCGAAGGAATTTGTGTGAATCCTTACCTGAACAACTTATTTGGGCCAGGCTACATTCAGAAGCTCTTTGAGTGTCAGCCCGAGTGGTGCAGTTTTTGGAGAGTCTGGGCTTGGGTGACTAACTATGACAGGAGCTTCCTGGAACTTACCCAGTTGTTGGAGTACCCGGGGGAACAATTCAACATGGATCAGGAAGGGTGTTCCTGCCCAAGAAGAGGGCAGAGAAGCTATGCTCTCAACTGATGGTGTTTCAGAGGTAGCAGTCTCTCAGATCTTGGGATTACCTCCAGCTCCTAAGTTAGATGGCAGTGACAATTGAGATGGGCCCCCTGGGCACGAGCGCACATGCGTCTACTGCAAAGATCCTTGCTGTCTCACTGGTCTCCTTGCTTCTGGGATTTCAACATCAGGCTTTCTCTTCCACCTCCCCATCCCAATGATGGCGACCAACCTGAAATGGTGGGAGCAACCCCATCATCTGTTGAGGGGCCTTCCCCTGGACAATCTCCAGTGGCTTCAGCTGGGGAGTTCATTGCCAGGGGCAGACTGCCCAGGGTCACTGGAACAAGCGGGAAGCACCTTGACCCATCAGTTGGCTGGAGGCAAGGCCCTTCACGGCTCTCTTGCGTCTCTAGGATATAGTCTGAGGCAAAGTAGTTTGGATCTTCTCAGGCAATGCCACATCAGTGGCCTACATCAATTGGCAAGGGGGGCACAAAGAGTTCTGGGGTTTCCCAGGAAATGACCCTCCAGTTCTCTTGGTTGGAGCAGATTCTTTTGGCCCTCTTGATACAGCATATTGTGGGAGTGGACATAGTCTGCTTCCACAATCTCGGTTGCCACTCCCTCAGTCCTGAAGAGTGGAAGTTGAGCTGAGTTAGTATTCCAGAAGATTATGGACATGTGGGGTTGACCTGAAATTGATATGATGGTAACTCAGGACAATTCCAAGGTGCACAGATTCTTCAGTTGCCAAAGAAAGGAGGACTCCCTAGTTCAACCTTGGCCAAAGCTGTTAATGCAGTACGTGTTTCCTCTGTGGTACCTTGTTAAGGTGAGTGCTTTGTCGTGTAGAGCACCTTCAGGGTCCAGTGGTGCTGGTGGCACCAGATTGGCAGAGGAGGCAATGCTAGGCGTATCTGATGTGCCTGTGATAGGGGCCTCCTCTGTAGCTTCCGTCGGTACAGGGGCTGTTGAGGCAGGGGCTGATCCTGCTGGACAATCCAGCTCCCTTCTCACTTATGGCTTGGCTCTTGAGAGATGATGCTTAGAGCATAAGGGCTACTCTTCTTGCTTTCAGAATCTGGAAACTGTAGCAGAAGAGGCTCTACCTGTCTCGCTTATGTGTACGTTTGGCATGTTTTTGAGCACTGATGCCAGGTCTGTCCTAGCACTGCAGTTTTGCCAGCTCTACTTTCCTTCCTTTCCTTGGGATGGATTTGATGAGGGCTTTTCCCTCTACTGAGGGTTTAGGTGGCAACCTTGGCTTGTTTTAGAGGGCCGGTAGCAAGGTGCTTCCTGGCCTGTCACTTGGATGTGACGCGTTTCCTGCAGGGAGTTAAACACTTGCTTCTCCCTTCCCCATACACTTGGTGGTTCTTTCTTGGGATCTCTGAGCCTTTGAGGAGGGTTGCCCTCAAATATTTGTCCCTTTAAGATTGTCTTTTTGGTTACATCTCGTCGAGCAGACCGCATCTTGGAGTTGCAGGCTTTTTCATGCTGAGATCCCTATCTGTCCTTTTCAGAGGAGGCTGTATTTTTACAGCCCATTTCTCCTTTCTTGCCTAAAGTAGTGTTGGTTTTCCATATCAACCAGATAGGAAATAAAGGCAAACAGGCTAAGGAACAATAGCAGGGGAAGAATAAGGACCTTCATGTGATGGACATTAGGAGGCTGCTTTTTTGATACCTAAAAGGTCACCAACTCCTTCCGAAAGTTGGACAGACTTTTTGTTCTTTTTTGCAAGCCCACGAAAGAGCAAAGCTGCCATGAAGTCTACCTTGGGAGGTGATTGGCAAGGCATCTGTTGCAAAACTGGATGGTCCTGGAGGGTTTGTGTGCACGTTCCACTCGGGCTCAGGTTTCCTCTTGGGCGGAGCACAGTTTGGTTGCTCCCATAGACATCTAGGTTGGCAGCGTGGTCATCGCTTTCCACATTTGTGAATCATTACAGCTTGGATATCCACGCTCGGGTGGACATGGCCTTCTGTGCAGAGGTCTTAAAAGGCTGCCGTGTCTTCTTCCCGCCCATTGGAGCCATAGCTTTGGTTCATCCCACTTGGCCTATCACAATGATATATGAGGTGACATTTTACTTACTGGATAATCTCCTTTCCTTGAGTTCTGCTAGGCAAGTCCAGGACCTGCGCCCTAGGAAGCTGCTATGATCTATAGCAGGGGTCTCAAACTCAAATTGCTTTGAGGGCCAAATGAGGACTTGTAAAGTAACCCGGGGGCCGCATAAGACGCGGGGCCTCATTTGCATAAGGGGCCTCATTTGCATAATGTTACCATACACTAACTTTTAGTAAACATGCCTCTTTAATGAGTATGGATAAAGAAAGACTAAAAGATTTAGAAACAAGAAGACAATAATTAAACTGGGAACCCCAAAAGCCAAACTTGGAATGTACGACAACACTGTAGAAATAAAAATATAAATTAATTTCCTCTTGTACTAAACAAAGCGCAAACATTAATGATGCACATTTCCCAGAGCTGACATATTCCAGTTAATAAATTCAAAATAAAGAGATATTTTTCTACCTTTTGTGCATTTTTTTCAGTTGCAATTGTTCCAGCCACTTTCTTCTGGTTTCTTCATGTCTTCTGCTAACTCTCCATCGTCTGCTGTCCATTTGCCCTTTCTTCTCTCCTAGTTTTTTTTCCATTCTCTCTCTACATCTGCTTTAACATACTAATCTTTCTCCTTTTTCTCTTTCCTCATTCCTATTTCATCCACTCAAATTTTACCCCTCCATCCTCAATCCCCACTTACTCTCCCAATACCTGGCCAATTGTAGATTTGTCTTCTCTCCCAGACAAAATATTTTTCCCCTCTCCATTTCACTTTCCCAGCTCCATCCCATTCTAATCCTCCCCCAACATCAGCTCCCTTCTAGTTCCAGCCCCACCCAGCATCCGCTCCCTTCTAGTCCCCCCATTAGTCCATTTCCAGTCCTATCCTAGCCTCACCATCAGCCCATTTCCAATCCTAGCCCCCCATCAGCCCATTTCCAATCCTAGCTCCCTCCCCTCACAGCCCATTTCCATTCCAAGCCCCCCTCCCCATCAGCCATTTGCAGTTCAAGCCCACCTTCCACTCAGCCCATTTCCAGTCCTAGCAACACACCCCAGCCCATTACCAGTCCTAGACCCCCCATCGCCCATTACCAGTCCTAACCTCCCCATAGCGCACTTCCAGTTTTACCCCCCATCACCCCATTTTCAGTCTTACCCCCCCCCCCCCATAGCCCATTACCAGTCATAACCCCCCTGCCAATAGCCCACTTCCAGCCCTAACCCCCATTACCCCATTTCAGTCAGCCCTTCCATAGCTCATTACCAGTCCTAACTCCCCCCATCAGCCCACCTCCAGTCCTTCCTAACCCCCACCTGCCCATTTCCAGTCCTAGCCCCCACCATAGCCCATTACCAGTCATAACCCCCCTGCCAATAGCCCATCTCCAGTCATAACCCCCCCCCTGCCAATAGCCCATTTCCAGTCATAACCCCCCCCCTGCCAATAGCCCATTTCCAGTCATAACCCCCCCCTGCCAATAGCCCATTTCCAGTCATAACCCCCCCCCCTGCCAATAGCCCATTTCCAGTCATAACCCCCCCCTGCCAATAGCCCCTTTCCAGTAATAACCCCCCCCCCCCTGCCAATCGCCCATTTCCAGTCATACCCCCCCCCCTACCAATAGCCCATTTCCAGTCCTACACCCCCCCCCCCCCCGGTAAATTAAAATAAAACCTGGCTTCTGCTGCTCAAGCAGCAAAATCAGCTGTCCTGCGGCCCCTTCCCCTGTGCCCGGAGATCCGAGTCTGTTCTATCAGCGGCGTGCTTTTCAAGCCGCGAGGAGAGTATTCCCCTCTCGCGCGGCTTGAAACCGCGCGAGAGGGGAATACTCTCTTCGCGGCTTGAAAAGCACGCCGCTGATAGAGCAGACTCGGATCTCCGGGCACAGGGGAAGGGGCCGCAGGACAGCTGATTTTGCTGCTTGAGCAGCAGAAGTCAGTTTTTTTTAAATTTGACAATTGCTTCTGCCGCTGCCACGGCGGCAACGGCAGAAGCCAGGGTTTGGGGGTTTTTTTGTTTTCCTCCGTCGCGGGCCGCACAAAGTTGTCTCGCGGGCCGCGTGTTTGAGACCCCTGATCTATAGTGATATGCTATGATCTGTTGTGCTGTTCTCTGTTGTTTGGCCCTGCGGGCTGCATTTCTCTTGGCAGACCTTCTATCCAAAGGGTGTTCTGTATATAGTTATGTTTCTGAGAATGTTAGCCCTTTTTATCTCATTGAGGCTTGTGCAGCCAGGGGTTCTTATCCATGGCTTAGCTTCAGATACTGGGGTTGTGTGCCTCTGGCTGTTCTAGTTATAGTGTAGGATGAGGTCATCAGAAACCTCTGGATTTTTTTCTCTGTTTCCACCTCTGCTGCTAGGGGAGCAGAAACCATTTGTCTGGACTAGCCTAGCAGGACTCGAGGAAAGGATATTATCCAGTGAATAAAGTCCCACCTTTTGGCAGACATGTTCCTCTTCCTGAATTGGTAATACATGTAGGTTCCAGCTGCAGGATGCTAATCACCCCCCCCCCTTCAGATTGTGCAGGTTATTAATCTGCACCAAAAGTCCAAACAGAGGCCATTCAAAGCTCAGAGCCAGACCCTATGCTTGATCGTAACCGAAACACCAAGATGGGAGCAGTATGCAGACAAGCCGTAGGTACGATGCCCTGAGAAGCTAACATTGTGTCTAGGCTTCAGCACCCCCCCCCCCTTTGCTTTTTATATGGTAATACATTGAAATAATTGCAATTGAACAAAATGGAAGTAAAAATATAGGAAATGTTAAAAAGGGAGATAATTTACACTAATAATAACATCAAGGGGAGCAAGAGAAAACCTGATAGAGCCAGTAATTAAATTGCTTATCGTTGGAAAGGAATTGCCAGAACCGAAATACAGTAACTTTCACTTATAGCGTCTTTTGGTGATAGTGAAGTAAAGTACAACATTTTAAGTTCTCTAACTGAACAGAACCATAGAAGATATAACGATATTCTTATGTTACCAGGCACGTAACGGACATTTTTTTAGAGAGAATGTGGACCCTAAAGCCAAAACACGGGGCTTTAGCTGTAGGTAAGCGCTCCTCCGCAACATGTGGGAAACTATCATCAGTCCTTTGCCCACAAAATTGAACTCAAATGTAATTAATAATGGAATATCATTGTGGGGTGGCTATAAGAAAACAAAATACGATAAAAACTCTCTCTCCCCTTCAAACTCCCCTGTCGTAATCCCTCTAGGCTAATAAGATAAATTAACCATCCGCAATGAATCGACCTCAGAATAACACCAAGTTCTTTCAGATATCTCTGAAGTAAAATCAAAGAAGCTGTGTAATGGGTACAAGGAAATATCGCCGCTCTGATGCTTTTTATTGTTGGGATTTCTCTGCCAGACCGCCGCGGGGAAGAGCAGGAGTGAATGAATGATTTAGGATTTCTGACCTTGCATTTCTCTTCTGGCGAATTTAGCAGTAGTTTAACTCAAAATTCCGGTTTGGCTTGGTAGCGAGAGAGGATGGTTCTGGGCAGCAGAAAGTGATATTTTCCCACCTCTTTCTATTCCAGAAGCTGCGGCAGGACATTCTGCTCATGAAGCCGTATTTCATCACGTGCAAAGAAGCCATGGAGGCCCGGCTGCTGCTTCAGGTCAGCGAGCCCCTGAGCAGGGGTTCTCGGATAAAGAAAGGGCAAGAGATACCAATAGTTCAAATTTTGCTTCACAGAACAGGTACAGCGCAGGCAGCAGCGCAGTGCGAGCAATGCACACACCCACACATAATAGCAGCGGCACAGGCAGTGAAAGCCAAGCACGCATGCATCGCAGGGAGAGAACTGGCAGGGTCTCCAGGGAGGTGTGGCGTCCCGTTGCTGCGTCACGATCCGGACACAAAGCAGGGCGATGCGTTTACATTTCTTCCCTTGTCGGGGAAAAATATATTTTCTTACTCGACACGTAATCAAACAAATTCGTTATCAGAGGATATAGTAAAAGCTGTTAGTGTAGCTGGATTTAAAAGAGGTTTGGACAAGTTCCTGGAGGAAAAGTCCATAAACCATTACTAAAGTGGATCGGGGAAAACCACTGCTTACCTATTGGACAAGCAGCATGGAATCTGTGTACCTTTTGGGTGCCAGAATTGGCCGTTGTTGGAATTATGATAGGGGGCTTGATGGACCCTTGGTCTGACCCAGTTTGACATTTCTTATGGGGAGTCTCAGGAAAAGCAATACTGGAGTGTGCTGCTGTGTAAAACCTTCTGCAGCCTGCCTCTGAGGTACAGGCCTGATTTGTCACTTCTGGTGTGTTATGCTTCGGTGAATGGAGGAAGGCCGCCGTTTTTCAGATTCCCAAGAAGATTCCTCATCTGCCTACCATGATGACAATTAACTACCAGTTTTGAAAATTTAGCTGTTTAACATAACATAGTATATGAGAGCAGATAAAGACTGAAGTACCCCATCCAGTCTGCCCACTAAGGTGGTTAAGGTTGAAACTATTAGGGGTGTGCAGGCCAAAAAAAATGTCTTTTTGTTTCCTGTTTCATTTACAAGTTGTTTTCATTGTATTTTGTTTCATTTCAATACATTTGTGTTTTCTTTTGATTCATATTTATAGATTTTCATTTCAGGGCAAGTTTGTTAATTAAAGAGGTAGCTGAGGTTGCTATCCAAATACAAAATAGCTGGAAAGTTATTAGAGGTTTCAGACTAATAGTAATTAAAAAAAACAGCATTTGTCCTCCTAGTCAGAGGTTGGTATTAAACCAGTGGCCTTTTGCTTACAAGACAAGCACCTTGCAGCTAAGCCATCGTGTGTCTCTAGTGCTAGCTGTAACAAGCATTTCTGATTTACTTGTGATCTTCCTTTCTCTTTCCTGATTGACTTAAAGTTTGTCTGGTCTGCAGCTCTATGCAAAATGCTAACTGGATTTTTTTTTTGCCTTGTGAATCTATTGACTACTACTACTACTGGTTATCATTTATATAATGCTACCAGGCATACAGAGCACTGTACAAATACACATAAAAAGACAGTCCCTTCTCTGCAGAGCTTACAGTCTGCTACAAGGCAAGCATCTTGCAGCTGAGCCATCACATCTCCCTAAATGTGTCTACAGCAGGAGTCAAGAGATTCACATGGCAAAAAATCCAGCTAGCATTTTACATAGAGATGCAGACCACCAAACGTTTGGCCAATCAAGAAACAGGAAGGAAGATCACCAGCAGATTTAAGAGCAGTCTGGCTAGAGCCAGTCCCCATGGAGATGAGATGGCTCATCTGTAAGATGCCTGCGTTCAGACCCAAAGGGTCACTGGTTTGAGACCAGCTTAGCTAGGGAGAAAAACCTGAATTTTGGATTTTTCAGTTCCGGATTAAAATTATATGAACTGAAATATTCTTTCTCTTTTCAGTTTGAAACAAATGCACACCCCGAGTAACTATTGCCACATGCAGGTTATCCTCTTGTCTTTGTTATTTGAATGAGCGTTTGAAGTTAATATTTGCTTAATTGTGTTTTTTTATAGTTGCTTAGTCCTTTGGAGATTATAGGGGAAGATTCTATATTTCCTTTGTTGATTTGGGGATGAGTTTGGAGAGCTCCATCCCTAGAGATTAATGGATCAGCGGGTTAGGTATTAAGGTAGTCTTTATGTCAAGAGATGTTGCTGATCTTGCAGTAGGCGTAGAATAAATATAGAGATTGTGAGCCTTAGGCAGGATGTCGGCTCCCTGGATTAGGCGGCTCTCTCTCTGTATGTATCTCTGCAGTACTGCATAGTTATACTATTGTGCTGTAGCTGACAGATTCCTTCTTTTACTGGTTACACCTAGCGTTTGGTAACTGGGCTTAGCCACTGGAATCATGGAGGGTGGGGAAGTAGGGTTTAAAGATTGCTATGTTGGGGACAAGGTTTAGCAACCAGTCCCTAGGGGATGGTTTGGGTGGAGTTCAGCGTTTGGTCTGTTCTTGCAGCTGCAGAATCGCCAGCACTTTGTGGAGAACGATGAAATGTATTCTCTCCAAGACCTCATCGACATCAGCAGTGGCCATCTGAGCTGCTCCTTGACTGAAATCCACACCACCTTTGCCAAACACATCAAGCTGGATTGTGAGGTGAGTGTTTCTGCCATCTGAGTCCCTTCACCCCTAGCAGCAACATCAGGCTATTACAGGGCCTGGGCAAGGGGCTTAGTGCTGTTGGTGAATGTAGAATCCTCCCCTCTTATGCTCAGTGTCCCCCTCTCCCATCCACCCCTAGTTCTCTCATTGACTTTCTTCCTTCACCCACAGCTAACCCAGCCGCCCCTTCCAGCACCCTCCTTTCCATGCCCACCACCTGTAGGCCAAACACTTTGCCTCCTTTCTGCAAAGCCTGGCACCCACTTTAGCTCCACGTGCCCACACAGCACCCTCTTGCTCCACCTCCGCTTCCTCTCCCAGCTTCTGTCTCTCTCTTTCCCCTTCTAATGGTGTCAGTTTCAGGCCTCCTCATATCTTGGGCTCCACCAGCAGCCCTCTGACTGCTCCAAAAGCACCGTAAAACATGTGGTCTGGCACAGCAGTTGGGAATTGCTGGCCTACAAATGTTTAAACAAGCGTGCAATGCTGTGCCCTAAAAGGGTTGGGTGGTCCCAGAAGCTTTATGTTTTTGGCTATTCCCCAATTGACTGCCTGATTTGCCTAATGAAAGAACTATCCTTGGACCATTCCAAGAAGAACAACAGAGTTTCCAGCATGAGGCAGAGTAAAGACTAAGAGTTGAAAACAGTCAGTGAACATAAGAATATAAGAGATGCCATACTGGGTCGGACCAAGGTCCATCAAGCCCAGTATCCTGTTTCCAACAGTGGCCAATCTAGGTCATACATACCTAGCAGTTTCCCCAAAAGACACAGGTTCCACAATGCTTGTACTGGGTCAAACATTGATATCCTGGGTCCCTTCTTAATAATGGTTTATGGACCTTTCCTCCAGGAACTTGTCCAAACCTTTTTTAAACCCAGCTACACTAACAGCCTTTACTACATCCTCCTTCAGAAACTCAGCTCTGTCTTGGCATTATTGCTCAAAACAATAAAAGGATACCCAACCAGGTCAAAAATGTGAATTCATAAAAAAGCCCGGTATAACTTGCAAAAAGCCACCATTTCAGAAAGAAATAATCACCACTTTTTGTTCATTTTTGTCGGAAAAGCCGTCACAGTATGGAGGACTCCACCCCCTTACCACTGCAGCCCATCCATTTTATTAGAAAAACTTTAATTTCTTGAATGTAAGAATTACTTAACTGAAAGAGGCTGTTGTAAGTCTTCAACGGAGGACAACGAGGACGACGTGTCACATTTCGGGGATCATTTTGTACCCCCCTGCCTCAGGTCCAGTCGTCACAAAATGTATTATCCAGCCTTCTCAAAGCCAAACGCTAAAAAAAAGCGGTTTTTATATAGGCACCAACTAGCACAGGTGTGCCATTCACAGAGCTGCCAATTAAGAAACCCGATGGAAACAAAACCTGCCAATAAAAGCAGTTAGGGGAGGAACCACCAAACAGGTCACTCCCACTGAGTTGAAGGCGGTAAAATTTAAATACTATGCATATTTCACCTGATGGTGTGCCAATCCAACTGCATGTTAAGACCATTGGGATGAATCGAATTGAGCATAAAAATCCATTTTTGTTCAAGATTCTGTAATAGCTGAAGTCTGTTTCCTCCCCAAGGATCGCGTGGCACAAAATCTATAACCCGCCAATGTAAATCCTCAAAAGAATGAAGATGAGTAAGGCAGTGATCAACAAGAGGGGCCGACATCGATCGTGTACGAAGTCTGGAGGCATGTTCCCCCAGTCGAGTCTTGAAAGAGCGGGAGGTACGACCCACATAGTTCAGACCACAAGGGCAGACAATTAAATACACCACATACTCTGTGACGCAAGATGTATGCCAGCATGTTGTGAAACTTCTTCTTGAATGAGAATCAATCCAATCAATGCCTGAAAGGGTATTATTACAATATTGACAGGAGCCACAAGGAAAGTGGCCAGGTGAGACGTGGAAAGAAGGAGGACGATCTTCTGAAACTGTGTTTTTAACTAATAGATCCCGAAGGTTGGACTTACGAGAGAAAGCAGTGCGTAGTGGTTTTCTAAAGCAGGTATGTAAGCCCAAAATCGGCCACAAATCATGAATTATCCGGGTGACCGCAGAAGATCCTCGCATATGTGGAAGGATTAGCGTAACTTTCTCTTCATCTGATTGATCATTCGACCTATGGTCAAAGAGCCAGTCGCGTTGAGTGTAGCGGGCTCTCAAATAAGCAGAACGTATGATCTTATGAGGATAGCCCCTAGCAAGCAAACGCAAGCTCAAATCCTTGGCATGTAGTTTAAAATCCGACAGCAAGGTGCAATTACGTCGCAACCGTAAAAACTGCCCAAAAGGAAGCCCCTTCCGAAGGGCCAAAGGGTGAAAACTATCATATCGCATTAAGGTGTTTCTCTGAACCGGTTTGCGGTAAAGTGATGTCAAGAAACCGGACGGTGTCAATTCTACAGTAACATCCAAAAATTGGATTTTGCGAGTTTCCATCTGGGACGTAAATTGAATGTTATCCTTGTAGGTGTTTAAAGCAGATAAAGAGACCTCCAACTCTGCTCTAGAGCCCGTCCACAGGAAAAAAACATCATCCAAGAATCTCTTCCAAAACGGTACCTTTTTCATATACCTTTGTGTTTGGCACGATGACTTCAGCTACATTTGCCTGTACTGAGGAGCAACTTTCCCAATTTAAGAAATTAAAATCTTTATTTGATGACAGGGAAACTTTGGGTTCTTCGACCACTCTACCTCCAACAATTTCTGAGTTGAAGGATTTATATAAGAAACACATACGTACCAGACTACATGGGTTTTTGATGGCCCAATACTTGAAGTCTTCTATTATCCCAAGGGGATTACGGGTGATCAAACCTCCTAAACAGTTTACTGATGATCCTGCATTCTTGGCTAAGTGGACGGCCATTTTAAACAAATGCAGTTTTGATTTGATTGCTCTGCTTTTAGAGAGATCTCTTGTGGAACAGGACAAACTGGCGGCTCAGATGTCTGATTTGAAGAAAAAGATTCTGGAGACCATTGAACCTCAGAGTTTTCAATCTCAGTGGAGTGACATAGAACAACAGTTGGTCACTTTTCAGGATCACATTCGGGGATTGAAGATTAATAAATTTAAACGTGATAAGTCTGATTACGACAATGATTGTGTATATAAATGGCCATCCAGAACCCATTCACAACATACTAAAAAGGTTTCTTTTTCCCCTAGTTCAGATGATTATACTGATTCTGACTCGGATTCGGATGCTGCATCTCGTAGCACCGGTAGAAATACGAACAATTCAAAAAAGGCCTCTTCTGCCACTGAGTTCCAGAGGGGAAACACCTTTCGTGGTAGTAGACCCGTGGTTCCTATCATCAGGATTTTCTAGAAGGCCTGGATACCAGATCCAAGACCAGGAATCGACTGTTGTAAATCTCTCTGGATACCCTCTTACTGAGGAGCAGTTGCAGGTTTTGGAACGGGGCCTTTCATTTGTCCCTTCTCCTGCCTATAATGGCTTTGAAATGCGGGCAGCCCTGTACAAATTTTTTAGAAAATTGCGAGTTTTGCATTATTTCTCTAATTTTGAACATTCTCCTGATATTTCTTTAGTTAAACCTCCGTCTAATTGGCAGCCTCCGGGCCAGATGGATGCCGCGATATCTACTTTTCAAGATCTTATCTTGGAACGACTTTCATCCTTAGAGAAAGGGAGGATTCCCTTTGTCCATAACTTGACCAGGGCACAACACCAAGCTTTGGTTCAACTCTCTAAGCTGGACCTTGTTATTCGGCAAGCAGATAAGGGTGGAGCTACGGTGGTGCAATCCACCGAACAATACTGCAATGAAATAAGCAAACATCTGGACAATCGTAAATTTATTTATTTATTTATTTATTTAGTGTACACTTGTATCCCGCTACTTCCAGCGATCAGCAGCGGTTTGCTATACATAACAGTATGGTTGTACAGGCCATGGATTAAAACATACATAATGATTCAGCGGAAAAGTACAGGAACAACACTCGGATTACAGGTTTACACTTGATTGCAAGACAGTGATTTCACATGTATATACATATTTACAGGTTGTCGTCTCTATAGGTGTCTGAAGCGTAGTGCTCTTTCCTTGTGCATGGTGTTTCACTAGGGTTGGAGCATAGAAGTTAGGTAGGATTGAAGTGTGTTTGGAAAAGATGCGTCTTTAGCTTTTTTCTGAAGTCCAACTCTGAAAAGTCTTCAGCTCTTCCCCAGTAGCTAGTTGAGTTAAATAGTTAAATATTATAGTCCTATTGGCAGGGTCTCCCAAGATGGACAGGTCTCAGCTGAGATGCCAGACCAAGACAAACCACCTATCTGGGCAGCAGCAGAATGGGATAGTGTTGACGGCGGAGGATCACATTTCTGTGACAACGGCAACAACACCAAACTTAAACTGCGCGGAAGAAAGGCCTGGCAATCTACTTCTGTATCTTGCCATGAAAACCCAATGGATAGTTACAACAAAACAAATTGTGCTGTAGTGCTGGAAGATGAGACCCCCAGGTTGGAAGGCACTCAACTAGCTACTGGGGAAGAGCTGAAGACTTTTCAGAGTAAAGCCAGCATTTATGATGTGGTTGGATCAAAGCCCTCGGGACGTCTGACTGCTGATGTAGCTGCGCATGAAATGAGAGTCAGAAGCTGTAAAGATGTCTTACACATTGGAACATGGAACGTACGAAGCATGAACCAAGGGAAGTTGGAGGTGGTCAAGAATGAAATGGAACGTGTACAACTTGATCTGTTGGGTGTCAGCGAACTGAAATGGACTGGCATCGGGCACTTTGCATCATATGATCACATGGTCTACTATGCTGGAAATGAAAGACAAAGAAGAAATGGTGTTGCATTTATAATAAAGAAGAAACTTGCAAGAACTGTAATGAAATACAATGTAGTCAGCGAACGCTTAGTCTCTGTTCGTCTACGAGGAATGCCTATCAACACAACTATAATTCAAGTATATGCCCCAACAACAGCTGCAGAAGAGAATGAAATTGAAGAGTTCTATGAACAAGTACAAGCTGAAATTGACAGAACATGCAAACAGGATATCCAGATAGTCATGGGTGATTGGAACGCAAAGGTTGGCAACAAAGAAGAAGACAAAGTAGTTGGAAAATATGGACTTGGCAACAGAAATGAAGCTGGAGAAAGACTGATAGAATTCTGCAAGACCAACGATCTATTCATCTCGAACACCTTCTTCCAGCAACACAAGCGGCGACTGTACACATGGACTTCACCCAATGGATTGTATAAAAATCAAATTGACTACATCTGTGGAAGTCAACGATGGAAAAGCTCTATAACATCAACAAAGACAAAACCTGGAGCTAACTGTGGTACAGATCATCAACTACTAGTATGCAAACTCAAGCTAAAGCTGAAAAAGAGCAAACCACTTATGAATGCAGCAAACTATGACCTTGAGAATATACCACTGGAATTTAAAGACTGCCTGCAAAATCTATTTGCTGCTTTAGATACAAATGATAGAGTTCCAGAAGAGTTATGGAATGACATCAAGAAGGTTGTGTTGGAAGAAAGCGAGAAGTCTCTACAAAAGCTAAAAAAGAAAAAACGGCCAAAATGGATGAAGGAAGAAACTCTGAAAATTGCCCAGAAACGCAGAGAAGCTAAAGCCAGAGGAGAAAGAAAGACAATCACAGAACTCAACAGAGATTTCCAACGTGCAGCAAGACAGGACAAGGAAAAGTACTACAATGACGCATGCAAGGAAATAGAAGCAGAAACTATTAGAGGAAGAACAAGATCAGCTTTCCTAAAGCTACGAGAGTTAAAGAGAAAGTTCCAGCCTCGAATTGGAATGTTGCAAGATGCTCAAGGTTCTATGTTGAATGATGCTGAGAAAATCAAGAAAAGATGGAAGGAATATACAGAGTTTTTATATGATAAAGATCAAGTGGACCAACAGCCGTTTCAACCTGTACCTTATGATCTGGAATCATTGGTGATGAAAGAAGAAGTTGAAGCAGAATTGAAAGCCTTATCAAAGAACAAAGCACCAGGCATTGATTGCATTCCCATAGAAGTATTACAGCAATCTAATGCAGCTGTTACCATACTTACAAGGCTCTGCCAAGAAATATGGAAGACAGCATCATGGCCAACTGACTAGAAAAGATCTGTGTTTATACCAATACTAAAGAAAGGTGATCCAACTGACTGTGGAAATTATCGCACAATCGCTCTGATCCCACATGCCAGCAAGATTCTACTGAAGATTATTCAAAAGAGACTACAATCATACCTGGAACAAGACCTACCTGAAGTGCAAGCAGGGTTCAGAAAAGGGCGAGGAACGAGAGACATCATTGCGGATGTGAGATGGATCCTTGAAAAGACTAAAGAATACCAAAAGGATATCTATTTGTGCTTTATCGACTATAGCAAAGCTTTTGACTGTGTAAACCATGAGAAACTCTGGGCCACATTAAGAAGCATGGGTATACCAGAACACCTGATCATTCTCTTGCACAATCTGTACATTGATCAAGAAGCAACAGTTCGAACAGAACAAGGAGAAACAGAATGGTTTAAAATAAGCAAAGGTGTAAGACAAGGCTGCATACTTTCCCCCTACCTGTTTAATTTATATGCAGAACAAATCATCAGAGAAGCAGGATTGTATGAAGACAACAGAGGTGTGAAGATTGGTGGAAGACTCATCAACAACCTTCGCTATGCTGATGATACCACATTACTGGCGGAAAGTGAAGATGATCTGAAACATTTGCTTCTGACAATCAAAGAGCATAGTCTCAAAATGGGCCTGCACCTTAATGTAAAGAAGACAAAGATCATGACAGCTGGCATAATCAACAGGTTCATCGTTGAAGGAGAAGAAATTGAAATCGTGAATAACTTTAACCTACTTGGATCAACTATCAATAAAGAAGCAACAAGCAGTCAAGAAATCAGACGACGCATTGCTCTTGGCAGAATGCCTATGAAAGACCTAGATAAGATTCTCAAGAGCAGAGATGTCTCTCTCCATACAAAGATTCGACTTGTTCAAGCCATGGTATTTTCAATAACATCATATGGATGTGAAAGCTGGACAGTGAAAAAGATAGACAGGAAGAAAATTGCTGCCTTTGAATTATGGTGCTGGCAGCGAATACTGTGTATACCATGGACTGCCCGAAGAACAAACCAGTCTGTACTAGAGGAGATCAAACCTAAGCTTTCTTTAGAAGCTCAGATGACAAGACTTCGACTTTCATACTTTGGATACATCATGCGGAGAGAGAGATCATTAGAGAAAGACATCATGCTTGGCAAGATAGAAGGTCAACGCAAAAGAGGAAGGCCAGCAATGAGATGGATCGATACAATAACAGCAGCTACGGGTACCAGTCTGTCAACAATAAGCCGCCTGACTGAAGACCGAACACAATTTAGGATAGCTATCCAGAGGGTTGCCATGAGTCGACTCCAACTCGACGGCACTTAACAACAACATTGATGATCCGACGATTGAACTCAGGAATACCATACAGGATTTGATTTCATGTGCTTTTTAAACAATTGGTTGACCAAACATGAAGGCAAATTTTTTATTAATAAACATCCTAAGATACCGGTTTTTTATTTAGTTCCCAAGATTCATAAATCACTTACCCTTCCACCGGGTCGCCCGATTGTTTCGTGCAGGGACTCCGTTCTAGAACCCCTGTCGCAATTTTGTGATCTATTTTTACAACCAGCAGCTTCAAAGGTTTCCTCCTATATTAAGGATACGGGTGACTTTCTGAAACAACTTACTCTCTGCACTGCTTTTTCTACTTATACTTTTATGGTTTCGTTGGATGTCCAATCCCTTTATACGAACATTGATCAGCGAGAAGTGCTTTTGGGCTTGGCTCAATATCCTTTGCCTTTGCCGCAGCGTATCCCTAAACAATTTATTCTGGATCTTATGAGCTTGGTATTAACCAGGAACTATTTTTTGTACCAGCAGCAGCATTATCTTCAGACTTTTGGGATCGCCATGGGGGCAACAGTTGCCCCCTCTATTGCTACCATATACATGTCTTGGTTTGAAGAAACATATGTTTATCCTCATCTTTTGTTTTCAAAGGTACCGTTTTGGAAGAGATTCTTGGATGATGTTTCTTTTTCCTGTGGACAGGCTCTAGAGCAGAGTTGGAGGTCTTTTTATCTGCTTTAAACACCTACAAGGATAACATTCAATTTACGTCCCAGATGGAAACTCGCAAAATCCAATTTTTGGATGTTACTGTAGAATTGACACCGTCCAGTTTCTTGACATCACTTTACCGCAAACCGGTTCAGAGAAACATCTTAATGCGATATGATAGTTTTCACCCTTTGGCCCTTCGGAAGCGGCTTCCTTTTGGGCAGTTTTTACGGTTGCGACGTAATTGCACCTTGCTGTCGGATTTTAAACTATATGCCAAGGATTTGAGCTCGCATTTTCTTGCTAGGGGCTATCCTCATAAGATCATACGTTCTGCTTATTTGAGAGCCCGCTACACTCAACGCGACTGGCTCTTTGACCATAGGTCGAATGATCAATCAGATGAAGAGAAAGTTACGCTAATCCTTCCATATATGCGAGGATCTTCTGCGGTCACCCGGATAATTCATGATTTGTGGTTGATTTTGGGCTTACATACCTGCTTTAGAAAACCACTACGCACTGCTTTCTCTCGTAAGCCCAACCTTCGGGATCTATTAGTTAAAAACACAGTTTCAGAAGATCGTCCTCCTTCTTTCCACGTCTCACCTGGCCACTTTCCTTGTGTCTCCTGTCAATATTGTAATAATACCCTTTCAGGCATTGATTGGATTGATTCTCATTCAAGAAGAAGTTTCACAACACGCTGGCATACATCTTGCGTCACAGAATATGTGGTGTATTTAATTGTCTGCCCTTGTGGTCTGAACTATGTGGGTCGTACCTCCCGCTCTTTCAAGACTCGACTGGGGGAATATGCCTCCAGACTTCGTACACGATCGATGTCGGCCCCTCTTGTTGATCACTGCCTTACTCATCTTCATTCTTTTGAGGATTTACATTGGCGGGTTATAGATTTTGTGCCACGCGATCCTCGGGGAGGAAACAGACTTCAGCTATTACAGAATCTTGAACAAACATGGATATTTATGTTCAATTCGATTCATCCCAATGGTCTTAACATGCAGTTGGATTGGCACACCATCAGGTGAAATATGCATAGTATTTAAATTTTACCGCCTTCAACTCAGTGGGAGTGACCTGTTTGGTGGTTCCTCCCCTAACTGCTTTGATTGGCAGGTTTTGTTTCCATCGGGTTTCTTAATTGGCAGCTCCGTGAGTGGCACAGCTGTGCTAGTTGGTGCCTATATAAAAACCGCTTTTTTTAGCGTTTGGCTTTGAGAAGGCTGGATAATACATTTTGTGACGACTGGACCTGAGGCAGGGGGGTACAAATTGATCCCCGAAACGTGACACGTCGTCCTTATTGTCCTCCGTTGAAGACTTACAACAGCCTCTTTCAGTTAAGTAATTCTTACATTCAAGAAATTAAAGTTTTTCTAATAAAACGGATGGGCTGCAGTGGTAAGGGGGTGGAGTCCTCCATACTGTGACGGCTTTTCCGACAAAAATGAACAAAAAGTGGTGATTATTTCTTTCTGAATTGGTGGTTTTTTGCAAGTTATACCGGGCTTTTTTTATGAATTGGCATTATTGCTGTCAAAAAAATCTTGTTTCTCACATTCCCTCTAAAATTGTCCTAGTCATATATAGTATCCTAGTAAATACCAATGGCTAAAAAACAAATTTATCCCTCCTGTCTTCCCTAGAGCATGAACATTTCCACAGACAACTCGATGCCACATCAACTTCCCTGCAACAGATATCTTCCATCCAAACTCTCGGGTGCACTCTCTCACTGCTATCCTCTACATTTCTCCCAGGCATGTCTAAAATCTATTACATGCTGGTCTTCCTCGCTCACACTGGGAGCTCATTTCAGGCCCTGTCAGCTTCACCTTTGATTCTTACCCCAGCAGTTGGCCACCTTCCATGTCTTGGTAGTACATTTTGTAATGGTCCATTACTACCAAAATCAGAAAGGCGACTGGTCAAAAACATCTGGTGTCCTCATGATAACAGAAGTTGGGGTCCATGCTGTAGTCCTGTGAAGCCCACATGGGGCTCGGAGGATGAGCACATTCGCAGTAATGGGTGTTGCTTGATGACTCTCGGGGAGGGACTGGAATTCAGACTGAGAACGGGGAGCCCAATTTTTGTTTCCTAGCTGAATGACATTCCAGATGTCAGAAAGCTTTATTCGTTGGGCTTCCTTTGTGCATACAAACATCAGTTTGCATTTATAAAGCAGTATAATGAAAATGCTGCAAGCAGTATACAGCAGATATATAAAAATACAAAACTAATAAAGTATTATCTAGAAAATATAAAAAAAAAGAATCCACCTGCTAAAGTGGTTAGCTGCCGCCGCTGAACCGTAGCCCTGGAAATTCAATACCGGGGTCCTATGCAGGTCGCTGAGATGGTGACGCAGCTAACGGGCAACGGCGGTATTGAGCCTCTGCGGTGACTTTCTCTGCTTTGCGATAAGCAGCCAGCGGCTCAATATTGCCACAGCTCAGTTATCGCTAGGCGCGGCTTCTGTTCCGCGAGTGTCGGAGTGCGCAGCAGTGGCACCTGCAGGTATTCAGCAGCACTAACCGTGTCCTGATCGGCACAATTAACGTGATTAGGAGATCTGCTGACGGCGTTAATCACATTGAACATCCCCCCCCCCCGCCTCTGTTTTCACATGGTTCACTTTCAGATACATAAGGTTGTTCATTGAGGAAAAGGAAGTCAAACCTACATGTCATGAGCAGAAATGCAAAAAGTAAATCCCGCAGTTTCCATGGGCTCGACATAATGAAACCATATAAAGATTGAATAAAACAGGCAACAGAACCAAAGCTTGTCCCAGTGTAGCACCAGTCCACCTAACTCGATCACTGGCAAACAGTTTTATTTTATTTATTTAACAGGTTTTTATGCCGCTTTATCATTTCAGTCAAAGTGGTTTCCACAGTAACTTCAACTTGCTAATGTACATTAAACAGGGACATTGGTAACTTGGATATTTCTCAGGTAATGGAGGGTTAAGTGACTTGCCCAATGAGTGCTAGTGGGAAGGTTGATCAAGGTGAATTGAACGCTGATGAGATGTCAAAAAGAGAGAATCCCACTATGTCCCTTCTCAAACATATTACGTACTTCTACTGCTTATCATGTCTGTAGCACTGAAGGTGTGCGTAGCGCTGTACAGACACGTGTAAGAGACCGTCCCTGCTCATTAGAGCTTCGCCTTCAGTCCCAGCAGTAGCGATTGCATACCGCGACATTGTCGGAGCCTCACCCGATTATCATCTAACACAGTAATACAATGCATACCACCTACCAACTGCTAACCCCCACAGTTTTCCAATATTTTGCCTAAAAAGGCAAATTTGAAGTCTAACTAGCTACTTTTGTGGGTCTCCGGCATTACCGCCTTTTGAGTTTGTTCTTTTTTCCTTTTGGAATAAATAAATGAGACGGTATCCTAGTGCAGAGGGCGCGGTAACACGGCCGCGCTCGTTGCTTTCTCATGTTCTCGCTTTCTGTTCTGTGCATAGAGGTGCCAGGCCAAGGGCTTCGTGTGTGAACTCTGCAAAGAAGGAGACGTGCTCTTCCCCTTCGACAGCCACACCTCCGTGTGCCAGGACTGCTCTGCTGTCTTCCACAGGTGGGTACCAGATCACCTTCTACTCCTCCCACCACATGCTTAAGTCGTTCCTGACCTACACACACATGGTATCCCTAACCCTCTTCTGTAACTTTCAGTGGGATACCAGGTCCCAGTAGGCCATCTCAGAAGCAGTCAGCACCTAGAGCCCATTGTGGAGGAAACTGCAGGAAGAGTTATATATTCTCACCAGGGCGCTATATAATCAGCGGTAACAGCAGACATGTATTATGCACAGGGCCAGCTGTCCACTATGCGGCCGCCTAGGATGGCAAACCTCTGTGGGTGGCATGGAGCCAGCTTCGGCAAACATAACCTGCCTCTTCTGACCCCCCCCCCCCCCCCAGTCCTAGCTTTTGCCGCAGAGGCTAACTGGGCAGCTGCTGAATATTTCTGCTACCTGATTAGCTTCTGCGTCATGCAGCGCTGTGCGGCAGACCTGGATATTCAATACCGGTAGCCGGATACAGTTCCGGCATTGAATATCTCGGTTAATCCTTCAGCGGGGATGGCTAGGAACTGTTCTTGCACTAGCCACCGCCACCACTCAATATCGGGCCCCGAGTCCTTAGTGGAACACAGGCTCGAGTGCGAGAGGTTACAGTGTTGGGGCCGCTTAGCTATAACGATCATAACATGATCACATTTGATTTAATAAATGGAGGGAGGATAACGAGGAAATCCACTGTGTTAGCATTTAACTTTCAAAAAGGAGACTATGATAGAAAGAGGAAAATGGTTAAGAAAAAATTAAAAGAAGCAACAGCAAAGCTTAAGAGTTTACGTCAGGCCTGGGCACTATTTAAATATACTATTTTGGAAGCTCAGACCAGATGTATTCCATGCTTTAAGAAAAATGGAAAGCAGGTCAAACGACAGCCAGCATGGCTTAAAGGTGAGATAAGAGAGGCTGTTGTACCTAAGAGAAAATCCTTCAGAAGATGGAAAAAAAAGAGTCAAATGACAAAAACAGGAAAGAGCATAAGTACTGACAAGTTTTAATGCAAGGCATTGATAGGGCAAGAAAAGAGACAATATGAAAAGAAGCTTGCTGCGGAAGCAAAAGCGCACAATAAAAGCTTTTTCAAGTACATTCGTAACAAAACACCTGTGAGAGTCAGTTGGACCATTAGAGGGACAAGGCCATAGCAACTGAATGAATTGTTTGCTTTGTCTTTACTGAAAAGGACATAGGAAACGTACCTATGCGAGAAATGATATTTAAACGTGATGTATCAGAGGAATTGAAATAAATCTCGACAGAGAACAGCGACCAAAATGGTAAAGGGGATGGAAGGGTATCCCTATGAGGAAAGGTTTTAAAGGTTAGAGCCCTTCAACTTGGAACATAAGATATGCCATACTGGGTCAGACCAAGGTCCATCAAGCCCAATATCCTATTGCCATCAATGGCCAATCCAGGTCACATCTACCTAGCAAGTTCCCAATAAGACACATGGGTTCCACAATGCCCGTCCTGAGGTAAAAGTGGATATCTTGTGTCCCCTTTAATAATGGTTTGTGGACCTTTTTTTCCAGGA
Source organism: Ichthyophis bannanicus (assembly GCA_033557465.1). Classification (NCBI taxonomy): domain Eukaryota; kingdom Metazoa; phylum Chordata; class Amphibia; order Gymnophiona; family Ichthyophiidae; genus Ichthyophis; species Ichthyophis bannanicus. The sequence continues at coordinate 30,860,538 of CM066034.1, read as the reverse complement.
AGTTGTGCAAACATTTTTAAAACCCAGCTGCACTAACAGCTTTTACTATATCCTCCAATAACGAATTCCAGAGTTTGAGTATGGGTTGAGTGAAAAAATATTTTCTCTTATTAGTCTTAAATGGGTTACATTGTAGCTTCTGCATGTCCCCTAGTCTTTCTATATTCTGATAACGTAAACAATTGATCTACGTTTACCCGTTCCACCCCATTCATTAATTTATAGATCTCTATCATATCTCCCCTCAGCCGTTTCTTTTCCAGGTTGAAGAGCCCTAAACTTTTTTAGCCTCTCTTCATAGGGGTATCCTTCCATCCCCTTTACCATTTTGGTGGCTCTTCTCTGTATCTTTTCTAATTCTGCTATATCTTTTTTAAGATACGGCGACCAGAACTGCACACAATATTTAAGATGCAGTCGCATCATGGAACGATACAGAGGCATTATGATGTCATCCTTTGTTTTATTCTCCACTCCTTTCCTTATGATACCTAGCATTCCATTGGAAAAGAGACGGCTGAGGGGAGGTATGATAGAGGTCTATATAAAATAATGAATGGAGTGGAACGGGTATTTGTTTCATTTGTTTTTATTTATTTTAAAATGCTTTTATACCGCCATTTGCCACAGAATTCACGACAGTGTACAATCAACAATAAAAACCCAAAGGGGGTTATTTTGTGCCACGAATAGCAGGGACTTCCATCCCCGCTATTTGTGCCTTCTCCTAGCCGCGGCGAACTTCCCCACTGGTTGTGCGTGGGGTTAGGCGGGGAAGGGGCATAGTCTGGGCAGTTGCCAGCCCTCGACAATTCTAATGTCAGCCCTGTACTCCCAGGGCCAGCGACATGTGTGGGGAAGTTATTCCACCTCCGAGGTGGAATAACTTCCCTGGACGTTTTTAAAGTGTGTGCCGGATCGGGGGTTGGGCTGCGGGGAATATGGCCGGCATCACGGCTCTTCAGTGGAGCTGCAGTGCCATGGCTTCTTCTCCTCTGCTTTTGACTGTCCCTCTGCTGTCCCCTAATCTCCTGTTTTTACTATTTTCTTTTTGAATGTTTTGTATGAATGCATCTCCCCCCCTCTTTCCTATGGAAAATTGTAGTTCCTTTTCACCTCTGGGGCTTAGGCCTTTCTTTCTCATGTTTTTTTGGAATATTGTAAACCGCCCCAATGTTATGGGGGTGGTATATCAAGTAGCTGAATAAACATAAACAAGGTGCCATGGTGACACAGCTCCATTGAAGAGCCTTGACTGAGTTACCGGGAACAGTCTTGCACATGCAGGACTGTTCGCGATTCTGATCCCCTCGTACATCCGGTTCAGACTGGATGTAAAGAGGGGATCGACATCTGGGACACAATCGGGTCCAAAATCCATATGACCCCATCGAGCTGGGCCCACTAATCCCCCCCCCCCCCCCAAAAAAAAACCCAACCCCAGCTGCTGCCCAATTCTTACTCCCTCGAACCATCACTACCTGATCATCAACTGTCGCCCTAAGAGCTCGGGGAAAAAAATGTTTTTGACACTTTATGAAAGGATAATAGATTAGGCGCCATCCGTAGCACTGCTGGAAAGGTATTCCACGTCAGAACTACCACGGAAAATACCCATGCCATCGCTGTAAATGGATGTGAGAAAGTCCAGGCATCACTAACAATTGCTCCCCTGCAGACCGCAAAGCCCCCCCCGAGGTAAATATCACTGTACCAACTCTTGCAGATACCAAAGCCCCTGGCCCCACAGAACTTTAAATGTTAGAACCAAGATTTTATATACACTTTTGCTTTATTGGGAACCAATGTAACTGCTACAAAACTCCAGCCACTGGGTCTCGTCTATGAAGATCCCAGATGATACGGGCGGCCGAGTTTTGAACCACTTGCAATTTCCTTAGCAAGTAACCCAGCAACTGCACATACAAAGCACTACAATAATCAAGGCGAGATAGTATCAGCGCCTGAACCACCAGACACAAGGCCTCCTGATCTAAATAAGGCTTGAACTGGCAGACCATCCTCAAGTACCCAAATGCCACGCGAACCACCTGCAACACCTGCTGCCGGAGACAAAGTTCCTCATCGAAAATGACACCCAGATCCCGGATCTCACTCTGCCAAGGCAAGCGAGTTCCCCTTATAGAGAGTTCCACCCACAAGCTTTCCTCTGCCAGCTTCCCACAAAGCAAAACCTCAGATTTCGAGACATTAAGAACCAATTGATGAGACTGCAGCCAAGTTTCAGTATCCTGCAAACAATGATTGGTGCATCAGAGGACTGGAGTCTCATTCTCTATCTCAATCTAAAGCTGTATATACATCAAAAAGTAGAGAGACTAGAGGACACACAATGAAGCTACAATGTGGCACTTTTAAGACTAATTGTAGAGAATATTTTTTGCACTGATAATCAAACTCTGGAATTCATTGCCAGTAAAAGCTGTTCTCCAGGAACAAGCAGGAAGTCAGTCCTCAAATATGGGTGATGCCGACAGAGTCTGCGCGGAGTGTTTCCCCAACTTTCACAGAAAGCCTTTGGGAATGCTACCACACATGCATGGTCCCTTTTCCGCCCAAGGGTGCCATCTTGCTCAGTCTCCTTTTTTCCATGGAGCCCAACAGACACTTGTCCTGTTTCCCCGGAAAAATCCTCTAAAAATTATCCTTCAAAGTTGTTTTCTTTCCTGGTTTACGTACCGGTTCCTCTTCCCGCCTTGAGTCTGTGCCATCCCCAGTGCCGTTCTCGGCTTTTCCCTTCTTTTTTGAGGAGGCTTGCCTCGACCAGCAGTCGCGCCCTTTTTCACCCGGGGGTCGTTGACCCTGGCCGGGTATCTCCCACCATGTCTCCCGGTGGGTTCAAAAAGCGTGACCGCAGCAATTAAACCATATCTGTTACAGACACCCATGACTGCTGCTTACGCTACCTCGGCCCGAACCACGACAGTACCACCTGCGACCTGTGCCAGGCCATGACTCCAAAAACCAACAAGAAAAGGTTGGAGTTTCAGGAGAGGATGTTCCCGCAGTCCGACTCATCCCTGGCTTCCCCGATGCTGAGCCCCAAGCCGAGCACCTCCCACAAGGCCCGGGCATCTTTGGAGTTCCACGGCAGTGGCTCCTTCATAAAGACCCCGGACCCTAGGAAGAAAAAAGAAAAACTCCTCCACCAGTTGAGGTTCCACCGGTGAAACCTGGTAAGGTCCCGCAGCAGGACTTGGAAGACTCCGAGCCATGCCACCTTAAGGTCTCTAAGAAGGAGTCCTCGGCCAGCGGCAACCGTGCAAGGCTCCCTGAGGCTGTGGTCCTCATTGAGGATGCACTTACGAGAGTGTCAGCGTCGGGCCTGAGGTCCTTGGTGCCCATGCCGACAGCTGCGGAGCCTTCTGGCATCAAGTCCAGAACAGCAGCCCTGGAGCAGAATATCTCTGCCATCCTGGCCTTGTAGCAGGCAATGATGTCTGGTTTGTCTGCATCATCTGCCCCGACAACTGGGCACCCGACTGCGGGGGAGTCCCCTGGCATCGAACCAGGCCCCGAGCGCCATCGGCCTCGGACGAACCGTTGGCACCAATCAAGGTCCCGGTCCTAATCCTCGGGTGTCCAGTTCTCTCTGGCCAGTTTCCAGAAGTCTGACCCGAGATCCATCAGGGGACCCTGGTTCCTTGGGGCTGGCCTCGATGCCCGGCAATGCCAAGCCTTGGAGTCCTCGATGCCCTGTGGCTCTGACTGGAAGACAGACGTTGAGGCCTCCCTGAGATCTCTTGACGCCAAGACATCCCTTCAGAGCAGTCTCCTCCAGAGCCCTGGCACCATTTCCCGCCCAAGACCGTGGCCTTCCACGACTTTGTCCGGAACATGGCCCGGGCCCTCTCAGTCCCGACTGACTCAGAGGTGTACCCGTTCACCGAAGAACTGGAGATCCTCCAGTATGAGTCCCCACCAAAGGAGACTCTCAAGGTGCCGGTACAGCCCATCCTCGAGCGGCTGCTCCTGCGGATGTGGGAGACCCTGGCCTTGGTGCCAGTGTTTAGTCAACGCCTCAGTGCCATCTATCAAGAAGGGCCTGGGCTTCCAAAAGTGCTAACTCCTGCATAGCTCCATGGTCGTGGAGTCATCTATGCAAAAGCTTAAAAGCCAGAAGAATTTCTCTTCTGTTCCCCTGAGCAGAGAGGCCCGAGCCCTCAATGCCATCAGGCGCAAGTGCTTCCAGAGATCCATGCTGGGCTGTCAGATACAGGCCTATGAGTTGTACATAGGCATGTACTTCAAGGGCCTCATCCAAGAACTGGTGGGCTTCTCTGCAGGCCTCGCTGGGGAACCCCTCCAGAGGTTCCAGGCTCTGACAGCCAGGATCCGGGACTGTTCAAAGTTCCTATCACGTGCCGCTTACGACAACTTTGAATCAACAACCTGGGTAGCAGCAGCGGGCATCGGGGCCCAGCGCCACGCAGACCTCCAACCTCGAGCAATGGGTGCAAGAGAAATTGCTCGATTGTCCCCTGCACTGGGGAAAACTTGTTTGGCCCGAGGTTGTGACCAGACAGAGGCTCTCTAGGAAGATCTTGGCCCTCCCCCTGAAAAAACCCTCTAGAAAAATACTACCTTTCCTGACGAAAAAGGGGTCTTTTCACTAAGGCCATTACCAACCCTTCCTGGGGCAACAACAACAGGGCCCCCAGCCCAAGAACCAGGGCCATGGGCAGAGGAAGCCAAAGGCTCAGAAGCCTCAGCCACCAGCTCCCACCCAGCCTGGGAGGAGCTTTTGACTCCCCAGGCAGGGCCTCCTCTCCCCTGGGAGACTCTCCCCAGCCCACAGGGGGCTGTCTGGCATTCTTTGTCCACAGGTGGGCCGGAGTCACCACGGACCAGTGGGTCCTACAAGTGGTGAAGGAGGGCTATCTCCTCAGATTCCAGCAAATACCCTCAGGGTTCTTCCCAGGAGAGCCAGTTCGACCTCTTCTTCACCAGACCTTACTCCTCTCAGAGTTCGCAGGCTAGCTCAAAGACAGGGCGGTAGAACCTGTACCCAGGCATTTGTGGGGAAAGGGATTCTACTCCAGGTACTTCCTTGTCCCAAAAAGAACTGGGGACCTCAGGCCCATATTAGACCTGCAAAACCTGAACAAGTTTCTGGTGAGGGAGAAGTTCAAGATGCTCTCCCTTGGAACTCTGCTGCCCTACCTCCACCAGGAAGACTGCTTGTGCTCCTTAGACCTAAAGGATGCATATACCCACATCTTAATCCACCCATCCCACAGACAGTACCTAAGGTTCGTAGTGGGAGGAGAGCACTACCAGTACAGGATACTTCCATTTGGCCTGGCCTCCTCGCCAAGAGTTTTTACGAAGTGCCTGGTGGTGGTGGCTGCCTACTTGCGCCTACAAGGGGCCTTCATCTTTCCCTATCTGGGCAACTGGCTCATCAGAGACAATACAGCCGCCGAGGCCAGCCAGGCCATGGGGTGAAGAATCTGCCTCCTGCAGGACCTAGGGTTCATCATCAACTACCCCAAATGCCACCTCTCTCCAGCCCAGAACTTGGAGTTCATAGGCGCCCAACTGGATATGTTGCAAGTCAAGGCCTTCCTCCCAAAGGAAAGGGCACTTCACCTCATACAGCTGGCAGGAGAAGTGCAGAGGCAGCGGTCAGTACCAGCTCGCCGCCTCATCCACTTACTGGGCCATATGGCCTCATCGATCCATGTCACGCCCCTAGCCCGCTTGCACATGCGGGCAGCTCAGTGGTGCTTCCGCTCCCAGTGGACTCAGGCCAAGGGCAGGTTGCGGGACAGGGTCAGAGTCATCCACCAATTGGTGTACTCCCTCAACTGGTGGCAGCCACTATGCCACCTCTGAGCAGGGATGCCATTACAGGCGCCTACACCATAGAGGGTCCTGACCATGGACGCTTCCCTCATGGGTTGGGGAGCACACTGCAGAGCCTCCATCCTCAAGGCAGCTAGTCGCAGGAGTCGCCGCTCTTACAGATCAACCTCCTGGAACTTTGTGGCCTTGCAGGCATTCCGCCACCTCTGTGCAACCATCCTGTGCTGATCCAGATAGACAATCAGGTCGCCATGTTTTATGTAAACAAACAGGGGGGCAGAGGTTTGTATTTTCTCTGCAAGGAGGTGGTGTCTCTCCTCCCCTTCGCAGTGCGCCACGGAATGCTCCTACAAGCAGTATACCTTCCAGGTCAGGCCATTTCCTTGGCAGACAAACTCAGCAAAGTCTTACGCACACACAAATGGCATCTGAACCCCAGATCTGCTCTCCTTGGTGGTGCTCCCAGTCCACTGGGTCAGGATCCGGACCTCCTGTCCCAGGAGGAGGGCTCCCTCCTGCACCCCAACCTGGGGTTGCTATCATTAACGGTGTGGCTCCTGAAAGGGTAGCATTGGCTCCTTTCACTCTCCTGGGGGAAGTTGAGGAGATCCTGCTGGCCTCCGGAAAACCCTCTACCAGAAGAGCGTTTGACTTCAAATGGAGAAGATTCTCCATCTGGTGTGCAGAAAAAGAGGAGACCCCTTTCTCCTGCCGCATGCAAATAGTACTGCAGTACTTACTGCTCCTCTTGCACAACGGCCTGAAGTCGAACTCAGTGCGGGTACACCTGAATGCCATAGCTGCTCACCATCACCCTTTAGAGGGGAAATCCTGCTTAAACCAGCCCCTGGTCTCCAGATTCTTCTGGAGCCTCTTGCTATCAAAGCTCCCCTCTCTGCCCTCCTGCGGTGGAATGGGACAACTCACCAGACCACCGCTCAAGCTCCTGGTCACCTGCCATTTGCAATACCTATCCTGGAAAGTGTTTTTTCTGGTGGCCCTCACGTCTGTTTGGAGAGTGAGCAAACTCCAGGCCTTGGTAGCAGATCTGCCATATACAAGATTCTACAAGAACAGGGTAGTGCTCCGCACACATCCCAAATTCCTCCCCAAGGTGGTATCTCCCTTTCACTTCAGCAAGAAGGTGGTCCTTCCCACCTCTTTCCACGGCCCAGTGCCAGCAGGGAGGAACTCATATTGCATATGCTAGACTGTAAGCAGGCCCTGTCCTTTTACCTGCAACGGACCCAGGCCTGTCGCAAAGCTCCTCAGCTCTTTGTGTCATATGATCCCAGTAGACTGGGGCTCCAAGTTATGAAGCATATGCTGTCCACTTGGGTGGCAGACTGCATTGCCTTCGTTTATGAGCGAGCAGGCCTCTCCCTTGAGCACCAGATCACTGCACATTGCATGTGGGCTATGGCCACATCGATGGCCAACCTCCGCTCAGTGCTGGTGATGGAAATCCGCAGGGCCGCCACATGGTCTTCGATTCATAAGTTTGTAACTCATTACTGCCTAGAGAGCGACTCCCATAGGGACAGTGACTTTGGGCAGGCAATACTCCGTAATATTTTTGGGGTGTAGGCAACTCCTGCCCTCTGACCCTTCTGTGCTCAGGCTACTGAAGTGGTGATGTCGCTGCACGTTTGGGTCTTGCAGAGTCTTTCTGTTGGGACTCACCTTCTTCAACTTATAGCCATCTGATGGGTCGCCGGTAGTGCTGTCATGGTTTGATCCTCGGCAGCCTAGAGCTAGGGAGTCCTATATGTGAGGACTGACTTCCTGCATGTTCCTGAAGAAAGCATAGTTACTGTAACAGGTATTCTCCAGGGACAGCAGGAATCAGTACTCACAATCCCTCCCTTCTCCCCTTGGAGTTGCCTCCCTACATTGTGTTAAGTCCTTTTTTGTTATGTCATCTGACTGAGCAAGATGGCACCCTTGGGTGGGAAGAGGACCAAGCATGCGTGGTAGCATTCCCAAAGGCTTTCTGTGAAAGCTGGGGAAATGCTCCACGTGGGCTCCATTGGTGCCGACATCACCCATATGTGAGAACTAATGCCTGCTGTCCCTGGAGAACACCTGTTCCAGGTGAGTAACTACGCTTTAGTATAGCTGGATTCAAAACAGGCTTGGTGAGTTCCTGGAGGAAAAGGCCATAAACCAGTATTAAAGAGGACTGTGGAAATCCACTGCTTACCCCTGGGACAAGCAGCATAGAATGTGTCTACCTTTGGGAACCCGACAGGTACTTGTGACCTGGATTGGCCACTGTTGGACACAGGATACTGAGCTGGATGGACCTTGGTCTGAACCATAAGGCAGATCTTGTGTTCTTATGTTGTAATGATGAGTAAGAATCAACAGGAGTCCAGGAGCTACCAGTGCTACCAAACCAACCTTACTGGGTTTTTAGGAGTGTTAAAAATGCTTTTTTTATAGTCCCATATGGAAGATTATTCTTTTGACTTGAGTTCAGGCCATTTTCAGTAGTAGCTTGAGGTGAGTTACGTTCAGGCACAGAAGGATGTGAGGTTGAGGTAAATGAGGCTTAGGGTTAATATTTGTGAACAGGTAAGTGTGTGTGCACGTAGAGAGAGAAGGGACTGGTTCAGGTCAGCAGAGATCACCAGTATACAGAATGGAGGAATGAGGTGATAAGGAGGTTCCCCAAGGACCACAGCTAATGGAGCAGTGACCAGAAATGAGCAGAGTGAATTGATGATAAACTGAGGCTAACAGGGTCATTTACTAATGGCGCTTGCTAATGCCATTAAAGCGCATTATTACATAAAACGAGCTGCGCGGCAAATAAGGTGCATCAATAACTGTTAGTAAAAGACGCCCCCTCCCCCCACGTGTGCAAAGCCAGCTGCAAGGGTTCAGGGAAGGGCGAAAAGAAGAAACAATCTTAGATCCTTCTCGGGTCCAATCTGCAATACCATCTTCCGGTTCTGCACCTGGGCCGGCCTTAGCAATAGCAGGGCCCAATCTGGAACATTTTGGTGGGACCTCCTGGATTTAAGACTAATACTTACTAAAAATAGATATTGTTTTATATTTTAACATAAAACGTGTTAAAACTATACTTGTAAAGAAATCTTTCTTGATTTCTGCTTTGCAAACTCTCTAAATCCAGTAGCTCTCTGAACCATAGTGCGGGGTCCCATTGGATCAAATCAGTTCAACTGGCCTAAGGCTGGCCCTGCTTCTGAAAGATGATCCAAGTATTAGAAAAGGTGTAGAAAGAGTCTCTGGGCTGATCAGCGACCTGTGGGCAGTTTGACCAGACTGGAGCTGTGGGGGTGGGGAGAGGAGACGACCTCTTGGCTCCTGGAAGGGCAACAGAAGCAGACACGCTTTGAGGTCGGGTCGTTCTGCACATGGCGCAGATCTTCTGACGCCAAATGCTGCGACGTTGCATGCCAGCAGAGTGTACTATATAACTCCTTTGCTGCGACGTTGCATGCCAGCAGAGTGTACTACATAACTCCTTTGCTGTGATGTTGCATGCCAGCAGTGTACTATATAACTTCTTTGCTGCGACGTTGCATGCCAGCAGAGTGTACTATATAACTCCTTTGCTGCGACGTTGCATGCCAGCAGAGTGTATTATATAACTCCTTTGCTGCGACGTTGCATGCCAGCAGAGTGTACTATATAACTCCTTTGCTGCGACGTTGCATGCCAGCAGAGTGTACTACATAACTCCTTTGCTGTGATGTTGCATGCCAGCAGAGTGTACTATATAACTCCTTTGCTGCGACGTTGCATGCCAGCAGAGTGTACTACATAACTCCTTTGCTGCGACGTTGCATGCCAGCAGAGTGTACTATATAACTCCTTTGCTGCGACGTTGCATGCCAGCAGAGTGTATTATATAACTCCTTTGCTGCGACGTTGCATGCAAGCAGTGTACCATATCACTCCTCAGTATAGGTAACTGGGGCAGGACCCAAAGGAGGCGAACCATGCCAGACTGCAAAAGCCTTGGGCGCCTGTTCCCCCCGCTGTGCAAATATGAGCTCCTGGGTGTGTTCTGAGCCTACTGCAAGTCTTTAGACAAATACGGTCAAAGGTATCCCCATGTTAGGGCTGCTGGGAGTAGAGGCTCAGAATTTCATCAAACACACATACAACAGCACAGAAGGAACGGCAGGATTGTTAAGATTAACCTATACAAGGACATCATGCATGGACCAAGCTATCCACTAGACTCGCACACAACTATTCGATGCACCTTCATCAATGCACACTCCGCCCAAAATAAAATCCCGACACTAGTCAGCGTTCTCCAGGACCAGGAGATAGACATCCTATGTATCATAGAAACTTGGTTTACCGAGACAGACTTCGTCCTCAACCAACTGTGCCTGCCCTCATACTCTGTCCGTAACTGCAATGGAACAAGCAGCAGAGGTGGGGGTGTCTGTATAGTAGCACGATCCAATCTCACTCTCATCACCTCCGACACAAGTCCCACAGACAGCATTGATATGCTCATAGTGGCAAACGACTCATTTTCAGTCTGCCTCATACAGAGTGCCACATGCCTCCGATCTAGCCACATCACTGGAAGTAGCTTGTTCACACCCAACAACCCAACTCCTCCTTTACCCACCCAACTCAATCACTTTGGCAAACTCATCTATACCAGTAAAAGAAGAAGTGAGATACCTGGGAGTCACACTGAACCACAACCTGAATCTAAAAGCACACATTAACAAAATCACAAGAAATGCACACCACAAAATGGCCACTATCCACAGGCTCAAACCTCTCCTCAGCCAAGAACACTTCCACACAGTCTATCCAGTGATCATTACCTGACTACTGCAATTCCATTGTCAACGGACTACAGAAACAAACCACCAGACCTCTACAATTGGCCCAAAATACAACTGCATGAATCATTTCTGGCTCTGCAGTCTGATCACATAACGCCTATCTTACATCAGCTACACTGGCTCCCAATGACCTCACTTGTCAAATACAAAACGGCTCTGATCATCTTTAGGTCCTGGAGTATATCAGCTGACAGGTTTTGTTGGATTTTAATCTGCACACATAAGAACATAAGATATGCCATACTGGGTCAGACTAAGGTCCATTAAGCACAGTATCCTGTTTCCAACAGTGCCCAATATAGTGGCCAGTACCTAGCAGTTTCCCCAAAAGACACAGTTTCCTCAATTCTTGCATTAGGTCAGGCAGTGATATCCTGGGTCCCTTTTAATAATGGTTTATGGACCTTTCCTCTAGGAACTTGTCCAAAGCTCTTTTAAACCCAGCTACACTAACAGCTTTTACTACATCCTCCGCTAACAAATTCCAGAGTTTGATTACACATTGAGTGAAAAAATATTTTCTTTTATTAGTCTTAAATAGTTTACCCTGTAGCTTCATTGCATGTCCCCTAGTCTTTCTATATTCTGATAACATAAACAATCGATCTACGTTTACCCGTTCCACTCCATTCATTAATTTATAGACTTCTATCATATCTCCCCTCAGCCGCCTCTTTTTTCCAGGTTGAAGAGCCCTAACCTTTTTAGCCTCTCTTCATACGAGTATTCTTCCATCCCCTTTACCATTTTGGTGGCTCTTCTCTGTACCTTTTCTAATAAGATACGGCGACCAGAATTGCACACAACCGAGCAACAGGCCACGAAGACAATGAACCATAGATAGCATTCGAACACCCAGTTCATTCACCAAAGCCAACAACTCTATGACCAATAGAGCTCTCTCACTAGTAGCACCCACTCTCTGGAACTCCCTTCCGGATCCACTGAGGACTACCACAGATTTAAAAGACTTCAGGAAGAAACTGAAAAAATCCCTCTTCATGGAACACTTCAATGGACTTACACGGCAGTGCATACCCCGGTCCACCCTATTAGCCTAAACACAGATCCTGCTCGCTGACTATTCAATGTAGATATGTCACAGTGTAAATAAGTTATGTTTTCTAACATGTCCCGCATGACACCCCTACCTATACCACAAGTTCTCTATAAAGTTTATTGAGTTATATTGTAAACTGTTTTGATTTTATGATAAGGCGGTATAAAAAACTTGTTAAATAAATAAAATAAAAATAAATATTACTTGGGGACCTAAATCTCCCAGCTGCCCCCACCAAGCAAGCACTTTTGTTCCTGGAAGCCCTTCGTTATACCCAAATCATCTCCAATCCAACCCATTGCAAAGGTAACATAGTCAACCTAATATTTATTCTTGAGGCCTCCTCCACAACATGCAATCCTACTCCCCACGCAATCCTCCCAGTACCTTGGTCTGACCATGCAACCAAACTATTCTCCATTCACAGTAAATCCCACTGGACAACAGATTGCAGCACTATGCCTATGAACCAAGGATTTTGACAAGCTGATGAAGATGCTTTCCTCAAGTCTGTGTTACCACAACGTAAGCACATGAGCAAAGAAGAAAACCTAGAATTCAAGATCAAACAATAGAATGAAGTAATGACAGCAGCAGCCCTCACCCCATCAAAAAGAAGCTCACCCAAGTGTCAAAAAATAGTCCCATGGTTCTCAAAAGCCCTACAAAAGCAAGAGTGATCTACGTTGCCTTCTATGCAAGTGACGACAATCCAACGACCCACTCTTTAAAATCACTTATATGGAGAAACACAAAATACTGTGAGGAAACCCTACAATGAAAAAGAGAATACTACAACATCATCACACGCTCAATACAAGCCAAGAGAACTCTTCTCCATAGCAAAGGCTCTGCTAGGGGACCCAGTTGAACAGACTCCTGAGGAAAGAATTTGCCCCAAGAAATGGCAAACGTCATCTGCTCTAAACACAAACCTACACCTTACAAAGCTCTCCCTCCAACTACCCTGATCCCGCAAAGCACCATTCAGGGCATATGATCAAAATTCAACTTACTATCTCTGCAAAATGTCAAGAATATGATTTAAAAAACCCTCAACACAACCTCATCTGCGCTTGACCCTTACCCAGTGTCCTGGATTAAGTTTTCCAGAACACAGCTCAGCCCCTACTAATGGAGTATCATTCATACATCTAAAGGGAACATGCCCACTTCACTCAAACAAAGCTCAATCAGACCATTCCTAAAAAGACTGCACTGCTCTGAGCTCATATAGGCCAATCTCATTTATCCCTTTCATTTCAAAAATAATAGAAAAGACAGTCCAAATGCAACTCCAAAATTACATTGATGAACATGCCCCCTTAGACTCCCACCAACACTGTTTCAGACCGGATCACAGCGTCAAGACTCTTCTCACATTTCTGCTTAATCCTCACTTACACCCAAACTTCTTTCCAAGGTTTCCTCCTCATTTTCCTAGACATCTCATCAGCTTTTGATTCCCTCCCTCATTACCAAATCCTACAAAGGCTTCATGACATTGGCCTTCGAGATGAAACAATGACCTGGTTCCAGTCTTACCTTGATGATTGCAGCCAGCAAGTAAAAATTGAAACAAGAAGTAACGCACATTTCTCCAACGTCAAGGAGAGCCTCAAAGATCAATTCTCTCAGCCCTCATTTTCAACTAATTCCTCCAACCTTTATGAACAATTTTCAAGGAACACAAGATCCATTACCAAATATATGGCAATGATATTATGTTCTACACCCCATTCAACACTGCAAATCCAGGCTTCTCCAATATATACAAGTGCTTCTCTGCTATAAGACAATGGCTTAAACAATACAACCTTCTCATTAATCAAGAAAAAAGAGAGGCCCTGCATGTATTTATGGACCCATCCTTCTCACCACCACTACTCCTGACGCTCGAGGATTGCGCCATCAAGATAAAATCCGAAGTTAAATATCTGGGCATTATATTGGATCAGAGGCTGTTTTCAGTCACAAATAGAGAACAATGAACTCCGTATACCATAAGTTGAGACTACTAAAGAACCTCCATCCCCTACTAAACCCTGAATTATTCCAAATGGTATGCCAATCCTTAATCAGACTCATTGTAGTTTACTGTAATATATACCATGGCCTTCCCAAACAATCTCTCCACCCTTTACAAATGGCCCAAACACTGCTGCGAGAATAATCTAGAAAGCCCCTCGACAAGCACACATCACTCCCTTACTGAAGCACCGATACATTCAAGAATATGATACAAAGCTTTCATTACAACATTCAAAATCATTCACAACCATTCTGCAACCTGTTCACAGCCTCTAAGAACATAAGACATGCCATACTGGGTCAGACCAAGGTCCATCAAGCCCAGTATCCTGTTTCCAACAGTGGCCAATCTAGCACACAAGTACACAGCAGTTTTCCCAGAAGACAAAGGTTCTACAATGCTTGTTTTGGGTCAAACAGTGGATATTCTGGGTCCCCTTTTAATAATGGTTTAAGGACCTTTCCTCCAGAAACTTGTCCAAACCATTTTTAAACCCAGCTACACTAACAGCTTTTAATACATCCTCCGGTAATGAATTCTAGAGTTTGATTACACGCTGAGTGAAAAAATATTTTCTCTTATTAGTCTTAAATAGTTTACCCTGTAGCTTCATTGCATGTCCCCTAGTCTTTCTATATTCTGATAAGATAAACAATGGATCTACGTTTACCCGTTCCACTCCGTTCATTAATTTATAGACTTCTATCATATCTCCCCTCAGCCGTCTCTTTTCCAGGTTGAAGAGCCTTAACGTTTTTAGCCTCTCTTCATAGGGGTATCCTTCCAGCCCCTTTACCATTTTGGTGGCTCTTCTCTGTACCTTTTCTAATAACACTATATCCTTTTTAAGATACGGCGACCAGAATTGCACACAGTATTCAAGGTGCGGTTTCACCATGGAACGAAATAGAGCAGGGGCAGCCCAAGGGGGGTGCTGGGCCTTGTGCGGATACTCTGTGTGGGGCCTCATTTGCATAAGGAGACTCATTTACATAAATATTTGCACTAACTTTTAGTAAACATGCCTCTTAATGAGTGTATGGATAAAGAAAGACTAAAAGATTACTATACTCCAGTGCCAACCGCCAGGCACATTAGGAACTACTACAAACACTGCCCATTTAGAACCCATAGCAAACCCACCGTATCCTAACAGCACTACCAGGACTCACAAAGCACCAAACCCTACCTATCAAAAGGCAACACTGCAAATATTAAACCAATACATCTCAGAGAACACCAATACATCTCCTACTGGGGAAAGGGAACAAGTGGCACTGTCAAATATAAACTACATGAACAGAATACCTCAGCTCGATTACACATGCAGAACATAGACCGTCACCAAATAGAAAACAAGGAATCACAATTTAGAAACAGGAAGACAATAATTAAACTGGGAACCCCAAAAGCCAAACTTGGAATGTACAACAACACTGCAGAAATAAAAACGAATTTTCAAATGTCCTAACAAAATGCAGATGTTAAAGATGCACATTTCCCAGAACTGACATATTCCAGTTAAAATCAAAATAAAAAAGTATTTTTCTACCTTTTGTAGTTTCTGCATTTTATTTTTCAATTGTAATTGCTCTAGTCACTTTCTTCTGGTTTCTTCTTGTCTTCTGCTAACTCTCCATCGTCTGCTGTCCATTTGTCCTTTCTTCTCTCTTCTAGTTGTTTTTCTATTTTCTCTCTACATCTGCTTTAACATACTAATCTAAAACCTTTTGCTCTTTCCTCCATCTTTCTTTATTCCTTTTTCATCCACTCAAATTTTACCCTTCCATCCTCAATCCCCACTTACTCTCCCAATACCCGGCCAATTGTAGATTTTTCTTCCCTCCCATACAAAATATTTTCCCCCTCTCCATTTCACTCTCCCAGCCCCATCCCATTCTAATTCTCCCCCAACATCAGCTCCCTTCTAGTTCAAGCCCCACCCAGTATCCACTCCCTTCTAGTCCTCGCATCAGCCCATTTCCAATCCTATCCTAGCCCCACCTTCAGCCCATTTCCAGTCCTACCCTAGCCCCACCTTCAGCTCATTTCCAGTCCTAGCTCCCCCATCCATTTACACTCCTATCCAAGTCCCCCCATCAGCCCATTTCCAGTCCTAGCTCCCCACATCCATTTCCAGTCCTATCCAAGCCCCCTATTGGCCCATTTCTAGCCCTAGCCCCCAATCAGCCCATTTCCAGTCCTACCCTAGCCCCACCTTCAGCTCATTTCCAGTCCTAGCTCCCCCATCCATTTACACTCCTATCCAAGTCCCCCCATCAGCCCATTTCCAGTCCTATCCAAGCCCCCTATTGGCCCATTTCTAGCCCTAGCCCCCAATCAGCCCATTTCCAGTCTTATCCTAGCCCCACCATCAGCCCATTTCCAATCCTAGCACCCCCATTTCCAGTCCTATCCCAGCTCCTCTGTCAGCTCATTTCCAATCCCAGCCCCCCATGTCCAGTCTTATCCTAGCCCTGCCATCAGCCCATTTCCAGTCCTAGCTCCCCCATCCATTTCCACTCTTATCCAAGCCCCCAACAGCCCATTTCCAGTGTTATCCTAGCTCCACCATCAAACCATTTCCAATCTTAGCCTCCCCCAACAGCCCATGTCCAGTCTTATCCTCGCCCCTCCATCAGCCCATTTCGTCCTAGCTCCCCCCAGTCATCCCATTTCCAGTTCAAGCCCCCCTCCCCATCAGCTATTTCCAGTTCAAGCCCCCCCAGCCCATTTCCAGTCCAAGCCCCTCTCCCCTCCCAAAGAGCCCCACGGCTATCTAAAATGCTTTAGAGGGAGCCAGAGAGGCCCCTGCTCACCTCTAACAGCTGCCGAAGTGGAGCACGTCTTTTTCCTTCACTTCAGCAGTTGTACTGAAGTTTAGAACGCTGCCATGCTGAGGTCAAAGGGGACTTCCTATTTCCCAGTGCTCAGTGCAGCAGCGTTCTAAACTTCAGTACAGCTGCCGAAGTGAAGGAAAAAGACACGCTCCACTCCGGCAGCTGTTAGAGGTGAGCCGGGGCCTCTCTGGCTCCCCCTAAAGCCGCCCTGCCTGCCGGTGTTCAATGAGGGATGTTGTTGGCGTGGGGCCCCCTGAAACGTGGGGCCCTGTGCAAACAACATTCTTGCACAATGGATGGGCCGGCCCTGATACAGGGCATTATAATATCCTTTGTTTTATTTTCCATTCCTTTCCTTATGATTCCCAGCATTATATTTGCTCTCTTGGCTGCCGCTGTACACTGGGCGGAGGGTTTTAACATGTTATCCATGATGACACCTAAATCTTTTTCCTGGGTGGCGGTTCCCAATGTGGATCCTTGCATTGTGTAACCATAGTTTGGGTTGTTCTGTCCTAGGTGCATAACTTTGCACTTGTCCACATTAAATTCCATCTGCCGTTTGGATGCCCAGTCTTCCAATTTATCAAGATCCTCTTGCAATTTTCCACAAACCTCTTGGGTTTTAACAACTTTAAATAGTTTTGTGTCATCTGCAAATTTTATAACCTCACTCGTTATTCCCATTTCCAAGTCATTTACGAATATGTTAAAAAGCAGCGGACCCAGCACAGATCCCTGGGGTACACCACTATTCACCTTTCTTCATTGGGAAAATTGGCCATTTAGCCCTACCCTCTGCTTTCTATCTTTTAACCAGTTCTTGATCCACAGTAGTACACTGCCTCCTGTCACATAACTTTTAATTTTGCCAAAAGTCTCTGATGAGGGACCTTGTCAAAGGCTTTTTGAAAGTCCAGCTACACTATATCAGCCGACTCACCTTTGTCTACCTGTTTATTCACACTTTCAAAAAAACATATCAGATTAGTAAGACAAGATCTTCCTTGTCTAAAGCCATGTTGGCTGTCTCCCATTAGGTTGTGACCATCTACATGCTGAGTAATTTTATTCTTTATGATGGTTTCACCATTTTTCCAGGTACTGATGTCAGGCTCACCGGTCTGTAGTTTCCCGGATCACCCCTGGAACCCTTTTTAGGAATTGGCATTACATTGGACATCCTCCAATCTTCAGGTATTAATAGATGATTTGTTTTTGAAAACTTTATCTATGGAACCACACAAAAAAAATACAAACAGTGTATATACATACAAACATAACGCCACTGAGTAGGGCTGATTTTTGTCCACCATTCCAGAGGCCACTTTTCAACGTTATGTGGTACAACATTTTATTCATTCCCCCCTTCCCCCCCCCTCCACACCCCAGCACAGCTCCTTCCATACTATCCTAACCAAGAACGTTTCCTGTGATACCCATCTCCCCTCTCCTACGGGATCCCACCAGATTCACCTATCGCCATCCAATTGAACATACCCTACCCCACTTGTAGGACTTCATTACGGGCGTATGGTCCAAGCTTTTGGATATACAGTTCCCAAATCAACAGGAAGGAAGCCCAGCGTTTAACATTGCCCTTGGCCCCCCCTCCTCTCAAAGAGAATCAGTTGATGGAAGCTGTTACGCCATTCCCAAAAGATAGGGGGCAGCTGTTCTCTCCATCTGTGAAGTATCGGGCCCTTCCCCACCAGACATGCCTTCCTCACCAGTATTCGTTCCCATCTCCCCTTTGAGTGGAGTGGTCCCAACTGATCCAGTGCTACCAAGGCTCCAGACCACTTGATCTGCTGCTGAAGCAAGTCACTCATATAATTGCTAATCTTCTCCCAATATGAACAAATTTTTCAACAACCCCACCACATGTGACCCAGGTCTGCAAGGGGGGACGCACATTTAGGGCATCTCCTGTCACAAGCCAGGCCACTCCGCAACGCCCGTCTTGGGGAGAAGTGTGCCCGGATAATACTTTCTCCATTTAGTCCCCTTCACCAGTCCCACAATCCTGCTCAGGGCTTCCAGAATAGACCCTGGTGGTACCACCTGGGCCAGCTCTTCTGCCCACTGAGCTTCCTCCCTCAAATATTCCGGCAACTTGATACAGGGAGCCAATCTTTTCTTCAATTCCGATATTGTGGGTGGGGACCTCTCACCCAACGCAAAAAACTTTAATATCCTCGCCGAACTTTCTGAGTTATCTCGCTTACTGGTAGGGACGCTACATAGTGGGAAATCTGAAAGTATGCAAAGTAATGGCGGCCACTTAGCCCATATTCCTTGCCAAGAGTCTCGAAGGACTTACACTTCCCATTGAGATCCACCACATGCCCAATGTGTCGGATACCAACCTCACTCCACTTCCGAAAGATTGCTGTCGTAGAGCCAGGGGTAAAAGTAACATTACCCTGCAGCGGCAACCAACTTCAGACAGCCAGGGACCTACCCCAGTACCTACACAATTGCATCCATGTACGTCTCACCGGGCCCACTAAAACACTTTTGAGTCACTCGCCCGGGAAGCTGGGATCCCTGTAAGTGCAAAGCTGCCAGTAACGTCTGGGGGGCCACCAGAGATTCCTCAAGTGCCCTAGGTCTATAGATCTCCGTATCTCCCAACCAGTCCCCTAAATGTCGTGCCTGACACGCCAGGGCATAGAGCCACAAATCCGGAACACCCATCCCTCCATTCCGCCAACCTCCCTTCAGCCGATTCATCGGGATACGCACTCTCACCCCTTTCCATAAGAATCCCCGTATCTCCCGTTCCAAACACACCAGGTCCCGTTGCGCCAACCACACTGGGAGCATCTGCATCCAATATAACACTCGGAGCAGGACCATCATCCCCACCGCTGCTACTCCCCCCCCCTAGAGACAAGGGAAGAGGACGCCAGGCCCGCAACTGTGTTTGAAGCTTGAGGAAAATCCTCTTGAAGTTCCGCTTATATAGTTCCGCCAGTTCTCTAGTTAAGAGAATTCCCAAATAGAGAAAGGAGTCCCCAGCCCACCGGAGCGGGAACACCCCTTCCCCTCCAGTTCCTTCTCAGTGTACCCATCACGTCTAGGGCCTCAAACTTGTCCATATTAATGCGCAACCCTGCAAAACTTCCAAACACAGAAAATTCCTCTAACAATTTGGGCAACGATTGTTGCAGCGAAAGCAAATGTACGAAGATGTCATCAGTGAAGGCCGCTATCTTGAACTCATACCTTCCCATGCGCACCCCTCGTATTTCCCCGGCCTGCTCTATGTCCGTATGAGAGGGTCAAGAGACAACACAAATAGCAGAGGCGAAAGTGGGCACCCCTGCCTTGTACCCCTCTCCAAGGGAAACCTATCTGATAGAATATCGTTACACAGCACACTTGCAGTGGGTCTTGTATAAAGGAGTTTGACCATGCTACAAAAGGAATCCCCCAAGCCATAGTACGTCAGGAGAGCATGCAGGTACCCCCAATTCACGTGGTCAAATGCTTTTTCCGTGTCGAAGCTAATCAACAGGGACTGCCACTCTCACTCCCGGACCCACTCCAGAGATGCCAAGATTCTACACAGGTTACACATAGCATGACGGCCCTGTACAAAGCCCACTTGTGACTCTTGTATCAAATCTCTCAACATCGGGCTTAAGCATTCTGCTAGTACTTTTGCAATTATTTTCAGGTCAAAATGCAATAGTGAAATGGGCCTATATGCTACAACCTGCGTATGATCCTTACTCGGTTTGGGAAATAAGATAATATGCGCATGGTTCTCACCCCATGTGAACGCCCCTTGGTTTATCCTTTTGTGATATACCGCCACCAGTGAGGGGGGTACCAAGTCCCCTAGTAACTTGTAGAATTCAGCTCCCATCCCATCTGGGCTCAGCGCCCTGTGGCAGTGAGTCTTTTGTATAACTTGGTGTACTTCCTCTAGCGTGATTGGTCTCTCTAGGTGGGCCCTCTGTTCCTCCCCAAGACTCGGCAGTCGCAGCCCTCTCAGGTATTCTTCCATATGGGTTCCAGCTCCCCCTTCCCGCTGGTACAGTTGTTGATAAAAGAGGCAAAAACCCTGAGCAATTTCCCGGCTTCCCTTTTGTAGTTTACCTTGGGTGTCCCTTTAGTGTTGCAAATGTTCTTGTCCCCCTACTCCCCTGAAGACAACGTGCTAGGAGTTTCCCTGGTTTGTCCCCAAACCGGTACAGCTGATAGCGATAATACACAAACAATTTTTTGCCCATCTGTGAAGCAACTCGTTAAGTGCTGTTTGAGTTTCCTATAGCGATTTCTTATTTGCTGCGCTTGGGCAGCTCACATATTTTCGCCGGTCCCTAATCGTTTGTTTTTCTAGACGAATTATCTGTTCCGTTAACAATCTATTTTTTTCGCGCCGAATAACCAATAATATCCCCACGTAAAACAATCTTAGCCATTTCCCAAAAGAGTTCTGGATCAACTTTATGCCTTTCATTGTTTAACTCAAAGTCTTGCCAGTGTTGTTTGAGGTAAAGTTGGAAATCGGCGTCTCTATAGAGGTCCAACGGAAAGTGCCAAATTCGTGATCGCATGTCGTTCTGAGCCCACTCCAGCTCCACCCAGATCAAGGCATGATCGGAGACCTCCGATGGGCCGATTGGTGCATCTACTACTCGTGCAAAGAGTCCTCTCGATACTAAGATGTAGTCAATCCGAGCGCTTGAGCCATGTGCTCGCGACTGGTGGGTAAAATCTCTCTCCATTGGGTGCAGCAAGTGCCATGGATCAACCACCCCCAGTCGCCGTCGAAGGCTCTATCTAGAGCCTTGGCCATGGCCATCCGCGCTCTATCTCCTTCCCCCTGCGATGTGTCTAGATCCGTGTCCAGCACCCCATTAAAGTCTCCCCCTAGGATCAGGGGAACATCGGGCAACTGTTCTACTCTGGAGGCCAAACGCGCATATAGCGCTTGATCCAAAACATTGGGGCTATAGATGTTACCCATTACTATTGGCTTCCTCTCCAGCGTGTCATGTAATAACACATATCTTCCATCTGGGTCTAAGTATTCTCTTTGCAATACAAATCTTATCCGTTTATGGATCAGTACGACCACTCCACCTTTTTTCCCCTTTGCTGGAGCCCCCCACCCCTGGTCCACCCAGTCCCTTTGCAATTTCAAATGCTCATCAGCAGTCTGATGGGTTTCCTGCAGCAGAGCTATGTCACACTTTTGTCTAGCTAAGGCTTGCAGTAATTTGTATCTCTTAATTGGGTTCCCAATCCCACATACATTCCATGAGATGATTTTCAGAGGATCACATACCCAATTGGTCCATGCTTCCTAGTTCCTAGGTGTCTCCAAGGAAGACCCCCCCCCCCGGGGCTCCTCCCATATTCCTATCCTGGTTCTTGCTCTCACCCTTCTCTTCCATTTTTGGCTGTGCTTCCCTCCCCTCCAATTCCCCCCAACCCCCCCATACGTCCTCCCCTCATCCCTATCTTCCCCCCCTTTCAACCCTATACCCCCCTATCCCCTCTCATCACTCTCGTTAACCCTCTTCTCCTCGTAGTCACTAAGATGTGTGTGTGTGTGTACCCCCCTCCCCCACCCGCTTCCACAGTGCTCACACACCACCCCTTCCCCACAACTCAAAACCCTCCCGGTAGCCAGGTTGATGTTAAATAGGTTCCTCATCATGGCAAATAACATCGTACAGTCATGTCCCACAATGCACCTAACCCACTTCATTCGCTAAACCACCAACATTTCCCCGTAGTCAAACTGAGATTAAACGGGTTCCTCACCAAGGCAATATATGACATAGTCATGACCCACATTTCACAACAACCCACATCCTTCACTAAACCACCAACATTTCAATTCAGTTATCCCACATACCGCCACTTCAGGCTGTCCAGGGGTACCTTCTCTCTCTTACCCCCTGTAGCTTATACATACATGCACATTACCAAACTGGTTGTGTAGCCAACTTAACATCAATTGCAAACGCCGGAGGCCCGGAACCTCCATACTGTGTTGTGTTACTCATTTTGCAGGCCTTCTGTGAGCTACCAGTCACTTGCAGTCCATTTTCAACGCTCCTCATCTGGTTCCCGGGTCAGGGACGGCAGATTCCGTGTCAGTCCCTCTACATACTTGGTCGACTCTGCCGTTGTAGCGAAGCTCCTTTGCGCTCCTCCGTGTATGATATGGAGCCGAGAGGGATATTGCACAGTAAACTTGATGTTAGCCTCCACTAGTTTCTGGCAAAGGGGGGCATAAGCCCTCCTTCTTTGGCTCAGAGCCGCTGAGTAGTCCTGCACAATTCTCACCTTTGCATTGTCTTTTACAATGACCCCGGCTTTCTTAGCCATTCTCAGCACTGCTTCTTTCTGGGGGAAATGCAGGAACTTTACCAACACCACACGAGGCCTGTTATCAGTTGGCTGCCTGGGCCCCACTCTGTGCACTTTCTCTAACATAAGCCTTCCATGTTCCTCTCCACTGCCCAGCACTTGCATACTTAGGGCCTCCAAATAGGCTTTTAAATCTCTGTCCGATATGCTACTCAGAATGCTCAGAAAATGAAGGTTGTTGCGGCGAGAGCGATTTTCTAAGTCATCTAGTTTGGCATCTTGCATCCATGATGCTGCCTGAAGTCTCTGTACCTCATGCTGCAGCGCCTCTACATTCTCCTCGGTCGTCCCGATTCGGACCTCCACCTCCCGCATCCGACTGCCCAATGACTCCACAGAGGTTGGCAAGGCATCTATTTTACCATGGAGAGCATCAAATTGAACCGCAAGTGCATTGGACACCGCTGCCGAGATCTCCTCTATGGTTGCCGGTGATACAGGCAAGGAGGGTGCTGGGGGTGATTCCGCCATCTTGGATTGCCCGGTCGTCCACTCCTTTTCGCACCTGCCAGCTTTTGCCGCCACCGCTGCCATGCCCTGCTCTCTGTAGAGGTCACCTGACTGGCTTTCCGCTTCTCCACCTGCACTTTCAGTGAAGCCTTAAGGCTTAAAAACAGCTCGTTTTGTTGGCGGGAGAGGGGGGGACACGGAGCTCGAGCAGATTACAACCCCCCGATCTCACCACATCATGTGACCCTCTTAATACATGATTTTAATGATAGTTCACAGATTACTAATAGGTCTGCAATTTCATATTTCAGTTCTTTTAACATCCTTGGATGTATACCATCTGGTCCTGGTGATTTGCTACTCTTCAGTTTATCAAATGGTTGTAATACATCTTCCTGGTGTATCGATATTTCTTTTAATTCTTCCGCAGCATCACCTTTAAATACCATTTCAGTCATGGGTAACATCCCTACATCTTCCTCTGTAAAGACCAAAGCAAAGAATTCATTCAGTCTCTCCGCTGTGGCCCCTTTTACCCCTCTGTCATCTAATGGCCCAACTGACTCTCTCACAGTTTTTTTGCTACGAATGTACTTGAATGTTATCAAGACGCACGAATGATAGACTCCATAGGCAAAACTCAAAAAACCTGCTCACCATCCCAATCCAAAAGACTAGGAGCAAACAATCTACTTGCAATCAGGCCCTCTCACTCTTTGCCCCCACCATCTGGAATGCCCTCCTCCCAGAACTAAGAGAATGCACGGATCTAACAGTCTTCCGGAAAAATCTGAAGATGCACCTATTCCAAGACCACTTCAGCACCATCATACCTACTGGAGCTCAGCTCGGCCTTGACTCAGAACGGCCCATTATCTAATTCCAAATCAGACTGTCCCTGACTTAGCTAATTTAATGTAGATAGTTCTATTGAATGCAGTTACTAATTCAATCTATACTATCTCAACCCTTAAGTTAGTTATAGTTTATTCTAGACATAAGCTAACTTATGATATAATGTAGAACAGGGTATCCGGTATAAATTTGGTATATGTAAACCGCTTTGAATTGTAGAAGGGCGGTTTAGAAATAAATTTAAATAAATAAATAGATTAATGTATTTTCTCTTGTCTGCAGAGACTGTTACTATGATAACTCAACCACATGCCCCAAGTGTGCCCGGCTGAACCTCCGGAAACATTCACTGCTCCTGGAGCCCAGTCCAGATGTGCAGGAGTAGAGGATTTGCAGCTGGGGCTGCAGTACTGGCCAACATCCTCCTGGGGGCACGTCTTGCTTGCTGGGGCACCAGTGATGGAATGCCAGGCCCTGGCGGCACTGGGCATAGGCTGCCTTTCATTCAGTGGAGAGAACATTTTTGTCTGTTCAGATTCTGAAGAACTTTCCAGTGTTGCAACCTCTGTGCAGACCAGATGAGCAGTTGTGGTGGCTACAGTATTTGTTCTAAACTAGAGTTTAGGATCCAGCTGGGTGAGCAGACCTGGAGAGGAATGTCGCTCACTCATGCCCTGCTTCCTGGCTTTGACTTCCAGGTTCCAGCCTCTTCCCATTTCAACAATGACAAACTGCTGGGATTTGGGGTTTGTGGATGCCGGTAACAAGCTTTTCAGGCAGCAGATGGGGAGCGAGATGATTGCTGGAAACAGAAGCAGTTCTGGTAATGTAGTAAAAACTTGGCACAGATTAATATCTTAATTTTCCCATGGTCTCATGCAGAAGGGGAACGCAGGCTCTGACAGGCATGCCCCAGAGTTCTGGCCAGTGAATTAGGAAGATGGTACAGGGTGGAAAGAGGTGAGGGGGAAGGCTAGGTCACTCCATGCTGGCACAACTGGATCAGTTTCTCAGACAGCGGAATGGTAAGGGCCACAGTGGCCAAGGCCCCATCAATATTTTCTCCAACACAGCATCAGCAATAGAGAGCTTGGAGACAGGGTTGGAGATCAGTTTGTTTGTCCCTCCAACCAAAAAGGTGTTCTGCTGCCCCTTGATCATTTATTCCTGTTACATCCATCAATAGTGGATCAGCTAATCATGTTCATCATGGTTTAGCCTTGAAACAATATCATTACATTCGCTAGCTAAGCATGATAGACTTCATGTCACTAACGGCTGTGTCTTTCCTAATGTGGTCACTCTTTACCAGTGCCTAACAGGCCCCCTCCACCTCCTCGTTACAGCCCTACAAGGCCAGGCAGAGACTGCACGTCTCTTGATGAGTGATGAGTGGAGAGAGCTGCTTTAGTGAAGCTTCAGAACTGAGAACCTAGAACCCACGTGTCTCTAGTCTTTAAGATTGATCCACGGGTTTACAGAGTACCAGACGTTTCCCTCTAATTAGTAGAGACGTGCTACCCTGTGTCAGCAATGGAGCTTTGCAGCCCAGGTGAAGGGAGTCACAGGCAGTGGATCAGATGCTGGGACTTTCAGATTTTTCCCTTAGTAGTGCTAATGTATGCAGTCCGTAAACCCAGGGGCAGATATAGAAGTCTCGAGATGTAGACTGAAGCTGCACAGGAGTCCTCCAGTCGCACTGTTGCCGGTAGTGGGAGATGCTGCGATATCGCAACTAAAAGCATGCGATAGCAGCACGACTCCTTCCCGACAGCAGTGCAGGCGAAGGAGTCCAACGCAGCTCTGTGAGAACATCGGGTGCCAGGTGGGCTGCTCCTGGGTGCCCTGCAGTTTAGACCTTAAGAACATTTTTTTCTCTTGGATTGCGCAGCGATGGGAGGTGCTGGTAATGAATTTCGGACCCAAATCAAACCCCTATCCCAAGCGCATTGCACCTGTGTACAGGGGTTTGTGTCCTCTATACCTGTGACATTTGAAGTCCTATCCGAAGTGGCTCTGGTAGGTTTTTGTTCCTCTGTTTGGCTAGCAGCAGAAAAGGAGCCTTCAGCCAGGAGTTATCCCATATCGGGTTTTCAGGGCGTTTGATTCAGTGGGGCCCATCTGATGAATGTTGTGGATGCAGAGGCACATACTGGATACCCACATGTGGATTTGGGGAGACATCTTATTTTGACAGACTGTTTTGAACTAAAACTGTGAGCTGAACACTGTCCCTTCATAGTCTTTTGTCTGAGATTAAGAACCTGTTTTTGGAGGGGAAGAGGATCCGCCGCCCGATCTCATTGAGGACATGAAACTATCTAGACCAAACTGGGAGGACAGAGCTCTCGCTCCCTCCCCGGGTTAATAAAGAGCAGTTGAAAAAGGAGGGAATAGTTTCATAGATCAAGACTTGAATTGAAGAAGGGGGAGGTAGTAGTGTCATTAGAAAATGCTTATCTTCAATTTGCCCCTCCCCGCCCCTCCATCCCTTCCCCAGAAGCTTAGTTTTCATTAAAGCTACAGCTGCCAGCTTGGGGGGGGGGGGTGTCCAAGTTCTGCCATATATTGAACAAACTCCTTCGCTGTGGCCAGAGAGGGATAGTTGGTTGAGTTTAGCTTTCCTATGATAAGTGACCATCCTCCAGGACCCCCTCGTGCAGCCATGAGACGTCCTCTGGATGATAACATTAGAGGTATCTGTGGTTTACGTTTGCTTTCATGGTTATTCACTGTTGCACGAAAGGGTAAACGAGCTTCATCTAATTACGTTCAAGGCCTGTGTATATAGCACTAATTAATGGTCTTGTGAACACCCAATATAACACTGTGCCATAGCTTTATCTGAAATTATAATCTACATATTGTTTTCTATAAGCAATATACTCTCATCAGTACAATGAGTAAGGAGTGTGCAGCCCCTCCTTCACTGGGAGGATCTGTCTAGCAGGTAGTAGAAGGAGCCAGCAAGAGAAGTTCCCGATACCCTCGATGGGCTGCCATGAAACGTACTGTAAGGAGATGTCAAATTAGCTCTGAATGTATAATTTATTTTGGAATTTGTGTATATGACTGGAAATGATGCATATGTATAATAAATTTATGATTTTGAAACAACCAACTTTATCGTGTGTATCTGGAGAGCGATAGTTGTGCAGAAGAATTTACGAGCACTAACTGAATGCTTTTCTGTCTGTGGTCAGATTCAGATTCGGTCGCCTGCTGCTTGAGTCAAACCCAAGATCTAGGTTCCAGGGGCTCAGACTTAGGTCAGTCTTCAGCTGCAAACTTTTAACAATAAATTACCTGGTGCCTCTGCTCCTCTGTCATGCGACAGCAGAACGACGGGACATTTATTCTCCATGAACAAGCTGCATAATGCCCTTGCATATGGCAACGTCGTCAACGGAGCCTGAGCAGCTTCCCAGCTGCCTTCCAGAAGCTTTGGCGAGTGTTCTATTGTGCATGCATGCCGCCTCCCAGCTGCCGCTGCCTCGGTCTTCTATCTTCTGCGGAGCCAGCAAGATACGTCACCTGTGGCGCTGAACTTTCCTTTCTTTGGCCTGTTGTTTTCGGAATTCTTTCTGCTCAGCAGATTGCTTCTCTGCCACCACCATCGCATTGATTATCCCCCCCCCCTTTAGTCCCTCTATTTAGGGGGAGGGAGGTGGGGGTGGGGGGAGGCGGGGCGGGGGGAGGCAGGGGGCGGGGCGGGGCGCGCGGGGGGCGGGGTGGGGGCGGGGCGGCGGGGGCTTGTAAGCGAGATAGAAAAATTATGGAATCCTGCAGCTTTTTATTACGACATCAGACCAAAAGTAAGGCGTGGGAGGGCTGATAAAGAAAGCAAACAGTAAGATATCACATAAAACGATCAACTAATAATGAACCATCACGTGAAAAACAAAAGGGGTAATGAGGGTGTTCAAAGTAAATAGGGATAAAAATCTAAATCTAAATGAAAGAGGCCCAATGACATGGATCCTGCAGTTGTAAAAGGTACCAAAGCATATAACCTAAGATCATAATCAAACCATGGGATCCATAAGGACATAAAAAGTATAAGAAATAGAAGCTAGGACTAGAAGGGGAGGGAAAGGGGAAAGAGAACAGGGGCAATAAGGAGTGAAGGAAAAGGAGGGGGGATGAGGGAAAAGGACGGGGAGGGAAAGAGGGCCGGATGGATCACGTATTTGATGTGCTTTTTTACAATTCCTTTGTAATCTTTTAGTATACTGTGATCTCACACCACAGCTGCTATACAACTGGAGCTAAAGTGTTAGTTTGCCCGGTTGCCATGATAATCCACTTTGGCGCCAATCTTGCATTTAAAAGCGCAGGCTCAGCATGCTTGTTTCTTTCATTGCCCCTTCCCCCCCCCCCTTCCCTTTTCAGAGTTGCAACTGCAACAGTCCAGAATACAGTGAGTGCGAAGGTGTCCAAAACCATTTCAACACCCACCCCTTGTCCTGTAATATTAGCAGGGACGAGTTTCTCAGGTTTATTCTATGGCACCCACGCGTGACTCTCGCTCTGAATACGTGCACGGGCCGGCTGAACAGCATGTTGGACGTGCCGCACTGGACATGTCTACATGCTGATTCCATAAATGCAGGCACATCTATATCCATAGATGTAGAATTAGGGTGAATCATGCCTGTGCCCGATTTAAACCTGTCTGCCAGAGATAACCAGCCTATATGGAATCTGCCTCTACGCCACTATTTTGCTCTGGAATCGTTACCACCGTACCTTCAGTCTGAATCAGAACTTAACACTTTCTTTATCAGTTCACTGACTAACTGCTGAGTAAGTATGTAGGCCTCATGCACAATCTGGAGAATGCCTGGCACAGCTGATGTATGGCTACCCTATCACACTGGTACCCGGTGACGCTGCAGTCATCCGGAAGGTCCAGGGACTGGCCAGGCATTCATGTTCTCCCTGAACTGCAGATCAGCACACCAGATCCACCCATGCAACCCTCAAACCATACACACAAGCACTCTCACTTGCAGGGATGAATTGTAGAACACAGGAACTCTTAAGTATGGGCATTATTCCACATCTCCGGAAGGAATAACGAGTACATCTGTGGGGAAGTAAAAAACCATACACAGGCCTTTCTGGAATACATTCTACACGTCTCCACGGCAAAGCACCATATCACCAAGCAGCCCTCCCACCGTTACCCATTGCACCAGGTCCTGCATTTCAGGGAGGCTGTAGAATGCTTTCAACTGAAGCACTACCCCCTCGGGCACAGGGTCTTGTGAGGCATCAGCACTGGCTGGAGTATCCCACTCCCCAAGGTACAAAGAGCAGCAGGCCCAGATTTAGATATTCATTCATTTATTAGCTTTTATAGCTATTTAGTATCAGAGAGGTTTACAAGGAACATTAACAGACAAGCAACTTTACAGAGAACATATAAAGAACAGGCATAAACTTCCTTATCTGCCAAACTTCCTTATCTGCATTTACCACACCCTCGGCTAAACACATTGAAGACACAATCACCTCACTCAACACTACCACCGCTCAAACCGATCCTTGCCCAGCCTTTTGGATCAAAGATCTCCGAAGTGCATTTAGCCCTTTCATTGCAAGAATCATGAACCTTTCATTTACAACCGGGTCCTTCCCCTCCGCTCTAAAGATCACATCCATCAGACCACTGCTAAAAAACCCCAAATTAGACCCAAAAAGGGCTGACTTATACAGGCCTATTGCTAGTATCCCCCTCCTAGCAAAGATTTTTGAGAAAGAGGTGCAACGTCAAATTCAAGACCACATAGATTCCGCAGCCCCGCTAGACCATTTTCAACATGGTTTCAGAGAATATCATGGCGTTGAAACACTTATCACCACCCTCTTCAATAATATACTCACTAGCATAGATAACATCCGACAAGGCGTTGTGCTAATCTTGGATATAGCAGCAGCATTTGACTCGGTAAATCATGAGATACTCCTTGCAAGACTGAAGGAAAAAGGCAGCGGTAGCTCAGCACTTGAATGGTGTAAATCTTACTTGGATACTAGAATGCAATATGTAAAATCTGCAACAGGAGAATCTAATCTCTTCCATCAAAAACAAGGCGTTCCGCAAGGGTCCTCTCTTTCATCTCTCATGTTTAACATATATATGCAGCCTATCTGCAATATCATCAGATCATTCAATGTGAAATGTATGATATATGCAGATGATATCCTACTTTACATGCCATTTTCTACAATACAAACAGATTTATTGCCTATAATAAATTGCTTCAACGCAGTCTCAGAGTGGCTCCTCTCACAGAACCTCCGCATCCAGCACAAGAAAACTGAGGTTCTCTTTATCACAAGAGACCCCAACTTCATTCCACCTTCACATATACGTGTTAAGGGAGCTGATCTATGCACTAAGGAAACAATAAGATACCTCGGAGTCACGCTGGACCACCGTCTCGATATGAAATCACACGTAAATAATATTGTAAAAGCTGTATACTTCAAGATCCGCACACTCAGGCACTTACGTTCCTTACTTGACCCAGAGGACTTCAGAACCATCTACCAAGCACTCATCTTACCACATTTCGATTTTGCCAATTCTATTCTACAAGGACTCCCACAATCCACCCTGAGTTCTTTACAGCTTGCTATGAACACTGCTGCAAGGGTTCTATGAGGAGCATCGAGGAGTGATCATGTTACACCTATCCTCAAGCAGCTCCATTGGCTCCCGATACAAGGCAGGCTTATGTTCAAAACTTTGATTCTCACATACAAGGCCATCCATGGTCTATCAGCCAACTCACTTACCGAGCTCATACAAACTATACCACCAACCAGATCTAGAAGACAAATGGCGCTAAACACTCTAATAATGCCAAAAGCCATAACAACATGCAGCCGATCGACAGCGAACAGAGCTTTCATGTTCTGCGCCCCAAAATGCTGGAACTCCCTACCACCTGACATCCGTGCCATAACCGACCTAGCCCAGTTCAGAAAGGCCCTTAAATTCAACCTATTTATCAAGTATCAGGTACCAGTGTGATACAATGTATAGAATTAAGAATGTACATAGTTTCCCCCAGTTACTTCCAAGTTGATCTCCCTGTTTATTGTAAATACAACTCAAAGTTCCTTGTGTTGTATAGTTGATGTTAAATGTAAACCGCTCTGATCTAAAATAGAGCGGTATAGAAGAACTGTTAAATAAATAAATAAAATAAATAAATAAATAAATAAAGTACTACCCTGTATGAAGTGCAATATAATAGTCACACCACAAACTTGTGTAAATAGTTCCATCATGTTATCGATTTAACAGATTATATATTCTATGTATATAGTTCTCCCATGTTTTCCAAGTTGATACTCCTGTTATGTGTAATACCGAACAGCCTGTTGTTCTGGTCTTTTGTGTTCTTTGTGAACCGCGCTGATTCTGAATAGTGCGGTATATAAGAAATTGAAATAAATAAATAAAACATCAGAACCGGTAACTTTACATTAAACAGGCAAGAACAACAATTCTTGGTAACAAAGGCAGGGAGCTAAATAACAAGCAAATGGTTAAAGTAAAGGGAAAGGGTGGAAGGAGAAGAGGGGTAGGCGGTGGGATCGAGGCGAGGAGGGAGAACAAAGAACAACATCAAGTTCTTTGGTCAGCATTAAGAGAGTCCGTCAGAGTCTTATGTGGACAGCATTATGGGAGACCTTCATTATGTTATGTGGTCATAAGCCAGCTGGAAAAGGTGAGTCTTTAAAGCCTTCCTGAAAGTAGGGAGGTCCCTGATGATTTGGACTGAGGCAGCAAGAACGTTCAGGAGGGTTGGAGTGTATAAGGAAAAGGCGCGGTTCATGGCAGCTTTACTGCAAGTCCTTATGATAAAAGGAGTGACCAGGGTGTATACCATGTTAGATCTTCGCGCTCGATTGTCTGGGGTTACTTGAACCAATGCTGACAAGGAGGAAGCGGATAAATTGTGGATAATCTTGAATTCTAGAAGAAGAGCTTTATAGGTCAGACGGCTGGAGATGGGGAGCCAGTGTAGTTACATCAGGATGGGTGAGATGTGCTCGTACCTAGAGACACCCTGGAGAGATCGAGCAGCTGTGTTCATGGCCAGTTGGAGTGGTTGGAGGATGTATTTTGGGGTGCTATGAAGAACAATGTTTGCATAGTCAAAGTGCGGGAGGATGAGAACTTGGAAGACCGAACGAAAATCCAAGGGGTTGAGTAGCGGGCGTAAATGATGAAGGTTCCTTATCTTCTGGTAGACTGCCTTGATAACATCAGCAACATGGGCAACTGTCTAGGATGCCAAACATAGACGGCACCAAACAATCCCAGCTTAAACAGGATCCTGACTGCACTTGTTTTAGAGCTATACTCTCTGCAGTCTGGCGGAGAAACCTCGTCTTTCCACTGCTCTCCAGTCCTGCCTATGGGTGTAAACATCCTAAAATCAGCCCTGGAAGTAGGACCCTCTTTCCCCTCGTGGAGGGTATTGCAGGCAGGGCCATACTAAGAGCAGTGTGAATGGTGTGGCTGAAACAGGCACAGATACAGAAGGGCCACTAATGTTATCACTGGGCTTCCTGGAATCCCAACAAAGGGAGTTCCTGCACGCAGTTGGGTGGGTGAAGGGGGGGGGGAGAACGCCACATTCACCAGTCGCATAAGGCACATTGCTAGAGTGGTACGGTTCTGTTGGCAGGACTCTATTCTGAAAGCAATTGCTCACCCCCTAGGAATACAAAGATAAAGTGCAGACCTCGGATTGCAATGCATTGAGTAAACTGATTCTAGCCATGTCTCTGTGTTACATCCTCTTCTTACTGTGTTCAATCCAATTCCTGCAATAGCTCCGAGCTACAAGTCCACAGACACCACTCCCAAAGAAAACTCAAAGAACCCCACATGAGCAAGACTACAGGGTAAAACCAAAAACTTTTAGCCATACCAGTCAGACAAGGTTCAACAGCAGAAACGTGGATCCAGTCCTGAGTGACCTGGTCAGTCACAACACATGCTTCACTGTACGGGGAGAGAGCTGCAGATGGAAATTCCTGACTGCAGCCTAAAGACTATGATTTCTGTCACATCCAAGAGATTTCCTCTCTACAGCAGCACATCACCTGATCAATAAATACAGCTTCAGTTCTCTCAGGAGCACTTGGTTAAATAGACAAGTCACTGTTTCCTATGGAAAAGCCACTGGACTACTGTGCCCTATGTAAATATCACTGAGTCACTGTTCCCTATGTAAAAGACACTGGGCCACTGTTCCCTATGTAAATATCACTGAGTCACTGTTCCCTATGTAAAAGACACTGAGTCACTGTTCCCTATGTAAATAACACTGAGTCACTGTTCCCTATGTAAAAGACACTGGGCCACTGTTCCCTATGTAAATAACACTGAGTCACTGTTCCCTATGTAAAAGCCACTGGATCACTTCCCCTATGTAAATAACACTGAGCCACGGTTCCCTATGTAAATACCACTGAGCCACGGTTCCCTATGTAAAAGCCACTGGATCACTTCCCCTATGTAAATACCACTGAGTCACGGTTCCCTATGTAAAAGCCACTGGATCACTTCCCCTATGTAAATAACACTGAGCCACGGTTCCCTATGTAAATAACACTGAGCCACGGTTCCCTATGTAAAAGCCACTGGATCACTTCCCCTATGTAAATAACACTGAGCCACAGTTCCCTATGTAAAAGCCACCGGGCCACTGTTCCCTATGTAAATATCACTGAGTCACTGTTCCCTATGTAAAAGCCACTGGATTACTTCCCCTATGTAAATACCACTGAGCCACGGTTCCCTATGTAAATAACACTGAGCCACGGTTCCCTATGTAAAAGCCACCGGGCCACTGTTCCCTATGTAAATATCACTGAGTCACTGTTCCCTATGTAAAAGCCACTGGATCACTTCCCCTATGTAAATATCACTGAGTCACTGTTCCCTATGTAAAAGCCACTGGATCACTTCCCCTATGTAAATACCACTGAGCCACTGTTCCCTATGTAAATAACACTGAGTCACTGTTCCCTGTGCAAACAACACTGAGCAACTGTTCCCCATGTAAACATCACTGAGTCACTGTTCCCTATGTAAATACCACTGAGCCACGGTTCCCTATGTAAAAGCCACTGGATCACTTCCCCTATGTAAATACCACTGAGCCACGGTTCCCTATGTAAATAACACTGAGCCACGGTTCCCTATGTAAAAGCCACCGGGCCACTGTTCCCTATGTAAATATCACTGAGTCACTGTTCCCTATGTAAAAGCCACTGGACCACTATTCCCTATGTAAATACCACTGAGTCACTGTTCCCCATGTAAAAGCCACCGGAAAACTGTTCCCTGTGAAAACAGCATGGAGTCACTGTTCCCCATGTAAAAACCACCGTGCTGCTGTACCCTATGTAAATACCCCTGAGTCACTGTTCCCCATGTAAAAGCCACTGAGCCACTCTTCCCTATGTAAATAACATGAGACACTGTTCCCAATGTAAAAACCACTAGGCCACTGTTCCCCAAGTAAAAGCCACCAGACCACTGTTCCCTGTGTAAATACCACAGAGCCACTCTTCCCTGTGTAAATACCACAGAGCCACTGTTCTTCATGTAAAAGCCACTGGACCACTGTTCCCTGTGTAAATAACATGGAGCCACTGTTCCCCATGTAAAAGCCACAGAACCACTGTTCCCTGTGTAAATAACACTGTCACTGTTCCTCATGTAAAAGCCACTGTCCACTGTTCCCAGTGTAAATACCACTGAGTCAATGTTCCTCATGTAAAAGCCACTGGCCACTGTTCCCTGTGTAAATAGCACTGAGCCACTGTTCCCTGTGTAAATACCACTGGGTCACTGTTTCCTGTGTAAATAACACTGAGCCACTGTTCCCCATGTAAAAGCCACTGAGCCACTGTTCCCTGTGTAAATACCACTGGGTCACTGTTTCCTGTGTAAATAACACTGAGCCACTGTTCCCCATGTAAAAGCCACTTAGCCACTGTTCCCTGTGTAAATACCACTGGGTCACTGTTTCCTGTGTAAATAACACTGAGCCACTGTTCCCCATGTAAAAGCCACTGAGCCACTGTTCTCTGTGTAAATACCAGTGGGTCACTGTTCCCTGTGTAAATACCACTGAGTCACTGTTCCCCTTGTAAAAGGCACTGAGCCACTGTTCCCTATGTAAATACCAGAGTCACTGTTCCCCATGTAAAAACCACCAGACCACTGTTCCCTATGTAAATACCACTGACCCACTGTTCCCTATGTAAATAACACGAGCCACTGTTCCCTATGTAAATACCACTGAGACACTGTTCCACATGTAAAAGCCACCGTACCACTGTTCCCTTTGTAAATACCACTGGACCACTGATCCATGTGTAAATATTACTGAGCCACTGTTTCCCATGTAAAAGCTACTGGACCATTGTTCCTGGTGTAAATACCATGGAGTCACTGTTCCCATGTAAAAGCCACTGAGCCACTGTTCCCCATGTAAAAGCCACCGGGCCACTGTTCCCCATGTAAAAGCCACTCGACCACTGTTCTCTATGTAAATATCACTGAGCCACTGCTCCCCATGTAAAAACCACTGAGTCACTGTTCTCTATGTAAAAGCTACTGGGCCACTGTTCCCTATGTAAAAGTCACTAAGCCACTGTTCCCTGTGTAAATACCACTGAGTCTCTGTTCCCTGTGTAGATAGCACTGAGTCAATGTTCCCCACGTAAAAACCACTGGGCCACTGTTCCCTATGTAAATACCACTGAGTCACTGTTCCCCATGTAAAAGCCACTGGACCACTGTTCCCTCTGTAAATACCACTGAGCCACTGTTCCCTGTGTAAATGTGACTGGACCACTGTTCCCAATGTAAATATCACTGAGCCATGGTTCCCTATGTAAAAGCCACTGTACCACTGTTCCCTGTGTAAATACCATGGAGTCACTGTTCCCCATGTAAAAACCACCATGCCGCTGTTCCCTATCTAAATACCACTGAATCACTGTTCCCTGTGTAAATACCACTGAGTCACTGTTCTCCATCTAAAAGCCACTGGGCCACTGTTCCCTATATAAATACCACTGAGTCACTGTTCCCCATGTAAAAGCCACCGGACCACTGTTCCCTGTGTAAGTATCACTGAGCCATGGTTCCCCATGTAAAAGCCACTGGACCACTGTTCCCTGTGTAAATACTACTGAGTCACTGTCCCCATGTAAAAGCCACTGAGCCACTGTTCCCTATGTAAATAACACTGAGCCACTGTTGCTGATGTAAAAACCACCAGGCCACTGTTCCCTATCTAAATACCACTGACTCACTGTTCCCTATGTAAAAGCCGCAGGACCACTGTTCCCTGTGTAAATACCACTGAGCCACTGTTCCCCATGTAAAAGTCACTGGACCACTCTTCCCTGTGTAAATAACATGGAGCCACTGTTCGCCATGTAAAAGCCACTGAGCTACTGTTCCTTGTGTAAATAACACAGAGTCACTGTTCCTCATGTAAAGGTCACCAGCCACTGTTCCCTGTGTAAATACCACTGAGTCACTGTTCCCATGTAAAAGCCACTGAGCCACTTTTCCCTTTGTAAATACCATTGAGTCACTGTTCCCCATATAAAAGCCACTGGACCACTGTTCCCTATGTAAACACCACTGAGTCACTGTTCCCCATGCAAAAGCCACCGGACCACTGTTCCCTATGTAAATGCCATCGGACCACTGTTCCCTCTTTAAATACCACTGAGCCACTGTTCCCTGTGTAAATACTGAATCACTGTTCCGCATGTAAAAGCCACCGGGCCATTGTTCTTTGTGTAAATACCACTGAATAACCGTTCCCCGTGTAAAAGCCACTGAGCCATTGTTCCCTGTGTAAATTCTACTGCACCACTGTTCCCTATGTAAAAGCCCTTTCAGCTTGTAAATAGAAAAAGCTTCAGTCACATCCAGCCACTGCTCAGGAGAGCAGATCAAGGGCCAAGCTCCAGCCTCTCACTCCAGTACTCCAGCAGTCAGAGCTTTGTTGGCTCAGCACAGTCCATTTGTCCCAATCCCAGGAGCTCTCTGTGGAAGTGGAGATTAAATGTGGTCATTATTTAAGAATAAAATGTAGAGAAAGACCTTCACAGCAAGCTCCACTGGTCTTAGCTCTGCAGCAGTAGGTGTGATCTGAACACAGCTCCTCTGCAGCCTTTCCAAGAGGCCGATGTCTCGGCTGGCATGGGACTGGTGCCGCACTCCCCTGAGGCAAGACTGGGGGTGGGTCCAGAATAGTAGCCTAATGGGCAGAGCAGCAGGCTGAAAATCAGGGAAGTCAAAAGTATTCAGTTGTTAAAATCCAAGAGGATTGTGGAAATTGCAAGAGGATCTTGATAAATTGGAAGACTGGACATCCAAATGGCAGATGAAATTTAATGTGGATAAATGCAAATTTATACACCTAGGAAAGAACAACCCAAACTATGGTTAGATGATGCAAAGTTCCCCATTAAGAACCACCACCCAGGAAAAAGATTTAGGCGTCATTGTGGATACCATGTTAAAACCCTCGGCCCAGTGTGCAGCGGTGGTCAAGAGAGCAAATAGAATGCTAGGTATGATAAGGAAAGGAATGGAAAATAAAACAAAAGATATTATAATGCCTCTATATCGTTCCATGGTGAGACCGCACCTTGAATATTGTGTGCAGTTCTGGTCACCGTATCTTAAAAAGGATATAGCGTTATTTGAAAAGGTTCAGAGAAGAGCCACCAAAATGGTAAAGGGGATGGAAGGCTACTTCTATGAAGAAAGGCTACAAAGGTTAGGGCTCTTCAACCTGGAAAAGAGATGACTGAGGGGAGATATGATAGAGGTCTATACATTAGTGAATGGAGTGGAATGGTAAATGTACTGTAGCCCCTCACCAGAGAGAAAGCCTTAAGTCACACCAGAGATGTTAAGTGGTTGCCGCTGAGTCTCTTATTCCTCCGGCACAGGCGTATACGTCTTTTCTCGCTTCTCCCACAGAACAAGGGGAAAGAGGAAAGTAAACTGAAAGGATTCAGTGATACCAGTGTGGTATTACAAGGAATTAAGCTTGGTAGTGGAAAATAGAACTAAAAAGCAAATAATAGCATTTTCTTTTTAGATGAGATTAAGAATAAAATTTACTATAACTAAATAAATTAGTTTAAAACTGGTTAAACAGATCCATCAGTCACCGCCCACAGCTAATTAAAATCCAATTGAATGACTAAGTGCTTGCACACTATTGCACATTCAGTGTTTAAAAATTACAAACCAAATATAATTTTAGGGTTCTACTGTACTTCTGTTTAAGTTGGTTCTCGAGATTCAGCTTTTTCAGCAACTCGGGCGAGTGAATGTCTTTGGAATGACTTTTCTTCTCTTCTCTTTCTCAGTTTCAGAATTCTATTCACTATGACTTTGGTTTCTTTTAGTACAGAAACTTTACTCTTTAACAGGTAAGTCTGTACATATCCAGAGTACTCTCTGTGCTGTTTAACTTTATTTTAAATGAATGAGCCGAGTGAACGTGTCCTTGCAGGTGTGTGTAAGAGGTGCCTCACTCTTCCCAGTTCCTCTCTTGAGATGGGATCCTGGTCCCTTCCCATGATCCAGGATGCTCTTCCTCAGGTCTGATGTTCTTATGATCCAGCGACCCTACTACCTGACTTTAAAACTTAATAAAGGAAAACCCTATTCCAGGTTGAGGCTGTGTTCTCAGTCTTTCATTTTAATAGTTTTAGACTGGGATTTTCTGTAAACTTGCCCTATTCTAATTCAAAAATAAAAGATGATTACAAATCCCTAACTATTTCCTTTCATTCCTGTACAGTACCCTTCCAACAAACGCTCCATCACTGGCCAAAGACTTTCCCTTCACACTAACTCTCAAAATAAATTTCCTCTCTCACACAAAAATTCAGGATTTTGGCCTTGAAAAGCAATTGCTTTGTAATTGCTGTGTAGCTAGAATTCATATTAAAAATCACTGTAGCTCGCTGAACTGTCACTGAGCCCAAGATTGTAAAGCAGCCTGTGACAAACAGCTTCAGCTCTCTCACACAGGGCTCAAAACATTCTTTAAAATATTTCCTTCAGCTTAAGAGCTGGAAAATCGTATATATTTCAGGGATTTTCAAAACAACTCCCTTTCGAGACTCTCATATAATTATTCCCCTGGGGTTTTCTTTGAGCTCTCAGACGTCTTTCCTCGGAAACAGCAGCTTTCAGAATTTTCTTTCTTTTTAAACCAAAAGCCTCAATCACTTCTCTTCAAAGAGACAATTTATCACCACAAGACTATTGGCTTTAGTCTCTCACCTGATCCAGCCACTCTTATCAACGTTCACTTCCAACTTTCCTCTAAGACAGGAATTTGGGTTTTTAAAAATGTCAGACTTCCTTCAAAATTGCTTCTAAAGTCTGCATTGTAGTGGAGGAGTAGCATCGTGGTTAGAGCACTGGCTTGGGAACCCAGCGACCAGCGTTCAATTCCCACTATCACTCCCTGTGACCTTGGGCAAGTCACTTAACCTTCCAATGCCTCAGAAAAATCCAAGTTATCAATGTCCCTGTTTAATATACATTACCAAGTTTAAGTTACAATGTAAACCATTTTGACTAAAATGATAAAGCGGTATAAAAAAAACTAATAAAAAAAATCTGCACTCTCACAAGCTTAAACAGTTTCTCTTCCCAAGAAAGATCAGTGCTTCAGAGTCTTCAAACCCTCTCCTAGTTTCCAACTTTCACGTAGACATGTTACCAAGCACAATACAATTCTTTTAAGAAATTCAAAAGTTTCTACCACAATCCCTGTCGCTTTTAACTCCCCTCAAGTCTACACCACACATCCACAGCCACCTCTTTCTCCTCTTCAGTCTCAAGTGCCAGATTTTACATCCTGTCATCACATTTGTTTCTCACTATTACTCATCCTGACCTCATCTTACATAGATCTCTCGCAACCATCTCTAAAAAACCAAAAAATTCAAGATATCAACTTAAAACTATTTTCCCCAAAAGGATGGACCAAGTTTAATTTGTCTACGCTATTCTTTTAAATCTCCAGAGTAGTCAAAAACAAAATTACCTCACCGCATCTCAGACTTGCCCTTCCTTCCTGAATTGTAGCTCTTTAGAGAGGTCCCTACTCCTTCCCCAATGCTTACAGTACAGCTCTATGGAGCCAGGACTTGTTTTTACATAAAACCTTACTTTTCATTATTAACACAGGCTTTTTTTTAAAGCCTAAAAACACAGATTGTCTCTTTTCAGAACAATTTCAATCCTTTAAAACTATTTTTACACTTTGGGGTGAACCCCTCCTCAAAACGTTTAAAATCCAGTTTTTTAAAATCGCCAAAAATCGGTGTTTTTCCTATAAGCTGCTAACACTTTAAGGCATCGTAGCCTCATTAAAGGTTAAAGTGTTAGCAGCTTAAGTGTGAGGGCTTGTATACATAGCCTCACTTGGTTTGCCGTTTGTCGTGCTGTGAGGCCTTGCGTGCATCAGTGATGCTGAGAGCTAAACTATTGGTAGTTTAACTACTGGCAGGGTCTCCCAAGATGGACAGGTCTCAGCTGAGATGCCAAACCAAGACAAACTACCCATCTGGACAGCAGCAGAATGGGACGGTGTTGGCGGCGGAGGATCATATTTCTGTGACAACGGTAACCGCACTAAAATTAAATTGCCACGAAAACCCAGTGGATAGTCACAACAAAACAAATTGCACTATACTGCTGGAAGATGAGACCCCCAGGTCATAAAGCACTCAACTGGCTACAAGACCTTTCAGAGTAAAGCCAGCATTTATGATGTGGTTGGATCACAGCCCTTGGGACGTCTGACTGCTGATGTAGCTGCGCATGAAATGACAGTCAGAAGCTGCAAAGATGTCTTACATATTGGGACATGTAATGTACGAGACATGAACCAAGGGAAGTTGGAGGTCGGCAAGAATGATGTGGAATATGTACAACTCGATCTATTGGATGTCAGTGAATTGAATTAGACTGGAATTGGGCACTTTGCATCTGATAATCACATGGCCTACTATGCTGGAAATGAAAGACAAAGAAGAAACGGTGTTGCATTTATAATTCAGAAGAAACTTGCAAAAACTGTAATGAAATACAATGCAGTCAGTGAACACATATAGTATATGACGGCAGATAAAGACCAGTATAGGTCATCTTGTCTGCCCAGCAAGGCGGCAAGAGTAGGTGCACCTGCCTTTCCATGCAGGCTACCCCTCCCCATGCATTTGATAAGAGGTGTACCAACCACTCCGTGTAGGTCACCCCTATTTGTTGAAATAGTTAGTTATGTTTATTTTGATTTTATCCTGTTGCTGTAAAAGGATCCACAGTGTCTATCCCATGAAATTTTGAATTCTGTCACTGTCTTTGCACCCACCACTTCCATTGGGAGGGCATTACAAGCATCCATCACCCTTTCCGTGAAAACGTATTTCCTGACATTGCCTCTCAGTTTACCCTTTTGCAGCTTCATGTTATGTCTTCTAGTTTTACAGCTTCCCCGTCTTTGGAAGAGGTTTGTTTGTTCATTATTTCTCTTTAAGTATTTAAAGGTCTGAATCATATCTCCCCTGCCCCTCCTCTCCTCCAGAGTGAACATATTTAGGTCTT
The DNA here is from genome assembly GCA_033557465.1 of Ichthyophis bannanicus. NCBI lineage: Eukaryota > Metazoa > Chordata > Amphibia > Gymnophiona > Ichthyophiidae > Ichthyophis > Ichthyophis bannanicus. The sequence goes on along the minus strand of CM066034.1, from coordinate 30,818,510 downwards.
CAAGTCTCTTCTCATAAGTCTTCTGACACAGGCTCCAAATCATTTTGATCACCTTCCTCTGAACTCTTTCCACTCTTTTTATATCCTTTGCGAGATACAGTCTCCAAAACTGAACATAATATTTCAAATGAGGCCTCGCCAGCGACTTGTACAGTGGTATTACTATCTCCTCCTTTCTGCTGGTAATTCCTCTTTGTATGCAACCCAACATCCTCCTGGCTTTTGCCACCGCCTTGTCGCACTGTTTTGCCACCTTGAGATCCTCCAAAATAATCACACCAAGGTCCTTTCTCCTGGTCCGTGCACACCAACCTCTCGCCCCCTATCGCGTACAATTCCCTTGGAATTCTGCTTCCCAAGGGCATGACACTGCAGTTCTTTACATTAAATCATAACTGCCAAGCATTAGACCATTCTTCCAGCTTTTGTAGATCTTTCCTCATGTTATCCAGTCCCTCAGGAGAGTCCACTCTGTTGCAAATTTTCATATCATCTGCAAAAAGACAGACTTTTCCATTCAGTCCTTAATTTCTATTCATCTACGAGGGATGCCCATCAACACAACTATAATTCAAATACATGCCCTGACAACAGCTGAAGAAGAGGGCGAAGTTCATGAGTTCTATAAACAAGTACAAGCTGAAATTGACAGAAAATGCAAACAGTATATCTTGATAGTCATGGGTGACTGGAACGTAAAAGTTGGCAACATGGACTTGAAGAAATTAAGCTGGAGAAAGACTGATAGAATTCTGCAAAACCAAAGATCTATTCATCTCAAACTCCTTCTTCCAGCAATACAAGTGGTGACTGTACACATGGACTTCACTCAATAGATTGAACAAAAATCAAATTGACTATATCTGTGGAAGTCAATGATGGAAAAGTTCTATAACATCAACAAAAACAAAACCTGGAGCTGACTATTGTACAGATCACCAACTACTAGTATGCAAACTCAAGCTAAAGTTGAAAAAGAGCAAGCCACTCATGAATGTAGCAAAATATGACCTTGAGAATATACCACCAGAATTTAAAGACTGCCTGAAAAATCTATTTGCTGCTTTAGATACAAATGACAGAACACTAGAAGAGTTATGAGATGACATCAAGAAAACTCTGCTAGAAGAAAGTGAGAAGTCTCTACAAAAAGTGAAAAAGCAAAAACGGCCAAAATAGATGACTGAAGAAACTCTGAAAATTGCCGAAAAATGCAGAGAAGCTAAAGCCAGAGGAGAAAGAGAGGCAATCATAGAACTCAACAGAGATTTCCAATGTGCAGCAAGACAAGATAAGGAGAAGTTCTACAATGATGCATGCAAGGAAATAGAAACACACTCATGTAACAGACCCTCCTTTTATTCAACTACGTAGTAGAAATATATAGGAACACACAATGACATCCGTAACACATAGACTGAAGCTCACGTCAATAACCACCATTCGATCTCCGTGTTCATTCCCAATGGAGTGACCGTGTGAAGGGTAAAAATCCAACGCTGCTCTCTTTGAGAATTGGGAATGAACACGGAGATCGAATGGTGGTTATTGACGTGAGCTTCAGTCTATGTGTTACGGATGTCATTGTGTGTTCCTATATATTTCTACTGCGTAGTGATGACATCATTCATGTTCGGACGGAACAGGAAGTTGGGTAGGTTAAGCTTGAAAAAGAGCCATTTTTACAGCGGGCTTGAAACACAACGGTTTGTGTCAATTTATGCAGGGGCTGGTCCTATGGGCTGGTTATAGTCTCAAGCATATCTTGGTCGCACTGACCTTTTTTAAAACAGTTGAATAAAAGGAGGGTCTGTTACATGAGTGTGTTTCTACACCCTCGAGACAGACGATCTGACAAAAAACATAATTTTAGGGTAAATGTTCACCGTGAAAACATGACCATGGTGTTTAATATAGGGATCTAGTGGGTGACCTTTTGTATGGGATATTGTTTCTGGTTTCACTCATAGAGGTTGGTTATATGCAAGGAAATAGAAGCAGAAACTATTAGAGGAAGAACAAGATCAGCTTTTCTATAACTACGAGAGTTAAAGAAAAAATTCCAGCCTCGAATTGGTATATTACAAGATGCTCAAGGATCCATGTTGAATGATGCTGAGAAGATCAAGAAAACGTGGAAAGAATATACAGAGTTATTATATGATAAAGATCAAGAGGACTATTAGCCGGTTCAACGTGTACCTTATGGTCAGGAACCATTGGTGATGAAAGAAGAAGTCAAAGCAGCATTGAAAGCCTTATCAAATGGCAAAGCACCAGCCATTGATGGCATTCCCATAGTAGTATTAAAGCAATCTGATGCAGCTGTTACCATACTTACAAGGCTCTGCCAGGAAATTTGGAAGACAAATTCATGGCCAACTGACTGGAAAATATCTGGGTTTATACCAGTACTAAAGAAAGGTGATCCAAATGCCTGTGGAAATTATCACACAATTGCTCTGATCCTACATGCCAGCAAGATTCTACTGAAGATTATTCAAAAGAGACTACAACCATACCTGGAACCGAGAACTGCCTGAAGTGCAAGCAGGGTTCAGGAAAGGGCGAGGAATGAGAGACATCATCGCGGATGTGAGATGGATCCTTGAAAAGACTAAAGAATAACAAAAAGGATATCTATGTGTGTTTTATTGACTACAGCAAGGCTTTTGACAGTGTAAACCATGAGAAACTCTGGGCCACATTAAGAAGCATGGGTATACCAGAACACATGATCGTTGTCTTGCACAACCTTTACATTGATCAAGAAGCAACAGTTCAAACGGAACAGGGAGAAACAGAATGGTTTAAAATCAGCAAAGGTATACGACAAAGCTGCATATTTTCCCTCTACCTATTTAATTTATATGCAGAACAAATCATCAGAGAAGCAGGACTGTATGAAGATAACAGAGGTGTGAAGACTGGTGGGAGACTCATCAACAACCTTCAATATTTTGATGATACAAGACGATCTGAAACATTTTCTTCTCAGGATCAAGGAACATAGTCTTAAAATGGGCTTGTACCTTAATGTAAACATAAGAACATAAGAACATAAGAAATGCCATACTGGGTCAGACCGAGGTCCATCAAGCCCAGTATCCTGTTTCCAACAGTGGCCAATCTAGGTCATACGTACCTAGCAGTTTCCCCAAAAGACACAGGTTCTGCAGTGCTTGTACTAGGCCAAGCATTGATATCCTGGGTCCCTTTTTAATAGTGGTTTATGGACCTTTCCTCCAGGAACTTGTCCAAACCTTTTTTAAACCCAGCTATACTAACAGCCCTTACTACATCCTCCGGTAACAGATTCCAGAGTTTGATTACACGTTGAGAGAAGAAATATTTTCTCCTATTTGTCTTAAATAGTTTACCCTGTAGCTTCATTACATGCCCCCTAGTCCTTCTATATTCTGATAGCGTAAACAATTTATCCACGTTTATCCGTTCCACTCCATTCATTAATTTATACACCTCTATCATATCTCCCCTCAGCCGCCTCTTTTCTAGGTTAAAGAGCCCTAACCTTTTTAGCCTCTCTTCATAGGAGTAGCCTTCCATCCCCTTCACCAATTTGGTGGCTCTTCTCTGTACTTTTTCTAATAACTCTATGTCCTTTTTGAGATACGGTGACCAGAATTGCACACAATATTCAAGGTGCGGTCGTACCATGGAGCGATACAGAGGCATTATAATATCCTTTGTTTTATTCTCCATCCCTTTCCTTATGATACCTAGCATTCTATTTGCTTTCTTGGCCGCCGCTGCACACTGGGCGGAGGGTTTTAACATGTTATCCACGATGACTCCTAAATCTTTTTCCTGGGTGGTGGTTTCTAATGTGGAGCCTTGCATCTTGTAACTATAGTGTGGGTTGTTCTTTCCTAGGTGCATAACTTTGCACTTGTCCACATTAAATTTCATCTGCCATTTGGATGCCCAGTCTTCCAATTTATCCAGATCCTCCTGCAGTTTTCCACAATCCTCTTGGGTTTTAACAACTTTAAACAGCTTTGTGTCATCTGCAAATTTGATTACCTCACTAGTTATTCCCTTTTCCAGGTCATTTATGAATATGTCAAAAAGTAGCGGACCCAGTACAGATCCCTGGGGTACTCCACTATTCACCTTTTTCCATTGGGAATATTGGCCATTTAGCCCTACCCTCTGCTTTCTATCTTTTAACCAGTTCCCGATCCACAATAGTACACTGCCTCCTATCCCATGACTTTTTAGCTTCGCCAAAAGTCTCTGATGGGGGACCTTGTCAAAAGCTTTCTGAAAGTCCAGATACACTATATCAACCGACTCACCTTTGTCTACCTGTTTATGCACACCTTCAAAAAAACATATCAGATTAGTAAGACAAGATCTTCCTTGTCTAAAGCCATGTTGGCTGTCTCCCATTAGGCCATGACTATCTACATGCTGTGTAATTTTGTTCTTTATGATGGCTTCTACCATTTTCCCTGGTACTGACGTCAGGCTCACCGGTCTGTAATTTCCCGGGTCACCCCTGGAACCCTTTTTAAAAATTGGTGTTACGTTGGCGACCCTCCAATCTTCAGGTATTACAGATGATTTTAATGAAAGTTCACAGATTACCAATAACAGGTCTGCAATCTCATATTTCAGTTCTTTCAACACTCTGGGATGTATACCATCCGGTCCAGGTGATTTGCTACTATTCAGTTTATCAAATAGTTGTAATATATCTTCCCGGTGTAGCGATATTTCTCTCAATTCCTCTGCAGTATCACCTTTAAATACCACTTCAGTCTTGGGTAACACCCCTACATCTTCCTCAGTAAAGACCGAAGCAAAGAATTCATTCAGTCTCTCTGCTATAGCCTTGTCTCCTCTTATTGCACCTTTTACCCCTCTATCATCTAATGGTCCAATTGACTCTCTCACAGGCCTTTTGCTACGAATGTACTTGAAAAATTCTTTATTTCGTGTTTTTGCTTCCGTAGCAAGTTTCTTCTCAAATTCCCGCTTTGCCTGCCTTATCAATGCTTTGCATTTAACTTGCCAGTGCTTGTGCTGTTTCCAGTTTTCATCATTTGGCTCTTTTTTCCATTTTCTGAAGGTTGCTCTTTTGGCAGCAACAGCCTCTCTGACCTCACCTTTAAACCATGCTGGCAGTTTTTTGGACTTTCTTCCACTTTTCTTAATGCGTGGAATACAGCTGGTCTGGGCTTCGAGGATAGTATTTTTAAATAACACCCAAGCTTGCTGTAAGTCTTTAACCTTTGGAACCGCTCCTTTTAGTTTTTTCCGAACTATATTCCTCATTCTATCATAGTCACCCTTTTGAAAGTTAAAAGGTAGTACTGTGGATTCCTTTACTATCTGTCCTCCACTGATTAAATCAAACATGATCATACTATGATCACTATTGCCAAGTGGTCCCAACACCCTTATTTCTTGCACCAGATCTGGCGTTCCACTAAGGACTAGGTCCAGTATGGCTTCCCCTCTGGTCGGTTCATGAACCAGCTGCTCCAAGAAGCAGTCATTCATTTCATCTAGAAACTTTATCTCTTTAGCTTGTCCTGCTGTGACACTGTCCCAGTCAATACCGGGGTAATTGAAATCACCCATTATTACTACTGTGTTGTGGCTTTTGTTAGCTTCCTTGATTTCTTTGAGCATTTCATCATCCATTTGTTCATTCTGGCCAGGTGGTCGATAGTATACTCCCACTGCCATCACCTTCCCCTTCATAAATGGAATTTCAATCCATAGAGATTCTACAGCATATTTTGTTCCCTGCAAAACTTTAATCCTTTCTGACTCAATGCCCTCTCTAACATAGAGTGCAACCCCTCCACCAATTTGTTCAGCTCTATCATTACGATATAGTTTGTATCCAGGTATCACAGTGTCCCACTGGTTATCCTCCTTCCACCATGTCTCTGAGAGTGCAATCATATCTAACCTCTCATTTAATGCTATATATTCTAATTCTAAAGAAGACAAAGATCCTGACAACTGGTAAAATCAATAAGTTCATTGTTGATGGAGAAGAAATTGAAATAGTTAAGAACTTTAACCTACTTGGATCAATTATCAATAAAGAAACAACAAGCAGTTAAGAAATTCAACGACGCATTGCTCTTGACAGAATGGCTATGAAGGATCTAGACAAGATTCTCAAGAGCAGAGATGTCTCTCTCCATACAAAGATTCAACTCATTCAAGCCATGATATTTTCAATAATGTCATATGGATGTGAAAGTTGAACAATAAAAAATATAGACAGGAAGAAAATTGATACCTTTGAATTAATGGTGCTGGCGATGAATACTGTGTATACCGTGGACTGCCCAAAGAACAAACCATCCAGTACTAGACAAGATCAAACCTAAGCTTTCTTTAGAAGCTTAGATGATAAGACTTTGACTTTCATATTTTGAACACATGCGAAGAGAGAGATCATTAGAGAAAGACATCATGCTTGGCAAGATAGAAGGTCAATGCAAAAGAGGAAGGCCAGCAATGAGATGGATTGATACAATAACAGCAGCTACTGTATGGCTGCCACTCTGTCAACAATGAGACACCTATCTGAAGACTGAACACAGTTCAGAGGTCCCCATGAGTCGACACCGACTCGACGGCACTTAACAACAACAAGCCTCATTAAATAAGGCCTGCACAGGCCCGGTGCAAACCTGCAGCCTTAGGCTTCTTTCAGGCCTGATTTTCTTTAATAAAGGCCAATGGGCCCTATAATGCAATTCAGGGCTTCCCAGGCCCTCTCCCCACATGGAGAACACTTTAATTTATTTATTTGGGCCCTCTTTATGGCCTGTTATAATCCTGGGCCTCCCGGCCCAACTATTAAGGCACACTGCATTAATAGGTGAATTTGGGACCTTCCGGTCCCCTTTCCAAGGCCCCTCAGCCATTGCATTTTAATTTTGAGGCTTCCGGTGGCCCTTGGTATTCTTTGGGGCTTACTGGGCCCATTTTCCAAGGCCCCCTTTCTTAATATTGCCTTCACGGTCACCATAGCAGTTCTCCAAACCTTGCTCCCTTGACATTGGGCCTTTTGCAGCCCTCGCCCAGTCTTCAGGGAGCCCGTCCCCTCAACCGGGCCTTCTCCTGGCCCAAAGTGCCTCCAGGCCCACTTTCTCTCCTTCCTGACAGGGAAAGAAACAGCACCCACCGCCACTCTTCCCGATGGCAGTAAGGTAACTCCAGCTCCTCCTTCATCATAGGGGACAGCTGTGCAAGTGCCCTCAGACACTCCCACTTGTGATCAGGGCAGCCATGCAAACCGTGGCTGCTCTCGGTCACAGCCAGCACACTTCCCTGACAGTTGGAGCCAGCCACAAGCACCGCAGCCGCATCTGACTGCCAGAAACTTGCTCCTCTGCCTCTCCACTGCATTCCAGGCCTCGGACCGGGTCCCGCAGCACACCGCAGGAGCGCGGCTCACCCAGACCCAAGCCCTCAGCCTCCCAGCAATTGCTACAAGCTGCAAAAAAAAACCCCACACAGCAGCCAGCAGCCCGTGGAGCCCCCAAACCGCCATCAGGGCAGCTGTGGACCCCCTAGCCTGGTAAATTAATTTAACCTCTGGTTACAATACATTGGTTGTTTACTCCTTCAAAAAGTAGAAAGACTAGGGAACACTCAATGTAGCCCATTTAGGACTAATAAGGGAAAATATGTTTTAACTCATCATGTAGTCAAACTCTGCAATTCGTTGCCGGAGGATGTAGTAAAAGCTGTTAGTGTAGCTGGGTTTAAAAGAGGCTTGGACAAGTTCCTGGAGGAAAAGTCCATAAAACATTATTAAAGTGGACTGGGGAAATCCACTGATTACCCCAGGGATAAGCCGCTTGGAATCTATCTTTTAGCAGCCTGACAATTATTTGTCACCTGAATTGGTCATTGTTAGAAACAGGATACTGAGCTCGCTGAACCTTTGACCTCTGCCAGTATGGCATTTCTTATGTCCTTAACCAAGGTTTGAATCCCACTGTTGCCCCTTGTGATCTTGGGCAAATCACTGCACCCTATGCCTGGAACGGCTTACCTGTGTCTATATGCCAGGCACCCTCCCTGGCCGTTTTCAAATCCAGGTTAAAAACCCATCTTTCACTGTCGCGTTCAGATCCTGACTTCTAGCCCTCATCTTAACTTAACCCCCAACATTTTCATGACCAAACTGTAAAACCCATCAAATTGACTAATGCTCCATATTGTTTTGACTAGGTTGTAAGCCTGGAAGAGCAGGGACTGTTTCTTTTATGTATGTCTGTACAGCGCTGCATGCATGGCGCTATCTAAGTGTTTAATAGTAGTAATACTTAACCCTCCATTACCTCAGGTATGAAAATACCTACTATACCCGAGTATAGCTTACCTTGAACTTCTGAGAAAAACTGTGAGCAAACTCCACAGTTCTCCTGTGAGCTGTCTGTGGGTCTGGATTGGCAGCTGAGCTCTCCTGTGAGCTGTCTTTGGGTCTGGACTGGCAGCAGAGCTCTCCTGTAAGCTGTCTGTGGGTCTGGACTGGCGGTAGAGCGCTCCTGTGAGCCGTCTGTGGGTCTGGACTGGCAGCTGAGCTCTCCTGTGAGCTGTCTGTGGGTCTGGACTGGAGGCTGAGCTCTCCTGTGAGTCTGTCTGTGGGTCTGGACTGACGGCTGAGCTCTCCTGTGAGCTGTCTGTGGGTCTGGACTGGAAGCTGAGCTCTCCTGTAAGCTGTCTGTGGGTCTGGACTGGTGGCAGAGCTCTCCTGTGAGCTGTCTTTGGGTCTGGACTGGCGGCTGAGCTCTCCTGTGAGCTGTCTGTGAGTCTGTACTGGCAGCTGAGCTCTCCTGTGAGCCTGTCTGTGGGTCTGGACTGGAGACTGAGCTCTCCTGCAAGATCTCTGTGGGTCTGGACTGGTGGTAGAGCTCTCCTGTAAGCTGTCTGTGGGTCTGGACTGGCTGCTGAGCTCTCGTACGAGCCTGTCTGTGAGTCTGAACTGGTGGCAGAGCTCTCCTACGAGCCTATCTGTGGGTCTGGACTGGCAGCAGAGCTCTCCTGTAAGCTGTCTGTGGGTCTGGACTGGCGGCAGAGCTCTCCTGTAAGCTGTCTGTGGGTCTGGACTGGTGGCAGAGCTCTCCTGTAAGCTGTCTGTGGGTCTGGACTGGTGGCAGAGCTCTCCTGTGAGCTGTCCTTGGGTCTGGACTGGTGGCTGAGCTCTCCTGTGAGCTGTTTGTGGGTCTGGACTGGTGGCTGAGCTCTCCTGTGAGATGTCTTTGGGTCTGGACTGGCGGCTGAGCTCTCCTGCGAGCCTGTCTGTGGGTCTGGACTGGCGGCAGAGCTCTCCTGCGAGCCTGTCTGTGGATCTGGACTGGCGGCAGAGCTGTCCTGTGAGCCTGTCTGTGGGTCTGGACTGGGGGCACAGCTCTCCTGCGAGCCTTGTCTGTGGGTCTGGACTAGGGGCACAGTTCTCCTGCGAGCCTGTCTGTGGGTCTGGACTGGAGACTGAGCTCTCCTGCAAGATCTCTGTGGGTCTGGACTGGTGGTAGAGCTCTCCTGTAAGCTGTTTGTGGGTCTGGACTGGCTGCTGAGCTCTCGTACGAGCCTGTCTGTGAGTCTGAACTGGTGGCAGAGCTCTCCTACGAGCCTATCTGTGGGTCTAGACTGGCGGCAGAGCTCTCCTGTAAGCTGTCTGTGGGTCTGGACTGGCGGCAGAGCTCTCCTGTAAGCTGTCTGTGGGTCTGGACTGGTGGCAGAGCTCTCCTGTAAGCTGTCTGTGAGTCTGGACTGGCAGCAGAGCTCTCCTGCGAGCCTGTCTGTGGGTTTGGACTGGCGGCAGAGCTCTCCTGTGAGCCTGTCTGTGGATCTGGACTGGCGGCAGAGCTCTCCTGCGAGCCTGTCTGTGGGTCTGGACTGGCGGTAGAGCTCTCCTGTAAGCTGTCTGTGGGTCTGGACTGGCGGCAGAGCTCTCCTGTAAGCTGTCTGTGGGTCTGGACTGGTGGCAGAGCTCTCCTGTAAGCTGTCTGTGAGTCTGGACTGGCAGCAGAGCTCTCCTGTAAGCTGTCTGTGGGTCTGGACTGGTGGCAAAGCTCTCCTGTGAGCTGTCCTTGGGTCTGGACTGGCGGCTGAGCTCTCCTGTGAACTGTCTGTGGGTCTGGACTGGTGGCAGAGCTCTCCTGTGAGCTGTCCTTGGGTCTGGACTGGCGGCTGAGCTCTCCTGTGAGCTGTCTGTGGGTCTGGACTGGTGGCAGAGCTCTCCTGTGAGCTGTCCTTGGGTCTGGACTGGTGGCTGAGCTCTCCTGTGAGCTGTCTGTGGGCCTGGACTGTTGGTAGAGCTCGCCTGTAAGCTGTCTCTGGGTCTGGACTGGTGGCTGAGCTCTCCTGTGAGATGTCTTTGGGTCTGGACTGGCGGCTGAGCTCTCCTGCGAGCCTGTCTGTGGGTTTGGACTGGCGGCAGAGCTCTCCTGTGAGCCTGTCTGTGGATCTGGACTGGCGGCAGAGCTCTCCTGCGAGCCTGTCTGTGGGTCTGGACTGGCGGTAGAGCTCTCCTGCGAGCCTGGTCTGTGGGTCTGGACTGGGGGCACAGCTCTCCTGCGAGCCTGGTCTGTGGGTCTGGACTAGGGGCACAGCTCTCCTGCGAGCCTGTCTGTGGATCTGGACTGGCGGCAGAGCTCTCCTGCGAGCCTGTCTGTGGGTCTGGACTGGCGGCAGAGCTCTCCTGCGAGCCTGTCTGTGGGTCTGGACTGGCAGCAGAGCTCTCCTGTAAGCTGTCTTTGGGTCTGGGCTGGCGGCAGAGCTCTCCTGCGAGCCTGTCTGTGGGTCTGGACTGGTGGCAGAGCTCTCCTGCGAGCCTGTCTGTGGGTCTGGACTGGCGGCAGAGCTCTCCTGCAAGCCTGTCTGTGGGTCTGGGCTGGCAGTAGAGCTCTCCTAAGCTGCTGTCTGAGAACCCTGCTCCCTCCTGATTGTTTCTGAGAACTCAGTTACATGGTTGGTCGCTCAGGTTCATCCTTAAGTGGTTTTTGGCACAGCTGATAGAAAGATATGTTGTGAAGTTTTAATATCCAGTGACATCTAACATCCTACTGTTCTCTTTCTCGTTGCCTCATGAGTAAATCATGAGCTTTTCTCAGATGGGAGGTTCGTTTTTAATTCCTTTCATAGATCAGCACTAATTATTTATAAGGCTAAATTAGTCTGGGCTTTATTTCTGTCTGACGAGCTTATACTGGACTGTTGGCTATCACAGGGCAGACGGACGCAGAACAGCAGCAGCCTGTAGCAGACAAATCACCAGCGTCTGTGCACAGCGTGCCGCAGGGGGAGGTGCTGTATGACGGGGTGGTGTGGCAGAAGAACGAAAGGATAGTGTGAAATATCATGCTAACCACTGAGTGAGTTACTGGCTAAGGGCCATGAAGATAGTCTCCCCTCCCCAAATACCCTTGGGACCCTATAAAATAAAAGCAATTGTTCTGTACCCCAACTACAGGCCTCATCAGAAAAGTGTTTCTTTGGGACCCACACTACATAAATTCAGAAATTTTGACTAATAACTTTAGAAAGAAAGGGCATGAATTTGGTGAGTGCACATCAAAAGGAGCCAAGGTACGTCAGGAAACACTGAACCATCGCGTAGCACCACTCGGAGCTTTACAGGCATACTGTAAGTAGCATTACCTGCACATACCAGTAGTGATCTCGCTACTTAGACATGTGTAATGGAAAAGTACCTGGCTAGCTATAGCTTTTAAAATGAAAGCAGGGCATGTTCTGGTGCTGCAGGAAGGCAAGGGAGCTTGTTTCCCGGCTCCCCAGGTCTCCTGCGGCATTGGCGACTAGTTGAGGGGTGTGGTCACCACAATCGCAATGATGATGCATTCAGGCACCAAAATGAAAATGCAATGCAGCCGGCCCGAACCTGGAAATACCCACACATGGCAGATCCCACATGTGCAGGGAACTCTGGGTGAGGGGGGTCCAGTAAGGAGGGAAAAAGCGCCAAAAGGGGAAAAAAACCCATAAATTCAAGTAAAAATAAATCACAGAAAAAACTGAAAATGACCCGAGTCAGGTAGGAGGGCCATATTGAAGCTCCAGAGTGCAAAAATTAAAGAAAAGCGGCCAAAATGATATAAAAATATAAACAAGTGCTTACAACACTGAAAAATAAATAAAAGTGCCAGAAAAGTGTTAAAATAAAAGGAAATGAACATATGATGAAAGTAAAATGTAATAAATACAGGTGTCTGGGCAAGTTGGGTATTTATATATTGCATGGACAGGACAGGGTGTCCTTGTGCACTACAGAGGGATGCAGGAATCAACTAAGACTGTAGCCACCTAGAAGACTAAAACCCCTGACACAATTTAAATAAATAATGCAGATTAAGCAAATTTTAAAGGAAATGGTTTATAAAATTACTTTTATGTGCGCAAAGGTCTGCTAGTGACTTTAAAACACTAAGCGTGCGATGTGAGTTGGAATAAAGCTAGAAAAGGGGGACTATGTTCAAATGGAGCTAAGTGGAAGAACAATTTTACAGTGCAGAGTTAATTCTGGTGCAGCAACTTCAGTAAAGGTTGGAAAGAAGACTGATTGGGTAAGGTATGCCAGAGTGAATGTGTGGATGAGTTGTGAAAGGATTTATTTGATATCAGAATTGTAAGTAATTGGGTACTTCTTAGAAAGAAGTGTGTAAAAGTTTGAATGAAAGTTGCAGAGAAAACATAAAAGTTCTTGGTGACTGGAAAAAAGCTGAGGGAGCCCTGTAGCTCATCCAAGCAGTTTTAAAACAAGGCTGAATGAGGATTTGAAAAATTGGAGAGAGAGCTTGACCTGGACACTGTTTTGATTAAAAGTTTAACAGTGTATGGAACTTATTTTCAACAGAACTGGAGTCCTTCAAGCTCTGAAAGGAAAGTAAGGCTGAAGGTATCAAACTCCCAGTGAAATAGGATGAAAAACTGAAAGAGAGCTGTTTTAAAACCGTGTTCTCACAGAATTTGATGAATCCTGAAATACCTTGAGCTATTTCAGTGAGGAAGAGTGTAAGTGAGAGAGGAAGAGTGAAGGCTTGCATGTGTTCTTAGAGGACAAAACCCCTTTGCCATATTTAAAGAACTCATTGGCAGTTTTTAAAGACTGGCTCTGGCACACAAAGAAAAAAAAATTGGTTTTGGCGCAGAGAATTTTGTGAGAGGGAAAGACCAGGAATATGTTTATCTTTTATTTTTTTGGGAATAGCAAGCCGCCCAAGTCATACAGAGAAACAAATAGAAAAAAGACAGGAACACTTTTCTAGACTGCACACATGGATAGGGAGATAAGTTTCTTTTATTGATTTTTAAAGAGAGAATTTGAGAAGAAGCTTGCTGTGGAAGCAAAAAATCATAATAAAGACTTTTTAAAGTACATTCATAGCAAAAAAAAAAAAACCCTGTGAGAGAGTCAGTTGGACCATTAGATGATAGAGGGTTAAAAGGGGCACTAAGAGGGGACAAAGCCATAACGGAGAGACTGAAAGAATTCTTTGCTTCGGTCTTTACTGAGGAAGATGTAGGAATGTTACCCATGACTGAAATGGTATTTAAAGGAGATGCTGTGGAAGAATTGAAAGAAATATTGATACACAGGGAAGATGTATTACAACTATTTGATAAACTGAAGAGTAGCAAATCACCTGGACTGGATGGTATACATCCAAGGGTGTTGAAAGAACTGAAATATGAGATTGCAAACCTACTATTAGTAATCTGTGAACTATCATTAAAATCATCTGTAATACCTAAAGATTGGAGGATGGACAATGTAACGCCAATTTTTAAAAAGGGTTCCAGGAGTGATCCGGGAAACTACAGACCAGTGAGCCTGACATTAGTACCTGGAAAAATGGTGAAACCATCATAAAGAACAAAATTACTGAACATGTAGATAGTCATGGCTTAATGGGAGACAGCCAACATGGCTTTAGCTAAGGAAGGTCTTATCTTACTAATCTGTTATGTTTTTTTGAAGGTGTGAATAAACAGGTAAACAAAGGTGAGTCAGTTGATATAGTGTATCTGGACTTTCAAAAAGCCTTTGACAAGGTCCCTCATTAGAGACATTTGGCAAAATTAAAAGTCATGGGATAGGAGGCAGTGTACTATTGTGGATCTGGAAATAGTTAAAAGATAGAAAGCAGAGGGTAGGGCTAAATGGCCAATTTTCCCAATGGAGAAAAGTGAATAGTGGTGTACCCCAGGGATCTGTGCTGGGTCCTCTGCTTTTCAACATATTCATACATGATCTGAAAATGGGAAAAACAAGTGAAGTTATCAAATTTGCAGATGACACAAAACTATTCAAAGTTGTTAAAACCCAAGAGGATTGTGGAAAATTGCAAGAGGATCTTGATAAATTGGAAGACTGGGCATCCAAATGGCAGATGAAATTTAATGTGGACAAGTGCAAAGTTATGCATTTAGGAAACAACAACCCAAACTATGGTTACACGATGTAAGGTTCCACATTAGAAACCACCACCCAGGAAAAAGATTTAGGCGTCATCGTGGATAACATGTTATAACCCTCAGCTCAGTGTGCAGCGGTGGCCAAGAGAGCAAACAGAATGCTAGGTATCATAAGGAAAGGAATGGAAAATAAAACAAAAGATATTATAATGCCTCTGTATCGTTCCATGGTGAGACCGCACCTTGAATATTGTGTGCAATTCTGGTCGCCGTATCTTAAAAAGGACATAGCGTTATTAGAAAAGGTTCAGAGAAGAGCCACCACAATGGTAAAGGGGATGGAAGGATACCCCTATGAAGAGAGGCTGAAAAGGTTAGGGCTCTTCAACCTGGAAAAGAGACAGCTGATGGGAGTTATGATAGAGGTCTGTAAATTAATGAATGGAGTGGAATGGATTGCTTACGCCATCAAAATATAGAAAGACTAGGAGGCATGCAATAAAGCTACAGGGTAACCTATTTAAGACTAATAATAGAAAATATTTTTTCACTCAACATGTAATCAAACTCTGGAATTTGTTACCGGAAGATGTAGTAAAGGCTGTTAATGTAGCTGGGTTTAAAAGAGGTTTGGACAAGTTCCTGGAGGAAAAGTCTATAAACCATTATTTAAAAGAGACCCAGGATATCAATGCTTGACCCAGTACAAGCACTGTGGAACCTGTGTCCCTTGGGGAAACTACTAGGAACTTATGAACTAGATTGGCCACTGTTGGAAATAGGATACTGGGCTTGATGGACCTTGGTCTGACCCAGTATGGCATCTCTTATGTTCTTAGAAATCCAAAGGTATCCTGACTATAGCTGAACAGTGCCGGTTCAAAGGGGATCCCGAAGGCGCCCAACATCCAAGAAAGCAGCAAGACCTGGAGAAAAGAAAATTGAGATAAGTGACTGCTGGCACACCACCGTGACTGTTTTCTGAAACACACTAGTGCACTAGTTGAAATTTTGTTTTAACCAAAGGGTTTCCATGCAAGCTTGAATGGTAATATCCATTCACCTGCAAAGGTGCAGATTAAAGACACTGTGGGGGGGGGGGGGGGGTCTACTACAGAGTAAAGAAACTTCAAGCTATTAACTAATATTTGCCTGTTACTGAAAAGGTCCATAGTGTACTACTGTTGAATAATAGAAACATTTAAAGGCTTGTTTATAGAATATAGCTGACCACATTACAGTGCAATATACCAGTTGTTTGTGAATTAAGGCTGTTATAGAAACTGGAATATATTTGAAAATTTTATAAAGACTGTTCTTGTTTGTTTACAAAAAATGAATTTACACCATTTTTCACATTAAAATTGTAAAATCTTTCAAAAGTTAAACTTGTTTAAGTGGTTCATTATGGGAGAGTTCCCTTCGTAATTCCATATTTGAAATTTGAGGTTCATGAAGCTATAGAGTGCACCACAGAAAAAATAAAGAGCGTGGTTTCTCTGTAAGCTGGGAGTTTTCATTGGTGGCTCACCAGAGGTACAGTATCTCAGCCATCCGTAGCGCTCATATCATGAAGGTAAAGTAGGGTAAGACCCCCATGGAGCCCCCGGTTTACATCTATAAATCACACAACTTGTCATACTGTGACTCCTCCATCAACTCCTCCTGGAAACAAACTTCAAAAGCTAACCTTTGATGTTTTGAGCATCTGATGGGTTAATTCCTCTCCTGACAGTTTTGCATCTCAGAGCAGATATGGGGGGATTTTCTGAAGTGCATGTACGGAATATTCAAGCCGCGTCACCATGAAATCGCTGTATAGCGTGGCGTACACTTTCGGGTAGTCTTCCTTCTAAAATCACTGTTTATATATATTTGCTCATGTACATGGGTAAATGGAGTAAAACTCATCCAACATCACCACCGTATTCACGGCCTTTTAAATTTAGTTATGCGCAGCAATTTGCATTGTGTTATTTTGATAAATACAATGGGCCCGATATTCGAAGGGCAGCTACACAGTTTACAGTCCTGTAAACCATGTAAGTACCACTAAGAGGTATTCACGGTTAGTGCCGCTGAATATCCCCTTCTAGCCCTGCTACACGCCCCGATGGGCTTGTCGTGAGCATTGTGGGGCGGAGCAGAGGGGAGACTGACACTAACTGCGTAGTAGCGATATTTCACCACTACTTGGTTAGCTCCCTGCCAGTAAAACTAGGTCAGTTTTTGCTGCGCCTAGTTTTACCTATGGGAGCTAACCGGACAGAGGTGCAATATTGCCTCTACCCTGTTAGGCTCTGCAATGGCTTCCTCTGGGCAGCAAACCCGGATATTCGATGCAGCATTGAATGTCAGGGGGCAGCGGGTATTGGTATGCGCCGTAGCGGTGCGTGGCCTGCCCAACGGACTATCAGGCTCAAAGTGCACGGAATTTTTAATATTTTCTGCACAATTTTCCAGGACTGTTGTGAAAATATGAAACACATATAAGTGCACACTTCCAAGGCCAAATCACTAAAATGAAAATAAAATGCTTTTTTTCTGTTTCTGTTGTGTGGACATTTTATTCCTCTAGTCTCATCGGTCTCACTCTTTTGCCACCTTCTGCTTATTGGCCTTTTCTCTTCCATCAAATTTCAGAATCTCCCCCCTCCCAACTCAGTCTGAGGCTTTGGTTTCCCCCCTCACCCAGGGCCTCTCTCTCCTCCCTCTCTGTCTGCTGCCTCCCCTAGGCAGGAGCGTAGCTGGCAAAGCGAGACCCAGGACAGGATGGATCAGTGTAGGAACCAGAAGTCTGAAGATGAAATCCAGGTTGGAACAGGTGCAGTGCAGGAACAACACAAAGGTCAGGAACCAGGGAGTCTCTCTTTACCACTTTATCCTTCAAAGTGGTCGACAACATGGGTCTACATTGAACGAGTGGGGTGGGGTAACATGACATACATAAAGACTTTGGACATTTGGTACTTATTCTCCTCTAAGCGCGGCAGTGGGGCTTGGTGTCCTAGGCTAGGTGTGAAAGTGTTCTGTGAACAGGAGTGTTTTTAGTGCCTTATGAGAGTCCTTAATGTCACTTAGGGCTCTCAGTCCATCTGGGAGGGGGTTCCATAGGGCTGGTGCTGAGAAAGACATGGCTCTGTTGGAGGTGGTTGGCTTTGTTTTCTGGTATCCGGTGGGTGTTCGGAGTTTGATGCCGTTGGATCTTCTGGGCCTGGTGTTGGTTTCTCTGATCAGTGTGTTTTGTAGAATATCTGCTGAGTGTTGATGTATGATTTTGAAAATATTTAGTGTTTTCTTGAATCTTGCTCTTATGGGTAACCAGTGGAGCTGCTGTAGTACAGGTGTGACGTGTTCATGTTTTGCTGTGCCCGTGATGATGCGTGCTGCAGCATTTTGCACCATTTGAAGTGGATGGGTGGTTTGCTTGGGCAGTCCTTGATACAACGAGTTTCCATAATCCAGTATGGGGGTGATTACTGCCTGACACACAGTGCAAAAGTTGTCTTGATTGAGGATTGGTTGAAGTCTCCTGATAATTTTTAAACGGTGGTATGCCTTTGCTGCGTTTTTCTTTATATGCAATTGTAAGTTCAAACTCGTGTCCAGGATGATGCCTAGGTATTTCACCTCGTGCCTTGTAGATACTGTTTTGGTTAGGATGTGATGATTTGAGGTGGGCTGAAGGTGGGATCCCTGGAAATGAACAATGCCTCTGTTTAATCAAAGTTCCATCTTAAGATGGAAGCAGGACTGGGAACAAATGTTTCCCAAACTTGAAATTAGGAAGGTGGCCAGATAGGCCTGTCTTGTGTTTACTGTCTATCAAGAACTGTTGAACGTGCGGGGATGTGTGTAGTTGAGTTAAGATAAGGTAGCATCTGACTATCAAACTTGAGTAAATAAGTTAATTAATAGGACACATCTCATGCTGGTTCAGTGGATGCCCCTGGGGGGCAGGTTTCTCCTTCCACCACCTTTAGATCCTTCCAGAAATGTAACCTCAGACTCTGTGGTCTCCATGGCTTCCGGTCCCCATGCAGTCATCGGTTTGATTCTGTGGTCTCCATGGCTTCCGGTCCCCATGCAGTCATCGGTTTGACTCTGTGGTCTCCATGGCTTCCGGTCCCCATGCAGTCATCGGTTTGATTCTGTGGTCTCCATGGCTTCCGGTCCCCATGCAGTCATCGGTTTGATTCTGTGGTCTCCATGGCTTCCGGTCCCCATGCAGTCATCGGTTTGATTCTGTGGTCTCCATGGCTTCCGGTCCCCATGCAGTCATCGGTTTGATTCCCTGTTGGCTTGCTGCAAGTTCTCATTCTCACACTTCCTCACTCATTTGCCCTTCACAAAACCAGTCCGAGTCTTCTTCTCAGTAATCTCTTCCACAAGTCACCATTCTCTCCTCCTTGGTGGCACTCTTTAGTTCTCTCCCAAAATCCCTTTCCTTACCCCACCCACTTTGTGTCCCTATTCTCTGCTCTCTCTCAATTGCTGAGTCCTCTTTCTCTCCATCCTATCCCCCAGACCCTGCTAATCCTCCAATCCCATTCTTCACTCGCCCCTTCCTAAATCCAACACCTTTCTCTCTCCCTTCCCTGCTTAGCTCCCCTCCCCTGAGTTTCCAAATTCCAGCTGTCTCAATAATCTTTCTAGTCCCCGCTTAAACCTCCCCCCCCCCCCACTGTCTCCTTCCTCTCACTTAACCCTCTGCAGCGTGAGTTTTGCCATCGGCTGTGTGGTGGCAGCTGGTCCTCTGGGCTCAGAGACGCTTCAAGGCCAGAGCAAGACTCTGAATTTATGGCTCCAAGCAAATCGTTGCAAGGCACCATTTCAGAGGAGGAGGAATGCTGTCCTGTTCGCTGGACAAAATGTTGTCTAGAACAGCAGGGGAAGGTTTGCCAGACTTCAAGGGAACAGCCTGGATCTTACCCTTGCACTTACCCGTTGGAAAGAACCAAAGGTATGGCCAGCGATCAGACACTTACATCCGCCATCTTGGATTCCCCCCAGGTGGTGTTCTTTTCTAAATATTATGGGTAACTTTAACTTACATGCAGACAATTATAGCTATGCAAGAGCTCCAAGCTGTATTCAGAACCATTTGTATCATGGTCTAACCAAAATAATGCAGGCATTGGCCTGTGTCGCAGGGTATACACTGGACCCACTATTTAGGTCTACGTCTCTGGCGAAAGGCTATTTAAGTATACAGAAAATAAGGCCAGTACTATGGTCTCATCGTGTATTATTATTTTTCTTTTAAGATGGGAAGGAGGAGGAGAGGGGAATTAGTGTGGAAAGTTTAGGGTTCGGAGTGGTGTGGAGGAGGCCTGCCAGTGGAAGACTTGGTGGATGCCGAGAGAGAAAGTGGTGGATGATACAAGCCCTGGGAGGGAAGGGTTAGATTGCATTGCTTTACTGGTAGACAGAGAGAAGACAGTCCTTTGGTCCTTTCCCTGCCTTGGGAATAGCAGCAGTGTGGGCAAATTACCCGGTTCCAGGGGTGAGATTTTAAGCCAGTCCTGGATTTCTGACAATCTCATCCTGATGCATTATGAGACCCGCAGCACCGATTTTAATGGGAAAATCAAGGACTACAAATACCATACTGCAATGCAATGCATATTTACAACCAGAACTGGCAAAAACTGTCACTCATGGAACTGGGTAACTTGGCAACGCTGTACAAGCCATCAAAAAAACTCTTAACTTGTACAATTTGCACATTGTACTTATTGGCAGCCCCTGTCTAAGTAATCTTACCCTCACTCAGGACATTCTTTACCCATCTAAGTTCCAACCGTCAAACCTCCTTCTTCCACTGTGGCTTGTTGTTCAGGACAGGAAGTATAACATAGTAAATGAGGGCAGATAAAGACCAGTATGGTCCATCTAGTCTGCCCAGCAAGGTGGCAAGAGTAGTTGAAGTATAAGAGATAGTTATGCTTAGTTTGATTTTATCCTGTTGCTATAAAGGGATCCACTGTGTCTGTCCCATGCCATTTTGAATTCTGTCACTGTGTTTGCCCCCACCACGTCCATCAGGAGGGCAATCCAAGCATCCACCACCCTTTCAGTGAAAAAGTATTTCCTGACATTGCCTTTCAGTTTACCCCCTTGCAGCTTCATGTTATGCCCTCTAGTTTTACAGCTTCCCCGTCTTTGGAAGAGGTTTGTTTGTTCATTAATACTCTAAGTATTTAAAGGTCTGAATCATATCTCCCCGTCCCTCATCTCCTCCAGAGTGTACATATTTAGGTCTTCAAGTCTCTTCTCATACATCTTGTGGCACAGGCTCCAAATCATTTTGGTCGCCTTCCTCGGAGCAGTTTCCAGCCTTTTTATATCCTTTGTGAGATATGATCTCCAAAACTGAACACAATATTCCAAGTGAGGCCTCACCAGTGACTTGTACAGTGGCATTAGTACCTCTTCCTTTCTGCTGGTAATTCCTCTCTGTATGCAACCCAGCAGCCTTCTGGCTTTTGCCACTGCCTTGTCACATTGAAGACAAATGAGTTTGTCCTTTAGAAAATCAGTTCTTACAAGCCAATGCAGAAACCCTGCCCTAGATCCCAGTGCTTAAATCTCTAGGGCAAGGCGCAACTTTAACGCTGGAATGCAATATGGAAATGACCCACTGTGCAAAATGTCTACTTAAAACTGGGAGAGCAAGCCAAACACACGCACACAGAAGCCAGCGCAGATCTGGCATGCTATCCCGGAGAATGGGGTTGTCTCAGGGGAAGTTTAACACTTCACCTCAGATGACCTAGGCATCAGGGAAAAGTCAGCTCAGATGATACTTTTGCTTCCAGCTGGATCATTACACCTACCCAAAGCTGGCATGAAGATCCAACATTAAAAAACAGTGTAAAAAGCTGTGCTAGTAGTTCCAGTTCAGTCTTTAACATTGGGGACAATTACTTATGCAGTGATTTGAATGCCAAGCATGCTGCAGTTCAGCTTAGGAATTTTTTGGCATTTTTCCAGTGGTAGCTTGCTTTCTGCATCGGACAGCAAGCCTAGCATGAGAAAAGCACCAGAGAATGACACGCAAAGCTCTTCTGCATCAGAGAGTAAGTCTAGTATGAGAAAAGCGCTAGAGAATGACACGCAAAGCTCTTCTGCATCGGAGAGCAAGCCTAGCATGAGAAAAGCGCTAGAGAATGATATGCAAAGCTCTTCTGCATCGGAAAGCAAGTCTAGCATGAGAAAAGCGCTAGAGAATGACACATGAAGCTCTTCTGCATCGGAGAGTAAGCCTAGCATTGGAAAAGCGCTAGAGAATGCTGTAGAAAGCTCTTCTGCATCGGAGCACAAGCCTAGTATGGGAAAAGCGCTAGATCATGACACATGAAGCTCTTCTGCATCGGAGAGCAAGCCCAGCATGGGAAAAGCGCTAGAGAATGACACGCAAAGCTCTTCTGCATCGGAGAGCAAGCCTAGAATGGGAAAAGCGCTAGAGAATGACACATGAAGCTCTTCTGCATCAGAGCAAAGGCCTAGCATGAGAAAAGCGCTAGAGAATGACACATGAAGCTCTTCTGCATCGGAAAGCAAGTCTAGCATGAGAAAAGCGCTAGAGAATGACACATGAAGCTCTTCTGCATCGGAGAGTAAGGCTAGCATTGGAAAAGCGCTAGAGAATGCTGTAGAAAGCTCTTCTGCATCGGAGCACAAGCCTAGTATGGGAAAAGCGCTAGATCATGACACATGAAGCTCTTCTGCATCGGAGCAAAAGCCTAGCATGAGAAAAGCGCTAGAGAATGACACGCAAAGCTCTTCTGCATCGGAGAGCAAGCCTAGCATGAGAAAAGCGCTAGAGAATGACACGCAAAGCTCTTCTGCATCGGAGAGCAAGCCTAGAATGGGAAAAGCGCTAGAGAATGACACATGAAGCTCTTCTGCATCAGAGCAAAAGCCTAGCATGGGAAAAGCGCTAGAGAATGACACATGAAGCTCTTCTGCATCGGAGAGCATGCCTAGCATGGGAAAAGCGCTAGAGAATGACACACAAAGCTCTTCTGCATCGGAGAGCAAGCCTAGAATGGGAAAAGCGCTAGAGAATGACACGCAAAGCTCTTCTGCATCGGAGAGCAAGCCTAGCATGAGAAAAGCGCTAGAGAATGACACGCAAAGCTCTTCTGCATCGGAGAGCAAGCCTAGCATGAGAAAAGTGCTAGAGAATGACACGCAAAGCTCTTCTGCATCGGAGAGCAAGCCTAGTATGAGAAAAGCGCTAGAGAATGACATGCAAAGCTCTTCTGCATCGGAGAGCAAGCCTAGCATGAGAAAAGCGCTAGAGAATGACACGCAAAGCTCTTCTGCATCGGAGAGCACGTCTAGCATGGGAAAAGCGCTAGAGAATGACACATGAAGCACTCCTGCATCAGAGCAAAAGCCTAGCATTGGAAAAGCGCTAGAGAATGCTGTAGAAAGCTCTTCTGCATCGGAGCACAAGTCCAGCATGGGAAAAGCGCTAGAGAATGACACATGAAGCTCTTCTGCATCGGAGCACAAGCCTAGCATGGGTAAAGCGCTAGAGAATGACACATGAAGCTCTTCTGCATCGGAGAGCAAGCCCAGCATGAGAAATGCGCTAGAGAATGACACATGAAGCTCTTCTGCATCAGAGAGCAAGCCCAGCATGAGAAAAGCGCTAGAGAATGACAGATGAAGCTCTTCTGCATCGGAGAGTAAGCCTAGCATTGGAAAAGCGCTAGAGAATGCTGTAGAAAGCTCTTCTGCATCGGAGAGCAAGCCCAGCATGAGAAAAGCACTAGAGAATGACACATGAAGCTCTTCTGCATCGGAGAGTAAGCCTAGCATTGGAAAAGCGCTAGAGAATGCTGTAGAAAGCTCTTCTGCATCGGAGCACAAGCCTAGTATGGGAAAAGCGCTAGAGCATGACACATGAAGCTCTTCTGCATCGGAGAGCAAGCCCAGCATGGGAAAAGCGCTAGAGAATGACACATGAAGCTCTTCTGCATCGGAAAGCAAGTCTAGCATGGGAAAAGCGCTAGAGAATGACACATGAAGCTCTTCTGCATCGGAGAACAAGCCTAGCATGGGAAAAGAGCTAGAGAATGCCGCACAAAGCTCTTCTGCATTGGCCTGTTAGTTTGTAAAGAAAGCTGGAAACCTGCTTCAGGGATATGAGAGCCAGTGGGCCGGTCAGCATCTGGGAGGGCTGTAGAGTGGGACTGATGTGGCTGAAGCATTTTGTTCAGTTGTGAGGGTCACAGCTGGAGAAAGTTCGGGATGGGGTGAGACCCACTTACTGTTCACTAGGTATGGGTCATGCTGCGGTACTGAAGGGCTCGTCAGATAAAGCATCGGTCCCAATTGTGGAAATAGTGAAAAGGTCCCAGCAGGAAGGTGTTTTCCAGAGGTCTTGTAGCAGTGGATGGATTTGGGATTTAGTCCAGACCTTTGTCACTGAGAGCTCAAGATGAGTTATGTTCGGGTACTGTAGGTATTTCCTTGTCCCGAGAGGGTTTCCAATGTAAGTCTGTACCTGAGGCAAGTGATTTGCCCCAAGTGGCAGTAGGATTTGCACCCTGCCTTTCGTAGGGATGTACAGATTATGAGAATAGTAATTAAAACCAGCTAAAGACAACTTTGAACATTTTCAGAGGCCAATGTGATGCCATCCTTGGTGAGCCCATCTTTGGATTGGGTTTACGTGGGTTCTGCCAGGAAGGCAAATTAACGAGTTACGAGGACTTCAAAATGCAGCAGCACCTTGTGGGATTTCAGCATTAAAGAGTTTCCATTGCTTGCTAGCATCCATTTACAGTCAATATCACTGGCATTTGTCCTACTAAGAACACAGGGGCCAGCACAATTGTGATGTCCTCTGGGGGAGGGGGAGCTTTAAGATGCAGTCTGGCTGCATTTTTGGGCGGTTCGATCATCGAAGGAATGACCAGGGTGCAATTTAGGAATTAGTCGGGACCTTTTCTGTGCTTCACCCTGAATTGAGGAATTAAATGCCAGAAGAACTAAGGCTGGATGAGGACTTTGGCGTTTTTCAGAGAATGATAGGAATCCAGCTCTTTCCAAAATCTTGGACTGCTGACTCGGGGGAGAGAAGAGGGCTGATGTGGCGGAAGAGGTGTTGGGAGGTTTGTTTTTAATTTTTTGTAAGAGAATTTTATTTCTTCATCACACTGGACATGTCTTTGAATTAGGATAATGGGACAGAAATTTGGTAAATTAATATAACGAACTGTAACTTTTCTCTGCAGTAGCAACGCTGGTTGAGTTATAAGCACACTCCAGGCCGCTCTGTGCGGGTCACTCCACAGGAGAGGAAGTTTAACCCTGGCACCCTGAGGTTCCTCCAAGTCTCCAGCAGATCCATCTCCACTGACCACTGGCCGAGGTTTAGACCCTCTCAGATTTCATATGCCCTCTTTAATTTCTTCCAACTCACTACCCTCCACTTCCCCACATGCGCCAACCCTTCTCTCCCCTTTCCAGTGTGCCATTATGTTCATTATTTGCATGTTTAAGTTATTTGGGTTGCCACTACTTTACTGATAGTTCATCCTAGTCACCCACCAGCCTCTCAGCAAGGAATTAGTTTCTCGTTTTCTCTGTACTTCATATCACAATCCCCTAGCCTTGAATTCCCTTTCCTAAGAAGATTTCCCTTTTCTGTTCTTTATTAAAATCTGTCAAACATTTGAAAGTTTCTTTTATGCCCTTCATATACCTTCCTTCCTTTGGGTATCGTAAGCCTTCTCTGTAGAGTTTATAGCCATTTGTGCCCTGTATAGGAGGCTTGGAGAGCTTAAGGCGAGAGGCAACGCAGCTTACTTACTGGCTTGCCAGTTTGACATAGAGTTGGAGTCTAGCAAGTAGCTGCCCTGGTGCTCAGACCAACATTTGCCTCTCCCTCCCCTCGCTGCTGGCTCGTCCCGGGACCTGCAAAAAAACATCAGTATGTAGCTCTTCCAGTCAGGTGCACACCCTCCGAGGTGAATGGCCTGTTTCTAAAGGTGGGGCTGGCAGAGCTGGAGACTGAGCAGCCCTGCATGTTTTGGCTGGTTTTTGGTCACTGCTGCAGGTCCCTGGACGTGGCCATGGTGGAGGTGGTGGCAGGGCTGGAAGAAAGGAATATGGTAGACTGGGATGGGGGGAAGTAAGGGGAGATGTAGCATCACAAAAGGGGGAGATGGGGGCTTCAGGCTTTGGGATGGACACAGGAGGAATAGGGGGACAGGGAGATGCTTAACAGAGCAGACGAGGTAGACTGGGGAGATGCAGGACATGAGGGGGAGTAAGACGACAGACGGGTGATTTATGCTGGACATTGGGGGGAGAGAAAGAAGCAGGAAACAGTGGGTACAGGGTGGAAGAAGAGAGAGAGATGCTGGGGGATGACAAAAGAGGGGATGGAAGGGAGAAATAGTAAAAGACTTGAGAATAAGAGAAAAGGGAGCAGGGGAAAGGTAGAAAGCTGGAGGTAAATGCGGTAAAAACAATGAGACTGAAGACCGGAGACTGAGAAGGAATGAAATCTGAGCGGATAGATAGAAAAATGAAAGTGAACTCTCAGTGTCAGGGAGGATGTGAAGAAGCCCATAAGAGAGAAAATTCACAAATAGACAGAAGAGCCTGGAAAGAGCTGA
Organism: Ichthyophis bannanicus; assembly: GCA_033557465.1. Lineage (NCBI taxonomy): Eukaryota > Metazoa > Chordata > Amphibia > Gymnophiona > Ichthyophiidae > Ichthyophis > Ichthyophis bannanicus. The sequence goes on along the minus strand of CM066034.1, from coordinate 30,792,423 downwards.
GAAAAGAAAGGGAAAAGCGGAAAGCAGAGATTGGACCAACACAATCAGGAATATAAAATGACAGACAACAAAGGGAGAGAAGAAGAATGTTCTTTTTAATCTAATGGTTGGATTAGGTCCGTTTTTGAAACTTACATCTGATATATTTATGTTTTGCCCAGTACAGGGTAACGGAATCCCTGCTTCTGTTTCTCTGGTGCAGATTCTGGCTCCTTGGTTACTTATTCTACATTTGCTGAGGGTCTCTGTGTTCTGCAGCTATTCTCAGGGCCTTTGCTGCTATTAGGTAAACCAGGTGCTCTGGGGGCAGCCCAGCACCGTCGCTGCCCCTCTCTGGAACCTGCAGCGCTTACCTAAACTCTCTAGAAGGCCGAGTCAAAGGGGGCGGAAGCAGCAGGTCACAGAAGGCAGGAACCATGACACAGCTACAAAGAGTTCAGGTAAGCGTTGCAGGGTAGGGGGCTCATCTACGGCGCCCCCAATATCTGTATGGGATCGATCTGAAGTAATCCGGCTTGTGCACATTCTTCATATGTGCACAGATGTGTTTCGGGGGCTGCATGTTCCTCAGTAGGCTCTTGCTGTGTGACCCCTGGAAGTTAGTAATGTTGCAGAATCGCTCTATAGGTCCTGGTTGGGTTTTGTACTATTTCACAATGAGCCTGGTAATGAGGAGGGAGTAACAGGCACTGGTAAAGATAATAAATATTACCAACTAAAGACCTGAAACCTAATGGCTATCAGCAAATCCTGTTTCAGTGCTGCTCAACTCCATCATTCACATGACCTGAGGGTCTAGGGCTGACCAATAACCAAGGGTTAAGGAGGGGGGCATGGAAGGACAGAGGTCTCGCCATTGCTCCTGGAGCTTCTGAAGTGGACCCTCCTTGCTCTAGAAGCCCCTAACAGAGGGTGAAGCCAGCCCTGGCTAAACGTCACTGGCTCCCAGTTTCACTTATTGGTGATTACTTTCAGTTAAAACACTATTCTTGTTGACTTGTTGGAAACATTATGAGCCATCAAGAGCTCTGCAACCCTCGGGAGGTGGGGGAAGGGGGAACGCTGGCTGTGCCTTTGCTTTTTTTTTTAAATGCTTTTGAGTTAGTGCTGACTCCTGGCGACCCAGCAGCTCCTGGGTTTTCTTGGCAGTGTGACCAGAAGTAGATTGCCAGGCCTTTCTTCCGAGGCAGTGGAGGGTTAAGTGACTTGCCCAAGGTCACAAGGGGTGTTAATGGGAATTGAGCACTGGTCACTTGGTTACTAAGAAAATGCTCTAACCATTAGGCTGCTCCTCCGCTCTACTACCTTTGCTTAAAACTGCTCAAAAGAGCAAATAGAGATCTAGAGTGTTTTTAGTGACAGCACCCATGTTATGAAATAAGCTTGCTGGTCTTGTGATTGGAGCAGACTCCACTAACATTTCAGAAAAATCTCAAGACTTTTCTCTGTTCAATGCTGAGCAATAGCGTTACTTATGAACAATATCTGCTCCTTGGCTTCTGTTATTAACTGATTGTCTTGTGAGTGTTTTTAGTTTGTGACTTTATTTATATTTGTTTAGTTTGCTTCCGTTTGCTTCATTTTCTGAACTGCTTCGATTAGTTTGTATTAGGAAGGTGGTATCTAAGGGCCCGATTTTCATTTAGGCAGGCTGTGTGCCACATTGGCACATAACCTGCCTGCCGACCCCCTTCACCTGGATAAATTTGGGTTTGGCTGGATGTGCCCGGAGCTGCCAAGCAGCGATTTCTGATGCTACCGGCTTAGCCCCTGTGCCTTAAAGATAGCTGAGGAAAAACTTCACCTATTTTGAAGGCGCAGAGGGCTGAGCGGGTAGCATCGAAAATCGCTACTATCTATTTAGCCCTTTCCTGTGCTCCCACTCTGCCCCCAACCCTATAACATCTGGGCACCTTAGGGACTTGTCCAGGAGTTTCTAAAGGCAGTTACCTGGGCGAGATCCTGCATAAGGCAGTTACCTGCGCGAGATCCTGCATAAGGCAGTTACCTGGGTAAGATCCAGCATAAGGCAGTTACCTGCGTAAATGCCTTTGAAAATTGGGCCCTAAGTTTTCATAACTAAAATAAAATTTGAACTTCTGCCAGTGCCGGCTGGTCACTCCAGAGCACAGCTGCCGTTACACACCCTGCAAATTTGGGGTCTCCACAACACCACAGAAAGATAAAATCTGAACCCAGAAAAGCTTAATGTCAGAGGTTCCCAAAGCACTGAAACTGTGCAGGGCTAAGGCAAGGTCATCCTGGAGGGCTTCATGTATCTAAAGATGCCCAGCTACAACGTGGACGAGGGAGGTTAACGACACTGCGGAAAACCTCCAGCCTGGCTATGTGAGAACTTGCCTTAGAAGGGAACACGGGGATTTGTAAACACTTCACCTGCTGCCAGTCTTGCCGTAGCTCCTTGAGATGCAGGTACTGGCTCGAACTCTCTCTCCCCTTAGCCTGCGATTCAGGATTAGCTGTTACTAGGGAGTGCTCTGTACCCTGCTGCTAATGTCATGCTCACATCTTGCAGGGACTCGACTCTAAGGAAGTAATTCCATCGTGTGCGTGACCATCATTCACCAAATCAATCAGTGGTTTACTTTAAGAACCAAACTAACATTTCAACGTTAATATCCATAAATATTCACAGAATTCAGTTATCTAAAAGCAGTATCCATCGACTGGCAACATTCAGACCTTCCCAAGGGGCCAGCTGTATTTTAAATAGCGAAATTCACACCAAACTGGGTTCAAAGGTCAATGCTGTTACATCCAGCCAAATGTTAATTTCAAATCGAGTGCTATATGCTTGCTATGTGATTTTTCTTTCTTTTTTCAAAACCAAGCGCGCTTCTGACAATTTTGTCACTTGAAACATGTGACCCACATTCCCGTTCCCACGGTCTCCTTACAGCAGTAAGGGAATACCATCAAATCCCTTTATAAAGAAAGGAAGGAAGCCAAACCCTCCAATCAGGCCTCGCCAGCAAAAACTTGCAAAGGAAGCACCATTGGGCTTGCCCATGCCTGGCGGGGCCTGTGTTTGAGGGCCCCGCCAGAGGGCCCTTTAGCATGGCCCTTAGGCAGGGATTGGAGCCCAAGAACTCAGGGAGGATAGCTAATATTCCCAGAACTATCACAGCACTTTGCAACAAGATGGACAATAGTGAAAAGCCAACTTAAACCCTTGATCACCCAGACAGCCTTCTACCTGAGATGCCAATCATATTTAACCTTCCACCGGGTGCTGAAGAACCATCCTGACATCACTCAGTCTGCCCGATTTCACTGCCGATACAGCTCAGCCAGCCCGATTCCACAGCTGAAGCACCAGGAGCCTGAGAGAGAAGGTAGACGGCAGCAGGACCCAGCAGAGAGGCGGTAAGCTCCACCTCTCCCCAATCCTAATCAAGTCTCAAGATAAGTTTAAACACCAGAGTTTACCCCGACCAGCATTGCCACTAACAACCTCCAACAATGCCTCCGATCCACTCACATCGCATTCAAGAAACCTTAGTACATGCAGAAGATAAGGCAAGATCTGTATTCATAAAGCCCTGTAGCACCTGAGACCTCTCCTCAAGCAAGCACTAACCAATTAAGCCCATCTAGAAATCTAGCCAAGCATATCATTGCGCTACCACATAACCTTACAGACCTACACCAACTCCCATAATACATACATTGCATTCAAGTCCCTCAACCCACATGCCGAACCACTTCTCAGTCAGTCATTCTCATTCTACTCCTCATCACACACATCTCAGCAATCATTGCTGTTATTTACCAACCGCATAGCAGACTACAACCTCTCCTAGTCAAGCCACGCACCAGGAACCCTTCCAACCTCCTCGGGATTCACCCTTTACTCACCCCCACCTGGACTGACTCACGCTCTCACCCCCCTCTCAAATGTATGCTCATTAATGCAAGACCTATACATCATAAAATCCCTATCCTTGTTGATTACATAAAGAACAACCAAATCAATACTGCATGCATCATTGAAACCTGGCTTGAAGAAACGGAGAGCATCCTTCTAAACCAAATGACGATACGCACCTACCAGATCTTCTACTGCCCTAGACCTAACAGAACAGGGGGAGAAGTAATCATCATATCTAAGGAATCACTACAATTCAAGATCATGCACCACAGATCCTCTCAAGACATGGACACCATATCCATCTCCAACCCCATATCTCAAGCTGCCTTGTGTACAGACCCAGTACACCCAGTCAGGAACCAGTGATCTCAAAGAAGCATGCAAAGAGTATCACAAAAATAAATGGCTCATTCTGCTGGGAGACCGCAACCTAATGACACTGTCAAACAAGCACGCATCCTCCTTCCTGCAAGCCGTGAAGGCACTACAACAACCAAATAACAGAAGCAACACATAGCAAGGGTGCAGCTCTGGACCTCATATTCAGACCAGCAAACAGGCCCCACCACGACCTCTCTTCAATGGCTCAAAGCTCCTCAGTAATTTGGTTCGATCACAGACTCCTTACCTTCTTCCTCCCTAGTAGCAACAATTATCACGCAAACACACCTCCCTTGATGCACATCCAGACATTTAGGACTTTTGACAAAGAGTCCAATCCCTAATACACATTCGCACAGAGCGGATCAACCCAAACAACTTAGATGGCATTATCAATCAATTGAACGACCTAATCTTATCCTATGCAGCCAAACCTAACAGCAGTCCCAAAGAAGAAAATATCCCACCCCTGCCAAGACCCCATTTTACACCATGGTTCACTCCAGAGCTTAAATTGATGAACAACAAGTTCAGACATCTTGAGCATAAGTGGAGGTGCCATAAGAGCACAGACACTAAAGAGGCATACTCCAGGGCCTTGAAACAATACTATGCCCTCACTCTGCTAAAGAAGAGGGAACATCACATGAACTTACTTAACTCCTCCCTTAACAGACCCAGAGAGCTTTCTGACATTGTGCAATAGCTCAAAGCCCCCACCACCACGAGAACCACCACATCTATCTCACCGAGTATGATGGCCCAGCATTTGCAAGCAAGCGCCTTTACAACCATCACCCCACCCAGCTATATGAACAACTCTACAGATGTCCCAGACTCAGAGACCTGGCCAATCTTTGCCTCCATCACCTCCAGGCAACTTGAGAACATCATATTTAACCTGAACAGTACCACCTCTCCATTGGACCTGTGTCCATTCCCATGGATTAAAATTGCCAGACATGAACTGTTACCACTAACTCAACACATTGTCCAGGCGTCACTTGATCTCAAATAAATGCCCTGAGACTGCTACTGTTCAATGTATTTGTGAGTGATATTGCTGAAGGACTGAATGGAAAAGTCTATCTTTTTGCAGATGACCCAAAAATTTGCAACAGAGTGGACTTCCCTGAGGAATTGGATAACATGAGGAAAGATCTACAAAAGCTGGCAGTTAAGATTCAGTGTGAAGAAGTGTAGTGTCATGCACTTGGGAAGCAGAAATCCAAGGGAATTGTATGTGATAGGGGGTGAGAGGTTGGTGTGTACAGACCAGGAGAAGGACTTTGAAGTGATTGTTTCTGAGGATCTCAAGGTGGTGAAAGCCAGATGCTGGGCTGCATACAGAGAGGAATTACCAGCAGAAAGGAAGAGGTACTAATGCCACTGTACAAGTCTCTGGTGAATCCTCACTTGGAATATTGTGTTCAGTTTTGGAGACCATATCTCACAAAGGATATAAAAAGACTGGAAAGGGTTCAGAGGAAGGCAACCAAAATGATTTGGAGCCTGCACCAGGAGACATATGAGAAGAGACTTGAAGACCTAAATATGTATATTCTGGAGGAGAGGAGGGACAGAGGAGATATGATTCAGACCTTCAAGTACTTAAACAATACTAATGAACAAACAAACCTCTTCCAAGTCGGGGAAGCTGTAAAACTAGAGGGCATAACATGAAGCTGCAAGGGGGTAAACTGAAAGGCAACGTCAAGAAATACTTTTTCACTGAAAGGGTGGTGGATGCTTGGAATGCCCTCCTGATGGAAGTGATGGGGGTAAATGCAGTGACAGAATTCAAAATGGCATGGGACACACACAGTGGATCCCTTTATAGCAACAGGATAAAATCAAAACAAACACTCTCTTATATCTCAACAAATAGGGGTGACCTGCCCGGAGCGCAAGGTAAAGTGGCACTCTTATCACCTTGCTGGGCAGACTAGATGGACCATACTGGTCTTTATCTGCCATCATTTACTATGTTACTATGACAATCACCCTGAAGCAAGCATCTATTAGACCACTACTGAAATACCACACACTCGACCCAGCTGCTCCCTCCTCTTACAGTCCCATCTCACGTATCCCATCACTTGCCAAGATAATTGAAATGGTGGTCCAGCTACAGATGCAAGATTTTGTGGAATCCCACTCCCCCCTTGATGAGCACCAGCATGGCTTTTAACCCTTCCATAGCACCAAAACTCTACTGATATCCCTCCTTAACAATCTAATCATAAGCACTGAGAAAGTCACCCAAGATTTCATCCTGGTGTTTTTGGATATTTCCACAGCCTTTGACTCAGTCATACACTCCCAGCTCACTGCACGCCTCTATGAAATAGGCCTAAGGAGTAAAACACTACTGTGGTCCCAAATGACAAAAACTGGAAGCAGCACAAGCACTGACAAGTTAAATGCAAGGCATTGATAAGGCAGGCAAAGAGAGAATTTGAGAAGAAGCTTGCTATGGAAGCAAAAACGCATAATAAAGACTTTTTCAAGTACATTCATAGCAAAAAACCTGTGAGAGTCAGTTGGACCATTAGATGATAGAGGGGTAAAAGGGGCACTAAGAGGATACAAGGCCATAGAGGAAAGACTGAATGAATTCTTTGCTTCAGTCTTTACTGAGGAAGATGTAGGGATGCTACCCATATCTGAAGTGGTAGTTAAAGGTGATACTGCAGAAGAATTGAAAGAAATAACGATACACTGGGAAGATGTATTACAAAGAACATCTGCTCCCCGATCAGGGTTGAGCACCTCCCTGCGGGCCTGCATTCTTCCCGCGCCGAAGTCTCCGGCCCAATCAGGGCTGTGGGAGAGGGAGGAGGAGCCACCTGAAACAGCAAAAGGCAGCCACCGTCAGGCGGTCCCGCGCCTGAGGGCCTTGCCAGAGGGCCCTTTGGCGTGGCCCTTAGGCGCGGCACGAAAGGCGTCAACAAGGGCAAACACCTGAATAAATCACCTGGATTTATTGTATGTATACTATCCTGTCTCCAATTAACTTATGTTTAATAATTAGATTTATACTCAGGAATGCCTGTAAATAATAGCAACATACCAACCTCTGCCTTAATTGTAACATGGTATGCACTCGAATACTCCTGTAGAAACATAGTAACAAACCTGCTCATTGTCTCATTGAAACACCATATATACTGAAACCATTGTCTTTTAATCCTATGTTGCCAAATAACACCGAATGAAACAATGTGATCCAATCCTCTGCTACCTACCACTCTAAATACTTTCTAAGCAAAAGTCATCACAAACTAATACTGCCTTCACCGCCCTGGGAATTTCAAGGCAAAAAACATGACCTGCTCACTACTAGCCCTCCTAAGCCTCTACCTACTCTTTAACACCTTCAATGCTACTAATGCACTTACCTATGACAACAACCATATCCCGTTACTACACAATAGAAATAGAAAACACTACCACAACCATTTCCAACCACCACAAAACCCACACTACAAGAGACAGTCTCATTTACTCTCCATAGCTTTAGAACATGCAATCGACACAAAACGTAACAGATTAGTTACCCAAAAAGAACTTAGATGTGCCCTTATCAACGCACGCTCCACCCGCAAAAAATGGCCTGCCATCACTGACCTCATAACTAACCTCAACCTAGATATTTTATTGATCACAGAATCTTGGCTCTCTGATGCTGATACAGTCATACTAAACCAGCTCACACCTCCAGCATACTCAAGCTACACATGTAACAGATCTAACAAAAGAGGAGGCGGGGTACTCATTATAGCAAAGACTGAACTCCAATACCGAACAATCCAAACCAGCAGTACACCACTTCTAGATGTAATCACTATCTTCAACAATCATAACACGATCAACCTGATCTATAGACCCCCAAATACTTCACCTGAAGAACTATCAACCATAATTGACTTAGCCTGCAATCCTAAGCATCCAGACAAACCAAACTGGCTACTGGGCGACTTTAATCTCGCTTCACTCCAGTCCACCTCATCCTGTTCCTTCCTCGATGCAATGTCCAACCTCAATTATGAACAAATAGTAAACAACCCCACCCACCAACGTGGGAATGCGCTTGACCTCATCTTCACCCCATCCACCTATGCAAGCAACAACTACAAATTCGATCTTTCCATTACCCCAGTTCCCTGGTCTGATCATTGCCTTCTATCATTCAACATGCCAGCACAGCTAGAGACAACCAGCCACACCATGAAACGGTCTCCAACAAACCACAGACGTTTCAAACCATTTGACAAAGAAGAAATCACAAAAATTGTACTTCCACAGCTTTCCCAACCACCTTCCAACATCAGTGATATGGTCGCCAACTGGAATAACACCCTTTACGAATATTCGGTACCATCTACAACCAACATCCACTCAACACCAGTTAAACATCCAGGTAAAAGACCATCTTTACCATGGTTCTCCCCAGAGCTAAAGAAATCCCTCATACTCTTGAGAAAGCTAGAGAGACAATGGCGTAAATCCCAGAACTCCACCGATCAAGCAACATACCTATCACAGCTAAAAACTCATCGGGAAGCGGTATGGAACAGAAGAAAAGCCTTTCACTCGGAACTCCTCAACCGCTCTCTAAACAAGCCACGAGAACTCTTTAACCTAGTAAGAGTACTAACCACCGAGCCAACCCCACCACAGCAAGATGCTATACACCCCCAAAAGTACGCCAATTACATCCAAGCCAAAGCCATCAAAACTTCAACACCCTCACCCCCAACGATTACCCAAACTCTCTTACATGAGAACCCACTCCTCAAGCTCGCATCCCCCTCAATAAAACATGTCGAAGATATCATTACCAGAATAAATACAACCACGGCATCCAACGATCCATGTCCAGCACACTGGATAAAAGCGTTGCGACATGAGCTCAGCCCATTCATATCTGAAATCATAAACCAATCATTCACAACAGGTATCTTCCCATCAGCTCTTAAGCAGACCTCCATAAGACCTCTTCTAAAAAACAACCAGCTAGACCCAACAAAAGAAGAATCTTACCGACCAATATCCAGCATCCCCCTACTATCTAAGATAATAGAGAAAGTGACACAGATTCACATCCAACAACATATAGACACCACATCACCTCTGAACCCCAGTCAACATGGATTCAGAGAAGCCCACGGAGTCGAATCATTGCTGACTTCATTACTCAACACCCTCATTAGTGGAACCGACAATATAAAAAATGGCTTTGCACTAATATTCCTGGACATCTCTGCAGTGTTTGATTCAGTGGATCATAAACTCCTAACCCGACTCCAATGCAAGGGTATCCAGGGGTTAGCATGGGATTGGTGCAAATCTTACCTAGAAGAGCGCTGGCAACATGTTCGAACAGGAATAAACACTTCTAAACCTTTCCAGTTGAAACAAGGTGTCCCTCAAGGATCCTCCCTCTCGGCGCTACTCTTTAATATCTATATGCAGCCGATATGTGAGATCACCCGTTCATATGGAGTATCTTCTCTAATCTATGCAGATGACGTACTGATTTTCACACCATTCAACGTTACCCAGCCTGATTATGCAGTACTAACAGGGTGTTTTGATGCAATTACAGACTGGCTTCTCACACAGAATATGAGAATAAACTTCAAAAAACCAGAAGCCCTAATTTTCATGAGGAATAAAGAATTTTCACCCCCGTCTACTCTAAAAGTACGGGACGCTGAGCTTCCTATCAAATCCGCCATAAAATACCTAGGCGTAACCCTGGATCACCAACTGGACTTCAAAGAACACATAAACCGCACAGTGAAAACCATCTACTTCAAGATTAGGACCCTCCGAAACCTCAAAAACATGCTCGACCCTGACAGCTTCCGTACCATCTTTGAAGCCATAGTCACTCCACACTTTGACTATGCAAACATAGTTCTACACGGCCTCCCAAAAAGCACACTAAACACGCTGCAATTAGCGATGAATGCTGCTGCCCGCATCCTCAATGGTGCATCAAGGAATGATCACATAACCCCCATCTTAAAGGAATTACACTGGCTCCCAATATCCTGCAGAACTACATACAAAGCATTACTCATGACATTCAAAGCCATCAATAACTTAGCTCCCCTAGCAATCTCCACACTTATCACACACACCCCTAACACTAGATCTAGAAGATCAGTTGCAGCTAATACCCTAATCATCCCAACTGACTCCACAAAATGCACACACACAACCACAGTAAGAGCATTCACATACTTCGCTCCCAAATGTTGGAATAATCTTCCACCCACCATAAGAGCAATTAAAGACCTCAAGCAATTTAGAAAAGCCATAAAACACCACCTGTTCCTTTCATACTTCTCTCAATACCAGTTCCCAACTTAACCTAAGCCTCATTACAAACCAATATTGAAATGTTCCACTACTCCGTGTATAACTGAAGGATTCCATTGTATATAGTTAAATAATTCATATGTACAAAGTTTTCCCCTAAGTTGTATCCTGTTAGACTTCCTTTTACATGTAAACTCACAACAGCCTGTTGCTATCGGTGAGTACTTTAAGTTTACTGTAAACCGCGCTGATGATAAAAAGTACGGTATATAAGAGCGTTAAATAAAAATAAATAAATAAACTATTTGATAAACTGATAGTAGCAAATCACCTGGACTGGATGGTATACATCCAAGGGTGTTGAAAGAACTGAAATATGAGATTGCAGACCTGTTATTAGTAATCTATGAACTATCATTAAAATCATCTGTAATACCTGAAGATTGGACGATGGCCAATATAATGCAAATTTTTAAAAAGGGTTCCAGGGGTGATCCGGGAAACTACAGACCGGTGAGCCTGACGTCAGTACCGGGAAAAATGGTAGAAATCATCATAAAGAACAAAATTACTGAACATGTAGATAGACATGGCTTAATGGGAGACAGCCAATATGGCTTTAGATAAGGAAGATCTTGTCTTACTAATCTGTTATGTTTTTTTGAAGGTGTGAATAAACAGGTAGACAAAGGTGAATCAGCTGATATAATGTATCTGGATTTTCAGAAAGCCTTTGACAAGGTCCCTCAGAGACTTCTGGCAAAACTAAAGAGTCATGAGATAGGAGGCAGTGTACTATTGTGGATCAGGAACTGGTTAAAAGATAGAAAGCAGAGGGTAGGGCTAAATGGCCAATTTTCCGCAATGGAGAAAGGTGAATAGTGGAGTACCCCAGGAATCTGTGCTGGGTCCGCTGCTTTTTGACATATTCATAAATGACCTGGAAAAGGGAATAAGAAGAACATAAGATATGCCATGCTGGGTCAGACCAAGGTCCATCAAGCCCAGTATCCTGTTTCCAACAGTGGCCAATCTAGGTCATACGTACCTAGCAGTTTCCCCAAAAGACACAGGTTCCCCAATGCTTATATTAGGTGAAGCATTGATATCCTGGGTTCCTTTTTAGTAATGGTTTATGGACCTTTCCTCCAGGAACTTGTCCAAACCTTTTTTAAACCCAGCTACATTAACATCCTTTGCTACATCCTCCGGTAACAAATTCCAGAGTTTGATTACACGTTGAGTGAAAACATATTTTCTCTTATTAGTATTAAATAGTTTACCCTGTAGCTTCATTGCATGTCCCCTAGTCTTTCTCTATTCTGATAACGTAAACAATCGATCTACGTTTACCCGTTCCACTCCGTTCATTAATTTATAGACTTCTATCATATCTCCCCTCAGCCATCTCTTTTCCAGGTTAAAGAGCCCTAACCTTTTTAGCCTTTCTTCATAGGGGAACCCTTCTGTCCCCTTTACCATTTTGGTGGCTCTTCTCTGAACATTTTCTAATAACGCTATATCCTTTTTAAGATACGGCGACCAGAACTGCACACAATATTCAAGGTGCGGTCTCACCATGGAACGATATAGAGGCATTATAATATCTTTTGTTTTATTTTCCATTCCTTTCCTTATCATACCTAGCATTCTATTTGCTCTCTTGGCTGCTGCTGCACACTGGGCCGAGGGTTTTAACATGTTATCCACAATGACGCCTAAATCTTTTTCCTGGGTGGTGGTTCCTAATGTGGAACTTTGCATTGTGTAACCATAATTTGGGTTGTTCTTCCCTAGGTGCATAACTTTGCACTTATCCACATTAAATTTCATCTGCCATTTTGATACCCAGTCTTCCAATTTATCAAGATCCTCTTGCAATTTTCCACAATCCTCTTGGGTTTTAACAACTTTAAATAGTTTTGTGTCATCTGCAAATTTGATAACCTCACTCGTTATTCCCTTTTCCAGGTCATTTATGAATATGTCAAAAAGCAGCAGACCCATCACAGATCCCTGGGGTATACCACTATTCACCTTTCTGCATTGGGAAAATTGGCCATTGAGCCCAACCCTCTGCTTTCTATCTTTTAACCAGTTCCTGATCCACAGCTTAAAACATATCTGTTTCAAACCCACTACAACCTGATCTAACTGCAATACCCTACCTCAACCAGATGAACTCTACCACCCGCGACAGCATAAAATCTAATAGCATATAGTCATGTGTTAGCCTGTACTCTTTGGAAGTCAACACTGTATATAATGTATATTTGGCCCCCCAACCTACTGAAATCAAATGTATACCCTGATCTGTGTGCTATAATAATCAACTGTATATTGTATCCAACTGTTTATCCCGTGTTACGTAAATCATTGTCTAATCAAAATGTAAAACTAAAAATCTCAATGTATTATACAATGCATTATGATTCTGTAAAGTAAACCACTGTTGATCGTAGGAAACAGCGGTATACAAGTATTTACTAAATAAATAAATAAATAAATAAATACACTGCCTCCTATCCCATGACTCTAGTTTTGCCAAAAGTCTCTGATGAGGGACCTTGACAAAGGCTTTCTGAAAGGAATGAGGAAAGAACAAAAGGAGAAAGATTAGTATGTTAAAGCAGATGTAGTGAGAGAATGGAAAAAAACACTACAAGAGAGAAGAAAGGGCAAATGGACAGCAGACGATGGAGAGTTAGAAGAAGACACGAAGAAAGCAGAAGAAAGTGGCTGGAGCAATTACAACTGAAAAAAAATGCACAAAAGGTAGAAAGATCTCTCTTTATTTTGAATTTATAAACTGGAATATGAAAGCTCTGGGAAATGTGCATCATTAATGTCTGCGCTTTGTTTAGTACAAGAGGAGAGTAATTTATAGTTTTATTTCTATAGTGTTGTTGTACATTCCAAGTTTGGCTTTTGGGGTTCCCAGTTTCATTATTGTCTTCCTGTTTCTAAATTTTGATTCCTTGTTTGGTGATGGTCTATGTTCTGCATGTGTGACTGAGCTGCGGTATTCTGTTTATATAATTCCTATTTGACATTGCCACTTGTTCTCTTTCCCCAGTAGGTCATGTATTGCTATTCTCTGGAATGTATTGGTTTAATATTTGCAGTGTTGCCTTTTGATAGGTAGGGTATGGTGCTTTTTGAGTCCTGGTAATGCTGTTAGGATAGCGTAGTTACTCACCTGTAACAGGTGTTCTCCAGGAGCAGCAGGAATCAGTCCTCACTTATGGGTGACATCGGCGCCGACGGAGCCCTCGCGGAGCAATTTTCCCCAGCTTTCAAAGAAAGCCTTTGGGAATTGCAGCGCGCATGCGCGGTCGTCTTCCCGCCCGAGGGTGCCATCTTAGCCAGTCAGATGACATAGCTAAAAAAGACAGCATAAAAAAATTTGCAAAAAGAGCATAAGCAGACGATTGCAACTCCAAGGGGAGGAGGGAGGGTAGTGAGGACTGATTCCTGCTGCTCCTGGAGAACACCTGTTACAGGTGAGTAACTACGCTTTCTCCAGGACCAAGCAGGAAGTCAGTCCTCACTTATGGGACTCCCAAGCTCAAGGCTACCGGAGACCCTAAGCACAAAAATGAGCTCCCTCTAGCTCAGCAGCACAGAAGGAAAGAATCTTCGCTGAATTATCACCCACCGGTAGCCCACATCCGGGATGGAGGGTAGGAGTTGCTCAGACCTCAAAGAGATTACGGAGGACTGCCTGTCCGAAAGCACTGTCCCTGTGGGACTCCCTCTCGAGACAGTAATGGACCGCAAAAGTCTGGCTCGAAGACCAAGTAGCGGCCCGGCAGATGTCTGCCAGCGGAACAGAGTGGAGGTAAGCCACTGACGTAGCCTTTGCCCGAACGCAATGAGCCGTGACTCGACTTTCTAAGGAGAGTCCGGCTGCCCCATAAGCCCAAGAGATACAGTCCGCAACCCAGATGGACAGAGTACGCTTGGAGACCGGGAGCCCCAATTTATTGGGGTCAAAAGACACAAAAAGCTGAGCAGCTTTACGGTGCTCCCGCGTACGGTCAAGGTAGAAGTTCAAAGCCCTTCTACAGTCCAGGGTATGGAGGACCGTTTCAGCTCGGCTGGAGTGTGGTCTGGGAAAGAAGGTTGGAAGTACCACCTCCTGATTGATGTGAAAAGGGGAGACCACTTTTGGAAGAAATTTTGGGTGAGTCCGTAGGACTACCCTATTTTTGTAGAACTGAGTGTAAGGGGGATCAGACACGAGGGCCTGCAATTCACTTACGCGTCTAGCGGAAGTGAGGGCTATCAAGAACAGTGTTTTCCAAGACAGAAAACGGAGAGAACAGGTAGCCATAGGTTCAAAAGGCGGACAGGTGATCCGCTGCAAAACCACATTCAGGTCCCAGTCAGGCGCTGGCGGGCGCAGAGGTGGTTTAAGTAGAAGGAGACTTCGGAGAAACCTCGCTACGAGAGGGTCGCTGGAGAGAGGTCTACCGTCCACCGGCACATGATGTGCCGAAAGAGCACTGAGGTAAACTTTGACGGAGTTGGACTTAAGTCCCAGATTAGAGAGGTGTAGCAAGTATTGCAAGATCACCGACACCGGGCAGGAGAAGGGATCCTGAGACTGTTGGGTACACCAGACGGCAAAGCGACGCCATTTAAGGGCGTAGCATTTGCGGGTAGAAGGGCGTCGCGAAGCTAAGACGACCTCCTCCACCTCCGCCAGCAGGAGAAGGGGAGCAAGGACTACCCTCTCAGCAGCCAGGCCATGAGGTTGAGAGACCTGAGGTTGGGGTGAAGTAGAGACCCCTGATCCTGAGTGAGGAGATCCGGTTGTACCCCCAGAGGGAATGGATCCTCCACCGCTAGTTGCAGTAGGAGCGGAAACCATGGCTGTCTGGGCCAGCGAGGGGCCACCAGGATCATGAAGGCGTTGTCTCGGAGCACCTTGAAAAGAGTCCGAGAGACTAGCGGGATGGGAGGGAAAGCGTACAGAAGGCTCCCCGACCATGAAATCAGAAAAGCGTCCGCCGCAACCCGAAGGGGGTGTGGCTGACGAGAGCAGAAGCGAGGAAGCTGCCGGTTGTGAGGACTGGCAAAGAGATCCACCGTGGGGAGGCCCCACATTAGGAAGAGCTTCTGAACTACCAAGGGATCCAGACGCCACTCGTGCGGCTGGAGGATCCTGCTGAGTTTGTCCGCCAGGCAATTCTCTTGGCCCGGGAGATAAACTGCCTTGAGGAGAATGCCGTGACTGACCGCCCAAGAGCAGAGCTTCTGTGCCTCCCGGCAGAGGAGGAAGGAGCCCGTGCCCCCCTGCTTGTTCACATAGAACATGGCCCCTGAGTACGTGCCCCTTGGCAATGTGCTCCCCAGCCCAGGAGGGATGCATCCGTGGTCAGCACCCGGGTCGGCTGAGGTGACTGGAAAGGCATTCCGAATATCAGGTTCGGCTGCCGAAGCCACCACCGAAGAGACGAGATCAGCGGCTCGGAGACGTGCACCAGGTCTGCTAGGCCGCCTGTGGCTTGTCGCCACTGCTGGCGGAGACACCATTGAGCAGGCTGCATATTCAGGCGGGCATTGGGGGTCACATGGACGGTGGAAGCCATATGGCCGAGCAGTCTCAGGAAGCGCCTGGCGGAGACCAGGGGCTGGCTGTGAAAACGGTCGGCTAGGTCCATGAGCCGTTGAGCCCTGTCGAGCGGTAGGTATGCTCGCGCCTGAGGAGTGTGCAGCCTTGCGCCGATGAACTCGAGATCCTGCGAGGGGAGCAAAGTGGACTTTGCGAAGTTTATAACAAAGCCCAAGTGCTGCAGAAGAGTCACCGTGCGGCGCGTGGCGTTGGTGACCTCCCGAGCGGACGCTGCTCTGATGAGCCAGTCGTCGAGGTACGGAAAGACATAGAGGCCGTGAAGCCGGAGATGGGCCGCCACCACCGCGAGACATTTTGTGAAGACTCGCGGCGCGGAGGACAGGCGAAAGGGGAGTACTCTGTACTGGTAATGATTTCCTGCCACCACAAACCTTAGGTATTGGCGGTGGCTTGGGTGGATGAGGATGTGCGTGTAGGCATCCTTTAGATCCAAGGAGCATAGCCAATCTCCCTGCTGGAGGTAGGGCAGAAGGATTCCAAGGGTAAGCATTTTGAACTTCTCCCGCACAAGGAACTTGTTGAGGTTGCGCAAGTCCAGGATGGGTCTGAGGCCCCTGTTCTCTTTGGTATTAGAAAATACCTGGAATAAAAACCTTGACCTCTCAGGTGGTGTGGCACCGGTTCCACCGCCTGTTCCTGCAGAAGACCTGCTAACTCCTGAAGGAGTAATTCCCTGTGCAGAGGGGGTCGTGGAGGTTCTCCCGGAAAATAGGAGGGAGGGACCTGGTGGAAGTGGAGAAGATAGCCTTCCCGCACGACTTGAAGCACCCAGGCATCTGCGGTGATGCTGGACCACCTGTGGGCGAAGTGAACCAGCCGGCCTCCGGTGCTGGGAGGAACCAGCGGGGGGGGGAGAGGCTATGCTTTGCGAGTCAAAAACCCCCACCCTGCTGAGCAGGGGCTGGTGGTGCAGGCTTGGGGGCTTGCTGCCTACGGGACCCGTTACCCCTTCCCTTGGCCTGCTGGCCCTGTTGGGGAGCTGCAGGGGCCTGATAATGGGGGTATTGTTTGTAGGCAGCCGCCTTCCTCGGGTAAAAGGACTTTTTCCCCGAGCCCTTCTTTTTCTGGGAAGGGGCGGAGGTCTTCCTAGAAAGCCTGGTCCTGGTGAGAGTCTCAGTCTCAATTTGCGCAGCCTTTTCCGCCATGGGCTTGCCAAAGAGGTTTTCGCCTCGGCAGGGGACATCGACCAACTTGTCCTGCACCCAGGGCTCAAGGTCTGACGACTGAAGCCAAGCCTGTCGGCGGGCACCGATGCCGGCTGCGGCCACTCGAGCCGATGCTTCAAAGCCATCATAGGCTGCTCGGGACATGAACTTTGAGCATTCCCGAATGCCAGTGGACAAGGCCAGGAACCTCCACAAGGGTTCCTCGGACAAACCAGCGGAGAATCCGGCTAGCTCTTTAGCCAGATCCCGGAGATACATGCCCATGTATAGCTGGTAAGTCTGGACACGACATGCGAGCATAGAGCCCTGGAAACACTTCTTGCCAAGGCCATCCAGGTTACGGGCCTCCCTGCCAGGAGGCACCGAGGAGTGCATCTTCTGGCTCTTAAGACGATGCATGGCCGATTCCACTACCATGGAATGGTGTGGCAGCTGTGCCTTTTGAAAGCCAGGGCTCTTGCGGACTCGATAGATAGAATCGACCCGCTTGCTCAGGACCGGCGAGGAGGCCGGACTCTCCCACATGCGGAAGAGTAGTCGTTCCAGCATAGGAGGAACCGGTACAGTAAAGTGTTCCCTCGCGGGAGAGTCATACTGGAGGGCGTCGAGCTCTTCGGCTCGAGGCTCCTCCTCGGGAACCGCAGGGAAGGCCAAAGCCTTGGCCATATCCCTAACGAAGTCCGAGAACCGGGCATCCTCCGGGGGGGACTGCTTCCGAGGCTCGGACTCCGGTGAGTCCGATGGGACACACCGAGTCCGGAAAGAATCAGGCGACTCTTCCTCCTCAGACTCCCAGACCGACTCCGACGAGGACTCGGTGGGGTCGGCCCGGGCAGGGCGCGGCGCCAGCCGCCCCGACGCTGAGGGAGTCGGCGTCGGCGACCTCGGTCCCGAACGGGAGGCCGAGGGTGACCTCGACCGAGGATCGACTCGAGTTCTCATCGACTCGAGGATCGGCTCGGTCTCCGGGGTCGACTTGGACGTCGACGTCCCGGCGGTCGGGGCAGCGGCGCCAGCGAGGCCAGCGAGCAGTGCCCTCTGCTGGTCCATGAAGGCAGACAGTCTGCTCTCCAAGGCCGTCAACCTGAGTCTGAGCTCAGGTGACCCAGCAGCCCCCGACTCGGGCCCCGACGGCGGCTGTCGCGGAGGCGAGTCCAGAAGGACCACAGGACTTACCCGAGCAGGCATCTCCGACTCCAGGCGAGGTCGCTTCGGGATGTGTTCCTTCTCCAAGGACCCGGGGCGGCTGTTGGGGCTATGCGACCTGGCCCTCGCGGAACCAGGAGCGTCCACCGACGCCGCCCTCGCGGGTTTCACCTTCCGACGATGGTCCCCGGAGGGAGAACCTCGGAGGAACTCCGGCGACGGTCCGAGCTGGAGCCTTTCGACGCGGAGGCCTCCGACGAGGTCCGGGTACGGCTGGGGTCAGCGAAGATTCTCTCACGCTGATGCCGCCGACTTCTCAACGCCTTTGAGGACATTTTGCTGCAGGGCCCACAGATCAGTTCCTCATGATCCGGGCCCAGGCAGCGGAGGCAAAAGTCGTGTGTGTCAGTTAGTGACATATTTCGGTCACACCAACCACACCGCTTAAACCCACTGGCAGCCATCGGGGGAAAAAGGGCCCCTGCGAGGTCAAAGGACCGGGCTGCCAGGGAAAAATCGAAAACAAAAGCTGACAAAGTCAGAAAAACCGAAAAAAGTAAGAGGACTCGTGACCGGCGTCGCGAGTCCGGGCGGGAAAAAGATCGGCGTCGAACCGAAGGAAAAAGAATAAAATAATGAAGAAAATCGACTTTTTCGCGGGGACAAGACGGGGACGTCTGTAGGGCTCCGCGGAAAAAAGAAGACTGGCTAAGATGGCACCCTCGGGCGGGAAGACGACCGCGCATGCGCGCTGCAATTCCCAAAGGCTTTCTTTGAAAGCTGGGGAAAATTGCTCCGCGAGGGCTCCGTCGGCGCCGACGTCACCCATAAGTGAGGACTGACTTCCTGCTTGGTCCTGGAGAAACGGCGGGTTTGCTGTGGGTTCTAAATGGGCAGCGTTTGTAGTAGTTCCTAATGTGCCTGGCGGTTGGCACTGGATTATAGTAATGTAGAAATCTTTTAGTCTTTCTTTATCCATACACTCATTAAGAGGCATGTTTACTAAAAGTTAGTGTATGGTAACATTATGCAAATATCTATGCAAATGAGGCCCCGCACCGAGTCTCCGCACCCCCCTTGGGCCGCCACTGGGTCTTAGTAGTGTGAGTAAATAGGAAGGGATGAATTTTGCTGATGTATAGATAAAGAAGTGGTAGGTTTTAGTTATCTGTTTGATGTGCCCAGAGAAAGACAGAATAGAGTCAAAGATGACCCCAAGGTTGTGAGCTGAGGAAACAGGGAGGAGGGCCGTGTTCTCCACAGAAATAGAGAGGGGAGGACAGGGGGAGGTGGGTTTAGGGGGAAAAATAAGGAGCTCAGTTTTATCAAAGTTCCTAATCTGGTGTAGACAAGAAGGATTTAGATATATAGGCAACTGGGGAAATAGATGGATTGCATTTCTCTGTGGCAAGAAAAAGGATTCTGAAGTGAAAAATTCCATAAACATGTGGACAAGCATTTAAACTAGGGAAAGGGGGGAGACAAATGGAAAAAAAATAAAAGTTCAGGATGTCACTCCTTGCAAAAACATAACATTGGAAATAGTCATCCTATTAACCCACACATCAATGACAAGAAGGAAGAGGAGTCTGGAATAAAATTCATGCAAAATCCAAACAAGTCATCCAACAAATGTTGGAGAGCAATAAGCACAAATGCTCAAAGCCTAGACAACAAAGTTCCAGATCTGGAAGCCCTAATGGTGGAAATGGACTTGGACATTGTGGCCATTAAATTTATGTATTTATTTATTTATTACATTCTCTTATATACTGTGCTATTCTGCATCAGTGCGGTTTACATTGAACAAACTGAAATTACATTGAACAGGGCATTATAACTTGGAGATAACTATTTTACAAGGAACATGGGCTATGGAGGGTTAAGTGGCTTGCCCAAGACCACAAGGAGCACCTGTGGGACTAGAAACCCCAGTCCTTCCGGCCCAAGGTTGAAGTCCTCTAGTGGGATTTGAACCCCCGACCTTCCGGCCTGAAGTACCTTGCTCCAACCAAAGAAAGAAAACATGGTTTAACAAGTTGCATGAATTGGATACAGCCATAGATGGCTATAATCTATTTAGAAGAGATAGAGAAGGCATAGAAGGAGGGGGGTAGCCCTATATGTTAAAAGCAATATTAAAGCTGCTGAAATGCAGGGGACGTGGGGAAAGGAAGAAGCGCTGTGGATTGTGTTGGAAAGAGGAGATGGCACTGTCATCCATACTACTATAGTCTACAGGCCTCCAACTCAAACCGAAGAAATGGATAGAGACTTGATTATTGATATTGCAAAGATAGTCATGGAGGGGTAAATTTATTTATTTATTAAATGATCATATTGGGTGACTTTAATCTACCCAATTTGGATTGGAGTATTCCTTCTGCAAATCTGGAAAAAAAGTAAAAAAAAAATTGTGGATGCCTTCCAAGATGCATTGCTTAGACAAATGGTGATGGAACCAACCAGGGAAAGTTTGATGCTGGATTTAGTACTCACCAACGGAGATAGCGTGTCGAATATTCAGATGGATGCCCATGTGAGCAGCAGCGATCACCACATGGTGCGATTTGAGATAAAAGCCAAGGCGGAGTCCAATCCCAGCAAGCTCAAAGTCCTAGACTTCAAAACAGCTGACTTCAGTACGATGGAAAAGTACCTGAAGGCGGAGTTGGCAGGGTGGGAGGAGACAAGGGAAGTGAAGTTGCGTGGGCTAAACTGAAAGAGGCAGTAAAAGGGGCAACTGAGACATATATAGGGAAAGTAGATAAAAACAAGAGGAAAGGGAAACCTATATGGTTCTCCAAAGAGGTGGCTGCACAAATAAAGACAACAAACACAGCTGTCACAAAATTCAGAAGATCTCAAAAAGAGGAACACAGAAATACAGGATAAAGCTAAAAGAGACAAAGAGAGAAAAGGATAGCAAAAGCAAAAGTGGAAGAAAAGATGGCTACAGACGTGAAACATAGAGACAAAACTTTTTCAGGTATATGTGGGAGAGAGGAAGATCACAGCTGGACTTGCAAGACTCAAAAGTGCTGAGGACAGATTTGTGGAAAGTGACCTTGAAAAAGCAAAAATGCTAAACAAATACTTCTGTATTTTCGAAAGAAGATTCAGAAGAAGGATCATGTAGGATTGACAAATACACAAATGGGAATGGAGTATTTTATTTATTTATTTAGTGTCTTTTATACTGTGCTATTTAAAATCAGTGCGGTTTACATACAACGGTAACTTATACAGTGTGGCCTAGGCTGCGCTGTATTTACAATGAAACAGGTGCTGTAACTTGGAGATCGCTGGGGTAACTATTTACAAGTTGGAAATCAAGTCAGGTCCGTGCCGGGCTATCGTTGAGTAGAGATTATTTACAAAAGTTTATATACAACAGGAATGCATACATGCAGCTATTTACCTGGTGTGCATGGTTGATGATGGTGCCACTGGGTGTGGTTGCCTCGTTGCGTGCTGGGTGTGCCAATGGGGCAATCCTGGTGGGGTGGGGTGGCAGTTTGTGTGCTGTCATCAGAGAAGTGCTTGAAGAACAGGTGGTGCTTCAGTGCCTTCCTAAATTGGGCAAGGTCGGTGATTGCCTGGATGTTGGATGGCAGGGCGTTCCAACTCCTGGCTTCATAGAACCTAAATGCCCTGTTTAACGTTGCTTGGGAGCATTGTGTTACTGCCTTTGGAATTACCGGTGTGTTGACCGCTGCGGATCTTCTGGATCTGTTGGGGGGCGTGGGGTGGATTTTCTCCATGAGGGAGGTGGAGGAGCTCTTGTTGATGGCCTTGTAGGTCATTAATAGAGATTTAAATGCGAGTCTGCAGTGGATTGGGAGCCAGTGGAGGTGTTTGGCATTGGACTTCCTTTTCAATTATCTTGGCAAGTAGTGGGATGCTTGATATTGGCCTGTACGAGTCGACCTTCTGGGGGTCCAGTTTGTTGTTTTTCAGCAGCGGTCCGACGGAAGTGTGTTTGAGCCTTCACGGGAACAAGCCTGTTGAGAATGACTGTTCCATGAGTCTGTCTAGGAACGGGCTGAGTTCGCTGCATAACACTTTTATCCAGAAGGCTGGGAAGGGGTCATTTGGTGCTGTGGTGGTGTTGATGGCAGCGATGGTGTCCTCAATGCATTTCTTGGATGGGGTGGAGAAGGTGGTCAGCGGAGTTGGGCGAGGTGGCTCGTGTGAGGGGGTGGGTGATGCGGTCTTGTTGGTCTGGCATGATTTTGATTGTAGGTAGTCCGCAAATTCCTGAGGCTGGAGCTCGCGTGGTTGGTTGGGGGATGGTTCTTTTGTTAAGTCCTTGACAAGACTGAACAAGTCATGTGGTTTACTTAGGGATCATTTCAGGAGGTCTGTGTGGAATTTCCTCATTTTCACTGCTACTGCTACTGCTTCGCGGTGACTTGTTAAGTGTGAGTTATATGCGCTCTGGTCCTCGGTGGAGCGTGAGCGGCGCCATCATCTTTCTAGCTTCCTTAGGTGGAGGAGTGACGTTCACAGTTCGCTGGAGTACCAGGGTGCGGCCTTTCATTTTCTTGGAGAATTGTTTGAGGGTGGTAGTTGAGCAATGGAGCTGAGGCTATTGTCCCAGCTGGAGATCATTTCCTCGAGGCAGGGTGCTGTCGTGATGAGGAGTGGGAGGGTTTTGCTCAGGATTTCTTCTTTGTCACAGGGTCAGAATGTACATATTGGTGCTTTGGGGATGTCGGCTGGGCTTGTGGAGCTTTTGTGGCAGTGGTGGTGCATGGGTATTTGGAATCTGATTAGCCTATGGTCAGACCAGGGGACCAGGGTGATGGATAGTATGGGATCGTGGGCAGAGTCCAAGGCTGCATGTGGAGCAAATATCAGATCCAGCCTGTTTCCTTTCACGTGGGTAGGTGATACCACACCATTCACAGGAGATGATGTGTTAGAGCAGCTTGCAAAACTGAAAGTGGACAAGGCCATGGGACCGGATGGGAAACAGCCCAGGATACTGAAAGAGCTCAGAGAGGTTCTGGCAGGGCCTTTGAAGGATGTTTTTTAATAGATCCTTGAAGACAGGGAAGAGGTGACAAACTATAGGCTGGTTAAGTCTTACCTCAGTGGCAGGAAAAGTAATGGAGATGCTCCTGAAAGAGAGAATAGTGGACTTTCTAGAAACCAGTGGGTTGCATGATCCGAGGCAACATGGTTTTATGAAATGACAATAATGCCAAACAAATTTGATTGATTAAGTTCTTTGACAGGGTGACCAGAGAACTAGTTTATGCTGGTATGTATCATATGGCAGATTTGGCCTTGTTGATCTTTGATGACTTTTGTAGGGTTTTATTGTGGAGTGGAGGAGTAGCCTAGTGGTTAGAACACTGGCTTGGTAACCAAGCAACCAGGGTTCGATTCCCACTAGCACTCCTTGTGGCCTTGGGCAAGTCACTTAACCCTCCACTGCCTCGGAAGAAAAGCCTGGCAATCTACTTCCGGTGACACTGCCAAGAAAACCCAGGAGCTTCTGGGTCGCCAGGAGTCAGGACTGACTCGAAGGCATACATTCCATTTTTATATTAGTTCGCAATATGCCTGGTACTAGAGAATGTTTGTTAGTGAGATGACAAGAATTTGATTTTTTTTTTTTTAAGATATTGTGTTCTGTGGGTGAATGTCCTGGTTCTGCTCTGCACTCACTGTTGAGGGAGGGGAGTTCTGTGGAGGCAAAATATATGTTCAAAAAGAAAAAAGCAAAAACCATAATGCAGTTTAACACAATATAAAAATGAGTTATAATTTAGTTTTATAAAAAGTGTGCTGTGGTTCTTGCTCATTCTTTTAGTTCCTTGGTGTGCAAACATCTTGCAACTCCTCCATATTATCTAATTGTTTTTTGGTTTGGTTCAGTCCCTGACTGGAGGAGTTTAGAGAAAGCCCCCCCCCCCAACTATGGGTGGGGAGGGGGGGCGCCATCTCACCCCTTGCCTCAGACAGCAGATTGCCTTGAGCTGCCCCTGCTAGACCACACCTGTCCTTCTAATTGTTGACCCATCTCCCTCCTCCACTTCATTTCTAAACTACTTGAATGTGCAGTTCAGCACTGTTGCCTTGACTTTCTCTCCTCTCAAGCCCTCCTGGATCCTTTACAATCTGCCTTTCGTCCTTTATATTCTACTGAAACAGTTCTTGCCAAAGTCTCCAGTGACCTGTTCCTAGCTAAATCTAAGGGTCTTTAATCGATCCTCATCCTTCTGACCTTTCTGCTGCTTTTGACACTGTTGAGCACAACCTTCTCCTCGATACCTTGTCCTTGTTTGGTTTTAAGGGCTCTGTACTATCCTGGTTCTCTTCTTATCTCTCCCAGTGTTTGTTCTGGTGGATCCTCCTCTGCTGCTATACCCCAAGGACCTGTCTTGGGTTCAACTCCTTTTCTCTCTCTATACCTAGTCCCTTGGTACACGCAACTCTTCCCATGGCTTTCAATACCATCTTTACGCTGATGACTCCCAGATCTACCTCTCTACACCTGAAATCTCTCCAGCAATTCAGGTCAGGATCTCTGCCTGCCTATCTGACATTGCTGCTTGGATGTCTCACTGCCACTTGAAACTGAACATGGCCAAAATTGAGCTACTTATTTTTCCCCCGAAACCCTCCTCTCCCCTTCCTCCTTTCTCAGTCTCTGTGGATAGTTCTCTACTTGACAAGAGCGGTCTATCAAATGACGAAATAAAGATAAAGATACTCCTCCCTGTTTCCTCAGCTGACAAACTTGGGGTCATCTTTGACTCCTCTCTCTTCACACACATCCAACTGATTGCTAAAACCTGCCATTTCTTTCACTATAACATCAACAAAATCTGCCCATTCTCCATGGACAAGCATTATGAATCAGACACGTGTAGGTGTGTCACCCTCTGGGACCGGAGTGGCTCTTCAATAACTCAGAGGAATGCCAATTCATATTTGTTTTTTAAATTCCTCTGAGCTTTCTGTCCTTCCCCCTTCCTGCCTCGGTTTTTTTCTTCCGCCTTTCTGGACAGATGGACACCAACACTCTCCTCAAAATAAATAAATAAATAAATCAAACATCATAATTCCTAGAAAGACTCTATCTGCAAGCAAGATGGGCCAGACCAGAAAGTGAGGCAGCTGCAAAAGCAAATTCTTCTCCAGTGCTGCCCAGGATTGGTGCCCCAAGTGTCTGAACTCGCACGTGTGCAGGAAGCAATATGGGAAAAGCAAAGAGCACAGGGCCTCAGCCGCTCCTGCAGACACTCGGAGGAGCGAGCAGGCTGATCGCATTGATGGGGAACAGTCAGAGCCCCTGCGATCCCTTCTGCATGCTCCGCGGCCCCTGAGGTCAGCCTCTCCAGCCCCCTCTCCTTACCGCATCTCCTGCATGCCTCCAATCCTGCCTCCTTCCTCAGAGTCTCCGTCAATGTCTCCAGCGCTGCGATCACACTTCCGAAAGCCTCAGAACCCCCCTCTTCCAGCATGCTTCTTCTCACGCGTCTAACTCCTCTTCAGGCCTCCAGCCACCACCGGCCCCACCGCAGCAACAGGCGTTCTCCTCACGTGCAGATGCTGCCGCAGCTCTAGTCCCTCCCATGGCAACAGGCACAGTTCTCCAGACTAGCGGACCTCACGCGCCACCTAGATAAGATCTTAGATAGTGCCGGGGAGGAGTCTGCTGTCTTGGTACATGTCGGTACCAATGACATAGGAAAATGTGGTAGGGAGGTTCTGGAGGCTAAATTCAGGCTTTTAGGTAGGAAGTTGAAATCCAGAACTTCCAGGGTAGCGTTCTCAGAATGCATCCCGTTCCACGCGCAGGACCCAAAAAGCAGGCAGAACTCCGGCGTCTCAATGTGTGGATGAGACAATGGTGCAAGGATGATGGTTTTGGATTTGTTAGGAACTGGGGAACATTCTGGGGAAAGGAGGGGCTCTTCCGAAGGGATGGGCTTCACCTTAACCAGGATGGAACCAGGCTGCTGGCATTAACCTTTAAAAAGGAGACAGAGCAGCTTTTAAACTAGATAATAGGAGAAAGCAGACAGTCACACAAGAGCGCATGGTTTGGAAGAATGTATCCTTGAAGGATACTACCAAAAGCAGAGAGGTTCCAAAATAGAGTAGAGTAGCCCAAATGCCCTCAAGTATGGAGCAGACAGAGCTTAAAGATCCCAAATTACCCATGTCTACCAATAGCCAGATTAATATGAATAAAATACAGTCTCTAAAATGCTTGTATGCAAATGCTAGAAGTCTAAAAAATAAGATGGGAGATTTAGAATATATAGCACTAAATGAGAGGTTAAATGTGATTGGAATCTCAGACATGGTGGAAGGAGAACAACCAGTGGGACACTGTGATACCTGGGTACAAACTATATTGTAATGATAGAACTGATCAAATTGGTGGAGGGGTTGCACTCTGTGTTAGAGAGGGCATTGAGTCAGAAAGGATTAAAGGTGTGCAGGAAACAAAATTTGCTGTAGAATCTCTATGGATTGAAATTCCATGTAAAAAGGGGAAGGCGATGGCAGTGGGGGTGTACTATCAACCGTCTGGCCAGAATGAACAAATGGATGATGAAATGCTCAAAGAAATCAAGGAAGCTAACAAAAGTTACAGCACAGTAATAATAATGGGTGATTTCAATTACCCCGGTATCGACTGGGTCAGTGTTATGGCAGGACATGCTAGAGAGATAAAGTTCCTAGATGAAATAAATGACTGCTTCTTGGAGCAGCTGGTTCATGAACTGACCAGAGGGGAAACCATATTAGACCTAGTCCTTAGTGGAACACCAGATCTGGTGCAAGAGATAAGGATGTTGGGGGCCACTTGGCAATAGTGATCAGAGCATGATCGCGTTTGATTTAATTAGTGGAGGAGGGATGGTAAGGAAATCCACAGTACTACCTTTTAACTTTTGAAAGGGAGACTATGATAAAATGAAGAAAATAGTTAAGAAAAAACTAAAAGGAGCAGTTGCAAAGGTTAAAGACTTACATCAAGCTTGGGTGTTGTTGAAAAATACTATCTTGGAAGCCCAGACCAGCTGTATTCCACGCTTTAAGAAAAGTGGAAGGAAGTCCAAAAAACTGCCAGCATGGTTTAAAAGTGAGGTCAGAGAGGCTGTTGCTAAAAAAGCATCTTTCAGGAAATGGATAAAAGAGCCAAATGACGAAAACTGGAAACAGCACAAGCACTGGCAAGTTAAATGCAAGACATTGATAAGGCAGGCAAAGGGAGAATTTGAGAAGAAGCTTGCTGCGGAAGCAAAAACGCATAATAAAGACTTTTTCAAGTACATTCATAGCAAAAAACCTGTGGGAGAGTCAGTTGGTCCATTAGATGATAGAAGGGTTAAAGGGGCACTAAGAGGCGACAAGGCGATAGTGGAGAGACTGAATGAATTCTTTGCTTCAGTCTTTACTGAGGAAGATGTAGGGATGTTACCCATGACTGAAGTGGTATTTAAAGGTGTGGAAGAATTGAAGGAAATATTGATACATCGGGAAGATGTATTACAACTATTAGATAAAATGAAGAGTAGCAAATCACCTGGGCCGGATGATATACATTCAAGGGTGTTGAAAAAACTGAAATATGAGATTGCAGACCTTCTATTAGTAATTTGTGAACTATCATTAAAATCATCTGTAATACCTGAAGATTGGAGGATGGCGAACGTAACACCAATTTTTAAAAAGGGTTCCAGGAGTGATCCGGGAAACTACAGACCGGTGAGCCTGACGTCAGTACTGGGAAAAATGGTAGAAACCATCATAAAGAATAAAATTGCTGAACATGTAGTGTGATGCAGCAGACCAGCAGGGCATAGAAGAAAATGTTTTAAACTTGAAAAAAGACGTGCACAAGCTGCAGTATTTGCAGGAGCCTGATAGGGGGAGCAAGAGGGACCTCTGGAAGACTGAGGATCCACGCCCTACAGGGTGTAACCTGAAACCAGCCAGCCTCCCATCCAGGAAGACAGGAACTCCTTTTAAAGGAAGTCAAGAAGACTGGAGGAAGAGCAAGAAGAACAAGGAGGACAGGAGGAGAAGTAAGAGCAGTGAGAGCTGTGGAAGAAGTGCTTGGATGAGCAGAAGTGACTGGAAAGGCAGAAGTAGCGGTAAAGCCAGGAGCAGCAGAGACATTGCAGAGCCTTCAGAAGCCGGAGGAGCGGCAGGAACTGCAGGAGTGGCAGAAACTGCAGAAGCTACAGGACACTGCTGGAGTACAGGAAAGAGGTACAGGCCAAAGGAACCTGAAAGGACAGAGGATACAGAACGGTCCAGGAGATTCAGGTACGCGAAAGCTGCATTGTGGTTGCTGTGGGCAGAACCCAAGCCATATTGCTGGAGCAAGGCAGAGTAGGCCACAAGCCTCGTCCCCAGGAAGGAAGCAAGAGTTACAAGCTAACCCATATTGTATTGGAAACAGCCTATGGAAAGGGCAAGAGACAGAAGCTCCCTGTACATGTCCCACTGCTCAAAAGAAAAGGTATGAAAAGTTTTTATTGAATAAGAAACTTTTAAGTAAGCCAGGTTTGCAGGAAGTGTGTATAAACCCTGGGAAGAAAGAAAGATATCCACACTGTAAAAATGCTCATGGCCGACGCCCCACGCTAAACTCCAAACACTGGGAGGTCATACAGCATTTGGATGAGAAACCTAACTATAGCTTGCCGGGAACTGTTGACTTTGTCTCAGATACTTTGCTGGAGGAACCGATGCAAGTGGAAGAGGTAGAATCCCTTTCAGAGGAAGACATGGATTGCAGCTATTGCATCACGGGAAGTGTAGAATGCTTGTGTAACCAGTGAGCACTAAAACCGGTGTAAATAGGAATGCCTGCCTTTGTAACCTTTCTGTGAAAAGAACAGTTTTTGTTTTGAACCTGAGTTGTGATTTTTATAACCTGATGTAAGGAGATTTCTGTTGGTGTTTGAAGCCGATCCTTTGAACCTTTGTGCAAAACCAGGGGAAATAAAGCCTTATTTTTCCCTACACTCGAAGACCTTTTGTTCTCTGGGTATTTTTGGTAATACAGGACGCTACCAAGGCTATACAACCTTGGGCTCTAGAAAGAGAAACATACCAAACCCAACTTTACTTTTATTTATGTCCGACCTGCCTTGACCACCATCAACCGCCAGGGCGGCGTTGTGACAGTAGATAGTCACGGCCTAATGGGAGACAGCCAACATGGCTTTAGACAAGGAAGATCTTGTCTTACTAATCTGTTATGTTTTTTGAAGGTGTGAACAAACAGGTGGACAAAGGTGAGTCGGTTGATATAGTGTATCAAACCAGGTGGCCATGTTCTATATCAATAAGCAAGAGGACACAGGCTCATGCCCCCTGTGCAGGGAGGCCTACAAGATCTGGACTTTTTCTATCTCCTTAGGGGCACATCTCCAGGCCTCCTACCTACCCAGAGACGAAAACACACTGGCGGACAACCTCAGCCGACAACTTGCA
This sequence comes from Ichthyophis bannanicus, assembly GCA_033557465.1. Lineage (NCBI taxonomy): Eukaryota > Metazoa > Chordata > Amphibia > Gymnophiona > Ichthyophiidae > Ichthyophis > Ichthyophis bannanicus. Next base: position 30,762,383 of record CM066034.1, on the reverse strand, counting down.
CCTTATGAATGGTCTCTGAATCCCTCCATCATGTCGCACCTCTTCTGCCTCTGGGGGCCCCCAGCAATGGACTTTTTGCCAGCAAGGGCAACTCTAAGTGTCTCGCCTTCTGCTGCAGGTGGCCGTCCAAATGCAGAACAGCAGCGGATGCCTTTTCAGTCAATTGGGGATTGCAAATTTGCTACACCTACCCGCCAACCCCGCTCATCACCAGAGCACTCCAGAAGATCTTTCAAGACAAGGGTCATCTTCATGGCCCCCTTCTGGCCTAGGTAGCCATGGTTCCCGCTGCTTCTATAACTATGCAGCAGACACCTATGGCTGCCAATGCGCCCAGGCCTACTCACCCAGGACAAGGGATGGATGCTTCACCCCAACGTGAAGTCGCTGGTGCTCACCGCCTGGATATTGAATGGGCATCCCTAAGACCCCACCAACTACTGCAGGATGTCATGGAGGTCCACCTGGCAACCAGACACCCCACATCCCAGAGGTCCTACGCTGCTAAATGGGACAGATTCAGCACATGGTGTGAGGCTGAGCAGCAAAACCCATTCTCCTGCCCCACTCCTGCGATACCGCCTTTCCCTCTCCCGAGGGGGGTTAAAGCCGTCCTCAATCAGTACTCACCTGAGCACCATTGCAGCCTGACAAGCCAATCTTGGGCCACCCGTTGGTAACCTGCTTTATGCATGGCCTCAACTACCTATACCCTCCAGTGAAGGCTCAGACGCCGGGATGTGACCTCAGTATTGTCCTGCAACAACTTTCAGGGCACCCGTTCGAGCCCCTAGAGCAGGTAACCCTCAAGTTCCTCACATGGAAGGCCTTCTTTCTGGTGGCCTTCACCTCGGCATCCCCCCCCCCCCATATGCAGTTCCACCATGGCTGGGCCATCCTCTGAACCCACCCCAAGATGGCCTCGGCCTTCCACATTAACCAGGCCATCGTGCTACCCAGCTTCCACCCGGAACCACACGCCAAGCATTACTACCTCAATGGCCCCCTGTTCTGCGCACAGCAGAACGCCAGACAGGGCACTAATGCAGATTTGCACGAAGAGTGATTTGCAATATTGACTTGCTCTATTTTCTGCTCCGCTAAGGACTTAAGCTGTTGTCACACTTAATACTGAGCTGCACTGTTTGTTTTCACGTGGCTCCCCCCCTTCCGGAGACCACGGGGTTATCCTAGTTTTTCCTCGCTGCACTATTTATATTGCATGGTTATGTTCTCCAATAAATATCCTGGTTTTCAGCTTTTCAGCCTCTGTGACTGTTTCTGGACCTCTCAGGACTCCTTTCGCAGGCTCTCCCCTCCACAGCATCCTCGGGAGCGGTGGGGAACCACTTCTCATAGCAGCACACCTTCTGCCTCCCCAGCTCACCCTGGCTCGGCAGTCACCTATACGTGGCTGACTCATAGTGCTTGTCCATGGAGAAAGTGAGGTTACTTACCGTAACGGGTTCTCCGTGGACAGCAGTATGAATCAGCCGTGCCATCCCGCCCTCCTCCCCTGGATCAAGCCCGCTCGGCTGGGAAACCACCGAGGTAGGAAGGGTCGGGACCAGACACAGGAAGGGGAAGGACAGGAAGCTCAGAGGAATTTAAAAAACAAATAAGAATTTGAATTCCTCTGAGCTATTGAAGAACTACTTCGGTCCCAGAGGGTGACAACCTACACGTGGCTGACTCATACTGCTGTCCATAGAGAACCCCCTGTTATGGTAAGTAACCTCACTTTCCTTTCTGAACACACTACTAAGACACTTATCCACTCTTCAGTCACCTCCCATCTTGACTACTGTAACCTGCTCCTTGCTGGTCTCTCTCTGAATCATCTCTCTCCCCTTCAATCTGTTCAACACTCTGCTGCACGGCTAATCTTCCACCAGCCTCGTCATGCCCATATTACTCCTCTTCTCAAGTCACTTCATTGGCTCCCTATCAGTTTCCGCATCCAGTTCAAACTTCTCCTGCTGACCTATAAGTTCATTTACTATGCGGCTGCTCACTACCTTTCCTCTCTTCTCTCTACCACCCCTCCTCAGGAACTCTGCTCTTCTGGCAAATCGTTTCTATCTGCGCCTTTCTCTTCTACTGCTGACTCCAGACTTCGCTCCTTTCACCTTGCTGCTCCTTATGCCTGGAACAAACTACCTGAGTCTGTACGTCAGGTGTCTTCTCTGACCCTTTTCAAATCCAGGCTGAAAACTCACCACTTCGCTGCCTCTTTCTGATCTTGACTCACCTGATCTCCTTTGTGTTTCTTTACCATTCCCCCTAGATATATCCCATGTCTACAGCTACTGTGTTGTCTGTCTTGACTAAATTGTAAGTTCTGATGAGCAGGGACCGTCTTTTACAGGTGTCTGTGCAGTGCTGCGTACATCTGGTAGCGCTACACAAATGTTCAGTAGTAGTAATAGTAGTAGCAGCTTGGTATGGTCCTGCTCAGGACACACTTAGCTAGTAAGATTTTCAGGGTAAGCACAATGAATATGCATGAGAGAAATCTGCATGCAGGCCTCCACTGAATGGAAATCTCTCGCATGGATATTCATTGTGACGATTCTGAAAACCTGATTGGCTAAGTGCGCCCCAAGGACTAGGTTGAGGACCCCTGGACTAGATGAGGGCTTTGCAGAATCTGAAGGTGGCTCTGTTCCATCATCCAGACTTCAAACAGGTCATTCATTCCGGCTGCAGATGCTTCAGGGCCCAAGGAAGGTGAAAAGCAGAATTTGTGGGTTTTGCTAGCCTGTTCTCCAGGTCTCAGCGACACATGTGAGAGATGCAACAGGGTCAGCAGCTCTCCGCCCCCCTCCCCCCACACATACACACAAAGAAACCAGGAAAACATCTATGATAATGCACAGACTAGGAAAAGGGGTTCTCATATTATTTTATATTTGCTAAAGAGTGACTACAGGAGAGTGCTAACACCAGAGAAAGGGGTGTAACTACAGAGTGTCTCCGACAACTAGTAGAGCCCGCAGGAGGGAGGTTAATTGAGCTCATCTTGCTGGCCATAGGGAAGGGGGCAGTTATAAGAGGCCTAGCACCTACAATGTCAGTATCGGCCTTTGCTACAGGGCATCTCTCTATTTTGGCTGCAGGCCTCAAAGAGAGAGGCGGTAGGAAAAAAAAACACCTACATGGGGGAAGAGGGAGGCGGTAAGAAAGTGATAGAAGAGGACATGAGGATGGGGAGAGGAGCGGATCACAAGCCTGAAGGAAAGAGAAGTGGATCCTAGTACCGGGGAAAGGGTGAGGTGCCAACTCTGGGAGGGAAGAGGGGAGAATGTCTTATACAAAGTGAATGATGTATCATCATTAGGGTTGCCAACTGCATGGTTTTCAGCCGGCCTGGCCGGTTTTTCCATGGCCAGGCTGGCTGCCGGCGCAGATGTAAAACCGGCCCTTGAAAAGCCGGTTTTTTGCTCTGGCCGCAAGATCAGGAGCGGCCAGAGCAAAAAACCGGCTTTTCTTCCTACCCGAAGTCCAAAAAACCCCCCACCCAGGGCCGGCCCACACACCGGAGGGCTTCAGAGGGAGCAGGGTAAGCTCGCGCGAGGCCCCGGCTCCCTCTGTACAGCCGCCAGCGTGAAGAGCCTTTTCCTTCACGCTGGCGGCTGTATCTGTGAAGCCGCGATTGCTGGGAAAGGTTAAAGGCAATACCCTTTAACCTTTCCCAGCATTCGCGGCTTCACAGATACAGCCGCCAGCGTGAAGGAAAAGGCTCTTCACGCTGGCGGCTGTACAGAGGGAGCCGGGGCCTCGCGCGAGCTTACCCGGCTCCCTCTGAAGCCTCTCAGACAGCTGCGGTGATGGTCGGGGGGGGGGGGCAAGGACTGCATGGGCTGTGATTTGGGGGGGGGGGGGAACTAGGACTGCAAATGGGCTGTGATGGTGCAGGGGGACTTGGACTGGAAATGGCCTGTGATGTGAGGGCTAGCACTGGAAATGGGCTGATGGGGGCTACAATAGGACTGGAAATGAGCTGATGTGGGGCATGGGAGAATGGGACTAGAAGGGAGTGGATGCTGGGTGGGTCTAGAACTATAAGGGAACTGATTTTGGGGGAGGACTACAATGGATGGGGAATGAGAATGGAGAGGGGAAAAGATATTTTGTGTGGAAGAAAAGTCTGTGATGGGCCGGGTATTGGGAGAGTAAGAGGGGCTTGAGAATGGAAGGGTGAAATTTAAATGGATGATAAAGGAATAAGGAAAGAATTGGGGGAAAGAGCAAAAGGGAAACAATCAGTATGTTAAAGCAGAAATAGAGAGAGAATGGAAAACATCTAAAAGAGAAGAAAGGACAAATGGATAGCTCGCAGAAGACAGAAGAAACCAGAAGAAAGTGACTGGAGCAATTGCAACTGAAAAAATGCCCAAACAGAAGGTAGAAAAATACTTTTTATTTTGAATTTATTAACTGGAATATGTCTGGTCTGGGAAGTGTCTATTGCTAACATCTTTGTGTTTTTGTTTAGTGCAAGAGGAAATTACTTTATAGTTTTATTTCTCCAGTGTTGTACATTTCATGTTTGGATTTTGGGGTTCCCAGTTTAATTATTATCTGACCAAGGAAGTTAGCCTACACGTATCCTCGGTAATTTTTGTGGGTGGGGCTGGGGGCGGGGCAGGGGTGGGGCTAGGGGTAGAGAATGGGTGGAGCATGGCGAGCCACAGGTGTTGGGTTTTTCTCGGTGAAAAAGTTGGCAACCCTAATCATCATGAATTTTAATTTGACACACTGTAAGACCACGCTTCCCACCCTTGCATGCGTCATGGAGCACCAGCACTTTCCCTCCCCCTGAAAATCTTCTCTTCACCCCCCCCCCCAATCGCCTTTGGCTCTTCTCCTTCCATTGCCTCACCTCACCCTGAGAAAGCAAGCAATGCTTATTAGCGGCTACCACCTTCCGTTTGAAGCTGACAGTCCACAGGGCTCGTTTCCCAGGATCCACTGGCCCTGTGCAGCTCTGAGTTCAAATGACACCCAGCAGGGGATTGTAAGAAATACACTCTAAGACTTGTCCCCACTCCACCTTCCCTCTTCCAACCAGTGCAAATTATGTGCTCTACTAGCTGGAAACCTCCATACTAAGGTCTGTGTGGTGACTGACAAGCTTCTGGTTGTGCCGTTCTTATCATTCGGGGGGGGGGGGGGGGAGGGCGGCAATAGTACATAAAGAAAACCAAAGAAAGTTAATTAAGGCTTTGTGTTGCTCCTCTCAATTGCAGAGCAAAGTGAGATTTAGACCCTAGACATTGCTTGGAAACTCTCAGTCTTTGTCTTCCAATCTCTCTCACAGGGATAGTAGTCACGGATAGTCCACCTTTGGTGATTCTGCAACTGCTAAAGCTCAAAAAAGAAGTGGACAGCTGCTAGCACCCAGGCGAGAGAGAGCGTCTGATTGCTGAGAGAGCGTCTCAGGGAGAGCTGCTAGCACCCAGGTGAGAGAGAGCGTCTGATCGCTGAGAGAGCGTCTCTGGGAGAGCTGATAGGAGAGTGACTGCAGTGTGAGCAAATGGCAGCTAGTACAACCACAGGCGACTGCAGAGGGTGTAACCACTGGGTGACTGTGCCCGTGGTGGCAGAACCCAGCAGAGGGGGTGACAATGGGAAGTGCCAAGAGCTGGTAGAGCCCCGAGGAAGATGGAAGGGCTGCTGGCGTGCAGCAGAGGGGGGGACGATGCTGAGCAGTGGGCTACTGATGGGGCACAGACGGGGCTACTGACCAAGCTGCTGATATGTCACCTGTGTGGCTAATGCAGAAACTAGTGTGTGTCAGTGGCTAACAGGAAGGGGTGGAGAACGGACTGTCTTACAGAGGCAGCTACTGCCCAGTAGCCGTTAATGCAGCAGGCAACAGCGCACCTAATATCATCCGACTCGTTATCTGCAAGATAGTTAATGTGAGGTATGGAAACGGCTCTGTGTGAGTTGTATGGGAAGCTGCTGCAGCGCCCCCAGCAGTTAACACAGGGGTACTACGAAGCCTAGGCCCCTTGGCGCATGTCCAGATATTCAGAAATAAGACAAAACAATTAGTGAGCAACAAGCTTTTACTGGACTAAATTTATGCAAGTGTGACAAATTCAAGAGTTATATTTAAAAGATAAATCAAAGCTACGTATTGCAGCAACCTGCTGAAAGAAGAGATGAACTCTCCAAAGCTAATGACACGTGCAGGTCAGTGCAATAAGAGTCATTTGTGTGCAAGGACAGAAAACTAGACTGTGGAGTTGCTCTAAGCTTAGGAATCTTACGACAGCGTCAGCAGCAGCTGGAAACAGTGTTTTGGTTAAATCTGATGGAAAGACAGACTGATCCTCTCCCCTGCTGGGCCAGGCAGTGCAGCCTGTTCTTTCATGGCATTACTAGAATACTTCAGGAACAAATGCTTGGAGCCAGAGTTTTCCTTTCTGCTTTTTAAGCAAGTGCACTGTAAAGAGCAGGAGAGAGAGTGCTGGAGATACATTTCTTTAATGGGTCAGTTTTGCATCCACTGTGAGAGACAGCAGTTTCCGGGGAAGTTAAAGACAGCCAACTTGCAATTTGCTTTTCTGAAGATCAATGGGCGACACTGAACTGCTCTTCCAGGCTTGGCCCTAACTTAAGTGTCTCTTCTGGCCTGTGATATGCTCTGAGGGTGCCCTTGCCCGGAAACTGGTTGTGCTTATGTGCAGGGAAGACCCCAGAGAACCCAGTAAAACCCACTCTCTCTACCTAGCAAACCTTCATCTCCTACAGCACTGCGCAGCTGGGGAAAGATGAACGGCGGCATGTTCTTACAGCATTTTTGGCTTTTGCTCCATGTCACAGAACAGCTTGGGGGATGAGCGATACCAAACCACGGCAGAGTCTTCAGCTGGCGCGCGGCAGTAAGAATCATCCCGCCAGAGCAGTTCAGAACGGGCCTTGGAGAATTGCATAGACGATTAGATGAAAGACAATAGTTCCGTTTCGAAGAGGGATTTAAGGCCACTGGAAAGTTAATGTGCTTCAGGGCTAATGTTGCAGGGGTCGGTCCTTGCGGCAAGTCTCACGTCATTGCACATCGCGTCATCTCAACACATTTCTCCGTTTTCAAGCTCTGGCTCTCTCGTGTCTTCTTCCTTGCTCCATGTGTCCTGGTTTTCCCTCCAGCACCCACCGCATTGGTTCAGGGAGGGATTGTGGGGCATCAGGCGACAGCAGTGTAACCCCCCCCCCCTTTGACATCCTCCCAGGCTGCTCCTCCCTGTATAGTGCAGGTAACACTACCAAGCAACTCTTCGCCAGGATTAGATCCCTTCGCGTTCTCCACGCCAGCCAGACTTTGTGCAAAATAAAATCTAATATATAAACAAGTTCAAGCAGCTGGTCCCATCTTAGGTTTCCTGCCACTGTTGCCTTAGGGAAAGTTTCTTTCCTCACGCAGTTGGAAGAGACAGTGGGGGTGCAGCACCGAAACATTACAGACGGTCTGGGAAGAAGTGGCTTCACTTAAATGACGATAGACCCATGTCCAAAAGAGTTTGGCATTTCCAGTTTGTGTTTATTTTAGTCACAGGTTTTCTAGGCCCCTACTTTGGCACTTTTTGTTGGTCAAGGGGGACCCCGAAGTGGACGCACCCTACTCATCGTTAACTTTTTCCACAGTGAGGAAACCGTCTGCTACCCCCGACTGCAGCTCCAACTCACTCAGATGTTTCTTCTCCTGTCCCTGCTCCACTTTTGTCCTGGTCCAGGAAGGGGACCTCAGATACCCTCCCCGTGAGATGGGGGGCTGGTGTGACCCTGCAACAGAAAGAGAAGACATAGTCAAACAAGATTTGGATCATCTAAGCCAGCGCTTCTCAACCTTCCCTGGAAGCACACTTAACTGGGCAGGATTTCGGGTTACCACGATGAATAGGTGCAAGAGAGATTTGCACACAACAGATGTCCAGCATGTGCAGACCTCCCTCATACACATTCATTCTGTCTATCCTGAAAACCCGACCGGCTAGAAGAGGGTAGAGAACCACTAACCCAAGACAGGATTAGCAATGAGTGCACAAGTCCAGTCCTCAAGGCTGCAAATGAGTGAGGATTTTCAGGATATCCCTAATCAACATGTAGGACAGAAATTTACATAAAAAGGCAGAAGGCTGCGGCATGCAACTCTCTCGTCCATACCCATCTGTGAGCCCCAACGATGGAACTTGTGCACCCCTGCTATAGGGCCACCCTTCTCCTTCTCCATAGGCCACATGTATTGTAGGGCTATGTAATGCGTATAAATGCATGAAACTTTCCACACCCACCATTTAAGATCACTTCAATCCCTGGGACTAAAGGATGTTAGGGCAGGAGAGAGCAGGAATATTTAGCTGCCGTGAAAAATGCAGAGCTTGTACGTCACTTTCCTTTCAATTTGTGGGCTCCTACATGTTCTCAGAGGCTCCTCCAGGATCCATTCGGTGTATCGGAGGCTCCTTTAGAAATCAACAGATCTCCTGCATGGGTTTGGAGGGGTGCAGGCCAGTTTAACACAGAGTCTCAGTTTACAGCCGCAGCCATTCTCAGGCCTTCCCTCCTCTCACTATGTCTCCCTCAGACTGACTAGTCAGATATTACATGTTTGTTTATTTGAACATATTTGATATACCACCAACATGGCTGCTTACAATATTAAAAAAAAATTGCAGATGACAAACAACCACCACAAGACAAGACAGAAAAGGCTGGGAGATGAACAGAACAAACAAACAGCAAGACGCCTCATAACGACATCTGAAAAACACCAGTGACACATAAGGGCAATAAAAACAGAAAGGAAAGTCCCCGCCGACTACGCCAGGAGCTCAACAGCTTAGAGCCTTTCAAGTGCTTTCCAAAGGAGCATGTTGCAAGCCCATTTCCTTAAAGAGGGCTCCCGGCGCAAGTCTGGGGGCAATGAATCCCAAAGCGATGGGGTCTCAAAGCCAAAGGCAGCAGAGCGAGTTTATGCAAGCTGGAACGGAGATGGGGATGGAACCGTAAGGAGGTTAGCCTACGACCGCCCAGGGCAAGAGGGGATGATAAGAGCAGATAAGTAAGATGGAGAGGAAGAACAGTACAGTATAGCCTGTGCTTAAGAGAGAATTTTATACTTAATCCGATAAAGGACTGGCAGCCATGAAAAGTCTTTCAGTAAAGGAGAGACCTGACTTGCATGATTAGCCCTGTACAATACTTCTATCGACACATCTAAACTGGATACTGTATGCACTATATTAGAGGTGCATCAACCTGCTCTTCGAGAGCTACCAACAGGTTTGGTGTCCTGGTTACCTGGCTATGCAAATTAACCTGATGAATAATTTACTGCACATATTCTGACCAGCAGACCTATAAAGGTCATTAATAACACAAAAAAAATACCCACAACCAGAATATAATGTGACATATATTGGGCACGTTTCACTAGCTTTCTCGGGTACAAAGGTGAGCAGGCAGTGAGAAAGTAGAAAGTCACAGAGGGCTCTGTTCTCTCTAAGCCTCGCGAGCCGGGAGAGGACATTGTGTGGTTTTCAGTAGTTATGATGGATGAAAGTCTGATCTCTCTTAGGCCATAGAAATGAAAAGCTGGAAAAGGGATAGGTGACTTTCCAGAGCTCTAGGAGCAGGTCTCAGTACCGGAACAGCAGGGGGTGCTGCAGGGGCGGGAGACAGGTGCAGGTCTCTGTATTGGAACAGCAGGGGGTGCTGCAGGGGCGGGAGACAGGCGCAGGTCTCTGTAGAGGAACAGCAGGGGGTGCTGCAGGGGCGGGAGACAGGCGCAGGTCTCTGTAGAGGAACAGCAGGGGGTGCTGCAGGGGCGGGAGACAGGCGCAGGTCTCAGTACCGGAACAGCAGGGGGTGCTGCAGGGGCGGGAGACAGGCGCAGGTCTCTGTATTGGAACAGCAGGGGGTGCTGCAGGGGCGGGAGACAGGCACAGGTCTCTGTATTGGAACAGCAGGGGGTGCTGCAGGGGCGGGAGACAGGCGCAGGTCTCTGTATTGGAACAGCAGGGGGTGCTGCAGGGGCGGGAGACAGGCACAGGTCTCTGTACCGGACAGGAAAGGGATGTAGTCTCTGTACTGGAATAGCAGGGGGTGGCTGCAGGAGTGAGGTGCACTGGCAAAATGTTATCTCTTTAAGGAAATCAATTTGTAAAATCCCCTGCTCATTGGTAGGTGCTGGCCAATAAGATATTCCATAGCGCTATCTGTATCGTAGCACCGAGTACTACCGTCTCCACGCTAGCAGTTAGTGGCGATATTCAGCCCTCTGACCAAAGTCAGGCCAGAAAAGCAGGTTGTCTTCATTTTCTCCTGTTAGCGGACTGGATATCGCTGCTCTCCCGATACCAGTCCAGATCCGAGTCCAGATGAACAGTGACCCCACCGTTTCTAATTTTCTTTCCTATTAGAAATATAGGACCATAAATTCAGAGCATTTTGCCCTTGGCGCCGGACCTGTGACCATTTCTAGATCCTGTTCTCCTGAAAACTCACTCGAGTCCTGTAAAATGTCACGCGAATGCCTGGGCGGATTTCCATATGCAGCTGAATCTCATTAGAAGGCAAGGAAAACGAAACAGAGCACAGCCTGTATGGAGCACAACTGCTCCATCCCCAGTGACTGGCACCATCAGTGAGCAATTAGGCAGCGACTGTGGAGCCTCTGCCCTCCCGCTGTCCCTGTCCTGCAACCCAGTCAGCTCTGCCAGTCTCTGCAGGGTCCAAGGGTTAACTGCTGTGACAGCAGGCGAGAGATCCTGGGGTCATTAGCATCCAAATAAAGCAAGCAGCAAGGCAGCTTAAAACAAAGGTTAAAAGGGCATCACGGTACCACTGGCCTTCACTCTAGCAGAACTTTAATCAAGCCTACAGATACGGAGTATCTGTTCTGCTAGGATTCAAATCTCTCTTCTGTCTTCATGCCCTCCCCTGATACCGTCACTGAATTCCTGTGTACTATCACCAGTAAGGCAGGGAGAAGACTGAAGGCCGTTACATCCTTACTGGCTTGCAATGGTTACCCCAGCGCTTCTCAAGCCTCTCCTGAAGGCCTAGGGAGCAGGTCAAGGTTTCAGGATCTGCACAGTGAAGACGTCAGAGATGTTTGTACTATATGCGAGTATCTCGGGCATCTCCACTGAAACCTCGGCCTGCTCACTGGGCCTCTAGGAGAGGGTTGAGAAGCACTGGGGCAGAGCAATGGGCTGGGAAACAGGGATCAAACTCTCTCCCCTTGCTGAAAGTCCTGATGACCAAGGGCGCTCGTATTCAGTCAGCCCATAAGCGCCTTAGAGAAGGGACTCATCAAACCTGAATTCTAATAGATGTTGTATGCCACCACAAGCATTATTCAGAAAGGTCAGCTAAAAATCCAAATCTTCTACATTCTTTTAGATAAAATATGATTAGCCTTTAAATCTCAGGGCTCCCTCTCTCTCTCTGCACTATACCAGTTCTCACTGTGCTCTGCTGTAGCATGCATGTGCTCTGCAATAAAAAGCCATGGGGAGGGACACTGTCACCAGCAAAGTTTCAACGAGTTGCTGCCGCTTAAATAAATATTTGTAATTATTCTCTCTGGAAACCGAGAAGTGCAAGAGTACAGGATGGACCAGGAAGCACCGCAGAGTCAGAGGATGTGCAGGTCACCCCTTCTGGTACCTCCGCAGAGCGCAGAGACAGTGTGATACCTCTCCTCCGGAGATGGCCTGGCAATGTTGGTAAAAGAGGAGGGGATGGCAGACTGTTAAAACTAACTTGCAGGGACTTCTGGTGACGTCATTGGAGCGCATGGCGGAGTAGGAGATCAGGTCCGCTACAAAAACCCGCTAAAGAGGGGAATACCCCCCCTAAGATGCAAAAACCAGTGTGGAAAGATGAAAAGCAGCTAGGGGAGGAAGATCCCACACAAGAAATTGAAGCGGACGTGAGCTACGGTACCCACCCGTGGCACTACACGAGCAGAGAGTGCGGACCAGGGAGAGCGGTGCAGGTAAGAGAGACCCACCAGTGAAGCACGCGGTCTGCGGGTGAGCAGGCAGCAGAGTGCGGTGAGCGGGAGTGGTGGAGAGTGGAGGCAGTGCGGTCCAGAGGAGAGCTGGAGGCAGGGCAGCAGAAGAGCCCGAGAGGAGCAGCCGAATCGGTGGCGGGGTGAGGTCCGAGTGAGCAGCCACATGTTGGGGGAATGAAGGGCCTGGAGGAGACCAGAAGTGTACCAATCGGGTTGGAGGATACGGCCGTGCAAAGGGCCACACAGCACCGTCAGCACCCAGTGGAGAAGGTGGGGAGCCAGACAGCCCAGGGGAGTGTGGGGAGTGAAGGAGTGTGCGGAGCATAACACTGCTGAAGGAGAGTCTGCAGAGTGGGACAGTCCAGGCAAGCAAGTTCCAGGCCACGTCGGGAGAGGCTCAGCAAGTAAGTCCAGAGACAGAGGCAAAATAAATTGGAACCCCAGTGGCTATATCAGTCAGGAGGAATAGTAGTGCTCCAGTCAGTGGGAGAAGATTGAGGATTAGTCAGCTGCTCGAACAGCACGCCACGGAGAGGGGGAGAACAGTAGAGCTATACAAGATAACCACAGACAACGGAGCGGAACTCACTAAAAATAAATAATGGATAAGTCAAAAAGAGAAGGGGCCGTGAAGAAAAAACTGGCGGAATTTTGCTCCTCCTATGCGCCATCAAGTGGTGGGAAGGAGGGAGAGAGGACCAGTAAAATGATGGCGGACTTATCGCCAGGGCAAGAGGAGGACATGGAAGGAGAGGAGTGCTCGGGAATGGCTGAGAAAATTAAACAGTGGCTTATAGAACTAAAAGAGGACTTAAAGGAGGAAATTGGAGGAGTAAAGAATGAGTTAAAAGAGACTTTGCAAACAATCAAGCAAGACATCACAGATTTGGGAGAGCATGTGGAGGACGCAGAGACTCAGTTGGAACAACAAGGGGCAGCGGTGGAGCAAATCCAGAAAGGCCGGGAGGAGCTGAGGGAGGCTCAAGAGGAGATGAAGGTTAAAACGGAAGACTTGGAGGATCGCTCGAGAAGATGCAACATTAGAGGGCGAGGTGTCCCGGAGGATCCCAAATATAAGAACGGTGAGGAGGCGGCTCAAAAGGTATTCGGAGAACTCTTAAAAGTGGTGCAGCGAACAGAGGAGGATGAAGGAGACCTTCTGAAAATAGAAAGGGCTCATAGAGGGCTGGGGCCCATAAGGGACAATCACCCGAGAGACATTGTAGTTTGCTTGAATTCCATCAAGATGAAAGAACGCATCCTGGGAGCAGCGAGAAAGGGAAACTTCCAGTGGGAAGGACACAAACTGGAATTGTTTCAGGATCTGTCCCAGGGAACGTTGCAACGTTGCAACATAGAAGAGAGATAAAGGAGGTTACGACCTATTTGAGGAGGGCCGACCTGAGATATAACTGGCTGTACCCGTTTGGATTGTTGATCACGGTACAAGGGCGGTCATGGAGAGTAAAGACAAGTGTAGAAGCATGGAGAGTGTTGAGAGACCTAGGAGCAGAAAATCTTCCGGAAGAGGCCAGCAGTACAGCTAAACCAATGGACAAAGACGCAAATACTTCTAGGGCGGAGAGCTTGAGGTGGCATAGAGCAGCAGAAGGCAGTAGGAGATTGGTGAGACTGGCCAAGGATCGTCAACAAGGAAAGGCGATTGAAAAGGATGCAGGCTGAAGCTGCAGACAGCTTATGGGCTTGAACCAGATGACATAATATGGAAAAGGTTTTGGGTGGTTGTAATAAGTAATAGACAGAGATGTGGGGTAGGGGTGGGAGGTTAGAAGGGAGGGGTTGAGCGACAGGGGGGGGGTAGGCATAAGAGGGGTAGATGGAGCATGGAAGGAAGGAGGGAGGGAGGTAGGGAGAGGGGGAAGAGGGGCGGGGGTAGGTTGCGGTCCGATACTTGGTCACAGTTATGGAAGTCATATCTCCTCAACAGAGAAGTAGGATGGGGGAGGGAGGGGGGTAGGAAAGGAAGGAGAGGGGGGAGGGGAGGGGGTAGATAGATGAGGGAAGGCACAGAAGGAAAGGATGGGAGAGGGGAAAGGGGGGTGGTAGGGGGGGACGGGGGAGAACAGTTTGGGGGTGATTTGAAAATTGTCACGTTGAATGTGAAGGGTTGAATTCACCCTGGAAGAGACAGAAATTGTATAAAGAATTAGCAAGACACAAAGCAGCGATTGTAATGCTGCAGGAGACACATTTACAGAAAAAGCATGAATCGTTAGTGCAACCGAAGGGTTAGAGAGATTGCATGTTTGCCTCAAACTTAAGGAAAAGGAAGAAAGGAGGGGTGGCTGTTCTCATCAGTGGAGAGCATAAAATAGAAGTTCAGTCTGTGACGAGGGATAAGGGGGGGGGGGGAGATACCTATTGCTGCGTGTGAAAGTTGGGGAGGAGTGGTTTTGTATGGTAAATGTCTACGCGCTCACGGGATCCCAGAAAGAACTTTGGGAGGAGTTAGGTAAGCAGGTAACGGTATGGGGGATGGAGCGTTGATTTGTGGAGGGGACTTCAATATGTCCTGGGAGATGGGGAGAGACACGACGGGTAAGAGGGAAGGGCGAGGGGCGGACAGACAGAGATATCATAGGTTTGTGAATGAGAATGATTTGATAGATGCATGGAGATTGATGAACCCGGGTAGGCGACAGTTTTCCTTCTTCTCAGCAGTTCATGGCACTTATTCAAGATTAGATGTTATCTGGGTAGGGAAGGAGTTGGCGGGCAGGATAAAGGGAGGAGAAATTGAGCCTATTATGTGGTCAGACCATGCACCAGTGGTAGTACAGGTGAGGGTGAGGGGGGAACGTAAAGGGGGGCAATACTGGAACCTAAATGAAGGCTTGCTGGAGGATACTAGGGTAGTGAGGGAGGTGGAACAGTTAATACCGGAGTACTTTGAAAAGAATGGGGAGGGAGCGGTAAAAGAGGGGGTGGTATAAGATGCTTTCAAAGCAGTGGTGAGGGGGGTGTTAGTAAAGTGGGGAGCACGGATAAAATGGGAAAGGGAGGAGCAGGAATTGCAGCTAAGGCACCAATGAATGGTACTGGAGGGGAAATATGCTCAGGGGGGCAGTGGGCTATTTAGGGGAGCAGTACTGGAGACAAGGGCTAAAGTGAATGCGCTGGAGGCGGGATGGATAAGGCATCACCTGCAGCTGCTGAGGCAGAACGTCTTCGAAGGGGGGAATAAAGCAGGGAAGTACTTGGCACGGCGGTTAAAAAAGAGAAAGGAATGGAATAGGATCATCAGATCAGAAGCAGGGGGGGCCATCAGATCAGAAGCAGGGGGGGGGCAGTGCGGGAGGAACATCAGATCAGAAGCAGGGGGGGGGCGGTGCGGGAGGACCATCAGATCAGAAGCAGGGGGGGGGCAATGTGGGAGGACCATCAGATCAGAACAAGGGGGGGGCAGTGCGGGAGGACCATCAGATCAGAAGCGGGGGGGGGGCAGTGCGGGAGGACCATCAGATCAGAAGCAGAGGGGGGGGCAGTGCGGGAGGACCATCAGATCACAACCAGAGGGGGGGGCAGTGGGGGAGGATCATCAGATCAGAAGCAGGGGGGGGGCAGTGCGGGAGGATCATCAGATCAGAAGCAGGGGGGGGCAGTGCGGGAGGACCATCAGATCAGAAGCAGGGGGGGGGCAGTGCAGGAGGACCATCAGATCAGAAGCAGGGGGGGGGGCAGTGCGGGAGGATCATACAGATCAGAAGCAGGGGGGGGGGGCAGTGCGGGAGGACCATCAGATCAGAGAAGAGTTTGTAGCGTTCTATCAGAAGCTATATGCAGCCCAATCAGAGGGCACAGAGGAGGCGATCAATAACTATCTGGGAGGAGCGGGGCTGACACAGCTGGATGAAGGGGAACAGCAGAATCTAGACAGAGATTGGAGCAGAGGAAGTGATACAGGCTATTAAGGATATGAAGCTAGGGAAAGTCCCGGGCTTAGATGGGCTGACAGCGCGATTTTATAAGAAATTTGGGAGTCTAATAGTTCAACCATTAACAAAAGTAATCAATATGCCACAGCGTGGGGAGAAGCTGGCAGACACGATGGGATGGGCAGGCATTACCCTTATACACAAGGAAGGGAAAGATCCACAGGAGTGCGCGTCCTACAGGGCAATTTCACTTTTAATTGATGCAAAACTGCTAGCAAAGATATTAGCGACGAGGCTCAATAAAGTACTGGGCAAGTTAGTTCACGATGACCAAGCAGGTTTTATACCGGGGAGGCAGGTGACGGACAACATCAGAAAGGTTCTAAATGTGATTTGGGCAGCAAGGCAATCGGGTGACCCTGCGTTGCTGGTCTTGTTGGATGCTGAAAAAGCATTCAATCAAGTGTCACGGGAATTTTTATTCTCAGTGTTGGAAGTCATGAGGTTTGGGGCAGAGTTTGTGAATTGGATAAAAGCTTTGTATGTAAGTCCCAAAGCATGTGTGAGGGTAAATGGAGGGTAATCATGCTTTTTTCCTCTGGGGAGGGGAACTAGGCAGGGCTGCCCTTTATTGCCATTGCTTTTTGCGCTCTCGTTGGAGCCCCTGACAGTGCAGATAAGGGCGAGCCAAGAAATTAAGGGGTACGGGTGGGCAAACAGAGTATCGAATGTTGCTCTTTGCAGATGGCATACTGTTAACAATCACGAGACCAGGGGACACATTGCCAGCCATAATGGGTGAGATGCAGGAATACGGGCATGTAGCAGGGTTCTGGATCAATTGGGGGAAATCAGAAATATTAAGTTTGGTAGGGGAGGAGGAACAGCAGGCGGGGCTGCAGCAGCGCTTTCCCTTTAGGTGGGCAAAGAGGTCAATTAGGTACTGGGGTGCAGGTGGGGAGGGCATTGGAGGACTTATTTGAGTTAAATGATAAAAAACTCTGAGGGCAATTGGAGTCACAGTTGAGGGGCTGGAGCAGGGGGTAATACTCTTGGTTCGGGCGGATGGCGATTGTCAAAATGATGCTGCTTCCCCAGTTCCTGTTCTACTTTCAAGTATTACCAATAGCGATATCGAGGAGAATATTGAGGAAGGTACAAAAACAAGTGGAGGGTTTTATCTGGGGGAGGGGGGGTAAAGGCCAAGGGTGGCAGCACGGACATTACAAGTGCAGGGGAGGGATGGGCATACCTAACTTTACATTGTACTACAAGGCAGCACAAATGAGGGCAGTGTATGCATGGCTACGGGAACCATACAAGCAATGGGTGATGATGGAAGCAGTAGATTTTGGCCCCGGAGAGTTAGAAAGGATAGTTTGGGGGGGGGGGAGGGGGATAACCCCTTGGTGGGGCACACTTTAAATGTGTGGCAGCAGCATAGGCAGAGGATGGAGGGGGATAAGAAGTGGTCACATACTATGTCCCTCCAAGCGTGCTATGAAAAGGGAGTGGGAGCGAGTAGAGCAGTTCTCAGAAGATGGGCGGAGCAGGGATTAAGTCAGGTGTCACAGATAGCGGTTGGGGAAGAGGTAAGGGGTTTTGAGGGTATCCGAGATATGTATAAGTTGCCAGAAACAGATAGGTACGTGTATGTATAAATGGGATCGTTGATTAGACAGAGGAAGAGGGGGCAGGATAGCAGGGGGGGGGGCGGCAGTGGAATGAAGGGGCATGTTTGGGTTCCATGGGGCAGAAGGGCATGATATCTAGAATCTACAAAGGATTAATAGCGAGGGGAGCTACATGGAAGCGTGGGAAAGGGATTTAGGGGTGGAGTGGGAGGGAGTGGCGATGGGTATAGCTAAATTCACTACTGCCACGTCATTACGTGAGAACGGGTTGAAGGTGCTGAGTAGGTGGTCTCTCACTCCGGAGTGGGGTGTTGAAGACGAATGAATGCTGGAGCCAGTGCGGCAAAGAAGGGAACTTGGATGCATATGTGGTGGTCATGCCCAGTGCTTCAAAGGTATTGGGGGAAAATTGGGGATAACATCAATAAACTTGTGGGATCATGTATAGAGCTGAACTGTGTCTCCTGCAGAAGAAGGACGGGCAGTGGGAAGGAGAGTGGAGCATCACTTGGCTTTGTGTCACGGCGGCCAGATGCGAAATAGCGTGGCACTGGAATAGAAAGAAGGGCAGAGGGGGACAAATGGCGAAACGGTGGGAGGGAGTCTGGAGATGGTTAAGAGAGGGTATGTGGAGCAGCAGAGGATGGGGAGGGGGAGAGAGGCAGCAGGGGTGAGGGAGTGGGTTTAGAGTTATGGTAAAAAGCATGAGATTTTGTTTACAGGAGGGGAGTAGGGGGATGGAAGAGAGGTAGCAAAGGGGGGAGAGAGGGAGGGGGGAGATGAGTTATAAGTTAGTAAGCATAAGGCAAAGGGCAGGAGGGGGGTAGGTGGGGACACTAGAGGTGGAGGAGGCGGCACTAGGGAGAAAGAAGGGAGGGGTTGAATATACATGTAAATGCTTACTGTAGCAGAATTGTTGGATTAAGTTGTGTGTAAAAATTTCAATAAAGTTCAAGTTAAAAATAAATAAATAAATAACTTTGAGTGGAGGAGTAGCCTAGTGGTTGGGGCAAGGTACTTCAGGCCGGAAGTTCAAATCCCTAGAGGACAGCAACCTTGGGCCGGAAGGACTGGGGTTTCTAGTCCCACAGGTGCTCCTTGTGGTCTTGGGCAAGCCACTTAACCCTCCATAGCCCATGTTCCCTGTAAAATAGTTATCTCCAAGTTATAATGCTCTGTTCAATGTAATTTCAGTTTGTTCAATGTAAACCGCACTGATGCAGAATAGTGCGGTATATACGAGAATGTAATAAATAAATAACTTGCAGGTATAACTCATTTTCAACAGAGAAGAATCACAATATTTGCACATCATTCCTGCAGGATGGAAGGATAGAGAGCCATCTCCATTCATAACACAGCCCTGCACTCAAACAAGTATCCGAGCGACTCCCCCCCCCCCCGCCACACCTTCTGAAGGTAACGTCCCAAGCCCCAGACCAAGATCCACCTCCTGAAATGAGCATCACAGCAGTGCTAGGCCAATCCCCTAACACTATCAGCACCTCAGCCCTGAATCTAACACGCCAGCGCTGTTTCTACCCCCTGCACCTCTCCTGAAACATGCGTCCCACTTACTGAAGCCAACACTGCAGCAACTGCACCCTAAAGACAACATGCTGACAGTCCGGGAGCTATGTGACACCGCTGTCAGGTGCTATTGATGGCAGAATGAAGCATCGCTGCAAGCGAGCAAAGTCCGTTTCCTCTAACCCTGCGTCTTCTGCTTGAGCCAGTGTGTGTGAGGCCTTGCATCAGACATGTGTCTGCACCCCAGCTCATTCTACCCCAGTTTGCCTTGCTCTAGCACTTGAAGGGCTCTGGTGCACATAAAGAGCTTCTTCCGAGTCTCTTCTGATCCCGTCATGATCTCCCAGGTGGAGTTCCAGTGTCTGGGAGGGAGCAATCAGTACCCGAACACCATGGCTGGGGAGTGGCGTATCGCAGAGAAAGTGACAGAGGCCTGCAACAGTGTGATAGGGGAGCTTCACTGTCTGGGACAGCGTGGGGGAAGGGGGGCAAGGGAGCCTGTCTGGGACAGCGAGGGGGGGGGGGCGAGGGACACTGAAAGGGACACCGCGGTGGGGGGAGGGAACCTGGCTGGGACAGCGAGGGGGGGGGGGGGGGGCGAGGGAACCTGTCTGGGACAGCGCGGGGGGGGGGGGGGGGGTGAGGGAACCTGTCTGGGACAGTGCAGGGGGGGCCCAGGGAACCTGTCTGGGACAGCGCGGCGGGGGGGGGGGCGGGTGTACCTGTCTGGGACCGCGGGGGGGGGTGAGGGAACCTGTCTGGGACAGTGCAGGGGGGGGCCAAGGGAACCTGTCTGGGACAGCGCGGCGGGGGGGGGGGGGGCGAGGGAACCTGTCTGGGACAGCGCGGGAGGGTGGGGCCAAGGGAACCTGTCTGGGACAGTGCAGATAGACAGCGGCAGTGACTGGATCAGCATGGCCTAGGAGTGGTAATATCTAGACTAGTGTGACAGGGAAGGTATAGTGCACAGGCACAAAGCGCTGAGCACATCCAGGGTCGGCACTAGACTAGCGTTAGAGAGTTTAGAAGGAGTCTCAGTGGCACAAGCGCTTTCTGTCTGGCTGCCCACTGGCTCCACTTTCAGTCCTGCTTTTCTCCTGTTTCACGCTGACCTTGTTTGGACAGCAGCTGTCTGGAAGCCTCCCACTGAATGGAGAGAATACGCCCCCCCACTTTATGCAGCCTCACCTCCTGAGGGATCCATCTGCGGGTTTTCGTCATCAGAGTCGGCAAAGACTTCAGCCAGCTCCTGGTCTGACATGTCTGTGAGTTCCGTCAGGTCCAGTAGGTCAAAGTGCACCTCTAGGGAGGACACACTGCTGAGGGGCTCTGTGGGGGGGAGAGATAATGAGCGAAAGGCAAATGAGAGAGAAGGGCATTCATTATTAATCACCTAGTCTTTAATTAACGGCTGGAATAAATAGCATGCAGAGAGTTTAGGCCTTTGTATGTGAAGGTTTCACTGCAGACCCCAGGAAACCGAGCAGAGGCTGGAAAAGGAGGAATCAGGATTTAACAGTTCTTAAGAGCAGCAGCTGCCTCGGAGATGGAGAATTTCATTATTTTTAACTTCTCACAGCTTCACACTTGAGCTTTGCCAGGCAGTCACACCTTCGGCAAGGGCTGTGTGTGATCTGCAGTGAAGGAGAGATTCTGGGTGAGGACAGTTTCAGCTCCTTTACGTACCACCTGCTAGACTGTTCATGGGATGCGCCTGGAAGCTTCTGGTGTCTGCACGTGTCATTCAGGACAGCAGAGGCAGAGATACCAAGGGTAAAGCACCCCAAACAGGACCAGTGCTGGGGTATCAGGCAACCTAGGCCTCAGCTTTGACCCCCCCCCCCTTTCCAATTAACTAGGGAGTCCCTAGCCCCTCTCCCCCTAAGTCATGATAAGCTCAAGCTTCCCCTTCCCAGAACGATTCTGCATAAACTGACACACACACACTTTGTTTTTGCATATAGTTACATAATGAGGTCGGTTACCGGTGAATGGGCTATTTAACCACTGCTGCCTCCCCCTCCCCCCGATAAGCTGTTGCCCTAGGTGACTGCCTAATTGGTCTAATGGTTAGGCCGGCCCTGATCCCGGAGTGTGTGCCTGGGGTATAAAGCTAGAAAGATGTAAGTGTGGTATCACTTTGCAAATGAAGCAGCAATAGAAAGTGATATTTTGTTTCTTTGGTGCCTCTGAAAGGCTACGGTCAGCAAGGGGGCAGTACGGGGACATTTTACAAAAGAATTAGTCCTGGGAACTAAGCAGTGACTTGGGTAAACTCTTCAGTCTGAAAACCGCCTCCGCTCACTGGCTAAAGATATGAACATGGGTTTCATGGCAGATGGACTTAAGTGCCCGGAACAGAGACAAGACGGGAGATGGCGAAGTACCCAGGGGAATTTGATTCCCAAATCCCTGCTTGCAGTTGATCTGTAGCAAAACAGGTGCAAACTGCGCAGACATGTTTATAGCTGTGGACGTCACAGTTCGCTTTTCAAAGGGAAAGCGGATGCTCTGTCCCCACTCACAGACAGAGGAGCGGCGCATACTAGGGAGACGAGAGACATATATACACAGCGGGGGACACAGAGCTGACAATCTACATTTGGAGAACATGTGTGGGGGGGGGGCCATCTGGGGAGTGCTCTGCATTTGGGCTTAATAGCCAATACCTTATGTGAACAGTGCACTAGGCAAGATCTAGGCAGTTCCTTGTGCAATTTCCCTGTGCAGAAAACTCCTCTGTGCATGGGGGGGGGACAGCAATAGAGGGGAAAGGTGTGCACAGAACCCGCACTAGGCACTTTACTTCATGGGCCCCTTTTTGTTTTTGTAAAGCCCTCCTCAAGTTATTTAATTCCCACCCCTCAGAGCCGATTGGTTCACTTAAGAACCAATCAGCCGCCAGAGGTGGGCAGGTGCGCGCTCAGCTTGCTTCCTACTGGCAGGCCGCCGCCTGGATTCTCTCTTCATAGGCTCGCCTCTCATAAAAGCAGCTGTACGGATGAGATCCGGTGAGAGAGAAGAGGCTCAGAGTGCGCGAGAGCTTTCGGGTGAGTGGGGCACACTCGTAATGCACAAGGCTTGGCATCTCTGTGGAGGTGTGAAGACAAGGCATGGCTCACATTCAGTACATTTGGGGGAAGGTGCCGTCCTAGAGCCAGAAACCCCAGGGCTAGTAATCGATGGAGAGATCCTGGGATCGGTAGCCTGTGAGAGGAAGATACTCACGGCGTCTCTCGGTGACCTGGAGCAGTCCTGAGCTGGGGATGGGAACTCCAACCTCTTCCTCTGCTGGAGGTACAGGGCTGGCTTCCTGGATCGCCACATCCACAGGAACAGCGTTACACGGTGGGCTCTCTCCTCTTTCAGTTGTTTCTGTAACCAAAACCTCTGAGAAAGTCAAGCCAGCAAACAAAAACATTACAGGTAAAAATTCCACCAGCAAACAAGAGTCCAGCACAGATGCGAACGGAGAGACGCTCCGCTCCCACTCTCTCTCAAAGGCAGAGAAAAAACTCTAGTCACAAGCTGAAATGCCTCAGCTCTTGAATTTTTAAGTGACTCACTTAGTCTCCTAGCATATGACTGTAAAACCATTGCCCTCCACACATCACATCATCTTACACATGCGATGAGCTGAGTCCAGGAATGGTCCTGTATGGATTCCTCTTCTTCTATCTACCATTCCTGGATGGAACTCGCTTTGAGCTCCTGAAGAAAGTGTGAGCTAAAACCCAATCCCTTTCCCTAATGCAAGCACAGACTACACGCCAGAGAGGGTCCTGCCCCAAGCTGCTCTCTCACCCACTACAGACCAAAGATGAAACAGAAAATGATCGCAGGACTCAACCTGTTCTCCCCAACCGCAGAGCTCCCCTGACCTCAGGGCCTCTTCAACGCTTAGTGTACCAACCAGGTCAGCATTAGACTATAGAAACCAGACACATACCCCCTGCATCTCCTAGCAGCTAAGGGGTAAAGGGTCTTATGTCCCCCCCCCCTCCCCCATCAACATTCTCTCACTCTGCTTCACATTTTCCCCTCCAAAGAACTTTTTCAGCATTCACCTGAGGTACCACAGTTTTGCTCTGCTGAATCACTAACACATCTGACTCATTAGCAAAGAGAACGTCCGATACTGGTGCGATGCTATTAAAGTACATGAATTTGAATGGACGTGGGGGAAAGGGCGTAGTCCCCAGCTGGGAGGGATAATACCTGTGCAGAACATTTCAGACTTACAGCCTTGTTCTCGTTTCAGATTGTGGGACAGCAGGTGGAACTCAGAGACTGCTGCGTATATGATGTTTTGGCATTTGAGCTGCAAAAGCCCAAAGGAACAGTGCAGTATAGGGAATGGAGTATTCCAGCGCATGAAAGGAGAGGGAGATAGCCATACCGGATGATCTTTAAGGGACCAAACGGGTACAAAAAGTGATGCTTGGGTGCACAGGGAAGATGGAGCCAGTCCATAGGGAGGCTACTAAAACAGTCAGTGGTCCTCATCATAAGGCATGTGGGATAGACTTAAAGATCTCAGTAAGTCTACTCTGGAGAAAGGCGAGAGAGGGGTGATATGGCAGACATTTAAATACCTCTGTGGTATAAATGCACAGGAGACGGCCCTCTTCCAGTTGAAAGGAAGCTCTGGAATGAGGGGTCATAGGATGAAGGTGAAAGGGGAAAAGAGTTTGGGAGTGACCAGGGAGTTGGACCGAGGGAGAGCCATAGATGTGGTGTATTTAGATTACAGTAAAGCCTTTGACACTGTTTCTCACAGGCGACTTATAAACAAACTGAGCACCCTAGGGATGGACCCTAAAGTTACTGCTTGGGTTAGAAATTGGTTGTGTGGGAGGCGACAAAGGGTACAGGTAAATGGAGCTCACACTGAGGAGAAGGAAGTTACCAGTGCTGTGCCCCAGGGATCTGTCCTTTGTCCAATTCTTGTTAACATCTTTGTTAGTGATATAGCAGAAGTGCTGTCGGGTAAGGTTTGCCTCTTTGCAGATGATACCAAAATCTGCAATAGAGTAGATACCCAGGAAGGTGTAGATAACATGAGGAGGGATCTAGCTAAGCTTGAAGAATGGTCTAGAATTTGGCAGCTAAGATTTAATGTTAAGAAATGTAAGGTCATGCATTTGGGCTGCAGCAATCCAAGGGAACAATATAGTATAGGGGTGAAGTACTTTTGTCCACTAAAGAACAGTGGGACTCGGTGTGATTGTATCAGGTAGAAAAGATGATGGCAAAAGCTAAAAGGATGCTTGTGTGCATAGGGAGAGGAATGGCTAGCAGAAAAAAGGAGGTGATAATGCCTCTGTATAAGTCTTTGGTGCGACCTCATTTGAAATACTGTGTGCAATTCTGGAAACAGCACCTTCAAAAGGCTATAAACAGATTGGAATTGGTACAGAGGGTGGCCACTAAAATGATTAGTGATCTTTGTTATAAGCCATATGACAGACGTCAAGATTTTAATATGTATACTTAGGAAAGGCGGGATAGAGGTGATATGATAGAGACATTTAAATACCTCCGTGGCATAAATGCACAGGGGGAGAGCCTCTTTCAATTGAAAGCAAGTTCTGCGACGAGGGGACATGGGATGAGGGTGAAAGGGGGTAGACTCAGGAGTAATATGCGGAAATATGTCTTAATGGAAAGGGTGGTAGATGTGTGGAATAATCTCCCAGTGGAGTTGGTAGAGATAAGGTCCAACAGCAAAGGCAAAAAATCACGTTGATGCCAAAGACACAGTCCAAAGCGTGATTAAAGTGGAAAAACAAATTTTATTTGCAAAAGGCTCTTATCAACCCGACACAGGCCGTGTTTCGCAAACCTTCGTCAGGGGTTGATCAGGTTGAATCCTACAATCATAAAAAAATATATGACACTAAAACATTATTAAAATCATGTGAAGAGAACAGAGCAGTGAAAACAATACATAAAAACCTTAACTGTTCCAAACCATTAGCCAAACCAAACTGAAAAGGTAAAACCATAATAAATATAATATAAAACTAATAAAAAAAGAAGAAGGGAAACATGGATACGCTATCATAAATAATAAAATAAAATATATATATGTAACAAATAAAACCAACATGAACTTATTAAAAGCAAACCAGAAATGTGACAAACCAGGGGTACCTCTACAGGAAGACCCTTCAATGTTGGCCTTAAGAGGAAACTGTACTTGTCAAGCTAAAATGGAAAAAAACAGACAAATAAATAAGCATAAATACACTCATCATAAAATATCATTGGTAAAATGCAATCTCAGGGACAAATAAATAGATAAATACAACTAAAAACAAAATAAAAAACAACAAGAGCAAGCAAAATGTAATAAATAATAAACAATTGTAACATCAGCTCAGAAAAACATACAGCAAATAACGTCATAAGCACATCGGCTAATGGAACTGAGGCCATGATATCTGGAGAAAAAAGGGCAAGAACGCAGCAGGAGCGAAATTGCACGAAAGGGATCAACATAGATCCTTTCTTCTTTCTATTTTATAGAAAGGACCAATGGTCAGATTATTTGCTAGAACGGGAGGATGGTCTTAGCAACAAGTGGCCAAGTACTATGCTGTTTCTTGTCAATCTGAAGTAATATGCTATTAGAAAGTACTAACATTAAATTCGTTGGATTATGGTTTGTAAATCATCGAAGTGCAGTTATTCATTTATGAAGCTTTTAGTTTGGCAATAACGTTTCGTTCCTATCATTGGCTGTTTAAGACTTTAAGACTTTTCCTGAGACGGCCAATTCCCGTTCTAGCATACACCACGATAAATGCCTTTTTAGTACAAATTGAAGTAACTATCATAATATATACCATATACGGTGGGTATGGAGTTACCCATATATATAGATGTCACCCACATTTTCATTTTATCACAGGTTGCACGAGATCTATAGCTTGTTGGTGTTGCTAAGACCATCCTCCCGTTCTAGCAAATAATCTGACCATTGGTCCTTTCTATAAAATAGAAAGAAGAAAGGATCTATGTTGATCCCTTTCGTGCAATTTCGCTCCTGCTGCGTTCTTGCCCTTTTTTCTCCAGATATCATGGCCTCAGTTCCATTAGCCGATGTGCTTATGACGTTATTTGCTGTATGTTTTTCTGAGCTGATGTTACAATTGTTTATTATTAATTACATTTTGCTTGCTCTTGTTGTTTTTTATTTTGTTTTTAGTTGTATTTATCTATTTATTTGTCCCTGAGATTGCATTTTACCAATGATATTTTATGATGAGTGTATTTATGCTTATTTATTTGTCTGTTTTTTTTTCCATTTTAGCTTGACAAGTACAGTTTCCTCTTAAGGCCAACATTGAAGGGTCTTCCTGTAGAGGTACCCCTGGTTTGTCACATTTCTGGTTTGCTTTTAATAAGTTCATGTTGGTTTTATTTGTTACATATATATATTTTATTTTATTATTTATGATAGCGTATCCATGTTTCCCTTCTTCTTTTTTATTAGTTTTATATTATATTTATTATGGTTTTACCTTTTCAGTTTGGTTTGGCTAATGGTTTGGAACAGTTAGGGGTTTTATGTATTGTTTTCACTGCTCTGTTCTCTTCACATGATTTTAATTATGTTTTAGTGTCATATATTTTTTTATGATTGTAGGATTCAACCTGATCAACCCCTGACGAAGGTTTGCGAAACACGGCCTGTGTCGGGTTGATAAGAGCCTTTTGCAAATAAAATTTGTTTTTCCACTTTAATCACGCTTTGGACTGTGTCGTTGGTAGAGATAAGGACAGTATAGAGCTCATTCCAACCCGGATGTCCAGAGGGGCTTGCGATTCTGATCCCACGGGGTACATCTAGCCCTGCGGGGTCAGAATCGCAAACAGGCCTGTACATGCAGGCTAGGACTGTGATTCAGCCCGACCTGCACATACAGGCCTGACCCTGCCTAGCTCAGTACCACAGCTCCATTGTAAAGCCGCGATCCTGGCCACCAGACTTTACAGGTGATTTCCCCACAGCCCATCCCCCTGATCTGGCCTCCTAATGCCAGGGTCGGGTTGCAGGGAATGTCCTCAGGCCCTCCCTGCCCCATCTGTGCTCCGGATCCCCCCCCCCCCCCAAAAAAAAGAAGTGTCCAGGGAAGTTATTCCACCTCGGATAACTTCCCCACACAAGTTGCTGGCCCTGGACGTTCAGGGACGGCAACCGCCTGCCCAGACTCCATCCCCCAGCCGCCCCTTCCCTGCCCTCATCTAATGTCCCCATACAATTGACGGGGAAGTTAAATGCTGGTGGGGAAGGCACGAATAGCCCTCTATCTAAATTCAAAAAGCATGGGACAAACACAGAGGAGATCTCTAAAGAGAAAAAGGGGACTCTTGTAGTGGTTGATATGGACGGACAGACTAGATAGGCCATGTGGTCTTTTTCTGTCGTCATGTTTCTATGTGTCTAATAATCCAATTAAATATTTATTTACAGAAAGGGTGGTAGATGCTTGAAACAGCCTCCCAGTGGAGGTGTAGAGGTGAAAACTATAAGTAAATTTTAAAAAAAGCACAGGTGGAAAACAAACAAAAAAAAAAAAGAGGATGTCTGAGGAAGAGGATGGAAATGTAGAGTTTAATAGTTCTTATGGATAGGTCACGCAGTCTTTATCTCATGTTATTTCCTAACGTTTCTATGTTGTGTCTTGATATACTGCATAGCCACGGAGTTCTTGTAGTTATTGCTGGGTATAAAGGGCTCAGTAATTTTGTCTCCTGGTAGAAGAGGAATAAGAAAATTGCTCTGCTGTGGGGCATGTCCCTGGCATTGCTGGTTCTGAGGGAAGAGGTAAGTCCCAGGGCTGGTGGAGGCTACAAGGGCAAATTCTCAGTCTCTGGGCAGTTGAATGGTACTGGAGGGAGGGCTACAGCTTCTGTCTCTAGGCAGCTGCAGAAACTCTCCGAAGCTGGGAGCCAGTGCTGGGCTCAGGAGGGGGTGAAGCGCCTGGCATTGCTTAGTAACCCCTTGGTATGCCAGGCTTGTTCACTGATGCTGGACACTGAATTCAGAGGATGGGAGAACTGCTTAGTTTTCCTGGCTGTGCGGCTTTTAGCCACTGTCCTTTCAATGTCACCTACGAACACACATGTCCAGCATGTTAAGAGCTGTAAGATGTATGTTCTCGAGACCCGGCCTGGGGCTCCCAGGTCTGAATGCACAGGACATGACTTTTGGACGATTTTCATGCAGACAAGAAATAAAAGCAATTCCGGGGTTCTGGTGCTGGTCCTACTGGGTCTGCTGCTGGGACCCCCTCTGTGGCTTGATCTCTCTCCCTTCTTCAGCACGACTGATCCCGACCTCGGACCGGGCAGCGGTCGGAGAGCAGGTGGGGTGGGGGGGGGGGGGGGCGGGGCAGAGGGCAGGAAGGCTGAAAGCCGCAGCCCAGGGCTTTTATTGTCCTGTCAGGAAAAGAGGATTTAACGGGGAACGTGTTCCAATCCACACCGGGACATAGGACCCCACCCCCAAATGTCTAGCGCTGCATGTGCTGGGAAGTGCGTCTTACCTGGGGGCTCCATTTGGGTGGCGGTACCGGGAAGCGTCAGATGCAGACTGGGAGCAGCGCAGCCCGGGCGTCCTTGCAGCAGACGGCGCCTGGGAGCACTGCAGCAGCAGCCCGGCCCCTCGCCAGCCATTGCAACAGCAAAGTCTGCCTCGCATCGCAAATGAGCACAGGCAGCGCGCTCGACTGCAGACCGGGGAGGGGCGGGGCGAGATCGCAGACTATTAAAGGAGCAGGACTGGCAGCAGGGACCTCCCCCTTAGTCCAGGCACACTGGAGAGTAAGCTCCGCCGAGCAGGAACCCCCCACCAGACTCGGGGAAAGAAGTAAGAAGCGCCCCGCCTCGTGCACAAGAGGAAAGGCCGGCAGGCTGCTGGTGCTAATTGAGCCCTACAGGAGGAGAGAGGCGGCACCCATCGAGCTCTGTCTGAAGGAAACGAGTCCAGTCTCGTCCTGCAGGCACACGCCACAGATCCGCTTGTCTGCATAACCGCAATGGATATATGCAACTCTGTCTCATCAGAAGATATACATTCTGGCTATCCTAAAACCCTGAGCCAGGGCTGAGAAACACGGATAAGAATTAAAAGGAAGCGAAAGTATCCACAGCCCGCAAGTGGGGAAAGCAGGCAGAGCACAGCTCACGGAGTCCTTCCCCTGCCGTGAGTCCGTACAGCACTGTGCACATGATCAGTAGCAGTAGTGGGGTGTGAATTTGGTTTCTTTGTATCTGCATTGCCTGTGTTCACATACCTGTGCCCTGACGAGGTGACGGGACAGTGTTTCCAATGGGGGCACCCAAACCTTTTGTTTGTTTTTGAAAGAATAATAAAATGAAACAAAGTGTGATAATACATTTAACCAATGTCACAAGGGCCCAAGTGGCCCAGATTTGCTCTCCAAAAATCTGGTAACCTAAACCATTCCCTAGATTTTCTTGGCAAGGTATAACCAGAAAGACTGCCAGGCCTTCCTTCTGCACAGTAAACCCACAGCACCTGCTATTTCAAGGTGGTAACCAGGCTCCGACCTTCAGGACGCTGAGGCCATAAGAAACGTCAGCTGCAAAATAAGAGTGTTCCTTATGATTCCTCCAGTTCAGTCCTTCACCACTGGGTAGTGTACCTCCTCCTGCAGCATGGAGACTGGGCCTGTCAAAATCGTGACATCACTGGATGTACCCTGGTGGTCTCTCCCAGTCAGCCCCAGTGTGTCCAGTCTCCATGCAGCAGGAGGACGTAGTGAGCCTAGGTGCTGGGCTCACTAGAAAAACAGATAAGGAGCAGTCCTTAGTGTAGTTAGCCTTAGGGGTTTTAATTTCAGTTGCATATTCTATTTATTTTGAAGTTCAGTTTAATAAAAAAAAATATATAGGGGTTTGAGGGGAATCGAACCTGTGTGTCGTTGGCTTCCTCTTCCCCCTCAGGAACGGCCTGGGTGACTCAGCTGCTCTCCCCTCCTTGTTGAAATGGAGGGGAGTTGTGCAGCGGCAGTATCGTTGAGCCAGTAGGCTCCACCTCGGTCTGGGGTCTCGTGGCTGAGGCCAGGAGCCGGGAAGCCCCCTCCACCGCTGCAGATCACTTTTAGCTGTGATCGGCGTGGTGGATAACAGGGCGCAGGATCGGCAGCATCAGAAAAATTAAAGGAGCCAGCAGCGGGCTTTGTCCAGCAGAGCGGAGGAGCGTCCCACCAAAGGTCAGTCAAGCGGGGAGGCTTCGGGGCCTGACTCAGAGTGTGGCGTAGACAGACAGGCCCTTCTGGGGTTCCCATGCTTTTTTCAGACCACGGGTGAGCGGCGCTGGGGCCTACCTTTTCCTAACGCTGACAGAAGCTAAGTTCAAAGCAAATTAGCCTTAGACAGGTCAAATTTAATTTAAATTATTGAATTTCTTTTGATCTCAGACTGTTGGGAGGGGGTGTTCATTTGAAACCCTTACCAAAAAAAAAAAAAAAAAGATAACATGCTTTTTTACTATAGTTGGGAGAACAGTCCTGTGTTCTCATAATGCATCAAGCATACTTTTTGCGACAGCACGGGATGATCACTGAGCCGGGGAGGCTGGAGGTTCAGGGACAGCAATCTGGCTCTGAGAATCTTGGAGGCGGCCTGGTGAGGCCCCTTAAGAGGGCGCGATCTCTCGAGGAACAGCTGGTGGAGTCAGATTGGCAGGATGCAGAAGATGTAGATGTGGAACCCGAATCAGGAATGGACGAACTTGAGGAAGGTGAGATTCCAGAACCGGAGGATCAAGCGAGACTCATAAAGAGTTTTTCGTAAAGACGAGCTTACTGCGCTCATTACTGAGTCCCTTCAGGCACTTAACATCGCTTTGGAACAGCCAGCGGAGGAGAAGGGTTTGGAAGACCCTCTCATTCAGGCAGTGAGGCAAACTCAGGCGATCTTTCCAGTTTACCGGGTGGTGGACCGAATGATTCAGGATGAATGGGATGTACCGGAAGCGGGATTTTGATGGGTGAGAACTATGAACAGACTCTATCCCCTAGCGGATAAGGAGGAGAGGTTCCGTTCTCCGTGTATAGATGCAGCGGTGTCCGCAGTCACGAAGAAGACGACTATTCCGGTGGAAGGCAGTGTTGCCTTGAAGGATGCACAAGACCGGAACATAGACGGCTTATTGAAGCAAGCCTTTGAGGTTAATGCTCTCTCATTGCAAGCGTCTATTTGCGGAGCTTGGGTGGCGAGAGCTTGTCTTAGGTGGTCACAGAGACTATGGCAACCATCTCAGCAGGAGTGAATAATAAATGTCACACGACTTGAATCGGGTGCGGCGTATTTAGCAGATGTCCACTATGATTTGATTAGGTCATTGGCAAATAGTATGGCTTCCTTGGTAGCCGTGCGCCGGTACTTGTGGTTACACAATTGGGCGGTGGATGTTTCTTCTAAGTTGCATCTTAGTAAGCTTCCTTTTAAGGGGAAGTTGTTCAGTGAGGATCTGGACAAGCTGGTTAAAGACTTGGGAGAGTCCAAGGGAGGAAGACTACTGGAAGATAAGCCTAAACAGGGGAGGTCCCTGGCGGCTCCGTGAGGTCAGTTTCGAGACTTCCGGCGATTTCGTACCTCTTGGCTGGGAGGTTTCCAGCGAGGAAGGTTTGCTTCACGAGCGCAAGGGTTTCGGGGTTTTCGAGGAGCAGGGAGAGGGTTTGCAGCTACCTCCTCTGCAGCTTCCCGAAAACCACAATGAAGTGAGGCGGGCCCAGGTAGGAATTCAGCTGGTTGAAGGGCGGCTTTGGGAGTTTCTTCCTGCCTGGGTCCAGATAACCTCTGACCAATGGGTGTTGGAAGGAATACGCAAAGGTTATGCTCTCGGATTTGCTCAGCCGATACTAGATTCGTTTGTTCAGTCTCCCTGCAAAGGTCAGCGGCGAACTTCGCGGTCTGTCAAACCCTGGATCATCTCTTACAGTTAGGAGCAGTTGTGCCGGTACCGCAAGAGCTGTACGGCATCAGTCATTATTCCATTTATTTCGTAGTTCCAAAGAAGGTTGGGTCCCACCATCCTATTTTGGATCTCAAGGGAGTGAATCAGTGTTTGCGGGTGTCGCACTTTCGAATGGAAACTTTGCGATCGGTTATAGTGGTGGTTCGACAGGGAGAATTCTTGACATCTCTCGATCTTACCGAGGCGTACTTGCACATCCCTATCAGGCCGGCTCATCAGAAGTTCCTAAGGTTCGCTCTCCCATGGGGCCATTTTCAGTTTCAGGCATTGCCCTTCCGTTTAGCAACGGCTCCGCAAACGTTCACCAAAGTTATGGCAATGGTAGTGGTAGCAGTGGCGCTGCGGAAAGAAGGGATCTTAGTTCACCCTTATCTAGACGATTGGCTGATTCAGGCAAAGTCCAGAGCCAAGAGCATTCAAGTTACAAACAAAGTGGTCAAGTTCCTTCAGAGTCTCGGCTGGGTAGTCAATGCATCCAAAAGCCGGTTAGTGCCGTCTCAGGTTCTGGAGTACTTGGGGGTACGGTTCGATACCCAGTTGGGAGCAGTGTTTCTGCTGGAGCGGCGGGCTCAGATCCTTCAGCATCTGGTGCAAAGGTTTCTCTAGACTCCAACTCTGTCAGCTTGGAGCTATCTGCGTGTGTTAGGCACAATGGCGGCGACCCTGGAGGTGGTACCATGGGCCAGAGTGCACATGCAGCCCTTACAAAGGTCGTTACTGCGGCGCTGGTCTCACCAGAATAAGTCACTAAACAGATGGCTTCCCTGCCCCTTAAGGGTCAGGCAGTCTCTTCAGTGGTGGCTCTCGCCAGGAAATTTGGTGGCAGGCATGCCACTGGAACAACCGCAGTGGCTCCCGTTGATAACAGATGCAAGTCTCAAAGGTTGGGGAGCTCACTGCAGGGACCTCTTCACACAAGGAGCGTGGAGCGAGCAGGAGGTCCAGTGGTTGATCAACCGCCTGGAACTGAGGGCGTTAGGTCTGGCACTTCAAGCATTCGAATCAGCGGTGAAAGGTCGAGCAGTGCAAGTGCTGTACGATAATTCCACAACAGTAGCTTACCTCAATCGGCAGGGAGGCACATAATGAGATTGGCGGAAGATTAGCTGCTCAGCAGAGTGTTGAAGGGGAGAGAGATGACTCAGAGGGAAACCAGCAAGGAGCAGGTTACAATAGTCTAGACGGGAGGTGACTAAAGAGTGGATAAGTGTCTTCATTTTGTGTTCAAATAAGATTGGGCAAATTTTGGTGATGTGGTAGAGAAAGAAACAGCAGTTTTTAGCTATCAGTTGGATGTTGGTGGAGAAAGAGAGGGAGGAGTCGAAGACAACCCCACGGTTGCGAGCTGAGGAAACAGGGAGGAGTAGAGAGTTATCCACAGAGACTGAGGAAGGGGAGAGGAGGGTTTAGGGGGGAAAATAAGAAGCTGTTTTGGCCATGTTCAATTTCATGCAGTGGTGAGACATCCAAGCAGCAATGTCAGAAAGGCAGGCAGAGATCCGGGCCTGGATTGCCAGAGAGATTTCAGGTGTAAAGAGTCATCAGTATAAAGATGGTACTGAAAGCAATGGGAAGAGATGAGCACACCAAGGGACTGGGTATACAGAAAGAAAAGGAGTGGACCCATGACAGATCCTAGGGGTACGCCAACTGAGAGTGGGATAGCAGTAGAGAAGGTTCCATCAGAACAGGGAGCAATTGGAGAGATAAGCAGAGAACAAGGATAGCTAGAACCCTTAAAACTAAGCGAGGGCAAGGTATTAAGGAGAAGGTAGTGGTCAACTGTCAAAAGCAGCAGAAAGGTCAAGAAGGAAGAGGATTGAGTAAAGGCCCTTGGATTTTGCCAGGAACAGGTCATTGAAGACTTTGGCAAGGGCCATTTCAGTAGAATGTAAAGGACGAAAGCCAGATTGTAGAGGATCCAGAAGGGCTTGAGAGGAGAGAACATCCTGCCTTGGTGATCAAACCCTACTATCTCCTTAAACATGACTGTGGTGGATTTAGCTCAGCCCCAAGCTTCCCAAGCCCTGACTCACCAAAAAGTGTAAATTCTTGGAAGAAGCAGGAATGATTCCCCGTCATTGCTGTCCTGATGTTACCACTGTGAGAAATGGAAGCACCTGACTTCTTGCGGCAGATTGGAATGTACTGGTAGGGGGCAGGCTGGGAGAGGGCGGGCCGTTGGGGCAGGCTGGGAGAGGGCGGACCGTTGGGGCAGGTTGGAAGAGGGCTGGTGGGGCCGTTGGAAGAGGGCCAGTGAGGCAGGCTGGGAGAGGGCCATTGGGGCAGGTTGGAAGAGGGCCAGTGGGGCAGGCTGGGAGAGGGCCAGTGGGGCAGGCTGGGAGAGGGCCGGTGGGCAGGCTGGGAGAGGGCCGTTGGCGCAGGTTGGAAGAGGGCCGTTGGGGCAGGCTGGGAGAGGGCCATTGGGGCAGGCTGGAAGAGGGTCGGTGGGGCAGGCTGGGAGAGGGCCATTGGGGCAGGCTGGAAGAGGGCCGGTGGGGCAGGCTGGGAGAGGGCCATTGGGGCAGGTTGGAAGAGGGCCGGTGGGAGAGGGCCATTGGGGCAGGCTGGGAGAGGGCTGCAGTAGCATCTCTAGACAGAAATATTTGGGATGGGAAAGGCATGGCAAGCAAAGTATGACTGACTGACAAGCCTGCACGACATTTCTGCACATCACGGCTATCAGCACATCACAGCTGGATTTAAATGAGCTGTAAAAGACATTACGAGAAAAACTCCTGAAGTCACAAGGGTATTCTACGCCAAAAGAATCCTACTAGGCAGTTTTAATCACCCAGGAAGATTCCCGTTATCATTAATATCACCATTCAACAGATTCTTCTATGCGGGATGAAGTCTGAGGGATACTAGTACTATTTATCACTTGTGTAGCACTACAAGGTGTACGCAGCACTGTACAGAGACATGTAAGAGACGGTCTCTGCTAATAAGAGCTTATGGTCTCGTCAAGACAGACAGCACACCAACCTGGAACTAGGATCTATCTAGGGCAATGGTAAGGAAACATTTAGGAGATGAACAGGAGGCTGAGATGAACGAAATCTCAATTTAAAACTGAACCTTCAGTCATGTGATATGGTGAGCTCGGGAAGTCGCATCTGTCTTGAGCTCCGGGTTCCCCTTGCTCTGAATCGGTGCAATAGTGCCTATTTGTGAGGTGCAACTGCCGGTACTTAGTCCTCTCCAAGTGCTGAACCCACGAGGAACCTGTCCGGGGAAGTTGGAGGCGAATGGCGGCAGCGACAGCGTGAACCGGGAGGAGAGATAAAGACCGAGTCGTTGGGGCCTCCAAAATGGCGGAGTCACCTCCGAAATCGGGAGAATTGCCTGTACCTGCCCCCGGGGCCTCAGTAGCAGAGATCTCAGCTGCGGTCTCCAGTGCCCTATCACTTCAATTTGAATCCCTACGGAGCAAGATGGATGCGGTGCAGAGTTCCGTGGATGCAATCGGGGCACGCATGCAGCAGGCAGAGGCCCGTCTCTCGCAGGCTGAGGAGGAGGTGGAGAGACTGAGTCAAGAGCTGGTGCAGACACAAACCATCTTGAAGGCCCAGGAGGAGAAATTGGAGGACCTCGAGAACCGCTCGAGGCGTAGTAATTTGCTGTTCTTGGGGGTACCGGCCTCAGTGGGAGATAAGGACCTGTGAGCCTATATAGCTTCTCTGTCTGCCTCGTTGATGGGGGAGGAAGGACAAAGCTCCCAGGTTGTGATCGAGAGGGCGCATAGAGTGGGCCCCAAGAGTTCCAATGACCCGCGACCTAGGGTAGTGCTGGCTAAATACTTACAGTTCCAGCAAAAGGAGGCCGTTTTGCGAGAGGCCCGGAGACGTGGAACTGTTGAACGAGACAACATCAAGCTCCGAATTACGCAGGATTACTCAGCGGCTGTGAGTAAGCAGCGAAGGGCGTACGCACCAATCTGCCAGAGACTCATCACTGCAAACATCAGGTTTTCCATGCAGTATCCAGCGCGCCCGCATGTGTTTCACGAGGGGAAGCAGAGGGTGTTCGGCTCAGCGGAGGAAGCGGCGTTGTATGTGGAACAACTCGAGAGGCAGGCCCTGACATCGGGCAGTGGGTCCGCAAGCACGCCATGATTTTATGGAAGGAACTCTGCCTGGACAGCAATTGGAGAGTTCGGAGGGTGCCTGGGGAAAGCTGTGTTCACCTCCCGAAGGGTCATGCTCACAGGGGTGTGATACAGCGAAGGCCCTCTGAGTTCATGGTTGTGGGAATATCCTTTTATAGTTATGTTAATGCTAGCAATATTGCATATTTTGACTTGTCTATGGGAGTGCGTAACTTGAAGTGTTTTCTAGAAACCTAGAAATGTGGCGACAAGGAAAGACCACGTGGCCTGTCTAGTCTGTCCTTCCATAACAATTACAGCAGTCCCCTTTTTTACCCTCAGAGATCCTATAGAAACATGACAACAGAAAAGACCACATGGCCTATCTAGTTCTCCTTAGGTTATCCTGAATGGAGGGAGCTGAAGGTGGGAGGGAGGTGTAGAGAAGTTGGCAGCCGCCAGGAGCCTACGGAGATGGTGCCTAGCTTTCTATATAGCCAGAGTAAATGGAAGAAAACACCGGGGGAGGGGGGGGGGATTTATGGATATGTACCTGTGGACAGAAATGTGGTTTTATTTTTAATGTGTATTAATGTTACCTTGTTAAATAATTTGATAACAATCTGGGGTGCTAATGTTGTGGACTTTTAAGGTGTAGGGGGGGAGAAATGATCTGGGAAGGGAGCGGGGGAGCCCGGTCACATCAAGGTGACAGGGTAGTAAGGAGTGGACGATGGAGGTGGGACAAGGAGAAGATGGGGGGAGAGGGGGGGTGGGGGTACGGGAGTAGAACGTGGGAAGAGGAGGGGAGGAGTAGGTGGGATGGAGGGGAGGGGGTTTGGGGAGGGAGGGGAGCAAGGGTTTGTGGGGGGGGGGGGATAGTCGCATACTAGATGCTCGAAAAGGGCAGGTTCTGGATCAGATTGGTGTGGCTAGGAGGAGGCTCCAGGCTGGGAGGGCTCTCTCCACTAAAAGGAAATTAGGGCCGAAGATAAGATCTGATACTCTGTTACCATTCTGAAGATCAGCTCCTGGAATGTTTGTGGACTGGGAAGCCCAGTGAAGAGATATAAAATCTTGAAGGCACTGGCCAGACAACAGTGCGATATTGCACTGTTACAGGAAACCCACCAGACAGCCGATGAGCACTGTAAATTGTGTAGGGATTGGGTGGGCCAGGTGTGGGGAGCCCCGGCAGTAGGTAAGAAAGGAGGGGTGGCCATTCTAATCCATAAACGAGTTCGTTTTGCACTAGTCAGGGAGGTGACTGACCCCAATGGCCGCTTTGTGCTGCTGCAAGGAATGTTAGAGGGTAAGGAGATAATTTTGGGAAATTTATATAGTTTCAATATGTTAGATCAGGATTTCTATAATCGTATAGCAGCGAAAGTGGAGCAACTGGATGATCTCCCGTTGATTTTAGGGGGAGACTTCAACGGGGTCCTGGACGTAGACATGGATACTACCAGAGGGTCTGGGTCTAGGGAACGGAGGCAGACAGCGTGAGTACTGCAATCATTTCGGACCAGGCTGGGGCTGGTGGACCTGTGGAGATTGCTCCACCCCTTAGAGAGAGACTTCACGCATCAGTCTAGAGCGCATGGTACCAGTGCGCGGATTGATTTTATATTGATATCGGAGAGTCTCTTTGCATCTACGGGCGAGGTGCAGATTGGTCCTACGGAGATCTCCGACCACGCTCTGATTTGGTTGGAACTCCAGGGGTGGGGAGGGGACGTGGAATTTACTCGTATTTGGCGGTTTCCCATAGAACTATACAAAGACCAGCAATTTCTTCATTTCCTGCGTCAACATTGGCAGGATTTTGAGGCGAATCATCATGGTCACCAGGATGATCCGGAATTGGTATGGGAAACTGCCAAAGTGGTTTTAAGAGGGGATATAATCGGTTATGTTGCAAGGAGGCGGAGGTTGTTGGCAGAGCAAATGATCCGATTAGAACAGCGGGTAATGCGGATGAGGCGTATAAGTGGGGCTCAACCCACAGCACAGAATAGGAAGGAATTGTGGGAAATGCAAGTGGTGTTAAATGAGCTCTTGCATCAGAGAGCAAAGAAATTGCTGCTGTATTACTGGTATAATCTTCATTGTTTTGGTGATAAGCCTGGTAAACTACTTAGGCGATGCCTGAGGGGCCCACGGGGAGGGGGGGGGAAGACAGTGGCGGCTATCTATGACGCGCAGGGGGGACTTAGGAGGGGGAAAGGGGAAATAGTGGCAGTGTTTAAAGACTTTTTTCAAAGGTTGTATAGAGCAGAAGCGGAAGCTCCCACTGAAATGTTGGATTATTTGCGGGGTCTTACCCTACCCAAATTGAGTAGCGAACAGAGTAGGCGTCTGGGGCAGCCAGTTACTCTATTGGAAGTACAGCAAGTTATCACAAAGGCGACTTGCTACAAATCACCCGGCCCCGACGGGTTCGGGGCAGAATTTTACAAATTATTATCAGAGATGGTAAGCCCTCTATTGGTAGCTATGTTTGGTCTAAGAAGGGAAACGGGCTCTATGCGCTTGGGTGAAACCAGGCACACACTGTGTTGATCCCTGAGCCGGGTAAGGATCTCACCCGGGCGGTATCGTATCGGCCTATTTCGCTATTGAATTTTGACTCCAAATTGTTGGCTAAGATTCTAGCGGAACGTTTAGCTGACGTGCTGGGAGAGCTGGTACATGATTCACAAGTTGGCTTTATTAAGGGGAGATACGCGGTGCGTAATTTACGCAAAATATTGGCCTCATTGCAGTGGGTTCAAGAGAAGAACCTGCAGTTGCTATTAGTTAGTTTTGACGCCGAAAAAGTGTTTGACAGGGTTAGCTGGGGGTATTTACAATACTTATTGCCGCTTTATGGGTTTGACCCTGTTTTCTGTGACTTGGTGAAAACCCTGTATATAAATCCAACGGCTAGGGTTCTCTGTAATGGGGTGTTGTCGGAGTCCTTTCCCCTGGAGCGGGGCACGAGGCAGGGCTGTCCTTTATCCCCGCTTCTGTTTGTGTTGTCATTGGATCCCTTGATTCGCCGGATAGAAATGGACAATAGAATCTGTGGTTTGCGTATAGGTGGGCAGGGGTTTAAGATCTCGGCATTCGCAGATGATCTTCTGGTTCATCTATTGACCCCGAAGGAGTCGTTGTCTCGATTGCTAAGGGAATTCACGCTTTTTGGTAGTTTTGCCAGGTTCCGTATTAACAAAGACAAGTCGGAGGCATTAGATATCTCAGGACAACTACAAGGAAATTGGGAAGGGAACTTCCCTTTGAAATGGGCCATGAACCAATTCATTTATTTGGGTATTGTTTTGACAAGTTCGCCTCAAGAGCTTTATCGGTGTAATTTAGAGAGAACGATGTCCCGATTGCGCAACCAGTTGAGAGCCTGGTATCCTCTCCCGCTGTCTTTGCTGGGGAGAGTGGCGGCAGTGAAAATGGTGGTTTTACCAGGGATTTTGTACTGGCTGCAAACCCTCCCGGTCTGGTTGTTAAGGAGGGACCTACGTAATATAGAAAAGGAGATACAACAGTTCTTGTGGAAAGGGTCTAGAGCGCGTATACCTTTGTCTCGTATGGTGGGTGCCTGGAAGAGTGGCGGGATTGGGCTCCTGGATCTTTGGCTCTATGCACTGGCGTGTCAGGCAAGACACATCGGAGACTGGCTAGGGGGGACGGAGAACTATACACCTCGAGCACTGGAGGAGGCCTTGGTGTCCCCCCATACGGTTTTAGCGGTACTACATATGGAGGGTGCTAAGCTTCCGACTAGTATTACATGGAGCGGGTTGGTGAGCTCCTTACGTCGTACGTGGAGACAAATAAATCTGTATTGGCAACGTAACTGGATGGTTTTGAGTTGGTTACCGATACAGGGTAACGCATGCTTTACTCCGGGCTCGGAGACGAGGGTATTCCGGACCTGGAAAGAGAAAGGGATCAGGAACCTAGGACATGTGGTTGACCTGGCCGGGAAATGCAAGTCTTTTCCGGGGTTGCGAGGGGAATATGAGTTGCAGCCGAACCATTATTTTGCATATATGCAGCTGGCTCATTACGTGGCCGGATTACCGGCGGAAGAGCTCTCTGTAGAACGCTCTGCTCAGATATTAGAATTTTTCGATATTGGTGGGGATAGTCCCCCGTCTATAGCTCAGTTGAAGGCACAGTTGGAGTGTTATAGAGTCGCACCGGAGTATGGCGGAGTGGAGAGGGCATGGGCATTAGAACTGCATCGGGAGGTTACTCCGGGTTCTCTTAAACTGGTGCTGGGGAGGATTACTGAGCTGGCAGAGGGGGCACGTTGGAGAGAAATTCAATTTAAATGTATCACTTGAGCGCATTTCTCGCCTAGGAGAGCTTTG
The DNA here is from genome assembly GCA_033557465.1 of Ichthyophis bannanicus. Taxonomy (NCBI): domain Eukaryota; kingdom Metazoa; phylum Chordata; class Amphibia; order Gymnophiona; family Ichthyophiidae; genus Ichthyophis; species Ichthyophis bannanicus. The sequence goes on along the minus strand of CM066034.1, from coordinate 30,721,808 downwards.
CGTAGTCATCTTACGGTAGATGGGAGCTGCCCCAGATGTGCGGAGCCTCTGGCTGGTTTAGTGCATATGTGGTGAGACTGTAAGCACATTAGACCATACTGGCTATGGATCAGGAACTGGTTGGCAGTGCGATTGCACCAGAGGGTCCCTTTGGTCGGGTCCCCTGGTAGTTTTGGATCAACTACATCGGGACTTCCCTGGAGGGAGATGGGCATGGTTGTGGGTGCGTAAGGCCTGTCTGGTGGGGAAAGGCCCAATTCTTCGTAGATGGCATATGCAGGAACCGCCATCCTTCTGGGAATGGCAAAATAGTTTCCATCAACTAATGTTGGCAGAGCGTTGGAGGGCGAGGGGTAATGTACAGAGATGGTCCACCTTTATGTTGTTGTGCGAACCCTACATTCAGAGTCTGGGGACGTTATGCCGTAATGAAATTATGAATGTGGGCCTCTAGGGTAGGGTCATCATAGCACGATAAAGAGAGGGGTGTGGGGTGGGGAGAGGAACTGAGGATAGGGAGTTGAGGAGACGGAGGGTGCTAGATATGCGACTGGGCGGGGGGGGAGGGGGGTTAGAATATCTTAGGAATAAAAAGAAAAAATATTCTATCTGTTGTGATTTCTGTACGATGTTTGTTATGTCACCTGCTATATGGGTCATGTCCCCTCTGACACGGATAAGAGTCAACCGGTGTCAGAGGCATGTTATTGTTGGATGTGGTTTGCTGGTGTCATGTATTTTGCTTTATAAATAAAGATAAAAAAAAAAACCCTGAACCTTCACTTCTGTACCGCACATTCCCCATTCTCCATCAATGTAGCTCAAATATTTCCCCTTACAGCTCCCCACACACACATAAATATGCAAATGACCGTGTCACCTCAAGAAAAGGAACAGTCTCCTTCCCCTGCCAGACGCTGAGCAAATTTAACTCAAAACTCAGCTAAAAGACCCTCAGAACCAGGGCCAGTGCAAGGACAATGGGTGCCCTAGACAAACCTTCAGCTTCTCATGCCCCATGAATTACTTGTGATGCTCCTAAGCCCCCATCCCCCCCCCCCCACACCCACGCACAAGATTTCAGTAATTTCAACTCAACAGTCATGATTATTCCACTATCCTCTCTCCTAGAATAATCCTGTACAAACACATAATTGGACATCATGGGCCCAATTTTCATTTAGGCAGGCTCTGTGCCGCATAGCCTAGAACCTGCCCGCCAGCCCCTAAGCCAGATCTTCACTTATGTGGCAATGAAAGTGAAAATCTGGGTTAGGTCGAACCTACCGGCAGCTGCCAAGGTTAAGCGGGTAGCAATGATCTTCGATGCCACCCGCTCAGCCCCTGCACCTGAAAGATAGGCGAGAAAAAAAACAAAGGTGAGTCGGTTGATATAGTGTATCTGGACTTTCAGAAAGCCTTTGACAAGGTCCCTCATCAGAGACTTTTGGCAAAACTAAAGAGTCATGGGATAGGAGGCAGTGTACTACTGTGGATCAGGAACTGGTTAAAAGATAGAAAGCAGAGGGTAGGGCTAAATGGCCAATTTTCCAATGGAGAAAGGTGAATAGTGGTGTACCCCAGGGATCTGTGCTGGGTCCGCTGCTTTTTGACATATTCATAAATGACCTGGAAAGTGGAATAACGAGTGAGGTTATCAAATTTGCAGATGACACAAAACTATTTAAAGTTGTTAAAACCCAAGAGGATTGTGGAAAATTGCAAGAGGATCTTGATAAACTGGAAGACTGGGCATCAAAATGGCAGATGAAATTTAATGTGGACAAGTGCAAAGTTATGCACCTAGGAAAGAACAACCCAAACTATGGTTACACGATGCAAGGGTCCGCATTAGGAACCACCACCCAGGAAAAAGATTTAGGCGTCATTGTAGATAACATGTTAAAACTCTCTGCCCAGTGTGCAGCGGCAGCCAAGAGAGCAAATAGAATGCTAGGTATCATAAGGAAAGGAATGGAAAATAAAACAAAAGATATTATAATGCCTCTATACTGTTCCATGGTGCCGCACCTTGAATATTGTGTGCAATTCTGGTTGCCGTATCTTAAAAAGGATATAGCGTTATTAAAAGAAGGTTCACAGAAGAGCCACCAAAATGGTAAAGGGGATGGAAGGATACTCCTATGAAGAAAGGCTAAAATGTTTAGGGCTCTTTATCCTGGAAAAGAGACGGCTGAGGGGAGATATGATAGAAGTCTATAAATTAATGAACGGAGTGGAACGGGTAAACATAGATCGATTGTTTACGTTATCAGAATATAGAAAGACTAGGAGGCATGCAATGAAGCTACAGGGTAAACTATTTAAGACTAATATAAGAAAATATTTTTTCACTCAACGTGTAATCAAACTCTGGAATTTGTTACCAGAGGATGTAGTAAAGGTTGTTAATGTAGCTGGGTTTAAAAAAGGTTTGGACAAGTTCCTGGAGGAAAGGTCCATAAACCATTATTAAGGGACCCAGGATATCAATGCTTGACCCAGTACAAGCATTGCAGAACCTGTGTCTTTTGGGGAAACTGCTAGGTACGTATGACCTAGATTGGCCACTGTTGGAAACAGGGTACTGGGCTTGATGGACCTTGGTCTGACCCAGTATGGCATATCTTATGTTCTTATGTTCTTAAGGCACAGAGGACTAAATGGGTAGCATCGAAAATCACTGCTATCTTCTTAGCCCTTTCCTCTAGCCCGGAATGCCCCCATGCTAACCGCATAGCATCTGGGCGCGTTAGGGACAACTGGGATTTTTCAAAGGCACTGCCCAGTTAAGGCATTTACACTGGTAACTAGGGCAGTTACCCGTGTAAATGCCTTCGAAAATCGGGCCCCATAGTTTTGTTAAAAAGATTAATAGTTCTCCGAGTTTGTGTGGCTTCAGGATCAACGTTGCTTTGACTGCAACAGGTCTTTGCCACCCTCCTCGGAAGAGGCTGCCCTGGGCAACTGCTTAGTATGCATGATCTTTATCTTTATTTGGAGATTTGATATCAAGCAGTGTACAATAAAAAACAAGGCTACTCGTAAACAGAAAGGAACGCCAATAAATGATAGGAAAGAGGAGGACAGCAGGGTAGGAGGAAGAGAAAGTTAGAATAAGAGTCAAAGAGCAATAGTATGCGGATCAAAGGCCAGGTGGAAAAGGTGAGTCTTTAAAGCAGTTTTGAACCTAGCGTAGGAAGGCTCAGCACGGAGGGAAAGAGGCAGGGAATTCCACAGGGAGGGACCAAGGAAGAAGAAAACAGAGGAACGAGTGCGCTCTAGATGGGTTTGGGTGGAGGAGGGAAAGACCAGACGGAAATTGTGAATACAGCGGAGGAGGCGGTGGGGGTTTTGATAATGCAGGAGATCGGCAAGATACTGGGGTGTGGCTGAATGAATTACACAATGAACAAACATGAGTATTTTGAACTGAATCCGAAAGTGTACAGGTAACCAGTGTACAGGGGTTATACAGTTCAAACAATGATAAGAATTTGAGGGTTTATTTTTTCAAATTGCTAGCTCTCTGACTGGGAGCTCTTAAAAGGGTTTTGGTATACAAGGTTACATTCTTTTAGGTGCTTTAGTAGAAATATTTTCTTTAGTGGGGTAGGTTTAGAACTCTGCTTTGCTAACTTTCTCAGATCTTGGGAACTACTGACACCTAATTAGGTGTTAGTTCCCTCCCTACCCCCCAACTCCCACCCACCCCTAGTGAGCAGTCTTGCTTTATAGGGCACCTCCCCATTTAACAAAACACAGGAACTTGGAACAGCACATTTTGAATGTAATTAAAGAGATTTAACTGCATTTTCTCTGAAAGGACAGCTGGGAAACCGGCTGGTACTTGGTAGATCTCTCTCTTTTGCTTTAACAGATACCTAAGCTCCACGAACAGAACAATGGCTGGGAAAAAATCGTATCGCGAAAGCTGTTGCCCCCGTTACAGCTTCTGCCTCTGTCCAGACAGAGGTCTCAATGCCAATTGAAGAACTGGTTCCATGTGCAGGGTGCCTGCATGTTGAAGCTCTGAGGAAACAAGTGGAGGAACTCAGAGAGGAGGTGGCGAGGCTGAGGTGCATTCAAGACAGTGAGAAGTACATTGATGAGATGCTTCTTTCAGCAACCAAGCTCTCCAGCAGAGGAGAAGATGGGTGCCGACAGAATGATGAAGGTCGGATACAAGTCACCAGGGCCTGCAGAATCACCAATCCAACTTCTCCAGCCCTTGAATTGAAGAAGCATTATGCAGCCCTGGAAGTGGAGGAGGTGAAAGCATCCCGGGAAAGGGAAGAACCAGAGCTCAAGTACCCCAAAGTTGCAGAATCAGTGACCACAACGAAGCGAAGGGTAGTGGTGGTTGGTGACTCTCTTCTGAGGGGTACTGAGGCGTCCATCTGCCAACCAGACTTAATATCCAGAAAGGTACGCTGTCTGCCTGGTGCCAAAATCCAAGATGTTACGGAGAGTTTTCCAAGACTCATCAAGCCCACTGACTATTACCCAATGTTGCTAATCCATGTTGGAACAAATGATACTGCCAGGTATCCCTCTGAGCGTATCAAAAGTGACTTCATGGCTCTGGGACAGAGGGTGAAGCAGTTAGGTGCACAGGTGGTGGTCTCTTCAATCCTCCCTGTTGAGGGTAAAGGCCAAAGCAGAAAGGCTTGCATCCTGGAGATGAATGCATGGCTGCGTGGATGGTGTCATCGAGAGCGTTTTGGTTTCCTAGACCATGGGATGCTGTTCCAAGGGTTGCAGAGTAGAGATGGCATCCATCTGTCCAAGAAAGGTCAAAACGTCTTCAGTAGTAGACTGGCTAATCTACTGAAGAGGGCTTTAAACTAGATTTGTTGGGGATGGGTGAAGAAAGCCCCCAGGTAAGTGAAAGCCCCCAGGTAAGTGACACATTAAATACCTTTATGGAAATTGGTAACATATGGAAAGCAGTGTGTATAAATGCCCGTAGCATGGGAAATAAGATCCCTGATATTGAAGCTTTGGTGGGAGTGGCTGACTTGGATTTAGTGGCAGTTACAGAAAAATTGTTCACAGAAAACCATGACTGGGATGTAACTATACCTGGCTATACTTTATTCAGAAAGGACAGGGTAGGAAGAAGGGGAGGAGGAGTGGCACTATATGTAAAAAATACTATTAAAGCTTTGAAATTAAAAAGCTTAAAAGAGAGAGAGGAGGCATTGTGGGTTAAACTAGAAAGAGGGAAAGAGAAATCTATTTGCATTGGCGTGATATACAGACCTCCCTCACAAGAGGAAGAGATGGACAGAGAATTAATTGAAGACATACGCAGCATTGCTAGGAAAGGGGAAGTGCTACTGATAGGGGATTTCAATATGACAGATGTTGATTGGCACATTCCTGCTGCTGTATCATCTAGAAGTAAAGAGATCCTGGATTCTCTACAGGGAGAACTATTCAGGCAATTGGTAACAGACCCCACATGTGAAGGGGCCATACTGGACTTGGTGCTTACCAATGGTGAAAGTGTTTCTGATGTTATAGTGGGAGATCATTTTGCATCCAGTGATCACCAGATGGTGTGGTTCAGTATTAGGACTAGGGCTGTTAGAATCCATTCAAAGGTGAGGGTCTTAGACTTTAGGAAGACTAACTTTGCCAAGATGGACCAATACCTCAGGGAGTCGTTAGCGGGATGGGAACAGCTGGGGGATGTAGAAACATAGTGGGTAAAACTGAAAGAGGATATTTTAAGGGCAACCAACCTTTTTGTTAAAATGGTAAATAAAGGTAAAAGGAAAAGGAGACCGCTGTGGCTTTCGAAAGAAGTAGCTGAAAAGGTGAAGAAAAAGAGGGAGGCCTTCATGAAATACAAGAGATCACAGAGAGAGGAAGACAGGCATCTATATTTGGAAAAACTTAGAGAAGCTAGCAAAGTAGTCAGGAAAGCAAAGATTCAAAAAGAGGAGGAAATAGCCAATGCAATAAAATGGGGAGATAAGACACTTTTCAGATATGTTAGTGAGAAGAGGAAGGGCAAAAGTAGTATATTCAGACTCAAGGGTGAAGGGGAGGAATATGTAGAAGCTGATGAGGATAAAGCGGAATTGCTTAACAAATATTTCTGTTCTGTGTTCACAGATGAAGAACCAGGAGCAGGATCTCAAAAAACACCCACAAACAAGTACAAAAGCGAGGGACATCTTGAACAATTTTCAGAAGACTGTGTTCGTGAGAAACTAGCTAAACTTAAAGTAGACAAAGCGATGGGACTGGATAGGATACACCCTAGAATACTGAAGGAACTTGGAGACGTTCTAGCAGCTCCACTGACTGACCTTTTCAATGCCTCGTTGGAGTCGGGAGTGGTGCCAAAGGACTGGAGAGAGGCTCATGTGGTGCCTTTACACAAAACGGAAGTAAGGATGTGGTTGAAAACTACAGGCTGGTTAGTTTAACTTCGGTGGTGAGTAAATTATTGGAAACGCTGCTGAAAGAGAAAATAGTGAGGTTTCTGGAGTCCAGCAGATTACAGGATCCGAGGCAGCATGGATTCACCAGAGGCAGGTCTTGTCAGACAAATCTGATTGATTTCTTTGACTGGGTGACCAGGGAGTTCGACCGAGAGAGAGCCCTAGATGTGGTGTATTTAGATTTCAGTAAAGCCTTTGACACTGTTCCTCACAGGCGACTTATAAACAAACTGAGCACCCTAGGGATGGACCCTAAAGTTACTGCTTGGGTTAGAAACTGGTTGGGTGGGAGGCGACAGAGAGTACAGGTAAATGGAGCTCACTCTGAGGAGAAGGATGTTACCAGTGGTGTGCCCAAGGGATCTGTCCTTGGTCCGATTCTTTTTAACATCTTTGTTAGTGATATAGCGGAAGGGCTGTCGGCTAAGGTTTGCCTCTTTGCGGATGATACCAAAATCTGCAATAGAGTAGACACCCAGGAAGGTGTAGATAACATGAGGAGGGATCTAGCTAAGCTTGAAGAATGGTCTAGAATTTGGCAGCTGGGATTTAATGTTAAAAAATGATAATTACACTTACCTGGTAATTGTAGTTCCTTGAGTGACGACAGTTCAGTCCTTTACTTCTGGGTTGTCAATCTCCTCCTGCAGCTTGGAGACTGGTATGTCAATCTTCTGACATCACTGGATATAGCCTGCCACCCTTTCACTCCAACTCCAGTGTGAACTATAAAAAAGCAGACTCAACGGAGCAACAAACAAGTAGATAATATTAACATTGTAGAAAATATCTTAACTAACGCTACTCACCGCCACCCCTTCTTTTAGCACATTTCATTTTTTTTTTTTTTGTGTGGGCAAGGCTTTCTTACACCCTACCCTGCCGAGGTGACGGCAGCGTCAACAGAAGCCAAAAACGACTCACCTGTAATACGTTCCCGCCATACACATTGCATATCCTGAACACCTTCAATCTCCTTCGGGTGGGATGGAAGACTGAACTGTCGTCACTCAAGGAACTACAATTACCAGGTAAGTGTAATTATCATTTCCTTATCGTTCCTCCAGTTCAGTCCTCTACTTCTGGGATGTACCAGAGCAGTAATTAATGGGAGGGACCATTCCCCGCGGCGGACAACACCGCCGATCCGAATCGAGCATCAGCCGCCGCGGCGACATCAAGCCTGTAATGCTTACTAAAGACATGTAGCGACGACCAGGTCGCCGCCTTACAAATATCCACTGGCGGCACTAAACAGTGTTCCGCCTAAGAAGACGCTTGCGCTCTGGTAGAATGCGCCCGCAACCCACTAGGTACGGACCGCCCCTGAACCATGTAGGCTGATGCAATGGCCTCACGAACCCACCGGGCAATGGATGCCTTAGCCGCTGCCTCGCCTTTGCGGCGGCCCCCGAACAAGACAAACAACCTTTCCGACTTGTGAAAGGACTCCGTCACCTTCAAATACACTTTCAATGCCCGTTTTACATCCAAACAACGGGGAAAGGAAGGCGACGCGGTACCCCCAGTGCTCCCCAGCACCGGCAAGCATACCGTCTGATTCAAGTGAAAGGGAGACACCACCTTGGGCAAAAATGACGGAACCAGACGCAGAACAACCTTATCCTTAGAGAAGGATAAGAACGGCTCCCTACAGGACAACGCCTGTAACTCCGAAATACGTCTCGCCGAGCATATAGCCACCAGAAACACAGTCTTAAGCGTCACATCCTTCACCGACGCGCGACGCAAGGGCTCAAAAGGGGAACGAGATAACCCCGTCAAGACGAGATTCAGATCCCAAGGCGGAAGGCACACCCGTCGTACCGGTCGCAATCTCGAAACCGCCTTCAGATAGCGTCGCACATCCGGGTGAACTCCCAAGGACACCCCATTGACCTTACCACGATAACAAGAAAGAGCCGCCAGCTGCACTCGCAAGGAACTGGCAGCCAGACCTTTATCAAAACCGTCCTGTAGAAACTCCAATACCAAGGGAACCGGAACCGTAGCCGCTCGGACCCACCGCCGAGAGCACCAATCCTCAAAGACTCGCCAGATCCGCACATAAGCAAAAGATGTCAATCGCCTGTGGACGTTAAGCAAAGTTGTGACGACCGCCGACGAGTAGCCTCTCTTCCTCAGCTTCGCCCTCTCAATGGCCATACCGTAAGCGAGAATCGATCCACCTGAGGCATGAACAGCCGGCCCTGAAGCAATAGATCCGCTCTCGATGGAATCCGCCACAGTTCGCCGTCGAGAAGACGCACTAGATCCGCGTACCAAGGGCGTCTCGGCCAGTCCGGCGCTACGAGCAGTATGGGCCCTGGATGAGCACCGATCTTTTGAACCACCCGGCCTATCAACGCCCACGGAAGGAATACATAAAGAAGACCGTCGGACGGCCAGGGATGTAACAGGGCGTCCAACCCTTCCGACATCCGTTCGCGCCGCCTGCTGAAGAACCTGCTCACATTCGCCGACCGGAAGGTCGCCATTAGGTCCATCCATGGTATTTCCCAGCGATCGACGATCTGTTGGAACACCTCGGGATGCAGCTCCCACTCCCCCGCATCCACGTGAACCCTGCTGAGAAAGTCCGCTGTGACGTTGTCCTTTCCTGCAATGTGCGCCGCAGAAATCGCAGAAGCTTTTGTTCTACCCAGCCGAATAGCGCGTCCGCCTCCTCTTCCATTGCAGCACTGCCCGTGCCGCCCTGCCGGTTGATGTAAGCCACCATTGCCGAGTTGTCCAAGAGCACCCGCACCGGACGCACCTGCACCAAGTCCTCGAGTGCCTGCAGAGCTCTGGCCACCGCTCGGAGCTCCAGATGGTTGATCGACCAGGAGGCCTCCTGAGGGGACCAAAGGCCTTGCGCAAAATGGCTCCCGCAGTGAGCTCCCCAGCCCACCAAGCTGGCATCCGTCAACAGCGGAATCCAGTCCGGTTGCTCCAACAGCATACCCGCCGCTAGAGATGTCCGACGCAACCACCATCTCAGCGATCTCCTGACCTGGAGCGGACAGGGAAGCCGCTTGCTCAAGGAATCGGCTTGATGGGACCACCTGCGAAGAAGAGAACGTTGTAGTGGCCGCATATGAAACTTGGCCCATGGTACCGCCTCCAGCGTCGCTGCCATCGTGCCCAGTACTCGAAGGTAGTCCCACGGCAATGGCGCCGACTTCGTCAAAAACTGGCGAACCAAGGTCCGCAAGAACTGTACTACCCTGTCGGTTAACCGGATAATCTCCTCCCTGGACTTCGCCCGAATTAACCAATCGTCGAGATAAGGGTGTACGAGAATGCCCTCTTTGTGCAATGCCGCCACCACCACCACCATCACCTTGGTGAAGGTGCGCGGCGCCGTTGCCAGACCAAAGGGTAAAGCTTGGAATTGAAAATGACCCCAATGAAGAGCAAAACGCAGGAACCTTTGGTGCGCTACTCGGATGGGAATATGCAAGTACGCCTCGGTAAGGTCCAGGGACGTCAGAAACTCCCCCTGACGGACCGCCACTATAACGGATTGCAGAGTCTCCATTCGAAAATATGGAACCCGCAGACAACGATTTACAGCCTTGAGGTCTAAGATGGGCCGTAAGGTGCCTGCCTTCTTTGGCACCACGAAGTAGATGGAGTACCGACCCGCTCCGCAATCGGCGTCGGGCACCCTGACGACCGCCTCTAACTGCATCAACCTATCCAACGTAAGGCACAGCTCCGCGGCCGCCTTGGGGCCCCTGCAAGGCGACATGACGAAGGCCTTGCGTACTGGGCAAGCGAATTCCAGTGCATATCCTTGCTGAATGATCTCCAACACCCACTGGTCGGAAGTTATGTGGGTCCAAGCAGACAGAAAGTCCCTGAGCCGCCCTCCTATGGACACCCCACCTGCTAGGACCCGCCTCGCTTCATTGTGTCTTACGGTTTGCCGAGGAGGGGGAGGAGGAGAAACCTCTACTGGCTCCTCGAAACCCACGAAATCCCTGCGCCCGTGATTGAAAACGGCCCCTTTGAAAGGTACCAAACCTTTGGGAACAAAATCTGCGTTAGTCCCGCCACTGCCCTCGAAAGCCTTGAGCGGACTTCCCTGGTTTATGCTTATCCTCGGGTAGCCTACCCGCCTTAGATTCACCGAGATCCTTCACCAACTTATCCAAATCTTCTCCAAAGAGCAGCCCCCCTTTAAAGGGGAGCTTGCTGAGTCTGGACTTAGACGAACTATCCGCCGCCCAATTTCGTAACCACACCGAGCGACGCGGTACTATTCGCCAAAGCTCTAATTAAGTCATAATGGATGTCCGCCAAGTAGGCTGTGCCGGACTCAAGGCGATCTAGCTCTTTCAAGTCCTCAGACTCCAGGTGAGATGCCTGACGTAGGCGTTGTACCCATCTCAAGCACGCTCTAGCCACCCAGGCTCCACAGATGGAAGCCTGGAGTGACAGCACATCTGCTTCAAAGGTCTGCTTCAACAAACCGTCCACCTTACGATCCTGAGCATCTTTGAGGGCAGCACTACCCTCTACGGCAGGGGTCTCAAACTCAAATTGCTTTGAGGGCCGAATGAGGACTTGTAAAGTAACCCGGGGGCCGCATAAGACACGGGGCCTCATTTGCATAAATATTTGCATAATGTTGCATAATGAGTGCATGGATAAAGAAAGACTAGAAAATTTCTATATTACTATAATCCAGTGCCAACCGCCAGGCACATTAGGAACTACTACTAACACTGCCCATTTGGAACCCATAGCAAACCCCCCGTATCATAACAGCACTACCAGGACTCACAAAGCACCAGACCCTACCTATCAAAAGGCAACACTGCAAATATTAAATCAATACATTTCAGAGAACAATACATGACCTACTGGGAAAAGAGAACAAGTAGCAATGTCAAATAGGAATTACACAGAATACCTCAGCACTGTAGAAATAAAACTATAAATTAATTTCTTGTACTAAAGCACAGACATTAATGATGCACATTTCCCAGAGCTGACATATTCCAGTTAATAAATTCAAAATAAAGAGATATTTTTCTACCTTTTGTGCATTTTTTTTCAGTTGCAATTGCTCCAGCCACTTCTGGTTTCTTCATGTCTTCTGCTATCTCCATCGTCTGCTGTCCATTTGTCCTTTCTTCTCTCTTCTAGTTTTTTTCCATTCTCTCTCTCTACATCTGCTTTAACATACTAATCTTTCTCCTTTTGCTCTTTCCTCATTCCTATTTCATCCACTCAAATTTTACCCCTCCATCCTCAATCCCCACTTACTCTCCCAATACCTGGCCAATTGTAGATTTGTCTTCTCTGCCAGACAAAATATTTTTCCCCTCTCCATTTCACTTTCCCAGCTCCATCCCATTCTAATCCTCCCCCAACATCAGCTCCCTTCTAGTTCCAGCCCCACCCAGCATCTGCTCCTTTCTAGTCCCTGCATCAGTCCATTTCCAGTCCTATCCTAGCCTCACCATCAGCCCATTTCCAATCCTAGCCCCCCATCAGCCCATTTCCAATCCTAGCTCCCTCCCCTCACAGCCCATTTCCATTCCAAGCCCCCCTCCCCATCAGCCATTTGCAGTTCAAGCCCCCCTTCCACTCAGCCCATTTCCAGTCCTAGCAACCCCCCCAGCCCATTACCAGTCCTAGACCCCCCATAGCCCATTACCAGTCCTAACCTCCCCATAGCGCACTTCCAGTCTTACCCCCCCATCACCCCATTTTCAGTCTTACCTCCCCTCATAGGCCATTACCAGTCCTAACCCCCCAATCAGCCCACCTCCAGTCCTAACCCCCATCACCCCATTTTCAGTCTTACCTCCCCTCATAGGCCATTACCAGTCCTAACCCCCCAATCAGCCCACCTCCAGTCCTAACCCCCATCTGCCCATTTCCAGTCCTAGCCCCCACCATAGCCCATTACCAGTCATAACCCCCCCCTGCCGATAGCCCACTTCCAGTCCTAACCCCCATCTGCCCATTTCCAGTCCTAGCCCCCACCAGAGCCCATTACCAGTCATCACCCCCCCTGCCAATAGCCCACTTCCAGTCCTAACCCCCATCTGCCCATTTCCAGTCCTAGCCCCCACCATAGCCCATTACCAGTCATAACCCCCCCCCTGCCAATAGCCCACTTCCAGTCCTAACCCCCATCTGCCCACCTCCAGTCCTAACCCCCATCACCCCATTTTCAGTCTTACCTCCCCTCATAGGCCATTACCAGTTATAACCCCCCAAACAGCCCACCTCCAGTCCTAACCCCCATCTGCCCATTTCCAGTCCTAGCCCCCACCATAGCCCATTACCAGTCATAACCCCCCCCCCGCCAATAGCCCACTTCCAGTCCTAACCCCCATCTGCCCACCTCCAGTCCTAACCCCCATCACCCCATTTTCAGTCATAACCCCCCCCCCGCCAATAGCCCACTTCCAGTCCTAACCCCCATCTGCCCATTTCCAGTCCTAGCCCCACCATAGCCCATTACCAGTTATAACCCCCCCAGCCCATTACCAGTCATAACCCCCCCCTGCCAATAGCCCACTTCCAGTCCTCACGACCCTCTGCCCTTTTCCTGTCCTAGCCACCACCATAGCGCATTACCAGTTTTATAACCCCCACAGCCCATTACCAGTCATAACCCCCCCCCTGCCAATAGCCCACTTCCAGTCCTAACCCCCATTACCCCATTTCAGTCAGCCCCTCCATAGCTCATTACCGGCCAGCGAAGGAGGGAAACAAAAAAAAACCCAAAACCCTGGCTTCTGCTGCTGCCGTTGCCGCCGTGGCAGCGGCAGAATCAATTGTCAAATTAAAAAAAAACTGACTTCTGCTGCTCAAGCAGCAAAATCAGCTGTCCTGCGGCCCCTTCCCCTCTGCCCGGAGATCCGACTCTGCTCTATCAGCGGCGTGCTTTTCAAGCCGCGACGAGAGTATTCCCCTCTCGCGCGGTTTAAGCCTATTCACTTTTCAAGCCGCGCGAGAGGGGAATACTCTCTTCGCGGCTTGAAAAGCACGCCGCTGATAGAGCAGAGTCGGATCTCCGGGCAGAGGGGAAGGGGCCGCAGGACAGCTGCTTGAGCAGCAGAAGTCAGGTTTTTTTTTGAATTTGACAATTGATTCTGCCGCTGCCACGGCAGCAACGGCAGCAGCAGAAGCCAGGGTTTTGGGGTTTTTTTTGTTTTCCTCCGTCGCGGGCCGCACAAAGTTGTCTCGCGGGCCGCATGCGGCCCGCGGGCCGCGTGTTTGAGACCCCTGCTCTACGGGGATAGTAGTCTTCTTCGTCACCGCTGACACCACCGCATCTATCCTCGGTGTCCGGAACCTTTCCTTATCTTTGTCGGCCAAAGGGTAAAGCCTAGTCATGGTCCGAATGCCACGAAGACCTGCTTCCGGCCGATCCCACTCGTCTTGTATCATCTTTTCAACCACCTTATGTACCGGAAAAACCACCTGGGTTTGTCTCACCGCCTGAATGACGGGATCCTCAACCTCGTCCTCTACTGCCGACGGAGTGACCAACTTCGACATTTGTAAAGATTCCGTAATCAAGGCCGAGAGCTCCTCCTTACGGAAAACCCGTATGATACGCGCCTGTTCTTCGGGCTCCTGGATCTCTCCTTCCTCCAGATCCTGTGAACCCTCTTCCTGCTCCCACTCCACATCCGGAAGCCCCGGCCATTCGCCATCCCCCGCTGTAGAATCCATAGCCTTTGCTCTTTTAGCGGCTGGAGGCTCCTGGGCAACCTCTCCTATAGCCGCCGGGAGCTGCGCCGTTCCACCAAGTGCCCCGAAGCCGGACGCCTGTCCCTGGCGCTTCAGGCAGTAGGCTTGATGTAGAAGTAGAACAAATTCTGCACTGAACCCCCCAAACCCGGACCCTGACGCTTCCAGGGTAGAGCCGGAGGGCCCCGCCTGTTCTTTCAGTCGGGTCGCGTGCTGGCGAACGCGGGGAAGCTACCCTCGGACCTGCCTGCTGCCCCTGTGTATCTGGGGTCTCATTAATATCAATTTGCATCTCCACAGTGGACGATAGGGCTGCACATCCCCAACAGACCCCCATCTCCGCCACTGCCCCCCTTCTGGTGCCACACACGAGGCATTGGGGCCTAGATGCCATAATCCTTTTTTTTTTTTTTTTATTAAGAAGGAAATAAAAGGTCGAAAACAAAGGTAAAGAAGGCACAGAAACTGAGGAAGAAACGCTCCTGCACTGTCAACCTGCAAAGGATCTAAAGCCCCCCTCCCTCCAGGAAGGCTGGAAATGCCGTGAAGAAAGCAACCGCTTCCCCGGACCCCCGACAACGAGGAAGCAAGAAGAAGGAAAATGGGCTAGAAAGGAAGAGAAACACCACTTCCCCAACTTCCCCAAAAAGGGCAATTACCGAATCTGCAGCGTTTGAACGCCATGCGGCTCCGCCGCAGCAGCGAAAATGGCCGCCAGGCCCGCCGCCGACAGGAAAAAAAGGGCGCGAAAAACGTCCCCACGCTGCTCCGGCTCTAAATAATGCCAGGCCCCGCGAATAGCCGCTCCTAACCCCGCAGATCTTACCGTGCAGACTGACACCCCTGCAGAGCACAGAGCAGCCCTGTGTCCCAACTCCTCCGGCGAACACCGTTTGTCCGTTAAGCTGCTGCCTCCGACGCTGTCCAGGAGACACTGCAGCTGAAGGAAGTCTGCCAGCACCCAGGGCTTTCCCCCGATCAGTCAGGGAGGAGAGAACCGGTGATCCCTTGCAAGAGGTAACAACTCGAAGTCCTGAGTCTACACCTCCGCCTTGCTTAACAGCACTCAGAGAGGCAGGGAGCAAGAAAGCCTGTAGTCTGTCCTGTAACCCGGAGTGACAGGACCCCCAGAGCTTCCCTATCTTTTTTTTTTTTTTCTAAATTAATATATAGAATCAAATGGTAAAAGATATGCCAAAAATATCAAATCTACTAGCTCCTTATTCATTACTCCAGAGAGCCCTCCCTAGGGCTCGCCATGTCCTCCTGCTGCCTGCAGACTGGTCACACTGGAGTTGGAGTGAAAGGGTGGCAGGCTATATCCAGTGATGTCAGAAGATTGACATACCAGTCTCCAAGCTGCAGGAGGAGATTGACAACCCAGAAGTAGAGGACTGAACTGGAGGAACGATAAGGACATGTAAGGTCATGCATTTGGGCTGCAGCAATTCAAGGGAGCAATATAGTATAGGGGGTGAATTACTTTTGTCCACTAAAGAAGAGCGGGACCTAGGTGTGGTTGTGTCTGATGAAGTAGCTAAACAAGCAGAAAAGGCAACAGCAAAATCTAGAAGGATGCTTGGGTGCATATGGAGAGGAATGGCTAGCAGAAAAAAGGAGGAGATAGTGCTTCTGTATAAGTCTTTGGTGTGACCTAATTTGGAGTATAGTGTGCAATTCTGAAGACCGCACCTTCAAAGTATATAAACAGGATGGAGTCCGTACAGAGGCTGGCTACTAAAATGGTTAATGGTCTTCGTTATAAAGCAAATGAGGACAGATTTAAGGGTCTTAATATGTATATCTTAGAGGAAAGGCGGGATAGAGGTGATATGATTGAGATGTTTAAATACCTCCATGGCATAAATGTACAGGGGAGAGCCTCTTTCAATTGAAAGCAAGTTCTGCTATGAGGGGACATGGGATGAGGGTGACGGGGGATAGATTCAGGAGTGATATGCGGAAATATTTCTTTACGGAAAGAGTGGTGGATCCATGGAATAGTCTCCCAGTGAAGGTGGTAGAGATGAGGACAGTATCTGAATTCAAAAAAGCATGGGACAAACACAGAGGATCTCTAAAGGAAAAAAGGGGACTGTTGTAGTTGTTGATATGGAAGGACAGACTAGATAGGCCATGTGGTCTTTTTCTGTCATCATATTTCTATCCTTCTACGTTTCTAACCAATGGAGGCCAGCCAGGAAAGGAGAAACATGATCATAACGGGATGAAAAGTGAGGAGATGAGCGGCAGTATTCTGAAGGAGCTGAAGCTTGTGAAGTTGGTATTGCGGGAGCCCGGCAAAGGAAATGTTGCAATAGTCCATTCTGGAAATAACGAAAGAGAGAAGGAGGGTAGTCGGTGAGGTGGGGGACAGAAAGGAGCAGACTGTGTAAACCTGCCGAAGATGGTAAAACGCCTGATGGGAAACTGAGGAGGTGTGGTCAGAAAATGAGAGGTCAGAGTCAAATATAACTCCAAGGTATTTGAAGGAGGACACTGCGGGAATAGGGGTGGAGGTGCAAGAAGCGGTCAAAGGAGGGGGAGGTGCCCCAAATGTGATCCAGGTGGCAGAGGACTTAGAGGGGTTCAAGTGCAGGAAATTAGAGGACATCCAGGCAGGCATCAAGTGGGGCAATGTCAGGGAAGGATGAACTGGTACGATACACAAGGATAATGTCGCCCGCGTAATAGTACGTGGAAATACTGGACTGTTGAACTAGGAGTGCAAGTGGGACCAGGAAAATGTTGAAGGGGGGACAAAACAGAGCCCTGAGGGACACCACAGGACAGAAGTAAAGGAAAAGAAGTGGAAGCTG
Source organism: Ichthyophis bannanicus (assembly GCA_033557465.1). Lineage (NCBI taxonomy): Eukaryota > Metazoa > Chordata > Amphibia > Gymnophiona > Ichthyophiidae > Ichthyophis > Ichthyophis bannanicus. Next base: position 30,704,806 of record CM066034.1, on the reverse strand, counting down.
AGGACAGGACAGTGAAAAAAGAGCGAAGCCATCTCCAGGGGGTACCCGAGACGCCGAGGTCAGAAAGACACTGAAGAAGGGTGTGGTGGTCGATCAGGTCAAAAGCAGCAGAGAGATCCAAAGAACCAAGAAGTGTGACATCACCTTGGTCGTGAGTAACATGCAACTCGTTCAGCAGCGAAAGGAGGATGGATTTGGTGCTGTGGCCTGAACGGAAGCTGGACTGATGGGGGTGGAGAGCGCTGGTAGAATCAAGATGAGAGGAAAGCTGAAAAAACACAAAACGCTCAAGGAACTTGGAAAGAAAAGGAAGATTTGAAACAGGGCATCAGTTAGCTAGAACGGCAGGGTCCAGGGATGGCCTTTTCAGAAGGGGGCGGACTTCCAGGGAGAAGGAAAATGACCAGTGGAAAGACTAGAATTGAGCATAATGAGTAATGGTGGCAGAAGGGCAAGGGAGAGTTCAGGGAGCCATTTGGAGGGGATGGGATCCAGTGGACAATTGGTCTTCCGAGCGGCTGAGATGGCTAGAGCCAGCTCGGTAGCAGTGACTGGATGAAAGCACGTCCAGGTGTGAGCAAAGGGAGGTAGAGGGGAAAGGCAGGGGAGAGAGAGGTGCAGGATAAGATGGAAAACCAGAGCGGAGGAAGAGGACCTTGTTAGAAAATAAGCTAGCCAGACTGGTGGGTGAAGGACATAGGGTAGGGGCAGGAGAAGAGGCAGTGGAGGAAGCAATCAAAGACCGAAAGACAGAGTATGTTTATGTTTATTTATTTGATATACCGCCATTCATAATTACAAGCAAAGTGGTTTACAATAATCAAAATATATAGAGAGGCCCAATGGCCGGAAGAAAAGAAAGGAAGTTACAATAATGACAGGATAGCAGAGAGGACAGACAAGCACACTAGATAGCAAAGAAAACCAGTAATAAAAGGGGAATGGGAAAGGGTAAGATCACACAAAAGGAGAGGGGAGGTCAAAGGCAGAGAAGAATAAATGGGGTTTTCAGGTGAGTCTTGAAAGTGGTGTAATGTTGTTCAAGTCTGAGTGAGGTGGGTAGGGAGTTCCAGAGTCCAGGTCCGATGAAGAAGGCGGCAGAGGTGCGGGTTGACTGGAGGTGAGCGCGGGAGGGGGAGGGAAGGTGAAGACGGTTTATGTGGAGTGACCGGAGGGAGCAACTAGGAACGTGAAATTGGATAAGATCTGCCAGGTACTGTGGAGTGTGGGTGTAAAGAACTTGGTGAACCAGGGTAAGGATTTGGAAGCGGATGCAAAAGTCAATAGGGAGCCAGTGGAGGTGAATTAACAGAGGTGTGACATGATCGCGGAGTGCAGAGTGTGAAATGATCTGTGCAGCCGTGTTCTGAATTCGTTGTAATCTATGTAGTTGGGACTGTGGAAGACCGAGTAGAACAGAATTGCAGAAATCGACACGTGACATGACAAGAGACAGCATAAGGGTGGTAAGGGCTTGAGGTGTGAGAAAAGGCCGAATAGCGTGGATTTGGCGAAGGAAGAAAAACGAGGTCTTAGTGATGTGAGCGATATGGTCCCAGAAAGAGAGATCAGAACCGAAGAAAACCCCAAGATACCGAAAGCAGGACACCAAGGGGATAGGGGAATCAGAGAAAGAGGGAGCCATCAGTGGAGGGGGACTGTCATGAGTGAACCAGATAGCGAGCATTTTAGTGAGGTTTAACTGGAGACAATTAGTGGTGAGCCAACCAGCTACAGCAGAGAGACAGGAATTGAGAGGGGATAGTTCAGGGTGAAGGGAGAAGGTGTGGTGCAGAAGGACGAGGTCATCGGCATAGTAGAAGGCAGAGATCCCAAATTGTTGAACCAGAAGAGCCAGGGGTGCCAAGAAGATATTGAAAATATACAGTATAGTTGTCTGGAGGAATTAGAGGTCCGGAGAATCAGGTTGGAAAAGTAGTCCTGCTTTGCGGAATGCAACAGCGAGTGGTATTCTCGGTGGCAGTGGTGATAGATGTTCAGATTCAGAGGAGAGGGGTGAGAACGCCAACGACGCGTGGCGTGACGGAGATGCGAGCAATGTATACATAGTTCTGGCAAAAAACAGGGGTGATGGGAGGGCTGGCCCGATACTGAGGCAGGAATGGGAGGGGCTACATGATCTAAAGCTGCAGACAGTGTGCTTTTCCAGGTGTGCACCTGGGAATCAGGAGAGAGGAGGGAAAAGTTAGCTGGAAGGATCTGGTCGGCCGAGGGGAAATTCTGGAGGGAGACCGGTGAGAGGCACTAGCGGGACTGGAGGGGGTCAGGGACAGCTGGGGAGGGACAGGTGGGGAAGGGAGCTGAAGGGTAAAGAAAATACAGAAGTGGTCAGTCCAAGGTAGACTGAGAGAGGAAGGGGATAAAGGAAGAACAGGGGAAGAAGCAGGGGTAATAAGAAGGTTGAGGGTATATCCGGCAGTGTGTAGGGAAGGGGATGTGCTGCAGGAGGGACAAGTCGTCCAAGAGTGAGGAGAAAGCCCTGTTCAGAACTTATGTAGCAAACCTAGCAAACCACAACAGCCCTAATTCCCAGGAATCAAGGTGCATTAACCCTACCTATGAAAAGATATTTCTGTAAGTCTTACATCGGCCCTAGAATACCCCATACCACTACCATTGGGAAATTAGATCCCTGCACAAGAACTGCATGCTAGCATAATCCTTTGCATTGGTGGTGCATACACAAAACATGGCCAGACCCTCAGCTAATATAGAATAAGGAACCAAAAATTAAAAACAAACATGCAGATAAAAACTGAAATGGAACTTCCCCCAAAAGAAATGGAGCAGTGCGACACTAGAAAAAGAGAAACAGAAAACCATTTTCTCCTGTACTTTCCAAAATACAAAAATAGAAGAGATGCATTTAAAATATTTTTTTATTTTTTATTTTTGTCATCTAGCAATTTTATTTTTCTAATCAAGTTGGTTCCAATCTCTTTTTTGCACTTTCCTTGTGTTGGTCTTCTCCTAAGTTCTTTTCCAGGGTGTTCTTTTCATTTCTTCTCTCTTTTCTTGCCTTCTTCACATCTGTCTGACACTGATCTTCTCTTTCATCTTTTTTTCCCATTTCTCTGCCTTCCACTCCTAGGCATACAGGTACTGTTCTCCATGGACAAACAGGATTTGTCAGCCACACCTGGTGACGTCCTTCCGACAGCACCATACGGAAGTGCTCTCCAGAGCTCAGAAAGGACAAGCCTTTCTGAGCATGTGTAGGTAGCCCAACCCCTTGGCTTGCCCCTTGCCAGCCCAGTCTTTCTTCTTTTGCCTTACCAGCAAGATGGGCATTACTGCTCTCAACCAATGTTCCCTCTAATTTTCTGTAGGCTGTGTGCGCATAAAATATCAGCTGTGCAGCTTTTGAAGGAAGGTTAAATTTTTGTGCGCCACATGACACTCGGAGTTATATACTTTAAAATTTGACTGCACGTCAGAATACAGTATGTACACCACATTGATTGCACTAGAAAATATTGTAGAACTTGTGAAAACCGTAAATACACAACAACTTTTAAATTTTAAGACATCTGTGTTGTTTTCTATCAGAATCAGAACCAAACTTTTTGTGCGCTCTGTTGTAAAGTATGTGCGCTCGCTTGGCGAGGTGTGTGCGCGCGCACACGCGCACAGCTTAGAGGGAACAGTGCTCTCAACTACTATAAAAAATAAAATAAGAAAGAAAAAACACAGAAGAACATAGAACTGGATTGAAGAAGAAATCTGTCCACAAATTTCAGAGTCCTTCAATATGCCTAAATCTGCAAAACCAGGTTTCAAAAAAATGCCCCCAGTGTGGGAAGAAAATGAAGAGCAGCGACGCACGTGACTTGTGCACGCGGTGCCTAGGAGCTAGCCACCCGGTCAAGGACTGTTTGCTCTGCTTCTGAATGTCCCCATGGGCCCGTAGATTGAGGGGCTACGTTCTGCAGGATCTCCTCCAGACCACCTCCCCGGAAGAGATATCCAGCCATGTGGAGAAGGGACATGCCTCAGTCCGGGATGTTCCCCCCAGGGCCTCCATCCCTGGCTGTGTGCTGGTGGAGGCCAATGCAGCTGAAAGGACCACTGCTGCTGCTCCTCCTGTCACCCTGCTTACTCCTCCAGAGGTTCCCCTTGCCGCCATAGAGATCCCCGGCCATCCGGAACAAGACTACTCCGGGATCCACCATTTCATGCTGCCATGACCTCAAGCTCTGACCTGCTTCCCCGGATTGGATGGCACCATGGAAACAGCAGAAGTCCCAATCGGCGTCATCGGGCCGACTTGGAGACTGCTCGCTTGCACAATCACGCCTACAAGGACCTCCCCTCCGCACCGAGGCAGCGCTCTTCACCCCCCAGGAAGCATTGCAGCCGTGAGAGAAGGCATAAGAGACACCATTCTAGCAGCAGGAGTGATCACAGCAGGGACAGCCGATGGAGGAAGATGGGACAGAGTTCAAGCTCCAGCCCCTCCCCATCCACCTCGCTCCTTAGACCCACCAGTGTGTAAGGCTGCAACCAGGTCAGTGATCCAGGGCCTCCCATGTCCAACCCAGAGGCAATCTGGCAGCTCTTTTCCCGCCTCTTGCAGCAAACCTTACTCTGCCTCTGCGCCCTTCACCGCCACGGGGACACAGAGGCAGTGGGCTGAATAGACAATCCTGTAGGCTTGGTGGGGCGCACAGCCAGTGAACAACAAGCATTCCTCACCACCAGCGATGTGCTTCCCGGGGCGGCCCAAGGGGGGCTGTGGGGCTATGTGCGGAGACTCGGTGCGAGGCCTCATTTGCATATCGTTAACATGCACTAACTTTTAGTAAACATGCCTCATAATAAGTGTATGGATAAAGAAAGACTACCAGATTTCTACATTACTATACACCAGTGCCAACTGCCAGGCACATTAGGAAATACTACAAACACTGCCCATTTAGAACCCATCACAAACCCGCCGTATCATAACAGCACTACCAGGACTTACAAAGCACCAAACCCTACCTAGCAAAAGACAACACCTCAAATATTAAACCAATACATCTCAGAGAACACAAATACATCTCCTACTGGGGAAAGAGAACAAGTGGCACTATCACATAGAAACTACATGAACAAAATAGCTCAGCTCAGTTACACATGTAGAACATAGACCATCGCCAAACAAAGAACAAGGGATCACAATTTAGAAATAGGAAGACAAAAATTAAACTGGGAACTCCAAAAGCCAAACTTGGAATGCACAACAACACTGCAGAAATAAAACTATAAATTAATTTCCTCTTCTATTAAACAAAATGCAGACGCTAAAGATGAACATTTCCCAGAGCTGACATATTCCAGTTAATAAATTCAAAATAAAAAAGTATTTTCTACCTTTTGTTGTGCATTTTATTTTTCAGTCGCAATTGCTCCAGTCACTTTCTTCTGGTTTCTTCTTGTCTTCTGCTAACTCTCCATTGTCTGCTTTCCATTTGTCCTTTCTTCTCTCTTCTAGTTTTTTCCATTCTCTCTCTACATCTGCTTTAACATATTGATCTTTCTCCTTTTGCTCTTTCCTCCATGTCATAAGAACATAAGACATGCCATACTGGGTCAGACCAAGGTCCATCAAGCCCAGTATCCTGTTTCCAACAGTGGCCAATCTAGATCATACGTACCTAGCAGTTTCCCCAAAAGACACAGGTTCCGCAATGCTTGTACTGGGTCAAGCATTGATATCCTGGGTCCCTTCTTAATAATGGTTTATGGACCTTTCCTCCAGGAATTTGTCCAAACCTTTCTTAAACCCAGCCACACTAACAGCCTTTACTACATCCTCCGGTAACAAATTCCAGTTTGATTACACGTTGAGTGAAAAAATATTTTCTTTTATTAGTCTTAAATAGTTTACCCTGTAGCTTCATTGCATGTCCCCTAGTCTTTCTATATTCTGATAAGGTAAACAATCGATCTACGTTTACCCGTTCCACTCTGTTCATTAATTTATAGACCTCTATCATATCTCCCCTCAGCCGTCTCTTTTCCAGGTTAAAGAGCCCTAACCTTTTTAGCCTTTCTTCATAGGAGTATCCTTCCATCCCCTTTATCATTTTGGTGGCTCTTCTCTGAACCTTTTCTAATAACTCTATATCCTTTTTAAGATACGGCGACCAGAATTGCACACAATATTCAAGGTGCGGTCTCACCATGGAACGATATAGAGGCATTATAATATCTTTTGTTTTATTTTCCATTTTCTTTATTCCTTTTTCATCCACTCAAATTTCACCCTTCCATCCTCAATCCCCACTTACTCTCCCAATACCCGGCCAATCGTAGATTTTCTTCCCTCCCACACAAAATATTTTTTCCCCTCTCCATCCTCACTCCCCCAGCTCCATCCCCTTCTATTTCTCCCACAACATCAGCTCCCTTCTAGTTCCAGTCCCAAGCATCATCTGCTCCCTTCTAGTCCCTGCATCAGTCCATTTCCAGTCCTAGGCCCCCATCAGCCTATTTCCAGTCCTATCCTAGACCCTATATCAGTGCATTTCCAATCCAAGCTCCCCCCCATCAGTCCTTTTCCAATCCAAGCCCCCCCCCATCAGCCCATTTCCAGTCCCATCCTAGCCTCTCCATCAGTGCATTTCCAATCCTAGCCCCCCTACAGCCCATTTCCAGTCCTAGCCTCCCATCAGCCCATTTCCAATCCTAGCCCCCCATCAGCCCATTTCCAGTCCTATCCTAGCCCCTCCATCAGCCCACTTCCAGTCCTAGCTCCCCCCACACTCAGCCCATTTCCAATCCAAGCCCCATCCCATGAGCCCATTTCCAGTCCTAGGTCCCCCATCCATTTCCAGTCCTACCCTAGTCCCTCCATGTCCATTTCCAATCCTAGCCTCCCATCAGCCCATTTCCAATCCTAGCCCCCCATCAGTCCTATACTAGCCCCTCCATCAGCCCATTTCCAATCCTAGTCCCCATCAGCCCATTTCCAGTCTTTTCCTAGCCCCATCATCAGCCCATTTCCAATCCTAGTTCCCCCCAACCCCTCAGCCCATTTCTAGTCCTAACTCCCCCCCCCCAATTTCCAGTCCAAGCCCCCCTCAAACCATTTCCAGTCCAAGACCCCCTCCCCATCAGCTATTTCAGTCCTAGCTCCCCCAGTCAGCCCATTTCCAGTCCAAGCCCCCCACTCAGCCATTTCCAATCCAAGCCACCCAAAACAGCCCATTTCCAATCCTAGCCCCCCATCAGACCATTTCCAGTCCTAGCTCCCCCCGTCAGCCCATTTCTAGTCCTAGCTCCTCCCCAATTTCCAGTCCAAGCCCCCCTCCCCATCAGCTATTTCAAGTCCTAGCTCCCCCCCACTCAATCCATTTCCAATCAAAGCCCCCCTATGAGCCCCTTTCCAATCCTAGCCCCGCCATCAGTCCATTTTCCAATCCAGGTCCCCCAAAACAGCCCATTTCCAGTCCTAGCCCCCCATCAGCCCATTTCCAGTAATATCCTAGCCCCTCCATCAGCCCATATCCAGCCCTAGCTCCCCCCCCCCCCCACTCAGCCCATTTCCAGTCCAGGTCCACCTCCCCATCAGCTATTTCCAGTCCTAGCCCCCCCATTTCCAGTCCAAGCCCCCTCCCACTCAGCGATTTCCAGTCCAAGCCCCCCTCCCCATCAGCTATTTCCAGTCCTAGCTCCCCCCACTCAATCAAGTTCCAATCCAAGCCCCTCCAAACAGCCCATTTCCAGTCCTATCCTAGCCCCTCCATCAGCCCATATCCAGTCCTAGCCCCCCCACTCAGCCCATTTCCAGTCCAAGGCCCCCCTCACCATCAGCTATTTCCAGTCCATGCCCCCCCATCCACTCAGCCCATTTCCAGTCCTAGCCCCCCCACACAAAATTTTCAGTCCGTCCCTCCCCCACTCAGCCCATTTCCAGTCCAAGCCCCCTCCCACAGCCCATTTCCAGTCCAAGCCCCCCCCCCTCCCATCGGCTATTTCCAGTCCAAACCCCCCTCCACTCAGCCCATTTCCAGTCCTAGCCCTCCATTCAGCCCATTTCCAGTCCTAGCTCCCCCCCCAATTTCCAGTCCTAGCTCCCCCCACAGCCCATTTCCAGTCCAAGCCCCCCTCCCCATCAGCTATTTCCAGCCCAAGCCCCTCCCCACTCAGCCCATTTCCAGTTTAAGCCCCCCTCCCCATCAGCTATTTCCGGTTCATGCCCCCCTCCACTCAGCCCATTTCAAGACCTAGCCCCCCCACAACCCATTTTCAGTCAAAGCCCCTCTCCCCATCAGCTATTTCCAGTTCAACCCCCCCTCCCCACAGCACATTTCCAGTCCTAGCTCCCCTCCCACAGCCCATTTCCATTCCAAGCCCCCCTCACCATCCGCTATTTCCAGTACAAGCCCTCCCTCCACTCAGCCCATTTCCAGTATTAGCTCCCCCCCCCCCATTTCCAGTCCAAGCCCCCCCCCCTCCCCTTCCCTCCTGAAGAGCCCGCGGCTATCTAAAATGCTTTAGAGGGAGCCGGAGAGGCCCCAGCTCACCTCTAACAGCTGCCAAAGTGGAACGCGTCTTTTTCCTTCACTTCGGTAGCTGTACTGAAGTTTAGAACGCTGCCGCGCTGAGGTCAAAGGGGACTTCCTGTTTCCCGGTGCTCAGTGCAGCAGCGTTCTAAACTTCAGTACAGCTGCCGAAGTGAAGGAAAAAGACACGCTCCACTCCGGCAGCTGTTAGAGGTGAGCCGGGGCCTCTCTGGCTCCCTCTAAAGCTGCCCTGCCTGCTGGTGTTCAATGCGGGATGTTGTTGGCGCGGGGCCCCCTGAAACGTGGGGCCCTGTGCAAACAACATTCTTGCCCATTGGACAGGTCAGCTCTGATCAGAAGACAAAAGGGACAGTGGAGATTCCCCTATTGACAGAATGCTGAATGTTTTTTCCTGATTGCAGAAGCTTGTTCTGACTAAATTAGAGCTGCAACATGATGTTCTAGTGAAATTTGAACACAGAGTTCAAGAATGTGAACGAAAAATGCAGAACTGTTCTCAGGAGATGAACAGAATATAGGAGGCTCTTTTCTCTTCATACCTGCTCACTGCAGACACTATTGCCCCTTTCCTCACCCCCCCCCCTCCTTTATTCGTTTTATCTTCGCACCGGCTCCTCCTCCCTGCAGACACTTTCCCCTTTGCTTCTACTCCCTTCCTCCCTTGGCAGTCTTCTCCCTTGTACCCATTCCCTTTCTCCCTCCAGATACGCTTCCCCATGTTGCACTCACTCCTTTCCGCCTTCCAGACGTAGTTTCCCCCTTTACACATACTTGGATTCGCTGAGGCTGTGTTGGAGGCACTGGGGGTTTGCTGATATCCCCCAGAGACTGCTACATTTGTGCACCGGCTGCTGGAATCGCTCCCTTGCCCCTTACCATCGGGCAGGCAGCGGCGGGACAACCTTTTCCAGGGAGGACCCCTCTTTCCCTATAAGTTTAGCTTCGCTTTAAACAGCGGAGCATGTCCGCGGGGCGTGCTCCGAAGGGGCGTGTCCAAAGGGGCGAGTCACGCCCCTTTGGCGCCCCTTCGGCGTCATCTCGGCGTTGAGTAGCCTATACTTCGTTTGTTTAGGTTTTGAATATCTTCTATTATGGGGAAGCGGAAGGCAAAAGCCGGGGGTAAAGAGGCAGCCGCCACGACAGATAAGTTGTCTGTTGGTCCTATGGACAAACATCTTGTGCCTCTCCCAGTTGCGCAGTCTCCCCCTGAAGGAGCCTCCCTCAGTTCCGGAGGGCGGTCTCCTCCTCCCCCTCCGTCCTCCGCCGGGATCTCGTTTGCCTCTGTGGAGTCCCCAGATAAGGTGAGTGCCAGTGCTCCTGTAGTACTGTTTCCTAAACCGGTTCAGTTAGCTGGGGTTAGTGGCTCCTTGGGTCTGTCTAACTCTTCCTCTGATGTAACCTTAAAAGATCTTTGGGGTGCCCTTCAAATGATTGATGATAAGTTGACCTCCACTTTGAGTTCCCTATGTGTTTTTTCGAAAGAAACTGTTGCTTCTTTGAAGTAGCTAGATGATAAGGTTTCCTATGTCGATGCTACATGTACTAGGCTTGAATCCCAGGTCGGCCCGTTGCATTCTGCGAATGTGGCTGGCATAAAGGATTCTTTGATTTTGCACAGTAAAGTGGAGGCATTGGAAAATTCTATTCGTCTCTACAATCTACGTTTTCTAAATTTTACACATACCTCTCTCTTAGCTCCCAGAATTCTTCTGGATAAGTATTTGATTCCATTGAGTTCTCTCAAATGTATTATATTTCCTCTGCGGTGAAAAAGGTTTCCTCAGCGGAAGGGGATTTAGATAAATTTGAAATAGAAGGTTCAATTACAACAGCCTTTCTAGAGGACTCCACAGATGCAATAAGTACCCGGGCTACTTTGTTGGTGACACTTAAAACTTTGGATGCAAAACAATGTATTCTTAAGGCTTTCTTTAAATATAAAGCTACAAAGTTTTGCGGTCACCTTATAATATATTTTTCCAGATGTAGCACGTAGTACCCAGCTTCGGAGGAGGCTTTTCTTGGCTTTAAAGCCTCAGGTTCTGCAGCTGGGTGCTACTTTCTTCCTTAGATTTCCCTGCAAATGTGTAGTAAATTATGAGGGTGATTCATTTATTTTTACTGATGTTTCTCACCTGGAAAAATTTATTGCAGATAGAAGGGTGGGGGAATTATAAGGGGAGTGCAGTTCTTGTTTCGCCTCCTGTTAGGTGGGTTGTGTGCCTTAGTTTCTTAATTTGTATTTTGATTATTGTAATGCCACTGTCGAATCCCAAATATGTGGGCTAAATCAGATTTGTTTCTGTATATAGATGATTCTATGGATTGATATGTATCTTCTTTTCTGATTGTCTTTATATTAGTTGGTGTTAAACTGATTAAAAACCTAATAAAAAAAAAAGACAACAACTCAAATATTAAACTAATATATCTCAGAGAACACAAATACATCTCCTACTGGGGAAAGAGAACAAGTGGCACTGTCACATAGAAACTACATGAACAAAATAGCTCAGCTCAGTTACACATGTAGAACATAGACCATCGCCAAACAAAGAACAAGGGATCACAATTTAGAAATAGGAAGACAAAACTTAAACTGGGAACTCCAAAAGCCAAACTTGGAATGCACAACAACACTGCAGAAATAAAACTATAAATTAATTTCCTCTTGTACTAAACAAAGCGCAGATGTTAATGATGCACATTTCCCAGAGCTGACATATTCCAGTTAATAAATTCAAAATAAAAAAGTATTTTCTACCTTTTGTTGTGCATTTTATTTTTCAGTCGCAATTGCTCCAATCACTTTCTTCTGGTTTCTTCTTGTCTTCTGCTAACTCTCCATTGTCTGCTGTCCATTTGTCCTTTCTTCTCTCTTCTAGTTTTTTCCATTCTCTCTCTACATCTGCTTTAACATATTGATCTTTCTCCTTTTGCTCTTTCCTCCATGTCATAAGAACATAAGACATGCCATACTGGGTCAGACCAAGGTCCATCAAGCCCAGTATCCTGTTTCCAACAGTGGCCAATCTAGATCATACGTACCTAGCAGTTTCCCCCAAAGACACAGGTTCCGCAGTGCTTGTACTGGGTCAAGCATTGATATCCTGGGTCCCTTCTTAATAATGGTTTATGGACCTTTCCTCCAGGAATTTGTCCAAACCTTTCTTAAACCCAGCCACACTAACAGCCTTTACTACATCCTCCGGTAACAAATTCCAGAGTTTGATTACACGTTGAGTGAAAAAATATTTTCTTTTATTAGTCTTAAATAGTTTACCCTGTAGCTTCATTGCATGTCCCCTAGTCTTTCTATATTCTGATAACGTAAACAATCGATCTACGTTTACCCGTTCCACTCTGTTCATTAATTTATAGACCTCTATCATATCTCCCCTCAGCCGTCTCTTTTCCAGGTTAAAGAGCCCTAACCTTTTTTGCCTTTCTTCATAGGAGTATCCTTCCATCCCCTTTATCATTTTGGTGGCTCTTCTCTGAACCTTTTCTAATAACTCTATATCCTTTTTAAGATACGGCGACCAGAATTGCACACAATATTCAAGGTGCGGTCTCACCATGGAACGATATAGAGGCATTATAATATCTTTTGTTTTATTTTCCATTTTCTTAATTCCTTTTTCATCCACTCAAATTTCACCCTTCCATCCTCAATCCCCACTTACTCTCCCAATACCCAGCCAATCGTAGATTTTCTTCCCTCCCACACAAAATATTTTTTCCCCTCTCCATCCTCACCCCCCAGCTCCATCCCCTTCAATTCCTCCCACAACATCAGCTCCCTTCTAGTTCCAGTCCCAAGCATCATCTGCTCCCTTCTAGTCCCTGCATCAGTCCATTTCCAGTCCTAGGCCCCCATCAGCCTATTTCCAGTCCTATCCTAGACCCTCTATCAGTGCATTTCCAATCCAAGCTCCCCCCCATCAGTCCTTTTCCAATCCAAGCCCCCCCCATCAGCCCATTTCCAGTCCCATCCTAACCTCTCCATCAGTGCATTTCCAGTCCTAGCCCCCCTACAGCCCATTTCCAGTCCTAGCCTCCCATCAGCCCATTTCCAATCCTAGCCCCCCATCAGCCCATTTCCAGTCCTATCCTAGCCCCTCCATCAGCCCACTTCCAGTCCTAGCTCCCCCCACACTCAGCCCATTTCCAATCCAAGCCCCATCCCATGAGCCCATTTTCCAGTCCTAGGTCCCCCATCCATTTCCAGTCCTACCCTAGTCCCTCCATGTCCATTTCCAATCCTAGCCCCCCATCAGTCCTGTACTAGCCTCTCCATCAGCCCATTTCCAATCCTAGTCCCCATCAGCCCATTTCCAGTCTTTTCCTAGCACCATCATCAGCCCATTTCCAATCCTAGTTCCCCCCAACCCCTCAGCCCATTTCTAGTCCTAACTCCCCCCCCCCAATTTCCAGTCCAAGCCCCCCTCACTCAAACCATTTCCAGTCCAAGACCCCCTCCCCATCAGCTATTTCAGTCCTAGCTCCCCCAGTCAGCCCATTTCCAGTCCAAGCCCCCCACTCAGCCATTTCCAATCCAAACCACCCAAAACAGCCCATTTCCAATCCTAGCCCCCCATCAGCCCATTTCCAGTCCTAGCCCCCCCTGTCAGCCCATTTCTAGTCCTAGCTCCTCCCCAATTTCTAGTCCAAGCCCCCCTCCCCATCAGCTATTTCCAGTCCTAGCTCCCCCCACTCAATCCATTTCCAATCAAAGCCCCCCTATGAGCCCCTTTCCAATCCTAGCCCTGCCATCAGTCCATTTTCCAATCCAGGTCCCCCAAAACAGCCCATTTCCCTTCCTTTCCCCCCATAAGCCCATTTCCATTCCTTGCTCCCCCCCCCCCCCCCCACTCAGCCCATTTCCAGTCCAGGTCCACCTCCCCATCAGCTATTTCCAGTCCTAGCCCCCCCATTTCCAGTCCATGCCCCCTCCCACTCAGCCCATTTCCAGTCCAGGTCCTCCTCCCCTTCTGCTATTTCCAGTCCTAGCCCCCCCCCCCCATTTCCAGTCCAAGCCCCCTCCCACTCAGCCATTTCCAGTCCAAGCCCCCCTCCCCATCAGCTATTTCCAGTCCTAGCTCCCCCCACTCAATCAAGTTCCAATCCAAGTCCCTCCAAACAGCCCATTTCCAATCCAAGCCCCATGTCAGCCCATTTCCAGTCCTATCCTAGCCCCTCCATTAGCCCATATCCAGTCCTAGCCCCCCACTCAGCCCATTTCCAGTCCAAGGCCCCCCTCACCATCAGCTATTTTACAGTCCAAGCCCCCCATCCACTCAGCCCATTTCCAGTCCTAGCCCCCCCACACAAAATTTTCAGTCCACGTCCCTCCCCCACTCAGCCCATTTCCAGTCCAAGCCCCCTCCCACAGCCCATTTCCAGTCCAAGCCCCCCTCCCCATCGGCTATTTCCAGTCCAAACCCCCCTCCACTCAGCCCATTTCCAGTCCTAGCCCTCCATTCAGTCCATTTCCAGGCCTAGCTCCCCCCCCCCAGCCCATTTCCAGTCCAATCCCCCCTCCCCATCAGCTATTTCCAGCCCAAGCCCCTCCCCACTCAGCCCATTTCCAGTTTAAGCCCCCCTCCCCATCAGCTATTTCCGGTTCAAGCCCCCCTCCACTCAGCCCATTTAAAGACCTAGCCCCCCCCCCACAACCCATTTTCAGTCAAAGCCCCTCTCCCCATCAGCTATTTCCAGTTCAACCCCCCCACAGCCCATTTCCAGTCCTAGCTCCCCTCCCACAGCCCATTTCCATTCCAAGCCCCCCTCACCATCAGCTATTTCCAGTACAAGCCCTCCCTCCACTCAGCCCATTTCCAGTCCTAGCTCCCCTCCCACAGCCCATTTCCATTCCAAGCCCCCCTCACCATCAGCTATTTCCAGTACAAGCCCTCCCTCCACTCAGCCCATTTCCAGTCCTAGCTCCCCCCCCCCATTTCCAATCCAAGCCCCCCCTCCCCTTCCCTCCTGAAGAGCCCGCGGCTATCTAAAATGCTTTAGAGGGAGCCGGAGAGGCCCCTGCTCACCTCTAACAGCTGCCGAAGTGGAGCACGTCTTTTTCCTTCACTTCAGCAGTTGTACTGAAGTTTAGAACGCTGCTGCACTGAGGTCAAAGGGGACTTCCTGTTTCCCGGTGCTCAGTGCAGCAGCGTTCTAAACTTCAGTACAGCTGCCGAAGTGAAGGAAAAAGACACGCTCCACTCCGGCAGCTGTTAGAGGTGAGCCGGGGCCTCTCTGGCTCCCTCTAAAGCTGCCCTGCCTGCTGGTGTTCAATGCGGGATGTTGTTGGCGCAGGGCCCCCTGAAACATGGGGCCCTGTGCAAACAACATTCTTGCCCATTGGACGGGACAACTCTGATCAGAAGACAAAAGGGACAGTGGAGATTCCCCTATTGACAGAATGCTGAATGTTTTTTCCTGATTGCAGAAGCTTGTTCTGACTAAATTAGAGCTGCAACATGATGTTCTAGTGAAATTTGAACACAGAGTTCAAGAATGTGAACGAAAAATGCAGAACTGTTCTCAGGAGATGAACAGAATATAGGAGGCTCTTTTCTCTTCATACCTGCTCACTGCAGACACTATTGCCCCTTTCCTCACCCCCCTCCTTTATTTGTTTTATCTTCGCACCGGCTCCACCTCCCTGCAGACACTTTCCCCTTTGCTTCTACTCCCTTCCTCCCTTGGCAGACTTCTCCCTTGTACCCATTCCCTTTCTCCCTCGATACGCTTCCCCATGTTGCACTCACTCCTTTCCTCCTTCCAGACGTAGTTTCCCCCTTTACACATACTCCCTTGTTCCCTCTTACCCTCTCAAGGGATCTTTCCACACCCTTTCTCCCTCCACATGCTATTCTCTCTTTCTGATCTTGCCCCTCTCAGGTTCTTTCCCATTACCCCCTCCTTCCTTCCCTCTGAATTTACCTTCTTCTCCTTCCCCTGGGGTTGACCAGTCCATCTGAATACTCTGGGCACGATCCAATTTCTCACCACACACCCCATGGGCCAGCCACAAGAGAAGCATTGAAAAGGATGCCACCTCCTGCTACTGTGAGGCCAGGCTTGCGGTAAAAGCCACAAGATTTTGTGACTTATTGTGAGACTGGCCTCGAAGGAGGAGGAGATGGCATTTGACTCAATGCTTCTCTGTTGCTGACCTAGGAGAGAGAGAGCCTGTGGTGAGAAGTCGGATTGAAAGAAAGATCGAGAAAGCAAGTCATTGGATCAGGCAGGGGTTTGAGTTACCCAAGTTGAAGCCAATGGCTGAAACTTGGATGGCAAAGGTGTTGCAAGTAATTTCTTGTGGGTGGTTCTTGCCCTTCCATAGTAACTCTCATGCTGGGGGGGGGGGGGGGGTGGAAGAACCTACTGCCCTCATTTTCTTAAGGGAGTGGGAGATGGCTGGTTACAGTATCTTCTCTTCTTTGCACCCTGGATTGGGCGTGGGAAGGAGGCAAGGTCTACCTGGGCTACTAGACCAAGAGGGATATGAGAATCCCCAGGAGGGGGTCATTTCATGTGGATGAGGTAGAGGCAAGGTCTACTAGACCAAGAGGGATATAAGAATCCCCAGGAGGGGGTCATTTCATGTGGATGAGGTAAAGGAATGGGTCTCTCACACAAGGCCAGCGGCCCCTTAAAATTTCCACTGCTGCCCAATGAACAGAGGGAATTTTTTCTTGTACCTGTTGTGCATTTCCATGGCTGGGAAAACAGTAAGTTACAAACCACAGGAACCCATAACAAATTTTGTGTGAGATGCATGTTTTTTTAAGACCCAATATAGCTGCATTCTAGAGGGAGCTGCCAGTTCTCTCTCCATTCATTTCTGGAAAATAGCAAAATGGAAAGTGGTTTCCCCTAATTAGTCTGAAGAGACCTGACAATTGCCTATTTTATCCTTCCTGCTAAAGAAGGGTGAAAATTCTGGGCGTCAGAGGGAAAAGTTGCTTTTCAGCTCAGTCCCCTCAGTGTTCCCCAGGCCCCAGACCAGATAACAAAGTTACCTTGCAGTCTTCGCCTATGTCACCACTGTCCAGTGTTTTTTTTAGCAGTGAATTCCTCTGGGTCTTATTCACATTTGATAATGGAGCCGGTGTTTTTTGACTTGAATGATGAGCTGGCAGCATTGGCGGTGGAAGTTGAGTTCATGGATTCATTGATTGATTCAATGGCTGGATTAACTGTCTTTGACGATGGAAAACGTTATTGACTTCCTATGTCCAGACCAATGGAAATGTTTTTCCTCCATGGCATTCATTTTCTACAACTGCTGACAGTGACATGGCTTGTCCTGAGGTTCTTCAGTCTTCTGGTTCAGTAACATTTCCAGATTTACCAAGACAGAAGTTTTCTCACAAGGTACTTACATTATCACCTTTGGGTACAATGCAGGCGTTGCAGGATCGCACAGCTGTGACTGCTCCAACAACATTACTATCACAAGACAAAATGGACAGTGGAGATTCCCCGATAGATAGAATGCTGAATGTTTTTCCTGAATGGAGAAGCTTGTTTTGACTAAATTAGAGCTGCAACATGATGTTCTAGTGAAATTTGAACATAAGAGTTCAAGAACGTGAACAAAAATGCAGAAATGTTCTCAGGAGATGAACAAAATAAAAGAGGAGTTTCAGCATTTTAAAAATACCTCTGATTAAGTTCTTGTCCACTGTACAGATAACTGATAGGAAATGTGAGAAACTGGAGAATCTTTCAAACGGTAAGAATATTCATATTATTAATTTTCCCCTACTCATATGTTTAAGAATTCTTTGTGTGATGGTTTGCAGATTCCTGAGGCCAGTCTTTCTCCTGTTCTTTCAACCTACTATCTTCTATCTAAAGAGGTCATAACTCAAGGAATATTGCTCCTGATGGGGATACTTCAAATTCAGGGACAGTGGAACACCTTTTTGATTGGAGGGGCCAAATAAACCAATCTCCAGCCCTGCTTCCAAGCTCTCTATTGCAAATGCTATGTTGAACACAATTCTGGTGGGGCCATGGCCCCTGTGGCCCACCCCCTTTCCGTTGCCTATGTTAAATGTATCTAATCAAATCTCTGCCAACTTCTGGAGACCGCACCTTCAAAAGGATATAACAGGTTGGAGTCAGTTCAGAGGGTGGCTACTAAAATGGTTAGAGATCTTCGTTATGAAGCATATGAGGACAGACTTAAAGATCTTAATATTTTATTTATTTAAAGTCTCTTATATACCGCACTATTCGGCATCAGCGCGGTTTACATGGAACAGAAATGCTCAGTACAGATTAACACGTATGAGTTCACAGGTAACAAGGCAAATTACTTGGATAACAAGGGTAACTATTTACAATATGTATACTTTAGAGGAAAGACGGGATGGAGAAATTTCACTTACCGTTAATTTCCTTTCCTGGAATCCTGCTAAACCAGTCCAGAAAAGTGAGTTGATTCCCCCTGCCAGCAGATGTTGGAGACAGAGAAAGATACCAGAAGTCTGGTTGGCTGGCCCCTGGTCGATATAAGACTGTATCCTAGTATACTGTGGCAAAGCAACTTGATAGGGACGTGAGAACTAGAACATTACAGAACTCCTCACGCACACAACTATGTGAAGAAGGAGCTATGTGCAAAACCCCTAAGTAAGGATTGCAATAGAGGGGAAAACGCTGTAGGACCATGGTCCTTTGCTGTGCTCAGAAGGCTGTCCAAAAGGCATCTGTAAGGGCAGGAGCTGGACTGGTCTAGCAGGATTCCAGGAAAGGAAATTAACGGTAAGTGAAATGTCTCCTTCCAATTCATGCTGCTAGACCAATCCAGACAAGTGGGAAGTACCTAAGCTACTGCACCTTTGGGTGAGAAGAGACAGCCGCTGTCACCACACTGGCCCCAAAGTGTGCCGTATCTTGAGCTTGGAGATCGAGGCGATAGTGCTGAACAAAGGTGGATAACGAGGACCAGGTGGCCACTCTGCAATTATCCAGGGGGGCGACTTACGAGCGTTCCACCAATGATACTGCCTGAGAATGAGTGCAGTGCACCTTAAGCCCTTGGGGCACAGACTAACAATGCAGCATGTAGGCGGATTCAATAGTCTGGCAGAGGCCAGACCCTTGCGGGGTCCCACAAAAAGGCGATCAGACTTGCAAAAAGAATTAGTGGCTGAGAGGTAGTGCCGTAAAACCCAACTGAGGTCTATAGCACGGAGCCCTTTGTTGGGTCCCTGACATTGCTCCTTGGAGAAAGCCGGGAGCGATATTATCTGGTTTAGGTGAAAGGGAGTAAGGACCTTTGGCAGGAAGGAATAGCCCTAAGGGTCACACTTTCTGCTGAAAAGGCAAGGAAAGGGTCCCGACAGGAGAGAGCCTGCAGCTCAGAGACCCTCCGGGCGGAGGTAATGGTGACCAAAAATGCAGTCTTCAGCGACAAATCGCAGAGGGAGATGTGCTTGAGAGGCTCGAAAGGAGGTTGCATAAGGCACTGGAGGACCAGTGGAGTGGAGGAGTAGCCTAGTGGTTGGGGCAAGGTACTTCAGGCCAGAAGGTCGGGGGTTCAAATCCCACTAGAGGACAGCAACCTTGGGCCGGAAGGACTGGGGTTTCTAGTCCCACAGGTGCTCCTTGTGGTCTTGGGCAAGCCACTTAACCCTCCATAGCCCATGTTTCCCTGTAAAATAGTTATCTCCAAGTTATAATGCCCTGTTCAATGTAATTTCAGTTTGTTCAATGTAAACCGCACTGATGCAGAATAGCGCGGTATATAAGAGAATGTAAATAAATAAATAAAATAAATAAATAAATCCCTGCACACCCCCTTGAGAAATCTACTGACGTCTGGGTGTGACACGATGGAGCACCCTGCAATGGGACCTCTAAAACAAGTCAGGGCCGATACCTGGACCCGAAGAAAGTTGAAGGCCTGGCCCTTGTCTAGCCCCTCCTGGAGGAAGGACAAGACCTCTGGGATGTGTATCCGTCAGGGAGAGAGGTGCTGCTTCACACACCAAGAGTCAAAGAAGCACCAGTCCCTCGCATACGCTAGCGAAGTGGAGGGGTGTCGTGCCTTCAGGAGGGTAGCAACTACTCTGTTTGAGTAGCCTCTCCGAGTCAAGCGGTGCCTCTCAAGAGTAAACGAGTAGGGAGCTGGGTCATCCAGAGAGACTGGACCCTGCTGGAGACTTGGCTGCGACCCGAGCAGCAGAGGGGGCACCTGGAGAAGGCAAACAAGGTCAGCATACCATGGCCTCCGTGGCCAGTCTGGCGCCACCAGGATTATCACGCTGGGGTGAGTCTCGACACCCTGGAGAACTCTCCTGATCATTGCCCAGGAAGGACAGACATACAGCAGACACGTTGAGGGCCAGGGTTGGACCAAGTCCAGACCCTGCGACCCCTAGTCCTTCCGCCAACTGAAGAATGAGGCAGCCTTTGCGTTTGCCGCCATGAGATCGAGGTCGGGCTGTTCCCAGCCTCGAACTGTCCTCTGAAATGCCCAGGGGGCTAACTCCCACTCACTGGGGTCCAGGAGGTGACGACTAAGAAAATCCACTCCACTCCGGCAATGTGCTGTGCCGACAGGGCCGCGAGGTGCCGCTCTGCCCAAGGGAGGTGAAGTGCCATTTCCCAGACTACACCTGGGTACTTTGTCCCACCCTGCCGGTTCAGATAAGACACCGTCATCACATTGTCAGACAGAACACGGACTGCCTGATGTCGCAGAAAAGGCAAAAAGTGCTGGAGGGCTAGGCATATCGCTCATGCCTCCAGGCGATTGATGGACTATCCGGCTTCCTGAGGTGACCATGACCCCTGAGTCATTTGGTTGAGGCAATGTGTCCCTCAGCGCAGAAGACTGGCATCGCTAGTTACCAGAACCCAGGAAGGAGTTTCCAGGGAAATGCCCCGGAGCACATGGCGTGGCTCGAGCCACTAGAAGAGACTGTTCCGGGTCGACTGCGGGAGCAGTAGACACCGGTTGTAGTCCTCCGAGTTCGAGGACCAATGGGAGAGGAGCGCCTGTTGAAGGTCCCTCATGTGCGCTTGGGCCTAAAGAATGACATCAATGGTGACCACCATGGAGCTCAGAACCTGCAGAGAGTCCCAAACTCAGGGGCTGTTGTGCATGAGGAACAACCGTAGTGGGACAAGATCTTTTGGACACACTCCTGCATGAGAAAAACCTTATCCTGATGGGTATCGAAGCGGGCGCCGAGGAACTCCAGGGACTGAGACGGCTGCAGACAACTCTTTGAGTGGTTGACTACCCACCCGAGGCTTTCCAGGAAGGAGACTACTTGGAGAAGGAGCTTGCACATATGAGCCAATCGTCTAGATAAGGGTGGACTCGGATGTCCTGCTTCCGAAGAGCTGCCGCGGCCACCACCATGACCTTCAAGAAGGTGCATGGAGCCGAAGCCAGTCCTAATGGCAGAGCGCAAAATGGAAAGCGCTGTCTGAGTATGGTGAAGCGTAGGAAACGCTGCTGATCCTCGTGGATGGGGATGTGGAAATAGGCCTCCGCCAAGTCCAGAGAGGCAAGGAACTCCCCTTTCCGAACCATCTGGATAACAGGCCACAGGGTTTCCATGTGGAAGCGAGGAATCCGAAGGGCCCGTTGACTCCCTTGGGATACAGAATGTGACAAAAGGAGCCGTCTTTCTTGGGCACCACAAAATAGATGGAAAAACGAACAGACCACCGCTCCAGCGGAGAAATCGGCCTGATGGCCCGCAAGAGAAGAAGACATTGAAGGATAGAATGAATGGTGGCTATTTTCCCAGGAAACTTGCAAGGCGAAATGAGAAAAGCTTCTCATACGGGACGGAGGCAGTCAAGAACATACCACTGATGAATAAAGTTGAGAACCCATTGCTTGGATGTTATCTGAGCCCACTCTCGGGAAAACAGTGACAGCTGAGTTCCGACTGGTGGTGGAGCCCCAAAAGGGCTCCCTCCCCTGTCAACGGGTGGAGTGAGCGGACCCAGAGAACTTGGCTGAACTTGCGTAGATGTCCTTCCCTTTCTGGCTCCCCCGAAAGGGCTGCGACTTTGGAGCAGAGCGCACGGCTGGAGAGGCCGCAAAGAACCTGCCTGGGTTATAGTGCTAAGAGTCGCAGAACGTAAGCTGAGAAGAGGACGAGGAATAGGATCTCTGGCCGGAACGCCGCGAAGACTGAGGCTTGTCCTCCAGCAACCTCTGGGGTTTAATCTCCCTAAGGTCCTTTATTAGATGTCCAGGTCCTCACCGAAAAGCAGCTTCCCTTTAAGGGGAGCTTGGCGAGTCACACCTTAGATGCTACAACAGCCGACCATTGGCGAAGCCAGAGCCAGCGGCGAGCCACTGTGACAGCCGCCACTGATCGTGCCGAGAGGCGAAGCAGATCATAAGAGGCATTCACCAAAAAGGCTGTGGCAGACTCCAAGCATGCCAAGGCTGGATCCTCGGGCAAGCACTGAATCCACTGTAGGAGGGCATGGGCTGCCAGACCCTCACAGAAAGAGGTCTGAAGTGCCAGAGTAGAGGTGGAAAAGGCTGTCTTGAGAAGTGCCTCGATCTTGCTGGTCATGAATCGCTGCCCCGTCCTCCACCGGAATTGTGGTATGCCTAGTGACTCCAGTCACTAGAGCGTCGACCTTTGGAAAAGTGAGCCACTTGTCCAGGTCCATTGGGGACCAGGGATAGTGCTGCCCCAGCCGCCGAGACATTCGCATGGGCGCATCAGGCACGTCCCATTCCTGTGACACCAAATGTTGGAGCTCCGACGGGAAGGGAAAGGCCTTAGAGGGCTTACAAATGCTATGTAGAATGGGATTGGCCTGAAACTGTGCCAGGGTAGGGTCCGAGGCTTCCACAACCTGCACAATCAAGGCTGGGAGCTCTTCCTTGCGGAACAGATGGATGGTCTGGGAGCTGTCCTGCTTCTTGTCCAAGGCCTCCAAGGGGGACCATTCCCCATCTGAAATGTCCAGGCTCTCATCCGCTGATAGAATCTCCTTCTCTGTAGGTATGTTGGTCTAGTCCCCAGAGGCCATGAAACCTCTGTGGGAGGGCGGACACCTTTGTGGGGCAAAGCTGCTCGGGTGCACTTTCGGGCCCCTGATCCAGACTCCTGGGATGGTCGTAGAGAGGAAGGGGACTCCGGGCCAAAGGCAGCAGGATTTGTATGCCAGAGCTCCCACACTTGCTTGAAAAGGGCAGGAAGCGGCCTGAGCTGTGGTCCTGCGGGAGCTGTGATTGAGCAATGTCCTGTGGCTGAGGATTCAGTGTCACTGGCTGGAGTAGCAGTAGAGATGGCGAAAGGGGCTCCTCAGACAGAGCAAAATCCCTGGAGTCCCCCAGGGGCAATGCTAGCAGAACAGGCAACTGCGTAGAGGAAGAAGCCCCATCCTCCGACTAAGTAATGGCATGGGAGGATTCACTCGGGTGAGCTGAGCATGCTGCACAAACCCTGTCCACCAAATCTTTATGTTTGTAGCTGCACACAATGCACCTTGCAACGGAGGAGGGCATGATGAGGCTTAGGCTCCTGACCGAAGCACCTCGTTTCTGCTGGTGTCTGTCCCCGTTAACTGTCACCACGAGAAGGGCTGCCTCCGTATGAAGGCCCTGTCTGCCACCGAGGTGCTGCCGCAGCTGCTGAAACCACGCAGTTTTCCCACCGCCAACAGTGCAGAGGGGCACGCGCGCCTGGCTGAACACAAGGCCAGGCCATACAGCACGCAGAAATGTTCGCCGTCTGCCTTTCCCACTGGAGATTTCTGCCCGGCAGCGAGGACGCGGGGTGAAGTGTGGTTTTACCGGATGCGGCTCACTGGCAGGTAGGGGTCCTACAGGAGAGGGCAGCTAGGCAGCGGCTATTGGCAGGGGGGACGGGGGGACTCACAGCATGCAGAATGGCAGCCAAGCAGGGGAGCCAAATGAGCAAGGACCTAAAATCCTTAAGTATCCCTCTTGTCATCTTTGTTTTTGTCTCTGTGTTTGCCTGAGCAAGTGAAGGCTCAACTTGGAAGCAGTCTCAATGGTCCTCATGACCAGGAGCCTGGTACTCCACCAAAGGGAGCTGTGCTGGTCCTCCTGACCAGGAGCTCGACCCTGCAGCTGAAGAGAAGTGCTGGGAACAGACAAGGGCCACCTCCTGTGCACCCTGGAGACTACCAGCTAAGAAACGCTCTATAAAGAAAAGAACAACCATCATCTGCTGGAGACAGAGAATTACTGAAGGTGACTCTTAAGGGTACAGCCATATATCTACCAGGGCCCAGCCAATCAGGCTTCTGGTATCTTTCTCTGTCTCCAACATCGGCTGGGAGGGGGAGTCAACCCACTTGTCTGGACTGGTCTAGCAGGATGAATGGGAAAGGGGCGATATGATAAAGACCTTTAAATACCTCCGTGGCCTAAACACACAGGAGAGCCTCTTTCAATTGAAGGCAAACTGTGCTACAAGGGGATATAGGATGAGGGTGAAAGGGGAAAGATTCAGGAGTAATATGTGGAAATATTTATTTATGGAAAGAGTTGTAGACATATGGAATAGTCTCCCAGTGGAGGTGGTAGAGATGAGGACAGTATCTGAATTCAAAAAAGCATGGGACAAACACAGGGGATCTCTAAAGAAAAAAAGGGGACTGTTGTAGTAGTTGATACAGAAGGGCAGACTAGATAGGCCATGTGGTCTTTTTCTGCCGTCATGTTTCTGTTTCTTTTCTATGTTTCTGTGTTTAAAGTCACATTGACAGTAGTAGAATCTGATTGTGATTGCATGATTACATTGTTTTTCCCTGAGTTAAGAAATTCTTAGGTTGTATTATTAGGATGTTTCTTTTTCTACCCAATGGCATCACTATCAATTCCTGACTATCAAATCCCAAAAGTATTAGAATTAGGAAGAACATTCAATTTGTGTTATCCATGCAAATGCATAGTTTATTATCAATGTAATACACAAAATCTTTTTTGAACCAGAACGATTTAAATCTTTTGTGCAAACCAGACTTTTAGATCATGATAATTTCTCTGAGGAGGAACATTATTGGTTTGCTGTTATGTTTTTCTTGGGGCAATTGCTCATAGCATGACAATCATGGAGCTCGCTCCTAAGCCAGGGTATGTGCAGTATGATCTCAGTCTCTCAAATTCACTGCTAATGCTCAGTGCAGTACCTCAGTGCTAAAGAGAGCCTCCCTCTGCAGTTCATTAGTTGTAACATGTATGGGTCATTTGTCAATGTTCCTCTTAATCAAGCCTGTGGCACCCAACACGATAAAAAATACTTGGGTTCTGACGGCATCTCTTGTTACTTGAAGATCTCCCTCTCAACACGATTCTTTGTGAGACAACTGAAGGCACGTCGCTAGTATTTTGATTTAGTAATTTGTGCTTTCAATGTGTTTCACTTGGATCTCTTCTTTTGTGATTAACTATGTATTTTTTCTAATGTAAGGCATTGAGCTTATTTCAAGTTCTGCATTATCGGTATTTGCATATTATGTTCCCAATGAACCCATGGGCTTCAAATACATCACTTTATTGTAAATAAGTTATATTCCAACTCCCCCCAAAGGTTTTAGCTTCTCCCTGTATGACCCTGGACCATGGGATGCTGTTCCAAGGCTTGCAGAGCAGGGATAGCATCCATCTGTCCAAGAAAGGTTGACATGTCTTCAGTAGCAGACTGGCTAATCTACTGAAGAGGGCTTTAAACTAGATTCGTTGAGGATGAGTGAAGAAAGCCCCCAGGTAAGTGAAACGTTAAATACCTTTATGGAAATGGGTAAAAGGAACAACATATGGAAAGTGGTGTGGATAAATGCCCATAGCATGGGAAATAAAATCCCAGATGTTGAAACTTTCATGGGAGAGGCTGATTTGGATTTAGTGGCAGTTACAGAAAATACAAGAGATCACAGAGAGAAGAAGATAGGCATCTATATTTCGAAAAACTTAAGAGAAGCTAGCAAAGTAGTCAGGAAAGCAAAGATTCAAAAAGAGGAAGAAATAGCCAATGCAGTTAAATGGGGAGGTAAGACATTTTTCAGATATGTTAGCGAGAAGAGGAAGGGCAAAAGTGGTATTGTCAGACTCAAGGGTGAAGGGGAGGAATTTGTAGAAGCTGATGAGGATAAAGCAGAATTGCTTAACAAATATTTCTGTTATTTATTTATTTACATTCTCTTATATACTGTGCTATTCTGCATCAGTGTGGTTTACATTGAACAAACTGAAATTACATTGAACAGGGCATTATAACTTGGAGATAACTATTTTACAGGGAATGGGCTATGGAGGGTTAAGTGGCTTGCCCAAGACCACAAGGAGCACTTGTGGGACTAGAAACCCCAGTCCTTCCGGCCCAAGGTTGCTGTCCTCTAGTGGGATTTGAACCCCCGACCTTCTGGCCTGAAGTACCTCACCCCAACCACTAGGCTACTCCTCCACTCCTTATGTTATGTGTTCAAAGATGAAGAACCAGGAGCAGGACCTCAGAAAACATCCACAAAAAGGAACAGAAGCGAGGGGCATCTTGAACAATTTTCAGAAGACTGTGTTCGTGAGAAACTAGCTAAACTTAAAGAAGACAAAGCAATGGGACCGAATGGGATACACCCTAGAATACTGAGGGAACTTGAAGACGTTCTAGCAGCTCCACTGACTGACCTTTTCAATGCCTCGTTGGAATCGGGAGTGGTGCCAAATGGACTGGAGAGAGGCTCATGTGGTGCCTTTACACAAAAGCGGAAGTAAGGATGTGGTTGAAAACTACAGGCCGGTTAGTTTAACTTCGGTAGTGAGTAAATTATTGGAAGGGCTGCTGAAAGAGAAAATAGTGAAGTTTCTGGAGTCCAGCGGATTACAGGATCCGAGGCAGCATGGCTTCACCAGAGGCAGGTCTTGTCAGACAAATCTGATTGATTTCTTTGACTGGGTGACCAAGGAGTAGTATCAAGAGAGAGCCCTAGATGTGGTGTATTTAGATTTCAGTAAAGCTTTTGACACCGTTCCTCACAGGCGACTTATAAACAAACTGAGCACTCTAGGGATGGACCCTAAAGTTACTGCTTGGGTTAGAAACTGGTTGAGTGGGAGGTGACAAAGGGTACAGGTAAATGGAGCGCGCTCTGAGGATAAGGAGGTTACCAGGGGTGTGCCCCAGGAATCTATCCTTGGTCTGATTCTTGTTAACATCTTTGTTAGTAATATAGTGGAAGGACTGTCAGAAAAGGTTTGCCTCTTTGCGGATGATACCAAAATCTGCAATAGACACCCAGGAAGGTGTAGATAACATAAGGAGGGATCTAGCTAATCATGAAGAATGGTCTAGAATTTGTCAGCTGAGATTTAATGTTAAAAAATGTAAGGTCATGCATTTGGGCTGCAATAATCCAAGGGAGCAATATAGTATAGAAGTACTTTTGTCCACTAAAGAAGAGCGGGACCTAGGCGTGATTGTGTCTGATGATCTTAAAGTAGCTAAACAGGTAGAAAAGGCAACAGCTAGAAAGATGCTTGGGTGCATAGGGGGAAAGGAGGTGATAGTGCCTCTGTATAAGTCTTTGGTACAACCTCATTTAGAGTATTGTGTGCAATTCTGGAGACCGCACCTTCAAAAGGATATAAGCAGGCTGGAGTCCGTACAGAGGGTGGCTACTAAAATGGTTAGTGGTCTTTGTTTATGAAGAATATGAGGACAGACTTAAAAATCTTAATATGTATACGTTAGAGGAAAGGCGGGATGTGAGCGATATGATAGAGACAAGGCATAAATGCACAGGAGAGTCTCTTTCAATTGAAGGAAAGCTCTGCTATGAGGGGACATAGGATGAGAGTGCAAGGGGATAGACTCAAGAGTAATATGTGGAAATATTTCTTTACGGAAAGAATGGTAGATGCGTGGAATAGTCTCCCAGTGGAGGTGGTGGACACGAGGACAGAATCTGAATTCAGAAAACATGGGACAAACACAAACACAGAGGATCTCTAAAAGTCAAAAGGAGACTATTGAATTTGATATGGAAGGGCAGACTAGATAGTCCATGCGGTCTTTTTCTGCCATCATGTTTCTATAACAATTATCTGAACCAAAAGAAACTGTGAGATTTTAATTATGGGATGCAGATGAGTCAGGGGCTTATTTGCATTTCATAGCTGAATAGCCTGAAAATCTTTTCATAGATTAATACATTGCAACATAAGTGACTTGCTCACAGTCACAGGGAGTGTTGGTGGAGTGAGATTTGAATCCTAGATGTCTTTGTTCTCTATCACGCTAACCACTAGACCACTACATTTTCCTGGTGGAAAGAAGAGTGATACTCTTCTGGGACCACTGCAATATATGCATTGCCCCTTTTAATGGTAGGACTGTTTGCTGTATGAGGAGCTGGTGCTATTTTGGTATGGCAGGCTTGTTATATAGGTTCTGAGGGACTCTTTTTTTTTTTTACAGGATTTTATATCACTTTGTTATCATGTGCCTGGTAGTGGAGGGAGTTTGTGTCACTAATGCGGAGTGGAGGAGTAGCCTAATGGTTAGAGCACTCGCTTGGGAGTCAAGAGACCAGGGCTCAAATCCCACTAGCACACTATTGCCTCTGAAAAATCCAAGTACATTAATTACTACACCACTTTATCATTTCAATCAAAGTGGTATAAAAAAAACTTGATAAAGTAGTAAAACTATCTGAAATGCTTTTGTAAGAGGCAGTGGCATACCAAGGGTGGGGCAGTGGGTGCAGTACACTCTCGCCAGACCCATGGAGGCAACGTGGAAAACTTACTATAAAGCTGGCTTGCCACTGTCCCCCACTGGAGAGAAGACAGTGGCAAGCCAGCTTTATGGTAAGTTTTCCACGCTGCCTCCATGGGCCGGGGGCGCAGGTGCATTGTAGCACACAGCACTGCACCAGGCAGGGGGGGGGGGGGGCACCAAGGGAGCTAGGAATACCACTGGGTCTCATCAACTATTTCAGAGATTACTTTCAAACAATGTTGTATCATGGATTTCTTTTTCATTTATAAATTTAGGTATGTCTTGATTTTTTTTCTGCATTCTAGTATTCAAAAACAAGCAGGTTAAAGGGCTTTTTAAAAACTGTCCACTCTAAAAGAATGCATGGTTCAACTAGTGCAAATCCTGCAGGTAACATTTCCCACTTTTAGTCTGTGATGCCCATTTTTACAGGATCATTCTAGAATAAAAATAATTACGGAGTTTATTTGAATCTTAAGTGAGGGTCTGTGAACCTGAAGTTTAATTGAGAGGGCGGATGCAAGGCTGAAGGTTGGGGTGCCTAATATAATTGCAGCAGCCCTGCAGAAATTCTAAATACAGCACATGTGTTTTTTTACAAGGAATAGAGGTATGTTTGTAATAGGCAATCTAGCTGACAAATGAAACCAATGATTGGGGCCAGCCCAAGGGTATCTTCTGCCCTAGGCAAACCTTCAGCCATGCACATGCATCCCGCCCCGCCTTGGGCAGCAGCTCAATGACCTACCTCTTCCATTCTCCAGTAGTTCAGCAACTCCCCTTCCCTCCCCCCCTCCACTCCCCCCACCCCGTGTTCAGCATCTCCCCTTTCCCTATCTCCTCCCAGGTGACCAGCCTCTCCCTCCCCCCCCCCCTCTTTCTTCTGCCACTGCTGCTACAGCTCTAGCTCCTTCTACACTAACACAATCCTGCCTCCAAAAGAAACTTAACTTTTGAGCACTGTGTGCATGGCTTGCTAGTCCTGCCTCCTCTGATACACACTTCCTGTTGGTGGGAGCAGGATCAGCACGTCTTGAATGTGTGTTATGTGTGTTGGGGGGGGGGGGGGATGATCAAATGCCTACTACTGCCATGCTGACAGTGGTTTCCTGCTCTCTTGCCACCTGTGACCTTAGGTGTTGGAACAGGGTGAGCCAAATGGGCCCTGGCCCTACCAATATTTCTCAGTCTGCCTGTGGGAGATCGGATCCCCGTGGGCAGAAGAGCAGAGCACGCCTCATGATGAGCAGAAGAGAGCTGCGATCGTGGCAAAGACCCTTCCTGTCTGCCCACGGGAGATCAGATCCCAGCAGCCAGGCCATGACCGAGGCCTCGAAGCGCGTTGTCCGGCTGCGGGGGCTAAGGGCAGAGCGTGGTGCTGTCAGCCAGTGACGGGGCCTCGCTGCCGCCCTAGGTGGATGCCTAGCGTCTACTACAGGCCGATTCTGCCAGTGACACCCACCTGTTGTGAAAGCGGCGCTCAAGCAGACATGAGGCTGTGAGAGGACATTATCTCCTGTCTCTAAATGCAGGAAACGGGTAAAGCGCTAAATTACAACACTGAAGTAATTCACATGAAACAGAAAATCAAACCAAGATTCTTCATAGTCCAGCAGTTAATAATAACGGAGCAACGCAGAGCGACCGCCCCGCCCCGCGGCACCTTACATCACTTCCGGCGTTGCCAAGGGAATGTTTACAGTCTCCACATCCGTTTCTGCTAGGAAGTGACGCACCGCTGTGTCACTAGGCCGCCGTTGCCTGGAGACCTTGTTACATTGTATCAACCTTAACCTCTGAAAAAGGATTGAAAATGGTGAGTCTCGGTGCTCCGCTTCCCCATCCCCATCCCCATCCCCATCCGCTGGCGCTGCTCAACCCTCTCAGCCCAGCCCAGCCCAGCTTCCTCGCCTCCCTAATTCCCCTCCAGCTCTGCACTGCCGCTCACTTCTGCTTCTCCCGCTCCCTAATCCCAGCCCCGCATTTCCCTTTCCCACACCCTACCCAGCCCCGCGTTCCCCTTCACTGCTCCCTAATCCCACTCCCGCATTTCCCCTTCCTGCTCCCTAATCCCAATCCCACATTTCCCCTTCCCGCTCTCTAATCCCAGCCCCGCATTTCCCCTTCCTGCTCCCTAATCCCACTCCCGCATTTCCCTTCACTGCTCCCTAATCCCAGTCCCGCATTTCCCTTCCTGCTCCCTAATCCCAGTCCCGCATTTCCCTTCCTGCTCCCTAATCCCAGTCCCGCATTTCCCTTCACTGCTCCCTAATCCCAGCCCTGCGTTTCCCTTTCCCACACCCTAATCCCAGCCCCGCGTTTCCCTTCACTGCTCCCTAATCCCAGCCCCGCATTTCCCCTTCCTGCTCCCTAATCCCAATCCCACATTTCCCCTTCCCGCTCTCTAATCCCAGTCCCGCATTTCCCCTTCCTGCTCCCTAATCCCACTCCCGCATTTCCCTTCCTGCTCCCTAATCCCAGTCCCGCATTTCCCTTTCCCACACCCTAATCCCAGCCCCGCATTTCCCTTCCTGCTCCCTAATCCCAGTCCCACATTTCCCTTCACTGCTCCCTAATCCCAGCCCCGCGTTTCCCTTTCCCACACCCTAATCCCAGCCCCGCATTTCCCCTTCCTGCTCCCTAATCCCAGCCCCGCATTTCCCTTCCTGCTCCCTAATCCCAGTCCCGCATTTCCCTTCCTGCTCCCTAATCCCAGCCCCGCATTTCCCCTTCCTGCTCCCTAATCCCAGCCCCACATTTCCATTCCTGCTCCCTAATCCCAGTCCCGCATTTCCATTCCTGCTCCCTAATCCCAGTCCCGCGTTTCCCTTGCCTTCTCCCTAATCCCAATCCCGCGTTTCCCTTCCCTGCTTCCTAATCCCAGCCCCGCATTTCCCCTTCCTGCTCCCTAATCCCAGTCCCGCATTTCTCTTTCCCGCTCCCTAATCCCAGCCCCGCATTTCCCTTCCCTGTCCCTAATCCCAGTCCCGTGTTTCCCTTGCCTTCTCCCTAATCCCAATCCCGCATTTCCCTTCCTGCTCCCTAATCCCAGTCCCGCATTTCCCTTTCCCACTCCCTCATCCCAGTCCCGCATTTCTCTTTCCCTGCTCCCTAATCCCAGTCCCGCATTTCTCTTTCCCTGCTCCCTAATCCCAGTCCTGCATTTCTCTTTCCCTGCTCCCTAATCCCAATCCCGCATTTCCCTTCCCTGCTCCCTAATCCCAGTCCCGCATTTCTCTTTCCCTGCTCCCCAATTCAAGTCCTGCATTTCCCTTCCCTGCTCCCTAATCTCTGTCCCACATTTCCCCCTTTCTGCTCCCTAATCGCAGTCCCACATTTCCCCCTTTCTGCTCCCTAATCGCAGTCCCGCATTTCCCCCTTTCTGCTCCCTAATCGCAGTCCCGCATTTCCTTTTCCCTTCTCCTTAATCCACGTCATAGTAACATGATGACAGAAAAAGACCACATGGCCTATCTAGTCTGTCCTTCCATGTCAACTGCTACAACAGTCCCCTTTTTACCTTTAGAGATACTCTGTGTTTGTCCCATGCATTTTTGAATTCAGTTACTGTCCTCCTCTCTACCACCTCCACTGGGAGACTATTCCATGGATCCACCACTCTTTCCGTAAAGAAATATTTCCGCATATTACTCCTGAATCTATCCCCCATCACCCTCATCCCATGTCCCCTCGTAGCAGAACTTGCTTTCAATTGAAAGAGGCTCTCTCCCTGAACATTTATGCCATGGAGATACTTATTCATCTCTTCATATTACCTCTATCCCGCCTTTCCTCTAAAGTATCCATTTAAACCCACTGACCATCTTGGTAGCCACCTTCTGTACCTTTTCCAACCTGTTTATATGCTTTTTAAGGTGCGGTCTCCAGAATTGCACACAGTTCTTCACATGGGGTCTCACCAAAGTGTTTATACAGAGACACTATCACCTCCTTCATCCCGCCAGTCATTCCTGCCCCTGCTCGTTAATCCAAGCTCAGCCCTGCCTTATCCCCTAGTCCCAGCCCTGATTTTTTGGTTTGGATTTAGCTTTTCTGTAGTAGTTCCTGGTGAGTTACATTCAAGTGTGGTAGGTATTTCCCTGTCCCTGGAGGATTTACAATATATATATTTGTACCTGAGGCAACAAAGGGTTAAATGCCCAAGGTCACAGGAAGCTTCGGTGGAAGTTCAACGCCAGTTTCTCCAGTTCTCAATCTGCTGTTTTAACCATTTGGCTACTCCTCCAATCTCCATTCATGCTCCCTAAACCCAGCCCTACATTTCATCCTTTCCCTGGTACTTTCTTTATTAAACAGGGTGTTTTATACCACTTTATCATTTCAGTCAAAGCGGTTTACATTGTAACTTGGTAATGTACATTAAACAGGGACATTGATAACGGATTCCTCTGAGGCAATGAAGGATTAAGTGACTTGCCCAAGGCCACAAAGAGTGCTAGTGAGAATCAAACGCTGGTCTTTTGGTGCTCAAGCTACTGCTCTAAACATTAATCTGCTGCTCCACTCCATGATCTTGCCTACTGATAATTTTCTTTATAAAAAAAAAGTCTTGGGTTGGGGCCTGTCTGGGATTCCAGCTTCCACTCTTCTGCATTGAGAGAAAAGGAAACATGTTTTAATATTTTCTAAGTTGGTAGCTAAAGATTCCAGGTCAGCAAACTGCCAGGAAATCACCACTGGTCCTACCCTTGCTTTGCCAGCTTGCTAAATCCATTTCTTCCCTGCTTCCAACAATCCAATTGCTCTTACAAGCGTACAGAGTTCTGCGCAGGGAGCCTTCACAGCCCCCAGGAGGAGGGGGGAGTCATTGCTTAGAGGTGACTATTGTGGCCAAGCTCAGGGCCCATGATAGGAGGGTTCTGAATGAAGCCCTGAGGCTTAGCCCCCAACCCAGAATCTTTACTGCTAGAACCAGACTAAGTATGGTGAGTGGGGAAAGAAAATGGGGGGGGGGGGGGGACGACCCTGAGTAGTGGTGAATGAGGACTCAAAGTACCAGATCTCAGCCCTGCTTTTGATTGAATTGGAAGTTACAAGGGACATTGCCAGGTCCAAAAAACATAAATCCTGGTTCATGTAATCTGCTTTTGAGAACAATGGTGTTTCTGTTTTACAGTCAAAACCTTACTGAAAAGCATATGCATACGTTATATTTATTTGAAAAATCTTGCAATCAAATAACTCTCTTCCCGATCAGTTGTGCCAGAATAGGTTGGACGGTTTGAAATGCACTTAAACATCTCCCGATCAAAAGAAAACTTTTAAAATAAAGGATGTATCACTGTTTTTCTTACGTAGTAAAAATTGACTTTAACTTGATTTCCTATTTGATAATTCCTTGTCCTTGTTTTGGGGATTCTGAATATGGGTTAGACGCCTTTAATTCTGTCCTCTTCTACTATGAATTGAGCCATTTCCAGTGGTCAGTGCATAGAACTGGACACACACTGGCAACACTACATCCTTTAAAAGAGAGATTGCTGCC
This sequence comes from Ichthyophis bannanicus, assembly GCA_033557465.1. Lineage (NCBI taxonomy): Eukaryota > Metazoa > Chordata > Amphibia > Gymnophiona > Ichthyophiidae > Ichthyophis > Ichthyophis bannanicus. Next base: position 30,671,009 of record CM066034.1, on the reverse strand, counting down.
CTGTGACAGTTCCACAGTACCACTATTGTTCTTTCTGTTTAAGCAAGAAGACTTCAGCTCTTCCTTTTTTTTCCAGCTGCTCCTTGTAACTACCAGGAACTAGCGTTCTATAGATAGCAGATTGTTTTCCTCACTGTGCAAGATTACAGAAAGATGCAACTTCCCTCTCTTAAGAAGAGTGCCTACATAAGACAAAGAGGAAGATAATGCTGGCCCAGATTTAAAGTGCAGAAAGCAAATGAAAAGTTGTGCGTAGCTCACAGAGTGGTAATTGCGAGGCAGATCAGGCCCAGATTTAAATGCAGAAAGCAAATGAAAAGTTGTGTGTAGCTCACAGAGTGGTAATTGCGAGGCAGATCAGCAAAGGCTGCAGCCCTCTGCAGACTGGGCAGGATGTGTGGCCTCTTTCTGCTGCCGTGTTCCAGCAGACATGTGACCTTTGGGTAAAGAGGGCCAAGGGTATCAGTGGCATCTGTTCTCTCACATATATCTTGGCAAAAGCATAACAGCCTTGGCACAAGTAATTGTGTTTCCTTTTCTTTGTTTAGGCACCCAAAAAGAAAAAGGGAGGGAAGAAGGCTGGAAAAGGAAAGGGGGCAGCAGTGGTGGATGTGGTTGCTCCAGATGAGATGAGCAAGGAGCAGGTGAGTATTGGGGCTTGGGAGGGGAGAGGTGTGGGGAGGCAGTGCATGCTGGGGCCTGGGAGTAGGTGAGAGTGTTCCTGGAGGGAGAAGATGCACGCTGGGGAGTGAAAAGTCTCTTTAGGGTGCATGTGAGTGTGTTGATCCTGTTGTAGTGGGGCGGCTATCATGGGCTATTTTTCAGGTATTGTAAACCGCTGAGATGCAGGCTTCCCTGCCAGTAGTGCTATTGCAACTGATCTTAAATAAGTAACTACAGTGAGAGAAATTGAATATTCATTTTAGTTTGCATGATTTGTGGTTTTGTGCTGTGGGGGGAGTTTCTTGGTCCTCTCTGCAGCTATGTAGGTAATTGGGTCAGGTAGAGAGCTCCAGCCTCTAAGAGTCTGCAGGAAGCAGGTGCAATCAGATCCCTGTTCTCTTCATGTAGGAATCCTGCAGTGCCAGGGTGCTCATGCTGTGTGCCGGGGGATGACGTGCTAGTTGCAGGAATAGCGGCAGGCGTCGGATCTGCCTCACTGGCTTCCTCTTTGGTAACAGCCTAGGTGCTCTCCCCAGCTTTTCATGGCTGCTGTGCCTTCTACAGCTGGAGGAGCACATTGTACGTCTCCGGGAGGAGCTGGACCGCGAGCGGGAGGAGCGCAACTACTTCCAGCTGGAGCGAGACAAGATCCACACCTTCTGGGAGATTACCCGTCGGCAGCTAGATGAACGGAAGGCTGAGCTTCGCAACAAGGACCGTGAGCTGGAGGAGGCTGAGGAGAGGCATCAAGTGGAGATTAAGGTGAGAGCGAGCGTTGGCGGGGCAGATGGATAGAAGTGCATGCACACTGACTACTGGAAATGTGGAACGCACTGATTTCATCTCCTTGCGAATTCTTCAGGTTTATAAGCAGAAAGTGAAGCATCTGTTGTATGAGCATCAGAACAACATCTCGGAGCAGAAAGCCGAAGGCTCGGTCAGCATGAAGCTGGCGCAGAGAGAGCACAGGTCACAGGAGAGCGAGCTGCGGAGAGACCTCCGCAACCTGAAGGTGGAACTTAAGGAGCAGGAGCTGGCCAACGAAATGCTGGTGAAAAACCTAAAAATGGTGCGTCCTCTTCCCTCTTGCCACAAGAAGGAAACCTCTGTCCCTTCTTCACTAGTCCCATTAAGGTCTCTTCCCTGATAGTGCTACTCTGCCTTCCCCTGCTACCCTCAGTGACATCTTTTCCCATCCCGCACTAACCCGGTACGATTTCTGCTTCTCTATCTTTGACTATTTTATGAAATTCAAAAAATCCCTCCTAAGTTGAGGTTAATATTCAGTAAGTCAACGAGCAGGAAAGCTATGTGCAATCAGTGGGACTTAAGCACATAAGTCTGCCACTGAACATCTCCACATAAAGTTATGTGCATAACGTTTTCCATCTAGCTTTAAGACGCCTCTTCACTCCAGTTAGATATGTGTTTAACTTTCTCTGCCCAGCATTGAATAACAGCGCTGAGTGTATAACATTTGACTTCAACCCGGGGATGTCTCCCACCTCCCCCTTGTTTATGTGGGTAAAGTTTGTGCACACAGTGAGTTAGGAGCACAAAATATGCTGAGCTAAGAGGGGATGGGGAAGGATTTCAGAGTCATCGGGACAAATATTTTGAATATTGACCCCTCTTTTTTTTTTTTCCTCACTCTTTACACTGTGTTCCCTTTCCCCTTAGAAGGAAATGGGAGCGCCCTAGGCTACCCAGAAGGTCTTTTATAAAGCAGGCCCTGCTGTGTGCTCCAGCTGAGTTATATTCTGCCTCTGGGGGCTTCATGCTTCTGAGCCCCAGGACATCATGGGCCTTCACGTTTGTGACTCTGAGCCCCAGGGCATCATGGGCCTTCACGCTTGTGACTCTGAGCCCCAGGGCATCATGGGCCTTCACGCTTGTGACTCTGAGCCCCAGGGCATCATGGGCCTTCACGCTTCATAAGGACATGGAGTATGCTGGCTCGTGTCATGGCTCTCGGCACTCACTGGGATATTTCTTTCCAACAGAAACAAGACGAAGACATCACAGAAATGAGGAACAACTTTGAGAGACAAGTGCAAGGTCAGTATGTCTCCCTGTCCTTAAGCACTGAACAGTCACCATTCCTATCCCTGAGTTTGGAATAAGGCACAGAACTAAATCTGTGGAAAAACAATTTATTGTCAGAGATGTTTGGTCAAAATAGCTGGAGACCAGCAAAAGCTCAGGAAAAAATGTAGCTCCCATATGATGACTCTTAGGTCAGCACCCTGCTTTTGCAATACGTGAACTGCTTCAAAATTCCCATTAAGATAGAATCTGCCCTCACGGCCAGCTGCAAGGTGTGTTTCTCTATGCCACAAGAGGCCATCACCTAAGGGCCCAGTTCTTCCATATGGAAGAGCCTGACTACGGAGGAGTTCTCTTCCTGGTGCCGGTTCACCCTCCCAGGGGCGGCTCTATAATGAGGCCGAGTGAGGCGGTGGCCTCAGGCGGCAACATTTTGGGGGCGGCAAATTTGCCCCCAAAAAGCCCGCCTCACTCGGCCTTCAAATAAAAAAACCCCCCAAAAAAAACGATTTGAAGAGCCGCTGCCGCTACCGCCGCGGCAGCGGCAGAAGAAAGTGCCCTGCGGCCACCCCAGCAGAGCTCTGTCTCTTCTCTCAGTTCCGGCTTTACAGAGCTGCGAAGGGAGAGTGTCCCTTTCTCGTGGCTCTGTTAAGCCCGAGGGTGCTGATGGGAAATCCCATCAGCGCCTGCGGGCTTAGCAGAGCCGCGAGAAAGGGAAACTCTTCCCTTCGCGGCTCTGTAAAGCCGGAACTGAGGGAGAGAAGAGAGCTCTGCTGGGGCAGCCGCGGGGCACTTTCTTCTGCCGCTGCTGCGGTGGCAGCGGCTTCAGCCAGCAGCCAGTTTCTTCAACTGGGTTGGGGGGGGTTAGGACTGGTAATGGGGGGGGGGGTTAGGACTGGAAGTGAGCTGATGGGGGGGGTTAGGACTGGAAGTGGGCTGATGGGGGCGTAGGACTGGTAATGGGCTATGGGGGATAGGACTGGAAATGGGCTGCTGGGGGATTAGGACTGGAAGTGGACTGATGGGGGTGGCTAGGACTGGAAATGGGCTGATGGGGGATTAGGACTGGTAATGGGCTATGGGGGGAGGCTAGGACTGGAAATAGGCTGATGGGGGATTAGGACTGGAAGTGGGCTGATCGGGAGGGGGGGCTAGGACTGGTAATGGGCTATCGTGGGTGGCTAGGACTGGAAATGGGCTGATGGGGGGTTAGAACTGGAAATGGGCTGATTGGGAGGGGGCTAGGACTGGAAATAGGCTGATGGGGGTTAAGAATGGAAATAGGTTGATCGGGAGGGGGGTTAGAACTGGAAATGGACTGATGGGGGTTAGAACTGGAAATGGGCTGATCGGGAGGGGGAGCTAGGACTGGTAATGGGCTGATTGGTGGGGTTAGGCCTAGAAATGGGATGATTGGGGGGCTAGGACAGGAAATGGACTAATTGGGGGGCTATGACTAGAGTGGGCTGATAAGGGGGATAGGACTGGATATGGGCTAATGGGTGAGGAAAGGAGAGTGCTGCCGGTCCTGGAATAAAACTAGGGGCTAGGGCTACAAATGGGCTGATGCAGTAGGATGGTAGAATTGGACCGGAAGGGAGCGGATAATGAGATGGTCTGCCAGGGGAAGGAGGGGGCAGGAAGGGAGCTGACACTGGGGAAGAAGGGGGCTGGAAAGGAGCTGACACCTGGGATGCACTGAAGGAGGACTGGAAGGGACATGACAATTGGGGATGGGAGTGGTAGGTGGTTGGGTAATGGGGAGGAGGCTGGAAGGGAGCTGACATGCAAATGGAACTGGAAGGGGGATGGACAGAGGGTAGGGCAACTGGAAGGGAGCTGACTGGGGGGGGGGTGGCACTGAGAGTGGATGTAAGCTGATATCTGGGATGATATTTGGACTAGAAGGGGCTGGACAGTGGGGAAGGAGGGGGACTGGAAGGGAATGGACACCAGTGGCAGTCGTGGGAATGCAAGGCGGTTGACTTTGGAAGGTACTGGGAGAGGAGGACTGGAAAGGGGGCTGATACTGGGGAGGGTTACTGGAACTGGAAATTGGCTGTTGGAAGGAAGTGAAGAAAACAAAAGAAGAGATAAGAAATGGCAGATGGACCATAGACCACAGAAAGAGAGCTAAGAGAAGACAGGAAAGCAGAAGCTTCAGATCGGGACCAGCATGATCAGAGAATAAAATGGTCAGACAACAAAGGTAGAAAAAATAATTTTATTTAATTTTAGTGAATGGACTTTGTGCTATTTTTATATTTTACACAGTATTGGGGAACTGCATTTCTTATTTATCTGATGTTGCACTGCATGTGGACTCTGGCTTCTTGGGGTTTCAATTTAAATTTAGTCTACATATTATTTTTACTTTAGATTGTGGTTACTTATTCTGTACTTGCTGAGGGTCGATGTTGCGAGTGTGTGACTGAGGTCAGGTGTTCTGTTAACATGGAGTTTGTACATAAAGATCTATACTGTACTGTAGTAATTTGACTTGTTCAGCTTTTCAAATAGGTGTATGGCTGTTGCAGGGCCCACTGTAGTATTTACAGTGATGCTTTTTTTGGATGGGCTCCTTACGTGAGTTTTGTAAGTTTGTGTTGATATGGCATGGTAGGTTTGCTCTTTGTTATAGGGTTTTGTATTAGTTCATAATATGCCTGGTACTGGAGAATAGTGGTGGTTGCTGTTGTTGTTGTTAGTGAGATGATCAGAATCAGATTTTTTTTTTAAACATTGAGTTCTGTGGGTGAATGTCCTGGCTCTGCTCTGCACCTACTGTGGATGCAAAATATATGTTGAAAAAAGAAAAAGCAAGAACCATAACGCAGTTTATAACAACAAAATAAAAATGAGTTATAATTTAGTTTTATAAACTGTGCTGTTGTTTTTTGCTGTCTTTTAGTTCCTTGGTATGCAAATGGGACTGTACCTAGCCCTGTGCAAGCGATGCAGCCGTACAGGGCGGAAAGGCTTGGGAGGTGTATTTCGGCTGTCTGCTGTTGCCCTGCCGCCGCTGGCAGGACAATAGTAGGCAGCCGAAATGCACTCCCCAAGCCTCTTTAAGCAGGTCTGGTCCCTCCCTCCTCCCACTCGATGTCAAGGAGGGACAGATCTGCTTAAAGTGCCAGCGCCTTTCAGATCGGGCGCATGCCCCCCTCCTCCTCCCCATACCTCCGTCCAGCGCTGCCTGCTCTTTCCCTGCTGCTGGCACCTCCGTGAAAAAAACAGAGGGCAGCAGCAGCAGCGAAAGAGCAGGCAGCGCTGGACGGAGGTATGGGGGGAGGGGGAGCATGCACCCGAGCTGCAAGTCTCACAGGGTGTGATTGCAGCTCGATACGGCCCTGTGTGCAAACATCTTGCATTTCCTCCATATAATCGGCTTTTTGGTTTGGTTCAGTCTCTGATTGGATTTCTGAAAAAGCCCCGCCCCCCCTCTAAGGTGGGGGGGGGCGCCTTTTTCATACTTCGCCTCAGGCAGCCGATTGCCTTGAGCCGCCCCTGCACCCTCCTCAAAGTCCTCAAGGCCCTGCTTGCCCCCGGGTGTCATTTAATTTCTTATTTATTTATGTAATATATTTTTTTTCTTGGCAAGTTACGATAAACATATTGGGCCTGATATTCAAAGGCATTTACACTATTTTCAGGCCTGCGGGATATTGAGCGGCACCGATGCAGTCCACGGGCACTGCTGCTACACGCCTCAATGTTAACCAGTTAGCAGTGGGGCGTTCCCTGGGCAGCACCTGGAGATAACCAGTTAGAGGCGATATTCAGCCGTGCGGTGGCGAAAGTTATGCACATTAAAGGCTGTCTTAACTTTCGCCACCAAAGTTATCCAGGCAGCGGCTGAATATCGGCACTGCCTAGTTAGCTTCCTGCCTTGGCGGTTGACCTGGTTAATCAGTGCCAGTGGTGGGAAATGGCTCCGGCATTGAATATCCAGGTTTAGTATTCAGCAGTGAGAGTTAGCGCTGCCACCTCTGAATACTTATATGCATAAAAACAACCTGAAATCATCTAGAAAATGTCTGAGTAAAAGAAAGAAGCTTTCATGTTGTGCTAAAAAAACACTAAGGGGCTTGTTTACAAAGCCGCTGTAGCAGTTCGCGGTCGTTATCGGAGCCGCGGCCCCATTGATTTCAATGGGGCCGCGGCTCCGATAACGACCGCAAACCGCTACCACGGCTTTGTAAACAAGCCCCTAAGTCTTCATGTAATGTCATCTCCATCGGCAACTCATTCCATAAAAATGGCATGCATATTGAAAAAGTGCATCTGCTTCCAAGCCGTCATGCACATCTAACCACTGACGACAACACCAGGGAGCTCTGCAGGAAGCGCCTCAAAGACCTATTAGATACATATTTTTGTAATAGCGGTGTCAAACCATCAGAAGATAAACCATCATGTTGTTGTCAACTCATGGCGACCCTCTGGATAGCTATCCTAAATCATGTTCGGTCTTCAGTCAGGCGGCTCATTGTTGACAGACTGGTACCCGTAGCTGCTGTTCTTGTATCGATCCAACTCATTGCTGGCCTTCCTCTTTTGCATTGACCTTCTACCTTGCCAAGCATGATGTCTTTCTCTAATGATGTCTCTCTTCGCATGATGTGTCCAAAGTATGAAAGTCGAAGTCTTGTCATCTGAGCTTCTAAAGAAAGCTTAGGTTTGATCTCCTCTAGTACCGACTGGTTTGTTCTTCGGGCAGTCCATGGTATACACAGTATTCGCCGCCAGCACCATAATTCAAAGGCATCAATTTTCTTCCTGTCTATCTTTTTCACTGTCCAACTTTTGCATTGAAATGACATTATTGAAAATACCATGGCTTGAATAAGTTGAATCTTTGTATGGAGAGAGACATCTCTGCTTTTGAGAATCTTGTCTAGGTCTTTCATAGCCATTCTGCCAAGAGTAATGTGTCATCAGATTTCTTGACTGCTTGTTGCTTCTTTATTGATAATTGATCCAAGTAGGTTAAAGTTATCCACAATTTCAATTTCTTCTCCATCAATGATGAACCTATTGATTTTGCCAGTTGTCATGATTTTTGAAATTTAAAAACTATTAACACTTTAAAACATTGATAGCCAATGTTCCTGCAAAGATGGGTAGATATGATCAAAACTCGATTTACCCAAAATGATCCTAGCCTCAGAGCCTATAAATAATACCGCAGTAGTTATATGATGGAAAATCGGAGGACTGAAACACAGTCCAGAAGTCACATCAATCTAAAAAAGGGCGAACTCTATGTAAAACATACATTTTAGAAAATGCAGCACCCACAACACTCCTGAGAATGCCAGTTGAGCTGTGTATCTAATACTACCCCTAAATACCATTTCCAGATCATACTGCTAGACCAGTCCAGACAAGCGGGTTATGCACCCCTGCCAGCAGATAGGGAGACAGAGAAAAAAGCTCCAGAGCTGTGATTGGTCAGGCTCTGGGTGACATAGGCATACCCCTAGGGGTCCTATTCAGTATTTTCTCTGTCTCAGCAGATGAGGGTGTTCTTCAAGCTTGTTCTACAATTTGTTTTTTTTTTTCCTTTTTCACTGTATCTTGAGGCTCCTGGATGCACCCAGAGTACACAAGAGGTGTTACTCTGGGTTTCCCAGCAACTTGATTCCCCAGATAAACTTGTGGAGCTCCTGAGCCTGGCTTCAGTAGAGCTCCCGATTTTCTTTAAGCAGCGCTGAGTCTTTTCCACGAGGGCTTAGACATTAGCAGGAGGATCAGGTATCAGTTTCTGAGAGAAACTGTAAGTAAACTGTTTTCTTACTTGCCTCAGCTGCCCTGGGTTTATTTCAACTGCATCCTTCACTTCCGGTTTCGTCGGGGGTCTGTTAAACTGGGTTTTGAAGTTCCTATTTTCTTTTCTTCATTTTTATTTCCTGGATGCACCCAGAGCACACAAGATGTGTTTCTCTGGGTTTCCCAGGCTTCCCTCCATAATAGCTGTATTTTCTGTAATCAGCAATACAGCATGGTTTGAGCTCCTGATTTCACTGTCAGTGCAGCTCCCCTTCTCTCCATCCCTCCTCAGAAACACCTTCCAGCCCCTGCCATGAGGGTCTGAGTGGCTGCAGAGGGATTAAACTCTAATTTCCCTACCTTTCAGTCACTGTAATTACCTTACACTGCCTTTGAAAGTTTCTCTTCTCCTCCATGGGAACTCAGCTCCTCTGTACCAGCACAGTGAATAACTGACAGTTTCCTTCTCACCTCCGTTTTTGGTGATTCAGAGTTTGTCAGGATTTGAATTTTTAAGTTGCTAGCAGCACTCCTTGCCTCTCCCCCAGCAATTTCCCTGCATTTTTAAGGTTTTTAGAGCTTAGGAAACTTTTATTTTGCAGTTTTTCTGTGCCAGTGGCCATTTTGAAAATCGGGAGAGATTTCTCTTCAGTGTTTTTTTGGAGGGAGCAGCTCTGGGCAGCCATTTCAAAACATTTAAACATGCTGTGAAGGCACAGGGAGTTTCAAAATTTTTTTTCTTTGAAGAGTCTTCTGTTTCCCTAAGCCTACCTTGATTTTTGTTTAAAAAAAAAAAAAAAGGACAGTGGTTCGGATACTATCCGACAACGCGACCACAGTTTCCTACATCAACCGTCGAGGAGGGACCAAGTGCACTGGAGTGTCGAACGAGATGGCTGTTCTTCTTCTTCCTTGGGCAGAGAGAAATCTCCAAGCCCTCTCCACCCAACACATTGCAGGAACCAGCAATGTGAAGGCGGACTTTCTGAGTCGCAATACCATCGACCCCGGCGAGTGGGAACTGGCCCCTCTAGCCTTCCAGAGGATAGTTCAAAAATGGGGGTTGCCGGCGATAGATCTCATGGCATCGGCAGCGAATGCCAAAGTTCCGAGTTTCTTCAGCCGTTGGAGAGAACGCGGGACTCTCGGCATCGATGCATTGACTCAGACTTGGCCGGAAAACCAGCTTCTTTATGTTTTTCCACCCTGGTCCATGATCGGCAGGATCCTGCAGCGAATTCGGTCGCACAGGGGGCCGGTAGTCCTCGTGGCCCCGGCTTGGCCAAGAAGACCATAGTATGCCGATCTCATAAGGCTTTCATGGGGGTCGCCATTGTGGCTGGCAGCTCCCTCCGGACTCCTCAGACAGGGACCGATCTTCATGGAAAATCCATCTCCCTGCTCGTTTACGGCTTGGCTCTTGAACACCGCCGTTTGACCCGTAAGGGGTATTTGCCTAAGGTGGTGGCTACCCTCCTTAGCGCACGACGGTCTTCAACATCCGCTGCTTATGCGAGAGTGTGGCGCGTCTTCGAGGCTTGGTGTTCACGTCATCACTTGTCCCTGTGGCGTACCTCAATGCCTGATATTCTTGCCTTTTTACAGGACGGTCTTGATAAAGGGTTGGCGCTCGGTTTGCTTCGAGTGCACATTTCTGCCTTGACATGTTATCGGGGTCCGGTGCACGGTAGATCCCTTGCTTCCCACGCTGATGTGTCTCGGTTTCTGAAAGGGGTCAAACTGCTTCGTCCTCCGACCCATCCGGTAGTTCCTCCTAGCACTAGTTCTCAGGGCGCTCGGAAATCCGCCCTTTGAGCCTTTGAAGGAAGTGTCTCTTCTAGATTTGTCGCTCAAAATGGTGTTTTTGGTAGCAATCACGTCGGCTCGAAGAATCTCGAAGCTTCAAGCTCTCTCGTGCAGGGACCCGTATCTTTCTTTCTCTCCTGAGGGGGTAACTCTTTGCACGGTTCCTTCCTTCCTGCCCAAAGTGGTTACTCCTTTTCATGTCCATCAGCCCCTGCTATTGCCTGCCTTCTCTAACGAACAGTGTGCGGGTAGGTGCAAAAGTCTTCGCTTCTTCGACCTCAAGCGAGTTCTCCTTCACTATTTATCTTTATCTTTATTAGCGACATTTGATATACTGCCTATTACCTGGGTATTAAGGCGGTGTACAATAAAAAAAGTTAGGGTTGCAATTCCTTTCGCAAGACTGACCATCTTTTTGTTCTCCTTTCGGGGCCGCGCAAGGGTTTGGCTGCTTCCAAGCCTTCTATCGCTAGGTGGCTGCGTCGTGCCATTGAATCGGCTTACATTCTCCAAGGCCAGCCGGTTCCAGAAAGGTTTCGAGCTCATTCCACTCAAGCCCAATCCACGGTATGGGCCGAGAGGTCCCACGTTCTTCCTCTCGATATTTGTCGAGTGGGCACTTGGTCGTCCTTGTCCTCTTTTGTTCAGCACTATCTGTTGGATATACAGGCCCGAGAGGACAGTCGTTTCAGAGTTGCGGTGCTGTCGGCGGCTCGTTCTGCCCACCCTGAGGGTAATTAGCTTGGGTACTTCCTGCTTGTCTGGACTGGTCTAGCAGTATGATCTGGAAGGAGAAATTTCACTTACCGTTAATTTCCTTTCCTGGAATACTGCTAGACCAGTCCAGAACCCATCCAGCTTGTCAGAGGCACTGGTACTTGTGCAGAGCAGCCGACAGTCATATGCTCCGCGAGCACATCCGGAGTTTGTTTCCTGGGAATGTGTCAAAGCAGTCATTTCAGGCTTCTTCCCTTGGAAATGATATTTGATCCCCCTCTTCCATTTTTCATTCGCGTTGAGGGGTTGAGTTGGTTCCTTTTTTAAGGCTTCATAGTTGCGTTTTGTCCCTGAGATGTTGCCTTTTTGGCTTGTTACATTATTACTGAATAAGACCCCTAGGGGTATGCCTATGTCACCCAGAGCCTGACCAATCACAGCTCTGGAGTTTTTTTCTCTGTCTCCCTCTCTGCTGGCAGGGGTGCATAACCCGCTTGTCTGGACTGGTCTAGCAGTATTCCAGGAAAGGAAATTAACGGTAAGTGAAATTTCTCCATTTCAGAACATACAGGGATTACAGCATCCTTCAGCTGAACAGTTGCAGGAGAGACATGACCTACACCCCGACATATGATCAAGGCCATATCTATATCCCCCAGGGACCTGCCAGACTGCACTGACTTTAGGGACCTATCCCGCAATTCCCTCAGCGGCTGTGGCATCTGATGAGGAGGCCTTGCAAAGCCTTCTTAAACTCCTACAGAGGTCATACCCTAGCCCAGAACTGCCCTTACCAGGGACTTCATACTGGGAGCCAAATCCAAGCCCTGCTGTCCTAAGCTTTATAAACGTAACCTCGGGTGCAAAGGATGGCTGACCACCAATCCCTGAAGTTAAGGGTTCCTGTGCATGAGCCCCCCTCAGCAAGAAAGGCTGCCTGGTGTGTAGGCTCGGAGACTGCTGATCGTCTAGGTAGTTTCTCCTGTTGAGACCACAGTGGTACACTGGCGACCAGTATACTGGGCCTTAAAGGCCAGAAGCAGGATTTCAAACTGTATTCTCTGCAGTAGGACTAGCACTCCTGTGCAAAGTGCGGAAATTAAGCCTGCTCGAGAACGCGTCCTTCACACATGTATTATATAAAATATGCATGTAAATGGTGACTCTGTCCCTGTGCACGCCTGCTGCAGCGCCTGTACTTTTAGGTGGAATCTCATTTCATAGGGGCCTATATAGGCACAAAACTGGTAAGGAACTGCAGAAAGCTATGATCCACGTGTGCATGTATGTATGTCGCTGTTCTATGTGTACAAGCATAAGACCGATGGTGCATGAGTAATGAAGTACTAGAATTTATATGCATTCTCGGGGAATCTAGGCACAGCATTTGCACCTGTTATAGGGCTAGTGTAGGTGATCGCATCTAGATATAACGCGACTTTTCAAACATGCATACTTTACTTTATAACACAGGCGTGTCATGCATTCAAAAACATTAACTAATGAAATTGCCCTCAGTAAGTGCGAGCTGCCAGAAGGGCCGCTGGAAAACATGTATTGTAAAAAATCTTCACTGCTGCAGCTGAATATTGACCGTTGTAAGATTAAACCAGTTCCACCTGATTTGCGATCCATAACGTCACTTTAATAGTATCTCCGTCTAGATCATCTTGTTAAGGGTGCACACCTTGCTGTCCCAGTGCCATTCTGAAACACATTTACAATGGAGACTACAGGCAAGGCGGCTCTGCTTGCGGTGTGCATTTGCCCAGTGGTAAATTCTAGTTTCTTTGTCATTGGACCCATGCTGGAGGTCTCTAGAGATGATGTGCTTGAAGACCTGCTGCGGGTGATTTCACAACACAACCATTGGCATTAAACTGCATCTCAACACATCACTGGATTTGGTGAGCAGATTAAGACAAATTCCTTGCTTTCATCTGGTTCATGGAAGCATAGGGAGATGCAGTGACTAGGTAAGGTCACCCACACTCAGTGTCAGAAGAGAGTCATGTGCTAGGACATCTTCTGAATACAAATCCAGTGCTGTAAGCACTAGGCCATGGATTGTTCTTGCATTAGTTGCAGGTGGGAGAGGCTCCTATTTTCTCCAAGATGTGTAGGATTGGTAGAATTCTGTATTTTCTACTTTCCTGATCTTAACCCTTGGCGTGCATGGATTTGATCTCGACCATGGATCGTTCTTTCGTTGGTTGCAGGTGGGAGAGGCTCCTGTTCTCTCCAGGATGTGTAGGATTGGTAGAATTCTGTATTTTCTATTGTCCTGATCTTAACCCTTGGCGTGCATGGATTTGATCTCGGCCATGGATCGTTCTTTCATTGGTTGCAGGTGGGAAAGGCTCCTGTTCTCTCCAAGATGTGTAGGATTGGTAGAATTCTGTATTTTCTACTGTTCTGATCTTAACCCTTGGCGTGCATGGATTTGATCTCATATGGGGTGAAATGGACACAAACTGTGCCCTGATTAGTGATTCCTCGTCCTCAAACTTTAAAGTACTGTCACAGCCAAATGTGCCCATTTCATACCAAGGACGGTGAACGGTCCTAACCTTCAGTCCACCCTTATGTGGTTTCCACTTTGGATGGCTTGCAGAATGCTGTTGATAAGATTCTTATGTAACCCAATTATAACTGTTGGGTGAGGAAAAATATTTTTAATATAATTGTTAACTACATGACAATAATTTAATTTAATTTTAGATTTTATATTCCACAAATTCTAAGTAATTCAAAGTGGATTACATACCATGAATAACTAACTACCTGTTATTTTCACAAGTTTTAATACATGCTATTGTGGATCAGGAACTGGTTAGAAGATAGAAAGCAGAGGGTAGGGCTAAATGGCCAATTTTCCCAATGGAGAAAGGTGAATAGTGGTGTACCCCAGGGATCTGTGCTGGGTCCGCTGCTTTTTGACATATTCATAAATGACCTGGAAAGTGGAATAACGAGTGAGGTTATCAAATTTGCAGATGACACAAAACTATTTAAAGTTGTTCAAACCCAAGAGGATTGTGAAAAATTGCAAGAGGATCTTGATAAATTGGAAGACTGGGCATCAAAATGGCAGATGAAATTTAATGTGGACAAGTGCAAAGTTATGCACCTAGGGAAGAACAACCCAAACTATGGTTACACGATGCAAGGGTCCGCATTAGGAACCACCACCCAGGAAAAAGATTTAGGCGTCATTGTGGATAACATGTTAAAACCCTCGGTCCAGTGTGCAGCGGCGGCCAAGAGAGCAAATAGAATGCTAGGTATCATAAGGAAAGGAATGGAAAATAAAACAAAGGATATTATAATGCCTCTGTATTGTTCCATGGTGAGACCGCACCTTGAATATTGTGTGGAATTCTGGTCGCGGTATCTTAAAAAGATAAAGCGTTATTAGAAAAGGTTCAGAGAAGAGCCACCAAAATGGTAAAGGGGATGGAAGGATACTCCTATGAAGAAAGGCTAAAAGATTAGGGCTCTTTAACCTGAAAAAGAGACGGCTGAGGGGAGATATGATAGAAGTCTTTAAATTAATGAACGGAGTGGAACGGGTAAACGTAGATCGATTGTTTACGTTATCAGAATATGGAAAGACTAGGGGACATGCAATGAAGCTACAGGGTAAACTATTTAAGACTAATAAAAGAAAATAGTTTTTCACTCAACGTGTAATCAAACTCTGGAATTTGTTACCGGAGGATGTGGTAAAGGCTGTTAGTGTTGCTGGGTTTTAAAAAGGTTTGGACAAATTCCTGGAGGAAAGGTCCATAAACCATTATTAAGAAGGGACCCAGGATATCAATGCTTGACCCAGTACAAGCATTGTGGAACCTGCGTCTTTTGGAGAAACTGCTAGGTACGTATGGCCTAGATTGGCCACTGTTGGAAACAGGATACTGGGCTTGATGGACCTTTGTCTGACCCAGTATGGCATATCTTATGTTCTTATGCTCAGGAGCTAAGCCATGTAAAATTTTAAAATCAAATTACAGCGCTCCTGTATTATGAATACAGCAAGTTCCCAGGTCCCAAATGTAGGCTGGGTAGAATATTTGGGAATGGATTGTTGGAGTGAGATAATAATTATTATTTGTCTTTATACAGGCAAGCACCAACATTGATCAACCAAACTGTGGTTATTTATTTATTTATTTTTATTTAGACAGTTTTGTATCCCGCCTTATCCTTCAATCAAAGCGGTCACAACACAATTGGGGGATACATTTAACACGCGGGGATATGAGACACATACACTAATACTTACAGGGAACATGGGCAATGGAGGGTTAAGTGGCTTGCCCAAGACCACAAGGAGCATCTGTGGGACTAGAAACCCCAGTCCTTCCGGCCCAAGCAGAAACCCCAGTCCTTCTGGTTAGCAGATTTGATCCATCAGTGTAGTTTGCCTTCTTACTTTTAAGGGGGGGGGGCAAAGGGTTATATTGGCAGTGGGAGCAGGAGGTCCAGTTCACGATAATGGCCTCAACATTTGGGGGGCACTGCCCCCCGCCCTGCCCGACTACACCTATGATTAGATCTCAGGTAAACGATAGCAAAAGGACTAAATCCTTGGGGGGGCTTAGGCGTACGTTTCTGGATCAGAATTGGTTGTCTGCTGAAGCCTCATGTTCGTATAGGCTGTTTATCTGGGTCCTATCTTGCTCTCTGTACCATCCACACTCATGGAAGAGGCATGGAGGCAGTATTTCCTTTCAATATCAGACTGCTATAGGAACTTGAAAACAAGTGACGAGGAGTAGCCTAATGGTTAAGAGCACTGGCTTGGGAACCCAGAGACCAGGGTTCGATTCCCACTAGCACTCCTTGTGGCCTTGGGCAAGTCACTTAACCCTCCAGTGCCTCAGAAAAATCCAAGTTATCAATATCCCTGTTTAATGTACATTACCAAGTTTAAGTTTCAATGTAAAGCGCTTTGATTGAAATGTTAAAGCGGTATATAAAACCTGTTAAATAAATAAGTGAAGAAACAGTCCTTACTGAAATGTGGCCGGTCCGATTTCACATGGCTCACTACTTTCCCCACAGAGCTTCATTTGCTGAGATTCCCCACTTCTCTCAAGACGCAGCTTCCCTGCTGAGCCTGTAGATTCTAAACAACTAGAGCATGAGTGATAAAGTCCACCTTCTTATCTTATCGTAAATGTTCCAATTCATCCTGCTAGAGCAGTCCAGACAAGTGGGTTATATCCCCTGTCAGCAGATGTTGGAGACAGAGAAGGTACCAAAGACTTCAGTGAGCATGCCCTGGCACCTACCACAGGCCCCCCCAAGGGTCGCCTTCAGTATTTCTCTGTCTTCAGCAGATGTAGATGTCTTCCTCCTTGCTCCTGACAGGTTCCCTGTCAGTGGTGTTTCACAAGTTTGTTTTTTCTGCCAACTTTGCTCGGTTCCTGATCAAGAGCATCAGTAGAGCTACCATCGGCTGGGGGGAAGAGCTCCTGGTCAGGAGGAGCAGTTGAGCCCAGCAAGGGAGCCATCAGTATTCCTGATCAACACGACCGCTTGTTCTCATTTAAAAAACAAAAGAACCTCTTCAGTGCTCCTTAGCCTGACTGGCTCTCCTGCAGGACCTGCAATATTCGCAGTGAGTTCAGCACCCCCTCCCCCACCTCCTTCAATGACATGAGTTGTACCTTCTTCCTCTCTGGGGGGGGGGGGGTTAATATTTAAAGTTTTTTATTTTATTTTCCTTTGATCATCTGATAACATACAAATGTACTCTTACGTTTGCACAACTAACATTGTACATTTCTTTTCTATCTTTTATATATTGTCACAACTTAACAATATTCCTAATTATCCCCCCCCCCTTTAACAGTTAAATATATACGGACTCATGTCAATTAATTTAATTTACTGAAATTCAGCCACATTCCGTATTCATGCCTTCCCAACATTTCTTAACCCGCATTCCTACATATCAACATATCAAACCTACCCTAATTCCTGTCCCCCCTCCCCTGTCCCACCCCCTCCTTGTAAGTACACTGATACTTTCTGCCAAGCTCTATCAAACTTGGACCTTTTTTGTTTTCGTCTAGCTGTTAATTTCTCCATTAGGTAAATGCGCCTTAGCCGATCTTCACAGTGAGCCACCTGTGGCGGCTCCTCCTGCTTCCACTGAAAGGCTATTTCACATCTGGCCATACTGAGACATGCCAGAATTTGTTTCCAATTCTCCTTCAGCCCTCCCTCCCGCCACCACCTGAACAAAAATATTTCCAGATCCCTCGTAACCTCCTCACCCACCACCCATTGAATCCAGCCCTGAATCCCTTCCCAGAAAATCTGGATCTGTGGACACTCCCACCATATGTGGTACATTGTGCATCCTCTCCACACTTCCTCCAGCAACTCTTTGATGCTGTCAGGTATATTTAATTCAATCGCACTGGTGTGTAGTACCACCTCATTAACACCTTGTGCCAATTTTCCCTAACAGCCATCGAGATCGGCAAATGACGTCCCTGCTCCAAAACGGCTTTCCATTGACTGATCTCCAAACTCCTACCCATCTCCCTTTCCCACGCCTTCATATAATCCGTTTTCTCCTCCCTTTGCCCCCTCGCACTGCTCTATACAGTGCCGTGATTAGCCCTCTAGATCGCTTTTTCCCATACCAAATTGCTTCCAATTCAGTAAAGTCTCGCTCTAACTCCTCCTTCCCTAGCTTTCCTTTCAAATAATGTATTACTTGGCAGTAGTGCAGTAACTCTGACATCCCTAATTGGTATTCCTCCTTCAAATCCTCAAACGAGACCCATTCCCCCCCATCCATAAATTGATAGAACCACCTCAGGCCTTTCCTCTCCCACTGTTTATATACACCCCCCTCCCTTCCTGGGGTAAAATCACCCGTATAACACAGTCTTTGCATTACCGAAAACTTGATGCCCCTCTTCCTCCTCCTCCTCTTCTCACTCTATCCCATACGGCCAAAACGTGCCTCGTATATGGTTTCTCCACGAAACCACTACTCCTATCCTTCCCCCTAATCCATGGTATTGCTTCAATTGGCCATTCCTTCCACCCCTCCCCTTCCATATCTGCAAATGTTTTCCGTTCCCCTCCTCCTCTCCAGTCCATCAGATGCCTAATCTGGGCAGCTCGATAGCAGGCCTGGAGGTCCGGAACCCCCAGTCCCCCTTCCCCCTTGGACCGGTACAGGAACGCCCGCGCTATTCTTGGTGGTTGCTTTCGCCATATGAAATGAAATACTTTCCCTTGAAGCTCTCTAAAGTGCCTCTCTGGTACCTTTATGGGGAGAGCCTGAAAATAATATAACACCCTTGGCACTAAATTCATCTTAACCGCTGCTATGCGGCCCAACCAGGATATTTCCATACCCATCCATTCCCGTAAATCGTGGCCCACCTGTTTCCCTAGTTGGGGGTAATTTGCCCCATATAAAAGCTGTGGCTGTGCCGTAAGATACACCCCCAAATACTTAATCGCTTTCTTTGCCCACTTGAAGGGATACTTTTCCTTTAACCTGCCCAACTCTGCTCCCCCCCATATTAACATTGAGCGCCTCAGTCTTTTCCATATTTATCTTAAATCCCGACACCTCTCCTTATTGTTCTATCTCTTCTACAATTTTGCCCAATGTCTCCTCTGGTTGCGCTATTGTTAGTAGGATATCATCTGCAAACATTGATATCTTATGTTGTCTCTCCCCACCCAGACCCCCTTAATCCTCTCCGCCTCCCTTCTCCTCTGTGCCAACGGTTCCATGGCCAACGCAAAGAGCAGGGGAGATAAAGGGCACCCTGTCTAGTACCTCTCTGCAAGGGGAATACTTCGGAGAATCGCCCATTAATTCGCACCCTGGCCTGCGGCCCAGTATACAGAGCCCGCACCCAAGCGACATAATTGTCTCCAAAACCCATCTTTTCCAATACTGCAAATAAATATTCCCAACTGACGCAATCAAGTGCTTTTTCCGCATTAATAGACAGCACCATCATACTAATCTTGCTTCTGTGGGCCCCCCTATCACCTCTAACACTCTCTTAATGTTATTTGAAGCCTGTCTACCACTGATAAACCCTGTTTGGTCAAGAGTAGGCATTCCCTGGGCTAAGCGATTCGCTAATATTGTTGCCAGAATCTTCACATCAGTATTAAGTAACGATATTGGGCGATACGATCCACAGCTCAGTGGGTCTTTCCCTGCTTTTGGTATTACTGTTATACCCGCTGTCTACATCCCCTGGGATAGTTGGCCCCCAGTCCCCACTAACCATTAAACAGCCTCCCCAGAAATTCCACCAAGTCCTCCCTGAAAGTCTTATAGAACAAATTAGGTAGGCCATCAAAGCCTGGTGCCTTCCCCAGTGACATTTCTTTAATCACCTTCTCAATTTCTTCTGTGGAAATGGGCTCCTCTAATCTTGCCCTCAACTCCTCTCCCACTTTGGACAGCTCCACTTTTCCCAAAAATGTGCCTCTCGAGGATCCCCCCCCCCCCCTTGCTGAGAATACAATTCTGAATAGTACTGACAAAATCTATCCCTTATCTGTTTTCCTCCCCTCATCGCATCCCCCTCTTTACCCTTAATGGCTAGAATTGCATTCATCACCTCCGCTTCTTAAGTTTCCTAGCTAACAATCTCCCGGCTCTATCCCCCCACTCGCAGAACCTTTGTTTTACTCCTTCCATCTGGTAAGCAATGGCTTCTAACTGTAACTTATGTAGCTCTAGTCGCAATTGATTTAAATCTTTCAGTTGCCTGGCTGACCCCTGCCTTTTATATAGCATTGTAGCCTCTTTGATCTCAACATGCAGTTTATCTTCTCTCTCTTTTCTATACTTTTTATGTTTAGCAGCCCACATAATCAACCTCCCCCTAATTACCGCCTTCATTCCTTCCCTCACTTCTCCAGTGTCTTTCAGCTGCCAGTACTCCTGCAAATGTTACTTAATATCTTTTACTATTTCCTCCCTGCGGAGAAGGCTCTCATACCTCCCTCACCTTGTCCACCCTGTATCTCCACCCACTTCGGAGCACGATCTGACCATGTGATATTTCCAATCTCCACTCCTTGCACTCTTGTCCCCCCACATTTTGTCTATCAAGATATAATCTATCCGACTATAGGTTTTGTGGGGATGTGAGTAAAAGGTGTACTCTCTTGTACCTCTGTTATGTTCCCGCCACACGTCTAACGTGGAACTTCCTAAGTAACCCTTTCACTAATCTCCTACTTTGGGCACTCCCCTCTCCCCCCGTCATCTGCCGATCCCATTCGGGGTGTAGTGCTAAGTTAAAATCTCCTCCCAGTACCAGTTTCCCTTGTACCGTCCGATCCAACAACCCACTTACTGCTTTCCAAAATGGAGCCTGTCTGCCATTAGGTTCATATAAATTCACAATCGTTACCTGTTCCCCATTCAACTCACCCACTAAAATTAAGATCCTTCCCTCTCCGTCCCGAACCACTCCCCCCACTTGAAATGGACATCCTCGGCGCGCTAGAATTGCCACCCCCTTTCTTACTCTCTCTCCCCCTCCCCTCTCCCTTCCCCCTTCCAAAGAATTGCCGTGGAAACTGCCCGTTACTCAACAACCTCTCATCAGTACTCGTTAAAGGATGGTGTACTTAGCTGTTCTCTCCCCTCCCCCCTCCCCCCTCCCTCCCGCCCCCTCTGTGGAGACTCTCCATCCATAGGTGGTGACTGACTATCGGTGCCTCCTCCTGCCCTAGATCTTACCATTCCGCCTCCCCCCTCATTCCCTATCCCTCCCCCCCCCACACGAAAAGTCCCAAGCCTGCGTCCCCCAGCCATCCTCCTCCCCTTCCCCTTGGCTGAAAGCTCCCCCTCCCCATTCATTATCCTCCGTCCCTTCCCCTGCCTTGATGCCCCTTGACCTTTACCTCCCTCCTCTCTGTCCCATTTACCACATCCACTGGTTAACTTTTAATAGCATTATCCAAGCTACACCCCCCTCCTCCACCCTTCCCAACCCGCTCATGCAAATCCTTTCTTTCCATCCCCCTCCTTTTCCCTTTTCCCCTTTCCCCCCTCCCCCTTCACCCATCTCTATTGAACTACGTCCCTTTACATATCACTTAGCAATGTCCTTCATCCCGCTTCATTTGTTGGTTCTTCTTTAGCTTGGCTTCCAGGAATCAGGGCCGGCCCATCCATTGAGCAAGAATGTTGTTTGCACAGGGCCCCGCATTTCAGGGGACCCCGTGCAAACAACATTCTGCATCAGCCCAGGTAAATTTTAAAAAACAAACTGGCTGCTGCTGCCGCCGTGGCAGCAGCAGCAGAATCAAGTGTCCCACGGCCCCCCCGCCCGGCAGAGCCCTCCCTGCGGCATCAGCTCCCTCAGCACCGGCTTTCAGAGCCACGAAGGGAGAGTTTCTCTCTCTCGGCTCTGTTAAGCCTGCCGGCGCTGATGGGAAACAGGCAGCTCCAGCAGGCTTAACAGAGCCGCGAGAAAGGGGAAACTCTCCCTTCGCGGCTCTGAGTAGCCCTTGCTGAGAATGACTGCTCTGTGAAGAGTGCACTACACTGAAACCCTTCTTAAACAGCTGAGTACAAGACACTAGTACTTCATCAGGAAAAGAAACCCACATGCACTCTGTTTTGGCAACCTCGTATGACAGTTTAATACAGGAATCATAAACCAGTAATTCCTGCAATCTTCAGAATGCCCCAGTAAGGAAGTTAAGAATTTTTACAAGATTGTTGGTAGCTGGAAAATTTTCTTGGTTCCAAGTTTGAACATTTCTCCCCCCCCCCCCCCCCAATTGAAATGCTTTGGAATGGATGAATTGTTTTGCAGATGAAGTGAAAAATAGCCCTCATTCAATCAGAATGAAGAACTGTTCCTGCAAAAGAGTAGTCTCTTCATCCTGGCCCACCTATGATCTGAGAACTCTGGATCCCAGCTTATTCCAGGTCAAGGTACAACGAGATAAATCTTCAACATTTTCCCTGTTCGGCTTCCAGTGATGATCTGATGTCACCTAGTAAGGACTCTAATATTGAGCTGCATCCAGAGCCTCAGGACCTGAAGCCATGATGAAGGGAATTCACAATCGAGGTAAAACAAAGGGGAGTAGCACCGTACGCACGAAGCATGACTGCTGAGGGCTGCGATACAAATCAGGGGGGTCAGCGGTGCGGAGAGGTTGACCAGAATAGGAGACGACTAGAGTATCATTAGGATCGGAAAGGTTTCAACCAAGAGGATCCATGATTAGGATAATAGACGAGGTATTGTAATCAGAGGGGGAGGAGTAAATGGCATGGCTGGTAGGTAGTGCAAAACATTTTCACACACTAGTGAGTTAGTATAAATGTATATGGGAACTTTACTCCACACAAAAAAATAAGTGTTAAACTATACTGAATTTGACCAAAAATATATGTAGGGAGTGTGTCACAGCTAGAGGATGCTGTGGTGTTGCTTAAGGCTTATGTGGCCCCCTTTCCCTTTGGCAGCATATACAGTTCCCGAGCGCAAAGCCCACTTTATACAGGGCTGCAATATGTGCAGGAACTTTAATAGTCAAAGTAGCATCAACTACTCCGGTTTGACTGCCTGGTAACAAATGAAAAGGACGGTCTGATACTGTTAAACCTTTTACAGACCAACATTTGCAATGTTTGCTGCCTTCAGTTTCTATCAAAACCCATCTACAGCCGCTTCTTAGAAATAGAAATGCCTTTAACTGGAAAAATCAAGGATTGCAAAGCACAGTTCACACTTCCTTCCTTGCAGAGAATCCAGAGCAGTTTCTACAGCCACACTTTACTCAGACTGCTAACTTCAGATCAGCACCGGTTCTCGTCAGCTATAAAGCAACCCAGTTTCTACTAGGACAAGCAGGATGTGTCAGCCACACCTGGTGACGTCATCCGACGGCGCCATGACGGAAGTGCTCTCTAGCTCAGAGCTTCTGAGCATGTGGGAGGTCCCACCTCCCCCGGCCCGCCCCTAGCCGGCCAGTTCCTTTTCTTCCGCCTTGCCTCAGGACGGAAAACCTAGCTCTCCTGTAAAACACCTATTACAAAGAAAATTCTTCATGCCTAAACCTGGCTTCAAGAAGTGTCCGCTCTGCAATAGAAAAATGAACCTCTCGGACACTCACCTTCATTGCATCGGATGCCTGGGGACCTCACATCAGGTGAAAGATTGTGCCAGCTGTGCCCGGATGTCCCCCAGGGCAAGAAAACACTGTGAACAAGCCCTGAAGGAGCTGCTCTCCTCCGCGGCGACAGCGAGCAGTTCCCCTGCTGACCGGAACCCGGAGCGTTGCAAAAGTAAGCATACTCAGCCGTCGGGGTCTGCCAAGCCTTCCTGTGCCAAAAAGCTCCCTGTATCTGATGGAGTGAGGGCTCCCGCTCAACGGGGATCAAGCGCTGCTTTCCCCTCGGATTCTCCAGCTTCCGGAGAGGCCTCTACCCTTCGGGTAAGCCCCTCTGCGGCAAGTGGTGTTCGGGCCCGTTCTCCTCTGCCATGCGGCTCTCCCGAGGTATTCGAAAATGGCGCCGCCATCGTGGACCAGCCGGGCTCCTCCTCCGGACACGCCCCTCTCCTTCTATTGGGCGCAGCTCTTCCGGGTCAAGCGTTCAGCGCCGACAGCCTTCCCCTCTGCTCAGCACGACTGCTCAGCCACCAGAGAAGCAACTGAGTGAGAACCGGCGCCGACAATCATCCCCCCTGCCCAGCACGTCTGCTATGGCTGCAGAGGAGCTACGGAGCCGCGCGGAAAAGCAGGCCGCTGACTGGCATCCCCTGTGTCAGTGGATTCCCGGGGCGGCGCTGAGCACAGAAAAGCTGCACAGCAATCAGCTGCACATGATGAAAATCGCGCCGACACTGACAGCCGGCGCGGCAGAAGCAGACACCGCTCAAACAGCAACGGGGGGGAGACAGAGCACCGCTCCAGCTGCTCCCAGCAGGTCGGGGAAAAGAGCAGGAGGAGGGCAGCTAAGCACAGGCATCGTTCCTCATCCAGGAAGAGATCTTCCCGCAGGGAGTCCCCACGGAGCCATAAGAGGTGCAGGAGATCCAGCTCCCATGGCAGCAGCAGACATAGGAGCAGCCGGTCCTCAGACTCCACCTCCTCTGCCATTCTTCAGCTGCTTAACCGCCTTGTGGAACAAACTGCCCCCCACCGGCTTGAAGCGGATCAGGCGCTCGTTCCATCCGTGGTACGACCTGCCTCGGAGCACTCTCTCCCTAGCCTGTCACCATCCAGGGCACGGACTCCCTCCCCAGCGCGGACTCTCTCCCCAGCACCCTCCACACCGAGGACACCTTCCCCGGCGCAGCTGGACTCCGAACGGAGCGACGGGGAGGACGGGGGACGAGCTTCTGACGCCTCCAAGAGCCAGGCAGATGCCGCGGAGGATCCACCGACACCAGTCCCGGAGGATCTAACGTACCCAAAATTTCTACGAAAGGTGGCGTCCAGACTGGGGCTGGCCACAGAGGACACGCCAGAGGAGAAGGAGCCGGATGTCATGAAGTATCTCAGCGGCCCAAGACCAGCCATGGCTCTTCCCCTTCATCGCAAGTTGAAGGAAAAGCAGTTGACCCTCTGGCAATCCCCAGCGTCTGGCCATGCTTGCTCCAGACGCCTCGACACTAAGTACATCATCCACATGGCGCCTGGATTCGACAAGCCCCAGTTAAGCCACCAGTCCATTGTGGTAGCATCAGCTCTCAAGAGAGCCAAGTCCACACGTGCCCAAGCCATGCACCCACCAGGCCGGGACCCCAAGCGCCTGGACGACGTGGGAAGGAAAGTGTTCCAAGGCGCAATGCTCAGCGCCAAGATATCAGCGCATCAGTTTCAGCATGTCCTATTCCAGGACTCCCTCCTGGCTGACCTCAAACGCCATCTGCAGGATCTTCCCAAGGACTCACGTACATCTGCCGCTACCACCATGCAGGAGTTAGCGGAATGCAGCAGGCACCTCATGAGTACAGCCTTTGACGCCTTTGACACGGCCGTGCGCACAGCGGGCACGGCCATATCTGCCCGTCGGTGGGCATGGCTCCATGCGTCAGGACTCTCCGATAGTACCCACGACCGGATAGCGGATTCACCCTGCTCGGGTGACTCCCTTTTCGGGGACAAAGTCGCCGACACGGTGCACGGTCTGAAGGAAGACTGCACCACTCTAAAGACTCTGGCTGCGGACGGACTCGAACGCCCCTCCTGGACACGGAAAGGGAGCTATTCCCGCAAGCCCTTTCCCTCATCAAGACAATACTATGGCTCCAACCACCAGTGGCAGCCGCCCAGGTACAAGCAGAACTACCACAAGCCACCCTTTCAGAGACAGCAACAGCGGCAGCGCAAACAAAAACAGACCAACCCGTCCCACACGGGGAAGGACTCCTCTTCCTTCTGACTACCCGGCATGGCTGGGCCCTTCACTGGATTCAGGGGAACTCCCGGTCGGGGGTCGCCTGGCCCATTTCCACTCGGCCTGGCAGGAGATCACCTCGGACAAGTGGGTCCTTCAGATAATACAGACGGGCTACCGTTTGCGTTTCTCCTCCCTCCCACGGCAGAGGAAGCCACCCTCCAGCAAGCCTCCACTTCATCAGAAAAAACACCTCTCGGATCTCCTCCAGCAACTTCTCCGGGCACGAACAATAGAGAAGGTGCCTCCAGACGAACTCAACACTGGATTCTACTCCCGGTACTTCCTTATTCCCAAGAAGTCAGGAGACCTTCGGCCCATCCTGGACCTCCGGAAGCTAAACCGCTTCATCCTGAAGGAGAAGTTCAGGATGTATTCGCTCAACTCCATCCTCCCTCTCATCAGAGCGGGCTACTGGATGGCCACGCTGGACTTACAGGATGCTTACTCCCACATTCCTGTCCACGCATCTCACAGGAAATTCCTCAGATTCATCGCGCTGGGTTGCCATTACCAATCTCGGGTTCTGCCCTTTGGCCTTTCCCCAGCGCCCAGAGTATTCACGAAATGCGTGGCGGTAGCCGCAGCACACCTCCGCAAGCAAGGCATCGCCATCTTTCCCTACCTGGACGACTGGCTCCTGTCGGCGAGCTCTGCCCCCGAACTCCGCAGAGCGGTCCGCCAAACAACACTTTTGCTACGCCGGCTGGGATTCCTGCTCAACAAAGAAAAGTCCCGATTCGACCCAGTGCAGCGGACGGAGTTCATCGGGGCGATAATCGACACCAAGATCTGCAAGGCCTTCCTGCCCGAGCCCCGGATCAGGACCATTGTGCAGCTAGCCAAGAGAGTGTCGGCAGAGGAGCACACCTCGGCCTGAGGGATCTTGCGCCTGCTAGGCCACATGGCGGCGACGACATCGGTCCTTCCCCTGGCGAGACTCCATATGCGCACCCTCCAATGGCACCTGCGGAGTCACTGGAAGCAACTATCCCAGCCACTCCACACGCGCATACCGATCTCCGCCAACGTGGTCCGGAGCCTCCGTTGGTGGATGAACGCAGACAACCTTTCAGTAGGCAAGCAGCTGCAACCCCTCTCCCATCAATGCATCCTCACCACGGATGCATCCTCCACGGGTTGGGGGGCTCATCTCAGGCATCTCAGCACCCAAGGAGCCTGGACCAGAGAGGAGCGTGCCCTTCACATCAATGTTCTCGAATTGCGAGCCGTCAAATATGCCCTCCGGACATTCAAGCCACACCTGACGGGGAAAGCAATCTTGGTGCAAACGGACAACCAAGTCACCATGTTCTATATAAACAAACAAGGGAGCACGGGATCCCGTACACTATGCAAGGAAGCCCTCGAGACCTGGGCCGAAGCCTTAACCAACAACTGCAGGCTACAAGCGACCTACCTTCCCGGGGACCAGAACGCCCTGGCGGACAGGCTCAGCAGACAGCTGCAACCTCACGAGTGGATGCTTCACATGGATGTGGCCCGCAACCTCTTCCGGCACTGGGGAGTGCCCCAGATCGACCTCTTTGCCACCGAAGCCAACACCAGATGTGCCCTGTTCTGCTCCAAGCACCCGTCTCAGCGGAGGGTAGCCTCCGACGCGTTTGCAGTTCAGTGGAGGACCTGGGACTTGGTGTACGCATTTCCCCCAACACCTCTCGTGACAGCCACATTACAGCGCATCATCAAGGAGGAAGCGCATGTGATCTTGATCGTCCCCTACTGGCCCAGACAGATGTGGTTCTCCCTACTGCTGCAGCTCGCCCAAGAGCCGCCAATTCGGCTTCCTCTGAGAACAGACCTGGTAACCCAAAACGGTGGTACCACCTTGCATCCCAACCTCCAGACTCTAGCCTTGACAGCCTGGAGACTGAAAGGATGACCTCCCTCATTTCGAGCCTCGACGGCCTGCCGGCCGACGAAACAACCCTCAACGAGTCCGGCCTACCCTCGGAGGTACATCAGATTGTTCTGGCTTCCCGGAGGCCGTCAACCAGAAAAGCCTACAGTCTGAAGTGGAAACGCTTCAGCATCTGGTGCAAGGGCCAAGGAATTCATCCAGCATCTTGCCCGATACCCACTGTCCTGCAATATCTCGCCTTCCTCTCCAGCTCAGGCTTGAAACCACAATCCATCAAAGTGCATCTCGCGGCCATAGCCTCTTTGCACGGAATCCCGGAGTACTCAGTTTCAGGCTCCATAGCCACCCTTCCCATTGTGACGCGCTTCATGAGAGGCCTCCGGAATCTGCAGCCCCCGGTACAGAAGCCGGTACCTTCATGGGACCTTAACGTCGTCCTGCAACAACTCATGCAGGAGCCGTTCGAACCATTGACCACAGCGCCCGGAAAATTTCTCTCCTGGAAGACCCTTTTCCTTGTAGCCATCACCTCGGCCCGGAGGGTCAGCGAACTACAGGCTCTGGTGGCACACCCGCCCTACACGAAGCTTTACCACAACCGGGCATCCCTGCGGACTCATCCCAAGTTTGTGCCGAAGGTAGCCTCCGCGTTTCATGTCAACCAGACGGTGGAGCTGCCATCTTTCTTCCCAGCCCCGCACTCTTCTCCCGAGGAGCAACGGCTTCACTCCCTGGATTGCGTACGCGCCCTACGCATCTACCTCGACAGGACATCTGCTACTCGACGGGGGACCCAGCTCTTCGTCTCCTTTGACCCGAACAGGCCTGGGAGACCTGTCTCCAAACGCACACTCTCTTGTTGGATCTCAGCCTGCGTTGCCTATTGCCTGCAGAAAGCGGGCGCGCTCCCATCGAACAAGGCAAGTGCGCATCAGCTCCGCGCTTTAGCCGCTTCCCTGGCCTGCGCGCAGGAGGTGCCGGTCAGCGAGATCTGCAGAGCCGCCACCTGGTCCTCTCAACTGACCTTCCAGAAGCACTACTGCCTGGACTTCCACGCGGAGAACGACGGCTCCTTTGGCCGAGCAGTCCTATCCGCCGCTACGACACCCTTGAAGGAGGGCTCTAATGAGCCGGCCCAAGGCTGAGCGGACGGACCAGAGACCACGCACGGACTGGGCGTAGTGTTGTTCGAATTGTCACATTGTTGTTGAATGGATTGCACTGTTGTTAGAACACTTTATTTTCTGATTGCACAGAGGATTGTATCGCATTGTTGCACGGTTGTTAGAACACTTAGTATCTGTTTGCACAGAAGATTGTATCGCATTGTGGAATTGATTGCACACATATGCTACCCCACAGTTGCCCGTGGGTATGCACTGACGTTTTTGCACAGTCTACCTCTTACTATTGCACTTTTCTCTATGATTACCTGGCACTTCGCCAGGGTGTTGCACCTTGTTGTTAAGTTACTCAATAAACACTGTTGCTACTCTACGCATGCCTCCCTCATTCTCCTCAGCGAATATGCGTAGCTTGGGAGACACCAGGTGTGGCTGACACATCCTGCTTGTCCTAGGAGAAAACAAAGTTACTTACCTGTAACGGAGTTCTCCGTGGACAGAGGATAAGTCAGCCACACATTCCCACCCGCCTCCCCTGCATGAGGGTGGCCTGCGCGCCCGCACCTAGCCGCTAAGGCATAGCTAGTCAATTACTGGCCGGCTAGGGGCGGGCCGGGGGAGGTGGGACCTCCCACATGCTCAGAAGCTCTGAGCTAGAGAGCACTTCCGTCATGGCGCCATCGGATGACGTCACCAGGTGTGGCTGACTTATCCTGCTGTCCACGGAGAACTCCGTTACAGGTAAGTAACTTTGTTTTCTTCAGCTGAATAAACAAACCACCCCACTGCTTTAGTGTTTCAGTTCAAAGGCTCAAAACACCAAGTTTCCTCTGCAGTGAGTTACTGTCCCCCTGGCAAAAGCACAAAATAGGTTTAATCTACAGCAGCTTTACCAGCCGCCTTTTCTACTACTGCTAATCACATGGTGTATGTACATATAGATGTAAAATTCAGTCCCTGCTCATCAGAGCTTACAATCTAATCAAGATTTTCAGGTTTTTGGAGCTCCCTCCCCCACCCCTCCTGTTGTCTCAGCAGACAGCCCAGATCCAGGAGGTTGCTAATCGTGACTCTGATCAGTTTACGTGTCTGTTCAGGCAAGCATGGAACCTTTGGAAGGCAGAGCCTGACCCTGTTTCCTCTGGGGTGCTCAGCTCTGCAAAGCTTTCATCTAGCAAGGGGCATTTTGCCAGGAAACACTCTAGGGACGGTACTATGGCTTCTGATAGGGCCCACACACCTTGGACAGTGTCATGGGCCTCTGGGGATGGGGAGTTTTCGCCTCCCGAAGAGGGCAAATAATTTTCTGCTGATGGTAGCCCAAATAGTGCTTCAGACAGAGAGGAGGATGAATGTCTCTGTCAGAAGATCTGGCTAATGAATCTGAGGAAGCTCACGATGTTCGTCTCTTTTGCAAAGAGGAACTCTCGACTCTCATCAAACAGATTATAGAGGCCCTTGGCATTTTGGATCCTTCTGACCAGCCAGAATTTACTCCCTCCAAGCTGCAAGTGGCTCC
This sequence comes from Ichthyophis bannanicus, assembly GCA_033557465.1. NCBI lineage: Eukaryota > Metazoa > Chordata > Amphibia > Gymnophiona > Ichthyophiidae > Ichthyophis > Ichthyophis bannanicus. Next base: position 30,641,037 of record CM066034.1, on the reverse strand, counting down.
TATCATCATGAGCATATGCAAGCCTTCAAGGGCTTTTCCATTCTCTTTGGAACTTCAGCAAACGGTTTCCCTGGAATGAGATTTCCCAGATGTCTCCTTACGCACAGCCAAACACTTGGGCCATTATTATAGCTGATCTCCTGAGGACATGGTGCCATTATAATAGCTGTGACTAAATATACTACCATCCTGGTTGAGGGTGGCACCGCCCTATGTGATCAGCAGGATGGTAAGGTTGAGGGCCTGTTGAAAACAGCCTTTTCATCCTCTTCCCTGGCCCTGAAGCCACCTTTTGTGGAGGTCTGGCTATGCGTGCTCTCCTTCACTGGATTCAGCCTTTACCTGAAGATCTTGCTGCGGCGCACTTGGAGTCAGTTGCTGCCTTTTTTAGCAAATGCTTTCTATGACCTTCTGTGCCTAGTGGCCCGTTCCGTTGCCACAGTCATGGTAGCCCACCGTTGGTTGTGGCTCCAACATTGGTTGGCTGACATCACCTCTAAGACTCGACTAGCTCTGCTCCCCTTTAGGAGCAAGCACCTCTTTGGTGAGGACCTTGAGAAACTTGTTAAAAGGAGAAGCGAAGCCATAGTGTCTGCCTGAGGACAAGCCCAAGACATCCTTCCAACGTTTGGGCTCCATAGCATCCTCTTCTTTCACGTCACAATCTCATTTTCGAGATTACCAACAATACCAATCAGGAATGTCTTCCTCATCTTCGGCCTCTGGCATGTCCTGTTCTAGATCCCAGCCCTTTCGAGGTCTCTGCTGAAACAAGGGTTTTTTCTCCCCCGCGGCTAAGTTCTCCAAAGCTAGCTGCTTTTCCTGCTGACAGCCTCCAGGCATGCTTTGAGACGCTGCCAGTTGGGGGTCAGCTATCCCTCTTTTTCTGGGAGTGAGCTAGGATAACCATCGACTAGTGGGTGCTCAACATTTGTCTGCTTTGACTATATTCTCGGGTGCACCCGACCCATTACAGACACCTTTGTCATCTCCTCTTGCGGCTCTGCCGCCAAGCGGGCAGCAGTGCAGACCACTCTTCAACACCTCCTACATCTTCAGGCTATCTCGCCTGTGCTTGAGGCTAAAAGAGGCATGGGTGACTATTCCATCTATGTTGTCATTCCAAAAGACAATGGATCTTGCAGGTCCATTCTGGACTTAAAGGAGGTCAATCGCTTTCTGCGAGTGCCCCATTTTCACATGGAGACGCTCCACTCTGTCATTCAAGTGGTACGCCAGGGAGAGTTTCTAGCCTACCTGGACCTTGCCAAAGCCTACTTTCACATTCCTATCTGCAAAGATCTGCAATTGTTGTTCTGTTTTACCATTATGGGCCCCCATTATCAGTTTCGGGCACTGCCATTTGGATTAGCAATGACACCCCAAACCTTTTCAAAAGTCATGGTTGTGGTCACCACAGCTCTTCCCAAGCACGACATTTGGATACATTCCTATCTGGATGACTGACTCATACAGGCAAAGACTCGTGCAGAGGCATTCAAGGCCATCTCTTGCATGGTCAGCTTCCTCGAGAGTCTCAGCTGGGTGGTCAATCGTGCCAAGAGCTCCTTGTGCCTCATGCAATCCTTATACTTCCTCGGGGCGTGTTTCAACACTCAACAAAGGACGAGTCTATCTTATGTATGAGCGCTTCCAGAAGTTCTTGGCCCAGCTTCACCTTTTTCTGATGCAGACCCACCCTCAGGCCTGGGACTACCTGCAAATTCTGGTGTCATGGTGGCAACAATCAACATGGTTCCTTGGGCGTGGGCCCACATGTGGCCCTCCAATGCTTTCTATTCAGCCGCTGGTCTCCTATGTCCCAGGATTGCAACATTCACCTGCTAGTCCCACAGGCAGTTCACCTTGCTCTCTGGTGGTGGCTGTCCCCAGACCACTTACTCTGCAGGATACCATTGGAAACCTCGCATTGGGTGGTGGTGTTGACCGACACCAGCCTGGCAGATTGTGGAGTTTACTGCTGCGACAAGACAGCTGGCACTGTCAGGAGTTGAGCTGGATCATCAGTTAACTCAAAGCCCGAGCAGTGCACCTCGCTCTCTTTTCCTTTTGCACGCTCTTAAGAGGACAGGCAGTCCAGGTTCTGTCCAACAATGCCACAATGGTGGCCTATCTCAACAGACAGGGGGGCACCAAATGCCTTGGAGCAGCCAAGGAGATGAGTCTCCTCGTTCCTTGGGCGAAATTCAACCTGCAAGTCTTGTCAGCCCAAGATATTGCGGGCATGGAGAATGTTCAAGCAGACTTTCTCAGTCACCACTCCTTAGACCCTGGCGAATGGGAGTTCGTTCCCTGGGCGTTTCGCAAGATAGTACAGGCCAACTCTGGGGCCTGCCATTCCTCGACCTCATGGCTACGGCGACCAATACCAAAGTTCCACGATTCTTCAGCCATCAAAAGGAACATGGCTCCAGAAATCTGGATGCCTTGGTCCAGCCCTGGCCGATGTTGGCCCTCCTTTATCTCTTTCCTCTGTGGGTCATTATTGGGAAGGCTCCTCGCCACAACAAGTCTCATCAGGGAAGTCATTCTCGTGGCACCCGATTGGCCTCAGTGCCCGTGGTATGCTGATTTGGTGTGTCTTCTAGCCATAACACCCCTACTTCTCAGCATCTGCAGGGGGGGCTCCTGTGCCAAGATCTGCTACTCATGGGCAATCCAGCTCCTTACTCCCTTATGGCCTGGCTCTTGAAAGGCGCCACCTAGCATGCAAAGGATACTTGTGACAGGTGGTTAACACCCCCCTCAAAGCCATCTTTCAACTCCTTACGTGTGCAGGTCACTGCCATTACTTGCTTTCATGGGCCCATCTCGGGCCATTCCATTGTTTCCCATGCAGATGTCGGTCGTGTCCTCTGAGGGGTGCAGGCCTTGTGCCCTCCCCTGCCTCCGGTAGTCCCATCTTGGGATCTTCCCTTTGTGCTTAACAGCTTGATGTGGCCCCCTCCTTTGAATCCCTTAAGGACGCTATTCTGCTATCCTTCGTGTTCCTGGTAGCAATCACTTCAGTCCAGAGAGTTTCGGAGCTCCAGGCCCTTTCCTGCCAGGACCCTTACCTTTCCCTCTGTCCCGGTGGGATCTCACTCCGTGCGATGCCCTCCTTTTTGCTGAAGGTGTTGATGACTTTCCATTTCAACCAGACAATTTCACTACCTTCCTTTCCCGAGGAACAATATGTCAGGAGTACTCCATTGCTAACTAAAGTTGACTGAACCCTTTTGGAAGTCTGATCACCTATTCATCCTTTTTGCGGGCCCCCGTAAGGGTCTTGCAGCTTCCAAGTCCACACTTACCCAGTGGAGCAAACACCTATTGAGTCAGCGTATATCTTACATGGTTGACCCATGCCTATCGGCCTTCGGACTCATTCCATGTAGGCTCAAGTGGTCTCATGGACAGAACGGTTGCAGGTCACGCCCCAAGACATCTGTCGGGCAGCTACATGGCGGTCCTCGTCTACCTTTGCCTGGCATTATCACCTCTATCTCCACACCCGTGAATCGGCGTGGTTTGGAGCCAAGGTGGTGACTATTTATTTATTTATTTATTTATATTCTCTTATATACCGCGCTATTCTGCATCAGTGCGGTTTACATTGAACAAACTGAAATTACATTGAACAAGGCATTATAACTTGGAGATAACTATTTTACAGGGAACATGGGCTATGGAGGGTTAACTGGCTTGCCCAAGACCACAAGGAGCACCTGTGGGACTAGAAACCCCAGTCCTTCCGGCCCAAGGTTGCTGTCCTCTAGTGGGACAATGGCTGTGTCTTCCTGCCCTACACAGCGCAGTAGCTTGCGTACTTCCCATTTGTTTTTTGAGCTGTGATTTTGCCAGAAAGTGGTGAAGAAGAAAGATGTAGGAATATTAAAAAGGAGCTTTCTTCAACGTGATTCCATAACAAATGCCATAGAACCTTGAAGAAGGCATTGCCGAAACACGGCCATGTCGGGTCTGGCTCTTATCACTCCTGATTTGTGAATTATATTGAATAGTGTGCCTTTGAGATCACCACGATCTAAACTAGTTTTGATCCTGCTAGACCAGTCCAGTACCCACTCTGTGCCTTGTGGACCGCCATTTTCTGCAGAGCCATGTTATCAGTCCGGCTATGTTGTCCACTATCATTACTGCAAATCTTAAGAGTTCATGTATATAATTTGTGCTCTTAAGCTCATGTATATAGTTTCAGCTTATGGATGGATTGCCTTGTTACATGGGGTGATTTGGTTCCTCTGTTTTTCCAAGGATATACTGAAGGCGACCCCTAGGGGTTCTGTGGTAGGTACCAGGGCACGGTAACTGAAGCTTTTGGCACCTTCTCTGTCTCCATCATCTGCTGGCAGGGGGGTATAATTCACTTGTCTGGACTGGTCTAGCAGGATTCCAGGAAAGGAAATTAACAGTAAGTGAAACTTCTCCATATTAATTGTTCAGGTCCTAGTTGTTTACTTTATCTTAATACTGATTTGAGGACACTTTCTCTTTATTTTTCATTTGTACCTGTACATTCTGTCAATTCTTCTTCTTCTTGAGTGTGGCTGAAGTACTCTGAGTTAAATCTGTGGAAAGAAAGTGCTCAGTTGTATGATTTGTTTAGGGACCCCAACTGTGTTACTGCTTCAGAATGAGGAACCAGTTTCTTTACTGAACTTCACTCTGCTGGCACCCATCTGCCCTCCCTCTTACTGCAGAAATTGAGCTGAAGTATGAGAAGAAAATGCAGACATTACGGGAGGAGCAGGATTTGCGCCGGAAGACAGAAATTCATGAGGTTGAGGAGAGGAAAAATGCGCAGATAAGCACGCTGATGAAGAACCATGAGAAGGCCTTCAGTGATATCAAGAACTACTACAATGATATTACCCTCAATAACCTGGCACTCATCAACTCACTCAAGGTACCACACCACAGGGTCACAGCATAGCTTCATCATATATATAGTATCATGGGGCTCTGCCAACAGACTACCCCCAATAACCTGCCAATCATCAATTCACTCAAGGTACCACACCACAGGGTCACAACATAGCTTCATCATATATATAGTATCATGGGGCCCTGCCAACAGACTACCCCCAATAACCTGGCCTCATCAACTCACTCAAGGTACCACACCACAGGGTCACAGCATAGCTTCATCATATATATAGTATCATGGGGCTCTGCCAACAGACTACCCCCAATAACCTGCCAATCATCAATTCACTCAAGGTACCACAACACAGGGTCACAGCATAGCTTCATCATATATATAGTATCATGGGGCCCTGCCAACAGACTACCCCCAATAACCTGGCCTCATCAACTCACTCAAGGTACCACACCACAGGGTCACAGCATAGCTTCATTTCTAATGGGCGCCCCCGCACTAGCAAAACCGGTTTATAACAACTCTGGAGAAACTGAAACAAACCAAACAAACAACGCTTCACGTACAAAATATACAGCGAGAAAAAAAATATTCACTTGGAAGGGTCCCGTGTCAGCCACCCAAATGCCCACTAACGGAGGCGAGAGGGGCTCTCAGTGACGAGACGAGACCCTTTTATAAAAAGTTGTACTTTTACGTGATTATCAATCTTTCCGCTTTGTAAAGTCAGGAACGGAGTCGAGGCGTTCGTGTTTCCGAGGTTCGTGAAGTATCGGTGAGGCGCAGATGCTGTACCAGGCCTCAGTTTCTTTTCCTGCAAGCAGAAACTTGATAATTGAGAACAAAGCCATGAAGAAAACCACTGCATTCTGAGCTGATTTTTTCCATTCTTCCAGACATAGAAGACCTAACTAACAAGTGGAATAACGCAATATCATCAGCAGCTCAAGAAACAACAACACACGTAGGAAGCAAAACAAGACCGATGATGGTATACACCCAACCTATGGAAACTGAAGACACAACTGAGGCGAACAGAGAGAAGATGGAGGAAATCAAAAAATGAAATGGACAGAGCGACATACTTGAATGAGCTTGATAAATACCGCATTGAAACAGATAGTGCTAGGATAGCATACCACCAGAAGATTATAATGTCATCAATTAACAGACCACGCGAGCTGTTTGATATTGTCAAAAGACTAACGAAAACACCAAACTCGGAAAGCGAACTCCCAAACCTTCCACCACAGCAATTGGCAGCGCAGTACAAACAACTCCAACAACAACCCACTCCACATACCACAAAAATGCGAACGACCCCCACTAATACCTCAGTCATTACCTGGGGAGCATTCGAGAAGACATCGAAAGAAAGAATCGAAACAACAATAACAATGCTAAATACCACAACCTCACTACTTGACCCATGCCCGGTAGACTGGATAAAAAAATCAAAAGAACAGCTGAGTACAACACTAGCAAACATGATAAATGCATCATTAGAACAAGAAAGAATGCCCACCAACCTAAAAACTTCCATCATACATCCATCCCTTAAGAAACCAGAGCTTGACCCACTGGATTCTGCATCATTCAGACCAATAGCAAGCCTACCGTTCACCGCGAAGATAATTGAGAAAATAGTCCAACAGCAACTACAAGAACACCTAGAAAACAACACCACCCTGGACCCTCAGCAACATGGATTCCACCCCTCACATGGTGTTGAAACCCTCATGATCACTCTCCTAAACACCATCACCAAAGGGATGCAGACCAAACAGTCAGGCTATGTGCTCATCTTTCTGGATATCTCCGCAGCATTTGACACAGTTGCGCACAACATCCTACTAACCAGACTACAAGAAATTGGAATACAAGGCAAAGTACTGCAGTGGTTCCATTCATACCTAGACAACAGATTTCAACTCATCCGAACCAGCCCCACCACCTCCTCCCCCTTTAAACAAACTCAAGGAATACCCCAAGGTTCATCGCTCTCAGCAACTCTACTTAACATCTATCTACAACCCCTTTGTGAAATAATACGATCCCACAATATCAACTATCACCTATATGCAGATGACATCATGCTGTATGGACCAATTACAACTGATCCAAATAACCCGAAAATAATTGAATGCTTTAATGGTGTCTCAAGATGGCTACAATAAAACAATCTTACCATAAACTTTAAAAAACCAGAAGCAATGTTTGTGACAAAGGACCAATCCTTCACCCCCCATCCGTCAACCTAAGCACAGCTAAAATAACAGTACAACCGCATGTAAAATATCTAGGAATCATCCTTGACAAGACACTATCATTTAAACAACAGGTTGCAAAAACCACAAGAGCCATCTACTTCAAAGCAAAAATGGTACAGAGACTCAGAATGCTCATCAAACCACAAGACTTCCGTACAGTTATGCAAGCAATGACACTACCCCACTTAGACTACTGCAATACAATATACCAAGGACTCGCCAATGCCACCATCAATCCACTACGGACTGCCCTTAACACCACAGCATGGATCATACAAAGGACAAAGAAACACGAGCACATAACCCCGGTCCTAAGAGATCTGCACATCCTTCCAATAGAAGCATGCATAAAATATAAAGCACTGACCCTCATACATAAAGCAATCCACCAACAGCCATCATCTCACCTGCAAACCCTGCTATCCCGGATGAACTCTGGAAGGCCTACTCATCAGACCTCAAACAATACTCTCGTTGTTTCTCATGACAGAGCAAAATTTAATACTCAAACCTGTAACCGTGCATTCGACCTTTATGCACCCTCACTATGGAACGCCCTACCAAACCTAATCTGCAACAACAAAGATCTCCCTGCATTCAGAAAGCAGATAAAATCTCTCCTCTTCAGGGAGCATCTTGGGACAACACAGAACAAAGCTACACAAAACAGGCTGAGATAACAGAGAGAACATGAAATGTAAATAGTACTGAAATGCAAATATGACTGAAGTGTAAATAGTACTGAAATGCAAATATGACTGAAGAGAAAGGACAATAATGTGAAAGAATGTAAATATCATAACATCAGTGTAAATATGCTATCCCACCCCCTTGGGTAATGGTATCTGTTCAATGTACCCTGCACATGTTGGTTGTAACCGCTTTGACCCGGAGAAAGGCGGTATATAGGGAGGAGTAGCCTAGTGGTTGGGGCAAGGTACTTCAGGCCGGAAGGTCGGGGGTTCAAATCCCACTAGAGGACAGCAACCTCGGGCTGGAAGGACTTGGGTTTCTAGTCCCACAGATGCTCCTTGTGGTCTTGGGCAAGCCACTTAACCCTCCATAGCCCATGTTCCCTGTAAGTATTAGTGTATGTGTCTCATATCCCCGCGTGTTAAATGTATCCCCCAATTGTGTTGTGACCGCTTTGATTGAAGGATAAGGCGGTATACAAAACTGTCTAAATAAATAAATAAATAAATAAATATATAGTATCATGGGGCCATGCCAATAGACTACCCCGAATAACCTGGCAATCATCAACTCACTCAAGGTACTACACCACAGGGTCACAGCGTAGCTTTATCATACATACAGTATCATGGGGCCCTGCCAACAGACTACCCCTAATAACCTGGCAATCATCAATTCACTCAAGGTACTACACCACAGGGTCACAGCATAGCTTCATCATATATAGTATCATGAGGACCTGTCAACACACTACTCCAATAACCAGGCACTCATCAACTCACTCAAGGTACCACACCACAGGGTCACAGCATAGATTCATCATATATATATAGTATCATGGGGCCCTGCCAATAGACTACCCCCAATAACCTGGCCTTATCAACTCACTCAAGGTACCACACCGCAGGGTCACAGCATAGCTTCATCAAAGATGCAGTACTGTTGGGTCCTGCTAATAGATTATTCTCAATAATGTGACACTCATCATCTTGCTCAAGGTACCACACCACAGAGCCACAGCATAGCTTCTTCATATATATAGTATCATGGGGCCCTGCCAATAGACTACCCCCAATAACCTGGCAATCATCAACTCACTCAAGGTACCACACCACAGGGTCACAGCATAGCTTCATCATATATATAGTATCATGGGGCCCTGCCAACAGACTACCCCCAATAACCTGGCAATCATCAATTCACTCAAGGTACTACACCACAGGGTCACAGCATGGCTTCATCATATAGAAACAGAGAAACAGAAACATGACGACAGAAAAAGACCACATGGCCTATCTAGTCTGTCCTTCCATAACAACTACAACAGTCCCCTTTTTACCTTTAGAGATCCTCTGTGTTGGTCCCATGCTTTTTTGAATTCAGTTACTGTCCTCATTTCTACCACCTCCACTCGGAGACTATTCCACGGATCCACCACCCTTTCTGTAAAGAAATATTTCTGCATATCACTCCTGAATCTCCCTTCACCCTCATCCCATGTCCCCTCATAGCAGAACTTGCTTTCAATTGAAAGAGGCTCTCTCTCTCTGAACATTTATGCCACGGAGGTATTTAAACATCTCAATCATATCACCTCTATCCCACCTTTCCTCTAAGGTGTACATATTAAGATCCTTAAGTCTGTCCTCATATGCTTTATAATGAAGATCACTAATCATTTTAGTAGCCACCCTCTGCACCGACTCCATCCTGTTCACATCCTTTTGAAGGTGCGGTCTCCAGAATTGCACACTATACTCCAAATGAGGTTGCACCAAAGACTTATACAGAGGCATGATCACCTCCTTTTTTCTGCTAGCCATTCCTCTCCTTATGCACCCAAGCATCCTTCTAGCTTTTGCCATTGCCTTTTCTACCTGTTTAGCTACTTTAAGATCATTAGACACAACCACGCCTAGGTCCCACTCTTCTTTAGTGGACAAAAGTATTTCACCCCCTATACTATATTGTTCCCTTGGATTGCTGCAGCCCAAATGCATGACCTTACATTTTTTAACATTAAATCCCAGCTGCCAAATTCTAGACCATTCTTCAAGCTTAGCTAGATCCGTTCTCATGTTATCTACACCTTCCTGGGTGTCTACTCTATTGCAGATTTTGGTATATGCATATATGCAGTACGGTTTGGTCCTGCTAACAGATTATTCTCAATAATGTGACATTCATCATCTTGCTCAAGGTACCACAACACAGTTTCACAGCATGGCTTCATCATATTGTATGTACAGTACTGTGGGGCCCTGTCAACAGATTACCTTAGTAACCTGGCATTCATCAGCTCATTCAAGGTACCACACTACAGAGTGACATCATAGCTTCGTCATATATGCAGTATTGCACGGCCATGGCACCATATTAGGGGCCACAAAAAAAGTCTGTCACACATACAGCACCGAAGATTTTCACCAGCCCATTATGGGCCTACAGCATGAGTCTGTCATGCATATATCTCCTCAGGACCCTGTCCCCTTTTGAGAGGCCATTGACCCTCACCTCTACACCAACCCTTGAGCAGCTATAGGATGGGTTTGTTGTACGTACAATACTGTGGGACTGTGTCAGCCTTTGAGGAGCCACAGGACAAAGCCACCATATGTACAGCACCATGCAGGCCCATACACTTGTGGTAGGCCACTGAATAACACTGTAATAGTCCCTGCTCTGGTACACCACACTTAGCAGCTGAGATCAGCCACAAAAACATAGCACAGCCTGCCCCCATGCACCATGAATAAATCCCTGCCCAGTTCTCCTCTCTTTCAGCAAGGGCAGATTTCATTCTAGAGCTCACGGGTGGGACCTCTTCAGTTTGCAGATGGATGATGTCTCCATTGCTTTGTGATCACACAGAGCCCAGTGTCCATCGCGCTAGAGATGTGCTGTGCTTTCCTCTGCTTAGGTGTCTGTATTGCTCCCCGACCCTAGGAACAAATGGAAGAGATGAAGAAGAAGGAAGATCGCCTGGAGAAGGAGATGGCCGACCTGCAGCTGCAGAACAGGAGGCTCATAGAACCCTTGCAGAAGGCTCGCGAGGAAGTAGCCGAGCTACAGCGGCAACTCTCCAACTACAAGAAGGATAAAGCGTTACTGGCCGTGAGTTCTGCAGGCCCACGCCTGTCTGCGCAGCTTCATGGACAGCTCTCTACTGTCAGTCTCTCACACTATTGCATGTGCACAAAGACAGAATTACACTTTATTGTGAAAACCACTGAGATTACCGGAAGATGGCGTTTAAAAGTGTCATGAAATATTTGGGAGGGGAGGGGAGCATTCTTGGGCTGAGCCAGGTGCTTTAAGTATGTTGTTAGAATCAGGGGAAACATTTGTTGGTTTGCTTTTCTCCTGTGTCTTGCCCTGGGTGTAATGTGTGGAGAAGGCTAGTGCCGCAGGGTCTCTGGATCCTCTCCAGCGCTCTGATAATGCTGTAAGGAGGGTTGCTCAGGGCCAGGCATGCACCTTGATATCTTATTCATTTTGGGGGCATTTTTAACATTGAATTATCAGAGAAACTATTCTCTACTCCTGCCATTCTCTTTATTTATTTAACAGGTTTTTATATATCGCTGTTAATCCAACAGTTTACACAGAACAACAGTATACAATCTCATGAGGGTTGTTTTACATAGAACATGGGCAAGTAAATTTGGCATTAAATATGGGGGTTATATGTAAATCAAAGGTGTGTGGGTAGTTATGGTATATACAGTTAGATAATGTCATTAGGACCAACATTTTCAATGAAGAGATGTGTTTTTAATAGTTTCTTCAGATCTTGTGGAGATTGTGCAGATCTAATGGCTTCTGGTAGTGAGTTCCAAATCGTTGGGGCAAATAGAAGGCTCTATTGCTCGTCTGCTGCCTACATTTGGTCTTGAAGGGGGGGATGGCAAGAAGATTCCAACTATGTTTTTTCTCTTGCAGAGTACAAGCGCCCGTTTGAAAGTCACTGAGAAGGCATTGAAGGATCTCAAATGGGAGCATGAAGTGCTGGAGCAAAGATTCATCAAGGTGAGAGGGTCACAGGCAGGACATAGTGCGGGCCCAAACCAAAGTGCCAGAAGCCCTGGCGATAACACTTCTCCTCAAGGACTAGAATTGCAGGAGTCCCACAACTGCTCAAAGATATTCCTAAATCCCCAGGGCAGCCTTGAGTCTAGCCTTAAAGCCCAAAGACTAAACTGTATCTGAGAGTCCCATCCGTAGGGCTGCGCGCTGGGCTATTTCTGTCCTATGCACATGCCTGGATTCACGTGTGTGATTATGTGTGACTTCTGCAGGTTCAGGCAGAGAGAGATGAGCTCTACGCCAAGTTTACGAAAGCCATCCATGAAGTGCAGCAGAAGAGCGGCTTCAAGAATCTGCTGCTGGAGCGCAAACTAACATCCCTCTCGGAGGCACTGGAGAAGAAGGAGGCGCAACTTAATGAGGTCCTCGCTGCCTCCAACCTGGACCCCAGTGCACTTGCGCTGGTGACACGCAAACTGGAGGTAGGGGCAAGCAACCCTTAATAATAAACTGCTGAATGGACAGCTCCCTCGCCATGTACTCCGTTTCCAGCACTGCTAGAATCCCTGCATGTGATTGCGGCTCAGTTACCTTTTGATTTTATTAGTAAATGTCTGATCTCCTCCATCCTTCCTTGTGTGCTTTGCAGGGAGGGAGGGTGTCTTATGCTCCAGAATGCCTCTCGTCTCAGTATCTTAAGGCGTGTACAGACTGGAAATTCCCAGGATTCGGGGCTAGTGCAAGGATGTAGCCAAACTTCAGCCTTTCACTCCCTTCGCTCCTCCTCTCCCCAAAAAATGTTAATAATTAAACTCAACAATCATGATGACCCCCTCATCATCCCTTGCAGAAAAATCCTTTGAAAACCAACAGTTGGATATAGGGAGATCAATTTTCAAAAGCCATTGACAAAGATAAATAGTGATTTACCCTGGAAAGGAGGGGGAGGGGAGCATTGGATTTAGCTCACGCCTTTCTCACTGTAAGGCGAGTTACATTCAGGTACAGTAGGTATTTTCCTGTCCCCAGAGGGCTTACAATCTAAGGGGACACCTGAGGCAATGGAGAGTTAAGTGACTTGCCGAAGGTCATAAGAAGCAGCATGGGATATGAGCGTGCTCTCCCTCATTGAACCATTAGGCCACTCCTAAGAGAACTGCCCCCTCCCCCCCAAAGGAATCACTTTAAAGCATGCACAGTTCAAAGGGAAAGCAGGGCCTGTAATTTCCCTTTGAAAACTGCTGCAAAGCCTGATGTTAGCGGTACTCACGCTCTGATAGCCACTGAGGTTTCTTTATTTAGTACCTTCATATCCTGCACAATGCATAACGTTCTGAGGATTAGGGGCTGAGAGAGAGACATTCAGAAGTACAATTCCATACTGCTGGGGCAGCCTGTGGGCGGAGCGAGGGTAGTGCTGGCAGCTGTCCAGATAGCATTAATATTGAGCCGCTCTCTGCATAATTCCTTCCCTTAGGCATATAATTCAGCTAATATGTGTTCCAAGTGCTGTCTGGCCTCTGTCTGGACCACAGTATCAAGAGATTCATCACCTGCCACTAGCTAGCTAGCAGCACTCAATATCCAGATGATATTTAAACAGCAATGCCGACTACTGCAGCGTTTACTATCGGATGCTCTGACGTATTGGACCCTCCCAAATCATCCTGCTAGAACAGTCCAGGCTAGTGGCTTTAGACCCCCTGCCAGCAGATGATGGAGGCAGAAAAAACCTCAAAGTTTCTGTGACATCATCAGTAGTATAAATACCTGCACCACTAGAGTGCAGCTTCAGCATTCTGTCTGTCTCCAGCAGGTGATAGAGGCAGAAAAAACCTCAAAGCTTCTGTGACATCATCAGTAGTATAAATACCTGCACCACTAGAGTGCAGCTTCAGCATTCTGTCTGTCTCCAGCAGGTGATAGAGGCAGAAAAAACCTCAAAGCTTCTGTGACATCATCAGTAGTATAAATACCTGCACCACTAGAGTGCAGCTTCAGCATTCTGTCTGTCTCCAGCAGGTGGTAGAGGCAGAAGAAACCTCAAAGTTTCTGTGACATCATCAGTAGTATAAATACCTGCACCACTAGAGTGCAGCTTCAGCATTCTGTCTGTCTCCAGCAGGTGATAGAGGCAGAAAAAACCTCAAAGCTTCTGTGACATCATCAGTAGTATAAATACCTGCACCACTAGAGTGCAGCTTCAGCATTCTGTCTGTCTCCAGCAGGTGGTGGACTTCAGCAAGCTCTGTCCACAGGCTGCCCCAGCAGTATCAGTCCTCTTTGAGGGGTTTTTGCCAGTTTTTCACCAAATGTTTCCAGGGTGCACAAGAGGTGCCCCTCTGCAGTTTCCTGGACATTTCTTGAGGTAGCTCCTGATCAGGCAGATCAGTTGAGCTCCCTGGCGGGGGGCTCCTGTTCATGAGGAGCAGTGTAGCCCTCAGGGGTAGCCCTAGTACACAGAATCTCCCGCACATCATCTTCACAGGTTAAATTCAGCCCCTTTTTTGTTTTTTTATTAAAGTTTTAAGAAAAAAAGTACAAGTTTCTCTTATACTGTTTGCAGCTTCCTGGAAGCAGTCTACTCGGGGAAGTTTTTATTTATTTATTTAAAATCTCTTCTATACTGCGCTTTTTAGAATCAGTGCGGTTTACAGGTAACAATAACTTGTACAGTGCAGGTGGGATATGCACTGTACTTACAATGAACAGGTGTTGTAACTTGGGATTGACAAGGGTAACTATATTCAAGCTCAGCAATCAGGTCGCCTATGTATGGTGGTGACCGGAATTACTTGGCAACTATTTACAAGATTAGAATGCTATCTACATGTTCTATTTACAGGTTGGGCAGGTAGGCTTAATGGAGGGTGCTGCGTCACTGTGACATGGGTGTACTGGGGGTGTTGTCCTGGTGGTTGAGTATGACTGGTTGTGATTTATCACTAGAGTGGGAGTAGTTCTGGAGAAAGAGATGATGCTTTAGGGCCTTCCTAAATTGGTGAGGTCGGTAATGGACCGGATGGTGGTTGGGAGGGCGTTCCAGCATGTGGGTGCATAGAACACAAAGGCTCTGTTCCTTGTTGCTTGAGAGTATTTCGTTATTGCGTTGGGGATTACCAGCGTGTTGGTGGCAAATGACCTTCTGGATCTGTTGTGGGGAGTGGGGTGGACGAGATCCTTGAGGTAGGTGGATGAGCAGTTGTTTATTGCCTTGAAAGTCAGCAATAGTACTTTGAAAGAGTCTGCTGAGGATCAGCAGCCAGTGGAGGTGTTTCAGGATTGGGGTTATGTGATCTCTCCTAGAGGCTCCATGTAGGATTCTGGTGGCGGCGTTCATTGCAAGCTGGAGTGGGTTAAGCGTATTCTTTGGGAGTCCTTGTAGAATTGAGTTGGCGTAATCAAAGTGGGGAGTTACAAGTGCTTGATAAATCATCCAAAAGTCGTCTGGCTCCAGCAGGGATCGTAGATGTCGGATTGTCCGTATCTTGTGATAGACTGCCTTGACAGTATTGTTTATATGGGCTTTCATGACTAGCTGTTGGTCTATTGTGACCCCTAGATAGCGGACAGTGGGCCTGCTAGGAAGCTCGGCGTCTCTTACTTTTAATGAGGCAGGAGGTGCAAATGCTTGATTCCTGGTAATGAATAGGGCTTCAGTTTTGTTGAAGTTTATTCTGAGGTTTTGGGTGTGGAGCCAGTCAATGACAGCGTCAAAGCAGCTCGTTAATGTTAAGAAGTCCGGCTGGTCGGTTGCGAACGGCATGTAGAGCTACTACATTGTCAGTGTAGACAAGGCAGGCAACATTGAAAGAGCAGATGAGTGAACATATGGGCTGCATGTATATATTGAATAGGAGGGCCGAGAGTGATGATCCCTGTGGCACACCTTGCTTTTGTTGGAAAGGTGCGGAGGTCATGGGGCCAGTTTGTACCTGTTGCCATCTGTCTGTCAAGTATGACCTACACCAACTTAGAGCTGTGTCGTGGATTCCCTTCTCCTTGAGGTGTACAAGGAGCAGTTCGTGGTTGACGGAGTCGAACGCTGCAGCAATATCCATGAAGATTAGGGCAAATCCTTGTCCGATGTTGTCAATTCCCGTGATTATGGTGCTGAGTAGGGTGGTTAGGAGGGTCTCAACGCTTTGTGATTCCCTGAATCCGTGCTGGCATGGGTCGAGTGGAGCGATGGTCTCGATGTGGTTTTGGATTTGGCGTTGGACGACCTTTTCGATTATTTTGGCCAGTAATGGGATGCATGAGATTGGTCTGTATTTCCACCTTCTGGGGGTCAAGCTTGTGGCTTTTTAGGAGTGGCTTTATGGATGTTTGCTTCAGACTTTGTGGGAATGTCCCTGTTGAGAAGGATTGGTCCATGAGTTTGGACAGGAATGGGCTGAATTCCGTACGCAGTGACTTTATCCAGAATGCTGGGCAGGGGTCATTTGGAGCTGTGGTAGTGTTGATAGAAGTGATGGTCTCCTGTATGCCTTTCTGTGATGGGGCTGAGAAGGAGGTCAGTGGTGTTGGATGGTGTGCTTCGTGCCAATTCGAGGGGATCGTGGTCATGTTGGACTGGCTTGTTTTAGACTGTAGGTAGTCCGCAAATTCCTGTGGTTGTAGCATGTTTGGTTGGATGGGGGAAGGTTATTTTGTTAGGGTATTCACTAGGTTGAATAGGTCATGTGGTTTGTTTAGGGAGCACCGTAGGAGGTCTGCGTGATGTTGCTTCATTCTCTTTGTGACTGCTTCACGGTGTCGTTTTAGGTGAGTGGTGTATGCTTTTTGGTCATCTGTGGAGCGAGATTGACGCCATCGTCTTTTCAGCTTCCTGAGGTGGAGGAGTGATGTTCGTAGGTCAGGGGAATACCATGGAGCGGCCGTTCTTCATCTTGGTGACTTTTTTGGGGCTGATAGGTGTGCGATGGATCCCAGGCTGTTGTTCCAGGTGGCGATCATTTCCTCGAGGTTAGGTGCTGTCGAGTTGAGGAGTGGTAGAGTTTGGTTGAGGATTTCTTCTTTCTTAAAGGGCCAGAATCGTCCTGTTGGTGCTATGGGGAGCCTCGGTTGGATTGCGGGTGCTGCCATGGTCTGGGTGTGTGGGCATTTGAAATCTGATCAGGCTGTGGTCGGACCATGGGACTAGAGTGATGGATAGGACGAGGTCATGGTTTGGGTCTATGGCTGGCAGTGGGGTGAAGACAAGGTCCAGCTTGTTTCCTTTTACATGGGTGGGTGCGTTGATTATTTGTTTGTAGTCCAACTCGTTGAGAGCCTTGAGGAAGACTTTGGAGTGGGTGTCTTGGAGGGCAGGCAGGTTGAAATCTTCCATTATCCAGTTGGGTGTACGTGGGTTCTTGGCATTGCAAGAGAGGTCAGTTATTGTTGAGAGGTCTTCCAAGGACCTGTAGATCTGGTTGATGGAATGAACTTGTTGGCTATGGTGATTGAGTCCAGGTACATTGTGCTGGTGGCATTGAGCAGCTGAAATTGGAGCTCCTTTTTTGTAAGGGTGAGAGCACCTCCACCCCTACAGTTAGTTCTGTGGCAGGTGTGAATTGAGAAGTTAGGGGGGATGAGCTGGTTGAGGAGGACCGCATCTGAGTCAGACAGCCATGTCTCGGTGACCATTAGGATGTCCAGATCATGGTTGGTTATCAGTCGGAGATGGCTGTCCATTTCTTGCAGACCAAGCGTGCATTTATGAGGGCACATTTCAGGAGGTGGGGATGTGAGTGTTTCTCTACATGGGTTTTTTTGGTGTGCTGAAGCGAGATGTAGAGTAGGTGTGGGTGTGAAGTATGCTTAGCTTCTGTTCCTGTTTGGCGGGAAGTACCCAACCATCTCCTTCCTGAGCCCTGTAGTGAGGGCAAAGGCGCTGTGAAGTAGACTGGTGAGGAGGTAACAGCTGGCGAAGGCTAGGAGGGAGGGTGCCATTTTGGATGTCCCTTCATAGCACAGAACAGATCGGTCGGTGTTTCTGTCAGAGGGCTCGTGGCCCTTTCCAGTGAGACTCTGGCTAGCTGAGGGTTGGACTGGTCAATTGCTTTGTATCTTAACAGCTCTGTAGATAATTCTACCAGGTCATATAATGATTCATGCAAGTAAACTTGGTGGACAGTTGACTTACTAGTGGCAGATCTGCCTGGGATACCGTGCATCTCTCTAGCCGGCAGTAATTCTAGTGGAGTTCAGCATATCATACAGTATATCGTTCTAGCAGGCTATTATTCTAGCAGCAATTTAGTGTAAGACACGTAAAGTATTTCTAGTAGGGGACACTCTGGCAGGTAGTAAATCTGGCAACAGTTCAGCATACGATACAGTGCGTTTTGCCAAATGGGTTAGTTTTGCGCATACTATGGCAGTCGTGAACCTCACTTCTAAGCCAGGGTATGTGGATAATGATCTTAATCTCTCAAATTTACTGCTAATGCTCGGCGTGATACTTGCATTGTGCCAAAGAGCACCTCCTGCTGGAGATCATAAGATGTAACATGTATGGGTAGTTTGTCAAGATGTGCTTGGAAATTCTTCTTTATCAGGCCTATGGCTCCCAATACACTGGGAAATATTTCTGTATCTTTCTCCACCTTTTCTTGGTCTCTGACTGCATTTCTTGGTACTTCAGGATTTTCTCCCTCTGCACGCGATTCACAGAATAATCACTCGGTACCGACGCTTCTGTTACCGGTGCTGTTCTGGTATTCTTCTCCTTTACCACTGTCAGGTTTCCTGGCATCCAGTTTCTTAGCTGTCAGTTTGAAAATGTCCCAGGTGATCATAACAGTCTACCTCTGTGGCAGTGCTGGTGGCTGGATGTCTCCTCACCTTGGGGATCGCATTGAGTGTTGCTTCACCCCCTCTCTCTCTTTCTCCCTTCTTCTTTGGTCTTTCATTCCTGCCGTGGTCCTCTAGTGTGTTTTTCATCGGAGGCTCTATGCAGTTGTTTTGCTGGTTTTAGTTTCCTTTTCCTTTCTGAGGGAACCGCGTCTATTTTTCACTGCTTTTCCTGCTGTTT
The DNA here is from genome assembly GCA_033557465.1 of Ichthyophis bannanicus. Taxonomy (NCBI): domain Eukaryota; kingdom Metazoa; phylum Chordata; class Amphibia; order Gymnophiona; family Ichthyophiidae; genus Ichthyophis; species Ichthyophis bannanicus. Next base: position 30,622,127 of record CM066034.1, on the reverse strand, counting down.
TTTCAGCCGCCGATGATTAGCTGCTCCTCAGCTGAGGCACTCCAGTTGTTTTCCTTTAACAGCATTAACCCTTTTTCTCCAGATACAAGCAGGGGGTATGCAGGCACACCGACAGCGCCTGTGCCCGGCTCTCCCAGCCTGCTCTGAAGGTTTTCAGTCTTCCTTTTCTGCCGGCGCGGTGCAACTTCAGCTCTCCCCTCCTTTGTCGGATTCACCGATTTTACTTTGTTTTGACTTAGTTTCCTTTCATTTTCTTCAGTGTTTCGTTTTCGGATACTGCCTTCGGGGCATTTTCTTTTCCTTAAAAAAAAAAAAAGAACAGAAGCCCCGAGTCGCATCAGAGCAGCTCTGCCCCGCGAGTTCTCTCAGCTTCCCCACTCAAAACAAAAAAAAGGGAAAATCAAAATGTGGTAACAACCACAGAGAACAGCATGAGGGCAGCCTCTACAGCACTCAGGGCAGCTTCTCACATACCCCACTAAAGAACCATTCAAATCAAGAAAAGGACCTCCTCTCCTCTGTGCTAGCAAGCATGACTACACCTGCAACCTCCCCAGTCCCCTCGGGCCCAGCTAAGGCACGAGAGGGACAGGAAGGGGCCACTGTGCATCCGGAGGCAGACTCTCTACCGGCACTAGTGTCAAACAGATAGCCCACAGCATTAAAAGCCAGGTCAGAGGTCAAACACCTTCTCCTCCTAACTGGCCTCCATTGTTCATTCTCAGAGTCTGGATACACAGGTACATCAGAAACACAAATATAAGTCACAACATGTCCAAAAGAACAACCCTGTCAGCACCCACAGCTCCAAATGGTCTCGAAGCCATGAGCGTAAGTCGGAGGGAATGTCATCGGAGACCTCCTCTCTTGCGTCCAAGAAACCCAGACACTTGGACCCAGTTCCCATTCCGTCTCCTGCAGTCCCTATGCCAGATCATGCATCCTTCTCCAGGTATTACGCCGCTTCCTCCAGGACACCATTACCATTCTGTGGGCTACCCCTCAGATCAACTATTGTCCTCAGAGGTCCCCTCTTACCAACCTCCTCCTCCAGCCTCCCCTAGACCTCCGAGATCCCAAGAACTTCAGTCAACAGGTTTAAACAGCAGAGAGTCCCTGTACTCCCATCAGTGTGATACAGAGCCATCCCTCGTCTCTGGTCCTTCCTGGTCCTTTGGCACGCTGCCCTTCCAACTTGATTTCTTGTGGTCATACTGTTCCTCAGTCCATGCGCCCTCTTTCCCCCAGTCTATCATCGATAGCCTCTACAATAACGCTTAGTTTAGCCCTGTTAAACTGCCGTTCCCTTCGATCAAAATCCCTGCTAGTTCAGGATCTCATTTCCTCGCATTCTCTCAACCTCTGCTTCCTTACAGAAACCTGGCTGAAGGAGGGCGATAGCCCTGTCCTATCTAGTTCTCTTCCCTCTGGGTTCACTGCGATTTCGACTCCCAGGTTAGGGAGAGGCGGCGGTGGGGTGGCCTTGCTCCATCGCGCGTCTATTGATATTGAAGATTTCTTCCTCCTCTGTCCTGTACCCTGAATCCCTCCTTCTTTGCCTTCGCTCCTCTCCTCCCCTTTACTTTCTTCTTCTTTACCTCCCTCCTTCCTTGACGGCTGATCGCTGGGATGCGGCTCTTCAAACTATCTCTGATGTCACTGTTCAGTTTTCTAATCTTATTGTCTTAGGAGACTTCAATGTCCATGTTGATCACCCTAGCAGGCAGAAAGACCGTGTCTTTCTGAATCTATTACATGATATTCCCTTGCAACAACACGTACTTGGTCCTACCCATGTGGCTGGACATACACTAGATTTGGTTCTCTCTCCTATCACGTTACTATCAGTGATCTCTCCCCCTACCATGTTTAGTGTCCCCTGGTCTGATCATTTCTGTGTCCTCTTTTCAGTTTCTTACCCTTCCGTGGCACCTACAGATCCGATTACACCCTCTCCTTCTATCTCTCTCCGCCGTCGTATTACTCCTGATACCCTTAGGGCCTTTCCACCCGCTTCCTCCCTCTTCCCACCAGACTTTGCTGCACTCTCCTCTGATAAACAGGCTTCCCTCTGGAACTCCCTTCTTACGGATGCTTTGGATGGTCTTGCCCCACTTCGTCCGGTATCTAATCATTCTGGTCCCGCTCACTCTTCATGGTACCACCCGGCTCTACGCCTTCAGCGAACCCAGCTTCGGCAATTACAATGTCGTTGGGCCCGCCATCCCTCTCCTGAATTACGTCTCCGCTTCAAGCAGCTTTTCTCTGACTATCGCTCGGCTATCCAATCTGCCAAGCGTGACTTCCATGCAACTGCAATCTCTGATGCTGCAAACTCCTCTAGACAACTCTTTTCTATTTTGCGTAGGCTCTCCAATGTTGGTCCTGATCGTCGGCGAGTGCCCTTGGCCCCTGACCCTCGGTCTCTAGCCACTTTCTTTTCTGATAAGATTCTCAATCTACGTTCGTCCTTTTCGCATCCTTCCCCCCCCACCGCCCTTGTCCCCACCTTGTTCCCCCTTGTCATCTGTCTCTTCTGTTCCATTGGCCACTGCCCATCAGTTGTCACCGCCCCCCTCCCCGCCAAACCTTGCTTTAGCTCATTCCTGGTCTTCCTTTCACCCAGTCACCTCTGCTGAAGTTCTGCAGATGTTAGTTAAATCTAGTAAGACCACCTGCCAACTGGATCCGATTCCGTCTCACTGGTTGACTGAGCCTTCCTTGCCGTTCATACCTATCATTACTACTATCATTAATACTAGCCTCTCAACCGATCATTTCCCTTCTTCTTGGAAATCAGCTGTTGTCTGCCCCCTTCTGAAACAGCCCTCTCTTGATCCCTCTGTTCTATCTCACTGGCGTCCTGTTTCAAATCTTCCTTTTCTGGCTAAACTTCTGGAACGTTTTGTCTTCGATCAACTTAACTCTCACGTGGAATCTACTAACACTCTTCACCCTCGTCAAGCCGGCTTTCGCCACGGACATAGTACGGAAACGGTTCTTCTTGCACTCCTGAATGACTTGCATGTTGCTCATGATCACGGTGATATCACTCTTCTTGTTTCCCTCGATCTTTCGGCGGCTTTTGATCTGATTGATCACCGAACTCTTCTTTCTCGTTTGTCTGATGTGGGGCTCCATGGTATAGTCTGGCAATGGTTCTGTTCCTTCCTCACAGCTCGTTCTTTTTCTGTTCACTCTGATGGTCAGTCCTCCGCTTCCCTCCCTCTTGCTTGTGGTGTACCGCAGGGTTCTGTCCTCTCCCCGCTTTTGTTTAACATCTTTCTAGCTCCTTTACCCTTGCTGATCCAACAGTTTCCTGTGTCATTTTACTTGTATGCCGACGATATTATCCTACTTTTTCATACCTCTCTAACTCTGGATATCACACAACTTAATCTTTGTCTCTCCCAGATTTCCTCTTGGTTAGCCCAAAATTTCCTGCACTTAAATCCATCTAAGTCCACAGCTATGTGGGTCTCACTGAGTGGTTCCTGCCCTACTTTAGCCCCCTCGATTGGTTCTGTTTCTCTCCCTCTTGTGTCATCCTTCCGTTATCTTGGAGTAATTCTTGATCCCACGCTTTCCTTCCATCAACACCTTACTTCCCTTATTCATCGTTCATTTGCGGCCTTGCGACAGATTAGGGCTGTCCGTTCCCTCCTCCCCCCCTCTTCCTTAGTCACTCTTGTCCTGGCCTTAGTCATAAGCCACTTAGATTATTGCAATGTTTTTCTTGCCAATCTCCCAAAATTTCAGCTCCAACGTATCCAAAATGCTGCCGCCCGTCTCGTTACATTCTCTCATCGCTTCGATCATATCACTCCTATTCTTCTCCGTCTGCATTGGTTACCTCTCTGTTTTCGTTTCCACTATAAGTTCCTTATTCTGATTCATCGTGCTCTCTACACCAATACTCCTCTATATCTTGCAGATCGGATCTCTCTTCACACTCCCTATCGTCAGCTTCGTTCTATCCATGCCGTCTGTCCCTTCCTTCCCCGTCGCAAGCTCACCTTGAACAAACCCGTCATGCAGCTTTTTTTCTTTCTAGGCCCAGTACTATGGAATGCACTACCACCACTTCTCCGATTGGAATCTTCGTATCCTCAATTTAAAGCATCACTCAAAACCCATCTGTTTCAGCAAGCCTTTCATCTCTCTCCTGATGGTCCTCCCTGATGTTCTCATTTGTTATTTATTTATTTATTTAGCGTACATTTATATCCCGCTGCTTCCAGTGATCAGCAGCGGTTGTTACACATGGTAAGGTTGGCTGTACCTGCCAGAATTAAGGATGTATACAATCTGATTAGGGAGGGGGGGGGGGGAAGTACAGCAAAAACACGGGTTACAGGCTTACAGTTGATTGTTGTTGGGGTTCACACAGGGTACTTTATATACATATTTACAATTGACAAGACTGTTAAAACTTTATAAGTGATCCGTATCTACATATTTACATGTTCTTCTGTTTGTTCGTACATTTGTCTTGTCGTGTACTTTGTCTACCCGTAATTTGTTTTGTCTCCCCCTACATGGGCCTACTATCTCGTTGTACTCTTATGTTTTATTACTTTTATGTTTTTAAAGTATTGGCCCTTTTGTTTTGTCTATTTTATTTGCCTATGCTTTTATATTTTTACTTTCCTATCCTATTTTGGCTTTCCTTTTCCTTGTCTTTGCATTGCTAACCTTTTATTGTACACCGCTTTATGTTTCGACGGAAAGCGGTCTATCAAATTTTAAATAAAGACAACAAAGGGCCCTCATCTAAATCAAACGAGCACAAATCTCCTGAGGATTTTCTTACCCTAAATTTCTCCTAAAGCTTTCCAAGGCATTGGGTGTTAGTGGCTCTCAGGCTCCCACTGATAGCAAACTTTTTCATTCTATCCTGAGGGCTTGTAGTACACCCAAAGAAGTCCTACTTCTTCCAGTCCCTCAGATCCTGCAGGATCTCCTGGCGACAAATTGGGCCACACCGACATCAGAACACGCCATATCCCGTCAACCTGACCTCAAATATAAGGTACTACCTGCACCAGGATTCCGGCATCTTATATCAATCTGTGGTCTCTGAAGCAGTCCTCAAGAAGGCTAAGTCCTCCAAAATTCATATATTAACTCCGCCAGGGAAGGATCAGTGGAGCTTAGACTCAGTCGGTCAGAAAACGTTTCAGAGTGCTATGCTTACGATGAAATTTTAGCACACCATCTTCATATGCTTCAGTACCACCATAATCTTCTTTCACATCATAGAAACATAGAAATATGACAACAGAAAAAGACCACATGGCCTATCTAGTCTGTCCTCCTATATCAACAACTACAACAGTCCCCTTTTTTTCCTTTAGAGATCCTCTGTGTTTGTCCCATGCTTTTTTGAATTCAGATACTATCCTCATCTCTACCACCTCCACTGGGAGACTATTCCACGGATCCACCACTCTTTCCATAAAGAAATATTTCCGCATATCACTCCTAAATCTATCCCCCATCACCCTCATCCCATGTCCCCTCGTAGCAGAACTTGCTTTCAATTGAAAGAGGCTCTCCCCCTGAACATTTATGCCATGGAGATATTTAAACATCTCAATCATATCACCTCTATCCCACCTTTCCTCTAAGGTGTATATATTAAGATCCTTAAGTCTGTCCTCATATGCTTTATAGTGAAGATCACTAATCATTTTAGTAGCCACCCTCTGCACCGACTCCATTCGGTTCACATCCTTTTGAAGGTGCGGTCTCCAGAATTGCACACTATACTCCAAATGAGGTCGCACAAAAGACTTATACAGAGGCACTATCACCTCCTTTTTTCTGCTAGCCATTCCTCTCCGTATGCACCCAAGCATCCTTCTAGCTTTTGCCGTCGCCTTTTCTACCTGTTTAGCTACTTTAAGATCATCACACACAACCACGCCTAGGTCCCGCTCTTCTTTAGTGGACAAAAGTACTTCATCCCCTATACTATATTGCTCCCTTGGATTGCCGCAGCCCAAATGCATGAACTTACATTTTTTTAACATTAAATCCCGGCTACCAAATTCTAGACCATTCTTCAAGCTTAGCTAGATCCCTCCTCATGTTATCTACACCTTCCTGGGTGTCTACTCTATTGCAGATTTTGGTATCATCCACAAAGAGGCAAACCTTACCCGACAGCCCTTCCGCTATATCACTAACAAAGATGTTAAAAAGAATCGGACCAAGGACCGATCCCTGGGGCACACCACTGGTAACATCCTTCTCCTCAGAGTGAGCTTCATCTACCTGTAATCTCTGTCGCATCCCACCCAACCAATTTCTAACCCAAGCAGTAACTTTAGGGTCCATCCCTAGGGTGCTCAGTTTGTTTATAAGTCGCCTGTGAGGAACAGTGTCAAAGGCTTTACTGCAATCTAAATACACCATATCTAGGGCTCTCCCTCGGTCCAACTCCCTGGTCACCCAGTCAAAGAAATCAATCAGATTTGTCTGACAAGACCTGCCTCTGGTGAATCCATACTGCCTCGGATCCTGTAATCCACTGGACTCCAGAAACCTCACTATTTTCTCTTTCAGAAGCGTTTCCAATAATTTACTCACCACCGAAGTTAAACTAACCGGCCTGTAGTTTTCAACCACATCCTTACTTCCGCTTTTGTGTAAAGGCACCACATGAGCCTCTCTCCAGTCCTTTGCACCACTCCGATTCCAATGAGGCATTGAATAGGTCAGTCAGTGGAGCTGCTAGAACATCCCCAAGTCTCCTCAGTATTCTAGGTGTATCCCATCCGGTCCCATCGCTGTGTCTAATTTAAGTTTAGCTAGTTTCTCATGAACACAGTCTTCTGAAAATTATTCAAGATGTCCCTTGCTTCTGTTCCTGTTTGTGGGTGTTTTCTGAGGTCCTGCTCCTGGCTCTTCATCTGTGAACACAGAACAGAAATATTTGTTAAGCAATTCCGCTTTATCCTCATCAGCTTCTACATATTCCTCCCCTTCACCCTTGAGTCTGAAAATACCACTTTTGTCCTTCCTCTTCTCACTAACATATCTGAAATATGTCTTATCCCCCCCATTTTATTGCATTGGCTATTTCCTCCTCTTTTTGAATCTTTGCTTTCCTGAATACTTTGCTAGCTTCTCTACGTTTTTCCAATATAGATGCCTGTCTTCCTCTCTCTGCGATCTCTTGTATTTCATGAAGGCCTCCCTCCCTCTTTTTTTTTTGGGACAAACACAGAGGATCTCTAAAAGAAAAAAGGGGACCATTGTAGTTGTTGATATGGAAGGACAGACTAGATAGGCCATGTGGTCTTTTTCTGTCGTCATTTTTCTATTTTTCTATGGATGTCAAGAAAATAATGTTCAAGATGGCATCCTTAGCTACCATTCTTCCTCTCCTCTGACAGGCTCTGACTGTTCTACCTAGATTGTAAGCTCTGATGAGCATGACTCTGACAGGCAAGGACTGTCTCTTGTATGTTGGCTACCTCTTGTAGGTTAGCTGTGCAGCGCTGTGTGCATGGCGCTTTATAAGTGCTAAATAGTAGTAGTAGGCCAACTGGCTTGCCTCTCTAGATCTCAAAGACGCTTACACCCATATTCCCATCCGTCCATGTCACTGGAAATATCTCTGCTTCCGATTCAAGACGGAACACTACCAGTACAGAGTTCTTCCCTTCAGCCTTTTGTCAGCTCCAAGAGTCTTCACAAAGTGCTTGGCCATCACCATAGCACACCCGCATAAGCAAGGCCATTGTGTTTACCCCATGTGGACAACTGGCTAATTTCCAGTTGGGACAAGGCCTCCGCTCAGATATTTGTTCACTTCTGCAACAGGTGTGGTTTATCACCAATTTTCAAAAATCTGAGTGCCAACTTTCTCAAGTTCTTGAGTTCATAGGAACTCACTTGGACACAATCGCAGCAAGAGCTTTCTTTCTCCCAGCAAGATAAACATTCATCAGCTTACCACCCAACCGCTGGCTGTTCCACGGACCTCAGCATGCACTATCCTGTGCCTGTTGGGACACATAGCAGCCTCAGTGCATGCGGTGCCCCTCGCACGCCTATACATGTGTCCCCTTCTGTGGCACCTCAAACTCCGTAAGCTTGCGGTTCTGCCCCGAACCTGTCCACTTACGGCTGTATGCAACATCTCTAGGAGTCTTTCTCACCACCACTTTCCTTCTCTGAGTCCACAACCAGTTAGCGGACTCTCTCAGTCGATGCCTCGATCCCCACGAGTGATCTCTTGACCCCATGGTTCTGGCTCTCATTTTTTAGGTCTGGGAGATGCCCGAAGTGGATCTTCTTGCATCAGATGACTACACCAAGTGTCCAAGTGTCCACTCTACTGCTCCATAGAGGCACACCAGGCCACAGGGCGCACTATCCTCTTACTGCAGCACCTGGGGTTCATCATCAGCCACCCCAAGTCTCACCTGACCCTAGCCCAAAGCCTAGAGTTCATAGGGGCTCAGCTAGACACTCAGCAGGCCAAGGCCAAGGCCTCTCTCCCCAGAGAGAAGACCTAACAGTTCAAGTGCAGCACCAGCAATCGGTCCCGGCCCGCCTGCTGGGTCACATGACCCCACTAGCCCACTTACACATGCAGGCAGCTCAGTGATGCCTATGCTCTCAGTGGACCCAAGCCACTGGAAGATTACAGGACAGAGTCAGAGTAACCCGCCAGCTAGCAGAGTCCCTCAATTGGAGGCAGTGCTCTTGCCACCTCCATACCGGGATGCCCTTCCAGACACCCTCCTCCCCCCTCCCTCCACAGAGAGTCCTGACTTTGGACTCCTCACTCCTCAGTTGGGGTGCGCATTGTGAGGATCTTCACACACAGGGCTGCTGGTCCCAGTGGAATCTTGGCTACAGATCAATCTCCTGGAACTCAGGGCGATCTTCCTGGCCTTTCAAGCTTTCCGCCTTCAGTTGTGGCACCAGACAGTACTGGTCCAGATAGACAGCCAGGTCACAGTGTTCTATATCAGCAAGCAAGGGGGCACAGGGTCATATTCCTTCTGCCAGGAGGCGGTAACCCTCTGCTCCTATGTGACGCAATGGCATACTCCTCCGGGCCAGGATAATGCACTGGCAGACAGGCTGAGCAGAGTCCTTCAGCCGCACGAGTGAACCCTAGAGTAGCCTCTTAGCCCTTCCGTCTGGGGATTGCCCCTGATGGACCTCTTTGCCAGCCTGGGAAATACACAGCTGTCCCGCTTTTGCTCATGACAACCGCACCCGTCAAGAATAGCGACAGATGCATTCCTAATCCCGTGGACGGAAGGCCTCTTTACGCCTTCCCACTGACCCCGCTGGTTGCCAGGACCCTCTTCAAGGTCCAACACAAGGGGGCATCACTGATATTAATCGCCCCCAGATGGCCCAGGCAGCCCTGGTTCCCACTATTGCTCGAATTGTTGGCGGCACTCCCGATCCCTCTGGGCTGTGCACCGGACCTTCTGTTTCAGAAGGAGAGCTCCCTCATACACCCCAACTTGAGGTCCCTGACATTAACTGCATGGCTCTGGCTCCCTTTAATGTACTGCGAGAGATAGAGGAGGTCTTGATGGCCTCCTGCAAGCCCTCCACAAGACGAGCATGTGCCTTTAAATGGCGCTGGTTCTCAGTGTGGTGTGCAGAGAGGCAGGAGAACACCTTCTCCTGCACCATGCAAGTGGTGCTCCAGTACCTGCTCCATTTGTCGCAGGCCGGATTGAAGTCCAATTCAATCAGAGTGCACCTAAGTGCAATTGCGCGCACCACCACCTCACGGAGGGAAAATCCTTCTCGATTCAGCCTCTGATTCCTCCAGGGGCTCTTACTTTCTAAACCTCCCGTCCACCCCTCGGCGGGAGAGTGGGACCTCAACATGGTGCTCTTGCAGCCCACTAGATCATCTTTTGAGCCTCTGGCCTCTTGCCACCTGCATTATCTCTCCTGGAAGGTTGTCGCAGAGTAAGCGAGCTCCGAGCTCTGGTGGCAGAGCCACCTTATACACAGTTCCACAAGAACAGAGTGGTGCTCCGCACACACCCAAATTCCTCCTGAAGGTGGTATCCTCTTTCCACCTAAATCCGGAAGTGGCCCTCCCCACCTTCTTCCCACGGCCCCAAGCAGGTCGGGAGGTGACCATATTCCATATTTTGGATTGTAAAAGAGCCCTGTCCTTCTCCCTTCAAGAGACTGAGGGTCACCACAAAGCTTCTCAATTTTTTGTTTCATACGACCCCAGTAGGTTGGGGCTCCCGGTGACTAAGCAAACTCTGTCCACTTGGGTGGCGGACTGTATTGCCCTTGCATATGAGTGCGCTAGACTCTCCCTGGAGCACTGGATCACAGCGCAGTCTGGACAGTGCATCCTGTTGGGACAGTGCCTTTGTTCAGATGGTACTCCGTAATCTATTCAGGGTGTAGGCAACTTCGCCCTCTGACTCTTCTGTGTTCAGGCTACCGGAGGGATGGACTCTCTGGACACTAGGGTCTTGCAGAATCTCTAAATTGAGATTAATCTTCTTCTGCAACTTGTGGCTACTCTCTCTTGGTCATCACTGGTGCTGTCGTGGTTCAGTTCCTGGCAGCCTGGAGCTAGGGAATCCCATATGTGAGGACTGACTTCTTGTTTATTCCTGGAGAAAGCATAATTACTCACCTGTAACAGGTGTTCTCCAGGGACCGTAGGAATCAGTCCTCACAACCCTTCCTCCTCCCCTTGGAGTTGCCTCCTTTACCTTCTTTTATTTTTATGCCTTCCTAGCTATGTCATAATACTGACCAAGATGGCACCCTTGAGCTAGAGGGGACCATGCATGTGTGGTGGCATCTCCCAAAGGCTTTCTTTGAAAGCTGGGGAGATGTTTCCACGCAGGCTCCGTCGGCGCCAGTATCACCCATATGTGAGGTCTGATTCCTGCTGTCCCTGGAGAACACCTGTTACAGGTGAGTAACTGCACTTTCTTTTGAGAGCTGCAAAAATCCAAAGACTTTTTGTCCTCCAGAGCAGATGCTTCCCATACAGGCCAATCATGGGCAGCAGGCTCATTTTGTGGTGCCTCTGGTGGGTGGATATCTTCATCTTTTTTACCCAGAGTGAGCCTGGATCATAGTGGATCAATGAGGTTTGGACATAGTTCAAGACAATTATGTTCTGGAGTGTGCCAAGCCTATCTCAGACACAATTGTGTTCTCTTCCTGTAGCTCTTTGCTTAAGAGAGTGGCCATTGAGGCCACTCTGGAAAGGCTGTTTCAGTTGCAAAAAGGGTCAGGGACAGTACTCCATCTATTTTGTGGTCCTCAAAAAGGATGACTTCTTCCAGCCATTTGTCGACCTCAAGGCAGTCAATGCTTGCTTGTGGGTCTCTTCCATATGGACACTCTGCAGTCTGTCATCCAAGTGGTCAGGAAGGGGGAGTTTCTGGTGTCGTCCGAGGCATATTTTGATATTCCCATCAGGGCCAATCAGCAGAGATTTCTGTGTTTTGCCATTTTGTGCAACCATTTCCAGTTTTTGGCCCTTGCCTTTTGGTCTCTCTACAGCTCTCAGGACCACCTTCAGGGTCCTGGAAAAGGTGGCTGTGGTCCTACATTGAGAAGGGATCCAGGTCTATCCATACCTCAACAATTGGCCCATCTGGGCCAAGTCTGAACAGGTTTGTCATGCTGCGATGGGCTGGATGCTGCAGCTCCTGGAGAGTTTCGGCTGGGTGGATCTTCTTTATGTGTTTCTGCCATGGCTGCAGATAGGCTGGGTTCTACAGCGGATAGAGGATCATCTGAGTCTGATCATCCTGATGGCTCTGGTATGCAAACCTAGTTTGTCTACTAGCTAGGGAGCCTTTTCCCTTTTGGCAAGGGCAGGATCTTCTTCACCAGAGCCCCATTCTCATGGAAAATCTGAGTCCATTATTACTATTGGCTTGGCCCTTAAAGACTAAATGTACTACCTAAAGTGGAAGAGCTACTTTTGGTGGTAAGCGCAACCATGGTCTACTTCTCTGGCATATGTCTGGGTATGGCGCCTGTTTGAGGCATGGTGTCGGGATCGGGAGGCTTCTGTTTGGTGAGCAAACATGCTATAACTCATGGCCTTCCTTCAGGAAGACTTGGAGAAAGGCTTTGCTTTGAATTCCCTGAGAGTTCAGGTTGCCACATTTGGCCTGTTATCAAGGATCGATTTGTGGGTACCCTCATGGCTTCACACCCTAACGTATCTCTGTTTCTCTGGGGTGTTAAATATCTGTGACTAGCCTTCTCGGCCATTATTCTGCCCTGTGATTTATTTATTTAACATTTTTTCTGTACCGTCAAGACAGTTTACAGGGAACTCAGTGCAATTGAACTAGATAACTTTAACAGTGATGTGGGCTAGTTAACATCATAAGAACGTAAATTGGAACTTAATATACAAATAGAGGTTTATTCACAGTCATGGAAGTAGGAGTGGAGGAGTTATATAACGGGTAGGGTTAGGAGCGAAATGTCAACTATGTACATAATGATAGCATGGTGACATGGGGCCGATGGTTCTAAATAATGCCATAGTGAGAGGGTCAGCACCATAGGATTCTAGGTATAAGTGAGGTTTTAGTTTTTTTTTTAATTCACCTGTGCCTTCAATTGATCTTAGATGAGGTGGTAGGGCATTCCATAATGTTGGTGCGTAGATGGAGAAAGCCCTGTTGCAGTATGCTGATTGCGCCCGAGTTTTATTGTGGGTATCTCGAGAAGGTTGTGGGTGCTACTTCTTCATTGTCCAGTGCAAGAGGGTCTTTTTATGAGGGACTGTAGGGATTCAGCGGATTGCTTATGCATTACCTTATGAGTGTTGAGCAGAACTTTACACTTGATTTGAGTTGAGATGGGAAGCCAGTGGAGCTTCTGGAGGATTGGGGTGATGTGCGTTGTCAAGATATTCCATGGATGATTCTGGTAGCTGTGTTCTGTGCCAATTGTAAAGGGTAAAGGGTGTGCTTAGGCAGACCGTGGTAGATTGAATTACAGTAGTTGAGGATGGAAATTGTAATGGTTGGGCAGACTTTTCAAAAGTCTCCTGAGTTTAGGAGGGGGCATAGATTTTTTAGTATTCTAAGTTTGTGATAAACGGTTTTAGTGGTGTGTTCAATTTGAGACTGTAGTTGCAGGCTCTGGTCGAGGATAATTCCTAGGTATTTTACTACAGTCTTAACTGTAAGGCATGTAGTGCCAAACTTGATAGTAGATGGAGGTTTAAAATTGTTGTTCCTTGTAATGTGTAAGATTTTGGTCTTGTTGAGGTTAATGTTAAGGTTGTGGTTTTGAAGCAGTTAGTTAATATAGTGAGCAAGAAAAGGTGTGAATATCATTATATCATCTGCATAAATTTGATACTTGATGTTGAAATTATTGATGAGATCACAAAGTGGCTGGATATAGATGTTGAATAAAATGGATGAGAGCGATGAGCCTTGTGGGATGCCTTGGTTGAAGGAGTATGAAGGAGATCTCAGAGTTCCGATCTTTATTTGTTGTGTGCGATCGGAGAGTTATAACTGGAACCATTTGATGCTAGTGCCTTGAAGACTGATCTCCTGAAGCCTGTTGAGTAGGGCGGAGTCAAAGGCTGCTGATCTTGGCCAAGTGCTTCAGGTTTTAATGGGCCCTCCTTTTGCGTTAAAGGATTTGTCCCTAAGGACTGTCTTTTTGGTGTTGATTTGTTCGGCTTGTCGCATTTCCGAGCTGCAGGCCTTGTCCTTTTGGGGACCTAAATTTGTTTTTTTTTGGCAGAATCGGTGATGCTTTAGCCAGTCCCTTTCTTCTTGCCCAAAGTGGTGACAGCCTTTTATGTCAACTAGGTAGTTTCTCTTCCATTGTTTTTCGTCTGATCGGTGTTAAGGATAAGACAAAAAACTCCATTTAGTGAATGTCCGCAGGTGTTGCTTCGTTATCTGAAATGAATTCCTTTTGCAAATCAGATAGGCTTTTCATCTTGTCTGATAGTCTGCTTTGGGGGGGGGGGGGGGCAGCCAGCTTTCAAGGCATTAGATTAAGGAAGTAATCTCCTGCCTATATTCTGAAGGGAAGGCCTATCCCCATAGGTTTGTGTGCTCCTTCTCCTAGGGAGAAAATATAATCTTGGGCAGAATTCTGGGTGGTAGCCCCAGTAGGCATCTTTAGGGCAGTTATGTGGTCATTCCTGAGTACTTTTGTCAAGCATTATCATTTTAGATCTGCAAGCCAGATTGGACATGACTTTCAGTTTGGAGGTTCTCAGCGCAACCTCCTGCCCAGATGAGTTGTAGCTTTAGTACTTTCAACTTGTCTGAATTGGTCTAGCACAGTGGTTCTCAACCCAGTCCTCGGGGAGCCCCAGGCCAGTCAGGTTTTCAGGATATCCACAATGAATATGCATGAGAGAGATCTGAATGCACTGCTCCCATTGTATGCAGATCTATCTCATGCATATTCATTGTGGATATCCTGAAAACCTGACTGGCCTGGGGGTCCCAGAGGACTGGGTTGAGAACCACTGGTCTAGCAGGATACATGGAAGGTAAAATTTTACTCACCTGATGATTTTGATCATTTTTTTTTCCTGGAATACTGATAGACCAGTCCAGGACCCACCCCATGGAAGTGCACTGCTGCCTCTGATTTGTATGAGTTTCTCAGATTTGGTGACTATAGTTCTTGAACTGGTGGGTGTCGCCCTATCTTCCGAGTTTCTGGGCTTTCGCCCTTCTGTTGTTGTCCTCCTCGGGATTGATAGTTTTGTTTCTGTGCATTTTCTGAATGAGAGCTTGTCATGTCAATACTAAAAGGTGCCCCTAGCTGCAGCAGTCCTTTATATCAGTGTTGATGTCAATGGAAACTTCTAGTCTTTCTCTCTCCATCATCTGCTGGCCAGGGGACATAATCCACTTGTCTCGACTGATCTAGCAGGACTCCAGGAAATGAAATGATCAGGTAAGTAAAATTTCACCATGTGCACCCATCCTCCCCCAGGAAAAGAAGGCTCTAAGGAAGCTGAAGTTGTGTGTGACTGTGTGCTGAGGCTGCAGAGGGGAAAACCATACACTGTCTGGAGGGGCCGCTCTCATCAGATGATGTCACTAGTGCGCATCCATTTCCCCCTGCTGTCACCAGAGAATAAAATATATGAATAAACTATATATTGTATATAGTTAAAATATATATATAGTATAAAGTTCACTGTACATAGTTTCCCCGGTTATCCCATGTATTTATCCTTCCCTGTTCTATGTAAACTCAATGTTGCTTGTATGCATTGCAGTATGTTTTGTTCATTGTACACCGCACTGATTTTAATAGCGCGGTATAGAAGAAATGTTAAATAAATAAATGAACAAGTGCCACTCCCGTGCGCGCTCCACCCATCCGTAACCCCAGGAACGCCTGCACGGCTATAGCTCTCTGACTTCTCTGCAGTTTTATAACAGCATCCTTGCATATACATGCGTAAAGGGCCTGTTTATAAAACCCGACCAGGCTTGTCAAGTAGCTGGGGGCACGGTCTGAGTGAAGCACGTGGGGAGTCATGCCGTACATGTGTAGATTACATACAGGCCTAGGTGTCAGTGTCCATGCCTGCTTTCAAGGTGCCACCTTTGCCACGTATGGCAGTATTTTATAGGCACGACCTTCCCCTAGGGCCCTGTTATACAATTACCCTCAGAATGCTGTTTTGCATGCTCGAGCCCCTGATAATATTACCTCAGAGTGTGCAGTCTTTTTATGACTTCTGCAACAATCCCAGAAATTCCTTCCTGATTCCGACTCGCTGGATCCACAAGTTTCCCTAATGTGTAGCTGGATCCTGAGAACCCTTGTAACTGAATTTATACCCGGTGCCCTCATTTGTCAGTGGGGGAACAGCGGAGGGGCCCAGCCGCCGCTTCCCTTTGCAATGGGCATATTTATGGACAAACATGAGGCTGAGACTCTGTGTTTCTTCTAGGATGTTCTGGACTCCAAGAACAGCGTCATCAAGGAGCTGCAGTACGAGCTGGCTCGGGTCTGTAAGGTGAGACTTTCATATCAGGCTGTAAAGGCTTAATCTGTCCTAACAATGAGGCTGATCACGGGTAAGAAGCAGATTCAGGTGGCCGCTGAATAAAGGACAGCAAGACAGTTCTTGATGGGGTTCCGGTTAACTTTCATCTCTGCTTCCAGCCTGCTCGTCACCCCTCCTAACTTTAGCTAGCTACTGGTCAGTGTGTTTCTTAGATGTCAGCTGCGGCATTTAAATATTTTCTGAACATTCAGCGTCGTTATATGTAGAAGGGACAGCAGTGCTATTCCGTGCACTCTCCATGTAGCTCAGTGGCCTTGTTTAAGACGGTCATTTTGCTTTGTTATATGGATAGTGGACTGAATTATCACCGTTATCTGTTTAGTTAGATGGGACTATCTGCCAGGGTGACCTGTAAGAGTTTTCAGCAGTTCTATATGGACCGTCACAGATAGCACTTACACATTTAGCAAATACTGCCAAAATTATAGGGGGCAGGGATATTCAAAAGGATTTATGCAGTTCAGAGACCTGAAAATCATGTAAATCCCACTTACCGGGATATTCAGTATCATTTACCTGGTTAGTGCTGTTGAATATCCCCTCCTAGGCCAACTAAACGTCCCGTCGCTAACTAGTTAGCTAGCCGGTCCACAGCGATATTGAGCTACTAGCCAACTAGCTAAAACACCTAAGGAGAGGTAAAAGGCCGGCCAGCCAGCAACTTAATATCACCACTGACCAGATAGCAAAAGTAGTAACTGGGAAACTCGGATATTCAGTGTGAATCATGGATATGGCCTGGCGCTGAATATCAGTTGCTTTACCTGTGCTGGCCACTGAATATGCCTCCCATAGATGCTTTTAAATATTGGCCCATTACATTTTAACCAGTCAACAGCCCCAAATTTCTGGAAGGATTGATGCAGTTATTCCCAATGAGAACTGCTTCTTCTGGGCATTGGTAGCGAGCAGCGATCCCTTCACTTCTCTGCAGGCAGCTGCCACTGGGCACCTGCAAGCTTCTGTCCTCTCCTCTGTCCTCCCAGCCGGCTGTAATCTCACCCCTCTTCTCTTTCAGGCTCACAATGATCTGCTGCGCACGTATGAAGCTAAGCTGCAAGCCTTTGGGATTCCTCTGGAAGAGCTGGGATTTAAGCCACTTGAGACAACTATGGCAGGGAAGAAGTTAGGCCAGGGTCCCGCTGGACTTGTTTCTATTCCCACATAATATTTTAATGTGCTCCCTAACCGCCCGTCTGCAGTGTAAATAATGTGCCGTCCTCTCTTCTGTGCAGAAACCAGCTTCTAATGAACTAGCAGAGAAAAGGTAGTTTTATGTCTGTTACCACTAAATGAAGAATTTATAATATATTTCCTTATGAAAACCATTTCCTGTTTAAAATGTTCAACTAAGGAGCTGTTTTTCTGAGTGTTCCCCCCTCACCCAGAGTACTCATCTATGATGGAAGAAAGCCCAGGTCTGGCCTGGGGGAAGCAGAAGCTGCCTAGATTCAGGAGAGAGCAACCATTGTTAGCAAGTCCTAGCTTTATTTGTGAGTGTTTCTGGGTAAAACTACTGCTGGTCACTTGCATAGCGCTACAAGGCGTATGCAGCACTATACACACAGATGTAAGAGACAGTCCCTGCTCATCAGAGCTTACAATCTAATCATGACGAAGAGACATCAAAAAACTGGGGACTAGAGTATGGCAAGATATACACTAGTAGTGGACAAGAGGTGTGTTTTCAATCTGGACTTGAATAGGGCCAGAGAAGGAGCCTGACGCACGAACTCACAGGTAGTTTGTTCTGGACATATGGAGCAGCAGAGACCGTAAAGCTACAGGAAACGCACATTGTGTGGGTGTGTGGGCGCCTGCTGCATGTCTTCCAGATGTGTCTGGGAATTACGGTTTCCTCATCTCACTGCCAGGCACCTCCCAGGGCAAGGAGGAGATTAGCTCCCTCTGTAGGTGGTATAGGAGAAGGGACTCATCAGCAGGGGGATGTGATACTTCTGGCTTGGGTCTGTGATGGTAAAGACAATCTGAGGACATGAAAAAGAACACACAAAAGAGGCTTATTCAGGTGTATCGAGAAGCAGCCCTTCCCCCCTCCTCGGGCAGAGCCCTTGTACATCTCACCTCCACATAGGGGTAGAAGCTTGTTTCTCTGAACTGCCGCCAGTAATCTCCGGTTTCAAAATGCACCTTGTATGTCCCAGCAGTAAACTGCTTGGGACTCAGGAGGCCTGGGCAGCGGCCATCAGCATTAGTGTGACTAAAATGACAACAGCTGTGTGTTAGTGCTTCGCCATGCATACGGCCCCCTGCCTCTAATCCCGGGGGGTTCTGCAAGACAACAGCAACAGCACCCAAATTAAGAGAGGGGCCTGTTTTCAGGCATTCCTCGATGGGTAATTAAAGAGCCACCCAGCTGCATACCTCGCTAACCAAATAAAATATAGGTGCCACTTCTTTTTATTAAGTTGAAAAGACTGTGCAGGGATACAGGCATACAGTAGAGTTATCACATATACAGTTTCTCTTTGAAAATTAGCCTCCAGCTATGGCATTGCAAGACTACCCATATCCCTTGTACGTAAGCAGGTAAGTGAAAACGTCTTAACATTTACTTCCGTAGATTTACTAGCAATGTCCCAGGAGAGTGCATCTCATTCCAGGTCAAGCCCAGTAAGACTGTAGCATCTGACTTGACTTTTACTCTTCTTTGCCCCCTCTGGAAATGTAAACTATTGAATGTATGTTCTATAGTACAGTAAGTAACGCCTGCTGCCATGTCTGAGAGCTTCTACCGATGTGACCTCGCTGAATAGGCTGGCTCCTTCCATGCTAGGGGGAATGTAGTCTGCAGTGCTAAGAGGCAGTAATCTGCTGCTCATAAACTGCAGCATAGACATCCCAGCACATGGCTGAAGATCTGCGGCTGGGGCAGGGTCTCCAGTGATAACCACAAAGATGTCCCTTGCACACCAAGGACTACATTGTGAGTTTGGGGAATTTCCCACACAGGTCTTAATTCTTGGTGTTGTGCATTGTACAGTGGGAATAAGGAACAAGGGCAGACTGTGTTTCAGCGGGGAGAAAGAATAGGAGGAGATATCTCTCATGGTTTTCCCTGTGTCCCTGGAGCCTCTGGTGCCCTTTTCCACCTAAGGCATTTTGGGTCACTGCTTACCCTGTAGTCAGCTCTATCCAGTTCTTGCTTGACTCCTCCAGCCTGGCTAGATGAAGGGCCAGGCCTTTAGCAGGCGTGCCCAGGCTCGTGTCCAGCACATGGGTGGTTAGTGGACTGTCAGATGACACAGACATACCCTAACACTGCAAAACAGAACACAGCAGCATACAGTTAATTACCATGTGTTCATTAACTCTACCTTGAAATGTGTATGATGTGGCAGTTCACAGTGACTCGGCAAAGACTTAAACCCTCCTTCCAGAGCTCTGAAAGTGGAACTCACTGAGGGCCAGTCACAGGGTATCTGATGCCCCACGTGAACCTTCAACCATAGTCCAGCATCTCCACATCCCTACTGCCCCTCCCAGTGCAGCATCTCTTTCACTTTTCTTCCCTCTCAGGATTCCAGCAAGGGGGGGGGGGGGGGGGATGCTGGCACACTCTACTGTAGGTGCTGTCACCGACAGTGACTGTGCCCAGCTCTCCCCGAGCTCGGAGAAGTCCAAAAGGACTTTTCTAAGCACGCACGCCACTTCCCGCCTTGCAGCCCGCTCTCAGGAGATTCAGTTTGTACTTTCGGCTCAGCAGTCGTCCCACAGCTCTCCCTCCTCCGTCAGTAATCGCACCAGTTCTTTTAATCTTGTTGTTCCTTATCGTCTCTCCAGTCCAGTCCCGGAATCTCTGGGGATTAAGGTTCCTCCAGCAGCTTGGAGACTGAACAATGACATTCTTTGATGTCACTGGTACAAATACCCGAGGGACCGCCTCCTTGCTCCAGTTTGTTCAGTCTCCAAGCAGCTGGAGGTTGAGGAGCCCAGAGATTCTGGGCTCACTGGAGGGACAATTCTGCAGTATTCTTGAATTGATTTCAATTTATTTGGATTTATTTAAATTTATTTACATTTGTTTATTTAATCTATAATTGATTAGAAGTCCTGAGGGGCGCCCACCCTCTCTCCTTTTAATTTCTACTCTGCCTGCTTAAAGCCGCGTTTATTTTTTCTGCCTTTGAGTTGACTGGCTCAATTCATTTAGCAGGTTTTCGTCTCCCGAACCTACTTACTTTAGGTGAGGAGCGAAGAACGTCAGAGTCACTGCAGCTGAGAGGTGTTCCCTGAGAGGCACACATGCAGACGAGCCGCCGGGGCTGGTAACAGTTTGTTTTTCAGCAACGTTGCTATGCGGCACTTCCGGTTTCTCCTCCGACGCTGAAACCGTCTTTACGGCTTAGCGTGGGGGAGCCGGTTAATCTGAAGAGATCAAAGGATTTTTCTTCTTGTTGCTGCACAGAGGTAAGAGTACTTTGCTCCGCAGTTAGTCTGCGATGACAGTTGGTTTCAGTGCAGGCCGCGCCGTTTGGCACATGCACGGGAAAACGGCAAAACAGTAAATGAAGGGTTTTTGATACCGGAATGGTCTTGTTTGAAGGGAGAAACTCAATTTTTTGGCGTTTTTTAAAAGGAATAGTTTTTAATCTCATTCTAATCTGATTTAATCTGTTTGGTGAGTGTGCTGATGCTCATGTAAAAAAAAAAAAAAAATAATAAATAAATAGATAGATAGATAGATAAAGGCAAGAGAGTGTTACCAGATATCTGGTTGTTTCTTCAGAGCTATAGCGAAGTAATGCCTTCTAGGCCACAGTGTTTGGTTTGTGGCTCTAGGAGAGGAGCTTTATCTGACTCGGGGTTCTGTAGATCCTGCGTCCAGGAGACTGCAGCTATGGAGCAGGTTTTAGAAACCAGTGCAGAAGGTGCTAAACTTGCTTCCTTATTTTTATTGGACACTAATTCACCTCCGCAGCTCTTGCCAGAGCCGGTTGCAGGGCCTTCTTCCATTCCTGATGTGCCGCAGGTACCATCAATATTTTCGTCAGGTTTGGCGATGTTGTTTTCGCAGGATTTTGTATCTCTGCTTCAGCAGACATTTGGAAATGGTCAAAAGGGTCCACTACCCTCTGCCGGAGGGGATCTCGGAAGGAAGCGGCCGAGTATTCCTCTGGAAGTTGCTGAGGGTTCTGTTCCTGTTAAGAAGGTTAAAACATGGAAGGATCCACAGGAGCATTCGATAACCTCTGAAGAGATTCACTCGGATCCTTTGGATCCGGATTTGGAAGTTGAAGACGAATTAGAAGAAGGAGAACTCACGGATCAGGAGGACCAGGCGAGAGTAGTTCACGTTTTCCGTCGAGATGAGTTACCAGCGTTAATTATGGAAACACTTAAAGCCCTTAATATGCCACTTTCTGGGCCAGAGGAGGACTCCACATTGGAGGATCCTTTGTTGCAGGCATTTAGGAAAATGCAAAGGGCTTTTCCCGTACACAGAGTTGTAAGGGAGATGATTCAACAAGAATGGGATATGCCTGAGGCCGGACTAAAGGGGTCCAGGGTCATGGCTTGATTATATCCTCTACTGGATCAGGATCGGGAGTTGTTTAAGTCTCCCAAAGTAGATGCAGCAGTATCGGCTGTTACCAAAAAGACTACAATTCCGGTGGAAGGTGGTGCCGCCCTTAAGGATAGCCATGATAGAAAGTTGGATATGTTGTTAAAACAGGTGTTTGATGTCAATGCTTTATCTATTCAGGCTTCAATTTGTGGAGCATGGGTAGCCAGAGCCTGTCTTTGTTGGTCTCAGTGAGTACACGGAGATAATGTGGAAGAATCTGCAACAGAAGTGTCCCGTTAAGAGACTGGGGCAGCTTATTTAGCTGATATTCATTATGACCTTATTAGGGGTTTGTCTAAGAGTATGGTTTCGGTTGTTGCAGCTAGAAGATATTTATGGTTGCGTAACTGGGCGGCAGATGCTTCTTCTAAAGCAAGGCTCACTAAGCTTCCTTTCAGGGGTAAGCTACTTTTTGGTGAGGACTTAGATAAATTGGTAAAAGACTTAGGGGAGTCTAAAGGCAGCAGGCTGCCAGAGTACAGGCAGAAGCTAGGACGTCCAACTCAGGCGTCTAGGGGCCAGTACAGAGACTTTCGTCATTTTTGTTCCACATGTTTCGGACAGTTTCAGAGAGGGTGTCAATATTTCAGAAGTCAGGGTTTTCGAGGAGCAAGCAGGGGATTTGCAACCTCCTCTTCTTCTTCAAACCCTAGAAAATCACAATGAAGTAAGGAGGACCCAGGCGGATTTTATTCCCATGGGAGGTCGGCTACGGGAGTTTTATCCAGCCTGGGTTCAGATCACATCCGATCAGTGGGTGTTGGAGATCATTCGAGAAGGATATGCTCTGGAGCTTCAGCACCCAGTGGTCGATTTGTTCATTCAATCTCCTTGCAAGGCACGCATCAAGTGTACAGCTGTGCACGGAACCTTACAAAGACTTTTGAATCGCAAGTCTGTCATTCCAGTACTGCCAAACCAACGCGGCTCCGGTCGATACTCCATCTATTTTGTGGTTCCAAAAAAGGAAGGGTCTTTTCATCCAATTTTGGATCTTCAAAAGGTAAATCGTTGTCTTCGGGTGACTCATTTTTGCATGGAGACACTGAAGTCTGTAATAATGGCATTAAGGAAGGGAGAGTTTCTTACGTCTCTGAATTTGTCAGAGGCGTATCTACACATTCCCATTCATCTGGAGCATCAGAAATTTCTGAGATTTGCAGTTCCCATGGGTCATTTCCAGTTTTGGGCATTGCCATTTGGTTTAGCAACGGCCCCGCAAATGTTTACCAAGGTAATGGTGGTAGTTGCGGCAGCATTGAGAAAGGAAGGAATTCTAGTTCACCCATATCTGGATGAATGGTTGATTTGGGCAAAGTCCGAAAAGGAAAGTGAGTTGGCAACAGCCAGAGTAGTGGAATTTTTACAGAGTCTTGTTTGGGTTGTCAATAAGGCAAAGAGCAAGTTGATTCCGTCACAGAATCTAGAACACCCGGGAGCTCGATTCAGTACAAGAATAGGAAGGGTATTTCATCCTCAGACGCGAGCGCTAGCATTGAGAGATCTGGTGCGCAGTTTCTTGAACAGAAAGGATCCCACTGCATGGCATTATTTACAGTTGCTCGGAACCATGGCAGCAACGTTAGACTTAGTTCCATGGGCAAGAACTCATATGTGACTGTTACAGAGAGCGTTACTAAGGAGGTGGTCGCATCAGAAAGATCCTCTCTCAAGGAGGCTACCCTGCCTTCTGGAGATGCGTTAAGCTCTACAATGGTGGTTACAGCCGGAGATTCTAGAGGTGGGAATGCAGCTAGAATCGCCTGTTTGGATTCCTCTTACGACGGATGCCAGTCTTGTGGGCTGGGGAGCTCACTTCGAAGGAAAGTTTGTTCAAGGTCAATGGACCGATCAGGAGAAAGTTTGGTCAATCAACAGATTGGAGTTGAGGGCGGTAACCTTAGCTCTACAAGTCTTTGTGTTATCTTCAGGGGAAGGCTGTTCGCGTTCTGTCAGACAATGCAACCGCAGTGGCTTACATCCACCGTCAAGGGGGCACAAGCAGTGTCTCTCTGGAAGCCGAAGCCGAGCAGTTGTTCATGTGGGCCAAGAGGAATTTGAAGGCTTTCTCTGCGACTCATGTAGCAGGAGTGGACAATGTGGAAGCCGATTTTTTGAGTCGGGTCAAAGTAGATCCAGGAGAATGAGTTCTGCATCCGCAAGTATTCCAATTGATAATAAATCGTTGGGGAGCTCCAGTGATGGATCTCATGGCAACCTTCAAGTCGGCAAAAGTCAATTGGTTTTTCAGTTGAAGGCGAGAGAGAATGTCAGAGGGCCTAGACACTCTCATTCAAAGGTGGCCAGAGGAGCAACTTCTGTACATCTTCCCTCCGTGGGTATTGATAGGGCGTGTTCTACAAAGAGTAGAACGGCACAAGGGACTAGAAATATTGATAGTGCCGGATTGGCCAAGATGACCATGGTACACGGATCTCATAAGGTTAATAGTAGACCATCCATGGCTCTTACCGATGCGAGAAGATCTGTTGTGCCAGGGTCCATTACGCATGCCACAGGTGGCTCAATTCTCGCTTACGGCTTGGCTCTTGAAAGGGCGAGGTTAAAGGCCAGAGGTTACTCTTTGGCAGTGATTTCCACTTTGTTGAAAGCAAGGAAGAGATCTACCTCTTTGGCATATATTCGAATATGGAGAATATTCGAAGCATGGTGTGAAGACAAGGGTTTTGAAGCATTAAAAGCTTCTATTTCTCAAATTCTATCTTTTTTGCAAAATGGGTTTGAGAAAGGATTAGCAGCTGCGTCATTGAAAGTGCAGTTGGCAGGTCTCTCTTGTTATAGAGGAAAAATAAATGGTGAGGTGCTAGGAGCACATCCGGATGTGAAGCGTTTTTTGAGAGCAGTTTCACTGTTGAGGCCGCCATGTAGACCAAGCGTTCCGTCTTGGAATCTCCATTTGGTGTTGGAGGCTTTGGTACGCGAACTGTTTGAGCCGTTGTCACGAGCGTCATTAAAGGATCTTTCGCTGAAGGTAGTTTTTCTAGTAGCTATTTCATCGGCACGAAGAATTTCGGCATTACAGGCATTGTCTTGTAGAAAGCCTTTTCTATTATTTTACGAAAAGAAGGTGGTTTTGAGACCAGTACCTTTGTTTCTACCCAAAGCAGTGTCAGCTTTTTCATGTCGATCAAGAGATTTCTTTACCAGTATTTGAAAATACTGCCATGGAGATTCAGTTCAAAAGATTGCATCTTTTAGATGTTCGTAGAGCATTAAAGACGTATTTAAAGCGAACACAGGAATTCCGTAAGACAGATAGGCTGTTTGTTCTTTTTGGAGGTGCAAGAGGCCATGCAGCTTCCAAAGCATCTATTGCCAGGTGGCTCAAGGAAGCTATAGCCTCAGCGTATTTGTTGAAAGGTTGGACAATACCTAATGGGCTTGAAGCGCATTCAACAAGGGCGCAAGCTGCGTCCTGGGCTGAGTACAGTTTGGTACCGCCTGTGGACATCTGTAAAGCGGCTACTTGGTCATTGTTAAATTCCTTTGTAAAACATTATCGATTAGATATACAGGCAGAAAGAGATACCTGTTTTGGATCGGCAGTGCTTCAGGCTGGCCTAGCAGGTCCCACCCATTAAAGATTTTACTGCTCTGTTACATCCCCAGAGATTCCGGGACTGGACTGGAGAGACGATGAGGAAGGTGAAATTAGACTTACCTGCTAATTGTTGTTCCTTGAGGAACTCCAGTCCAGTCCCGCATCCCTCCCTGATATGCTTTTGTCTAGACTACAGGCCTGAAGCAAAGAGGTATAGTATTGTCATGGTAAGCTTATAAGGCAGTTATATGTCTTACAGCCCATATGGGGAGGGTGAAAGTTTTCGGGGATCTTTATAAAGTATTATTCCTCTATCGAGATGGAGGGCAGCCTATAATAGGAAAATTATAGTGCTACTTTAAGGGCACATTTTGTGTCTTATTTACATTCTCTTATATACCGCGCTATTCTGCATCAGTGCGGTTTACATTGAACAAACTAAAATTACATTGAACAGGGCATTATAACTTGGAGATAACTATTTTACAGGAAACATGGGCTATGGAGGGTTAAGTGGCTTGCCCAAGACCACAAGGAGCACCTGTGGGACTAAAAACCCCAGTCCTTCCGGCCCAAGGTTGCTGTCCTCTAGTGGGATTTGAACCCCCGACCTTCCGGCCTGAAGTACCTTGCCCCAACCACTAGGCTACTCCTCCACTATATATATAGTTGAAGTTTGTTAATGTTTATTAAGGTTTGTTAAAGTTTAATAGCTATGTTAGCTACTTAATTGTTGCTCTGGTGAGTCTGCTTTGTCAATAGGTAAACTGGAGCAAGGAGGCAGTCCCTCGGGTATTTGTACCAGTGACATCAAAGAATGTCATTGTTCAGTCTCCAAGCTGCAGGAGGAACCTTAATCCCCAGAGATTCCAGGACTGGACTGGAGTTCCTCAAGGAACAACAATTAGCAGGTAAGTCTAACTTCACCTTTTTCCAGTTTCTCCTTTCATAGCAGCGCCTTTCTTGTTTTCAGTTTTTTAAAAATAAAAAAGCATTTATCATCACAGCTCTGCACTGTGGGGGGTGGGATTTTTCCTCCTTACTATACTGCTTTTCTTCATTCTTGAAGGGAAACCACCCCCCTAAAAAAAAACCAGATCCCTTGATCTGAGGAGCTCCTGGTTGGCCACCTCCCAACTCTCTTTCTTTTCTTAAAAAAAAAAGAAAAGCGGGGGGGGGGGGGGGGGGCGCTAGTGAGCCCGCTAAAGAATGGCCTTATTTTAGATCAGCTCCGTCCCGGGCTCCCCCATCATTAAGCTAACAAACGCATTTCTGCAGAGAAAGTCCCCCGAGCTTACACGATCCTGCGTGCCGTGAGTCTGGCGATTCCTGCTGTGCCCTGCTGAGCTGAGCGGAGGTCCGCGGTGTGCTTTACAGTCCAGAGACGGGCTACCCCACAGTTGGATCCGCTGTTCCATTGCCGGCTGCTGATGCTGTTAAAACCAGCCCTCCTGGCGATTTTGTGCTGGAATCTTTGCCTGTTCTTCTTTTGAGCATTGCTGCCTGGGGAGAGTGAGAAGATTGACTGTAGCTGTGCGGCTGGTTGACCCGCGGCAGGGACCTGGAGAGGAAAGAGTGATCGGAGCCCCGGTGACACTACTGCCTTGCTTGTCTGCCTCCCTTGACTGTGCCTGCAATGATCGCGATCTGAGGAGGTGAGAGTGCCGCGGTGCTCGGTGTGGTGGAGCTTTGTGGGTGCCCACGGCCTGGCTGGGTACACAGGCGGCCATTATGCGTGGTCTTGGAACGCATGGCCTTTGCGTTTCAATCAGGCTAACCGGGAAAAGATCACGTGGGCTATAACTGACGAATCAGCAGCTGGCTCCATGAAGTGCTACGTCCCCGGAGAGTGCTACTGTCTCCTCTTCTGCCCAATCTCTACGCCCGGTCAGGTAAGACACCTGCCTTGTGCATAAGATAAGAGATTGTGTGCAGTTGATTCAGTGACAGCTACCATGGACTCACTCTCTCTCTACATTCTGAGGGTCTGGCTGAACTTGTATTAAGTGCGTTGGGATCAGATCCTCTCTGTGCTTGGTGGACTTTACTACATTAAGTGAACCTGGAGCGCCCTCTATTGCTCAAGAGTGGGACTTTCCTACATTTTTATTCTTCTCTCTTCTTGCTCACCCAACTGATAACTGCCACTTGCCTCCCTGCTGCTGGCTCCTGCATACCATAGGGTTGAAGGACTGTTAAGTCTCCGCATGGCTGCCAAGACTAGGGGACTCGAAGTTCGGGAGGGGATGCGGTCCTCTCAGCTTCTGCTGGTCAAGAGTGGCTCCCAGACCAGACCGACCAGTAGACAACCCTCGGAGGGTTCTGGTGATGAGACAGTGAGTGAAAATGATCTGGGCCCCGGGGCCCTGTCCTCGCATGCCCTTCTTCAGCGGGAGCTTCGAAGGGGCTTTGAGGATTTGGCTGGTGAATTCCGCTCCATGCGCGAGGAAGTGATGAGCACAATTATGGACCTCAGGAGTGACATAAAAGACCTGGGTACACGAGTGGAAGAGGTCGAGACAAAAGTTGATGATCATGACGGTGCTCTGGTGGATTTACAATGTGCTATTGATAGACAACGTTCGCAGGCAATGGAACTGACCTATAAAATTGATGACATTGAAAACCGATCCCGTCGTAACAATGTGCGGTTTCGAGGAATTCCGGAGGCCGTGGGGGGCGCTGAAGACCTGCCGGTGGTGCTCAAAACTTTGATAGGTGAATTACTCACAGCAGAGGAGCTGGCCGCCCATGGGCCTGGAATGGAGATTGAACGAGTGCACCGTGCCTTGGGGAAGCCTTCTAACAATCAGCCCCGGGATGTTATTGCTAGATTCTTACGGTATACTGATGCGGAGCTTCTCCTACGAAGGGGGCGGGAGAAAAAAACAATCCAGTTTCAGGAGGCAGCTGTAACCGTATATCAGGACCTTTCGGCATTTACGCTGGCTCGTCGGAGGGAGATGAAACCAATCACGGTGGTCCTGAACAATAAAGGGATTCGCTATTCCTGGTCCTTTCCATTCCGGATGAACTTCCTTTTGGGAAATAAAAAGATCTCAGCGAAAGACCATACCGAGGCTTGGAGAGCACTGCGCCAGGCGGGTCTTGTGGAAGATAATGCGCTGCCAACGCCTCCGGCCCCTAAGCCCCAGCACTCGAAGTGGACTCGGGTGGGAAGATCTATTTGAACCTCCTTGGACCATGAGTGTTTGATCCCTTGTCCTGGGGGGGCTGCTTAGGGGTTTTCTGGTTCTGAAATTATGCTTGCCAGACCAGCATTGTAAGACCTCGCTGTCCCCCACTTTGGTTCTTGTTGTACTACAGGTTTCAGATTTTGAGGGGATTTGGGTATTTGCTCTTTGCTATATGGGGGCGGAAGGGAGAACGGTGGTGTTAAGGAGAGGGGCACAATTGGAACACTGCTCTAATGGTGAGTTGTCAAAAAAAAAAAAAAGGGGAAACGATATTGCATTATTTGCTCATATTCTTGCTGTAAGGGGGCCCGGACGGAGCTGAGTTTGGGGTCAGTCTAACCGTATCCTGTTTCTTTTCTGGCAGGCAGGTGATACTGACGGGTAGGGGAGGAGGGGGGGGGGCTAGTACAACTAGGGGAGGGTAGGGGATTGGGTGTGGGGGGTAGGGGTTTTAGTTTTTTTCCATGGCATAGGGAGCGTTGGGGTAGAGGGGGCGATCCTACGCAGACCGCTCGGCGGTTTATGGGTTTTGGGCTACTCAACTTGCTAAGGGTGAGAGGGGTGAACTTTGTGGGCAGGGGGGAAGGGGAGGGGCGGTGGGGGCAAGGTGATTGATTATCAATGTTGAAAATGATTTCTTTGAATGTAAAGGGGCTTAATTCCCCTAGAAAACGTTCTTTGCTGTTTTCGGAATTGAGATCCTTGAAAGGGGACATTGTGGTTTTACAGGAGACACATCTCCGTACTAGTAATCAGGGGTGATTAAAGCATAATCCTTACAATGAGGTGTGGGTAGCATCGGACATGAATGGACGGAAGAAACGCGGTGTGGCCCTGTTGTTCCATCAGTGCTTATCCCTCAGGGTGGAGGAGGTTAAAAAAGATACTTTGGGAAGGTGGCTTTTTGTGAATGTGCGCTTGGAGGGCCATCTATTAACGCTAGCTAACATCTACGCCCCTAATGAAGGCCAAGGAACCTTCTTTGCGCGGCTGAAAGCCTTGTTAGCTGACTTCGCGAAAGGCCCTATTATACTCAGCGGGGATTGTAATGCCCACATGGTACCACACTTAGATTCGACGGGTAGCGTTGGGAGGGTCGCGGGTGGGCCCGGTAAGGCGTTGCAGAACTTTATGCTGGATTTAGGCTTGCGTGATGTCTGGAGAGATACACATGAAGGGTAGAAAAGTTATACATATTACTCACCCGTTCATCAGGTGCATACCCGCATAGATTATTTTCTCTTGGATCAACGCCCGATGGATGAGAGTGTGGAGGCTGGGCATGGGGCATTGACCTGGTCGGATCATGCCCCGTGCTGGATTACTCTTCCGACGGATCTAGGCAGTGCGCGCCACTGGCTTTGGCGATTAGACACACGATTTCTGCGGCGACAGTGTGCTGTTCAGGAGCATGGCCGCTTCATAACCGACTTTTTTTAGTTAAATGACTCTGGGGAGGTTTTGCTCCCCATGGTCTGGGACGCCTTTAAGGCTACGGCTCGGGGTCGACTAATAGCGGAAGCGGCTCGTACGCGGAGGGCGTGGAGAAGGGAATATTGCCAACTGGTGGGGGATTCGTCCCGGCTACGCTTGGAGCATGCCCGGACGGGCTCTAAACGGGTCTTGTGCCAATGGCGGGTGCCCCGTGCTAACTTAGATACGTGCCTACAAAGAGAACTGGATAATAAACGTCGGAAATTGCGACAAACTTTTTATGAACGGGGGAATAAGACAGGTCATTTTCTAGCCTTACGACTCCGGCAGCAGCAAACTATGAGGGTGGTTCGTGAACTTCGAGATTCCGGGGGGCAGAGGAGAGTGGTATCCCAGGAGATACGCGACGTTTTCGCTACGTTTCTGGAACAGTTAATAAAGCTGAGCCTTTCGATTCGGCCCGTGTGCAGGAGTTCCTGCGGACTGTCGCTTTGCCGCAGTTGACTGACTCAGATCGGGATCAATTAGATATGGAACTTACTGTGGAAGAGGTGGAATTCGCCATCCGACAGTTAAAAACCAGGGGAGCGCCGGGTAGTGATGGCTTTCCTGCGGAGTATTATAAAAAATTCCATGCTCAGTTAGCTCCGACACTGGTAGTACTCTTTAATGAGGTTTTGCGGGGGGCGCCCCTCCCTCCATCTCAACGTGAGGCTTTGATAGCAATGCTTCCTAAACCGGGTAAGCCCTTGCAGGAAGCCGCCTCATACCGCCCCATCTCCCTACTAAACACAGATGTTAAAATACTGGCCTCAGCACTGGCTGCGCGTTTGAACCGGGTTCTTCCAGTTTTAGTCCACCCGGACCAGGTTGGGTTTGTGCCGGGCCGTCAGGCGGCGGATAATATTAGGCTAATGCTACAGGTTATTCATGCTGCTCAACAGGGCTCACAACCGACGCTAGTGGTGGGAGTTGACACTGAGAAGGCCTTTGACCGTGCTAGCTGGGGCTATCTCTGGTGCGTGTTAGATGCGATGGGGTTTGGTCCTAACTTTATTCGTTGGGTCCATAGCTTATATCAAGACCCTAAGGCGTGTGTCCGGGTGAACGGGGGTCAATCGAGTAATTTTCCGCTGGGAAGGGGTACTCGTCAGGGATGTCCTCTGTCGCCGCTATTGTTTGCTCTGGTGATGGAACCCTTGGCGCAAAGCTTTCGCGAACATCCGGGCATAAGGGGCGTTCGAGTGGGCTCTACTGATTACAGGATTGCACTCTTTGCGGATGATATCATATTATCACTGGTGAATCCCACTACGTCCCTCTCTGCTGCCATGCAGCTCTTTGAGGCCTTCTCCCAGGTGTCTGGATTCAAAATCAACTACACTAAATCTGAGATTCTTAATGTCGGGGTTTCAGAGGAGGTTTGTGAGGATCTACGGGCTGCCTACCCCTTTCGGTGGGTGACAGGTGCTATTCGCTATTTAGGCGTGAACATGACAGTGGAGCGGACGGCGCTTTTTAAGGCCAACTATGATCCACTACTCCAGCAGATTCGGCGCGATCTGGAGTCCTGGGCAAGCCTGACGTTATCCTGGTTTGGGCGTATAGCGGTGGTGAAGGTGGTGGTCGTCCCCCGGTTTTTGTACCTCTTCCAGGTCCTTCCTATACCATTGTCTCGGGGAATATTGGCTACCTGGCAAACCATGCTCATGAAGGTTATCTGGCAATACCGTCGACCACGTATAGCGTGCCGAATTCTTTATACGCGCACGCGCTCTGGGGGCATGGGGGCGCCCAACCTTCATTGGTACTATGTGGCGGTGCAGTGTCGTGCCGGGGTGGAATGGATGACCTCGGATAGCTCCAAGCATTGGGTACAATTGGAAATGAATATTGCGGGGGGAGCGGGACTGGGGGATCGGCTGTGGCTTGGTCCCAAATTGCGGAGTGGACAGCGTTTAAGTAATCCATATATCCTACATACCCTCCGCTGCTGGGACCAATCTTTTCGGCCTCGGGGGGTAGATCTGACCCCTCTGGCACCTATTGTGGATAATGCTACGTTTCCCCCTGGGTTGACGGACCCGGTTTTCCGGATTTGGGGGCATAAGGGCCTCAGTCGTGCTGGGCAATTGTTCGATGAGGGTAGGTTGCAATCGTTTCGCACGCTCCAGGAGGAATTTGACCTTCCCGACAGTCACGTTTTTCAATACACGCAAGTGGCCCACTGGGTTCAGGCTACATCCGTTCGGCCTCATGTGGCCCGGGACCTGACGGATATAGAGCGTTTCTGCGAGGGGTGCACTACTACAAAAGGTCTTATAGCTGCCTTGTATGCCCAGTTGCAAGCGCAGCAACTGAGATTAGGCAAGTATTAGAGAACAATGGAATTCTGATTTGAGTCTCCATTACTCTGAGCAGCAATGGGAACAGGTGGAGGGCAGGCTGTGGAAGAGTTCTGTGGCGATTAATGTCCGTGAAACTAACTATAAGCTATTATATAGATGGTATATGACGCCTGAGCGGATTGCGCGAGTGTATCCAGGGGCTCTGGATCTGTGCTGGCAGAGATGCGGACAGAAAGGTACTCTGGCGCATGTCTGGTGGTCTTGTCCTCGCGTCCGAACCTTTTTGAGGGGGATTCAATTTCACTTAAAACAATGCGGCTCTGCTATCGGTAGCTTCCATATGGAAGCAGTTCCTTCCGCCGTCCTTCTCTGTCTGTCTGGAGCGGATGTGGGACACGTATACGATGGAGCGTGGGGTGGCGGCCGGTAAGTTGCGCTTGACGCGCTTTGAGCAGGTGTGGGAACCCTTTGTCCTTCATTATGGTTCCTGATTGATCAAGGGCGCTGTACACCCGGTGAGAATGTGAGCCTCATGCTATCCTGTGTGCTGGTCTCTTGGAGTTCCCCCTTTTGTCCTGCGTGTGCTGGTTGGCCGGATCGCTCCCTTCACTTTTAACTGGCGTAGAGGTTCGTGGGGGGGGAGGGGGGGAAGATGAGATAGGGTAGGGAGGGGCTGGGGGTAGGGTGAGGAATTGGAGGGTGGGGGGGCTGATACAATGTTCTGGGTGTACTCCCTGCGGATTGCTGGTGTGCTGGGGGGGGCTGGGGAAGAGGGGTGGGGGGGAGAAAAAAAAAAGGGGGGCGTTCTGTTGGATTATTCCCTGTTGATTGTGATTTTGGAATTGTTATCTTTTGTTATTGTATTGTGCAAATAGCTTATGTTCTCGTGTGTTTAATTGCTGCCTTTCAATAAAAAAAAAAAGCAAGAGAGAAGGCCAAAGACAACAAAGAATAAGAAGAGACTTGTCTCTGGAGGCTGCAGGCTGTCTTTTCTCCCAAGTCACCTCCTTCTACCTGTTGCAGTATGGCTTCCACTTCTGCTTCAACCCCACTCCCATCGGTCCCAGACAAGGCACGATCAGAACACAAAGGGGCAACTGTGCGTCCGGGGACAGACCTCCCACCGGCACCAGTGTTAAAGAAAATGATCCAGAATCAGACAGATTTCAAACTCCATCTCCTCCTATCCCATCCTCCACTACTCATTCTCTGAGGCCAGATACACCGGTAAGTCTGAAACATAAATGTAAGTCAGAGCATAGCCGAAAGAACGACCTGCCAGCACCAATGGCTCCAGAGAGTCGCGAACCCATAAGCTAAGTCGGCGGGTCCTCATCCTTCTTGACCTTTCTGCGGCTTTTGACATTGTTGACCACAACCTTCACATTGATACCACCTTCTCGCTTGGTTTTAAGGGCTCTATGCTTTTCTGGTTCACGTCTTATCTCTCCCATCGCTCTTTCAGTGTTTGTTCTGGTGGATCCTCCTCTACTGCTATCCCACTCTTAGTTGGTGTATCCCAAGGATCAGTCTTGGGTCCACTTCTTTTCGCTCTATATACTCATTCCCTTGGTGCACTCATCTCTTCCCATGGCTTTCACTACCATCTTTACGCTGATGACTCCCAGATCTACCTCTCTACACCTGAAATCCCTCTGGCAATCCAGGCCCGGATCTCTGCCTGTCTTTCTGACATTGCTGCTTGGATGTCTTACTGCCGCTTGAAATTGAACATGGCCAAAACTGAGCTTCTTATTTTCCCCTAAACCCTCCTCTCCCCTTCCTCCTTTCTTAGTCTCTGTGAATAACTCTCCACTCTTCCCTGTCTCCTCAGCTCGCCACCTTGCGGTAGTCTTTGACTCCTCTCTCTCCTTCTCAACACACATCCAACTGCTCACTAAAATCTGCCCTATCTTTCTCTACATCAATAAAATTCGCCCATTCCTTTCTGAACACACTACTAAGACACTTATCCACTCTTTAGTCACCTTCCATCTAGACTATTGTAACCTGCCTCCTTGCTGGTCTCCCTCTGAGTCATCTCTCTCCCCTTCAGGCTTCAATCTGTTCAACACTCTGCTGCATGGCTAATCTTCCGCCAGCCTGGTCATGCTCATATTATCCTTCTTCTCGTCTCTTTATTGGTTTCCTATCCATTTCCGCATCCAGTTCAAATTTCTCCTGCTGACCTATAAGTGCATTCACTCTGCAGCTCTTCACTACCTTTCCTCTCTTATCTCTCCCTACACCCCTCTTTGGAACTCCACTCTTTTGGCAAACTGCTTCTATCTGTGCCCTTTTCTTCTACTGCCAACTCCAGACTTTGCTCTTTTCACCTTTCTGCTCCTTAAGCCTGGAACAAACTACCCGAGTCTGTAAGTCAGGCGCCTTCTCTGACCCTTTTTAAATCCAGGTTGAAAACTCACCTCTTCACTGCCACTTTCGGATCTTGACTCACCTAATCTCTTATGTGTTTCTTTACCATTCCCCCTAGTTGTATCCCATGTCTACAGCTACTGTGTTGTCTGTCTCAACTATATTGTAAGCTCCGATGAGCAGGGACCATCTTTTATATGTCTGCGTACGCCTTGTAGCGCTATACAAATTTTCAGTAGTAGTAGTAGGGTGACTCTTCAAAGACCTCCTCCATTACATCAAAGAAAGCCAGACAACACTCAGACTTGGTTCCAATATCATCTCCTGTGGTCCCCACACTGGATCACGCATCCCTCTCCAGGGACTCCTTACTGTAGGCCTTACACCACTTCATCTAGGACACCTCTGCCATCCTGGGAGCTCTCCGTCCGGTAGATCAACTACCATCTTCAGAGGTGCTCTCCTACCTACCACCTCCTCCAGCCTCCCCTGGGAGTCCCCCACCTCTTTCTAGATTGTCGGGATCCTGGGAACTTAAGAAGTTTACTCAACAGAGAGTCCCTCATACTCCCATCAGTGGGATACAGAGCCCTCCCTCTCGGGAGACATCGAGATGCCCCCATCTTCATCAGTGGAGCATGAACCTCCTGGAGATTTCTCTTACCCTAAAATTTCTCCAAAAACTTTTGAGGGCATTGGCACTTAGTGACTCTTAGGCACCCACCGATAGCAAAGACTTTCAGTTCATCTTAAGGGCTTGTAGTACACCCAAAGAAATTCTAGTTCTGCCAGTCCCTCAGATCCCGCAGGATTTCCTTTTGACAATTTGGGCCAATCCGGCATCAGGGCATGCCCCATCCTGTTGACTTGACCTCAAATACTACCTGCACCAGGATTCCAGCATTAGCAGCTCCCACATCAGTCTGTAGTTTCTGAAGCAGTCCTCAAGAAGACTAAGTCCTCCAAAACTCATACCCAAACTCCTCCAGGGAAGGATCAGCGGACCTTGGACTCAGTTGGCAGAAAGACTTTTAAAAGTGGCATGTTCACAATGAAACTTTTAGCACACCAAATTCATATGCTTCAGTAATCTCCTTTCTCAGAGGCGGGACTTGGTTTCTGTTTCAGAGGATCACAGCCTTCAAGATAATCTGCAGGAGTCCCTTTATCATATCATCGGGGCCACCTATGATGCCTTTGATTCAGTGCCCCAGACCACAGCTATGTCTATCTTTGCTTGACGCACAGCTTGGCTCCATGTCTCTGGTCTCAGAGACTATCTTCATGGCTGCTTAGCAGATGCTCCCTATCAAGGAGTTAGCTTTTTCGGGGTCGAAGAGCAAGAGGCTGTTACAGAAGTAAAAGAGCATTCCTTAACAATGCGTGAGCTCTTAGCCCATCTGTCAGAACAATCTCAATCTCAACAGTCCTGTTATCCTCCATATTCTCAGTACAGGAGACCATATCCTTATCAGTATTTGCAACAATAAAGGCTAAAAAGGTTAGGGCTCTTTAACCTGTAAAAGAGACGGCTAAGGGGAGATATGATAGAAGTCTATAAATTAATGAATGGAGTGGAACGGGTAAACGTAGATCGATTGTTTACGTTATCAGAATATAGAAAGACATGGGGACATGCAATGAAGCTACAAGGTAAACTATTTAAGACTAATAAAAGAAAATATTTTTTCACTCAACGTGTAATCAAACTCTGGAATTTGTTACCAGAGGATGTAGTAAAAGCTGTTAGTGTAGCTGGGTTTAAAAAAGGTTTGGCCAAGTTCCTGGAGGAAAGGTCCATAAACCATTATTAAGAAGGGACCCAGGATATCACTGCTTGACCCAGTACAAGCATTGCGGAACCTGTGTCTTTTGGGGAAACTGCTAGGTACGTACGACCTAGATTGGCCACTGTTGGAAACAGGATACTGGGCTTGATGGACCTTGGTCTGATCCAGTATGGCATATCTTATGTTCTTATTACCCTCAGCAGCGTTTTCAACCCTGTGCTCAACCTCCGCCACAAAGGCAACTGGCTCCTGCTTATACTCAGTGTCCTAGACAGAGACAGGAAGCAATGTGCTGTTGCCTCGGCTCAACCCACCAAGGTGACCCCCATTTTTGACTATCTACCCACATGTGGGGGGATGAATCCAGCACTTCCGGAAACACCTGGCACTCCATCACCACAGATCAATGGATTCTCAGCATCATCACATCAGTTTACAAGATCATTTTCACGGCCACCCCCTTTCAGGGATTACCCCTGCCCAGCAAGATTCCTCCTCTTCACCTGCCCATCCTGGAAAAGGAGATACCGACCTTGTTACAAAGCTGTGCAATAGAGTCTGTGCCACAATCAGAACACAACCAGCGTTTTTACTCCCAGTTCTTCTTTGTACCCAAAAGGTCTGGAGGACCTCACCTAATCCTTGATCTCTGAGACCTATGTCAAGAAAGAGAAGTTCAAAATGGCGTCCTTAGCTGCTAACCTTCCTCTCTTGCGACAAGCTGACTGGCTCACCTCTGTAAATCTCAAAGATGCTTACACCCATATTCTCATCCATTTTCGTCACTAGAAATATCTCTGTTCCGATTCAAGACAGAACACTACCAGTACAGCGTTTTTCCCTTGGTCCTCTTGTCAGCTCCCAGAGTCCTTACAAAGTGCTTGGCAGCTGCCATAGAGAACCTGCACATGCAAGGCCTTTGTGTTTACCTCTGTCTAGATGACTGACTGATTTCCAGTCTGGACAAGGCCTCCACTCAGATATCCGTTCACACAACAGCCTCCCTTCTACAACAGCTAGGGTTTATCATCAACTTCCAAAAATCTAAATGCAAACCTTCTCAAGTTCTACAGTTCATAGGAGCTCGCTTGTGCACAACCACAGTACGAGCTTACCTTCCTCCCGACAGGATAGCCATCATTCAGCAGCTCACCACCCAGCTACTGGCTGCTCCACAGGCCTCAGCATGCACTATCCTGCACCTGTTGGGACACATGACAGCCTCAGTACATGTGGTACCCTTCTCACACCTGCACATGTGCCCTCTTCAGTGGCATCTCAAGCTCAACTGGAACCAGCATACTCAACTCTTTCGATGCCAGATCCCTCTCTCCCTATCCAATTGTCAATTGCGCCAGTCCCTTTGGTGGTGGACACTCTTGTCCAACCTCATGGGAGAACTTCCCTTCCTGCAGTCCCCACATCAGCTTACACTCACAACAGATGCCTTTCACATGGGCTGGGGAGCTCATCTACTGCACCTCACCACTCAGGGTCTTTGATCCAGCAGAGTCTTCCCTACACATCAACCTTCTGGAGATGCATGCAGTCTACTATGCCCTTCAGACCTTTCAGCTTTGGGTCAACAAATCGCTCCTTGTGTGAACTGACAATCAAGTCACAATGTCGCCTCTTAGTGCCCCTTTAACTCCTCTATCATCTAATGGACCAACTGACTCTCACAGGTTTTTTTGCTACGAATGTACTTGAAAAAATCTTTATTTCACGTTTTTGCTTCCGCAGCAAGCTTCTTCTCAAAATTCTCCCTTTGCCTGCTTTATCAATGCCTTGCATTTGACTTGCCAGAGCTTGTGCTGTTTCCAGGTTTCGTCGTTTGGCTCTTTTTTTCCATTTCCTGAAAGATGCTTTTTTGGCAACAACAGCCTCTCTGATCTCACCTTTAAACCATGCTGGCAGTTTTTTGGACTTCCTTCCACTTTTCTTAAAGCGTGGAATACAGCTGGTCTGGGCTTCCAAGATAGTATTTTTAAACAACACCCAAGCTTGATGTAAGTCTTTAACCTTTGCAACTGCTCCTTTTAGTTTTTTCTTAACTATTTTCCTCATTTTATCATAGTCTCCCTTTCGAAAGTTAAAAGGTAGTACTGTGGATTTCCTTACTATCCCTCCTCCACTAATTAAATCAAAGGCGATCATGCTATGATCACTACTGCCAAGTGGCCCCAACACCCTCATCTCTTACACCAGATCTGGTGTTCCACTAAGGACTAGGTCTGATATGGCTTCCCCTCTGATCGGTTCATGAACCAGCTGCTCCGAGAAGCAATCATTTATATCATCTAGGAACTTTATCTCCCTAGCATGTCCTGCCGTGACACTGACCCAGTCGATACCGGGGTAATTGAAATCACCCATTATTATTACTGCGCTGTAACCTTTGTTAGCTGCCTTGATTTCTTTGATCATTTCATCATCCATTTGTTCATTCTGGCCAGGCGGTCGATAGTACACCCCCACTGCCATCGCCTTCCCCTTTTTACATGGAATTTCAATCCATAGAGATTCTACAGCAAATTTTGTTTCCTGCAAAACTTTAATCCTTTCTGACTCAATGCCCTCTCTAACACAGAGCGCAACCCCTCCACCAATTTGATCAGCTCTATCATTACGATATAGTTTCTACCCAGGTATCACAATGTCCCACTGGTTGTCCTCCTTCCACCATGTCTCTGATATTCCAATCATATCTAACCTCTCATTTAGTGCTATATATTCTAACTCTCCCATCTTATTTTTTAGACTTCTAGCATTTACATACAAGCATTTTAGAGACTGTATTTTATTCATATTAATTTGGCTATTGGTAGACATGGGTAATTTGGGATCTTTAAGCTCTGTCTGCTCCATATTCGAGGGCATTTGGGCTACTTTACTCTTTTTTGGAACCTCTCTGCTTTTGGTAGTATCCTTCAAGGATACATTCTTCCGAACCATCCGCTCTTGGGCGACTGTCGGCTTTCCCCTAGATCCTGACTTCCATCCTCATCCTACCCTAACCCCCATTAACATTTATGACCAAACTATAGACCAAGCTGTATCTAACTGTACCACACCCTACCTTCCACTGAACTGACTAATGCTCTGTACTGTTCTAACTAGATTGTAAGCTCCGATGAGCATGACTCTGACGGGCAGGGACTGTCTCTTGCATGTTAGCCACCTCTTGTAGGCTAGCTGTACAGCGCTGCGTGCGTGGCGCTTTATAAGTGCTAAATAGTAGTAGTAGTACTTGTTTGACTCTGGACTGCAGACTTTGCCAGTTTGTTACCATCTCTCTTCCATTGCTGCGACCCATCATCATGTGGATGGCAAACAAATCTCCATGCATCCTCTGGTAACTCGTTTCATGGAGGGCCTCATGAACACTAAGAAGTATATTTTAAGATGTGTCCCATGCCTCAGTATGTCCAGTCGGAACCAGACGCACAGAGGTAGATGGAATTCTGATCCCGCGGAATCAGAATCCTTTCTAGGCCTGAACGTGCAGGCAGGGACCCGATTCCAGTCGGCCTGCACATACAGGCCTATGCCCGGCTAACTCTGTCAAGGCTCCTCAGTGGAGCTGCAGTGCCATGGTGACCAATTGCCATGACACCGCGGCTCCATTCAGGAGATGCAATCCCCGGCTGCTGACCACTTCTTTCATTCCCCGCAGTCTGACCCCCAATCTGGCCACCCATGGCCAGAGTCAGGCTGCAGGGAATCTCCTGCACTCCGTCCTACCTTTTCCACCACCCAGGCCTGCCATCCTCCGACGTCTAGAAGATCTTATTCCACTTCAGAGGTGGAATAAGTTCCCCGTCTATTCTGCCAGCCCCAGATGTACAGGGCCAACATCAGAATCAGCCCTGTATGTCCAGGGCCGCAGACCACCCACTGCCCACCCTAGCTCTGTCTCCGCACTGCCCCTTTCCTGCCCCATTTAGCCTTCCCGTACAAACATTGTACAGGCAGGCTTGGCGGGGACGGAAAAAGCAGATGAATAGCTGGGATGGACATCCCGCTATTTGTGTTACAGAACAGACCCCTAAGCCTCCTCTGAAGCCTTCTGCTCCAGCTTAGGATCTCAACGTCATTCTCTCAGAACTCATGAAAGCCCCCTTTGAGCCCTTGGGGTCTGCTTCCTTAAAACATCTTACTTAGAAAACCATTTTTCTGGTTGCCATCACCTCCACCAGATGTGTCAGCGAACTCCAGGCTCTGGTGCAGTATCCTTCATATATATATATATACACAGTTCCTTCATGTCAAGATACTTCTACATACCCATCGTAAGTTTCTTCCTCCAGTTTTCACTCAACCAATCCATTGTGCTCCCTGCCTTCTTTCCAGCAGCACAACCAGATTCACCAGAGTAAGCCCATCATTCTCTCAACTGCAGATGAGCTTTGCTTTGCTACCTTACAAGCTACCAAGCACCTTCGTCAGTCCTCTCAACTTTTTGTTACCTTCAACCCAAACAATCCAGGAAAGCCTACATCTAAGCAAATCATCTCCTCATGGATCGCAGACTATATTTCTGTTACCTTCAAGTGGGCCTCACCACTCATCAGATGCGGACTCTGCTTTTGGCCAAGCTGCCTGCGAAATCTCTTCGCCTAAGTCTCCACCGCACAATTTTTCATCCAGGCCACATATACTACTAAACTTTCAAGTGGCCCTCAGCTCTGAACTCACCTAGAGTGTGCCTGCATATCCCTGCTTGTATCCAGAGAAATCATAGTTGCTTACTTGTAATGGGGGTTCTCTGTATACAGCAGGGGTATGCAGCCATACTCACCCGCCTGCCATCCCCTCGGAAAGGCTGCTACCTTCAACCGTTGTCTGCAGGAATTTCTTACAATTGGCCAACCTGCATCCTCCTTCCCACATCATGAAACCTATCGCATCTGTTGACATCCAGCTGCCTCGTTTCCATGGACTTTACAGTCTGTCTCTTTTGGTCGCTGTTCTGACTGCTGTATTGCTGCGCTCGACTGCTTTGAAAATGACTGACTGAATGTCCTCAGAGTGGGCGCAAAGGCGGGAAGCAGCGCGCATGCTCAGAAGTCCAAAGGACTTCTCTGAGCTTCGGGAGAGCCAGGCACAGGCTCTCTGCTGGCTACATACTTCTGCTGTATATGGAGAACTGCCATTTACAGGTAGCAACTATGCTATCTCCTTCCCTTCTTTTTCTGCTTCTCTCCCCATATCCAACGTATCTTCTTCCCTTCTCTTCACCCCCAACCTCATATCTAGCAGATCTCTTTCCCTTTTCCCCTTTCCTTTCCTCTCCTCCCCCCACTGTCCACTGGCAGAATTTGGGGAGGGGACAGCAGCAAAGCCTGACAGTGGCATAAGTCTCCAGTGTCTTCCACCTCTTCTTTGTGCTGCTGCCTTCATACCATCAGCCTCCTACCAAGCCCAGGTTCAGAAAATGAAACAGCACAGCGGCAGGATTTGCAGCACCCGTGTGCGTGTTACGTTGGCTGCATCCCACCCTCTCCAACACTTCCTGGCAGTGTTTAGCATTTAAAACTATTCATAGAATAGGCCCGATCTACTTGTCTACTAAGTTCTTCAGTAAGATATTTACATTCTGCAACCCACTGTACATTAGTACCGCCCTCGGCTTCCATTTTTTTGGCAGAAGAGGGTCAGAGAGAGATGCTTTTCGGGTGTAGTTCCAAAATTGTGGAATGATCTACTTTCTGCAATTAGGGATCTTGTGGATTATGTTCAGTTTCGTAAAGTTTTAAAGATGTGGTTATGAAGGAAAATGTTTAATGATACCCGACTATTGTTTGTCATTTATTTTGCACTCCACTTTGTACATCTGTGGATGGTAAAAGTGGAATATAAGCAATGTTATTAAATTAAAATTAAAAAAGGGACAGAAGCAGAAAGAAGAGGTGGGTGGTACTGCTGACTTGCATCACTGTCAGGCTTTGCTGCTGCCGTGTGCGCCCCCCACTCCCCATTCATTGCCTAGTCTGCCCAGTGGTAAGGCCAGCCCTGACCTTACTCCTGCCCTACAGCACTCCCTGCTGTTTCATTAATAAGATCCAATTCACATCTGTGCTGATGAATCTCACTCCTTTGCTGCAGCATCTCTTGCTATTCCAGAATTGAGAACCACACATGGCCCCACCACTGTACCCCACTCCTGCCCTGATTATCTCCTGCTACTCCAGTAATGAGATCCACACATAGTGCTGCCAAAGTACATCAGTCATACCCAGCAAAGCCACCTTCCATATCATCCTGCTAGACCAGTCCAGACAAATGGGTTTTGTTCCCCTACCAGTAGACTGGCGGAGACAAAGAACCACTGAAAAGCCCAGGTTTCAATGACATCACTTCCATGCCTTTATCTGCCTCAGCCACCAGAGGTCCCTTCAGTATTTCTTTGTCTCCAGCAGATGGAGAATAGATTTTCTCCTCTCTGAAGGAAATTCTGAAGATTAAGAGGAAAAGATTGATTAAACGTTTGTGAATGACCAACTTGAGGGTGACTCTCTGACTTGAGTGGGATGTGGGAGGCACCACTCGATTGTGGTCTTTTCGGTAGCCATAGGAGGAGGAAAAATTTGCTCAGCTCCACGCGCTTATCATGATGATGGCCTGTTGAGCAGCCAGAAATTGGAAGGGATCTGGAAGAGTGCAACAGCCTCACAAAACCTCATCGCCCCTTCCCTCCTCCTCTGTTCCCCCCTGCTTTTTTCCGAAGATTGCAGAAGGCAACATGAGTGTTTTCAAC
Source organism: Ichthyophis bannanicus (assembly GCA_033557465.1). NCBI lineage: Eukaryota > Metazoa > Chordata > Amphibia > Gymnophiona > Ichthyophiidae > Ichthyophis > Ichthyophis bannanicus. The sequence goes on along the minus strand of CM066034.1, from coordinate 30,578,998 downwards.
AACCTTTACGGGTGGCATTTACCCGGGGTTCTAATTTGAGTAACCATCTAGTGAAGACAGCATTGTCTGCAGACAGACCCATTCCATCGGGATATGATGGGGGTCACAGCCCCTGTACCACTTGTAAATATTGTGAACGGACCTTTGCGGGACGAACATGGCAACATCCCACTACTGGCCGGGAATATATAAGGCAATGGAAGACTACGTGTCGGACCTCTCATGTAGTATATATGTTGACTTGTCCCTGTGGATTGCTGTATGTGGGACGTACTACTAGGTCCCTGAAACAACGATTGGCTGAACATGCATCACGTTTACATAATAAGGTTTTGACAGCTCCACTTGTTGAACATTGCATAGCACAGTCTCATTCGTTTGAGGAGTTGCGTTGGACAGTAATAGACCATGTCCCCTCGGATCCCCGCGGGGGTGACCGCGAGCAAAAGTTGCAATATTTAGAACAACGCTGGATCTTTTTGCTACATACCATACAGCCTTTTGGGCTTAATCGAGACATTGATTGGATTACCATCCTGTGATGTGGAGAAATCTGATTGGCGCGTCTTTCTACCTATGGAAAAGAGGACACCTCTAGTAGTGAGGTTTTTTCCTCTTTCTATTGGTGTTTCCCTGTTTAAATACCGCCGAGGTAAAAGCCGTTTACACATAATGCCCGAATTAGCCATGTGGAAGGTGGCGTTTCATCAAGCTGGCAGAAAAAGATAGCAGTCAGTTGCATTATCATATGACGAATACACTTGATACAGGGCGCACACCCGAAACGTGCACGTCGTGTACTGAATATCTTGTCATTTGCAACATGAAAGGAATCGCTGCTGGTTTGGAGATGAAGATAAGTGTTTGATTTTTGAAATTCACAAGGGTGACTTAATAAGAATAAAAGCAGTTCACAGTCTGGTGGGGGTTTGGCTAACCGTCCTAACCCTCCCTCGGTGGACTTCGACAAATGAATGAATAAATAGTGGGTTTAATTTCATGATTGGTTTACAACTTGTCTGTTTGGTAGATTGCCTGGCAATCTACTTCCGGTCCTACCTTGCCAAGAAAACCCAGAGGCTGCTGGGTCACCAGAAGTCAGCATTGACTTGACAGCACTCTAAAAAAAATAGAGTCCTTGGCAAAGGATGCCCTCTGGAGATGGGGATTAGCTGGGATCCATCTGAGATTTGGACTGTGGCTTGGTTCAGATGTCTAATGTGGATGAAGAAGTACTCTCACCTTCAGAGGATTGTGAGGAGGCCGATGTTAGCTGCCTTTTCCGGAAGGAGGGCTTGGAGATATTGATTCCCAGGGTCTTATCCACCCTGAGCTTGGCAGATGCTCCAGGCATGGAGGAGGAACCAAAGATGCATCCACTCCTGCAAGGAGTGCAGAAATCCACTACTGTTTTCCTGTTCCCAGAGGTGCTCAAGGGCCTGTTCCAGTCAGAGTGGGATTCCCCTTATTCCCCGCCTAAGGGGCTAAGGGTGTATAAGAAGATGCACGCCCTCCCAGAGAAGGAGTGCTTTGTGTGGTTTGATATTTCCAAGATGGATGCACAGGTCATGATGGTTACCAGTCAAACCACCATTCCCATGGAAGGCGGATTGGCCTTAAAGGATACTCTGGACTGAAAGATGGATTCGTGTTGAGGAACCGGTTCACTGCAGCAACTGCTATTCTTCAGTTACGGTATGTGCAGCCCTGATGTCTCGAGCCCTGCCCCAGTAGATTCAGTCTCTTCTGTCGGATGATTTTATCCCTCTTTTGGAGTCTGATATGGCCTTTCTTTCTGAATCCATGTACAGCCTGGTACATCTAGTAGCCAAGGATTGTGCCCTGTTGATGGTGACACGGTGTTGGCTTGGCTCTGACATGGGGCAGTGGACTCCTCTCCCAAAGCCCAGTTGCCCATCCGGACTTAGAGGGGCACTTCTCTTGGTTCTGATTTGGAGAACCTGGTGAAGGACCTGGATGAGATGACATCTTACTGCCTTCCGGAGGACAGGTCCAAGGGGCCTGTGAAGCAGGCAGGAGCCTGCTTTTCCATCAGCCTCCTCCCACTCCTCGTGGGCACGCTGATCGAACTCCCAGGGCTCTCGGGACTCCTGTCGCTGCCGGTCTGGAAAGCCTTTCTTCCCCTCTGCTTATGGACTTCAGGCTCAGCACTTTCATGGAATGCTTGGGCCCAGGAACCCAGTACCATCCAGAAGAGGACATCCCAGGCTGCGTACTGACAGTTTGGGAGCCCATTCCCTGATTCCTCCGGTTGAGGGCAAGCTTCGCCCCTTCTTTTAGGAATGGGCCTAGGTCACCAAGGATCGCTGAGTGCTAGTCCCCATTCAGTATGGCTATGTCCTGGAATGCAAGAGTCAATCCTGGCTGCTTTCATCTTCTCCCCTTGTGGGGCTATGAACAGCACGGCCTCTATGCAGTTTCTCTTTGACAAGTTGCCTCTCCTGAAGACAATGGTGCCCATTCCCCCGGATGATCGAGGCAAGGGCAATATTCCATCGGTTTCATGGTGCCAACATGGAAGGAACATTCCAGCCCATTCTGGATCTCAAGTGTGTCAATGAGTGCTTGCATTTCTCTGCTTCTGGATGGAAACTTTGTGATCCACGATTCAAGCGGTGTGCCAAGGGGAGTTCCTGGCATTTCTTGATTTGGCCGAGGCATATTTTCATATCCCAATCTGGGGGATCAGCAATGTATCTGTGTTCTGCCATTCTTGGCTCTCACCTTTTCGCTGCCCTTCCTTTTTGACTCTCCACTGCCCCAAGGATATTCTCCAAGGTCATGGTGGTGGTGGTGGTGGTGACGGCTGCGGCGCCATGGCATCAAGGGATATGTGTGCACTTATATCTAGACTACTGGTTCATCCGAGCCCATTCTCTTTCAGAGGTGTCTTGGGTAGCTCCCCGAATGGTGTTCTTTCTGATAAGTCTCAGCTGGGTGATCACTTGGGGAAAGAACAAGTTGTTTTATTCCCAGTCCCTGGAGTTCCTGGTAGCAGATTTTGATACTCGAGTGTGCAGTGTCTTCCTGCCAAAAAAAAGGTCAAAAGCTGTTGGAATGCCTAGCACTGTTCTGTTCTCAGCCAGGATTGTCTTCAACTCTGGATTGATAACGGTGACAATCAAGATGGTGAATGTGTGCTCTTTTGTAGCCGCTCCAATGGTCCTTGCTAACTTGGTGGTCTCCAAGTTCTCAGTGATTCAAGCTCTGGCTCCTGCTACCAATGATGGTGATGGCAGCAGCCCAATCTTCTGAGAGAGGACGTACCACTGGATGACTACTCATGGACCCTTCTGTCGATGGATGTTAGTTTCTCGGGCTGGGGAGCCCATTACCACGGCTGTATGGCCCAGGGCCATTGGAGAATATGCTCAAAAAGGGCACAAACCAAACGGAGCACCTACTTGCAAACAACCATAGGAACACACAAAGCAAGAGGTATAGTGGTCACTGCGCTTTATTAATACATTTATACATTGAATAGTAAGTATCTTTTATTATTTCTTTATGTCTATTTTCAAATAATTTTGGTTGGTCCTTTGTTTCTTTCAAAGATTTTATGTATTCAGATGCACGCAAATATATATGATATTTACATTTATGGTTTACATGTGTTAGTTTTTATTGTTTTTATTATCTTTTTAATTACAATATGCATTTATGGTTTACATGTCTTTAATATATATATATATATATATATATATATATATATATATATATATATATATATATATATACACACACACACACACATTTTCTATAATTTTTTACGTGCATATTTCTATTGATTTTAATATGTTTGTTTGCAGTTCTCAGCCCCCTGAGGAAGGCGTTGCTGAAACACGTTGGGGCGTTTCTGTATTAATAAAGTGCAGTGACCACTATACCTTTTGCTTTGTGTGTTCCAGAGCCATTGGAACCACAGGGAAGCAATTTGGTCCATCAACTGCCTTGAGGCAAGGGCCATTAGGTTGGCTCGTCTGTGTTTCCAGTCCACAGTCGAGGGCCGAGTGGTTTGAGTGTTCTTGGACAACGCCACAATGGCAGCTTATGTCCATCGGCAAGGCAGCACGAGGAGTGCTGGGATAGTCCTGATGGCTTTCCCGTTTGCCTGGGTGGTGAAAAACCTCCTAGTTTGATGGCTCTGCACATTGCTGGAAACAGAGTTTTTCAGATGGCAGTCTCTGTTTCCAGAAGAGTGGAGGTTGAGTCAGGAGGTGTTTCCATTGTTTATGTGCCACTGGGGTCACTCCGAGAGGGACCTGATGGCAACCCGCTCCAATGACAAAGTATGCTGCTTCTTCAGACACCACATGGAGATGGAGTCTGAGGGTGTCGGCGCCCTGGCTCAACTTTTGACCACGTGAACACCTGCTATATGTGTTTCTTCCATGGCCCCTGGTGGAATGTGTGATTTGATGTATGGAATGCCACCCAAGAAGGATTATTCTGAAGGTGCCAGATTGACTGATGAGAGCATGATTCGGAGATCTGATGTGGCTCCTGCAAGCACCACCTCTTTGCCTCTATCTTGGGGCCTATTGTGTCAGGGGCCGCTTGTCCTGGAGAACCCAGCTCCCTTCTCACTTACGGTTTGGCTCCTGTAAGGAGACAGTGTGTACAGGCTACTCTCTGACGGTGGTTTTCCCCTCTGCTCAGAGCCTGGAGGTCTACCAACCTGGGAGAAGTGCAGATCTGGTGCCTTGTGCTGGTGCGGCGCATCGTAGCTAGCTCCTGAGGTGGCCATGGTGCCACCTCTGTTGGCCTTTTCTGCAGGATGGTCTGGAGACGTGTCTTTTCTCTTAGCTCCCTGAAGGTTCTGGTGGCATCTCTGGCCTGTTTCAGAGGTCCATTGGCTAGTAAGCCTCTAGCCTTACACCCAGATGTTTTGCGCCTTCGTCAGGGGGTTCGGTGTTTTGCATCCTCCCCTCCAGTAAGTGCTTTCTTCCCGGGATCTGTGTCTGGTGCTCGGGACCCTGATGTCAGAGCCCTTTGAGCCGTTGAAGCACACTACTCTGAAGGATTTGATGCTCAAGATAGTCATCTTGGTCACGATTTGTTCCGCAAGGCAGATTTCTGAGCTACAAGATCCTTATCTGTCTTTTTCAAAGGAGGCAGTTTCCAATCAGCCTGTGCCTTCCTTCTTGTCTAAGGTGATCTCTTCCTTTCATGTGAACCAGGTGGTTTGCCTGCCCTCCTTTAAGGAACAGTGTCAGGGGAAGGATAAGGATCTTTGCCTTGTGGGTGTCTGAAGGGTGCTTCTCCAATACTTGGAGGTTATGAATCTTTTCATAAGTCCGACCATCTTTTTGTGCTGTTTTCTGGCCCACATCTTTTTGTGCTGTTTGTGGCGGCAAAGTCAACTTTGTGGTGCTGTATTAAGGAGGCCATTGTCTCGGTGTATCTGTTGTAGAACCGGTTAGTTCCGAAGGGTTTGCACGCCCATTCTACTTGAGCACGAATGTCATCGTGGGCGGAGCAGAGCTCGGTAGCTCCTGCAGACATTTGTTGGCCAACAACCTGGGCATCACTTGTTAAGCATTACTACTTGAATGTCCATGCACAGGTGGACACAGCTTTTGGCTCAAGGATTTTGTGAGCTGCTTTGTCTTCTTCCCACCCAGTGGGAGTCGTAGCTTTGGTACATCCTTCTTGTCTGGACTGGTAGAGCAGGACAATATGGAAGGTGACATTTTACTTACCAGATAATGTATTTTGCTTAGACCAGTCCAGGGCCTGCCCCTGAGACTAAATTTGCTCTGTTTTGTTGCTGCAGTCCCTTGGGTCCACTATGATTTTTATATTTAGCTTTGCAGGTTCATCTTCTAATGACAACTTTCTGGTTTTGCTTTCCTGTACACAGTTCTCTACTGTTGATTACTCATTGCGCTGAATCACACCTCCCACCAGGGGCCACGCATTCAGTAGTTGCTGATTTGGGGAGGGTTGGGTCACAGCATCGACACCCTCGGACCCAGTCTCCATGTGGCGACTGAAGAAGATATATCCTAGAATATTGAAGGAACTTTTCAATGCTTCTTTAGAGTTGGGAGTGATCCCAGAGGACTGGAGAAAGGCACATGTGGTCCCTTTACACAAAAACAGAAGTAAGGATGAGGTTGAAAACTACAGGCCAGTTAGTCTAACCTCCGAAGTGAATAAATTATTGGAAATGCTGATAAATGAGAGAATTGTGAACTTTCTGGAGTCCAATGGATTACAGGCAGCATGGGTTTACCAGAGGCAGGTCTTATCAGACAAATCTGATTAATTTCTTTCATTGGGTGACCAGGGAGTTGGACCAAGGGAGAGCCCTAGATGTGGTGTACTTAGATTTCAATAAAGTCTTTACCGTTCCACACAGGTGACTTATAAACAAACTGAGCACCCTAGGGATGGACCCTAAAGTTACTGATTGTCTCCTCCCTCTCAACCGATTTCTAACCCAAAGAGTTCAGGTAAATGGAGCTTACTCTGAGGAGGAGGTTACCAGTAGTGTGCTCCAGGGATCTGTCCTTGCTCTTTTTTGACATCTTTGTTAGTGACATTGCGGATGGACTGTCGGGTAAAGTTTGCTTCTTTGCGTATGATGCCAAAATCTGCAATAGACACCAAGTACATAACATGAGGACGGATCTAGCTAAGCTTGAAGAATGGTCAAAAATTTGGCAGCTGAGATTTAATGCTAAAAAATGCAGGGTCATGCATTTGGGCCGCAAACATCAGAGGGAGAGGTACAGTGTAGGGGGCAAAGTTTGTCTGTTCACGAAAAAAGAGCAGGACCTGGACGTGATTGTTTCTGATGATCTTAAAGTGGCCAAACAGGTAGAAAAGAAGACGGCAAAAGCCAGAAGGATGCTTGGATGCATAGGGAGAGGAATGGCCAACAGAAAAAAGGAGGCAATAGTGCCTCTGTATATGTCTCTGGTGCGACCTCATTTGGAGCATTATGTGCAATTCTGGAAACCACAGCTTCAAAAGAATATAAACAGGATGGAGTTGGTTTATAGGGTGGCTACTAAAATGGTTAGTAGTCTTCATTATAAAGTATATCAGGACAGACCTAAAGATCTTAATATGTATATGTTAAAGGAAAGGCAGGATAGAGGAAATAGAGACATTTAAATACCTCCGTGGTAATAAATGCATGGGGAGAGCCTTTTTCGACTGAAAGCAAGCTCTGCTATGAAGGACATAGAATGAGGGTGAAAGGGGATAGATTCAGGAGTAATATGCGGAAATATTTCTGTACAGAAAGAGTGGTAGACACATGGAATAGTCTCGCAGTGGAGGTAATAGAGATGAGGACAGTATCTGAATTCAAGAAAGCATGGGACAAACACAGAAAATCTCTAAAGGAAAAAAGGGGACTATTGTAGTTGATATGGAAGGGCAGACTAGAAAGAAACATAAAAATATGTTGGCAGAAAATGGCCTATCAGATCCATTTCGGGGCAACCTCAGTGGCTCAGAATCAACTGAAATGCCTCCTGACTCAACTCCCACTCTCCAGGTTCCAGAGAGTGCCAGCTGAGGAAGTCCACTTCCACATTGTCCACCTCAGCAATGTGCTGGGCTGAGAAAGTTAGGAGGTTCTTCTCTGCCCAGGCAAACAGGAGAGCCATCTCCAGAGCTGTCCTGGCGCTTCTCGTGCCGCCTTGCCATTTGACATAAGCCACCACCATGGCATTGTCTGAAAGCACTCAAACTGCCCAGCCCTCGATCAGGTGCCAGAAATGCAGAAGAGACAACCTGATGGCCCTCACCTTGAGGCGGTTGATGGGCCAAACTGCTTCCCTGAGGTTCCAACGGCCCTGGGACGTACAGTCTCAGCAAGGGGCTCCCCAGCCCAAGAGACTGGCATCCATTATCAGCAGGATCCAAGAGAAAGTGTCCAGCAGTATGCCCTTCCTTCGATGACAGGGCTGCCACCACCACCACAGGCTGGCTTTCACCATCAACGTGGGTGGAAGCCTGCACTCTATCTCCTGAGAACTCAGGGATCACAGAGTCAACAAGGACTGCTGGATCGGTCGCATGTGAGCACACCCCCATGGCACCATCTCTGTGGTTGCCGCCATCAATCTGAGGAGCTGAAGATAATCCCAGACTCTGGGAGTCTGCTGTGCAAAGAACAGCGCCAGGCAATCCAACAGTCTTTTGACTTTCTCCTCTGGCAGGAAAACTCTGCCTACTCGAGTGTCAAAATGTACTCCCAAAACTCCAGGGTCTGGGAAGGCAACAGTTGGCTCTTTTCCTGATTGATCACCCACCCGAGGCTTTCCAAAAAGAACACCACTTGGGATGCTACCCGAGACACTTCTGAAAGGGAATGGGTTTGGATGAGCCATTTATCCAGATAAGGATGGACACAGATCCTTTGGCACTGCAACTGCCACCACCATGACCTTGGAGAATGTCCTTGGGGCAGGAGATAGCCCAATAGGGAGGGCAGTGAACTGATAGTCAGAGCCAAGCACGGCAAAACACAGATACTTCTGCTGATCTGCCTGGATTGGGATATGAATATATGCCTCAGCCAGATCCAGAGAAGCCAAGAACTCCCCCAAAGTGAACTGCTTGAATCACGGAGTGCAAGGTTTCCATCCGGAAGTACAGGATGCACAAGTGCTCATTGACCCCCTTGAGGTCCTTTTTTGGTGCCACAAAATAAATGGAGTATCTGCCCTTGCCCCTCTCATCCCGGGGGATGGGCACCACCTCCTTTAAGTGCAACAACTTGTCCAAGGTGGTCCGCAAGGCGGCACTTTTGATCACAGACCCACAATGGGAAATGATGAAAGCATCTGGAATCGGCTCTTTGCATTCCAGGACATAGCCAACTGAACAAAGTCCAGCACCTAGCGATCCTTGGTAACCCAGGCTCATTCCTGAAAGAAAAGGCGAAGTCTGCCTCCAACCAGAGGAAATAGGGAATGGGCCCCCAAACCTTCATTGCGCAGCTGGGGAGAGTCTTCCTCTAGAGGGGACCAAGTCCCTGGGCCCATGTACTCCATGAAAGGACTGAAAACGAGCCTGAGGCCCAGAAAGCAGAGGGAAAGAAAGGTTTTTAGGTCGGTAATGACGAGAGCCCTGAGATCCCCAGAAATCCAGCCAACGTGCCCTTTGTGGCTAGGCAGAGGCTGATGAGAAAGGGGCCCCTTGGACCTGTCTTCTGGAAGGCAGTAAGATTTTGTCTTGTCCAGGTCCTTCACCAGCTTCTCCAAATCAGCTCTAAACAGAAGCTTCCCCTTAAAAGCCAGTTGGGCCAATTGGGCTTTGGAGGATGTGTCTGCTGCCCAGTGCTAGAGCCAATTCCAACACCATGACACCGTTGTCAGGACACCATTCCTGGCTGCCAAACATATCAGGTCATACAAGGTATCAGAAAGGAAGGCTGTAGCCAACTCCAAAAGAGGGGTGGTATCATCTGGTGGAAGAGAATGGAGTAGGGCTTGAGATGTCAGGCTGGTACATACCTGCCTGCAGAATAGCTGTTGCCACGGCAAACTGGCTCCTCAGCAAGGAATCCATCTTATGGTCCAGAAAATCCTTTGCCAATCTGCTTTCCACAGGAATGGTTGTCTGGTAACCGCCATGAGCATCCACCTTGGGAATGCCAAACCACTCGACTCACTCCTCCGGGAGAGCGTAGATCTTCTTACATACCCTTAACCCTTTAGATAGAGAATCAGGAGAGTCCTACTCTGACCGGACCATATCCTTAATCACATCTGAAAATGGGAAGATAGTAGTGGATTTCCACACCCCTTGAAGGAGTAGGTGTAGCTTTGGCTCCTGCTCCATGACAGAAGCATCCATCAAGTTCAAGGTGGGTGTGACCCTGGCAATCAATGCCGCGAGCTCCTCCTTTCATAATAGGTGGATCACGCTGACCTCTGCATAATCTTCTGAAGGCGACAGCACTTCTTCATCCAAATCAAAATCAATATCTCTGATAGCTCCCAGCTGTTCCCCATCTCCAGGGGCACCCCTGGCTGGGGTGCTTAGCCAAAGATAATCGAATAGGGCATCCACTTTCAGCCTGCCCCATATGAGATTGCTACTGGCAGCACCCAGAGGCCGCAGGATCAGAATTTCTACACCAGAAGGGACCAGACCTGTTGCAAAAATGAAAAGAATTCCAGGGAGGACAATTCAGAGGCTGAAAGCACCCCTCTCAGACACAACTCCCCAGTACCAGGGGGCACAACTGCCACAGATAAATAAGGGCTCAACAGGGAAAGGAGACATAAGGGAGTTTAGGATCTCCTCCTAGAGGATGATGAGCGGCTCACAGCACGGTTGCCAGATCTTCCAGCAGGCTGAATATTTTTACCCATAGCACCATCAGTGACCTCCTGCCCTGAGGTAGTCAAGGATGGATTAACTACATCCCCCAGCGAATGTAGGCATTGGAGTGATGTCATTGAAACCTGGGTTTTTCATTGGTTCTTTGTCTCCACCAATCTGCTGGTAGGGGAACACAACTCACTTGTCTGGCCTGGTCTAGCAGAGTGATATCAGACTACAACAGCTCAAGCCCTACCCTTCCCACCCAATAAAAATACTACTTCCCCCCCTTTATCTACGATGCCTTTATAATGTATATAGTTCCATATTACTAAAATTCTGTTTCACCAATGTTAATGTATATAGTTAAAAACGTTCTATGTAATGGAATATGCAGATGTTTTGTACTTTCCAAATTGTTGTTGTATGTAAACTGCTTTTGATCGCCTGGAAAAACGGTGGAATAAAAATGTTAAATAAATAAATAAATCCAAACTTCTTATCTTTTCCCCTATATCCTCCTCCCACTTTCCTCCTTTCTCCATCACTGTTGACAATACTCTTCTTCCTGTTTCCTCAGCTCGTACCCTTGGAATCGTCTTTGACTCCTCTCTCTCCTCCACACATATTCAACAGACTGCTAAAACCTGTTGTTTCTTTCTCTGTAACATTAACAAAATTTGCCCCTTCCTCTCTGAACACACAACTAAAACTCTTGTCCATTCTTCAGTTACCTCTCGTCTTGACTACTGCAACCTCCTCTTTGCTGGTCTCCCTCAGAGTCTTCTATCTCCTCTTCAATCTATCCAGAACTCACCTGCGCGGCTAATCTTCCACCAGCCCTGATACACTCATATAACCCCTCTTCTGAAATCACTTCACTGGCTCCCCTTCTGTTTCCATATCCATTTCAAACCTTCTTCTAACCCATAAATGCATTCACTCTACTGCCCCTCATTACCTTTCCTCTTTCCTCTCTCCCTACTCCCCTGCTCGTGAACTTCGCTCCTCCTCTGGATTCCTTCTCTCTATGCCCTTTTTTTCTAATGCCAACTCCAGACTTCATTCCTTTCACCTTGCTGCTCCTTATGCCTGGAACAAGCTTCCTTTATCCTTACGTCAAGTCTCATTTCTCTCCTTCAAATCTATGATAAAGGCTTACCTTTTTGAGGCCGCTTTTAGATCCTAATCTCCCTTATGTCCCTTCTCCCTGTTGAGCCCTTATTTATCTTGTATTGTATTGTCTGTTGTAACTAGATTGTAAGCTCTTCAAGCAGGGACTGTCTTCTTACATGTTTGTACAGCGCTGTGTATGTCTTGTAGTGCTTTATAGACGATTAATAGTAGTAGTACTACTATGTCCTCTGTGACCTTCAAGAGGTGCTTGTCCTTACAACAGGATGGGGTTATACGCAAAGAAGCAACATAAAATATTAATGCTGGCATTTAAAATCTTGAGGGATGAAGGGCCGAGTGGTGTATGGCAAGATAAGTGAGGAGAAGTAATGAAGAGGAGCAGAATGAATGCACTTGTAGGTCAGTAAGAGAAGTTCGGATTGTGTGCAGAAATAGATAGGAAGCCAATGAAGTGAAGTTATATTAGTGTAGAGAGGTTGATGTGCAGCTGAGTTCTGAATAGCCTGAAAGGAAGAGAGCTGGTTCAGTGGGAAACCTGTGAGAAGCAGGTTGCAGTAATCCAAACAGGAGATGATGAGTGTGGCTAAGGAAAGGAAACATTTTGCTGATGTTATAGAGAAACAGTAGGTTTTAGCTGTCTGTTGGATATGTGCAGACAGAGCGGAGTCAAAGATAACTCCAAGGTTACAAGTTGAGAATATAGGGAGTATGACAGTGTTATTCACAGAAATAGAGAAAGAGGGAAGATAAGAAGCTCTGTCTTTTTTGTATTCAGTTTCAGATCATGGTGGGACATTTGGACCTTGATTCCTAGTGAATCTCTGGTGCAGAGGGGTATATCTGGGACTCCTCAGCTGAATGATGGTACCAAAAACCATGGAAGGCGATCAGAGCACAAAGGGAACAAGTATATAGAGAGAAGAGGTCCCAAGACAGAATCTTGAGATACACTGACTGATAGTGGGGTAGCAGTGGAGAACGATCCACCAGAACATACATTAAAAGTGCATTGAGAGACAGAGGTACCTCTGTCCACAAAAGAAGAGCGGGACCTGGACGTAATTAGGAGTGGAGGAGTAGCCTAGTGGTTGGGGCAAGGTACTTCAGGCCGGAAGGTCGGGGGTTCAAATCCCACTAGAGGACAGCAACCTTGGGCCGGAAGGACTGGGGTTTCTAGTCCCACAGGTGCTCCTTGTGGTCTTGGGCAAGCCGCTTAACCCTCCATAGCCCATGTTCCCTGTAAAATAGTTATCTCCAAGTTATAATACCCTGTTCAATGTAATTTCAGTTTGTTCAATGTAAACCGCACTGATGCAGAATAGCGCGGTATATAAGAGAATGTAAATAAATAAATAAAGTGTGTCTGACAAACTTAAAGTAGCTAAACAGGTATAAAAGGCGACTACGAAACCCGAAGGATGCTTGGGTGCATAGGGAGAGGAATGGCCAGCAGAAAAAAGGAGGTGATAATGCCTCTGTATAAGTCTCTGGTGTGACCTCATTTTGAGTATTGTGTGCAATTCTGGAGACCACACCTTCAGAAGGATATAGGCAGGTTAGAGTCAGTGCAGACGGTGGCTACGAAAATGGTTTGTGGTGTTCGTTATGAAGCATATGAGGACAGACTTAAAGATCTTAATATGTATACTTTAGAGGAAAGGCAGGATAGGGACTCTTTTAAATACCTCCATGGCATAAATGCACAAGAGGGCCTCTTTCAATTGAAAGCAAACTCTGCTACGAGGGGAAATAGGATGAGGATGAAAGGGGATAGACTCAGGAGTAATATGCGGAAATATTTCTTTATGGAAAGAGTGGTAGATACATGGAATGGTCTCCCAATGGAGGTAGTGGATACAAGGACAGTATCTGAATTCAAAAAAGCATGGGAAAAACACAGAGAATCTCTAAAGGTAAAGAGGGGACTATTGTAGTTGATGTGGAAGGGCAGACTAGATAGAAACATAACGGCAGAAAAAACGGAGTTCTCTGGGGACAGCAGGCTAAGTCAACCACACTTGGAGTGACGTCATCCGACGGCGCCGAGACGGAAGTTCTCTCCATAGCGCAGAAGGGCTTTTGCCCTTCTGAGCATGGGCCAACTGGCCCCACCCCCTGCCCGCCCCTAGCTAGCCAGTACGTCCCTAGCTAAGCCTTTTGCCGCTAGGAGGAGGGTACCAGGACGTAGGCTGACCCCATCCCAGGGGAGGTGGATGGGTATGTGTGGCTGACTTATCCTGCTGTCCCCGGAGAACTCCAGTTACAGGTAAGTAACTCCGTTTTCTCCTAGGACAAGCAGGATGAGTCAGCCACACTTGGTGTCTCCCAAGCTGCCATGCACTGTGGTGGATGGGGAAAAGGCCGAGATCCTTCTTCAGGTCGGGCACGCACCCTTGGTACACCACGTTGCAAGTTGCAACAAAACATATAGGCCTGTAATGCATGCACGCATGTGCAGCGTTCGCATTGTGAGAGGGTGCAGTTACCAGGTACCATCCGACGCCTTGCAGTTGCGATGCATGCAGACGCGATGAACGCATGTGCAGAGGGTGTAGTTACAAGGCACCTGTGTGGTAACAGAGGCTTGCAGTCATGATGCACGCATGTGCAGAGGGTGTGGGCACAAAGCGCCTCTGTGCGGTAAGAAAGATGCCGGCCCATCAAGCAGTAGTGGTGCGGGAGTCACCACAATGAAGAAGCACCGGCATCAAATCGCCGGCCACGAGAGTGGTGCAAAGTGGGGTATTAATACATCACTAATAAGGGACTTTTTTTTTTTTAACGTGTAGTCGGTTCAGGAGCTTGCTACCGGAGGATGTTAGTGTAGCAGGGTAAGAGATAACCGGGACTGGTAAGTCGCTGCTCGGCCCAACACCGACATTGGGGGAGCCTGTGCGTTTGGGAAGACATGATCTAGATTGGCCGCAGTTGGAGACAGGGATTGGATTTGATGGGCCTCCTTTGACCCAGCATGGCGTACCATCGGGTATATGTTCTCAGTGAGGTGAGCGGTGCGCGCCGGGATAGCAGGGCAGCATCGGCTATGCTATAAGAGTGGTATGAGGTAGACCACTAAGGCCGCAGTGTCCACCAGTCAGTTCCAAGCTCGTGCGGCATTTGGAGGTGGCAGTCCAGATTGTTAAGGCTGCTTGGTCGCCAAGCACTCACGACTTCGATGGTGGCAGGCCAGATTGTTGAGGCTGCCTGGTCGACAAGACTCACGACCTTAAACTTCTCAGTGAGATGGACCCATTACCGGTGGTGTTTTTGGATGGTGCGTGTCAGTGCATGGGTGATGTGACAGCCCCTGTTGCAAGGTCTAGGTGGCCTTACAGATGTGTGTTACTTGCGCAGGACTTGCAGATGTGTGCTGCATGCGTGGGACGCAGGGAGGACCTCTGGGGATGCGTGCATTGTGTGTGCATATGCAGGGAAGACCTCTGGGGATGCGTGCATTGTGTGTGCGTCCTTGGCGTGGCTTGGGCCCTTGCCTGTATCAGAACAGCTGTGAACATAGTGCGAACATAGCTTTGCCCGGGCCACAACTGTGATTTGCCCAGGCCACAAGGAGTGCCAGTGGGATTTGGGCCCAGATCGCTTGGGTAGTGGACCGATGGGCTGCTGCACAAACCGGACTTAGACCCAGATCGCCGGGGTAGTAGGCAGCTGGACTGCTGCACTAACTACTAGGCTACGCCTACTTTAGGTGGGGATGCAGGTGGAGTCCCTAAAGGGTAGTCCGCTGCGACTGGGCAGGCTCATGCACTGTTCAGTGTATATCGTGGGCATACTGGAGATCTATTGGAGATCTATTCCAGGCAGGCTCGTGCACATACTGGAGATCCATTGGAGATCTATCCCTGGCCATCATGCCCTGGTACGGCAGTGGGCTGTCCAGATCGATGGCTTTTAGGAGGCTCCCGCTCGTTCCTGTGCAGCCGTTCCGTCGTGCATGGGTGGGTAGCGAGGCCACATAGATCACAACCTGTCGACAGGGTCACAACCTGTCCACAGAGTCTGGTGACAACAGGGTCATGCTCTTGGGGAGAAAGACACCCTGGTGCCGTGAGCCCCACTGATGGAGGATGCCTAAGGGCTAACGATATACATGATTCCAAGGGGAAGGACTGTCAGGAGCATACATTCCATCACCGTCCAGGCCCTGGAGTACAGAGCCGTAGACATTGCTGCACCGTGGTGACGCGTTGTAGTTCCCCAATATGGTTTGAACCTGCGACCAGCTGGTCAGATACCCTGCCCTTGTGCTCGCTCAGGCAGGGTGCTGCCCTTGAGCTGATCATAAAGAAACATCCAGGCTGGTTGTGAGCATGTCACTCTGTCTATATGCATCCCGTGGCGTTAGGTCTAGTGCCGCAGACCTTAATGGGGCAGGTGCTCTCCGCAGGGCGGAGAAGATGACCCACGCCATGAAGATGATGGTGATGCTTTTCCCAGTTACAGGAAGATTACCTGGGTCTTGAGATGGTGTTTTTCCCCGTTACAGGAGTGTTTTTCCCCCGTTATGGGAGGGTTACCCTTTCCACAGAGGTGAGTTGCCCCACATGGTTATGGTTCTCAGGGCACAGCATGGGCCCTTCCGCCCAGATGGTTAGGTAGGTTAGGGATCCCATAGGGTTTCTGTAGAGTTTTCCCTACTGGATAGGCTATGTGGTCAGGCGGCACCGGCCGGCATGAGAAAGGCTGTTATTTGGCAGGGAAGGCAGCGCTGCTGAATCCGAGAAGTTGGGGGGAGGGCAGGGCCCAACCTGATGGCGGAGTTGTGTTTACCTTTGACCTTTTGCCAGGTGGGAGTGCACGGGGACCCATGCAAAATACCCATGTCCGGTCAGATGCCGGATCTAGAATGTGTATCAAGCGGATGCTCCAGGGCTGCCAGATCAATGCATTAAGATCAAGTTGACACTGCTTACTGGTTCTTAAGGTCATGCCCTAACCAGTGGGCGATGGGGTTCTTCTTCTGGACGTCCCTGTGGGAACGGTGGGCTATGAGGTATGCCTTCACACTCTCAGATACGCCTTCGCACTCTAGAGGGTACCTGGTCATGAATGGTCATGCCCGCAGTCAATGCGGGTTCTTAGTCTTCTTGGCTGAAGAAGGGCATGGAGTGTAGGATCCACTGCTGGGATCTGAACCCGTGACCTTCTGTCTGGCAACGCATTTACTATGCGTACTAGACTAAGCGTACTGCACCACCCAGTTGCCACTGCAACTTGTGGTGGGATATTCGGCTTCCTTGGGGCCTTTGGCCATTCTTAGAGTCCATGAGAGGCGCAGCTCACCCAAGTGTCATGGCAGTCAGTGGAAAGGGATGCAGCTCATCAAGTCTCCTGGTAGGGAGTGGACCCCTTAGTCTTTGGACTACTTTTTGGGGCAGACACCCCAGACTTGCGCAATCGTAAGGATTCTTCCTTCTAGCTGCTGCTCTGGGTACCACTGGCAGTCGGTTAGAGGTGATTGCATGAGTAATTCTGGAGCAGAAGCCAGTGTGAAGCTGCCAGGAAGGCACATGGTGTCGATCCAGCCCCAGATCCCCTGAGTAGTGGTCTGTTGCAGGAGGGCCCTGATGTTTAAGGCATACCAGTTAAGAAGCCCAGGTTTGAAGGGGCTTCAACCGAAGGCACCAGAGTTTGTGGGTTTTAAGGTGTCTGCTCCTTGGCTGCCCGATAGTGTAATCAGTAGCATGCTGTTGGCACCATGCAAGTGCGTGCCCAAGCCCCTTTAAGGCAATACCCCTCCGGCTGCATCAACCTGTAGATAGGGGTCCGTGCCGAATGGGTGGTGCGTGTGTGCATATGTGCGTCCGTCTCGGGGAATGACGACATGGCCCGACTTCCGCTCCGCAGTGGCACGAGCCTCGGCAGTAGGAGGTGGTTAGCAGAAGTACTGTGGTAGGCAGCACTCGCAGCCCTGCTGAAGAAAGGGGCTAATGAGTAGGAGGAGTGCCTCCGAGTGATGATGGTGCAATCCTCCACTCTCCTTCTTGCATGGATTGGCTCAGTTTCGAGGCTGTTTGTGGGAATCAAACCCTGATCTCTGGATTCCCAAGCCAGTGCTCTAACCATTAGGCTCCTCGCATTGTTGTGTGCACCATGAGGAGCTGAACTGGAATTGGCAGTGGTATTGCTGGAGTGGTTGCCTCGTCGGCGCCAGCACTGTTGTGCATTCTGTGAGGGGCCGAATTGACAGCCTACTGCGTGCTGGAAGAGACTCCCTCTGTCGGCGCAGAGAATCGAGAGGCAGGCAGCAGTAGCACAGCGGGATTGTGATTCGGCAGGGAAACTGCAGAGGCTCAGTTTGGTGCAGTGAGCAGACCTCTCTGGTGGCCTAACCAGTCTGAGGGAACCCCTGGCTACCATAGTGGCATTAGGTGCAGCGGGTTTGGAGGTCGCAGAGTGACTAGATGCAGCCGCCGTAATCGTGACTCGACGTGGAACGAAGAGGCGGCATTTTGCTGGCCTGTTCTCTGAGGAAAATTTGAGATTACTCTGCTGCTCTACGCTGGCGAACCGAAGGAGGCTTGCCCTGGGGTGATTCCGGCGCAGTGGGGAAGTTGCCCGGTGCTGTCGGGAGTTCCTCCGCGCTGACAGGGGTTCACGGATCAGCATGGCACAGTCCCTGGATTCCCCTCATTGCGCCAGTCAATGGTGTCGTGAGGGTGGAGGCAGAAAGAGCCAATGGTGTGGGACAGAGCGTCGGAGCTCTCAGCGTCGGGCTTTCCGCGACGAAGATGGAGCGGAGGGGGGGAGTTGCATTGCTCGTTGTCATGGCATTGGCCTATGAAGCCATAGGGGCGGAGCTGCAGGTGCTGACCTCGTGGCACCATGGAGGCAGCGCTGGACGTGCTGACCTCATGTATCGATTATGGCGGTGGCCAGGAGCTGAGGAGGCTGTGCGGCATTCCAGAGGGCAGAGTCCTTAGTTGCCGTGACCCTCGGAGAGCTAGTTGCATCTATTCCGGGTAGGAGGTCAGCGTCTGTCGTTCCGGTCAGCGTATGTTGTTCCTCATCGGCCAGGGCTGCTCCCATCCACCGTCGATCCCTCTACGGAGTGCAGCGTGAAAAGTACCTACGCTGTGAGCCAAGCCCCCCGATCGCGACTTCTGCTGCTGTAGGAGCAGCGGCCGGGGATGGAGGCACGGGGGAAGTTCCCCCGTGCTGTGTCTTTTTCCCCTCCTCGTGGTTAACCTCATCGTGGCCGGCCTGGCCTTGTTGGGAAATATCAAGCTTGCGACTGGGGATGGAGGCCTTAGAGGCACATCCTGAGCAGCAGCAGGGTAGCATAATCTGAGGGCAGCATGTTCCACTATAGGTCGGAGGATCTTAAAAGCATAGGCTGTGGTCCCAGCCTTGCCCTTGCTCAGAGGAGTCGGTGCCCGGCACATGCGAAGAACAAGGGACGCTGAGCACATGTCCATCGGTAGATGTGCCCCTAGCCTAGCTCTCTGCTCAGAGAAGTTGCCTTTCTTCAGGAATCTGAAAGAAAGAAAGGAGACATCCGAGACACAGGATTAGATACATTTTAAATTTATATAGGTAGATTTTGTTTGGAGAGTAGAAAATTCCGACTTGGTGGCAAGGCGGAAGAGCAGAAACTGGCTAGCTAGGGGCGGGCAGGGGTTGGGGCCAGTTGGCCCATGCTCTGAAGGGCGAAAGCCCTTCTGAGCTATGGAGAGTACTTCCGTCTTGGTGCTGTCGGATGACGTCACCCCAAGTGTGGCTGACTCATCCTGCTTGTCCTAGGAGAAAGACTACATGGCCTATGTTTCTAAAAGGAAAACCAAGACAGAACAGCCAAGTGAAAGCAGGGTATCAGTGAGAAGGTTGGTGATCAACAGGATCAAAAGCTGCAGACAAGTCACGAAGGATGAGGTTTGAGTAAAGACCCTTGGATTTGGCCAGGAACAGGTCACTGGAGACATTGGCAAGGGCCGTTTCTGTAGAATGGAGATGGGAAAAGCCAGACTGGAGTGGATCAAGGATGAGTTGAGATGAAAAAAAGTCAAGGCAGAAGTGGTGAACAGCATGTTCAAGAAGGTCGGATGTGAAAGGGAGGAAATAGATGGGATAAAATTGGAAGGGCAGGTATGGTCCAGTGAAGGTTTTTTGAGGAGTGGTGTGACCACAGCATGTTTAGATCAACAACATGTTTATTAACAAGAAAAAGACAGCCTTGTACAACCAATCGCATAGTGGTACAAAAAGTAAGATAAAATATCGAAGAATCAAATGGAAGAAAACATAAAACAGAAGACAGAGAGCTGTGGTCATACACGAGCAAACCCAGCTAACAAGTTTTATATTTTCATATAACATAACCCCCCCCCCACACCTACAACACTGACCAAATCAAATCCCCTCAACTCACCTACCATCCACCCCTCTGAAAAACAATAGCCCAATATGAGCCACATAAACAAATAATACCATCCCCCCAAGAGCAAAGGAAAGTCAGACACACCTAAACAAAAAAGAGAGACCCTCACCACGGTTTCCAGGGAGTGGAGAGAAGAACCCATTCCCACCCACAACTCCCCTCCCCATCCCCCATCCTCTGCAGGAGGAACACCCAGTGGCCACCCAAAGCGGGGAAGAACTGCTGCCACCCTGATGTTTAAAAGCGGCAGGAACAATAGCAGTGGAAAGAGAAAGGTTGAGAATATGACGGTGGGGGAGACAGAGCGGAGTAGCCGGGCGGCAATGGGAACAGAGGAGCAGGTAGTGAGCTTGGAGGAGGAGAAAAATGTGCATTTTCCTCCTCTATGGTTTTAGAAAAGGAAGAAAGGGTGACAGGGGTCGAAGGAAGAATGTGACGTAGTAACATGATATATGACAGCAGATAAGGACCAGTATGGTCCATCTAGTCTGCCCAGCAAGGTGGCAAGAGTATGTGCACCTGATTCGGGGAGGAGTCTTGTCTAAGATGGCGGCGGTTGCTGTTTTGCTGTGAGCGCATTTCTTTTTTCCTCCTAATGGGTAAGAAACGTAAGGGGAAGGGGTCCGCTGAGTCCATCCAGCTTCCCCCAACCTCTACGCCGATTTCTTCGGGTCCTATTGACTCTTTCGTTTCGCGCTCTCAGCGAGCACTAGTAGGAGAAGAGGGTGAGCTCCGGACTGACAGAACGCTGGAGTCGGGTGGCTCGGCGTCTGTCTCCGGTACATCTCTCTCCCCTGAGAGTCCGGCACCGAAAGTGACTCGAGGGCAGCCCTTGCCAGAAGGTTTCCTGGAGCTCGGCGCCCTCCCGAAGCTGGGGGCCGCTAGTGGCTCGGATGGTCCAGGATCTGTGGGGCGGATAGTTTGCTCGCAGATTGTCGCTGGGCTGGGCGAGTCTGCAACAGCTTCGTTGCCGAGTGTAGGAGAGCCTAAGGATCAGCGTTTTGCTGTGGATCGAGGACAGCAGCGTTTAGCAGGTTTGGAAGTGGATTCTACGAGCTCCTCGGCGCAACAACAATTTACTTTACAGCGTCCTGAGACTTTCACATTGGAGACTATTTGGCAGGCTATTCTCTCCTTAGGGGAAGCGATTGTGCCTAAGGTATCTTCCCTGGAACGGAAAGTGGAGGAACATGGTTTAACTGTGGACGCTTTGCAGCAAAGAGTTTCTGTTCTGCATTCAGAAGTTACCGAAGTGCAACAGAAGGTGGAGGGGTTGGAAGAACAAGTGGATGTCTTTAAGAAATCTTTTTTCTCCACACAGATTAAGTTGGAACATCTGGATAATTCCTTCAGGTTGAATAATCTTAGAATAATTAATTTTCCTAGAATAATGTCTATCTCACCTGTAGAAATGTTTCGGTTATATTTAATGGAAGTGTTGGGGGTATCATCTGATTTAATCCCACCTTTGGTTAGGGCTTATTATCTACCTAAGGCTAAGATAACTTTGGCTGAGCCTACTGTTGGGAGTGCTTTGATGGGTAGTTCTCAGAAACAAGTTAATATCTTAAATGTTACTGAATTGCTAGAGAGTTTTCAAAGTGAAGACCCTGTACCTTTTACGTTATTGGTAACTTTTGCTCTCCTATCTGATAGAGAGTGGCTGTTGAAGCTTTTTTTTAGGAAAAGGAATATACCCTTTAGAGGGTTGCTAGTTAGGATTTACCCTGATTTAGCTAGGACTACTCAGAAACGTAGAAAAGAATTTCTTTTGTTGCGCCCCGGTATTTTGCAGTTGGGTGGTTTGTTTTTTCTCAAGCATCCTTGTAAGTGCTTAGTAAAGTTAAATTCAGTTTCCTATGTTTTTTATGAACCATCCCAACTCGTAGCTTTCATTAATGCTAAACGTTTGGAGCCCTCGGCTGTGGACTCTCCAGTACTCTCATAAATGTGTAACTCAGTGTAGCAATTGCTTCAAGTTTCTTATCTTTTTTGGTTTCAATTAATTGTATGGCTCCTCTACTCCTTATTGTGGGCTAGAGTGGAAAACGTTTTGTTTATTTGCTTCCTCTGGTTTTTCCAGTTTCTTTATATGTTTATTTCTTCAATGTTTTCCTGTTTCTTCAAGAATGTTTGTAACTTCTTGATACATTGTAAAATTTTGTAAATATAAAATTTAAAAAAAAAAAAAAGTATGTGCACATGCCGCTCTGTGCAGGTCACCTCTCCCCATGTCTTTGTTTAGGGGATGTACCCACAGCTCCATGCAGGTCACCTTGACTTGTTAAGATATCAGAGACAGTTATGTTTATTTTGATTTTATCTTGTTTCTATAAAGGAATCCACTGTGTCTGTCCCATGCCATTTTGAATTCTGTCACTGTGTTTGCCCCAACCACTTCCATCAGGAAGGCATTCCAAGCATCCACCACCCTTTCAGTGAAAAAGTATTTCCTGACATTGCCTTTCAGTTTAACCCCTTGCAGCTTTGTGTTATCCCTCTAGTATTACAGCTTCCCCGTCTTTGAAAAAAGTTGTTCATTAATCTCTTGGATTTCTGCTTCCCTAGTGCATGACACTGCATTTCTTCACATTAAGGAGTAGAGGAGTAGCCTAATGGTAAAGAGCACTGGCTTGGGAACCCAGATACCAGGGTTTGATTCCCACTAGTACTCCTTGTGGCCTTGGGCAAGTCACTTAACTCTCCATTACCTCAGGAAAAAAATCCAAGTTATCAATGTCCCTGTTTAATGTACTGTGATGGGAAAAGTGTATCTGAGCCTATGGAACTGGAAGAAAAACAGGCTTTTACCTTTAAGGAAAGAGACAGGCCAGAAAGCAGTGGTTTTCAGACTGCAGGCAAAGAGAAAAAAAACACACGTAGTTGCTGGGTTCAGACCATGCCCAAGCTCTGAGGCAAGCTGTGAAGCTAATGAGAGGCACCTAGGGGAGGAGCACGGCCCGATAGATCAGGCACACTCATATAAGCCCAGGGGACTAGAAGAGTGGGAAGAAACCACCAGGGAAATGATGTAAATAGTTCAGCATATGTATAATTATATGCGCCATGTTATTGTTCATGAAAAGTTAATGTTATTGTTCATAAAAAAGTTAATTGTACATAATTTAAAGAAAACACTATGTTCTATGTAAAACAATGTTCATTATGTTAATTGTAAACTGTTCATTATGTTATTTGTAAACCGCCTTTGATCTTGGGAAAAAGCGGTATAGAAGAAAAGTATAAATAAATAAATAAATAAATAAACGGAAGGAGAGAGGACCACCAGGGGTGCAGAAGGAGAAAGAAACTTCAGGGGAGCTGAAGGACAAAGAGTTACCAGGGTCAGCACCAGAGAGGACTCCAAAGGAAACCAACACACAGGGAGCCACGTTCCAGAAGGAAGTCAGTACTGCAAGAGAACTGCAGCTGATTCTGGAGGCAGGAGGGTTTTGCCTGGGAGAGCTACTGACAAGGAGCAAGGTACGATAGCAGCAGCTCATGAACCTGCTGGAAAACTGTCAACTCCCAAAAGGTGTGTGAATAGAACTGTAAATAAAAGTAATGTGAGCCAGTTAGAGGCTCTGTGCCGGTTAATGAAAGAAAAGAATCTCCATGTGCCTGCTAAGAACCCTGAGTATAAAGAGAAGTCTCACTGGAGAAAGGTCCTAGAGCTGTTAGAAGAGATTAAGCCTGAGTTTGTGCAAGCTGATTTAAACCCAGATATAACAGACACAGGTTATGAAGAAATGCAAACAGAGGGTTATGATTCTGACCAGGAGTCTGTAGAATCATTAACGGATTGCTCTCTATGCAAGAAAACAGCGTAAAAGTGCTAGGTTTTGAAAGGAGAAAAACCTAGAAACAAATTGTCCTAGTAAAACTGACAGAAACAGTTAAAGTTTTATTTTGAATGCTGAAAGCTTTGAAAGAAACAGCTACATATGCTTAAAGCTGACAGAAGCAGTTAAAGCTTTATTTTTGAATGCTGAAAGTTTAAAAGGAAACAGCTATTTATGCTTAAAGCTGATAGAAGCAGTTGTAATGTTCTGTTCCGGTGAAAAGGGTCTTTTTTTGTTAGAATTTTGTGTGGAGAAGAATCCCATTTATTTTGCCATGCGTTGAGCTTTTAAATGCTCTTTTGGAAAGGAAAATAAAATTCCTGTGTTTGCCTAAAACCCTCGAGTCACAACTTTATTGTTTGAGACCTCACAACTACAACTCCCAGAAGCCTCGGCTCTGGATTCCTTATTTAAGGACAATACAAAGGCACGTCCCGGCCTATAGGCGACCGCCTGGGCACGGGGCGCGACAGGTGGCGTAGTTTTACGGATTCTACCTTTTCATACGCTTGCGCAAGATTTACAATCATGCAAGAACTCTCACGGAAGACCTGTGAAAAACATCAAAGCCCTGCTTAGGATTTAAAAGCAGAATTGCAACGGAGGTCAGAGCCAGAGTTGAGAGAACAAGCCGTGACCTTCATTCCTGACAAGCTTGAGTCTACACCTGTGTCAGGTAACCCGTGAATAAAGGGGGTTATTAAGGATACTGGTACAGGGGTGCAGCAGTGGTTGATAAAAGCCTAAGAAGGAGTTGTTATATATTTGGTGCCGCACTTGGTGCTGTCTTCTCTTCTTGTTGCAGCACAGATCCAGAGATGGAGTGTAAAGAGTTTCTCCAGTGGATGGCTGGACAATTTGAAAAGCAGCGCAAGATGTCCGCACAAACGCAGGAGAAAACTGCAGCGATGATGCAGGCGCAGCAGAAGCCACTTCTGGACATGATGGGAGCATGGCTGGGAGCGCAGGAAAAAACAGCGGAGTCAGCACGGACAGTTCCAGGTCCCATGGGAGCTTTGCATGGGCTGGAGACACATTACAGTGGGACACTCTCATTTGGTCAGTTATCTAAAGATGATGATGTTGATGACTTTTTAGAGGCCTTCGAGAGGGTGGCTCTCATAACTGGATGGCCTAAGGACCAGTGGGCCGTGCGCTTAGCCACTTCTCTTACCGAGGAAGCCTTGGCAGCGTACAGGGCCATGCCCGCGGCCTTAGCCTCCGATTATGAGGAGCTTAAAAGTGCTATAAGAGACCGCCTAGGTCTGACAGCCATGGTTTATCACTGCCTCTTTAGAAGCTGTAAGTTAAAGCCTGGTGAGACACCGAGAGCTCTATGCCAACAAATTAAGGGTTTAGCATTGAAATGGTTGACACCAGAGGCTAGAACTATAGATGCTATTCTAGATTCCATTATATTGGAACAATTTATGGCCGCAGTTCCGAAAGATGTACAAACCTTTCTGATCCTACAAAACTGCCAGAACACCAATGACGCTACCTCACTGGCAGAACGCTTTATGGAAGCAGAATTGGCAGGCTAGGAGAAGGGTGGTGTTTCCAAAAAGGCAGAGGTAGTATCATCAGAAAGGAAGGTAAGGCCAATGATGTCTGAAATGAAATTGTGTATGCCCATGGATAAAAGCTACATGCCCGAAAGAAATGTTTTTTCATGTGATAGTGAGGGACATCTAAAAAGAAATTGTAGAGCAAGGACAGCATTGATAACAGCCCATTCCAAGGAGAGTAGGGAAGGTTTTCTTTTAGCTGTGGAGGTAGAAGGGGTCGCTACGGAAGCCTTGCTAGATTCCGGAGCGGATCAATCCATGATCTCCAGAAAACTCTGGCAAGAGATTGAATCTCATTCTAGTCAGGTCCCAAAGCAACCTGAGGGGAACGTGAAGATCAGGTGCATCCATGGGGCAGCACCACTTTACCCTATTCATAATGTGCTAGTAAAGGGTCTAGGGATAAAGAGGAAAATACCTGTAGCCATCATGCCTAAGTTACCACATGCCCTGGTATTGGGGAGGGATTGGCCCCAATTCAGGCGAGGGCTGGAAGAGGAATTACATCAAAAGGCAGGCATGGTATCTACCTGAGCGCGGTCCAGAGCCCTGGAGGGGGAAGATGATCCTCCAGATGATCCATTACAGGGGTTGCCATCTCATGAGGACCTGATAACTCCCTCTGCAGGTAACCGTAAGAAGGGAAGAGCGGAAAAACGATGGGAGAGGCAGAGTAGGTCTCAGAATAGAGCCGAACTAGAAGCCGGACAAGAGATGCCTTGGGTCTCGGCTGAATTAGTGAAGAAATTTCCCTCTTTTCCTAAGGAGCAGCAGGTGGATCCCGCTCTTGTACGGGCTTTTGACTATGCCCGAAAGGGGTCAGAAACCCTGCCTAGATTTCTTTTAAATGACAATGTGTTATACCGGGAAAGCTTAGATCCCCGTACAGGGAATATCCGGAAGCAACTCGTAGTTCCCACTACATTCAAAACACTACTTTTAAGATTAGCGCACAACCATCCGGTAGGAGGTCATAAAGGAATACATGGTACACTGGACCAGATTCTAACTCGTTTCTACTGGCCAGGAGTTTTTAAAGAGACCTCCCGATTTTGTGAGGCATGCCCTTCGTGCCAACGGGTTACCTCGATCCACCCACCAGAGGTACCTTTGTTACCCATGCCAGTGATATCGGAGCCCATTCATAGAGTGGCTATGGACATAGTGGGACCGCTGATAAGGACACCCCGGGGGTTCCAGTATACGCTAGTCATAGTGGACCAAGCTACGAGGTTTCCATGGGCTATGTATATGCATATGTATATAGTTTACCCTGTTGTCCAAGTTACTTGTTCCTGTTCAATGTAATGACCTGACTTTTGTATATTGTCGGATACTGTTTGTTCTATGTAAACCGCGCTGATCGCAAATAGTGCGGTATATAAGAAACGCAAATAAATAAATAAAATAAATAAATAAATATTCCACTTCGTAATATATCAGCAAAAACCATAGCCTCTGAAGTGGTGAAGTTATTCTGTGAGGTGGGATTTCCATGGGAAGTCCTAACCGATAGAGGCAGCAATTTTATGTCCCGCTACCTCGCCCAAGTTTGGGATGCGTTTGGGATCCATCACGTTAGAACTGCTGCCTATCATCCGCAGTCAAATGGACGAGTGGAGAGGCAAAACCAAACGGTGAAGAAAATGTTAAGGAGAAGTTTGGAAGGTAGCATGGCAGAGTGGGATATGATGCTCCCTTTTGTTCTGTACGCTTGTAGGGAGCGGAAGCAGGCATCTTTAGGCACTTCACCATATGAGTTAATGTATGGGCGGGCTCCACGAGGCATCTTAGACATATTGCGGGAGCAATGGGTTGAGCCGACTGTGGAAGAGGTAGAGATACCTCAATTCTTGAGGGATCTGAGAGGACGGTTACATCGAACGTCCCGAGCTGCAGAAGAGAACTTAAAAGCTAGCCAGACACGTCAGAAGAGCTATTCCGACCGTCACACAAAGCCTCGCCAACTAGAGATAGGAGAAAAGGTAATAGTAATGGTGGCAGGGGCCAGTCCTAAATTTGAAAATAAATGGAAGGGGCCCTATAGGGTAGTAAAACAGGTGGGGCCGGTATCTTACTCCGTAGAAAGTAAGAGAGGGCGACAGCAGGTCTATCATATCAACGTATTAAGACCTTGGCATGAGCGAACAGCATTGGCTCATTTGGCCGCAAGAGAGCGTAAGGCGGATAAGTGGCAGATAGGCCTTAACATCCCAGCGTGAATTATGAGCTGTGCGGGGGTTGGTACGCCAGCCCGTAATATCTTAAGGGGGGGATGTGTGATGGGAAAAGTGTATCTGAGCCTATGGAACTGGAAGAAAACCAGGCTTTTACCTTTAAGGAAAGAGACAGGCCAGAAAGCAGTGGTTTTCAGACTGCAGGCAAAGAGAAAAAAACGCACGTAGTTATTTATTTATTTATTTTATTTATTTACATTTCTTATATACCGCGCTATTAAAAATCAGTGCGGTTCACAGTGAACAGAACAATGCTACAATGCGACAACGACACAATGCGCTTACAGAGAACAGGGTACAGTTGCTGGTAGTTGCTGGGTACAGACCACGCCCAAGCTCTGAGGCAAGCTGTGAAGTTAATGAGAGGCACCTGGGGGAGGAGCACGGCCCGATAGTTCAGGCACACTCATATAAGCCCAGGGGACTA
Organism: Ichthyophis bannanicus; assembly: GCA_033557465.1. Lineage (NCBI taxonomy): Eukaryota > Metazoa > Chordata > Amphibia > Gymnophiona > Ichthyophiidae > Ichthyophis > Ichthyophis bannanicus. Next base: position 30,551,078 of record CM066034.1, on the reverse strand, counting down.
GAAGAGTGGGAAGAGACCACCAGGGAAACGGAAGGAGAGAGGACCACCAGGGGTGCAGAAGGAGAGGGGAGCTGAAGGACAAAGAGTTACCAGGGTCAGCACCAGAGAAGATTCCAAAGGAAACCAGCACACAGGGAGCCACGTTCCAGAAGGAAGTCAGTACTGCAGGGGAACTGCAGCTGATTCTGGAGGCAGGAGGGTTTTGCCTGGGAGAGCTACTGACAAGGAACAAGGGACGATAGCAGCAGCTCATGAACCTGCTGGAAAACTGCCAACTCCCAAAAGGTGTGTGAATAGAACTGTAAATAAAAGTAATGTGAGCCAGTTAGAGGCTCTGTGCTGGTTAATGAAAGAAAAGAATCGCCATATGCCTGCTAAGAAACCTGAGTATAAAGAGAAGTCCCACTGGAGAAAGGTCCTAGAGCTGTTAGAAGAGATTAAGCCTGAGTTTGTGCAAGCTGATTTAAGCACAGATATAACAGACACAGGTTATGAAGAAATGCAAACAGAGGGTTATGATTCTGACCAGGAGTCTGTAGAATCATTAATGGATTGCTCTCTATGCAAGAAAACAGCGTAAAAGTGCTAGGTTTTGAAAGGAGAAAAACCTAGAAACAAATTGTCCTAGTAAAACTGACAGAAACAGTTAAAGTTTTATTTTGAATGCTGAAAGCTTTGAAAGAAACAGCTACATATGCTTAAAGCTGACAGAAGCAGTTAAAGCTTTATTTTTGGATGCTGAAAGTTTAAAAGGAAACAGCTATTTATGCTTAAAGCTGATAGAAGCAGTTGTAATGTTCTGTTCCGGTGAAAAGGGTCTTTTTTTGTTAGAATTTTGTGTGGAGAAGAATCCCATTTATTTTGCCATGCGTTGAGCTTTTAAATGCTCTTTTGGAAAGGAAAATAAAATTCCTGTGTTTGCCTAAAACCCTCGAGTCACAACTTTATTGTTTGAGACCTCACAACTACAACTCCCAGAAGCCTCGGCTCTGGATTCCTTATTTAAGGACAATACAAAGGCACGTCCCGGCCTATAGGCGACCACCTGGGCACGGGGCACGACAGTACATTACCAAGTTTCAACGTAAACCGCTTTGATTGAAATGATAAAGCGGTATAGAAAACCTGTTAAATAAATAAAGTTAATTAAATTTTAACTGCCAAGCACTAGACCATTCTTCCAGCTTTTGCAGATTTTCCTCATGTTATCCACTCCCTCAGGAGTATCATCTGCAAAAAGACAGACTTTTCCATTCAGTCCTTCAGCGATATCACTCAAACACTTTGAACAGTACCGGCCCCAGGACTGATCTCTGGGGCACGCCACTAAATCACCTTCCTTTCATCCGAGTGAGTTCTGTTCACCATCCCCTTCTGTCTTCTGTCAGTCAACCAATTTCTGATCCAGTTCACCACCTTGGGACCCATCCCCAGGTTGGTCAGTTTATTGATAAGCCTCCTATGGGCTACAGTATCAAAGGCTTTGCTGAAATCTAGGTAGATGACATCCATCGCATGCCCTTGATCTAGCTCTCTGGTCACACAGTCAAAGAACTCGATCAGATTTGTTTGGCAAGATCGTCCTTTGGTAAAACTATGTTGCCTTGGATCATGCAACCTATTGGTTTTGAGAAAGTCCACTATTCTCTCTTTCAGGAGTGCCTCCATTACTTTTCCCACCACCGAGGTAAGGCTTACTGGCCTGTAGTTTTCTACTTCTACCCTATTACCACTTTTGTGAAGAGGTACCCAGGGGCGGCCCAAGGGGGGTGCGGGGCCATGTGCGGAGATTAATTGCGGGGCCTCATTTGCATAGGGAGCCTCATTTGCATAAATACTTGCATAATGTTAACATGCATTTTTAGTAAGCATGCTTCTTAATGAGTGTCTGGATAAAGAAAGACTAATAGATTTCTACGTTACTATATTCCAGTGCCAACCGCCAGGTCCATTAGGAAGTACTATAAACACTGACCTTTTAGAACTCATAGCAAATCCACCATATAATAACAGCTCTGCCAGGACTCACAAAGCACCAAACCCTACCTATCAAAAGGCAACACTGCAAATATTAAACCAATACATCTCAGAGAATACCAATACATCTCCTACTGGGGAAAGAGAACAAGTGACATGGTCAAATAGAAACTACATGAACAGAATACCTCAGCTTGGTTAAAATGCAGAATATAGACAGTCACCAAAGAACAAGGGATCACAATTTAGAAATAGGAAGACAATAATTAAACTGGGAACCCCAAAAGCCAAACTTGGGATGTACAACACTGGAGAAATAAAACTATAAATTAATTTCCTCTTGTACTAAACAAAACACAAAAGACGTTAACGATGCACATTTCCCAGAGCTGATATATTCCAGTTAATACATTCAAAATAAAAAAGTATTTTTCTACCTTTTGTTGCTTGTGCATTTTCTTTTCAGTTGCAATTGCTCCAGTCACTTTCTTCTGGTTTCCTTGTGTCTTCTGCGAACTATCCATTTTCCTTTCTTCTCTTTTAGATTTTTTTCCAAATTTTTTCTCTATATCTGCTTTAACATACTGATCTTTCCCCTTTTCCCCTTTTGCTCTTTCCTCCATTTCTTTCCTTATTGCTTTATCATCCACTCAAATTTCACCCTTCCATTCTCAATCTACACTTACTCTTCCAATACCCGGCCCTTCGTAGACTTTTCTTCCCTCCCACACAAAATATCTTTTCCCCTCTCCATTCTCATTTCCCATCCCTTTCTAGTCCTCCCCCAAAATCAGCTCCTTTATAGTTCTAGATCCACCCAGCATCTGCCCCCTTCTAGTCCCAGTCTCCCAAGCTTCCACATCAGCCATTTCCAGTCCTAGCCTTCCATATGCTGTTTTCCAGTTCCATTCCAGCCCCCCATCAGCCCATTTCCACTCCAAGCTCCCCATCAGCCCACTTCCAGTCCTATTCCAGCCCCCATCAGCCCATTTCCAGTGTCCTATTCCAGCCCATCACTCATTTGCAGTCTACGTTCCCCCCATCAGCCCATTTCTAGTCCTATCCTAGCTCCTCATCAGCCCATTTCCAGTCCTAGCCCCCATATGCTCTTTTCCAGTTCCATTCTAGTCCCTCATCAGCCCATTTCCTCCACGCTCCCCCATCAGCCCATTTCCAGTCCTAATCCAGCTCTTCATCAGCCCATTTCCAGTCCAAGTTCCCCCCCATCACAGCCCATTTCGTCCATTCCCCCCCCCCACCATCACAGCCCATTTGCAGTCCTATCCTCCCCATCATCACAGCCCAATTGTAGTCCGTTCCCCCATCACAGCCCATTTCCAGTCTGTTCTCCCCCCCCCCACCACAGCCCATTTCCAGTCTGTTTCCCCCCATCCCAGCCCAATTTGTCCGTTCCCCCCATCACAGCCCATTTCCAGTCTGTTTCCCCCATCCCAGACCATTTTCAGTCCGTCCATCCGTCCCCACCATCACAGCCCATTTCCAGTCCTATCCCCACCCCACCATCACAGACCATTTGCAGTCCTCCCCCATCACAGCCCCTTTCCAGTCCTATCCTCCCCCCCTCCCAGACCCTTTGCAGTCCTCCCCCCATCCCAGCCCATTTCCAGGCTGTTTCCCCCCCATCACAGCCCATTTCCATTCTGTTTCCCCCCCATCACAGCCCATTTCCAGTCCGTTCCCCCCCATCACAGCCCATTTCCAGTCTGTTTCCCCCATCCCAGCCCATTTTCAGTCTCCCCCCCCATCACAGCCCATTTCCAGTCCGTTCCCCCCCCATCACAGCCCATTTCCAGTCCTATCCCCCCCCCCATCACAGCCCATCCAGTCCGTTCCCCCCCCCATCACAGCCCATTTCCAGTCCGTTTCCCCCCCCCCCCATCACAGCCCATCCAGTCCTAGCCGCCCCTCCGAAGAGCCCCGTGCAGTCTAAGGGGCTGCAGAGGGAGCCTGGGAAGCCCGCGCGAGGCCCCGGCTCCCTCTGCACAGCCCGCCAGCGTGAAGAACCTTAGCCGCCAGCAGGAAGGTAGTTTCAATGAAGCCGCGAATGCCGGGAAAGGTTAAAGGCAATGCCCTTTAACCTCTCGCGGCATTCGCGGCTTCATTGAAACAGCCGCCAGCGTGAAGGTAAAGGCTCTTCACGCTGGCGGGCTGTGCAGAGGGAGCCGGGGCTTCGCGTGGGCTTCCCCGGCTCCCTCTGCAGCAGTCCATTGAGCGAGAATGTGGTTCGCGCGGGGCCCTGTGCGAACAACATTCTCGCTCAATGGACGGGCCGGCCCTGGAGGTACCACATCAGCCCTTCTCCAGTCCTGGGGAACTTCTCCTGTCTTCCTCTCTGAGCTCTTTCAGTATCCTGGGATTTATCCCAACCAGTCCCATGGATTTGTCCACTTTCAGTTTTGCAAGCTGTTCTAACACATCATCTTCTGTGAATTGTGTGGTACTACTCCATTTCCATTTGTATATCTGTCAATCACAGCTGGCCCTTCTCCAGGATTTTCTTTAATAAAAACAGAAGTATTTGTTTAGCATTTTTGCTTTTTCAATATCACTTTCCACGAATCCATTTGTGGCATTTTTGAGTCTTGCAATTTCACCTCTGATTTCCTGAATATACCTGAAAAATGTTTTATCACTACCCTTTAGATCTTTAGCCATCTTTTCTTCTGCCTTTGATTTTGCTATCCTTGTTTCTCTTTTTGTCTCGTAACTTTATCCTGTATTCTTTTTGGTCTTCCTCTGTTTGCGAACTTCTGAATTTTGTGAAAGTTATGGTTTTTGCCTTTATTTGTGCAACCACTCCTTTAGAAAACCAAATAGTTTTCCTTTTCCTCTTGTTTTTATTTACTTTTTTACATATGTATCTGTTGCCCCTTTTACTGTCTCCTTTAGTTTAGCCCACTGCAATTCCACTTTCCTTACCTCCTCCAGGCACTTGGCCATCTTCCCGAAGTCAGTGTTTTTGAAGTCTAGGACTTTCAGCTTGCTGTGATTGGACTCTGTCTTGGCTTTTATCTCAAACCACACCGTGTGATGATTGCTGCTGCTCACATGGGCACCCACCGGGACGTTCGACACACTTTCTCCGTTGGTGAGTATTAAATCCAGCATCAAATTTTCCCTAGTCGGTTCCATCACCATTTGTCTAAGCAATGCATCTTGGAAGGCATCCACAATTGTTTTATTTCTTTCCAGATTTGTAGAAGGAATACTACAATTCACATTGAGTAGATTAAAGTCACCCAATATGATGATCACTTCTCCATTCGTGGCTACCTTTGCAATATCAATAATCAAGTCTCTATCCAGTTTGAGTTGGAGGCCTGTAGACTACACCGGTATGGATGACAGTGCCATCTCCTCTTTCCAACACAATCCAGAGCACTTCTTCTTTTCCGCATGTCCCCTGCATTTCAGCAGGTTTAATATTGCTTTTGACATATAGGGCTACTCCTCCTCCTTTTATGCCTTCTCTATCTCTCTCCTAAATAAATTATAGACAGCTGTGGCTATATCCCATTCATGTGACTCGTTAAACCATGTTTCTGTAATGGCCACAATGTCCAAGTCCATTTCCACCATTAGGGCTGAAGTAGGTGGAAGGGGCGATGAAGATTACTAATCTTAAATTCTCCATTAGGTTATGTGAACCTTAGTCAGCCATAGTCTGGGCAGAAAGCAAGTGGAGGAGGGGTTGGAGGTGGAGAGACTTTGAGGGGAGGGGAGAACTGATCATGGCAAAGAGATGACAAGGATCCAAAACAAGAGAGTTTGTCAGATGGACATAGTATTCTTGGGAAGTGCAATAGCAGACTGAAAGGAGGTTAGCATGAAAGCACTCTGCAGTGTGGCCATGGGAAAGTGGCCAGCAGTCTCTGGAGGTGAATTAAGGCTGGGGTTTGGTACACCCGTACAGAACGTGGAATGGGAGGAGCAAGAGTGTCCAGAGCTGAGGGGATTATAGGAAGAGACTGCCTTATTGACAGGCTTAGATAATGTAGTGGATGTCAGAAGAGATGAGACAGCGGTGGAGCGAGCGCAAGGAGCAATAGCTGAACATCCCTAAATGTGGTGGTGGTGGTGATTGGACAGGACTGTGGGGGAGAAGATGGTTAAATGTGAAAGTTAATAGATGATCATCAGGCAGGGGAAGAACAGTTGGAGAAAAGACAAGGTCAAGGTAGTGGACGTGATGGTGAGTAGGAGCAGATGAGCATAGCTGGAGGATAAGGCGAGGAGCGTTGGGGCATAAGAGTCAGCATAAATGTTCAAGTCCCCAAGCATGAGAGAAGGGGAAGATAGGAGTCAAAGTCAGTGAGAAAGAAAGTGGTGGACTTGTCAAGGCATGAAGAAATTACAGCTACCCAGAGAGGTGGTGGAGTAAATAGGTGGATGGAGAAAAGGAGTGCGACTGAGCCGGAAGGAGGGATTGAAACCTACAGGAGTGGGACAGCAGCAAGCAGCCTAACACTGTCACTGTGTGGGACTTCCTGTGGTTGTCAGTACTGGGGGGGAGGCCTCAGAGTTGGCGCCAAGCTAGGACTGAGAATGAATGTACTAACTAACTATCCCCACCCGACATGCTAATGGAGCATCTATTCAGCAGAGCAGTATGAGGTGCGGCCTCTCAGGTAAAATGTACAGAACTGGACTAAGGCCCAGCAAAGCTCCCTGGCTAATTACTGTCATTATAAAGCATAAAATGTGCTCAGCTGGGTGGCTCCAGTACTGTGCTATCATCCATTATCAACACTCTGAACAGGAACAAAAGTGCAGAGTGTCCTACCAAGATTAATGTGCCATGTACTGGGCCTCCTTCTCCTGATCTACGGTGCTTGAGTTTATTTTACCTTATGTATTCTGTATTGTGCAGAGGCTCTAATGTTTTATTTTTGATGTTCCTGGTTTTTCTGGGATGAAAACTTTGTACGTGTATGTGTGTGTATATATATATATATGTATATATAGCTAAATATTTAACCGTTTATAAATCTAGACTTACCGAGAACGTTCACAGCCATCACTACTGCGTACATACAGAGGGTGCCACTGCAGTTCAGTCGCCCCCTGCACACTCCCTTCTGTTCCAATACTGACCCCCACGACTCCACCAAAGCACCTTATTGCTACCCAACAGGTATCCAGGGCCAGTGTAAGACTATCAAGCACCCTAGGCAAGCCATCAGCCTGGTCCATCTCCCCCTCTTACCTAGCAGCGCTCCCTCCTACTGGAGGCAGTGACTCCTCACAATGCTCCTTTCTGACTCACACGCCATCTCCCTCCCCCTCTTCCCTCACCCCCGGTGCCCAGAACCTTCTCTTTCTCACTTCCCTAACGGGATAAACTGCCTTCTCCCTTTCACTCTGCCCAGCTAACTCTTTATCCTCTGGACCCAGCATCCTCTTCCTCCAACCCACCCTTACCTACAACCTGCTCGGCACACTGTTTAACCAAGCACATATTCTTTTCCCCCACCCTGCCATCCATCCTTCTGCACTACCCCTAGCCCATCCAGTACCTCCCTCTCTCTCATTCGTTTTCCGCTTTCTCTCTACTGACTGCAAAGGTGGTTTATAACTCTCAATGAATGAACCAGGCAGGCTGCTTCCGGTTTTCTGTAGCTGGTGGGAGTGGTCTCCTGCACTCTGGTGGGATGGCGAGCACAAGCAACCCTGCCCCTCAGGGAGCCCTGGCTCCTCTCTATGCTTCAAATGCTTGGCATGGGTTCTCCTAGCAGCCCAGTGCCGACATTACACCCATTTCTAAAATCCATGGGCCATCAGCTTTTATGTGCTGATTGCTGATCTTCAACACTGTGCGATCTGCACTCGGAAAATGCAGCTGGAAAATCTTAACATGATTAGTGCTTGGTGCATATCCTGCTAAGAAATGTGAGAGTTGCACTGGAGGTGTCTGGGATTTTGCTGCCCCTTCCCCCAAAAACTAGTGCTCTCGGCAAATGCCTAATTTATCTAATAGTAGGGCTGTCCCTGACAGTGTTACCTGCGATTCCATTACTGAGTGTCTGCTCCCCGGGTACACTCATCAATCCTGCCCCCTAGCAGAGAATGTGATTCCACTACTGAGAGTCTGCTCCCCGGGTATACGAATCAATCCTGCTCTCTAGCAGAGAATGCGATTCCACTACTGAGAGCCTGCTCCCCGGGTACACGCATCAATCCTGCCCACTAGCAGAGAATGCGATTCCACTACTGAGAGTCTGCTCCCCGGGTACACGCATCAATCCTGCCCCTAAAAGTGTTACCTGCGATTCCACTAATGAGAGTCTGCTCCCCGGGTACACACATCAATCCTGCTCCCTAGCAGAGAATGCGATTCCACTACTGAGAGTCTGCTCCCCAGCTACACACATTAATCCTGCCCCTAACAGTGTTACCTGCGATTACATTACTGAGCGTCTGCTCCCAGGGTACATGCATCAATCCTGCTCTCTAGCAGAGAATGCGATTCCACTACTGAGAGTCTGCTACCTGGGTACACGCATCAATCCTGCCCCTAACAGTGTTACCTGCGATTCCACTACTGAGAGCCTGCTCCCCGGGTACACACATCAATCCTGCCCCTAGCATAGAATGCGATTCCACTACTGAGAGTCTGCTCCTCGGGTACACGCATCAATCCTGCCCCCTAGAAGAGAATGTGATTCCACTACTGAGAGTCTGCTCCCCGGGTACACGCATCAATCCTGCCCCTAGCAGAGAATGCGATTCCACTACTGAGAGTCTGCTCCCCGGGTACACGCATCAATCCTGCCCCTAGCAGAGAATGCGATTCCACTACTGAGAGTCTGCTCCCCGGGTACACGCATCAATCCTGCCCCTAGCAGAGAATGCGATTCCACTACTGAGAGTCTGCTCCCCGGGTACACGCATCAATCCTGCCCCTAGCAGAGAATGCGATTCCACTACTGAGAGCCTGCTCCCCGGGTACACGCATCAATCCTGCCCCTAGCAGAGAATGCGATTCCACTACTGAGAGTCTGCTCCCCGGGTACATGCATCAATCCTGCTCTCTAGCAGAGAATGCGATTCCACTACTGAGAGCCTGCTCCCCGGGTACACACATCAATCCTGCCCCTAGCAGAGAATGCGATTCCACTACTGAGAGCCTGCTCCCCGGGTACACACATCAATCCTGCCCCTAGCAGAGAATGCGATTCCACTACTGAGAGTCTGCTCCCCGGGTACACACATCAATCCTGCCCCTAGCAGAGAATGCGATTCCACTACTGAGAGTCTGCTTCCCGGGTACACACATCAATCCTGCCCCTAACAGTGTTACCTGCGATTCCACTACTGAGAGTCTGCTCCCCGGGTACACGCATCAATCCTGCCCCTAGCAGAGAATGCGATTCCACTACTGAGAGTCTGCTTCCCGGGTACACACATCAATCCTGCCCCTAGCAGAGAATGCGATTCCACTACTGAGAGTCTGCTCCCCGGGTACATGCATCAATCCTGCCCCTAACAGTGTTACCTGCGATTCCACTACTGAGAGTCTGCTCCCCGGGTACACGCATCAATCCTGCCCCTAGCAGAGAATGCGATTCCACTACTGAGAGTCTGCTTCCCGGGTACACACATCAATCCTGCCCCTAGCAGAGAATGCGATTCCACTACTGAGAGTCTGCTCCCCGGGTACACACATCAATCCTGCCCCTAGCAGAGAATGTGATTCCACTACTGAGAGCCTGCTCCCCGGGTACACGCATCAATCCTGCCCCCTAGCAAAGAATGCGATTCCACTACTGAGAGCCTGCACCCCAGCTACACACATTAATCCTGCCCCTAACAGTGTTACCTGCGATTACATTACTGAGAGTCTGCTCCCCGGGTACACGCATCAATCCTGCTCCTTAGCAGAGAATGCGATTCCACTACTGAGAGTCTGCTCCTCGGGTACACGCATCAATCCTGCCCCCTAGAAGAGAATGTGATTCCACTACTGAGAGTCTGCTCCCCAGCTACACACATTAATCCTGCCCCTAGCAGAGAATGCGATTCCACTACTGAGAGCCTGCTCCCCGGGTACACACATCAATCCTGCCCCTAGCAGAGAATGCAATTCCACTACTGAGAGTCTGCTCCCCGGGTACACGCATCAATCCTGCCCCATAGAAGAGAATGCGATTCCACTACTGAGAGCCTGCTCCCCGGGTACATGCATCAATCCTGCTCCCTAGCAGAGAATGTGATTCCACTACTGAGCGTCTGCTCCCCGGGTACACGCATCAATCCTGCCCCTAACAGAGAATGCAATTCCACTACTGAGCGTCTGCTCCCCGGGTACACGCATCAATTCTGCCCCCTAGCAGCGAATGCAATTCCACTACTGAGAGTCTGCTCCCCGGGTACACGCATCAATCCTGCCCCTAACAGAGAATGCGATTCCACTACTGAGAGTCTGCTCCCCGGGTACACGCATCAATCCTGCTCTCTAGCAGAGAATGCGATTCCACTACTGAGAGCCTGCTCCCCGGGTACACGCATCAATCCTGCCCCCTAGCAAAGAATGCGATTCCACTACTGAGAGTCTGCTCCCCGGGTACACGCATTAATCCTGCCCCTAACAGTGTTACCTGCGATTCCACTACTGAGAGTCTGCTCCCCGGGTACACGCATCAATCCTGCCCCTAACAGTGTTACCTGCGATTACATTACTGAACGTCTGCTCCCAGGGTAGATGCATCAATCCTGCTCTCTAGCAGAGAATGCGATTCCACTACTGAGCGTCTGCTCCCCGGGTACAAACATCAATCCTACCCCCTAGCAGAGAATGCGATTCCACTACTGAGAGTCTGCTTCCCGGGTACACACATCAATCCTGCCCCTAGCAGAGAATGCGATTCCACTACTGAGAGTCTGCTCCCCGGGTACACACATCAATCCTGCCCCTAGCAGAGAATGCGATTCCACTACTGAGAGTCTGCTCCCCGGGTACACACATCAATCCTGCCCCTAGCAGAGAATGCGATTCCACTACTGAGAGCCTGCTCCCCGGGTACACGCATCAATCCTGCCCCCTAGCAAAGAATGTGATTCCACTACTGAGAGCCTGCTCCCCAGCTACACACATTAATCCTGCTCCTAACAGTGTTACCTGCGATTACATTACTGAGAGTCTGCTCCCCGGGTACACGCATCAATCCTGCTCCTTAGCAGAGAATGCGATTCCACTACTGAGAGCCTGCTCCCCGGGTACACGCATCAATCCTGCCCCCTAGCAAAGAATGTGATTCCACTACTGAGAGCCTGCTCCCCAGCTACACACATTAATCCTGCCCCTAACAGTGTTACCTGTGATTACATTACTGAGAGTCTGCTCCTCGGGTACACGCATCAATCCTGCCCCCTAGAAGAGAATGTGATTCCACTACTGAGAGTCTGCTCCCCGGGTACACACATCAATCCTGCCCCTAGCAGAGAATGCGATTCCACTACTGAGAGCCTGCTCCCCGGGTACACACATCAATCCTGCCCCTAACAGTGTTACCTGCGATTCCACTACTGAGAGTCTGCTCCCCGGGTACACGCATCAATCCTGCCCCTAGCAAAGAATGCGATTCCACTACTGAGAGTCTGCTCCTCGGGTACACACATCAATCCTGCCCCTAACAGTGTTACCTGCGATTCCACTACTGAGAGCCTGCTCCCCGGGTACACACATCAATCCTGCCCCTAACAGAGAATGCGATTCCACTACTGAGAGCCTGCTTCCCGGGTACACACATCAATCCTGCCCCTAACAGAGAATGCGATTCCACTACTGAGAGTCTGCTCCCCGGGTACACACATCAATCCTGCTCCCTAGCAGAGAATGCGATTCCACTACTGAAAGACTGCTCCCCGGGTACACACATCAATCCTGCCCCCTAGCAGCGAATGCAATTCCACTACTGAGAGTCTGCTTCCCGGGTACACACATCAATCCTGCTCTCTAGCAGAGAATGCGATTCCACTACTGAGAGTCTGCTTCCCGGGTACACACATCAATCCTGCCCCTAGCAGAGAATGCAATTCCACTACTGAGAGTCTGCTTCCCGGGTACACACATCAATCCTGCTCTCTAGCAGAGAATGCGATTCCACTACTGAGAGTCTGCTCCCCGGGTACACGCATCAATCCTGCTCCCTAGCAGAGAATTTGATTCCACTACTGAGTGTCTGCTCCCCGGGTACACGCATCAATCCTGCTCTCTAGCAGAGAATGCGATTCCACTACTGAGAGCCTGCTCCTCGGGTACACGCATCAATCCTGCCCCCTAGCAGAGAATGCGATTCCACTACTGAGAGTCTGCTCCCCGGGTACACACATCAATCCTGCCCCTAGCAGATAATGCAATTCCACTACTGAGAGTCTGCTCCCCGGGTACACGCATCAATCCTGCTCCCTAGCAGAGAATGCGATTCCACTACTGAGCGTCTGCTCCCAGGGTACACACACCAATCCTGCCCCTAACAGTGTTACCTGCGATTCCACTACTGAGAGTCTGCTCCCCGGGTACACGCATCAATCCTACCCCTAGCAGAGAATGCGATTCCACTACTGAGAGTCTGCTCCCCGGGTACACGAATCAATCCTGCTCCCTAGCAGAGAATGCGATTCCACTACTGACAGACTGCTCCCCGGGTACACGCATCAATCCTGCTCTCTAGCAGAGAATGCGATTCCACTACTGAGAGCCTGCTCCCCGGGTACACGCATCAATTCTGCTCTCTAGCAAAGAATGCGATTCCACTACTGAGAGCCTGCTCCCCGGGTACACGCATCAATCCTGCCCCCTAGCAAAGAATGCGATTCCACTACTGAGAGTCTGCTCCCCGGGTACACACATCAATCCTGCTCCCTAGCAGAGAATGCGATTCCACTACTGAGAGTCTGCTCCCCGGGTACACTCATCAATCCTGCTCCCTAGCAGAGAATGCGATTCCACTACTGAGTGTCTGCTCCCCGGGTACACGCATCAATCCTGCTCCCTAGCAGAGAATGCGATTCCACTACTGAGAGTCTGCTCCCCGGGTACACGCATCAATCCTGCCCCCTAGGAAAGAATGCGATTCCACTACTGAGAGTCTGCTCCCCGGGTACACGCATCAATCCTGCCCCTAACAGTGTTACCTGCGATTCCACTACTGAGAGTCTGCTCCCCGGGTACACGCATCAATCCTGCTCCCTAGCAGAGAATGCGATTCCACTACTGAGCGTCTGCTCCCCGGGTACACACATCAATCCTGCCCCTAGCAGAGAATGCGATTCCACTACTGAGAGCCTGCTCCTCGGGTACACACATCAATCCTGCCCCTAACAGTGTTACCTGCGATTCCACTACTGAGAGTCTGCTCCCCGGGTACACGCATCAATCCTGCCCCTAGCAGAGAATGCGATTCCACTACTGAGAGTCTGCTCCTCGGGTACACACATCAATCCTGCCCCTAACAGTGTTACCTGCGATTCCACTACTGAGAGTCTGCTCCCCGGGTACACGCATCAATCCTGCCCCTAGCAGAGAATGCGATTCCACTACTGAGAGCCTGCTCCCCGGGTACACGCATCAATCCTGCCCCTAACAGTGTTACCTGCGATTCCACTACTGAGAGTCTGCTCCCCGGGTACACGCATCAATTCTGCTCTCTAGCAGAGAATGCGATTACACTACTGAGTGCCTGCTCCCCGGGTACACACATCAATCCTGCCCCTAGCAGAGAATGCAATTCCACTACTGAGAGCCTGCTCCTCGGGTACACACATCAATCCTGCTCCCTAGCAGAGAATGCGATTCCACTACTGAGAGTCTGCTCCCCGGGTACACTCATCAATCCTGCTCCCTAGCAGAGAATGTGATCGCACTACTGAGCGTCTGCTCCCCGGGTACACGCATCAATCCTGCCCCTAGCAGAGAATGCGATTCCACTACTGAGAGTCTGCTCCCCGGGTACACGAATCAATCCTGCTCCCTAGCAGAGAATGCGATTCCACTACTGACAGACTGCTCCCCGGGTACACGCATCAATCCTGCTCTCTAGCAGAGAATGCGATTCCACTACTGAGCGTCTGCTCCCCGGGTACACACATCAATCCTGCCCCTAGCAGAGAATGCGATTCCACTACTGAGAGCCTGCTCCTCGGGTACACACATCAATCCTGCCCCTAACAGTGTTACCTGCGATTCCACTACTGAGAGTCTGCTCCCCGGGTACACGCATCAATCCTGCCCCTAGCAGAGAATGCGATTCCACTACTGAGAGTCTGCTCCTCGGGTACACACATCAATCCTGCCCCTAACAGTGTTACCTGCGATTCCACTACTGAGAGTCTGCTCCCCGGGTACACGCATCAATCCTGCCCCTAGCAGAGAATGCGATTCCACTACTGAGAGCCTGCTCCCCGGGTACACGCATCAATCCTGCCCCTAACAGTGTTACCTGCGATTCCACTACTGAGAGTCTGCTCCCCGGGTACACGCATCAATTCTGCTCTCTAGCAGAGAATGCGATTCCACTACTGAGTGCCTGCTCCCCGGGTACACACATCAATCCTGCCCCTAGCAGAGAATGCAATTCCACTACTGAGAGCCTGCTCCTCGGGTACACACATCAATCCTGCTCCCTAGCAGAGAATGCGATTCCACTACTGAGAGTCTGCTCCCCGGGTACACTCATCAATCCTGCTCCCTAGCAGAGAATGTGATCGCACTACTGAGCGTCTGCTCCCCGGGTACACGCATCAATCCTGCCCCTAGCAGAGAATGCGATTCCACTACTGAGAGTCTGCTCCCCGGGTACACGAATCAATCCTGCTCCCTAGCAGAGAATGCGATTCCACTACTGACAGACTGCTCCCCGGGTACACGCATCAATCCTGCTCTCTAGCAGAGAATGCGATTCCACTACTGAGAGCCTGCTCCCCGGGTACACGCATCAATTCTGCTCTCTAGCAAAGAATGCGATTCCACTACTGAGAGCCTGCTCCCCGGGTACACGCATCATTCCTGCCCCCTAGCAAAGAATGCGATTCCACTACTGAGAGTCTGCTCCCCGGGTACACACATCAATCCTGCCCCTAACAGTGTTACCTGCGATTCCACTACTGAGAGTCTGCTCCCCGGGTACACGCATCAATCCTGCTCCCTAGCAGAGAATGCGATTCCACTACTGAGAGTCTGCTCCCCGGGTACACTCATCAATCCTGCTCCCTAGCAGAGAATGCGATTCCACTACTGAGTGTCTGCTCCCCGGGTACACGCATCAATCCTGCTCCCTAGCAGAGAATGCGATTCCACTACTGAGAGTCTGCTCCCCGGGTACACGCATCAATCCTGCCCCCTAGGAAAGAATGCGATTCCACTACTGAGAGTCTGCTCCCCGGGTACACGCATCAATCCTGCCCCTAACAGTGTTACCTGCGATTCCACTACTGACAGTCTGCTCCCCGGGTACACGCATCAATCCTGCTCCCTAGCAGAGAATGCGATTCCACTACTGAGCGTCTGCTCCCCGGGTACACACATCAATCCTGCCCCTAGCAGAGAATGCGATTCCACTACTGAGAGCCTGCTCCTCGGGTACACACATCAATCCTGCCCCTAACAGTGTTACCTGCGATTCCACTACTGAGAGTCTGCTCCCCGGGTACACGCATCAATCCTGCCCCTAGCAGAGAATGCGATTCCACTACTGAGAGTCTGCTCCTCGGGTACACACATCAATCCTGCCCCTAACAGTGTTACCTGCGATTCCACTACTGAGAGTCTGCTCCCCGGGTACACGCATCAATCCTGCCCCTAGCAGAGAATGCGATTCCACTACTGAGAGCCTGCTCCCCGGGTACACGCATCAATCCTGCCCCTAACAGTGTTACCTGCGATTCCACTACTGAGAGTCTGCTCCCCGGGTACACGCATCAATTCTGCTCTCTAGCAGAGAATGCGATTCCACTACTGAGTGCCTGCTCCCCGGGTACACACATCAATCCTGCCCCTAGCAGAGAATGCAATTCCACTACTGAGAGCCTGCTCCTCGGGTACACACATCAATCCTGCTCCCTAGCAGAGAATGCGATTCCACTACTGAGAGTCTGCTCCCCGGGTACACTCATCAATCCTGCTCCCTAGCAGAGAATGTGATCGCACTACTGAGCGTCTGCTCCCCGGGTACACACATCAATCCTGCCCCTAGCAGAGAATGCGATTCCACTACTGAGAGTCTGCTCCTCGGGTACACACATCAATCCTGCCCCTAGCAGAGAATGCGATTCCACTACTGAGAGTCTGCTCCTCGGGTACACGCATCAATCCTGCCCCTAGCAGAGAATGCGATTCCACTACTGAGAGCCTGCTCCCCGGGTACACGCATCAATCCTGCCCCTAGCAGAGAATGCGATTCCACTACTGAGAGCCTGCTCCCCGGGTACACGCATCAATCCTGCCCCTAACAGTGTTACCTGCGATTCCACTACTGAGAGTCTGCTCCCCGGGTACACGCATCAATCCTGCTCCCTAGCAGAGAATGCGATTCCACTACTGAGAGTCTGCTCCCCGGGTACACACATCAATCCTGCCCCTAGCAGAGAATGCGATTCCACTACTGAGAGTCTGCTCCTCGGGTACAC
Organism: Ichthyophis bannanicus; assembly: GCA_033557465.1. Lineage (NCBI taxonomy): Eukaryota > Metazoa > Chordata > Amphibia > Gymnophiona > Ichthyophiidae > Ichthyophis > Ichthyophis bannanicus. Next base: position 30,534,455 of record CM066034.1, on the reverse strand, counting down.
ACATCAATCCTGCCCCTAGCAGAGAATGCGATTCCACTACTAAGAGCCTGCTCCCCGGGTACACGCATCAATCCTGCCCCTAACAGTGTTACCTGCGATTCCACTACTGAGAGTCTGCTCCCCAGGTACACACATCAATCCTGCCCCTAGCAGAGAATGCGATTCCACTACTGAGAGCCTGCTCCTCGGGTACACGCATCAATCCTGCCCCCTCGAAGAGAATGCGATTCCACTACTGAGAGTTTGCTTCCTGGGTACACGCATCAATCCTGCTCCCTAGCAGAGAATGCGATTCCACTACTGAGAGTCTGCTCCCCGGGTACACTCATCAATCCTGCTCCCTAGCAGAGAATGTGATTCCACTACTGAGCGTCTGCTCCCCGGGTACACGCATCAATCCTGCTCCCTAGCAGAGAATGCGATTCCACTACTGAGAGTCTGCTCCCCGGGTACACACATCAATCCTGCCCCTAGCAGAGAATGCGATTCCAGTACTGAGAGCCTGCTCCCCGGGTACACGCATCAATCCTGCCCCTAGCAGAGAATGCGATTCCACCACTGAGCGTCTGCTCCCCGGGTACACACATCAATCCTGCCCCTAGCAGAGAATGCGATTCCACTACTGAGCGTCTGCTCCCCGGGTACACACATCAATCCTGCCCCTAGCAGAGAATGCGATTCCACTACTGAGAGTCTGCTTCCCGGGTACACACATCAATCCTGCCCCTAACAGTGTTACCTGCGATTCCACTACTGAGAGTCTGCTCCCCGGGTACACACATCAATCCTGCCCCTAGCAGAGAATGCGATTCCACTACTGAGAGTCTGCTCCTCGGGTACACACATCAATCCTGCCCCTAACAGTGTTACCTGCGATTCCACTACTGAGAGTCTGCTCCCCGGGTACACACATCAATCCTGCCCCTAGCAGAGAATGCGATTCCACTACTGAGAGTCTGCTCCTCGGGTACACGCATCAATCCTGCCCCTAGCAGAGAATGCGATTCCACCACTGAGCGTCTGCTCCCCGGGTACACACATCAATCCTGCCCCTAGCAGAGAATGCGATTCCACTACTGAGCGTCTGCTCCCCGGGTACACACATCAATCCTGCCCCTAGCAGAGAATGTGATTCCACTACTGAGAGCCTGCTCCCCGGGTACACACATCAATCCTGCCCCTAACAGTGTTACCTGCGATTCCACTACTGAGAGTCTGCTCCCCGGGTACACGCATCAATCCTGCTCCCTAGCAGAGAATGCGATTCCACTACTGAGAGCCTGCTCCCCGGGTACACACATCAATCCTGCCCCTAGCAGAGAATGCGATTCCACTACTGAGAGCCTGCTCCCCGGGTACACACATCAATCCTGCCCCTAGCAGAGAATGTGATTCCACTACTGAGAGCCTGCTCCCCGGGTACACACATCAATCCTGCCCCTAACAGTGTTACCTGCGATTCCACTACTGAGAGTCTGCTCCCCGGGTACACGCATCAATCCTGCTCCCTAGCAGAGAATGCGATTCCACTACTGAGAGCCTGCTCCCCGGGTACACACATCAATCCTGCCCCTAGCAGAGAATGCGATTCCACTACTGAGAGCCTGCTCCCCGGGTACACACATCAATCCTGCTCCCTAGCAGAGAATGCGATTCCACTACTGAGAGTCTGCTCCTCGGGTACACACATCAATCCTGCCCCTAACAGTGTTACCTGCGATTCCACTACTGAGAGTCTGCTCCCCGGGTACACACATCAATCCTGCCCCTAGCAGAGAATGCGATTCCACTACTGAGAGTCTGCTCCTCGGGTACACACATCAATCCTGCCCCTAACAGTGTTACCTGCGATTCCACTACTGAGAGTCTGCTCCCCAGGTACACGCATCAATCCTGCCCCCTAGCAGAGAATGTGATTTCAGTTCTCAGCCCCCATCTTTCACAACTGCCAGTATTCCTGAATCCTGCACTACTGAAACCCCCCACACCTCATTCCAGCCTGGCATCACCCTCCGGGGCTACTACATGCAGGATGTGTTAGAGGCCATTTGTGGAGATCCGATGCCTCTTTGCTCTTTCCTGGACAGTTTTACAGAGCTGGACCAAAGTCCTCTCTAGCTTTAAGCTCTCTTCATACAGTTCTTTAGTTCATAGCATACGCTGCTGGTCAAACCCATAACTCTTTTCTCTCCTCTGTTCTATTCCTTTTGCAAAATGCAATGTGTGCCTTTGAGTCAGTGCTGACCCCTGATGACCCAGCAGCTCCTGGGTTTTCTTAGCAGTGTGACCGGAAGTAGATTGCCAGGCCTTTCTGCAGTGGCAACGGGGGGGGGGGGGTGTTAAGTGACTTGCCCAAGACCAACAAGCCAGTGCTCTAATCACGAGGTTACTCCTCCACTCCTTATTCCTTTTATGACACATGCATTGGAGTTTCTGTTTTTAATGATTGTAAACTGCTTTGTCTGTAGCAAGAAAGGTAGTTTAGGAAATGCTGAGCTGGAAGTAATGCACTCACCTTGGGCCTCGCGTCCACAGCAGCTTCATAAAGACGCCTTACTTCCTGATTGCTCACCTGCAGAGCAGACAGTAGGTGGCGCTGCAGCACCTCAAGCCAAACCTTCCATGCTAGTTGATATGCCATTGCTTAGCAGTGCTGCAGAGTTGCCAGGTTCCATGAGCGAGATTTTTGCTGCATGCTATTTGTGATCTCTGATTGAAATCAGTGCTGCAGGTCCCATAATGCATCAGGATGAGATTGTCAGAAATCCAGGACTGGCTTGGAATCTCACTCCTGGAACTTTGTGCTGGTGAGGGAGCTTAAGATCAGACCTGGTTTTCTTACGCCCTCTCCTGTCCTAGACTGGCATGGCAATGCTGATTTGCACTGGACTACAAGATCCCACAGTGCACTGTCACAAAATACTAAGAACAGTCAAAGGTTTCTCTCGATGAGGGCTTCTCGGCCCAGTCCTGCAGACACACTTAGCCAGTCATGAAAGCACATGAGATGAATCTGCATGCACGGCCTGAAAAGTGGCTCCCTTCTCACTAATATACTGAATGATGGCATATAAAGTCCAACATGGCACATCTGGTCTACCCAGTAAGGTGGTTAGAGCTCTACTTGCAGGTTACCCCCTCATAAGAACGTAAGAAATGCCATACTGGGTTACACCAAGGGTCCATCAAGCCCAGTATCCTGTTTCCAACAGTGGCCAGTCCAGCTCACGGGTTCCCAAAAAGACACACAGATTCCACAATGCATCCTGGGGTAATCAGTAAATTTCACGGGTCCTCTTTAATAATGGTTTATGGACTTTCCTGCAGGAGCTTGTTCAAAACTTTTTTAAACCCGGCTACACTAACAGCTTTTACTACATCCTCTGGTAATGAATCTCATTGAGTGAAAAAGCATGGTTGCTTACCTGTATTGAGGGTTCTCTGTATTCAGCAGGGGTATGCAGCCACACTCCAAGGTGCTGTCCGTGTAACAGTGCCGGTGCTGGCTCCCCCTTAGCATGCATGTGCCTTCTCGCCTCACCCTCATGGTCTGGTGCTTCTTCAGTCTATCTCGGAGCAGTTAAGCACAGCGCTGAAGGCAATTAGAGCAATTGAGGAGTAGACACCAGAGTAGGGTCTACAGATGACAGGGTGAAACTGGTATTTTATTTTATTTATTTAGTATACATTTGTATACCGCTACTTCCAGCGATCAGCAGCGGTTTGATTACAGATTGGAAATTGTCAAATCATGACAGGAAATTTTTGAGGTATAAACACATTGATTAGACAGGAAAGCACAGCACACAGAGAACTATTTTACAGGGAACATGGGCTATGGAGGGTTAAGTGGCTTGCCCAAGACCACAAGGAGCACCTGTGGGACTAGAAACCCCAGTCCTTCCGGCCCAAGGTTGCTGTCCTCTAGTGGGATTTGAACCCCCGACCTTCCGGCCTGAAGTACCTTGCCCCAACCACTAGGCCACTCCTCCACTCCATGTATGGGCATGCAAGGTGAAGACTGTCTCCCACTTTCAGCGAGAGTGCAATGCTGATGTCATCGAGCTGAGATTTATTGTGATGAAATGTGTAGACTGCTTTTTACTTCTGTTCTGAGTAGATGTTCGTTCTTTTTTGTCTTACTATTTTTTTGTTGTTGTTGAGGGGACAGTGGGCGAGTGAGGGTGACCTAGTGTTTGGGGCAAGTTACCTCAGGCCTGAGGGCCAGGGGTTCAAATCCCACTAGAGGACAGCAACCTTGGGCCAGAAGGACTGGGGTTTCTAGTCTCGCAGATGATCCTTGTGGCCTTGGACAAGACACTTATCTCTCCATTGCCTCAGGTACCAAAACATAGAATGTGAGCCCTTTGGGGACAAGGGAAAATATATATACAGTACCTGAATGTACACTGCTTTGATCGCCAGAAAAGCAGTATATAAGCCTAGTTAAATAAATAATATAAAAGGTGAGTCCAGAGCTGAGGGCCACCTGAAAGTCTGATAATGGTTGTGGCCTGGTGAGAAACTGGGAGGTGGAAGAAGTTAAACAAAGAGGTTCTGCAGGACAGCCTGACCAAAGGCAAGGTCAGCTGCTGAATAGTGATCCAGGCTGTAGTGCTTTGCAAAGGTGTGAACAGAAGACCACATAGCAGCTTTACAGATATCTTGAGGAGGAACAGCCGCCACATTGACAACAGCAGTTGCTGTAGCTCAGAGTTGGTGGGGACCCACCTGAACATAACAAAAAGAAATGCAGTCTCTAATCCAGGAAGAAATGGTCTGCTTGGATGCAGGCTTCCCTGGGTTGTTTGGATGAAGGTGATGAAAAGTTGGGAAGGGTGTTGGAGCTGCTCAGTAGCATGCAGGTAGTAGAGCAAAGTTCAGCAGCAATCCAGAGAGTGCAGGGCTTCTGGAGAGTTTGGGAAAAACATAGGAAGTACAATGGATTGGTCCAAATGAAAACTGGATATAATCTTTGGAAGGAACTTAAGATGGGTATGCAATAGTACCTTATCATGAAGAGCCTGGAGCAGCAACTAAGAAGAAAGTTTTCTAAATGAGGAGTTTCAATGAAGTAGATCCCAGAGCTTCCAAGCGACTCTTCATGAGCTCTGAAAGAACGACATTGAGATTCCATGCTGGAGAAGGTGGTTTTATTGGCGGCTTTGTGTTCAGTAAGCCTCTCATGAAGCAAGAAACTAGTGGATGCATGGGTTTGCTATCCTCATGACGATGGAATGCAGCGATAGCAGAGAGATGGTAGCGAACTGAGGAAGTCTGGATAGATGAAGGGGATAGGTGAGAATATGACTAAGGGAGTATGAGGCTGGGTCCAGGCCCCTCTGAGCAGTCCAATGGGAGAACCATTTAAGCTGATAGGAGCACTGTGTAGAAGGTCGGCAAGACCCTGGAAATATAGCTTGAACACCGCCTGGTATGGGGGGGGGGAACAACTGCATTCGACCCATAATTTCCAAGCAGCTAGAGCTAGTGACTGCAGGTTGGAATGTAGGAGATGACCTTCGTGCTGTGTGAGAAAGAAGGGAAGAAGTGGTAACGGCCAGGGGCTGTTTTGTGTCATGGCAAGGAGATATGGGTACTAGATCTGTCTGGGCCACTAAGGAGCAATGGGGATCAGAGTCGCTTTGTCTGCTCGGACCTTGAGGAGTGTCCGAGGAATTAGCAGGAATGGCGGAAATACATAGAAGAGGTGACCTGTCCAAAAGATGAGGAAGGCATCTGCTGCCCATCGGAACTGAGATGAAGGGAGCAGTAGAGAGGACACTTGGCAATGTCATCTGAGGTGAACAGATCCACTTCTGGAGTCCCGTAGGCTTGGAAAATGGGAGTTAGGACCATGTGATGCAATTACTATTCGTGTGGGTCCAGTTGATTACTGAGTGAGTCTGCTAACTGATCCTGAATGCCTGGAAGTAGACTACCCGCAGGAAGACTCTGATGGCTTGCGTGTAAAGCCATAGGTGGATGGCTTTTCAGCAGAGGCAGAGGGAATCTGAGCCACCTTGTTTGCTGATGTAGAACATGGTGATCTGATTGTCGATCTGCACCAGAATTGCTTTGTTGCGGACCCAATGATGGAAGGCACGAAGGGCATAGGAAACTGCACACATCTCCAGCAGGTTGATATGCAGATAGCCTCTCTGCTGGTCCAATGTCCTTGAGTCGTGAGGTGCAAGAGATAGACTCCCCAGCCCGTGTGAGAGACATTGGTTGTAAGAATGAGCTGATGCAAGTGTTCTAGGAAGGGCTTCCTGTCGGTGAAACTGGATGGAAGTGGTCACTACCAAAGAGACTGGTATAACATGTGGAGATTCGGGCTGGAGAGAGTGATGTGACGATGAAGGGATTGAGAATTCTGATTCCAATTAAGTTCGAGATGCCACTGGAGCAGCCGCATATATGGACGTGTAAACAGGACCACGTGTACTGAGGCTGCCATGTGACCTAAGAGGAGTAAAATGGTGCGAGCTGAGGGACTTTGTAGACTGAGTAGTTGAGCACTGAGTTGTTGAAGAATGGAAACTCTATCTGGTGGCAGAAAAGTTCAAACTACTGTGGTGTTGAGACGAGCTGAAATCCAGAACTTGGCAAGGTCCGCACTGACTTTTGGAAGTTGATTATGAAGCTGAGCTTTTGCAGAAGTAGGGATGTTGTGCTGATCGACAGCTAGGTTGAGGTCTCATCAGGCCCTGAGATGAGACAATAGTCTAGATGAGGATAAATGCACAAGCCCTGCCTATGCAGGTGCACTGAGGCTACCACCAGACACTTTATGAAAACTCTTGGGGTTGAAGAGAGTCAGAAGGGTAGCCCTCTGTATTGATAGCGTTCTGTCTTGGAGTGAAACTGGAGGTATCACCAATGACGAGGATGGATGGGGAAGTGGGTATAGGGATCCTTAAGATCCAGAGAGGCGAGCCAATCTTCCTGTCTCAACAAAGGAAGAATGCTGGCTAGAGACATCATCTTGAACTTTTCTCGTTTAATGTAGAGGTTGAGTTCTCAGCGGTCGAGGATCGGCCGGAGGCCTCTACTCTTTTTGGGAATAAGGAAGAACCTGGAGTAGAAGCCCTGATTGTGTTCTTGCTCTGGTACAGGCTTGATTGCACAGTTTCTGAGTAGGTTCGCAATCTCTTCTGCTAGGATGGGAAGATGCGAAGGAGGAACATTGTTGGGTGGAGATGGATTTTGTGGAAGGTGGAGTTTGTATCCCGAAGCAATGATGCTGAGAACCCAACGATCTGTGGTAACAGACTTTCAAGCCCCCTGAAAGTGCTGGATATGGCCTCCTACTGGCAGATAGTCAAAAGCTGGTGGCCTGCTGAACAGAAGCGGTTGCCGGTTGTTTCCTATCCCTCTGCCTGGGGCGTTGAGGATATGCAGGTGCAGGCTGATGCTTTGGTGAAAGACGAGAATAGGGCCGTTAATGCCTGTGAGGGTAAAATCATTGGAAATATTGATAGTGTATTCCCGTTGGTATATTAGATGCCGGGACTGGTGCTTGTGCCCTGCGGCTGAGCTGCAAGTTCCCATGTTGTAGAAGAATGGTTTTTGACCTCTGAGACAGTGTCCTGAACCTTAGAACCGAAATGGCTACCGTCCTGGCCATGAGTGTCTGTCAGGCAGTCATAGAGATCTTCTTGCAGGTCATAAACTTGGAGCCAAGCTGTATGACGAGTAAAAACGGAAGTAGTGGTGGATGAGGCAACTAAGTCAAAGGCATCATAAGTAGCCCGAATGATATGATAGAGGGACTCTTGCATTGTCCTGAAGTGTAGGAGACTCCAGAGCTGGAATGCCAGAGAGGTCGGGCACTTGTTAAAGGCGTCATGATGGTATTGAAGCAGTTGGAGTTGATGGCTTAAGATTTTCATGGCCAGAATCCCACTTTGAAAAGTCTTCAACCCACTGAATCCAAAGTGTGTTGGTCTTTCCCTGGCGGTGTCTGAAAGCGAGACTTGGAAGATTTGGCCTTTTAAGCACAGCTTCAGAGACTACTGACTGACGTGGCAGCCACTGGTGCTGGAAACCAGGTGCAGGTAGCACTTTGTACTTAAGATTGAGACAGTGCGCAGTGCATGGACTGATGCTGACATCTGCCAAATTGATAGAAGGAGATCCTGTAAGACTTGGGGAACTGGATTGGCCAGGACCTCTTCAGGGGTGGCGCATGCTCTCAGAAGAGACTGAAAATCCTTTTTGTCAGTGGGAGTCTGAGTATCACTAAGAGCAAGTGCTTTGGAAACTTTCTGGAGAAATTCCAGGTAGGAGAAATCCTTCAGAGGTTCTGCCCCAGTGTGTGATCCGAGGAAGGTACTGGTTCCATCTCTCCCAAAAGGAAGGACTCCAAATTCCACTGTTGAAAGTAAGGGGGGCTTTCTGGAGAAACATCCATTTCCGAGGTTACAGGGGCTCCCCATTCCAGAAGAGAGGGGGGTTCCTGTACAGTAACTGAGAGAGGCTGGTAGGAGGGGCCCCTGCAGATGATAGTTGGTCACTAGTAGGGCTGCAGTATTCTGGATGAATGGTGCAACAGATGCAATCACTAGAGATTGACCTATCCGCTATCAGGGGAGCCGAAGGAGGCGGGGTGGGTGTATGGTCTATATGCTCTTTAGCCTTTTTGGCCCTATAAGAGCCGCTTATGTCACAGGTCCTGAAAGCTCCATGCACTTGCAGAGTCATCTTTATGGCAATGTTTTGATTTAGATCTGTGTTTGATACCTACTTGAGGCTCTGGTCTTGGAGACATTGCTTTAGAGGCCAGGTTAGGTGGTGATGGCGTAGGGCCTCTAGCCTGCTGCTTAAGGCTCTGGGCGTCTTTTCAGATGCTGGTACTGGTAGGAAGTCTGCCTCTGGGCGCATGGCAGCCCCTTCCGCTCCCGATCGTGCCTTCTTGGGCCTGAGGGGTTAGAGGCGGGTGACGCAGACTGACGGAGCCGCCATTGCACTCACTGGCGAGTATAGACAGTGTTCAGGCTGAGTCTATAGGTGTTGGCTCTGGCTATTGCCTACAACGCTAACCTGTCCGCTTTTCTGCACAGTTATCCCTGCTCGGCAGTACGTCTGTGAGTGGTATAAACTTCGTTTTCTTCACAGCTGACGGGCAGGAGAGGCACGGTGTGGGGGATCGTGGGAGCAGAAGCTGCCTGGGATGAATACAGATTATTTTTTAAGAGGTTTCGCAAAACAAACATCAAACTGAAGAGAAAAAAAAACAGCACAAAGTGAATGAGAGAGAGGGGGAGAGATGCGGCTGGCTGCTGAAAAGGCACCAGACCGTGATGGTGAGGCAGGAAGGCAAAATCACGCTCAGAGAGCACAAACAGCACCTTGGACTGTGCCTGCGCCCCCCTGCTTGAATACGGCGCAAACTATTTTCTCTTACTAGTCCTAAATGGGCTACATTGTAGCCTCATTGCATGTCCCCTAGTCTTTCTACTTTTTGAAGAGTAAACCACCGATCTACGTTTACCCGTTCCACTCCGTTCATTAATTTATAGACTTCTATCATATCTCCCCTCAGCCGTCTCTTTTCCAGTTTAAAGAGCCCTAACCTTTTTAGCCTTTCTTCATAGGAGTATCCTTCCATCGCCTTTACCATTTTGGTGGCTCTTCTCTGAACCTTTTCTAATAACGCTATATCCTTTTTAAGATACGGTGATCAGAATTGCACACAATATTCAAGGTGCGGTCTCACCATGGAATGATATAGAGGCATTATAATATCTTTTGTTTTATTTTCCATTCCTTTCCTTATGATACCTAGCATTCTATTTGCTCTCTTGGCCACCGCTGCACACTGGGTGAAGGGTTTTAACATGTTATCCACAATGGCGCCTAAATCTTTTTCCTGGGTGGTGGTTCCCAATGTAGAACCCTGCATCGTGTAACCATAGTTTGGGTTGTTCTTTCCTTGGTGCATAACTTTGCACTTGCCTACATAAAATTTCATCTGCCATGTGAACGGCCAGTCTTACAATTTATCAAAGTCCTCTTGCAATTTTTCACAATCCTCTTGTATTTTAATAACTCCTTTCTATGCCTTTGCTTAGTGTTATATCTGCCACTGTCAGCCAGTCTCCCCCCCCCCCCCCACCGCCCCCCATTCCATCCCTCTATGTAGGGTTTGCAGCTCAGCTATGAGCAGAGAGTCATCTTTAAAAGGAGTAGTAGCAAGTATTTGGTTTGCTCAAGCTCCTTTATATGTACACATTATTAGGACACAACTGCAGGACAGTTTAAGAAAACATCCGCTGTCTCTCTGACAATCTGGGCCACATTCTCACTCCTAGATTTTTCAAGTTCTCATTCAAAAACCTCAGGCTCCAAAATTATATAACAGAGTGCCCCTCCTCCAGCCACCAAGTGACATCATATGCCAGAACCTTTCCATCCTGAGTGAGATCACATATTGCCTACCATTATGACATCATAAAGGACCCCTTGCCCTATGTGCTATAACATTCCAGTAGCTCCCAATCCTCTTTGCATAGCACCCCTCCCCCACAAGCCCTGCATGACAAAGTGACATCACAGGGTGGCATCCCGGAGAGGATTTAGCTCAGGTCTTTTCTCAGAAGTTCAGGTACAGGAGATAGTTTCCTGACCCCCAGAGGGCTTACTAATCTAAAGGTTGTACTTGAGGCTCTGGGGGGCTAACTAAGATCACAAGGAGTCACAGTGGGACTTGAACATGGAACCCCAACTTCAGTCCAATACTGTAAGCATCTGTTTGTTCAAAATATTGCCCTGGTTTCTTACAATAAGCTGACATCCTGACTAAGTGAGTTTGTTAAGCAAAGAAAGCCAGACAGAAAATTTCAAAAGGCAAAAATAAATTGCCGATTTTTTTTCACTGTCTTTTCCCAGTCCCCTAGTGCTAATTCAGCTATACTCTGCACCATTGCAAGTGATCAGCAAGAACAATGATTGCCCTAGAATGAGGGTGGGGGTTAGAAGTGCCACATCCCCCTCGAGTTAATGTGAGAGGGCAAAAAAGAAGGGACCTGCTGGAAGCAATTCCTACCCAGGGCATCGTTCTGTCCCAGGGACTGCCCCAGCTGTACTACAGCTCAGGAGAGGAGCTCTTGCCCCGGCTGTACTACAGCTCGGGAGAGGGGCTCTTGCCTTGGGCATCGTTCGGTCCAGTGATTGCACCGGCTCTAATACAACTTGGGAGAGGAAAGTAGAAAACCTGCAGAAGGATTGTGGCAGCACCGTCAGATTTTAATCTCAATGATTTATTGGAAATAAATGAGGAAATAATGTCTGTTTGCCCCAGACAATGCAGGCTATTTTGTCTTACCTCTGGAGGTCTGTTTCTGCAGAATCTGTGTCTGTCCAAATCTTAGCCTCTTGGACTTTAATTCTTTGCAAGCTACAGGTCAGCAGGAAATAATTAACCCCCTGGCTACTGGCATGTTTGCATCATCTCATGGATCTGGTCCCGGATGTGGGAGAACAGTTAATAAATTTCAAACTCGATGCAGCAAAGTGCACTGCTGTTAATACAGGCAATAGCGCAAGATTGGACAGAATCTTCTGCGCTAGTGTGGGCGTAGGATGCAGGAAGGAATCTAATGTGAGCACAATCACCCCCCATAAATTTCTTCCCTCCATCACATACGGATCTTGACTAACAGTCATCTACCCAAACAATTAGAATCCCAACTCGCACCATACCTCCCCTCACTACCCATCCTCGAACACTGCTAGCACTCCTTGTCACTCCCAACTCTACCACTGCCCCTCCTACTAATTAACTAAAATGTAAATCAGTTACTCTGTTTTGTTGAATCTTGTAAATTAACTGATTTCTGTTGAGCACCTGTTACATTGTTAACATGTTTAATGCACCTGTTGTTCCAAATGTAAACCACTATGATTACCTGAGATGGCGATATATAAAACTCACAAATAAAATCAATCAATCAATGCACGTTTAAATGATGGCAATGAAGCATTTAGCTATGCAGCGCAGAAGACCAGGAGGCTGAGCTCAATGCCAAGATTTTAATGTGAGGTCTGAGGAGATGTTAAGGGTTCTCCCAGGACAAGCAGGATGAGTCAGCCACAATTGGTGGTGACGTCATCCGACGGCGCCAGAGACACGGATCCGCCCCTAGCTAGCCAGTCTTCGTTTTCCGCCTTGCCAGCAAGACGTTTTTTTGTTTTACTCTCCATCAACTACTCACAAATGAAGAAACCTGGTTTCAAAAAATGCCCCCAGTGTTCCCGGAAGATGGCTAACTCCGACGATCACCAGACATGCATCCGTTGCCTCAGTAAGGAGCACCGTGTGGAGGATTGCCCCTGCTGCGCCCGCATGTCTCCCTGGGCCCTTAAATCTCGCCGGCATGCCCTGGATGATTACCTTTATCCTGCCGCGACGACCTCTGCCTCCTGCGCTTCTGCTGCTGGACCGTCTGAATCTGCCATGACCGGAGGTGCGCCTATCCCGGCCTCCGCCTCCCGCCGTGTTGAAGAGGCTTCCCCCGCCACGTGCGGTGCTCCTCCAGCGACCTCCGCCATTTCTGCCTCCTTCCCCGATGCACTTCCGGGACCGACGCCACCCACTTCCTGCCAACTGATCGACGCTGCTGTTCTACACAGAGGACACCCCCCTCCCGACGCTCTCCGCGGAGCAGAGACTCCGTTCACTCGGGGAGTGTGCATTCTTTGGATCGGGGCAGCAGAAGTTGACGAGGATCAAGCCGCCGCAGATCACATCAGCGCAGAAGAAGCCGGCACGGTGCCGATCAGCGCAGTAGCAGCAGAAGTCGGCGCAGATCTGAACAGCGCAGAAGGTCTGGCAGTCAGGGCAGAAGCTCGGGCAGGCGGCGCAGAGACTCCAGCAGCCCGCGCACAGCATCGGGGAGCACGAACAGCAGCCGCAGCCGCAGCCCCAGCCGGCACCACAAGGACAGGCGCAAGAAGGACAGTCGCCATAAAAGACGGCGCAGCAGCAGCTCCTCCTATCGCCGGCACCGGAGCCACAGCAGAGGAAGGAAGCACGGACACCACAGATCTCAGCATGATGTCTCCCCTTCTGGCTGCAAAGGCTCACGGCATGTTTCCAGCTCCCCTGCCAGTGAAATCAACTATGGGGAAGAGTCCCCCCTGTCCTCGCCTTCATCACTGCATTCACAAGAGGACTGCGAACCGGCTGCCTTCCCACCTCCAGATACAGCCCTGCATCCACAGAGGCACAGCGAGCCTGCCTTACCTCGCCCCTCTGACCCCCAGGACACCCTGCACATTTTCTCTGATATGCTGCAACAGTGGGCATCTACCTTGTCCTCCCTGGCATCAGGTCAGCGACCACCCCCTCCCACGCAACCTCCTGCTTCCACCACCGTGGCTGCGCCTTCCACGCAGGCCCCCGTTCTCCTGGAACAAGAAGTTGCGGAGGATTCTGCACGCATAGAAGCTGCGTCAGTCAGTGACTCTGTCCCGGTTCCACTGGACGACTCCACACCTGCTCCACCAGAGGACCTGACCTGTGCCAAGTTTGTGCGCAAGATTGTTGCAGCTCTCTCCATTGCCTCAGTTGATACCCCCGATCAACGAGACGAAGTCCAGAGCGCACTCAAATTTGTGGACGCCCCCAAGACGACCACTGCTCTAACCGTCCACCAACTCCTCCGCGACAACTTCTCCATGGTGTGGCAAACTCCTGCATCTAACCACTCCTGCCCACGCAGATTGGACTCTAAGTATATCGTCCAACCTCTGCCTGGATTTGACAAACAGCTTCCCCACCAATCCATCGGGTGGAATCAGCCCTCAAACGATCCAAGTCCTCCCGTAACATCTCCAATGCACCCCCGGGGAAGGACAATAAACTCCTGGATGATGTAGCAAAGCGGGTTTTCCAAGGCGCCATGCTGAATGCCAGAATTGCGTCGCACCAATTTCAGCATGCCATATACCAGGACCTTCTGATCAATAACATCAAAGGTGCCGTCGCACAGCTTGCTGAAACCCCGCCAGCAATCTCCTCAGCCCTGGCGGACCTTGACGATTCCACAAAACATCAAGGCCGAGCCACGCCTTCGAGACAGCCACCATGGTAGCTGGAGCTGCCATATCAGCACGCAGACTTGCCTGGCTTCATGCTTCAGGCTTACAGAGTGACTCTCACGACAAGATCGTGGATACACCCTGCGCTGGAGACTCACTCTTTGGCGACAAGGTCAAGGACACTGTCAATGACATGCGCGAGCGCTGCAACACTCTCCAAACCCTCGAGGGGGGTACTGACCGCCCTCGCACATACCATAAAGGGCATTCGCAAGGCCTCTCAACCAACAAACGATACAGTTCCTACCACAAGTTGCAGCAACCACGATACAAGCAACTGTCATATGAAGCCCCTTACAAGCACAAACCGAGGCAGCGGGAACGCGCGCAAAAGAAGAACGTGGCTGCTCCCGGGAAGAACGACCCTAGCTTTTGACTCGCCGCCCTGCCCGCACCTACCTACTGGGGGGCATCTGTCTGCGTTCCTGAGCGCCTGGAAAGGAATCACGATGGACCGGTGGGTGCTCTCCATTATCGAGCAGGGCTACCGCCTCAGACTATCCTCCAAACTTCTGCAACGCTCTCGGCCTCCCAACAAAATCCCATTGTGGCACCTTGCCCCCATGACTGCGGAAATTGCTGCACTCCTGGCCTCCAGGGCCATCGAGCCTGTCCCTCCCGATGAGATCAACTCGGGGTTCTATTCCAGGTACTTCCTGGTACCCAAAAAGTCAGGGGGCGTACGCCCGATCCTCGATCTACGCGAACTCAACAAGTTCATAGTCAAAGAAAAATTCAGGATGCACTCCCTGTCCTCCATCCTTCCACTCATCTATCAAAACGAGTGGCTAGCTTCACTGGATCTCCAAGATGCCTACACTCACATTCCAATACACCCTCTGCACAGAAAATGTCTGCACTTCAGCATTGCCGGGAAACACTACCAATACAGAGTTCTGCCCTTCAAACTCTCCCCGGCACCCCGAGTCTTCACCAAGTGTGTAGCAGTAGCTGCCGCGCACCTTCGCAAACTCGGGATGTGTGTCTTCCCTTACCTGGACAACTGGCTGCTGTCCGCAACATCCCCCGCGGAGCTCAAGGTAATTGTCAGGAGAGCCACCGCCCTCCTCAACTCTCTTGGCTTCATAGTCAACTACACGAAATCCCACCTCACTCCAGTCCAGAGACTAGAGTTCATCGGTGCTTACATAGACACCACTCTGGCCAAAGCCTTCTTGCCACACAACAGGAAGTTAGCAATCAGGACTCTCGCTCTACGGATACTCAGCTCCACGCACTCCACAGCGAGGAATATCCTACATCTCCTGGGCCACATGGCAGCCTCTACCCATGTTCTTCCCCTTGCGAGACTACATATGAGAATCCTACAATGGCACCTTCGCTCTCACTGGTGCCAGCACTCGGAACTCCTGTCTGCACTAATTCCCATCGACTTGACGGTGTCCAGGGCCATTCGCTGGTGGACCCTTCCGTCCAATCTCTCTCAGGGCAGGCGGCTCCAAATACCTGCCCACCAGATCACCGTGACCACGGATGCTTCTACCCTTGGGTGGGGAGCACACTGCCTCGGGACTCGCACCCAGGGACTATGGTCTGCTCCAGAGAAAAACCTACACATCAATCTCCTTGAGCTCAGAGCTGTCCGCCTCGCACTCAGAGCCTTCCGGGATCTTATAAGGGACAAGACGGTCCGGATACAAACAGACAACCAAGTGACCATGTTCTACATAAACAAACAAGGGGGCACTGGATCGCGGACTCTGTGCCGGGAGGCCCTGCGCACCTGGCACCTCACCCTCTCCTACCACTGCAGCCTCCAGGCTTGCTATCTGCCAGGAGAAGAGAACGTGATAGCAGATCGCCTCAGCAGGCAGTTGAGTCCGCACGAGTGGGCTCTCCACCAAGAAGTGTCACTGTCTCTCTTCGAGAGATGGGGCCACCCTCAAATCGACCTCTTTGCGACTCAGGACAACTCCAAATGCCAGTTGTTTTGCTCCAAGAGACCCGCGCCCGACAGAATAGTGGCAGACGCTTTCGACGTCCCCTGGGGACAGTGGCCTCTGATCTACGCCTTCCCCCCACCCCTCTCATCGCACGGACCATTCAGTGCCTGATCCGGGACAGGGCGACTGCCATCCTAGTGGTTCCCTTCTGGCCTAGACTGGTGTGGTTTCCCCTTCTACACCGCCTGTCCCTGGAGCCCCCTGTTCGCCTGCCTCGGAGACTGGACTTACTCTCGCAGGACAGCGGCATGATCCTCCACCCCAACCTAGAGATGTTATCGCTCTCGGCATGGAAGCTGAAAGGAGCAGCCTAGCACACCTCAACCTTCCAGATGAGGTCCAAAGGGTCATACTCGCGGCCCGCAGGCCATCTACCAGTAAATGCTACAGCCTGAAATGGCGTCGCTTCAGCGTATGGTGCGCTTCCCAGCATCTGGACCCATTCTCATGTCCTGTACCTCAACTCCTCCAATATCTCAACTCTCTATCAGCACAAAGCTTAAAGACACAGTCCGTCAAGGTCCACCTGTCGGCCATTGCTGCCTTCCACCACCGCGAGGGAGATGCCTCAGTCTCGGCGCTCCTGCTGGTGGCCCACTTCATGAAGGGCCTGTCCAACCTAAAGCCCCCCGTACGGGCACCAGTACCCCCGTGGGACCTGAACATCGTTCTCAACCAGCTCACGGGAGAGCCTTTCGAACCACTACTATCTGCAGACCTCAAATTCGTCTCCTGGAAAACACTTTTCCTTATCGCCATTACTTCTGCCAGGCGCATCAGCGAGCTGCACGCCCTCGTCGCTTACCCGCCTTACACAATACTGCACCGCGAGCACGCCTGCCTGCGGACACATCCTAAGTTCGTCCCTAAGGTAGCTACAGCGTTTCACATCAACCAAGCCATCGAGCTACCCTGCTTCATGCCGGAACCTCACTCCAGCCCAGAGCAATGGAGGCTACACACGCTTGACTGCGTCAGGGCCCTGAGGTGCTACTTGGATCGCACTTCTCCACTGCGTAAAGCCTCACAGCTCTTCATCTCTTATGACCCTAACAGACCTGGGCTTCCAGTATCCAAGCGGACCCTCTCTATCTGGATCTCTTCTTGTATCTCTCTGTGCCTGTCGCGAGCGGGCGCCCCGCCAACCTCTGGGGTCAAGACGCATCACCTACATGCCCGGGCCACCACCATGGCCAACCTGCACTCTATTCCGATAACTGACATCTGCAGGGCGGCCACATGGGCCTCCGTCCAAACTTTCCAAAGGCATTACTGCCTGGACAGAACCGACCTAGGAGCCGCCTTTGGCCTTGCCGTACTGTCCTCGGCCACCGCCGCTTCTGACGTGCTGGAGGTTGCTCATAATCCTTGACCAGTCCATATGGTGATACGCACTGGTTTGCTCTGCACTGTTGAACGAATGCTCATTGCCTTGCTCTTGTTACATTAAGTTGTTTTTTGCACAACTGTTTGCACGCGTTGCACTTTGCTGTGTTTCATGTTATTGCACAAATTGAGCCTGTTCTTCCATGCACGTTCGCTACTGCTGTGGTTCATGATAACCTTTGTTACTTCACATGTAAGCCTGTTTTTTTTCATGCACGTTGCTCTTACTGTGTTGCTGGTATTGCACTGCCTATGTTGTGTTCCATTATTGCACTGTTGTTGGCTTATGTTGGAGAAACACTCTCCTTATTAAAGCCTTTTGCACCTAACTGACTGCCTCCGGCCTCCTTCAGTTCTTTCACCCCCCCCCCCCCCACCGCTGTGCACGTAGCTGGGTAGGCACCAATTGTGGCTGACTCATCCTGCTTGTCCTGGGAGAAACCGGAGTTACTTACCTGTAACATCAGTTCTCCAGGGACAGCAGGGTAAGTCAGCCACACTTTCCCACCCACCTCCCTGGCGGAGGGGGGGGAAAGGAGAGTTCCTTCCCGCTCATCCGCCTCCTAGCTCTAGGCATCGCTGCTTCAGCTGGAAAAAATCTGGCTAGCTAGGGGCGGATCCGGAGGTGGGGCTACTAGCCATGGGCTAGTGAGAGTACTTCCATGTCTCTGGCGCCATCGGATGACGTCACCACCAATTGTGGCTGACTTATCCTGCTGTCCCTGGAGAACTGACGTTACAGGTAAGTAACTCCGGTTTATCTCCTCGGTGTGTGAAGGACTCTTACCCCGGCTGTACTACAGCTCGGGAGAGGGGCTCTTGCCTTGGGCATCGTTCTGTCCGGTGACTGCCCCAGCTCTATTGCAGCTCGGGAGAGGAAAGTAGAAAACCTGCAGAAGGCTTGTGGCAGCACCGTCGGATTTTAATCTCAATGATTTATTGGAGATAAATGAGGAAATAATGTCTGTTTGCCCCAGACAATGCAGGCTATTTTGTCTTACCTCTGGAGGTCTGTTTTTGCAGAATCTGTGTCTGTCCAAATCTTAGCCTCTTGGACTTTAATTCTTTGCAAGCTACAGGTCAGCAGGAAATTATTAACCCCCTGGCTACTGGCATGTTTGCATCATCTTACGAATCTGGTCCCGGATGTGGGAGGAGAACAGTTAATAAATTTCAAACTCGATGTAGCAAAGTGCACTGCTGTTAATACAGGAAATAGCGCAAGATTGGACAGAATTTTCTGCGCTAGTGTGGGCGCAGGATGCAGCAAGGAATCTAATGTGAGCACAATCAATGCCCAAATGTCTGTGTAAAAAGGCAGCACACGGTGCATTTAAATGGATGGCAATGAAGCAATTAGCTATGCAGCGCAGAAGACTGGGAGGCTGAGCTCATTGCCGAGGTTTTAATGTGAGGTCTGAGGAGATGTTAAGAGTTATCCCATAGGTGTTAGAGGAATTTATGACCGTTTATTCAGTTTACAGCACCCACAACTCTTTTTGGGCGTTGCTGGAAAAAACGGCGGAGGAAGTGTGCTGAAGCAATGCCCACGTGCTGAGATGCTCTCTGCTCAGAATCATATTACTGTTTAATGCGCCAGAGAGCAGTTCAGCGCATGCGTACAACTTAAGTGCCAAATGGTTTGGGGGGTTTTTTTGTGTGCAGAATATAGATGTTGCTAACGCCTGGCTTGCTCTCCTTGGTTAACGTAGACTTTTTTTGCACACAGTTTATTTGCTTGCGGTTTGCTTACAGCATTGTTGAGCAAAACGTCTGCACTAAATTTGCATTAGGAAACCCTGCATTAGAGATTTAGCGCTAGGCTCTAGCACGAGATTTCTGCATCTAGCCCAGAAAACTGCCTTCCCTAGCACAAACTAGCCAGCTCTGCTAATAAATGGATACTTAGCATCTCCTTCCCTCACTTGGTTTGCAGCTTGTTGTGCTGTGAGGGCTTGTGTGCATCAGTGATGCTGAGAGCTAAACTATCAATAGTTTAACTACTGGCAGGGTCTCCCAAGATGGACAGGTCTCAGCTCAGGTGCCAGACCAAGACAAACCACCCATCTGGGCAGCAGCAGAATGGGATAGTGTTGACGGCGGAGGATCACATTTCTGTAACAACGGCAACAACACCAAACTTAAACTGCACGGAAGAAAGGCCCGGCAATCTACTTCTGTATCTTGCAATGAAAACCCAATGGATAGTTACAACAAAACAAATTGTGCTATAGTACTGGAAGATGAGACCCCCAGGTCGGAAGGCTCTCAACTAGCTACTGGGGAAGAGCTGAAGACTTTTCAGAGTAAAGCCAGCATTTATGATGTGGTTGGATCAAAGCCCTCGGGACGTCTGACTGCTGATGTAGCTGCACATGAAATGAGAGTCAGAAGCTGTAAAGATGTCTTATGCATTGGAACATGGAACGTACGAAGCATGAACTAGGGGAAGTTGGAGGTGGTCAAGAATGAAATGGAACATGTACAACTTGATCTGTTGGGTGTCAGCGAACTGAAATGCACAATCTGTACATTGATCAAGAAGCAACAGTTCGAAAGGATCAAGGAGAAACAGAATGGTTTAAAATAAGCAAAAGTGTAAGACAAGGCTGCATACTTTCCCCCTACCTGTTTAATTTATATGCAGAACAAATCATCAGAGAAGCAGGATTGTATGAAGATAACAGAGGTGTGAAGATTGGTGGAAGACTCATCAACAACCTTCGCTATGTTGATGATACCATATTACTGGCTGAAAGTGAAGATGATCTGAAACATTTGCTTCTCACAATAAAAGAACATAGTCTCAAAATGGGCCTGCACCTTAATGTAAAGAAGACAAAGATCATGACAACTGGCATAATCAACAGGTTCATCGTTGAAGGAGAAGAAATTGAAATTGTGAGCAACTTTAACCTACTTGTATCAACTATCAATAAAGAAGCAACAAGCAGTCAAGAAATCAGACGACGCATTGCTCTTGGCAGAATGGCTATGAAAGACCTAGATAAGATTCTCGAGCAGAGACGTCTCTCTTCATACAAAGATTCAACTTGTTCAAGCCATGGTATTTTCAATAACATCATATGGATGTGAAAGCTGGACAGTGAAAAAGATAGACAGGAAGAAAATTGATGCCTTTGAATTATGGTGCTGGCAGCGAATACTGTGTATACCATGGACTGCCCAAAGAACAAACCAGTCGGTACTAGAGGAGATCAAACCTAAGCTTTCTTTAGAAGCTCAGATGACAAGACTTCAACTTTCATACTTAGGACACATCATGCGAAGAGAGAGATCATTAGAGAAAGACATCATGCTTGGCAAGATAGAAGGTAAACACAAAAGAGGAAGGCTAGCAATGAGATGGATCGATACAATAACAGTAGCTATGGGTACCAGTCTGTCAACAATGAGCCGCCTGACTCAAGACCGAACACAATTTAGGATAGCTATCCAGAGGGTCGCCATGAGTTGACTCCGACTCGATGGCACTTAACAACAACAACAACAGCATATCCTTTAATTACTATGCGCACAGGCCTGGGAGGGAATGTGGCTACATTTCTTTGCATATTGTACAGCTCCGTTACATGTTTTCTCCACAAAATACTCGGATCCAGATTTCTTGTTTTCCCAAATTGTATGTCTAAGGCTAGTAGGAGCTGTGAGTAGTTGTGCTTTAAATGTTTGCTGCCTTGCTTCAGGTGCTGCCGGCTCATGGAAGACATATCAGTGCTCCACAGACCTTGGGTGCTAAGGGCCAGTGATGACCTGCAGCAACATCCTTTAACTTACACTTTTGGGTAGGTCTCCAAGTAATTACTCATGTAAGATTTCCAGGGGCCACAAAATTTCAGATATGTTGTGTAAAAGCTAAAACTTTGTCTGTCCATCCTTAATAGCACACCATAAGTGTGATGTCACATGATCCTGTTGGTTTAGTTTAATTTATTCAGATTTGCTATACCGCCTTTCATAAAAGCCAAACGTTGAAGCTGCTAGCACACAGTGTGATGTCATCCAGTCATGTTAAAGCTACAGGTGCACATTGTGATGTCATCAGGCATTCTTAAACTGTCCACACACAGTGTGGTATTTTGCTTTGTCCCAGTGTCCTGTCCATTCCTGACTGTGACATCACAGGGCTCTGGAAGCAATCAGGTCCCATAACGGAACATGATCTGGAGCCTGTTCCCAGAACTCAGGAGAGCTGCTTAAAATCTTAGCCATAACATTTATGAATATGCAGGGCTGGTGCAACCATTATGCAAGACTAGGTGGTTGCCTAGGGCTGTGTGTGTGTGGGGGGGGGGGGGGGGGTTGGATGATGGTGGGATGGAGCCATAGTGACATTTGGTAGCTGAATTAAGAACCATTATTCCTGAAGGAGCCTTTGCTAATGATGTAATGACTATAAATAAGGGAAAAATCCCCAGCCAGTTGGGAATAAAAGCTAATGGTGGCCAAGGTGGTGATAATGGGAGTGAGGGAAAAGCAAACCTCGGGCTATGTCCTCCTCCCCCACTGTTAGACTAAACTCACCGTTTGAGCCGTACAGTTCACCCTCCGAGTGAGGCCTCTGGTGGCAGAGGAGAAAGACCCAGCGCCAGAGATCCGAATGCATGCAGGAGTACTGCAAGGTACTAGTGAACATTTCTTCACTAGTACCTTGCAGAATCCCTTGTGCCTGGGCACAGCTGCTGCCTCTTGGACCTGCCCCTGATCTCCCACAAATATGCAGCAGGCAAAGCGGTTTCACAGCATTGTGGGAATCAATCAATTCAAACAAGGAAAGGCTTAAGTGGGATTTATGGTGGAAAGACTGAAGCAGACAACAGAGAGATCCTGGTTTACAGCTGCTTGATGACTTGCACCACACAGAAGAAAGCAGATTAATACTGAAGTTCATCGTGATGGACCTGCATGACAGAAGAACGGCTGGCAGAGAAGGAGCTGTGGCCGGAGCGGCTGCATATGTAAGGTATAGGGTGCTGAGGGTGAGTAGCCAAGTTTACCAAGGTTTCCAAGACCCAGATGGAATGGATAACAAAGCCTCACTTTTGCCTCCTTGGGCCAAGCCTGGACTCTGACAGTGTCACCACTGGCTCCTCTCCCTGTTCAACAGGTGATGAGACCTACAAGAGAAGACAAAGAAAGATTTTAGCAGATCGAGAACTGAAACCCAAGATAGATGCAATGAACTGGGGGGAGGGGGGAGCTGGACAGTTAATTCTACATTTTTTGCATGGTGATTCATGAGGGCAGGAGCTGGGCAGTGAGATTGAGGTGTTTGGTAGGGGAGCAGGAAATGGATGGGACGATCTAGGGTGATAGTTGGGGTCAGGAGCTGGACGGGATGGAACAGGAGATTAATGAATCAGGCCCGTAGGGCATAAATATTTGCCAGCTGCTTTGGCTCTTTTCTTTCAGTCCTCACTCTTTGTTCTAGGGCTCTGGCTTTACCTGGCCATTCCGGTTCTCTCTTTCTGTTGAGATTAGAACTTGGGCAGAGAATTTCTTTCCACTGGAGGCCCAAGCATAGATGGGGAAGCTGTGCCTTCCCTCATGGAGCCTTATTGGCCTCTTCAACAGCAGACGTCCATTGGGAAGGATCCTGACACGGGAATCTCCAGCATTGTATGTTGCCTGTGTCCTTCCAGAGCAATCATCAAAGTGCACTGTCCGGACAGTGGAAGTGAGACAAGGGATGGAAAGAGAAAAGGTTAGTGTTCATGATCATGTTATATGTTACCTAGACTTATAGAATCAGCGATGATGTTGTGTAGCAAAATCTGTGGTAACTAGTAATGTGCCACTGAAATGAGACTTAACATGCTGTGCCAACTAATCATTCCCCTCAATAGTTTGTGTGTGGCAGGAGCGTGGACACCAACAGAAAAGTGTCCATACCAACTTCTGCAAACTCTCCCTTATTAAGGGATGGTTAGCAGGGAGGATTTCATCCCTCCATGCTCTGTACAATCAGAATGGCCTATAGCAGATCAACATCCTCTCAGTAGCTCAACGACTCTCACTTCTCCACCCAGTCATTGAGAAGATATCATTTCATCCTCCCCCTCCTCCGGCACCATCAACAATCTGTACCCTATATCAAGGTAACTCTGACACTAGATACACCCTCCCACCCTCTTTCAGACCGGCACCATCAACCATCTGTACCCAACATCAAGATAACCCTTCCAGTAGATATTCACCTCCCCCTTCACCATCAACCATCTGTACCCTACAAATCTCAAGGTAACCCTTCCACTGGATATTCTCCCCTCTCACCTCAACACCATCAACCATCTGTACCCTACACATCAAGAGAACTCTTTCATTGCATATCTCCCCTCCATAGCACCATCAACCATCTGTACCCTACACATCAAGGTAACCCTTCCACTGGATACACACACTCCCACCACCATCATCCATCTGTACCCCGCATCAAAGTAACCCTTCCAGTGGATATTCCTCCACCTCGACACCATCAACCATCTGTACCCTACATCAAGGTAACCTTTCCACTAGGAGATGCTTCACCACTAGTATATGTTAAAGCACCATCTAGAGGTATCATTTGGAGTTCAGCAGAGGCGAGTAGGAGGGTCCTGACATCCTTCCTGAATGATCAGTGGGCATTCTGGGAGAGGGGTCTGGCCAAGAGGGACATCTGTTGGTGCCAAGGAGGAGGATGTTACTGGTGCTGTGCTTTGACTGTATGCATGGAGAATGGTTCCACTTTGGATGGAGTGTGGGGAGCAGGAACTATCCCTTGCTAACCACCCCTTTCACTCTGGGCTGGATAGCATGGGAGAATGCCTGCTCACAGTGTAACGCCAGGTCCAGAGAGGTGGTAAATCTACAGCTTTAGCAAGCCCATGGGAAACAGTTAGAACAGGCAGACAAATCTATTTCCCATGAGCCTGTTAGAGCCTCATTTGCATATGGTATGCTCTCCCTTTTATTAGCATGTATCTAACATGTTGGGGGATGGTTTTGTCATGAAAATTAAGGACTTGCTGCAGAGTGCACTATTTCATACTGAGCCCCTGATTCTCCTTCTTTGCAACCCAGAGATAAGCCTCCGAGCCTCACACTGCTTGTCAGATCACAGCAGCCGCAGCTGGAGTCAGTCATTTGGGGATCCCAAGCTGTGATCCAGTGTGATCTGAAATCCCATTTTCCAGCTGCAATAGGGTTGTGAGCAAAGGATCAAACGTTTCTCATAGACTGCAGAAACGTTCTCTTGTGAAGATGCTCTCGTTCAAGCCTAGTGAAATTTTCTAATGTTAGAATGAGCGGCTGCAGTTTCCTGAATGAATCACAGGTTCAGAACTGAAGAGGTTTGGGCGCCTCTTCTACACTGGTGCGATCTGGAATCTTTGGTTCATGTTGGGCAGTTATGTAACTATTGTGACTTTTTCTCGGTAGAGTATTACAAAGTTTCACCATTGCCACCTACATCCCATACTTGATGGGAGGAGTGGCTCAGTGGTTGGGGGTTCAATTCCCGCATGGGGACAAGCAACCTCAGGCCAGAGGGACTGTGGTCTCTAGTCCCATGGCCACTCCTTGTGGCCTTGGGCAAGCCACTTAACCCTCCATTGCCAGGTACACTAAGATTGTGGGCCCTTCGGGGACAAGGGAATAAAAAGTACCTGTTAGTATACATGTAAACCACACTGATTCTAAAGAGCACAGTATAAAAGAGAAATAAATAAAATAAATAAATAATAAATACTACTTGATCTTCCCTGGTGGCCCCATGCTCCTGGGACTGTCTTTTCCAGCTCTCCCAGCCTAATGTTACCGAGTCCAGCCTACAGACTTAAAACCTCCATGTCTGGCATCTTATGATGGGACTCCAAATTAGATCCAAAACTAGTGTTTTGCTTAAGACTGTGCCTTTTGTGGGACCCTTCCTGAGACTCTTAATAAGCCCCATAAATGGTTTATTTACTGAAGGCTTGTTATATATTCTTAATATAGCATAGACTGTCCCAGATTCTTAGATAATTTAAAAACACTGAGCCCGATATTCAAAGGCATTTACACGGTTTACAGACCTGCAAACCATGTAAATGATGGTTAGTGTGATGCTCAGCGGCGCTAATCCGGTTCATGTCGCTGGATATCTGCGGACACCGCTGCTACGCACTTAGCATCAGGGGATGTTGGGGGTGTTCCAGGGTGGAGCAGAGGTGGAACCCATTGCGAACTGGGCAGTGGCAATATTGAACCACTGCCTGTTAGTGATCCGCAGGTAAAGTAAGCACGGCAAAGGCTGGCCTGAATTTACCCACAGAAGCTAATTACTGCTGCCCAGTTACCTTCTGGGGTCTGTGGCATCCTGGATATTCAGTGATATTCATTGAATACCGGGGGTTAGTTTCCAGCAGTGATGGCTAGCCACCACTGCTGAATGCCATCGATCCCCTCTCCCCCCCCCCCCCCCCTTTAATTGAATTCACACCTTTCCGGTAGTAGTTTAAGACAAGCTCCATTTAGGTACAGCAGATTCCAAGTTTTGCAGGCACAGGCCAATTTATCTCAAATGGATTGAATAAAGATTTATTTATGGATTTATCACCCTCAGATCCAACAAACAGAGACTAAAAAGCATGTGTGAGGCTCAGAAGAGACGCAGGATTCTCTAGCAGGATCCCAGGGCATGACCTCAGGTGATGGGGTCAGCTGGAGGCAGAAAAGCATGTGTGAGGCTCAGAAGGGATGCAGGACTCTCTAGCAGAATCCCAGGGCACAGCCTCAGGTGATGTGGTCAGCTGGAGACAGAAAAGCATGTGTGAGGCTCAGAAGGGGCGCAGGATTCTCTAGCAGGATCACAGGGCACGGCCTCAGGTGATGGGGTCAGCTGGAGATTGAAAAGCATGTGTGAGGCTCAGAAGGGACGCAGGATTCTCTAGCAGGATCCCAGGGAATGGCCTCAGGTGATGGGGTCAGCTGGCCACTGCTCTTCACTCTAATTTGAGACCAGCTCCTTCTTTCCTTACCTCTGCCCAAGACCATGCGTGTCACAAGTGTCGTTCGGGTCACTGTGAAGTTGTAACTCTCAGAGCTGAACCCCGGCACACACTGTCCTGTCTCGTTAGATGCCGCTTCTCCAACCTGTCCCAGCAAAATAAAGCAGATGGTTAGAAGCCAATTCCTGGAGAGAGGAGTTACTGTCCTGCCTTTAGAGAGTCTGCAATGCTGAGGGTGAATTTTAGCGGATGTGCCAGGTAAATACCCAGGACTGCTGCCAGCGACCCAGCAGAGAAGAGACTACAGCCATGACCATCACTGCAATCTTTCTATACCGTAAGGCATAACTCTGGATCTCAAGGGCCCAAGAAATTCTGCGACTACAGAGCCACGTGGCCTAGAGCTGTGCACTGGGGATTCTGGTGGCTAACTGTGAATATGGAAGGGAAGTAACATGCCGTCATTTTACAGCAAGCACACCTCAGACGTCTGGGTGGCAGATGGTAAGGATTTGCTGGCTTAAAAGCAAAGCTAAGGAACGGGACCTTGCATCCTGTCATGTGAGAGCCCAGCCACATTCAGCGCCGCCTTGCAGTTCCTCCAGGTATTAACACTATCCTGCCCTGGAGTTCCTTGTGCTATAGCATAAGCCCGACCCAGAGGTCCGCTTCTTACAACACTGCTCTGCTCTGGATTCACAGAGCTGCCAAAGGGGAGCAATTGTTGGGTGGGAATTATTGTTTGTTTGTTTTTATCCACATTTCAAATGTGATCACATCCAACAATGATCTGACAATCAAAAAAAAGAAAAGAAAATTGAGTCCATCAATGTTTAAATATTGGAAATTAATTCATAAGGTATGTTCACAAACATAAGGGGTCAGCGAGAAATAAAAAGGGAATAAAATGAAAGAAAAAGTAGTTCTGTAATCCCGCCCAAGTCTGTCACCCTGGGACTCCATTAATCAATACCAGGGCTACTTTACCTATGGGCGAAAGGGGCAGTTGCCCCAGGCCCCTGCACAATTATCCAGCTCCTCCCCCACGTCCATTGCTGTTGCTGTCACCCCTGTCCAGGGCATGCAACGAGAGCAATACATTTAAAAAGGTACCATGGCGGCAGTTACCTTCTCTTGCGCTGCCACGGTGTCGCTCATGCTTCTGCCCCCGCCGATTCCAGCACGGGAAGAGAAAGTAACTCCGGCACAATGGTGCCTTTTTAAATGTATTGCTGTCGGTGCACATACTGGAGAGGGGTACCAGCAGCGATGGGACAAGCGGGGCCACCGGAAACATTTGCCCAGGGCCCCTTAAGGGGTTGAAGAGGCCTTGCTCAATACCACAGGACCCTCCCTCACCACAATAAATTCAAATTCCACAAGCTGCTCTGATTCGAAAAACAAAAATCCTTTACCTCCACACATAACAAAACAATTACATGGAAATCTGAAATTAAAATAACCCTAGGCTGAAGGGCAAATATGTCACATCGTCTCTTCTGGGTTGCTTTGTACAAGTCAGGAAATATTCTAACTGCAGCCCACATAAACAGCTTATTTTTAACATGGAAATATGTACAAATGATCATGTTTTGATCAGGTTCAAGAGCAAAATGTTACAATCAAGGTAATTTTCTGCATTATAACTTCCAGCGATGATTCCAAGAACTCCATTAACTTCAAATTTCCTAAGTTCTCTCTTGCCACAGTCTAGCATCACTAAGCTAAAAGTAGACAACGCGACGAGACCGGATGAGATACATCCGAAAATACTGAAGGAAGTTGGGGACATTCTAGTGGCTCCATTGACTGAACTTTTCAATGCTTCTTTGGAGTCGGGAGTGGTCCCAAAGGATTGGAAAAAGGCACTTGTCATCCCTCTACACAAAAGCGGAAGTAAGGATGAGGTTGAAAACTACAGGCTGGTTAGTCTAACCTCTGTGGTGAGTAAAGTATTGGAAACGCTGCTGAAAGAGAGAATAGTGAGGTTTCTGGAGCCCAATGGATTGCAAGGTCAGAGGCAGCATGCATTTACTAGAGGCAGGTCTTGTCAAACAAAGCTGATTGATTTCTTTGACTCGGTGACCAGGGAATTAGACCGAGGGAGAGCCTTAAATGTGGTGTACTTAGATTTCACTAAAGCCTTTGACACCACTCTACACAAGCGACTTATAAACAAATTGAGCACCCTAGGGATGGACTCTAAAGTGTCTGACTGAGTTAGAAATTGGTTGAGTGAGAGGCGACAAAGGGTACAGGTAAATGGAACTCACTCTAAAGAGAAGAAGGTTACCAGTGGTGTGTCACAAGGATTTGTCCTTGGTCCGATTCTTTTTAACATCTTTGCTAGTGATATAGTGGAAGGGCTGTCGGGTAAGGTTGCATCTTTGTGAATGATACCAAAATCTGCAATAGAGTAGACACCCAGGAAGGTGTAGATAACATGAGGAGGGATCTAGCTAAGCTTGAAGAATGGTCTAGAATTTAGCAGCTGAAATTGAATGCTAAAAAATGCAGTGTCATGCATTTGGGCTGCAAAAATCCAAGGGATCAATATAGTGTAGGGTGTGAAGTAGTTCTGTCCACGAAAGAAGAGCGGGACCTGGATGTGATTGTTTCTGATGATCTTAAAATGGCTAAACAGGTAGAAAAGGCAATGGCAAAAGCTAGAAGGATGCTTGTGTGCATACAGAGAGGAATGGCTAGCAGAAAAAAGGAGGTGATAATGCCTCTATATAAGTCTTTGGTGTGACCTCATTTGGAGTATTGTGTGCAATTCTGGAGACCGCACCTTCAAAAGGATATAAACAGATTGGAGTCGGTGCAGAGAGTGGCTACTAAAATGGATAGTGGTCTTCGATAGAAAGCATATGAGGACAGACTTAAGGATCTTAATATGTATGCTTTAGACTTGCAGGGGTTCTCAACCCTGTCCTCGGGACCCACCTAGCCAGTCGGGTTTTCAGGATAACCACAATGAATATGTATGAGAGAGATTTGCATACACTGCCTCCATTATATGCAAATCTCTCCCATGCATATTCATTGTGGTTATCCTGAAAACCCGACTGGCTGGGTGGGTCCCGAGGACAGGGTTGAGAATCCCTTCTTTAGAGGAAAGGCGGGATAGAGGAGATATGATTGAGACATTTAAATACCTCCATGGCATAAATGTTCAGGGAGAGAGCCTCTTTCAATTGAAAGCAAGTTCTGCTACGAGGGGACATGGGATAAGCGTGAAGGGGGATAGATTCAGGAGTGATATGCGGAAATATTTCTTTACGGAAAGAGTAGTGGATCCATGGAATAGTCTCCCAGTGGAAGTGGTAGAGATGAGGACAGTAACTGAATTCAAAGACGCATGGGACAAACACAGAGGATCTCTAAAGGTAAAAATGGGACTGTTGTAGTGGGTGATATGGAAGGACAGACTAGATAGGCCATGTGGTCTTTTTCTGTCATCATGTTTCTATCTGCAAGTCTGGGACAGCCAAATACTGTGCCCTAGCCAAAGGGAGCAGGGATTCAGATGGTGTGTCCAGAACTTCAGAAAACGACTTCCCAACCATCTCCATAGGAGGTATCAAGGAAGACTTTGTGAAATTAATTATCATCCGATTGCTCCTCCTAAGCTGATCCTCAAAATGCTCCAGACACCGATGAACGAAGTTCTTCTGTCTCATCTGCAATACTCTCACGTCATTCACCCCACACATGCCAGTTTCTAGAGCTTCCACTCTTGTGACCCAATGTTAATGTGTCTTTGCCTGATCCTCCACCTTCTCAACCCCATTCCCCACTTCTCTTTTCAAGTCCAAAGCCGAAGTAGAAAGACAGACTCCTGAACCCTTGAGTGGGACATCTTTAGCACAAGCCATCTGCCCTATGGCCGGCCCTAGAATTGGCTCAAGGTGTTAATGCCTTAGGAAACCTTAAGCTTTGCCCCCCCTCCCTGGCTATCACAATGTAGGGGGATATTCAGTAGCGGTGGCTGGCTCAATTACAGCAACTAGCCATCATCGCTGAAGCTTGCACCTGGAAATTCAATGCCGGGGTCTTATCCGGTCACTGGCATTAGGTATTCAGGTTAGCCAGAGAAGCAGGAAGCTGCTGCATTTAGCGTCTGTGGTGAAAGTTAGACCATAACTCACCGCTTAATGATAACCGGGCAGTTGCTCAATATTGCTGCTCCCGGTAATCGCTAGGTGCCACCTCCACTCTGCCGCGGACTACCCCAATGTTAGCTTACTGGCTGGCCAGCCCTGCCCACCCCCTTCCTCCCTCACCTCCCAGTTCCGCCCCCTGTCC
This sequence comes from Ichthyophis bannanicus, assembly GCA_033557465.1. Lineage (NCBI taxonomy): Eukaryota > Metazoa > Chordata > Amphibia > Gymnophiona > Ichthyophiidae > Ichthyophis > Ichthyophis bannanicus. The sequence continues at coordinate 30,503,701 of CM066034.1, read as the reverse complement.
CACCACCCCACTCCCAATGCTCATTCCAGAAAATACCTTATTCACACCAGTGACAATAGCGATGGATGAGGAATACAGAAATAGTCTTCTGGTGTTCTTTATTTATAGCAGGAGTCCACAGATGTCCCTGCCTTGGAGAAACAGGAGGCACATTCTGGGTGCCTGCTCCTGAGAGTGCTCCTCAACGCAATGAGAGGTAGGCGAGACTGCCAGGGGTGCTGCTTCCAAATTGGAGGGAAGTATCAAAGTCTTGCTGGGAGGAACTCAGAGTTCTTCCTCACACAGGGGAACAGGAAGCCGAGGGAATCCAGGGGGATAGAGACTAAGCATGTCCCACTGAGGGGCCAGAATTGCACGTATTGTAAGACTTCGGCCTGTCAGTGGAAATGCTTCTCTGGCATCCAGCAGCGCTTTACAGAGAGAGTGGTGGCGCAGTCCAGGGTGGCAAACATCTTTTAAAGTAAAGTGGGAAGGGGTGCCATGCTCTGCTAGTGCCAGTACCATAGCTGTTGTCATGTTGGGATTGCTGGACCCTCTTCTGGCCTGGGCCCTCTCCACATTGTGGGGGCTGCCTGGGCGGTATTTCTGCCACTAGTCCAAAGATATCTTCTCAGTCGATCAGATAGTGAATGTGCATATAGAGAATGGCCTCCGGTTGGAAGCTGCTTGCTGAGGAGGGCAGATGCATTGATTTAGGTGAGTTAAGTGGAAAATATGGGATGGGAGAGCCCACTATTTCTGACAGTGTTCATATTACACTTTAAGCCCAATGTAACGCGGAGCCATATAAAGCAAAATTGCTTGTGATGCGGTGAAAGGCTGGTTCTCAGTTTCTGATAGATGCACACGCACTCGCATGCGTACCAGCGCATTTAGCAGTTCTGTGTACCATCCACACATATATACAAAGCAGTTTCATATATAAAGACTGGGTGCCCAATACTGAACTGCCCGCATCTCCCTGCTGACCTTCAAACCGGATAGTCAATGCCAAGGCACTGGTATTGCATATCTGATGATTGCTGCCAAAGCCGGTAGCCACCAAAGCTAACTGTGAAGCAGCCAATATCGCTGCTGCATGGTTAGCACCAGTCTCCAACCCCGGACTGCCCCCAACATGCCCTCATGCTAAGCGGATAGCATCGGGGCGCGTAGGGTACTTAGCTTGGGACATATAATGGCACTAATTGTGTAGGTAAAGAAGTGGAGGATTAGCCTAGTGGTTAGAGCGCTGGCTTGGTAGCCAAGCAACCAGGGTTCGATTCCCACTAGCACTCCTTGTGGCCTTGGGCAAGTCACTTAACCCTCCATTGCCTCGGAAGAAAGGCCTGGCAATCTACTTCCAGTGACACTGCCAAGAAAACCCAGGAGCTTTTGGGTCGCCAGGAGTCAGGACTGACTCGAAGGCACACATTGCATTTGCTGTTGAATATCCCCAGCTAAGGCATTTACACAGTTTACTGGGCTTTAAACCATGTAAATGCTTTTTGAATATCGGGCCCAGGATAGAAACATAGAAACATGATGTCAGAAAAAGACCACATGGCCTATCTAGTCTGTGTTAGGGAAATCAGAATCCTATATATGTGCCCTTTGTAATAATAATGCTTAGTTTAAGTGCATATACAGGAGGCCTGCACAAGAGAAATTAGAATCCTATAGAAATCAGAATCCTATGTGTGTGCCCTTTGTATATTCTGGTGTGGGTATGGAAAAAGGAATGTGCTGTGTAAGCTAAACTGATTGTTCTACTCAAGGATGACTTGTATTTGCATTAGTTACTGATAAACTATAGTGGGCCCCCAGAAGATGGGTGGATGACGTATGGATATGTTTCTGATAATGTATAAAATACGGACAATCCCTCCACCCTTTGGAATAAACTTGCATACTTTCCTTCTGTGTGGTCTGTGAGTTTTATTCCCCTGGATTCCAGCCAGCCGGAGCAGCACACCGCAGATGAGGGTTCGGGATTTCCTGGCCTGGAGTGACCAACAAGAAACAGACCCTTTACATTTGGTGTCAGAAGTGGGATACTCCCGGTGGCCAGGGATCCCTGTGCTTTGGTAGCACGGTTTAAATTAGAACTGGTATTCTTCCTTTGGTTGGGAGTGTCCCTATTGCTTTGGTAGCATGGTTAAATGGTAATTAAGCATGGTTAAATGGTAATTAAGACTTTCCTGTTCCCTGGGTGGGAATCGGTGGGAAAGCTATATCTCTTTTCTTTCTCATCTGCGGCTGCTGTGAGGGCTGTGTGTGTGTGCTTGTGTGTCTGGCCAGCCGTGCGTTTGTTGTGAATTAGTGGATGGGGGGGTCCCAAGGTGAGGGGGCCGCTCCAGAATCCGCGGGGAGTGCATGTTTTGCTATATGTTGTGATAAGTTTTAAAACTGCAGCTACAAAAAACAGCCATTCTACACAAATTGTCAGTGTAAGTTACAGGAGTCTGTTACCATGTTTATCTCTGTGCCTATACGACCCCCCCCCCCCCTCTCTAGAACTGATGACTCTGGAATGCAAGTGACAAGTGGTGTTTGTTTATTCTTCCACTGATTTGCTCTTCCCTCCCCCTTCCTCCCCCTCCCTTCCTGTTCTTTGTGTTCAAAGGTTACGGACAGGCAGACAGAACAGAAACTTAAAGTTAAACAGCATACTAAAACGTAAATTATTATTTGTTTGCAGAGTGTCTATTTATTGCCATATTGTAAGAAGACAAGCTAAATAGAAAGAAAATTACTTTTGTACTTAACAACGGTATAACTGTCACTGAAATATGTAATAGGGTGTGTCTGTATTTAGACACCCATTGCTATAGCAATGTACTGAATAATGAAATACTAAAAGAGCTCTTAATCTGCTTCACAATATCCCTCTCAGAGTAAAACCTTATTTCAAAAGAAACCCCTTGATTTGTATATTTAAAAATATTGAGCTAAATTTTGCATGAACACAAATGGTTTAGTATTGTAGATTTGAGGTATATGTTTGAGTTTGCTCTCTAGGCACTATGTAGATGATCTTCAAAGTTTGGGGCAGGAGAAACCAGTTGTGATAGAAGCCATTCACAATCTGCTGCATTTCTTGGGTAAGAAGGGTTTCAGGGTGTCCTGAAGAGAAAAAAAAATTTTAGGTTGGGGCTATCCCTTCCCCCTACAGCATTAGAATCGAAACAACAAACTTAAAAAAAACACGAACAGAGAATAAAGAGAGAGGGAAAGGGGGCAGCCCCTCCCGTGGGCTACAGAAGGCACAAATGGTTTTGGATTGTTTTTCTTTAACCTTCAAAGTAGGGGTTGGGAACCCTGTCAGGACAATGGGGCATCCTGAGCCAGTAATTAAAAGACTGCAACTTGAAAAAAGGTTATGTTATGTGTCTGGTCTTTGTTTGTGTATGCTATTGAGTAAACGTAAAGAGTTTAAAAAACAATGATTTTATATTTTGTGGCAAGCACCTCAGAGGTCATAATTATTGTTCATATATTATAGAAACACAGAGTTGTAACTATAGGAATTTAATAGCAATCACAATTAGTGACAATTCTCAAGCAACTCTTTCTTTTTAAACTTTTAGTATTTAGGACTCCTGTCTCTCTTGTTCAGCTATCTGCATTTGCCTGAAGGAATTTGGACTCAAGACAGACCTGCTGTTTACTTTGCTATTTGTGTTTGAGATAACATCAAGGTTGAACTGTTACTCTAAGCAAATTGCTTTAACATAATTTCTTTGTTTCAGATCAGTTTGATACCAGTCTCAAGTATTATGTATAAGGTTTTAATTTAAATGTGACAAAGCATGATTTTGAATTCACCTTTTTGCAGTTTCATGTTATTTGAATGTCTGTTTCTTGAACTGTAAGATTTTAAGTTAATTACCTTGCATTGTTAAGCTCGGTGTGGATGGCTGACGAACAGGACAGTAGCACCATGGGTGCTGATCTTTCTGATTTGACTTATTACAATATTGGATTTTAGGATAAATCCATCTGTTTTTCTGTATTTGAATTTTACGTGTTAAGTGTCCAGAGAAAAAGTGTACCTTGTTCTAAAAGTTTCTATTTTCAGTTTCAGCACAGTTCCTGAGAAAAAATAGATATATGTTGCAGAGAAAACAGATATATGTTGCAGCACTGTGAGATATTAATTTTCTTTAGTTTACACACTTGCACCTTATGTTACCAAAAATACTTGTAGCAGTACATTATGTAGAGGTTCAGTATACACAGAAATTATAGAATTTTGGAAAGAGGCTGATCTGAAATTGCTCTGTTCCCAAGCATATAGATCTCATTTAGTGGAAAGATGAAGCTTAGTTCCCAGGAAATATGAGAATATTTGTAAATAATAACATTAACGTGAGTTCATTGAAAAAAAAAAAAAAGCAGAGAGTGAGAGAGAGAGAGAGAGACAGAAGGTGAGGCTACAGCCTTGGGAAAGGCAATAAATGTGCTGCTCCGAGTGTGATGATCTGGGTCACCGGAATTCTAACTGCTCTAAGACTCCTCGAGGACCCACAAGGCCTGAAGAACATGAACCTTGCATATTTATGCCTCTGAAGAGACATGACTAGGCAGGGGGGAATAGGCCAAGAAGAACCCGAGGAAACATTGCCATGAGGCCCAACCACCAATGCCTTGTATCCTCTTAGATCTCTCACCTCAAAAGGATCTCTTAAACACCATAATTAATGAGTAGCTTACCCAAATCCTTGTGAACACTGCAATTTTAAAATCAGTCCAACAGCACTCTCGCTGAGAACAGTGTATACGATAGATTCTAATTATACGAGAGATATGAGCCATACTCCTTCCTATTGGGATTGATGTTATAAAATGCCGTGAAGCACTAGTCTATATTGTAAGGACTTTATCTATATTTTGTTTAGGCAGTTGCTAATTAGAATGAGCACTGTTTACTCATATTGTTATGCTTATTGAAAAGGATCTACATTTATATGTATATATACCTTCTGTTTACAAAAATACTAAGTTTCTAACAATTGTTTGATGTTCTTAGCAGCCTTGCCAAATAAGGATACACTAGTATGGTATAAAAAAAGGACAGAAGGACCTATGCATGTAGTTTGATGGAATGATGTAAGTGGAAAAAAAAGTGGTGTTGAGAGGAGCGTGATGGAATATTCATGTTGGAAAAGAGAACTCAGATTAACATTATAAAATGGTGAGGGTAAATTGAAATGTGAAATGATGTATCCGATGTATCCACCTAGAAAGAAAACTGACAATGAATACTCTACAATATTTGATTATGCCATCCCCATTAACTCCAATTTTGGAAGTCATCTAGCCCAGAGATATACCCAATAATTGGAAATAGATACTTGGAGATAGGCTGAGTGCACTTTTCATCCTAATGAGCTTTGGGGAGACCCACACTGGCCATGTGGTGCTTTTCAGATGCTTTTATCCCTTTTTGCCTCTATGTGTCCTGGCCCGACACATGAAGCTAAAGGAGGAAAGTTACTTACACAAGTTTTTACAAATTGGTATAATTCTAAAAATTGTGAAAAATTTGAGGAAGTGTGGGCATCTTGTCAAAAATGTATTAGCTAAATTGAGTTGCTTAGGATTTGGCTGTTGTATGCAAACAGCAACCCACGAAGGGGGGAACCTCCGAAATCTTAAAAAAAAAAAAAAAAAAAAAAAACTTTGTAAAGACACTAAACTGTCTTGCCTTTGACTCTGTTCAATAAACAAACAAACAAACAAAAAAAAATTGCCCTAAGGGAATAGACCGAACTTTTTCTCCCTCTGAACTGTTATATGGAAGAGTGTTTATTTTTTTTATACTCCTGAGCCTCACATTTGATCTCTTGTATTTCCTAGCAGCAGAGGCAACTCTCTTCCCTCCACAGGTATGCTCAGCAGGTCCAGTCCTTTCTGCTGGATGACTCAGCTCTTTTCTTTCAATCCGGAGACTGGATTTTGGTAAAGACATACCACCAGCACACAGTACAAGCCCCTTTTCCAGTATGGGACCGTTCCAAGTTCTTCTGATAACATCGATTACAGTGAAGGTGGCGGCTAAAAGATCCTGAAGCCATTGCCCTCGCTGGAAACATTCTCCATATACAGATCAGGCTTCAGGACCAGGATGAGAAGTAGCTGACGCCGGGGCAGCCAAGGCCCTAGCAACTGGAGAGGAGAGGAGAAGACTCCTGAAGAAAAGCAGCTTTCGGCCTAGAGGTACCGAACCAATATATCCCTTCAAGGTTGGTGACAGGTCAGAGCACCTCAAAAGCATGGTACCTTAGACCCGTTCTACGGACCTCCAAACTACAGTGATTGCCATCACATGGACAGCCATCCTGTGTGACTCCTCCCCTTTGTGGATCCATGCGTCAAGAATCAAGCGTGTATCGTCTCCACTGACATCTTCGGTTCCAGCCTCCTGACCATCATGCACAAGACTGTGTTGACTCCTCCTACCACTCATGTGGTGCCTCCTTCAGCCCATTTCGGGAACTGTTAATACGGCAATACTACTTGCCCAGACTGCCTTACCTTTTGTGTGCGCAGCTCGCTACAAACTGGAGCTTTTCTCTCAACATGTTTCATTACTGTACCTTCTAATCTGTGTGAAATGCAGAAGTTTACTGTACTTGACAATTTAAACTGCACCCAGCCCCATGTTTCTTTTTCTACTTTTTGTATAACATTGGTGTTACTCGCCTCTCTTTGGAATATGACTAGGTCCCTTGTTCATTGTAAACTGTCTCTAGTTTTAATGCTACGGATTGTTTTATTGTTTCTGCTTTTAGCCTGTCTAATACTGCTCTATACTGTTCTTCAACTACAGGGAAGTTTCTCATGATTACTTTCTGATGTATTTTTCTTTGGGGTGGTCTCAAAGGACTGCTTATTGCCCTATTGAGCGGTTTTATAATTCTTGTTCTTTTTTGTTGTATATTTTCATTTGTTCTTGACTGTTGTTGAAAGGCCCTACAAAGCTCTACCACTTTTATGTATTCCTATACTCCTGCTTTTATGGTGGCTGATGTACCTGAGCTGCCACATACAGATGTTCCATTAATAATGTCTGTTTAGTTATTTTGTAGTGGATTGTTAGGCTGTTCTTATAGTGGGCCTATGCAGGCCCAAAGGGGGGATTGTTAGGGAAATCAGAATCCTATATATGTGCCCTTTGTAATAATAATGCTTAGTTTAAGTGCATATACAGGAGGCCTGCACAAGAGAAATTAGAATCCTATAGAAATCAGAATCCTATGTGTGTGCCCTTTGTACATTCTGGTGGGTATGGAAAAAGGAATGTGCTGTGTAAGCTAAACTGATTGTTCTACTCAAGGATGACTTGTTTTTGCATTAGTTACTGATAAACTATAGTGGGCCCCCAGAAGATGGGTGGATGACGTATGGATATGTTTCTGATAATGTATAAAATACGGACAATCCCTCCACCCTTTGGAATAAACTTGCATACTTTCCTTCTGTGTGGTCTGTGAGTTTTATTCCCCTGGATTCCAGCCAGCTGGAGCAGCACACTGCAGATGAGGGTTCGGGATTTCCTAGCCTGGAGTGACCAACAAGAAACAGACCCTTTACAGTCTGTCCTTCCATAACCAGTACAACAGTCCCCTTTTTACCTTTAGAGATCCTCTGTGTTGGTCCCATGCTTTTTTGAATTCAGTTACTGTCCTCATCTCTACCACCTCCACTGGGAGACTATTCCACGGATCCACTACTCTTTCCGTAAAGAAATATTTCCGCATATCACTCCTGAATCTATCTCCCTTCACCCTCATCCCATGTCCCCTCGTAGCAGAACTTGCTTTTAATTGAAAGAGGCTCTCTCCCTGAACATTTATGCCACGGAGGTATTTAAACATCTCAATCATATCACCTCTATCCCGCCTTTCCTCTAAGGTGTACATATTAAGATCCTTCAGTCTGTCCTCATATGCTTTATAATGAAGCCCATTAATCATTTTAGTAGCCACCCTCTGCACCGACTCCATCCTGTTCACATCCTTTTGAAGGTGCGGTCTCCAGAATTGCACACCATACTCCAAATGAGGATGTCCAGTTCTGCATTTCTACAGGATTGTTGTGGGAGAGGTGGTGTTGGGATGATTGTGATTCTTGCATCTCAGTATCATCTGGGAGGGAGGATGTAAGCTGAAGGTTTGCCCCAGGCCCCTAAACCCCTGCACCAGCTCTGTGCTGCGCCAGACATGCCCTTTGCCATCAGCGCCACTCGCAGGCACTCACTGCCGCTGCCCCTGAGGTCTTCACCACTGTTACTCTGCTGCTGGCTGCCGCTTTCTGTGGCCACTGGTGACCCATTGCTGCTGGCTGGCATTGAGGATTTCCTCCTGTCGTCAATGCTGCAGGCCACGGCCGTGAGTGAGTGACAGCAATGTGACAGAGGTTGGGTCCTGGTGTGCTGCACTGCTCCCTGTCTAGAAAACTCGCCACTGCCAGTCGCTACAAGACAACATAATGCCGGTGGGAGAAGGGGACAGTGAACATGCTGGCCTGGGGGAGGAGGGGTGAAAGGTTGCTGGCCTGGGGGAGGAGGGGTGAAAGGTTGCTGACTTGGGGGGGGGGTGAAAGGTTGCTGACCTGGGGGAGGAGGGGTGAAAGGTTGCTGGCTTGGGGAGGAGGGGTGAAAGGTTGCTGGCCTGGGGGAGGAGGGGTGAAAGGTTGCTGGCCTGGCGGATGAAAGGTTGCTGGCCTGGGGGAGGAGGGGTGAAAGGTTGCTGACCTGGGGGAGGAGGGGTGAAAGGTTGCTGGCCTGGCGGAGGAGGGGTGAAAGGTTGCTGGCTTGGGGAGGATGGGAGACAGGAGAAGGGGAGTGGTCTTGGAATAAGTATTAGAAGCACAGGTGAATTCTGGGGGGGGGGGGGGTTTCAGCATATTTCTGTGTCTAATTTGTGGTCACTTATTCTGTGTTAGGTGAGGCTCTGAGGTCTGCATACGTGTTGGATCTACAGTTACTTGAGTTGTTGTTTTCCCCTAGGAGATGTACTGCTGCCCTTTCATATGTTTTTTGCTGTTTGAGGTCCAAGAGTTACATTTTTATTTATTTATTTATGTTATATATCATTTTATCCAGGCAATCAAGGTGGTTTACCAGGAACAGGTTTCAAATACAGTACTGCTCTGGGCGGTTTACAGCAGTTTATAGATTTACAAGAAACATTTAACTAGAACTGTATACAATTTCAAGAAATGTTTTAACTAGAACTATGTACAACGTTGAGTGGCATTAAGACAATGTTACATCATGTGCTGGCTAGATACAGTGATGTACAGTGTACATTGATTATAAATGGGTGATGGCTATTATGTTAAGGATTTGCAGAGTTTTCTGTCTGGATGTGACTGCATGTGAGTGGGGGGTGCTATCAGTGGAGTGTTTGATCTTGTGTGCTTACGTGGTCAATGGAGGGTTGTTCATGTTGGTATAGTAGTCTGTAAATAGGAATGTCTTGAGGTGTTTTCTGAACAGTGTTGAGTCTTTTATTTCCCTTAGATTGTTGGGCAGATTATTCCTTAGGTTTGGTGTGAAGAACGAGAAAGCCCTGTTAGTTGTTACTTGGATTGCGTTTCTGAATCTCTTCGGTGTGATTAGTATGTTCTTTAGGTTATCTCTTCTTGTTGCATCTTTATAAATGTGTTAAGGTATTGTTGGTGCTATATTGTTTATTGTTTTGAAAGTAGTCATTAGTGCCTTGAATTTGATCCTTTGTATCACCGGGAGCCAATGCAGGGGGTATAGTATAGGTGTTATATGTTCAGATCTGGCAACTTTCATTATTGTGCACACTACAGTATTCTGTGCCAGTTGTAGGGGTTTCAGTGTTTATTTGGATAGGCCTTGGTGGATGATGTTTTTGAAGCCAAAGTGAGGGCATATCAGCATTTGCGCTATAGTGAAAAAGTCATCTGGCAAGAGGAGGGGTCTTAAGTACTGTATCATTCTGGTTTTGTTGTAGATGGTTCATGTTGACATGTTAATGTGTTTGGTCACGTTGAGGTTTTGGTCTAAGAAAATCCCCAAATATTTTATTTCCTTTTTTACTTTGAGTGAGACATTGTTTACTTGTAGTTGTTGAGGTGGGTCGAATGTTTTGTTCCTGGTGATGATTAGGTTTTTTTTAGTTTGACTAAAATCCCATCAGCCCCGGCAAGATTAACAGAGCCGCGAGAAGAAAGGGAAACTCTCACGGCTCTGAAAGCCCGCGCATTGGGAGGGACTCGGGAGCTGATGCTGCAGGGAGGCTCTGCCGGGCAGGCGGGGCCCCGTGGCGGGACATTTGATTCTGCCGCTGCCACAGCAGCAGTGGCAGCAGCAGCCAGTTTGTTTTCTTAAATCTATCAAGGCTGATGGGGGGAGGGGGTTAGGACTGGTAATGGGCTATGGGGGGGGGGCTAAGACTGGTAGTGGGTTGAAGGGGGAGGGGGGGTAGGACAGGAAATGGCAAATGGGGGGCAAAGACTGGAAGTGGGCTGATGGAGGGGGGGTTAGGATGTAATGGGCTATGGGGGGGCTAAGACTGGAAATGGGCTGATGGAGGGGGGGTTAGGATGTAATGGGCTACGGGGGGCTAAGACTGGAAATGTGCTGATGGGGGGGTAGGTTGGTAATGGGCTATAGGGGGGGCTAGGACTGGAAATGTGCTGATGGAGGGTTAGGACGTAATGGGCTATGGGGGTGCTAAGACTGGAAATGGGCTGATGGGGGGTTAGGACTGGAAATGGGCTATGGGGGGGGGCTAGGACTGGAAATGGGCTATGGGGGGCTAGGACTGGAAATGGGCTAATGGGGGGTTAGGACTGGAATGGGCTGTGGGGAGGCTAAGACTGGAAATGGGCTGATGGGGGTTAGGACTGGTAATGGGCTATGGAGGGGCTAAGACTGAAAATGGGGTGATGGAGGGCTTAAGACTGGTAATGGGCTATGGGGGGCTAGGACTGGTAATGGGCTGGGGGGTGGCTAGGACTGGAAATGGGCTGAGTGGAAGGAGGGCTTGAACTGCAAATAGCTGATGGGGACAGGGTCTTGGAATGGAAATGGGCTGAGTCAAAGGAAGGCTTGAACTACAAATAGCTGATGGGGAGGGGGGCTTTGAATGGAAATGGGCTGTGAGGGGAGGGAGCTAGGACTGGAAATGGGCTGAGTGAGGGGGGGCTAGGACAGGAAATGGGCTGATGGAGGGCTAGGATACGACTGGAAATGGGCTGTGGGGGGCTTGGATTGAAATGGACTCATGGAGGGACTAGAACTGGAAGTAGGCTCATGGGGGGCTTGGTTTGGAAATGGGCTGAGTGGAGGGGAGCTAGGATTTGACATGGGCTGATGGTGGGGCTAGGAAAGGACTAGAAATGGGCTGATGGGGGGCTGGGACTGGAAATGAGCTGATGGAGGGACTCGGATGGGGGAGCTAGGACTGGAAATGGGCTGATCGTGGGGCTAGGATAGGACTAGAAATGGGCTTATGGGGGGCTGGGATTGGAAATGAGCTGATGGAGGGACTCGGATGGGGGAGCTAGAACTAGAAATGGGCTGATGTGGGGACTAGAAGGGAGCGGATGCTGGGTGGGGCTGGAACTAGAAGGGAGCTGATGTTGGGGGAGGATTAGAATGGGATAGAGCTGGGAGAGTGAAATGGAGAGGGAAAAAATATTTTGTGTGGGAGGGAAGACAAATCAACAATTGGCCGGATATTGGGAGAGTAAGTGGGGATTATGTTTTATGTTTTATGTTTTATTGTATTTGATAAAAACCGCCTTTCCAGGAACCAAGGCGGTGTACAAGTAAAAACAAAGCAATAAAAGGAGGCCAAGGCCCATGGAAAAGGAAAGGAAATGTACAATCTTTTAAAAGGACAGTGAGAGAGAAGGAGGAAGACAGGACAGAACATAAACAGGGGACATCACAAAAGGAGGGGCAGAGAGAGGGGGAAATCACACAAAGGGAGAGGGAACATTGAATGCTTGGGAGAATAGGTGGGTCTTTAGATTGCGTTTGAATACTGCGTGTTGTGGTTCTAAACGGAGGGAGGGGGGAAGGGCATTCCAGGCGGCAGGACCAGCAAAAAAAAAAAAAAGCAGAAGAACGGGTGGACTGCAGGTGAGCGCGGGAAGGGGAGGGTAAGGTGAGACGGTTAAGGTGAAAGGAGCGAGGGGTGTGTCGGGGAGAGTGAAAGTAGAGGAGATCTGTTAGGTACTGAGGGGTGCTGTTATGGAAGGCTTTGTGAACTAGGACTAGAAGTTTGAAGGTAGCACGGAAGGGAACAGGCAGCCAGTGAAGGTGAAACAGTTGAGGGGTTATATGGTCTCGAAGGGAGGTGTGTGAGATGAGGTGTGCTGCAGTGTTTTGGATCCGTTGAAGGCGAGTTAAATGGTATTTAGGGAGATCGATGAATAGTGAGTTGGAAAAGTCTACACGGGACATAAATAGGGATAATACTAGGGTAATGAGAGCCGAGGGGGAAAGGAAGGGGCGAACAGAGCGGATTTGGCGAAGAAAAAAAAAGGATGTTTTGGTGATGTGAGATGTGGGTGTGAAAGGAAAGGTCAGAGTCAAAGTGCACACCAAGATAACGGAAAGTAGAGACCAATGGTACAGGGGTGCCGGAAAAGGAAGGGGCTATTGAAGGAGAGGGGCCGTTATGAGAGAACCAGATAGCAGTAGTCTTAGTGAGATTAAGGTGGAGACAGTTGAGTGTTAACCAATTCGCCACGGCTGAAAGGCAAGAGTCAAGAATTGTAAGATCAGGGGAAGAAGGTGAGGTGTGGTGGAGTAAAAGAATGTCGTCGGCGTAGAGAAAAACGGATAGACCAAACTGTTGTACTATGGAAGCGAGGGGGGCCAAGAAGAGGTTAAAGAGGAGCGGGGCGAGAACGGAACCTTGAGGGACCCCGCAAGGAAGATGGTGAGGAACAGAAGGGGGGGGTAGAGGAAGAAGAAGAGAGAACTGCACAGGACCGAGAGGAAAGAAAAGAGTGGAACCAGTGATGAACTGTGCTGCAGAGACCCGCATCCCGTAGACGTTGGAGGAGGAGAGAGTGATCGACCAGGTCAAAAGCAGCAGAAAGATCCAAAGCAACCGCCACCGAGACATCACCACGGTCGTGAGCCACGTGTAAAGCATTGAGGATGGCGGGGTAAAATTTGAGGATGGCGGGGTAAAATTTGAGTGGATGAAATAGGAATGAGGAAAGAGCAAAAGGAGAAATATTAGTATGTTAAAGCAGATGTAGAGAGAGAATGGAAAAAAAACTAGAAGAGTGAAGAAAGGACAAATGGACAGCAGACGATGGAGAGTTAGCAGAAGACACGAAGAAACCAGAAAAAGTGGCCATCTATATGATGTGGGTCAAGTTGAGCATTTGAGTGAATGAAGTCTTGGAGTTGCATATGTACTGATTTTTCAATGACTTTGGATAGGAAAGGGAGACTTGCCATTGGTCTATAGGAGCTGGGGCCGGACTTGTTTAGAGTGCTGTGTTTCAAGATTGGGCAGATGGAGGCTTTTTTAAAGATGTCTGGTATTTGCCCCTGTGATAGTGAAAGATTGACTATTTTTTGTATGTAGGGTGTTAACTCTGCTTTGGTTATTTTAATCCAGCTTAGTGGACAAGGGTCGAGTAGATAGATGGTTGTGTTCAGAGATTTGATGCATTGGTCTATCTGTTCTTTGCTTCTTCGGGAGAATGAGTCCCATAATACATTGTTGATTGATTTGTCATGTGGAGTTTCCTTTAGGTTGGTTGCCTTGAGTTTGGATTTTTCCATGTAGTGGTTGGCTAATTGTTGAGCATTTATATCACTTGTTTGAGGGTTATCTGAGTTTGTTTTTTTGATTTGATTTTGGACAATGAGAAATAGTTCCCTTGGTCAGTTTAGTGATTTTGTTAGTATTTTTGAGAAATATTCTTTTTTTGAGTCTGAGATACACTGACGGTATAGTTTTAGTGTGTCCATATATTTCAGCTGGTCCATGTTGGATTTTGTAGTTCTCCATTTTCTTTCATCCTTCCTTAGTGCTCTCTTCATTTCTCTCAGGCTCTTGGAGTGCCATGGTTGGGAGTAGTGGGATTTCTTTGTTGGTCGGTTGATGCTGCATTTAGCGTGTTGTTCCATATTATAAGGAGGGTGTCGAGGTTGTCACTGTTATTTGTCAGGGTGGGTGTGATGTTATTCAGGAAGTTTTCTTTATCAAATTTCTTGAAACGATGATATGATTGTTGTCTCTGGTCCTTGCTAGGTGTGTAGGAGTCCAATTCTGTGCTGAATTGTATAAGATAGTGATCTGACCAAGGCACTGGTTCTGTTCGTATAGTGGAGATCCTTCTATTATGTGTCCAGTCTTTTAGGGAGAATATAAGATCCAGTGTGTTGCCTCTTAAGTGTGTTGGGGTGTCGATGTTTTGCTTGTAGCCAATGTCATCCATTGCTTGAAGGAACGAGATGCTTTGAGCAGTGGGTATTGACGAGAGGTTGAAGTCTCCTAGAATGACGTGTTCCTTGCTGGTTGGTGTTTCAGAGCATGCAGTTCCAATGATATTGGCTAATGTGCTGGTGTCTGATGATGGAGATCTATATATTAGAGTTATTGCTAGTCTTTTGGTTTGTATGGTTAACATATCCAGGCCTTCTGCACTTATAGAAGATGTTTGTTGAGCTCCCAATTTGTCTTTGCATAAAATGATTACTCCCCCTCCTTTCTTATTGTTCCATGAGCAGTAGTATATGCTGAATTCTGGCCCTTTAATTTGATTAAGGAGTACTGTGTCCGTATCGTAGAGCCAGGTTTCAATGATGGAAATGATGTTGGGTTTGGTGTCATTGATGAGGTCATATACTATGGGGATTTTGTTCCTTAGTGATCTTGCATTTATTAGATACTATTTTAGCGACTTTGCATTTTCATTTTTGTGTTGTTTAGTGTTCAGTAGATGTGGTTGTGGTCTTATGTGAATAAGGCAGATTGGCCTGATACGGTGGGAGGAGTGATAGGAGTTATGTGTTACTGATTCCTTGAGCTTATATTGGTAGGAGATTATTGGGATGAGCTATTGCTTTTGGGTGATGATAATAATTAGGATTGTTAGGATGATAACAGATTTCATTCTTTATTCCATGGTAGCAGAGTAGATGGGGCGCAGGTCCGCCTACTGGCACTGCAAATTTAAAAGTCCTGCTGCTGCTCTTTGTCCTGGTCTGATTGGCCTTGGTGGGGGGAGCAGGAGGGGCAAGAATCTCCCGCTTCTACCCCTGATGCCTATCGGGTGCTGGAGGGCCGGTGAGGGCGTTTGCTGGTGCTGCAATTTAAAGGTTTTTTGTTATATAAGTTCTTGTTCAATAGGTCAGGAGATTGGCTTTGGTTACAGAGTAACAGCTTGGTTAGTGCGCATGGATACAGAGTGGCGACACAGAGCAGCAGTGTACTAAGTTACAAGGTATGGATACATTAGTTATACAGTGTAGTGGCACATAGGTGGTACAGGTTCAATGCGTTGGTGTGAGGTCTGATAGATTGGAACAGAGATGTTACAGTGCTTTAGTGGATATATTAAAGGATACATGACATACATGACAGCGAATGACGGGTGCTGCGGTGGTTTTTCTGTGCAGTTAGTTCTGTGCTGCAGGTTCCCGCCTAAGGGACATGTCAAAGGGCCCTCTGGCAAGGCCCTCAGGCGAGGGGGGGGGGGCTAAAAGGTGCTCTCTTTTAAATTTAGAAGTCCTGGCTCATCCTCGGCCTGATTGGCTTTGGCAGTGGGGAGCAGGGAGGAGCTTGCTTGCCTGCTCCCTTCCCCAATGCCAATATAATATATGACGACAGATAAAGACCAGTGTGGTCCATCTACTCTACCCAGTAAGGTGGCCAGAGTATGTATACCCACCGGTCTGTGCAGGTCACCCCACTCTCTTTTTAGGGTTGTACCTGCTGCTCCAGGTAGGTCAGCCTCCCTCTATTTGTTGAAGTATAAAAGATATTTACGTCTGTTTTTAATTTTATTCTCTTGCCACTGTGTCTGTCGCATGCCATTTTGAATTCAGTCACCGTGTTTGCCCCCACCACTTCCATCGGGAGGGCATTCCAAGCATCCACCACCCTTCCAGTGAAAAAGTATTTCCTGACATTGCCTTTCAGTTTATCCCCTTGCAGCTTCATGTTATGCCTTCTAGTTCTACAGCTTCCCCGTCTTTGGAAGAGGTTTGTTTCTACATTAATACTCTTTAAGTATTTAAATGTCTGTATCATACCTCCCTTGTCCCTGCTCTCCTCTAGGATAAGTCTTCTGGTGCAGGGAGATTGGATCTTGACTCATCTGATCTCCTTTGTGTTTCCTCACCATTCCCCCTAGATGTATCCTGTATCTACAGCTACTGTGTTTTATTTATTTATTTATTTATTTATTTATTTAACACTTATTTATATACCGCATCTTCCAGCGATCAGTTGCGGTGTACAATTAACAACAGTTAACAATGCAGAGCTTGTTTTACATGGAACAGAATAACTTTTTACATAGAACATCTTAACATGCACACATAGGTTTAAAAACTAAGCAGAATAATTCAACTAACACAGTTTGTGTAACAATTTAAACAAAGTACTGACTCTACCGCATAGGCAGATCATATCAGTTGCAACTATATACAAGTAGGGTATCAATGCATAGGAGTGGAGTGTTGTTGTCCATCTTGACTAGATTGTAAGCTTTGATGAGCAGGGACTGTCTTTTACACATGTCTGTGCAGCTCTACGTATGTCTTGTAGCGCTATACAAATGCTCAGTAGTAGTAGTAGTAGTAGCAGGCTCCAAATCATTTTGGTCGCCTTCCTCTGAACCGTTTCCAGTCTTTTTATATCCTTTGTGAGTTATGGTCGCCAAAACTGAACACAATACTCCAAGTGAGGCCTCACCAATGACTTGTGAGACCTCACCTCCTCCTTTCTGCTGGTTATTCCTCTCTGTACTCAGCCCAGCATCCTTCTGGCTTTGGTCACCACCTTGTCACATTGTTTCGCCACCTTGAGATCGTCAGACACTGTCACTCCGAGGTCCCTCTCCCAGTCTGTGCTCACCAACCTCTCACCCCTACTGCATACAATCAATTTCTTCATCGTAAGTGAATGACTCTGCACTTCTTTGCATCAAGTCTTAACTGCCAAGCATTTGGCCTTTCTTCTAGTTTTGGTAGATCTTTCCTCATGTGGTCCACTTCCTCAGAAGTCTACATTCTGCTGCAAATTGTTGTGTTATCTGCAAAAAGGCAGAGGTTTCCCTTCAATCTTTCCACAATATCACTCACAAATGCATTGAACAGTACCGGTCCCAAGACTGAACCCCGAGGCATGGCATTACACATCTTCCGATCTTCTGAATGAATTCCTTTTACCATCACATTCTGTCATCTGTCAGTCAACCAATTTATGATCCAGTTCACCACCTTGAGACCCTCCCCAGGCTGCTCAGCTTTTTGCTGTTGTTCTTCATAGGAGCTTATCAAAGGCTTTGCTGAAATCTAGGTAATCGCATGCCCTTGATCTAGTTCTTTGGTCACCCACTCAAAGAACTCAATCGACATGATCATCCTTTGGTAAAACCATGTTGCCTTGGATCATGCAACCTGTTGGTTTCGAGAAAGTTCTCTATTCGCTCTTTCAGGAGTGCCTCCATTACTTTTCCCGCCACCGAGGTAAGGCTCACCGGCCTGTAGTTTGTCACTTCTTCCCTACTGCCACTTTGTAAAGAGGTACCACATCAGCCCTTCTCCTGTCCTGTGGAACTTCTCCCATCTCCAAGGATCTATTAAAAACATCCTTTAAAGGCCCTGCCAGAACCTTTCTGAGCTCTTTCAGTATCATGGGCTGTATCCCATCCGGTCCCATAGACTTGTCCACTTTCAGTTTTGCAAGCTGCTCTAACACATCATCTTCTGTGAATGGTGTGGTATCTACTCCATTCCCATTTGCATATTTGTCAATCATAAGTGGTCCTTCTCCAGAATTTTCTTTAGTGAATACAGAAGTATTTGTTTAGCATTTTTGTTTAGTCCATGTCACTTTCCATGAATCTGTCCTCGGCACTTTAGAGTCCTGCAATTCCACCTCTGATCTTCCTCTTCTCCTAATATACCTGAATTAAGTTTTATCTCCACGCTTCACGTCTTTAGCCATCTTTTCTTCCGTCTTTGCTTTTGCTATCCTTATTTCTCTCTTTGTCTCTTTTAGCTTTATCTTGTATTCTTTTCTGTGTTCCTCTTTTTGTGATCTTCTGAATTTTGTGAAAGCTGTGATTTTTACCTTTATTTGTACAGCCACTTCTTTGGTGAACCATATAGGTTACTGTTTTCTATTGTTATTTACTTTCCTTACATATATATCTGTTGCCCTTTTATTGCCTCTTTCGGTTTAGCCCACTGCATTTCCACTTATCTCCTTCCACCCTGTCAGCTCCTCCTTCAGGTACTTTCCCATTGTCAGCGTTTTTGAAGTCTAGGACTTGAGTTTGTGGTGATTGGATTCCACTTTGGCTTTTACCTCAAACCACACTGTGTGATGATCGCTGCTGCTCACGTGGGCACCCACCCGGACTTTACATAGTAACATAGTATATGACGGCAGATAATTTGACATGCTATCTTTATTGGTGAGTACTAAATCCAGCATCGAACCTTCCCTGGTTGATTCCATCACTAGTTGTCTGAGCAATGCTTCCTGGAAGCGTCTACAATCTTTTTACTTCTTTCCAGATTTGTAGAAGGAATAGAATCCACGTCTGTAGATTAAAGTCACCCCATATGATCATGTCTCCCTTCATTGTTGCCTTTGCAATATCAATGATCAAATCTTTATACGTTTATTTTGTTTGAATGGGAGGTTTGTAGAATATACCAGTGTGGATGATAGTGCCCTCTCCTCTTCCCAGCACAATCCACAGTGTTAGTGTTGATTTGTTTCTGAGTGCTTTTATTGACAGATTTTTCATTTGAACTTGTGATTTTGTCATGTAAAGCATTTTTATTTAACATTAACTTTAAAGAGGGCAGGGTACATGTAGATCTACATATATACATATGTGTAGGTATATAGAGTGTGCTGGGCTAGGAGGGAGGGTTTCATCAGGGTCTACTGTGAAGTATTGATGATTCAAGTTATGGCATGGTGCAATATTGGTGAATATATACTTATTGGTTTTGTAAAATAAATAAAAATTATAAATTTAAAAAAATTATAAAAGCACTTGCTTTAAAGTAAGATATACACAAAACACAACCACTGTAAATATCCAATGTAAATAATTTAATGGTTGTTAGTATTACTAATACATCTTGAAGTTGAAGTTTTGTTCAATGTAAATAGTTAAACTTAACCGTTCATTGTAAATAGTTGAATCTGATTGTTCAATGTAAATGTATACATCGGTGTACAATTGTTAAAATGTTCCTTGTAAACCGCCCTTGATCGCTGGAAGGGGCGGTATAGAAATATCTACATAAATAAATAAATAAAATCTGTGAAAGATATCGATAGGTGTTTAAGTTAACATTTTATGATCTGGAAAAAGACTCAACAAGCTCTAGGCCCAGGCACCTGAGGCTTAGAGAACATGTGCAGGGGCATTGGGGCCACACATAGGCATCAAGATGGGGGAGTCTGTTCACTGCCCCGTTCTCCTATCTGCCTGGCACATCTAAATTCACTGCCGAATGACGGGAACTTGTTTATCTGCTGCCGCCATGCTGCCTTTCTGCACCAGTTCTCACTGGTGGCACCATTGAAGGAGATGAAATCAGAGAACTAAATACAAATACACAATATTTTCATGTATTTTGATTGTATTTTTAGACAACTAAATGTACAAAAGTGTGAAGACTATGAGCCTCCTGTAATAATATTGACTGAATTTGTAGCCTTCCTGCATTTGTGTGGTGCTCTACAGTGTTGATAACATGGTCCTGCCCTGTGCAGCTCACGGCTGAGTGAGTACCTGAGGTAATAGGAGATAAAATGTATTTATTTATCAGGTTTTTTATACCGCTTTATCATTTCAGTCAAAGAGGTTTACATTATAACCTGAACTTGGTAATGTACATTAAACAGAGACATTGATAACTTGGACTTTTCTGAGGCAATGAAGGGTTAAGTGACTTGTCCAAGGTCACAAGGAGTGCTAGTGGGAATCGAACCCTGGTCTCTTGGTTCCCAAGCCATTGTCCTCCACTCCAAAATAACTTGCCCAGTATCATAAGTGTGGCAGGTGGCAGAGTGGGATTCATGGGGGAGGGGGGTGGATTGCTGGTTCTCAGCCCATTGTGATAAGTACTAAGCCCCTATCTGTGTGAAAGAGCAACTAAAGCTTTGCCGAAGTCTCAGTTCACCCCATCCATCACTCATCCTAATCTAGAAGTACAGCTGAAGAAATGAATCAGATTCACCTTTTATGTGGGGAGGACAAGGCCCCGGAGTCGGGTGGGCTGCAGCCTGGGTGTTGAGGGAGCTCAGAGAGGTTTGGGCAGGTCCGTTGTTTTATGTGGGGAGGACAAGGCCCTGGAGTCAGGTGGGCTGCAGCCTGGGTGTTGAGGGAGCTCAGAGAGGTTTGGGCAGGTCCGTTGTTTTATGTGGGGAGGACAAGGCCCCGGAGTCGGGTGGGATGCAGCCTGGGTGTTGAGGGAGCTCAGAGAGGTTTGGGCAGGTCCGTTGTTTTATGTGGGGAGGACAAGGCCCCGGAGTCAGGTGGGCTGCAGCCTGGGTGTTGAGGGAGTTCAGAGAGCTTTGGGCAGGTCCATTGAAGTACTTGTGCAGTAGATTTCTGGAAATGGGAATGATGCTGTGGGCCTGGAGAACGGCAGAGGTTATGCCTCATTTTAAAAGTGTCAGTTGAGATAAAACGAAAGGAAAATTAATGGGGACTGTCCTCAATGGCAGTGGATTTGAGGGAGTAGGAGGCAGTGTACTATTGTGGATCAGGAACTGGTTAAAAGATAGAAAGCAGAGAGTAGGGCTAAATGGCCAATTTTCCCAATGGAGAAAGGTGAATAGTGGTGTACCCCAGGGATCTGTGCTGGGTCCGCTGCTTTTTTGACATATACATAAATGACCTGGAAAAGGGAATAACGAGTGAGGTTATCAAATTTGCGGATGACACAAAATTATTCAAAGTTGTTAAAACCCAAGAGGATTGTGGAAAATTGCAAGAGGATCTTGATAAGTTGGAAGACTGGGCATCAAAATGGCAGATGAAATTTAATGCGGACAAGTGCAAAGTTATGAACCTAGGGAAGAATAACCCAAACTATGGTTACACGATGCAAGGTTCCACATTAGGAACCACCACCCAGGAAAATGATTTAGGCGTCATCGTGGATAACATGTTAAAACCCTCCGCCCAGTATACAGCGGCGGCCAAGAGAGCAAATAGAATGCTAGGTATCATAAGGAAAGGAATGGAGAATAAAACAAAGGATATTATAATGCCTCTGTGTCATTCCTTGGTGTGACCGCACCTTGAATATTGTGTGCAATTCTGGTCGCCGTATCTTAAAAAGGATATAGCGTTATTAGAAAAGGTTCAGAGAAGAGCCACCAAAATGGTAAAGGGGATGGAAGGATACCTCTATGAAGAGAGGCTAAAAAGGTTAGGGCTCTTCAACCTGGAAAAGAGACGACTGAGGGGAAATATGATAGAGATCTATAAATTAATTAATCAAGTGGAACAGATTAATGTAGATCGGTTGTTTATGCCATCAAAAAGTAGAAAGACTAGAGGACACACAATGAAGCTACTATGTAACCCATTTAGGACCAATAAGAGAAAATATTTTTTCACTTAATGCGTAATCAAGCTCTGTAATTCGTTACCGGAGGATGTAATAAAAGCTGTTAGTGTAGCCGAGTTTAAAAAAGGGTTTGGACGCATTCCTAGAGGAAAGGTCCATAAACCATCATTAAAGAGGACCCAGGAAATCCACTGCTTACCCCAGGATGAGCGTTGTGGAAGCTGTAGACGTTGGGGAAACTGCTAGGTACGTATGACCTAGATTGGCCACCATTGGAAACAGGGTACTGGGCTTGATTGACCTTGGTCTGACTCAGTCTGGCATCTCTTATGTTCTTATGTTTTTATGAGGATCCAAGGCGACTAGAGTTTGGCTTTTCACACTTGATCTGTAGCCCAAAGGCCTAGAACTGATCATTTATATTTCTGAGAATGTGCTGTGGTTGTCTTCCTAATCCACTTGAATGTGCAAACCTGAATAAGGGAGCGTCGGTCAAGAAGGGACATTTCTATAAAGCATTTTCCAAGCATAAAGTATGCCTTACATACTGAAAACGGCAGGGTATGCGGCATAAAATGACGGTGGCACAGAAAAATACAGAGTAATATTTAAACTCTGCTGTTGGTGGTGACGGGTTTAATGCCATCCACTGGGTATAAATAAAATCCACCTATTTGGCGCTAGATAGTGACCAGTGTTGGATGTCCACATTTAGCGCTGGAAGCAATTTTCAGCTCGTTATTCGGACAGCGTGCAGGACGGCTCTTTTGCAGTCCTAAGTTAGAGGGCTAGTTATCAAGATAGCAGCACTAAAGATCCTCGCTATCCAAATAAAGTCCTGCTCTGTCCCCGGACCGCCCTGGTACAATCCGGATAGTACTGAGACAGTCTTGGCGATATTCAGCTGCAGTGTCCAGAGAGCATTGCTGAATGTCATGGTCAGCGGGCGCTGCTGACTCGATAACCCTCGCTGTATATCTGGCCCATGGTGCCTACTTTTACATATCAGCCCTGGCGTTCCTGGGGTTCAGTCTTTGCAGACCACACACATTCTCACGTGCCTTGGCGTGCAGGGGAACTTGTGCGAGAGTGTTTGTGCTCTGCTGCAGATAGTTCTGGAAACTGTTTCCTTTATGACATAGGCATAAGATAGGTTTGGGTTTTGGAAATGTTTCTAGGCTCTGTGCTATAAACTGCATCGTGCTCATCCAGTAAAGAGCCTTATATTTATACCTCACCAAACTTTTATTTTCGCTCTGGGAAAGCCTCTGTGAAGATGCAGAAAGAGAAATGGCCACAGACTCATCTAAACTATGGCAAAGGGGCTTCTGTTTGTAATGTTCACAACTGATCCACTGCTTTTTGGGGTATTCCCCCTCTCCTCGGCTCTCTGTGCCCTGTCCCCACCTCTCTGCATTCTGCCCCTGGGCTCCCAGCCCCAGACACAGCCCGTGCAGCGGAGGCGGCAGAAGGAGCAGATTAACTCTTCACCCACCCACCAGGGCGGAAAACTCACAAAGACAGAGCAGCGGGTTTAGGGCAGGCAAAGGAAGGGGGAGGGGCAGAGGTGTTATTTCTGGTGTTAATCCAATGAAACACCAATTTTGTATTTTTGCAGCAGGGTTAAACCGAAAAGCTATCCACTCACGACTGGTATCTAAGTCTAGCCAGCTGGTGATGTGCCAGGGTGCTGCCAGTGTTTAGGGCTGGCTGGGCGAAGGATCCGTGCCCCTATCATTGCCACATTGGGAAGGCAGAATGCAAAGAATGTCATCTGAATTCTCCTTTGGAGATAATCGCTGTTATTTTAGTTTCAAACTCATCTCATTTCTGATCTTCTATTCACACCCTGGCCTTGATGGTCACTGATGAACCTCCCCGAAGTGCTTTCATGGGCCTATCTGACCTCCTTCCAGGGACCCTGCACCCCCCTCCTTCCTGCCAGCTCAGCTCAGCTCACATCAGCCTTCCCTCCTGACCGAACTCTCTCATGCAGGCAAACGGAAAGATGCACAGCCAGCCAGACAGACAGACTGAGTTTTAAGCTGTCATTATTTGCATTTCTGTGGGGCTTCTTGTAAATTACATGAGACTTGATCCAAGTTCTCTTCCCTTCAGCCCTGTGTCTCAGTCTCAGTCGCCTCCCCACATTCCTCCCTTCTCTTCACTGTCCTGTGGTTTGGGAAAGTGTTTTCTCTGTCGGGGTCTAATGAACGTGCATCTGACAGACAAGAGAAGAGAGTTACCTGAATGAGAAGGAGGAAAATTCCCAGCTCAAAGACCATCATGACTGCGATCCTGGAGGCAAAGACTGGGAGGGAGGGAGAGACAGAGAAGAGGAGATCCCACAACTGAAGAACATGACGCTTAGCTTTCTTTAGAGCCTTTCACAAGATATCTCCCACCCCTCACCCCCCGCCCCCGCCCTTCAGCACATTTTAAGCATTCTGTAATATAGTTCCTCCTTCCTTGAATTATACCCTCCCCCCATGTTAAATGCTGCTTATAAGTTAATTGTATTTGTATAAAGTTGCCTGTACATGTTTTCAATTGTTCCCTGTAAACCGTTTTGCCTGGAACGATATATTAAAACCAGTTAAATACATAAAAAAACGTTTGCAAGAAATATGTCCAAGTAACTAAGAGCTCTGAACATTCCCTGGGCTGAAGGCTTATTGTGACTTTTTGGCACATGGCCTACATCCGCCGCTGCGCCCTTTAGTCCATATTTTCAAAGGGAAACTATTTTCTATATACTATATCTGTGGCTGAAGCCATCCAAAATGATTTACTAATTTTTAAAACTGCAATCAAAGGGAGGAAGCAACATCACAAGTCACAATGGCTGCATAAAATCGAGGTTACTTACCTGTAACGGGAGTTCTCCGAGGACAGCAGGATAAGTCAGCCACACCTGGTGACGTCAACCGACGGCGCCGTGGACGGAAGTACTCTCTCTAGTCCAGAAGGGGCTTTCCCTTCTGGGCTGGACCACCTCCCTCAGGCCCTACCCCCGGGACCGCCCCTAGCCGGCCACTATGTCCCAAGCTGAGCCAGTGAGTGCTAGGGGTGTAGGTAGGCCCGGAGATGGACCCTTGAAGGGGAGAAAGGGTGGGAGTGTGTGGCTGACTTATCCTGCTGTCCTTGTAGAACTCCTGTTACAGGTAAGTAACCTTGATTTCTCCAAGGACAAGCAGGATGAAGTCAGCCACACCTGGTGACTCCCTAGCAGAGAAGTGCTGAGGTGCAAGGGGCCCTCTCTGAACATAGGAGGACACATGTTGTAGAATAGGATTTATTAGTCAAAATTGCGTGAGACAACAGTGCAATGAGCAACATGTGCAAATACGTATAACCACAGTGCAACAACCAACATGTGCAAGATACACAGAACAACAGTGCAACAACCAACATGTGCAAAGTCAACATGAGCAAGATGTGCGCCAAGAGTTACAAGATATGTGCAACAACAGCATGAGCTAAAGGAACAGTCTGAGAACTCGGTATCAGAGGGCGCACCTGCCCTAGGGTGAGTTCAGCGATTCTCGCGTTGCTTGGCTTTGAGACTGAGGCGCCTGAGCCGCCGCAAGAACTGCCTGGCCTAGCGCCTGGTCAGCCTGCAGGTCAAGGCAATAGTGTCTCTGGAATATTTGCATGGAGGACCAAGTAGCAGCCCTGCAGATGTCCGCTATAGGGACCGAACGAAGGTTGGCCATGGTGGTGGCTAGTGCCCTCAGCTGGTGGGCGTTGACTGTCAGTGCATCCTCCACGCCTGCCTGTTCTAGGCAGAAGGAGATGAACGAGGAGATCCAGAGAGACAGGGTGCGCTTGGTGACAGGGCGCCTGGGCCTGTTTGGGTCATAGGAGACGAAGAGCTGTGTGCCGCGCCTCAGTGTAGCAGTCCTGAGGAGGTAGAGTCACAGTGCCCTGACACAGTCCAGCGTGTGGAGACGCTCCTCCTCTGGCAAGGAGTGGGGCTCCGTGCAGAAGGTAGGAAGCTCGATTGTCTGGTTGATATGGAAGGCCGATGCTACCTTAGGTACGAACTTCGGGTGAGTCCGAAGGGAGGCGCGGTCATTGGAGATTTGCGTATATGGTGGGTGCGTTACCAGGGCTTGCAGCTCGCTGATGCGCCTGGCCGAGGTGATGGCAATAAGAAACAAAGTCTTCCAGGAGACGAATTTTGTGCCTGCTGACTGCATGGGTTCAAAGGGTGGCAACGTGAGCTGATTGAAGACAGCGTTGAGGTCCCAGTGCAGCACTGGTTCCCTGACAGGGGGGTGTAGGTTTGCCAGGCCCTTCATGAAACGTGCTACCAAGGGCAGTTGCGTGATGGAGCTGTCCCCTTGGCATCATGGAGGGCCGTGATGGCCGCTAGGTGCACCCGGATAGACTGTGGCTGCAGGCCCTGTTGTGCCAGTGAAGTCAGGTATTGAAGAACTCTCGGCGCCGGGGACAAGAAGGGGTCCAGACCCTGGGATGAGCACCAGGAAGTGAAGCGCCGCCACTTGAGGCCATAGGATTTTCTCGTTGCGGGGCGGTGTGCCGCGAGGACCACATCCTCCACCTCCTGAGGCAGATCAAAGGGAGACAAGGCTACCCGCTCAGCCGCCAGGCTGTCAAAGCCAGCGCCTGCAGGTTGGGGTGGAGGGTGTGGCTGTTTTCTTGGGAGAGCAGGTCTGGCACCAGGGGAAGCTGCCAGGAGGGTGTATTGACATCCGCTTCAGGAGCGGGAACCACCCTTGGCATGGCCAGTGTGGGGCCACCAGAATTGCCTGAGCCCTGTCGGAGATGATGCGCTGAATTGTCATGGAGATCAGGGGAATGGGGGGAAAGGCATACACTAGTGACCATTCCCCCCATGACATGTCGAATGCATCCGCTGTATGGCTGAGGGTGGATGGGCGCTTGGAACATATGGTTTTGCACTTTGTGTTCTGCTCCGTCACGAAGAGGTCGACCTCCGGTTGGCCCCACTCCTTGAAGAGGGCATGGGTGATGCTTGGCTTGAGGGACCACTCGTGTGGGTTGAGCTGGCAGCTGAGCCTGTCCGCTAGGTCGTTCTCCACCCCTGGTACGTAAGCGGCCCGGAGGAAGCAGTGTCTGGAGGTCATGAAGGCCCAAATTTGGAAAGCCTCCCTGCAGAGAGTGCGGGACCCTGTTCCCCCCTGCTTATTAACATAGAACATTTCTACTTGACTGTCCGTTCGGATTAGGGTGGTCTTCCCATCGAGCAAGTCTTGGAAGGCCTCCAGTGCATAACGAATGGCCCTGAGTTCCAACAGATTGATGTGATATTGTTTCTCTTGTGCAGACCAGGCGCCCTGTGTCCGCAGGTGCAGGCAGTGTGCCCCCCAGCCTACCGGAGAGGCATCGGTGGTGATGATGAACTGATGTGTCGGTTGGGAGAGGGGCCTCCCCTGAGAGAGGTTCCTCTCGTGGGTCCACCATTGGATGGAAGCGAAGACAGCTGCGGACATCGGGATGGCTGTGCTCAATGGCTGGTTGTGCTGGGACCAATGTGCGCGCAGGTGCCATTGGAGATGGCACATGTGTAGCTTTGCCAGAGGAACTGTCTGTGTGGCAGCTGCCATGTGACCCAGGAGGCGGAGCAGACTCCGGGCAGTGGAGGTCTTCCTTGCTTGTACGCGGAGTGCCAGTTCCTTGATGGATTCCTTTTGCAGATGGGGAAGGAAGGCCTTTGATTTGGTGGTGTCTATGAGTGTCCCTATGAACTCCAGCCATTGCGAAGGGCGCAGGTGGGACTTTTGATAGTTCACCAGGAAGCCCAGAGCTGACAGTAGGGCAATGGTGTTGCGGGTCGCTCTCACGGCTTCCTTGAAGGAGAGGGCTGAGATGAGCCAATCATCCAGGTAGGGGAAAAGGCAGATTCCCTGCTTGCGTAGGTGGGCTGCCACGACGGCCATGCATTTCGTGAATACTCGTGGTGCCGGGGACAAGCCAAATGGAAGGACTTTGTATTGGAAGTGTCTTCCCATGGCCCGAAAGCGCAGGTACTGTCTGAAGTCCAGGTGTATTGGGACATGTGTGTACACCTCCAGAAGATTCAGGGATGTCAGCCATTCATTGGGTTGGATGAGGGGAAGGATGGAGCCCAGGGAGTGAATCCTGAATTTCTCTTTGGTGATGAATGTGTTGAGCGCCCTGAGGTCTAATATGGGGTGCGTGCCACCTGATTTTTTGGGAATCAGGAAGTACCTGGAGTAGAAGCCAGAGCGCTGTCCCGTTGCTGGGACGGGCTCGATAGCCTTGGAGGATAGAAGGGCCTGAATCTCCTTTGCCAGGGCAGAAGAAGAGGTCCTGGAGGACTTGCAGGGGGGAAATCCAGCTTGCGTCGGGGGCGAGATAAACTTCATGCGGTATCCTTCTTTGATGATACGTCGTACCCATTTGTCTGAGGTCACGGACTGCCAGGTTAGGAGGAACATGGCCAGACGTCCCCCCCGTGAGGGGATTGGCCAAGGCATGGTTGTCAAAAGGGCTGGCTGGATTTTCCTGTCCCGGGCTGGGAGGTTTTTTGCTGCTTCCTATCCCTTTGGCGGGGCTTCTGCCGGTAGGAGTGCTGCGGTGGCTGCGTCTTATAATGGGGATGCCACTTTTGGTAAGAGTTGTAATGACGCCTGGAGCCCGAGAAGGACTGGGGCCTTTGATGGTACGAGTTTTTGCGACTGCTACGTTCCAGGCCCTCATCCGATAAGGTTTTTAGCGTTGAGCAATGGTCTTTCAGTGCGTTGACGGTTTCTTTGACTTTGTCACCAAAGAGGGACTCCCCGGTGCAGGGAGCATCAGCGATGCGGTCGTGGGTATCTTCCCGCAGGCCTGAAGCCTTGAGCCATGCCAGGTGACGGGCGTAGATGGAGGATGCAGCCGTGCGGGCCCCTGCATCAAAGGCGTCAAAAGCAGCCCGCACCTGGTGCTTTGTGCACTCCTGCAGGTCTAGGATGGTGGCCGCCTGCAGCTCTTGGGCGGTGGAGGCCGTCTTTAGCTTCTCCAGGAGGGCGTCTTGGTAAAGTGTCTGTTGCAGCTGGTGAGCCAAAATCCTGGCGCACAGCATGGCCCCTTGGAAAACCTTTTTGCCAATGTCATCTAGCAGTCTCAGTTCCTTTCCCGGGGAAAAGTTGGCTTGGGTGCGGTTGGATTTTGACCGTTTAAGGGCTGATTCCACCAGAATGGAGTGGTGTGGAAGCTGAGGCTTGTTGAAACCCGGCGAGGCTTGAACCTGGTACTTGGCATCCAGCTTTCGGGATACCGGAGGGCCATAAGAGGGGTTCTTCCAGAGAGCAATGAGGTTCTCGTGTAGCAGAGGGTAGATAGGAATGGCAGCCACAGACTTTGGGGCTTCCAGAAATTTTCGTGCTGCTTGTGTCTCTGGGCGTTGATCCATGAAGTCGCCCGAGATATGAAAGTTTAGTGTGTTGGCGATCTTCTGGAAGAACTTGGCGTAGATAAGATCCTCTTGGGCCGGAGGGTGGGGGTTCTGCCCCCGAGTTTAAAGTCTCTACATCAACCGCAGGGGTGGAAGTTCCAGGGGACACCGGGGAAGGGGAATCCCGGGGGTCCAGGGGTCTGGGGGCTGCCGTCTCTTTCCCGTTGGTAGAGACACCGCTGGCTGACGGCTGAGAAAGCATGCAGGTCTGAGGGAGGCTGCTAGAGGAAGTCTCTGGCTCTGGAGCAGCTGTAGAAGCTCGCCACTGCTGGAGGAGGTTGGAGAGGAAGGAAACAAGGTCCTGTCTATTCCCCTCAGCTAGTGTGCCCGCCGGAACCTGGGGTGAGCCGGAGAGGAAGGAAAGAGTTCGCAGAGGAGGTTCTTGCGGCTTTTCCTAGCCCTTGGAGACATTTTGGAGCAGTGAGCGCAGTCTTCTACCTTGTGAGATGTGCCCAGGCAGCGGATGCAGCAGGAATGTGAGTCCATGGCATTCATTTTGCGCGAGCACCGGGGACACTTTTTGAACCCGGGCTTGGGCATGGTAAGGAGGTCCGATTCTTGAAAAAAACAATGAAATAAAATAAAAAAGATGAGAGAGAGTAGAGATCCGTCTTGCTGGCAAGGCGGAAGAAGTGAAAGTGGCCGGCTAGGGGCGGTCCCGGGGGTAGGGCCTGAGGGAGGTGGTCCAGCCGAGAAGGGAAAGCCCCTTCTAGGCTAGAGAGAGTACTCCGTCCACAGCGCTGTCGGTTGATGTCACCAGGTGTGGCTGACTTCATCCTGCTTGTTCTTGGAGAACTCGGAGCTCCGGGGCTTGAGGCTGTGTCCCCAATTAAAAAACAGTTTCCCCCCACTGCCTGAGGGAAATAACATTGGTGGAATGTGGTGGGACTGGAGTCAAAGGTGGGCAAAAAGAATGTGGTAGATCCAAAGTCCTTCACATTCAAAGTGACGGCAGGAGCAGACATGGGGAAGGCCAATATGGCATCTGCCAGTATGAGTCCGATGGACCAAAAGTGGCAGAGCCGTGAAATAGAGTTGGGAGCTCACTGCGACCTGCAAATGCTCAGAGCCAAAATTAAAGAGTGGTTCCGCCCTCTACATGAAGAGCTGAACGGTTTTAAGAATGATGTGCAGGCTTGGGTCACCGAAATTAAAGGAGTGGTCTCTGATCTGGGGCACACAGTGGAGGAGTCAGAAGGGCGGCTGGAAGGCTGCAAGAGTTCAGGTCAAGCCTCACAACAGGAGAATGTGACCCTGCGGGCTCTTTGTGAAAAGCTAGCCCTCAAGACTGAACACCTTGAAAATCGGTCTAGACGAGCGAACTTGCGCCTGAGGGGGCTCCCTGAAACTGAGGAGTCTGTGGAGTACCGTCCCTGACAGAGCACTTCTGCAAAGCGGTAGGATGAGCAGCTGGCCTGGAGGAGGGAGACTTGTGTGGAAGGTTGCGCGAGCGCACCAGGCATTGGGTCCTCCCAGAGATGGCCGGCCCAAGGACATTATTGCATGAATATGCATTCAAAGAGGCATTTTCCAAGCATAGAGTATGCCTTACATACTGAAAATGGCTCTCCGAAGCTTGTGCACGGTATGCAGCATAAAATGACGGTGGCATAGAAAAATACAGAGTAATATTTACTGTAAACTCTGCTGTTGATGGTGACGGGTTTAATGCCATCCACAGTGTTTAAATAAAATCCATCTATTTGGCACTAGATAGAGACCAGTGTTGGATGTACACATTTAGCGTTGGCGGCAATTTTCAGCTCGTTCTTCGGACAGCGTGCAGGACGGCTCTTTTGCAGTCCTAAGTTAGAGGGCTAGTTATCAAGATAGCAGCACTAAAGATCCTCGCTATCCAAATAAAGTCCTGCTCTGTCCCCGGACCGCCCTGGTACAATCCGGATAGTACTGAGACAGTCTTGGCGATATTCAGCCTCAGTGTCCAGAGAGCGTTGCTGAATGTCATGGTCAGCGGGCGCTGCTGACTCGATAATCCTCGCTGTATATCTGGCCCACGGTGCCTACTTTTATGTATCAGCCCAGCCATTCCCGGGGTTCAGCCTTTGCCAACCACATACATTGTCATGTGCCGCGGCGCACGGGGGAACTTGTGCGAGAGTGTTTGTGCTCTGCTGCAGATAGTTCTGGAAACTGTTTCCTTCATGATGTAAGCATAAGATAGGTTTGGGTTTTGGAAATGTTTCTAGGCACTGTGCTATAAACTGTATCCTGCTCATCCATTAAAGAGGTCTGCCTTATATTTATTCATCACCAAACCTTTATCGTCACTCTGGGAAAGCCTCCGTGAAGATGCAGAAAGAGAAATGGCCACAAACTCATCTAGACTATGACGAGGGCTTTTGTTTATAATGTTCACAACTGATCCACGGCAGTGTTGTAGAGTTTTATGTGAATGCTAAAATTTGCTGCTTTTTGGGGTATTCCCCCTCTCCTCGGCTCTCTGTGCCCTGTCCCCACCTCTCTGCATTCTGCGCCTGGGATCCCAGCCCCAGACACAGCCCACTCAGGGGAGGGGGCAGAAGGAGCAGATTAACTCTTCACCCACCCACCAGGGTGGAAAACTCACAAAGACAGAGCAGCGGGTTTAGGGCAGGCAAAGGAAGGGGGAGGGGGGCAGAGGTGTTATTTCTGGTGTTAATCCAATGAAACACCAATTTTGTATTTTTGCAGCAGGGTTAAACCGAAAAGCTATCCACTCACGACTAGTATCTAAGTCTAGCCAGCTGGTGATGTGCCAGGGTGCTGCCAGTGTTTAGGGCTGGCTGGGCGAAGGATCCGTGCCCCTATCATTGCCACATTGGGAAGGCAGAATGCAAAGAATGTCATCTGAATTCTCCTTTGGAGATAATCGCTGTTATTTTAGTTTCAAGCACATCTCATTTCTGATCTTCTATTCACACCCTGGCCTTGATGGTCACTGATGAACCTCCCCGAAGTGCTTTCATGGGCCTATCTGACCTCCTTCCAGGGACCCTGCACCCCCCTCCTTCCTGCCAGCTCAGCTCAGCTCACATCAGCCTTCCCTCCTGACCGAACTCTCTCATGCAGGCAAACGGAAAGATGCACAGCCAGCCAGACAGACAGACTGAGTTTTAAGCTGTCATTATTTGCATTTCTGTGGGGCTTCTTGTAAATTACATGAGACTTGATCCAAGTTCTCTTCCCTTTAGCCCTGTGTCTCAGTCTCAGTCGTGTCCCCCACCCCCTCCCACTTTCCTCCCTTCTCTTCACTGTCCTGCGGCTTGGGTAAGTGTTTTCTCTGTCAGGGTCTGATGAACGTGCATCTGATAGACTAGAGAAGAGCGTTACCTGAATGAGAAGGAGGAAAATTCCCAGCTCAAAGATCATCATGACTGCGATCCTGGATGCAAAGACTGGGAGGGAGGGAGGGAGAGACGGAGAAGAGGAGAAGATGCCACAGCTGAAAGAAAATGATGCTTAGCTCTCTTTGGAGCCTTTCACAAGATATCTCCCATCCCACACCCCCTCCCCCGCCCTTCACCACATCTTAAGCTTCTGTAATATAGTTCCAAGTTTTACCTTCTTTGTATCATACCCCCCTCCATGTTAAATGCTGCTTAGAAATTACTTGTATGTGTATATAGTTGCCTGTACATGTTTTCAATTGTTCCCTGTAAGCCCATATGTGCAATCATCGGCTCCTTCAACATCTCCTGCCTGATTTATGCAGATGACGTTCTACTCTTCACCCCATTCACTATCGACCAACCAGACTTATCTTCACTAGTAAAATGCTTTGATGCTGTCACAGACTGGCTCCACTTACAGAGTCTCAAGATAAACTTCAGTAAGACAGAAGTGCTGTTCATCATGAAAAACCAAACCTTCTCCCCACCGGCAACATTAAAGATGAGGGACACCGAGCTCATGAGTCGATCCACCATCTGCTACCTAGGAGTCACACTCGACCAGCACCTCGACTTGAAAGCGCACATAGGCAACACCGTCAAGAAAATCTACCACAAGATGAGGACAATTCAACATCTTCGACCCTTGCTGCAACCAGAAGACTTCCGAACAGTTTTCCAGGCGCTAGTAACCCCCCACTTTGACTACCCCAATGTGATCCTTCACAGACTCACTAGGAACACACTAAACCCACTACAGTTAGCAATAAACGCTGCTGCCTGCTTCCTACATGGGGCCTCTAGAAGGGACGACATTACTCCAATCCTAAAAGAGCTACACTGGCTACCAATCTACTGCTGGCTCACCTACAAAGTAGTACTGTTAACATTCAAGACTATCAACAAAACAACCGCTAGCTCCATGACGAACCTTATCCACCCCACACCTGCAACCAGAGCAAGAAGATCCTTCACCACCAAAACACTAATAACCCTTAGTGAAGAGATGTCAAGTTGGCTTCAGAAAAACAACATGACAATTAACCATAAGAAAACAGAAGTCATGTATATATCCAGTAAACCAGATTTCAACCCCCCCCCCTACAATCACTCTGTGCAGCAACATGTACAACACGAAAAACGAAATCAAATATCTAGGAGTCACACTCGATTGCAACCTAAAAATGGAGACACACCTACGCAAAACGAATAAAGCCATCTTCCATAAACTTAGAGTGATTCAACCACTAAGGAAAATAATAGAACCCGGTGATTTTCGGTCGGTAGCGCAAGCTCTCATTATGCCGCACCTAGACTACTGTAATGCCATCTTACAAGGTCTGCCTAAAAAATCACAAAATATCCTCCAGATGGCCCAAAACGTGACAGCCAGGATCATAATGGGAACAAGCATCGCTGAACACATCACCCCCATTTTAATAGAGCTACATTGGCTCCCAATTGCAGCTAGGATACAATACAAGATATTAGTGACCGTCTTCAAACTAATAAACAACATATCCCCATCATTCCTATCCTCACTTATCAGCACGCAAACTACAAATAGGGACAGAAGAACCATCAACTCGGGCACCCTGCAAGTCCCCACCAACTTCAGAACAGTGAAAGCAAGTACGAGTCGTAGAGCCTTCTCATTCTCTGCACCAACTATCTGGAATCAACTCCCGTGTGAGCTGCGTTTAACCAAGGACATCACCAAATTCAGGAAGGAGCTAAAAACTCACCTATTCCGATGTCATTACAATCAATTATGACCATCAACTGCGAGAGAGTTACAAAATGCTACATGTATAAAAATGTAAATATGTGTATATATAGATGTAAGAATGTATGATTCATCCCCTAAGACGCTAATCATGTGTGCTGTGACCCCAGATCTATGTATATACCCCCCCCCCCCCACAAGTCTTGATTGACAACCCCCCCTAAGACGAATCGAACCGCTGCTGATCGCTGGAAGCAGCGGTATATAAGTGTGTAGTAAATAAAATAAATAAATAAATAAAATGCACTCAGGCAACAAAAAACAGAGCCTTCATGTTCTACGCACTTACCTGCTGGAACGAGCTCCAACCTTGCCCAATTCAAAAAGGCACTAAAGCACCACCTCTTTCTCCTACACTATGCCCAGGCCAACAACACGTCCTCACCTAACACAACCCTACAACCTAACCATAAAAAAACAGACAACCCAGTAAACAAATTACATCCCTGTATATAGCTCTCAGGGCAAGCCATGTCGCCACAACCGCATAACGACTTCCTGCCTAGACTGTATATAGTCTGTATATAGTTACCCATGTTCTGAATCCAAGTTATATTACCCGTTCAATGTAAGTGCAGAGCAGGCTCTTCCTACTCTATACAAAATGTTATCTGTAAACCGCACTGATTTTAAAGAGTGCGGTATATAAAAACATTAAATAAATAAACTGTTTTGCCTGGAATGATATATTAAAGTCAGTTAAATAAATAAATAAACATTTTCAATAAATATGTCCAAGTAGCTAACTGCTCTGAACATTCCCTGGGCTGAAGACTTATTGTCACTTTTTGGCACATGGCCTACATCCGCCGTTGCGCACTTTAGTCCACATTTTCAAAGGGAAACTATTTTCTATATGCCATCTCTGTGGCTGAAGCCATCCAAAATGATTTACAAATTTTTAAAACTACAATCAAAGGGGAGGAAGTGACATCATGAGCCACAATGGCTGCATAAACTCGGAGCTCCGGGGCTTGAGGCTGCGTCCCCAGTAAAAAAGCAGTCTCCCCCCACTGCCTGTGGGAAATAACAGTGGTGGAATGTGGCGGACGCCACTGGAGTTGATGGCGGGCAAAAAGAATGCACTAGATCTTAAGTCCTTCGCATTCAAAATGACGGCAGGAGCGGGCACGGTGAAGGCCAAGATGGCATCTGCATCTACGAGCCTGACAGACCAAAAGCGACAGAGCCGTGAAATAGAGTTGGGAGCTCACTGCGACCTGCAAATGCTCAGAGCCAAAATAAAAGAGTGGTTCCGCCCTCTACATGAAGAGCTGAACGGTTTTAAGAATGATGTGCAGGCTTGGGTCACCGAAATTAAAGGAGTGGTCTCTGATCTGGGGCACAGAGTGGCGGAGTCAGAAGACTGGAAGAGTTCAGGTCAAGCCTTACAACAGGAGAATGTGACCCTGCGGGCTCTTTGTGAAAAGCTAGGCCTCAAGACTGAAGAACTTGAAAATCGGTCTTGACGAGCGAACTTGCGCCTGAGGGGGCTCCCTGAAACTGAGGAGTCTGTGGAGTACCGTCCCTGACAGAGCACTTCTGCAAAGCGGTAGGATGAGCAGCTGGCCTGCAGGAGGGAGGCTTGTGTGGAAGGTCGAGCGAGTGCACCAGGCATTGGGTCCTCCCAGAGATGGCTGGCCCAAGGACATTATTGCATGAATATGCATTCAAAGAGGCTATTTTATCATCTGCCTGGAAGATGGGCAAGATCATGAAGTGGAGGCCTTCGGGGACTTGTCTACTGGTTTGTTTGTGTTTTTTAGTGCCATCAAGTCAGTGTTGACTCATAGCGACCCAGCTACCCCTGGGTTTTCTTGGCAAAGTATCACCAGAAGTAGATTGCCAGCCTTTTCTTCCAAGGCAATGGAGGGTAAAGTGACTTGCCCAAAGTCACAAGGAGTGCCAGTGGGAATCAAACCATTGATCTTCTGGGTACTAGGCAGCTGCTCTAACCACTAGGCTACTCCTCCACTCCAAGTAGCCTAGTGGTTAGAGCAACTAGGGGACTATTTGGAGATTAATGATGTCGGGCAATGTGCTCCAGGCCTGGAATGGGAAGGGCATAAAGCAGCGGTGAGAGGTCGGCTCATTGCTATTGGGTGTATAAAAAGAAGTTGAGGAATCAGCAATCTGAGGCTTTGAGAACTACTACAGCGGACCTGGAGGGCAGCGGAAAAGGGGTCAGTTGGATAAGGGTACACTGCACAGCTTAGAGAGGGCTAGGAGGGCTTTGTCGGACCTGCAGTTGGGGGAGATTAAGCATAAATTGGAGCAGCTCTGGCAAACATTTTGAATTTGGCAATAAGGCAAGTAGGCTGTTGGCCCATAAATTGTGGAAAAAGCAACAGCAAAATCATATCACTAAGATCCAGGATAAGGAGGTGGGGGGGGGGGGATGGGATTACTGAACGGTTTGTGGAGTTCTATGAAGAACTGTACACTCTGGAAGTGGAGGCTCCTCTTTCTCCAGTATCTGGTGGGAGTGGGGCTACCATGCCTTTTGGAAGATGAAAGTAGTAGCTTGTCGGTCTCTATTAGTCCACATGAAGTCCTTAGTGCATTGAAAGGGTTATTGGCGCATAAGACGCCAGGGTTGGGTGGCTTTTCCAATAAGGTTTGGAGGTGGGAGGAGTGGCCTAGTGGTTGGGGCAAGTTACCTCAGGCTAGAAGGCTGAGGGTTCAAATCCCACCATAGGACAGCAACCTTGGGCTGGAAGGACTGGGGCTTCTAGTCCCACAGGTGCTCCTTGTGGTCTCAGGCAAGCCACTTAGTCCTCCATTGCTCATGTTCCCTGTAAAATAGTTTTCTCCAAGTTATTATGCCCTGTTCAACATAAACCACCTTGATATCATGAAAGGTGGTATATAAGAAATGTTAAATAAATAAATTTTACAGCTCCCTGACGCCATTCATGGTACCAGCTGAGTGTTTTGCCGCTCGCTCTTCAGGGGGATATACTCTAAACTTTGAATGCTCACGGCCGGCCATCTGTCCCCCTCCGACACAGCTTCCTGCTGGAGGGGGCAGGAGTGGCAGGAAATTGCATTGAAGGGGGGCAAGAGCAGCAGGCTCTGAGCATGCTAATGCAGGCACTTTAAAGCCTAGCACAGCAGAAGCATCGCCGTGCTGCCCCCCCCCCCTCCCCAAAGTGAGAAGATGGATGCCAGGAGGGAAGCAGCATAACGGGCTGGGGGGGGGGGGGCTGATACTGCCCACTGGGGCCAGCTGCCCTGGGCAATTGCTTAGTTCACCTAGTGGACAGGTCGGCCCTGTTGCTGAATTACAAAATGTGTCCTATTAGGACAAGTAACACACACTGCTGCATTGTAAGTAAAGCGATGAATGGTTCACTTACTGGCAGGAAAGGAGATCTAAATAACTATTGTACTACTACTATTCAGCACTTGTAAAGCGCCACGCATGCAGCGCTGCACAGCTGACCTACAGGAGGTAGCCAACATACAAGAGACAGTCCCTGCCCATCAGAGTCAAGCTCATCAGAGCTTACGATCTAGTTAGAACAGTATAGAGCATTGGTCAGTTCTGCGCAAGGTAGAGCATTGGTCAGTTCTGCGCAAGGTACGGTTTGGTCAGTAGTTTGGTCATGAACGTTGACGGGGGTTATGGTAAGATGAGGAAGGAGTCAGGATCTAAATGCAACGGTGAAGAGGTGGGTCTTCAGCCTGGATTTGAAGAGGACCAAGGAGGATGCCTGGCGCACAGACGCAGGTAGGCTGTTCCAGGCATATGGTGCAGCAAGGTGAAAGGAGCGCAGTCGGGCGTTCGCGGTGCGGGTGAAAGGCATTGATAGAAGTAATTTGTTAGTGGAGTGCAGATTTCGAGAGGGGATGTAGGGAGAGCTAAGAGATAAGAGGTAGTTAAGTGCCATAGAGTGAATGCACTTATAGGTTAGCAGGAGAAGCTTGAATCGGATGTGGAACTGGACAGGCAGCCAGTGAAGTGACTTGAGAAGAGGAGTAATATGGGCATGGCGAGGTTGGCAGAAGATTAGTTGAGCAGTGTGATTTTGTATAGATTGGAGGGGAAGGAGGTGGCTCACGGGAAGACCAGCGAGGAGTAGGTTGCAGTAATCGAGGCGAGAGGAGATTAAGGAGTGGATAAGCGTTTTGGTAGTGTGTTCAGAGAGGAAGGGGCGGATTTTGATGATGTTGTAGAGAAAGAAGCGGCAGGTCTTAGCTACAGGCTGGATATGAGCGGAAAAGGAGAGAGAGGTGTCAAAGATAACCCTTAGATTGCGGGCAGAGGGAACAGGAAGGATAGTAGATCCATCCACATGGATTGAGAGAGGGGGAAGTGGGGGGGGGGGGAGGAGTTAGGAGGAAAGACAAGGAGTTCAGTTTTGGCCATGTTCAATTTTAATCGGCGGTGAGACATCCAGGCGGTGATGTCCGAAAGACAAGCAGAGATCTTGGACTGGGTTGCCGGAAAAATATCAAGTGTAGAGAGATAGATTTGGGAGTCATTGGCATAGAGATGGTACTGAAAGCCATGGGAGGAGATAAGCACGCCAAGGCCTTGGGTATAGAGAAGAGGAGGGGGCCTAAGACAGATCCCTGGGGTACACCTACAAGGAGTGGGGTAGGGGAGGAGGAGGAGCCACCAGAGTATACACTGAATGAGCAATAGCAGAGGTAGGAGGAAAACCAGGATAGTACGGAGTCCTTGAAGCCAAGCAAGGAGAGGGTGATGAGGATGAGGTCATGGTCAACGGTGTCAAAGGCAGCAGAAAGGTCAAGAAGGATGAGGATAGAGTAGAGGCCCTTGGATTTAGCCAGGAACAGGTCGTTTGTGACTTTTGTGAGTGCCGTTTCAGTGGAGTGTAGGGGACGGAAGCCAGATTGAAGTGGGTCGAGGAGGGCTTGGGAGGTGAGGAAGTCGAGGCAGCGACAGTGGACTGCTCATTCTAATAGTTTGGATATGAAGGGAAGGAGGGAGATGGGTCAATAGTTAGAAGGGCATGTGGGATTAAGTGAGGGTTTCTTGAGGAGGGGTATGACAACAGCATGTTTGAAGTCAATGGGGACGGTTGCAGTGGAGAGTGACAGCACTTAAAAATAGCCCTAATTTATTAGACAGTTTTGTATTCCACCTTATCCTTCAATCAAAGTGGTCACAACACAATTGGGGGATGCATTTAACATGAGGGGATATGAGACACATACTTACAGGGAACATGGGCAATGGAGGGTTAAGTGGCTTGCCCAAGACCACAAGGAGCACCAGTGGGGCTAGAAGCCCCAGTCCTTCTGGCCTGAGGTTGCTGTTCTTTAGTAGGATTTGAACCCCTGACGTTCTGGCCTGAATTAACTTATCCCAACCACTAGGCCACTCTTCCCTCCTCCCTAATACCCAAAAGTTCAGTGTTCGCTTTCCACTGATACTCCTTGTGGTGTTGAGCAAGTCACTTTACCCTACAATGCCTCTGAAGAAAGGCCTGGCAATCTACATCTGGTCAAACAGTACGTTACCAAGAAAACCCAGGGGCTGCTGGATCACCGGGAGTCAGCATTGGCTTGACAGCACTTAAATAAATAAAGAAACAAACAAACCCACAGGCCTGACTCCTCAACTCCCTCCAACTCCCAACACTCCCGATCCTGACCTCCCAACACTCGTGGGATTCTAACTCACCTGCCACTCTGATATCCTCCCCAATGACTCCCCTGCAAGCACTCGCAGCACCTCCAATCCCCTCCCCCCTAAGGCACTTTATCTCCTCTGCTTCAAAGCCTCCCAACATTCCTGATCTTCACAACACTTCTCATTCCCTCCCCACAACTCCTCAACCCCAACCCCGAGGTCTATTTCATGCAAGCCCAAGCACCTCGGGTCAGGGGAAGGCTCTCAACCAGGCAGCCTCTGATGCAACTGAACCCGCCCTCAGACAAATAATAATTACTGGTCCAGGAAGATACCCTGGAAACCCAAGAGGACCCCAAGACACTCCCCAGAAACCCTCCAAGCCCCCCCACAGAACTACTCCAGAGTTGGAAAGAAGGAATGGTGCCCATTCACTCCTGCCTCTGTGCTGTCATCTTGGAAAATAGTGACTCCTGATTTTGCATGCTTCAGGGTCAGTTTGACAAATAAGGCAATGATTCCCTTATTTGGCAGATTGACCCAACATGATGCATCCTAACATTCCGTGCAGGGTCAGATGCTGTCATTTTTCCAAGAGGACAGCACGGAGGCAGGAATGGGTGAGCATCACTCGTGCTTCCCAATTTAGAAGTGGGCCAGGGAGTTTCCTTGGTGGTCAGGTTGTTCTGGAGGGGTATTGGGGGTCCACTTGAGCCCCCAGGCTATTTTATTGTAGGATCAGGTGGAGGGAGCTGCAAGGGACAATTGAGCCAATAGGGACATTTAGGAGTGCAGGGCCAGGGGTACAGGGGCTATCATGGTTTTTTGTGGGGTCAAGGGGAAGGGAGAGGGGGCCCTGGGACCACTTAGCCACAAGTGATCTTGGGCCATCTCGGATTAAGTGCCACAGTTCATCTCAGATGACGCCCTTGCAGTTGGCTGCATCTTTCCTCCTGCTCCGTGCTAAGTTTCAGGGCCGTTTTTTCACAATCAGGAGAGATTTCATATTCAGCTGTTTGCATGCCCACTGTGCTGTCCTTTAACAGTGCTTTTATTCAGCAGTTTCCCAAGCTAGAGTAAGACTAGTGCTAAAGCATAGTGCAGATTATTGCACTGGCCCTCTGCGAGGCCCCCCCCCCCCACCATTATCAGCTCTACCCACCATCATGTAAAATTCTTGCCAGCTCTTTGCTTAGCCTGCAACAGCCCCTCATACTTTCCCCCATTCCTCTCCTACTCTTAACCATTCTCAGCACCCTCACGCCAGTACGCTCACTGGCAGCTCTAAGGCCTGCGTAGTGCTCCTTACAGAACCCAATCTCCCACCTCATGCTTCAGTTGCACTGTACAGTAACTTCCCCCAGCCCCCTCCCTTCCTGTAACTAGAGCTGCTAGCTAGAGAACTACCTTCCACAGCCTTCCCATTGGCTGGACCCTACCCACACCATGTGTCTAGAGCTAGTATTCCAGGCTCTGCTCC
Source organism: Ichthyophis bannanicus (assembly GCA_033557465.1). Taxonomy (NCBI): domain Eukaryota; kingdom Metazoa; phylum Chordata; class Amphibia; order Gymnophiona; family Ichthyophiidae; genus Ichthyophis; species Ichthyophis bannanicus. Next base: position 30,462,213 of record CM066034.1, on the reverse strand, counting down.
CACAGCCTTCACATTGGCTGGAGCCTACCCACAGCATTTCAGGCTCTGCCCCCACAGTCTTCCCATTGGCTGAATCCTTCCCATAATCTATGACTAGAGCAGCATTCCAGTGCTCCGCCTCCACAACATTCCCATTGGCTGGACCCTACCCACACTCTGTGTCTAGAGACAGCATTCCAGCTCTGACCCCACAGCTTTCCCATTGGCTGGACCCTATCCACATCCTGTGTCTAGAGCCTGCATTCCAGGCTCCGCCCCCACAGCCTTCCCATTGGCTGGATCCTACCCACACCCTGTGTCTAGAGGCAGCATTTCAGGCTCTGCCCCCACAGCCTTCCCATTGGCTGGAGCCTACCCACAGCATTCCAGGCTCCACCCCCACAGTCTTCCCATTGGCTGAATCCTTCCCACAATCTATGACTAGAGCAGCATTCCAATGCTCTGCCACCACAGCCTTCCCATTGGCTGGACCCTACCCACACTCTTGTGTCTAGAGACAGCATTCCAGCTCTGACCCCACAGCTTTCCCATTGGCTGGACTCTACTAACATCCTGTGTCTAGAGGCAGCATTCCAGTGCTCCGCCCCCACAGCCTTCCCATTGGCTGGACCCTACCCACACTCTGTGTCTAGAGACAGCATTCCAGCTCTGACCCCACAGCCATCCCATTGGCTGAATCCTTTCCACACTTTATGACTAGAGCAGCATTTCAGTGCTCTGCCCCCACAACCTTCCAATTGGCTGGACCCTACCCACACCCTGTGTCTATAGCCAGCATTCCAGGCTCCGCCCCCACAGCCTTCCCATTGGCTAGATTCTACCCAGACTCTGTGACTAGAGCAGCATTCCACTGCTCCACCCCCACAGCCTTCCCCATTGGCTGGACACTACACACAGTCTCTGTAATTCTGTTCTGGGCCCTGCCTGCATGTGATTGGTTGATGGGACTGCAACCATCAGGAATCTGATTGGCAGTTGAGTGTGCACGAACCAAGATGGCAGCAGTATGCAGACTGCCCTAAGACGACTTTCCTTCATGGGTAAGAGGAAAGGTAAACTGAGGAAGAAGCCCTCCACTTCCCAGCAATCTACCTCAGTTTCCACATTGGATAAATTCTTGGTTTGTCCTGGGGAGCAACAGGTATCAGGGCCAAGCCTGGCTGTGTATGACAGTGTCAGTGGCGTCACCATCAGGACATGAAATGTCCTTCTCCCCTGAAGTACACATGCCTCGTTGCAGCCGTTGCCATTGGTCTCTTGCCCAAAAGGAGTGTGTGCCTTGCCCCAGCGAGCGCAGTAGGGCGCGACACTGAGATGGTGAGATCTGGTGTTCAGCGGGGTTCTTCCACTGTGTCGGCAGTGGAGGTAAATGCAGAGGCACATCAGGGCTTGCTGGACAGTCCTCAGAACAGACGATAGGAGCTTTGGCAGGCGACATGAGCTCAGGAACCATCGGAGTGGATTGTTCTCTTTCTTCTGTTTCTTTTGCCTCGCAACGACCAGCGCATTTTTTAAAATCAATCTGGGAAGCAATTTCTTAGTTAGGCTGTGCTTTGCAACCTCAGATTCAAAATATTTCCTTGAAAGCCCAGGAAAGTGCTACTGGCTCGATGTGGTTCAACAGAATATTTCCACCACACTGAGAGCTTGGAGACCAGAAGCATTTCTCAGCAAGGAACTGTTACAGCTTTAATGAAAGATAACTGGATTTTGAAAAATAAGATTGAGTGACTGGAAAATTCTTCTAGAGCAGAGAATATTAGAGTTCTGAACTTTCCTAAATTGTAAGTCTTATCCTCCAAGGAAATGTTTAAAAATGACATGGTTGAAGGGTTGAAAATCTCTGAGGAAGTCGTGCCCCCTCTTGCAAAGGTGCATCTTTCCTGGTGGCTAAGAGACACTCTCCTGAGTCTCTGCTCTGGTTTTGCTGCAGTCCAGCTGTTTGCATGTGACAGATTTCTTGGAAGGAGCTGATTCAGGAGTTACTGAATTTGGCACTTTGTTGGTTTCTTTTGCTTTATCTGTAGACCGGGATTGTTTATTGAGATTATATTTTAAAAACCGGCTGCATCCCTTCATGGGCAAAGTTATCCAGATCTTTCCCATGAAACACAAAAGAAGAGGAAGGAGTTTTTGCTCATGCGGTTTTACATTTGGGTGCATTCTTGTTCTTGAAATTTCCATGCAAATGGGTTTTTAAATCTCGATCTGTTACCTATGTGTCCTTTGAGCCAGCCCAGTTACTCTCCTACTGTTCTCTCCCCTGTTCTAACTCCGTAAACATGGATAATGCAGCCCACATTGCTTTGCTTTTTTAGATTTTTTTTTATTTTATTTCCTTTTCCCTTCGTTTTTCTTGCTTTCACCAGTATCGAGGGCTAGAGCGATGGCATTCTTTATTCCCTTGTATTTTGTTTTATTTTCCTGATCGTAATATGCTGAGCGTCCATCTTTTCTGTACAAGTGCTATTACTTGGAAGTATTTTTTGAAATTCATAAATTAAAAAAAAAAAAGAATCTGATTGGCTGCAAGAGATGCCTGGCTAGTTCATTTGTGCAGAGGTCTAAGCTCTGGAAATTTTTCAGGCACTTTAGTCATCCTTCTGGCTTCTGGCCATTAAAGCAAAAGTTTGTATAGTTCTGAAAACCGCCCAAAAAATTGGCAACTCGAACCTTCTGAGTCCTGAGCGCATCTGACAGGGTCTTCCCTAAATATTTTGGACCTAGACATGTGCCTAGTTTGCTTATGGCTTGCAACAGGCCCTGATACTCAGAGCAAAGTTCTTTGCAGGCTGTGACAGCTTGTATTGAACCGAGTAACATAGAAAAATGACGACAGAAAAATACCACATGGCCTTTCTAGTCTGTCCTTCCATATCAACAACTACAACAGTCCCCTTTTTTCCTTTAGAGATCCTCTGTGTTTGTCCCATGTGTCTTTGAATTCAGATGTGCAGAATCCAATTTCTACAGAATCAATGACCAGGGGTCGCTGCTTTTTAACATATTCATAAATGACCTGGAAACGGGAATAACAAGTGAGGTGATCAAATCTGCAGATGACACAAAATTATTTAAAGTTGTTAAAACACAAGAGGATTGGGAAAAATTGCAAGAGGATCTTGATAAATTGGAAGACTGGACGTCCAAATGGCAGATGAAATTTAATATGGACAAGTGCAAAGTTATGCACCTAGGGAAGAACAACCCAAACTATGGTTACACGATGCAAGGTTCCACATTAGGAACCACCACCCAAGAAAAAGATTTAGGCGTCCTTGTGGATAATATGTTGAAACCTTCGTGAGTGTGTAGTCGCGGCCAAGAAAGCAAAAAGAATGCTAGGTATCATAAGGAAAGGAATAGAGAATAAAACAAAAGATATTATGGGGGGGGGGGGGGGAATCATATGATGGCGGCAACCTGAACGGACGCCCTGGGGTTGAGCTCCATCTCTCCTACCCATAAAACTGCCAAAAAAGCGTTTAATCAGCAGCATTCTCCTCAGAGATTCCCCCCACGTTCCACAGCAAAGCGGAGGCGACACCACTAAGGCGTGCCACTCACACTGCCCGTGAATCCTGCGCAACAGGCGAAAGAGCGAGAGAAAGGCCCTGACCATAAGATGGCGATGAAACAACAACCATCAATCCCTACCCTCCCTGACAAAGCAGTCAGAGAGCTGACAAAGAACCTGACAGTGGTTTTGGATGAAAAATTCACTAGGTTGTAATCCTCTATCGATGAATTGAAAGGTACTTTGCAGGGGCAGCTGGACCAGCTAATTACAGTGGAGGGAAGGATTGAACATCAGGAAGAGCATGTGGCCTGACTGGAGGCGTGTGTCGTGGTGTTGGAAAGCAGCAGGCAGGCCCTCCTGGAGCAGCTAGATGAGCAGGAAAACTGGGGGCACCGCAACATTCTCCGGCTGATTGGTGTGCCAGAAAGTATAAAAGACACTGAGCCATTGGGTATTGTAGAGCAGAGGCTCCCAAACCAATTGGGACATGCATTAACAAATGACTACTACTATTAATCATTTATATAGCGCTACATGGCATACCCAGCGCTGTACAGACACAAATAATGAGATGATCGCTGCTCATCAGATCTTACAATCTAGTCAACACAGACAACACAGTAGCTGTAGATACATCTAGGGGCAATGGTAAGGAAACACAAAGGAGATCAGTTGAGTCAAAATTCCAAAGCAGCAGCGAAGAGGTGAGTTTTCAGCATGACGGCATAGTTGCAGAATGGGTATACAGGCTGGGCCCACGGTGCGAGGAGGCGAGCGCTGAGACCAGTCATCGGAAGGGAGCTCAACTGCAGAGAAACATCAGCTTATGGGGCTGTACCGAGACAAGCGAGATTTGCACTGCAAAGGGCACAACATCCTGCTTTTTATTTTATTTATTTATTTATTTATTTATTTAACACTCATTTTTATACCGCATCTTCCAGAGATCAGGTGCGGTGTACAAACAACAACAATTAACAAAGCTAAGTTTGTTTTACATAGAACATCTTAATTTTTAACAATTACTCGGCACGGGTGGCAGTGAGTAGATGAGCCATGGCCCCGCACTACTCCGAACCGACCAGACGTGGGATTAAATTTGCCCTGCAGTTCCTGGCTGGGGTCCAAGCAACACATGCAAATCTCACCCAGCAATTGAAATCGGTGGCTGCATTGAAAGCCTTATAGAGGAATTAGCCAACACTTGAGTTTGCTCTTTTAAACATGTGGATATTATTATTTATGCCCAGTTGGTGACCTTTCTTGTTATCTCCTTTTTCACTCGTTCCTTGACATGCAGATAACAGAGAGAGCTGGACCTAGAGCCAAACCCTGGTGAACTGAGGAACTGGAGGGGGAAAAGGCCCTTGCGTCTGCACTTGGGACTCTTTTGATATGACCCATGGAGACCCAGCACCAGTGCGGATTGAGCCTAGTCATTTGCAGCACAGCGACATTGGTGAACAGCGGGGGAAGGAGGTGCGTGGCTGGGATGCACAGCTTCCGCTACACCCATTAAAGAGTAAATACTTTAGGATGAAGCAGCCAAGGTCAGGCATTGGATAGGCTAAAGGTCATCACCTTAAATGTAGATGGCATTCACTCCCCAGTTAAATGCATGAAACTCCTATCATTTTTCCAGAAAAAGGGGCAAAATTGGTGTTCATACAAGACACCCACCTCAGCACAAATGAGCACCACAAGCTCCTTAAAGGAAGGGTGGGGGAGCTAGGGTCAGCCACCCATAATGGGCGACAGAAAGGGGTGACCATTCTCATACACTGGCAGGTGCCTTTTGGGCTTCATAGGAGCATCGCAGACCCAGAGGGCAGATCCCGTCTCATGGAGGGAGAGATACAAGGAGCAAAAGTAGCTTTCTGCAGTCTTTACGCTCCGAATGTCTCTATGCACATCATGACCCCTCTGCACAGATCTTGGTTAATGGGGGCCTGTCTGATGCCTTTTGACTCTGAAGGGAATGAGCCAAGAGTGTACTTTGTCACCCATGCTATTTTTGCTTATGTTGGAGCCCCTTGCAATTACGATTTGGCAGACAATGGAGTGGGAGGGTATAAGGGTCGGCCAGAGCATCCTTAAAATCAACGTATTTGCCGATGACATGTTTCTCTTTATCAGCCAGGCATGTGAGTCCATTGGTGAGGTTATGGGGGTCATCACTGATTTTGGGGCCTTCTCAGGGTTAAAATCAATTGGAATAAATCTGAGGCCATGTTGGCTTCGCAAGATTTCAGGTGTAAAGCACAGCCAGGCTTCTCTTTGGCGTGAGTGGGGGAATCTCTCAAGTATCTGGGTATATAGTTGAGCACAAACCCCCAACACATATACAAGCAAAATATATGCGACACCCTTGGAAAACTGAGAATGCTATGTGAGTGTTGGAGGAACCTGCCCCTTACTTTGATGGAACACGTGGCCCTAGTCATAGTGGTTATGTTACCCCGACTTCTGTACCCAATGCAGATGGCTTCCCTATGGGTTCAGGGTCTTTCCTGTGGAGGGGGGAAGTTGCCCAAATTAGTTATGCGAAACTCACCACAGACAGGGGCAGGGGGGCATGGGACTTAAAGATCTTACACTCTACAACATAGCGACGCATGAACCTCACAAGGAAGGAGGGTGCTATGCTCCAGAGGGATTTGTCGATGCTGAATGTTTGCCTGAGAGGTTTTTTAATGTACTCCAGGTCCCGCAGGAGGGGAGAAGAGGGACAGGGGGACTGGGGTGGTTGCTAGGACCCTTGGGAAGGCCTGGAGATGGTGGAGGGTCAAGATTGGAGGAGGGGCATAGAGATCACCCTTTGGGAGTTTGGTTGGCAATCCAGAGTTCTCCCCTGGTATGGAAAATTCTGCTATTGATATGTGGGGGGAGATAGGCTGTAGATATGTGGGACAGCTGCTGGAAAAGAGGAGCCCTGGTTTTCCATCCTTCGATCAACTTAAAGAGAAGTGGCAGCTTCCCAACAAGCATTGTATGGCCTACTTACAAATCCGACACTACGTGCACCAGAGGGTTTTGCAGGAGGAAGGGGGGGGGGGCTGAGTTCACAGCCTTGGACCGAATATTTTTGCGCACCCCAAAGAAATGGAACAAAATATTCTGGTGGTACAGGGTGGGGTGGAGACAATGGCCAGAACCTTGGGAAGCTTCTCTAGTACAAGCAGAGGAAGCTTAGATAGTGGAACACCTAGAGGGGGAAGGACTGCAGTTCATGTTTAGTAACATCTGTGTCATCACTAATGACGCAACAGTGCAGGAGGTGCAGTACAAAATACATCACTAGAGAACAGGGGGCAGAGATGAAATTGGGAGACTGCCCAGAGTGTTTGCAGTGCCCAGCAAAGTGTGGACCGCTGACGCATACTTTTCTGTGGCGTCCCTTTTGGGTGGTGGTGTTGGAGCACATTCATAGGATGATAGGGACCTGTGTGGAATGGACCTATGCTGGCCTACTTCTGGGGGATGAAGAGCTCCTTAACGACAAGAAGGTGGGGAAACTAGGCCGAAAATTTGCCCGAGTGGCCCTGATATTGGCCTGCAAAGTCATTTTGGCCAATTGGACTGAGGACACACCACCCGCGAGCTCCCAATGGCTGAATGGAATGTATGAGATGGCTGAGCGGATGCGCAGAGACGGACTTACTGCAAATACAGAGCGTTATGGCAACGGCTTGCAGAGTGAATAGACGCAAACCAGTCCAAAGCGCGGTAGTTCCAAAAACACACTTTATTCAAAGGATTCACCAACAGGGGTGATAAGAGCCCAGCCCATCCCAACACACGGCCATGTTTCGGCGATGCCTTCCTCAGGAGGGTTTTGGCACTCTAAAAACATGGATATAAATGAATGTTAAGACATCTAAAATATATTAAAAACTAGTAAACATAAGATAATCCTGACTTAAATTTTTTTCAAACAACATAAACACTGATATAGAACCATGCCATCCATGAACAAATAAAACAACTTCAGATGAGAGTTGAATAAGTTAGAACAATATAAATAAATAATGTTAAGACCCAACTTAACCTAACCCCTAAACAAAGACATGGGGAGAGATGGCCTGAGGGGCGGCCTGCATAGAGTGGCACCTACTCCTGCCATCTTACTCCGGCCTTCTTACTGGGCAGACTAGATGGACCATACTGGTCTTTATCTGCTGTCATTTACCATGTTACTAACTTAGAGAACGGTGACATAGACAACTCCTTGATAATATATCTGCGAATAAACAATACAAGCAACCATTGTAGATTCACATTCAGGGAAATCCTTATTCTTTATTACATCTGAACCAAGGGAAAGAAACATAAAAATTGTGAAACATTTTAGATCCGAGGCTCATGTGACACATCTTTGGTTGTAAGGAAAGGAGCAGGGGTGAAACTGTTTGTCTAGTTATAAATTCACTGTATCAATTATTTTTTTGTCTCCGGTATAGCTTATTGTAAATGATTAAGCCTGTATTCACATAGTCATGAATACTAAACTATCAAAAAATATACTCTTAGCCATCTCTTGAATCACTTTAAACAAACATGTTTGTATGATAAAATTCTTTACTATCATAGAGGTCCACTGTGATACCGATCTTTCAATAGACATAAGATAAAACGGCTACAATAACCTATTCTTCAAGCTGCATATTATCCACTCCAATTGATTAAAAAAAACAACAACCCCATAATAACGATTGAAATAAATACCTTTCTCCTTCACCAGACGCGTGCTCTCTGACAAAGTGACATTTCAGAAAAACGCCGGCTTCTGCACTATGGCTTTTTATTTTGGAGTTAAAGGGGCAAAGTGCCAGGGAAACTAAAAACCTTTTATCCAGCACTTCCCTAATTAATAGTTAAGTTATATAAACCTAAACACCAGAGACAAGATTAAAAAAACCAAAATGAACATGCGAATTTGAGTGGGTGGTAGAAGGATACTCATGGTCATTTGGATTAATGAATATGCAAATTTTCATCACTAAACACAGGTTCAGATAAGGTAAAACCTTCTTTGAAGTACCTAAAAACTATGATTTTCTCATGCAGGTATTGAACTTTAGAACAATTATATATTCTCAGCCATCGGTTCAGTAAATGAACGGGAATGTGCAACTGCTACTTTCTTTATATTAAAAAGATAAAATGATAAAAAACAGACAAGGCAATTGTGCATCCTTATTGGATCGAATAAAAATCATTAACTGAAGAAAAGTAGTGCTTATCTTCACCCCGATTGATACAACGAGTCCAAATTACACTAACTTAACCAACTGTTTCAATGCAATAGCAGATTGACTTTTAGATCAAAACATGCGAATCAACTTCAAAAGGACTGAAGTTTTAGTGGTCACAAGAAACAAGCTCTTCACCCCCCCCTGCATATCTCAAGGTACGGGACGCTGAGCTCCCAATCAAGAATACAATTCGTTACCTAGGTGTGATCCTTGATCAACGACTGGATTTTACCGCCCACATAAAAAGTACGGTAAAAACGATTTACTTCAAGATAAAAACCTTACGCCACCTAAGACCCATGCTAGAATACAACGACTTCCGTTCAATATTCCAAGCAATAGTCACTCCACACTTTGACTATGCGAATATTGTATTATATGGTCTTCCAAAGAACACCATTAACCCCCTGCAACTAGCAATGAATGCTGCGGCCCGCATCCTAGTTGGAGCATCAAAGAGAGACCATATCACGCCTATCCTTAGGGACCTTCACTGGCTCCCTATAGAATGTAGAATTAACTATAAAGCTCTCCTCATCACATTCAAGGCCCTAAATAAAATATCGCCAGCAACGACTTCAGACCTCATCAGTCAAACTCCTAGGACAAGATCCAGGAGACCACTCGCTGAAAACACCCTAGTCATTCCGAGTGAATCCACAAATTGGTCCCAATCAACGATTAACAGAGCATTTAAATCTTATGCGCCTAGATGTTGGAATAAACTCCATCCAGATATTAGAGCAATACGAGACATGAAGCAGTTCAGAAAGGCTATCAAGCACTACCTATTCACTGAGTACTTGCCCTGTTATCTGTAACTCATACGTGTTTCAAATGTACTGAGATTGTATTGTTCAATGTAAACCGTGCTGATGCTGAATAGTGCGGTATATAAGAAACTTTAAATAAATTAAATAAATAAATAAATAAAGAATGAGGATAACAATTTAAAACCCAAAGGACAAGTAGTGAAAAAAATTCTAAAGGACATTTTGAGGGACAACCATTGTAAAATATTAAAACTAATAACTTAAACTATACACTTAGAAATTGTATCTAAATCTATTCCCAAGTGCATATACTACTCAAGAAATAAACACTGTCGATATGTTCTTATGATATAAGGGACACCATACATCGATAAAAATTGTCACCACAAGAGGGAGCTAAAGTCATATGAGAAAACAACAGGAATCCACATTGCAATGCAATGTGTGCCTTATCTAAAAGAGCAAACAATACAAAATCTGAACAATAAAAGAGAGGAAATAAAACATGAACAATAAAAGACATTTAAATGATCCATCACTTAAAACTAACCAACCCAAAGAAATACTGGATTCATACTCAATTAAATAGTCAAAATAAATACCTAAAAAGAATAAAACCAGAGAAAAAACAACCAGCACCCCCTTCGAGGCTATTCAGCAAGGCCACGAGGCATACAACAGCAAGAGGACAAGATCGAACAGCAGCAAGTCTTCTAGGATCACCCCTTTAAGAAGCATTAGACGCGACAGTAATGACTTAACCAGCTAACTGCTCTTCCCTCTACTACAGACTGCAAGTATAACCACTGTTGTCTGCTACAATTTATTAAGACTTTGCTACTAGTATCACCAGTGTTTTGCTACTATTATTGTTGCGAGTAGTCTGTTACCAGTGTTGCCAATACCTTGCTGCTACTGCTGCTATTGTTATCAGTAGTTCTGTGCTATTGCTTACTGCAAGTACCACCTATACAGCACTTAAGACAGCACATCACAAATCTCTCAGTTAAGGCCCTGCCAGCTTACACATCCCACCAAAGAAATCCTACCACTCATAGGAAACTCTGAACCAGACCAACACGTCAATATCCATCATGGCCTTATCCAGTTTATACCTCCTTAGCATTTCTCTCCTGTACACTCTATCTTCCGCCTCCACCTATAACCCAATCCCAATAGTACAAACTCAAGGTAGGAGACAGCACAGCAACACACACCATACACTGACAGAACCCCCCCAAAACCCTCACTCATACCTAATTCACATACCACTCCAGCACACCACAAAACACAAGGAGGTGCAGAACCTAAAACCACGCAACCTAAAATGTGCACTCATAAATTCCCGGTCAATCCGTAAAAAGTGGCCAGCCATTATTGACCTCATAACACAACTCAAGCTAGATATCCTGCTACTAACAGAGTCATGGCTCACTACTTCAGACTCAGTACTTATCAATCAAATCATCCCCCCGGATTTCTCTATACACTCATGTCACAGAATGGACCGCAGAGGAGGTGGTACCCTCATTCTAGCAAAGGCAGATCTCCAATATCAAACAATCAGCTCTAACAGCTCAACCCACCTGGATATAATCACTATATCCAACATCCACAGTCCCATTAACCTTGTCTATAGATCCCCCATCGCTTCCCCTGAAGATCTCGCAACTATAATTGACCTAGCCTCCAACCCCAAAGACGCACGTAAGCCAAACTGGGTACTAGGCAATTTCAATCTGCCAGCCCTGCAGGATAATCATGCCAATGCCTTCCTTGAATCTTTCAGCAACCTAGGATACGAACAAATAATTGATGCCCCCACCCACTGAAAGGGAAACATGCTTGACCTCATTTTCTACCCACAACCAGATGAGAACTCAAAATACAAGTATGACATAGTTATCGCACCCGTCCCATGGTCGGATCACAACCTAATACAATTCCAAATACCTATCCAGCAGGAAAATGAGCAAACAAAGAGACTAAGTGAAAAACCAGCAACACCCACATGTCGATTCAGACCCCTGGACGAAGAGACAATCATCAAGGACGTCCTACCTAAAATCATATCTGCACCTCCAGACCTCGAAGAGATGATGGCTTCATGGAACAATCGCCTGAGCTCCTTTGCCCGCAAGCCTGTCCAAACTAAACCACTTACCCCTGGCAAGTGTCCAAGAAGTAGAAAATCCGCACACTGGTATACCGCCGAACTAAGAACCTCCTTGCTCCTGCTAAGGAAACTGGAAAGAAAATGGCGACATACACGGGGCCCAATGGAACTAATAGCATACACCTCCCACCTTAAAAAACATTGGGAGTTAATATCAGCGACAATGAGAAAACATCACTCAAATCTTCTAAACCGTGCCTTAAACAAACCCCATGAGCTTTTCAACATTGTAAAAACCCTAACAAAGGAGCCATTGCCCCTCCATCTGAACATGATTAATTCACAGGATTATGCAGATTACTTACTGGCCAAAACCAACAATGTCAGCAAAGCCACGTTATCCAACCCTAGCAGCAATTCACCACATATCCAGCCACTCACAACTATCGTAACACCAACAACCACACAAGTTGAGGACATCATCACTACCGTCAACGCCACCACTGCACCAAATGACCCCTGTCCAGCATTCTAGATAAGAGCTCTACGAAAGGAAATCAGCCCTATACTATGTAAGATCATGGACCTATCCTTCTCTACAGGTCTATTCCCATCATGCCTCAAGCAGACGTCAATCAGGCCTCTTCTGAAGATCACCAAACTGGATCCACAGAAGGTTGAATCATATCGACCAATATCAAGCATTCCACTGTTGGCAAAGTTAATTGAAAAAGTTGTGCAACGCCAAATACAGGACCATATTGACTCAACGGCTCCCCTGGACCCAGCCCAACATGGCTTTCGAGAATCACATGGCATGGAAACTCTCCTAACCACACTAGTCAATACACTGGTCACAGGAACCGATAACATCAAACAAGGATTCGCACTGATTTTCCTGGACATTGCCGCCGTGTTTGATTCCGTAAACCATGATCAACTCCTGAGACGGCTTCAAGATAAGGGAATCAGCAGTTTAGCATTGAGCTGGTGCAAATCATACCTAACGGACAGATGGCAGCAAGTTTGTACAGGTTCTACAACCTCTAAACCCTTCCAGAAAAAACATGGTTTACCTCAAGGCTCCTCACTCTCTGCATTATTATTCAACATATATATGCAACCCGTATGCGAAGTAATCCACTCCTTCAACGTTTCATGTCTGATCTACGCTGACGACGTACTACTCTTCATTCCATTCTTGACTGATAAGCCGGATTTCTCCCCTCTGATAAAATGTTTTGAGACTGTAACGGACTGGTTCCATGCACAAGGCCTCAAGATAAACTTTAACAAAACAGATGTACTCTTCACTACAAGAAATCAAAACTTCTCCCCTCCACCTGCGCTAAAGAAGAAAGACGCTGAGCTCACAACCAGACCCACGATCCGCTACCTTGGTGTTACATTAGACCAGCAGCTAGATTTCAAAGCACACATCAGCAACACCGTCAAGCAGATCCACCATAAAATACGAACATTGAGACATCTCCGACCTCTACTGCAACCAGGCGATTTCAGGACAGTATTTCAGGCACTTGTCACCCCCCACTTTGACTATGCCAATACGATTCTTCATGGCCTACCCAAGTGCTCATTAAGTCCACTACAACTAGCTATGAATACCGCAGCTCGCTTCCTCCACGGAGCCTCCAAATGAGACCATATCACCCCGATTCTAAAGGAATTACACTGGCTACCAATCTACTGTCGGACAACATATAAAGCAGCCTTGATAACATTTAAGGCCATCAACAACATATCCTCCTCCTCCCTTACAGAGTTGATCCACCTTACCCCGGCAAACAGAGAGAGGAGATCATTCGCCATCAACACCCTTCTGATCCCTAATGAAATAACCAAATGCTCACAAGCAACAAAGAGCAGAGCTTTTAAGTTCTATGCACCCACATGCTGGAATGCACTCCCACCCTCAATCCGAGCAATTACCGATATTATACAATTCAGAAAAGCTCTAAAACATCACCTCTTTCTCCTACACTATGCACAGCCCAATATTAGCCCCAACACACCCAGCTAAACATCGATGACCCACAAAACATTTTGTAGCTATGTTGTACAGAACTGTAGATATTGTAAATAGTTACCCAAGTTGAAATCCAAGTTGTATCCCTGTTTTCTGTAAAGGCATATCTGATACTCGATATGCACAAATGTTACTTGTAAACCGCACTGATTTTAAAGAGCGCGGTATATAAAAGTAATAAATAAATAAATAAAAAAGGGAGAGGAAGGGGGGTGGGGGAGAGGAGGAAAGGGGAAAGGAGAGAAGGAGGGAGGGTGGGAGAAGGGGAAGAGGGGGAAGGGGAGGGGAAAGGGGGAAGGGGAAAAGGACCCAATCATCTCAGAGAAAATCTGACAAGTCTGTTTCAAGGTTAAGACCATTAGGTGTCATAGTATCTAAAGCTGCTCTAATCACAAGATTACTTTGTTCGGCTCACCTCCTCTCCAATTCATTTTTATCTTCTTCAAAACTAAAAATCTGAAATCTGAAATTCTGTGTTGCTGTTCTTTCAAAATGGAGTACCAAGGGTCTGTCTGTCAAGCCCCTCCTTATAGAGAGCCTCTGTTTTGCGATCTGTGTCTTTATGTGCCTTGTTGTTTTCCCACATAGTTTCTTACATGGGCGTTGGATAACATCGATGACATTAGTAGTTTCACAGTTGCAAAAATCATCTCTAGAACTTCTGATAAACCCTTCCTTAAAGACATTGCGTGCACACATATTGAACCTCTTCCCCACTGGAAATGCCCCTTATATTTTGAAAGAAACCTTCTTTCTGTAAATGCCGATGGAACTAACATGTTGCGTAAGTTTACATTTCTCTTGTGTGCTACCGTTAATACATGTCTGCATTGTTATGTGCTTGAAATCTGTGTCTCATAATATCAGCTTGAATATCAAATTCTTCATCAGTAGTACAAATCTGTCTTGCTCTCAAGAACTGACCAACAGGAATATTTCTCTTGAGGGCTTGATTGTGGAAGCTTTTATAGTGTAAAAGCTGGTTCCTATCTGTGGGTTTTCTATATAAGCTTGTGAAAAACCCTTCATCACCTTTCTTCATCAAGAGATCTAAATATGGAATCTGTTCTTGGTCATAAGTAATCTGAAAATGCAGGTTCCCATCTAATGTGTCGATCTATTGATTGAAACCCTCCAATAGGTCCAAGCTTCCTTCTCAAATCTTTAAAATATCATTGATATAACGGATCCATAGTTTAATGTTATCTTTGAAGGGGTGTTGGTTTAAAAACTATTTTCAAAATCCGATACATACAGGTTTGTTATATGGGGGGCCATAAATGACCCCATCGCTACACCCTTTATCTGCTTATAAAAAGTTCTCTAAAACAAAAGACATTTTCAGTGAGAGCTAAGTGTGCCAGTTGGGTCAGGAAAGCTGTGGGGTTCTCTTATGTCCTTTTCTTCCCAACAAACAACCTTCCACAATCTGTAAAGCCTCTATTGTGGAATATATTAGCATAGAGGGATTCTAGGTCCAAAGTGACAAGGAGCAATTCTGAATGATACCCTTTAAGAGACATAAGAATTTGAATAACATGTGAAGAATTCCTTACATATGACCACATTTCAGTAATAAAAGGCTGTAATAAAACATCCAAGAGTTGTGAAATGAGCTCAAATAATGAACCAATGGCTGAGATAATAGGACGTCCGGGGGGGGGGGGGGATTTATGGATCTTCAGTATAATATAGATTATAGGAATGATGGGATAATCTACAATCAATAATTCTTTTTCTTTTTTAGTAATATGTTCAGTATGTTTAAGATCAGTAGTGAGATCGTCATCCAACCTCATATAAAATGTCCTATCTCTTAACTATTTACTTCCTATATATAAAATTCTTTGGCCATGACCACCAGGGCTTAATTACAATTAGGTTGTTAGTCTATAAAGATTTAGTCACTTCCTTTTCTCCATGAGACAAGTCATAAAAGACTGATTTGGAACTATTGCCCAATTCTTTCACACGTCTCAAAACCACCTATTCAAAGGATTCTATGAGAGAAACATAGAAACATGACGACAGAAAAAGACCACATGGCCTATCTAGTCTGTCCTTCCATATCAACCACTACAACAGTCCCCTTTTTTCCTTTAGAGATCCTTTGTGTTTGGATCTGAATGTGGTGGTGGGACCCACAAAGATTTGCTTTTTATTATAGATTGATCAGGACTCAAATCTTCTGTCTCTGCGAAATAATGTTTAATTCAAAAAATTTTATATAAATCAACATGGGTTTTGAACAGATCATAATTCCTTGTAGGTTAAAGGATAGACTTCTTTTTAAAACGAAAATTTCCTAATCATTCAGTTCATATTTGGAAATATTAAAGATACTATTACTCGGTTCAGGAGTCAATACTTCCTTTCGTATGACCTATCTTGCCTCCAACCACCTCTTGTTCCTCTCCCTTGTCCCCAGCCTCTGGTTTGATTATATGTCCTGTCTTGTTCCTGAAGCAGGGACGTGTCGTGGATGTAGCTTGACCTTCCCCCTTCCACAATCTGTCCATATTAAAAAAGGTGGTATTCCTGTTTGTAGGTAATAGAGATTTCTCCTTTTGTGTGGGAAAGAGGGAAGCTGAGGCATCTACAAATTCTGCAGATTCACCTCGGCTCCTTTTCTTCTTCTGTTCACACTGGGCCCGATTCAGATATGGACGTCCCGGCTTTCTGTGTGTCTGTTCAAAACCGGATGCACAGAGTTGCCGGGATTCTGATGCTGCTGGGCATGTCTAGCCCCGTGGGACCAGAATTGCGTCCAGGCCTCTGTACGTGCAGGCCGGGACCCCGATTCAGGTTAGCCTGCACGTACAGGCCTTGCCCAGATAGCTCAGTCAGGGCTTTTGAATGGAGCTACAGCGCCATGGTGTCCGGTTGCCATGACACTGTGGCTTCATTCAAAAGCCACGATCCCCGGCTGCTGGTAAAAATGCTGCATTGCCCGCAGCCCGACCCCCGATCAGGGTCCGGCTGCGGGGAATTTCCTCTGCCCCCTGCCGTCTCTTTCCAGCCCCAGGACTGCCCTTTCCTCCCGACTAGGGGAACGTATTCCACCTTAGAAGTGGAATAAGTTCCCCGTTCAAACCTCTGGCCCTGGACATACAGGGTCGACATTGGAATCGGCCCTTTTCATCCGGGGCCGACAACTGCCCACTACCCGCCCTAACAGCAACCCCGATCCGTCCCTTTTCTGCCCCCGTCTAGCTTCCCCATATAAACGAACAGAGAAGTTAGTCGGGGTTGGGAGGGGGCCCAAATAGCATTGGGAGGAGAGCATCTTTCTATTTATTTATTTTATTTGTTTGTTTTATATACTACTTTATCCATATAATCAACGTAGTTTACAGAGAACATCATGACTCACACTGCTCTTGGCAGTTTACATGAAACAAGGAACCAATTGAACAATAACAATAAACAGCATTAATACAGTAATTACATCGCTTGCAGGCCATAAGGATACAGTGATGAGAAGGCAACTATTTGCAGTTAATTATTTACATAAGACAGTGTGCTTTTGTTATAGTTCATGAATTACATCAGGTGGTTTTGTTGTGTAATGACGTGAGTCTTTAGTAGATTTCTTATTTATTTGGGGTCTAGGTTTTCCATTCTACGTTGGAAGTATTCAGCAAATAAGAAGGTCTTGAGGTTTTTTCTGAACATAGATAGATCTTTTATTTCACGTAGGTTCTTGGGTAGCACGTTCCATAGTACTGGGGAGAATAAGGGGAAAGCCCTGTTAGTTGTTGGTTGATTTGTGTTTCATGGGGATCGTTAGTAAGTTCTGCATATTTCTCTTTGTTGCTTGTCTCTTGTTGTGTCTGTAATAGTGAATTAAGGTAAGTTGGTGCTATATTGTTTATGGTTTTGAATGTGGTCATTAGAGCCTTATTTTTGATTCTCTGTATCACTGGCAACCAATGTAGGTGGTACAGGATTGGGGTTATGTATTCTGATTTGGCTATTTTCATTATGGTGCCTGCAACTATGTTCTGTGTCATTTGTAGGGTTCTCAGAGTGTGTTTGGGGAGGCTTTGGAAGATTATGTTGCTAAAATCAAAGTTTGGGTAGATCAGTGCTTGAGCTATTGTGCGGAAGTCATCGGTTGAAAGAAGGGATCTTAGATTTTGTATCATTCTAGTTTTGTTGCAGATTGTTTGCGTTGTCGTGTTAATATGTTTGATCATGTTAAGGTTTTGATCTAGTAGTATACCCAGGTATATTATTTTCTTTTTGATTTCTAGAGAGGCGTCGTTTACTTGAAGTTGCTGGGGTGGTGAGAATGCTTTGTTCCTGGAGATAGAAACATAGAAACATGATGACAGAAAAAGACCACATGGCCTATCTAGTCTGTCCTTCCATAACAACAACTACAACAGTCCACTTTTTACCTTTAGAGATCCTCTGTGTTGGTCCCATGCTTTTTTGAATTCAGTTACTGTCCTCATCTCTACCACCTCCACTGGGAGACTATTCCACGGATCCACTACTCTTTCCGTAAAGAAATATTTCCGCATATCACTCCTGAATCTATCTCCCTTCACCCTCATTCCATGTCCCCTCGTAGCAGAACTTGCTTTCAATTGAAAGAGGCTCTCTCCCTGAACATTTATGCCACGGAGGTATTTAAACATCTCAATCATATCACCTCTATCCCGCCTTTCCTCTAAGGTGTACATATTAAGATCCTTAAGTCTGTCCTCATATGCTTTATAATGAAGCCCATTAATCATTTTAGTAGCAACCCTCTGCACCGACTCCATCCTGTTCACATCCTTTTGAAGGTGCGGTCTCCAGAATTGCACACTATACTCCAAATGAGGTTGCACCAAAGACTTATACAGAGGCATTATCACCTCCTTTTTTCTGCTAGCCATTCCTCTCCGTATGCACCCAAGCATCCTTCTAGCTTTTGCCGTTGCCTTTTCTACCTGTTTAGCTACTTTAAGATCATCAGACACAACCACGCCTAGGTCCCGCTCTTCTTTAGTGGACAAAAGTACTTCACCTCCTATACTGTATTGCTCCCTTGGATTGCTGCAGCCCAAATGCATGACCTTACATTTTTTAACATTAAATCCCAGCTGCCAAATTCTAGACCATTCTTCTAGCTTAGCTAGATCCCTCCTCATGTTATCTACCCCTTCCTGGGTGTCTACTCTATTCCAGATTTTGGTATCATCCGCAAAGAGGCCAACCTTACCCGACAGCCCTTCCGCTATATCACTAACAAAGATGTTAAAAAGAATCGGACCAAGGACAGATCCCTGGGGCACACCACTGGTAACATCCTTCTCCTTTTTAGATTTATTGCTAGGTTAACTGAGTTGAGCCAGTGTGAAACATCATTGAAGCAGTTGACTATTTTCTGGTAGTTTGGGTTTAGTGTTTTGACTGTTGTGAAAAGCATGATGTCATCTATATATATTCGGTAATCCACGTTGTGCTTTCTGATTATGTCACAGATTGTCTGGAGATCGATATTGAATAGTAAGGCAGATAACGCTGAACCCTGTGGGACTCTTTGGGTCTGATTGAATTGTTTGGAGAGCATATTATTGAATTTGATTTGTTGTATGTGGTTAGAGAGGTAGGACTTGAACCATTGAGTTATAGCGCCTCCTATTCTAAGATGTTTTAGGCGGCTGATTAGAATTTCATGACTTATGGAGTCGAAAGCTGACGTTATGTCTAGGAATATGAGAATGTAGGTTTGTCCTATGTTTTCAATTCCTAGAATGATTTTGTCAAACAGAGAAGTTAGAAGGGTTTACTCCATGATAATCTTGGAAACCATATTGGTGTGGATCAAGTCGGGCGTTTGTGTCTATGAAGTCCTATATTTGTCTCTGCACAGACTTTCCAATAACTTTGAATAAAAATGGGAGACTTGATATTGGTCTGTAAGAGCTGAGGCAGCGCTTGTCAAGTGAGCCGTGTTTCATAAATACCTCTGTGGCACAGGAGGGGAGAGCATCTCTCAATTGCAACAAGGGGGTATAGGACTAAAATGAAAGGGGATAGACTCAAGAGTAATACGCAAAAATATTTCTTTATGGAAAGAGTGATAGATGTGTGGAATAGTCTCCCAGTGAACATGAGGACAGTATCTGAATTCAAAAAAGCATGGGACAAACACAGAAGATCTCTAAAGGAAAAAAAGGGACTGCAGTATTTGGTATGGAAGGGCAGACTTGATAGGTCATATGGTCTTTTCTGCTATTACGTTTCTCTGTTTCTACAGTATTTGTTAGGCCACTTGAATATAGGGAAATGAAGGTTTAAAAATAGAAAAAAATATATAAAGAGATACTAAATTAATTTAAATTAAAAAGGTAATTTATAATGCATCCTTTCACCCATAAGATGTACAGAATAAGGTACAGCATCTTCCATTATGCCAAAATAATAGTAAACAATAGTAAATAATAAAACAATAAAATACACAGTGCAACATTTCACTCCTACTTTGCATACAATACTAATCCTCCTCTTCTACTTTAATGGTAGCATATTTCACAGTTTCACCAAACTCAAGCATCTATGCTAAGAAAAAGCCAGGTCTTCGGTTTATGGTGGAATTATGGACACTTCTGGAAAAATTATTCCACAATCACGGAGCATCTCCAGAAAATCCCTTTTTCTGAGCCTTGACATACCAAAATATATTCTTGGAATGAATCTGAAGTAAGATCCCTGGCTATATTGTAACATGTTGAAAAGAAGCTTGCCGTGGAAGCAAAAACTCAATAAAAACTTCTTCAGACATTCAAAGCAAAATGTCCACACCTTGAATAATGTGTGCAATTCTGGTCACCGTATCTTAAAAAGGATATAGCATTATTAGAAAAGGTACAGAGAAGAGCCACCAAAATGGTAAAGGGGACGGAAGGATACCCCTATGAAGAGAGGCTAAAAAGTTAAATTAAAAACTCAACAGGTAGCTTTCAGTTTAAATTAAAAACTCAGCAGGTAGCTTTCAGTTTAAGTTTAAGACCCAGCGGAGAGCTTTCAACTTAAATTCAGAACCCAGTAGAGGGCTTTCACTTTAAACATAAAACCCAACAGAGAGTTTTCTGGTTAAATTTTAAACCCAGCAGAGAGCTGCTAGTTTAAATTTAATACTCAGTCAGGGCCTAGTATCAACAAAGATCTTTAAATTAAACCAAATCACAGTATAACTTAGCATAAAAGGAAAAACAGAGTCAGTATTCTTTAAGCAATGAATTGTTTCTAGAGATCTTTATTTATTTATTTATTTATTTATTTATTTAACACTTATTTATATACCGCATCTTCCAGCGATCAGTTGCGGTGTACATTTAACAACAATTAACAATGCAGAGCTTGTTTTACATAGAACAGTTATAACTTTTTACAATGAACATCTTAACTTGAACAATAAAGTGTATGTAAAAACTATGCGGAATAGTTCAATGAATCAACTAACACAGATTGTGTAACAATTTAAACTGTAGTACTGTAACAATTTAAACTGTAGTACTCTTTACAAAGAGGCCTTATAGATAGGGGGCAAGAGACCTGTGAATTTGTTTTAAATAGGTGTTAAAGCCAAGTGACAGTTCAAAGAGGCATTTTGAAAGACTCCCTATATTAAAGTAAGGGCTGTGTGATTCACCCAGAAAATTGATCACAGTTTATCTTAGAAGCACAGGACAGGGTACTGTGTAGCAGCCAACTTTTAATAAGTCTTCTTTCCTTCCCTCCCTCCCCAACTCCCGCCCACCCCTAGGATAATCGTAGCTTTATAGGTGCTTAAACCTCTTAAAGGGAAGGAGGTGCCCATATTCACTCTCAGGTACAGCTGTTTATCCTCATCAGGCATACAATTAAGGACCTGATATTTATTAATCTTGAGGTGAACAAAGTCCATTAAACGTATTAGTTATAGTTTTATTAATGTAAGTATCCCCAGCAAACCTAAGTAAGTAAACAACTTAAATACCTAAACACAACCTTAAAACTAAGATGCAGACAGCAGTCCCGCAATAAGATGGGGGCTTTCCAGTCTTTTGCATTGAATGTCACATGTATGATTGTCTCCCAGTTGATGAGGGGTCTTACGTGTGCACTAGGTGCATGGAGCTCTTTGCTCTCAGGGAACGAGTCCAATCTCTGGAGGCTATAGTAGCAGACAGAGAACATAAGGAAAACAGAGAGGTACATAGATGAGACCTACAGGGATGTAGTACTTAAGTCCCATCTCTAATCTGGTAGCATCCCTGTTTCCATAGAGGAGAGAGGTCACGTGACAGGAGAGCATCACCCTGGTGTGGCAGGAAGTGATCCTGTAGCTAGGACCAGTCCTCCAGGTGATGTAAAACCCTCTCTCCACTGAGGAGATTTCTCCAGGGCCATGTGCCCACGAGGGAAGGGTTATGACAGCCGTTATAGTTGATGATTCCATCATTAGGCATGTAGATAGCTGAGTGGCTGGTGGACATGAGGATTGCCTGGTAACATGCCTGCCTGATGCAGAAGTAGCAGACCTCATGCGCCACCTAGACAAGGTCTCAGATAGTGTTGCAGAGGAGTCTGCTGTCTTGGTACAAATTTGTATCAATGACATAGGAAAGTGTGATAGGGAGGATCTGGACACCCAACAGATCAAGTTATACACATTACGTTTCATTCTTGCCTACCTCCAACTTCCCTTTGTTAATACTTTGTATGTTCCATGTCCCAATATGTAAGACATCTTTGCAGCTTCTGACTCTCATTTCATGCGCAGCTACATCAGCAGTGACGTCCCGAGGGCTTTGATCCAACCACATCAAAAATGCTTGCTTTACTTTGAAAAGTCTTCAGCTCCTCCCCAGTAGCTAGTTGAGAGCCTTCCAACCTGGGGGTCTCATCTTCCAGCCGGGCCTTTCGTCCATGCAGTTTAATTTTAGTGCTATTGCCATTGTCACAGAAATGTGATCCTCCACCACCAATATTGTCCTATTCTGCTGCTGTCCAGATGGTTGGTTTGTCTTGGTCTGACACCTCAGTTGAGAGCTATCCATCTTGGGAGACCCTGCCAGTAGTTAAGCTACGGATAGCTTAGCTCTCAGAATCACTGATACACAGCAGCCCTCACAGCATGACAAGCTGCAAACCAAGTGAGGGATGTAGAATATAGTATGTTTTAATTTATGCATGTAAATTTGCATTTCACCCAAGCTCTGCCCCTCTGCATTCCCACACCTGATGCACATACTTCCAAAATAGTGATCATCTAAATTACGCCCAGCAAGGCCCATCCACCTGCCTAAGTCATTGAAAACACAAGAGTTATGCATGTTGAGGACAAGAAACTTTACATGGCTTCTCATAAACTCACTCCCATTTGCCTAAATGTACATTTTTACCCCCAGTGGCTGAATATACACATCGAGCATGGGTGAAAACGGTGATCTCAAGGGCAATCCCGAAGATATAGAACATAAATCAGAATTCCCCCCTCCCAAGAGACTGTCACCGGTCATGGAGAAAAGATCTATCCAGCCTGAAGTTTACTTTTTCATCTCCATTTTTCCTAAATGATCTAGCAACAGGCTGTGATGTACCACATCACAGGCCATGGTGAAACAGAGTAGAATCAGAACTCCCCCTCACCTGGGACACTCCCCAATCCAAACCAATTTGCAAGTCGTTAACTAATTCACACAGCAACATCTCAGTGCTATGTTGGTTGGGAGGGCAAAAGTCCAACTGTAGTATACTGAGTTTATTCTCCTCCTCCAAAAATTCCTTCCTTATCGTCTTGCTGGACCAGGCCAGATGAGTGGGTGTTGCCAGCAGGTGGAGGCAGACTTGAGCAACTTTCAGTGATGTCATCCTATAAAAATATCACTCCCACGTGTCACTAATCTCGCAATTGGAAATTTATCACTGACAGTACAAACCAAAAATCCTAGAGCTAGAGTCCAGAAAAAAAACATTTTTTGTCGGGTCTTCCTCTCTTTAAATAGTAGCCCAGATTATCTAGCATAAACTCAGTCCATTTTATTTTATTTAAATTACTAAACTTACCATAGTCCTTCCACTTTCAATGGCAAAGCAATATCAGTTTTTTTTCCATGACTGCTGATTCTTGGATTGGGATCAGTCTTCTGAACTCCAGAAGGAGGCTCTAATTGGCATGAGGCAAGAACTACTTTGGGCATTAGCAGTAAATTGGAAAGACTGAGATCACACTCCACATACCCTGGGGCTTAGGAGTAAAGTTCATGACTGTCAAGGTGTGCCAAAGATAAACCATTTGGAAATATTGCCCCAAAAGAAACATAGTATGATGGCAGGAAAAGACCAAAATGATCCATTTAATCTGCCCAGAGGTGGTTAGAGTTGTAAAATGCTGCTCCGTACAGTTTACCCCATCTCTTCTCTGACATGCAACATGTTATTTTCCTTTAACTGTGAGCTGAGGCATCCAAGATTCGGTTACACAATTCTTTCCATTAAGGCATCCTTGCTGTTTATCCATTACTGGTTTTGTCTCCAGTGCCTCCTGCAGAGGACATTGCAGGCATACAAAATCCTTTGTGTGAAGAAACATTTCCTGAACCTCCGTCCGCGCAGCTTCAGATGTACCCTGTTCTCCTAGGACAAGCATGATGTGTCAGCCACACCTGGTGACGTCATCCGACGGCGCCGTGACGGAAGTGCTCTCTAGCTCAGAAGCTTCTGAGCATGTGTGAGGTGACCCCACCTCCCCGGTCCGCCCCCAGCCCGACCAGTTTTCAATTCTTCCGCCTTGCCTCAAGACGGATCTCAGCTCTCTCTCACCATATTGAAAAAATGTATAACCTTTACAATGCCTAAACCGGGATTTAAATTATGCCCAAAATGCAAGAGAAAAATGAACATCTCCGATGCTCACCTGAGCTGCCTCCGATGCCTCGGGGCTTCTCACAACGTGGAGGACTGTGCCTGCTGCACCCAGATGTCCCCCAGGGCAAAGAAAATGAGGGATTACTCCTTAAAAGAATTCCTGGCTGCTCCGGGGCACTCTGCTGATACCGGCTCTTCAGAACACGGTAAGTCCGCTAAAGGGAAGGCACCCGCAAAGAAGAAACTCCGGGCGGGCCTAAGCCCTGGACCTCCCCCCCTGCCGGAGAGATCTGCCTCCTTGGCTTCCGCGGTGCCTGGCACAAGCTCCCCCACCACCGGATGCTCCTCCGATGTTCCCACGCGGGGCTCCAGCGATACAATCGCTCCTCTGCCTTCAGGAGGCCACCCTGATTCCTGCCGCGCC
This sequence comes from Ichthyophis bannanicus, assembly GCA_033557465.1. Taxonomy (NCBI): domain Eukaryota; kingdom Metazoa; phylum Chordata; class Amphibia; order Gymnophiona; family Ichthyophiidae; genus Ichthyophis; species Ichthyophis bannanicus. The sequence continues at coordinate 30,437,227 of CM066034.1, read as the reverse complement.
TCCGGACTTCCTCCATTGCCATGCGGCTCAGGCGGATGCGGCCAAGATGGCGCCGCCCACGTGGTCTCGCCAGACTCCGCCCACAGAGATTTGCCTTCCAATCGGGTGGCCAGGTGCGGCTCCTCCCACCTTGATGACGTCAGGGCTTCCCCTCTGCACGGGCTTCCCTCGCCCCGAGCCAGCCGACAGAGGATTTCCCAAGAGGAGCTCCCTCGCGCCGAAGATCTCCTCCGCGCCGAGGGCTCCCACCACAGCAAACACAGCAGCAACAGCCGCCACAAACGCTGCGCTGAATCCCGGGAGTCCTCCCGTCGGCGCGGCGATAAGCACAAAAGACACAGGTGCAAGAGGCACCGGGGAGACCGTTCCTCTTCGCGCGGTGACAGTGCTGCCAGTGATTCCTCCCGCGGCCGCGGGAGAAGCAGGAAGTCCAACTCTCAGGGGCACCGGAGCACCAGATCTTCTGGGTCTAGTACCTCGGAAGCCATATTGCAGCTCTTACAAAGCCTGGTGAAATAAACTGCTCCTCCAGGCAGAGACAGCTCCGTGGCAGCCCCTTTGGATTTACAAACTCCTGAGAGGAGGGAGGCATCTCCCACTCCGGCCTCGCCAGAGCATATTCCCTCAAGGGAAAGGAGCCCTTCCCTTTTGCTGGGACAGGACTCCGAAGACAGCGCCCCAGAAGAAGGGGGCCCGGAATCACCTTCATCCAAGTCTGCTCCAGATGAGCAAGGGGAGACACAGGCTCCGGTGCAAGAAGACCTCACCTATCCAAAATTTTTGAAGAAGGTCGTGGCCAAGCTAGGTCTCACCAAGGAAGAGCCCTCTGACGAGAAAGATCCGGAGGTAATGAAATACCTCAGCGGACCCAAGCCGGCCTTGTCTCTCCCCCTTCACTGGAAGCTTAAGGACAAACAATCCACCCTCTGGCAGTCCCCTGCCTCCGGTCAAGCCTGCGCCAGACGTCTGGACAACAAATATCTCCTCCAGACAGCTCCTGGTTTTGACAAGGCCCAGCTGCCTCACCAATCTATTGTGGTAGCGTCAGCTCTCAAGAGGTCGAAGTCTTCGCGCACTCAAACTACCCATCCCCCTGGCCGGGACCCTAAGCTCCTCGATGACCTAGGGCGGAAAGTTTTCCAGGGAGCGATGCTGAGTGCCAAGATATCAGCTCATCAATTCCAACACCTGCTGTTCCAAGATGCCCTCCTAGCAGAACTTAAAGACCATCTTCCTAAGCAAACCCAGCATACAGCCACGCTCCAGGAGTTGGCAGAATGCTCCAAACACCTGATGAGCACGGCTTTTGATGCTTTCGACACTGCTATCCGGACAGCAGGCACGGCCATTGCAGCCCGCCGCTGGGCCTGGCTGCGAGCCTCCGGCCTGTCAGATAACACTCACGACAGGATTGCTGACGCGCCCTGCCTGGGAGACTCCCTCTTTGGGGACAAGGTAGCAGATACGGTGAACGGCCTGAAAGAGGACTGCACCACGCTGAAGACATTAGCGGCGGACGGACTCGAACGCCCCTCCTGGTCACAGAAAGGGAGCTATTACCGCAAGCCCTTTGCCTCGTCGAAAAAGTATTACGGTTCCAACCGGCAGTGGCAGGCACCAAAATACAAGCAAAACTACAACAAATCATCCTTTCAAAGGCAACCACAAAGAGAACGCAAACAGAAACCAGCAAACACCCAGCAGGCCGGTAAGAACACTTCCTCTTTCTGACAATCCGCCCCGGCTGACCATGAGTGTCCCTGCTGCCCCGCCGGTGGGAGGCCGTTTATCCAACTTCCTACCTGCCTGGCAGGAAATCACCACGGACCAGTGGGTCATCCGGATTATCCAAGCGGGCTACCGCTTACGGTTCTCTTCCCCACCATGGCAGCGCACACAACCCAGCAGCAGACCACCGCTGCACCTGGAAGCTGCCCTTGCGGACCTCCTTCAGCAACTCATCAGAACACGAATGATCGAACGGGTTCCCCCCGACGAAATCAACTCTGGCTTCTATTCCCGGTACTTCCTTATTCCCAAGAAGTCCGGGGACCTCCGCAAGCTGAACAACACCCTCTTGAAAGAGAAGTTTCGGATGTACTCCCTGAACTCCATCCTTCCCCTCATCAGACCGGGGGACTGGATGGCCACGTTGGATCTACAGGATGCCTACTCTCACATCCCAGTCCACACATCTCACAGGAAATTCCTGAGATTCGTAGCAATGGGGTGCCACTACCAGTACCGGGTACTTCCCTTCAGACTATCCCCAGCTCCCAGGGTCTTCACGAAGTGCGTAACTGTGGCAGCGGCTCATCTCCGCAAACAAGGGCTCGCCATTTTTCCCTACCTGGACGACTGGCTGATATCAGCACCTTCCGCCACGGAACTCAGGGCGGCAGTGCGAAAGACTACCACTCTGCTGTCCAAGCTGGGTTTCCTGCTCAACATGGAGAAGTCTCGGCTAGAACCCACCCAACGCACGGAGTTCATCGGGGCCATAATCGACACAGCCTCAGCCAAGGCCTTCCTTCCAGAGCATCGGCAGGAAAACATCATCCGCCTTGCGAAGAAGGTATCGTCCGCGAAGCAAACCAAGGCCCAGGACATCCTACGCCTGTTAGGTCACATGGCAGCGACTACTTCAGTCCTAACCCTGGCCAGACTGCACATGCGCACACTCCAGTGGCACTTGCGCTCGCATTGGAAACAACGGTCTCAACCTCTCACCACCCTCATCCCAATCAAACCGAGGGTATCCCAGAGTCTCCATTGGTGGATGGCCTCGGCCAATCTCAACGAAGGCAAGAGCCTGCAACCCTGCGGCTACCAGTTCATCCTAACCACGGACGCCTCCCCCACAGGCTGGGGAGCCCACCTCTTGCACCTCAGCACGCAAGGAACTTGGAAAAAGACAGAACAATCCCTCCATATCAACGCCCTCGAACTCCGAGCCGTCAGGTATGCGCTCCAGACCTTCATGCCACATCTCGCGGGTAAGACAGTTCTGATCCAGACCGACAACCAAGTGACGATGTTCTACCTCAACAAACAAGGGAGTACGGGCTCCCGCACTCTCTGCAGGGAGGCTCTACAGACATGGTCGTTAGCCCTAGCTCACGACTGCCTTCTACAGGCGACCTACCTCCCGGGAGAGCAGAACACGCTAGCGGACAGACTAAGCAGACAGCTCCAGCCCCACGAGTGGACGCTTCATGAGGAAGTAGCGGAGTCCATCTTCCGACGTTGGGGGAATCCACGGATAGACCTTTTCGCAACCGAGGACAATTCCAGATGCCCTCTGTTCTGCTCAAAACGCCCCTCACCCCGGAGAGTGGCCTCGGATGCATTCGCAGTACACTGGGGGCAGTGGGAACTGGCCTACGCCTTTCCCCCAACCCCCCTCATGACAGCCACCATACAGCGCACCATCAACAACAAGGCGCACATCATCCTGATTGCGCCCCACTGGCCAAGACAGATGTGGTTCCCCCTGCTACTGCAGCTTTCACAGGAACCCCCCATCCGGCTCCCGATGAGACCAGACCTGCTCACACAGAACGACGGCACAACCTGGCACCCCAATCTCCAGACCCTTGCATTGACGGCCTGGAGACTGAGAGGGTGAACTTCCAAGAACACCATCTACCGGCAGAGGTACAGCGCATCGTACTGGCTTCCAGGAGACCGTCCACGAGAAAGTCATACAGTCTCAAGTGGAAACGTTTCAGTATCTGGTGCGCAGGCCGAGGAATCCCGCCAGACTCCTGCCCTGTTCCGGTTGTGCTTCAGTATCTCTCCTCACTCTTCAGTCTGGGCTTGAAGCCCCAGTCAATTAAGGTGCACCTCACAGCCATCGCGTCCCTGCACCAGCTGCGAAACAACTCGCCCACGGGCTCCATAGCCGCTCTTCCCATTGTGACCCGCTTCATGAGAGGTCTCAGGAACCTGCAGCCCCCGGTCCAAAGACCTGTTCCCTCGTGGGACCTCAACACTGTCCTCCAGCAGCTGACGTGGGAGCCCTTCGAGCCTCTGCCCTCAGCGGAATCAAAATTCCTGTCCTGGAAGACGCTTTTCCTCATCGCCATCACTTCCGCAAGGAGGGTGAGTGAGCTACAAGCTTTGGTGGCTCACCCCCCATACACCAAGATTCACCACAACAGGGCGTCTCTCCGGACACACCCGAAGTTTGTTCCAAAGGTCTCCTCCGTCTTCCATGTCAACCAATCAGTGGAACTACCGTCTTTCTTCCCTGCCCCTCATGGGTCACCAGAAGAGCAACGATTCCACTCACTGGACTGCGTCCGAGCACTGCGCATCTACATTGACAGGACGGCCTCAGTCCGGCAAGGGACCCAGCTCTTTGTGTCCTTCGACCCCAACAAACCGGGACGCCCGGTCACCAAGCACACACTCTCCCACTGAATATCTGACTGTGTCTCCTACTGCCTCCAGAAGGCGGGCGCTCATCCAGCAAACAAGGCGAGTGCACACCAACTCCGCGCATTGGCCACCTCTCTCGCAAGCGCACACGAGGTTCCAGTAAGTGAGATCTGTAAAGCCGCCACCTGGTCCTCGCACCTCACTTTCCAAAAACACTATTGCCTTGACCTCCAGGCAGAAGCCGACAGCTCTTTCGGCCGAGCGATTCTGTCTACAGCGGCAGGTTCCACCTTTCCCGACGTGACAGGAGCAACCGACCAAGTCGCAGCCTGCGGGGAGTAACTCCTGTACCTCCTAAACGCCACGGGCCAGGGTGGCCCACCTGGTGGGACCCTCACGATGGTTGTTACTTGCACTATGTGGTTGTTATGACACTGTGGTTGTTATTTGCACAATGTTATTGCACTGTTGCACTATATTATTGCACTGATTGTTCCGTTGCACTGTTGATTGATTGCACTATGTTCTACTTCACTGCGTGTGCCAGCCGGCCATGCACTTATGTTATTGCTTAGTTGCACAATAAACGTCTGTTCTGCACAATAAACGTTTGTTACTATACTGTCTCAGGCCTCCCTCAGCCTCAGCGCGTAACAAGTAGCTGGGGAGACACCAGGTGTGGCTGACACATCCTGCTTGTCCTAGGAGAAAACAGAGTTACTTACCTGTAACGGAGTTCTCCGTGGACAGCAGGATAGGTCAGCCACACAATCCCACCCTCCTCCCCTCTGAGGATGGCCTGCGGTCCGCGCCCCAGCCTCTGGCCGAAGCTAATGACTCACTGGTCGGGCTGGGGGCGGACCGGGGAGGTGGGGTCACCTCACACATGCTCAGAAGCTTCTGAGCTAGAGAGCACTTCCGTCACGGCGCCGTCGGATGACGTCACCAGGTGTGGCTGACCTATCCTGCTGTCCACGGAGAACTCCGTTACAGGTAAGTAACTCTGTTTTCTAGAGCATCCTTTCCTTTAGAAAGAGTTTCTTTCTTGTGCATGAATAACTTTCAGGTAAAGATCTGCATCACATCTCCCCATCCCCTCTAAGATTTACATATTTAGGCCTTCAAGTCTCCTCACATATGTCTTCTGGTGTAACTTTGCAGCATTTAGATTGCTTTTCTCTGTTCTGCCTCTACCTTCTGTACATCCTTCTTCAGATGCAGCATTTCTAGAGTCTCACCAACAACCTGTGCAGGAGCACCATCGCCTCTTTCTTTCTGCTAATTCTACTTATCTCTGTGCAGCTAAAATCCTTCTGGCTTTGGCCACCTCTTATCACACTGTTTCACCACCTTGATTTCCTCAGATACTATCACCTCAGGATTGTTCTCTTGGTCTGTGCCCATCAGACTCTTGCCTTCACCCAGCCAACTCTACAGAGCTCCTCTAGATTCTGCACCCCATAGGCATGACTCTACCCGGCTTCATCTTAAAGCTTCACTCTTCTGCCCCTACAGTCCATGTCTGCCTGTTGTTCTGAGCTGGGCCAGCAGTTTCCTGTAGGGTCATGTAGTCCTTGCTCCTACAGATTAAATATTGCATGTGACCCATTCCCTCCAGGTTCCTTGATTCCTGCCTGGCTCATATCTCAGCAACAAGGTACAACGTTTGACCCTAATGGTTCCCTGCAGATCCTCTAGCCTTTTGGGTAATCCTTTGCATTCCTCCCTTCAGCGCAAACGTCTCCAACTTGGAACACAGAAAGCAAAGTTTCTCTCTCTCCCTCTTCAGTCCCCTGGAATTCCATCATCTTTTCACAGTTTTTCACTTTTTCAGGCTTCAACATTAATTCCTGCAGTCGATATTCAGCATTCAGATTGCCCCCCCCCCCCCCAGGCTTCCAGGTATTTATTTAATTCCATAGCTCCTCCTGTCAGTAATTGTCCAACTAAAGCAGTGAATTCAGCCAGACTCAGTCAGGTTCAGTGTTGCACCTTTGGTTCAACTGTCACAATAAGTTCTTTGTTCTGCTTACGAACACAAGACCATAAGATATGCCAAACTGCTTCAAACCAAAGATCCGTCAAGCCCCTGTATCCTGTTTCCAAAAGTGGCTAATCCAGGTCACAAGTACCTGTCGGGTTCCCAAAAGGTACACAGATTCCATGCTGCCTGTCCCAGGGATAAGCAGTAATAATGAAAACTAGTTTATTGTTTAATGTTCATTTGCAGCCTTTGGGGGTGTTAGTGCAGTCATTTGCCCCATCTTATTTTGCCTTTACAGATGATGTACAAATTTTAGTTCCATTAGATGACGATCAGGATGTGGTATTGGGGGTTTTGAACTCCTGTCTTGCTCGTGTGCATTCGTGGCTTGTTAGTAGTGGGCTTCTTCTCAATGAGAGTAAGTCTGCATGCCTTCCCATGAGTGCTGTGGAGCAAGGTAAGCTTTGCGTGGTGCCGAAGATAGGGGATGTGGTATTGGGGGTTTTGAACTCCTGTCTTGCTCGTGTGCATTCGTGGCTTGTTAGTAGTGGGCTTCTTCTCAATGAGAGTAAGTCTGCATGCCTTCCCATGAGTGCTGTGGAGCAAGGTAAGCTTTGCGTGGTGCCGAAGATAGGGGATGTGGTATTGGGGGTTTTGAACTCCTGTCTTGCTCGTCTGCATTCGTGGCTTGTTAGTAGTGGGCTTCTTCTCAATGAGAGTAAGTCTGCATGCCTTCCCATGAGTGCTGTGGAGCAAGGTAAGCTTTGCGTGGTGCCGAAGATAGGGGATGTGGTATTGGGGGTTTTGAACTCCTGTCTTGCTCGTGTGCATTCGTGGCTTGTTAGTAGTGGGCTTCTTCTCATTGAGAGTAAGTCTGCATGCCTTCCCATGAGTGCTGTGGAGCAAGGTAAGCTTTGCGTGGTGCCGAAGATAGGGGATGTGGTATTGGGGGTTTTGAACTCCTGTCTTGCTCGTCTGCATTCGTGGCTTGTTAGTAGTGGGCTTCTTCTCAATGAGAGTAAGTCTGCATGCCTTCCCATGAGTGCTGTGGAGCAAGGTAAGCTTTGCGTGGTGCCGAAGATAGGGGATGTGGTATTGGGGGTTTTGAACTCCTGTCTTGCTCATCTGCATTCGTGGCTTGTTAGTAGTGGGCTTCTTCTCAATGAGAGTAAGTCTGCATGCCTTCCCATGAGTGCTGTGGAGCAAGGTAAGCTTTGCGTGGTGCCGAAGATAGGGGATGTGGTATTGGGGGTTTTGAACTCCTGTCTTGCTCGTGTGCATTCGTGGCTTGTTAGTAGTGGGCTTCTTCTCAATGAGAGTAAGTCTGCATGCCTTCCCATGAGTGCTGTGGAGCAAGGTAAGCTTTGCGTGGTGCCGAAGATAGGGGATGTGGTATTGGGGGTTTTGAACTCCTGTCTTGCTCGTGTGCATTCGTGGCTTGATAGTAGTGGGCTTCTTCTCAATGAGAGTAAGTCTGCATGCCTTCCCATGAGTGCTGTGGAGCAAGGTAAGCTTTGCGTGGTGCCGAAGATAGGGGATGTGGTATTGGGGGTTTTGAACTCCTGTCTTGCTCGTGTGCATTCGTGGCTTGTTAGTAGTGGGCTTCTTCTCAATGAGAGTAAGTCTGCATGCCTTCCCATGAGTGCTGTGGAGCAAGGTAAGCTTTGCGTGGTGCCGAAGATAGGGGATGTGGTATTGGGGGTTTTGAACTCCTGTCTTGCTCGTGTGCATTCGTGGCTTGTTAGTAGTGGGCTTCTTCTCAATGAGAGTTATTCTGCATGCCTTCCCATGAGTGCTGTGGTGCCGAAGATAGGGGATGTGGTATTGGGGGTTTTGAACTCCTGTCTTGCTCGTGTGCATTCGTGGCTTGTTAGTAGTGGGCTTCTTCTCAATGAGAGTAAGTCTGCATGCCTTCCCATGAGTGCTGTGGAGCAAGGTAAGCTTTGCGTGGTGCCGAAGATAGGGGATGTGGTATTGGGGGTTTTGAACTCCTGTCTTGCTCGTGTGCATTCGTGGCTTGTTAGTAGTGGGCTTCTTCTCAATTAGAGTAAGTCTGCATGCCTTCCCATGAGTGCTGTGGAGCAAGGTAAGCTTTGCGTGGTGCCGAAGATAGGGGATGTGGTATTGGGGGTTTTGAACTCCTGTCTTGCTCGTGTGCATTCGTGGCTTGTTAGTAGTGGGCTTCTTCTCAATGAGAGTAAGTCTGCATGCCTTCCCATGAGTGCTGTGGAGCAAGGTAAGCTTTGCGTGGTGCCGAAGATAGGGGATGTGGTATTGGGGGTTTTGAACTCCTGTCTTGCTCGTGTGCATTCGTGGCTTGTTAGTAGTGGGCTTCTTCTCAATGAGAGTAAGTCTGCATGCCTTCCCATGAGTGCTGTGGAGCAAGGTAAGCTTTGCGTGGTGCCGAAGATAGGGGATGTGGTATTGGGGGTTTTGAACTCCTGTCTTGCTCGTGTGCATTCGTGGCTTGTTAGTAGTGGGCTTCTTCTCAATGAGAGTAAGTCTGCATGCCTTCCCATGAGTGCTGTGGAGCAAGGTAAGCTTTGCGTGGTGCCGAAGATAGGGGATGTGGTATTGGGGGTTTTGAACTCCTGTCTTGCTCGTGTGCATTCGTGGCTTGTTAGTAGTGGGCTTCTTCTCAATGAGAGTTATTCTGCATGCCTTCCCATGAGTGCTGTGGTGCCGAAGATAGGGGATGTGGTATTGGGGGTATTGAACTCCTGTCTTGCTCGTGTGCATTCGTGGCTTGTTAGTAGTGGGCTTCTTCTCAATGAGAGTAAGTCTGCATGCCTTCCCATGAGTGCTGTGGAGCAAGGTAAGCTTTGCGTGGTGCCGAAGATAGGGGATGTGGTATTGGGGGTTTTGAACTCCTGTCTTGCTCGTGTGCATTCGTGGCTTGTTAGTAGTGGGCTTCTTCTCAATGAGAGTAAGTCTGCATGCCTTCCCATGAGTGCTGTGGAGCAAGGTAAGCTTTGCGTGGTGCCGAAGATAGGGGATGTGGTATTGGGGGTTTTGAACTCCTGTCTTGCTCGTGTGCATTCGTGGCTTGTTAGTAGTGGGCTTCTTCTCAATGAGAGTAAGTCTGCATGCCTTCCCATGAGTGCTGTGGAGCAAGGTAAGCTTTGCGTGGTGCCGAAGATAGGGGATGTGGTATTGGGGGTTTTGAACTCCTGTCTTGCTCGTGTGCATTCGTGGCTTGTTAGTAGTGGGCTTCTTCTCAATGAGAGTAAGTCTGCATGCCTTCCCATGAGTGCTGTGGAGCAAGGTAAGCTTTGCGTGGTGCCGAAGATAGGGGATGTGGTATTGGGGGTTTTGAACTCCTGTCTTGCTCGTGTGCATTCGTGGCTTGTTAGTAGTGGGCTTCTTCTCAATGAGAGTTATTCTGCATGCCTTCCCATGAGTGCTGTGGTGCCGAAGATAGGGGATGTGGTATTGGGGGTTTTGAACTCCTGTCTTGCTCGTGTGCATTCGTGGCTTGTTAGTAGTGGGCTTCTTCTCAATGAGAGTAAGTCTGCATGCCTTCCCATGAGTGCTGTGGAGCAAGGTAAGCTTTGCGTGGTGCCGAAGATAGGGGATGTGGTATTGGGGGTTTTGAACTCCTGTCTTGCTCGTGTGCATTCGTGGCTTGTTAGTAGTGGGCTTCTTCTCAATTAGAGTAAGTCTGCATGCCTTCCCATGAGTGCTGTGGAGCAAGGTAAGCTTTGCGTGGTGCCGAAGATAGGGGATGTGGTATTGGGGGTTTTGAACTCCTGTCTTGCTCGTGTGCATTCGTGGCTTGTTAGTAGTGGGCTTCTTCTCAATGAGAGTAAGTCTGCATGCCTTCCCATGAGTGCTGTGGAGCAAGGTAAGCTTTGCGTGGTGCCGAAGATAGGGGATGTGGTATTGGGGTTTTGAACTCCTGTCTTGCTCGTGTGCATTCGTGGCTTGTTAGTAGTGGGCTTCTTCTCAATGAGAGTAAGTCTGCATGCCTTCCCATGAGTGCTGTGGAGCAAGGTAAGCTTTGCGTGGTGCCGAAGATAGGGGATGTGGTATTGGGGGTTTTGAACTCCTGTCTTGCTCGTGTGCATTCGTGGCTTGTTAGTAGTGGGCTTCTTCTCAATGAGAGTTATTCTGCATGCCTTCCCATGAGTGCTGTGGTGCCGAAGATAGGGGATGTGGTATTGGGGGTTTTGAACTCCTGTCTTGCTCGTGTGCATTCGTGGCTTGTTAGTAGTGGGCTTCTTCTCAATGAGAGTAAGTCTGCATGCCTTCCCATGAGTGCTGTGGAGCAAGGTAAGCTTTGCGTGGTGCCGAAGATAGGGGATGTGGTATTGGGGGTTTTGAACTCCTGTCTTGCTCGTGTGCATTCGTGGCTTGTTAGTAGTGGGCTTCTTCTCAATTAGAGTAAGTCTGCATGCCTTCCCATGAGTGCTGTGGAGCAAGGTAAGCTTTGCGTGGTGCCGAAGATAGGGGATGTGGTATTGGGGGTTTTGAACTCCTGTCTTGCTCGTGTGCATTCGTGGCTTGTTAGTAGTGGGCTTCTTCTCAATGAGAGTAAGTCTGCATGCCTTCCCATGAGTGCTGTGGAGCAAGGTAAGCTTTGCATGGTGCCGAAGATAGGGGATGTGGTCATCCCCTGGGTGGAGGAGATGCGCTCTTTGGGAGCGATTTAGAATGGGCAGGGATTGGAGATAGGCAGGTGGCACGGGTGGCACAAGCTGCATGGTATAAGCTTTGCTTGGTGGGCCAAGTGTGGCCCTTCCTGGTGGGCATCAGTGCAGAGCTCACTTGGTTATTGTAATGTTTTGCATGTGGGTCTGCCCAAGGGAGCCATTTGCCATCTACAGATGGTACAGAATGCGGCCGCGCAGGTCTTGTTGGGGACTCAGCATATGGATCAAGCATCGCCATTGTTGTGGCAGTTGTATTGATTGCCCGTGTGGGAATGATGCCGTTTTAAGTTACTGGTTATTGTGTTTCGGGCTGTGTTGGAGGGCCACCCAATGTACCTTAGTGGTATGTGGCATTGGTATGTGTTGCGTCAGGACTTACGTTCATCTCAGCATCGTCTATTGCGGGTGCCAGGGTAGGGTGATGTGCTCAGTCACTGGATGGGCGCGCCTCTTTAGTGTTGCCGATGTAGATGTGTGGAATATGTTGTCGGCTGCTGTGTGGACGGTGGATGACTTGCGTTTGTTTCGGAAAATGTTAAAGACATTTTTATTTTCTGGAACATGATGAGACAGGGATTTGTTTTTTATTAGGTTGGTTGGGGTAATTCTTTGTGGATGTGAGGGGTTGAGCTTTTTATGAATCTGTATTTGTATATTGTTGTTATGTTTGCACACCTTGTGGATTTGCATTGCCAGACTGGGGTTATTCTGTGAATAAATGAAATAAAATGAAATTAAGAGATTGAGGGCCCAATTTTCATTTAGGAAGGCTATGCGCCGCATCTGCACATAGCCTGCCCGCCAACCCCCTTAACCCGGATTTTCACTTCCACGATGCCGGAAGTGAAAATCCAGGTTTTGCTGGACGAGCCGGCAGCCGCCGATGCTAAGCGGGTAACATCGACAATCGCTGCTACCTACTTAGCCCTTTCCTCCTCTCCCTCTCCACCCGGGAACGCTCCCAACATGCCGCAATGCATCTGGGTGCGTTAGGGACTTATCCAGGATTTTTCAAAGGCACTACCCCTGTATAAGGCACTTACACTGGAACTAGGGCAGTTACCCGTGTAAATGCCTTCGAAAATGCCGCCCAGTGTCTTCTAGGATGTTGAATTGGGTTGGCTAATGTGGAGTATGGCACACAGGGTAGTAATGAAAGACATTCACCAGGGGTGGTACAAAGTGGGAAAAAAGGGGCAAGTCGAACAAGCTTTTACAAGGCAGTGGAAGAATGTTTCCCAAGAAAGTGCTTGCCTTTGAAAGAAACGTAAAGGCTTTGAGGGACGTTCCTTCAGTAAGGTTTAGCACAGCACACGCTGTACAACAAAATAGCAACAAGGAGAATGGATTGCCCCCCCCCCCAACTCCATTACCCAACTTAACAAAATTCAATCATGCAAACACCCCCCCACCTCCAACTGACCCCTCAATTAAACACCCAGTAACACAAAATCGGATTTCAATAGGCAGCAGCTGTATTGACCAAACCATGCAGGGAAAACGGTCCCAATAGCCCAAATTGGAATTCCCAAAGGAAACACCTCTGACAGGGGCCAAGGCGGCCCACTAAAGCCCCACAGCATAACACTCCATTATCCTGCCATGTGCCAGCTAGGGAACAGCCCTACAGGAGGCCAGCCAGCCCTTCCCAAATGGTCACCCGCTCTCTATCAGCGGATGAGAGAATTATGGGTCCCATCAGCAATATAAAACAGTCTCAGGCATCCCGCTGCAAAAACGGAGCATTTCAACTCTATCACATCAAAGAAAGAACAATGAAAACAAATCAAACCGCACCTGCTCTTGCCACCTTGCTGGGCAGACTACATGGACCATACTGGTCTTTAACGGCCCTCATATACTATGTTACTATGTAAATTAACTCTAGCATCCCTTACGCCTAACAATAAGGGGGGAGGGGTGGAATGCTACATAGACGCCACAGGGAGGAAGGAGATCTCCCAAGGAATACAAATTTTCAGGTAAAACTGTGTCTTAACCTGTGCCCCCCCCCCCCCCCACCAATCCTGTCCTTAAGACTCTTTTGCCTTCCTGATTCAAAATAAACAGCCCTATGTGGACCCCCTATCATTCACCTTACCCCCTGTATCCCTCCCAGACATGTGCTCCCTGCTCTCCCCTTTCCTGTTACTGCCCCCACCCCCCTGCCGGCGGCCAGGACTGCGCCCAACCACCTCACATTAAAGAGCAAAGCTGCAAGATAGCCAGAGAACTTAAGGTGGAGCTGGAAATATTCAACAGGGAACTTTTCTCAAAGCAATTCCTGACTGAGTGCCAGTTCTTCTGTTGCAACTACTGATTGCCTAGGGATGCACTTCAAAGTGTGGGAGCTCTCTCCCCCTCCCCCCTCCTCCTCCCCCTCCTCCTCCTCGCCAGAGAAACCTGAGACACTGATCCCCACCAGTAAGAGAAGAGTAGCTGACAGGTACTACAAAATATGAAAGACTCCGGTGAGTCCAATTATGAGCATAAATGGCCACCGTAGATGAGAGAGCAGATCCGACTCCATGGAATCTATAAGAACCACAAAGCGAAGCAAATGTATGAGGACGAGAGCGAGAGACACTTCAGTGACCTGAGGAAAGCTCGTCCACAGACAGAGATGAAGGTGCCCAAACACACTGAGTACCTCATGGCACAACTGCAAGCTCAGCTGCAGTCAGAAAAATATCTCAACTTTCTAGCAAAATACAGTACAGACAAAGGACCTAGACAGGGGCACCAGAACCTAGTGGCAGGGACTGTAATGGAGAACAGAAAAGATAGCGTTTGTTCATTGTTACTTTTATGGTATTTTTATGTTACTTTTATGCTCTCTTGCCTTTCTCCACCCTCCTTTCTCACAATTTGATGGCGTTCCTTTCCTTTTCCTGCAGCCAAGTGCTTGTTTTTAACTTGCCTTATTTTATTATTGTAAACCGCTCAGGTGCCCATGGTATTGAGCGGTATAACAAATATTAAATAAACATAAACATAAACTAAAGGACCCTACGTGGCGGTACTCTGGTTCCTCCAGGTGCATGTCCAGATCTTCATGGTCCATAAAGTCAGTGCACTCAAACTGCTCCACAGCAAGCGCAGCCACTGCAAGAGTGCACGCTGAAGCGGAAGCTGCAAAAATCTGTGCTCGCTTTAGTAAACAAGATGCCATCCTGAAGTTAGAGTATTAGAAGAGGAAGAAGTCAATCCGATTTGTAGGACATGACCTGCCTCAGATTCCGCAATCCAGCAGTATTTCCATTACTTACCAGCCTGTAACTGCCAACCTCCTCTCCGTTCTTTTCCACTACAGAAGCTCTCTTTGCCTTTCTTTCTTTTTATTTTACCCCTCCCCTCCCCCAGTAGCTGCCCATTGGTACAGACCTTATGAGTGCCTGTTGGTAGAAAACCAAATTATCTAGATATCCTTTTTTTTCTAGGTGGGTTCCTGAAGTAGTCTAGCAAGCCTCAAGGAAAGAAAATTATCAGGTAAGCAAAATATCACTTTCCTTATCATCTTTCCCAGACTAGTCCCAATGAATGGGGACGTACCTAAGTGCTCTCCTTAAATTGGTGAGGTGTTTCTGTGATGGCCCTTATGACACCTATTCCTAAGCCTAGCCTAAAATACTCACTAACTGACAGCTGAGGGGAAATATAGAGGCCTATAAAATCCTGGGTGGAGTAGAAGGGGTAAATGCAAATTGACTTGTTAATTCTTTCAAAAAAGTACAAAGACTAGGGGACATATCATGAAGTTACTAGATAGGACACTGAAAACAAAAGATAGACTGGGGAAAGTCACTGCTTATCCCTGGGGTCAGCAGAACAGGCTCTATCTACTGTACTTTAAGGGATCCTACCAAGTACTTGTGACCTGGACTAGGTATTGCTGGAAACAAGATACTGGGCTTGATGGACCTTTGGTCTAACCAAATACGGTAGCTCTTACAATTCAGAGATGTCTCTGTGGCTGTCCTGCTTATTTCTTCCAGGCTGCTTTTGGATCCTGATCGACATAGTCTCGGACTCTCCAACTGTAGGTTTCCTTACCATTCCCTTAGACTTATCCTAGTCCCCAGCTATTGTGTTGTCTGTCTTGATGAGCAGGGACCGTCTCTTACATCTCTCTATACAGTGCTGCATATGCCTTGTAGTGTTACACAAATGAACAGTAGGAGTAGTAGAATCTGCCTAGGAGGCTGCTTGGGCCTTGTGGGATGGGCCTACAAACCCTGTGGGCCTTTCTCTTACAGACTGCAGAAGCCATCACTGCCACTTCCTTAATCTGTGTAGATGTAGCTTTTGAGGTCGTCTTCCCCTTCTTCAGCTCTGACATCACCACAAAGAGCAAGCCTGTCTCCTAAACTGCTCCATTACCATCAGATGTCATTGAAGTACTCGTCTTATGTCTAATAAATAAAACTTCCTTCTGTTCTGCCCTTCTCTTCATTTGAAAAGATCAGTAATTTCATCATCCTAATTTTTTTTTTGGTCAGGTAGAACTGTGACATTATCTTCAGGAGCAACAGGGTGTTAAGTGCCATTGAGTTAATGTCAACTCATGGCAGCCGTATGGATAGTAGTCTTAAACTGTGTTTGGTCTTCAGTCAGGTGGCTAATTGATAGTGTGGCATCCATAGCTGCTGTTATTGTATCAATCCATCCCATTGCTGGCCTTCCTCTTTTGTGTTGACCTTCTATCTTGCCAAGCATGATGTCTTTCTCTAATGATCTCTCTCTTTGCATGATGTGTCCAAAGTATGAAAGTCAAAATCTTGTCATCTGAGCTTCTAAAGAAAGTTTTGGTTTGATCTCCTCTGTTACTGACTGGCTTGTTCTTCGGGCAGACTCAGGAATAAAATGTGGAGATATTTTTTTATGGAAAGAGTGGTAGATGCGTGGAATAGTCTCCGAGGAGAGTGTAAAAATGAGGACAGCTTGGGAATCATTCTGCACCACGAATAGCGGGGATGTACGTCCTGCCTGGACATACATCCCCGCCATTCGTCCCCCTGCCGCTCCTGATGTAAAGGCTCCCCATACGAACAGTGCTGTTGTATGGGGAGCCTTAGATGGGGGTGGGAGGGATCGGTCTGGAGGTGGAGGTGGAGCAAGGGCAGAGCATGGGCAGGCTCTGTACATCCAGGATGTACAGGTCCAATTCTGAGATCGGCCCTTTACATCCAGGGTTGGCCACGTAGACAGGGGACTTATTCCACCTCGGAGGTGGAATAAGTCTTCCTGGGCACCGGAGGGAGCGCAACGCCAGGCCAGGACAAAATGGTGAGAGGGTGCAGGGGGTACCCCACAACCAACTCTGGCCATGGGAGGCCAGATTGGGGGTTGGACTGCGGGTAAAAAGCAATTTGGGTCAGCGGCCGAGGATCATGGCTCCAAAATGGAGCTGCAGTGCCATGGCAACGAGACGCCATGGCACTGTGGCTCCATTACGGAGCCTGGCTAAGTTAGCCAGGGATCTGCTGGGTGTGTGGCCCATCGGAATTAGGGTCCGGCCTGCACTTCCAGGCCTATAGACCCGATTCTGATCCCACGGGCACGTCTCGCCCTGTGGGATCAGAATCGGGTGATACTGCTGTACGCTCAGATTATGAGGGGCTGGACGGCCAGAATAGAATTGGCCCTTATCTGAATTCAAGAAAGCATGGGACAAACACAAATGATCTTTAAAGGAAAAAAGGGGACTATAGTAGTTGAATTGGAAGGGCAGACTAGATAGCAACATGACAGCAGAAAAAGACCATATGGCCTATGTTTCTATAACCCGGAGTGCAATGATTCTTACACAGTGCAAATCTAATAAAGAAGAGATTTCTCTTAACACTCCCATAATTCCCCCTCCCCCTTGCTTTCCATTAGATACCATTCCGTCTTCAATGTGTTTCTTTCAGGGCAATGTCTCTCAATGGGTTAGTTTTGCACATATCATTTGCCAAGGATGTGAGCAACTTAACAAAAGCCATCTACGCCAAGCTAAAGATGCTTCAACATCTAAGACCTCTACTCTCCACAAGTGATTTCAGAACAGCAGTCCAGGCAATAATCTTCCCACACTTCGATTTCTGTAATGCCATTTTAATGGGCCTCCCAAAGCAAAGCATCCGCCACCTTCAGCTAGCTCAAAATACAGCGGCTAGAGTAATATCACAAGCCTCTATCAAAGAGCACATTAGCCCGATATTAAAGCAGCTACCAATTGAGAGTAGAATAAAATTCAAAGTTATTCACACTATATTCAAATCTCTCCAAGAAGAGCCATCCACTTGCCTGAAAGTGTTTATTCGAGTTAATCCGGAAAACAGACCACGAAGAAGTAACAATAAAAATTCTCTGGAGGTACAGGCTGAATTCAGAAGCTGCAACTCAACAACGTCCAAGAGAGCCTTCTCCCTCTATGCCCCACTCTTATGGAATTCACTTCCTGCCTTCATAAGAGACACTACGGATCCTAAATCTTTCCGGAAACTGCTAAAAACATTTCTGTTCAAAGAACACTTTGGCAAACTAATCACTTAGTTTAAATTTCTTCAAGTAAAGCAACAGTCCTTCTCACAGTTCAAGATGCTTTCAAGTTCAGTGTACTTAAATAATCTACATGCTTAGTTCTCTGTATATAGTTATTGCTTAATTCGGCTGATAGCTGTATTAAGTTATTTCTTCCCTTATCCCCCATCACTCTTTGTTCACAATGTTACATGTATTTTTTGTTAAATGTACTGTTCAATTCTTTGAGTTCATTGTAAACCGGTTTGATTCACGAAAGGCGGTAAATAAGCACAAATAAATAAATATCATGACAGTCATGAACCTCACTCCTATGCCAGAGTATGTGGCATGCACTCTCAGTCTCTCAAATTTACTGCTAATGCTCGGTGTAGTATTTGCATCGTGCCAAAGAGAGTTTCCTCCTGCTGGAATTCGTAAGATGTAATATTTATACGTTTCTTCTTTGGGAGCATCACCATTTCTCATCACATTATCTCGCTCATTTACAAATGCCATAAAGTTAAGTAACATAGTAACATAGTAAATGACGGCAGATAAAGACCAGTATGGTCCATCCAGTCTGCCCAGCAAGATACGGCAAGAGTAGGTGCACCTGTGGCTCTGTGCAGGCCACCCCTCCCCATGTCTTTGTTTAGGGGTGGACCCACCACTCCATGTAGGACACCCCTGTTTGTTGAGAAGTTAGATCAGTGGTTCTCAACCTTTTTTGTACCGTGACCCCTTTTACCATTGGTCAACTTGTGGTGACCCCAATGATAAAATCAAATGCGTCTCTCTTCCTTTACCGTTAACGCATTGTCGCTGTAATCATTTGTTGAATTATTAATATATTATAGGCCTTTGAAATGTGTTTTTATTTATAAAATTTACTTATTTAAACCACAATAATTAATCACAATAACAAGTAACAATATTTGATTTCAAAATTATGATCATTTTGTAGTCCAATCACTAATATGAAATAAAATTATTTTTTCTACTTTTGTTGTCTGACCAATTTATTCTCTGATCATGCTGGTCCCGATCTGAGGCTTCTGCTTTCCTGTCTTCTCTTAGCTCTCTTTCTGTGGTCTATGGTCCGTCTGTCATTTCTCATCTCTTCTTTTGTTTTCTTCACTTCTTTCCATCAGCCTATTTCCAGTCCCAGTAACCCTCCCCAATATCAGCCCCTTTCCAGTCCTCACTCCCAGTACTTTCCAATGTCAACTTGCATTCCCATGATTGCCACTGGTGTCCATTCCCTTCCAGTCCCCCTCCTTCCCCACTGACCAGTCCCTTCTAGTACAAATACCATGGCAGCCCCTCTCAGATCCACTCCCTTCCAGTTCCATTCTCCCATCCCCTCATATCAGCCCATTTGTAGCCTTAGCCCCCAGTTTTCTTCCAGGGCCAGCAGCTCTATCCTCCCCTCCCCACAATCAGCCCATTCCCAGTCGAAGCCCACCAATCAGCTCACTTCCAGTGCTAGTCCCCCCCTCAACCCCATTACTAGTGCTAGCCTCCCCTAATCAGCCCAATACCAGTCCTACCCCCCATGAGCTCATTACCAGTCCTAGCCTCCACTAATCAGCTCATTTCCAGTGCTAGTCCCTCCTCAACCCCATTACCAGTGCTAGGCTCCCCTAATCAGCCCAATACCAGTCCTACCCCCCCCCCCATCAGCACATTACCAGTCCCAACCCCTCCTTGATCAGTCCATTCCCAGTCCTAGCCTTCCCTAATCAACCCATTACCAGTCCTAGCCCCCCATCTGCCCATTATAATCCTAACCCGCACTGTCTCTCCCCTCTGTCCAGCATTTATCCCCGTCTGTCCAGTATGTCCCCCCGTCTCTTCCCTTTGTCCATGTCAGCCCCCTCCCTCCATCCCTCCCTCCATGTCAGCCCCCTCTGTCCATGTCAGCCCCCTCCCTCCCTCCCTCCATGTTAGCCCACTGCCTCCCTCCATGACAGCCCCTTTCTTCATGTCAGCCCCCCTCCCTCCCTCCCTCCATGACAGCCCCTCTCTCCATGTCAGCCCCCTCTCTCCATCCATATCAGCCCCCTCCCTCCCTCCCTCCATGTCAGCCCCTCCCTCCCTCCCTCCATGACAGCCCCTCTCTCCATGTCAGCCCCCCACCCACCCTCCCTGCCTGCATGACAGCCCCTCTCTCCATGTCAGCACCCTCTCTCAATCCATATCAGTCCCCTCCCTCCCTCCCTCCCTCCATGTCAGCCCCCCTCTGTCCATGTCAGTCCCCCTCCCCCCTCCCTCCATCCATCCATATCAGCCCCCCTTCCACATGTCAGCCCCCTCTGTCCATGTCAGCCCCCCTCCCTCCCTGTCAGCCCCCTCCCTCCATGTCAGCCCCCTCTCTCCATCCATATCAGCCCCCTCCCTCCCTCCCTCCATGTCAGCCCCCCTCTGTCCATGTCAGTCCCCCTCCCTCCCTCCATGTCAGCCCCCTCCCTCCATCCATCCATATCAGCCCCCTCCCTCCATATCAGCCCCCCTTCCACATGTCAGCCCCCTCTGTCCATGTCAGCCCCCCTCCCTCCCTCCCTCCATGTCAGCCCCCTCCCTCCATGTCAGCCCCCCTCTGTCCATGTCAGTCCCCTCCCTCCTTCCCTCCATGTCAGCCCCGTTGCAGGTTCCCTGCTCCCCTCGCCCCATGTCTGCCTCCTTCTTCTGCAGCTGCGGCTCCCTTTCTCTTAGGGAACCACGGCTATGCCATTGCCTGTAAAACTGTTGCAGGGCCTTTATTCTGTCTCTAAACGGGCTCCGTGCAGCATTGTCCCGCCTCCAAAGGAACTGGTAAACAACTTCCTTTGGAGGCGGGACAATGCTGCACGGAGCCCGTCGAGAGGCAGGAAGGCTCCACAATGGTTTTACAGGCATAGCCGCGGTTCCCTAAGAGAAAGAGAGCCGCAGCTGTGGAGTCTGTGAGTTTGCCGCTGCCGAGAAGTGGACTCGGCAGCGGCAGCAACTTGTGCGCTTTTTTTTTTTTTTAAACAGCGGAGTGAGGCGATCCCTGCTAAATCCTGTGGCGACCCCCGTGGGGCTCGCAACCCACAGGTTCAGAACCGCTGAGTTAGATGGTTCAGTTTATTTTGTTTTTATCCTGTTGCTGTAAAGGGATCTGCTGTGCTTGTCCCATGCTGTTTTGAATTCCGTCACTGTGTTTGCTCCCACCACTTCCATCGGGAGAGCATTCCAAGCACCCACCACCCTTTCAGTGAAAAAATATTTCCTGACATTGCCTTTCAATTTTCCACCTTGCAGCTTCATGTTATGCCCTCTAGTTTTGCAGCTTCCCCGTCTTTGGAAGAGGTTTGTTTCTCATCGTTCCTCTTTAAGTATTTAAAGGTCTGAATCATATCTCCTCTATCCCTCCTCTCCTCCAAAGTGTACATATTTATAGGTCTTCAAGTCTCTTCTCATAAGGTTTCTTACACAGGCTCCAAATCATTTTGGTCACCTTCCTCTGAACAGCTTCCAGTCTTTTTACATCTTTTGCAAGATACGGTCTCCAAAACTGAACACAGTATTCCAAGTGAGGCCTCACCAGCGACCTGTACAGTGGCATAAGTACCTCTTCCTTTCTGTTGGTAATCCCTCTTTGTATGCAACCCAACATCCTCCTGGCTTTTGCCACTGCCTTGTCGCACTGTTTTGCCACCTTGAGATCATCAGAGATAATCACACCAATGTCTTTCTCCTGAACCATGCACACCAACCTCTTGCCCCCTATCGCGTTCATTTCCCTTGGATTTCTGCTACCTAAGTGCATGACACTGCACTTTTTCACATTAAATCGTAATTGACAAGCATTAGACCATTCTTCCAGCTTTTGTAGATCTTTCCTCATATCCACTCCCTCGGGGGAGTCCACTCTGTTGCAAATTTTTGTGTCTTCTGCAAAAAGACAGATTTTTCCATTCAGTTCTTCAGTAATATCACTCACAAATACATTGAACAGTGCCAGGCCCAGGACCGACCCCTGGGGCACCCCCCTAATCACCTTCCTTTCATCCGATTGAGCTCCATGTACCATCACTCTCTGTCGTCTGTCAGTCAGCCAATTTCTAATCCAGTTTACTATCTTGGTACCCATCCCCAAGCTACTGAGTTTGACAAGCCTCCTATGAGGAACAGTATCAAAGGCTTTGCTGAAATCCAGGTAGATGACATCCATCGCATGCCCCTGATCTAGTTCCTTGGTCACCCAGTCAAAGAACTCAATCAGATTTGTTTGGCAAGACCATCCTTCGGTAAAACTATGTTGCCTCGGATCTTGCAACCTGTTGGTTTTGAGAAAGTTCACTATTCGCTCTTTCAGGAGCGCCTCCATTACTTTTCGCGCCACCGAGGTAAGGCTCATGGGTCTGTAGTTTGACACTTCTTCCCTTTCACCACTTTTTTGTAGAGGTATGACATCAGCCATTCTCCATTCCTGAGGAACCTCTCCTGTTTCCAAGGATCTGTTGAATACATCCTTTAACGGCCCTGCAAGAACCTCTCTGAGCTCTTTCAGTATCCTGGGATGTATCCCATCCGGTCCCATGGCTTTGTCCACTTTCAGTTTAGCAAGTTGTTCCAACACCTCATCTTCTATGAATGGTGTGGTATCTATTGCATTCCCATTTTTATATTTGGGAGTCTCCAGGATTTTCTTTAGTAAAAACAGAGCAGAAGTATTTGTTTAGCAATTTCGTATTTTCTATGTCACTTTCCACGAGTCCTTTCCCAGCAGTGAGTCCTGCAATTCCAACTCTGATCTTCATAGCATGTAATAAAAGAAGGGGAAAAGACCTCAGGACTGTCCCAATAAACATTGGGTCCTGGACACTCGTCCCCATAGGTCATAAAAACCCCTTCACCAAAATATTTTTAATTATTTCAAAAAATCGAAAAACGTAGTCAATGTATAAAAATACAACCTGCACACTTAGCTGTATATAAGTTCCAGCCACTACAGTCACACTTGGGGTTGTTACGCTCGACGTGGCCGTGTTTCACAATGACACTGCTTCAGGAGTGTAGCCAACAAGCTTTGTTTGCCCTCCCCACGCTGTCCATTTTAACTGATAATAAAACCGCAACTAGCATAATGCTGGTGGTGAAAAAAGTTGACTGAGAAAGTCTTTCTGTTAGTGAGTAACAGCGTTGCTGGTACAAACGTTTTTGAAATAATAAAAAATATTTTGGTGAAGGGGTTTTTATGACCTATGGGGATGAATGTCCAGGTCCAAAGTGTAGGGTCTTTTATTACATGCTATGAAGATAATGATTTTTGTCCTCATTATTCCACTGCTGAAGTGATATTTTTGTGATATCTAGGTGATTGTGTTGACTGTGATTTCAGATTTTCACCTGTTCTGGCCTGCCTGCGGAGTGCTATAAAGTTAAGTGGAGAAAATCATTTTCACTCAACGTATAATTAAGCTCTGGAACTCGGAGCCACAGGATGTGTAAAAGCAGCAGTTTGAACAAGTCTGAAAGAGGGTTGGACTGGTTCCGAGAGGGAAAGTCCATCAGCCGTTATTAAGGTAGGCTTGGAGTAAGCAGCATAAAATCTATCTACCTTTTGGGATCCTGCCAGGCAATGTTCCCTCTAAGGACTGACGTCCTGTGCACAAAACATTCAGCCCATGTGCAGACATTTCCACCAGCCAGATTTGTGTGCAGTGGAAACTATTGATTCAAAAGCCAGGCCATATTGATCGAGTTTCCTGTGCCCACTGCAAAGGTCAGTAATGGCTCTCTTTACAGTAAGAGGGCTGCAACATTCCTGCCACACTGGTCAAAGAGTCCTATTTACAGGCACTAAACCGATGGACCAAGTAGCATATACGGGTAGCAGGCCGCACAGTTTTACCAGCAGATACGATCTAGAGGAGAAAGCCATGTGGCGATCCAGGAAAAGGGAAAGATTTCCTCTTTTATCCTCCTCCCCAAGCTTCCCCATCTCCGTCCCTGATATTTTCTTACTTCCCTTGACGACAAGTCATCTCAGGATTTTTATTAGAAACTGATTTCAGTTTGAATTATTTGTATGATGTAGCCTGCTCTATGCACTATCTGTCCTGGCCAGGGGGGTGGCAGAGACCTCCGTGAGCCACCAGCCCATGCGCTGCTCCTCTGTCACCGCCCTGTTCGACCCCTTTGCTAGATGGCCTGTCCAACATGCCACAGGCTTCACCTTTTCTGCAAGAAAGCCTTTTAGCAACTCCCTGCTTCTATTGCTGTTTTTAATTTTTTTTTTTTGCGGTGTCTCGTTCCTGCAGCTGAAGAGAGTCATACCATCTTTCCAGACAAGTTGAGTTTTCAGCGAGACGGCACTCAGCATACCTGCCGCATTCCACCTCCTCCAATGCGATGTCTATTAGAGGGGACAGAATGTGACAGGCTTTGAGTAGTGGCAAATAGTCAAGGGCCCGCTGCCATGCTGCTAATGGTGTCAGGCTGTAACTCCAGGGAGCCACGGACCACCTGAAGAAAAGTCCTTGGTGTGTGGCACTTAAACGTCATCTGCCGAACAATTATGTTCAGGACACAGCTGCACTCCCATGCAGATTAGAGGGAACATTGCTGATAAATACTTGTGATCTGGACCGGCCACCTTTGGAAACAGGATACTGGACCCAATGGACCACTGGACTGACCCAGTCTGGCAGTTTTTCTGCTCTTATACCACTTGCACTCTAAAAAAATGAAGGAACAAACCCTTTTCTAATCCATCTTGCGGAAGTGCCAGAATTTGCAGGATTGATATTCTGAAGGGGGATGCTCGGTTCAGGGCCGGCAAGAGGTGAGCCAGTGAGACAATGGCTCAGGGTGACTGCAATAGGGGCGCAGGAAGCCAGCCTCACTGGTTCACTTCCAGCCTGCCCTCTGCTTCCTCAGACGTGACTGTGTAAAGCATTAACACAGCTGCAGGAGCATTTGCATTTGCTCCTGCAGCTCAGCAATACTCAAGCCATCAGCATCATGGCTTGAGTATAGCACAGCTTCAGGAGCAAAACTGAATGTTACCATGGCTGTGCTGTGCATTAATACAGCTTCGGGAGCAAATGCATATGCTTCCACAGCAGTGATAATTTTCAATATTCCTAGAGGAGCAGTGGCTTTTGCTCCTGTAGCAGTATTAATTTTAATATAGCTGCAGGAACAAAAGCAAATGCTCCCGTGGCTGTGTTGCTGCAGGGAGAAGGGAGGGATGGCTGATACTGGGGCTGTGGGGGGGGGGGGAGGAACAGGACTGAAGGGATGGAAATGGGCTGATACTGGGAGTAGCGGAGGCTGGGACTGGACTAATACAGGGGCTGGGGGCTAGATGACACTTGGAAATGGAGGCTTGGTCTGGAAATAAGGTGATACTGGGACTGGGGGGTTGGCTAATACTAGGGCAGAGGACTGGTTCTAGAAATGGGCTGATATTGGCACTGGGTGGACTGGAAATGGGCTGATACTAGATCTGCTGAGATGGGACTGGAAAAGGGTTGGGACTGGAAGGGAGCTAATTCTAGGGCTGGGATCCTGGAATTGAAAGGGGGCTAATGCTGGGAATTGCCAAGGTTGGAGTAGGAGAAAGAGGGAGATGCTGTGGCTGACTTTGCTTCTTCCCCATGATATCTGCCCCCCTTCTATTGTGGGGAACAAACAAAGTCAGCCAAGGGAAGGTTCAGAGGGAGGGGTATGCTGGGGTAAGGATGCAGAAAGACAAGGTTAATGAATACTGGAGAAGGAAGGAAGTGGTTGGGTGCTGGGGAAGGGAAGTAGGAAGCAGGAGGGCAGGTACTAGGGACATGGGATGAGGGAAAGCAGGGACTCTGATAGATGGAGACTAAGATTGGGTGAGAAAACAGAAGACAGACCCTAAGATATGTTGGCTATTGGGAGTTTAAAGGGGAAGGGGCTCAAGGCTTGAGTAGGATTGTGAGTGGGAACTTGGGAGTTGCTTGGGGGGATAGTGAGGACTAAGACAATGACCAGAGCTTAAGAAGACAGTGGGGACAAGATGACTGGGGGAGGGGTATGAGTAGAGCTGTGAGAGCAAGTGCAGAAGTATGTATTTATGTTTATTAGACTTGATATTTTATTTATTTATTTATTTATTTATTTAGCAAACACTTATATACCGCTGCTTCCTACGATCAGCTGCGGTTTTCTTTACAGAATCATCATGTATCGTACAATACAATGAATTTTTTAAGAATACAATTTTGATTAGAGCAATGATTACATAGCACACGGATTAGAGATTAGATACTTTTCACAACTTTAAATATACATTAGATTAAAAGGTGCGTGGGAGGGGGATATAATATACATATATACAGGATTACATATCAGTCGTCAATATGCTGCGTGTATTCCGAGTGTCATTATGGTGGGCAGAAGGGAACTTGTTGTGGTAAGGTGCTGTAATTAGGTTGGGTTGTAGTATGCCTGGAATAAATGGGTTTTGAGGTTCCTTCTGAATTCATTCAGGTTATTTGACATTCGGAGTTCAGAGGGGAGCTGGTTCCAGTGGATCGGCGCTGCATACCACCCTTCCTATAATAACAGAGTGTTGTACAATTACAATAAGTCAACAGCATTGTCGAGGGCCAGGGAAGAGGAAAGAAAATTACAATATAAATAGGACAGTGAGTAGCAGCCCATACATACCAGACAGAAGGAACAGAAACACTGAGGACATGGGGAAGGATCACACAGGGGGGGTAGAGAGGTCAAAGGCTGAGGAGAACAGGTGAGTCTTCAGGCGTGCTTTCAAGGTGCGGTGGTTCTGTTCAAGGCGGAGAGACGAAGGCAGTGAGTGCCAGAGTGCAGGACCAATGAAGAAAAAGGCAGAGGTGCGAGTAGACTGCAGGTGGGCTCGAGAGGGAGAAGGGAGATAAAGACGGTTTATGTGACTTGGCCGGAGGTTACGACTGGGAGTGTGAGATGGATGAGATCCGCCAGATACTGAGGGGGGTGTGTGTAGAGGACCTGGTGCACAAGGGTAAGGAGCTTGTAGCGAATACGGTGGTCAACCAGCAACCAGTGAAGGTGCAGAAACAGAGGAGTGATGTGGTCAAAACGAGTGGAGTGGGTGAGCAAACGGGCAGCCATGTTCTGAATGCGTTGGAACCTATAAAGTTGAGATTGAGGGATACCGGGAAGGACAGAGCTACAGAAGTCGAGGCGAGAAATGACAAAGGAAAATACGAGTGGTGAGAACTTGGACAGTAAGAAAGGGGCGAACAGCACAGACCTGACAAAAGTAGAAAAAGGAAGTTTTAGTGATGTGGGAAATGTGATTGTGGAAAGAGAGAGTAGAGTCAACAAGAACACCAAGGAACTGAAAGCACGATACTAGTGGGATAGAGGATCCAGCAAAGGAACCAAAAGCACGATACTATTGGGATAGAGGATCCAGCAAAGGTACCGAAAGCACGATACTAGTGGGATAGAGGATCCAGCAAAGGTACCGAAAGCACGATACTAGTGGGATAGAGGATCCAGCAAAGGAAACGAAAGCACGATACTAGTGGGATAGAGGATCCAGCAAAGGTACCGAAAGCACGATACTAGTGGGATAGAGGATCCAGCAAAGGAATAGAAAGCAAGATACTAGTGGGATAGAGGATCCAGCAAAGGTACCGAAAGCACGATACTAGTGGGATAGAGCATCCAGCAAAGGAACCGAAAGCACGATACTAGTGGGATAGAGGATCCAGCAAAGGTACCGAAAGCACAATACTAGTGGGATAGAGGATCCAGCAAAGGAACCGAAAGCACGATACTAGTGGGATAGAGGATCCAGCAAAGGTACCGAAAGCACGATACTAGTGGGATAGAGGATCCAGCAAAGGAACCGAAAGCACGATACTAGTGGGATAGAGGATCCAGCAAAGGTACCGAAAGCACGATACTAGTGGGATAGAGGATCCAGCAAAGGAACCGAAAGCACGATACTAGTGGGATAGAGGATCCAGCAAAGGTACCGAAAGCACGATACTAGTGGGATAGAGGATCCAGCAAAGGAACCGAAAGCACGATACTAGTGGGATAGAGGATCCAGCAAAGGTACCGAAAGCACGATACTAGTGGGATAGAGGATCCAGCAAAGGAACCGAAAGCACGATACTAGTGGGATAGAGGATCCAGCAAAGGTACCGAAAGCACGATACTAGTGGGATAGAGGATCCAGCAAAGGAACCGAAAGCACGATACTAGTGGGATAGAGGATCCAGCAAAGGTACCGAAAGCACGATACTAGTGGGATAGAGGATCCAGCAAAGGAACCGAAAGCACGATACTAGTGGGATAGAGGATCCAGCAAAGGTACCGAAAGCACGATACTAGTGGGATAGAGGATCCAGCAAAGGAACCGAAGCACGATACTAGTGGGATAGAGGATCCAGCAAAGGAACCGAAGCACGATACTAGTGGGATAGAGGATCCAGCAAAGGAACCAAAAGCATGATACTAGTGGGATAAAGGATCCAGCAAAGGAACCGAAGCACGATACTAGTGGGATAGAGGATTCAGCAAAGGAACTGAAGCACGATACTAGTGGGATAGAGGATCCAGCAAAGGAACCGAAAGCACGATACTAGCGGGATAGAGGATCCAGCAAAGGAACCGAAAGCTCGATACTAGTGGGATAGAGGATCCAGCAAAGGAACCGAAAGCACGATACTAGTGGGATAGAGGATCCAGCAAAGGTACCGAAAGCACGATACTAGTGGGATAGAGCATCCAGCAAAGGAACCGAAAGCACGATACTAGTGGGATAGAGGATCCAGCAAAGGAACCGAAAGCTCGATACTAGTGGGATAGAGGATCCAGCAAAGGAACCGAAAGCACGATACTAGTGGGATAGAGGATCCAGCAAAGGAACCGAAAGCACGATACTAGTGGGATAGAGGATCCAGCAAAGGAACCGAAAGCATGATACTAGTGGGATAGAGGATCCAGTAAAGGAACCGAAAGCTCGATACTAGTGGGATAGAGGATCCAGCAAAGGTACCGAAAGCACGATACTAGTGGGATAGAGGATCCAGCAAAGGATGGGGCTAGTTGTGGAAGGGACTACTGTGGGGGAACCAGATAGCAACAGTTTTAGAGAGATTTAAGTGTAGGCAGTTTGTAGAAAACCAGCTGGCGACAGAAAGAAGACAGGAGTTGAGCGGGGAGAGATCTGGCTGAAGAGGAGAGGTGTGATGGAGAAGAACAAGATCATCTGCATAATAGAAAGCCGTTATCCCAGACTGCTGAATGAGAAGGGCAAGGGTTGCTGGGAAAATATTAAATAAGAGAGGTGTAAGGACGGAGTTTTGCGGAACACCACAGTGCAAAGGGACCGGAGCAGAGGAGGGGGCCGTAGAAGAGTGAGAAAGGACAGAATAGGACCGAGAAAAAAGATAGGAGTGAAACTAGCGGTGGACGGTACCACAAAAGCCAGCATAAGAACATAAGAACATAAGATATGCCATACTGGGTCAGACCAAGGTCCATCAAGCCCAGTATCCTGTTTCCAACAGTGGCCAATCTAGGTCATATGTACCTAGCAGTATCCCCAAGAGACACAGGTTCCACAATGCTTGTATTGGGTCAAGCATTGATATCTTGGGTCCCTTTTTAATAATGGTTTATGGACCTTTCCTCCAGGAACTTGTCCAAACCTTTTTTAAACCCAGCTACACTAACAGCCTTTACTACATCCTCCGGTAACAAATTCCAGAGTTTGATTACACGTTGAGTGAAAAAATATTTTCTTTTATTAGTCTTAAATAGTTTACCCTGTAGCTTCATTGCATGTCCCCTAGTCTTTCTACATTCTGATAAGGTAAACAATCGATCTACGTTTACCCGTTCCACTCCGTTCATTAATTTATAGACTTCTATCATATCTCCCCTCCGCCGTCTCTTTTCCAGGTTAAAGAGCCCTAATCTTTTTAGCCTTTCTTCATAGGGGTATCCTTTCATCCCCTTTACCATTTTGGTGGCTCTTCTCTGAACCTTTTCTAATAATGCTATATCCTTTTTAAGATACGGCGACCAGAATTGCACACAATATTCAAGGTGCGGTCTCACAATGGAACAATATAGAGGCATTATAATATCCTTTGTTTTATTTTCCATTCCTTTCCTTATGATACCAAGCATCCTATTTGCTCTCTTGGCCGCCACTGCACACTGGGCCAAGCATTTTAACATGTTATCCACAATGACGCCTAAATCTTTTTCCTGGGTGGTAGTTCCTAATGTGGAACCTTGCATCGTGTAACCATAGTTTGGGCTGTTCTTTCCTAGGTGCATAACTTTGCACTTGTCCACATTAAATTTCATCTGCCATTTTGATGCCCAGTCATCCAATTTATCAAGATCCTCTTGCAATTTTCCACAATCCTCTTGGGTTTTAACAACTTTAAATAGTTTTGTGTCATCTGCAAATTTGATAACCTCACTCGTTATTCCCTTTTCCAGGTCATTTATGAATATGTCAAAAAGCAGCGGACCCAGCACAGATCCCTGCGGTACACCACTATTCACCTTTCTCCATTGGGAAAATTGGCCATGTAGCCCTACCCTATGCTTTCTATCTTTTAACCAGTTCCTGATCCACAACAGTACACTGCCTCCTATCCCATGACTTTTTAGTTTTGCCAAAAGTCTCTGATGAGGGACCTTCTCAAAGGCCTTCTGAAAGTCCAAATAAAGTACATCAACCGACTCAACTTTGTCTACCTGTTTATTCACACCTTCAAAAAAACATAACAGATTAGTAAGACAAGACCTTCCTTGGCTAAAGCCGTGTTGACTGTCTCCCATTAAGCCATGACTATCTACATATTCAGCAATTTTGTTCCTTATGATGGTTTCTACCATTTTTCCCGGTACTGACGTCAGGCTCACTGGTCTGTAGTTTCCCGGATCACCCCTGGAACCCTTTTTTAAAATTGGTGTTACGTTCGCCAACCTCCAATCTTCAGGAATTACGGATGATTTTAATGATAGTTCACAGATTACAAAGAGCAGGTCTGCAATCTCATATTTCAGTTCTTTCAACACCCTTGGATGTATATCATCCAGCCCAGGTGATTTGCTACTCTTCAGTTTATCTAATAGTTGTAATACATCTTCCCGATGTATCAATATTTCCTTAAATTTTTCCGCACCTTTAAATACCACTTCAGTCATGGGTAACATCCGTACATCTTCCTCATTAAAGACCGAAGCAAAGAATTCATTCAGTCTCTCCACTATCGCCTTGTCGCCTCTTAGTGCCCCTTTAACCCCTCTATCATCTAATGGACCAACTGACTCTCTCACAGGTTTTTTGCTATGAATGTACTTGATAAAGTCTTTATTATGCGTTTTTGCTTCCGCAGCAAGCTTCTTCTCAAATTCTCCCTTTGCCTGCCTTATCAATGCCTTGCATTTAACTTGCCAGTGCTTGTGCTGTTTCCAGGTTTCGTCATTTGGCTCTTTTTTCCATGTCCTGAAAGATGCTTTTCTGGCAACAGCCGCCTCTCTGACCTCACCTTTAAACCATGCTGGCAGTTTTTTGGACTTCCTTCCACTTTTCTTAAAGCATGGAATACAGCTGGTCTGGGCTTCCAAGATAGTATTTTTCAACAACACCCAAGCTTGATGTAAGTCTTTAACCTTTGCAACTGCTCCTTTTAGTTTTTGTTGACTATTTTCCTCATTTTATCATAGTCTCCCTTTTGAAAGTTAAAAGGTAGTACTGTGGATTTCCTTACCATCCCTCCTCAATTGATTAGATCAAACGTGATCATGCTATGATCACTATTGCCAAGTGGCCCCAACACCCTTATCTCTTGCTCCAGATCTGGTGTTCCACTAAGGGCTAGGTCTAATATTGCTTCCCCTCTGGTCGGTTCATGAACCAGCTGCTCCAAGAAGCAGTCATTTATGTCATCTAAGAACTTCATCTCCCTAGCATGTCCTGCCGAGACACTGACCCAGTCAATACCGGGGTAATTGAAATCACCCATTATTATTACTGTGCTGTAACGTTTGTTAGCTTCCTTGATTTCTTTGAGCATTTCATCATCCATTTGTTCATTCTGGCCAGGTGGTCGATAGTACACCCCCACTGCCATCGTCTTCCCCTTTTTATGTGGAATTTCAATCCACAGAGATTCTACAGCAAATTTTCTTTCCTGCAAAATTTTAATCCTTTCTGACTCAGTGCCCTCTCTAACATAGAGCGCAACCCCTCCCCCAATTTGATCCGCTCTATCATTACGATATAGTTTGTACCCAGGTATCACAGTGTTCCACTGGTTGTCCTCCTTCCACCATGTCTCTGAGATTCCAATCACATCTAACCTCTCATTTAGTGCTATATATTCTAACTCTCCCATCTTATTTTTTAGACTTCTAGCATTTGCATACAAGCATTTTAGAGACTGTATTTTATTCATATTAATTTGGATATTGGTAGGCATGGGTAATTTGGGATCTTTAAGCTCTGTCTGCTCCATACTCAAGGGCATTTGGGCTACTCTACTCTTTTTTTGGAACCTCTCTGCTTTTGGTAGTATCCTTCAAGGATACATTCTTCCGAACCATGTGCTCTTGTGCGTCTGTTGGCTTTCCCCTATTATCTAGTTTAAAAGCTGCTCTATCTCCTTTTTAAAGGTTAATGCCAGCATCCTGGTTCCATCCCAGTTAAGGTGAAGCCCATCCGTTCGGAAGAGCCCCTCCTTTCCCCAGAATGTTCCCCAGTTCCTAACAAATCCAAAACCCTCATCCTTGTACCATCGTCTCATCCACGCATTGAGACTCCGGAGCTCTGCCTGCCTTTTGGGTCCTGCATGTGGAACGGGAAGCATTTCGGAGAACGCTACCCTGGAAGTTCTGGATTTCAACTTCCTACCTAAAAGCCTAAATTTAGCCTCCAGAACCTCCCTACCACATTTTCCTATGTCATTGGTACCGACATGTACCAAGACAGCAGACTCCTCCCCAGCACTATCTAAGACCTTATGTAGGTGGCGCGTGAGGTCTGCTACCTTCGCACCAGGGAGGCATGTTACCAGGCGATCCTCACGTCCACCAGCCACCCAGCTATCTACATGCCTAATGATCGAATCACCAACTATAATGACTATCCTAACCCTTCCCTCATGGGCACATGGCCCTGGAGAAACTTCCTCGGTGCGAGAGGGTTTTACATCACCTGGAGAACAGGTCCTAGTTACAGGATCACTTCCTGCCACACCAGGGTGATGCTCTCTTGTCACGTGACCTCTCTCCTCCATGTCAACAGGGATGCTGCCAGACTGGAGGTGGGACTTCAGGACTATATCCCTGTAGGTCTCGTCTATGTACCTTTCTGTCTTTCTTATGTCTTCCAAGTCTGCTACTCTAGCCTCTAGAGAACGGACTCGTTCCCTGAGAGCAAAGAGCTCCTTGCACCTAGTGCACATGTAAGACCTCTCACCAACTGGGAGAAAATCATATATGTGACGCTCAATGCAAAAGGCTGGAAAGCCGCCATCACGAAGGCGAGAGAGAAGAAGAGAGTGATCCACAAGGTCGCAGAAAGGTCTAGAGATACCACCACTGAAATATAACCTCAGTCGTGTGCAACATGCAATTCATTAAGAAAAGCAAGAAGGACTGTCTCCACGCTGTGACCTGGACAGAAGCCTGACTGATGAGGGTGCAGAAAATTAATAGTGTCCAAGTGATGGGAAAGTTGTGTGAAGACTGCTTTTTCCAGTATTTTTGAGAGAAAGGAAAGGTGAGAAATGGGACGGTAGTGAGCAGGAGTGAGAAGGTCCATAGAGGGGTTCTTGAGATTAGGACATATTAGTGTGTGCTTCCAAGGGTGTGGGAAAGTTCCAGTGGAGAGACTAGTGCTAATCATGGTAAGGATAAAAGAAGGCAGAGCAAGTGAAGGGGTGAGGAGCCAAGCTGAGCGAAGAGGATTAAGAGAGGAGGTAGTTTTGTTTGAAGAGGAAATAGATTTGATGAGCTCAGAAATGGTAAGTGGGTGGAAGGAAACCCAAGTGTGTGAAAGCGAAGGAGTGGGAGGAGGAGAGAGAGGGAGGGAGGGGGGAGGATATTGGAGGGGGACAATACGGCAGTGATGTACGAAGATCCAAGATTTTAGAATCGAAGAAGGAATCCAGCTGTGGGAGTGACCAGAGGAGGAGGAGGAAGGGATGGAGCGATTTGAGGACAATATAAAGGACAGTGGAAAGGAGGTGGTTTGAAGGACCTGGAGGGTTAGGGGCAGCTGAAAAGGACAGAGTGCTATGGAGTGGATGAGAGCCTCAGGAAAGGACAGGTCTTCCTTGAAGAAAGTGAAAGAGGATAGAGACGGGGGAAGTGAATGGGGATATCGAAGCCTGGATGGGGGTAAGACATACAATAAGGAAGAGCCTGGAGGTGAAGAGAGGAAGAGTACTAGGGAATGCGTTTGGGCTGATGAAAGGATGAGAAGGTGGTAAATGAGACTTGGAGGGGGGGGGGGAGATGAGTACAGAGGGAGGAAATGGTGAATTAGAAAGTGGGTGAAAGACAGGGATGGGGAGGGTCAGGATGCTGGTAAAGGAATGACACAGATGTGGAATGAAAGGACAAGGGAAGTAAGATTAGGAAATGGAAAGCTGGTAAGTAGGTGCCCAGAGAAAAGAGGAAGACTGGAGATTGTAGGAAGGAGAAAGGAATGGAATAAAGATATAGCTACTATTACTATTTATCACGTGTATAGTGCTAGCAGACACACGCAGCGCTGCACATGTATGAGTAAGGGACAGTCCCTGCTCGTCAGCGCTTACATCTAATCAAGAGAGAGCACACAACTGGGGACTAGGATAATTCAAAGGTAATCACAAGTTACAGGTAGGTGATAAGCAGGAGAATGAGGGGGGTTTAGGATTGAAATGCAGCCTCGAAGAGGTGGGTTTAGGGCCAGAGAAGGAGCCTGGCAGATTAATTCGGGTGGTTTGTTCCAGGCATATGGAGCAGTATGATTGAATGAATTAAATCTGGAGTTGGCAGTGGCAGAGAAGGGCACAGATAGAAGGGATCTGCAGGGGACTGGAGTTCCCAAGGAGGGGTGTAGGGAGACATAAGAGAGGAAAGCCGCAGAATGAACACACTCATAAGTCAGTAGGAGAAGTCTGAATTGAATGCGGAAATGGATATGGAGCTAGTGAAGTGACTTGAGAAGAGGGGCCCCCTGGAGGACTGGAGCTCTGGGTGACTATCTAGTTCACTTAATGGTAGCAGTGGCCCCAGTTCCACCCTCAGCAGAGCCCAGAGGAGGGGTGAGAGGACCTGTGGAGCCGAGTCAAAGATGGAAGGAAATCTACTTGCTGGGAAGAAGAGAAGCAGACACAGGAAAAGCAGGCAGAGGAGTCAGAGCAGAGAAATTACCAAAAGTACCAGGAATCAGTCGTAGGGAAGTGCTATAGGATACTGGGCTTGATGGACCTTGGTCTGACCCAGTATGGCATATCTTATGTTCTTATGTTCTTAAACAAAAGCTGTGATTGCAGCTAAACAGTTTACTGTCAATAGGGCAAAATATTGAGCAACACTGAGCTATTACACAATAGCACGCATTGTTTTTTGTCCTGCATACCCCTATCAGTCCGTCAGTCCCCAGAGCTGGAGAGCCCAGGCTAAAGACAGAGCCCATCCCGGGAAACTGAGTAGAGCTGTGGAGCTAGAGCCGAGCCCAGGCAGAGATGAGTCCACTGCAACTCCTCGTGACCTTGGGCAAGTCACTTAACCCTCCATTGCCTCAGGTACAAACTTGGGGCCCGATGTTCAGCACCAGCAGCTAGATATGAGTACAGTGCCTAGCCGCCGGCGCTGAGCACTAAACCCACATATCCAATGCCAGGGTTGCCGTGCAGCCTCCGCCGCCACACAAGCTAACTGGACAGTAGCAATATGGCTGCCTGCAGAATGCCCGAGAATGCTCATGACACGCCCCGATGCTGTATGTTAACATCGGGGCATGTAACAGCGTTAATCAGGGATATTCAGCAGTACTCACCGTGTTACTGTCGCTGAATACCCCTCGCACAGGTCTGTGAACCGAGCAAATGCCTTTGAAGATCTGGCCCTTGGATTATAAACCCTCCGGGGAAAGGGAACCAGCTACCGGGCCTGAGTGTAACTCATCTTGATTGGCTCTTAAAAAACGGCGCAAGCAAAATAAAAATTCCAAAGAGGTCTAGTTGTGATTAATGAGAATCCTGATGTGAGTAAGAGAGAGGCCGTGTCCAGAGGCAACCAGTATGTAAAGATTCAGTGGGAGACGTGCAGGAAGAGGCTAGAGAGGTTGAGGGAAACCAGCACGAGGCTCGTCAGCCACCGGTGTGCGTGTGAGAGGGGCGACTGTGAGCTTCTCCTTACGTTCAGTTAGAGACCTAAGGGGTCATTTCAGAAGCATCTCCACAAGTAAACAGCAGCATGTATGTGGATAAATAATGATTTTAGAAATCTACCCGCAGCGATCCACACCACACAGAGACTTCAAGGGGGTGCGGATGGGTCAAAAATATCAACATGTATCCCCCATTTTACAGGTGCAATACATGTGGGTACCAAACATGGCCTACATCGTCTCTTACACTTGCTCTGAGGCCAAACTCGAAGGGGGCAGGCGCAAAGGCTGATGAATTTAATGCCAAGGCTTATTTGATTGTAGCCTCTACGGAGAGTGTTTCTGGAGACTCAGAGCCTTGTCACTCTCTGAATTTATATTTGAGACTGCTGGATTAAAATCCTTGACTGCAGTCCAGTTTTCTGGTTTGTTTGAATTCTCTACAAATAGACACTCCGCCCTCCTACTAGTCTAGTTGCTGCTAGGTGGGATTAGGGATTGCCCTGGACTCCTGCTGGAGGGGTGGGCTTGCGGGAAAGGGAGTAGGCAGTTTCCCTCTTGGGTTTTGTACACTTCAGGTGAGAGGGGCCTAAAGCCACCCCGGACACCGTGACAAAAGCAGGGAGGCTCTGGCTTGCCTGAGGGGGACAGGTCACAAAACTTTAATTACGATTCTGTCATGGAGAGATCAGTTTTCCAACCCATGCCTGTGGGTTTCCAGCAGAAGCAGGTTTCTGGAAAATTGTGCATCTTTCATGCGGGAACGGCCCAGGCACTTTTTGCCATGTACAGCAGGGCGTTCCCCAGGACACGATTCGAGAGGGGGAGGGGGGTAAACCCAGGCATAAGTGAATCACAAAAGCATTCCAGTGATGGTCTCAGGGGAAGTGGCAAAGATGGATGGGCCTCAGAGGGAGACCAGGCTGTAAATACTTATAGGTTTTGTTTTCTTTTTAACTTGTACTTTATTGAAAAACGTTTATCATATTAAGAAAAACAAAATTAAAAAATACAGGCTTTTCCCCCACATTACAGCATCAAGCCCTCTCCCCTCTCCCCCATCTCCTCCCCCTTTGCGTCTTCGCCCCTCCAGCCCAGCCCATCATGCCCCTTGCCACTGAGCAATTACCCCCCATTAAAGCTCCAGTTCCAAGTCTCTCAGTGTCCCGGGTTCTCTACTATTTATATTCTCGCCCAAGGTCCCCTCTCTCTCTAGTCCGGGCACTGCAGGCCTTTGATCCACCTCCAGAACCCCAAACCCCCCCCACCCCATTCACAGGACAGCATTCCCGGCCCCCTCCCTCCCTCCCCTGCATGTTCTTCATATACACATGAACTTATCCCCTTTACATCTTCCGTATTATGTCTTTTTATGGCTACAATACATCATGCACAGTCACAGATGCCAACCAGAAAAACATAAACAAACATCCAACATACTGGGGTTTCTAAAGTGCCCCCCTGGGTGCTACCCCATGGAAGTACTCTGTAGTATCCCCTCCGTACAAAGCCTATCCTATTCTAGCGCCCTCTACTCATCCTCACTGTCCCTATCCCCCTCGCCCTATTTCTACCAGTTCCTTATGCTGCCATCTCACATTCCTACCTCCCCCCAGACCCGTTGCTTCTGTTCCCACCATTCCTCATACTGAGTCCATTCCTTTTTTATCTTTCCCCACCGTTTATGTGGTAGGGCCATCAGGCGGCTCAATGTATACCCATGTTGTAATCTGGTTAAGACCTCCTCCTTTGTGGGCACCTGTGTGCTTCGCCACACCTTTGCCAATGCCATCTGCGCTGCCAGTATTACATGGGCTGCAAATTTGTTTCCAGGGTCTGCCTCCCACTCCCCTCCCTTAAAAAGAAGCAAAAAGCTCCTGCGTGTTTTCCACTTCTCTCCCCATCACCTCTTTATATAGGTGACCCACCTTTGACCAATACTCCCTTATTGTGGAGCAACCCCACCACATGTGCAGGTAATCCCCCAGTTGTAGAGCTCCCTGTACCTCCCCATTTGCCTAACCGCTCTGGTGTTAGGTACATCCTGTATAGGAGCTTCCGGCAGTGTTCCTGCATTACTGCCAACCCCCCCCCCCCCCTTTCCTCACTCCTTGGAAAATGTGTTCCCACATTGCCTCATCCCACTCTGCTCGTAGATCTCGCTCCCACGCCTCCATGAAACCCCCCCCCTCCTTTTCTCACTGGGTTCCATCAGTTGTTGATATATCTTGCTTACTTGGCCCTTGCTAGTCCGTCCCTTATTCACCATTTGTTCAAACTTGGTTGGACCCCCCTACCCCCTCCCTTCTCTTGCCCCTTAGGAAGATCACTGCTTGCAGATATGATAAAAAAAACTACCTGACCCCAACCCATATCTTTAAATATTTATTTATAGAATCATTTGGTGAAATAACTTAAATTAACCATTATGTATATTTAATTTCACTATGATATAGTATTATAACATACTGCTTTGTTTTGTATTTATATTGTAATGTATGGTTTTTGTTTTCCCATACCCTCAGCATGTGAGCCTTTGTTGTCTTATCAACCACTTTGATTGAAGGATAAGGTGGTATACACAACTGCTTAAATAAATAAATATCTGCCCTTTAGTGCTTGAAA
This sequence comes from Ichthyophis bannanicus, assembly GCA_033557465.1. NCBI lineage: Eukaryota > Metazoa > Chordata > Amphibia > Gymnophiona > Ichthyophiidae > Ichthyophis > Ichthyophis bannanicus. The sequence continues at coordinate 30,398,700 of CM066034.1, read as the reverse complement.
TTCCATTATTCTCCACCCCCCCCCCCCCCAGTGATTAGTTGCCCCCCTGTTATCAATCCTTTACCCTCCCATGCTTTAAATCCCTGCCTGGTGCAAATCTTTGTGTACTCTGTATGTTCTGCATATAACCCCCCCCCCCCCCTCTCTAGGCAATCAATTTCTTACTGTCTTCCAAATCCTACTAGTCATCTGCACGAAGAGGTGGTCTACGCCTCTCTGTTCTACCTCAGCTCCCTCATCCCATACTCTTCTCCTGGGGTCCCCTTGTGCTACCCCCCACTCCATATCTACCCAGTGTTTCTCCCCCCCCCCCCAATCTACCAGTGCTTGCAGTCGTGCAGCTTGGAAATACCCCTGCAACTCTGGGACCCCCATTCCCCCATCCTGCCTCCTCCAGCACATCACCTGCCTTTTCGCCCTGGGTGACTTTCTTTTCCAGATATACCAAAATAATCTTCGCTGGCATCGTCGGAGGAATTCATCCGGCACAACGATAGGCAGCATCCGGAATAGGAACAACATGCGAGGCCATATATTCATTTATGTAATGGCAACTCTATCTCCCCAAGAGAGGTATAGCAAGATCCCATGTTATCTGTTTCCACAGCGGCGTGTAATTTAATTTGAACAGCCCCTCTACATCACGTCCCAGTTGGATCCCTAGATACTTAATGAAGGGCTTTCCCCATTTAAATGAGAAAGCGGCTTTCAGTCTCTCCGTCAGCTATTTATCCAGTACTATCTTCAGAAATTCAGTTTTTGACACATTAATCTTGTACCCTGATATGCCACTATACTTCTCTATCAACTGCATCAGGTTAGACAGGGTTACCAGTGGCTTTTAATGGTGTCTATTATGTCATTTGCATATAGTGCCCTTTTATACACTGTGCCCCCCACCCCTCTAATATCACTTGCTACCCTCACCGCCGCTGCCAGTGGTTCTATGACCAGGGCAAACAACAAGGGGGGGCAGAGGGCAGTCCTGCCTAGTTCCCCGACCCAGGGCAAACTCTTCGTTGACTCTTATTTGGGCTTTGGGGTTGTGGTACAGTGCCTTTAGCCAGGTCAGAAAGGTATCCCCGATCCCCATCCGGTGCAGCACTGCAAAAATAAACTCCCTCTGTCAAATGCTTTTTCAGCATCGACCGCCATAAATATGGTGGGTTCCTTCCTAATCTTAAGCTGCCAGATTATGTTGAGTAATTTACGCACATTGTCTCTCACATGCCACCCTGGTATGAATCCAGTACTGTTCGCTCCTACTAATTGTGGGAGGTAACATTAGAGCCTGCTGGCCAGGATTTTGGTCAAAATCTTGGCATCTAGATTTATCAAGGAAATTGGACAGTATGATCCACAGACCATGGTATCCTTGCCTGGTTTAGGTAATACCGTGATACCTGGCACCATCATTGACTTGGTCATTGAGCATCTCCACCAGAGTTCCTGCTGTCTCTCCCCCAAACGATTTATAGAGTGGGCCGTCACTCCTTCTAATCCTGGTGCTTTCCCCTCTTTTAATCCCCGGATGGCTGTTCTAACTTCCTCCACCGTTATCTCCTTCCCTAACTCTTCCCAATCTGCTTCCTGCAACTCCTCTAAGGGAAGGTCCTGCAGAACTTTCTTCCCTGCCTCTTCCTCTTCCTCTATCTCAGATGAGTATAGTTTTTGGTAGACATCTACAAAGGCCTTTTGTATCTTGGCCGTGGAGAGCTCTAGCTCCCTTTGCCTACTGCGGATCTTTGAGATACTCTGCTGGACCCTCCGTGCCCTCAACTTATTGGCACACCACTTTCCCAGCTTGTTATTATGCTCCTAATTCTGCTGTTGTAGTTTCTGTATCCAGAAGGCCCATTCTGCTGCATGCAAGTCTCCCAGGGCCTTTCTAATCCTTTCCACTTCCCTTAATGCAGTCTGACCCCCTACTTCTTTATGTCTGGTGGACCAATACTCCAACTCCCTTTTTAACCACTCTTCTCCCCCTCGCTTTCTCCTGGACCCTAGCCAAATAAATTCTCCCCACATATATGCCTTGTAGCTATCCCACACCACTCCAACCCCATCCCCGGGGTGCAATTTTCTTCAAAGAAACCCCCTGTGGGGGGTTTTCAATCTGCCTACCACCTCACTATCATCCAGGAGAGATTCATTTAGTCTCCCAAACTGGAGGCCGCCTTCCTGCTGTCCCTACTCCACCAAAGCCCCAACTGGAGCATGATCTGTCCATTCTATCTAGCCAACCTCTACCTCCCGCACCTGAGGGACAAAAGTCTCATCCATTAGGATCATGTCTATCCAGCTATATGTGTGGCGGACTGGGGGGTAATAGGTGTGTTCTCTTTTCTTACCCCTTCTCTGCCTCCACACATCCACCAATCCCAGAGAACTCATCGGTCTCTTCAGTTTGCTCCTATGAGTCCCCCTCCCAAGCCTTCCCCCTCCCATATTGTCCAATCTAGAGTTCAACGTTAAATTGAAATCCCCCCCCCAAGTATGACCAGAGCCTCAACTTCTGCCATTACCTTGTTGCGTATCTTTTCATAGAATTACCCTTGCCCCTCATTAGACACATACACCAAACTATCGCTACAGCACATGAATTGATCTTACCTTCCCATTTAATCCATCTCCCCTCCCTGTTTTTCTGGATTTGTTCGTCCTCTACTGTTAGGTGTCTGGAGAACAATATTCCCACCCCACCTTTGCATGCCTTCTCTCTGTGTCCTGCCCAGTATACTAGGGGGCAGTCCTTAGTTCTCAACATGCCCTCCTAACTAGTCTTCAAGTGGGTCTCTTGTATTAACAGAACGTCAGTTTTATGCTGCCCTCCCTCCCTCTCCAATCTCCACCTTTTCTACCAGGATGTTAGTCCCAGGATCTGGACTCCCTCTGCCCCATCTCCCTTCTGGGCTCTTCCTCCCTCCTGCCCTGCTCTCCCACACCCTCCCTTCCCCATCCCTCCCTCCTACCCTGCTCCCCCCCCCTTACCCATCACCTTTCCAGCTCTCTCCAAGTTCGAGGAGTGACTCATCCAGCTCCATGGCCTTATCAGCCCACCCTCAGATATTCCGCCCCATTGTCCCTCCCCTTCCATTCCCCAAAACCCTTCTTTCCAATTAAATTTTGTAATTGTTTCTGCCCCTGCACCCATCTCTTCTTCCCGTCATTCAATCATCCACCACTTTCTCCCAGTCATGTGCCCCTCTTATTCCATGCATCCCCCTCCTTTCATACCTTTCACCCCACTTAACAGCTGTTATTAACTCCCCTGTATCATCCCTCCATCACTTCTCACATTGCTATACATCAGAACAAGTTCCACACAGTCTCAGGCCTCTTTCAGGTATCATTGATCTCTTCGTGGCCCCTTCCATTTCCTTTTGCGCTCTGCGGTCTCCCATTTCTTTGTAAGTCTCTCTGACTTCTTGGCGCAGTTGCACAACTTGTCTGCCCCATCTCTGTCATCACCATTCTCAGTGCTTCTTCTGTCTCCACCCGCCTCATGATTCCATTCTTTGTAAAAGCTATACCTTGAGGATGCAGCCATCGGTAGTGCACATTGTCCTGTCGCAGTATACTTGTATAATCATCGTCTAGCCAGAGTAACTGATGCTAGGTCCGCATAGACAGCGATACTATGTCCCCTCCATAAGAATTTGCCTGAGGGCGGCTGTGCATTCCTTAGTCCCATAATCATGTAGGTATACTATTATGTCTCTAGGCATCTGGATCCTCGGTGGCCCTAGTGTCCTGTGCGCCCTGTCCACTTTAATAGTTTCCATCTTGTTCTCATCAGGAGTGTTGCATAGCAGTTGCTCAAAAATCTCCCGAGCTATGTTTGCACAGTCCAGAAACTCCTCTCCTTCTGGGACCCCATTTATGCATAGTTTCTGTCTGCGCGCTCGATTTTCTAACTCTTCCAGCTTTAATGCGAGCCTCTTATTTTCTGTTTTCAGCTTAACCAGCTCCATTCTTAACTCATCGAGGGCCGCCTGTGTCTCTTCCATCCTTCCATCTAACTCCTCCACGAGGTGCCCCACCCCCGTCACCTCTGTTCTTAACTCATCCACGGCCGCCTCTGTCTCTTCCATCCTTCCATCTAACTCCTCCACCTGGTTCCCCACCCCCATCACCTCCATTCTTAACTCATCCACGGCCGCCTGTGTCTCTTCCATCCTTCCATCTAACTCCTCCACGAGGTGCCCCACCCCCGTCACCTCTGTTCTTAACTCATCCACGGCCGCCTCTGTCTCTTCCATCCTTCCATCTAACTCCTCCACGTGGTTCCCCACCCCCATCACCTCCATTCTTAACTCATCCACGGCCGCCTGTGTCTCTTCCATCCTTCCATCTAACTCCTCCACGTGGTGCCCCACCCCATCACCTCCATTCTTAACTCATCCATGGCCACATGTCTCTTGCATCCTTCCATCTAACTCCTCCACGTGGTGCCCCACCCCATCACCTCCGTTCTTAACTTGTCCATGGCCACACGTGTCTCTTGCATCCTTCCATCTAACTCCTCCATGTGGTGCCCCACTCCCGTCACCTCCGTTCTTAACTCGTCCATGGCCACACGTGTCTCTTGCATCCTTCCATCTAACTCCTCCACGTGGTGCCCCACCCCCGTCACCTCCATTCTTAACTCGTCCATGGCCACACGTGTCTCTTGCATCCTTCCATCTAACTCCTCCACGTGGTACCCCACCCCCATCACCTCCGTTCTTAACTCGTCCATAGCCGCCCGTGTCTCTTGCATCCTTCCATCTAACTCCTCCATGTGGTGCCCCACCCCCATCACCTCCGTTCTTAACTCGTCCATGGCCGCCCGTGTCTCTTGCATCCTTCCATTTAACTCCTCCATGTGGTGCCCCACCCCTGTCACCTCCGTTCTTAGCATGGTCACCATTCCTCCCACTTTGTCCTCTATGCCCCTGATATCGCACCTCACCTCGGCGAACCAGCACTGCATTCCTTTTTTTTGTAATTTAGCCGAAAATCCACGTTCCATTTGCTCCTTCCAGCTCCGAATCTGTTCTTAGTAAGTTGATCTGCTGCTCCTTGGGGTCAGCCATCTTTTCTCCCTCTTGACCTTGCCCTTTAGCTTTTTGGTATGCGTATTCTTTCAGATCTGCCATCTTTCGCTGTGTCGTGGCCATCTCCTGCACCTGGGTGGCTTCCACTACCATGACGTGCTTTTGGATGAGGTAGGAGCCAGAGTAAACCTCTTTTTTTCCCTTTTTGCGGGCCTGGGCCTCATAGCTCTGCTCCTACTGACCATGCAGCTCAGTGATGTCACTTCCTCCTCATATTTATAGTTTATAATGTGATAAAAAGCCCATATTTGTATTACTACTACTAATCATTTGTATAGCGCTACAAGGCATACACAGTGCCTTACATATAGATGTAAGAGGTATTCCCCGCTCATCAGAGCTTACAATCTAATCAAGATGAAGAACATCAAAAACTGGGGACTAGAATAAGGTAAGATCCACATAAGTAGGGAACAAGAGAGTGAAGAGCATCAGGATCCAAAGGCAGCCTCAAAGAGGTGGGTCTTCAGCCTGGACTTGAATAGGGCCAGAGAAGGAGCCCAAGGCACAGACTCAAGTAGTTTGTTCTAGGCATATGGAGCAGCAAGGTGCAATGAATGAAGTCCGGAGTTCCAGCAGCAGTGGCAGAGAAGGGCACCGATAAAAAGGAATCTGCCAGAGGAGCGGAGTTAAATAAGAACATAAGAAATGCCATACTGGGTCAGACCAAGGCCCATCAAGCCCAGTATCCTGTTTCCAACAGTGGCCAATCCAGGTCACAAGCACCTATCAGGTTCCCAAAAAAGGTACACAGATTCCAAAATGCTTATCCTGGGGTAAGCAGTGGATTTCCCTAGTCCTCTTAAATAATGGTTTATGGATGTTTCCTCCAGAAACCTGTCCAAACCTTTTTTAATCCCAACTACACTAACAGCTTTTACTACAACCTCCAATAACAAATTCCAGAGTTTGATTACTCAATGAGTAAAAAAATATTTTCTCTTATTAGTCCTAAATGGTCTAAATTGTATCTTCATTCCCCCTAGTCTTTCTACTTTTTGAAGGAGTACGTAACTGATCTACATTTACCCCTTCTACTCCATGCATTATTTTATGGCCCTCTATCATATCTCCCCTCAGCCATCTCTTTTCCAAGTTGAACAGCCCTACCCTTTTAAGCCTTTCCTCTAAGTGGTATCCTTCCATCCCCCTTTACCATTTTGGTGGCTCTTCTCTGTATCTTTTCTAATTCTGCTATATCCTTTTTAAGATATGGTGACCAGAATTGCACACAATATTCAAGGTGCAGTCGCACCATAGAACAATAGAGAGGCATTATGATGTCATCCTTTGTTTTATTCTCCCTTCCTTTCCTTATGAGCATTCTATTTGCTCTCTTGGCCGCCGCTGCACACTGGGCAGAAGGTGTTAACATATTATCCATGATGATGCCTAAATTATTTTCCTGGGTGATGGTTCCTAATGTGGAACCTTGCATCCTACAACTATAATTTGGGTTGTTCTTCCCTAAGGGCATAACTATGCACTTGTCTACATTAAATTTCATCTGCCATTTGGATGTCCAGTCTTCCAATTTATCAAGGTCCTCCTTCAATTTTTCATAATCCTCTTGTGTTCTAACAACTTTGAATAATTGTGTCATCTGCAAATTTGATAGCCTTACTCATTATTCCCATTTCCAGGTCATTTACGAATATGTTAAAAAGCAGTGGACCCAGCACTGATCCCTGGGGTACTCCACTATTCACCTTTCTCCATTGGGAAAATTGGCCATTTAACCCTACCCTCTGCTTTCTATCTTTTAACCAGTTCCTGATCCACAATAGTACACTATCTCCTATCCCATGACTTTTTAGTTTTGCCAAAAGTCTCTCATGAGGAACCTTGTCAAAGGCTTTCTGAAAATCCAGATACACTAGATCAACCAGCTCACCTTTGTCTACCTGTTTATTCACACCTTGAAAAAAAACATAACAGATTAGTAAGAGAAGACTTTCCTTAGCTAAATCCATATTGGCTTTCTGCCAATAAACCATGGCTATTTATATGTTCAGTAATTTTGTTCTTTATAATGGTTCTACCATTTTGCATGGTGCTGACGTCAGGCTCACCAATCTGTAGTTTTCCAGATCACTCCTGGAATCCTTTTTAAAAAATGGCGCTACATTGGCCATTCTCCGATTTTCAGGTACTACAGATGATTTTAATGATAGTTCACACGTTACTAATAGTAGCTCTGAAATCTCATATTTCAGTTCTTTCAACACCCTCAAATGTATACCATCCAGTCCAGATGATTTACTACTCTTCAGTTTATCAATATTTCTTTCAATTCGTCTGATACATCACCTTTAAGTACTATTCAGGTATGGTTAATTTCCTTATATCTTCTTCAGTAAAGACCAAAGCAAAGAATTCATTCAGTCTCTTCACTATGGTCTTGTCCTCCCTTAGCGCCCCTTTTACTCCTCTATCATCTAATGGTCTAACTGACTCTCTCACAGATGTTTTGCTACGAATGTTCTTGAAAAAGCTTTTATTGTGCATTTTTGCTTTCAAGGCAAGCTTTTTTTGAAAATTCTTTCTTTGCCTGCTTTATCAATGCCTTGCATCTAACTTGCCAGTGCTTATGTTGTTTCCCATTTTAGTCCTTTGGTTCTTTTTTCCATTTCCTGAAAGATGTTTTTCTGGCAACAACAGCCTCCCTGACCTCACCTTTAAACCATGCTGGCAATTTTTTGGCCTTCCTTCCACTTTTCTTAAAGTATGAAATACATCTGGTCTGGGCTTCCAAGATAATATTTTTAAACAACACCCTTGCTTGATGCAAATCTTTAAGCTTTGCAGCTGCTCCTTTTAGGTTTTTTCTTAACTATTTTCCTCATTTTATCATAGTCTCCCATTTGAAAGTTAAAAGGTACAAGGGGGAGCTGGCCTTGTAACAAAACAGAAAGCTACAGGCACACTTTGGTTCCAGAGGTTCGAATGATCTCTCTGAACTGAAGTGTGTCCATGGCCTACTGTTTCACTAAAAGGCCAGAGATATCAGCTCCCCTTTGTAATACTGTGAGATTTCCTTGCCATCCTCCCTCAATTTATTAAATCAAATGCGATCATGCTATGATCACTAATGCCGAGTGGCCCCAACACCCTTATCTCTTGCACCAGATCCTGTGTTCCACTAAGGACTAGGTCCAAAATAGCTTCCCCTCTGGTCGGTTCATGAACCAGCTGCTCCAAGAAGCAGACATTTATTTCATCTAGAAACTTTATCTCCCTAGCATGTTCTGTCGTGACACTGACCCAGTTAATACCAGGGTAATTGAAATCACCCATTATACTGTTCTGTAACTTTTGTTAGCTTCCCTGATTTCTTTGAGCATTTCATCATTCATTTGTTCATTCTGGCCAGGCGATCAATAGTACACCCCCACTGCCATCGCCTTCCCCTTTTTACATGGAAATTTTAATCCATAGAGATTCTACAGTGTATTTTGTTTCCTGCAAAACTTTAATCCTTTGTGACTCAATGCCCTCTCTAACATAGAGCTCAACCCCTCCACCAATTTGATCAGCTCTATCATTACGATATAGTTTATACCCAGGTATCACAGTGTCCCACTGGTTGTCCTCCTTCCACCATGTCTCTGAGATTGCAATCATATCTAATCTCTCATTTAGCGCTATATATTCTAACTCTCCCATCTTATTCTTTAGACTTCTAGCATTTGCATGGAAGCATTTTAGAGGCTGTATTTTATTCATATTAATCTGGCTATTGGTAGGCAGGGGTAATTTGGGATCTTTAAGCCCTGTCTGCTCTATACTTAAGGGCATTTGGGTTACTTTTTTCTTCATCGTTATGTCTCTGTTACCATGCCCTATCTATCTTCTTTTGCTAGTATCCTTCAAGGATCCATCCTTCTGAACCATGTGCTTCTGGGCGACTTTCCCCTATTATCTAGTTTAAAAGCTGCTCTATCTCCTTTTTAAAGCAGCCTGGTTCCATCATGGTTAAGGTGGAGCCCATCCCTTCGGAAGAGCCCCTCCTTTCCGCAGAATGTTGCCCAGTTCCTAACAAATCTGGTTCCAGGGAGGGATGTAGAGTGAGATAAGAGAGGAAAGGTAGCTGCAGAATGAATGCGCTTGTTGGTCAGTAGGAAAGGTTCAAACTAGATGCAGAAATGGATAGAGAGTTGGTGAAGTGACTTGAGAAGATGGGTTACAAGAGCATAGAGACACTGGTGGAATATAAGCCGTGCAGCTGAGTTTTGAACAGATTGCAGGGGAGAGAGATGATTCAGAGGGAGACCAGTGAGGAGCAGGTTACAATAGTTAAGGCAGGAGGTGACTAGTGAGTGGATGAGGGTCTCAGTAGTGTGTTTGGAGAGCAGAACCAGCCCTAGGCATGTGAAAGCATGTTACCCGCACATAGCCCAGTGTGCTGAGGGCACCGCACCGCCTGCAAAAAAATCCCAGCCCAGGGCTTTTATGTTAGCCTGGGGAGAGGATCAGCTACCACCGCCGCTCCTTCTCCCAGGTCGACAGTAGCAGTATCGCCGCCCTGCCATCACCAGCGCTGAACCCAGATCTGGGGACAAGCAGTGAACTATCAACTTTCAAGAAAAAAAGCAAAAGTGCAGGGTCTTCAAGGCTCTGGCGTGCTCAAAAGCATCGTCAGAAGGGGTGGAACCACTGGGCTTTACAAGCGCGCCAGAGCCGTGAAGATGCCACACTTTTGCTTTTTTTCCTCTTTCTCTTTCTTTAAAAATTGATAGCCCGCCGCTTGTCTCAGATCTGGGTCAGTGACGGTGATACGCTGCTGCCAGCCTGGGAGAAGGGGCGGTGGTGGTAGCTGCTCCTCTTCCTGGAGCTAAATTAGAGGCTTTGGGTTGGGAATTTTCTGCAGGCAGCACAGGGATGGAGGGTAGATGTTGGGCGTGGTGGTTAGGGGGACGGACAGAGGGGAAAAGGGCAGATGCTGGACATGGCATGGAGGGTAGATGGGCACAGGGAGATGGAGAAAGAGGACAGATGGTGGACTGGGGGGGGGGAGAGGAGAGCTAGGAGGAAATGCTAAAGAGGAGGGAGAAGGAGAGGAAGAGTTGAAATACAGTCATGAGGTATGAGGAGATGCAAGACACAGAGGAATGGAGAGAAAGTGAGGTTACTTTATCTTTATCTTTAAAATCATCTTGATATACTGCTCACACTAGTGGTGCCAGAGTGGTTTACAAAATTGTTTAAAAATAAATACCTGTAATGGGGGTTTCCGTGGACAGCAGGATAAGTCAGCCACACATGGGTGATGTCATCTGACGGCACTATGGACGGAATTGCTCTCCAATAGCTTAGAAGAGTCAGAGACTCTTCTGAGCATGTGTGAGCTACCCACCCTGGAGCCCATCCCCTCTCTCCTTCAGTCTATTCTATCCGCCCGGCCATGAGGACGGATTTTTTGCACTCTCTACTATCTATTTGTTTACTAACTTGCGGACATTAAATCTTCTAATGTATCTTCCTTGTACCTTGCTTCAATGGGATTGCCATCAAGAGGTTCATGTGCAGTCACAGACATTCCCCTTTGGCCCCATCAACGTGATGATGCACCGGTGAGCGCTCCCTGCTGCCATGGAGCTGAGCCATGGAGCCATCCAATTGCAGCAAGGTGGAGCAGAGGAGGGGAGGAGCCTCAGCGCCAACTTTGCATAGGAGCACTTCTGGGGATCAGCAGGCTGCATTCCAAACTGTGCTTTCCTCGGCACGCCATTCTCTCTCAATGAGGCGGAGCCTAACTATCCAATGGCCGTAGCCGTTTGATGTGTGGCACCAACGTTTTGGTGGTGAATGAGGCAGTCTGCTGCTTTGCAGGACAGACCATGTGTTCACCTCTGAGGATCCTTCCGGTGTGCTGGGCTGGGGATGGAGGCCTATTGTGGCACATCCCGTGCCCAGTTTGCACTTAGCCTCATTATTTGCTCCTCCATTAAGATCACCAGGGCTCAGTCCCGGGATGTGCACTCTGCGTGTGCGAGTTCACCTGGAGGTCTTCTCAGATCGGGTCAGCTGCTGGTTGGGTCTGCTGACATGCAGTTTCAATCGAGGAGTCCCCTGCCCAAGGCTTAGCCAATATGGTGGAGGGGTTCTGCGGTTTGAGACCAATGTGGGGGAGAACCCGCCACTTGCATATGAGACGGCTGACCCACATGGAGGAGGACCCGCCGCTTGCACCCAGAATGGGCCTAGAAACTTGCCGTTTGCAACCAGGAAAGGATGAGCCTCTTGATGGCAAACCCATTGAAGCAAGGTACAAGGAAGATACATTAGAAGATTTAATGTCCGCAGGTTAGCAAACAAGTAGATAGTAGAGAGAGCAAAGAATCTGTCTGCATGGCCAGGCAGATAGAATAGACTGAAGGAGAGAGGGGCGGGCTCCAGGGTGGAGTGGCTAGCACATTCCGTCCATGGCACCGTTGGATGCCGTCACCCATGTGTGGATGACTCATCCTGCTTGTCTATGGAGAAAAAGGATATATTGGACAAGGAGGGGGGCATGGTGTACATGGATGGGGTGAGAAAAAGAGGATGGATGGAGCAGAGAGAGGAGAGAGACACTGCACAAGGGGGAGAAAAGGGGAGAGATGTTGGACATGGGGGGAAAAAGTGAGAAAAGAGATTAAAAGACTGGGGGAATAAGAGACTGGGGAAGGAGAAGACTATGTTAGGGGTTGAAAGGTGGTAAATGCAGTATTGAGGGAGGACTGAGGACTGGATGATAAGGAAGTGGAGTAAAATCTGAGATAAGAGAAATGCAAGAAAGCTGAAAGGAAAAGCTAAAACCAGAGATATGATGAAGTGAAGACAGGAGGGGAGAGAAGTGGTAGGTGGGATGGAGGCCTTGCGTTTCCTTTGTTGTTTGCAGAATATATATTTCATATAGGTTTAGGTTTAGGTTTAATTATTTGATAAAAACCGCCTTTCTGGGGTAATCAAAGCGGTGTACAAGTAATAAAATACATAAAAAAAAATTCATAAAATACATAAATTATACAAAGCATAAAAGAAAAACATAATACATAAAAACTTCGGCCATGGCCAGAAAAGGAAAAGAAGTATACAATTTTATAAAGGACAGAAGGGAATATGCAGGGGGTACGGGACATGATACAACAGATAGGTTGGTACAGCGAGAGTGGGTTCATACAAAAGGAGAGGGGATATTGAATGCCAGAGAAAAGAGATGGGTTTTAAGGTTTTGTTTAAAGGCTGCATATTGTGGTTCCAGGCGGAGGGAGGAGGGGAGAGAGTTCCAATGTGCAGGGCCGGCGAAGTAGAACGCAGATAGACGTGTGAGCTGGAGGTGAGCACGGGAGGGGGCGGGAAGGGCGAGACGATTGAGATGGAAAGAGTGAGGAGTGTAGCGAGGGGAATGGAAAGATAGAAGGTCAGACAGATAAGATGGGGTACCAGTGTGATAGGCTCTGTGAAGCAAAATCAACAGTTTAAACTGAGAGCGGAATGGGACCGGCAACCAGTGAAGATGGAAGAGCAAGGGAGTGACAGTCTACTTAGCACCTCTCCACAATGTGTAGTGTCAGGAGTCAATATCTTTTCTATTTGATTCCCAGGCTACATAATTAAACTACTACAATTTGTGGCTTTATATAAATAACATTGCAACATTTTTTTAAAACATTATATAGCCTGGGAATATGTTTTCTTCCTTCTTGGGGCAACCACCTGACCCGTGTTCTGAGTGACGAGACCCCCTGTTCCCTGACTAGAGCTCTGGGGAGGCCCTTCCATTTTAGCTGCCATTGAGGAAGGGGGGGGGGGGAGGGCACCAGCTCATCTCAAGCAAATTGTCTTCAGCCATCCCTGGGGGGCAGCAGCTCCTTCTGCTAACTACTGCCAGGGAGGAGGAGGAGCCTGTGGTGGAAGGAGATGGGAGGTGCAGCAGAAGTTTGATAGTGGAAGAGGAGGGCTGGTGGCCGAGGGGGAGAGGCTGAGCAGACCGGGCCGGAAGCCTGAGAATGGGTAGCAGCTCGCCCCAGAAAGATATCCACCTTGGCCACTAACCTGATACAAATAAAACAACTGCAGTAATGGAGCAAAGTGATCACGGTGAAGGGAAGTGTTGCACTGGAGGGAGGGGTCAGTTACAGGGGACACATGGGGCCATATGGCAGGGGAAGGGAAAAGAAACTGGAGCTACAGGACACAGAGGAGGGGGAATATGGAGAGGAAGGGAGATATTGGATGGGGAGGGTGGGGGAATTGGCAAATGGAGAAGAGAATGATGCTGGACATGGGGGTGGTGAGAGGGAGGAAGGAGCTGGACACGGGACAGTGCATAGCACTACAGATGGGAGAACTGAGGGAGGTGGACGGCAGATTCTAGATGGGAGGAAATAGGGAGAAGGCAGGAATGCTGGACACAGGGAGATCATTTTGGATATGGTGGGAGGACATGGAGTAAGAGAGAGGTGGAGATGCTGGACAGGGAGAGAGAAGGGGGCAGATATTATATGGGGAAATGTTGGATAGTGGGGATAGAGGGAGGGGGAGATACTGGACACAGCAGGGAAGAGAGAAAGGGAAAAATTGGTGATGGACTGTGGAATAAGAGAGACTGAGGAAAGAGAGAGAGTGATGGGCAATGTTCCCTCTAATTTTCTGTAGGCTGTGTGCGCATAAAATATCAGCTGTGTGCAGCTTTTGAAGGAAGATTAAATTTTTGTGCGCCACATAACGACACTCGGAGTTATATACTTTAAAATTTGACTACACGTCAGAATACAGTATGTACACCACATTGATTTAATCAAATTAAATGAAAATAGACGATTACTAAATGAAGCGGGAAATTTCTAGTAATTACAATCATAACTTTTAAATTTTAAGACATCTGTGTTTTCTATCAGAATCAGAGCTGTAATTTTTGTGCGCTCTGTTGTAAAGTATGTGCGCTCGCTCGGCGAGGTGTGTGCGCGCGCACACGCGCACAGCTTAGAGGGAACAGTGGTGATGGGGAATGGGAGGGTTGCGATTAAAGGTTAAAGCGTAATAGATCCAAGACAAGATGGTAAGAAGAAGGAAGAACTGTGAGTCCATATAAAGATTAAGAAACACATGGAAGAAAGCTGGAAAGAAAAAGATCCACGTCAGAGAGGAGGAAAGTAGCAGATGGACTTAAGACCCAGGAAAAAAATTTAAGAGAAGATGGAAGAAAGCAGAAACCAAAGAACAATGAAAGCTCCAGACAACAAAGGTTGTTGTTGTTAAGTGCCATCGAGTTGGTGTCGACTCGTGGCAACCCTCTGGATAGTTGTCCTAAATTGTGTTTGGTCTTCAGTCAGGTGGCTCATTGTTGACAGACTGGTACCCGTAGCTGCTGTTATTGTATCAATCCATCTCATTGATGGCTTTCCTCTTTTGCGTTGACCTATCTTGCCAAGCATGATGTCTTTCTCTAAAGATCTCTCTCTTCGCATGATATGTCCAAAGTATGAAAGTCAAAGTCTTGTCATCTGAGCTTCTAAAGAAAGCTTAGGTTTGATCTCCTCTAGTACTGACTGGTTTGTTCTTCGGGCAGTCCATGGTATACCCAGTATTCGCCACCAGCACCATAATTCAAAGGCATCAATTTTCTTCCTGTCTACCTTTTTCACTGTCCAGCTTTCACATCCATATGATGTTATTGAAAATACCATGGCTTGAACAAGTCAAATCTTTCTATGGAGAAAGACATCTCTGCTCTTGAGAATCTTGTCTAGGTCTTTCATAGCCATTCTGCCAAGAGCAATGCGTCGTCGGATTTCTTGACTGCTTGTTGCTTCTTTATTGATAGTTGATCCAAGTAGGTTAAAGTTGTCCACGATTTCAATTTCTTCTCCTTCAACAATGAACTTGTTGATTTTGCCAGTTGTCATGATCTTTGTCTTCTTTACATTAAGGTGCAGGCCCATTTTAAGACTATGTTCCTTGATCGTGAGAAGCAAATGTTTCAGTTCATCTTCACTTTCAGTTAGTAATGTGGTATCATCAGCATAGCGAAGGTTGTTGATGAGTCTTCCACCAATCTTCACATCTCTGTTGTCTTCATACAATCCTGCTTTTCTGATGATTTGTTCTGCATATAAATTAAACTGGTAGGGGGGAAAGTATGCAGCCTTGTCTTACACGTTTGCTTATTTTAAACCATTCTGTTTCTCCTTGTTCCGTTCGAACTGTTGCTTCTTGATCAATGTACAGATTGTGCAAGAGAACCATCAGGTGTTGTGGTATACCCATGCTTCTTAATGTGGCCCAGAATTTCTCATGGTTTACACAGTTAAAAGCCTTGCTATAGCCGATAAAGCACAAATAGATATCCTTTTGGTATTCTTTAGTCTTTTCAAGGATCCATCTCACATTCGTGATGTCTCTCGTTCCTCGCCCTTTCCTGAACCCTGCTTGCACTTCAGGTAGTTCTCATTCCAGGTATGGTTGTAGTCTCTTTTGAATAATCTTCAGTAGAATCTTGCTGGCATGTGGGAACAGAGCGATTGTGTGATAATTTCCAGTCAGTTGGATCACCTTTCTTTAGTATTGGTATAAACACACAACACGTGCTAACCATTAGCCCAGTTTCATAAACACGCCCCTTTAGTGATTGGCATATAGCAGTTTTTGTAATTCACATGTGCGTCTTTCTATTTCTCTGGTGCTCTGCTACATGCAGAGTCTGGCTTCTTCGAGTTTCAGTTTAATTTTTGTTAACATATTTCTATTTTTGACCACTTATTCTGTACTTGGTGAGGGTCTATCTATATCCTAAGGGGTATATTTACTAAGCTGTGCTGTTTGCAACTAGGTCCCATGTTAGTACAGCTTGGAAAACATACCCCTAAGTGTGAGGTCAGGTATTCTGTTCGTATGGAGGATCTATGTAGGAATCTGACAGGTTCTGTTTTCCCCGGGAGGTGTATGGATAGTCTAGGTTTACAATGCCGCCCTTTTCCGGGGAAGCCCCTTGTGAGACTATGAGAAGTTAGTGCTGTTGTGGACTGGTAGATTTCCTCTATGGGTCCTGTACTCCTAGTTCTTGGTGTGTGGTCAACTGTAGGATATTGATTGGAGGGCACTGTAATATGGTTTGTCTTTGAAGATTTGCAGTTTTGCGTTCTTGATGTTACCAGACTGAAATTTAAAATGTTTTGTCTGTTCAGATTTCTTTGAATCTGAATTGACAAATGTTTAATTTTTTTTTTAGTAGCCTGATAGCTTCACTGCTGCTGATTTCTGGACTTTTCCTGTTCTCACAGGGTCCAATCCAGCCTGGGCAGCATGATCTAGAATTCGTGGTTACCAGGATTAGTTTTTCTCATTTTATATGCCTCCTCTGCCTCACAACTAGCATCCTTCTTTTCAACCAAAGTCCTTGATCTGAGAGCATCACTTCCTCACTGTCCCCCCTCTATTCCCCCCCTTCCTTCTCCCCCTCTACTTACACCCCCCCCCCCCCCCATATCTGGACCTCTTTCTGTTCCATTACCAGTTCAGAGCTTATTAAACTGATCTCTACTGCCCACAAGAATACTTGCTCCCTTCATGGCTTCTCACACCATCACTGGCTCTTGTTCTCCCTATCCTGACCATGATCAACACCAGTCTCTCTGTTGGTACCTTCCCCCATCTTTGGAAACATGCACCCCTCCGCCCTCTCCTTAAGAAGCCTTCCCTGGACCCTCTTGTTCCCGCCAATTACCGTCCTGTTTCTAACCTCCTGTTCCTGGCTAAGATCCTGGAAAAGGTAGTTTTTGCTCAGTTATCTCACCACCTTGACACTACTCACTTCCTCCACCCCCGTCAATCCAGATTTCGGCAAGGTCATAGTGTTAAGACAGTTTTTCTAGCTTTCCTCAATGAGATTCACATAGCACACGACCGTGGTGACTTTTCGGTGGTGGTATCTCTGGATCTTTCTGCCGCCTTTGATTTCGTAGATCACTCCCTTCTTCTGTCTCGTCTGCGGGAAGCCGGCCTTCATGGAATGGTTTTCTGGTGGTTCCACTCCTATCATTTTGCTCGATCTTATAGTGTCCTCCCCTCCTCTTCCCTGGATACCCCTCTGATCCTCTCCCCCTACACTGTGGTGTTCCCCAGGGCTCTGTCTTAGCTCCACTTTTGTTCAATATCTTTATGGCACCACTTGCACTATTGATTCAACAGTTTGGTATTTCTGCCTTTTATTACGCTGACGATATTATTCTTATACACCACACTTCCTCACTCTGTCCGGATCTCTCTCCCCTTGATTCTTGTCTTTCCGCTGTAGTTGACTGGCTCGTCAGTAACTGTCTCCATTTGAATGTTTCCAAGACACTTGCTATCTGGTTTACACATGGAAATCCCCCTCCTCTGGTGGCCCCTTCTTTCTCGGGTTCCTTCATCCCACTGGTGTCTTCCTTTCGTTATTTAGGTGTACTCTTGGATTCTAATCTCCCTTTTCAGGATCATGTCTCTCATGTTTTTAAGACTTTCTTCTTCTTTCTCCGACAGATCTGCGCCATTCGTCCTTTCTTAACCCATCAGGCCCTCACCACCCTTATGATGTCTCTGGTAATTTCACATCTCGACTTCTGCAACTCTGTCCCCCAATTTCACTTGCAAAGGTTGCAACGCGTACAGAACACGGCGGCACGCATCATCTCCCATTCTCCATGTTGGGATCATGTCACCCCTCTCCTTATAAACCTTCACTGGCTTCCTCTGGTCTACCGCATTCAGTATAAGCTTCTCACGTTGCTTCATCAGATCATTTATACTCATACTCCCCAGTACCTAGTTGATCTCATTCAGTCTCACACTCCCAGTTGATCTCTTCGGTCTTTGCACATCAATCATCTACATCTTCCTTCCCCTGCACGTGTCCACCTCCAAGTCACCCGTAATTCTGCTTTCTTCTTTGCTGGTCCTGCACACTGGAATTCTTTACCCCTCAACCTTAGATTGGAACAGAACCACAAGACATTCAAAGCCCGTCTGACAACCTCTCTCTTTTCCATTGCTTTTGACCTCCTCCCTCCCACCACATAACTCTTTGCATACTTGCCTCAGCACCGCTCCCACATGCATTGTCTATTATACATCATTGTCCTGTGTCTGTTAGGTATCTTTGTCCTATATCTGTCCTGTTAAGGCTTGTAACCTCTCCTGTCAACGTCTATCCTGGTATTCCTCTGTCCCCCTCTGTTGTGTTTTCGTTCGTCCTGTCTGGTTATGCCTGGCTTTTATCCTTTGCTGTTCTGTCTTGAGATTGTAATTTCCTTTCCTTTTCATGGCCAGTGGCCATCTTTTTAATTACTAATTGTAAACCGCCTTGATTGCTTGTTTGAAAGGCGGTATGTCAAATGTAATACACATAAACATATCTTCCCTCCTAGTTAATAATATGGTCATAGCAAAATAAATCCGGGCTGCGGATATTTATGGTTTGATTTTTGGAGCTGTGAAAGTGGTTTTAAATTAAATTTGATGTAATGATTGTTATGTTTATTTTATTGTAACACTAGTTTTAATAAATTGCATATGTATGTTTGGAAACTGCCTAGGATTTTAGATGAGTGTCATATATATTTTAAAATAAAGTAAACTGGGAGTATGTTTACAAAGCAGCGGTAGCAGCCTCCGTGCGATTAGAACATAAGAACATAAGATATGCCATACTGGATCAGACCAAGGTCCATCAAGCCCAGTATCCCGTTTCCAACAGTGGCCAATCTAGGTCATATGTACCTAGCAGTTTCCCCAAAAGACACAGGTTCCGCAATGCTTGTACTGGGTCAAACATTGATATCCTGGGTCCCTTCTTAATAATGGTTTATGGACCTTTCCTCCAGGAACTTGTCAAAACCTTTTTTAAACCCAGCTACACTAACAGCTTTTACTACATCCTCCGGTAACAAATTCCAGAGTTTGATTACACGTTGAGTGAAAAATATTTTCTTTTATTAGTCTTAAATAGTTTACCCTGTAGCTTCATTGCATGTCTCCTAGTCTTTCTATATTCTGATAAGGTAAACAATCGATCTACGTTTACCCGTTCCACTCCATTCATTAATTTATAGACTTCTATCATATCTCCCTTTAGCCGTCTCTCTTCCAGGTTGAAGAGCCCTAACCTTTTTAGCCTTTCTTCATAGGGGTATCCTTCCATCCCCTTTACCATTTTGGTGGCTCTTCTCTGCTATCGATATTGGAGCTATGGCCCCATTGCTTTGTAAACTTACCCCTAAATTTACGCAAAGAGGCTGAAAGGATATGTAAATATTTACGCAAAGAAGGCCCCACAATAGCCTTTCTACTGAAATTCATCTTAATTAGGCGCTTAAAAGTTATAGGGGGCACTTTCAGTGACTGTGATCAGCGCTGCTAAAGCGTCTGGTGGTCATTGCTTTAAACTGAATCTGAATATCCGATGCCAGGGCATATTTGGGAACTGGCACTGGTATTGGCGCTGACTGCTGTTTTGCAGTCCAGTTAGTGATGACATTCACCTGCTAACCGGATTCCAAAACCACATAAAGTTAGTTCAGCCTTTCACCTGTCCTAACTTTATGCAGTTTAGCTGATCAGTTAGTGACTGAATCTTGCTAATTGGCTAGCTAACACTGCCAACCATGCTGTGTCCCAGAATGTCCTGGCGCTAGCCGGGTAACAGCAGGGCATTGAGCTTCCTTAGTTAGTGCCCCTGTATAGCCTAGTCAGTGGGATTTAGGCCGTTTTCAGGTCTGTAAGCCACATAGATCCCTTTGTCTATGACCCCCCCCCCCCTCATTCCTGCTATTCAGTTGCCTATCTGAATGAGCGTAGTGCTGAAATGGGTACCAAGCCCCTCATGTTCTTCCGCACCCTGAATCTGACCCTCTTGTCACCCGCTTTATAAACTTCTAAATTTAGGAGTTTCAACATTTTGAGTATAAATTTAGGCTCTCAGAGAGGTCAATCTGGGACCATAACTCTCAAAGTTAGGAGCATAAACCCTTTGAATATCTGACTATGTGCACCTGTTAATGGGTCCCAGTGAACTTTACACTGCTGGTTGCTGCTTTATTTTTACCCTACTGAACACTGATATTTATAGGTAAGGCAAGACATATTCCAGCACAAATGTTCGCCTGATACTGAAAAGCGGAACCTGGTAACTGAGGGATACTTGGAGGCGTCATCCGGATAGCGTCAGGACAGTCCACGGGCATGGTGAGCGCTGTGCACTGACGTACCGGTGAGCGGCGATTTGCTGTCCAAGAAGTAAGTGCGTAGCTGTTGCAACGTTATGCGGCTGTGTTACCTGTAGAGTGCAGGCGGTCAGTGCAGAAACTGATATTCAGCACCGGTCACTCTCCG
This sequence comes from Ichthyophis bannanicus, assembly GCA_033557465.1. NCBI lineage: Eukaryota > Metazoa > Chordata > Amphibia > Gymnophiona > Ichthyophiidae > Ichthyophis > Ichthyophis bannanicus. The sequence continues at coordinate 30,378,250 of CM066034.1, read as the reverse complement.
GATTCCAGCACTGAATATCCAATTTCATTTTCAAATGCCCATGCTCAATAAACCGACACCCTGGAGTTAAAATATCAGCCCAATAATGTCTTTAGTTACCAAGAATAACTCTGCTTGCAGTAGTGTCCTTTACCTGTAAAAGTAGAGGAATAAAGAAAGGTCAGTAGGCAAAGCAACCCCCATGCAACAGAAATGAAAATAGTCAGCTGTTTGCCTTCCGTTGGACAGGAACGCCGCAAACCATCCAGACTGGCGTTTGGCAAGATAACACCCAGTAAATTTCCTGGAGAACTTTTCCCGTTCTTTTTTACTAATGTTATATTAATATGCACACACTAGCCTACTTCTGATGTTTCATTGTGACCTCCTGCAAGTGCTGTGGATGAGCAGGGCCAGATGTATTTAAAATAAATATCTTCTGTCACAAAAGAGTATTATTCAAACAGAAAGACCGCATATGATGAAATTTACTTAACAGTTTTTCTATACCGCTATATCATTTCAGTCAAAAGGGTCTTAAACTTGGTAATGTACATTAAAAACAGGAACATTGCTAACTTGGATTTTTCTGAGGCAATGGAGGGTTAAGTGACTTGCTCAAGGCCACAAGGAGTGCTAGTGGGAATTAAACCCTGTTTTTTTGGTTCCCAAGTCAGTGCTCTAACGTCTAGGCTGCTCCTCCACTCTAACAAAGATAAATTGGAGACTGAGGGGTTAATGTGTAATTCTGCATCAGATCAGGATGAAATACAGTAAGTTAGTGAATCCCAGATGTCTTCTCACAATGATCCCACTATCTTCTTCTAAAGACTCATAATGTTGTCACTCCACTACAATCACACTTTGAATCCTTTTTACGATATCCGGAGGCACAGTGACTACCAAGTGAAATATGCATGTGAATCCTCAGCACTTCCGGGCTCTCCACAAGTCCGAGATGCATACAGTCATTGAAAGGGAAGGGAAGGGGGTGGATAAATGGGATACTCCATTTTATCAGATGCTGGGAAACTTCTCGTGCGGCCGCACTCTATTTAGTCTGGCGAATGCCCAGGGAGAGAGGGTGTTACCCTCTTTCTTGCAGCATCCCCCATAGCCCTCATGCCAAAATGCTTGCCAAGTTGGCTCTGACACCTGGGCTTTCAAGGGCTTCGGGCTCTCCATGTGCGTAGCGGAAGCTTCTACTACAAGCAGCCTAACAGATCGTCATTACATCCCAAGTGGGGATTTTCCTGGGTAATTGCATCTCTGCGGGTAAACTGACATTTAGCTGCATTCTGTGAAGGCGATCCGCGCTTGGCAACAAGGCATACGTTCCCGATTTGCAAATTTATGCAAATTCCTCTTTGTTTATTTATTCAAAAGCTTTGTCCCGCCCATCTCTATATCTGAGCGGGTTACAAACCTGCGTAATTAAAAAGAACAGTTAAACAAGTTACAAATATTAAAAGAAAGAAAAAACCCCACAAAACAAAAGATAAACCAAAGTAACTTTACCAACTGCCTGACATCTCAGCTGGGAAAAGTAGTCACCGAGAAAGCAGGTGAGGATTTCTGCAGACGAGACCATAAGCAAAGAGTTTGCACCAGTGCCCCCAGTTTCCCCACACACCGTTTGCTTCAGAGACAGAGCTGCACCCCGTGTTCATGAGGAAATGCTGAGGGGGAGCTGACAGACTGTCAGACGTCCAGTGCACTCCCGGCCCGGTCCGTGCAAAACCTATATATGTGTAAAACGAGTGAGACTGTCACTGTGGAAGCAGATCCTTCCCTTTCCTCCCCTCCCCCTCTATTTATCGATTTCATTGTACACCGCCCTGCTGTGAACGTGAAGGGCGGTATATCAAATGTAATAAACATAAACAAACATACTAATCACGCGTATAGCGCTACAAGGCAAACGCAGCGCTGTAGACTCAGCCCCTGCTCGACAGAGCTTACGATCTACTCAAGACAGACGAGCAGAATGTGCAGGGGACCAGGGGAGTTCAAAAGGCAAATGAAAAAAACCACACAAGGGCGATCAGCTGGAGAATAAGGGGTCAGGATCCAAAAGCAGAGATGGAGCCCAGACAGCCTATCGCAGGCTTATGGTGCAACAAGGTGGAAGGAGGGATGGGAGTCTGGAGTCTGGAGCCGGCAGCAGAGGAGGGAGGTAGAGATAAGACGGGAGACACTGCAGGGGAGGGGAGAGGTAGCAGGAGCTGCAGGGTGCATGCAATAGCTGAAAGGGGCCTCAGAGCAGGAAAGACCCCCCTCGGAAGCTGCCGCTGCATGCAATGGGGTTGGGAATGCAAGGAAGGGGGGGGCGCACTCATCCTCCCCACCTCCGAATAGCTCCTGGTGAGAGTCTCATGTTATACTGAGTGATGGACTGATTCCGACCGGCTTTAATTATCTTTTAATTTCTTATATTTCAAACGTCGTTCCTTTTGACCTGTAAACCAACTTGAATGAATGCCTATAAGTCACAAAGATGGTATATAACATTTTTTAAATAAATACTGGGTCAGACCAATGGTCCATCAAGCCCAGTATCCTGTTTCCAACAGTAGCCAATCCAGGTCACGAGTGGCATTGTGAGAATGGGGTGGTGGGTGCGGCCTGGGAAGGGGGTGCACCCACGCCGGGCCCACAGAGACAGCGTGGCAAACTTATGATTAAGCTGGTTTACTGCAGTGGCTCGCATTCCATAAGAACATAAGAGATGCCATACTGGGTCAAACCAAGGTCCATCAAGCCCAGTATCCTGTTTCGAACAGTGGCCAATCTAGGTCATACGTACCTAGCAGTTTCCCCAAAAGACACAGGTTCCGCAATGCTTGTACTGGGTCAAACATTGATATCCTGGGTCCCTTCTTAATAATGGTTTATGGACCTTTCCTCCAGGAACTTGTCCAAACCTCTTTTAAACCCAGCTACACTAACAGCCTTTACTACATCCTCCGGTAACAAATTCGAGGGGCTGGGTGTTCTCCTTTCCAGCTTGAAGTCTCATGAATCGCAGAAGCTGGGCTGGAGGAGGGGCACGTGGCAGGCCATAAACGCACATGCATGCGTGCAGTCTAAGGCTCGATGTGCTGAGGTAGTGGCTAAACTGCTGTTTCAGCAAAAGAAGTGATGCTGTGCTGCCACCCCCGCCCCCCCGATGAGGACTTGACTAGGGTGGTAGAAACCTTTGGGCATCTGCATTGTGGAAACTGTGTGTGTGTTTGTGAGAGAGAGAGAGTGTGTTTGTGTGTGTGTGTGTGTGTGTGTGTGTGTGTGTGTGTGTGTGAGTTTGTGTGTGTGAGTATGTGAGTGTGTGTCTGTGTGTGTGTGTGTGTTTGTGAGAGTGTGTGTGTGTGTGTGTGTGCAAGTGTGAGTGTGAGTGTGTGTGTGTGTGCGTGTGTGTGCGTGTGTGTGTGTGCGTGTGTGAGTGTGCGTGAGTGAGTGTGTGTGTCTGTGTGTGTGTGTGTGTGTGTTTTCCAGGCTGTCTGTGACATTGGAGAGGAATTCACCCCCCTCCCCCACCGTCATGCATAAGAAGCCAGCAAGTCCCTGCTCTCACATGAAGAGGTTATTTTTTTAATTTTAAATAGAAATAAAGGGCAATAAATACAAGAAAAAACAATATCAGATGATACCTTGTTAATTGGAAGAACAATAGAGTCTTGATTAGCGCTTGGGAGCTATTGAAGATTTTGTTAGTGGCTCTCACCTGAAATGTAGTGACAGCCCTGCTCTAAAGCATCAGAACTTGATTTTACTTAGTTAAGTTTGAAGGCAAACGTCTGAAAGAGAGCCAGTGGTGTGTCGTACCCCCCTCACCGCCACTCTTCTGCCTCCATCACCTTTCCTACTAGCGATCACAGGGTTATTCGCATGGCAAACTGTCTTCAGTAGCGTTTTCTTTACCAGTGGCACCTACTGGGAAGGAGGCATCCATCCATCCATCTGTCGGTCTGTCTGCAGGAAGTGGAAGGTGGAACCCAAGAGCCGCAGGTGGTAGAGAGTCAGTGCCCTGCCGGCTGAACACTAGGGCCAGAACTACCCATTAAGCAAACTAGGCAGTCACCTAGAGCACCAGGTTTTTGAGGACAGCCCGCTGCCAGCACTGCTCCCCTCCTGGGGACCTGAGGCGTCAGCAATGACATTAAAACAGCAACCCAGCACATACCTGAACCTCCAATGTTGCTGCCGTGCTTTGACCTGCAGTTTCTGCCCCATGCAAGCAGGACGTCTGTGTCGGAGAGGGCAGAAGTGCTTCTTTAAAGGGCAGCATCGGAGGCCTTGGGCAAGTGTTGTGTTGCTGTTGTAATATCATTGCTGCTACTGCAGGGTGAGAGCAGGAGGACGGCAGGAATGAGGGTTGTGTGCCCCCGTTTGACCTCCTGGCACTCAGTGCGCTGGCGAGCTCCTTTTTAGCACAGCCACGGGAGAGAAGGAGCATGCCATTCTTTACTCCCACAGCTGTTCAGAGGTCAGCCGGGGCCTCCCCAGCTCCCTCCGAAGACAGTCAGGCTTTGGTCCCTTTTTGGTGTGTGGCAGGGGAAGGCACTGGGGGCTAGAACCGGAATGGGGGGCTAGAATGGGAACAGGTGGGGAAGGACTGGAAATGGGCTGATGTTGGGGGATGGGGGACTGGGACTGGGACTGGATTGACTAGATTGTAAGCCCGGACGAGCCAGCCTCTGATGAGCAGGGACTATCTCTTGTATGTATGTCTGTACAGCGCTGCGTGCGTGGCGCTATATATGTGTTAAATAGTAGTAGTAGTAGTAGTAGTAGGAAGGGAACCAAAATTGAGATGTTAGGATTGGAAATGGGCTGATGCTGAGGAGGACTGATACTGGGGGTTAGGACTGGAAATGGGCTGGGGATGGGGGACTAGGATTGGAAGGGAAATGATACTGGGTGTTAGGACTGGAAATGGGCTGATGCTGAGGAGGACTGATACTGGGGGTTAGGACTGGAAGTAGGCTGGGGATGGGGGACTGGGATTGGAAGGGAACCGATACTGGGGGTTAGGACTGGAAATGGGCTGGAGGATGGGGGTCTGGGACTGGAAGGGAGCGGATGCTGAGAGGGACTGGAGGAGGACCGATTCTGGGGGTTAGGACTGGAAATGGGCTGGGGATGAGGAGGACTGGAGGAGGGCTGATACTGGGGGTTAGGACTGGAAATGGGCTGGGGATGGGGGTCTGGGACTGGAAGGGAACCAATACTGGGGGTTAGGACTGGAAATGGGCTAATGCTAGCAGATGGGGTTCTGGGACTGGAAGGGAGCGGATGCTGGGAGGGACTGGAGGAGGACCGATACTGGGGGTTAGGACTGGAAATGGGCTGGGGATGGGGGTCTGGGACTGGAAGGGAACCGATACTGGGGGTTAGGACTGGAAATGGGCTAATGCTAGTGGATGGGGGTCTGGGACTGGAAGGGAGCGGATGCTGGGAGGGACTGGAGGAGGACCGATACTGGGGGGCTAGGACTGGAAATGGGCTGATGCATGGTGGGGCTGGGAAGTGCAGGAGAAAAAAAAGAAGCTGGGGAGTGAGGATGGAGAGGGGAAGAGATATTCTATGTGGGAAGGAAGAAAAATCTACGATTGGCCGGGTATTGGGAGAATAAGTGCGAACTGAGGATGGAAGGGTGAAATTTGAGTGGATGAAAAAGGAATAAAGAAAGAAATGGAGGAAAGAGCAAAAGGAGAAAGATCAATATGTTACAGCAGATGTGGAGAGAAAATGGAAAAAACTAGAAGAGAGAAGAAAGGACAAATGGACAGCAGACGATGGAGAGTTAGCAGAAGACACAAAGAAACCAGAAGAAAGTGACTGGAGCAATTGCGACTGAAAAATAAAATGCACAACAAAAGGTAGAAAATATTTTTTTATTTTGAATTTATTAACTGGAATATGTCAGCTCTGGAAAATTTGTATGGCCAACATCTTTGTGTTTTGTTTGGTACAAGAGGAAATTAACACAGAAACATTACGGCAGAAAAAGGCCACATGGCTTATCTAGTCTGCCTTTCCATATTAACCACCTCAACAGTCTCCTTTAATTCATTATTGTATAGTTTTATTTCTCCAGTGTTGTTGTACATTGCAAGTTTGGCTTTTGGGGTTCCGAGTTTAATTATTGTCTTCCTGTTTCTAAATTGTGATCCCTTGTTCTTTGTTTGATGATCTATGTTCTGCATGTGAAACGGAGCTGAGGTATTCTGTTCATGTAGGGCTCAATTTTCATCTGGGCAAGTTATGTGCCACAGCAACGTAAGTGAAAATCTGGGTTTGGCTGGATGCGCCCAGAGCCACTGAGGCTAAACAATAGCAGCGCTCTTCGATAATACCCATTTAGCCCCTGCGTCTTAAAGATAGGCAAGGTTTTTCCTCACCTATCTTGAAGGTGCAGAGGGCTAGGTGGGTAGCACTGAAAATTGCTGCTACCCGTTTAGCCCTTTCCTCCGCTCCCGCTCTGCCCCCAGTATGCCTGGGCACGTTAGGGACTTATCTGGGATTCTCCAAAGGCACTACCCGTGTAAATGCCTTTGAAAATGCCACCTGTAGTTTCTAAGTGACAGTGTCACTTGTTCCCTTTCCCCAGTAGGAGATGCATTGGTTTTCTCTGAGATGTATTGGTTTAATATTTGCAGTGTTGCCTTTTGATAGGTAGGGTTTGGTGCTTTGTGAGTCCTGGTAGTGCTGTTATGGTACGGCGGGTTTGCTATGGGTTCTGAGCAGGGTTTATGGTTCTGCCTAATGTGCCTGGCAGTTGGCACTGGAGAATGCTAATGTAGAAATCTGCTAGTCTTTCTTTATCCTCACTGCCCATGCAAACGATATTCAGACAGTCATTAAGAGGCATGTCTATTAAAAGTTAATGCGCATTCACAAATGTTAATGTGCCTTATACCCACATTAGTACTTAGTAAACATGCCCTAAGTCACTGCCAGGGCAAAAAGAGGCTTGTGGGTTCCTTTGGAAGCTGCCTACAATTTTAGATGAGCAACATATACATTTTAAAATAAAATAAATTAAGTGTTGGGGGGGGGGGGTCGAGGGGAGGGCTACACCCTACAGCTGCAGACATCCCACTCCAGGCTCCTGCCTACCCCCAGGCACATTTCTTCTCTCAGCCAGCTCCCGACACTCCACCCCAGGAAGGCCACTGATACAGATCAAGTAGCCACAGACTGGAACTGGAAACCTGCAGAAGGCAAAGTGCGCGCAAGGCAACGCGCTTTCCGCCTATCCGCGCAAAAGAGGAGCAACGGGACCTGCGCCGCCTCCTCCCTCGCTCCGCGGCCCCCAGGGGCCAGCATGAAAGGCGAAAAGCCAGTGGCTCTCGGGCTGGGCCGCAGCCAATGGGAGCGCGGCACCTGCGCCGTCACGTGTTGCCCGCACACCTGGTCCCTGAAAAGCCGGAGGAGTGGGCGGGGCCGCACAGAGCGCACAGAGGAGACCGCAGAGCGCACAGCGGGGAGCAGGAGCTGGAGCCGGAGCCAGCGGTCCGCGATCGGGAGTTCGGAAGCGGCGCCATGAGCCTCGGCTGCTTGTGCCTCATCGGCCTCCTCCTGCAGGTAAAGCGCCGCCGGATCCCCTCCCCTCCTGCGCGCTAAGGCTGCCTCTCTGCGCGCTGAAATCCTTTCTTTCTCTCTCTCTCCGGCCAGGTGCAGCGAGGTTTCGGGGAGCGAGACCCGTGCGAGCCCGGCTTCAGCTCGGACACTTACCCCTTCTCGGTGGCCGGGAGCCGGCTGGAGAGCGGCAGCAGCCTGGGCAGAGGTAAGTGGGGAGCCGGCGCCTTTCATCGCACCCTCTTAACAAGGATCACTTGCTCCCAGAAACGCGTAACGTGTCCCTGCAACTTGTTAGCTGCTGGCTGTTTTGCTCGTAGACCTGGTGGCCCGAAGAGGGGCGGCTGCACTACCTTATCGCCCAGTAACACGAGTTTCATTAGTGTGAATCCTAAGCACATGCAAATTTCCAAACTATTAGGTTGCCCAGGCTTAGGCATGGTGGTGCTGGTGCTGCTGTGCTGTTTTTCATCGAACCCTCTTACAAAACTCTCGCCCCTAATGCAGCAGGGACTGACTGAAGCGTGTCTACAATGGAATTTGGTCTTGACAAGATCTCTCCTTTGAGAAACTTGAAATGTTAGGGAAGTGAGAGAGAGCAAATAGAGGCAAAAAAAGGAATTTCACTGGGACTGCCCTGAATCTCTGCACCTTCTGGGCTCATTCTTTGAGAGCTGCCTTCCCTGTGCTCTGGTTTCCATGGGGGCTGTTAAACCCGTTTCCAACCTGTTTTCCTGGAATCTGAGGCAGAAATTCGACACTGTGTTTTAAGATAACTGGACGTCTGGTTTTAGTCCTTGTGATCCCATTAGCAAGAGGGCATGCAGGGCTAGCTCAGCCATCAAGCAAGCTAGCTGGTTGCCTAGGGTGGCAGCTACTCCTTCCTTAGAGATCACCTCCAGCCATTGTTTAGCCACATGAAGTCCTGGGCAAGAGGGCTCCTTCACCTGCTATCTCTTAAGGGTGCTTGTGGCCGGAGTGTGAAGCACGTGCTAATCTCCTTAAATCTAGGGGGCTGTTGAAAAGGAAGTTAACCTGTCTACACCTGATACAGCCCTTTGAAGGGAGGACAAAGGGAGTAGTGGGTGTGAACTCTCCCAGGGGTGTCTGCTGCTGAGTAATTCCATCAATTAGGAGGAGGGTGGATGTAATGAGACTCAGAGGGGCTAGTGAGCAATCTTTTAGCCTTTGGTAGTAAAAAGGTCTGAGCTGGGCTATTTGTATGCATGGCACCCCAAGTACTGTGGCAAGTGCCCTGGAATTCCTTTCCTCACAGAAACTGGCAGCGGTGTAACATGGCATAACACTGCCCCTTACCCTCTCCAGTGTCTTTTCTCTGCCAAGGGCAGCTTTAGTGATGGAGCCCTTCACCTTGCACTTTCCCAGCAGCCCTTACCCTTCCTGACTCACCACTGGGAGGCAGAGGGGAGGACTCAAACTCTAAACTGGATTGGGTGGAGGGAAGCTAGTAGGAGGGTTTTTCGGATGCAGCTCATGGGTGACTTTAGTCCTTGTGATCTCATTAGGAGGAGGCCATGCAGGGCTGGCCCAACCATCAAGCAAACTAGGTGGTTGCCTAGGGTGGCAGGGCCTTCAAAGCTAAAGAGATTGACAGCGGGGGGGGGGGGGGGTGTAAGGTTTAAAGTTTGCCTAGAGCTCCAACACTTTAGACCAACTCTGGGGCCAGCCCTGGGGACGTAAAAACCCAGAGGAGGGACTTAGCATGAGGGTTAAGTTCTGTGCACGAAAGCAGAGCAGGGCCTGGGGGTGATCGTATCTGATGAGCTTCAGGTGGCCAAATGGGTAGAAAAGGTGAAAGCAAAAACCAGAAGGATGTTTGGGTGCATAGGGGAGAGGACTGGCCTGCAGGAAGAAAGAGGTGATAATACTTCGTATAAGTCGTTGAGCCCTGGTGCTGCTCTTCTGGAGAAATCACCTGCCAAAGGATGTAAACGTATGGGGCAGAGGTAAAAGATCTAAACATTGCTGCCTTAGAGCACTGGGGGAGGGGGTGCGAGGTGCATTCAAATATCCCCAAGATATAAATACACAGAAAGCAGACCCGATGCTTTGTACTCAGAGGGCATTTTGGGAAGGGGGTAAATGTCCACAGAGCAGCACCTACAACACTGTCTTACTGGGCAGATTGAAGGGACCATTTTGGACCACAGGATGAAAGGAAATGGACTTGGGAGTAATCTAAGGAAATTTCCTTTTATATAAAGGGGGGGGGGGGTGAAGGTGGTGAAGACGAGGCCCGTATTGGAATCCATGAGAACGGGCAAGCACTGAGCTCTCCAAGGGGCAGATAGCTGGGATGTGTTTAGATAGACCATGTGACTTATACTGTGTGTGTGCCAGTGCAGATTTGACCACTTTCTCCAACAGGTGAAAGTAGCAGGGTTCAATGGAGGTTTAGACAAGTTCCTGGAGGAAAAGCCAGCTAGATGTGGAAGAGCCATTGCTCATCTCTGAAAATGAGATATGAGAAATAGATGCACTTGTTGGATGTGCTGGAGTACGTGTGGCCCCTGTCTGTGCTGCTGGGCTTGATGGACCTGCCTCAGATGGTGGGCTGCCGTAAACCTCAGCTGATCTCAGGTTTTGTGTTTACTTCATTGCAGCACTTTGAGACTGGATATTTCTGAAGGGTTTGGGTCCCCCCCCCCCCCCCATGGATTTCAGTAACTTTAATGCATTGCTGGTAGCTTCTTTGCTCGCTGAACCATGGTGTGGCGGGCGGCAGACAGCTCTGGCTCAGTCTGGTGCAGGAGATTTTCCATTCAGGTCAAGGTGCCAAGGAAACAAGATTCTGTTTGTTCACCTGCTGCTCAGAGCCATAGTTCTTAAAGCATTTCTTTTGATTTCTTATGTTTTGCACTTTTTTCCAGTAATGTCTACTATTTCTGGTTACATTAAAAAATTTTAAAGCTTTTCTAAAGTTCACCTGCTGCAGTGAATTCTTCCTGTGCCTGGGTAACTGCTAAGGATCTGCACAGCAAGGTCTGATTCAGGAATCTGAACTGTTCGACTCCCCTTTCTGTTAGAGATTTTTGTCAATTTTAAATTGCTGCTCCTCCCTCTTGGATTGTGTAAAATAACTTTTTACCATCTGCTGGACTTGGGTCTGTGCTTACTTGGCTGTATACTCGAAAAATGGACCATTTTTTAGCTGTTTTTGTTGGCTTCCTTTATTTTTTTCAGAGATTGATATTGCAAATGTTTTGTGCTTTTTATTTTGAAGTTTAATTTGCTTTGCTTTGCTTTTCTGACACAAGTCCCTCAGTTGGTAAATGAAAATGGTGAAGGGAATGTGTGTGAACCTGGGCACACCAGAGTCTCATCCTTGAAGGGGTTAAATTGCAGTGCTGAAAGGTAGGGTCCTAGTTGCTCATATAAGGACATAACCTCTATTTGCAGTGACATCAAGGAAGTGGCAGCAGTTTGAGTCAATCCCAAATGAAGGAAGCCTGATTTTTATTTTGGCTGGTGATCTGGGGCAGTGTAAGAATCATTTCACTGAAGCCCCTACAGCGCAAATGTTGGTGCAGCGAATCAGCGGATAGCTGTGGGCTGTAGGGCGGAGGTGAGGATGCTGGGCTGAGACTTGTTTTGCTGCTGGTTTCTTTTTTTGACATTATGGCCCTTCATGCTGGGGTTCTTGTACCCCTCCCCAGCAATGTCCGATATCTATGTGATGTGACTGGGTTGTGATCTGAGTTCTGGGTCTACCATTCACAAAAAGTAATCCAAGAATGACCCTGCTCCTGCCAGGTGGGGGGTCTCAAGACCTGCCTCTTCACACCGCAGCCCAAATCAGTTTTGTAGGGCAACCTTTTTGATTTGCCGTACTCCTCCCTCCCCCCCCCCATACATCTGATCCCATTTCCAAGGCCCTCCCACATATCCCTGCACTCAAGAACACTGTTCCCTCTAAGCTGTGCGTGCACACACACCTCGTGGAGCGAGCGCACATATTTTAAAACAGAGCGCACAAAAATTACGGCTCTGATTCTGATAGAAAACACAGATGTCTTAAAATTTAGAAGTTATGATTGTAATTACTAGAAATTTCTTGCTTCATTTAGTATTCGTCTATTTTCATTTAATTTGATTAAAATCAATGTGGTGTACATCCTGTATTCTGACGTGTAGTCAAATTTTAAAGTATATAACTCCAAGTGTCGTTATGTGGCGCACAAAAATTTAACCTTCCTTCAAAAGCTGCACAGCTGATATTTTATGCGCACACAGCCTACAGAAAATTAGAGGGAACATTGCTCAAGAATGATCAACATTTTAATTTCAAAGCACAGTTGTATTCGTGTCCTCGGCGAAAAGGACGACAGTTACCCCATGACCCATCCATGTGCACATGCATTGCCCCTGGAGCATCTCACTAAGCCACATGATTTTTCAGCTCTCAGTACCCGCATTGATCTAAAGTCGAGCATTGCACTATGGCACAGACACCTAACAAGTCTTTATTATTATAGCCTGCATGTAACGTGTTTATCTGTAACAGTTCCTTGATGTTGTGTATCCCAATTTTACCTTCACTGTATAGTTTAGTCAGTGTATGCCTCCCTGCCTCTGTTCTCCCTTCTTGTGTCTTGGTAACCGCTTTGATTTAAGGAAAAGGCGGTATAGAAAACCTGTTAAATAAATAAATATTCTGCAATTAGAATCTCTTCTAATAGCGTCATAAAAAGCCTCGGGACAGAGCATTCAGAATCTTTGTGCACTTACGCACTAGCAGAGTAGATCTGATCGATAGGAAGACATTAATACTCTGTAACTAAGACCCATGTTCCTCCTTCCTGCCTTGTGGTTTTCAGCCCTTTCTTCCCATCCCAGCACACGGTGTTTTGAACTCTTCTACTGCCTGGCTAACTGGACATTGAGGAATGTCTCGCATGCTAAATTCTGTCCAGACCTGAGACCCTACCTTCTCTCCCTTGTTAGGTCTGCTAGAATTAACCAATAACATCAAATTTCTATCTCCGAGCACTGGAGCATAGCCTAGTGGTTACAGCAGCAGAGACCCGGATTCAAATCCCACAGACACTCCATGTGGCCTTGAGCAAGTCACAGCCTTCCATTGCCTCAGCTACATCCTTAGATTGTGAGCACTCTGTGGCAAGGGAATAAACAGCATCTGAATGTCATTTTCCTGGAACTCTGATAAAGGCCTGGGCTAAATTAAAACAATTAATGAGCTGTTGTGGGGGAAGATTGTAATTAATAAGTTGCCTTATTCCCTATACCAGAGCTGCAGGAGATCTATCGGATGTGCAGGTTTCCCTGGATCCACACCAGTCTCCCATTTGTCGCTCTGCTTTGGTAGTGTGGTGGAAAATTAAAAGGTTGAAAGCAGCAGCTGAAGGTGGGACGTTTGCTACTGTATCTCAATGATAACCAGTCGGTAACTGGCTGGCATGGGGCCGAATCCTTTTGCAGGCCGTGACTGCTGAGGAGGTTTGATGTTGAGGGTGTTCTGGACAAGCTTAACGATGCAGAGAGAGAGCGAGCGCAGGACTGTGCTGTGTGAAGTAAGGCCCGCATGGATTTGTGGGTCTCTGATGCCAGCTGAGCTGTTGCTTTAGCTACTTCTGAGCTGGAATGTAAATTGGGATGTTTCACTGGCAGGCGTCCAGGTTCTGTGCTTGGCATGCAGATTTCTGCTTTGGTTATTAAACATTCTTTAAACCTGGCACACTCTCTCAAGGGCACTAATTGGTTTATCCCTGGCTCAGTTTTCTCAGCCCTTTTCCTCCGTGTTCTCTGTTGCAGATAAGGGCTTTTAGAAAGGTCCCTTGGGGCGTTGCTCGGATTCTCAGGAGTAAATGTGGCTCCTTGGAAACTCTCCGTACATGGGAGGTGCTTAGTCTCCTAAGGGGGCTGCACGTTGTTACCTGCCTACGTGCATATTGTGGGTTTCCTGGCGTTTGTGTTCCATATGCAGAAGAATCACTTTCTCCATTCATAGATCAGAAACCCAAAGAGCAATGAATCTTTCATGGCTGTGACAGACCATGACCGTATGCTGAAGGGCTGTGGAAGGATCGAATACTAAGTCACACACCTGGGTTTGGATAACTTGCATAGGTAAAGAATGGAGTGGGGGCACACAAGAAGGTGTTTGAAGTTGCCAGTAGCAAAGCTGGGGTGTAGGGGGGGACTTTCCTGTTGGCACCAGTTACGTGGCCCTGTGGGAGATGGGATCTCCGCTGCTCTTGACATGCTCTGAAATTGTTTGCAGCTTTGTTGGCTAAGATGGTGCTGGAGAAGATGACCAGGGCTGGCCCAACCACTAGGCAGCAGCCTAGGGCAGCAAGCTCTGGAAGGCAGCTAAAGCAGGCCATTCAGAGCTAAATATTAGGTTTTGAGAGCCAGAAGGGGTGTAAAGCTTGAGGTTCGCCTAGGGCTCCAACACTTTGGACCACCTCTAGGGCCGACCTTGAAGATGAGGGGCATTTTCTGGTACATTGGTGCTTAAACCTGGTATGTTTTGGGAGCTGATATAGTTAGAGAGAAAGCTTTGACTTCATTAGTATAGAAATATTTTGTGGTATTTCCCCCAAATGAGGTGATTTTTGGAGGATGGTCCTGGATGGCTCTGGCAGTGATTCAGGAGGTGGGTGCCATTGCTCTGTGCACCAAGAGACCCCCAGGTACTTCTCAGAAGCAGGCAGGGGGTTCAGACATCTAGATATGGATGAAGATGGTGCCAAGGGTCAGACATTGGGCTTATGCTGGCAATGGGCTAGGGCTGAATGAAGTGTCCCCGCCTCTTGCTCAGTGACCTTAGTGGATGTCCTTCTCCTTAGGGTCGGCTGTAATGGGGGGTGAGTATTGAGCAAGGCACCATTATCAGTGGTGACCAGCATTACAAGTGGCCTTTGAAGGTGTATAGAATAAAAGAGGAGCGTACAGAAGACCGGGCATGGAAGGGAAGGGTACTGAATAGATCCTTTCTATGATTTGGGTGTCAGTATCTGCTGACTTGCAGGTAGCCTCTGGTACTTGGGGAACCCTGTGAGGTCCGAGCTTGTGTCCTAAAGCTGGCTTAAACACACATGTGATTTTTCCTCAAGAGCAGCAAAGGCAGAGAATAGGGTCAGGGGCCTATTCAGCACGTCAGAGTGGGGCAGCTGTAAGGCAGATGTAGTTCCCCAGATAGCAGACTTTAGCTGCCCAGAGCTCTGCTGTAACACTGCAGGTCCTGCCCAGTTGGCTCATTACTGACTGCTGAGCCTAGGAAGAGGGGGAGAGCCTGCCGGAGGGGGGTATCCACATTGAAAAGGGCTTTCCAGGCCAGGTGGTGTTTACCTGCAGCCAGATGCATCCTCCCACCCATTTCATTCTTTCCTGTTCACCCCTCCCCCCCCCCTCGCTGCTTTGTGAAGCTCTTTAGTGCAGTCGTGGGAGTATTAACCCTTGCTTCGGCTTGCTGTGACTGGTCTGATTCTTTTGAAGGCTTTTGGAGAGGGGAATTGTCTCCTAAGCTGTGGTACAAACGGAAAAAAAATGATGTAGGGTGACTGCAGATATAATGGCGCTACAGACCTGCTGTTTCTCTCCATGTCCCAAGGAGAGTTCACGAGTTCAGGACAAGATTTTTCTATTAGTCGAATTTGCCTTTGGTCTCTTTAAATCCAAAAGAGTGGGACATGCTTGTAGGAGATGGTCCCTGAAGGGACTGGGGCTGCAGAGCAAGGGCTCGGTTGGGCTGCTGCTCTCGCCTCCCCCAAGATCCACAGGCTTGGGTACTTTGATCTGTGGAATCCACTGCAAAACTCACACAGAGCTTGCACACATGGAGTTGAGAAACATTCTAAAGATGCGTGTACAGCTTCCGGGAAGGCCTTGTTGCGTAAACGGGGACAGCCCTGCAACTAGACAGCTGCCTAGGGTGACAGGCTTACGAGGGGGGGGCGCTCCAAATTTCCCCCTCTTCTTTCCCTCCTCTGCCTTCATGGTACACCTGAAAATAGGGCTTTGTGGGGTGGCGGCAGAGCACCAGAGAAGACGTCTTAAAACCGCTCTCGGCACTGGACGTTTCAGCATTTGTGTGCATGTATGCGTGCGATCTCAAGGCCTGACACGCGTGCTGAGAGGGGCTTTCAAAGGCTTTGTCTCTGCTCTGCTGGCCCTGTGTTGGCCTCCTGTGGGGGTGGGTGATGGGGGAGGGAAGAGGGAGACGTCCTGGCCACCTCGGGTGGGGAGACATGCTGGTTACTGAAGGGGGGAAGGGAAGGAGACATGTGCTGGAGGGGGAGATGCTGGACTTTGGGTGGGGGCACATGGCCAATGTTTTGCCTAGAGCGTCAGATTCCCCTGGGCCGGCCCTGTATGTAACTTTGTATATAGATAGTTTCATGGTCCGCCAGGTTTTTAAAGACAATGTTCTAGGTTTGCTGCAACCTGTCAGGGGTGATCTGACCTTTTTTTGTGATATGGCACAAAATCAACATAAATCTACACTATTGGCTTGGATTTGGGGATCTGTGCCTCTGGATTGGATGGCAAATATCCAAGGGCGCTGAAAGTAAAAAACGAAATTGCAGGTGTTTGTATGATATGAGAGAGATGCCATTATTTAGTTACAGTATGTATTTGAAATGTTTGTTTGTAACTTACCTTGCACTACTATGAGAAGGCAAGTTGTAAAGAAATAATAGCGTAGAAATGATCATTAAAATCATCTACTGTATGGTACATGAAGAGTGGAGAATGGCTGACACAATACCAAATTTTTTTTTTTTAAAAAAGCTCCGAGGTGATCTGGGAAACTATAGACTTGAGCTGGACGTCAGTACCGGGCAAATTAGCAGAAACATAAAGAACAAAATTACTGAACATAGGGTTTAATTGAAGAGAGACAACCTGGATGTCACTGAACGTCTCTTGTCTCACTAATCCTATATTTTTGTGAAGGCGTGAATAAGCAGGTAGATAAAGGTGAGCCTGCTGATATAGTGTATCTGGATTTTCAGAGAGCCTTTGACAAGGTCTCTCATGACAGATTCTTGGCAAAATTTAAAACTCATGGGATATGAGGCAGTGTCCTATTGTGTATTAGGAATTGGTTAAAAGAGAGATCATTTAGTCCTGCTCTCTGCTTTCTGTTTTCTCAATGGAAAAAGGTGAATAGTGGAGTACCCCAGGGATCTGTACTAGGTCCACTGTTTTTTAACATAGTCATCAATGACCTGGAAATGAAAACGGCTGAGGTGATGAAATTTGAAGATGACGCCAAATTATTCAAAGTTAAAGATTTGTGAAAGCTTGCCATTGAGAAATTGAGAGACTAGGCATCTAGTTGTTGGATGAAATTTGAATATGGGCAAATGCAGTTTTGCACTTACAGAAGTAAAATGCAAACTAGCTACAGGATACAAGATTCCATATTAGGAGTCACCACCTAGGAAAAGGACCTGGGCGGCGCTTAGGGATATGTTGCCGCCCTCTGCTCTGTGTGCAGCAGAGGCCAAGAAAGCTAATAGAATGTTAGGACGTCATAAGGAAAGGAATGGAGACTAGAACAAAGGGGTAACAATGCCTCTGTTTCACTCCATTGTGCAATTATCCCTGGAGTATTGTGTACAGTTCTAGCTGCCACATCCTTGGAATTTAGAAAAGGTACAGTAACCAAAATGATAAAGAGGGTTGAAGGATACACCTGTGGTGAACGGCTTCAAAGATTTAGGGCTAGTCAGCTTGGAGACCCAACAGGTGAGGGGAAGATATTATAAAGGTCTATAAAGTATACAGCAGGGTAGAACCAGTAAAGGTGAATCGGTTGTTTAATCCTTAGACTAGGGGACATGCAATGAAGCTACAAAGTGGTGAAAATATTTTTTCACTCAGTGCATAAACTCTGGAGTTCGTTACCGGAGGGTGTAGTGAAAGTTGTTAGTGTAGATTAGCTCAAGAGGTTTGGACAAGCTCCTGGAGGAAAAGTCTGTAAACCGTTGTTAAAGTGGACTGGGGAAATCCACTGCTTGCCCTGGGATAAACAGCAAGGAGTCTGTCTACCTGCCAGGTACTTGTGACGTAGCTTGGCCACCGTTAGGAACAGGATGCTGGGCTTGATCATCTCTTATGTACATACCATATAAGCTATGCCTCTAGCACAGACATTCAGAAATGCATGCTAGGACTTTAGTGTAGATCTTGTTTTACTATATTGGCCTCTGGGAATGACATCTGAAGGGGGGAGGGAGTGCCCTCGGCACAAGTCTTTCAAAGTTAACAGGCCACGGCGGCACTGTGAGCAGGTTTTGGGCTAGTCTAGCAGGGGTCTTGAGCACCTGCTCCCAAGGGCTTAATGTTTCATCGGGTGACTTAAATCCCACTAACTTTCTTGGCATGGTGAGTTTTCATCTGCTGTCAAAGCAATGAACTAAGTGGTTTAAAGTAAACCCAAATATACCTAATAGTAAAAAAAAAAAAAAAAAAAAGTTTGAGAAATGTTTGTAGTCAGAAGACTACAACCTGAAGCTGAAAAGGGATGCACAAATATTTTCCGCTGAGTGGTGGGTGCTGGTGACGGCCTCTGTTAATGACAGAATCTGAAACGAGAGACTTGAAATCTGCCTGGTTTGGATACAGAACTAGAGTGTGGGCTAAGGGAGAGAAGAGACAGATTCCATAGGCAGGCACAAAAAGGAAATTCGGCCGACAGACTTCTTTGCAAACATCTTATTTGGCTTTAATCAGAGGCAGCCTGTGGCTTTACCCAGTTTCTAGGGTGGAAATGGCTTCTGCAGGTCGGCGTTCATGGAACACTGAACTGGCTGCTTTTACTGCTGAAGGCTGGAAGTAGTGCGTGTGCAGGTTTGACGACTTTGTATCCAGTTAATAGTTTAGCCCCAGGCTGTAACTGCTCCAGCTCCTGCATGAGACATTACGTATCTGCTGCTTGAATAATAAAAGCAAGAAGGAAAGTCATATGAACTTTATAGGTCAATCATTTCACACCTTTCCCTTTGAGACTAGTCCGGGGTTGGAAAAATCCCAGGCACCAAAATCTCTAAGCCTAGCACCAAGCACTTAGCATGAAACCACCACCACTACCATTAGAACCTAGGGATCGAAGCAGCTGTGACCCCAGTGGAGGGTCTAGGTTTAGGGGAAAGACTATGGCCCAGATTATAGGAAAGGAGAGTACAAATGGTTGTCAATTGCCTGGGTAGATGGGGGGGCCCCCCCACCCGGTCCTGAGTCCTGATTCCTGAGGGTAAATGCAAGGGTGGCCCTTATTAGGCAGGTGCTTCCTCTGGCAGCAAAAAGTGCCCCCAAAACATCCCACAGTGGCCCCCTCGCCTCTGCCTGGTTATATACTTTACCCTCCAGCATCATCTCTGCAGCAAGAGGGGCAGAAAACTAAATCCCAAGCATGGGGTCATTCAGACTCTCATGCTTCCAATGCCTCACCAGTCTTGCTCCCCTCTGACACACAAGTTTCACGTCAGAGATGGGTGGAACCACAGGGAAGCACGGGAGTCACTGAAAGAGCCCACACTTAGACTTCGCTTCTTGCCTCTGACTTCAGGAGAAGTGATGGTGGTAGTAGTCGTGGAGAAGGGGATGATAGACGCTGTGGGGACAGATGGAGGGGGATGCTAGACATGGGAAGGCAATTATAGACAATGGAGGGGAATTTTGGACAATAAAGGGAGTCTTAGGAAGATGGATGAAGGATTCTGGGCATGAAACGGGCTACCAAAAATAGAATTCACCCAATAATAAATTCACTGCCTCGATACTTCCTAAATCAACACAGAAGCTCAAAAAGTAAAAAAAAAAAAAAAAAAAAAGGCCTCGGTATATCTCCGGCAAAGAAAGCATAATTGACAACAGAAGATGCCAACACCGCTGTTTAAAGCAAAAACCCCACAAACAAATGAGTGGCACAAAGGTCAAGAAAACCTCTTTAATTTAAGTGCAGTGTATTGTGTGTATATATAGTTCAGCAAAAGCATTAAACGTCAAAGCAGCCAAATTCTACTTAGCTTTTAGGAAAGATCCAGTTCATGGTTCTTTAAAGCAGCGGCCTGCCTGCAGCCCTTGAGCAAGTCTCTGACACAGAATGTTTCGCAGATAGCTTCAGCGCCCTTACACGCACTTAGCAGGACAGTTTCTTTGTGGTGGTCTCTGTTGGTTTGAATTCTATAGCAATTTTTGAACGGTGTTAGTCCCGCTCACTGAAGAAGCTATCTGCGAAACACTGTTGGAGATTTGGCTGTATTGCTGAACTATATATACAATATACTGCACTTAATTTAAAGAGTTTTTTTGACCTTTGATTTTTGTGCCACTCATTTGTTTTTTTGCTTTAAACAGTGGTGTTGGCAATCATGCTTTCTTTGCCGGAGATATACCGAGGGCTTGTCTTCTTCTTTTTTTGAGCTCCTGGGAGTATTGAGGCAGTGAATTTATTATTGGGTTGGTTCTTTTATTAGTTGATTTTATTACCTTCCTGTTGTGAGGAATTGTTGGACTTTTCATTATGGACATGAAACGGGGTCCTAAGGAGAAGGAGGGGGGATGCTGGGCACAGGGGTGGGAGCAAGAGGATGGAGGCAGACAGATGCTGCATACAGAAGGGGGTCATAGGAAGATGGAGGGGGGCTGCTGGACATGGGATTCTGGACGGGAAGGGTGGGGAGAGGCTAGACTTAGTAAAAGGCTGGGTAAGGAGAGAGATGGGGAATGGAAGGGGCTGGGTTAAGGGTAGATCCAGTAAAACGAGAGAAGTTGAGGAGTGACATATAAGATGATAGAGAAGATGAAAGGAAAAAATATCAGTCGAGGTGGAAGGAAGTGAAGAAGACAGGAGGTAAGAGAGAAAGTAGCAGGTGGACTGAAGATGCTGGAAAGTGAAAGTGAGTTGATCGAAGACAGACAGAAGGAAGCAAAACCAGAGACTGGGACCAGACGACAAAGGCAGAAAACCATTTTATATTTAATTTAGTGATTGGACTATGTCAGGCTTTGGAATTTACACGTTCAGTTTTTATATTTTGCAAGGTAAAGGGACATCTGCATATCTTTCTCTGGTGGTTTATTGCATGCAGGGTCTGATTTCTTGGTGTTTAGTATTTCTCGGATGCTGCTTAGCCTCACCGCCACCACTCTGTCCCTCAACTTATTTCCTGAGGGATTCAACCTGCAAACATCTTGCACACTGAACTGGTTCCACTGGCTAGATTGATGTGGGATGACAGCTTTGGTACCATGTTTTCCAGCCATAGTTCTGCTGCTGTTAAGTTTTGGTCATTTATTGTTTGGAGGACAAAAAAGAGACCTACCAAAGTTCCTACCCTATCCTCAACTGTCCTGATAGTAAAAACTAGCCCTTTTATGTGAGAAATGATAACTTTGTTCAGATTCTGTGTGTAGTCTTATACGTTTGCTCACCTGTCTGCAAAATAGACTTGCTGGTTTGGATACAAATGACAGAGCACCAGAAGAGTTATGGGATGGCATCAAGAAAGGTGTGCTTGAAGAAAGTGAGAAGTCTCTGCAAAAGGTGAAAAAGCTAAAACACCCAGAATGGATGACTGAACAAACACTGAAAATTGCCCAGAAGTACAGAGAAGCTAAAGCCATAGGAAAAAAAGAGGCAGTCAGAGTTCAAATTTCCAACATGCAGCAAGACGAGGCAAGGAGAAGTACTAAAATGATGCATGCAAGGAAATAAAATCAGAAACTATTAGAGGAAGAACAAGATCTGCTTTCCTAAAGCTACGAGAGTTAAAGAAAGAATTCCAGCCTTGAATTGGAATGCTACAAGATGCTCAAGGATCCATGTTGAATGATGCTGAGAAGATTAAAAAAAGGTGGAAAGAATACAAAGAGTCATTATACCATAAAGATGAAGTAGATCAACAGCCGTTTCAACCTGTACATTATGATCAGGAACCATTGGTGATGAAAGAAGTTGAAGCAGCATTGAAAGCAGCATCAAACGACAAAGTACCGGGTATTGATGGCATTCCCATTAAAGTATTGCAGCAATCTGATGTGGCAGTTGCCATACTTACAAGGCTTTGCCAGAAAATTTGGAAGAAAACATGGCCAACTGATAGGTAAACAAATCTTTTCCCTTCTTCATGTTTGGTATAATCTAACTGAATGTGGAAATTATCGCACAATTGCTCTGATCCCACATGCCGGCAAGATTTCTATTTAAGATGAGCAGAGCCTACAACCTGGAATGAACTGCCTGAAGTGTAAGCAGGGTTCAGGAAAGGATGAAAAACAAGACTACATCGCGGATGTGAGATGGATCCTTGAAAAGACAAATATACCAAAAGGATATGTTTGACTACAGCAAGGCTTTGATTGTGTAAACCATGAGAAACTCTGGGCCACATTAAGAAGCATGGGTATACCAGAACACCTAATAGTTCTCTTGCGCAACCTTTACAGTCATCAAGAAGCAACAGCTTGAATGGAGCAAGGAGAAACAGAATGGTTTAAAATCAGCAAAAGTGTATGACAAGGCTGCATACTTTCCCCCATGTCTTTAATCTATATGCAGAACAAATCATCAGAGAAGCAGGACTGTATGAAGACAGAGGTGTGAAGATTGCTGGAAAACTCATCAATCTTCACTATTTTGATGATACCACATTACTGGTTGAAAGTGAAGGCAATCTGAAACATTTGCTTTTCAAGATCAAGGAACAGTGTCTTAAAATGGGTCTGCACCTTAACGTTAAGAAGACAAAGATCCTGACAACTGGCACAAGCAATAAATTCATCATTGATGGAGAAGAAATTGAAATAGTGGACAACTTTAACCAGTTTGGATCAATAATCAATAAAGAGATGACAAGCAGGATGGTTATGAGAGCCCTAAACAATATTTTCAAGAGCAGAGATGTCTCTCCATACAAAGATTCGACTCGGTCAAGCCATGGTATTTTCAATAATATCATTGGATGTGAAAATTGGACAGTGAAAGACAGGAAGAAAATTGATGCCTTTGAATTATGGTGCTGGCGATGAATACTGTGTATACCATGGACAGCCCGAAGAGCAAACCAGTCAGTACCAGAGGAGATCAAATCTAAGCTTTCTTTCGAAGCTCAGATGACAAGACCTTGATGTTCATACTTTGAACCATGCAAAAAGAGATCTTTCTCTAAAGACATCATGCTTGGCAAGGTTGAAGGTCAACGTAAGAGGAAGGCCAGCAATGAGATGGATTGATACAATAACAGCAGCTATGGGTGCCGCTCTATCAACAATGAGCTGCCTGACTGAAGACTGAATACAGTTTAGGAGAAGTATCCAGAGGGTCACCATGAATTGACAGACTCAACAGCACTTAACAACAATACTGTTCTTATCTCATTTTGTCTGGTGTGTCACCTCTGTAGAATTACCTCAAGAATTTAAGATATTACTACTCAGATACCTGAAATATACTATATTGAATGATTTCCACAAATAGTCTCAACAATCTGTTATCTTTAACTCCCTAATCAGCCTACCCAAAAGTAAAGCTTTCTCTCCCTTTAACTGGGGAGAGGTGGGAAGGAGGAGGATCTAACACCTCAGCAGCTCAAGTGGCTGTCTTGCCTCCTCTTTGAACTAGAAGACTAGAGGAAAGAAAAAAACCAGCAGCAAAACAAATGGTCTTGTCTAAAACACTCCCCCCCCCCCCTCCCCATGCAAACAGCTACATAAAATAAACCATAACGTTCTGCAGCAAAAAAGCTAACAAAAATAGCCCCGTTATAAAGAACTTGCAAGCAGAGAATTTGTAGCAAAGGTTACCAATTATCTTGCTTGAAATGAAGCCGCTTCAGGGCAGGGCCGGCCCCCCAAGTTCGTTCAAGGTGTTGGTGCTTTAGGCAGACTTTAAGCCATATGCTGCACCCTACCCCTCCCCCCCCACCCCCTTCCCACTCCGGCTGTCAGTCTGTTTAACTTTGAATGCTCTGCTCTTTTCTGCCCTGCACACGCACACTGCTGCCCTAGGTAGCTGCCTGGTTTGCCTGATGGTTTGACTGGCCCTGCTCCAGAGCTATTTTGGCTACAGTATCAAACTCTAATGTAAAGTGTGCAGAAGACACAAAGGCCCCTGATTTTTTTTTTCCTATTTAATTTTTTGCTTATTTAACAATTTACAAGCATTACACTTGAATGGCGTAGTGCTCTCAGGCAAACAGCTAAGATAAATCAAATCTACAAAGAAAAAACAAAAGCACTGGGGCAGTCCCCAATGTGAGAAGGAACAAAGTGCTTTTACATACAACTGCAGACCTTATTTCACTGCGTCTGAAAGACTCCAAGAAAAATCTAAGCTGAGTGTTACCTTTTTAAAACTATCATTAATCCTAAGCAAACATTTACTGGGAAAACACAACATAAGAGGTACCGATATCCTGGGCCTCTTTATACACAGCTATAACCCTCTTCCTCCTTTCCTATGTGGTTCTTGACAGGAAAAAGCCAAATCTTGGCCCCTAAAACAGCTGAGATTTATACTTGGAAAAAATAGTCTCAAAATATGATCACGGTTCTGAAGAACAGATTATAGCAACAGGTTTCCACGATGATGAACATCTGACTTGGAGCTCTCAAAGGCAGTGTGGTGGCTTCGGTGCTGCAAGACCCTCAAGAGTATTATCGAGACCTCATGGCTTTTTTGGCAGATAATATACTTTAGATAAAGGCGGTACTGCATTTTCCAAAGTGTAAAGTCTTGACAGACGTCTGAACCATAGACTGGGGTGACAGCAAAAAAGTCTTAGGAAAGTTAACAAATCTTAACTTCAGAGCCAGAGAAGCATTTTCTAAGTTTTCCAGTTTCTCATTAGTTATTTGAGTCTCACCCAACTTCAGCCCAGACTCTCCTGCGAGGACTCTGTAGATCACACATCCAGTGAGATCATTGCATCCATAGAGCCACCACCAGTGGCAGCCCGAGGGTTTCTGCCGCCCTAGGCAGTGCGTCTGTGCCTTGGGCTGAAGTGGTGGTGGCTGAACTGCCTTTCAGCACTGCCTTGGGCCTTAAAGTACCCACCCGCAGGTGTGCTCATGGCCTGCCACTCTTGCCCCCCTCTGATGCAACTTCCTTGGAGGGGGCAGGAGAGGCAGTTTGGAACTGCGCGCACATGTGCAGGTGTTTTAAAGCCCACCACAGCGCTGAAGCAGCAGTTCAACCACCGCTTCCCAGTGGGTGTTAGCGATGCCCCCCACAAGGTTCTGCCATCCTATGCAACTGCCTAATTTGCCTAGTCGACAGGCCGGCCCTGGCCGCCACTTGCTGGATGCCTTCTAGTCACATTTTTGGGGGGGGGGGGACCTTGTTAAAGGTATTTTGCCCCTGATGCTGCTTGCAGCAGTCTGAACATCTACACCCTGAGATGGTCCACCACCACTTGCTGTGGCCTCAATCAGGTGAGCTTCCATGCTGTTGTCGCCTTGACCAGCCCTTTCTTGCACACAACCTGCACTAAACTCCCAGGTGGGTCTCGAGTCTCAATGAGCGGATGACACCATGGTGCAAGGAAGATGGTTTTGCATTTGTTAGGAACTGGGCAACATTCTGGGGAAGGGGGGCCATTTCTGAAGGGATGGGATGGGCTCCACCTTAACCGGGATGGAACCAGGCTGCCGGCATTAACCTTTAAAAAGGAGAGAGAGCAGCTTTTAAACTAGATAATGGGGGAAAGCCGACAGTTGCCCAAGAGCGCATGGTTCACAAGGTAGTATGCTTGAAGGATACTAGCAAAACAGGGAAGTCAGGGCATCCTGACAGAGGTTCCAATAAAGATAAAAGTAATTCAGATGCCCTTGTACAAAACAGACAGAGCTGAAAGATTCCAAATTACCTCTTTCAACTGATAACCAGATTAATATCAATAAAATACAGCCTCTAGCCTACCTGTATGCAAATGCTAGAAGTCTAAAAAATAAAATGAGTCAGAATATATAGCACTAAATGAAAGGTTAGATGTAGTTACTATCTGAGACCTGGCGGAAGGACGACAACCAATGGGACACTGATACCTGGATACAAACTGTATCACAATGATAGGGTAGATTAAATTGGTGGAGGGGTTGTGCTCTGTTAGAGGGGGCATTGAGTCACAAAAGATTAAAGCTTTGCAGGAAACAAAATACACTGTAGAATCTCTATGGATAGAAATTCCATATAAAAAGAGGAAGGCGATGGCAGTGGGGGTGTACTATCGACCGCCTGGCCTGAATGAACAGATGGATGATGAAATGCTAAAAGAAATCAGGGAAGCTAACAAAAATTACATCACAGTAATAATGGGTGATTTCAGTTACCCTGTTATCAACTGGTTTAATGTCACAGCAGGACATGCTAGAGAGTTTCTAGATGAAAGAAATGACTGCTTCTTGGAGCAGCTGGTTCATGAACGAAGAAGAGGGGAAACTATTCTAGACCTAGTGGATCACAGGATCTGGTGCAAGAGATAAAGGTGTTGGGGCCACGTGGCAATAGTGATCGTAGCATGATTGCGTTTGATTTAATAAATGAAAGAAGGATGGCAAGGAAATCCACAGTACTGCCTTTTAACTTTCAGAAGGGAGACTATGATAAAATGAGGAAAACAATTAAGGAAAAATTAAAAGGAGCAGTTGCAAAGGTTAAAGATTTGCTTCAAGCATGGGCATTGTTTAAAAATACTATCTTGGAAGCCCAGACCAGCTGTATTCCATGCTTTAAGAAAAGTGGAAGGAAGTCCAAAAAACAGCCAGCATAGTTTAAACGCAAGGTCAGAGAGGCTGATGTTGCCAAAAAAGTATCTTTCAGGAAATGGGGAAAAAGGAGCCAAATGACAAACTGGAAACAGCACAAGCACTGGCAAGTTAAATGCAAGGCATTGATAAGGCAGGCAAAGGGAGAATATGAGAAGAAACTTGCTGAGGAAGCAAAAAACACATAATCAACTTTTTCAAGTACATTCGTAGCAAAAAAAAAATCGGAGTCATTTGGACCCTTAGAATATAGAGTGATAAAAGGGGCGCTAAGGGAGGACAAGGTCATAGTGGAGAGACTGAATTCTTTGGTCTTTCCCCATGCTTGAAATGGTATTTAAAGGTGATTATCGGTAGAATTGAAAAATATTGATAAACCAGGAAGATGTATTACAACTATTTGATAAACTGAAGAGAATCAAATCACTTGGATTGGATAGTATACAGTCAAGGGTGTTTAAAGAACTGAAATATGAGATTGAAGACCTACTATTAGTAATCTGAACTATCATTAAAATCATCTGTAGTACCTGAGGATTGGAGGATGGTCAATGTAATGCTAATTTTTAAAAAGGGTTCCAGGGGTGATCCGGGAAACTACAGACCGATGAGGCTGATGTCAGTATCGGGCAAAATGGTAGAAATCGTTATGGAAAAAAAAATTGCTAAACATGTAAATAACTCCCTCCTGGATCCACAGCAGCACATCTTCCGCCCCCCTACATGGAGTGGAAACCCTGATGACCACACTTGTTAACAACCCAATCAAAGGCATACAAGACCCAACCCAAGACTTCCTACTGATCTTTCTCGACATCTCAGCAGCATTCAACACAGTTTACCACAAAACTCTCCTCCAGCACTTGAAATCAATGGGAATCCAAAAAAATAGTATACAAATAGTTTCTCTTCCCTGTCTAACAGCAACAAATAAAACAAGGAGCAAATACCTCCAGTCCTTACCAACAAACACAGGGCATCCCCCCCAAGGATCCACTGTATCTGCACTCCTCTTCAACTTTTACCTCCAACCCCTCTGCAAGATTATGAGGAGACACAGCATTTATTTCCACATCTATACCAATGATCATGTTGTGTACAGTCTGCACCACACCAAGAAACCATCATACATAAGAATTCAAGAAGCTTTGCTGACATCTCCTGCTGGTTGATAGACGACAATCTATCAATCAATTACAAAAAAACAGAAGCCTTATCCCAAGAGAACACATTCGCGCCCCCCACCATACCAATGAACAGCAAGCAAATAAACCTACGCCAAGAACTTAAATACCCAGGCGTCATAATTGACCAAAACCCCTCCTTCAAGACACAAATAGCAGCTACAGCTAAAGCAATATTCTATAAATCCAAGACTCCACAATTCTTATGGCCCATCCTCTCTTCATTGGGTTTCCATTTAATCCTCCAAGGGAGGAGTGGCCTAGTGGTTGGGGCAAGGTACTTCAGGCCAGAAGGTCAGGGGTTCAAACCCCACTAGAGGACAGCAACCTTGGGCCGGAAGGACTGGGGTTTCTAGTCCCACAGGTGCTCCTTGTGGTCTTGGGCAAGCCACTTAACCCTCCATAGCCCATGTTCCCTGTAAAATAGTTATCTCCAAGTTATAATACCCTGTTCAATGTAATTTCAGTTTGTTCAATGTAAACCGCCTTGATATCATGAAAGGCGGTATATAAGAAAAATCCTTCCGCATGCTGATTACTGTAACACAATATATAACGGTCTCCTCCTTCCACTACAAACTGCCCTGCACACTGCTGCACGCATCATACAAGGAGCATCCAAATTTGACAGTCACCCCTATACTCAACTCCACTGGCTACCGCTCCCTGGCAGAATCATGTACAAAACCCTACTATTAACACAAAGCTCTCCACTGCACCCCTGCTATCCATCTGCAAACCCTTCTTCAACCCCAACAGACCACGAACTCTCCATGACTCACAAACTTAATACCACTCTCCAGAACAAAGCACTCACAACAAGCATGCCACAGAGCCTTCAAACTATATGCACCTTCCCTATGGAACATTCTCCCAAATCATAAGAAATATCTCTGATCTCCATTCCTTCCGCAAACTCCTCAAAACCTTTGTTCTCAATACACGTCAACCCTGAATCGGGATCATACTGACCCGCTCGGTAAATGTGCCCACCGAAACTGCTAACTATGGACCTACTCATTATGTGTATATAGTTACAATGTTCCCTGTACATAGTTCCTTGCTGTTATATGTAATTCGAATCTCTTCTGTTCAGTGTTAACCGCTTTGACCCAGTGAAAAGCGATATATAAGCTCTGCTAAATGTAGATAATCATGGTTTAATGAGAGAAAGCCAACATGGATTTAGCCAAGAAAGGTCTTGTCTTACTATCTATTATATTCTTTTGAAGGTGTGAATAAACAAAGGTGAGCTGGTCGATTATAGTGATCTGTATTTTCAGAAAGCCTTTGACAAAGCTTCATGAGAGACTTCGTGAAGTTAAAAAGCTATGGGATAGGAGGTAGTGTACTATTGTGGATCAGGAACTGGTTAAATATAGAAAGCAGTAGGGCTAAATAGTTGATTTTCTCAATAGAGAAAGCTGAATAGTGGAGTGCCGAGGGATCTGTGCTGGGCCCACTGCTTTTTAACATTTATAAATGATCTGGAAATGGGAGTAATGAGAGGTGATCAAATTTGCAGATGAGAGAAAATTATTCAAAGCTATTAAAACACAAAAGGATTGTGAAAAATTGCAGGAGGACCTTGATAAGTTTGAAGAAGGTATGTTCAAAGATTAAGGGATATATTTACTAAAGGGTGTTAGGGAGCAAGTGTCCCATTAAGGGCACAAGGGTACCAATAACAGGCGTTAACGCTCTGATAATGCTGCATTAATCAGTGTTAAAGGCTCCTGCAGCGTTAAGGGAACAGGAGGTGGAGAGCGGACGTTGACAGCGGGTGCTCCCTTAATGCCTCTTGCATTAGTGCCCTGTAATACCGGGAATCCTAATGCCAAGTAAAACCTCGCAGAAAAGGGGTATCTTGAAGGGAGAGAGCCTATTTAAATATCTGCAATGCGATGCACAGACAGGGGAGCCCAAGATGGTGATAGTGCACTATGTTGATGGTGTTAATGGGGCAAAGGGGATGGCACATGGGTCATGCAGTGTGGGGTTGCTGGTGCGCAAGACACACCAGGCAGCTGCCCAGGTTGCACATTCGTGATGTCCACCATGATCCCACAGTATCGGTATGCAAACATGCTGCTGCTGTGAAAAGGTGATGTGCAACATGGAGCAGTCCAAGGGTCCCAGGCACCCTAGGCAAAGACCCTGGCTGGCCGCCCCCTGCTGCTGCTGCTGCTGATGTCTGCTCAAGATGTAAGAGGCCAGTAGTGCCAGCAGCTGTAGCTCTACAGGGGGCTGCAAAAAGCAGCTGCCCAGGGAAATATCACTACTGCAGCTGACCACCTCCCCCCCCACCCCCACCCCCCAAAATATATCTGCAGCTGGCGTGGATGGGGTTATGCCAGCAGCAGTTTGGGGAGAGTAGCATGGCTGCCCATGTGTGCCTATGCCTCCCCCAATCCGGAACTGGCGCCCTAGGCGTGCACACAAGCCGCATGGTGGATGGGTCAGGACTGCACCCCACTCTCACTGACAACATGCTGCCATGTCAGCATGGTGTGAGGGTTTTGGCAGCAGGTGCAGTGGCTGCCACCAGCAGCATACAAAGCCAGTGTGAGATACAGATCGGACACGTCCCTCAAACACCCGCCAAACACCCTTTGTCAGACAGGCAGCAGATCTAGTCGGCCCCCACTGCATTTGGCATCCATGGCACCAGCAGCTACAACACTGACTGCCAACATATTTATTTTATTTATTTTTTATACCGCGCTCTTTAGAAGTGCGGTTTACATGTATACTAACAGGTACTTTTTATTCCCTTGTCCCCAAAGGGCTCACAGTCTAAGTGTACCTGAGGCAATGGAGGGTTAAGTGGCTTGCCCAAGGCCACAAGGAGTGGCCATGGGACTAGAGACCCCAGTCCCTCCGGCCTGAAGTTGCTTGTCCCCATGCGGGAATTGAACCCCTGGTCTTCTGGCCTGAGGTAACCTGTCCCAACCACTGAGCCACTCCTCCCTCTACCTCTACCTCTCCCTCCCTCATATGCTGTTCTAGGAGGCTCCCTGTCCAACAGGGGCAGGACACTGAGCACAGATGTGACAGGCACCTACGGCATGCTGCAATTGTGCAGGAAACAAGGTGATTAGCATAATACACTGCAGACAATATCTGCCACACACTGGCAATGAAGTGGATCTGCAGCCCAGTCGGCAGAGACCATCTCTAGCAGTGCAAGCTCAGGGGCCACGTGCTGGGTGCCCATCCTCACCCTCAGGGTGACCGCTGAGACTACTCAGTAGCATGGTTTGTAGCTGTTCTGTGCTTGTTTCCCACACGGTCAGTGCATTGTACTGAGCTGAGGTGATGGATCAGTGCATTCTCCATTTGGTGATCAGCTGCAGACTGTGTGCAGTTCATCATGGGTACTGGAGGGGCTATCCCTATACCAGCGCACACAGCAATCATTTTAGGCAGTGATCCACAATCTCTTTGAATCCAGCCATTGCTGTGCAGAGAGGTGGGGAGGTGTAGCCTACTGCAACGTCTCTATAAGCAGGGACGGATTTGATTCCCATGTGTTTTTTGTGACACTGTGCTACTCAGTTCATTTTCATGCCTGTAGCAGTCCGGGCTCTGCTGTGACTGGCAGACGCACATCCTTAGAGTTTGTGTGTTCTGGCCACAATTTGGGTTAGCAAACAGACTATTCAACATCATGCCCTTTTGAGAGCATGGCTTTATTGGCTCTCTGCAGCCCATTGCAGGGGTCAAACATGTTCACACTGCAGATATCTGGCAACTGCTTGGAAGTGTGGCTTAATAGTCATGGCTTGGGACCAGGATACCAGGGTTTGAGGCCCACTATCTTTTTTTTTTTTTTTTTATTTGTTACATTTCTATACTGCCACTTCCAGAGATCAGGGGCAGTTTACAGGGAACCAAAAAACATGTTACATGGAACAGATGTAAACTTTTTACATAGAACAGAAAATAAACTTTTTACATAAAAAGCCATGTCTCAGTGATACAGCGGAGGTCAGGTCTTTCCTCTTCCAGTATGTTTGATGATTGGTGTATTGTTTCTTGCTGACCTTGCATTGATGAGGATGCATTTCAGGGTTGTGTGTGTGGTCAGGGGGGAGTGAGGTTTTGTAGGCTTGCATTGAGTTGATGTATGTTAGCCTACTGTGGTGTTTACGGTAAGTTGCTTGAAGGATCTGGGTAGGCTGTGTTGTAAAGTGGTGTGTTTGGTTCAGACCTATGTGAGGTGAGTGTTTTGAGTGCGATTGTTGTCTGGTGTGATGTGAGAAAGAGAGGAATAGTATGAGGGTCAATTTGGGGGAGGCCATTTTGTGGGTTCTGTTGTGCGTGGAGTAGAGGGGTCACAGGTGATGCTTTCGCTATGCAGTCAGCTAGCGGGTGTTGTGCAGGGTTGCGGGTGAGGTGGTTAGTTTGGAGGATTGTGGCAGGGGTGGTATCAGATAGCAGTAGCAGCAAAAATCAGCTATACGTTAGTTATTGCTATGTTTCAGAGTGCAGTTTGCAGATAATGGTCAATGCAATTACTTTTGTGGTGACGACATATAGCGATAGGAGCGGTAGAACAGTTATGCGTTACATTTATTATCTCCCAGAATGTAGTTTTTTTTGCAATGGTCACGGACTTACATATCTGATGGTATCACAAAGCGCTATTAGTGGTAGACAGTTATATGTTGCGATTATTGCTGTGTTAGAAGATAGTGTTCAGAACTTTGTCTTGGACTTACGGTCCATTAGCACTCCTTTTTGTGACAATTTATGTATGCCACGACCTTCATGGATTGCCCACACCTCCTTGTGACCTTGGGCAGGTCACCGAACCCTACAGGAACTGTAAGGAACCTGACTGCAAGTTCTTACAGTCCCTGTTTTTCATCAGACATTACCACGTTTTCAGTACAATGTAACCCGATGTGACTGCACTGATGCAGCAATATATGTTACATGCTGTAACCTACTTGTGCAACATGAATCAGGTATATCATCATGACTGTGCCTGTATAGCTTTGGCTCCATCACATCTCTGCATTATATACAGACACATCCTACCCCGCGGATAGCCACCTGCAGGTATCAAATCATGTCCATACGTGCCCCTTTTGCCCAGTTTGAGCGACTCCTGTCCAGCAGTTCTATGCACCTTTTTCTGGGTCGTTGTATGGTGGTTGGGTGGCTGGGACAGGTGTAAGACCCACATGTCAGGTATCAGGCCTTACAAGTGGCACAAACATTTTTCCTACATAGTACAAATGTGTTGGGGGTGGCACCTCTGGTACATTGGTGCTGTCAGCCCATGCCACACTCTCCTCTGCCACCCATCCATCACTCTCTGGCGGCTATGTGTAGTCACGTCTTGTGCAAGCTGCTACGTCATGGCCTACACAGGCTCTCTCTCATTTCCGCACTTCACTCCCACCTCTCCTGAGCCTGCTCCTCACATCGCCACTCCAGCTCCGTCCTTTCGCTGCACACATCCTGCCACTTCTGACTCTGCTGGGGACACGTCTTTCCCATCCTATGCCACACGCTGACATTGGCACCCCCCAGTGCATTGGTACAGCTGTCTCCCACATGCTCGTCCAAATTACTGGTTGCCATGTAGGGTGCCCATGGATCTGGCCGGTCCATCAGTTCCCACCTGCCCTTCCATCCATCCATCACCTTTGCATTAACTTTCCTTGATGCTCCCTCATCTACTATTAGGGTGACAGCCATTATCAGACATTGAGGTGCATGCTTTGCGCCTTAACATCACATGTCCTCTTAATGTCCATTAAATGGCCCATTGACCCTTATCACCGGAACACCATCTACCCGCCCGGAGCCTTTTTCGCATGTAACACCCTTTATTGTTGCTGTTAACGCCTGTTACCTTAATGTCTTTTAGTAAACATCTCTAAGTTTAATGTGGACAAGTGCAGAGTTATGCACTTAGGGAAGAACAGCCCAGACTACAGTTACACGATGCAAGGTTCCACATTAGGAACCACCACCCAGGAAGAGGTTTGTGGCGATTGGTGTGCTCTCCTGTGTTTGTGAACATTATTCACATACAGTGTTTGCTGCGTAGAGTTCACGGCCTGCAGTAGGAAACTGCACTGAGGCTTGTTCACTTTACATGGCCCCCGTGATATATACGCGTTCAGAGCTACTGGTCTTCTGAAATTCTGACTTCACTCTATCTGTGTAGAACCTGACTTTGAGGCAGAGGAATTAAAATCTGAGAAGGCCGCCAGTTCTTCATGCTTATTTTGTTCAGTGCAGGTCACTCCCTCAGTTTGGGAGTGACTGATTCATGGACGTTGTACACATCTGGCTATTAGCAGTTTTGTGTATTACGAGATGCTCTTCAGAACTAAGTCATTCTTTACCTGGAATCTTGCATGTGTGGAAATCTCATGCTCTCCCAAAAAG
Organism: Ichthyophis bannanicus; assembly: GCA_033557465.1. Classification (NCBI taxonomy): domain Eukaryota; kingdom Metazoa; phylum Chordata; class Amphibia; order Gymnophiona; family Ichthyophiidae; genus Ichthyophis; species Ichthyophis bannanicus. Next base: position 30,344,336 of record CM066034.1, on the reverse strand, counting down.
TGGTGCTCTCCAGACATGCTAGAAAGTGTCATACACGCCTGCTGCTGAGCCCAACAGTGCGGCAGCTTCTAAAATGGACTTTCCCTGAACTCATTCTCTACAAGGTCAGATTTCTCTTGCTCTTCCTCTGAAATGATGCTGTTCTACAGCCCTCTATTTCCTCAACTTGGAATTTTGCGAGAGGTTGAACTGAGGCCTTGCTGAATTTATCTCTTAGGAATTTATTTTCAGTGAGAAACTGGATGTTACTGGTCCATTAGATATTTATGAGCTGCAGTAGGCCTGAGTTCTCAGAAGCATCAGCAGTGTCTTATTCATAGACATGCATAAAAATCTCCATTAAAGCATTCAATTCCTAAAGTGGCACTTGAAATATTAAACCCCTATGTTTCAACTTTTCTAATGTTGAAAATCCCTATTACTCAGTATTGGCAGGGGGTTGGGGGATAACATAGGCCATGTGGTCTATCTAGCCTACTCTTCTATATCAACCACTACAGCAGTCCCCCTTTTTCCTTAAGAGATCTTCTGTGTTGGTCCTATGCTGCTTTGAATCCAGATACTGTCCTCATCTCTACCACCTCCACTGGGAGACTCTTCATTGTTTTTGCTAAACGTCTTCCATACCCAGTGCACAGGTTGAATGAAGTATTTGGTTTGCCAGTGTTGTACAGTATATGTAATGCAGGGTCCCCTAGACTATATGGCCCATGGGACTTGCTCTTCTGGCCTTCTGCGTTCTTCCCAGGGTTGCATCTGACCTGTAAAGGGGGAACTGATCTATTCAAGAGCTGTGGAGGTAGAAAAGCACGGTTGTGTTCCCCTTTGACTAAAGCCAAGTTAGATGGCTTCACATGTTAAACTTTTTTTTTCTTCTGATCTTGAGTATTGATGATCTTCAATAGTTCTGTCAAGAGATGAAAATTCAGACAGTTTCTCAAAAAAAATTCATATACCTGGGACAAGTGATAGACATTAGTGTCAACTTGTGAAACGAGCTGCTGTAGCTTAGGAAGACTTCTAGATTCAATCATTTATTAGTATTTAAACATTAAAGCCCTTTTTTAAAGTAAGTTTTCTGAAAATGGCTATATTTAACTCACCTGGAAGAGAATGGCGCACAGCGGGCGATGGCGTTGAGAAGGCTCTATTGGAAGTCAGTGACTGTGTTGTCACTAAAGGTTATTAGTAAACTTTGAGAATTTGACTGACAGGCTCTCTACGAGTAATTCAGTTTTACAAAACTAAGCTCTGTTTTCAGTTCACTACAACTGATTTTCTGGATTAAGAGGTTGCCATTGTGGCTCCTGCATTTTAGATAAGATAGTCCGTGCAGCATATACTGAAAATGGCATGAGCTGCGTTTTGAGCTAACTGCAGAGGCCGAGGATTCTGAAAGTCCTAAATAGATGGTGTAGCAAACACCTCGGGAGATGATTCCCGGCTGAGGTCTTTTAAGGCCTCTAACCGGTTTCAGTGTAAAGAAAACCACACTTAGGAATGTGTGTTGCCCCAGGGGGGAAGGGCCAGTGGGAATCTAATATCTAGATATCAAACTTAGGCTGGCAACGGATTGCAGAATTTACAGGCTGCTTTTGGATCCTGATCTGTGTAATTTCCTGCTCTTCAACGGTTTCCTTACCATTCCCCTAGACATAGCCTAGACCCCAGTTGCTGTTTGTCTTGACTAGCCTGTAAGCTCTGATGAGCAGGGGCGGTCTCTTACATGCCTCTGTACAACGCTGCGTACGCCTTGTAACACTATACAAATGATCAATAATAGCACTTGAAGGAAGCAATGCCCTTTGCTCTTGGCAACTACTAAAGCATCAAACGTCCGAGTTAATGGACAGGCCATTGTCTTTTAACAAGGTACAACAAAAACATTAAAGGTGTTCCTGAGAGAGACCTCAGCTAAGGTCTCGTGGGCTTTCCACAGAACCATGTCATCAGCATAAATACAAAATTGTATCTTTAATTGCTTTAGTAATGAGCAGAGTGGAATGTGATAACATGTTAATAAAGCAGCTGACAGCACTGAGCCGTGTGGGATGCTTCCAATCTGCCCTATCATTGCCCCAAAACCCCCTGGTATCATTAGATAGCATCCGAGCCACGAAAGAGAAGTCCACCGAAGCCGCAATATTAATATTTCAAAGAACAGAGTCCAAGGCAGAGAAGCAGTTAAGAGCTGAGCCAGGTTTCTCTATACCAGCGAGTCCCAAACATTTTTGGTCCATCGCCCCCCTTGATTCCATTAATTTTTCTGCGCGCCCCCCCCCCCCCCCCGTGAAGCTATTAGCAAAACAAATCATTCAAAAATTTGATACGCTTTTATTTAACAACATATAAATAGTATTGTTTAATATCATTAATGATGTAATTGAACTTTTTATTTTAATTTACAACACATTTTTCAAAAAATATATTTTTAATAAAATAGTATTGAACATGTTTAATGGGCTGGATGGGTTTGAGGAAGTGCTACCAGTTTCTCGATGTCTGGTTTAAGGTAACCGAGTAGGAACCGTCCAAGACTGGCCATGGCTGGTTTATTTCATTCATGCATATAAATCTGACGTGCTGGACACAACCTACTGCTTATTCTCACCAAATGCGCTAGTGAACCCCCCCCACCCCCCGGTGTAATCATGTAATGTAAACATGCACCGCTGGTTCTCTCGTGACGATGCAAACATATGCACATTTAGTATACAGTCCATTTATATTGCACAGTGTCTGCACTTAAGTTGTTCACGCAACTATATTGTGCTTATCCTCCAGTGCCCCTCCCTAGGCAATGCCCTCATGCCCTGGGGGGTGGTGCCACCCACTCTGGGACTCATTGCCCTATAATCCAGGTATCCAGCAGGAAAATGTAAGGTTTCTGGGCTGTGATGGCTTCAAAAGCCATGTTGCCAACTGTGCCTTCGTCAGTCCTGACCCCTGGCGACCCAGCAGCTCCTGGGTTTTCTTGGCACTGTGACCTGAGTAGATTGCCACGCCCTTCATCTGAGGCAATGGAGGGTTAAGTGACTTGTCCAAGGCCACAAGGAGTGCTAGTGGGAATCAAACCCTGGTGTCTGCCTGCCCCCCCCCCTTAAAAAAAATGCAGGTCAAAAAGACAGCCACAATTGCAGCAAACACCCCCTTCCATCTGCTTAAATTGGGAGCAGGAGCATTTTGAGGTGCTGGTATCGGGGTAACAATAATTTAAATGTAAAGTATGTGATTAGACCAAGGAACAAGACCATGTCAAAGCATGACATTGAATGATTGCACCATCTAGTGAAAATCCATTGCATGCCCTCTACAATGGACAAGAAAATGAATCTGAACTAAGATATGCCATACTGGGTCAGACCAAGGTCCATCAAGCCCAGAATCCTGTTTCCAGCAGTCATGAGTACCTGGCAGATTCCCAAAAAGACATACAGGTTCCACAGTGCTTGTCCCAGTTAAGTAGAGGATTTCTTGGGTCCTCTTTTAATAATGGTTTATGAACTTTCCTCCAGGAACTTGTCCAAATCTTTTTTTAAACCCAGTTACACTAACGGCTTTTACGACGTCTTCTGCTTATAGTTTATAGCGGTCACACTAAAGTTATTGGCATTACTGGATTTCTTAACGTCCTCATGATGTATAGTAAAATCCCTGCAAATTACCATTCAAAGATTTAGCTAACTCATTTGTCTCGTATGACGTAACATAACGTTAAAGATATTCCCCATTTGCCATTGTGCACTAGAATGGCCTTGGAGGAATCTGTATTGAAAGTAGCTTTCATTCCCATACCGAGTGACTCGCACATCTCCTTTTCCCTCTTCATCGCTCTTTCAGCGTGTGTTCTGGAGGATCCTCCTCTTCTGCTATCCCGCTCTCAGTTGGTGTACCCCAAAGTTCTATCGAGTCTGCTCCTTTTCTCTCTCTATGCCCAGTCCCTTGGTGCGCTCATCTCTTCCCCTGGCTTTCAGTACCATCTTTACGCCGATGACGCCCAGATTTACCTCTCTACACGTGAAATCTCTCTGGCAATCCACACCTGGATCTCTGCCTGCCTCTTTGACCATGCTGCTTGGATGTCTTACTGCCACTTGAAATTGAACATGGCCAAGACTGAGCTGCTTATTTTCCCCCTCAAACCTCCCCTCCCCTTCCTCCTTTCTCAGTCTCTGTGGATAACTCTCTACACCTCCCTGTCTCAGCTTGCAACCTTGGGGTCATCTTTGACTCCTCTCTCTCTCTCCTTCTCCACACACATCCATCTGATAGCTAAGACCTGCCTTTTCTTTCTCTGTAACATCAACAAAATCCACCACTTCCTTTCTGAACACACTACTAAGACATTCATCCACTCCTTAATCACCTCCCATCTTGACTGCTGTAACCTACTACTTGCTGGTCTCCCTCTGAATCATCTCTCTCCCCTTCAATCTGTTCAACACTCTGCTGCGCGGCTAATCTTCCGCCCACCTCATCATGCCCATGTGACTCCTCTTCTCAAATCACTTCATTGTCTCACTATCCATTTCTGCATCCAGTTCAAACTTCTGCTGACCTATAAGTGCATCACCCTGTGGCTCCTCACTACCTTTCCTCTCATCTCTTCCTACACCCCTCCTCGGGAACTCCGCTCTTCTGGCAAATTTCTTCTATCTGTGCCCTTCTCTTCTATTGCTAACTTCAGACTTTGCTCCTTTTCACCTTATGCCTGGAACAAACTACCTGAGTCGTTATGTCAGGCGCCTTCTCTGACCCTTTTCAAATCCAGGTTGAAAACTCAACTCTTTGCAGCTGCTTTCGGATCTTGACCCACCTGATCTTATTTCTTTACCTTTCCCCCTTGTTTTATCCCTGTCTATACCGTCTGTGTTGTGCGTCTTGACTAGATGGTAAGCTCTGATGAGCAGGGACTGTCATGTCTGCGCAGCACTGCGTATGACTTGTAGCGCTATACAAATGCTCAGCAGTAGTAGCTGTAGTAATAAACCGGTCAGGATCCTGGAAAAACAAAGCTGGTGACCAAGGAGGTGGCAGTGGAGATAGCAAGATGCTCTGCAAAACCTCAATGTGGACAAGACTTGAAATAAAGCAAGGCAAACCTCTTTCACAGAAGATTTAATGCTATGAGGCCTGGCACCAAAGGCAAACTGTTTCTTCCACTTTTCAGAATCGGAAATTGTCGCAACAAATTCCCTGCTAAGATTCAAAATTCCTGTCTTCCAGAATTCAAGCTTGCTGCATCCTCATCGCTAATGATGTTTCCTGCCATAATTCAAACTTCCTGCCTCAAGCTCACCTATCCAGTTTGAGAATCACTATAGATAAGAACAGACATCCACTGAAATGTCTGTTCCACTTAGACACGGCACGACTCGGAAAACTGCACGGAAGCCTAAGAATGTTGAGTAAACAGTTCATCATGTAGCGGGCACTTTCTGGGTTTAGAGTAAAAGGTAAATACCTCCTTCCATGGGTGCAAAGTGCACCAAGAGTCAAGACTAAGTTTCTTCATGAGATTAGTTCCTTGGTCAGTGTGGCTTCTCTGGAAAACTTAAACTGTAAACCTGTTATTCTGGGGAATATTAAAATCTTCCCCTGCCATTGGTTGGTATTAAACAGCCTCATTTTTGCAATTAACAAGGAAAAATCCTGGTGATGAACGTTGGGTGCTTGCAAATTACAAAATAACTGTTTGCTTATAAGTTCCAAGGATGATCACAGGTCTTCATCTTGCCTCTTGACTTTGCCCAGCTTAGACTTGTCCTGATCAGTCGCCACCCCCCCCCCCCTCATCTACCGTTATATGCAGGACCAGTACATCGCCCCTGTCCATGCTTTCTGGAGCTTCTCAGTTTAGATGTGTCTCTTGTAGGTAGGCAGTGTTTCAGCTTCTTTAAATACGTTAATTTTAGTTTTTCATCTGAGTGATCTCAATTTCAACACATCTTTTTACATGAGTACTTTGACTGCTGACTCTTAAAGGGCATCTGGTCCTAGGTGTTTATCATTGGGGGCGGGGGTTAGAGGTTTATTTCTGAGGCAATGAGGTGCTTTCTCTGGAGTCTGAAACATGGAGGTTTATCGTTGTATTATGTTGCAAACAATCATATGTTCTTGGTGTGTTCCTAACAGTCATTCAAGGATGGAAAAGATAATTTTCCAGCACCAGGCTCCCTCCTTTCACAGAGCATCAAATTTGTCTCTTTGCTCAATGCTCAGGGTAGTTTCTTCAAATGGGTTAGTTTTGCTCATACCATGACAGTCGTGAACCTCACTTCTAAACCAGGGTATGTGGATAATGATCTTAATCTCTCAAATTTACTGCTAATGCTCGGCGTGATACTTGCATTGTGCCAAAGAGCGCCTCCTGCTGGAGATCAGAAGATGTAACATGTATGGGTAGTTTGTCAAGATGTGCTTGGAAATTCTTCTTTATCAGGCCTGTGGCTCCCAGTACAATGGGAAATATTTCTGTATCTTTCTCCACCTTTCCTTGGTCTCTGACTGCATTTCTTGGTACTTCAGGATCTTCTCCCTCTGCACGCCGTTCACAGAATAATCACGCGGTACCTACGCTTCTGTTACCGGTGCTGTTCTGGTGGTGGTCTCCTTTACTACTGTCAGGCTTCCTGGCCTCCAGTTTCTTGTCCATCTTCACTCTGTGCCTTCCTCTGGTGGTTCTGCCTGCACCACAGGGCAGTTTAAAATGCGAGAGCAGTCATTCCTGTAGGCTCTGCCCACCTTTCTGCAGAGGAAGTGCCTGTTCTCATGACTTAAATCGTCCTGCAGTGCAGACGGAAGAGGCAGAGGAAGCAGGACAACAGGGAGCAGAGATGCAATTTCCCGCCACGACAGAAGCACCAGCAGCAGTGGTCCACCCTGATCTCATCCAGCTATTGGATGCCAACAGAGGGCAGCAGTCTTCAGGGTATTTCAGTTAAGAGCCAGGAACTCCAATTTCCTCTTTGGCTTAGTTGGTTTTCTGTTTATAATTGAAATTCAGAAGCCCTGCTTTACAGAGCATAGTGTAGTCTGCCCACCTAGGACTCCCGAGTCCTTACCCTCCCTTTTCCCTTTCATTGTCACGGAGTCCAGGATGCTAAGCAGTGCGGTTGCATAGGGTGCAAGTACAGAAGGTGCGCCAATGTCATCGCTGGGCTTCCAGCAAGCTCAAAATAGAGCATGTGTGCATGGCTGAATGGGGGAGGAATGGGGTTGCCAGGTTCATGAGTCTCACAGGGCAAATTTCTAGCTTGGTACAGTCCTGACTTAGCCCACGCTCCATAAGACTTTGTGTTGTCTCCAGCTGGTTCAGGGGCGCTTCCCTTTGAAACACAGTGAGTGAGCCTAGGAAAGGCCATCCTTCTTTTTCTAAGGTCCTTCCCGCTACGCCAGCTTTCATCTACTACGGTCCCAGCTGCAACAAACCTTGTCCACAGTCATTCAAGACTCTCTTCTGCATTCTTTACATCCCCAGCATGGACATCACTTCTAGATACTTTACAAATGTTTTGCTCTTTTCTTGCCATTGCGCCAAACTGAGTCTCATCAGTACTGCAGGCCAAAATTAACTCTATGCTGGTTCTTGCCTTTATGTGAAAGGAATAATCTCTCCTTTGTGCCACAACTTGTGCTGAAAAATCTTTGAACAAAATTCTCCTGCCTTCCACCTCCAGGAATTGGCATATTCTAAACTTTTGAGGTGAAATTTATCTGCATACTTGGGAGCTCATGTGGCTGGTGATAGCACAGCTGGTGGGTGCTAACTGAAATCATCTCTTGCAATGCCTGTTCTTGGTTGTCTAGCCTCTCCAAGTAAAGCAGTGAACAGCTCTGCTTGTGAAACCAGATTGTCCATGGACACTTCTGCGCGGCAGTTGGTTGTGTTGTCAGTAGCTGCCTTTTGGGCATCGCAGGAGATCCCTCCAGTGTAGATGGGAACTTGATGAACTTGTCCACCAGTGTTGCTGTCACATTTGGCCAAATGCTCCTCCACACGTTAGTACTCAAGATATCCCAAAAACAATTAAGGACCAAAATGTAAAACAAAAAAAATAAGTCCTGAAATGTGACAGCAATCTAATCCTTTTTAATCAGTTTTTGTTGGAGCAGTACATACAAAAGGGGATGGAAAACCTGTCGTCACCTCGCTGTAGCTGCTCCTTTTACTCATATTGATAAGTGATATTGTTCTTCTCACTTTAAACACTTTATCTGAAAAGTGTCACAAAAGCCATCCACGGCTCTTCTTTCAAGAAACGCCTCCTTCAGCATTTATGAAGAATAGTAACACCACAATGTGCCACAGCGAGGTGGTGGCAGGTTTTCCATCTCCTTTTGTATGTACAGCTCCAACAAAAATTGTTTAAAATGGATTGATTGCTATCACCTTTCAGGACTTATCTTTTTGACTTTCTTCTTGCTTGGCATTACCAGGAGGCCCCTCACCCCCATTGGTCCACGTGAGTCTCCTGCTCCGCACAGGCTGCTCCTGGGTCTCCATTAGATGCCCTTTTGCTGCCTCAGAGCCTTTTATGTTGCTCTTCAGTCTCCAGTAATGTGACTTCAGGTACACTTTCACCTTTTAGTGCTTCAGGACCTTGTTTTGGACTGCGCTGCCCCCCCCCCCCCTTTCACTAGCTTCATACTACCATTCTAGCTGCAATTATGCCTTTGTCCCATGTGTTCGAACTGATCCAGTCACAATCCTGCACATCACCACGCTTCAGCACAGTATCCAATGCAGGGCTTCCCTCAGCCCTGGCATGTTAGAATGTCTTTAGCTTCTTAGCCTCGTCTTTGGTCCAGCCCAGCTTTGTGTTCGCTTTCATTTTACCAACATGGTAGTCCCTGTTTATGCTTTCTCAGTGGCGGAGCTTTGCCGATGTCTGTCTGTCTGCCTGCTACATGTTTTATTCTTCTCATTCAGGTAATGGACTTGGTTCTGTAACCTCTGCGCCCGCATGCGGCCCTCTGTTTTGTTTTTAAGCACGTGCAGCATGCCTGACTGCACACTGTTCTCATCCATAAATGTTTTCACCAACTGCCCAGCAGATAACCTGGCTAGAGAGAAGCTTGGCTAAGACGTGCATTTAGAGGGACACCATGCCGGTTTTGCCATTTCTATTAAAGTTGCTAAATACGTATTGGAGAGGGAGTTGCAGAGCGCTTTATTCAGGTGCCCCTTTGTGGCTTCTCTTCCCAGTTTTCTTCTTTAATTATAAGACTGGATTTATTCAGCGTTACAGCTACATCTGTTAATAGTTTAACTACTGAAGAGTTTGAGATGGAGACACACCCAAGGGAACCACTGTCTGAAGATCATCTGCACTTTTATAGGTCATAAATCCAAACTATTAAATCGGGGCTCCCAAAGGCGATAGGGTGATAGGGATGACCCTTAGGTGCCTCACAGGGTGAGAGGGAGACAAGTTCTCATCAAACAGCACTTGGAAAGAAAAGACCTAAGCCATCCCAATACCACCCTGGATGACCCTAGAACATCACAAGGCATTCATGATAGACTTGTCCAGTACATTATGTTTGATCAAACACCATAACACTGTATCCCCTCTGTCAAAATAGTGTTAAGTATACATTAAGGCCATCGGAAATGGTTCTAATGAATCGGTCTTGGGTCCACTGACTGGGATCCAGATTTAGACAGACCAGTAGATGCAGGACTCTGCATGTTCTCTATGGAGCGCACCAGACGTGAAATCATGTTAAACGCTGCAACCCAGGAAGGAGGAGCCCAGCTTTGAACAAGTTAAAGAAGAATGCTACGGCTTGTACAACAGTCTCTCCTGCCACCTAGGAGCGGGCAGATGCGGCCCTTTTTTTGGGGGGGGGGCGAGAAGGCAGAAGCACTGTTGCAGAATTGAAAAAGGGGTGATGCTGGGCTGCAAGGGTGGATTAAGGGAGGGCTGCTGCTCTGCATGGTGGAACCGTGTGGGGTGATAAGTGAGGAGAATAGTATTTACTATTACTGCTCCATTTGTATAGTGCTACAAGGCATACACAGCGCTGTACATAGAGATGTAAGATAGTCTCGGCTCATTAGAGCTGTTGTGTAAATTTTGAAACAAAGTAGTACTCTTTGGAATTATATAAATTGTGCAGTTGAGAGAACTGATGAACGTGCAGAGATTCTGGCACGAGAAGTCTTTAACCAGTATTGATCAGGCCCATCTTTTATAGTCAAAAAGCAGAAGTACAGATGCCAAGAATACAGAACTAAAGGGGCCCAGGGGCAGGTGTTTCATCCTGATTATTTAGTTATCTTTTTTATAGTGCTTTTCACTGGATCAAAACGGTGTACATAGAGCAACAGTTTCATATGCTACACTGAAACAGAGAACTAACTTATGAACAACTGGGAAAACTTGTATACGTTTGCTGAGGTTACTTAAAACGGTGTGAGACCTTATATACAGAGTTGCTGGGTGCTTTGTTATGGTAGAGTGGGTGCAGTGGGGAGGGAGGGTAGAAAGGAGGGGAGGGGGTTATGTAATTGGCCCAAAATGTTCCCTGAATAGGTGGGTCTTGAGTGTTTACAGAACTTGAGCAGTTCAGTAGTAGTCCAAATTTTGACAGATAGTGAGTTTCAGAGGCTAGGGGCATAGAGTTTGAATTCTCTGATGCATGCGTATTGGCTGCTAAGTGGAATGGTCAGGATATGTTTTGTGCTTTGTCTTGTCCTGTTGGGTTCTGTTGTGACTAGCAGTGTTTGTAGGTAGGAGGCGGCTTGGTTGTGGATTGTTTTGAAAGTAAGTTAGGAGTATCTTGTATTTGATGCAGCTGAGGAGTGGGAGCCAGTGGAGTTGTTTCAGGGTAGAGATTATGAGCTTGAATTTTGAAACTCCCTGTATGACTCAAGCAGCAGTGTGTAGGGTGGTATGCAGTGGGAGCAAAGTGGATTTTGGCAGTCCATGAAAGATTGGGTTGCAGTAGTCTATATGTGGTGAACCAGTGGCTTTGGAATGCTGTGCAGAAGTCGGGAGAATCCAGCACAGGGCGTAGATGGTCTTTGTTATATTTTGTATGTGTGATTTCAGAGTTAGGTGTTGATCTAGAGTTATGCCTAGGTATTTGATCCTTTTGGTTGTCACACAGAAGTTGTTTAGCCTTAATGATGGTGGGGGGTGAAGGTTTTGTCATTGGTGAAGAAGTGTATTTCTCTTTTTCTATAGTTGATCATTAGGGAGGTTTTTTCCCAGCCAGTTGGAGACGTCAGTGAAGCAAGTTAGGATGCCATTGTATGTAGACATAGGTGTAGAAATCATTGTTATCTGTATAGATGTGAAAGCAGATATTATGGGACTGTATGATTTGGCATACTGGTCATAGGTAGAGGTTGAACAGCAGTGCTGATAGTGACGAGCCTTGTGGGACACCCTGTGTTTGTGGGATAGAGATTGAAGAATTGTTGCCCATTCTTACTTGTCGCTCTTGTAGATATAAGTGGAACTATTACAACTCTGTCTTGTAGTCCTGTAGTGTGAAGTCTTTGGAGGGGAATGATGTGGTTGACTGTGTTGAAGGCTTTTGAGAGGTCTAGGAAAATCAGGATGTATCCTTGTGTTTTTTAAAATTCCTTTTGAGTCAGTTCATTACGACAGTGATAAGGGTTTCAACTCCGTGATGTACTCAGAAGCCATGTGGATCCAAAGGGGCATGATTTTCAATGTACTCCTGTAGTTGGATGTTTTTCTGTATTTTGGATAGGAATGGGAGGCTGACAACTGGTCTGTAGGATGTGGGTTTTTTGGGTCTAATTTTGCATTTTTTAGAGGTAGATTTCAGGCTGCTTGGCGCATAAGGCCTTATGATAGGGATAGCTGGACGATTTCCAGGAATGGATTTAGTTCAGCTTTGGTTGCTTTGACCCAGCTCACTGGGCAAGGATCTAGTGGGGAGGTGATTAAGGGCTTTGATTGTAGATTCTATATTTTCTTTACTGATGGTGTCAAAGGAGGTCCAGGAGTTGTTTTTATGGTTCCAGCATCTGTAAGGCATTTGATCTGTGGGTCTGGTGGTTTAATTGTGGATACATAGTGGTTTGCTAGCTCCTGAGGACTTGGTAATCTCGCGTCTAGACGAGACATATTTTTAACAGAGATGTTCGTTCTTCCTGGCCAGCAACATGTAGATCTTTATTCCTATTGGCCAGTTCATACAGTTTATTTCCCATCACCATGACCAAGCTTGGTTGTCCTGGACTCTTGGCAGAGTCTCATGTTCATCGGTTCCTGATCTCCTGCAAGCCCCTTTTTAGCCTAGCAGACATACTCCTCTCCTTTCTATGTTCAGCTTAGCAACACCCTTCAACCTGTATACGTGCAAGCCACATGGATGCAAATGGATTGCAGTTAGAGGATTAAAAATAACATTATTGATTAACAACTGAAACAAAGCAATCAGATCTTGACTATTTTATCTCTCAATTCTTTCCTCTTGAACATGAATCTGCTGAATTATAGATTCTTTGTTCAACCTTTACAGGGTTATTTCCATCATTCTTCTAAATCCATTTCTATCTGCAGATCTCTTGGGTTTAGATACATAATTTGGGCAAGGTGAATCTTGGTGATACACAGAATACATTAAGATCCACATTGCAAGCAAACACAAATAATGCACACCATCATTACTACTGTAATTTACAACAGTCACCTTCTACTCTTAAGCCATAGTAGAGAAATTATTATCTTTAAAGAAAATGTTTTAGTTTTTCTCATCCTGCTAGAGGTCTACCATAGCTGAACAGCGGGTAAATACACACTTCACTTCTCAAGGGCTCTTATCCAAGCTCTCCTATCAGTGCAACAGGGCTCCATCCAGGACAGGCTGTCTACCATCAGACATCCTCAGGATCTTCTCACAGTTAAAGGGCACGCTGGGCATCGGGGTCTGGGAGACCAGGCTAGAATGTGCTCCACCCTTAATGCAGGCACTTCAGTCCCCAGGTGAGGGAAGTAGATGAGGAGTAGATTCTTAACTGCATTAGCCTTGTCTCTCCAGCCCTCATCAGTAGTCTCTATCTTTTCTTCTTTTGTCAGGGCAGTGTATAAAAGGAGAGCAGGAAGAGAACCTGTGAAGGGAGCCAATAAGGAATAAAGATAGGACTCCAATCAGGATGGATCTAATTTCAATGTTTGTTGGGGTGCTTAATAGACCACCCATCACAATAGCGTCTGAGCAGTTTACAATATACAATTAAAGGCTGCTTAGAAAAATTAGGAAAGGAACGCCATAGTTTGACAGGAAAGAAGAGAAGAGTAAAGGTCGCGGCTAGATTATCGAAACCAAATCAGGGAAACATCATCATGGGGGTGGTGAAAGGGGGCACGGAGGGGGGGAGAGGCCAAAAGCTAGACAGAAGAGATGGGTTTTTAGATTTGCTTTGAAAGTTTTAAATGAGGGCTCCAAACAAAGGTCTGGGGGGAGCGAGTTCCATAGGCGGGGACCAAGGAAATAAAAGGCAGAGGAACAGGTGGTTTCTAGGTGGGCCTGGGAGGGGGAGGGTAAGGTTATGCGGTTCATGTGGATGGTGCGGAGGGAGCGGTGGGGAGTGTGGAAGTGGATCAGGTCGGCAAGATAAAGAGGAGTGCTAGTGTGAATAGACCTGTGAACAAAAAAGAAATTTGTACTGAATACGGAAGGGAATCGGAAGCCAGTGCAGACGAATGAGAAGGGGAGTGGTATGGTCGAAATGGAAAGAGCAAGTGAGGATACGGGCAGCAGTGCTGTCGACTCGCTGCAGATGTTAAAGTTGGGTGGGGGAGACCGGCTAAAGAAATGTTACAATCTAGGCGTGAGAACAAGGGAGATGAGGGTGGTCATAGCGGAGAAAAAGAGGAAAGGACGTACAGATCGGAGTTGTCTTACGGTGAGAAAGCAACGCTGAACTACAAACGAGATGTGCTTTGAAATCACATTCCCAAAGTCAGCTCTATACCTACAGTATTAAAAAGCTCTTCCTCTTTTCCCATTTTGTCAAAATGCATGTAAAGCAATATGAACAAAAAGGAAACGTTCCATGAACATAACATATAGGAAATGTTTGTTGCAATTCTATTAATCTGTTTAGGGCAATGGAATATGCGAGAGCCCTTTCCAATGGCCAGTCTGATTAAAGTCCCTGGGCATATTGAGGCAAGGTATTCAGGCCTTGGTAAGTTCCCACCGTGGTCCTGCTGCAAGAAGAATGAGAAGATATACTGGTGGTGAGAGGTACTTGATCCTTTCATGTGAGGTTCTAATGGTGACTTGTAATATATCTTTACATGTCCAAATAGTGCAGGGTCACTGCACTCAAGTTCCTTGGGCATGATTTATAAATAGAAAGCTTTGATAATTAAAGTGTGATAAAAGTTCAAATAGTAGCTTCACTTGGTTTGCAACTTGTCGTGCTGTGAGGGCTTATGTGCATCAGTGATGCTGAGAGTTAAGCTATCGGTAGTTTAACTACTGGCAGGGTCTCCCAAGATGCACAGGTCTCAGCTGAGGTACTAGACCAAGACAAACCACCCATCTGGGCAGCAGCAGAATGGGATAGTGTTGACAGCGGAGGATTACATTTCTGTGACAGCGGCAACACTAAACTTAAACACTAAACTTAAACTGCACGGAGGAAAGGCCCGGCAATCTACTTCTGTATCTTGCCATGAAATCCCAATGGATAGTTACAACAAAACAAATTGTACTATAGTACTGGAAGATGAGACCCCCAGGTCTGAAGGCACTCAACTAGCTACTGTTTTAGGGGAACTTTAATTGAGCACAGTAGGTTGCTGACTCCAGTGACCTCCTCAGCTTTAGAAGCTGCTAACACCTAATCAGGTGTTAGTGGGCCTGTTTCCTGAGTGCAGTTGAAGCCTGCATAAATAGGCTCCTGTGCCCTGCCCCTTTGAGGCTTTTCTAACCAGGGCTCCACACATCAAACAGTAAGTAAGGTTTTGAGGGTTTCTTTGTTTGGTTTGTTTTTATTACATTGCTAGCTCTCTGACTGGGAGCTCTTAAAAGGGTTTTGTGTATATTTTTAAAAGCAAGGTTACTTCATTTTTGCTGTTTTAGGGGAACTTTAATTGAGCACAGTAGGTTGCTGACTCCAGTGACCTCCTCAGCTTTAGAAGCTGCTAACACCTAATCAGGTGTTAGTGGGCCTGTTTCCTGAGTGCAGTTGAAGCCTGCATAAATAGGCTCCTGTGCCCTGCCCCTTTGAGGCTTTTCTAACCAGGGCTCCACACATCAAACAGTAAGTAAGGTTTTGAGGGTTTCTTTGTTTGGTTTGTTTTTATTACATTGCTAGCTCTCTGACTGGGAGCTCTTAAAAGGGTTTTGTGTATATTTTTAAAAGCAAGGTTACTTCATTTTTGCTGTTTTAGGGGAACTTTAATTGAGCACAGTAGGTTGCTGACTCCAGTGACCTCCTCAGCTTTAGAAGCTGCTAACACCTAATCAGGTGTTAGTTCCCGCCCTACCCACCCCGACTCCCACCCACCCCTAGTGAGCAGCCTTGCTTTATAGGGCGCCTCCCCTTTCACAAATCACAGTGAATTGGACCAGCACATTTGTATGTAATTAAAGTGTTTTAACTGCTTTTTCTCTATAAAGACAGCTGCGAAACCGGCTGGTACTTGGTAGATCTCTCTCTTTTGCTCTAACAGATACCTAAGCTCCACGAAAAGAACAATGGCTGGGAAAAATCGTATTGCTAAAGCTGTTGCTCCCGTTACAGCTTCTGCCTCGGTCCAGACAGAGGTCCTAATGCCGGTTGAAGGACCGGTTCCATGTGCAGGGTGCCTGCATGCTGAAGCTCTGAGGAAAGAGGTGGAGGAACTCAGAGGAGGTGGCGAGGCTGAGGAGCATTCAAGACAGTGAGAAGTACATTGATGAGATGCTACTTGCAGCAACCAAGCTCTCCAGCTCCGGAGAAGATGGGTGCCAACAGAATGTCGATGGTTGGACACAAGTCACCAGGGCCTGCAAAATCACCAATCCAACTTCTCCATCCCTTGAATTGAAGAACCATTATGCAGCCCTGGAAGTGGAGGAGGTGAAAGCATCCCTGGAAAGGGAAGAACCAGAGTTCAAGTACCCCAAAGTTGCGGAATCAGTCACCAGAAGGAAACGAAGGGTGGTGGTGGTTGGAGACTCTCTTCTGAGGGGTACTGAGGCGTCCATCTGCCGACCAGACTTGATGTCCAGAGAGGTATGCTGTCTGCCTGGTGCCAAAATCCAAGATGTTACGGAGAGTTTGCCGAGACTCATCAAGCCCACAGACTATTACCCAATGTTACTAATCCATGTTGGAACAAATGATACTGCCAGGTATACCTCGGAACGTATCAAAGGTGACTTCATGGCTCTGGGACAGAGGGTGAAGCAGTTAGGTGCACAGGTGGTGTTCTCTTCAATCCTCCCTGTTGAGGGTAAAGGCCAAGGCAGAGAGGCCCGCATCCTGGAGACAAATGCATGGCTGCGTGGATGGTGTCATCGAGAGCGTTTTGGTTTCCTAGACCATGGGATGCTTTTCCAAGGGTTGCAAAGCAGAGATGGCATCCATCTGTCCAAGAGAGGTCAACACATCTTTGGTAGTAGACTGGCTAATCTACTGAAGAGGGCTTTAAACTAGATTCCTTGGGGATGGGTGAAGAAAACCCCCAGGTAAGTGAAAGCCCCCAGGTAGGTGATACATTAAATACCTTTATGGAAATGGGTAACAGGGGTAACATATGGAAAGCAGTGTGTATTAATGCCCGTAGCATGGGAAATAAGATCCCTGAGGTTGAAGCTTTGGTGGGAGTGGCTGACTTGGATTTAGTGGCAGTTACAGAAACATGGTTCACAGAAAACAATGACTGGGATGTAACTATACCTGGCTATACTTTATTCAGGAAGGACAGGGTAGGAAGAAGAGGAGGAGGAGTGGCACTATATGTAAAAACTACTATTAAAGCTTTGGAATTACAGAGCTTAAAAGGGAGAGAGGAGGCATTGTGGGTTAAACTAGAAAGAGGGAAAGAGAAATCTATTTGCATTGGAGTGATATACAGACCTCCCTCACAAGAGGAAGAGGTGGACAGAGAGTTAATTGAAGACATACGCAGCATTGCTAGGAAAGGGGAAGTGCTACTGATAGGAGATTTCAATATGCCAGATGTTGATTGGCACATTCCTGCTGCAGTATCATCTAGAAGTAAGGAGATCATGGATTCTCTACAGGGAGAACTATTCAGGCAATTGGTAACAGACCCCACACGTGAAGGGGCCATACTGGACTTGGTGCTTACCAATGGTGAAAGTGTTTCTGATGTTGTAGTGGGAGATCATTTTGCATCCAGTGATCACCAGATGGTGTGGTTCAGTATTAGGACTAGGGCTGTTAGAATCCATTCCAAGGTGAGGATCTTAGACTTTAGGAAGACTAACTTTGCGAAGATGGGCCAATACCACAGGGAGTCGTTAGAAAAACAGTGGGAAAAACTGAAAGGGGGTATTTTAAGGGCAACCAACCTTTTTGTTAAAATGGTAAATAAAGGCAAAAGGAACAGGAGACCGCTATGGTTTTCGAAGGAAGTAGCTGAAAAAGTGAAGAAAAAGAGGGAGGCCTTCATGAAATACAAGAGATCACAGAGAGCAGAAGACAGGCATCTGTATTTGGAAAAACTTAGAGAAGCTAGCAAAGTAGTCAAGAAGGCAAAGATTCAAAAGGAGGAGGAAATAGCCAATGCAATAAAATGGGGGGATAAGACATTTTTCAGATATATTAGTGAGAAGAGGAAGAGCAAAAGTGGTATTGTCAGACTCAAGGGTGCAGGGGGGGAATATGTAGAAGCTGATAAGGATAAAGCGGAATTGCTTAACAAATATTTTTGTTCTGTGTTCACAGATGAAGAACCAGGAGCAGGACCTCAGAAAACACCCACAAATAAGAACAGAAGCGAGGGACATCTTGAACTATTTTCAGAAGACTGTGTTCGTGAGAAACTAGCTCAACTTAAAGTAGACAAAGCGATGGGACCGGATGGGATACACCCTAGAATACTGAGGGAACTTGGGGACGTTCTAGCAACTCCACTGACTGACCTTTTCAATGCCTCGTTGGAGTCAGGAGTGGTGCCAAAGGACTGGAGAGAGGCTCATGTGGTGCCTTTACACAAAAGCGGAAGTAAGGATGTGGTTGAAAACTACAGGCCGGTTAGTTTAACTTCGGTGGTGAGTAAATTATTGGAAACGCTGCTGAAAGAGAAAATAGTGAGGTTTCTGGAGTCCAGCGGATTACAAGATCCGAGGCAGCATGGATTCACCAGAGGCAGGTCTTGTCAGACAAATCTGATTGATTTTTTTGACTGGGTGACCAGGGAGTTGGACCGAGGGAGAGCTCTAGATGTGGTGTATTTAGATTTCCGTAAAGCCTTTGACACTGTTCCTCACGGGCGACTTATAAACAAACTGAGCACCCTAGGGATGGACCCTAAAGTTACTGCTTGGGTTAGAAATTGGTTGGGTGGGAGGCGACAAAGAGTACAAGTACATGGAGCTCACTCTGAGGAGAAGGATGTTACCAGTGGTGTGCCCCAGGGATCTGTCCTTGGTCCGATTCTTTTTAACATCTTTGTTAGTGATATAGCGGAAGGGCTGTCGGGTAAGGTTTGCCTCTTTGCGGATGATACCAAAATCTGGAATAGAGTAGACACCCAGGAAGGGGTAGATAACATGAGGAGGGATCTAGCTAAGCTTGAAGAATGGTCTAGAATTTGGCAGCTGGGATTTAATGTTAAAAAATGTAAGGTCATGCATTTGGGCTGCAGCAATCCAAGGGAGCAATACAGTATAGGAGGTGAAGTACTTTTGTCCACTAAAGAAGAGCGGGACCTAGGCGTGGTTGTGTCTGATGATCTTAAAGTAGCTAAACAGGTGGAAAAGGCGACAGCAAAAGCTAGAAGGATGCTTGGGTGCATACGGAGAGGAATGGCTAGCAGAAAAAAGGAGGTGATAATGCCTCTGTATAAGTCTTTGGTGCGACCTCATTTGGAGTATGGTGTGCAATTCTGGAGACCGCACCTTCAAAAGGATGTGAACAGGATGGAGTCGGTGCAGAGGGTTGCTACCAAAATGATTAATGGGCTTCATTATAAAGCATATGAGGACAGACTTAAGGATCTTAATATGTACACCTTAGAGGAAAGGCGGGATAGAGGTGATATGATTGAGATGTTTAAATACCTCCGTGGCATAAATGTTCAGGGAGAGAGCCTCTTTCAATTGAAAGCAAGTTCTGCTACGAGGGGACATGGGATGAGGGTGAAGGGAGATAGATTCAGGAGTGATATGCGGAAATATTTCTTTACGGAAAGAGTAGTGGATCCGTGGAATAGTCTCCCAGTGTAGGTGGTAGAGATGAGGACAGTAACTGAATTCAAGAAAGCATGGGACCAACACAGAGGATCTCTAAAGGCAAAAAGTGGACTGTTGTAGTTGTTATGGAAGGACAGACTAGATAGGCCATGTGGTCTTTTTCTGTCGTCATATTTCTATGTTTCTATGTTTCTACTGGGGAAGAGCTGAAGACTTTTCAGAGTAAAGCCAGCATTTATGATGTGGTTGGATCAAAGCCCTTGGGAAATCTGACTGCTGATGTAGGTGCACAAGAAATGAGTCGGAAGCTGTAAAGATGTCTTACATATTGGATCATGGAATGTACGAAGCATGAACCAAGGTAAGTTGGAGGTGGTCAAGAATGAAATGGAATGTGCATAACTTGATCTGTTGGGTGTTAGAGAACTGAAATGGACGGGCATTGGGCATTTTGCATCAGATCACATGGTCTACTATGCTGGAAATGAAAGGCAAAGAAGAAATGTTTTTGCATTTATAATAAAGAAGAAACATGCAAGAATTGTAATGAAATACAATGCAGTCAGGGAACGCTTAATCTCTATTCGTCTATGAGGAATGCCTATCAACACAACTATGATTCAAGTATATGCCCCAACAACAACTGCAGAAGAGGATGAAATTTAAGAGTTCTATGAACAAGTTCAAGCTCAAATTGACAGAACATGCAAACAGGATATCCTGATAGTCATGGGTGACTGGAACGTTGTCAACAAAGAAAAAGGCAAAGTGGTTGGAAAATATGGACTTGGCAACAGAAATGAAGCTGGAGAAAGACTGATAGAATTCTGCAAGACCAACCATCTATTCATCTCAAACACCTTCTTCCAGTCACACAAACAGCAACTGTACACATGGACTTCACCCAATGGATTTAACACTTATTAAAAAAGGGCTGCTACACAGTACCCTGTCCTGTGCTGCTGAGGTAAGCTATATTCTGATTTGATTTAAATTATAGCTCTTTGCTGCTGCTAGGCTCTAACCTATTATGAAATTTAAACTACAAGCTCTCTGCTGGATTCTAAATTTAACCAGAAAGCTCTCTTCTGTGTTTTAATTTGAAACTAAAAGTACTTTGCTGATGCTAGGCCCTGAGTGACTATGAAATTTAAACTACAGCTCTCTACTGGGTATGAAAGGTAACCAGAAAGTTCTCTTCTGTGTTTTAAATTGAATCTTAAACTGTTGCTACTAGGCCCTGACTGATTTAACAAAAAATAGTGGGTTCACAGATTAATTAGCTTTAAAAGAAAAAAAATTCCTTTCAGAAAAATTCCCAGAAGTATATACTCACAATTTCAGATTTCTCTCCAGAAGTAACAGCCCCCCTTTCTAGTCCTTCACCTCGAAATTCTCCCTCACCTTACACCCCCGGCAATCAGGTTTTCGCCCCGGTCATAGCACTCAGTCTATTCTCTCATTCCTCAATGAACTTCACGCTGCTCATGATCATGGTTCTTTCTCTGTCTTGTAGTCTCCCTCGATCTTTCTGCCGCTTTTGGTCCCTCTGCTCTCCGCTCTCCTATCCCTGTCGTCACTTCTCTACACTATCTTGGTTTCACCCTTGACTCTTCCCTTTCCTTTAAAGATCACATCTCCTCTGTGGTTTAACACTCTTTTTTTTTTTTTTTTTTTTTTTTCACCCTAAAGCAACTTCATGCCATCCGTCCCTTTCTTACCCCTTCTTCCATGACCACTCTGCTCTTTTCCCTTGTCATATCACGACTGGATTACTGTAATGTCTCCCTAGCCGGCCTTCCCCAGTCACTACTTCACTGCCTGCAACGCGTTCAAAACACCGCCGCCTGCCTTCTTACTCACGCCTCCCATTTCGACCACATCACCCCTATTCTTATCCGCTTGCACTGGCTCCCCATGCCCTACCGGATTCAATTCAAGTTTCTCATTTTTGTTCATAGGTTGATCCACACTGGAATCCCCCTTTACCTTGCTGATCTGGTTCATCTTCACTTCTCTCACCGTCCTCTCTGCTCCTTTCACGTAAATCGCATGTCTCTCCCTTCCCCATCCCAGGTCCATCTGGAATCTACCCGTTCTGCCTTCTATTTCCTCGGCCCTCGTTTCTGGAACTCGCTCCCTACAACCCTCTGCTTGGAACCATCCCTCAAAACCTTCAAGGCCAAACTAAAAACCTACCTTTTCTGCTCCGCCTTTGACCTTCCCCCTCCTACCGCTCCATTTCCCCCCCCCCCCCCCCCGCTGAAGCTCACTTACCAGCCTACTCCTTTCACTTGTTCTCTCACCCTTTATCCCCCCCTCTATTCTTTCCTTTCCTGTCCATTTGAATTGGCATTTTTCTCTTTTCCAGCAGCCTTTGATATGTTTGTAAACCGCTCAGACGCTTTTGTGATGGGCGGTATATTAAGTTCTCAATAAACAATAAACAAGCTGTTACCGTACTTACAAGTCTCTGCCAAGAAATTTGGAAGACAACATCATGGCCAACTGACTGGAAAAGATCTGTGTTATACCAATACTAAAGAAAGGTGATACAACTGACTGGAAATTATCGCACAATCGCTCTAATCCCACATGCCAGCAAGAGTCTACTGAAGATTATTCGAGAGACTACAACCATACCTGGAACAAGAACTACCTGAAGTGCAAGCAGGGTTCAGGAAAGGGCGAGGAACAAGAGACGACATTGCGGATGTGAGATGGATCCTTAAAGACTAAAGAATACCAAAACGATATTCATTTGTGCTTTATCGACTATAGCAAGGCTTTTGACTGTGTAAACCATGAGAAACTCTGGGCCACATTAAGAAGCATGGGTATACCAGAACACCTGATCGTTCTCTTGCACAATCTGTACGTTGATCAAGAAGCAACAGTTCGAACAGAACAAGGAGAAACAGAATGGTTTAAAATAAGCAAAGGTGTAAGACAAGGCTGCATACTTTCCCCCTACCTGTTTAATTTATATGCAGAACAAATCATCAGAGAAGCAGGACTGTGTGAAGATTGGTGGAAGACTCATCAACAACCTTCGCTATGCTGATACCACATTACTGGCTGAAGTGAACATGATCTGAAACATTTGCTTCTCATGATCAAAGAACATAGTCTCAAAATGGGCCTGCACCTTAATGTAGACAAAGATCATGACAACTGGCAAAATCAACAGGCTCATCACTGAAGGATAAGAAATTGAAATTGTGAACAACTTTAACCTACTTGGATCAACTATCAATAAAGAAGCAACAAGCAGTCAAGAAATCTGATGACTCATTGCTCTTGGCAGAATGGCTATGAAAGACCTAGACAAGAGTCTCAAGAGCAGAGATGTTTCTCTCCATACAAAGATTCGACTTGTTCAAGCCATGGCATTTTCAATAACATATGGATGTGAAAGCTGGACAGTGAAAAAGACAGACAGGAAGAAAAATGATGCCTTTGAATTATGGTGCTGGCGGCGAATACTGGGTATACCATGGACTGCCCGAAGAACAAACCAGTCAATACTAGAGGAGATCAAACCTAAGCTTTCTTTAGAAGCTCAGATGACAAGACTTTGACTTTCATACTTTGGACATATAATGTGAAGAGATCTTTAGAGAAAGATATCATGCTTG
Source organism: Ichthyophis bannanicus (assembly GCA_033557465.1). Lineage (NCBI taxonomy): Eukaryota > Metazoa > Chordata > Amphibia > Gymnophiona > Ichthyophiidae > Ichthyophis > Ichthyophis bannanicus. The sequence goes on along the minus strand of CM066034.1, from coordinate 30,321,330 downwards.
GCAAGATAGGTCAACGCAAAAGAGGAAGGCCAGCAATGAGATGGATTGATACAGCAGCTACAGGTACCAATGTCTGTCAACAATGAGCCGCCTGACTGAAGACCAAATACAATTTAGGACAACTATCCAGAGGGTCACCATGAGTCGACACCGACTTGACGGCACTTAACAGTAGCTTCAGGATCATAAGGCCTTTTTGTCTTCAGATAGTTGCCCCTGCTTCCCAGCAGTTCTTCAGGACTCTGTAGATTTCACGTTTCTCTGAAGCTTGATTCTAATTTATCCAAGAGCTTGCTAAATTATTCTCATATCTACTAGTACAACATGAGGACTAGAGAAGTTCTATTAAAAGAGCAAACCACCTGTGTCTGTATATAGATATATTTTTTTCTGTTCAGTTAGCAAAAGCTAAGATGCTGCTACCACCTTTAAATCATGGCGCAGCAAAATTGTCATAGGTTCTCAGTGGAGTTAGGACTGTATGAAGCCTGGGTTAACGTAATAACATTGTTATACTCTGCCAACAATATTTATATTTAATGTCTTTTCTATACCGTGCTCTTTAGAATCAGTGCGGTCAAATCTGCACTGTACTTAGAATGAACAGGTGTTGCAACTTGGGACTAACTAGGGTAACTATGTACAGGCTGAGCAGTGGCTTGTGGACTAATGTACAGGTAACTATATACATGCTAAGCAATCGGGTCACATGTGTGGTATTGACAGGAGCTATTACAAGATTAAGTGATTATACACAATAACATAGATACGGCCATAGATGAGAAATCTCAAGAATGAAATAATCGTTAAAGAATTCAAGATCCGTATTGTAAAAATATCTAAAAGGAGGAAAAATAGATTAATATCTCATACTGCAGGAAATTCTTTCATTTCCGCCCCCCCCCCCCCCCCCCCGAAACGAGGGTCAGGAAGATTTTTAAAACAAAGAATGCAGATGTTTGCCTGAAAAATAGACATCAAATTCAAAACCTATACAGAGAAAATAACTACCTTAGGAGTCAATAATAGATATATATTTATCCTCAGGATAATATACTTCTGTATTCCATGAACTCTTAGAAACATAGAAATATGATGACAGGCCATGTGGTCTTTTTCTATCTAGTCTGTCCTTCCATATCAACAACTAAAACAGTCCCCTTTTTACTTTTAGAGATCCTCTGTTTGTCCCATGCTTTTTTGAATTCAGTTACTGTCCTCATCTCTACCACCTCCACTGGGAGACTATTCCACGGATCTACTACTCTTTCCGTAAAGAAATATTTCCGCATATCACTCCTGAATCTATCTCCCTTCACCCTCATCCCATATCCCCTCGTAGCAGAACTTGCTTTCAATTGAAAGAGGCTCTTTCCCTGAACATTTATGCCATGGAGGTATTTAAACATCTCAATCATATCACCTCTATCCCGCCTTTCCTCTAAGGTGTACATATTAAGATCCTTCAGTCGGTCCTCATATGCTTTATAATGAAGAACACTAATCATTTTAGTAGCCACCCTCTGCACCGACTCCATCCTGTTCACATCCTTTTGAAGGTGCGGTCTCCAGAATTGCACACTATACTCCAAATGAGGTCGCACCAAAGACTTCGGTCTTTACTGAGGAAGATGTAGGGATGTTACCCATGACTGAAATGGTATTTAAAGGTGCGGAAGAATTGAAGGAAATATCGATACATCGACCTAGATTGGCCACTGTTGGAAACAGGATACTGGGCTTGATGGACCTTGGTCTGACCCAGTATGGCATATCTTATGTTCTTATTATACAGAGGCATTATCACCTCCTTTTTTCTGCTAGCCATTCCCCTCCGTATGCACCCAAGCATCCCTCTAGCTTTTGCCGTCGCCTTTTTTACCTGTTTAGCTACTTTAAGATCATCAGACACAACCATGCCTAGATCCGGTCCTATGAAACTCCTTCTGCAGGGCCCCTGGCTGAAAAGGAAGTGGCATCAGAGGGGCAGGCACTGCAGAAGGAGTTTCATAGGACTGGAGGGCTCCTCACAGGTTTCCTTACTTTAAATTAACTTTATTGCAGGCGCTGCTCAGTAAGAAGCAGGAGCAACAGCTGCTCGGGGGGAGGGGGGGTTGGCTAAGCTGCATTGAGGAACTGAGGAGGGGGCGTAGCTGCACCGGGAGGGGAGGCGCGGAAGGCTCCACACAGGTTAAAATGTATTTTTATCTTAACTTTATTGTAGCTGCTGGCCTGTAAGAAGCAGGAGCAGTGGCTGCAAGGGGAAAGAGGTGATGGACAGGTAGAAGTTGAGGCCTGGAAGAGAGCTGAAAGGTGGGGAGGAGGTGGCTGGAAGGGAGCTGACTGAGGGGGTAAGGAGGGGGCTCAAAGAGAGCTGACATCTGGGAATGGTACTGGTAAGCGACTGGGTAATGGGGAGGAGGCTGGAAGAGAAGGGGCACTGGGACTGGAAGGGAGCAGAAACATGGGGATGGCACTGGAAGGGGGACGGACAAGAGGGTAGGGTGACTGGAAGGGAGCTGACACAGGGAAGGCACTGGGACTGGAAGGGAGCAGAAACATGGGGATGACACTGGAAGGGGGATGGACAGAGGGGTAGGGTGACTGGAAGGGAGCTGACACAGGGGAAGGCACTGGGACTGGAAGGGAGCTGACACAGGGGAAGGCACTGGGACTGGAAGGGAGCTGACACAGGGGAAGGCACTGGGACTGGAAGGGAGCTGACACAGGGGAAGGCACTGGGACTGGAAGGGAGCTGACAGGAAGGCACTGGGACTGGAAGGGAGCTGACACAGTGGAAGGCACTGGGACTGGAAGGGAGCTGACACGGGGGAAGGCACTGGGACTGGAAGGGAGCAGAAACATGGGGATGGCACTGGAAGGGGGATGGACAAGAGGGTAGGGTGACTGGAAGGGTGCTGACACGGGGAAGGCACTGGGAGTGGAAGTGAGCTGATACCGGGGTTGGTGTTTGGACTACAAGGGGCTGGACAGTGAGGAAGGAGGGGAACACCACTGGCAGTCCTAGGAACACAAAGGGATTGGCATTGGAATGTAATGGGAGGGTAGGACTGGAAAAGGGGGCTGATGGAGGGTTACTGGGACTGGAAATAGGCTGATGGAAGGAAGTGAAGAAAAGAAGAGACAAGAAATGGCAGATGGACTATAGACCATAGAAAGAGAGCTAAGAGAAGACAGGAAAGCAGAAGCCTCAGATCGGGACCAGCATGATCAGAGAATAAAATGGTCAGACAAAGGTAGAAAAAAAATTGTATTTTCAGTTTAAAAATTGGTCTTTGTACTACCTTTTATATTTTACATAGTATGGGGAACTGCATCTTTTATTTCTGATATTTCACTGCATGCAGAGTCTGTCTTGGGGTTTCAGTTTAATTTATGTCTGCATGTTTCTCTGTTTTGTGCTCATTTGATGAAGGCGTCTGTATTGTCTGTACAACCAATGCTGCGTATTCTGTCAGTATAAAATTTCTGTTTAAGAATGTGCAGCAATCTTGCTTGTTTACTTTGCATATTGCCCTCTCTGCACTTTTTTGGGGGACAGGGGGTGGAGTGGGGGTGGGGGCGGGGCAGGGAAGGGCGGGGTTGAGGTGAGCATGGGCGGAGCGTGACTAGCTGCAGGTGGCGGGGTTTTCTCCTTCAAAAAGGATAACCCTAGACCAGGGGTCTCAAACTCAAATTGCTTTGAGGGCCAAATGAGGACTTGTAAAGTAACCCGGGGGCCGCATAAGACGCGGGGCCTCATTTGCATAAGGGGCCTCATTTGCATAAATATTTGCATAATGTTACCATACACTAACTTTTAATAAACATGCCTCTTTAATGAGTATGGATAAAGAAAGACTAAAAGATTTAGAAACAAGAAGACAATAATTAAACTGGGAACCCCAAAAGCCAAACTTGGAATGTACAACAACACTGTAGAAATAAAACTATAAATTAATTTCCTCTTGTACTAAACAAAGCGCAAACATTAATGATGCACATTTCCCAGAGCTGACATATTCCAGTTAATAAATTCAAAATAAAGAGAGATTTTTCTACCTTTTGTGCATTTTTTTCAGTTGCAATTGTTCCAGCCACTTTCTTCTGGTTTCATCATGTCTTCTGCTAACTCTCCATCGTCTGCTGTCCATTTGCCCTTTCTTCTCTCCTAGTTTTTTTTCCATTCTCTCTCTACATCTGCTTTAACATACTAATCTTTCTCCTTTTTCTCTTTCCTCATTCCTATTTAATCCACTCAAATTTTACCCCTCCATCCTCAATCCCCACTTACTCTCCCAATACCTGGCCAATTGTAGATTTGTCTTCTCTCCCAGACAAAATATTTTTCCCCTCTCCATTTCACTTTCCCAGCTCCATCCCATTCTAATCTTCCCCCAACATCAGCTCCCTTCTAGTTCCAGCCCCACCCAGCATCCGCTCCCTTCTAGTCCCCCCATTAGTCCATTTCCAGTCCTATCCTAGCCTCACCATCAGCCCATTTCCAATCCTAGCCCCACATCAGCCCATTTCCAATCCTAGCTCCCTCCCCTCACAGCCCATTTCCATTCCAAGCCCCCCTCCCCATCAGCCATTTGCAGTTCAAGCCCCCCTTCCACTCAGCCCATTTCCAGTCCTAGCAACCCCCCCCAGCCCATTACCAGTCCTAGACCCCCATAGCCCATTACCAGTCCTAACCTCCCCATAGCGCACTTCCAGTTTTACCCCCATCACCCCATTTTCAGTCTTACCCCCCCATAGCCCATTACCAGTCATAACCCCCCCTGCCAATAGCCCACTTCCAGCCCTAACCCCCATTACCCCATTTCAGTCAGCCCCTCCATAGCTCATTACCAGTCCTAACTCCCCCCATCAGCCCACCTCCAGTCCTTCCTAACCCCCACCTGCCCATTTCCAGTCCTAGCCCCCACCATAGCCCATCTCCAGTCATAACCCCCCTGCCAATAGCCCATCTCCAGTCATAACCCCCCCCTGCCAATAGCCCATCTCCAGTCATAACCCCCCCCCCGCCAATAGCCCATTTCCATTCATAACCCCCCCCCCTGCCAATAGCCCATTTCTAGTCATACCCCCCCCCCTGCCAATAGCCCATTTCCCGTCCTACACCCCCCCCCCCCAGGTAAATAAAAAAAAAAACCTGGCTTCTGCTGCTGCAGCAGAAAATCAGCTGTCCCGCGGCCCCTTCCCCTCTGCGCGGAGAGCCCTGAGTGTGCTTCATCTGCGGCGTGCTTTTTAAGCCGCGAAGAGAGTATTTCCCTCTCGCGCGGCTTAAACCTAGTCACTTTTCAAGCCTCGCGAGAGGGAAATACTCTCTTCGCGGCTTGAAAAGCACCCGCTGATGGAGCACTCTCGGGGATCTCCGGGCAGAGAGGAAGGGGCCGCAGGACAGCTGATTTTTCTGCTTGAGCAGCAGAAGCCAGTTTTTTTTTTTTTTTAAATTGACCGTCTATTCTGCCGTTGCCACGGCGGCAACAGCAGCAGCAGCAGAAGCCGTTGCGGGCCGCACAACGTTCTCTCGCGGGCCGCGTGTTTGAGACCCCTGCCCTAGACCAACATGATTGGAAAAATAAAAGGACCAGACAAAGGTAGAAAAATTGTATTTTGAATTTATTAACTAGAATGTTTGCTTTGGGAAATACAAGTCACGAATGGCTTTGTTTTATTTCTCCAGTCTTTCGGGGGTTTCCATCTTCATGTTTCTGTTGCTAATTTGTTGTCCCTTGTTCAGTATTTGGTGAGAGTCTGTATTTTGTGTGTAACCGAGGCGCAGTGTTAGCGTGTAGTGTCTGTGTAGAAATCTCCAACAGCCCCACGTGTTCTGTTTTACCAGGAGTAGGTATGTTGTGGTGTTCTGGGACCCGATATATTAGCTATGGTGCTGCCTTTCCATAGGGGGGCTTCTGCTGTTTGAATCATAGGAATTAGTCTGTGGCAGATTTGCTATGTGTGTGTTCTGTGGGGGGATTTGTTTCAGGTTTTGTATTTCACACTGTGCGTGGTAGTTGAGCAATTTCTTGCTGTTGGACAACATGAGACTTGGAATACTTTTGTGTGTGGTGTCTTTCATGGAGATATGTCCTAGCTCTGCTCTGCACTCGGGGGGAAGGAGGGTTTTTGTGAATGCAGTGTGTTAGTGGAGTTACTTACCTGTAACTGGGGTTCTCCGTGGACAGCAGAATAAGTAAGCCACACTTGGTGACGTCATCCAACAGTGCCGACGGAAGTAATCTCCATAGCTCAGAAGGGCTTTTTTGACCTGAGCAGGGGCCAACTGGCCCCCCCCCGGCCCGCCCCTAGCTAGCCAGTATGTCACTAGTTGAGCCTTTTGCTGCTAGGAGGTGGGCACCAGGACAGAGGCCGAACCCTTCCCAGGGGAGGTGGGTGGGTATGTGTGGCTGACTTATCCTGCTGTCCATGGAGAACCCCAGTTTACAGGTAAGTAACTCCACTTTCTCCAAGGACAAGCAGGATGAGTCAGTCACACTTGGTGCCTCCCAAGCTGCCATGCGCTGTGGTGGATAGGGGAAGGCCGAGACACTTTTTCAGGGCAAGCAAGCGCCCCTGTGGTACCGCATGGTGCAACAAGAAAAGGTTGTAGTGGTGATGCGTACAGCCTGTTGCAACAAGAACATGTAGACACACATGTGCAGAGGGTGCATTTACCAGACACCTGTGCAGTGACCGAGATGTAGGCACTTTGAGCAGTATAGTAAGGTAGTCATAGTGATCAAGGACATCGAGTAGATTAGTGAAGGGGTCACCGCAGTGAAGAATAGCAACGGCATCAACATCGCTGCCCCGAGGGGGTTGCAAATTAGAGCATTAATACCTCACTGATAAGAGGGCTTCTCTTTTTTATCCTTATTAGATTTTTTTTTTTTTTGTGTAGCTAACTCTGGAGCTTGTTGCCGGAGGATGTTGTAACACCGTTAGTGTAAGGAGGGGTTTTGGTGACCAGTAAAAGCCCATAAACCCGTAATAGGGACCGGGAAATGACTGCTTGGCGCAATACCGGCATTGGGGACGCTGATTGGTGCAATACCGGCATTGGGGACCTGTGTCTTTGGGGAGAGATGACCTAGATTGGCCGCCCAAGTATGGCATATCTTGCGGTCAATGCTGGCAGGGAGATCGCTGCGTGCAGGGATAGCAAGGCAATATCAGTGAGCTACAGGAGTGGTGATAAGAGTGGCGTCAGGTAGAGCCTTAAGCCTGTCGTGGCTGTGGGCCTGTTCTGGACCCAGCCGCAGCTCAGATTGTTGGGCTGCCTGGTGGACAAAAACTGGTGGTCTTGGACGGTGTGTACCGCTGTCAGGATGATGTGATAGTCCCTGGTGGCTTTGCAGGTGTGCTACCTGAGCAGGGGAACCTCTAGGGGTGCGTGTGCCCCTGGCATGGCTTGAGCCCTTGCTTGTGTCCAGGCAGATGAAGATGCCAGCAGGGTCCCTAGGGGTGTAGTCCGCTGGGGCTGGGCAGCCAGGATTGTGCACTGCAGAGTTTGGAGTGTCCGCTCCTCTGACCTTGTCTGGCCTTGGGTGGATACTGAGGTGGCTACCGATGTGGCTTGGGGGTGTGAGGGTAGCTGGCAGTGTAGCGTGTGTGGGGTGCCACCAGGACTTGTCATTTGGACGCTGTCCGAAAAACCTATTGGGGGTCTACATCAAACCATTATGACGTGGCACGGCAATGGGGCTATCAAGAACGACGTCCTCAGGTCCTTGAGTGAGAAGCACAGTTGTACTGGACCGTGAGCATGATAACCACACTTGTGGTCAACCCCAGTGAGGCTGATGCAGCAGAGCCTGGTTTCCAGCACTTCCTGATACCAAGGGAAAGGACTGTCTGGATAAGAAGCACACTGGTACCGGACCATGAGGATGACGAAGGGTAATCTCCAGAAACAAGCAGGAATGAGTCTTCACATATGGGTACGTCGGTACCGACGGAGCCTGCGGGGAACGCTCCCCAGCATCCAATCAGAAAGCTTTTGGGAGCATCCCACAGCGCCTGCATGATGCCTTCCCGCCTTTCCAACTGTCTCTCCTCGGTTCTTTTTCCGCGAGCCAGCAGGTCGTGTTCCTGTCACCGCAGAAGAATTTCCTTATTTTTTTCTTTATTTCATTTCTGTCGCGTCTGCCTTCCTCGACGCTATACAGGTACCGCTGGTTCTTATTCTTTTCCTAAAAAAAAACAAAAAACCCTATATTTTCTTCAGGTGTACTTCAGTTTTGGGCCTTAGGCCCAAAACCTTTTTCTTTAAATATGGAAAAACCTGCCTCAGGTTTTAAGAAGTGCACAAAATGTGGCGGTACTATATCCGTCGCCGACACCCATGACTGGTGTCTCAAATGTTTAGGCCCTGACAATTCTATCAAAGATTGTATGTCCTGTTCCATGATGTCTGAGAGGTCGACAGAACCGAGCTGCCAAGCTCAGTATCCTGTTTCCCTCTGATGCAGCTTCGGTGGCATCGACGTCTTCCAGGGCTGCTGCTTCCTCACATGGATCTCAGGTAACTAAACATAAATCCAGCCGGTCCTCGAAGGGCAAATCTCCTAAGCATCGAGATGCTTCTGGCCTTGCCCTCGAGGATTCTGCACCGGCAAAATTACCCCGGCGGGAGGCTTCGGCTTCTAAAGCATCATCATCGGGGCTCCAGGATGATCTAGATGGCATGGCCTCAACCGATCTCCTGGTGCCATGCTCTGGGGTACCGGTGGCCTCCACCGGTACCAACTTCCAGGCATTGGCAGCATTCATGGATCAGAGGATTCTGTCCATGGAACGCAGTCTGGTGGCTTTCCTTGTGGCATTGACGCCCGTGGTACCGCAACAGACTACTCCGCAGGTACCGGCTCTGGTATCGCCATCAGTACCGATCCCGGTACCGGTGACATCGGCATCGGTGTCAGCCATGCTGGTACCCTGCCCTCTGCAGGCTTCCGGTAGCGATACCCCAGTACCGATCATTCCCAATACCGATCCCGGTCGGTACGGGTATCGGGCTTTGCAAGAGCATCCCGACAGACGATACTTTGATTCCTCTGACTCTGAGGATTTTGAAGAGTCTGTCAATGCAGCGATGCTGCTTCCACAGGAGGAGTCTTCTCCTAAATGAAGGATGTCTCCTCCAGAGGACTTGTCTTTTCAGGACTTTATCAGAGAGGTGGCTCGGGGCCTCTCTATTACAGTAGCCCCAGAGTCAGAGCCTAGAGCTAAGGAGTTAGATATTTTACAATATCCTAAAACTCTTAGAGGCAGCTACCTTACCTATTCATGAGATTCTGTATGATTACATGTTAAGGATGTGGGAAGCACCTCTAACCACCTCTCCTCATTCTCGCAGGTTGGACACATGTATCGTGTCCCTCCTTGTCCTGGTTTCCATAAGACTCAGCTTCCTCACCACTCTATTGTGGTTGAGTCTGCAATGAAAAAGATTAGAAGTGCCAAGAGACATGCCTCTAATCCTCCAGGACGTGAATGTAGAACCCTGGATGCTTTTGGTAGAAGAATCTTCCCAGCTTCCATGCTTGCTGCAAGAATTAATTCTTATAGTCTCTACATGGGCATGTTCTTAAAAGAGGTCACTGACCATTTTGCAGACTTTAAGTCCTTTTATGTCTGACAATAAAAGGCAAGAATTTCTCTCTGCGCTCAAACATGCCCAGGATGTCTCCAAATTCTCCAACCGTGCAGCTTTCGATTCTTTTGAATGCGTAAGCAGAGCGTCAGCTATAGCTATAGGAGCACGTAGGGTTGCTTGGCTTCAAGCATCTGATTTGGAGACCTGGGTCCAAGATGAATTGGGAAATATCCCTTGTACAGGTGAAAGTCTGTTTGGCTTTTGCTTGCCAATCTTTACCAATCAGATGGATGCTGAAAATTCTGCTTTGGATAGACTATCCAAATCTACAGCTGCTCCTGCTAAAAGGTTGTTCAAGAAAACACCTTTTTCAAAGAAGGGAAGATCCTTTCCTGCTTATAGTCAGAGAGCATCTTCTGCAGCTCAGTTTCCTTCCAAACGTCAGCAATCCTCCAAACAGACCAAGGCAAAGGCTGCGAGGCCTGCTCCAGCCCAGCAGTCTCAGCCACCTCAGGGCCTTTGACTTTCTGCTAGAGAACCTAGCCTTTCTGGCTCTAGAATGACCAGAGCCCTCCACCATTCCAGGAAGGCTATGTCACTTTGCTCCCAGATGGGGGCAAATCACAGCAGAGCAGTGGATACTCTCCATCATAAGAGAGGGGTACAAACTTCATTTTTCCATCTTGCCCCCTCTCACAAGAGTGCACCAGTTCAATTCTCCAACCTCCCTCCTCAGCCTATTAGAGCAGGAGGTTGCCACTCTTCTAGCCCAAGGGGCAATAGAGGAAGTGCCTTAACAACAGGGCACAGGGTTCTACTCCCCCTATTTTCTTATCCCAAAGAAAACAGGGGGCTTCAGACCCATTTTAGATCTCAGAGAATTGAACAGATTCCTAGTCAAAGAAAAATTCAAGATGGTTTCTCTGGGAACTCTGCCATACCTTCAGAGTCAGGATTGGCTTTGTTCTCTAGATCTCAAGGATGCGTACACTCATGTTCTCATCCATCCAACTCACAGAAGGTTCCTTCGGTTCCTTTTCCAGGAGAAGCACTATCAATACAGAGTGCTCCCCTTTGGCCTGGCCTCTGCACCAAGGGTGTTCACAAAATGCATGGCAGTGGTTGCTGCTTTTCTGCACACCCTGGGAATATTTGTCTTCCCCTACCTGGACGACTGGCTCATTCGAGCTCCCACTCAGAGGCCAGGACTGCTCTAACCTGCACAATGCGTATCCTTCAATACTTAGGGCTGGTAATAAACATCCCAAAATCCAATTTGATCCCTACTCGGTCCCTGGAGTTTATAGGGGCATTGCTGGATACCACAAAGGCAAGGGCCTTTCTTCCCCAGGCCCGTTGCCTTCGCTTGATGCAGTTAGCTTCTCAAGCAGAGTTGAAGCCCCTACTAACTGCTCGAGAGATGTTACAGTTGCTAGGCCACATGGCTTCCACCGTGCATGTGGTACCATATGCTTGCCTTCACATGAGAGCAGCTCAGTGGGCTTTATCCACCCAATGGACCCAGGCATTAGGCTGCCTGTCAGACAAAATAGCAAACACAAGTTGCCTCATTTTGTCCCTCCAGTGGTGGAAGTCCCCTCAGAACCTCTTGCTGGGGTGTCCTTTTCAACAGCCTCTACCCCAGGCACCTCTTACAACAGATGCTTCTCCAATGGGCTGGGGAGCTCATCTTCAGGACCTCTCCACCCAGGGCATCTGGTCCCCACAGGAGACTTGTCTCCACATCAATCTCTTGGAACTCAGAGCAATCTTCCTTGCTCTACGAGTTTTCCACACCCTGCTCAGCCACAAGACAGTCCTTGTCCACACGGACAATCTGGTAGCCATGTTCTACATAAACAAGCAGGGAGGAACTGGCTCTGTCACTTTGCAACGAAGCTCTGCGACTGGGCCCTCGCCAGAGAGCATCACATTCATCTTCTGGCAGTCTATCTTCCAGGGGTTCAAAACTCTTGGGCAGACAGACTCAGTCGAGTTCTGCTTCCACGCGAGTGGTCCCTACATATGGCCCAGGTCTCCAAAATGTTTCAAATTTGGGGAACCCCAGACATAGACCTCTTTGCAAGTCCGTGGAATGCCAAACTTCCCTGGTTCTGTTCCAGAACTCCGGCTCAGGGGGCTCAGGCAAGGGATGCTTTCCTCCTTCACTGGGGTCAAGACTTCCTGTATGCCTTTCCACCCATCCCCCTAATTCCCAAAACCCTATTCAAGCTTCAGAGAGACAGAGGCCACATGATTCTCATAGCTCCACATTGGCCACGGCAAGTGTGGTACCCTCTGCTTCTACATCTCTCTCAAGCTCCCTCCCTAGAGTTAGGGTCTGCTCCAGACCTCCTCTCTCAGGACGGAAAGTTGTGGCATCCCAATCCCCAGTCTCTGCATCTCAGGGCTTGGTTGCTGAAGGCTTAGATCTCCAGGATCTTCCTCTTTCTCAGCAAGTGAAAGATGTTCTTCAAGCTTCCAGAAAACCTTCCACTAAACGTTCTTACGCCTTCAAGTGGAAAAGGTTTACCATCTGGTGTTCTGAAAAGGGTCTTAACCCCTGTGCCATACCTCTGGAATCGTTGCTGGAGTATCTCCTGCATCTGTGTAATGCAGGCCTTAAGACAAATTCAGTAAGAGTCCATCTGAGTGCTATTGCAGCTTCTCTCAAGCCTCTAAATGGACAACCTGTTTCCTCTCATCCCCTTGTAGCAAGGTTCATGAGAGGCCTTCTTTTAACAAAGCCTCCCATTAGACCACCACCGGTGGCATGGGACTTAAATTTGGTTCTTGGTCAGCTTATGAAGCCGCCTTTTGAACCTTTAGCTACTATCTCCTTGAAATACCTTTCTTGGAAGGTTATCTTTCTCATTGCAATCACATCAGCACACCTCATCAGTGAATTGCAAGCACTAGTAGCTAATCCACCTTATACAAGGTTCCATCATGACAAGGTGTTCTTTAGGACTAATCCACGTTTTATGCCTAAGGTGGTCTCGCCTTTTCACCTCAACCAAGAAGTCTACCTACCTGTCTTTTTTCCAGGACCTCATGCATCACCTGCAGAGAGGAATCTTCATACCCTGGACTGTAAAAGAGCTCTGGCTTTTTACTTACAGAGGACACAGCAACATAGAAAGTCTTCCCAACTCTTTGTTGCTTTTGATCCTTCTCATTTGGGACACCCAGTCTCCAAGAGAACTCTTTCCAACTGGATTGCCCAATGTATTTCTTTCGCCTATCAGAGCAAGAACATTTCTCTGGAGGGCCATGTCACAGCTCACAATGTGAGGGCCATGGCAGCCTCAATGGCTCATCTGAACTCTGTGTCTATCGACGACATCTGTCGAGCAGCCACTTGGCCCTCAGTTCATACCTTCACAGCCCATTACTGCTTAGACAAGGACTCCCGCCAGGATGCCTTGTTTGGTCAGGCTGTTCTCAAACACCTGTTCCTCACTTAATCAACTCCTACCCACCATCCCTCATGAGATGCCAGAGATCCATGTGGGGAAGTGCAGCCCTGTCCCATGGACACACAACTTCTGGGCGCTCTCCCTGGCATCAAAAGCTAGGGAGTCCCCATATGTGAAGACTCATTCCTGCTTGTTCCTGGAGATAGCACAGTTACTTACCTGCAACAGGTGATCTCTGGGAGCAGCAGGAATAAGTCTTCACAACCCACCCACCTCCCCTAGGAGTTCTCTCTCTCTCTCTCTCTCTCTCTCTCAGCTATAAAACTCAACTGAGGAGAGACAGTTGGAAAGGCGGGAAGGCAGCACGCAGGCGCAGTGGGATGCTCCCAAAAGCTTTCTGATTGGATGCTGGGGAGCGTTCCCGCGCAGGCTCCGTCGGTACCGACGTACCCATATTTGAAGACTTATTCCTGCTGTTCCCAGAGATCACCTGTTACAGGTAAGTAACTGTGCTTTATCTGAGCATGATGAAGGGCATTATCCCTTTTGACAGTTGCACCTCCTGTACTCCACGTGGTAAGTAGATCTATTTGTGGTCAGCCCCAGTGAGGCTGATGCATTCTAATGCCCCGATATGTTCCTCAGCCAGGTCTTGAACCTGATACACTACCTACATGTGTGCTGAGTGCTGCCCTTGAGTTGCTCATATGGAGCTCCAGACTGGAGTGGTACATCTGAGGTTTGAATTATTCTGGAACCTGTTCCCCTTATGCGCAGGTGTGGGACTACGGCCACCTTGACTGTGTGGGCAGTCCCTAGAGTGCAGAGTCATTGCAGCGCTCTGGCGGTGTGCTTCTTGGGTTGATCATGAAAGGGTTATCCCTAGACTGGTCACACCTGAACAGCCTTGACTCTGCCACCTTGTACTCATTGCCATAGTGACCTGGGTTTAGTGCCGCAGGACTCTTAGGTTTAGTTTCACGGATCCCAGTGGGATTCTCTCTGCAAGGATGTCCTGATGGTTGCCTGTTCCTGTTTGGGGAATAGGTGAAGTCAGTTATTCCTGTTTCTGTAGGACTGAGCGCAGCCGGGAGCTGCAGATCTTGGTACTGCCATTGGCCTTGTGAACTTTCACCAGAGATGCAGGCTTCACCCGGGGCCAGAGATGCAGGCTTCACCCGGTAGGCCATGATATCAAGGTAAGTGCAGAGACATGTTCTCTGAGATTGGGACCTGGATCTGTGACTGTCCGCTCGAAGACACCATGGGTATGTGTAGTGCACTGCACTGTAGCTCCATCAGGATCGGGGAGGGGAGGGTCCTGAGTCATGATGATGATGGTGGTAATGTGTCACAGAAGACTGCTGCTGCCACACGCTGCAGGCAATGAGGACAGGTATATACTGATGGTGAAGGGGGCAGTAGAGCGGTCTGGGTCTGGCTTCAATGGTATTCGGGTGCACTGCTCTAATCCATTGAGTTATGTTTACCCCGACTGATTTTCAGCGAAAGAATGGTTTCCAGGGGTTCAGAATCAGTGATCCTACCACTGGACCACATTCGCTATGCTAACCCCTTATGCAGAAGTGGTGGCATAGGCGGGGCGAAAGCTTTGTAGGTACCTCCGGCGCTATGCCCTGGGGTTGGATCTCGATAGAGTTCACGTGAAGTTTCCGTCTGGGTTGGTGTGATTGGACTGGGACTGGATCTCATGCCCTGCTAGGGGGATCCCCTTGAGCATGGCAGCCATGTGACAGAGCAGGTTTCCAGGCCTTCGTCCAAGGCAAGAAGTGTCGGAAGTGTCAAGCCTGGATCTCTTAGGCATTAGGCAGTCGCTCTAATACTAGGTTACTCATCTACCCAGTGTAACGTCACCTAGGCTAACTGGAGTCTGCTCTCTGGGTGAGCGTCGGAGAGTGCCAGTTCCTCTGTTGGTTCAGAGGAGGTATGACGGGGGGGAGTAAGGTCTAGCATGGCAAGAGGACACAGTGTGCCAGTATCGCTGCAGGGACATTCACCTTGTTTCGCTACACTGTGTGAAGACTGTGCAGTGGCTATAAGGGCTCTCAGCACCGATGGGAGGTGGTACACTGGGCGGATTTGGACAGACCTTCGGTAGAGTTCCTGTTCGAGTTATATCCGGCAATGGGGTCACCGAGGGCAGGAAGGTAGCTCTAAGATGGTGCTGTGAGCCTGCACTAGAGTCCTTGCTGTTCTGGACATCTAACAGAGAAGAGCAGGGTTGGCACTTTGCCCTTGGGAACATGGATTACATGAATAGGTGACCCAGCAATGCTGAAGGGCAGCAGGGGGGTTGAAAACCTCAGGTCCTGCAGCTGCTGCCTTTCCTTGAGACCCCCCCTTCTTTAAGAGGTTGGCATGGCACTGCGGCACTTTGATATACAAACCCTGAAGCTCTGGTTCTAGGTCGCTGCCTTCATTACCCATCTTTATGGCTTTGGGTGGAACGCGGGTGGGGAATGCAGCATGGGAGAGCTCCACTTGGAGCCCTGTAGCACTTACTATATGGGGAGTAGCATCTCTATATGTTCGCTACCATATACCCAAGGGTCAATGCTGACTTCCAGGCAACCCAGTCCTTCTCAGGAGGCTGAACTGGTCAGTTGCCCAGGGGGGGACCCATCCGTAACTGGTATGGATCCCCCTGCTGCCATAACTGTTGAGTACATACTGTCTTGAGGGTTGAGGAACCATAGGGCTGTTCTCAGCCCAATGTTTGGGGGAGGCAACATGAGGTCTGTGGAAGCTATGCCCCAGAGGCCCTCTGCACATGCCACTTTTTTTTTGTTTAATCATGGCAGAAAGTAAACCTTGGCTCCAACCAGGGGCTGTCCACCTTGGTTGAGAACTCCCCGTTGTACGGTTTCTCATAAGCACCTAAGGTCTTTTGGTACAGACCCCACAGTTTTATGGCTGTTAATGGCTCTTCCTGGAAGGCAGAAGAATGAAGTTTGCTTATCTGAGGCAAGGGGAGAGAGCACAGAGCGTGCAGCCGCAGTGTCGGCCAGATGACCGAAAAAGACAAAACAAAATACCTCTACGAACTCTCTACATACCACTCAGCAACCGACAACGCGAAGAAAAACTACCACACCAAAATTATTACGACAGCCATAAATAAACCTCGAACTTTTCCAAATTGTCAAAAAACTGACAAAAGCACCTAGTAACGCTGACCAGCTACCGGACATCCCCCCCTGATCACCTGGCCCGACAATACAAACAACTCCAACAACCGCAAAGCTCAAACCACTACACAGAAACAACCGAGACAAATCCAGACACCAGCATAAACAAAGAATGGAATACGTTTGACGCAACTTCAAAAGAAGAAATATCCTCCACCCATCTCCTGCCTGAACACCACCACCTCCCTACTGGACCCCTGCCCTACTGCCTGGATAAAGAAGACCAAAGAAACCCTGAGCACACCATTAACCTACATCATAAACCAATCCTTTACCCAAGGACACATGCCAGATGCCCTCAAGACCACAATAATTCGACCAACCCTGAAAAAGCACAACCTAGACCCCTCAGACCCCACCTCCTACAGACCAGTAACAAGCCTCCCCCTCACCGCCAAGATAATAGAGAAGGTAGTCTAACATCAACTCCAAGAACATCTGGACATCAACAATATACTAGACCCGCAGCAACACGGCTTCCAACCACTACATGGAGTCGAGACCCTCATGACCACACTGATGAACACCCTCATCATAGGAACCCAAGAGAAACACTCCGGTTACATCCTGATCTTCCTAGACATATCAGCGGCCTTTGACACCATCTCCCACGACATCCTTATACACAGACTCCAAACAATTGGAATCAAGGATACTGTACTCTGATGGTTCAAGTCTTACCTAACCGACCGACAGCAAGTGATCCGCACCAGCACCTCAACCTCGCCCCCCTACCGGCAACATCAAGGAGTACCCCAAGGATCCACATTATCAGCCATGCTCTTCAATATCTACCTCCGTCCGCTCTGCTCAGTCATACGCACCCACAACATCAACTTCCACATATATGCAGACGACATAATGCTCTACGCACCAATAACAACCACAAACCCAGCCAATGACCAGCTATCAGCCTGCTTCACTGATGTATCCAACTGTCTACAACAGAACAACCTATCCATTAACATTAAAAAAAAAAAAACTGAAGCTCTTATAGTAACAAAAGATCCAGACTTCAAACCACCCACCCACCTCAACATGGGAACTACGCAAATTCAAGTAAAACCACATATAAGATACCTAGGCATTATCATCGACCAAGCTCTAACCCTTAAACAGCAGATCAACAAGACCACCGGAACTATCTTCCACAAAGCTAAAACTGTACAACGTCTCCGACCCCTCCTCGAACCCCAGGACTTCAGGACAGTAATGCAGGCCATGACACTACCACACCTGGACTTCTGTAACATAATTTACCATGGACTACCCGCCACACAAACCAACCCCCTCCGAACTGCCTTAAACACTACGGCAAGGATTATTCAAAATGCAAAAAAGCGGGACCACATCACTCCAATCCTAAGAGACCTACACATCCTCCCCATCGAAGCAAGAATCAAGTACAAGGCTATCCTACTCACCCACAAAACCATCCACCAAACACAGAACACCCCGCTCCACACCTTACTGTCTCACCCAATCCACAACAGAACAACCAGACAAACCTCCACTAACTTCATCACCGTCCCCCACAAAAGAACCAAGGCCACACAACGAACCTGCAACAGAGCCTTCGAACTTTATGCTCCATCCCTCTGGAACTCTCTACCGAACCACATCAGAAACAATGGTGATCTCACATCATTCAAAAAACAGCTGAAAACGGTCCTATTCCGTGAACATCTCTGAACAGAAACTCCACCCACCTCTTCAAGAACCTTTGATTAGAAACTGTAGGACTGTACATGTCTGTCCATCCCAAATCTTTAATGTTGCCCCATGGTGATGGCCCCACCCTATAACCATTGATCCCCCCCCCCCCCCTGTTATGTGTTACACCGCTTTGACCCGGTGAAAAGCGGGATATAAATACAGTTAAATAAAAATAAATAAATGTTCCACTCCATGCCCCCCGAATGTGCTGACCTTCAGGGCAGCATCTTACATAGGCCATGAGTGTACTGAAGCATGATCTTACTGCAGGCACAGGCCAGTCCAGTACCCCGCATAATGACATGCCAACGGGCCTGTCAGGAGGCAAGGCAGAGGTCCTCCCTCGTGATGCACAGCTGCGCTACCGGGGCAGATGGCTGGAGAAGAGTGGAGATCGCTGGTGGCTGTGCTTGCTGTCGGCTTCGCTGTCAGTGCCGTGGGGGTCTTTCGGAGCTGAAGGCCTGACCAGTGTGGTCTCAGTCTGCCTCAGCGTCAAACAATCGTGCTATGGCTCCCACCCAAGAGGTCGGTGCCACTCAGCACCGAGACCAAGTCAGTGGTTGAAGCTTGCAGGAGAAATCCTCTCCATCGGCACTGAGGCAGATCAGAAGACAGCGAGCCGAGCACCACCGCACGACAGTGTGTGCTGACGGCCTCCTTCATGAGGCGGAGCAAGATGAGTCCATCAGAACACACGGAGAGGCCAGGGATAGCAGAGGCGCCTTCCAATGACATGGTTCCAGCCAATGGTGCCGTCCAATCCTGCATAGTGGGCGGTGGCTTGCAGGGCAGCCCGGCTGGCTTGCAAGTCTGTCCAATGCTGCTGAGGGGCGGTGGCTTGATTCTGTCCAATCCTGTGAGGAGGCAGCGACTTGCAGGGCAGCACAGCTGAAGCAAGATAGCCGTCCACATGTGAGGATGGTCCCCGGAGCATCGAAGTAAGCAGAAGGAGGCTGGTTGGGGACGGAGGCCACCTTAGGCACGTACTGGGCTTTCGCGAGGGCTATAGCCTGACTGGGAGCTTCTTCTAACACCCCATTCTTTGGAGACCTTTGTCGCTGAGTTCAGGCTGGGTGTATTTACTGGGATGAGCTGCTGGAGTTCAGGTATGACTGTGTGGGGCCTGGGTGGTCTTTACTGGGAAGCCAGATGGCTGCCCCCATGGCCCACACATGTGGGGATGGTCCCTGGGGCATCAGAGGAGGCTGGCCGGGGATGGAGGCCTTCTTGGGCATGTCCTGGGCTGCCGCTTTCCTGCTTACCAGTTCTTCTGGTATCTTTTAGAAATCTAGAAGGAAGCATGAGGGAGTACATGGCTGTAGGGGCTTCCAGCCAGCCCTTCCTGAACGGATCTGAAACAAAGGAAGGGTCAGAAACAGCATTAGAGACATTGCAAACAAGTAAGTAAAGGAAGAGGTAGAATTTTTCTTATTTTCTTCGGAATAAGTTCAGAATTGGTCATTTATTTATTTATTTCTCTTATATACCAAGCTCTTCGATATCAGTGCAGTTTACATGGAACATTGGGGTGTTTTATGGTGGGGGATTACACCGTAATTACATATAACAGGTAGCTCAACTTGGATAACAGTATTAACTATTTACATCTGCATGGTTAACAGAAGTATTTACATGTATATACTATAGTTGGAGAGTAGAGAGAGGTCCATCTTGCTGGCAAGGCAGAAGAACAAACTGGCTAGCTAGGGGCAGGCCGGGGGGGTGGTGCCAGTTGGCCCATGCTCAGAAGGGCAAAAAAGGCCTTCTGAGCTATGGAGAGTACTTCCATCTCGGCGCCATCGGATGACGTCACCAAGTGTGGCTGATTCATCCTGCTTGTCCTAGGAGAATGCTTTTTAATTCATTAGAGCTGCTAGACTGTCAGACCAAAAGCTGAGAACCACATGTGGTGTGTCTCAAGGTGAGCATCGTCTTGGTGTGTCTAGGGCCGGCACCACCATTAGGTGAACTAGGCGGTCACCTAGAGCGTCATCCCTCTGGGGTGCCCATTGCTGCCACTGTCCCCCCTCTCCAGGACAAACAACCCCACAGTGCCTCCCTTCAAGCTTTGGTTCTGCAGGGCTGTTTGCTTCTGCTCCTCTCTGCCCAGTGCCAACTTTCTGTTTATACAGGAAGATGGCATCAGGCATTGGAGAATGGCAGCAGCAAACGGTCCCGTGGCGCCGAAGCTTTGAAGGTAAGTGCTGTGGGGCTATTTGTGGCAATTGCTGCTGCTGTCGGTCCCAGAGATGGGCAGTAGCAGTGGTAGTGGGCACATCAGGAGGGAGACGCAAGGGACAAGGTTCACCTAGGGCACCTGTTCTCCTTGTTCCGGCCCTGGCAGTGTCCCAACATAGAAGTTGAGATCCTCTGTCATAAAGGATTTGAGCCGACCCATCTAATACTGTATTATAAACCAGACGTGTGTTGTAAACTCAGATTTGCTGATACATATCTAGGGGGCTTTGCTACCAGAATCCACTCAGTTTTCTTGTCCATTACCCATTCCCTTATCAAATCTGCAGTGATAGATCATCTGATATTGTAAAAAGCCTTTATCAGTTCAGATTTACTCTGAAAACTTCATCCTCTAGAGCATTGTGAAAGCTTTTTACTGTAAGACTATATTGAATGCATGTTAAACCGCTTAAATATTTAAAGAACTGCACAGCTGGGATCTTAAACCATTGAAGTCTCTTCATCATGGTTCTGCTGCTGCATATAAGCTCCTTTTGTCTCTGGCCATGTAAACCTTACTGCTGTTTCTACTACTAGATATCATTTGGATAACGCTACAAGGTGTTCACAGCACTGTACAGATAGATGTAAGAGATGCTCCCTGCTCATCAGAGCTTACAAGCTAATCAAGACTAAAATCACAAAACTGGGGGCCCAGAGTATGGTGAGACACACGAGAGCAGCATCAGGATCCAAACACAACCTCAGAGGGGGGTCTTCAGCCTGCATTTGAATAGGGCCAGAGAAGGAGCCCGACACACCGACTCGGGTAGTTTATTGCAGTCACATGGAGCAGCAAGGAGGAATGAACGGTCTGGAGTTGGCAGTGGCAGAGAGAGGCACAGATAGAAGGGATCTTCCAGAGGAGCGGAGTTCCCGAGGAGGGGTGTGAGAAAAGGTAGTGAGGGGTTGCAGAATGAATGCACTTGTAGGAGAAGTTTGAACTGGATGCAGGAATGGCTAGGGAGCCGGTGAAGTGAGAAGAGGGGTTACATGAACATAGTGACACTGGCGGAAGATAAGCCGTGCAGATGAGTTTTGAACAGATTGAAGGGGGATGAGATGATTCAGAGGAAGACCAGAGAAAAGCAGGTTACAATAGAAAAATCTAGTGCTATAGGAAGACGCTGCCTCGTCAACAGACTCAGACAGCAGTTGAGAGCTGATGGGTTACTGGTGTGAAAATTCAGAAGTATGTTGGTGGAGATCGGGTGAAACCAAGGCAGGGTAGGTGGTTAAGGGTGACGATTAGCTGGTGATGGGCAGATAAGGGAATAACAAGGAGGTGAGGTTTGAGGGCAAGCATTTGGAGGAAAAGATGAGGTTGAGGCATTGGCCATGTTGATGAGTAGGAGTGGTAGAGTACAGCTGGACATCGAATGAGGAAGTTAGAAGAAGGATGACCCCTTCAACCCTTATGCTAAAATCCCCAAAAATAAGGGAAGGGGGAGATGCACACAGAAAGGAGGAGCGGGAGAGTCGGGAGTCAGTCAGTGATAAAAGTAGAGGTGGACTTGTCGGGGGTCAATAAATAACAGCTGTCAGGAGGAGAGGTAGCAGGGTAGATGGGCAGATGGAGGAAATGAATGAGACTGAGGCGGGAGCTCTGTTCTAGTGGGCATGGGAAAATGCCTGAAGAACGTTCAGCAGAGGCTGCTCTCGCCAACCAAGAAACCTCAAGAGGGAAGTTCGGCTCATGTGCTCGGGGATCAAAGCCCCAGGAGGGGGAAGTATAGAAGGCAGGTATCATGAAGACAGTGCTCCCTTTTGTACTTGGCCAGCCCTGCCACCGCCCCCACCTGACCTCTGGGGGCTTTGAAGTAGAAACGTAGGCTTTTTTTCTGCTGACTTGTAGTTGATATGGAAGGACAGACTAGAAAGAAACAGTAGTCCCTTTTTTCCTTTAGAGATCCTCTGTGTTTGTTCCATGCTTCTTTGAATTCAGCTACTGTCCTCCTCTCTACCACCTCCACTGGGAGACTTTCACAGATCCACCACTCTTTCTGTAAAGAAATATTTCCATATATTACTCCTGAGCCTATCCCCTTTCACTCTCATCCTATGTCCCCTTGTAGCAGAGCTTGCTTTCAATTGAAAGAGGCTCTCCCCCTGTGCATTTATGCCACAGAGGTATTTAAATGTCTCTATCATATCTCCTCAATCCTGCCTTTCCTCTAACATATACATATTAAGATTTGTCCCCATGTGGTTTATCCAGCCAATTAAAAAAAAATCACATCCCTCTAAATGTATTAAGAGCCTGCCCGATGAACTTTGCAAAAATCTCTACTAAAGCAAATTTTAGCAATAACTCGTCAATAGAACTTGTGGTCTCAGACTCAAATCGGCAACGCTCTGAAGATTCAGACAATACGCCCTTCTCGCATCAATGACCACTACTGTTCTTAATTCTTGTGTAGAGTTAAGCATTAAAACATTCATCAAATCAGTCCTTAATATTTGTACACAAATGTACACAAATGCATAACTCTACACAAGAATTAAGAACAGTAGTGGTCATTGATGCGAGAAGGGCGTATTGCCTGAATCTTCAGAGCGTTGCCGATTTGAGTCTGAGACCACAAGTTCTATTGACGAGTTATTGCTAAAATTTGCTTTAGTAGAGAATTTTGCAAAGTTCATTGGGCAGGCTCTTAATACATTTAGAGGGATGTGGGTTTTTTTTAATTGGCTGGTTAAAAACCCTCTGAGTAGACTCGGGATATAGTGTTAATACACACCCATGTGGTTTATAACAAAGGCCAGTGACCATTTTAGTAGCCACCCTCTGTACTGACTCCAGCCTGTTTATATCCTTTTGAAGGTGCGGTCTCCAGAATTGCACACAATACTCCAAATGAGGTTGCATCAAAGACTTATACAGAGGCACTATCACCACCTTTCCTCTGCTGGCCATTCCCTATGCACCCAAGCATCATTCTAGCTTTTGCCATTGAGCTGCTTTAAGATCATCAGAAATAAGTGTGGGGTGGGGTGGTTTGCACATTACTTTACTTTAACTCCACTGGGGTGGGGGGGGGAGAGGATGGGGTATTTGGTTCAAGATTAGAAGTAGCCCTTTCACAGTAGGCCACCAAGGGTAACTTGTAGCTGGGGCAGGGGTCTGTTTGAAATATGGCGTGTGTAGGACTGGGCTTGCCATCTGGCATTGCTGTGGCTGGGAATGTCCTAATCCCAACTGCAGTAATCCAAGTTAAAAATTTAAGGGACTTGACTTTACGTAGTTCACATCTGTTCTCAGAAGCTCAAGGCAAGCTCGTTGTGTCCTAACAATGTAATCTTGCAAACGTGGACAGCCCAACCGTCTTGGCCTTGCAGCAGGCAGTAATGTAGCCTTAATACCTTAGGAACCAGTATGAGATCTTCTCGCACCCCCCTCCCATTGTCCTCACTGAATTTGGGGGGGGGGGGTGGTGAAGAGAGGATCTGTAGCAGATCCTTAAGGGTTTGATTTACTGGGCTGTTTTTTCCATCCCATGTGTAAGGGCAAAGTGAGGTTAGTAAAATCAGACACCCCAGCAGGCCACTGACAAATGCACAGCCAGCAGCCCCTCCCCCCCTCAACCCAGTCTTCCTTTGGTAACCCATTTCTCCCATCACTCTCCCTATTCCACCTTCTCAATCAGCCTTCCCTCTAGCCCCAGCCTCCCCCTCCCCACTTCCACCAGTCAATCATCTTCCAGCTCCACTCCCCCCCCAGTTATCCAGTCAGCCACCCCCTCCATCCTCCAGAAAGCCAGTCTGCCATCCCCTGCCTCAGCAAGACATTATGCCCCCTCCCCCTGTTCTGCCTCAGCAAACCATTACCCCACAGTCTGTATGCCTCCAGCCCCCTTCTCTTCAAACCCCAGCTTCTAGCCCCCTCTCGCCTAATTCCTGGCTATAGCCAGCAGGTTTGGAGCATGAGGCAGGTGCTTTTGTGTTCCTTGCAGAAAAAGGAAGTGCCTTGTGTTTGCGCAGGATGTGCCTGAGCCTGCGAGTCCGGGAACACTCCCACTGAAGCAGAGGTGGCCAAAGGAGAAAAGCAGGAGTGAACAGCCCAAAGATCTCAGGCACCAGGGAAATGTTTAGCCACCATGGTGAGCCCTGCCTTAGCCCATCATCCATGATATGCCAAAGAAATGAGACGACTTTGTCTCAGCCTATAGGTGGCCCCCTAAGTAGGAGTTGAGATGGACCAAGTCACTGGGAGCTCGGCCCAGTTTGACTTCAGGGTTAGTGAGAAATTTTGCCATCGAATACCACATGCACCCTGGGCAAAAAAAGTATCTCACATTTTACTTCAGTAGACTTCTTGCCTTGTCCGTCCTTTTAATGGAAAAGCCGAAGGCCTCTGTCTTTGCATCATTAAAGCATAGCTGGTCCCTTTTCCTGTGCCATGCTTGAGGGGTCTCTATCTCCAAAACGGAGGATTTGTGCTGTTACACCCTTCAGAGCAGTAATGGAAAACTGGTTCACACGCCACAGCCACCATGTAGTGGACAATGCTGCTCTCTAAGGTCAGTTACAAATGGTTTCTTTAACACTATCATTTAGTCAAAGTGGTTTACATTGTAACTTAAACTTGGCAACGTACATTAAACAGGGACATTGATAACCCTCAACTGCCTCAGAAAAGTCCAAGTTAAGGTCACAAGGTCCAAGGACTGCTAGTGGGAATTGAGTCCTGGTCTCAGTGCTCTAACCAGGGCTGGTGCTACCTGGTAAGCCGGGTAAGTACGGCAGGAGGGTGCCAGCGGCAGGCGGGCGGGGGGATGGGGGGTGGGGTGTGCCATTGCTAGCCACCCAACAACCACCACTTTAAACAAGAAAGCTGCAGTGACGTTTCCAGCAGTAACAAGCATTTCCTGTTTCTCGTAAGAAACAGGAAATGCTTATTGCCTTTAGAAACTCCACGACCAGCAGTTTAAAAGAGAGCAGAACCGCAGGAACAGAGAAATGTTTCCGCGGCTGCTTTCTTTTTTTTTGAAGGATGGGGAGGGGAGGAGATAAGGGAAGGAAAGGGGCCAAAAGGCAGCAGACACGGGGGAGGGGGGGGGGCTGGAAGGGAACTGACAGGGGGGAAGGTGGGGGTAGAAGGGGGATGGACAGAGGAGAGGTGACTGAAGGGAACTGACATGGGAGGAGATAGTGGGACTGGAAATTCGCTGATACCTGGGATGTATTTGGACTAGAAGGGGCTGGACGATGGAGATGGGGGGAGGGGACTGGCAGTGAATGGAATGCAAGGGGGTAGACACTGGGAGAGGAGGTTGTAAATGGGGGTGATACTGGGGAGGGTTACTGGGACTGGAAAAAGGCTGATGGAAGAAAATGAAGAAAGCAAAAGGAGACAAGAAATGACAGATGGACTATAGACCAGGGGTCTCAAACTCAAATTGCTTTGAGGGCCAAATGAGGACTTGTAGAGTAACCCGGGGGCCGCACAAGACGCAGGCCTCATTTGCATAAGGACCTCATTTGCATAAATATTTGCATAATGTTACCATACACTAACGTTTAGTAAACATGCCTCTTAATGAGTGTATGGATAAAGAAAGACTAAAAGATTTCTACATTACTATAAACCAGTGCCAACCGCCAGGCACATTAGGAACTACTAGAAACACTGCTCATTTAGAACCCATAGCAAACCTGCCATGTCCTAACAGCACTACCAGGACTCACAAAAGCACCATACCCTACCTATCAAAAGGCAACACTACAAATATTAAACCAATACATTTCAGAGAATAACAATACATGACCTACTCGGGAAAGAGAACAAGTGGCAATGTCAAATAGGAATTACATAAACAGAATACCTCAGCTCAGTTACACATGCAGAACATACACCATCACCAAACAAGGAATCACAATTTAGAAACAGGAAGACAATTAAACTGGGAACCCCAAAAGCCAAACTTAGAATGTACAACTCTGTAGAAATAAAACTATAAATTGATTTCCTCTTGTATTAAATAAAGTGCAGACGTTAAAGATGCACATTTCCAAGAGCTGACATATTTCAGTTAATAAATTCAAAATAAAGAGAGATTTTTCTACCTTTTGTGCATTTTTTTTTTCAGTTGCAATTGTTCCAGCCACTTTCTTCTGGTTTCTTCTTCGTGTCTTCTGCTAACGCTCCATTGTCTGCTGTCCATTTGTCTTTTCTTCTTTCCTAGTTTTTTTCCATTCTTTCTACATCTGCTTTAACATACTAATCATTCTCCTTTTGCTCTTTCCTCATTCCTATTTCATCCACTCAAATTTTACCCCTCCATCCTCAATCCCCACTTACTCTCCCAATACCCGGCCAATTGTAGATTTTTCTTCCCTCCCACACAAAATATATTTCCCCTCTCCATTTCACTCTCCCAGCCCCATCCCATTCTAATCGTCCCCCAACATCAACTCCCTTTTAGCTCCTGCCCCACCCAGCATCCGTTCCCTTCTAGTCCCCGCATCATCAGCCCATTTCCAGTCCTAGCTCCCTCCCCTCACAGCCCATTTCCTTTCCAAGCCCCCCTCCCCATCAGCCCATTTCCATTCCAAGACCCTGTCCCCATCAGCTATTTGCAGTTCAAGCTCCCCCTTCTACTCGGCCCATTTCCAGTCATAGCCCCCCCCCTCATCAGCCCATTTCCTTTCCAAGCCCCCCTCCCCATCAGCCCATTTCCATTCCAAGCCCCCTTCCACTCAGCCCATTTCCATTCCAAGACCCTGTCCCCATCAGCTATTTGCAGTTCAAGCTCCCCCTTCTACTCGGCCCATTTCCAGTCCTAGCACCCCCCCCAGTCCATTACCAGTTCTAGCCCCCCCCCCATAGCCCATTATCGGTCCTAAGCCCCCCCAACAGCCCACTTCCAGTCCTAACCCTTCCATCACCCCATCTTCATTCTTAGCCCCCCCCATAACCCCATTTTCAGTCTTAGCCCCCCAATCAGACCACCTCCAGTCCTAACCCCCATCTGTCCATTACCAGTCCTAACCCATCACCCCATTTTCAGTACTATCCCCCCATCACCCGGGGATGGGGGGATAGTACTGGATCTGTTTTCTAAGTCCTCCAGCTTCAACTGCGCTTACTCAAACCACTCCTTTTCCTTTCTTTTCATTTCCCTCTCTTCTTGCCATACCTCCAGCAGGTTCTCGTGGTCCCCCATGCGGAATGTCAGCTCTGCCACCTCCTCCTTTATTCCAGCCAGCATCTACCCAGCTCGGTTTTTGCAGAGTGTACCTCAGCCTTCAGCTCCTCTATCCACTCTCGCAGCTCTCTGGTCACCGTTGCCCCTGCTGCTCCATTCCGCTCCTCCTCCGGGCCTCCACTCGCTCTCCCCTCTTTCTCCACGTGTTCTGCCTGCACGTTGTCCATCTGCGCCATTCTCCTTTCCCCCGCAGCTACATTCAGGCCGGCGCACGCATAGTCGCAGATGTCCGTGGCTTTTTTCCGGGTTGCCATTCTCCGGTCCCTCTCTGTCTGCTTTCCTGCACTAGGAGATGCCACAAAACCCCTCTGCAGAGTTTTGTTGCTGTTTTGCTGCAGGCTGGCCCTGGAGCTCTCCACTTAAGCCACCATCGCGGTGGGTGACGTCACTTCCTCCCACCCACCTCTGTTCTAACGGCTGTTGCAGGTGTCGGTAATATGTCGGCAGCAGAAGCCGGGGGGAGGTTTTTGTTTCTTCGGCATCGCGGGCCGCACAAAGGTCTTTCGCGGGCCGCGTGTTTGAGACCCCTGCTATAGACCATAGAAAGAGAACTAAGAGAAGACGGAGGAAAACAGAAACCTCAGATCGGGACCAGCATGATCAAAAATTGTCAGAGAAAGGTAGAAAAAATAATTTTATTTTCAAGTTAGTGATTAGACTTTGCTCCATCTTTATATTTCACACAGTATGGGGAACTGTATCTCTTATCTGGTGTGGCACCGCATGTGGAGTCTGGCTTCTTGGGGATTCAGTTTAATTTTTATCTACATATTTTTATTTTTGCTTTAGGTTGTGGTCACTTATTCTGTACTTGGTGAGGGTCTGTGTTCTGAGTGTGTGACTGAGGCCAGGTGTTCTGTTAACATGGAGTTTGTATGTAGGGATCCGTACTGTACTGTAGTAATTTGACTTGTACAGCTTTTCAAATAGGTGTATGGATGTTATCTCCAGGAACAAGCAGGAATGTAGTCTTCACATACGGGTATCGTCGGTACCGACGGAGCCTGCTCGGGAACGCTCCCCAGCGTCCAATTAGAAAGCTTATGGGAGCATCCCACAGCGCCTGCGTGCTGCCTTCCCGCCTTTCCCAACTGCCTCTCTCCAGTTTTTCGTTTTCCGTGGAGCCAGCAGGTCGTTCCTGTCACTGCAGAAAATTTGTCCTTATTCTTTTTCTTTTTTGTGGTCGCGTCTGCCTTCCTCGACGCTTACCAGTACCGTCGGTGGTTCTTTCTTTTCTTTAAAAAAAAAAAAATATATACTTAGTACTTTTTTTCCCATTTTTCCGGGTGCATGTGCCATTTTGGGCCCTAGGCCCAAAAATTTTTTCCACAATGGAAAAACCCGCCTCGGGTTTTAAAAAGTGCACCAAGTGTGGTGGTACCATCTCCGTCACCGACACCCATGAGTGGTGTCTCAAATGTTTAGGTCCTGACCACTCCATCACGGAGTGTATGGCCTGTGCCATGATGTCCAAGAGAGGTTGACAGAACCGAGCTGCCAAGCTCAGTACCCTGTTTCCCTCTGATGCAGCCTCGGTGGCATCGACGTCTTCCAGGGCTTCGTCTTCCTCCCGTGGATCTCGGGTAACTAAACATAAGTCTAGCCAGTCCTCAAAGGGTAGATCTCCATCTAAGCATCGAGATGTCTCTGGCATTGCCCTTGAGGATTCTGCACCGGCAAAATTGCCCCGGCGGGAGGCTTCGGCTTCCGGGGCTCCAGGACGTTCTCGAGGCCTTGACCTCGGCAGAACTACTGGTGCCATGCTCTGGGGTACCGGCTGTTTTCTCCGGTACTGACATCCAGGCATCGGCAGCGTTGATAGACTAGAGGTTCCTGGCTATTGAACACAGTCTGGCGGTTCTCCATGCGGCATCGACACCCTCGGAACCGCATCAGACAGTTCAACCGGTACTGGCACCGACTCCGGCACAGGTATCGGTACCGGTACCGACAGCATCGACATCGGTGTCCGCTTTGCCGGCACCCAGTCATGCGATGCCTTCCGGTACCGATACACCGGTATCAATTCCCCCTTGGTACAGACTTCGGTCAGTACGGGTATCGGACTCTTCAAGAGCATCCGGCAGAAGGTACTTCGAGTCCTCAGAGGAATCTGAGGATTCTGACAGTTCTGTCAATGCGGGAATACTTCTCCCTGAGGAGCCTTCCTCCCCTAAATGCAGGATGTCTCCTCCAGAGGACATCTCCTTTCAGGATTTCATCAGGGAGGTGGCTCGAGGTCTGTCCATTACTGTGGCTCCTGAAACAGAGCCCAGAGCAAAGGAATTGGAAATTTTACAATATCCCAAAGCTCCTAAAGAGGCAGCTACTTTGCCCATCCATGAGATCTTGCATGATCTCATGCTAAGAATGTGGGAGACGCCTCTTTCCACCTCTCCTCACTCTCATAGACTAGATACTAGGTATTGAGTCCCTCCTTGTCCTGGTTTCCAGAAAACTCGGCTTCCTCACCACTCTATTGTAGTGGAGTCAGCTATGAGAAGGATCAGGAGTGCAAAGAGGCATGCCTCTAATCCTCCAGGACGTGAGTGCAGAATTTTGGATGCTTTTGGACATCGTACCTTCCAAGCTTCCATGCTTTCTGCCAGGATCAGTTCCTATATTTTATATATGGGAATGTTCCTGAAGGGAGTCACAGGAGATTTAGAGGTTTTGAGCCCTCTTCCTGAGGATAGAAGGCAGGATTTTCTCACTTTGGTCAAACATGCCCAGGATGTTTCTAAATTTGTCAACCGTGCAACTTTTGACTGTTTTGAGTGCATAAGCAGAACCTCTGCCATTGCCATAGGTGCACGAAGAATTGCCTGGCTCCAGGCATCTGATTTGGAGCTCTGGGTACAAGACAAACTGGGCAATATTCCTTGTACTGGTGAGAACCTGTTTGGCAAGGATTGGCAAGAAAAAGCCAACAAGTTGTATACTGACAACTCCACCTTGGATAGATTATCCAAGGCCACAGCTGATCCTGCAAGAAAAATCTTTCAAGAAACCATTATTTTCCAAAAAGAAAAGGTTTTATCCTGCTTATTCCCAGCAGGGACGTTCTGCAGGTCAACCTGTCCGGAAGGGTCAGCAACCACCCAAACAAAGGAAAGCAGAGACTGCTAAGCCTCAGCCGTCCCAGCAGTCTCAGCCTCCACAAAGCCTTTGACTTTCAGCTAGAGAAAGCCTTCCTGGCTCTCGCTGGACCAGAGCCTTCCACCATTCCAGGAAGGTTGTCACTTTGCTTCCAGATGGAGGCAGATAACAGTAGAGCATTGGACACTCCATCATAAAGGAGGGGTACAAGCTTCATTTTTTGAGCATGCCCCCTCCCACAATGATAAGGCAGTTCAATTCTCAGACCTCTCTCATCAACCTGTTAAATCAAGAGGTCACCATGCTTCTTGCCCAAGGGGCAATAGAAGAAGTACCCATTCATCAACAGGGTACAGGGTTTTACTCCACCTATTTCCTTATCCCAAAGAAAACAGGGGGATACAGACCTATTTTGGACCTTAGAGAATTGAACAAATTCCTGTTCAAAGAGAAATTCAAGATGATTTCTCTGGGAACTCTGCTGCTATACCTTCAGAGTCAGGATTGGATTTGTTCTCTAGATCTCAAGGATGCGTACACCCATGTTCTCATCCATCCAACTCAAAGTTCCTTTGGTTCCTTTTTCAAGGAAAGCACTACCAATATAGGGTGCTTCCTTTTGGCCTGGCCTCAGCACCAAGAGTGTTCACGAAATGCATGACTGTGGTAGCAGCATTTCTCCACACTCTAGGAATATTCGTCTTCCCCCTACTTAGACGATTGGCTCATTTGAGCCCCAACAGAGTCAGAGGCCAGGACTTCTCTATCCTGCACAATGCGTATACTTCAGTATTTGGGTCTGGTCATAAACATCCCAAAATCCAATCTCCCATTCAGTCTCTAGAGTTCATAGGAGCTTTACTGGATACCAGAAAAGCAAGGGCCCATCTCCCCCAGGGCTGTTGCCTTCGCATGGTGCAGCTAGCTTCTCAAGTAGTGCTAAAGCCTCATCTCACTGCCCGAGAAATGATACAAAAATTAGGCCACATGGCATCTACCGTGCATGTGGTCCCCTATGCTTGTCTCCATATGAGAGCAGCCCAGTGGACTTTATCCACTCAATGGACCCAGGCATCAGGTTGCCTGTCAGACAAAATAGCAAACACAAATCGCCTTATTTTGTCCCTCCAATGGTGGCAGTCCACTCAAAACCTGTTGCGGGGGTCCCCATTTCAACAACCCTTACCCCAGACAACTCTCACAACAGATGCTTCTCTGATGGGTTGGGGAGCTCATCTGCAAGACCTCTCCACCCCAAGGCACCTGGACTCCACAGGAGACTCATCTACATATCAATCTCTTGGAGCTCAGAGCAATCTTCCTTGCTCTTCTAGTGTTCCACACCCTGTTCAGCTACAAGACAGTCTTCATTCATATGGACAATGAAGTAGCCATGTTCTACGTGAACAAGCAGGGGGGAACAGGCTCTCTGTCGCTTTGCAACAAAGCTTTGCAACTATGGGCCCTCGCCAGAGAGCATCAGATTCATCTCCTGGCAGTGTATCTTCAAGGCATACAAAACTCTTGGGCATACAGACTCAGTCAAGTTCTGCTTCCACAAGAGTGGTCTCTACATGCAGACCAGGTGACCAAGATTTTTCGAATTTGGGGAACCCTGGACATAGACCTCTTTGCAAGTCCGTTGAATGCCAAACTTCCCTGGTTCTGTTCCAGAATTCCGGCTCAGGGGGCTCAGGCCAGGGATGCTTTCCTCCTTTACTGGGGTCAAGACTTCCTGTATGCCTTTCCACCCATTCCCCTAATTCCCAAAACCCTGTTCAAGCTTCAGAGAGACAGAGGCCGTATGATTCTCATAGCTCCACATTGGCCACGGCAAGTGTGGTACCCTCTGCTTCTACATCTCTCTCAAGCTCCCTCCCTGGAGTTAGGGTCTGCTCCAGATCTCCTATCTCAGGAGGACGGAATGTTACGGCATCCCAATCCCCAGTCTCTGCATCTCAGGGCTTGGTTGCTGAAGACCTAGATCTCCATGATCTTAACCTCCCTCAGCAAATAAAGGATATCCTTTATGCTTCCAGGAAGCCTTCCACAAGACGCTCTTATGCTTTCAAGTGGAAAAGGTTTACCATATGGTGTTTGCAGAAGGGTCTTAACCCCATTGCCATACCTCTTGAATCATTACTGGAGTATCTCCTTCATTTATCCAATGCAGGACTTAAGACTAACTCAGTGAGGGTCCATTTGAGTGCTATTGCAGCTTCCTTCAAGCCCCTAAATGGACAACCTATTTCCTCCCATCCTCTTATAGCAAGATTTATGAGAGGCCTTCTGCTAACTAAGCCTCCCATTAAGCCACCACCTGTGGCATGGGACTTAAACTTGGTTCTTGGTCAGCTCATGAAGCCCCCTTTCGAACCCTTAGCTACTACCTCCTTGAAATTCCTTTCTTGGAAGGTTATCTTTCTCATTGCAATCACATCAGCACGTCGCATCAGTGAGTTGCAGGCACTAGTGGCTAATCCACCTTATACAAGGTTCCATCATGACAAGGTAGTCCTTAGGACTCATCCACACTTTATGCCAAAGGTGGTCTCGCCTTTTCATCTAAACCAAGCAGTCTACCTACCTGTGTTCTTTCCAAGGCCTCATGCATCAAATGCAGAAAGGAATCTTCATACTCTGGACTGTAAAAAAGCTTTAGCCTTTTACTTACAAAGAACACAGCAACATAGGAAGTCCTCTCAACTCTTTGTTTCTTTTGATCCTTCTCATTTGGGACTTCCAGTCTCCAAGAGAACACTATCTAACTGGATTGCTCAGTGTATTTCCTTTGCCTATCAGAGTAAGAATCTTCCTCTGGAGGGGCCATGTCACAGCTCACAATGTGAGCCATGGCAGCTTCAATGGCTCATCTGCACTCTGTGTCTATCGACGATATCTGTCAAGCAGCCACCTGGGCCTCGGTTCATACCTTCACAGCCCATTACTGCTTGGACAAGGACTTCCGCCGGGATGCCTTGTTTGGTCAAACTGTTCTCCAACACCTGTTCCATACCTAATCAACTCCTATCCACCATCCATGGTTGGATGCCAGAGACCCATGGGGGGAAGTGGAGCCCTTTTTTCAGGGGCACACAACTTCTGGGGTCTCTCCCTGGCATCTAAAGCTAGGGAGTCCCCATATGAGAAGACTACATTCCTGCTTGTTCCTAGAGATAGCATAGTTACTCACCTGTAACAGGTGATCTCCGGGAACAGCAGGAATTGTCTTCACAACCCACCCCCCCTCCCCTAGGAGTTGTATCTCTCTCTCTCTCTCTCTCTCTCTCTCTCTCTCTCTCTCTCTCTCTCTTTCTTTGTCTCAGCTTTAAAACTCAACTGAAGAGAGGCAGTTGGGAAAGGTGGGAAGGCAGCACGCAGGCGCTGTGGGATGCTCCCAAAAGCTTTCTAATTGGATGCTGGGGAGCGTTCTTGTGCAGGCTCCGTCGGTACCGACGATACCCATATGTGAAGACTAAATTCCTGCTGTTCCCGGAGATCACCTGTTACAGGTGATTAACTATGCTTTGGGGGGGGACCCATTGCAGTATTTTGTATAAGTTTTGGAAATGTATGCTGGTTATGTATCGTATGGTAGATTTGGCCTTGTAGATCTTCAGTGACTTTTGCAGTGTTTTATATTAGTTGACAATATGCCTGGCACTGGAGAATGTTTTAGTGAAATGACGAGAATTAGATTTTCTTTTTGATTATCGCAGCCTGTTTGTATGATAAGTAATTTTATTTTGGCTATGCATTTTCTCTTTCGCTGCAATTTTCTTACAACACTGGATTTGAAGGAGAAATACTAATATTGCTTAAAAGGCGTTCACAAAGCAGTTTTGAGAAAAAGGAGGGTAGGGTGCAGCCAACATTATTAATAATAATGAGGGAGGGGCACCGAACTATAGGTTGCAGGGGGGCGCTAGAAACCCTAGCACTGGCCCTTGCTCTAACCACTAGGCTACTCCTTCACACTCCCATTTTAGTCTACTTGTTGACCTCCAGGTCCTTCATACATTTCTCCTGGAGAGTCTCTTCAGGTCCTGTAGTTTGGGTGCCTGGCACTTGTACTCAGTGCTGCCCAACCACCAGGAAAACTAGGTGATCACCTAGGGTGGCACTTCTTGGGGAACAGCAATGAACAGGGCATGCAAAGCTAAACAGTACATTCTGATGATTTTCTCCTAGTGAGTACTGGCTTTTCTCATCACTTACAGCAATGGGTAGTTTGGCCAAAAGTTCCCCTACTTCTGTTTCCTTTGACTTGGCTGCTTCAGAGAGAGAGAGAGGAGATGGTGACGACGGCCCCTCTGTTTGCATCTCCAGAAACACATTTTCTTGTGTGTGCTTTCTGTTTTATTTCTGGGGAAATGCTTTCATTTTAATCGCTCCCTTCAGCACACATCTCTCCATTTCCTGTCCCCCTCAGCTTGAACATATTAACTAATTCTGAGAGGACTGGGATCTGTGAGAGATCCCACTGGACTCTCAGACCAGAATTTGTGTAAGAGCTGCTTTCAGTTGCTTTTCCTCACAGGGCTTCCCCTCTTCCCTTAAACTCTCAGGACAATGTAGTTCTGTGTGAAATATGATCTTAATACTGTATCTCATCCCTCAGTGCACTTCAGGGACTGCTGGGGACTGGCGAAGCCGCGGTTTGAGGTGGGAGATGCTTGCATCGGTGCATCAGCTGATGGTACCCTCCTGGTGAAGAGGCCCTTACACCTGTGTGGAAGGATGCTTAACTTCTCGGTGTCTGCCTACGACTCTTCGGGCAAGAAGTTCTCTGCTTTGGTCACCGTGGAGAGGAAGGGGCATCTGCCCACGCAGGTAACGTAGCTCTCTGTGGTGTCTGACTCTGGGTGGCTTTGGTGCTGTGATAGGGCAGAAGGTGGGCAGACCTCTCAGCTCTCCCATGTCCATGGTTTTGCTGCTTCATAAACCCTTCATAACCCCTCCACTGTGCCACAAGTTCAATGCTGTCTCCCAAAACGGAGGTTTCCTGAGCTCTGCCATCCTGCAGCTAAGGACAGAAAGTACGCTGAATCTTTAGTTTTAAAACCAAGAAAGTCTGAGGTCAGTGATTTGAGCCAAGAGTAGAAGCCCTGGAGGTGGGAATGCAAAACCTAGCAGCTAAAATTGTGGTCTGTAGAGCCCTATGGGATAGTGCTGCTGCTATGGAAATTACACCGGCTCCCAGTAGAACTTTGAATTTAAAGTTTTGTGTTGGGCATTTAGAGCCTGGGCTATCTGCAGAATCAAATACAAAATGTGAACCGTGGTGACATTTGTGATCAAGCCTGGTGGGTTGCTCCCAAGATGTTCAGTTTCCTAATAGCGCAGATCTTTCTCTGGCAAGACCCCTGGGTCTGTGGAATCGTTTACCGTGTCAGGCTGCCCGCGCTGTCCTGAAGGGAAAGATGGTGCTGGAGGCTTGATCCAGTGCTCTGCTCTTTATTATAGAGCTGTATTTTTATGCTGGTTTTAGTTTTTAAGCTCTAGTCTGAGCAATAAAACAAAATATTAAATCTAAATTGTTCCTTGGTTACAAGCTGCCCCCCCCCCCCCCGCCCCCGAGGATTCAGTAATTGTGCTCCAGGGGTGGTGTGTTAGAACTGCTGGTATAACAGGACACGGGCCTAAGACCTCTGTTGCCCTCATGAAGCCTTTTTTTGATTTGGCCTTTGAGAGGTCGTCTCCCTGTCTGTGTACAGTATGAGCCTGAACTTAATCCATATTTTTGTAATGCTCAGCTATTCAACATTCTTGTGATGCCATTTCTTTAGCATACTCAAGGGCTTTTCCTCCAGTCGTTGGTGGGAGTTGGAGCCTTATTAAATGAGTCGCTTGTCTTGAAATGCTTCATTACCGGGAGAATTTAACTCTGGTTCAGCTACCCAGCAGTCTGGAAAGCAGTTCAGCTAATCCGGGTTAACCGCTGATGTGGGTTGGATCAGAGCCTGAGCAGCTGTGCTAACCAGACCCGAGCCTCAATGTCTCGCCCCTTAGTGGAGGGAAAGGGGGTTGCTGAGTTCTCTGATCACACCCAACTTGATTGGATTTGTACCAGAAAAATGAATTCCTCACTGTAGAACCCCTTCTGCTTGACATGGTTTAAGCGGCTGAGAATTATCTTGTGGAAATGAGGCGATGCCCTCGTGAATAGTCACAGGGCTGGGAAGAGTGATTCATCTGCAGTCTGAGAGGAGCTGTGCTTGTGGTTAATGACTGCGAGCATGACATGGAGAAATAAACTCATAGCTACCCAAAAAAATGCAGATTCCCCCCTCACTGAATGGCACGGTGCTCCTCTTTTCTGCTGATCTTTTTTGGGACCCACTTATCTTTGCCACCGCCACCCCCCCCTCCCCCCCTCGAAGTCTGGCAGGCTGCAGGTGCTCCAGTTTCTCTCTATTATGCTAAAGAATATGATGCATAAGGTGAGAACTTCCCTAGTATATACGTTCCTGCCAGAGATCAGGTACTACCAATGAATTGTTGCAATTTTACATTTTCAACTTCCCCTCCAACTCCCCCACACAATCTCTCAAATGCTTTCAATGCTGGAGGGTTAAGTGATAAACTTCCTTCTCTCACCCAATATTTAAAACCCTGCTACGTGCCTCTGCAGCAAGGCACCCCAGTGGCATCCCAAGTTCATAAAAATGGTGCCTATGTCCACCTTGATGGGCTTCCCGCTATCGCTTTACTTCAAACACCAGCAACTCATGCAGCACATTCTTCCATGGGGGAGTGGGGGGGGGGGGTTAACTTCTTTTTTTTTTCCAGTTATCCAAAATACACTTCCAAGCTAAGAGTCGGTCCTTCCTTTAGAAAGGAGTTCTCATATCGCCCCTCCAGGCCCATCCCCCAACCAGGCTCTCAACACCCATTCACAGACGCAAACCAGTGATTTAACACCCTTCTCCAACCAAAAGGCACGGCCCAGTACAGTTTTGTCTGTGCCACATCTTACAGGTTCGATCAGGCCATCCCTACTTTAATCACACTTGGGAGATCTGCAGTACTGCGTTTCCTGTAGTACTCTGCTAACCCCCTTGCTGTCACGTAGTCTTTAACTCCCAGCTACGTTCTCCAGTTTTGACAGCACAGATTGAATATCTCCAGGTAGTAGTAAGGAAAGCCTGCAATCGCTGTCCAACAGCGGTGACTCCCTCCCATCTGAGAGGCGCTCCTTAGCTCCAGGAGTGCGTATGCATTACAAAGAGCAGCCTCTAAGGTCCCCAGTGCCAAAACACTGGAAGCCCTCAAGGCCCATCTATTCCGTCTCGCTTTCGACTTGGGTCCTCGGTGATGCATTCTTCCTCCCGCCTGTCCTGAGCCTCTCTGATATCCTTTTATGATCTATCTATCCCTCCCCTTTTTGTTTCTGCATTTGTGCCTGCGTCTTCATTTTTCTTCTTTCTTTTCTTAATTTGGAGTTATTTTCTGATTTTTAATGGAGTTTTCCTCTAAAGTTATCTCCAGGAACAAGCAGGAATGCAGACTTCACATATAGGTGACATTGGTACCGATGGAGCCTGCGCTGGAACGCTCCCCAGCAACCAATAGGAAAGTTTGCGCGTGCGCCTTTCCGCCTCCCTCTTCAGTTCTTCATTTCCGCAGTGCCAGCAGGAAGTAAATCCTGTCACTGAAGAAAAACTTTGTTTTATGGATAGTGCCTCTGCCTTCCAGTTGACACCAGCAACATCGAAGACATTGCTGGTTCCCCTTTTCTTTTTTTCTTTTCTTTCTTAGTTTCTTAAAAAAGAAAAAGAAAACACCACTTGAGCGTCAACACCCTTGTTAGGCCTTAAAGCCTACCGTAGCTTTCACATCCTGAAGGCATGGAGAAAGCAACTAGTGGTTTCAAGAAATGTTCTAATTGTTGCAGCACTATTTCAGCGACTGGCACGCATGACTGGTGCTTAACATGCCTCGGCCCAGACCACCAGCCAAAAAGACTGTTCCCTCTGTCAAAAAATGACACGGAGAGGCCTACAGAACCAAGCTTCTAAATTTCAAGCACTCTTCGCTTCAGACGTAGTATTGATGGCATCCACTTTGTCAAGGGCCTTATCCTCCCATGGATCTCATGTATCTTCAAGTCCAAACACAAGGCCGCATTGAAGTCTGATACTACCTCCAGGGGAAGATCTCGCTCAAAAGCATCGAGACCACTCGGGTGTTGTCTCAGCAGGAGGCCCTCTCCTCCAAAGCCATCGAGGGGGGCCCCAGGATGCTCCTGAGGCCTCGACCTCTGGAAAGTTCCTGGTGCCGCGCTCTGGGACAGTAGTGCAAATATCCGTTACCGATATCCAAGCATTGGCAACCTTGATAAACCAACGCATACTTGCTATCGAGTGGAGCGTAGCAGCTCTCCTGGCAGCCTCTGTACCTATATTAAAAAAAAAACCTCTTGGCTACAGACACTGCCTCATTGATAACTGGTCATGGTACTGACATCGAATCGACACCAGTTCTGGTCATGACATCAGAGCTGCTGAAAATGGGCATCTGTCTCTCCTGCCCATGTCCTCCCTTCAGACCTTAACAGACACTGGTGCAAAGCCCAAACGGCTCACTGAGGCCAATACCTCGGAGCATCTGTACCAGCATCTAACTTCAGGCAAACGCCATGCCTGTCGATACTTAGAGTCCTCAGATTCCAATTCCCCTGCTTCGTATCTGGAGTCACTTGATTCCTGGGGGCCCTGGGACCTTCCTTCAGACCCTTCCCTGCCCCAACACTGATGGATGTTGCCTCCAAAAGACATGTCCTTCCGGGAATTCATTCGAGACCTGGCCAAAGGTGTCTCTATCATGATAACATCTGAGAAGAAGCCAAGGGCAGAGGAATTAGAGATCCTCCAATACCCAACAGCACCCAAGGAGTCAACCACCTTACCGGTGCACCGCATCCTCCAAGACCTTATGTTCCATATATGGGAGATGCCTCTAACCATCTCACCTCACAGCTGTTGTCTTGATACTATGTATCGGGTACCAGAGTGTCCTGGCTTCCAAAAGCCACAACTTCCCTCCCACTCTATGGTGGTCGAATCGGCGATGCGCCAAATCAAAAGCTCAAAGACTCGCTCCTCTAATCCTCCGGGAAGGGAATTGAGAATTCTCAATGCCTTTGGGCATCAATGCTTCCAAGCATCCATGTTCTCAGCTAGGATAACTCCTATATCATTTACATGGGAATGTTTCTCAAAGAAGTCTCAAGGGATCTCGAGGCCTTTGCCCCTCTCCTCCCTGATGACAAGAGGGCAGATCAAGCATAGCCAAAGTGTTTCAAAGTTTGTCAATAGGGCTACCTTCGATGCTTTTGAATGCACAAGCAGGGCCTCAGCAATATGCATTGGTGCACATAGAATTGCATGGCTTCAAGACTCAGATCTTGAACAGTTGATTCAAGATAAGCTGGGCAACATACTTTGCACAGGAGAAAACCTCTTTAGCAAAGACTGGCAAGATAAGGTCTCTCAAAGTCAGAAGCTACTACTCTAAAGAGACTGTCTAGAGTAACCGCTTACCTTAATTAGAAAAAGACACCTGAAAAGAAGTCTTTCTACAATATAAAGGAGAGTATATTCTTATCCTCCTACTTCTCGGTACCAGGGTCAGGCCCCAAAGAAGAGAGAGCAGCCTCCTAAGCAACAGAAGAAGCCACCGGTGGCTAAATCTCAACCAGCTCCACAGCCACAGTCTGCGCCTGGTTTTTGACTTTCCTAGAGAACGTTGCCACCCTGCATCTGGAGGGCCCCAACCCACTCCACATTGTAGGCAGATTGTTGCTGCGCCCACAGATGGCACCTCATCACCAGACACTCACCCTAGTCCAGGATGGGTACAGACTTCATCTGCAAACTCTGCCCCCCTCCACTTTCATGGGGAAATATCAAATACAACCACCACTCACTGCTCTCCTACAGGAGGTGGTGTCCTCTCTTCTGTCTCAGGGTGCCATAGAAGATGTCCCGACATCCCAACAGGGAATGAACGTCTACTCTCCATACTTCCTCATTCTAAAGAAAATTAGATGGTACAGGCCCATTCTGGATCTCTGAAACCAAGTTTCTGGTTCACAAAAAGTTCAAGATATCTCTCAGGACTCTTCTTCCCTACCTCCAGAGTCAGGACTGGCTCTGTTCTCTAGATCTAAAAGAAATGTACACACATCTTCATCCATCCAGGACACAGGAAATATCTATGCTTCACTTTTCAAGGAAGACGTTAGCAATACAAAGTCATAATAACATACATGATCAGCATGGTCCATTTAGTCTGCACAGCAAGATGGCAAGAATAGGTGCACCTGCTGCTCTGTGCAGGTCACCCCTCCACATGCCTTTGTTTAGGGGTGTACCCACCGCTCTGTGTAGGTCACCCCTATTTACTGAGATATGAGTTATATATGTATGTTTTGATTTTATCCTGTTGCTGTAAAGGGATCCACTGTCTGTCCCATGCCATTTGAATTCTGTCACTGTATTTGCCCCCACCACTTCCATCGGGAGAGCATTCCAAGCACCCACCTCCCTTTCAGTGAAAGTATTTCCTGGCATTGCCTTTCAGTTTACCCCCTTGCAGCTTCATGTCATGCCCTGTAGTTTTACAGCTTCCCCGTCTTTGGAAGAGGTTTGTTTGTTCATTATTACCCTTTAAGTATTTAAAGGTCTGAATCCTATCTCCCCGTCCCTCCTCTCCTCTAGCGTATACATATTTAGGTCTTCAAGTCTCTTCTCATATGTCTTGTGGCACAGGCTCCAAATCATTTTGGTCGCCTTCCTCTGAACCGTTTCTAGTCTTTCTATATCCTTTGTAAGATACAATCTCCAAAACTGAACACAGTATTCCAAGTGAGGCCTCACCAATGACTTGTACAGTGGCATTAGTATCTCCTTTTTTCTTCTGGTAGTTCCTCTCTGTATGCAACCCAGTATCCTTCTGGCTTTGGCCACTGACTTGTCACACTGTTTCGCCACCTTGAGATCCTCAGTCACTCAGAGGTCCTTCTACTAGTCTGCACATCAGTTTCTCGCCCCCTATTACATATAATTCCCTTGGATTTCTGCATCCCAAGTGCATGACACTGTACTTCACATTAAATCTTAACTGCCAAGCATTGGACCATTCTTCCAGTGTTTTTAGATCTTTCATGTTGTCCATTCCCTCAGATGTCTACCCTGTTGCAAATTTCTCATCTGCAAAAAGGCACACTATCGCTCACAAATACATTGAACAGTACTGGTCCCAAGACCGATTCCTGGGGCATGTCACTAATCACCTTCCTTTCATGTGATTGAGTTCTGTTTACCACCACCTTCTGTCGTCTGTCAGTCAACCAATTTCTGATCCAGTTCACCACCTTGAGACCCATCTCCAGGCTGTTCAGTTTATTGATAAGCCGCCTGTAGGGAACAGTATCAAAGGCTTTGCTGAAATCTAGGTAGATCACATCCATCACATGCCCTTGATGTAGTTCTCTGGTCACCCAGTCAAAGAACTCAGACAGATTTGTTTGGCATGATCATCCTTTGGTAAAACCATGTTGCCTGTGATCATGCAACCTATTAGTTTTGAGAGAGTCCACTATTCTCTTTTAGGAAAGCCTCTGTTACTTTTCTCACCACCGAGGTAAGGCTTACTGGCCTGTAGTTTCACTTCTTCCCTGTTGCTACTTTTGTGAAGAGATACCACATCAGCCCTTCTCCAGTCCTGTGGAACTTCTCTTTGGACTCGCCTCTGTCCAAGAGTCTTCACAAAGTGCATTGCGGTCATGGCCGCATATCTAAAATCTCTGGGGATATTAGTCTTCCCTTACTTAAGACAACTGGCTAATAAAAGCAGACACCTCCCATGAGATACTGCTTTCCTTACATCGTACCATCACAGTATTACAACACTTGGGTTTTGTGATAAACTTCCCAAAATCCCAGCTTGCTTCAACTTAAAAACTAGAGTTCATCGGAGCCCAACTTAGATACCCAACAGTTCAGGGTATTTCTGCCCCAGCTCAGTTGTGCCTGTCTAGTCAAGCTAGCATCTCGGTGCTGTTATGAGACCATCTCAGCACCTGAGAGATGCTGCAGCTCTTGGGGCACATGGCCTCTATAGTACATGTCATTCCATATGCCTGACTACATATGAGGATAGCCCTGTGAACTCTTGCCTCCCAGTGGAAGCAGGCCTTGAGTTGTCTCTGAGACAGGATCCGGGTCCCTGCCAGTCTCACCAAATCCCTTCAGAGACGGTGTACTCCAGAAAATCAGCTCATAGGGTCACCTTTTCAGATGCCTCCACTTTAATGCACCTTGATGATGGATGCTTCCACACTGGGTTGGGGAGCCCATCTTGGCAACCTGACCACACAAGGGCTCTGGACAACTCAAAAGTCGCAACCAGATCAATCTCCTGGAACTTCGTGCTATCTCCAATGCCCTCGGATGTTTCAACATCACCTTGGAGCACTACAGGTCCTAGTCAGAACAGACAATCAGGTGACCATGTTCTGTGTGAACAAACAGGGAGGAACAGGCTCTTGGGGCCTCTGCAAGGAGGCCTTAAACCTGTGGTCCTTTGCCATTTCTCATCAAATACATCTCCAAGTGGTGTACCTCCCGGGGGGGAGGTCAATATCTTTGCAGACAGACTGAGTCGCGTCCTTCCCCACAAAAGGTCTCTCCATCCGGACACAAGATCCTACATCTTCTAGACCTGAGAAATTCCAGACAGATCTGTTAGCGACTCCCCAAAATGACAAGTTTCCTTGCTTCTGCAAAAGGACTCGGACATCCACCAACCAGCCAGTGGATGCCTTCCACTTACACTGGGGTTAGGGTCTGCTTTATGCTTTCCCTCCCATACCCTTCATTCCCAAGACACTTTTCAAGCTTCAATCAGACAAGGCCTCCGTGATTCTCACAGCCCCTGACTGGCTGCAGCAACCGTGGTTTCCACTGCTACTACATCTGACTCGGACTCATCCTCTGTGATTGGGACATGCGCCGTATCTCCTCTCCCAGGATGACTGCTCACTGCTCCATCCCAATCCACAGTCTCTCTGCCTCACAGCTTGGCTGCTGAGAGCATAGCTTTACAGGCCTTTGACCTTACTCAAGAGATTAAGGAGATCCTTTTGACTTCCAGAAAGCCCTCCACCAGATGTTCATATGCTTTTAAGTGGCATAACTTCTGTCTGGTGTTCCCAGAAAGATCTCAATCCATTTTATGCTCCAGTGGAGTCACTTCTCCAGTATTCTCCACCTGTCCTTGACAGGTCTAAAGACAAACTCGGAGAACACACCTCAGTGCCATTGTGGCCTCTCACCATCTACTGGATGGACAGCCTATCCCCACACAACTGCTAGTAGCACACTTCATGAGAGGTCTCCTGCTATCCAAACTGCCCATTAAGCTACCTCTGGTAGCTTGGGACCTCAATGTTCTAGCACAGCTTCTCAAGCTGCCCTTTAAACCATTAGCCACAACCTCACTTAAGTTCCTTCCTTGAAAGGTAATGTTCCTAATTGCCCTAACTTCAGCTAGATGCATTAGTGAGCTTCAGGCTTTAGTGGTGGATCCTCCTTTATACCCGCTTCCACCATGACAAAGTAGTCCTTCGGACTTGCCCACACTTTATGCCAAAGGTGGTGTCTCCTTTCCATTTAAATCAGTCAATCTACCTGCCAGTTTTCTTTCCTAAACCGCATGTGTCTAAAATGGAAGCAACTGCACTCTTTATTGCAAATGTGCCTTGGCTTTCTATCTCAAAAGAACTCGATCACCGTAAAGCCTCGTTTATCTCATTTGTCCCATCACCTGGGATTACCTGTCTCTAAGTGTACACTCTACAGATGGATAGCAGGATGCTCCCTGGAAGGGCAAGTCAATGATCACAACATTCACGCCATGACCACATCAATGGCGAACTTATGTTCAGTAGCCATTGACGAAATTTGCAAAGCAGCAATGTGGTCTTCTGTCCATACCTTTGCTACCCATTATTGTCTGGATAAGGACTCCTGCCGGGATGCCATGTTTGGTCAGGCTGTACTATTTCAGACTTAGATGCAACTCCTACCCTCCATCCTGGACTTTGAAGATACCAGAAATCCATGTGGGATCCATGACCACCTCATGCCTACTCCAAGGCAAATCTCCACCGGTTTTGAGGTCAACTCATCTGGGAGCTAGGGAGTCCCATATGTGAAGACTAAATTCCTGCTGTTCCCAAAGATCACCTGTTACAGGTGAGTAACTATGCTTTATTGTACACCGCTCTGCTGGCTGGAATAGTGGTATAGCAAATTTTAATAAGCATAATAATGATTCTTAGCAGAAATGCAGGTATGCGTGTCGCTGGGGCTGTCTGGCAGGCTGTGCCAGCACCTAGGAAGCCGGATAGTTCACTTTGTGTTTAGATGGGGGGAGGCGCGTTATGCTTCTCTTCCTGAGGATGGGCAAA
The DNA here is from genome assembly GCA_033557465.1 of Ichthyophis bannanicus. Lineage (NCBI taxonomy): Eukaryota > Metazoa > Chordata > Amphibia > Gymnophiona > Ichthyophiidae > Ichthyophis > Ichthyophis bannanicus. Next base: position 30,276,355 of record CM066034.1, on the reverse strand, counting down.
TAAAATACCTGTCCTGGTTAAGGAGTGGTTTCTTCTTTCTGTTCATACATTTCATTTGTTTAGATATTAACATGCCTTCAGAAAACATTCAAGGCAGGGTATGATGAGTGCAATCAGAAAATACAGCAATCCATGGGACTTCTGTGATTAGCCATGCGGCTATAGGGGAACACCTCTGTCCAGGAGGGGGTGCTTCCAATGTTAGGGTAGTATGTTCTGGCCTTGTGTTTTGCTATGATGCAAAGATCTGTTAGATGTTCTTTTGGTTGCTATCATAATGTTTTATGATATTGTATAAAATCTAGACAGCCCGATAAGACCATCTCCTCGGAGTTCCGCTGCGGGGAAATGGGGGAAGGGGGTAGGGGGGTGATGGGTGGGGGTACAGAGACCTTTGCTGTGGATAAACGGAAAAGCTTTAAAGATGGGGCTGTTTAATTGCATTTTTACTGTGTTGTGACTGTGTATTTTGCTGTGTTGACTTAATCTGTAATTTGGTTTTCTGCCACAATAAAGCCTCTCTTTACAAAATAACATAAGAACATATAAGAACATAAGATATGCCATACTGGGTCAGACCAAGTTCCATCAAGCCCAGTATTCTGTTTCCAACAGTGGCCAATCTAGGTCATATGTACCTAGCAGTTTCCCCAAGAGACACAAGTTCCACAATGCTTGTATTGGTTCAAGCATTGATATCTTCGGTCACTTCTTAATAATGGTTTATGGACCTTTCCTCCAGGAACTTGTCCAAACCTTTTTTAAACCCAGCTACACTAACAGCCTTTACTACATCCTCCGGTAACAAATTCCAGAGTTTGATTACACGTTGAGTGAAAAAATATTTTCTTTTATTAGTCTTAAATAGTTTATCCTGTAGCTTCATTGCATGTCCCCTAGTCTTTCTATATTCTGATAAGGTAAACAATCGATCTACGTTTACCTGTTCCACTCCGTTCATTAATTTATAGACTTCTATCATATCTCCCCTCAGCCGTCTCTTTTCCAGGTTAAAGAGCCCTAACCTTTTTAGCCTTTCTTCATAGGAGTATCCTTCCATCCCCTTTACCATTTTGGTGGCTCTTCTCTGAACCTTTTCTAAAATCGCTATATCCTTTTTAAGGTACGGCGACCAGAATTGCACACAATATACAACAATCCGGAGAACATTAAAACAGATATAATAACCTGAAAAAATAAAAACAAAATAGAATAGCAATCAACACTTTAACACTTCCCCTGTAACATCCTTGCCGGATAATTTTTCAGTTAGAGGATCTTTTTCATACTGAAAATAAGTGGTCACACTCTATGGCTGACAGCTGGGGTATGTTTGGGGGGCTGGAGTTGTTGCTGGTCTTTTTCTACCGGAATCTTATGTCGCCCTCCTTTATTACAGAAAGGGGCTGTGTGTCCAGTGCTGATGTTCCCAGAGTTTGGCTCTGGCCTGAGGAGAATGAAGAGAGATTGGGTAATCCCTGATATCAGTGTCCTGGAGAATGAGAGGGGTCTGTTCCCCAAGATGGTGGTTCAGGTACGAGAGTGCTGAGTATTGGGGGGGGGGGGAGGTTCTGGTGACCTCTGATGGGAATTGCTCGGGTACTGTCTTAATATTTAAATCACCTGTTTCATGCTCTGCGCTGCTTTTGCTAATCTAACTGTGATCCTTGGCTTCATGCAATATGGTTCTGGTCACACTGTTCAGCCTTCACCTGCTTTTACATGATCGGTGTGATGCCTGCCGTGAGACTTCAGGATGCCCTTCGGCTGTATTCATCACAGGATCAAGCTTTTGGTGGGCCCTAGGCAAGCAAGTCCATTGGGTCTGTTCCTCCCCCCCCCCCCCCTCCCCGTGTGGTTCTGGCTATGGAGGAAGAAATACCAAAAGACAATGCAAAAGAGTGGAGAGAATAGACAGAGACCCCCTGCAGGCAGCACTGGTTTGGATCCTCTCTAATAGCTGATGAACTAGGGCAAATGTATACCACTGGATTAGCACGTTTGGGCCTCAAGCCTGCTTTAGTTTGCCTTTGGCCTGCTTGCGCCCTGTCTTGTTAATGCTTTCTGGGTGTGATCTTGCATGGGAGGCTCCAGCTGGTTTCACAGGGGTCCCAGTTCTGCTCACTTGCTCATGTCTTCTCTCTAACTTGCTCTCTAGCCTTGTGTGTGCCCTGTCTTCAGGAATATCTGGTCTTGGTATAAAAGCAAATGAACAGGGGTTTCTTTCATTTCCTGTGGGGTCAGATTTACCACGGTGGCTTTCCCTTCCCTTCCTTGGGTATCGAGCCCTTGATGTACAGTGAGACAGTGCCGGCGGCTTAGCCCCTCTGCACTACACCGAGCCTGCTGTCGGCAGTTTGAAGTGACCCTGAGAGCTGCACCCAAGATAATTTGCAGCATATTACAAGCTGCTAAATGGCTCACAACACAAAGAATAATAGACATCAGTGATTTTATCACCATGGCCCTGCCAGTCTCCCTCTTGCCAAACTCCACCGTGCCCTCGCCAGCCAGCCAACCAATAAGTTTGATGGACTTTCTGTGCATTGCCGTCAGCTATTGCTGCTGCTGCTTCTGCCAGAGAACTCATTGAGCTGGGGAGGAGGGTGGGGGAGAGATCTCTTCTACTGGTCTCCTGCGATTCAGCTGTTTGAAAGTCTCTGCCTAGAAAAAGCAGGTCCTGTACTTTAATGAGACCAGTGCAGGATTTACCACACTGTCTCAAACCTGTCGAGGCAGGAGCAGAGGAAAGGAGACAATTTTATGGGTAGTGGAGCCTCTGTTGAAAGCAGTGTCCTGATTTCTTTAGAGGGGGAAGGGGGGATATGTTGCCCCCAGAATTGATTGCGAGGGGGCAGAAGGGATTCTTAGGGCTTGAGGACTTTGTGTGGTTGGTCCAGCAGCAATAGAAACTCTTTTCTCTTTTCAGATCAAATCCAACAGAGACAAAAAAACAAAGATTTACTATAGCATCACAGGGCAAGGTGCTGACACCCCTCCTGAAGGGGTCTTTGTTATCGACAGATTGACGGGTATGGTCAGTGTGACTCGGCCACTGGACCGAGAGGAGATGAGCAAATATTTGGTAAGTGGATGCTGTGCTCAAGGCATGATGGGAGAGAAAACCGGCTGAGCACCTGTCGGTTGACAAAGGAATAAAACCTATTTTGGCCGCATTCATTCGTTATGTTACTCTGCAGGGAGTCTGTCAGGTCCTGTATTCCCCATTTGAACAGCTGTTGAGTGTGAATTGTGGCCCATGAAGTTGTGCTTATCACTGTAATGTGACTTGCTCTCTAGGATTCCTGCCTGTAGTGGGGGATCGTGCCCCAAGGCACTGTTCCCTCTAAGCTGTGCGCGTGTGCGCGCGCACACACCTCGCCGAGCGAGCGCACATACTTTACAACAGAGCGCACAAAAATTTTTGGTCCTGATTCTGATAGAAAACAACACAGATGTCTTAAAATTTAAAAGTTGTGTATTTATGGTTTTCACAAGTTCTACAATATTTTCTAGTGCAATCAATGTGGTATACATACTGTATTCTGATGTGTAGTCAAATTTTAAAGTATATAACTCCGAGTGTCGTTATGTGGCGCACAAAAATTTAACCTTCCTTCAAAAGCTGCACAGCTGATATTTTATGCGCACACAGCCTACAGAAAATTAGAGGGAACATTGCCCCAAGGACCCACTGGTAACACAAGAATAGTACGCCACTCGAGGCTGGTGGGGGGGGGGGGGTATCAACTGCCCTAAGCAAACCTTCAGTCTTGCATCTGTTCCCTTAATTACCTTATAGGCCCTTAGCCCACCCCTGAGACTTTGATAATTAAACAATCATAATCGTCTTTCCTTAAAGCACAGGGTAAGCTTCAAATCTTAAAGCCTTTCATAATCCATCTAAGCAACAAAGATGCATGTTATCAACGGAACTGGCCTGCAAATTCAGTGTCGGATCTACACTGCCATGTAGAGGGTTCCAGTATGGTCCCCAAGTCAGGCCTTCTGCTCGCTGGGGTTACTATATATCTCCTCGAGGATGAGGAGAGCCCTGGTCATTAAGGGTGACACCTGATGGTTGGATTTATGACCAGAACGAGCCCTGGTGCCTAGTTCCCTGGCTTCAGGACGGTTGCTCTGCTGATCAGAATAGGGACAGGAGGGGAGGGGGCCTATTAAAATAGGGAGGAATCCCCCAGATGTGAATGAACTTATGTGCTGAATCCCTGCCTTGGTTCCAACTGAGCTGGAAGCCCAAGAAAACAAAAGGAAATGTTGTTGTTTTACTTGAGGGGTCCCCTTCAGGGCGCTGATGTCTTCCAGTGACAGAGCAGGTTTGCCGTCCTTTCCTGTCCAAAGCGATTTCCTAGATATTCCTGTAATGCTCATGGATTGGTTCTTTGACGCCATGTTGCACACATCTGCAGGACCTTCAAGACTGTGCCCCCTCCTGGGAGTCTGTCGCCACTGATGAGCCCAACTTGAAAAACTAGCAGGTGAGAACAGTTACCGGAACAGAGTAAAAGCTGATCTTAACTAATGCACTGCGGCTATCCCCTGGAGCTCTCGGACACTCCTTGCTCTTCCCAAGCTTAGAGGTGAAGCCCCTTGGAGATGCTCTTTACTCCTTTCAAGCCTGAAAGCAAGGTCTACCTCCCTCTCCTGGTTCTCTTGCTGTGTGCAAGAGAACACCACTGGGGGTGGATTTAATAGCAGACCATCAGTTCATCAATTTTTACTGTTTTACGTCCCTTTTTCTCTGCTCTCCTTGGGCACAGGAAATCATCACATCTTTCTTGGTTTCTCCCATGTACCATAAATTGTGCAGCCTGACCACCTTTTCCTTAACAGTACAGAAGAGTAAGGAAAGATCTGCATTTGAACCCCGAAATTCTTATAGGCCTCATCTCTCTTGCAGCTGTTAGCACATGCAGTGTCTGAGAATGGGGAACCCATCGAGGAGCCGATGGACATCGTCATTAAGGTGATGGATCAGAATGACAACAGGCCAGAGTTCATCCAGCCCCTCTTCAAAGGATCAGTAAGAGAAGGGGTGTTACCAGGTGAGCATAAGCTGGGTCCAGCAAACTGACCTGTTCTCTGCTTTTACTAGGAAAGAAACTGGACAACAGATCTCTAGATGAATCTTGGGCTGATTAAACTTGAGTTAATTTCCCCATTTTGCTTCTAAGGTTTCACTTACCTCCCTCACTGCCTCGATTCTAGTCACATTCTGCAGCGATCGATTGGGAGGTGGAGGGAGATAGTCTGGCAGAACCCTCCTTTCCCCGTCCCCTAACCAAATCTTCACCTCTCAGTCTGTTCCTAAACCATGATCTTTGGCTATCACAGACTGTCCAGAAGTGCTGACCAGGAATGTGAACTTATGGGACAAGCTGTTCCTGGTCTGCATCTGGCACCAGTAAGGGCAGGAACACATCAGTCTGCTGATAGGAATAATTGCACATCTCGTTGCTGGATGTGACTAGCTGATGGCACAATAAGAGAGCACAGCTCATCCAGTGGAAACTGCACAGTAACATCCCTGAGGAATTAAGACATTGTAATCACCTGGGACATTCCCATTCCAACTTACAAAGTCAAAGCAAGAAAAGTAGAAACCAGCAGAACAGCTTTGCTAATAGGTGTTGGTATTCTGCACAATGTATATGAGAGAAACATGGAATATGATGGCAGAAAGACCATAGACCTTATGCTCTATCTAGTCTACCCACACACACAATGCTGAGCTCTACAATCCCTTCCTCTCCCTCACAGATCATCATCTCTGCTTGTCCCATGCTTTTTGTGATTAGATATTGTCAAGGCCAGTGTTTATATGTGCTGGGTCTAGGACAAAAGCTTTTGAGTCTCCTAAAGCTCGCTGGCAGGCTTATGGCCAATTACCCTGTTTGCACCCCCTCTCCCCCTGCACCCCCACCAATGCAAGCCCTGGATACCGTCATTGTCTCCATTATTTCATCTTTCCTCTAAGATGTGCAAGTACCTATAAAACTACAATTACCCCAGGGGTGGATGGGTGCTGGGGAGGGAGGGAGATAAGTCCTATTAAAGAGGGCAGTTACAAGGTACCCTGTCCTGAACCCTCAGCAGGGGGGAGGGGGTACCACACAAAGCCCAGTTAGTTGAGAGAGAGGCAAGGTAAGTACAGCTGAGAAGGCTGAACTAGCACACCACTAAGACAAACAATAAATAATTAAACAGAACTCACAGCAAGGTGTCACAGGAGGCAAATATCCACTCTCTCTAGCAGAGCTCTGTAAAAGCACTGCTCTTCTCTGATCAGAGAAAAGCAAACTAAAACAGACTTTGCACACGTGGAGGAAACTACTATAGGTACTTGCACATCGTAGAGGAAAGGGGCTGCTCTCAGGTGCAGCTCTTTATCCAAATCAGTCATACACGGAGGACCTGAGATTGATTAATCAAGCTTCAGGTACACAGAGTGTATTAGGGGTATTAGATACACTTTTATTAGTATAAGCATCTACACCAATCCTTATTATATAAAGAATTTAAAAGACCTAAACACAAGCTTTAAACTAAGATGCAGACAGAAGTCCAGCAACGAGATGGGGGTTCTCCGGTCTTTTGCATTGAGTGTCACATGTATGATTTTCTCCCAGTTGGTGAGAGGTCTTACGTATGCACTAAGTGCAAGGAGCTCTTTGCTCTCAGGGAACGAGTCCGTTCTCTAGAGGCTAGAGTAGCAGACCTGAAAGACATAAGAAAGACAGAGAAGTACATGGACGTGACCTACAGGGATATAGTCCTGAAGTCCCACCTCCAGTCTGGCAGCATCCCTGTTGCCATGGAGGAGAGAGGTCACGTGACAGGAGAGCATCACCCTGGTGTGGCAGGAAGTGATCCTGTAACTAGGACCTGTCCTCCAGGTGATGTAAAACCCTCTCGCACCGAGGACGTTTCTCCAGGGCCATGTCCCCATGAGGGGAGGGTCAGGACAGCTGTTATAGTTGGTGATTCGATCACTGGCATGTAGATAGCTGGGTGGCTGGTGGATGTGAGGATCGCCTGGTAACATGCCTGCCTGGTGCGAAGGTAGCAGACCTCACGCACCGCCTAGATAGGATCATAGTGCTGGGGAGGAGTCTGCTGTCTTGGTACATGTTGGTACCAATGACATAGGAAAATGTGGTAGGGAGGTTCTGGAGGCTAAATTTAAGCTTTTAGGTAGGAAGTTGAAATCCAGAACTTCCAGGATAGCATTCTCCGAAATGCTTCCTGTTCCACATGCAGGACCCAAAAGACGGGCAGAGCTCTGGAGTCTCAATGCGTGGATGAGACAATGGTGCAAGGATGACGGTTTTGGATTTGTTAGGAACTGGGGAACATTCTGGGGAAAGGGGGGGCTCTTCCGAAGGGATGGGCTTCACCTTAATCAGGATGGGACCAGACTGCTGGCATTAACCTTTAAAAAAGAGAGAGAGAAGCTTTTAAACTAGAAAATAGGGGAAAGCCGACAGTCGCCCAGGAGCGCATGGTTCGGACAAAGGTATCCTTGAAGGATACTACCAAAAGCAGTGAGGTTCCAAAAGGGAGTATAGTAGCCCAAATGCCCTTGAGTAAGGAGCAGACAGAGCATAAAGATTCCAAATTACCCATGCCTACCAATAGCCAGATTAATATTAATAAAATACAGTCTCTAAAATGCTTGTATGCCAATGCTAGAAGTCTAAACAATAAGATGGGAGAGTTAGAATATATAGCACTAAATGAGAGGTTAGATATGATTGCACTCTCAGAGACATGGTGGAAGGAGAATAACCAGTGGGACACTGTGATACCTGGATACAAACTATATCGTAATGATAGAGCTGATCAAATTGGTGGAGGGGTTGCGCTCTGTTAGAGAGGGCATTGAGTCAGAAAGGATTAAAGTTTTGCAGGGAACAAAATTTGCTGTAGAATCTCTATTTATTGAAATTCCATTTATGAAGGGGAAGGTGATGGCAGTGGGAGTATACTATCGACCGCCTGGCCAGAATGAACAAATGGATGATGAAATGCTCAAAGAAATCAAGGAAGCTAACAAAAGTCACAACAGAGTAGTAATGGGTGATTTCAATTACCCCGGTATCGACTGGGTCAGTGTCACAGCAGGACAAGCAAAAGAGATAAAGTTTCTAGATGAAATAAATGACTGCTTCTTGGAGCAGCTGGTTCATGAACCAACCAGAGGGGAAGCCATACTGGACCTAGTCCTTAGTGGAATGCCAGATCTGGTGCAAGAAATAAGGGTGTTGGGACCACTTGGCAATAGTGATGATAGTATGATCATGTTTGATTTAATTAGTGGAGGACAGATAGTAAAGGAATCCACAGTACTACCTTTTAACTTTCAAAAGGGAGACTATGATAGAATGAGGAATATAGTTAGGAAAAAACTAAAAGGAGCGGTTCCAAAGGTTAAAGACTTACAGTAAGCTTGGGTGTTATTTAAAAATACTATCCTCGAAGCCCAGACCAGCTGTATTCCACGCATTAAGAAAAGTGGAAGAAAGTCCAAAAAACTGCCAGCATGGTTTAAAGGTGAGGTCAGAGAGGCTGTTGCTGCCAAAAAAGCAACCTTCAGGAAATGGAAAAAAGAGCCAAATGATGAAAACTGGAAACAGCACAAGCACTGGCAAGTTAAATGCAAAGCATTGATAAGGCAGGCAAAGCGGGAATTTGAGAAGAAACTTGCTACGGAAGCAAAAACACGAAACAAAGACTTTTTCAAGTACATTCGTAGCAAAAGGCCTGTGAGAGAGTCAATTGGACCATTAGATGATAGAGGGGTAAAAGGGGCAGTAAGAGGAGACAAGGCTATAGCAGAGAGACTGAATGAATTCTTTGCTTCGGTCTTTACTGAGGAAGATGTAGGGATGTTACCCAAGACTGAAGTGGTATTTAAAGGTGATACTGCAGAGGAATTGAGAGAAATATCGCTACACCGGGAAGATATATTACAACTATTTGATAAACTGAATAGTAGCAAATCACCTGGACCGGATGGTATACATCCCAGAGTGTTGAAAGAACTGAAATATGAGATTGCAGACCTGCTATTGGTAATCTGTGAACTTTCATTAAAATCATCTGTAATACCTGAAGATTGGAGGGTCGCCAACGTAACACCAATTTTTAAAAAGGGTTCCAGGGGTGACCCGGGAAATTAGACCGGTGAGCCTGACGTCAGTACCAGGGAAAATGGTAGAAACCATCATAAAGAACAAAATTACACAGCATGTAGATAGTCATGGCCTAATGGGAGACAGCCAACATGGCTTTAGACAAGGAAGATCTTGTCTTACTAATCTGATCTGTTTTTTTGAAGGTGTGCATAAACAGGTAGACAAAGATGAGTCGGTTGATATAGTGTATCTGGACTTTCAGAAAGCTTTTGACAAGGTCCCCCATCAGAGACTTTTGGCGAAGCTAAAAAGTCATGGGATAGGAGGCAGTGTACTATTGTGGATCGGGAACTGGTTAAAAGATAGAAAGCAGAGGGTAGGGCTAAATGGCCAATATTCCCAATGGAAAAAGGTGAATAGTGGAGTACCCCAGGGATCTGTACTGGGTCCGCTACTTTTTGACATATTCATAAATGACCTGGAAAAGGGAATAACTAGTGAGGTTATCAAATTTGCAGATGACACAAAACTGTTTAAAGTTGTTAAAACCTAAGAGGATTGTGGAAAACTGCAGGAGGATCTGGATAAATTGGAAGACTGGGCATCCAAATGGCAGATGAAATTTAATGTGGACAAGTGCAAAGTTATGCACCTAGGAAAGAACAACCCACACTATAGTTACATGATGCAAGGCTCCACATTAGAAACCACCACCCAGGAAAAAGATTTAGGAGTCATCGTGGATAACATGTTAAAACCCTCCGCCCAGTGTGCAGTGGCGGCCAAGAAAGCAAATAGAATGCTAGGTATCATAAGGAAAGGGATGGAGAATAAAACAAAGGATATTATGCCTCTGTATCGCTCCATGGTACGACCGCACCTTGAATATTGTGTGCAATTCTGGTCACCGTATCTTAAAAAGGACATAGCATTATTAGAAAAAGTACAGAGAAGAGCCATCAAATTGGTGAAGGGGATGGAAGGCTACTCCTATGGAGAGGCTAAAAAGGTTTGGGCTCTTTAACCTGGAAAAGAGACGGCTGAGGGGAGATATGATAGAGGTCTATAAATTAATGAATGGAGTGGAACGGATAAACGTGGATCAATTGTTTACGCTATCAGAATATAGAAAGACTAGGGGACATGTAATGAAGCTACAGGGTAAACTATTTAAGACAAATAAGAGAAAATATTTTTTCACTCAACGTGTAATCAAACTCTGGAATCTGTTACCGGAGGATGTAGTAAGGGCTGTTAGTATAGCTGGGTTTAAAAAAGGTTTGGACAAGTTCCTGGAGGAAAGGTCCATAAACCACTATTAAAAAGGGACCCAGGATATCAATGCTTGACCCAGTACAAGCATTGTGGAACCTGTGTCTTTTGGGGATATTGCTAGGTACGTATGACCTAGATTGGCCACTGTTGGAAACAGGATACTGGGCTTGATGGACCTCGGTCTGACCCAGTATGGCATGTCTTATGTTCTTATGTTCTTATCTGAGACACTGTACATGCATCCACTGTTTGTGAAGAAATATTTCCTATTGACCCCCCCTTCACACTCAATTAAGAGTCTCCTTTGAATCGAGAGAAGCCCACCTCTTATACAGTTATACGACTTTTCTTCTAAAGAATACATGCTTAGACCTTGTCCCTCGTATGCTTTGTAATGATCGTTGATTGCTTTGGTAGTTGTCGTCTTGACCAACTCCATCTGGTCTACCCCTTTGAATTCTGCTCTCCAGAACTGGGGACACCATTCCAAATGAGGTTTCACCAGAAACCTACACAGAGGCATTATCACGTCCCTCCTGCTGGTCATTCCTCTCCCTGTGTATCCAAGCATTCTTCTGGCTTTTGCTATCACCCTTTCTACCTGGTTGGACACCTTAAAATCATCAGATATGATCACCCCGAGTCTCCCTTCTTTCATGCATGTATCCCTTATGCTCTACCCTCCCATGGACTTCACAACCCAAATACACACCTTTGCTTCTTTTTTAAGCATTAAATCTCCAGGAACAAGCAGGAATGTAGTCTTCACATATGGGTATCATCGGTACCGACGGAGCCTGCACAGGAACGCTCCCCAGCATCCAATAGGAAAGCTTTTGGGAGCATCCCACAGTGCCTGCGTGCTGCCTTCCCGCCTTTCCCAACTGTCCCTCTCCAGTTCTTCATTTTCCGCGGAGCCGACAGATTGCACATCCTGTCACTGCAGAAAAAAATTCCTTCTATTCTACTTTTTTGTGGTCACGTCTGCCTTCCCTCAACGCTACACCGGTACCGCCGGTGGTTCTTTCTTTTCTTCAAAAAAAAAAAAAAACTTTCTTCTGGAGTCTTTCCAGTAATTTTTTCTTCAGGTGCCATGTGCCATTTTGGGCACTAGGCCCAAGCTTTTCCTTCAAAATGGAAAAATCCGCTTCAGGTTTCGAAAAGTGTTCTAAGTGTGGCGGTACCATCTCCATCACAGACACCCATGAGTGGTGCCTCAAATGTTTAGGTCCTGACCACTCTATCTCTGAGTGTTTTGCCTGTGGGATGATGTTGAAAAGGGGCCGGCAGAACCCAAATTTTAATTAAACATAAACATAAGCTGCTAAACTTAGCACCCTTTTTCCCTCCGATGCAGCCTCCGTGGCATCGACATCTTCCAGGGCTTCGTCTTCCTCCCATGGAGCTCAGGTAAGTAAACATAAATCTAGCCGGTCCTCAAAGGGTAGATCTCCTCCTAGACAGCGAGATGCCTCTGGCATTGCCCTTGAGGGACTTTCACCGACAAAATTGCCCCAGCGGGAGGCTTCGGCTTCCAAAGCACTAACAGGGGCTCCAGGATGTTCTCGAGGCTTCAACCTCGGCAGAACTACTGGTGCCATGCTCTGGGGTACCGGCTGCTTCATACGATACCCAAGCATCGGCAGCGTCGATAGACCAGAGATTCTTGGCTATTGAACGCAGTCTGGTGGCTCTTCTCACGGCCTCGATGCCCCTGAAACCGCTTCAGACAATTCAACCGGTACCAGCACCAACTGCATCGACATCGGCAGGTATTCTAGCAGGACAGAGTCATGTGTGTCTATACGGCATTGACAAGTCAGTACCGGACCACTCCGATGCCGACTTCGTGCAAGGCACGGTACCGGTACCGATCAATCACCCAGATCAGAGATACTTCGAATCCTCGGATGAGTCAGAAGACTCTGAAAGCTCTGCCAATACCAGAGTACTTCTTCTTGAGGATGACTCTCCTCAGTGTAGGATGTCTCCACCAGAGGATATGTCCTTTCAGGATTTTATCCGAGATGTGACTCGAGGTCTTTCCATCACAGTGGCTCCTGAAAAAGAGCCTAGGGCAAAGGAATTAGAAATCCTACAATACCCTAAAGCTCCCAAGGAGGCAGCTACCTTACCTATTCATGAGATCTTGCATGATCTCATGTTAAGAATGTGGGAAATACCTCTAACCACATCTCCTCACTCTCGAAGACTTGAATATGGTTCTTGGGCAGCTCATGAAACCGCCCTTTGAACCATTAGCCACTACCTCTTTGAAATTCCTTTCCTGGAAAGTTATCTTTCTCATTGCAATCACATCAGCACATCGCATCAGTGAATTGCAAGCCTTGGTGGCTGATCCTCTTTATACAAGGCTCCATCATAAGGTAGTCCTTAGGACTCATCCACACTTTATGCCAAAGGTGGTTTTGCCCTTTCATTTGAACCAAGCGGTTTACCTTCCTGTATTCTTTCCAAGGCCTCACGCCTCAAATGCAGAAAGGAACCTTCATACTTTGGACTGTAAAAGAGCTTTGGCCTTTTACTTGTAAAGGACACAGCAATATAGAAAATCCTCAACTTTTTGTTGCTTTTGATCCTAGTCATTTGGGACTTCCAGTCTCCAAAAGGACACTGTCCAACTGGATTGCACAGTGTATATCTTTTGCCTATGAGAGTAAGAACCTTCCTCTTGAAGGCCATGTCACAGCTCACAATGTGAGAGCCATGACAGCCTCAATGGCTCATCTTCACTCTGTGTCTATTGACGACATCTGTCGAGCAGCTTCTTGGCCTTCGGTTCATACCTTCACAGCCCATTACTGCTTAGACAAGGACTCCCCATCGGGATGCCTTGTTTGGTCAGGCTGTTCAACACCCGTTCCAGACTTAATGAACTCCTATCCAACGTCCCTGTTAGGATGCCAGAGATCCATGGGGGGAAGTGGAGCCCTTTCACAAGGGAACACAACTTTCTGGGACCATCTCCCTGGCATCTGCAGCTAGGGAGTCCCCATATGTGAAGACTACATTCCTGCTTGTTCCTGGAGATAGCATAGTTACTCACCTGTAACAGGTGATCTCCGGGAACAGCAGGAATTTAGTCTTCACAACCTGCCCACCTCCCCTAGGAGTTGTGTATCTCTCTCTCTCTCTCTCTCTCTCTCTCAGCTATAAACTCAACTGGAGAGGGAAAGGCGGGAGGGCAGCGCGCAGGCTCCGTCGGTACCGATGATACCCATATGTGAAGACTAAATTCCTGCTGTTCCTGGAGATCACCTGTTACAGGTGAGTAACTATGCTGTACCTGCTAAAGTCTAGACCGTTCTTCAAGCTTCGCTAGACTTCTCACCATGTTTTCCAAATCTTCCAGGATGTCTATCCTGTTGCAGTTTCTGATCTGTAAAAAGGCAAGCATTTCCCAATATACCTATTACAATCTTTTAGGAAAATGCCAGAAAGAACCAGATCCAGGATCAGTTGCTGTCCTTGGCATGAATTCCATTTACCGTGATCTTTTGTCACCTCCCACTCAAATGATTTCTAAGCCAGTCACAGCAGGGGGTGGAGAGGGGAGGTGGTAAGTTTGTCACCTGTGCAGAGGAATGTGAAAGGCCTTTCTTTTTTTTTTTTCTTTTTTTTTTTTTTTTTTGCACATTTCTTTGCTTTGCTTTGTGTCTTTTTTTTTAAACTTTTATTTTCATTTTGCAACAAACAAAAGAAACAACACACCAAAAAAGACAAAACGAGTATACAATAAGGAAAAGTAAACCCATTACCCCCCACCCCAATGCTTCTTCTCTACCCGATTATATCAGCGTGTGAGCGCTTCCAATTAACAGTGATTATACATCAAACGATCAAAAGAGTATCTACAATACAGCATGATCATGGGACAGAGAGATATACAAAGTTAGACAGTCAGATGAGAGCATTTAGCAAAATGTACATAGTCATTGAACATCTTCCATTGAGACCAATAAGAAGGAGTCGGAACAGAGGAAGCGAACAGACGAGGTATTTATTCATATTTACGGTAAAGACAGGCATGATTCCACCATTCATTGGGGCTCAGATGGGAGCTAATGTTCCAGTATACTTAATTAGGGAAATAGCAATGCCAAGCGTAAAGTTCGAAAGGAGATAAGCCATTTTTGGGAGAGAGGGGATCCCCGCAACAGGGCGAAGTCCCACTATCCTCCAAGAAAGGGGCTCCGGAGAGTGCGAGATAGACTAAATACGACCCCAGACCCGACGCCAGTAATACTGTGGTGCGGGATATTCATGCATAACATGAGACAATGAACCAATGGCCGCAGGACGTGTCCAGCAACCATTGCCCTGAGTAGTGTTCCGTTTATCTAATCTGTAAGAAGTGTAAAAACACCGGTGGGCTAGAAATAAGAGGGTCGGAGTGAGGGAGGCGGATCGGAAACCCGTGTCCCTCTACTCCAGATAAGGCTCCATTGCTCCGAGGTCAAAGTCACATGCAATTCTCTCTCCCATACTTTCTGCGCAATAAGAGTATTTCTAGCTATAGCATTACATAAGGTTTAGTAAAATTGGGTGCTACACCCGGTGAACTACCGAGAGATCGGAGAGTCTCCAATCAACCTCATGCAGAGAATGCCGATGGCGGGAGTACTCTAGTGCTCCGAAGGCGATGCTGAAGTCGCACTGACCAGAATCGGGAGTCTAAAGATTGCATAAGAGTATGAAGGCACCTAAAGTGCCTAAAAGCATTAGTGGATAGTGGGAGTCTGATGGGAGAGTCAGACCAGGGAGAAAGGTAAGAGGAATCGGTTTGTAAAGGCCCACTTCCATCTAGCCACACAGGTCTACTCGGTACTGGATCTTCCAACCAACGAGCACCTTGTTTGAGAAGAAAAGATTGAGGGAACACTTGAGTAAAATCGCCACCAAGTATTAATGGAGCATTGGCAGAGGCCTAGGCCAACTGCGCAATACTTGCATAGGAAGCAGGGTTGTCCACATTCGGGGCATAATGCAAATACACGTGAATGCACTATCTCCAACCTCAAGGTGCACACAGGCCCATCTACCCTCCTTGTCAGCGCTAATATCAGGTACAGTAACGTGCAAAGACTTCTTAACCAGAATGGCTATCCCGTACCATTTGGAAACGGTGGGAGAATAGGCAGCTACCATGTGAGGCTTAGCATTGGGTTTCAGTGTTTCAGCAGAGTTTAAATACGTTTCCTGAAGAAACACTAAATCAACATGCTCGTGGCGAAAATAGCTAAGGATTTTCTTTCCTTTGAGTGGACCATTAATGCCTTTGACAGTGAATGAGAAGATTTACATAAGGCCATTCAGAAAAGTTAAAAATTCTGAGCATGATAACACACATAATTTCACTATGTCCCTCAAACTGACTGTATCTGGCTGTACACATGACATAGAAAAATAAGCTAATATAATACAATGAAGCGCCCCACATTAACAAAGAAAACTGCAATACAGTAGAGGAGAAGCAAAACCCCAAAATTACTGGCGACCATGTGTCTGCGGGGAGAAACCCCAGAGAAGGCCGAAATGGAAAAAACACATAACCTGTAGGACTGTGCGTGCTCCGAATCCGACCGAGGCACACATCATGAAGGGATAGGAGACCAAAAACAAAAGTCATATAGAGAAAGAAAGAAAGTCCAGGCTATTTCTGTGCTTGGCTATGACCGCCGCATCGGGCCCTTCAAAATGGCGGATAGAGCCGGCAGATAGGAGTCCAAGATTTGGGATTAGCGCATCTGCTCTGCTTCTTTGGAGTCCAAAAATGTTGATAGTAGATCAGGATCTTCAAACGTCCTGGTTTGGTTGTGGAGAGTCACTCGAAGCTTCGCTGGGTACAACAGGCCAAAGCGAGCCTGTAGTTGTTGAAGTCGAGGGCGAAAAGCAAGGAGTTTCTTCCGACGGTCAACGGTAGGCTTTGCCAAATCAGGAAAGAAGGATACCTTACGGCCTTCAAATTCCAAATGATGATTCGCTCGGGCAGCATGCAAAATTTGTTCCACTTGTTGATATCGTAACAAGCTAAAGATAATAGGCCGGGGGGTCGTGCGGTTGAGCGCCATGTGGGCAGGAACACGGTGTGCTCGATCGATTTCCAGTTCTCTGTGAAAAGTGATCTTCAGCAAGGAGGGAAGAGTTTTGAGCAAGAATTCTCTTATATCTCCTGCTTCCACCCCCTCCGGTATTCCGAGGAGCCTCACATTGTTGCGACGGGCTCGATTATTGCTATCTTCTAACTCCTTTTGAAGATTCTGTATCTGGCGCTCAGCCTTGTCCAGATTGCCCAAGCGCACCTCGTGCGAGTCGAGGACCCCCGCCGTATTGTCCTGCCGTAATGAAAGACTTTCAAGTCGGTCCTGGAGCACTCCAAAGTCTTCTCGCATGGCTCGAAGCGCTTCTCCATTAGACTGCACCAATTCCTTCACGCCGCGGATCTCCTCCAAAATCTCCAGGTGCATTTCGGGGTTTTCACGAAATGGAACCATCTTCTGTGGGGAGGACACCTCTGTTTTGGAGCGTTTTCCGTGAGAAGAAGAAGGAGACCCGAAGTCCAAGTGCGCTGGTTTATGGGCCGCCATCCCCCCCGAGGTGCCCCGGTCAGCCCGGAGCGAAATAGTAAATTTGTATAGGTATTAAGTCAGGATTCTAAGTAGGCCTCTCGGGAGCTTCAACGCAAAGCGTCCTACCCGCTGGACATCAGGCTCCGCCCCCCGTGAAAGGCCTTTCTGAAATTCAACTACTTAGCAACCAATGCTCTTCCTGATCCAACTCTCTCGTCACCCTGATTCATTTGAAAAGCTCTATGGATGATGAAACAGTGCTGCCCTGGATTTTGGAATCCATTGGATTCCTGCACCATCTTGATTTATTTATATATTTTATTTAACCATTTTTTATACCACTCTGTCCTGTACTCAGAGTGGTTTACATTGAAACGCAACATTGTAGATAGAACGAATAAACAATATGCAAGAGTACTCGAGCAGGGGAGGGGAGAAGGGAGGTAACAGGATTAACTATGTACAGGGTCATTAGTGCATGACAATCAAGATACATCGAAATGTATATAGTTCTATCGGGATGGTTGTACATGGTTATGGGTCCAACGTTGGAGGACTGTCATGACTTCAATCAAGTGGTTAGGTGATATGTCCCAGATGTGTGTAAAGAAGTGTTTTCAGTTTCTTTCTAAAGTCCTTAATGTCTGTAGTTACGCGCATGTCATCTGGGAGTGAGTTCCATAGTGATAGAGCAAAAAGTGATAGCGCCCTTCCAGATGTAGTTTGTATGGTCTTATAGTATCCATGGGGTGTGATGATCATATGCTGCTGCTTGTTCCTCCTGGGCCGGGTACTTGTGTCTCTTATTATGGTGTCTTGTAGGATATAGGCCGATAGTTGGTGTATGATTTTGAAAATGACCAAGAATTGTATCTGATGTGGGATTGGATTGGGAGCCAGTGTAGGTAATTGAGTATGGGGGTGATGTGTTCATGCTTATTTGTTCCTGAGATGAGTCGGGCTGTAGTATTTTGTGCAATTTGAAGTAGGATGGTTTGCTTTGGAAGCCCCTGATAAAGTGCGTTACAGTAGTCCAATGTTGGGGTGATTATTGCTTGGCAGGTAGTGTGGAAGTGATCATGGTCTAATATTGGTTTGTCTCCTTATCTTCATTTTATGGTAGACGTTTGCAGTAATTTTTGGTATGTGGGGTTGCATGGAGAGGTGTTGATCCATGTTAATTCAAAGGTATTTAATTTCTTTCTTTACTGTTATTTGCCTTTATAGGATACAAATTGTTTGTGGTGGGGTAATTGAGGTATTCCTGGTAATAGTGCTTCCATCTTTTTGTAATTTATGGTGAGGTGGTTGTTGAGCCAGATGATCATGTCATCCACACATGCGGGGTTATAGTTGATAGGTCAGGGTTGTGTATATCGACTGGGGTGTATACCATGTCATCTGCATATAGTCTATACTGGATTTTATATTTTTTTAATAATTTCACATATTGGCTGTATGTAGATGTTAAATAACATTGCAGAGAGTGAAGAACCTAGTGGGACTCCTTGGTTTGATGGGAAAGGTTTTGATTTTGCAGTTCCACATTTGACTTGTTGCTGTCGGTTTTGAAGAGAGGATTTGAACCATGTTAGTGTTATGTAGGCCATTTTCTAGTGAGGTTTCTGGAGTCCAGCGGATTACAGGATCTGAGGCAGCATGGATTCACCAGAGGCAGGTCTTGTCAGACAAATCTGATTGATTTCTTTGACTGGGTGACCAGGGAGTTGGACCGAAGGAGAGCCCTAGGTGTGGTGTATTTAGATTTCTGTAAAGCCTTTGACACTGTTCCTCACAGGTGACTTATAAACAAACTGAGCACCCTAAGGATGGACCCTAAAGTTACTGCTTGGGTTAGAAATTGGTTGGGTGGGAGGCGACAAAGAGTACAGGTAAATGGAGCTCACTCTGAGGAGAAGGAAGTTACCAGTGGTGTACCCCAGGGATCTGTCCTTGGTTCGATTCTTTTTAACATCTTTGTTAGTGATATAGCAGAAGAGCTGTCAGGTAAGGTTTGCCTCTTTGCGGATGATACCAAAATCTGCAATAGAGTAGACACCAGGAAGGTGTAGATAACATGAGGGATCTAGCTAAGCTTGAAGAATGGTCTAGAATTTGGCAGCTAAGATTTAATGTTAAAAAATGAGTCATGCATTTGGCTGTAGCAATCCAAGGGAGCAATATAGTATAGGGGGTGAAGTAGTTTTGTCCACAAAAGAAGAGCGGGACCTCGGTGTGGTTGTGTCTGATGATCTTAAAGTAGCTAAACAGGTAGAAAAGGCGACGGCAAAAGCTAGAAGGATGCTTGGGTGGATAGGGAGAGGAATGGTCAGCAGAGTAAAGGAGGTGATACTGTCTCTGTATAAGTCTTTGGTGCGACACAATTTGGAGTACTGTGTGCAATTCTGGAGACCACACCTTCAAAAGGATATAAACAGGCTGGAGTCAGTACAGAGGGTGGCTACTAAAATGGTTAGTGGTCTTCATTATAAAGCATATGAGGACAGACTTAAGGATCTTAATATGTACACCTTAGAGGAAAGGCGGGATAGAGGTGATTGAGATGTTTAAATACCCCCATGGTGTAAATGTACAGGGGGAGAGCCTCTTTCGATTGAAAGCAAGTTCTGCTATGAGGGGACATGGGATGAGGGTGAAGGGGGATAAATTCAGGAGTGATATGTGGAAATATTTTACGGAAAGAGTGGTGGATCTGTGGAGGTCTCCCAGTGGAGGTGGTAGAGATGACTATCTGAATTCAAAAAAGCATGGGATAAACAGAGGATCTCTAAAGGAAAAAAGGGGACTGTTGTAGTTGATATGGAAGGACAGACTAGATAGGCCATGTGGTCTTTTTCTGTCATATTTCTGTTTCTATGTAGGCATCTGAATAGGATGGTGTGGGAGACGGTGTCGAAGGCAGAGGTTATGTCCATAAAAATGAGAATAAATCCTGTTGTGTTGTCTGTTCCTCTTATAATGCTGTCAAATAGGAATAGCAATGTTTCTGTGCCATGGTTGGGACTAAACCAATGTTGGTCCAGTTGAACATGTTGGTCTATGTGATCTTGAAGTTGTCTTTGAACTATTTTTCTATGACTTTAGCTATGAATGATAAGCTATAGATTTGATCTGTTCCGCAGCTGGGTCATTTTTATTGAGGGATGCGTCTTTGAGTAGGGGGTTGAATAATCGCTTGTTTGAGAGAAGTAGGCATGAATCCTTGGGTGAGTGACATTGTGGCTATCTTGTGAATCGAGTATTTAAGCTGTTCCTTTGTTGCTTTTACCCAAGCCATGGGGCAGGGGTCCGAAGGTTAAGTAGTGGTATTAAGTGAGGAGATATCTTCAATTTGTTGGGTGGATTGGATATTGAATGTCCCCCATGAATCTCTGTGCAAAAGGTGGTGTGATTGGATAGATGTTAAGGTTATTTGATTTTGATTATTGAATTTGTTACTTAGATGGACATTTTTTGGGGGTGTATTTAAGAGGTGTTGTATTTTTGTGGGTCTCCAGTGTTCTCATAATGTTGAAGAGCTCTTTAGGCTTGTTGATCTCATAATGAGGTTTGTATGGTGTTCTCGTCTGCATTGATTGATTATGTTGGTGTATTGGATTTGTTGGGTTCTGTACTGGTGTTAGGAGGGTTGGATCTTTTGTCTCCATTTTCTTTTGAGTCTTCTTAAAAGTTGTTTAGCTGATCTGATTTCATTGGAGTACCATGGGGCTTTTTTTTTGCTCTGTTTATGGATGATGGTTTTATTGTAGGTGCCTTTGCTGCCATAGACAGGGCGCTGATCCAGGTGTTAATGGAGTCTTCCAGGTTGTTTGAGTCTTGATGTATGTTAGGGATAATTTCTTTTTAAGAATTTCTTTGTTAAAGCTTTTTTTGAAATTCTTGCAATATTGTTGTAGTGGGTCCTGTACTGTTGGTTTTGTGATGCGCAGGGTGAAGTTTATTAGATGGTGATCAGACCATGGTATGGGGTTCACTTTGGGGGGGGGGGGTGATATGATTGTGGTCTATCATTGTTTGGGGGATGAATATAAGGTCAGGAGTTGTTCCAGATTTGGGGGGTGGGGGTTTTCAGTATTTGCTGATACTGTAAGGCTTCCATGGCATTGACAAAGGACTTAGCTTCTTTGTTAGGGGAAGATCCAAGGTTGAAGTCTCCCAGAGCTATGTAAGGTTTTTGGTGGGGTACTATAAGCACATAGTTTCAAGGACTTTTGATCATTATTGGCTGTGGGAGCTCTGTAGGTGAGAGAGTGATATAGTTGTTGGCTATAGTGATTATGATTCAATTGCGTTTTTGCTAGAATAAGAACTCCACCTCCTCTCTCAAGATTTCTATGGCAATTGAAGGATGAGTAGGTTGCAGGTGTGATTTATTAGTTGAGAATGACCTGATCTGTGTCAGCCAGAATTCAGTGATGCACAGAATACCTTTGGGTGTCTCTAGATAGTCACTGATAGTGTAGGTTTTATTTCTTGAGAGCATGTAATAGGAGTTTCTAGAATAGGGTTAGCATGTGGTGGTGGTGATCAGTGACTTCACTAATTTACGCCCCTCTGAGACTGGCCTTTTCTCTACTTTGTCTTAGAGGAACCACATGTGCACATCTCCAGTCCTCCAGACCCACGGAAAAGCTCCAGACAGAGCTGGCTGAACTTTGCCTCCTTTCCCTCAAATGTTTGCCATCTGGTCCTTTGTCTACTTTTAGTTTAGCTAACTCTTTCTGAACAGTCTTCTGAAATCATTCCACCTCGCTTTCATTCCTATTTGTGTCCATTTTCTTTGGTCGCGTTTCCAGCCATTCCTCAATGAATACCAAATGTAAGTTAATTTGCACTTCCCTCACCCTCTACAGCTTCCTCCCTTCACATTTTTGAGTCTCTCAAGACCACTTCTGCACATCAGTCTCTAAGTTAAAGCAGGACGGCGAGATCTTTGGACTTTTTTTTCCATGTGCTGTTTTGCTCTCCTGACTGCTTTCCAGATTGCAGCTTATTTTCTTTCTGGAGCGTCTTGTCTATGAATGCTAACCCTTCTTCCCTTTTCAGCTGGGCCCCTCTTACCTTTGTCTAACAAATGCTTGTTATCCTTACTGTTGCTGTTCTAATATGCCCAGATTTCCTTATCCAGCTAATGGTGTCTTGAGATCTTCTATTTTAACGAAGCTCTACTGAACTCTTAAGACTCTGCCTCTGAGTGAACCTTCTCCACCTGTCTTGCCCCCTTTCAGTTGCTAGAAGACGTGTCCCTGCAGTGAATCCAGGATCCCTCCCTCCCTTCTAGATGGTGCTGCATTTCTACCAGTTGGCATCTGGCACTCAGTAGTAGAACCTCCCCTTTCTAGTGGTTCTTGTGTGTCTTCTGTTAAATCTTCTGTTTGCGAAGGTCTGTATATCAATAAATAGATGTTCCAGTCCCTCCATCCAGATTAATTACTGCAGTACCGTTTCTTGAATAATGTGCCTCGTTTTCTCCTATCCTGAACAGACTGTAGCCTGAGAGATCCCAAGCATGGACCTCAGCTCCAGGACTGCTACTAAATCTGTTGCCTGTATGATGCTTCTAGATCTGAACATCTCTTCCCATGCTCTGGAAAGTAGAAGATGTAACGTATCGAATAGTGCCAGCTCCTGCCCCCTTTTTTTTTTCTATTCATGTTTAACATGTTTCTTATTTAAGGGCTGTTTCTGCCCATCCCTGGCCATACTAGTTTAACTCTGCCAGCAATAGTTTAGCCAATCTGTTCTAGAAGAATGGTGCCCCTTTAATATAGGTGGATGCCATCTCTGCTCAGGAGCCCTCAGATTGGTATCCTATGGTCCAGGAAGCTGAAACGGTCTCATAGGTGTGCCATCTGTTCATCTCCAGAAGGAGAGCTGCTATGCATTGATGTTTTATCCTTAACTGGGAGGCTGGACCACCTGTGTGCCCTCTCCCAGAGCCATGGAATCGCTCGTGATATGTCCTGAGCGTCTCTTTCCCAGTATATATGAAGAGCATTGCATAATAGTCTGTAGGCTTGATGAGTCTTGGCAGTCTGTCACTGGGTGGACAGCCCACCGCCTAGGATGACGGACACCTTGGTCCCTTTCTAGACACACTGGTTGCTGATCTTGTTGCTTTGAGAAATAATGCTCTAGTACAAAACACACCCAATTGGAAACCCAGAAAATGTGGCAGAAAGATACAGAAGTGGTCCCAGTTGTGTGGTGGTGTCAAACGTGATTAAACATTTCCAAGTATACCTTGATGATGATTTGTTTGTAGATAATCTCACCTTATGAAGTTCATCCATGGCACGTGCAAGACAAACCCATTTGGAAATGCTGCCCTCCAAGAACACACGGTGGCCATTTAACCCAGCCTGTGGAGTGAAATGGTGATATTAGTGGTTTAATGGTGGAAGTCATGCCACAATCCCCTCCACCTACCAGAGTCTCAAGTTAACTAGAATGCTAAGTCCAAAACCTGCCTACATGTGTTACAGGAACCCCAGTGATGGAGGTGTCTGCTACAGACCTGGATGACGCTGAGCTAACAAACAACGGCATCATCGCTTATTCTATCCTGAACCAGGAACCCAAAGAGCCAGCAGACCACATGTTCACCATCCATCCGGAAACTGGTCTCATCAGTGTGATTGCAAGCGGCCTGGACAGAGAGGTGAGTCAAGGCAGGAGACACGTGTGGCTACTTCTGGGAGGTGGCCTTAAAGCAGAAGAGGGTAGTTCAGGGTGGTTGAAGAGTAGTGAATCACAGCTGACTTGTGCTTCTGATAAGGTGTGCTTGCCATAAGCTTCTGAGGCTGGACAATGTTGAGTGTTAAACCCTTGATCTCAATTAGCGCTGCATGTTAACAAGGTAATCCAATAGCTTAGAAATCAGGACAGCTCTTCAGAATAAATGGAGGAAGACCAGGGAAAGTACTGTTGTGAAGATGGCTTGAGTTTGGTTTCTCGCCTTCAGAACTGACGAAATGCAGACCCGGATTTCTAGATCCTATGAACCACAAACTTGTGCTGCCTGTTCACCCCTACACACCATTATTGGAATGCATTTTATAGCTCACTTATTTTTCATTCTTTTCTGACCTTACATATTGAGCATTTATTTTGGGGTTTCTCTCCATGGTTCAAAGTCATTTTGACATTGTCAGGAAAATGGCAGGAATAGCACAGTCGTAGGCTCCTTAATGGACATTGTCTCTCAGGCCAAACTTCTTGGCTGAGACTCTCTTGGAAAACATCAATAATAGAAGCAGAAAGTGAAGCTGGAGAAGGACCAGCAGCCCCTTGTAGTCCTTCAATTCTGGATAGCAGAGAGCCTCCCTGATTGGTGGACTTTCCCTTTGCCACTTCCGTGAATTGGTACATTCAGCCTCCACCGCCACTCCTGCTGGGTGACTAACACCCTCTTTGAAATACTTGCTTGGGTTACACCTACCCCCCTCTTAGTTTTCTAGCATGTCTTTCCTAGAACATTCCACTGAATAAAGTTCTCTTTTGGGGGGTACCTGAATGTCATTTTTATCTCACTCCCTTCAGTTCTCTGGTAAGTGCATTTAGGCTCGTTTCCCTTGAAAATAGGCTGGCCAGTCACATGTAAGAATTGAATCTTGGAGACATTCCCGCCAGCCCAGGCTGCAATACAGACATTGTCCCTTATTCTTAATGGTGATTCCTCTTCCTCTTGCAGCCCAGAATTCTTCCAGCTTCCACCACTGCCTCGTTTTACTGATTGGCTCTTTGAAGTCATCAAATGTCACCACCTTTCTCTTAGGACAGTTTTTCTCAAAATGAGTTAGTTTTGCACATACCATGAGTCACAAAACTCATGCCTAAGCCAGGATATGTGGAGGATGATCTCGGATTTACTGCTAATTTTTGCCGTAGTTCTTGCATCATGCCAAAGAGTTCAGAAGATGTAACTTGTATAAGCAACTTGTCAATCTGCGATTAGAAATGCTTCTTAATCAGGCCTGTAGCAGCCAGTATAGCGGGAAATGTTTGTTTAATTCTGCCACGTTTTCTTGGTCTTTTGACTGCGTTTCTTGGCACTTGAGAATCTTGTCCTGCTCAACGTGTTTTGCAGAATCATCACTTGGAATTAACACTTCTGTCATTCTAGTGTTGCTCCTTTACCATTATGTGTGGTTTCCTTGCTGGTGGAAATGGAGTATCCCAGGAGGTGATTACCTCTTTCTGTAATTCTCTTTGGGTCATGATGCCAGTGTTTTCTGGCATAGTTATGTTGTGGTGGTAGTTTCCAGTGGATGATATGTGCACCCTTGTTGTGTCTTTCTGTATAAAACGTTCTGTCGTCCGAACCTCATAGCCATCTACAAGATGAGTCGCTGTTTCCAGCTTTCTTACAGAATCTACATACGTCTGTTTTGCCAGGATTTTTTTTCTATGCCTTCTGTGAACCATCTGGTACATAATTCACTGTCCTGGGCTGCAACTATCAATCTTCTCATCCTTCTGTTTCAGTTCACCTCTTGTTAAGTGCCGTCGAGTCGGAGTTGACTCATGGCGACCCTCTGGATAGCTATCCTAAATTGTGTTCGGTCTTCAGTCAGGCGGCTCATTGTTGACAGACTGGTACCCGTAGCTGCTGTTATTGTATCGATCCATCTCATTGCTGGCCTTCCTCTTTTATTTATTTATTTATATTTATTTATTTTCATTTCTTATATACCGCACTATTTGCGATCAGCGCGGTTTACATAAAACAGTGTCCGACAATAAACAAAAGTCAGGTCATTACATTGAACGGGAACAAGTAACTTGGATAACCGGGAGAACTATATACATATGCGTAGTATTGAATAGGTAACTATGTACATGTCAGATGGAGTTATTGGGTACTGATCATAATTGGTGGCTGTGGTTCAGGGCAGTCAGTGAGGTGTTTGATAAAGAGAAAGTGTTTTAAGGCCTTCCTGAACTGGCTCAAATTGGAGGTTGCTCTGTGTGGTGGTAGGGAGTTCCAGAGACTTGGGGCGCATAGTCTAAAGGCTCTGTTCGATGTTGCCCTAGAGCATTTTGTCATGTCTCTCGGTATCGCTAGCATGTTGGCTACTGCGGTTCTTCTTAACCTGTTGGGTGTGGGTGGTTGGATGAGGTCACATAGTGAAGAGGAGGAGAGCCCCTTGATGGCCTTGAATGTCATCACTAAGGTCTTGAAGATGATCCTGGCTTGAATGGGGAGCCAGTGTAGCTGCTTCAGGAGGGGTGTGCTATGCTCTCTTCTTGACGCTCCGAGGAGAATGCGCGCTGCACTGTTCATGGCAAGTTGTAGGGGATGTAAGGTGGTCTGAGGGAGTCCTTGTAAGATGGCGTTTGAGTAATCAAAATGAGGAATGATGAGGGCTTGATAGATGGTGCGGAAGTCGCTTGGTTCGAGTAGGGGGCGTAAGTGTCTGAGGGATCTAATCTTGAAGTAGACCGCTCTTACAGTTTGGGCTATGTGTTGCTTCAAGTTGAGGTTCTGATCCAATGTGACTCCAAGATACCGTATAGCTGATTTTACTTGCAACTTGGCATTGTCCACTTCCAGGTGGTTGGGTGGTGTAAACTCTGGATTTCTGGAGATGAACAGGACCTCCGTCGTCTTATGTTGGATGCGCAGATTTTGCGTTGACCTTCTATCTTGCCAAGCATGATGTCTTTCTCTAGTGATCTCTCTTCGCATGATGTGTCCAAAGTATGAAAGTCAAAGTCTTGTCATCTGAGCTTCTAAAGAAAGCTTAGGTTTGATCTCCTCTAGTACCGACTGGTTTGTTCTTTGGGCAGTCCATGGTATACACAGTATTCACCGCCAGCACCATAATTCAAAGGCATCAATTTTCTTCCTGTCTGTCTTTTTCACTGTCTAGCTTTCACATCCATATGATGTTATTAAAAATACCATGGCTTGAACAAGTCAAATCTTTGTATGGAGAGAGACATCTCTGCTCTTGAATCTTTTCTAGGTCTTTCCTAGCCATTCTGCCAAGAGCAATAGGTCGTTTGATTTCTTGACTGCTTGTTGCTTCTTTATTGATAGTTGATCCAAGTAGGTTAAAGTTGTTCACAATTTCAATTTCTTCTCCAACGATGAACCTGTTGATAATGCCAATTGTCATGATCTTTGTCGTCTTTACATTAAGGTGCAGGCCCATTTTGAGACTGTTCTTTGATTGTGAGAAGCAAATGTTTCAGATCATCTTCACTTTCAGCCACTAATGTAGTATCAGCATAGCGAAGGTTGTTGAGTAACACCAATCTTCACACCTCTGTCTTCATACAATCCTGCTTCTCTGATGATTTGTTCTGCATATAAATTAAACAGGTAGGGGGAAAGTATGCAGCCTTGTCTTACACCTTTGCTTATTTTAAACCATTCTGTTTCTCCTTGTTCTGTTTGAACTGTTGCTTCTTGATCAATGTACAGATTGCGCAAGAGAACGATCAGGTGTTCTGGTATACCCATGCTTCTTAATGTGGCTCAGAGTTTCTCATGGTTTACACAGTCAAAAGCCTTGAATATTGTGTGCAATTCTGGTCGCCGTATCTTAAAAAGGACATAGCGTTATTAGAAAAAGTACAGAGAAGAGCCACCAAATTGGTGAAGGGGATGGAAGGCTACTCCTGTGAAGAGAGGCTAAAAAGGTTAGGGCTCTTTAGCCTGGAAAAGAGACGGCTGAGGGGGGAGATATGATAGAGGTCTATAAATTAATGAATGGAGTGGAACGGATAAACGTGGATCAATTGTTTACGCTATCAGAATATAGAAAGACTAGGGGACATGTAATGAAGCTACAGGGTAAACTATTTAAGACAAATAAGAGAAAATATTTTTTCACTCAACGTGTAATCAAACTCTGGAATCTGTTACCGGAGGATGTAGTAAGGGCTGTTAGTATAGCTGGGTTTAAAAAAGGTTTGGACAAGTTCCTGGAGGAAAGGTCCATAAACCACTATTAAAAAGGGACCCAGGATATCAATGCTTGACCCAGTGCAAGCATTATGGAACCTGTGTCTTTTGGGGATATTGCTAGGTACGTAGGACCTAGATTGGCCACTGTTGGAAACAGGATACTGGGCTTGATGGACCTCGGTCTGACCCAGTATGGCATGTCTTATGTTCTTAGTCGATAAAGCACAAATAGATATCCTTTTGGTATTCTTTAGTCTTTTCAAGGATCCATCTCACATCCGCAATGATGTGTCTCGTTCCTCGCCCTTTCCTGAACCCTGCTTGCACTTCAGGTAGTTCTTGTTCCAGGTATGGTTGTAGTCTCTTGAATAATCTTCAGTAGAATCTTGCTGGCATGTGGGATCAGAGCGATTGTTCGATAATTTCCACAGTCAGTAGGATCACCTTTCTTTAGTATTGGTATAAACACAGATCTTTTCCAGTCAGTTGGCCATGATGTCTTCCATATTTCTTGGCAGAGCCTTGTAAGTATGGTAACAGCTGCATCAGATTGCTGCAATACCTCTATAGGAATGCTATCAATGCCTGGTGCTTTGTTCTTTGATAAGGCTTTCAATGCTGCTTCAACTTCCTTTCATCACCAATGGTTCCCGATCATAAAGTACAGGTTGAAACGGCTGTTGGTCCACTTGATCTTTATCATATAAAAACTCTGTATATTCCTTCCACCTTTTCTTGATCTTCTCAGCATCATTCAACATAGAACCTTGAGCATCTTGTAACATTCCAATTCGAGGCTGGAACTTTTTCTTTAACTCTCGTAGCTTTAGGAAAGCTGATCTTGTTCTTCCTCTAATAGTTTCTGCCTCTATTTCCTTGCAAGTGTCATTGTAGTACTTTTCCTTGTCCTGTCTTGCTGCACGTTGGAAATCTCTGTTTAGTTCTGCGATTGTCTTTCTTTCTCCTCTGGCTTTAGCTTCTCTGCGTTTCTGGGCAATTTTCAGAGTTTCTTCCGTCATCCATTTTGGCAGTTTTTGTGTTTTCACCTTTTGTAGAGACTTCTCGCTTTCTTCCAACACAACCTTCTTGATGTCATTCCATAACTCTTCCGGAGCTCTGTCATTTGTATCTAAAGCAGCAAATCGATTTTGCAGGCAGTCTTTAAATTCCAGTGGTATATTCTCAAGGTCATATTTTGCTGCATTCATGAGTGGTTTGCTCTTTTTCAACTTTAGCTTGAGTTTGCATACTAGTAGTTGATGATCTGTACCACAGTCGGCTCCAGGTTTTGGTCTTTGTTGATGTTGACTTCCACAGATGTAGTCAATCTGATTTTTATACAATCCATTGGGTGAAGTCCATGTGTACAGTCGCCGCTTATGTTGCTGGAAGAAGGTGTTTGAGATGAATAGATCGTTGGTCTTGCAGATTCTTTCAGTCTTTCTCCAGCTTCATTTCTGTTGCCAAGTCCATATTTTCCATCTACTTTGCCGCCTTCTTTGTTGCCAACTTTTGCGTTCGTCACCCATGACTATCAGGATATCCTGTTTGCATGTTCTGTCATTTTCAGCTTGTACTTTGTTCATAGAACTCTTCAATTTCATTCTCTTCTGCAGCTGTTGGGGCATATACTTGAATTATAGTTGTGTTGATAGGCAATCCTTGTAGACGAATAGAGATTAAGCGTTTGCTGACTGCATTGTATTTCATTACAGTTCTTGCAAGTTTCTTCTTTCATTTCCAGCATAGTAGACCATGTGATCATCTGATGCAAAGTGCCCAATGCCAGTCCATTTCAGTTCGCTGACACCCAACAGATCAAGTTGTACATGTTCCATTTCATTCTTGACCACCTCCAACTTCCCTTGGTTCATGCTTCGTACGTTCCATGTTCCAATGCGTAAGACATCTTTACAGCTTCTGACTTTCATTTCATGCGCAGCTACATCAGCAGTCAGACTTTCCGAGGGCTTTGATCCAACCACATCATAAATGCTGGATTTACTCTGAAAAGTCTTCAGCTCTTCCCCAGTAGCTAGTTGAGTGCCTTGCGATCTGGGGGTCTCAGCTTCCAGCACCATAGCACAATTTGTTTTGTTGTAACTATCCATTGGGTTTTCTTGGCAAGGTACAGAAGTAGATTACCGGGCCTTTCTTCCGCGCAGTTTGTTTGGTGGTGTTGCCGTTGTCACAAAAATGTGATCCTCTGCCATCAACACTATCCCATTCTGCTGCTGCTCAGATGGGTGGTTTGTCTTGGTCTGGCACCTCAGCTGAGACCTGTCCATCTTGGGAGACCCTGCCAATAGTTAAACTACCGATAGTTTAGCTCTCAGCATCACTGATGCACGCAAGCCCTCACAGCACGACAAGCTGCAAACCAAGTGAGAGAGTTCACCTCTTAACCACTTTATTTAACAACTTTTATGCCTACAAGTCAAAGTGGTGTACAATTAAGTTAGGAAGGTTTACATATTTATTTAAAAGGATTTATATCACTCACAATCGTCAAGGCAGGTTACAAAATACATACGCAATAAGTCATTGTGTACAACAAGGACAAGCACAAAAACAAACAGAATTAAAAATTGCCATTAAAAACACTATTATATCATATTTGTCATCAGACTCAACACGGGTTATAAATGTCCACACACCACACTTTTATTTATTTATTTACATTCTCTTATATACCGCGCTATTCTGCATCAGTGTGGTTTACATTGAAAAAACTGAAATTACATTGAACAGGGCATTATAACTTGGAGATAACACTTGTCCATCAGACAAATTCAGGAAAAACCTGTTTAAATAAATGACATTTCAGGACTTTTTTTAGAAAAGTCATCAGTTCTACTTTAGCCCGCAAATCAATCAGCAAGAGTTCCAAACAGATGGAGCAGTCATAGAGAAAATTATCTTGCGTATGGACTGAAGACAACTGGATTTAAATGGCGTATTCAGTAAATGTGTCTCCTGAGAGGGCAAAGTGCGAGAAGGACAGCAGGATTTAAGCAGAGATGACAAACTAATAGGAACCATTTTGTGCAGACATTTAAAGGTAATCATAATCACCTTGTATAACATTTGTAATTCAACTGGCAACCATTGTAGAGCAAACAGTTGAGATCTAATATCCTTAAATCGTTTGCAGCTAGTTAGACGTGTTGCAGCATTTTGAATTGACTGTAAAGGAGACATAGCATCTTTTGAGAGATCAAAAAAACCCCTATTACAATAGTCCAGGGTTGAAGGTACTAAAGTTACTACATGAAAGAGTTGGCCAATGTGGTAATAGGGACGAAGTGGTAAACTACAGGCCAGTAAGCCTTACCTTGATGGCAGAAAAAGTAATGGAGGCGCTCCTGAAAGAGAATAGTGGACTTTCTTGAAACCAATGGGTTGCATGATCTGAGGTAACATGGTTTTACCAAAGGACGATCATGACAGACAAACCTGATTGAGTTCTTTGACTGGGTGACCGGGGAACTAGATAAAGGGCATGATATGGATGTCATCTACCTAGTTTTCCGAGAACAAGCAGGAAGTCAGCCCTCATATATGGGTAACATCTGTGCCGACAGAGCCCGCATGGAAGCATCTCCCCAGCTTTCAAAGAGCCTTTGGGAGATGCACCACGCATGCATGATCCACTTCTGCTCAAGGGTGCCATCTTGCCTCATCTCTTTTTTTTCCATGGAGCCTATCTGATGCTGTCCAGTTTCACCTGGAAAAAAGTTGATTTTTGTTAAATTTTGTCCGGTTTATGTACCATTCCTTCCCACACCTGAGCCAGCTTGCCTTGGCATCACTCCTCTGGTTTGTCCTCAGACTCCGCATCAGAGTCCCTGATCACACCATGCTCCAGAGCCCCCTCTGATACCTCTGTGCCCTGCGAAGCCAGAGCCTCTTAGGAGTCCTGCAGCCGCTATTCCTCTGAGCGGAAATCCCCAGAGGTAGAGCACAAGAAGAAGAAACCCTCGACGACCTCCTTGGAGGACAGATCCGGGAAGAAGCTGAATTCCCACCCCAGGACCCTCAGTCCCCGACATTAGTCCGAGGAGTCCAGACAGGAGCAGCCTTCCAAGCTACCCCATAAGGAGTCATTGGCACCAGCTGATCAGCCTTGGACCTCCAAGGCCATCTTCATCAAGGGCTCACCCTCAACAGTACAGACGCTGGGCCCAAAGTCCTTGGTGCCTGTGTCAAAGGCTGCGGAATCAACTGGTATGGAGACCAGAATCAACCAAACAAAATTCACTAGAGGTAATCACAAAAATATGTACCAAAAAAGAGCGAGATCGTCTATTCCGCTTAAAGAATAAATATAGTATTCCCATACTATATTTATTTTGTTTTGTCAGATAACATGATCAGGAGTGGACCAAATCACACTTGCCAAATAGGCAAATCCTTTTGCCCAAAATTGATTCCAAAACTAGCAAAGAAATTGCACTTATATGAACACCAGACAATTCCTCAAAGATTAAATCCCACACAAAGTCCACACATACACAACATGCATGTTTCAGGCCATCACTACCAATACTGCTTCAGGTGTCGTGGGACATGAGAGCATATATCCAGATTTGCTGCTCAACTCACTCAATTGTAAAAGAATACGCCCAACAGAAAATTGTTTTATAACTGCTCTGTAAGCCCATAGGTTAGTGGACAACGTATGTCGCTAATTTGGAACTACCAATCAAAGATGGGAAAACCCCCACATCAGGGATGCCATCATCTGATTGGATCAAAGTGAAACAGGTTTAAAACAAACTTAAAATAAACTATGCCAGTCTATTTCCAAGTTTAAGCCCTTAGGTTGAACTGTGTCAAGCTTAAATATCCACCACTGTTCCCACCATTGCAATCTCTGAACCCGATCACCACCCCAAGGATCAAAAGGAACATGATCGATCTGAAAACACATGCTGTATGGATAAACAGTGTTCCACACGGCTGAAGGTTTTTCTCTCCTGAACCACTTTCGTGGAGCTTCTTTGCAGATTCCTTCTCTGACTACTTCAGTTTTTCTCTGGTTTGGTGTGCATCATTACCTCTTTCCATCAGTGTTCTGTGATCTCTGCTCCCAATTTAAAGCCATAAAAATTGAGAGAATTTCATAATTTTTTTGTAGTCTGCTTTTCAAAATCTTAAACAGAAAACGTACATGTCAATTTAACACAACCATACACACATTAGTGGGGCTAAGATAATCAAGTAGAATTGGGTAAATGAAGAACATATAGCATAGTTACTCACCTGTAACAGGTGATCTCTGGAACAGCAGGAATTTAGTCTTCACATATGGGTATCGTCGGTACCGACTGAGCCTGCGCGGGAACGCTCCCCAGCGTCAAATTAGAAAGCTTTTGGGAGCATCCCACAGCACCTGCATGCTGTCTTCCTGCCTTTCCCAACTGCCTCTCTCCAGTTGAGTTTTAAAGCTGAGACAAAGAGAGAGAGAGGGAAAGGAAAGGAGAGATACAACTCCTAGGGGAGGTGGGTGGGTTGTGAAGACTAAATTCCTGCTGTTCCCGGAGATCAACTGTTACTATGGGGACTCCCTAGCTACAGATGCCAGGGAGAAACCTCAGAAGTTGTGTGCCCGTGTGAAAGGGCTCCACTTCCCCCATGGATCTCTGGCATCCTACCGGGAAAGGTGGGTAGGAGTTGATTAAGTGTGGAACAGGTGCTGTAGAACAGCCTGACCAAACAAGGCATCCCGGCGGGAGTCCTTGTCTAAGCAGTAATGGGCTGTGAAGGTATGAACCGAGGCCCAAGTAGCTGCTCGACAGATATCGTCAATAGACAGAGTGTAAATGAGCCATTGAGGCTGCCATGGCTCTCACATTGTGAGCTGTGACATGGCCTTCCAGAGAAAGGTTCTTACTCTGATAGGTAAAAGAAATACACTGTGCAATCCAGTTGGATAATGTTCTCTTGGAGACTGGAAGTCCCAAATGAGAAGGATCAAAAGCAACAAAGAGCTGGGAAGACTTTCTATGTTGCTGTGTCCTTTGTAAGTAAAAGGCTAAAGCTCTTTTACAGTCCAAAGTATGAAGATTCCTTTCTGCATTTGAAGCATGAGGCCTTGGAAAAAATACAGGCAGGTAAACCGCCTGGTTGAAATGAAAAGGTGAGACCACCTTTGGCATAAAGTGTGGATGAGTCCTAAGGACTACCTTATCATGATGGAACCTCGTATAAGGAGGATCAGCAACTAATGCTTGCAATTCACTGATGCGACGGGCTGATGTGATTGCAATGAGAAACATAACTTTTCAGGAAAGGAATTTCAAGGAGGTAGTAGCTAAAGGCTCGAAGGGTGGTTTCATGAGCTGCCCCAGAACCAAATTCAGGTCCCATGTCACTGGAGGTGGCCTAATGGGGAGGCTTAGTTAGAAGGCCCCTCATAAATCTCGCTATGAGAGGAAATAGGTTGACCATTTTGAGGCTTTAAAGAAGCTGAAATAGCACTTAAATGGACTCTTACTGAGTTAGTCTTAAGTCCTGCATTAGATAAATGAAGGAGATACTCCAGTAATGATTCCAGAGGTATCGCAGAGGGCTGAAGACCCTTTTGCGAACACCATATGGAAAACCTTTTCCACTTGAAAGCCTAAGAATGTCTTGTGGAAGGTTTCCTGGAAGCACAAAGGACATCCCTTACTTGTTGAGAAAGGTTAAGACCATGAAGGTCTAGGCTCTCAGCAACCAGGCCCTGAGATGCAGGGAGTGGGGATTGGGAAACCACAACATCCCATCCTCCTGAAACATGAGTTCTGGAGCAGATCCTAACTCCAGAGATGGGACTTGAGAGAGATGTAGAAGCAGAGGGTACCACACCTGCCATGGCCAATGTGGAGCTATGAGAATCATGTGGCCCTTGTCTCTCTGAAGCCTGAATAGGGTCTTGGGAATTAGGGGAATGGGTGGAAAGGCATATAGGAAGTCCTGACCCCAATGGAGGAGGAAAGCATCCCTGGTCTGAGATCCCTGAGCCGGAATTCTGTAACAGAACCGGGGAAGTTTGGCATTCAATGGACTTGCAAAGAGGTCTATGTCCGGAGTTCCCCAAATTTGAAAACATTTTGCTACCTGGTCTGCATGGAGAGACCATTCGTGTGGAAGCAGAACTTGACTGAGTCTGTCTGCCCAAGAGTTTTGAATGCCTGGAAGATACACCGCAAGGAGATGAATCTGATGCTCTCTGGTGAGGGCCCATAGTCGCAAAGCTTCATTGCAAAGCAACAGAGAGCCTGTTCCCCTCCCCCCCCCTGCTTGTTCAGATAGAACATAGCTACTTGATTGTCCATCTGAATTAGGACTGTCTTGTAGCTGAGCTGGGTATGGAACACTTGAAGAGCAAGGAAGATTGCTCTGAGTTCTAGGAGATTGATATGTAAGTAGGTCTCCTGTGGAGACCAGGTGCCTTGGGTAGAGAGATCTTGCAGATGAGCTCCCCAACCCACCTGTGAGGTGTCTGTTAGTGACCTGGGGTAGCGGTTGCTGGAAAGGGGACCCCACCAACAGGTTTTGGGTTGACTGCCACCATTGTAGGGACAAAATAAGGCAACTTGTGTTTGCTATTTTGTCTGATAGGCAGCCTGATGCTTGAGTCCACTGAGTGGATAGAGTCCATTGGGCTGCTCTCATATGGAGGCGAGCATAGGGAACTACGTGCACGGTAGATGCCATGTGGCCTAGTAGTTGTAACATTTCCTGAGCAGTGAGATGAGTTTTTAACACTGCTTGGGAGGCTAGCTGCACAATGCGAAAGCAGCGAGCCTGTGGAAGATAGGCCCTTGCCTTTCTGGTATCCAGCAGAGCGCCCATAAACCCTAGAGATTGAGTGGGAGTTGGGCTGGATTTTGGGATGTTTATGACCAGGCCCAAATACTGGAGGATACGCATTGTGCAAGCTAGGGAAATTCTGGCCTCTGACTCTGATGGGGCTCGAATGAGCCAGTCGCCCAAGTAGGGGAAGACAAATATTCCTAGAGTGTGGAGAAATGCTGCCACTACAGCCATGCATTTCATGAACACTCTTGGTGCTGAGGCCAGGCCAAAAGGAAGCACCCTGTATTGGTAGTGCTTTCCTTGAAAAAAACGAAGGAAGCTTCGGTGAGTTGGATGGATGAGAACATGAGTGTATGCATCCTTGAGATCTAGAGAACAAAGCCAATCCTGACTCTGAAGATATGGCAGCAGAGTTCCTAGAGAAATCATCTTGAATTTCTCTTTGAACAGGAATTTATTCAGTTCTCTGAGGTCTAAAATGGGTCTGTGTCCCCCTGTTTTCTTTGGAATAAGAAAATAAGGGGAGTAAAACCCTGTACCCTGTTGGGAAATGGGTACGTGTTCTATTGCCCCCTGGGCAAGAAGTAAATTGACCTCTTGACTCAACTGAGTGTTGAGAGATGCCTGAGAATTAAACTGTCTTACCACTGTAGGAGGGGGCATGTTGAAGAAATAAAGCTTGTACCCCTCCCTTACAATGGAAAGAGTCCATTCTTCTGCTGTTATCTGCCCCCATCTGGGGGCAAAATGACACAACCTTCCTGGGATGGTGGAATGCTCTAGCCCGTTCAGGGTCAAGAAGGCCAAGTTCTCTAGATGGGAGTCAAAGCCCCTGTGGAGGCTGAGTCTGCTGGGCCAGTTGAGGCTTAACAGTCTTTGATTTCCTTTGCTTTGGGGGCTACTGTCCCTTTCGGGTGGATTGACCTGCAGAATGACCTGCTGGGTATAGGAGGGGTAAAACCTCTTAGAGAAAAATGGTTTCTTGTAGGATTTCCTCCTCGCAGGATCAGCTGTAGCTTTGGATAGTCTATCCCATGGTGTTATCAGCAACCAGCTCATTAGCTTTCTCTTGCCAGTTTTTGCCAAAGAGATTTTCGCCTGTACAAAGGATATTCCCCAGCTTGTCCTGTACCCAGAGTTCTAAGTCAGATGCCTGGAGCCAGGCAATCCTGCGAGCCCCTATGGCAATGGCAGAGGTTCTGCTTATTCACTCAAAGCAGTCAAAAGCTGCACGATTAACAAACTTGGAAACATCCTGGGCATGTTTGACAAGTGTAAGGTAATCCTGTCTTTTATCATCAGGAAGGAGAGGGCTCATAAGCTCTAGATCTCCTGTGACCTCTAAGGAACATTCCCATATATAAGATGTAGAAACTAATCCTGGCAGAAAGCATAGAGGCCTGGAATGTTCGACGCCCAAAGGCATCAAGAGTCCTACATTCACATCCTGGAGGATTAGATGCATGTCTTTTTGCACTCTTGATCCTTCTCATAGCTGACTCCACCACTATGGAGTGGTGTGGCAACTGAGTTTTTTGAAATCCAGGACAAGGAGGTACTCAATACATGGTGTCCAGCCTACGTGAATGAGGAGAGATGGTAAGAGGTGTTTCCCACATTCTTAACATGAGATCATGCAAGATCTCATGAATAGGCAAAGTAGCCGCTTCCTTGGGAGCTTTAGGATATTGCAAAATCTCCAACTCCTTTGCCTTGGGCTCTGTTTCAGGAGCCACTGTGATGGAGAGACCTCTAGCCACCTCCCTGATGAAATCCTGAAAGGATATATCCTCTGGAGGAGACATCCTACGTTTAGGAGAAGGCTCCTCATAGAGAAGTACTCCGGCATCGACAGAGCTGTCAGAATCCTCAGAGTCATCGGAGGATTCAAAATATCTTCTGTCTGGGTGCTCCTGTAAAGCATGATACCAGTACCGATCAAAGTCTGTACCGGAGGGATCCGGTACCGGCCTGTCGATACCAGAAGAAATTGCATGACTCGGTGTTGGAAGCACACTCGCTGATGTCGATGCTGTCGGCACCGGCACCGATATCGGTGCCGGAACCGGTGTCGATACTGGTTGAACTGTCTGAAGCGGTCCCAAAGGCACCGATGCCACAAGGAGAGCTGCCAGACTGCGCTCAATAGCCAGGAATCTCTGGTCAATTGATGCTGCTGATGCCTGAGTGTCGGTACCGGACGAAGCGGCCGGTACCCCGGAGCATGGCACCAGTAGTTCTGCCGAGGTTGAGGCCTCGAACATCCTGGAGCCCCGATAGTGCTTTGGAAGCCGAAGCCTCCTGCCGGGGCAATTTTGCTGGTATAAGTTCCTCAAGGGCAACGCCAGAGGCATCTCAATACTTGGAAGGAGATCTACCCTTTGAGGACCGGCCAGATTTATGTTTGCTTACCTGAGATCCATGGGAGGAAGACGAAGCCCTGGAAGACGTCGATGCCACAGATGCTGCATCGGAGGGAAAAAGGGTGCTAAGCTTAGTAGCTCGGTTCTGCCGACCCCTCTTCGACATCATCCCACAGGCAACACATTCCGAGATGGAGTGGTCAGGACCTAAACATTTAAGGCACCACTCGTGAGTGTCAGTGATGGAGATGGTACCGCCACACTTTGGACACTTTTTTTAAACCCAAAGCGGGTTTTTCCATGTTGAGGAAAAATTTGGGCCTAGTGCCCAAAAATGGCACGTGGCGCCTGAGAGGAAAAAGGCTGGAAAATCCAGAGAAAAGATTAGAACTTTTTTTTTTTTTTAAGAAAGGAGAACCAGCGGTACCGGTATAGCATCGAGGAAGGCAGACGCTACCACAAAAAAGAATGAAAAAATACGAGATAATTTCTGCGGTGACAGGAGAACGACCTGCTGGCTCCGCGCGAAACGAAGAACTGGAGAGAGGCAGTTGGGAAAGGTGGGAAGGGAGTACGCAGGCGCTCCCAAAAGCTTTCTAATTGGATGCTGGGGAGCATTCCCGCGCAGGCTCCGTCGGTACCTACGATACCCATATGTGACGACTACATTCCTGCTTGTTCCTGGAGATGCAAATTTATTTTAAGACTTCTATACCGTTAATTGCTAAAGCATTCACAACAGTTTACAAAATCATAAAAACACAATATTGTCCCATCCCAAACCCTGAAGTAAGCAAACCCCAACCTATGAAAGAATGAGTGCACAGCCGATTTTTCAAAGTGAGACTGACATGCTCCCTGTTACCTAGAGTAGTGTTGCTATTTGTCTTGGTTGAATTTGTTGATTGATTTTTCTGGTAGACCAACCGTGTGTGTTCAGAAATATGCAGGACATGTGCACTGCCATCCTGAAATACGAGGTGTGACAAAAAAGAAATGAGACACTGGCAGCCACGCCCATGACTCAATGCCAATTGGCTAGCCGCATATTTCACTGTTCAACATCTCGCCACTATTCTGCTATATATTTTTTTCATCTCTCTCACTCTGGTTTTTCTTTTTCAGGTTTTTTTTTTGTAGCACACTGCTCCATCGTTTTGTCACGCAACTGGAGGTGGCAGAAATATGGAGCAAAGAATCAACTTGAAATTTCTGGTTAAGTTGGAGAAGGGCCCAACTGAGTGTCTTCAACTTCTCCAAAAGGCTTATGGAGAAGATGCAATATCAAGGCCGCGAGTCTTTGAGTGGCACAAATGCTTCAAGACTGGCCGCGAGGAGGTGGAAGAAGGCCTTTCACGACAAAGACAGCTAAGAACATTGACAGAGTGAACCAGCTGGTGTGGAGTGATCGCAGATTGATGTTGCGAATGATAGCTGAGGAGCTCAGCCTGAACAGAGAGTCAGTGCAGACCATCTTGGTGCAGAAGCTGGGGATGCAGAAGGTGTGAGCCAAGATG
This sequence comes from Ichthyophis bannanicus, assembly GCA_033557465.1. Taxonomy (NCBI): domain Eukaryota; kingdom Metazoa; phylum Chordata; class Amphibia; order Gymnophiona; family Ichthyophiidae; genus Ichthyophis; species Ichthyophis bannanicus. The sequence goes on along the minus strand of CM066034.1, from coordinate 30,236,707 downwards.
GTGCTCAAGCTTTTATTGGATGACCAGAAGGAGCCCCCAGGTCAATGTTTGTTGAGACTTGCTAGAGAAGATCGGAGAAGATCCAGAGTTCGTTGGCCAAGTCATCACAGGAGACTAGAGTTGGGTCTTCCAGTACGACCCTGAAAGCAAGACACAGCCTGCAGTGCAAGACTCAACTGTCACCCAGACCCAAGAAGGCGCGCATGTCCAAATGAAGGATCAAGGTCATGCTGATCGCATTCTTCGACCAGAAGGGAGTGGTCCTTCATGAGTTTGTGCCTGAGGGTCAAACAGTCAACCAGCATTTCTACCAGCAGGTCCTCAATCGCCTCCATGACCGGGTTCGGCGCAGCAGGTGGGCTGTGTGGAGAGAGGTGGTGGCTGCTCCACCATGACAACGCTCTCAATGTGAGGCAATTCTTAGCCAACAAACAGATCACAGCTCTCGACCACCCTCCTTATTCCCCAGATTTCGCACTGTGTGACTTCTGGCTCTTCCCCAGGCTGAAGACTGTGCTCAAAGAAACTTATTTTGCCTCTGTAGAAGAGATCAAGGCCACTGATGAGGGAGCTGAGGAACCTCAAGGGGGAGGACTTTAGAGAGTGCTTCTGTACGTAGCAGAAGCAAATGCAGAAGTGCATTAACTCTTGGGGGGATTACTTTGAAGGGGACAATGCGTAATTTCTCTGTAGATTTTGTAATAAAACATTTATGGGACAGTCTTGTTTCTTTTTTTGTCACACTTCGTAGTCTATTCAGAAAAGGCCAACGTTAGTGAGCCAGAGAGAGCTCAGTGGTTATGTTCCTAGATTAGTCTCTGTAACCTGCTTTGCACAGGTTGATTCATAGTCCTAAATTCTATTCCAGACTTCGAAGTAAGGTCATAATTCCTTAATCTAAAGCATCTGAACATGTCACAATCAAGACCTGTATTTGGCTTTGGCTTTAGCTTTTTGCTTATTCACACTCCTCCAGGTCCTGATGGCCTACACATATTGCTTTTCAGTTCATTGCCTATTAGATCAGCTCTGTGGCGCTCTGAAAGAGTGGCTGCTTTCCAGTCATCCTGCAAAAGATGTCGTCGTCCCTTAGATGAGTATGATGCCTTCCTACGTCATGTTGCAAAGGGTGCATTCAGGAGCTCCACACACGCTCTAGTCCCCAGTTCTGTCTTGATTAGACTGTAAGCTGTCTTACATGTATATATACAGCGCTGCGTACACCTTGTAGTGCTATTCATTAGTAATGGAGGAAAGGGATTCCTCTGCAAATGTTCAGTTGTCCCTGGGTCTACCGTAGCGGCTAGTGTGTGGAGCATAAAAGGGACTTGGCTGGCTAAATCATTTGAAGATGACTAGAGCTGACTGGTTATGTTTAGCAGGTCAAATTCTGGGTGGACCCAGGAATGGAGGCTGGGGGAGGGTGGAGAAGATGATTGATTGCTACTTTTCAATGCTACCACCTAACTTGGGCCAATTGTATATTAAGTGCTGAAAGGATGGTGAATCTATATCTTGCTGGTCACCTGCCCTCTGACAACAAAATCCCCTCTTTATTTAAGAGTTTTCTATACCGCCTTCTCTAGAAATCAAAGCGGTTTACAATGAACAGAGTTGAACAATTACATGAAACCGTTGGGAACATATTACCCTATTCTGCTTCAGTATGTTTTAAGTTAACTGTGGAGTATCAATAAGAGCTAGTTACAAATAGCATGCTTACAGTGCAAGTATAATTAATAATGTACTTACAGATGGAATTGATAAAGAGGGTGCAGCTAATCTGTGTGTGAAATGGGCCTTGCCCGTCTGACCCCCTTCTCACCTTTATAAATGCTGTTCTGAAGGGGGGGGGGTATCCTCTGGACAGTGCATTGTGTATAAATTAATCCCTAGGGGTGGGTCAATTGTGTGTGCCACTAGTGCTTGCTAGCGAGCCAGTAAAGATGGGTTTGGAGGGCCACTGCAAGAATCTCATTTGGTTTGTGTGTCAGTGACTAGAGAGTTCGGAAAGGAGGGAAGCAGAGGGGGGGGGGGGGAGGGCTGCTAATCTTAGGTGGTGAGAGAAGGCGAGCAGTTTAATTTGAAAGGACTTAGCCAGGTAATGCTTGCATCTCAGCACTAATGCCTAAAATTTATCCAGAGGAGCCTGCAGCAAATATCTGGCATGACTGACTGACTGCATTTAGGAACATTCAGACGAGAGCAGTTTGTGGGGTCAGATCAATGTTCTCTCAAAGATGACTGTCCATCTCACGTGCTGAGCAGGTCTCATGGGGAATAATACTGTTTGTGTTCCCAGAGAGTGCGAGAATATACCCTGACTCTGCAGGCCGCTGACATGGAGGGCAAAGGATTGTCTACAACAGCTTCAGCGGTGATCGAGATCACAGACAGCAATGATAATGCACCTTTCTTTGACCCCATTCAGGTATGTGCCCAGGAATCTCATGTAACACAATACCGAGGGGCATAGGGAGGGGGGTAGCCTGGAGGTTACAGCAGAGACCTGGGTTTGATTCCTATTGTCCGTCTCTGCACAGCGCTCCATGCACCTTGTAGCACTATACAAACGATTAGTAATGGCAGGTGGTGTGCAGCTATATGGGTGACTGAATACTGTGTGAAGCTCCTTCCTTTTGAGGGGAGGGGGAGACTGCTGCTGGTACTTCACACAGAGGCATGTGTGAGCGCCAAACTTACGAGGGAAGAGGCGCTGTTCAGTCTGCTATAGCAAAGGGCTGGGGCATACCGCAGAGGGGAGGAAGGAAAATGTGCTCAAACGCACTCAGCAAAAGTGAGCATTTCACAGGGTAAGTGAACGGATTTAAACATGTTACATAGGTGTCGCTGCCCACCTGTCCTTGCTGTCTACTGCTTCTGTCAGCTTTCATAGCCTCTGTTTGTTTTTCGCAGTACACGGCAGATGTGCCGGAGAATGAGGTTGGCTTTGATATTCGTAGACTGACAGTGGTGGACACCGATGAGCCCCAGTCGGAGGCCTGGAATGTGGTGTACAGAATTGTGAAGGGGAATGAAGGAGGGATCTTCAGCGTGGCGACAGATCCAGAAACCAATGACGGCATCCTGATCACGGCTAAGGTACTGTTATGTGAAGACTGCGGCACAGTACTGCATGTGTTCTGGGCCAGCTGCTGCCTGCAAAGATTTATTATAAGCTGAATAAGTTGGTTTTCTTCCTCATTGTGCGAAGAATTGAATATATGGATGGAATCCTTTCCCTGGGGAACTGATCATTAACCATATACTGTCAGTGCTCTATTGATGTCCAGCATAACACCAGTGTTTAAAAAAAACATTCCAGGGGTGATCTGAGAAACTACAGACCTGGTGCTGGGCAAACTGCTAGGAAACTATTATAAAGAGCAGAGTTACTAAACACGGACAAGTCACACTTTAATGCAGGGAGTCTCGATGCAGTCCTTGGGACACATCTAGCCAGTCAGATTATCAGGGCAAGCACAAGAAATGCATGAGAGAGATTACAGTGCATGCAAATCTCTCTCATGCATATTCATTGTGCTTATCCTGAAAGCCTGACAGACTAGATGTGTTCCAAAGAATGGCTTGAGGACCTCTGCTTTAATGGGGCAGTCAACGTGGATATACCAAGGAAAGTCTTGCTAATCCGCTATGTTTTTTTGAAGGTGTGAATAAACAGGTAGACAAGGGTGAGTCGGTTGATATAGTATATCTGGATTTTCAGAGAGCCTTTGACAAAGTCCCTCATGAGAGATGATTGCAGAAACTAAAGAGTCATGGGATAGGAGGCAGTGTACTACTGTGGATCAGGAGCTGGTTGAAAGATAGAAAGCAGAGAGTAGGGCTGAATGAGCAGTTTTCCCAATGGATGGAGGGTGGTCAGTGGAGTACCCCAGGGATCTGTGCTGGGTCCAGTGCTTTCAACATAAACTGGAAATGAGAACAATGAGCGGTCATCAAATTTACAAATGACAAAATTGCTAATAAATTAAACTGAATCCCAGCAAATGTGCTGCCATCTGATCCTTAGCAGAACTGAGTGGTGTCATTACTGGTGATGCAGTTTCACTCTCTTCTCCTAGTAGTATGCGAGATGGTAATTTTGATTCTCCCCTTACTTTTGGTGATCATCTCTCATTAGTGATTTGCTCCTGCTTCCGATCCTTATGCTCAGCATGCTGCTTCTACTTTCATTACCTTTGGAAACTACCATCAGTTTTCTCGTTTGGTTCCCCTCTTTGTGAAGTGCTCTGCCGCTTATCTCAGAAACCGTTCTCGCTACTAAAGTTTGAAGTGCAACTGAAAGCGTTATTTCGTCCCAGCATTCTCGCATCTTGTGGTTGATATTGACCGGTTTGCTGTGCTGAACTCAGCCCATGACCAGGTTACTAGCCGAGATTCAGCTGCAGCTCTTTCCTTGAGCTGTCATCTTCCACCTATAATATTGTTGAGCCCCCTCCCCCCCCTTCATTCTTTACTGTTACTGGATTTTTTGTAAGTGTTGTAAAGTAAAAAGCAACACCTCTAATCTTCTTCATATCCCTCTCCTTTCCCCTTCCCCTCTCCCTTTCTCTGTGTCTTGTGGAACGCACACTCCACCTCTAATAAACTTGCTTTTACTCATGATCTCTTAATCTCTAATGCTCTCCGTCTTCTTGCTCTGACTGAGACCTGGCTCCTCCCAGAAGACACGGCGTCAGTCACTGCTCTTTGTCATGGCGGCGTATCAGTTCTCCCACCTGCCTTGTCCTGCTGCTGCCGTCTCACTCCCTTCCCTCCTTTGAAATCTCACTCCATCTGTCTTTTCACTCCTCTGGATAGCTGTTATTTATCTCCTGACAAGTCCACTTCTACATTTCTCACTGACTTTGACTCGTGGTTTTCCTTCTTTCTGGATTCCTCATCCCCCACTCTTATTCTCGGGGATTTTAACATTCATGTTGACCCCTCTGGTCCTTCTGCTTTAAAGCTCCTTTCCCTTACCTCCTCATTCAACCTCCAGCTTTGTAATACTGCCGCCACTCACCAGCACGGCCACTGCCTCGACCGTGTAATCTTCTCTAATTGCTTACCCTCAAACCTCTGTACCTTAATTCTTCCCTTAGCCGACCATCACCTGCTAAGCTTCACTCTTCATCACTTTCCGCCTCAACATCGTCCTGTCTCCTCCAACCTCTTTAGAAATCTTCATGCTTTTGACCCTTTGGTTCTCTCCACTCTGTCACCTGAGTCTGTTGATGAGAAAGTAGCTTCCTATAACGCTGCACTCGCCACTGCTCTGGATGCTCTTGCTCCTCCCATGCAACGTGTACTATACCCCAGCCCTGGCTGTCTTCCACTACCCGCTATCTACGTTCCTGTGCCTGTTCAATTGAATGTGCTTGGTTCAAATCCCACTCCCTTGCGGACTTTCTACACTTTAAATTCACGCTTGTCTCTTTCAAGTCAGCCATAGCACTTGCCAAACAAGACTGTTATCCTGGACACTAAGAGCACTTTACTCCCCTCTGATCTCCTTGGCCACAAACGTTTCCTGCCAGCTTTTCTCCTCTCTCTGGTCTCTGTCCTTCCTACATCAGCCCGCATCTGGCCCCACCCAAGCGCCCCACAGCTGGCTGCTCACTTTGCTGCCAAAGTTGACACTCTTCACTTCTCTTCCACCTCCAGCCTCCTCTTCCACCTTTCAGCCCATTACTCCTGTGGAGCTAGTTCGTTCCATTTCCACCTGCTGTAAGACCACCTGTCTGCTTATCCCATTCCCTGTGGCTGGCTCTTGCCCTTGCCCTTCCTCCTTTGCTTGCCTCCAGTCTCGCCTCCGGCGTCTTCCCCAAGCCGTGGAAGAAAAGCGTTAGTCCATCCCCTCTGAATCCCAGAGATCCTACTCACTATTGTCCAGCCTCCAATCTCTCCTTTATCTCTCAAATCCTAGATAAAGGCAGTATTTTCTCAGCTGTCCTCTTTTCTAGACTCCACTCCCTTCAGTCCCTTCAGTCAATGAGGCTGAACTACAGACCAAACCCACGATCCGGTACCTGGGAGTCACCTTGGACCAGCGCCTGGACATGAAGGTGCACATAAGCAATGTAGTTAGAGCAGTATACCACAAGATTCGTACCCTCAGACACCTCCATTTCCTGCTAGAAGCAGATGACTTCCGGACAATTTACCAAGCGCTAATCATACTGCAGTTTGACTATGCCAATTCAATTCAGGGTCTCCCCCAATCTACGTTGAACCCATGTAAACCGCGCTGATGCTGAATAGTGCGGTATATAAGAGAATGTAAATAAATAAATAAATAAATAAACCCTCTACAGCTCACGATGAACACTGCAGCGAGAATACTACTTGGAGCCTCTAAGAAAGATCACATCACGCCCATCATGAAACACCTCCACTGGCTTCCCATACATGCCAGACTCACATTCAAAACCCTGCTGCTTACCTTCAAAGCCATCAATGGCCTCACCTCTGCATCACTAACAGATCTTACCCAAAGCACTCCACCCAAGAGGTCCAGAAGATCAGTAGCGATTAACACACTAATAGTCCCTGAAGAAATAACCCAATGTACCCAGGCAAAAGCAAACAGAGCCTTTAAATTCTGTGCACCTAGATGCTGGAACACCCTTACCACCAAGCATACGCGCAATCCCTGACCTGGCCCAGTTTAGAAAGGCGGTAAAGCACCACCTTTTCTGCAAGTACTACCAGGTAGACTAGGCCACACATTCGACTCCGCCCATACAAAACACCAATGAATGTAACTAGCGAAATATCCCATCCATGAAGAAAATGTAAAACTGTTAAAATTGTAAAAATGTAAATAGTTTCCCAAGTTATCCAAGTTCTCATACCTGTTCATTGTAAACACAGTCCTGTAAAGGCATTGTTTGTTATGTTCGATGTAAACCGCACTGATGTTGAATAGCGTGGTATAGAAGAAATGTAAATAAAAAATAAATTTCCAACAATCAGGTTTCCACCTGGGTCATAGTACTGAGACTATTCTCCTTACGCTTCTCAGTGAGCTGCACTCGTCCCATGATTGAGGTGGTATCTCTATAGCTGTTTCTTTAGAACTTTCTGTGGCTCTTGATCTCGTCGCTCACACTGTCTTCTGGATGCAGGGCTTCATGGCACTGTTTCAGTGGTTTCACTCGTTTCTTGCTCTCCGGCTTTCTGTCTCTTCTAACTCCTCCACCTCTGAGTCTTCCCCCCTGCACTGTGGGGTCCCTCAGGGTTCGGTCCTTGCACCTCTGCTTTTCAATATCTTCCTGGACCCACTCACCCTCCTAATACAGCAATGCAGTGGTTCACCTTACTACTACGCGGACGACACCTCTCCACTGAATCCGGATCTTTCTTCCCTTAACACCCGCCTACGTAATGTTGCCAACTGGTAGGGCACTAACCTCCTATGTCTTAATCTGGCCAAGACCTCTGCTCTATGGTTCTCCTTAGATACCCCTCCCCCTACTCTCACCCACTCACCTGGATGCCCCGGTTCCTTTAGTATCTTCTGTGCACTATCTTGGGGTGATCCTGGACTCCGCTCTTTCCTTCCAAGATCACATCTCTGCCCTGTCCCATTGTTCACATTTTTTTCTCCATCAGATCCGAGCAGTCCATGACATCTTTCCCCCACCCACCCTTACCACTCTTCTGCGCTCAATGGTTATCTCCTGAATTGGTTACTGTAACATCTTTGCAGGTCTCCCTCAGCACCAGCTTCACCGCCTCCAGTTGATTCAAAACACTGCAGCAAGGATTCTTCCACACACTTCCCACTATGCTCACATCACACCCCACATTATCCATTTGCATTGGTTGCCGGTTTCACACTGTATTACTATAAGATTTTGATCTTTACTCACAAGGCCCTTCATACCCACACCCCCCAGTAGTTGGCCGACTCCCTGCTACACTGCTCAGTTCCTCGTTCCCTTCGTTCAGTTCACAACTACCGTCTGCACCTCCCATCTCCCACCCTGGCCCATCTAGAGCAGACTCGACATTCTGCATTCTTTTTTTTTCTAGCCCCTTCCCTCTGGAGCTCTCTTCCCCTTACACATGCCAAGAACAATCCTACTCTAAGTTCAAGGCTCTCCTTAAGACGCACCCCTTTTCCCTGGCCTATGAGCTCCTCTCTCCTGCCCCTCACTGATTACTCTCTCTGGTGTATGTTTCTTTCCTTTCTGGCTTTGGCCCTATTAATATTTATACTTTGTACACTGCTCCGATGTTACGAAGGGTGGTTAATCAAGCCTCATAATAAAGATAAAGATTCAGTCTCACTTCTCACTAACTCTCTTGCCTCTGACCCTCGCAGTCTCTTTACTAATCTCAGCTCTCTCCTCAAGGTGCCTCTGCCTCCAACCCCTCCTTCCCTTCCTGCCCAAACCCTGGCTGACTATTTCCTTAATAAAATCCACAAGATCACTGTCCAATTCTCCGCAAAGTCAGCTGCTTCCCCTCCTTCCCCTCTTCACACCCAACTTTCCTCCTCTACCTCTGCTACCCTCTCTTCCTTTACTGTGATCTGAGAAGGAAACCACACACCACCTTTCCTCCTCAAAACTCACTACCTGCTCCTCTGATCCTATTCCCTCCCGTCTCCTCTACCGTTGTCCCTTCCAACTCTCATATGCTCAGCCTATCGCTCTCCACTGCAATTGTCCCTGCAGCCTTCAAGCATGCTGTAGTTACACCTCTCCTCAAAACCTCACTTAATTCAACCTGTCCTAACTATTGACCCATCTCCCTCCTCGCCTTCATTTCAGAAAGCCTTTAACAAGGTCCCCTCATCAGAGACTTTTGGCAAAACTAAAAAATCATGGGGTAGGAGGCAGTGTACTGTTGTGGATCAGGAACTGGTTAAAAGATAGAAAGCAGAGTGTAGGGCTAAATGGTCAATTTTCCCAAGTACCCCAGGGATCTGTGCTGGGTTTTCTGCTTTTGACAGTCATAAATGACCCGGAAAAGGGAATAATGAGTGAGGTTATCAAATTTGCGGATGACACAACTATTTAAAACTGTTAAAACTCCATGAGGATTGTGGAAAATTGCAAGAGGATCTTGATAAATTGGAAGACTGGGCATCCAAATGGCAGATGAAATTTAATGTGGACAAGTGCAAAGTTATGCACCTAGGAAAGAACAACCCAAACTATGGTTGCAAGATGCAAGGTTCCACATTAAGAACCCCACCCAGGAAAAACATTTAGGCGGCATTGTGGATAACATGTTAAAACCCTCGGCCCAGTGTGCAGCAGCAGCCAAGAGAGCAAATAGAATGCTAGGTATGATAAGGAAAGGAATGGAAAATAAAACAAAAGATATTATAATGCCTCTATATCGTTCCATTGTGAGACTGCACCTTAAATATTGTGTGCAATTCTGGTCGCCGTATCTTAATAAGGATATAGCGTTATTAGAAAAGGTACAGAGAAGAGCCACCAAAATGGTAAAGGGGATGGAAGGATACTCCTATGAAGAAAGGCTAAAAAGGTTAGGGCTCTTTAACCTGGAAAAGAGACGGCTGAGGGGAGATATGATAGAAGTCTATAAATTAATGAATGGAGTGGAACGGGTAAACGTAGATCGATTGTTTGTCATCAGAATATAGAAAGACTAGGGGACATGCAATGAAGGTACAGGGTAAACTATTTAATACTAATAAAAGAAAATATTTTTTCACTCAATGGTAATCAAACTCTGGAATTTGTTACCGGAGGATGTAGTTAAAGCTGTTAGTGTAGCTGGGTTTAAAAACGGTGTACCTACTCTTGCCATCTTACTGGGCAGACTAGATGGACCATACTGGTCTTTATCTGCCGTCATTTACTATGTTATGATCCCTGTCCTGCCTCTTGGGTAAAGGGGGTTTGGGAGGAGTGTGCTGCTTTTTTTATAGTGCATCTTTCCCTGCGGTCGGGTACTGTTCCAGCTGCTTTTAAGTTGGCTTCTGTTCGGTCATTGCTTAAGAAGGGTACTCTTGATGCATTGTCGCCTGCCTCGTATCAACCTATTTCAAGTCTCCCTTTTCTGGCGAAGCTGCTTGAGTGGTTGGTGTTGGCACAGCTGTCAGTTTGTGGAGTCTTGTGGTTTGTTGGACGTAAAGCAGTATGGTTTCCATCAAGGCTATGGTGTGGAAACCTTGTAGTTTAACACTCTGTGGTGCAGCTTGGATTGCGTGAAAGCGGGGGTTGTGATATTTATTGATATTTCTGCGACTTTTGATTCTGTTAATCTTGCCGTGTTTGCATTCATTGGGGTTACCGGATAGGTGTTGCATTGGTTTGTGTCATTTAACGGATCGTTTCTTTTTTCCAGGTTCAGGTAGGTTGATTTATCAGGTTGGACTCCTTTAGACTGTGGTGTGCTCAGGGGTCAGTGTTATCTGCCTTGTTTAATTTATATGTGGCTCCTATATGTGCCTTATTTCAGAGTTTTGGTGTGTTTTATCATGTCTTTGATGATATTTTAGTGTATATGCCATTTGATGTCTGTTGGGTATATTGCTTTACTATTGCTGTGATGGTTGGAGGTTGTTTCTTTGATTTGCCCAGCATAGTCTGCATATTAATTACCGGAAGACAGAAGCTTGCTTTGTGCCTTGCAATAGATCTTTTGTTGCTCCTACGGAGGGGTGTCTGAAAGGGCATAAGGTTACTGTTCGTCAGGAGATGGTTTATTTGGACGTGACTTTGTATTCATGCTTGAATATGAGGGCTCGTGTGGCTAAGCTTGTTCGTTCATTTTTTCAGATGCAGATTTATACTGTTTTCGGCCATTGCTTACCCCTTCTGACTTTTGGTCTGTGTTTCAACATAAGAACATTGATATGCCATACCAGGTCAGACCAAGGTCCATCAAGCCCAGTATCCTGTTTCTAACAGTGGCCAATCTAGGTCATAAGTACCTAGCAGTCTCCCCAAAAGACACAGGTTCCACAATGCTTCTGTTGGGTCAAGCAGTGATTTCCCAGGTCCCCTTTAATAATGGTTTATGGACCTTTCCTCCAGGAACTTGTCCAAACCTTTTTTAAACCCGGTTACACTAACAGCCTTTACTACATCCTCTGGTAATGAATTCCAGGGTTTGATTACACGTTGAGTGAAAGATATTTTCTCTTATTAGTCTTAAATAGTTTACCCTGTAGCTTCATTGCATGTTCCTTAATCTTTCTATATTCTGATGATGTAAGCAATCGATCTATGTTTACCCGTTCCACTCCGTTCATTAATTTATAGACTTCTATCATATCTCCCCTCAGCCGTCTCTTTTCCAGGTTGAAGAGCCCTAACCCTTTTAGCCTCTCTTCACAGGGGTTTTGTCACAGACTTTTGATTATGCCACTGTGGTTTTGTTGGCGCATCAGTTAGCGCAGGTTGTTTCCGGTAACACGTTTTGAACATATTACTCCTTGTTTACATTTGCTGCATTGGTTATCCCTTCAACAGAGGATTGTTGAGATTCTTTGTGTGGTGCTGAAGCTGTGGGTGGGTTTGCCTGTGGCTTGTTTAGCCGAGGCGTTTTGGCATACTACTTTGCGTCCAATTCGTCAGGGGTTGAGTGATGCTCTCATTTGGCGCCTTCGTTTCGGTCTAGTTAACACGTTGCAGGGTCTCGTGCTTTTGCTTTGTCTGCGCCAGTTTTGTGGAATATTTACCAGCTTCTTTACGTGGCTGTTGCAATTCGCTGTCTTTTCGTCGGCTCTTGAAAAGCCATTTGTTTTGTCAGGCGTTTGGTGTTTTAAAGTTATATTTTTTGTACCGCTTTGAACTTGTGATTAGGCGGTTTATAAATGCTGTAAATAAAAAGTAATAGTGCTACATTGTGGCTTCATTTTCTCTTTGAAGGAGTAAACAATGGATTTACATTTATCCATTCCACTCCACTCTTTTTATAGACCTCTATTATCTCTCCTCTTAGCTATCTTTGTTCCAAGCTGAAAATGCCTAACCTTTTAAATCTCTCCTCATAGGGGTATCCTTCCATGATGTACTCCACACTTGAAAGTGGAAGGAAGGCCAAAAAACTGCCAGCATGGTTTAAAGGCAAGATCAGAGAGGCTGTAGCCAAAAGAGTATCTTTCAGGAAACTGAAAAAGGAGCCAATGACAAAAACGGGAAACAGCACTGGCTCGTTAGACGCAAGGCATTGATAAGGCAGGTGAAGAGGGAATTTAAAAAGAAGCTTGCTGTGGAAGCAAAAATGCATAATAAATCTTTTTCAAGTACATTCATAGCGAAAAAAACCCCCACAAAAACCTGAGCGTTGGACTATTGTATGATAGAGGGGTAAAAGGGAGCACTAAGAGGGGATAAGGCCATCATGGAGAGACTGACTGAATTGCACACACTATTCAAGGTGCGGTCTCACCATGGAACGATATAGAGGCATTATAATATCCTTTGTTTTATTTTCCATTCCTTTCCTTATGATACCTAGCATTCTATTTGCTCTCTTGGCCGCCGCTGCATACTGGGCGGAGGGTTTCAATGTATTATCCACAATGACGCCTAGATCCTCCTTCTGGGTGGTGGTTCTTAATGCGGAACCTTGCATCGTGTAACCGTAGTTTGGATTGTTTCCTAGATGCATAACTTTGCACTTGTCCACAATAAATTCCATCTGTCATTTGGACAACCAGTCTCCCAATGTTTCAAGGTCCTCTTGCAATTTTTCACAATCCTCTTGTGTTTTAACAGCTTTGAATAATTGTCGCATCTGGAAATTTGATCCCCTCTTGTTCCATTTCCAGGTCATTTATGAATATGTAAAAAGCTGTGGGTCCAGCACAGATTCCTGAGGTTTTCCACTATTCACCTTTCTCCATTGAGCATATTGTCCATTTAGCCCTACTTCTTTTAACCAGTTCCCAATCCACCCAAGTGTCCTTACCCACCAAAATGGTATTCTTTCACCCCAGTGCCAAGACCCTCTCGCTGATGGCATGGATATTGAAAGTCAAATGCTTCTTTTGTCTCGAAGGGAAAGCAAGTAGTCCTAGCCATGAGGAGGCTGTCTACTCTGACATCCTCATGCGAAACGAAAGCATTTGCTATCTGGTGTTCGTATCGTACCCATGATCCTACCACATGTCCTGTTCCTGCATTTCTGGAACGGTTTTTCGGAACTTTGTCACAAGGTTGCAGACCACATCACCTCCCATTTGCCTGCTATTGTGGCATATGACATACCAAAGAAATGAAAGCAATTGCTATCCATCTCTCGATTTTATGAAGGGTCTCGTACATCCTAAGTCATCTTTTTGATGTCGCCCCCCCCCCCCCATAAAACTTCAAACATCATCCTTGCTTAACTTACACAAGCTCTATTTTAGTGTATAAGCCAAGCAATAGTATAGCGCCTTTCCCAGGGGATCCTTTCCTCATTGCTCTCATTTTGGCCATGCAACTGAGTTAAATTCAGGCCCTAGTCCGTCTGTCCATATAGTCCATTCTTTCCCAACCATGTGGTACAAGGATTCGTAATCTTCAGCCAGAAGTAGTAACTGAATTTTAACCAGTCTGTTGTGTGGCGTTGGACATGGACCCGACTGAGACTGCTCTGCATTTACCGTATTGCAGATGAGCTCTTGTGTACTATGTAAGCACCGTGCAACACATTCATATAGATTCATGGCTATGTCCCTATGACTGATTATGGGGCATGCAGTTTCCAAATGCACGCTCGCCCTTTGTGTAGCAGATTGTATAGACTTCTATCGGAGGCTGGCGAATCTCCACACACAGGTTGCCCTCAGCAACTGTTCTCATCTCAGATCTGCTTCAGTAGTGGAGATATGTAAAGCAGCAACATGGTTTTCTCTTTGCATTTCACACTTTGGACATCTCTTCTTGTAGCAGTAGCATCTCTGGGCATTCATACTCTACAACCTTTTTGCATAGCAACTGACACCCTTGCTCAACGCCAGGTCACCAAAGAACAGAGCTAGCAACCCTCTGCTTTGGATAACCCAAGGATGTGACTGCATTGCCACCTTCTTATCCACTGAGAAAGCAGAATTGTGCACCTGTAATGGGAGTTATTCATGGACAGCAAGAGAATAATGCCACATAACACTGCATGTAAAAGGTCACAGTAGGGAAGGAGGACCGTGTTATCTAGTGAAGAAAGAGCAGAACCAGCATGGAGGTGGGAACTCCCATAGATGCTCAGGTTCTTTGACCATTTGGAGAGCTAAAGATTCCAGCTCAAGGTAACATATAAACATGACGGCAGAAAAAGACCACATGGCCCATCCAGTCTGCACTTCCATATCTACTACAATAGTCCCCTTTTTACCTTTAGAGATCCTCTGTGTTTGTCCCATCTCCATTCTCCTGCCGCCTACAGGAAGGCACCCTCCCCTATTACAGGTAAATGGTTCTGCTCTCTGCTATATTCTAGCAACATCCCATTGTCTCTTATTCGTTTCAGAGTTTGGATTTTGAAAGCAAGCAGAATCATGTCCTCCATATCACCGTGGAGAATCAGGTTCCATTTGCTGTGACCCTCGTGACTTCCACAGCCACTGTGAGCATCACTGTGCTGGATGTCAATGAACCGCCAGTCTTCAATCCCCTTGTTACTCGAGTGGACATCATAGAGGACTTGCCTTTAGGGCAGAAGGTCGCCTCCCTTGTGGCTCAGGACCCAGATACACAACAGAATCAGATTGTCTGGTAAGACTCATTTTGTATGTTACAGTATTAGAAAATGACAAGGGATAATGAAAATGGGTGTGGACACGTGGTAGAAGAGAGGGAAAGAGTGGCCAAGAGTAGTTAGGAATGAGCTCCTGGGTCTGTCTGTACTGGGGGGAGGTGGGGGAGGATTTGGTGTGGACTCCTGGGTTGAAAGCTACAGGTGAGGAGTGGGGGAGGTGTTTAGGTGGCTGAGAGAGGTGGAGGATGTAGACACTTAAACTAAAGGAAGGGGGTGGGGTAGCAGCTGACTCAGGTTAGATTTTGGGGTGATGTTTATGGTTACAGATGTATTGCACTGGAATGGTGACATGTTCACGTCGCTTTGTTTAATTCTTAAGGTATCGGATTGGGAACGACCCTGCTGGATGGCTCCTCATTAACCCAGAAACTGGAATTGTAACCGGGAAGGGCAACTTAGATCGGGAGTCGCACTTTGTAAAGAACAGCACGTACGCCGCTATAATCTTGGCCACCGATAATGGTAAAGACCAGGGTTACTGCAAGAGGCAAACCTTTAGCTACTTCAGTCTTGTTCCCCTCTCTAAACTTTCAGGCCCTTAAGTTGCTCCGACTCAGATGTTGTACACTCGGGTTCACCCCTCCCAGACCAATCCTGGTTATCCTGCTTTGTGCGCACACAGATAGGAAGGCGAGTTCCAAAAGCCATTGAACTGGGCAAGTGGTTTCTTATCCAGGCAAATGGACTAGTTGAAAACGGCCTAGGTAAAGGTATATGTTAATGGTTCTTGACTTGTCCTGGCTGTCGTGACTGTTCAGCTTTGACCAAAGCTGCTCTTTGCCCCTCCACCCCAGAAGATGCTACCCTAGGTAATGTCCTAATCTGGCTAATGGTTAAACCTGCCAGGCCCTGCTGGGCCTTTGTATGTCCTTCTGTGAAAAACAAGATTTAGGAATTAGAAAGACATGATTACTGATGGCATTATAAAGCCTGCTTCCAGGCCACGCTGATCGCCGCAGGCGTAAGCAGCGCACTTCTGCTACTTCTCAGCATCATTCCCACTACAGATCTACGACTACATCCGCCAAAAAAAGACTTGTTCTAACCTCTTCAGCTCTTCCTCTAACAGTTCCAGGACCCTATACTCTCTTCCTTATCGTTCCTCCAGTTTAGTCCTCCACCTCTGGGTAGTGCACCTCCTCCTGCAGCTTGGAGACTGGGCATGTCAAAACGCGTGACATCACTGGACATAGCCTGCTGGCACCAACCCTCATCCCCAGTGTGTCCAGTCTCCATGCAGCAGGAGGATGTAGTGAGCCTAGGTGCTGGGCTCACTTGAACAATTAAGGAGCAGTTAGGTTTCAATGATTTTATCTGTATAGGGAGCACTGAGTCCCAGTGCCTTTAAATTACTTTTAAATTACCTTTAAATTACCTTTAAATTACCTTTAAATTACCTTTAAATTACTTTTAAATTACTTTATTTGGAGGTTGCTTTTCAATTTCTGTTAGCTTAAGGGGGTTTCTTGTACATCCTTTTTATGTTTGAAAGGCTGTCTCTCCTGGTCTATTTCGTAACGGAGGCAGTTCTCAACTAGGATCTCTCCCCCCCCGGTATGTACGGGGAGAGCCCCGGGTGTCCCATCGGCAGACGAGGTCTGGGTCTGGCCGCAGGCATTGCTTGAGTACAGCACGCTGTCGGTAACGATGAAGCACATAGAGCCACTGCGGCAGTGCGGGACAGACACGCGGCTGTCTGCCAGAGAACTAGTTCACGCTCCGGGGTAAGTTGAGCGCGGCAGTAAATGGGGGCCGCAGCTCTTCTGCCTGTAACGCAGCCAGGGGAGAAGTGGCAGCCATTTGCAGAGGGCTTTCTTCTCACATGAGTTTTTGGCACCAAATAGGACCAGAGCATAGCGGCGCCATTTTATGTAACCACGTGGCTGCAGTTTCATCGGCCCACGAGTCTACAGTCCGCAGCTAAGATTTAAGCTGTTCTTTTAAGCTGTTTTGTCTTTTCCACTGTTTTGGACAAGTGGGTGTTTATTTTTCATCTGTGAATTTTAATTTGGAGTTTAAAAAAAAAAAGTGGGGGTGGGGAGAGAATCGGTGGTTATCCAAAGTCCCTAGCTAGGCTAGGCAGCTACTAGAGATTCGAGCGGATGTTGTCAAGACCACAGTGTGGTCTGTGGCGCACGCAGGGGGACAGGGGCGGACACAGGCATCTGTCGGGCCTGCGTGTCTGTATCGAGCAGTGTGGAACAGCAGATGGAATCTAATGTAATTTCGGACACTCTGGAGCTGGCGGCTGCGGCTGGAGAAGAGGTGCTGGCAGTTGCGCAGCCAGGGCCCAGTTCAGAGGGCCTTGGAGGACTATCTTATGCGCTGTCTATGATGACCTTGGCGCCACCGACAGAGGCTTTTTGTCCGGATTTTGTGTTGATTATGCATCAAGCGTTCTGTATGAGGCGTCAAGGGAGGTTGCCTGAGACTTTGCAGATGGCAAACTCTCCACCACAACTCTGAACTGGAGATCCTAGTGGGGCGGTGCTGCCAGCCACTAAAAGAGTTCGGTCTGAAGAACCTCCTCCCTCAGACGGGGCTTGGCTTGAGCCGGATGAGATGGAGGAGGGACTCGAAGCTGGTGAGGATGGCTTGGAAGAAGGAGAGATATCACAACTGGAGGATCAGGCGAAAATCATTCGGGTCTTCCGGAAGGAGGAACTGACTCTTATTACGGAATCGCTTCAGACGTTGAGGCTCTCTACAGCGCAGCCAGCGGAAGATGAGGTAGAAGATCCGGTCATTCAAGCAGTGAGACAGGCTCAAGTAGTGTTTCCCGTCCATCGCGTTGTGGAGCGCATGATCCAAGATGAGTGGGATCAGCCTGAAGCATGTCTAAGGGGGAGTCAGGACCATGAACAGGCTCTACCCATTGGCAGATGCGGACAAGGAGAGGTTCCAATCTCCACGTACTGATGCAGCAGTTGCAGCAGTGACAAAGAAGACCACCATCCCTGTGGAAGGTAGCGTGGCTTTAAAGGATGTGCAGGACAAGAAGGTTGATGGTTTCTTGAAATAATCATTTGAAGCTGACATGCTCTTTGCAGGCTTCTGTCTGTGGAGCTTGGGTGGTGAGAGCTTGTCTCAGATGGTCACAACATTTGCATCAGTCTCCACACTTAGACCAGGAGAGTATTAGGCAACTAGATCGCCTTGAATCTGGATCTGCGTATTTGGCAGATAGCCAGCGCTCTGATCAGATCATAGTGCACAATAGTATGGCTTCCTTAGTGGCCGTCCGGAGATCCCTATGGTTAAAAAAAACTGGGTGGCCGATGGATCATCTAAGGCACGACTCAGTAAGCTACCTTTTAAAGGAAAATTGTTGTTCGGCGAAGACCTCAATAAGTTGGTCAAGGAGTTAGGTGAATCCAAGGGTGGCATTCTTCCAGAGGATAAGCCTAAAAAAGGGAAATCCCTGCCGTCTTTTCGGGTGCAGTTCAGGGATTTCAGGAGATTTCGTATGTCTCGGCTAGTTGGTTTTCAAAGGGGAAGATTTGCTTCTAGAGCCCCAGGGGTTTCGTGGGTTTCGAGGAGCCAGTAGAGGTTTCATGACGTCTTCCTCTGTGACATTTCGAAAAACACAATGAAAGGAGGCGGGCTCCAGTGGGAAGCCTACCAGTCGGGGGGGGGGGGCGGGTGCGTCTTCGGGGGTTTCTTTCTGCCTGGGCCCAAATCACGTCCGATCATTCGCGAAGGATATGCACTGGAATTGGCAAAGCCGGTTCTCGATTCTTTTGTGATGTCTCCTTGCAAAGGACAACAGAAAGCTTTGGAAATTCAAAAAGCATTAGACCGGCTGTTACAGTTGGGAGCAGTCACACCGGTGCCAAGAGCAGATTATGGCATGGGTCGATACTCGACACGCAGAGAAGGCTGGTGTCTTCTGAAGCGGCGAGTACAAGCTCTGCAGCAGTTAGTGTGCAAGTTCAGAATGCCCAGGCACCCTCGGCGTGGACGTATCTTTAGGTGCTGGGGATGATGGCGGCAACCTTGGAGGTAGTGCCATGGGCCCGATTTCATGAGACCCTTACAGAGGCCGTTGCTTCGCCGTTGGTCACATCAGTCGCATTCGTTGAACAAAAGGCTCCCCTGCCCTCTCCAATTCAGGGAGTCGCTTCTGGCGGCAGGGTTGGCGCTGAACAGCCGCAGTGGCTTCCCTTGCTCACGGATGCAAGTCTAGCAGGATGGGGAGCTCATTGCGGCGCTCTTTTCATGCAAGGCACTTGGACAGAACAAGAAAGGACGTGGTCAGTCAACAGCTTGGAGCTGAGAGCGGTCTCTCTAGCATTGCGGAAGTTCGAAACTACGGTAATGGGGCGAGCTGTACGAGTCCTGTCCAACTCCACGACGGTGGCCTACATCAATTGACAAGGAGGTACAGGAAGTGTGGCCATGGAAGAGGAAGCGGAGGCGTTGTTCGGTTGGGTAGAGACTCGACTTCCAGCAATCTCGGCGGCCCACATTGCAGGAAGACAATGTAATGGCCGATTTTCTCAGCAGAGTTTGGGTGGATGCCGGAGAATGGGAGCTGCATCCGGGCATCTATGCGCAGATAGTTCGCAGATGGGGTCCTCCAGTCATGGATCTCATGGCGACTTTTCGGTCAGCAAAGACAAATCGTTTCTTCAGCAGGCGACGAGAGAGGATGTCGGAGGGGATCAACGCCTTGATCCAGCCTTGGCCGTCGTTGGGCCTCCTTTGTCTTTCCAACGTGGGCACTGCTGGGGTGAGTGATTCAGCGTGTCGAAGCTCACTCAGGAACAGTGGTGTTAGTGGCTCTGGATTGACCAAGGCGCCCGTGGTACGCCGATCTCATTCGCTTGCTTGATGGGGAACCCTGGAGGTTACCGGCGTTGGACCTTTTGCTTCAAGGTCCCCTCCGAATGCCTCAAGTGGATCGATTCTCACAGTATGGCCATTGAAAGGGCAAGGTTAAAGAAAAGAGGTTACTCAGCCGCAGTCATTGATACCTTGCTTCAGACAAGAAAAAAACTCAACATCTCTAGCATATGTGCGTATTTGGCGTATATTTGAGGATTGGTGTTCTCGGAGGCAAGTACGCACAGCTACTGTAGCCGTGCCAATAGTGTTGAGTTTTTTGCAAGATGGGTTCGATAAAGGTCTGACGGCCAGTTCCTTGAGAGTTCAGTTGGCGGCACTGGCATGCTATAGAGGCAAAGTACGGGGCGGAGCACATCCGGATGTGTTAACGTTTTCTCAAAGCAGTTACTAGGCTGCGTCCCTCTCGCAGAATAATGATTCTGCCGTGGGATCTAAATTTAGTGTTACGGGCATTGGTTAAGGCACCTTTTGAGCCGTTGTATCAGGCGACTGTCAAGTATTTAACTTTGAAAGCAGTGTTTTTGGTGGCTATCTGTTCGGCGAGACGCATCTCAGAGTTGCAGACGTTGTCCTATAGAGAGCCGTTTCTATCTTTTTCAAGAGAAAAGGTGGTGTTGAGGCCAGTCCTGTCATTTTTGCCAAAGATAGTGTTACCATTTCATTTAAATCAAACTGTTTCCCTTCCAACGCTTCTTTCTACAGAGGGCAACGGCTCTGAACGTAGCTTGCGTCGTTTGGATATTTCGAGAGTTCTGCAGCAGTATTTAAAGGTTTCTGAAACTTTTCGCAAATCGGACGTCTTTTCGTACTGTTCGGAGGTCCTCGTAAAGGGGAGGCAGCGGTGAAAGCGTCTATCTCCAGATGGATAAAAGAAGCAATTACGTCAGCATATATTTTGCAGGATCGGCCAGTGCCAGTGGGGCTACGAGCTCACTCTACTAGGGCACAGGCGACTTCCTGGGCAGAACACAGTTTGATTCCGCCAGCAGAAATTTGTAGAGCGGCCACTTGGTTCTCTCTGCATACTTTCAGTAAACATTGTCTGGATCTTTTGGCAGTGAGCGAAACCTGTTTCAGGTCGGCGGTGTTGCGATCCGGGTGCAAGGGTCCCTCCCAATGATTACTGCTTTGATGCATCCTAGAGGTGGAGGACTAAACTGGAGGAACGATAAGGAAATTGAAATTACACTTACCTGATAATTGCAGTTCCTTGAGTGAATCCAGTTTAGTCCTCATCCCGCCCTTTGGATGTTCAGTTTGGGTTCTTTACAGATGAAGAAGAGAATGCGGTAAGAAAGCTGAGGGGCTTCTATCGCTCTCTGGATCGTGGTGAGTACAGCTGTTTTTCATAGTTTCCTGTCCTTTTGGTTTGGTTGGAGGGTGACATAGAGAAGGTAAAAGGATGGTGGAAAGTAATAGTGGTTAATAAATAAATAAAGCAAAGATCTGGCGTTATAAATGATTACACGTGTAAAGGCCAAGGTCGTCTTGTTGATCGTTTGAGTAGTTGTAGTTTCTGGTTGGAATTAAATTGTAGCTACTTGTTGCTTCTTTGAGTCTGCTTTTTCAATAGTGCACTGGGGATGAGGGGTGGCGGCAGCAGGCTATGTCCAGTGATGTCACGGGTTTTGACATGCCCAGTCTCCAAGCTGCAGGAGGAGTACACTACCCAGAGGTGGAGGACTAAACTGGATTCACTCAAGGAACTACAATTATCAGGTAAGTGTAATTTCAATTTTTCACTCAGCTGACCCATCCACTGCTTACTTCGCCTCCCCCAACTCATTTATGCGGTTTTCCCTTGGAAAGACCAAGAGACCTCATTCTGCCTTTCCTGCTTCCCCACCTCCCCTTCCTTTCACACTGAAGCTCTCAAATACCCCCCTCATCTCAGGCTCTTGTCCACACTTGGGGCTCATTTAATCCTATCTCTCACTGCCCTCTTAAAAATTGTCTACTACTCACAAGAATACCTGCTCACTTGATCCCATTTCTTCTGATTGGCTACCTCACACCTCCCTTGCCCTTCTTTCTCCTGCTCTGGCAATCAATAACCTATCCTCCGGTATTTTCCCCCAAGCTTGAAGCGCGCCCTTATTTGCCCTATTCTCAAGACATTGTCACTTGATGCCACCATTCCAACCAATTACAGATCCGTATCCAATTTGCCATTCCTATCCAAAGTCCTAGAAAAACTTGTCTTCTCCCAGCTTGTCTCCCACCTAGATAACACCAACTCTCTGCACCCCCATCAATCTGGTTTCAAGCCTAGGCACAGTACAGAAACTCTCCTGTCTCTCCTCAGTGAAGTTTGCAAATCTATTGATAAATGTTTCCCTTGATCTCTCCTCCACTTTTGATCTGGTTATAGTCATTGCATTTTGCTTTCCCACCTGCATTATATCGGACTACATGACACTGTCCTCCGCTGGTTTGGCTCTTTCTAGTCCTGCTCATTACTCCCTCACTCGTGTGTCCCTTGGGGCTCAGTTCTGGCTCCCCCTTCTCTTTAACATCTTCCTTTCCCCTTTGGCCCTCTTCTTGCAACAACTTGGCATTTCAGCATATTATGCCAATGATATTTTACTCATTCTGCACGCAAATGCGTGCTCTCCTGACCTTTCCTCACTCAACATCTATCTCAATCACATAGTCACCTGGTTGCATTCAAATCACCTTGTCAACCGCAGCAAAACCTCAGCCACTTGGCTGACTGGGGCAGCTGCTTCTCCCTCCACTGCTCCCCTTCTTCATGGCTCTCCTATTTATTTAACGGATTTTATATACCACCTTCTCCTTAAGTCAAAGCGGTTTACATTAAACTTCAATTGTTTGCAAAGAACGTTTCAGGGTGAGGGGTAACAAGTGCGGGTTAGTAGGGCAGGTATATAAGAATCATCATGTAGGGCAATTAGTATATGCTCATAAATTATGTACAATTGGTATAGCTTGAACAGGTAATGTACATGCTGTGGTTGGTGAACCGGTGTCCCCCCCACAAGTGAGGATAGCCCTTCGCCCCTTTATTCCCCTTTCACTCATCTCCTTCCAATACCTTGGAGCCATTCTTGGAGCTTTGACCATCCAAGACCACATCAGTGCTGTCACCTGCTCCTCTTCTCTCTCTCTCTCTCTCTCTCTCCATAGGATTAGGGCCGTCCATCCTCCTCAGCTCCGACTACCCTTCTCTCTTGCTATATCTCAGCTTGATTACTGCAACAGTCTTCCAAAATATCAGTTTTGTAGGTTTTGGCTCATCCGACTTCCTGCTTATGCCTCCCATGTTGACTGTGTCACTCCCTGTGGTCCACTCTCATTGTCTGCCGATTCACTTCCACATCTGATATCGGATTCTCACTCTAGTTCATGAGATTGTGTACAGGCTCTCCAGATTACCTCTCAACTCTCCCCTCAATTGTTCTCTTCATTCTAATTGTCTTTATTTGTATTTAATTTCTTAATGCACTGCCCAGGCTGAAAGGCATTAGTGGTTTACAAGTGCTACAAGCAGATACTGGATATATTCCCTTGTCCCCGAAGAGCTCACAATCTATATGCGTACTTGAGGCAACGGAGGGCTAAGTGGTTTGTCCAAGGCCACAAGGAGCACCTTTAGGACTAGTGATCCCTGTCCCTCCAGCCTGAGATCGCTGTCCCTGAGCGGGATTCAAACCCCCAGTGTGAGGTAACTTGTCCCAACCACTGGGCTTTTCTGCTTTTTATTTCCTTGGTGCCAGTCTCTGGAACAGCCGCCTCTGATCTTCATAAGGAATCTTCATTTGCCAAATTCAAATCTGGTTTCAAAACACTCTTGACACTCCCATCGCATAGCCTACAGTTATCTAGCTCCCTCTCTCCCGTCAGTGTGAATGCGACCTCGTCTTTCCTATCTTATGCCATGGGTTTGTTTCCCCTTCGGCGTATTGTAATTTTATTGTAAACTGTCATGATATGTATTGAAGGGCGATATATCAAGCCATAAAACACAAATACACTCTCCCAGATGAGGCGTCGGTGATGGCACCTCCTTTCCCATGTGTGCACGTTGAGTCCATATTGCCAGAATACAGTTTTAAGGGGGGGGGGCATGGAGGTGCCCAGGCCCCTCCTTTTCCTGATTTTCAGCTGGCACATATGCATGTCCTGTTTCCGAAGCATCCTGCTAGACCAGTCCAGATTAGTGAGGTGTTATCCTCCTGCCAGCAGATGGAGACAGAGAACCAATCAGAAGCTTCAGTGACTACATTACTGGCACACGTACTCCCCTAGGTGATAGTGGCAGTATTTTCTCTGTCTCAGCAGATGTTGAACTTCAGCTAATCTGCTCCTGGTGGTCACTTTCAGACTGACAGTCCAGTGTGGCTCTCTTTTGGTACCGGATGTCCCCAGGACGCACAAGAGGTGCTCCTCTGGGGTTTCCCAGGATTTCGCTGGTGTGCTCCTGATCAGGTGGATCAGTTAGAGCTGCCTGGAGGAGGAGATGAGGGGGGGGGGCTCTTGCTCAAGAGGAGCAGAGCAGCCCTCAGGGGTGCACCCGAGTTCCTGCCTTCTGAGAGGAGCTTTTCTGTTAGGCTTTTATTTCTGCTTGTTCATCAAAAAAATAAGTAAATTAAAAAGGAAGCACTCTGCTTGTTTCAGTGAAGCAGTTTACCTCAGCTAGCGGCTGGTTTCTGCAGGGTCGGGAGGTAACTGTCCTCCTGCAACCCTTCCCTATCTTCACTTGATTTCTGGACATGTGATGGCTCCTCTGTAACATACCTGCCTTCTAACTCAAAGGGCGCTGGTTTGAAAACAGTTTCTGACTGAGGGAAGGAAAAGGCAGTTGGGTTTAAAGAAACAAAGAAAACAGCCAGCTGTGCCATTTTTTTCTCTTCAGCCTTTTAACGTGGTCTTTCCTGTGGTGGGTGTTTACAGGGCTAGCTGGCTTTTTTTTTTAGCTGCTTTCACTTGTGGTTTGTCTCCTGGATTGATTTTTTTTTTTTAATTTAACTATTTTTGTGCAGTGTTCAGTTTTTGGCATACCTGCTTTTTCTCTGTGAACGGCAGTGGTTCACGTTTTTTCCTGTACGGATGCTCTCTTCCTGTCAGCGCCGCCTTGCCTGTGGCCACAGGTGCCAGGATTTGATAGACAGCTTCTGCACTTCCTATGCTTCTGACCCAGGGGAAAGTTCTTTTGCAGGTATGTCCTCTACACCTTGTGAGGGCGTGGAGAGTTCAGCTGTGCCTTCTCCTTTGGCCCCTTCACGCTAGCCCCACTGGGCATGGCCCTTAGGCGAGGGACCGTAGCTACAAGCCATGTCAGTATCTTGAACTGAAGACAGCATCCCCTCTCGTATTCCTGATAAGCTGATCTGTTTTCTGTCTGCTTGAAATGATCTCATGCTCCACGCCTGCTTAACCTACGCGCTCTATAGCCTATAGTACGTTTCTATGATAACATTTGATTAGCCTTTCTCTTCATTCTGTGGCTCCACATCTGTCTTCTCCTTTTCCTTACTCTCCTTTTTCCCCTTCCCTCCAGCACCATCACTCCTATACTCCTCATCCCTCCCTGGCCACCCTCATCGCCCCCTCCATTCTGCCTCTGAGCCTATCATTTGCACTTACTCTCTCCACCTCATCCATCCCTCCCCATTCTCACTAACCCACTCCCATCCTCGTTTCCGCCGCCGCCTCCTCTTGTCTGGTAATATAAACCCCAACCTTGGCCCCTTGTCTTGCCTCTCATGTTATGATGAGGTCTTCGTGTACTTTGGCTAATCTTATCTATGTCTTCCCTAATCCTGGCCTCCCTAGATAGACCTTTCACTCTCTGAAGTTTTCTGCCCTCCCTAGGCATTTCTCTCGCATTAGGATGAGGCCTTTACGTAACTTATCCAACCTTATTCACATTCCTCTCCTTTCCCCCTCTGCTCTCCCCTTCTCATGTGCCTTGTGGAACGTTCACTCTATCTCTAACAAACTTGCTTTTACACATGACCTTTTTATTTCTCACACACTACATCTCCTTGCTTTAACTGAGACCTGGCTTCTTCCTGAAGACATAGCCCCCATGACAAAGAGCGGCAATAGAGGCAATCGGTTCTCCCACACTCCTCGTCCCACTGGACGTGGTGGGGGTATTGGGCTTCTCCTTTCTCCCTCTTGTCACTTTCAGACCCTCATCCTACCTCATTCTCATTCCTCTCTCTCTTTTGAGGTCCACCCTATCCGCCTCTTCACTCCTGTCCCACTCCGGGTAGCTGTTATCACCCTCCTGACATTTCTGTCTCTACTTTTCTTTCTGACTTTGATTCTTGGCTGTCTGCCTTTCTAGACCCCTCCTCCCCCACTCTTATTCTCGGAGACTTTAACATTCACATCAATGACAACTCTGATCCCCATGTTTTAAAGCTCCTCTCCCTTGCCTCCTCATACGACCTTCAACTCTGCTCCACTGCTCCTACTTACCAACATGGTCACTGCCTCGACCTGATATTCTTCTCTAACTGCTCACCCTCCAACTTCTGTAACTCAGTCCTTTCCTTGTTTGACCACCACCTTTTAATTCTTATTATTCATCATCCCCCGCCTCAGCCTCATCCTGTCTCCACTAACCTATTTAGAAACCTTCTTTTGCTCTTGATCCCTTAGATCTCTCTTCCACTATTTCCTCACCCCTTTCATCCATTGTTATCCAACTCCATTGATGAGGCTATGACCTCCTATAACGCTGTACTCTCCTCTGCCTTGGATGTGCTTGCTCCCCTTACCCCACGTCCCGTAAGGCGTTCTTCTCCCCAGCCCTGGCTCTCACCTACTGCCTGCTATTTGCGCTCCTGTGCCCGCTCTGCTGAGTGTGTTTGGCTCAAATCCTGCTCCCGTGCTGACCTTCTCCACTTTAAATTCATGCTTTTCTCCTTCCAGTCAGCCATTGCACTTGCCAAACAAGTCTACTTCATCCATCTGACTAACTCTCTTGCCTCTGATCCTCATCTCTTTAACACATTCAGTTCTCTCCTCAGTGTGCCTCCTTCTCTGATTCCTCCCTCCCCTCCTGCCCAAACCTTGGCTGAGTACTTCCATGACAAAATCCACAAGATCACCCTCCAATTCCCCGCTACCCTTTCTTCCTTCCCTATGGTCTCCAATGAGGAAACTTATTGATGTTCCCTTCTTTCTTCCTCGAAACTCACTACCTGCTCATCTGATCCTATCCCCACCCACCTCCTTAGCACCATCTCCTCCACTATCGTCCCTTCCATCTCATATTCTCAACCTATCGCTCTCCACCGCAACCTTCCCTTCTGACTTCAAGCAAGCTGTGGTCACACCCCCTCCTCAAGAAACCCTCACTTGATCCCACCTGTCGTCCTAACTATTGTCCCATCTCTCTCCTTCCCTTCGTCTCTAAACTACTTGAGCCATGCAGTCTACCACCGTTGTCTCGATTTTCCTCTCCTCATGCCCTTGATCCTTTACAATCTGGCTTCCGTCCCCTACATTCCACTGGAACGGCTCTTATCAAAGTCTCTAATGATTTGTTCCTTGCAAAATCCAAAGGCTTTTATTCTGTCCTTATCCTTCTTGATCTCTCTGCTGCCTTCGACACTGTTGACCACAACCACCTTCTTATCACCCTGTCCTCACTTGGTTTTAAGGGCTCTGTACTATCTTGGTTCTCCTCCTATCTCTCCCATCGCTCTTCCAGTGTGTGCTTCAGTGGCTCCTCCTCTTCCACCCCGCTACCTGTGGGTGTTCCTCAGAGTTCTGTCTTGGGATTGCTCCTCTTTTCTCTCTATACCCAATCCCTTGGTGCCCTTATCTCTTCCCATGGCTTTCACTATCATCTCTATGCTGATGACTCTCAAATCTACCTCTCTACACCTGTCATCTCTTCTGAAATCCAGGCTAAGATTACGGTCCGCCTCTCTGACATTGCTACCTGGATGTCCCACCGCCGTTTAAAATTGAACATGGCCAAGACTGAACTCCTTATCTTTCCCCCGAATGCCTCCCCTCCTCTTTCCCCTTTCTGTCTCTGTGGATAACTCTGTAATCCTTCCTGTCTCTTCGGGACGTAACCTTGGTGTTTGACGCCTCTCTCTTTCTCTTTACATATCCAACTCATTGCTAAGACATGCCGTTTCTTTCCCTACAACATCTGCAAAATTCACCCCTTCCTTTCTGAAAACACTACTAAGATGATTGTCCACTCCTTAATCACCTCCCGCCTTGATTATTGTAACCTTCTCCTTGCCGGCCTCCCTGCAAACCACCTTTTTCCCCTTCAGTCTATGCAACATTCTGCTGCTCGTCTGATTTTCTGCCAGCCTTGTTTTTCCCACATCAATCCTCTCCTCATGTCACTTCACTGGCTCCCCATCCGTTTTCGTATCCAATTCAAACTCCTCCTGCTAACCTATAAATGCATTCACTCTTCTGCCCCCTGTACCTCTCATCTCTTATCTCTCCTTACACCCCCTCTCGGCTGCTTCGCTCTTCTAATGGTCTTCGTTTATCTATGCCTTTCACTCGTACTGCTAATTCTAGACTTCGCTCCTTTCACCTGGCTGCACCCTTCGCCTGGAATAATCTACCTGTCTCTGCACCAGGCACCATCCCTGGCCCTCTTCAAGTCCAGGTTGAAATCCCACCACCTCTTTTTACTATTGCTTTTCGTTCCTGACTCTTGTGTTGTAATCTGACTTCTTTATAAACGCTGTGTATATTTTGTCATGTTGAATTGTAAATTGTATTTTGTAATTTTATTTTGCAATTTTGTCTTGACTAGATTGTGAGCTCTGATGAGCAGGGACTGTCTCTCTTGCATGTCTGTACAGCGCTTTGTATGTTTGCAGCGCTATATAAGTGCTTAATAATAATAATCTGTTGTCTTTATTTACATTCTCTCATATACCGCGCTATTCTGCATCAGTGCGGTTTACATTGAACAAACTGAAATTACATTGAACAGGGCATTATAACTTGGAGATGACTATTTTACAGGGAACATGGGCTATGGAGGGTTAAGTGGCTTGCCCAAGACCACAAGGAGCACCTGTGGGACTAGAAACCCCAGTCCTTCCGGCCCAAGGTTGCTGTCCTCTAGTGGGATTTGAACCCCCGACCTTCCGGCCTGAAGTACCTTGCCCCAACCACTAGGCCACTCCTCCACTCCTGTTCTTTTGCTGGAACAAGTGTGGCCTCCTGGGGAGTCCGATTCTTCCCAGTTTCTTCTTGGTCCTTCAGGCCTGGGATCTTCAGTGATCTGGCTCTGTGGCCATTCCTTCCAAAGCCCCCTCTACAGAGTCTTCTGGTCTGTCAGAATCCAAGGACTTGCCATCCAGAAAGTGAGTGGGCTCTACCTTGCCAGCTCAGGAGAGTCAATCCTCCAAGGAGATCTCCTGGGCCCCTGGAGGGTGGAATCCCTCAGTTTCTGAGGACGACAGTCTGGTCAGTGAGTTTGACTGTGAAGACGGAGTTGTCGCCTCCAGAAGAGGACACTGGATATCCAGGATAACTCCCAGGATGTATCTTTTTCATAAGGAGACGCTGCCAGCTCTCATTTCTCTGATTGTGGGGTGCCTCCATATTGCTGACTGTGTGGAAAAGCAGAACTCCACCCAGTCCCAGGCGGATCCCATTCTTGGAGGCAATCGCGAGCCTTCTAGAACCTTCCCTTTTCCTTTCGAGCTGCAGCAGATGGTATCTCCAGGAACAAGCAGGAATGAGTCTTCACATATGGGTACATCGGTACCGACGGAGCCTGTGCGGGAACGCTCCACAGCGTCCAATCAGAAAGCTTTTGGGAGCATCCCACAGCGCCTGCATGCTGCCTTCCCGCCTTTCCAACTTTCTCCTCAGTTCTTTTTCCGCGGAGCCAGCAGGTCGTGTTCCTGTCACCGCAGAAGAATTTCCTTATTTTTTCTTTATTTCTTTTCTGTTGCGTCTGCCTTCCTCGACGCTATACCGGTACTGCTGGTTCTTATTTTCTTTAAAAAAAAAAAAAATTAAAAAAAATCTCTCTTCCTTTTATTCTCCAAGTGTACTTCAGTTTTCGGCCTTAGGCCCAAAACCCTTTTCCTTAAATATGGAAAAGCCTGCCTCAGGATTTAAGAAGTGCACAAAATGTGACGGTACTATATCCGTCACTGACACCCATGACTGGTGTCTAAAGTGTTTAGGCCCTGACCATTCTAGTTCAGATTGTGTGTCCTGTTCCATGATGTCTGAGAGGTCGACAGAACTGAGCTGCCAAGCTCAGTACCCTGTTTCCCTCTGATGCAACTTCGGTGGCATCGACGTCCTCCAGGGCTGCTGCTTCCTCACATGGATCTCAGATAACTAAACATAAATCCAGCCAGTCCTCGAAGGGCAAATCTCCTTCTAAGCATCGAGATGCCCCTGGCCTTGCCCTCGAGGATTCTGCACCGGCAAAATTACCCCGGCGGGAGACTTTGGCTTCTAAAGCATCATCATCGGGGTTCCAGGATGATCTCGATGGCGTGGCCTCAACAGATCTCCTGGTGCCATGCTCTGGGGTACCGGTGGCCTCCACCGGTACCGACTTCCAGGCATTGGCGGCATCTATGGATCAGAGGATTCTGTCCATCGAACACAGTCTGGCGGCTTTCCTTGTGGCATTGACACCCGTGGTACTACAACAGACTACTACGCCAGTACCAGCTCCGGTATCGCCATCGGCGCCGATCCCAGTACCGGTAGCATCGACATCGGCATCAGTGTCAGCTATGCCGGTACTCTGCCCTCTGCAGCCCTCCGGTACCGATATCCCGGTACCGGTGTTTCCCGATACCGATCCCAGTCGGTACGGGTATCGGGCTTTGCAAGAGCATCCTGACAGACGATACTTCGATTCCTCTGATTCTGAGGATTCTGAAGAGTCTGTCGATGCAGCGATGCTTCTTCCACAGGAGGAGTCCTCTCCTAAACGAAGGATGTCTCCTCCAGAGGACTTGTCTTTTCAAGACTTTATCAGAGAGGTGGCTCGGGGCCTCTCTATTACAGTAGCCCCAGAGTCAGAGCCTAGAGCTAAGAAGTTAGATATTCTACAATATCCTAAACCTCCTAAAGAGGCAGCTACCTTGCCTATTCATGAGATTCTGTATGATCTCATGTTAAGGATGTGGGAAGCACCTCTAACCACCTCTCCTCATTCTGGCAGGTTGGACACCATGTATCGTGTCCTTCCATGTCCTGGTTTCCATGAAACTCAGCTTCCTCACCACTCTATTGTGGTTGAGTCTGCAATGAGAAAGATTAGATGTGCCAAAAGACATGCCTCTAATCCTCCAGGACGTGAATGTAGAACCCTGGATGCTTTTGGTAGAAGAATCTTCCAAGCTTCCATGCTTGCTGCGAGAATTAATTCTTATAGTCTCTACATGGGAATGTTCTTAAAAGAAGTCAGTGACCATTTGCTGACTTTAAGTCCTTTTATTTCGGACAGTAAAAGGCCAGAATTTCTCTCTGGGCTCAAACATGCCCAGGATATCTCCAAATTCTCCAACCGTGCAGCTTTCGACTCCTTTGAATGCGTAAGCAGAGCCTCAGCTATAGCTATAGGTGCACATAGGATTGCTTGGCTTCAAGCATCTGATTTGGAGACATGGGTCCAAGATGAATTGGGAAATATCCCTTGTACAGGTGAGAATCTGGTAAAGATTGGCAAGCAAAAGCCAATCAAATGGATGCTGAAAATTCTGTTTTGGATAGACTATCCAAATCTACTGCTGCTCCTGCTAAGAAAAGGTTGTTCAAGAAAACACCTTTTTCTAAAAAGGGAAGATCCTATCCTGCTTAGTCAGAGAGCATTTTCTGCAGCTCAGTTTCCTTCCAAACGTCAGCAATCCTCCAAACAGACCAAGGCAAAGGCTGTGAGGCCTGCTCCAGCCCAGCAATCTCAGCCCCCTCAGGGCCTTTGACTCTCGGCTAGAGAACTTAACCTTCCTGGGATGGTGGAGGGCTCTGGTCCTTCTAGAGCCAGGAAGGCTATGTCACTTTGCTCCCAGATGGGGGCAAATCACAGCAGAGCATTGGACACTCTCCATCATAAGAGAGGGGTACAAACTTCATTTTTCCAGCTTGCCCCCTCTCACAAGAGTGCACCAGTTCAATTCTCCAACCTCCCTCCTCAACCTGTTAGAGTAGGAGGTTGCCACTCTTCTAGCCCAGGGGGCAATAGAGGAGGTGCCTTCTCAACAGGGCACGGGGTTCTACTCCCCCTATTTTCTTATCCCAAAGAAAACAGTGGGCTTCAGACCCATTTTAGATCTCAGAGAATTGAACAGATTCCTAGTCAAAGAGAAATTCAAGATGATTTCTCTAGGAACTCTGCTGCCATACCTTCACAGTCAGGATTGGCTTTGTTCTCTAGATCTCAAGGATGCGTACACTCATGTTCTCATCCATCCAACTCACCGAAGGTTCCTTCGGTTCCTTTTCCAGGAGAAGCACTATCAATACAGAGTGCTCCCCTTTGGCCTGGCCTCTGCACCAAGGGTGTTCCCAAAATGCATGGCAGTGGTTGCTGCTTTTCTACGCACCCTGGGAATATTTGTCTTCCCTTATCTGGACGACTGGCTCATTCGAGCTCCTACTCAACCAGAGGCCAAGACTGCTCTAACCTGCACAATGCGTATCCTTCAATATTTAGGGCTGGTAATAAACATCCCAAAATCCAATTTGATCCCTACTCAGTCCCTGGAATTTATAGGGGCGCTACTGGATACCACAAGGGCAAGGGCCTATCTTCCCCAGGCCCATTGCCTTCGCTTGATGCAGTTAGCTTCTCAAGCAGAATCAAAACCCCTTCTAACTGCTCGAGAGATGTTACAGTTGCTAGGCCACATGGCATCCACAGTTCATGTGGTACCATATGCTCGCCTTCACATGAGAGCAGCTCAGTGGATTTTATCCACCCAATGGACCCAGACATTAGGCTGCCTGTCAGACAAAATAGCAAACACAAGTCGCCTCATTTTGTCCCTTCAGTGGTGGAAGTCCCCTTAGAACCTGTTGCTGGGGTGTCCTTTTCAACAGCCTCTACCCCAGGCAACTCTTACAACAGATGCTTCTCCAATGGGCTGGGGAGCTCATCTTCAGGACCTCTCCACCCAGGGCATCTGGTCCCCACAAGAGACTTGTCTACATATCAATCTCTTGGAACTCAGAGCAATCTTCCTTGCTCTACGAGTTTTCCACACCCTGCTCAGCCACAAGACAGTCCTTGTCCACACGGACAATCAGGTAGCCATGTTCTATATAAACAAGCAGGGAGGAACTGGCTCTCTGTCACTTTGCAACGAAGCTCTGTGACTGTGGGCCCTCGCCAGAGAGCATCACATTCATCTTCTGGCAGTCTATCTTCCAGGTGTTCAAAACTCTTGGGCAGACAGACTCAGTCGAGTTCTGCTTCCACACGAGTGGTCCCTACATATGGACCAGGTATCCAAGATTTTTCAAATTTGGAGAACCCTGGACATAAACCTCTGTGCAAGTCCGTGGAATGCCAAACTTCCCCGGTTCTGTTCCAGAACTCCGGCTCAGGGGGCTCAGGCAAGGGATGCTTTCCTCCTTCACTGGGGTCAAGACTTCCTATATGCCTTTCCACCCATTCCCCTAATTCCCAAAGCCCTGTTCAAGCTTCAGAGGGACAGAGGCCACATGATTCTCATAGCTCCACATTGGCTACGGCAAGTGTGGTACCCTCTGCTTCTACATCTCTCTCAAGCTCCCTCCCTAGAGTTAGGGTCTGCTCCAGACCTCCTCTCTCAGGAGGACGGAAAGTTGTGGCACCCCAATCCCCAGTCTCTGCATCTCAGAGCTTGGTTGCTGAAGGCCTAGATCTCCAGGATCTTCCTCTTTCTCAACAGGTGAAAGATGTTCTTTATGCTTCTAGAAAACCTTCCACTAGACGTTCTTACGCCTTCAAGTGGAAAAGGTTTACCATCTGGTGTTCTGGAAAGGGTCTTAACCCTCGTTCCATACCTCTGGAATCGTTGCTGGAGTATCTCCTGCATCTGTCTAATGCAGGCCTTAAGACAAATTCAGTAAGAGTCCATCTGAGTGCTATTGCAGCTTCCCTCAAGCCTCTAAATGGACAACCTGTTTCCTCTCATCCCCTTGTAACAAGGTTCATGAGAGGCCTCCTTTTAACAAAGCCTCCCATTAGGCCACCTCCGGTGGCATGGGACTTAAATTTGGTTTTTGGTCAGCTTATGCAGCCGCCTTTGGAACCTTTAGCTACTACCTCCTTGAAATACCTTTCTTGGAAGGTTATCTTTCTCATTGCAATCACATCCGCACGCCGCATCAGTGAATTGCAAGCACTAGTAGCTAATCCACCTTATACAAGGTTCCATCATGACAAGGTGGTCCTTAGGACTAATCCACACTTTATGCCTAAGGTGGTCTCGCCTTTTCACCTCATCCAAGAGGTCTACCTACCTGCCTTTTTTCCAGGGCCTCATGCATCAAGTGCAGAGAGGAACCTTCATACCCTGGACTGTAAAAGAGCTCTAGCTTTTTACTTAGAGGACACAACATAGAAAGTCTTCTCAACTCTTTGTTGCTTTTGATCCTTCTCATTTGGGACAACCAGTCTCCAAGAGAACACTTTCCAACTGGATTGCCCAATGTATTACTTTCGCCTGTCAGAGCAAGAACATTTCTCTGGAGGGCCATGTGAGAGCCATGGCAGCCTCAGTGGCTCACCTGAACTCTGTGTCTATCGACGACATCTGTCGAGCAGCCACTTGGGCCTCGGTTCATACCTTCACAGCCCATTACTGTTTGGACAAGGACCCACGCAGGGATGCCTTGTTTGGTCAGGCTGTTCTCGAACACCTGTTCCATACTTAATCAACTCCTACCCACCATCCCTCATGGGATGCCAGAGAGCCAGGTGGGGAAGTGCAGCCCTGTCCCAGGGACATGCAACATATGGGCTCTCTCCCTGGCATCAAAAGCTAGGGAGTCCCCATATATGAAGACTCATTCCTGCTTGTTCCTGGAGATAGCATAGTTACTTACCTGTAACAGGTGATCTCTGGGAACAGCAGGAATAAGTCTTCACAACCCACCCACCTCCCCTAGGCGTTGTCTCTATCTCTTTCCTTTCCCTCTTTGTCTCAGCTATAAAACTCAACTGAGGAGAGACAGTTGGAAAGGTGGGAAGGCAGCATGCAGTCGCTGTGGGATGCTCCCAAAAGCTTTGATTGGATGCTGGGCAGCGTTCCCACGTAGGCTCCGTCGGTACCGACGTACCCATATGTGAAGATTTATTCCTGCTGCTCCCAGAGATCACCTGTTACAGGTAAGTAACTGCTTTCCCTGGAGTGGGACGCGCCTGACACTTCCTTGCGCTCACCCGACACTTCCTTGCGCTCACCCAGGCATCTGGGCCATATTTGTTTCTGGTCACTGTGGACCTTGATAAGTGGCTCTGCTCTCCTAAGGTGGATACACTGGTGACAGCGGCAACTAAGCACACCACCATCCCAGTGGAAGGAGGAGGAGCAGTGCTCTGGGATCAGCAGGATAGGCAGGTTGAAGGTATTTTGAAAACTGCTTTTTTTTCTTCCCACTTCACACTCTAGGCTTGTCTGTGGGGTTTTAGTGACTTGTGCCCTGCTCATAGGGATTCAGCTCCTACCACAAGACTCTTCTTCAGCCAGTTTGGAGTCGGTAGCTTTTTTTCTCTGGGAACAAGCAGGAAGTCTGTCCTCGTATAGGGTGACTATGGCACTGACTGAGCCCCTACGGAAGCATCTCTCCAGCTTTCAAAGAAAGCCTTTGGGAGATGCACCATGCATGCTTGGTCCCCTTCCTGCCTAAGGGTGCCATCTTGCCTTAGTCTCCTGTTTTCTGCGGAGGTCTTCGGACATCTGTCCAGTTTTCCCTGGAATAAGTGGAGTTTTTTTAATACATTTTTGTCTGGTTTGCAGACCGGTTCCTTTCCTGCCGGCATCGCTCCTCTGGTTCATTCCCTTGTTTTTCTTTTTCGCTTCAAGGCATTTCGACCGGCATTTGTGTCCTTTTTTTTGCCGAAAGACCACTGTCATGCGGCAGGGACCCCTTTTTTCCAATGGCCTCCAGTGGCTTTAAGAAGTGTGATCAGTGCAGCAAGATGTCTCTCACCAATCTGCATGACTGCTACCTCTTGTGCCGTGGCCCGGAACATAAATCGGATTGCAAATTTTGCAGAACCATGACCTCAAAGGCCCTTAAAAGCCGTCACCAGCAGCAGGAAAACCTTTTCCAAAAGTCAGAATCCACACCCAGCAACACCAGTGCCCCCTCTGGTACCTCTGTGCCCCGTGAAGCCCGGGCTTCCTGAGTCCTGCAGCCGTGGTTCCTCTAAGAGGAAATCCCTGGAGGTGGAATGCAAGAAGTCAGTCCTCAAAGATCTCCTCTGAGACTGGGTCTTGGAAGATGGGAAAAGCCCACTCCAGGCCCCACAGTCCCCAGCATGAGTCAGAGTGGGAGCAGTCTGACAAGCTGACCTGGAAGGAGGCATTTGTACCCACGGACTGGCCTCTGACACCCGAGACCATCATCATTAAGGACTCTCCCTCAATGGAACACATGCTGGAAACCCTCTGCATCCATGTCAAATGCTGCGGAGCCAACTGGTAGGGAGACCAGGATGGCAGCCTTTAAGTGCAGTATATCTGTCCTCGTAACCCAGCAGCAGTTGTTCATGTTCGGTTCATCCGCCTCGATGATGAGACCATTGACATAGAGGGCCTCCCCAGACCTCAAACCAATCCTCAAGCACCACTAGCCTCAAGAGCCGCATCGGATGAGGGCCTGGTCCCATTCCTCAATTCACCGTTCCTTTCCAACAAGCACGCACGGCTTGGACCGCAGGTCCTTCGGAGGCCCTGGGCTCCTCTGCTCTGACCTTGACCACAAAGCCTAGGAATCACCTGACTTCCAGTCTGATTGGGAGATCAAGGACAAAGAGTCCCCGGACATTCAGCACTACTTGAGACATACCTTCAGACCCATTCCCCTGGCATCCGGACACTGTTCCCTGCCAGAAGATGTTGCCTTCCTCGACTTTGTGCAGGGCATACTCCATTGAGACAGAGGTGGAGGAAGACCCTCGCATGGAGGAATTGGAGATTCTCCAGTATGAGGTCCCTCCGAAGGAGGCCCTCACCATACTGATTCCACTGGTCTTATAATGCTGCTGCCTCCGTATGTGAGAGACACTGGCATTGGTGCCCATTGTCAGCAGGTGACTTGACTCCATCTATTGTCCGCTGAGGCCCTGGAATCCAGAAAGCCCAACTTCCCCACTACTCAATGGTCGTGGAGTCCACCATGTGCAGACTCAAGAGCCAAAAGACCCATACCTCATTGCCCCCTGGCAGGAAGGCCTTTGCCAGAAGGCCTTTCAGGGCTTGATGCTGACATGCTGGGTCCAATCCTATCCAGCTCTACATTGGCATGTACCTCAGCTGTCAAAGAAACTCTGTGGGTTCTCAGCAGGCCTCAACAAGGAACCCCTCCAGATGTTCAAGTCACTAGCCTTGGCAGTCAGTGTTCAAAGTTCCTGTCTCGAGCAGTTTGACAGCTTCAAGTTGTCAGTCAGGGTTGCCGCAGCTTGCATTGGGGCACGACACCAGGCATGACTGCAATAGTCTGACCTCTAACAGTGGGCTCAGGACAAACGTATTGATGATCCCTGCATCAGTGAGAACATCTTTGAGAAATCCATGGCAGACAAAGCAGCAGAGATAGAGACTCAGTTCCTCACAAGGACCAGACTCTCATAAGACCTTGATGCAGCCCTGAAAGAAGGCCCCAGGAAAGAAGCCTTTCTTCCTGAGGAAAAAGGGCGGCTTTGGCATTGCCTCACAATTCCAGGCCTTCTCGGCCCCACAGCATAGCCAACAGCACAAAAGACGGGCATGGCCCCTGTAAGCAAGAGACCCCCAAGTCCCAGGTGCTGGCCCCAGCTCAGCCTGGATGGAACTTTTGACTCCCTGGGCATGACCTCCTCTCCCCCAAGAGGTCCCCTACAGTCCACAAGGGGGAGGCTGGCCCTGTTTGCCCACAGGTAGTGCATAGCCACCAATACCTGGGTCTTAAAAGTGGTCAAGGAAGGCTACCTTCTCCTACAGCAGATGCCATTGACAGCATGGTCAATCACAGCAGTTGTAGTGGCAAGGTTGTGACTGCCATTGGAATGCTGATGCGACTTTCAAAGCCTGCTTGGCCAAGCTTCTGTTCAAGGGCATACTCCTGTTTGGGGAGGATCTGGAAACGTCTGTCAAGAATTTGGGTGAGGTTAAACCTTAGCGTTTACCCGAAGACAAACCCAAAGGAGCTTATCAGTC
This sequence comes from Ichthyophis bannanicus, assembly GCA_033557465.1. NCBI lineage: Eukaryota > Metazoa > Chordata > Amphibia > Gymnophiona > Ichthyophiidae > Ichthyophis > Ichthyophis bannanicus. The sequence goes on along the minus strand of CM066034.1, from coordinate 30,198,764 downwards.
AGGCACTGGGACATCGTCCTCATCTTCCTCCAAACTTTACTTTCAAGATTCATGCTGCTATCGGCCCAGCAAGTTGTCTTATTCGATGCCCAAATTGAGTGGCAAGTCACAGCCCTTTCAAGAGGTTCATTGATCTCAGAACAAGTTCTCCAGGACTGCACGCACCTCCTGCTGACTGGCCCAGGGCCCGTTCCTTGATGCCATAGGTCAGCAAGCAGCTGCTTCTCTTTTCCCATGAATGGGCCCGGATTACCACAGAAAGATGGGTTCTCGACATATCCCAGAGTTACATTCTCAACTGTGCCATACACATCAGGGATGCCTTTATGATCTTCCTTGTGGGTCCTTGTTGCTTCAGGCAATTTGTCCGGATCCCTCTTCAGAGGTCAGATCTGGCTGCTATTCTATCTACTTTGTTATGCCTAAGAAGAACTGTTCCTTCTGATCCAACCTGGATCTGAGGGGTCAATCGCTGTCTCTACTTGCCATGTTTTTGCATGGAAACTTGAAGTCAGTGCTTCAAGCAGTCTGCACGGGTGAGTTCTTTGGCCTCCACAAGGTCCAGGGAAGCTTTTTCCATCCAAGAGGACCAGCAGCGTTTCCTGTGCTTTGCGATACTGGGGTATCACTTCCAGTTTCAAGCCCTGCCATTTGGTCTTGCCACGGCTCCTTGCATCTTCTCAAAGGTCATGCTAGTGGTCGCAGCCACCTTGTGTCATCAGGCGATATATTCATCCATCCTTACCTGGACAATTGGCTCATCCAAGCAAAGTCTCGCACAGAAGCACAGGGAGCAGTGGCATGGATCCTCTTCTTGGAAAGCCTCGGTTAGGGGGTCAACCACGCCAAGAGTTCCTTATGCCCATCACAGACCCTCAAGTTTCTTGGGGGTCCTCTTCAGTACTCAAGTAGGGCAAGTGTTTCTAACTCGGGGCAGATGTCAGAAGGTCTACAGTCTGCTTCATACCTTCCAGCGTCACCCAGCTCCTCAGGTGTGGGAATTATCTGCAGATCTTAGGAACTACGGTGGCTACCTTGGACATGGTCCCCTGGGCTCAGGCACACATGAGTCTACTTCAGCTCTCCTTACTGTCCCGTTGGTCCCCCTACTTGTAGGATTACATCATCTGTCTTCCTCTTCCTCCCGGCTGTTTGTCACCATCTTTGCTAGTGGCTGGGTCACAATCACGTGATGTGGGGGATGCCCCTGGAAAGTCCACATTGGATAGCTCTGACCACCAATTCCAGTCTTTCTGGTTGAGGCGCCCATTGTCTGCAACAGACTGTGCAAGGAACGTGGTCCCAGTGGGAGTCTGGCTGGCTGTCAACCGGTTGGAAGCACAGGCAGTCCGCTTGGCGTTCTGCCACTTTCTGCCACCTCTTTGTCTGACAGTGCCACGATGGTGGCTTATCTCAGACAAGGGGGGGACAGTATCCAGGGGTAGTCTTGGAGATGTCTTGTTTCCTTGGGCCGAGCATCATTTGCAGGTGCTGTCTGCACATTTTCTATCCCAGCGATGTGCTGTGCTAACAGATTTTCTCAGTCACCTTCTTGACTTGAGCGAGTGGGAACTCGCTCATTGGACATTCAGACTTATTGTGAACTGGTAGGGTCATCCTGTTCTGGACTTAGTGGCCACCTTGGCAAGTACCAAGTTTCCTGCCTTTTTCAGTTGGAGTGAGCCGAAATACCAGGGTTGAGGCACTAGTCCAGCCATCACCTCGGTTGCAGATCCTCTACGTCTTTTCTCCATGGGCCTTGATTGGCCAGGTTCTCTGGCTTATAGAGACACATCCAGGTCGGGTGAATATGGTGGCGTCAGGTTGACCTTGTTGCCCATGGTATGCCAACTTGGTTTGCCTCCTAGCAGTGGAGCTGCTGAAGCTCGGTTCTCACAGGAGCCTGCTTGGGCAGGAGCCTATTGTCATGAGCGACCCTGCTCCCCATTCGTTTTCAGCTTGGTTCTTGAAAGGTGCTATCTAGCTCATAAAGAATACTCTGTTCAGGTTCTGGCTACCTTGCTTAAAGCATGGTGCCCTTCTACGTTGCTAGCTTTTGCTCAAATTTGACATTTCAAGTCCTGGTGCTCCACCCATGCAGTTTTGTTATAGGAGATCAGATATTTGGGCTCACTGTCCTTTCTGCAGGCTGACTTTTACAAGGGCCGGGCCTTGAATTCTTAAAGTGCAGGTAGCAGCTCTCACCTGTTTTTGTGGTCCTGTTGGGGGTTGCTTGTCTGTCTCCTATTCGGATATCGGACATTTTTTGCATGGAGTATGTGCCTTTCATCTTCCAGTTTGTCCATTTGCTTCTTCTTGAGACTTGTCCTAGGTTCTTCAGATGCTCAAGTGGCTGCCTTTTGAGCCCTTGAAGAGGGCCACTCTGAAAGATTTGGGTCATCAAAGCTGTCTTTTTGATAGCCATTACGTCAGCCTGGCATGTTTGAGCTGCAGACGCTTTCCTGCTGGGACCCCTTCTTATCCTTCTCTGCAGAAGGGGTGACAGGATGGTTACATCCTTTTTAGCAAAAGTTCTGTCTGGCTTCTATGTAAATGAGTCCCATCTCCTATCCTTTCTGGAGGGGGGAGTCCTTCTACAGGTTCATTGATCTTCACTTGTTGGATGTCGTATAGTTTTTGCGCTGTTACCTGAAGGTTACTAATGCCTTTTGGTGCTCAGATCGCTGGTTTGTCCTCTTTTCTGGCCCCCGTAAAGGGGCTGCTGCTTTTAAGTCTACTATTGTGTGATGGATCAAGCAGGCCATTGAGTCTGCTTCTGTTTTGCAGGGTAAGCCTGTTCCTGCAGGTCTGACCCAGTATGGCATATCTTATGTTCTTATGTAAAGCTCATTCTACGCAAGCGCAGGCAGCTTCTTGGGTGGAACGTGCTCAGGTCACTTCAGTTAACATTTGCCAGACAGTGACTTGCTTGTCCTTGTCGACCTTTGCCCGACATTATTGCTTGAACCTCAAGCGCGTGAGTTGGCCTGTTTTGGAGCCACTGTTTTTGGTGGCGGCTGGCTCTGTCTGCCCTCAGGTGTTGTAGTGAGATGGAAGAGGAGGCGAAAGGGGATAGGGGAAGGCTGTTGGTGGTGGTTCTGCTGCCTTCTATATAGCTGCATGTTTGTGCAGTAGTTATTTTGTTTAGCCTGATAAGGTGGTTCTTCTTTTATGAGGGCTGTTCTGAAGTCATCTTGCTTTGCCAGTTATACTGAAGCTATCCCCAGGGGAGCAGGTGTATGTGCCAGTGATGTCACTGAAGCTTCTGATTGGTTCTTCCTCTGTCTGCATCATCTGCTATAATCCCACTAGTCTGGACTGGTCTAGCAGGGATTCCAGGAAAGGAAATTAATGGTAAGTAAAATTTCACCTTATGATGTGATGGGATGTGCTGCCGGTGGTATTTCACACGGCATGCTGTGCTGGTTACAGTCTGGAGAGGGCAGGCCAGACAGGCTCCTTCCGCTAAATAGGTGAGTTCATACTGACTGGTGGAGGGGCACTGTATGCCTATTGCATGCCCCCTCCCCCCACCTCATTCAGGAACCTATCTGGCCTGCCCTTCCCAGATTGTAGCCAGCATGACATGATCTGAAAACCGCTCAGTAGAACATCCCATGAGATCATGAAGAGGAGACACGTGCTGTTCCAGCTGCAGGAATTGGAGGATCCTAGGCCCCTCTGGACCTACCCTTGGCTATGCCCCTGCTTTTAATTATGGCTTTGCAAAAACATCTTCCTCCTCCTCCTCTGCTTTTCACAGATTAGATGCTAAAATGTAGCCAGTGATACCCCCGCCTTGTGCTGGAAGATTCTTCTGGGTTGGCAAAACATTTATTGTGAAGGGAAAGGGAGAGCTCTGTAATGTTGATGCTCAGTCTGCCCTTGGGAATGGGAGGGGAGGGTAAAGAGGCGGGGCTTTTTGTATAAAATTAGTCACCTCAAATGTGTTTTATTCAGGCTTGCCCCCTGCCACGGGTTCAGGAACGCTGGTTCTGCATCTCCTCGATGTGAATGACAACGGTCCTGAGCCTGATCCTCGGAAGATTACGATCTGTAACAAGGACACAAAGCCTCAGAGACAGAGCATCATTGATAAGGATCTTCCACCAAATACCTCGCCCTTCACATTTGAATTCAGTCATGGATCAGAAGTCAACTGGGCAGCAGAAATCAATGGTGAGGCATCAGCTGCAGGGGGTGAAGCTCCCCTAAGCAGCAGGGTAGGGAGGGAGCTTGCCGCCTTTCCAGCTCTCTCAGGTGTAGGGGTAGATAACACTGCTGCTGAAACGCATTTGCCTCTTTAAGGATGGGGTGTAGCTGGTGGTCCTGCTGTTTTCTGAGTCTTGGAGTAAGTCTGACTGTGGCTGTGTGTGTGACTGTTAGTATTAACACTATTGCATGCAATTGTCCTGACGTGTTCCAGCACAATGGACCTCAGGGCCTGCTGTGCCTTCACTCTCTCCAGACTAATGAGATAAAGAAGGGATATTTGTTTGATTTCCTTTCCCCTATCATCTCGTTAGCTTGGTTTTAATAATGTAGATACTGACAGTCTGCAGGCCTGTGTTCCCAGGACCATTTCTTAGCGTGTGTATGTCACCTCCTGTGGGGACCTTGTGATCTGTTTCATCCAGATTTGACAGCATGTTTTCAGGCTTGAAAAGGCCAAACTCTGGAGCTGGGAATTTAAGAAAAGTCCTGGGGGGGTGGGGGGGAGGGAGGAGAGCAGACAGCACTGTTTCTGATCCCTGTTCAGCTTAGGAAGCTATTTCATTACTTTGAATGCTGCAACAGGGTTGGCTGTTTTCCTTTCAGTGCAGGTCACTTTCAGCTTTCTGTAAATGGTGGAGCCCAGTTTTGGCGGACTCCATAGCTCATATTCTAATGGAGGAGGTGAGGGACTGTAGCAGAACTTGAGAGCTTGTACCAGACTTCTGAGATCTTGCAGGTTCCAGTGAGACCCTGCTTGATAGGGGGTGGTTGCTCAGGACTGGCTTCCTGCTGTCCATTTCGGGGTGCTGTTGAGCTCCTTTTTTTGGCTGATGGTGTGCCCTTCACTACAGGAGATGACATAGCTCTGAAGCCACTCCAAGAATTGAAACAAGGAGATTATAACGTTTATCTTCGGCTGTTTGACAACCAGAAGAAAGACCAGCTGACAGTCGTCAGTGTCCTGGTGTGTAACTGTGAGGGGGAAATCTACGTAGATACGTGCCCAGAGGGAGTCGTCGACACCAACTTTGTCCCAACAACCATCCTGATCATCTTGGGCTCTATTCTGCTTCTGCTGAGTAAGTGTGTGTTACATTTTTTAGAGCTGGATAGAAAAGTGATCCAGGGGTTGCATTTCCTGAACCTTGCAAGGCGTTGACCTGAGTGGTTTCCACTGCTCTTATTGATGAAGGTGAGCTGGACCCCATAGCTGTAAGCTTTGCGCATGGTGGCCTGGATCCTGCAGCGTGCAGCAGGCCGTTAATGGAACCTGGACGTCTGCACCCCCATACTAACCCTAATCTCCTTTTTTTGCTAGTTCTTCTGCTCTTACTGCTGCTCTTTCTGAGGCGTCGAAGGCGGGTTGTTAAAGAACCCTTACTGCTCCCAGAAGACGATACACGGGACAATATCTTCTATTACGGGGAGGAAGGTGGTGGAGAGGAAGACCAGGTAGGGAGCTGATGGCTTGATCAGCGGAGTCTATGTAGAAGGTGAATTCTTTACTCGTTATCTAGTGATGAATGCAGATGTGTAGAGGCCTGCTAGTGACGAGCCTCCCCAAGCCCCGGTTATGCATGTCACGTGGTCTTAGTAGAGCCCTCACATCAGGGGCTCGTTTGGATTTAACTCCAGATTAGATCATCGTAGGTGCAGTCTTTCTGGGCCATCAAAGGGCTATTTGGTGTGGTTTGTAACAAAGCAAATATATAAAGAGAAATACATACTCTAAATCTAAATTCCTAAAACGAATATAAATGGTAAAGCCAAAAAAGGCCACCTCATCCCTTATGTCAATGGGTGACTGAACACAGTACAAACATGACGTATAACAGAAAAGAGAATTTGAAACCCAGAAAATTACAGTAGACCTACAGGTGACTGTCCTGGAATAATTCCTTCCAACTCCCAAAATAGCTTTGCTCTTTCTAGTTAAGAAGGGAATAACACATCTCTTCACAGGAGCAAAGGAATAGCTTAATTCTTAGTTCCATTGCAGAACAAATGGATGTGAGTTTTACGCACCCCAAGAGATCAGAGGTTTTAGGTTGTCTGGAGCCTTGCGCAAGCTGATGCACATTACTGTTTCACTAAACACGCCCCCTTGGGCCCCCTGCCCCCACATAATTTGTAATGTGTGTTGGATTCCAGTTTCACAGTTAAAAGGCCAATCCATTTAGTTCAGGGGTTCAAATCCCACTAGAGGACAGCAACCTTGGGCCGGAAGGACTGGGATTTCTAGTCCCTCAGGTGCTTCTTGTGGCCTTGGGCAAGCCACTTAACCCTCCGTTGCCTCAGGTACAAAAACATAGATTGAGCCCTTTAGGAATAAGGAAAAAATATATATACAGTACCTGAATGTACACCGCTTTGGTAGAAAAGCAGTATATAAGCCCAGTTAAATAAATAAGCCCGGAGCAAGTTAAAATTATATCAAAGCTTTTAAATAGATTTATACCATCACAGTGACAAATGTCATTCAAAATGGTGGAGAAGTCAAAAAGCAGTTTTAAAGAGACACTATAAACATGACATCCTTGAAAGGAACATAATACTAAGGAACAAGGTTCTGTTGCTTAATTCATAAAGGAAATAAAATCAAAAAGATGTTTACTCCTTTCAAAACAATTTCTAAGCCGGTCTGACTAAGTTTGCCGATGGGACATTCCATCGTTCTGCCGCAACAGTACTAAAGGCTAGATCAGTGTTGTCCAATGAATACAATCTGAGCCAGGAGCTTCAACATAAGACAATTCCAAAGAAAATAGAAGAACAATGAAGCCTTTCAGCCTCTTCCAGGACCTGGTGTTCACAGTCCTTTCCTCCTAATCCAGCCACTATAAACACTGACATGCAGTTGAATCAAAGCTGTGTTCTCCAGGAACAAACAGGAATGCAGTCTTCACATATGGCTATTGTCGGTACCGGCGGAGCCCACGTGGGAACGTTCCCCAGCATCCAATAGGAAAGCCTTTGGGAGCACTCCGCTGCGCCTGCGCACTTTACCTTCCCAACTCCTCTCCTTGGTTTTTCATTTTCTGCTGAGCCAGCAGGGAGCACCTTTCCTGTCACCGCCAAAAACTTATTATTTTTTTTTTGGTTCAATTTGTGCTCTGCCTTTCCATCAACATTGGTACCTTTCCTGATACCAGCCCCGATATTAATGTTTCGGGTTTTTTACTTTCAGTTTTATGGGGTTTTTTTCCTTTCTCTTCAGGCGGTTCATTGCTACCTTAGGCCTCAGCCTAAATTTTTTCCATTTGTCACCATGGACAATACACATCAGTGGCTTTAAAAAAAAAAATGTTCCAAGTGCTCCGGCACTGTTGGTCACTGATACTCATTACTGGTGTCTAAAATGTTTGGGCCCAGGCAGTATACCAGACAATTGTTCTGTGTGTAAACAAATGACCAAACGAGGCCTAAAGAACAGGGCCAAACAGTATCACTCACCAGGGGCCTCGGCATTATCGAGGATGTCTGCATCTTCAGCTGGTTCCCAGGTCTCCAAACATAAACTAAAGACTAGGGTTGCCAACTTTTTCACCGAGAAAAACCCGACACCTGTGGCTTGCCATGCTCCACCCATTCTCCACCCATAGTCCCACCCCCGCCCCGCCCCCAGCCCCACCCACAAAAATTACAGAGGATACGTGTAGGCTAACTTCCTTGGTCAGATAATAATTAAACTGGGAACCCCAAAAGCCAAACATGAAATGTACAACACTGGAGAACTAAAACTATAAAGTAATTTCCTCTTGCACTAAACAAAAACGCAAAGATGTTATCAATACACACTTCCCAGACCAGACATATTCCAGTTAATAAATTCAAAATAAAAAGTATTTTTCTACCTTCTGTTTGGGCATTTTATTTTTCAGTTGCAATTGCTCCAGTCACATTCTTCTGGTTTCTTCATGTCTTCTGCGAGCTATCCATTTGTCCTTCTCTTTTAGATGTTTTCCATTCTCTCTCTATTTCTGCTTTAACATACTGATTGTTTCCCTTTTGCTCTTTCCCCCAATTCTTTCCTTATTCCTTTATCATCCATTTAAATTTCACCCTTCCATTCTCAAGCCCCTCTCCCAATACCCGACCCATCATAGACTTTTCTTCCACACAAAATATCTTTTCCCCTTCCATTCTCATTCCCCATCCATTCTAGTCCTCCCCCAAAATCAGTTCCCTTATAGTTCTAGACCCACCCAGCATCCGCTCCCTTCTAGTCCCATTCTCCCATGCCCCACATCAGCCCATTTCCAGTCCTATTGTAGCCCCCATCAGCCCTTTTCCAGTCCTATTCCAGCTCTTCATCAGCCCATTTCCAGTGCTAGCCCTCACATCACAGGCCATTTCCAGTCCTAGCCCCCCCCCCCCCAATCACAGCCCATTTCCAGTCCAAGTCCCCCATCACAGCCTCTTTCTAGCCCTAGCCCCCCCCCCATCACAGCCTATTTCCAGTCCTAGGGCCCCCCCACCATCACAGCCCATTTGCAGTCCTAGTCCCCCTAATCACAGCCCATTTGCAGTCCTAGTCCCCCTAATCACAGCCCATTTGCAGTCCTAGTCCCCCTAATCACAGCCCATTTGCAGTCCTAGTCCCCCTAATCACAGCCCATTTGCAGTCCAAGTGCCCCCTCCCTCCACCATAGCCCATTTCCAGTCCAAGTTCCCCTCCTCACAGCCCATTTCCAGTCCAGGTCCCCCCCCCCCCCATCACAGCAACATTTCCAGTCCAAGTTCCTTTAACCTTTCCCAGCATTCGCGGCTTCACAGAAACAGCTGCCAGCGTGAAGGAAAAGGATCTTCACGCTGGCAGTTGTACAGAGGGAGCCGGGGCCTTGCGCGGGCTTCCCCGGCTCCCTCTGAAGCCTTCCGGTGTGCGGGCTGTGTTTTTTTTTTTTTAACTCCACGGACGACTTCAGATCGGAAGAAAAGCCGGTTTTTTGCTCTGGCTGCTTCCGATCTTGCGGCCAGAGCAAAAAAACGGCTTTTCAAGGGCCGGTTTTACCTCTGCGCCGGCAGCCGGCCTGGCCATGGAAAAAACGGCCAGGCCGGCTGAAAACCAGCTGGTTGGCAACCCTAAGACTAAGTCCTCTGCATTGAAATCTGGTACCGAACATAGAGTTAAGTCCCTTCATTCACGAGATGCACTGAAAGGTGCATCCGATGCTGACCGGCCGGCCAAACAGCCCCAGTGGGAGGAGAAACCCTCCAAAGCCACCCAGGGGCTCCAGGATGCTCCCGAGGCCTCGACCTCTGGAGAGCTACTGGTATCGTGCTTTGGGATGGTGGCATACAGCCCCATACTCAAATCCACCCAGGCGTCGGTGTCTTCCATTGACCAGCGCTTCTTTAGCTATCGAGAGGACTTTGGCAGTACTCCTGGCTGCTGTGGTACCAAAGGAATCGACAGCCAGTCAGGCACTGGCTTCCAACCTGATGCCTCTGCCTCGGATACCGACCCTGGAACAGGTATTGGTGGGTCCACTCCCTCCAGTTCCTCCACTGGAATCTGTATCGGTGGGACCCTTACCTCAGATTCCTCCATTGGAACCAGTAACCGCCGTTGGTACCCAGCTGGTTCCCAGTTCAAGTACCGCACAACCTGAACATAGACATTGAGCATCGGCTCGAGACAGTTGATTTCCTTTCTGAATCATTCTCTTCTTTTTCTGACTCTGAAGAGACATCTGAGGATTCCAGGGCTACCCAGAATATTCCCTTTGATAACTCTCCTCCTCACCAGAGGCATTGATCCCCACCAGAGGACATGTCCTTTCAGGACTTCATTAGGGACATAGCAGCGGTCTCCAAATCACCATAACATCGGAAACAGAATTGAGCGTTGAGGAGTTAGAAATTCTCCAATACCCCTCAATTGCCAAAGGGGTGGCAACAATCTCCAGGAACAAGCAGGAATGTAGTCTTCACATATGGGTATCATCAGTACCGATGGAACCTGCGCGGGAACGCTCCCCAGCATCCAATTATGAAGCTTTTGGGTGCATCCCACAGCACCTGCGTGCTGCCTTCCCGCCTTTCCCAACTGCCTCTCTCCAGTTCTTCGTTTTCCACGGAGTCAGCAGATCGTTGTTCCTGTCACCGCAGACAGTTTTTCCCTTATTCCTTATTTTTTTGTGGTCGCGTCTGCCTTCCTCGACGCTATACCGGTACAGCCGGTTCTCTTTTCTTTCTTTCTTTTATTTAAAAAATATTCTTTATTTTTTTCAAAACTTTTCTTCCCAGGTGCACTTGTCATTTTGGGCCTTAGGCCCAAAATTTCCTCCACTATAGAAATCCCACTTCAGGTTTTAAAAAGTGCACCAAGTGTGGTGGTACCATTTCCGTCACAGACACCCATGAGTGGTGTCTTAAATGTTTAGGTCCTGACCACTCAATTGCTGAGTGTATGGCTTGTGCCATGATGTCCAAAAGGGGTCGACAAAACCGAGCTGCTAAGCTCAGCGCCCTTTTTCCCTCCGATGCAGCTTCGGTGGCATCGACGTCTTCCAGGGCTTCGTCTTCCTCCCATGGATCTCCAGTAACTAAACATAAGTCTAGTCGGTCCTCAAAGGGTAGATCTCCTTCCAAGCATCAAGATGCCTCTGTCGTTGCCCTTGAGGGTTCTGTACTGGCAAAATTGCCCCGGCGGGAGGCTTCGGCTTCCAAAGCATTATTGGGGCTCCAGGATGTTCTCGAGGCCTCGACCTTGGCAGAACTACTGGTGCCATGCTCTGGGATACCGGCTGCGTCCAGTACCAATATCCAGGAATCGGCAACGGCTGTGTCGGGTACCGATACCCAGGCATCAGCAACATCGATCGACCAGAGATTCCTGGCTATTGAACGCAGTCTGGCGGCTCTCCTTTCGGCATCGACACCCTCGGAACTGCATCCGACAGTTCAACCGGTATCGGTACCGATGCCGGTACCAGTATCAGTACCGGTACTGATGGCATAGACATCGGTATCTGCTTTGCCGGCACCCAGTCATGCAATGCCTTCTGGTGTCGATACACCGGTACCGATTCCCCCCGATACCGACTTCAGTCGGTATGGGTATCGGGCTCTTCAAGAGCATCTGGACAGACGGTACTTCGAATCCTCGGAGGACTCCAAGGATTCTGACAGCTCTGCCAGTACCGGGATACTTCTCCCGGAGGAGCCTTCCTCTCCTAAATGTAGGATGTCTCCTCCAGAAGATATCTCCTTTCAGGATTTCATCAGGGAGGTGGCTCGTGGTTTGTCCATTACTGTGACTCCTGAAACAGAGCCCAGAGCTAAGGAGTTGGAGATTTTACAGTATCCCAAAGCTCCTAAGGAGGCAGCTACCTTGCCTATCCATGAGGTTTTACATGATCTCATGTTGAGAATGTGGGACACACCTCTCACTACCTCTCCTCACTCTCGCAAACTGGATACCATGTATCGAGTCCCTCCTTGCCTGGCTTCCAGAAAACTCAGCTTCCTCACCACTCCATTGTAGTGGAGTCCGCTATGAGAAGGATCAAGAGTGCAAAGAGGCATGTCTCTAATCCTCCAGGACGTGAGTGTAGAACCTTGGATGCCTTTGGACGTCGTACTTTCCAGGCTTCCATGCTTTCTGCCAGGATCAGTTCCTATATTTTATATATGGGAATGTTCCTTAAAGAAGTCACAGGAGATTTAGAGGTTCTGAGCCCTCCTTCCTGATAAGAGGCAGGATTTTCTCACACTGGTTAAACATGCCCAGGATGTTTCTGTCAATCATGCAGCTTTTGACTGTTTTGAGTGCATAAGCAGAACCTCTGTCATTGCCATAGGTGCACGTATGCTTGCCTGGCTCCAGGCATCCGATTTGGAGCTCTGGGTGCAGGACAAACTGGGCAATATTCCTTGTACAGGTGAGAATTTATTTGGCAAGAATTGGCAAGAGAAAGCCAATGAGTTGGATGCTGATAACTCCACTTTGGATAGGTTATGCAAAGCCACAGCTGATCCTGCAAGAAAGAAATCTTTCAAGAAACTTTCTTCCAAAAAAGGAGGTTTTATCCCTCTTATTCCCAGCAGGGACGTTCCGCAGGTCAGCTTGTCTGAAAAGGTCAGCAGGCACCTAAACAAAGGAAAGCAGAAACTGCTAAGCCTCAACCGTCCCAGCAGTCTCAGCCTCCACAAGGCCTTTGACTTTCAGCTAGATAACTTAGCCTTCCTGGCCCTCAATGGACCAGAGCCTTCCACCATTCCAGGAAGGTTGTGTCACTTTGCCCCCAGATGGGGGCAGATAACAGCAGAGCATTGGACACTCTCCATTATAAGAGAGGGGTACAAGCTGCACTTTCTGTGCATGTCCCCTCCCACAATGGTAAGACAGTTCAATTCTCAGACCTCTCTCATCAACCTGTTAGGTCAAGAGGTCACTATGCTTCTTGCCCAAGGGGCAATAGAAGAGGTACCCATTCATCGACAGGGCACAGGGTTTTACTCCCCCTATTTCCTTATCCCAAAGAAAACAGGGGGATACAGACCTATTTTGGACCTCAGAGAATTGAACAAATTCCTGTTCAAAGAGAAATTCAAGATGATTTCTCTGGGAACTCTGCTGCCATACCTTCAGAGTCAGGATTGGCTTTGTTCTCTAGATCTCAAGGATGCGTACACATGTTCTCATCCATCCAACTCACAGAAAGTTCCTTCGGTTCCTTTTTCAAGGAAAGCACTACCAATACAGGGTGCTTCCTTTTGGCCTGGCCTCAGCACCAAGAGTGCTCACGAAATGCATGGCTGTGGTAGTAGCATTTCTCCGCACTCTAGGGATATTCGTCTTCCCCTACTTAGACGACTGGCTCATTTGAGCTCCATCAGTCAGAGGCCAGCACTTCTCTATCTTGCACAATGCGTATCCTTCAGTATTTGGGTCTCGTCATAAATATCCCAAAATCCAGTCTAACTCCCATTCAGTCTCTAGAGTTCATAGGAGCTTTGCTGGATACCAGAAAAGCAAGGGCCGATCTTCCTCAGACCCGTTGCCTTTGCATGGTGCAGTTGGCTTCTCAAGCAGTGCTAAAGCCTCACCTCACTGCCCGAGAAATGTTACAACTACTAGGCCACATGGCATCTACAGTGCATGTGGTTCCTTATGCTCGTCTCCTTATGAGAGCAGCCCAGTGGACTTTATCCACTCAATGGACTCAGGCATCAGGGTGCCTGTCAGACAAAATAGCAAACACAAATCGCCTTATTTTGTACCTCCAATGGTGGCAGTCCACTCAAAATCTTTTGCTGGGGTCCCCTTTTGAACAACTTTTACCCCAGGCAACTCTCACAACAGATGCTTCGCCAATGGGTTGGGGAGCTCATCTACAAGACCTCTCCACCCAAGGCACCTGGACTCCACAGGAGACTCATCTACATATCAATCTCTTAGAGCTCAGAGCAATCTTCCTTGCTCTTCGAGTGTTCCACACCCTGCTCAGCTACAAGACAGTCCTCATTCATACGGACAATCAAGTAGCCATGTTCTACGTGAACAAGCAGGGGGGAACAGGCTCTGTCACTTTGCAACAAAGCTTTGCGACTATGGGCCCTCGCCAGAGCGCATCAGATTCATCTCCTGGCAGTGTATCTTCCAGGCATACAAAACTCTTGGGCTCAGTCAGTCAAGTTCTGCTTCCACACGAATGGTCTCTCCATGCAGACCAGGTGGCCAAGATTTTTCAAATTTGGGGAACCCGGGACGTAGACCTCTTTGCAAGTCCGTTGAATGCCAAACTTCCCCGGTTCTGTTCCAGAATTCCGGCTCAGGGCTCTCAGGCCAGGGATGCTTTCCTCCTTCACTGGGGTCAAGACTTCCTTTATGCCTTTCCACCCATTCCCCTAATTCCCAAAACCCTGTTCAAGCTTCAGAGAGACAGAGGCCGTATGATTCTCATAGCTCCACATTGGCCACGGCAGGTGTGGTACTCTCTGCTTCTACATCTCTCTCAAGCTTCCTCCCTGGAGTTAGGGTTTGCTCCAGATCTCCTATCTCAGGAGGACGGAATGTTATGGCATCCCAATCCCCAGTCTCTGCATCTCAGGGCTTGGTTGCTGAAGGCCTAGATCTGCATGATCTTAACCTTTCTCAGCAAGTAAAGGATATCCTTTATGCTTCCAGGAAACCTTCCACAAGACGCTCTTATGCTTTCAAGTGGAAAAGGTTTTACTATATGGTGTTCGCAGAAGGGTCTTAACCCCCTTGCGATACCTCTGGAATTATTACTGGAGTATCTCCTTCATTTATCCAATGCAGGACTTAAGACTAACTCAGTAAGAGTCCATTTGAGTGCTATTGCAGCTTCTTTCAAGCCTCTAAATGGACAACCTATCACCTCCCATCCTCTTATAGCAAGATTTATGAGAGGCCTTCTTCTAACCGAGCCTCCCATTAGGCCATCACCGGTGGCATGGGATTTAAACCTGGTTCTTGGTCAGCTCATGAAGCCACCTTTCGAACCCTTTGCTACTACCTCATTGAAATTCTTTTCTTGGAAAGTTATCTTTCTCATTGCAATCACATCAGCACGTCGCATCAGTGAGTTGCAAGCTGTAGTAGCTGATCCACCTTATACAAGGTTCCATCATGACAAGGTAGTCCTTAGGACTCATCCACACTTCATGCCAAAGGTGGTTTTGCCTTTTCATTTAAACCAAGCGGTCTATCTGCCTGTGTTCTTTTCCAAGGCCTTATGCATCTAATGCAGAAAGGAATCTTCATATTTTGGACTGTAAAAGAGCTTTAGCCTTTTACTTGCAAAGAACACAGCAACATAGAAAGTCCTCTCAACTCTTTGTTGCTTTTGATCCTTCTCATTTGGGACTTCCAGTCTCCAAGAGAACACTGTCTAACTGGATTGCTCAGTGTATTTCCTTTGCCTATCAGAGTAAGAATCTTCCTCTGGAGGGCCATGTCACAGCTCACAATGTGAGAGCCATGGCAGCTTCAATGGCCCATCTGCACTGTGTGTCTATCGCCGACATCTGTCGAGCAGCCACTTGGGCCTCGGTTCATACCTTCACAGCCCATTACTGCTTGGACAAGGACTCTCGCCGGGATGCCTTGTTTGGTCAGGCTGTTCAACACCTGTTCCATACCTAATCAACTCCTACCCGCTATCCCTGGTTGGATGCCAGAGATCCATGGGGGGAAATGGAGCCCTTTCATAGGGACACACAACTTCTGGGGTCTCTCCCTGGCATCTAAAGCTAGGGAGTCCCCATATGTGAAGGCTACATTCCTGCTTGTTCCTGGAGATAGCATAGTTACTCACCTGTAACAAGTGATCTCCGGGAACAGCAGGAATTTAGTCGTCACAGCCCACCCTCCTCCCCTAGGAGTTGTATCTCTCAATCTATCTTTCTCTTTCCCTCTCTCTCTCTTTGTCTCAGCTTTAAACTCAACTGGAGAGAGGCAGTTGGGAAAAGGTGGGAAGGCAGCACGCAGGTGCTGTGGGATGCTCCCAAAAGCTTCCTAATTGGATGCTGGGGAGCGTTCCCGCGCAGGCTCCGTCAGTACTGACGATATCCATATGTGAAGACTAATTTCCTGCTGTTCCTGGAGATCACCTATTACAGGTGAGTAACTATGCTTTACCAGTGTATCGGATCCTACAGGATCTAATGCTACATATGTGTGAGGCCCCGTTAACGGATTCTCCTATTAGTAAACGCCTCAATACCATGTACAGAGTCCCATCATGCCTGCGGTTTCAAAAGTCTCAATTACCAAACCATTCAATGGCAGTGGAATCAGCAATGCGATGCATAAAGAATCCTAAAACTTTCATCTGTGCCACCTGGCAAAGATGCCAGAGCTCTAGATCTTTTGTATGTTGCTGCTTCCAGTCATGTATGCTTGCTTCTAGGATTACATACTACACCCTCTACATGGGCATGTACCTCAAGGATGTCTCAAGGGATCTAGGAAATTTTGCTCCTATTCTCGCAGATGAGAGATGTTTGCATGACTATAGTCAAGCTCTAAATGCTTTGAAGTTCCTGACCAGGTCAGCCTTCAGTACCTTTGAATTGACTAACAGAGCTGCTGCAGTCTGCATAGGAGCTCACAGGATGGCCTGGCTCCAGGCATCAGACCTCGAGCTGTGGGTTCGAGATAAATTAGCCAATATTCCTTGTGCTGGAGAAAACCCATTTGGCAAGGGTTGGAGAGAGAAGGCGGGAGAGCTTGAGGCAGATCTCACCCTGAAATGTCTCTCAAGAAAAACTTCATACCCCTCTAGGAGGAAGGCTACTTCCAGGAACTCCTTTCTATACCAAGAAGATGATTACTCTTCTTACCAGCCCTCTGCTACTTACTAACCTAAGCAACAGCAAAGGTCTCAGGGTCCGCGACTGCCTAAGAAGGCCAAGGGCCCCAAACCCTACCCAGCTGCTCAGCCCCAGCCAGCACCTGGTTTTTGACTCCTTCCTAGAGAGCATAGCTACTCTGCCTCTGCGAGGACCCCAAGGAGTTTAAGTCCTAAAGTCCCTATGTGCTTATGCCCATAGGTGGCATCTCATTGCTTCAGAGAAATGGACTCTCAACATCGTCCAAGTGTGCTGTGTGCTTCATTTACAGAGCTTACCCCCAACCACCTCCACAAGAGATTGGCCTGCAAAGGATTTATAGGATAATCTCCTGTCCTCGGAGGTGGCCATCCTCTTAGCCCAAGGGGGCAATCAAGAGAGTTATCCCCCCCTCCTCCCCCTGCCCAAAAAGGCAACAGTTTTTACTTTCCTTACTTTCTCATCCCCAAGGAAACAGAAGGGTTCAAATCTATTCTAGATCTGAGGAATCTCAACAAATTCTTTTGGGGAAAAGTTCAAGATTTCCCTCAGCACACTTATGCCATACCTTCAGAGATATGACTGGCTGTGTTCTCTAGACCTGAAGGAGGCTTACACTCATCTGCTAGTTCAGCGAATCCACTACCAGTACTGGGTGCTCCCTTTTGGGTTAACTTCCAAACCCAGGGTATTCACAAAATGCATGGCAGTGGTGGCAGCACACCTGCGTACTTTGGGAGTCCTTCTCTTCCCCTACTTAGACGACTGGCTGATAAGGGGAGAATCTCCAGAAGTCTCACACTATCACAGTGCTCCAAAGTCTCACCTGGTTCCATCTTAGCAACTGTAGTTCATTGGAGCATTTTTAGACGCTCATCAGGGCCGAGCTTTCCTTCCTCAGGATCGCTCTGCTCATCTCGTCGAGCAGCCCTCACTATTCAAGGTCAAAGTGTTGTGACAGCTCGAGACATGCTGCGTCTTCTGGGACACATGGCCTCATGGTCCATGTCATCCCATATGCCTGCCTGCACATGAGACAAACACAATGGATCCTTTCATGCCAATGGACTCAGATGATCAGGCATGTCTCAGACAAAATTTGCATCACTCCTCTTGTCATCTCTCTTCACTGGTGCTCTCCCCAAAATCTTCTCAGAGGATCACCTTTTCAGATGCCATCTCGATGCACCCTAATGACAGATGCTTCCAAGCTAGGATGGGGAGCACATCCGGAAAGTCTCACTACATGGGCAGTAAGAGCAGGAATCTCAAATGCAGATCAATCTCCTAGAGCTTCATGCTCTCACAAATATCCTTTGGGGGTTTTCAGCCACAAATTTCAGGCAAATACATCTTAGTTCAAACAGAAAATTAAATGGCCATGTTCTATGTGAACAAGCAAGGAGGAACAGGTTCTTATCCCCTCTGCCAAGAAGCCCTTCACCTCTGGTCCTTTGCCATTGCACACCGCATCCACCTCTGAGCAGTGTATCTCCTAGGTGAACTCAATGTCTTGACTGACAGTCTCTGCCATATTCTACTTCCACACAAGTGGACTCTGCATCAGGACATGACATCTTGGATCTTCAACATGTGGGGAGCCCCCCAGGATAGATCTGTTCGCCACTACAGAGAATGCACGTCAGCTTTTTTGCTCAAGGATTCCCTCCTGACAGTGTCCCCCCCCCCCCCCCAGTACCTAAAACTGTTCAAACTGCAGGGCGACAGGGGCTCCATGATTCTAATAGCCCCTTTTTGGCCCCATCAGCCATGGTTTCATATGCTGCTTCACCTAGCACAGATTCCACCCCTTCAATTTGGGCCATGCTCCCAACCTTCTCTCAGGATCAGGGGCAACTCCTCCACCCCAATCCACAAGCCTTCCATCCCATGATGTGGCTGCTGAAGGCATGATCTTTGACTTTGACCGCCCTCTACTGGTCAGGGACATCTCGCTTCCTGTAAGCCATCTACCAGACATTCTTATGTCTTCAAATGGCAACGGTTCACCCTTTGGTGCACCCCACAGCAGATTAACTTTTCTAATTGCCCAGTAGAGCATCTTCTACAATATCTTCTCCACTTGTCTTCCACAGGACTTAAGACTAACTCTGTTAGAGTTCATCTTCATGCCATTGCAGCCTATCACAGGCCTCTGGATAGACGTCCCATTTCCTTGGTGCAACGATTCATGCGGGGTCTTCTGCTTTCCAAGCCACCAGTCAAGCCACTGCTGATGGCTTGGGACCTCAACATGGTCCTAGTATAGCTTCTAAAAGCCCCGTTTGAGCCTCTAGCTACCATTTCTCTAAAACTTATTTTGGAAGGTCATCTTCCTCATTGCCCTCAGCTCATCGCATCAGCAGATTCCCCCTACACTCAATTCCACATGACAAGGTGGCTCTCTACCCATCCACATTTCCTTCCAAAAGTCACCACTTTTCATCTTAAGCAATCTGTGATGCTGCTGGTCTTCTTTCCTCGACTGCATGCCTCTATTTCTTTTGCCTATGTGAGCGGTAACATGACCCTCAAAAGAGTCCTGCTTAAGCAAACTGAAGGCTACGGCAACCTCGGTTGCTAACCTCTGTTCTGTCTCCATAGAGGAGATCTGCCGGGCAGCTACCTGGTCCTCTGTTCACATCTTTGCTGATCACTACTGCCTTGACAGAGACTCCCGTCGGGACACTGTCTTTGGGCCCAGTACAAACCGTGGATTGTAAAGGAAGAGTATATTTTATTTTATTTGATCAGTTCCAGCCAATGGCCTGACACAGGCCGTGTTTCGTTGAGCCTTCCTCGGGCTAAATTGGCTAAATATCAAGAATAAAAATAAAAACATACAATAAGACATGAATAATTAAACACTCAAATGTAGGATCAAGAGACAAACATAATGAACATACATTAAAATAAATAGGTATACAAAATTACACCTACCACATATATGCATGAATCGGAGAAAAAATTATTATACATCAAAATTAAATGATAAAATCAGGAGCACTTGAAATACATGAACTCAAAAGTGAATATGATCATGTTGATACATGAAACCTTCTTTATATAAACAGAGAACTGCTTTTTTTTGGGGGGGGAGACACTGTCTTTGGCCAGACTGTTCTTCAGCATCTCTTTAGGACTTAAACACAACTCCTACCATTACACTTCTTTGCCACCAGGCTCCATGCTCTGCTTGCTGCACTTGAGTCTGCTGGGGCCACTTTGTGTCCATACTTTCTTGACTTCATTCTTTAGCCTGAAAGATGTCTTTTTAGTCTGCTGCCTGGGAGCTAGTGAGTCCCATATGTGAAGACTACATTCCTGCTTGTTCCTGGAGAGAGCATAGTTACTCACCTGTAACAGGTGATCTCCGGGAACAGCAATAATCAGTCTTCACAACCCACGCTCCTCCCTAGGAGGAGTTAGGTCTTTTTTCCTCTGTTCTCAGCTACAAACTCAACTGAGGAGGAGTTGGGAAGGCGGAAGGCAGACGTGAAGACCCAGTGGGATGCTCTCAAAGGCTTTCGTATTGGAAGCTGGGGAGCGTTTCCACGTGGGCTCAGTCTGTGCCAACGATGCCCGTATGTGAAGACTGATTCCTGCTGTTCCTGGAGATCACCTATTACAGGTGAGTAACTACACTTCAATCAAGACCCTTAGCCCATATGATGATTTTATTGAAAGCAAGACAATAGTCATGCTTCGCCTTTCCCACCCAACACAATTAAGCTCTTGTTGTAAAGCAATCGGGTTTAAATTCCAAAGTGTTGGGGTAAAACTAGAAAGAGGCTTCCAAGTCATACTGCTAGACCAGTCCAGACAAACGGGTTGTGTCCCCCTGCCAGCAGATCTTGGAGACAGAATTCTACCAGAGTTCTGATAGGCTGGACTCTGATGATATGGTCCTACCCCTAGGGGTCTCCCTCAGTATGTCTCCAGCAGATCTGGTTGCTTTTGTTGTTTTTCCCTCAAAATCTTTAAAATTATTTAGAATCCCTTTGGGGACCGATATTTCCACTTGCCTGTTGCTGCCAGTATAGTTTCACTATGCACCAGGGTGTTTGCAGCTGAGCTCCTGTTTCTGACACAGTAGAGCTCGCTGACAGGAAGAATCCCCAGCATCTGGCCATGAGGGCTTGTTAGCTGGACGAAGGACTCCCCTAAAATCAGGTTTCTCTGTCTCAGCAGATGAGGGTATTCTTCTAGCTTGTTCTACAATTTATTTTTTTCACTGTATCTTGAGGCTCCTGGATGCACCCAGAGTACACAAGAGGTGTTACTCTGGGTTTCCCAGAAACTTGGTTCCCCAGATAAACTTGTGGAGCTCCTAGGCCTGGCTTCAGTAGAGCTCCCGATTTTCTTTAAGCAGCGCTGAGTCTTTGCCACGAGGGCTTAGACATCAGCAGGAGGATCAGGTATCAATTTCTGAGAGAAACTGTAAGTAAACTGTTTTCTTACTTGCCTCAGCTGCCCTGGGTTTATTTCAACTGCATCGGGACTGGCTGTCTCTGACCTGATTCCTTCACTTCCGGTTTCATCAGGGTCTGTTAAACTGGGTTTTGAAGTTCCTATTTTCTTTTCTTCATTTTTATTTCCTGGATGCACCCAGAGCACACAAGGTGTTTCTCTGGGTTTCCCAGGCTTCCTCTCCTCAATAGCTGGATTTTCTGTAATCTGCAATACAGCAGGGTTTGAGCTCCTGATTTTGTAGCAGCTGATAAGCATGCAATAAATAATACCAGGAGTCAGTTCAAGGATCCAAGCCAATTTATTTTGTGCACAAGCTCAAACGGACAACTTTAGTGTCTGAAAAGAATGAGCAATGACGTATGATAGCCAATTCCTTAGATACAGTTTTTGCAGTTTGATAGAAGCATAACTTTCTATTGGTTTGACACCCCTTACACCTGTCCAATCGGTGGCCCGGTCCCCCATCCTTTCTGCTCAAACAGTTTTAACAAAGACATAGTCTTAAACATGGATACAATTCTACTGCCAGGACATTGCTAGCTCAGAGAATGCAAGGACAGAACAAACCAAGCATAAAGAACTTATACAAACTTCATGGGGGAAGGAAAGGGACTTTCAAAAAGCAGTTTAAAGCAGATTTCTAAACTTTGGTTCTTTTCAATACTACTCTCAGGTGGGGGTTAGGATCTAGGCCTAGTTTACAGGCCATAGCCTACCACATTCCCCCCTTTGATTATTCTCAACCCGAATAAAGAAAGGGTGAGAAACTAATCAGATACGGGACTCTTGTTAAACTGATACTTCATTTTGGGGTATAGCCTGATACTGCCAGATGGCTAACACTCTGGCTGCTGCTTTACGTTCTACAGTACTATTGTCTATGATTGAGGTAAACATTCGCAAGCAAAGGGGTAAGAAACATGGGAGAAGCAAACACATAGCTATCACTTAAGTTCTTTTCTTCCACAGCTTCCGCCGTACGTAGACCTGTCAGCTTCCGGTGGTGGCAGAAGTAGGGCTGTAGGTTCCTCAAGCTTCTGCCGTATGTGGACCTGCCAGCTTCCGGTGGGTAACAGGAGTAGGGCTGTAGGTTCCTCAAGCTTCTGCTGTACGTGGACCTGCCAGCTTCCGGTGGTGGCAGGAGTAGGGCTGTAGATTCTACATTAGTACCCAAATGTGGAGACTCTGTAAGACAGAACCTAAAGCCAACAGCTCTTGTCTAGTGATTTTGGATCCAATCTGACTCATATCCCCTAGCAGCGGGATATAGAAATGGGGCCTAAAAGCTTTTCCATAGCTGTTTTTCCTATAATGTGTGGCTTGGTGAAAAGCATGGACAAAGGCTGGGCCCAATGATTCAGGGATTACAGTTGGACCTGGGGCTGGAGTCTGTGTACACATTCAAGCGGAGCCCTGTTCCTATTATCAGTGCCCTAGTGAGGGCTATCAGTTCAGCCTCCTGTGCTGAGGTTCCTGGGGGCAAAGCTGAAGATTCAACTACCATGTCCAGGGTCACTACTGCATAGCCAGCACGACGTCCGTTGATGACAAGACTGCTTCCATTCACAAAGAAAGTCTATTCAGGGTTGTTCAGTGGAAGATCAGTTAAATCAGGGCAACTGGAAAACACAGTATCCATTACTTCCAAGCAATCATGGTCGGGTGGACCTGGACCAACTGGTAATAGTGTAGCAGGGTTCAGAGCTTGACTGACAATCAGCTGTAATCGAGGTACTTTAGCATGCGGGAATTCGTGAACCTGTAATTTCCTTTGTTCCATGAGGGTTAGGACAGTGTGTGGCACTGTAACCTGGAGACTCTGACCTAAGGTGAGCTTGTCGGCTTCGCTCACCAAGAGGGCTGTGGCTGCAATGGCTCTCAGGCATGGCGGCCATCCTTTTGCAACAGGATCCAATTGTGTTTTATAGATAGGCTACAGGTTGCTGCCAAGATCCAAGGGTTTGGGTCAATACACCCAGAGCATTTCCACTTGACTCATGGACATACAGGCGAAATGGCTTTTGTACATCTGGTAGGCACAAGGCTGGTGATGACATCAAAACTGCTTTCAACGATTTGAACGCTTTATCCAGTTCTGGGCCCCATTCCATGGGAGATCGTTCCACTCCTTTGGCTTGGTACAATGGCTTTGCCAAGAGCGCGAAGTTGGGTATCCATATTCGGCAGTAGCCGGCAGCTCCCAAGAAGGCCCTCGCCTGCTTTCTGGTGGTGGGGGTAGGGATGCGGCATACTGCTTCCTTTTGCTCGGGTCCCAATCTTCAGACCCCTCTGGACAGATGGAATCCCAGGTATTTTGCTTCTGTTTGGCACAACTGCGCCTTGGCTCTAGAGATCTTCTGTCCAGCTTCATGCAGGAGGTGCAAGAGATCACTGGTGGCTTGCACACATTCAGTTTTGGAGTTGGTGGCTACAAGCAGGTCATCAACATACTGGAGCAGGACTCTTTTTCCTGGAGTCACAGAGTAACTTGATAGATCTTGATTAAGAGCAGCACTGAAGATGGTGGGTGAGTTCTTGAATCCTTGAGGTAATAGAGTCCAGGTGAGTTGGCCTCACCTTCCGGTGGTCGGGTTCTCCCATTCAAACACAAACAGGAGTTGACTGGTGGATGCCAGGCGTATGCAAAAGAAGGCATCCTTTAAATCCAAAACAGTGAAGTGAGTAGCTTCAGCAGGAATCTGTCCCAAGAGGGTGTAGGGATTTGGTACTACTGGATGTATGGTTTCAACTGCATTGTTCACTCGTCTCAAATCCTGCACTGGCCGGTAGTCACCTGTCCCAGGCTTCTTGACTGGGAAGAGGGGGGTATTCCATGGCAATTGGCATTCTCTAAGGAGTCCCTACTGCAATAATTTCTTTAGATGACGATAAATGCCTTCGATTACTGGTCGTGGGAGAGGATATTGTTTCACATGCACTGGTTCCGCTCCTGATTTAGAGGTGACAAGCACAGGGGCTATATTCTTCGCTAGGCCAGGATTATCCTCTGCCCACACTCCGGGCGGAGCTGAAATGCTGGTAGGTATACGGGGGCTGGCTGCTTTGGATAAAAGTGGGCTGTAGAACCGCCATTCTTGGGGGACAGTCAGCACCATCAGGCCAGCAGATTTTGAATTCAATCAGTTCCATTTTTCCCCCTTCAACAAAGGATATCTGCACTTGGAGCTTAGCGAGCATGTCTCAGCCCAAGAGGGGGATTGGGCATTCAGGTATGTACAGGAACTGGTGTGTTATCTTCCGTCCCCCTAATTCACAAGTGCGGTTCTGCAAGAGGGATTTGATGGCTCGAGTACCAGTGGCCCCAACAATAGTGATAGATCAGGATGACAACGGAGCCACAGGTCTGGCCACCACTGAGTGTTCGGCCCCCGTATCCACCATAAAGTCCATATATTGGTCCCCCATCTTCAAATTGACCATAGGCTCCTGGGGACCCAGAGAACTTGGAGCCCGGTCTGGCCTAGTCTTCATCCGTGTAGTAGCCCTCAACGGTTGCCACTCCCTCTACAGCGGCTTCTCCCTGCTGGAACTGTGTGCGATGCATTCCTCCCCAATGCCGGAATCGCCCCCTGCTCTCCAAGTGCTCCCTCCTCCCCTCCGGGAGGCGGAGTCAAAATTCGGGCATTCATTCTTCCATTGTCCTCCTTCCTTACAGTGGGCGCACTGATTTGCACCCAATGGGGGCCGACCATCTCCTCGGCCCCTTCCACGTCCTCGAGTCCTTCTGTTAGAGAAACTTCCTCCGCGTCTTTTAACTAAAGCTGCAGCAAGAAAATCAGCTTTCTTCATTCTACGTTCACTTTCCCTCTGACATTCTTGATCTGACCTCCTAACATAAGCATATTGTTAACTACTTCTAACACTGTATTTACATACTTATGCCTATCGCACTATGATTTAATCTAATTCAAACGCTCTGACCAACTTAATTATTGCTCCCTACTGCTCATACAATTTGTACTACATAGTATCCTACTGCTCATACATTCTAACAGTTTAACTGTAACAAAGGTTATAAACAATTGACGTTTTGACAAGCAATTGTAGTCTTGCAACATATGTAACTACTCATACTTGCAAAAATTTCAGCTCTAAGTTCCCTACCCTTTCTCACAAAAATTCACCCTAACAGACTCCTAATTCACCTTCCCCTGTTCTCCCTACCCCCCTCCCTTATCCATTCTTGGAATCCTTCCAACTCCCACCACAAAAATATCCTACATCAAGCCCTGCTCATTCACAATGGGGCCTACCCTTAGTTTACTTTACTTACTCTTACTTACACTACCTTACGCCCTCACCCTAACCCCCAGTGCCACCATTCCAATAATCTTTTCCCCTAGGCATTTACTCCCCCCACCTCCCTCCAACTATAATACCAATAACACCTACCACCGCTCTTGCAAACTAAAACCTATTACTTTAAACCACATCCTACATCCTTCACCCCCCTCAAATCTACCCCATCCCCCCAAATGTGCCCTACTTAATGCCCGTTCAGCCAGAAAAAAAATCTCCTTGCTTGCTGATATCATTACTGATGATAACCTTGATATACTCTGCCTTACCGAAACCTGGTTCCAAGAATCTGACACTGTATTACTAAATCAAATATGCCCCAATTTATACTCGATTAACGTTACTAACAGATTACAAGGTAGAGGAGGTGGTGTAGCTATTTCTAGATCCAGCTTACAACTTTCCTCTATCGAATCCACTTCCACCCAAGGCATGGACACTATTACTGTCTCCAACTCTACTTTAACCCTACACCTCATATATCGTGCACCACAAGCAGACTCCTCAGATCTCTCCATGATCCTAGATATTGCCTGCTCCCCCCAACTTACATTACGCCCTCTAATAATCTTAGGTGATTTAAACCTACATTCCACTTCCTCTTCAAACTCCTCCTCCTTCCTCCAAGCTATGAGCGCCCTCTATTTTACCCAAATACTTCATAACCCTACACACTCTAAAGGAAACACCCTCGACTTAATTTTCATCCCTCAACACCCTCATCTCAAAGACCAGATCCAACATACTATCCAACCCATACCTTGGTCTGACCATTCCATTATCTTCACCGTCCCCTACTCATCTTCTCAAAATAAACCTCACTCCCATCAACCCATTCGAAAATTCAAACCATTCAATGCAGCTAACTTCCTAGAGCAAATTACTCCTTCACTTGACCAATTAAATGACAAAATTCCCAATCTAAATTCCACCATCTCTTCTTGGAATCAAACATTATCCTTAGCATCCCTACTCCCACCTAAGCATCTTTCTAACAAACATCGCAGAAAAGCCCCCTGGTTTTCTACAACCCTGAGAAATCTCAAAAGAGAGCTTAGACGGCTTGAACGCAAATGGAGACATACGCAAGATCCAGATGTATACAATACCTATAAAACTAAACTCCGATCCTACTGTGCTGAAACCATTAATCATAAAAGAGAATACAATGAAAACATAATCCAGCGTGCCCTCAACAAACCAAGGGAACTCTTCTCTATCGCCAAATCCCAAATCCCTAATAAAAGACCCCAACCCACATGACCAACCATCTAAAATATCCGCCCAAGCTATAGCTGACCACCTGGCCTCTAAATTCCTCCCCTCCCCTTCCCTTCCCCATCTAACAAACAATTCCCAACCACCTGAAGTCCATAATACTCAACCACTAGAGAACTCATGGTACGAATTTCACACTGTCATCCCGGAAACTATATCTAATGTCATAAATAGTTTGAACGCTTCCACATCTGCCCTTGACCCTTGTCCTGCCCCCTGGATAAAATCCACCAGAACATCCCTCAGCCCCTACATCCAGACCATTGTACAATCCTCCCTCCAGTCTGGATCTGTACCTCCCCTACTTAAGTGTGCCTCTATCCGCCCCATCTTAAAAGGTTCTAGACTTGACCCCACCTCCCCTTCCTCCTATAGACCCATCTCTAGTATACCCTTCCTTGCAAAGATTACTGAGAAAATTGTCCAAGCCCAACTACAGGACTACATAGATGATCATTCTCCTCTTGACCTATACCAACATGGATTTAAGAAGAATCATGGAGTTGAAACCCTCCTAACCTCCCTTCTAGACTCACTGTATTTACACACTCATAATCCTACTCAGGGTTGCTTACTTATATTCCTCGACTTATCTGCTGCCTTCGATTCTCTTCCCCATAATCAACTCCTCACCAGACTTCATGAAATAGGTCTGAGAGGCACTACTCTTAAATGGTTTCGCTCCTACCTAGACTCCAGAACACAACAGGTCTGTATTTGGAAGTGACACCTCCCTCCCATTTATACTAAAGCAAGGTGTCCCCCAAGGCTCTAGCCTCTCAGTCTTACTTTTTAACATCTTCCTCCAACCTGCCTGCAAATTTTCCAAAACTCTGGCATTCAATACCAATTATACGCAGATGATATGATGTGCTTCACACCATTTAGCCTTGCTAACCCTGACTTTACCAAATTAAATGTCTTACCAATCTCAAATCTTGGCTTTCCCAACACAACCTACTTATTAACCAATCCAAAACTGAGATCCTCCAAGTATTCTCCAACCCCTTATATACCCCTCCCCCAACACTCACCCTTGGCGACCTCACTCTCACTATAAAAAAAACAAGTGAAATATCTTGGTATCATCCTCGATCAGAACCTCTCCTTCATTGATCATATAAAGAAAACTACTAACGCAATTTACGCAAAGTTACGTACACTCCGTAACCTCAAGCCCCTCTTAAACCCCAACTCCTTTCGTACTGTCTGTCAGGCTCTCACAACCCCCTCACTTGACTATTGTAACCTTATTTATCATGGCCTCTCTAAAACTACTATCCAACCTCTCCAACTTGCCCAGAATACACTAGCACGTTTAATAACTAACAACCCTAGGCGATCCCATATTACACCTGTCCTCTATGACTTACACTGGCTCCCAATCCAACTCCGAGCTAAATTTAAAGTGCTCACCCTTATTAATAAGATTATCTCAAAAGAATCGGCTCCTTGCCTTTCCCCTCTTCTGGCCTTCCCTAATAATACAAGAATGCGCTGCTCCTCTACCAAAAACCTTCTATCTATTCCTACATCCAAGATACACTTTAAACAATCTACTAGCAACAGGGCCTTCTCTCTCTACGCCCCCTCCCTATGGAATACCTTTCCCCATGACCTACGTAACTGTGTGAGCCACGCAGAATTTCGTAAAAGATTAAAAACTTACCTCTTCCTCGAACACTTTTCCCTACCACCCTAGTTCATCCCCACTATTCCCACTCCACTACTCCTACCCTCCTACTAGTCCCTCTAATTAAGATCCCAGTGACCCTTGCTATTTCTTAGGTAAACAAACGATTCATATTATTGTAAATAATATTTTGTACATAGTTATTTGTTCCCTAGTTCTTATGTTACTTATATAGCCACTTATTCTCGTTCTATGTAACCTGTTACCATGTTCTTTGTAAACAGTTGTATAATACTGTCAGTTATGTTACATGTAAACCGTCTTGAATTGTAGAAAGACGGTATATAAAAACTGTTAAATAAATAAATAAATTACGATTCACAAACACTTTCTGAGCAACTTCCATTAACTGGGCTGTATTCATGCCCGCAAATCCTTCCAACATTTGTGGTTTTTGCTTTGTCTCCCCCGGGACTGACTCACGAATGCAGCATTTACCATGCGCAAATTTTCCTGGGCCGCTGGATCATATGGGGTATATAGTCTGTAGGCTTCAGATAATCATTCATAGAAGGCTGCTGGGCTCTCATCTGGTTGTTGGAGAACTTCAGATATTTTTCCAATATTCATGGCTTTCTGGCCTCCCTTCAGGCTTTGCATGAGGGCTTGGCGGAACCGATTGAGGGCTGTCTGCACTATTTGGATCCCACTTGGGGCCATCATTTGGGAAATCCGCGGCGGTTGCTTGCCAAGAGTCCAGGCCTGCATCTCCTACAGGATTTTCTTCTAACCATCTAATGAAGGCCTGCACAATTCGCGCTCACTCTTCAGTGCTGAAAAGGGTGGACAGGAGTTGGCGGCAATCAGACCAGGTAGGCTAAGGAGTCTGCATAATACTGTTAGTTCAATCAAATCCTGAGTCTTCTCAGTGTAGGAGGCATAATGCGTCTTCCAGTTCAGTAAATCAGTGGTGGAAAAAGGTGGCCTTCGGTATTAAGGGTGGGTAGGCCCTGGACCTGGCGCAATGGTATAACGTGACCATCCCTTTTACTGGTAGTTGTACTTCTGAAGGCATACGGCAATCGGGACTGTCGGTGTTCCACTTCATGTTCTTGGGTGCTGGCTGTGAGTGACCCTGAACTGGCGAATGAATCCCTGCTTGTAGTGTCATCGGTGGACTGTGGCCCACTCGGAGTACTTTGAACTGAGCCTGGGCTTCCGGCCGGGGAGGGGAGTGCCTCCTCCAGCCGCGGGGGCCATTGGGAGGACACCCGGGGTAAAACTGCAGGAATGGGTTCCTCCTGGACAGGCTCTGCCTGGGATAGTGGCAGAGCCGAGAGGACTGGCCTATAGAGGAACTGGGGCAGAAGGGACAGAACGTCTAGGGACTCTGAGGCTGAATAGACAGGCAGTTTCTTTTCCCCAGGCTTCTGGGCCCCTTGGGTAGTTTCTACAAATATCCTACACTGTTCCTCATAACGTTTCATCCAGGGGGGCTCTTTTTCACAAACATTTAACCAGAAGTCTATATAAGGGAACTGGTCAGGACGTTCTTTTCGTGCAATCTGGTGAACTAAGGATATGATACTAACATCAAAGGTACCACCAGGGGGCCATGATGAGACCAGTACCGGCCACTCCCTATCACAAAGCATTTCTAATCGGGACGGAGACATTTCTATTACATAGTCTCCAGCAAATAGATCCCTTGCTAAAATTCCTAGTCATACATTTCAGCGGAGTTTGCGTGGACTCCGACCCCCCCCCCCCCCCCATGATGACATACTTAACAGACAGAGGGGGCGGGCAGTCAGGCTGCATTTTCTTGTGGACTACGAGTCAGAACTATGCAACAATGTTCCTCTGGGTGCACTTATTAAAAAACTTATTAAAAACTTATTGTTGTAAACAAAGGGTAGGCAGAAAACATAAGCTTAGATTAGTTGCAATAAGCATAATGGATGTATGTGCTCATTCTAAATAGGAACAATTTTAGATAAAATCCTTAAAATATAAAACTATTATTTTGCAACATGTTATAACATCAATCCCAATAGAAAGAAATATGGCTCCTTCAGCCAACCTTGACGGTATCTTAACAAAATAAACAATAGGTTTCTTTTCTGACTTTCAACTAATTACCATGCAGCTGAGTTACAGCTTTCTTTTATTTTTTTCTCTGTAATTTATGAACAATAAGTATGTCCTCTGAGGTGCTTGCCACAGTATATAAAATCCCGTTTTACATTTAATTTTTCTCGATAGCATATGCTATATATATATATATATATATATATAATATAAAATTCAAGCACGATTAACTCCTCATTCACTCAGGATTTAAATCATTTTCAAGTCACAATCTGGTAACCACTGGCTCGGGATGCTTCATTGTCCTGTCAGGGCTCTTAACCTCTACTTCGAAGGTCAAAGGAAAATAACAGGCCCAGTTGACTTAGAAATACGGGCAGGGCTGAGATATAACCAAAAACAGTTGAGGAGATCGAAAGGGGTTAATAAGAACTTAACCCTTTCCAGGCTGAGCCAAAACTGTCAGGATCCAAAATTCTGACTAAATATTCCTACCAAATGATATATAATACATGACCATAGCAGAAGGAACATCACTATTAGAACATATTGAATAAGACAGGTACAATTTTCCTGAAATAAGCACAAATTAACCCAGCTGCAGAATGTGGATTAAAAATTGAAAGTAAGCCTTCAAAGTGTTAAAGGATACTAAAACATTCCTTTCTACGGGCTGTGTGAAAGACACACCCCTTCTCCTTCTGCCTGCTAAAGATAGTGTGTCTCGGCTTGTGCTGAAAAAAAATAAAATCAGTGAGACAGCTGTCTTTGTGCTTAGAAGTGACACCTGAGTTGAGTTTTTTTCTTCCTTTCTCAGTACTATTCCTTAATCGGTAAACTGTTTCATGAATTACCCAACAGAATAATCTTACATTATCCCAGAAGGGAAACCAGCGGTTTCAACAGATAACAAAACCAGATACAAACAGACAGGGGGTTCGTACAGCCCTAGAAACAGTGAGGGAGACAAACACCAGACGCTTCCTCCTTTTTGCGACCTGGGCGCGGTCGCCCGGCCAGGAACTGTGCTACTCAGGAGTCTGCTCTCGCTTGGTCTGCCATTCCAGACCCCTCATTCACACACAGACAAGCATGCTAGCAATGTTTTCCCAAATTCCCAAGGCCTTACTGACTAACCATACCATAGGGTCAGTGGCTTCTGCTTCGCTAACCCTTATGTGAGGTGTACTAGGACCGCCCTAGAGAGGTGATCAAGCTCTCTATTTTTTACCATACCATATTCCCAAAACTGACTATCTGAGTAGTAAGAAAACTTCTACTCACCGGATCCGGTACCAAGTGCCAAGTTCAGGTCATGAGTTGAATCCCGGACTCCCCTCAGGTTCGGAGGTGTTGGCCAGCCGGAACCAGCAACCTGCGGAGGCAAGGAGGAGTCCTCTCCGATACAAGAGGACCGGTGGCGCCAGAGGCTCCCCTGCGATCAGTCAGGTGCGGCTCCAGCCGGACCAAACCTTTGAGGCGAGAAGTTGTGGTATATTTACTTGAATACCATCACACTACTCACACTTCCCAGCCCAACGCACCAAGAATATGTAGCAGCTGATAAGCATGCAATAAATAATACCAGGAGTCAGTTCAAGGATCCAAGCCAATTTATTTTGTGCACAGGCTCAAACGGACAACTTTAGTGTCTGAAAAGAATGAGCAATGACGTATGATAGCCAATTCCTTAGATACAGTTTTTGCAGTTTGATAGAAACATAACTTTCTATTGGTTTGACACCCCTTAAACCTGTCCAATTGGTGACCCGGTCTGGGCCCGGTCCCCCATCCTTTCTGCTCAAACTGTTTTAACAAAGACATAGTCTTAAACATGGATACAATTCTACTGCAAGGACATTGCTAGCTCAGGGAATGCAAGGACAGAACAAACCAAGCATAAAGAACTTATACAAACTTCATGGGGGAAGGAAAGGAACTTTCAAAAAGCAGTTTAAAGCAGATTTCTAAACTTTGGTTCTTTTCAATACTACTCTCAGTTGGTGGTTAGGATCTAGGCCTAGTTTACAGGCCATAGCCTACCACAATTTCACTGTCTGTGCAGCTCCCCTTCTCTCCAGAAACACCTTCCAGCCCCTGCCATGAGGGTCTAAGTGGCTGCAGAGGGATCAAACTCTAATTTCTCTACCTTTCAGTCGCTGTAATTACCTTGCACTGACTTTGAAAGTTTCTCTTTTCCTCCATGGGAACTCAGCTCCTCTGTACCAGCAGAGTGAATAACTGACAGTTTCCTTCTCCCCTCCGTTTCTGGTGATTCAGGGTTCATCAGGATTGGAATTTTTAAGTTGCTAGCAGCACTCCTTGCCTCTTCCCCAGCGATTTCGCTGCATTTTTAAGGTTTTGAGAGCTTAGGAAACTTTTATTTTGCAGTTTTTCTGTGCCGTTGGCCATTTTGAAAATCAGGAGGGATTTCTCTTCAGTGTTTATCTCCAGGAACAAGCAGGAATGAGTCTTCACATATGGGTATTGTCGGTACCGACTGAGCCTGCGCAGGAACGCTTCCCAGCGTCCAATCAGAACACTTTTGGGAGCATCCCACCATGCCTGCGTGCTGCCTTCCCGCCTTTCCCAACTGCCTCTCCTCAGTTTTCCGCGGAGCCGGCAGGACGTATTCCTGTCACTGCAGAAAATTATTTTTATTTTTCACTTTTCTGTGGTCGCGTCTGCCTTCCCTTGACGCTACCGGTACCGCCGGTACTTTTCTTTCTTTTTCCTGAAGAATTTCTTCTTTCCTTAGAAATTTTTTCCTTTTTAGTGCCTGACGGTTTCTAGGCCACTAGGCCTCCACCCTTCCGTTATGGAGAAGCCAGCCACTATTCTTAAGAAATGTTCAAAGTGTGGCGGTACATATATTTTTTCAGACACTCATACTTGGTGTTTAAAATGTTTAGGTCCTGACCATTGCCCTCTGGAGTGTCTCTCCTGCTGGAGCTCAAACAGAAGAAGTCTTCAGAATCGAGCAGAACTCGATACCCGGTTCACATCCCCTTTGATGTTACCAGCTAAAATATCTTCTTCACAGGATCAGGTAACCAAACAAAAGTCTGTAAAGACTAGCCAGTCCTCGAGTGGTAGATCTCCCTTCCAGCATCAAGATGGCTTCGGCCTTGCCCTCGAGGACATCTTGGCAATAAAGCCCCGGCGGGAGTCTTCGGGCTCCAAAGCATTAACGGGGCTCCGAGTTGTTCTCGAGGTTCTTACCTCGATGAACATACCTGGGCCATGCTCGGTGGTTGTGGCCACTTTGGGTGGTACCGACACCCCGGCATCGGCTATGGTGATGGATGAAACACTCCTCACTGTTGAACGTAGTCTAGCACTCTCGGCTACTTCGGTACCGTTAGAGTTGCTGCAGACCGTTCCTCGAGTATCGTTATCGCCTTCGGTACCGACATCGGCATCGGTGTTGGTACCGTCCATGCTTACTTCGACAGAATCGCTTCCCTCGATGCCGAGCCTGGAATCGATCTCTAGCATGGAAGATTTGGTACCGACTCGTCTCGGTACCGACTTCGGGAGGTACCAAAGACATCGCTTTAAAGAAAATCCGATGCTTCATCCTTTTCAGTCTTCCGATCCCAATGACTGGGATGAATCCATCGGTACCAAGGCTGATTTTTCTACAAGTCTAGCCTTTACCCCTCATTTTAAAGAGTCCTCTTTGGGGGAGATTTCTTTTCAAGCTTTTCTCCTTGATATGGTAAAGCTACTTGCCATTTCTGTACCTGGTAAAGAATCCTTACCGGGTAATTCAGAGACACTGCAATTTCCCTGGATTCCAAATGAGGTGGTCATGCTTCCTGTGCATCAGATCTTACAAGATCTACTGTTAAGAATGTGGGAAACTCCTCTAACGGTATCCCCACATTCCAAGACACTTGACACTATGTACAAGGTGCCACCTTCTCCAGGTTTTCATAAGACTCAACTTCCTCCTCATTCTATTGTTGTAGAATCAGCAATGAGGCATATTAAGAGTGCAAAGAAGCACTCTTCTTATCCGCCAGGTCGTGAGTCTAGGACTTTAGATGCCTTTTGGACGTCTATGCTTCCAGGTATCCATGCTTTCAGCAAACGTTATCTCATATATTTTCTGTATGGGATTATCTCTTGAAGAGGTCACAAACAACTTAGTTTCTGAACACTTGTCTTCCAGAGCATAAGAGCAGACTATTCCTTATTAGTCAATCATGCTCAAAATCTCTCTAGGTTTCTTAATCGTGCTTCCCTGGACTGTTTTGAGTCTATTAGCAGAACTTCTGCTATAGCCATAGGAGCACGATGCTTAGCCTGGCTCCAAGTTTCTGACTTGGACAGATGGGTTCAGGAAAGGCTGGGAAATACTCCCTGTCCTGGTGAAAATCTCTTCAACAAGGAGACTTTATTTCAAGCTAATCAGTTGAGCACTGATGCTGTTACTTTTAGAGGATTGTCCAAACTCTCCTCTATCCCAGCTATTAAAAAATCTCATAAAAAGCTTTATTCCCCCAAGGGAAAAAAGTTTTATCCATCTTCTACCCATTCTACAGATGTTTCCAAAGATGGACAATACCACACCAGACTAAGAAAATCAAAACCTCAACAGGCTCAGCAAACCCAGCAATCGCAGGGTTTCTGATATTTTATTCACTTTTTCTGTGTGAGGTTTAGAACTTGAACCTACTTCTTTTCAACAGAAGCATCTAAAAGTCATCTCATCCATACTGAGATATCAGTCATACATTGACTCAATCCTCAACTCTGGGCATGAATCTCTTGCTACAAGAAACATAGAAACATGATGACAGAAAAAGACCACATGGCCTATCTCGTCTGTCCTTTCATATAAACAACTACAACAGTCCACTTTGTACCTTTAGAGATCCTCTGTGTTGGTCCCATGCTTTTTTGAATTCAATTACTGTCCTCATCTCTACCACCTCCACTGGGAGACTATTCCATGTATCCACTACTCTTTCCGTAAAGAAATATTTCCGCATATCACTCCTGAATCTATCTCCCTTCACCCTCATCCCATGTCCCCTCATAGCAGAACTTGCTTTCAATTGAAAGAGACTTTCTCCCTGAACATGTATGCCACGGAGGTATTTAAACATCTCAATCACCTCTATCCCACCTTTCTTCTAAGGTGTACATATTAAGATCCTTAATTCTGTCCTCATATGCTTTATAATGAAGCCCACTAATCATTTTAGTAGCCACCCTCTGCACTGACTCCATCCTGTTCACATCCTTTTGAAGGTGCGGTCTCCAGAATTGCACACTATACTCCAAATGAGGTCGCACCAAAGACTTATAGAGGCATTATCACCTCCTTTTTTTCTGCTAGCCATTCCTCTCTGTATGCACCCAAGCATCCTTCTAGCTTTTGCTGTCGCCTTTTCTACCTGTTTAGCTACTTTAAGATCATCAGACACAACCACGCCTAGGTCCCGCTCTTCTTTAGTGGACAAAAGTACTTCACCTCCTATACTGTATTGCTCCCTTGGATTGCTGCAGCCCAAATGCATGACCTTACATTTTTTAACATTAAACCCAGCTGCCAAATTCTAGACTATTCTTCAAGCTTAGCTAGATCCCTCCTCATGTTATCTATACCTTCCTGGGTGTCTACTCTCTTGCAGATTTTGGTATCATCCGCAAAGAGGCAAACCTTACCCGACAACCCTTCCGCTACATCACTAACAAAGATGTTAAAAAGAAACGGACCAAGGACAGATCCCTGGGGCACACCACTGGTAACATCCTTCTCCTCAGAGTGAGCTCCATTTACTTGTACTCTTTGTTGCCTCCCACCCAACCAATTTCTAACCCAAGCAGTAACTTTAGGGTCCATCCCTAGGGTGCTCAGTTTGTTTATAAGTCGCCTGTGAGGAACAGTGTCAAAGGCTTTACTGAAATCCAAATACACCACATCTAGGGCTGTCCCTCGGTCCAACTCCCTAGTCACCCAGTCAAAGAAATCAATCAGATTTGTCTGACAAGACCTGCCTCTGGTGAATCCATGCTGCCTCGGATCCTGTAATCCGCTGGACTTCAGAAACCTCACTATTTTCTCTTTCAGCAGCGTTTCCAATAATTTACTCACCACCGAAGTTATACTAACCGGCCTGTAGTTTTCAACCACATCCTTACTTCCGCTTTTGTGTAAAGGCACCACATGAGCCTCTCTCCAGTCCTTTGGCACCACTCCCAACTCCAACGAGGCATTGAAAAGGTCAGTCAGTGGAGTTGCTAGAACGTCCCCAAGTTTCCTCAGTATTCTAGGGTGTATCCCATCCGGTCCCATCGCTTTGTCTACTTTAAGTTGAGCTAGTTTCTCACGAACAGTCTCTTCTGAAAATTGTTCAATATGTCCCTCACTTCTGTTCTTATTTGTGGGTGTTTTCTGAGGTCCTGCTCCTGGTTCTTCATCTGTGAACACAGAACAAAAATATTTGTTAAGCAATTTCGCTTTATCCTTATCAGCTTCTACATATTCCCCCCCTGCACCCTTGAGTCTGACAATACCACTTTTGCCCTTCCTCTTCTCACTAACATATCTGAAAAATGTCTTATCCCCCCATTTTATTGCATTGGCTATTTCCTCCTCCTTTTGAATCTTTGCCTTCTTGACTACTTTGCTAGCTTCTCTAAGTCTTTTCAAATACAGATGCCTGTCTTCCTCTCTCTGTGATCTCTTGTATTTCATGAAGGCCTCCCTCTTTTTCTTCACTTTTTCAGCTACTTCCTTCGAAAACCATAGCGGTCTCCTTTTCCTTTTGCCTTTATTTACCATTTTAACAAAAAGGTTGGTTGCTCTTAAAATATCCCCTTTCAGTTTTGCCCACTGTTTTTCTACATCCCCCAGCTGTTCCCATCCTACTAACGACTCCCTGAGGTATTGGCCCATCTTCGCAAAGTTAGTCTTCCTAAAGTCTAAGATCCTCACCTTGGAATGGATTCTAACAGCCCTAGTCCTAATACTGAACCACACCATCTGGTGATCACTGGATGCAAAATGATCTCCCACTACAACATCAGAAACACTTTCACCATTGGTAAGCACCAAGTCCAGTATGGCCCCTTCACGTGTGGGGTCTGTTACCAATTGCCTGAATAGTTCTCCCTGTAGAGAATCCAGGATCTCCTTACTTCTAGATGATACTGCAGCAGGAATGTGTCAATCAACATCTGGCATATTGAAATCTCCTATCAGTAGCACTTCCCCTTTCCTAGCAATGCTGCATATGTCTTCAATTAACTCTGTCCACCTCTTCCTCTTGTGAGGGAGGTCTGTATATCACACCAATGCAAATAGATTTCTCTTTTCCTCTTTCTAGTTTAACCCACAATGCCTCCTCTCTCCCTTTTAAGCTCTGTAATTCCAAAGCTTTAATAGTAGTTTTTACATATAGTACCACTCCTCCTCCCCTTCTTCCTACCCTGTCCTTTCTGAATAAAGTATAGCCAGGTATAGTTACATCCCAATCATGGTTTTTTGTGAACCATGTTTCTGTAACTGCCACTAAATCCAAGTCAGCCACTCCCACCAAAGCTTCAACATCAGGGATCTTATTTCCCATGCTACGGGCATTAATACACACTGCTTTCCATATGTTACCCCTGTTACCCATTTCCATAAAGGTATTTAATGTATCACCTACCTGGGGGCTTTCACTTACCTGGGGGCTTTCTTCACCCATCCCCAACAAATCTAGTTTAAAGCCCTCTTCAATAGATTAGCCAGTCTACTACCGAAGATGCGTTGACCTTTCTTGGATGCAAGAGAAATCTATCCTTCTAGCTAAGAGCTATTAAGGACTATCATACCCCAGAGATAACAGGTTTCTCTTTTTAAAACAAAAAGGAGAAGTAACAACTAACAGGGTGAACTATACCTTTCACCTTGTCAGTTTTCCTGTACGAGGATATCTCATATTTTTAACTTCAAGGGGACCCTATCCCTTCAAAGACTTACTAAATTGTAAGTCTTTTCAACTCTGTATTAATTTCTATCCCTCGTAGTCCAGGTGTTCAGTCCCTAAGAGTACTACTAATCAACTGGAGGGCTTATTCTCTAAGCCATAGGATTTTCTTCAAAATCTACTCTAGTAACTAGTTTCCATACAGAGTTTTCTCCCCTTTTTGCAGTTCATCTCCTTCTCACATATCTTTTTAAGGCAGCTTTTCAGACAGAAATTGGGTATCACTACTCCAAATTATGTCTGTCGGTCCTCTCCAACCTATCGGACCTAACTTTTATGCTGCCTTAACAAAAAAGTCCAAAGGAGATCCAGAACTCATTTGGACTATTTATTGTTGCAGGCATCAGGCCTGTCTACTATTCTTAGCCACGTTCAGTTCTCTTTGGCTCCAACAGAATAGATTAGGTTGCACACTGGCAATTCAACAGCCAGATCTAAGCAACCTACAACATGCTCTCTGCAATTCTACAAGAAAGCTCTGCAACTGTGGGCCTTTGCCAGAGTGCCTCAGAGCTACTCCTAATAGGTAGCTGGCCTGATAGTTAATAAGGGCTTCAGCTGGTAGACTCTGCCAGTCATGTTCCTACATGACTGGTTCTTTCCTACTTTTACCATATTCCTTAATTTCCTTTTAAGAAAGGGTAACCAGGGTTAGACCACGTCAAGGTGTAGAAAATTGCACAATTCCCTGGTGGTTCCACATCTCACTGGAACTTCCTCAACAGGGATGCATTTTTTTCACTGCAGTTGGTCCTTATTTACTACACGCCTTCTAATTTCCTATATTTCATGGTAGCTGTTGTTAAACAGGGGAGCACATGATACTCATATTGCCCTCATAAAGAGGCAAACATGGTATCCCCTTATATTGCGTCTTTTTCTCCAGCTACTAATTGACATTCTAGAAGGATCCAGACTTGCAGTCTTAAGACTAAGGATCTCCTCTGCACTCATTCACATACGTCTTGAGACCTGGTTATTCAAGGACTAGATCTTTTCAAGAAGTCTAATCCTATCCCTGTAAGTGAAGAACATATTACCAGTTTCCATGAAACTCTCTCTATAGTCCTTCCATATTTAACCAGACAGAGATTCTCCATCAAGATTCTCAAGTAGGTCTTAATCCTTCTTGTTGCGTCAATCTCTATACATCATCTGACTTTGAAAGATTTGTCTACTGTCCATATTAATGCTGCCCCAGCATACCATAAACTCAGTGGACAACCAATTTCTATGGTTTTTTACCAAATACCTTCTTTTACCGTTACCTTTTAGGTTACGTCACACCTGAAGCTCTACATGTAAAGTCTTCATCATAAGTGACATCACTTACAAAGACTTTTACTGATCTTCAAAAAATTGGAGGCTCAACGCCTAGTACAAATATCTTTCTCTTTCATTGGAATAAAGGGGGTCTTAAAGACCTATCCCCTTTTTTCTGCAAAGGGTATTTCTACCTTTTCATCCTAACCAGTGAGATTATCTCCACTCTTCCTAGGACCTTATTCTGCTCCAAGGACAAGAAGTTCAGTTTTTGGACTTTACAGAAGCTTTACCTATTCTCAAAAGTCCAACCTCATTGAACTCCCCCAGTGCTTCTTCTAGGGTTAGTTCTGGCCATGAGGACTTCTCATCTCTTCCTATATTGCAAAATTATTTTTTTCCCTCTACTTCACATTAGGGGAATTTCTCTGAGGATAATTATCTGGCACTCAACCACAGACCCTTATTACCCTCAACAAATATTTTGCAATATTTTTGAGTGAGATCCACATTGTCCTAATATGATTTACACAAGGACTCCCCTCTGGATACCTTGTTTAGTTAAGCTGTTCCACAGCATCTCTTTTTTTTTTCTTTTCTAGTTCAACTTCTACCCTCCATCCCTTGGATGCCTGAGGTTTTGAGGGATAAGCATGGCCCATCTTTAGATTGCAACATGCTGGGGCCTCCTCCAGGCATCTTAGCTTGGGAGTCCCCCATATGTGAAGACTCATTCCTGCTTTTTCCTGGAGATAGCACAGTTACTTACCTGTAACAGGTGATCTCTGGGAACAGCAGGAATAAGTCTTCACAACCCACCCACCTCCCCAGGAGTTGTATCTCTCCATCTATCTTTCCTTTCCTCTCTCTCTCTCCCTTTGTCTCAGCTTTAAAACTCAACTGAGGAGAGGCAGTTGGGAAAGGCGGGAAGGCAGCATGCAGGCGTGGTGGGATGCTCCCAAAAGCGTTCTGCTTGGACGCTGGGGAGCGTTCCCGCGCAGGCTCCATTGGTACCGACGTACCCATATGTGAAGACTTATTCCTGCTGTTCTCAGAGATCACCTGTTACAGGTAAGTAACTGTGCTATCTCCTGTTACAGGTAAGTAACTGTGCTTTTTGGAGGGAGCAGCTCTGGGCAGCCATTTCAAAACATTTAAACATGCTGTGAAGGCACAGAGTTTCAAAATCCCTTTTCTTTGAAGAGTCTTCTGTTTCCCTAAGCCTATCTTGAATTTTGTTTACAAAAAAAAAAGGTTTAAGCCTCTGCAATGCCTGTTTCTCTGCACAGCTGTATTATATGTAATAATAAGAAAAAGGAGTTAATAGCCTGTGTTCCACCTGCATGCTGCATCCAGGAGAAGCTTCTTCCTCCATTCCCACTGCGCTGCCAGCTGGGGACATCAGCGCCTTTACTCCTCCCTCCTTAGAGCCCCTGCAGCAGGATCTTCCTGCAGAAAAGACTCCGTCAGCTCCCATTTTGCTTCCACAGCTGCTGGAAGCCACAGCAGCTTTGGCTAACAATGAGTTCCTGACGCTCTTCCGCCAGTCATGGCACCTGTGGCGTTCGGAGTCTTTGGGTATATCTCCAGCACCCGCCCGGTAGCAGACAAGGATATGGCGGGGTCTCGCAAGCAGTCCCAAAAGTCCTCGGACCTTAAAGCAGTATGTCCTCCCAGGAACGTTGTATGTGGCTTGCGGGACACTACGGATATTCAAGAAGACTTTAAATCTTCAGAGGTGAGCCCTGACTCGGAGAAAGAAGATGGGGAATATTCTCTGTCTGATTCTTCGCTGACAGTTCACGAGGACTCTCCAGATATCAGACTTTTTCGGAAAGAGTTGCCGGCCCTAATCACACAGGTGATGGAGTCGCTACGCCTAGCCGACATGCCTGGTCCTCAGAGTTCTCAAACCCTGTTGCAGCCGGATCCCATTTTCCAGGGCATTCGTAAGCCTTCCAAAGCTTTTTCCTTTCCAGCCGAGTTACAGCATATGGTGTCTCGAGAGTGGGACTCTCCAGAGTGCTCTCTACGTACGGCACGCGGTATTGGTCAGTCATACCCTTGGTCTCCCTCTGACTTGGACCGTTGGCTGACATACCCGAAAGTTGATGCGTTAGTGACTGGGGTCACCAAGCATACCACAATTCCGGTTGAGGGCGGAGCGGCACTCCGTGACTAGCAAGACCTAAAAAGTTGAGTCTGCTAAAGACAGGTTTTTCATCGTCTGCTCTTTCCCTTCAAGCAGGGGTGCGCGGAGGTCTAGCAGCACGGGCCTCCCTTCGATGGATTCAGCAGCTTCCAGGTGATCCCGAGTTGGCTCGTTTAGAATCCATCGCTGCATTCCTGGCAGAGGCCTTCTCTGATCTCTTGCGGCTGTCAGCTCGCTCCGTAGCACCGGTGACAATAGCTCTGAGATGGCTGCGTCAATGGGCAGCGGATGTTGATTCGTTCAGACTACAGCATTTAGATGCCATTCGTCCAGTTCCACCATTGGAAAGAGGACTAGGCCGTTACTCTATTTCGTGGTGCCAAAAAAACCCCCAGATGGCTCCTTTCATCCTGTCTTGGATCTCAAAGGCGTCAATCGCAGTCTGCGGGTACCACACTTTCGAATGGAGACTCTGCGATCCGTTATTCAAGCAGTACGCAAGGGGGAATTCTAGCTTCCCTCAATCTCGTGGAAGCATTCTTTCACATTCCCATTCGAGAGGGGCATCAGCGACTCGTTCGATTCGTGGTACTCGGTCACCATTTCCAATTTCGTGCTATGCCCTTCAGTCTAGCTTCGGCGCCTCAAACCTTCTCCAAGGTAATGGTGGTAGTAGCTGTGACCTTACGCAGCTGCGGCATCAGAGTTCATCCTTATCTAGACGACTGGCTCATTCGCGCAGACTCTCTCCCTGAGGCTTGCAGCATAGTCTCGGTGGTTGTTGCCTTTCTTGAAAGCCTCAGCTGGGTAATCAGCCGCGACAAGAGTTGTCCCAGGAGATCGAATTTATGGGGGCTCTATTCGATACAGTCTTAGGTCGGGTCTTTGTCAGTGCCTCGATTCCTCAAGTTAACTTCTCAAGTTCGCAGTCTCCTAGCACAGGTCTCGCCTCGAGCATGGTGTCAGAGGATTATCAAGTTCGGTTGCCTCTACTACCAGCGGTGAGACTTTGCCTCCGTTGGTGGCTCCGACCCCGCAATCTCCTTCGAGGGGTTCCCTTGGAGACTCCGCGCTGGGTGTTGGTAATGACAGACGCCAGTCTCTCCGGTTGGGGAGCGCATTGCGGCTCGCACTCAGCACAGGGGATTTGGTCTCCTCGGGAGGCCCGGTGGTCCATCAATCGCCTCGAGACGCGAGCGGTGTGCTTAGCCTTGCAAAAGTTTCAGCCTCTTCTGTGGCGTCGGGCGGTTCGAATTCTCTTCGACAACGCTACGACAGTGGCATACCTCAACTGCCAAGGGGGCACGAAATGTCCAGGTGTATCGAAGGAAATGAGTCTTCTCCTTCCGTGGGCGGAGAGGCATCTGCAGGCGATCTCAGCGCAACACATCGCGGGGGTAGACAATGCAAAAGCCGTTTTCCTCAGCCGACATGCTCTGAATCCAGGGGAGTGGGCTCTGGCGCCAGAGTCCTTTCAGTCCATTGTTCGACGATGGGGTCTACCAGCAATGGATCTCATGGCTACGGCGCAGAATACCAAGGCACCGATCTACTTCAGCCATTGGAGAGAACGGGTCGCATGGGATAGATGCACTGTCTCAAGCGTGGTCAACCCATCTCCTTCTGTATGTCTTTCCTCCCTGGTCCATGATCGGCAAGATTCTCCAAAGAGTCAGGGAGCATCGCGGCCCGGTGATCCTGGTGGCACCGGATTGGCCTCGCAGACTGTGGTATGCGGATCTCATCCAGCTGTCTCGGGCATCTCCTCTACGCCTGGGGGCATTCCCAGGGCTCCTGCTCCAAGGGCTGGTGGAAATGGAAAACCCGGCTCCTTACTCGCTTACGGCCTGGCTCTTGAATGCCGCAGGTTAGTTCAGAAGGGATATTCGTCAAGTGTGGTGGCGACAATGCTTAAGGCACGGCGGTCTTCAACGTCGCTGGCTTATGCTCGTGTGTGGCGTCTCTTTGACACTTGGTGTTCACTACGTCACATCTCGCCCTAGCGTTGCAACATCCCGGATATTCTTTCCTTTCTGCAGGCCGATCTAGATAAGGGTCTGGCGCTTGGGACCTTGCGCATGCAGGTTGCCGCGCTAACTTGTTTTCAAGGGCCAATAGCGGGCGGGGCGTTCTCTCGCCTTGCATGTGGACGTTATGTGTTTTCTTAAAGGGGTTCAGACATTCCGGCCCCCGATATGTCCTTTATTTCCTTCTTGGGATCTCGCTCTCGTTCTCTGTACCCTTGTTGCTCCTCCCTTTGAGCCCCTGAAGGCATGTTCCCTTAAGGATTTAACACTAAAGACAGTTTTCCTAGTGTCCATAATCTCGGCACGTTGGATTTCCGAACTTCAGGCTCTCTCTTGTCAAGACCCCTATCTCTCGTTTTCTTCGGGAGTTTCTCTTCGAACTGTTCCACCCTTTTTACCTAAGGTGCTTACCCCGTTTCATATCAACCAGCCTCTTTTCTTGCCTACCTTTGAAAAAGAGCAATGTTCTGGTCGCCTTCGTCAATTGCATGCTGTGGACCTGAAGAGAGTGCTTGATCGGTATCTTAAGATCACGAACGCCTTCCGTAAGACCGATCATCTTTTTGTCCTGTTTGCGGGCCCTCGACGGGGGTCCGCAGCCTCCAAATCCACCATTTCTAGATGGTTATATACTACAGCTTCTATACTGCAAGGCAAGCAGGCTCCAGCAGGGCTCCGAGCTCACTCCACTCGGGCTCAGGCTTCGTCTTGGGCCGAGCGGTCTCAAGTAGCCCCTCTCGACATTTGCTGGGCGGCGACTTGGTCGTCGTTGTCCACGTTTGTCCGTCACTATAGATTGGACGTTCACGCTCGGCAGGAGGGCCAGTTTGGAGCTGCAGTGCTGTTGTCGGCATTGACCCCCCCCCCCCCCTTGAAAGCAGGTAGCTTGGGTACTGCCCGTTTATCTGGACTGGTCTAGCAGTATGACTTGGAAGGAGAAATTTCACTTACCGTTAATTTCCTTTCCTGGAATACTGCTAGACCAGTCCAGGACCCACCCTGCTGTCAGTTACGGTGCTGCTAGTGCGGTGAAGCCGCTGGCCTCTGTTCCTTCCTTGTCAGTATGCCTCACCATGAGGGCCCGATGGCTGCGTTATCGGTCTTAGCAGCCTTCAGTTCTGGGGATACTTTCAGCTCCCTTGTACATAGTTGAATTAAACGTCCACTATGTGTGGTCTTATGGTTTAGTTGCATTACATGTTTGGGTTCGCT
This sequence comes from Ichthyophis bannanicus, assembly GCA_033557465.1. Classification (NCBI taxonomy): domain Eukaryota; kingdom Metazoa; phylum Chordata; class Amphibia; order Gymnophiona; family Ichthyophiidae; genus Ichthyophis; species Ichthyophis bannanicus. Next base: position 30,153,809 of record CM066034.1, on the reverse strand, counting down.
TTACAGACGATACTGAGGGAGACCCCTAGGGGTAGGACCATATCACCAGAGTCCAGCCTATCAGAGCTCTGGTAGAATTCTCTGTCTCCAAGATCTGCTGGCAGGGGGACACAACCCGTTTGTCTGGTCTGGTCTAGCAGTATTCCAGGAAAGGAAATTAACGGTAAGTGAAATTTCTCCTTTGTCTAACTGATGACAGCCTAACCTAGGAACCTCTGGCAGAAAAGGTTGAGACGAGAAGTGATCAGTAGGAGGGAGGGGGGGAGAGTAATCGGCAAATATTTTGGACCTGTCTGCAAAGAATTTTCTAGGAAACAGCTGCAGTTCTTCCATACTGTAACCTGACCCAGCCCCCTTCCCCCCGCAACAGCAAACATGTGCTGTAATATTCTGCAAGAACTGAAGATGTGTAGATTGCTGTCTCTTTTAGTAAGCCACAGACTGTTGCAGTAATCAGTTGGTAAAGAGTGGATTAAGGTAGCAAGAGATCTGTAGGCTCGTTTTAAAAATTATATTCGAAGGCTTGCAAGAGAAGACAGTAGCTGAAATTAAATGTTCATAGTTGGCTCAGGGTTTAGTAAAAGGCCTGGACTTTGCTGGATTTCAAAACCAGTGGTTCTCAATCCAGTCCTTGGGATGCACTGAACAGGTCAGGTTTTCAGGATAGCAAAATTAATATGCATGAAGGCTATTTGCGTGCCCTGCCTCCATTGTATGCACGTCTCTCTCATATGCCTGAAAACCTGATTGGCTCTGTTCCGTGGACTGGGCTGAGAACTGCTGCTCAAAACTGCTTGTTTCATGGATTAACCTGGCCACCTAATATTTTACTAATAGCTCAGATCCTATATCCATAATATTGGGGTTTAAGTTTTCTAAATATTTGTTCGTTGTTGGATGGAAGGATTTTAATGCAGAACAGTGATCAGACCACAAAACAGGGTGACTTGGAGATGATTAAGAGAATTCTATCAAAAATATTTAAATAAGGAAAAAATCTTTCTGCAACTTTCATAAATTTTAAAATGGAAGCTTCAGCCCCAATAACTGTAGATGGAAATTGCCTAGATTTGATAAATCGAAGATTTCACCCAAGCAGTAATGGCTGTGGACGGCACATGTTAGCTACCAGTATACGTAAAGCGTCCTTTCCTGATAGCGAAGCTGCATAATACCCCCCCCCCCCAATTCCCACACGTGTGTGTGTGTATAGATAGATATTTAGACCTAAAGTTTACAAGACCAGTTGGGCATTCTGATACCTGGGAAAAAGGTTCCGATCCAGTGTTGACTGGGGCCAAAACAGTTTTCCAGATCATCCTGCTAGTCCAGTCCAAACAAGTGGGTTGTATCCCCTGTGAGCAGATGTGGCAACAGAATAAATTAGAAACGTCTGCTGGCATCATCATTGCTACTTGAGCTGGTGCAACTAGAGGCACACTTTAGAATTTCTTGGTCTCCAGCAGATGGTGAATGCTGGACTAGTACAGCTCTGTTTTGGATTTTTTAGCTCCAGGGCAGCCATCCTATGGAGGAGCCTTGTCTTAGTAGAGCCTGAATACTGCAGCCACAGCTATGGGGGTGGCCCAACCTTTCCCATTTGCATGGTCTGTTGGTTTCAGCAGATGCCCATTTCTGAGCTCCTTGCAGCCTCATACGTTTAAGGGCTGCACATGTAAAGTTCCACATGCAGGTCTAGAAGTGCAGTTCTACACATTTCTTGAGACATATAAGGGAAACTTGCTCGCGGCTGGCCGGAATACACACATCAGCCCCTAAGACGTGCTTGCTGGTCTGTGGCAAGTGCTGAGCTGGTCCTATGGATCCCCTTTGCGAGTACTGTGGGAAGGACCCGGGAGATTGGTGGAGGTGGATCCTGTTAAGAAAACTCCTCTATCTAGATTTGGAGAGGCAAAAAAACGTTACTGAGGCCTCAGACATGATCTTATACAGTCCTGAGCAATTCTCCCCTTGCTGCCCCAGACAGGCTCGTTGGGTGAGCAGCAGGGGGCAGAGACCTGGGGCTTGGTGACTCCTAATTCAGGGTCCTTGTTGGTAGAGTTCTTCTTCTCTTTCAGCAAGCATGGTCCTTCTAGTAGAGCACTGGGAAGAGGCTCCCTGCCTTCAGCACAGGCCAGGGTCATGCTCCTCAGTGAGGGGCAGCTAGGTCCTGACCTCAACTGTGCCAAGGAAATGTTACTGTAAGTGGGACTTCTGCCGTCGTCCTCCCAGAGGCCTGATTCAGATGCTAGACCAGGCAGAAAGATGGTGAATCCTCATTGTCTGCCTATTCAGGGGGGATGAATTGGCGATCTTGGTTTTTCAGGTGGCTGCCTCCCTGCAAGCTGTCCATTCCTGCTGGAGGCGAAGAGCTGTGGAGCCACACCAGCTTGCAGTGGGTCCATAAACCTACCAAGGCCTTTCCATTCCCACAGGTCCTTAAGTTCCACTCTGCAAACACCATATTCTTATCAGACTCTCATTTGAAGCTCAGCAGAGCTATGAGCAAGCTGAACACCCTTTAACAGCAAGATCTGGATGAGTGGCTGCATTTTCCAAAGGTGAACATAAGATATGCCATACTGGGTCAGACCGAGGTCCATCAAGCCCAGTATCCTGTTTCCAACAGTGGCCAGTCTAGGTCATATGTACCTAGCAGTTTCCCCAAAAGACACAGGTTCCACAATGCTTGTACTGGGTCAAGCATTGATATCCCGGGTCCCTTCCTAATAATGGTTTATGGACCTTTCCTCCAGGAACTTGTCCAAACCTTTTTTAAACCCAGCTACACTAACAGCCTTTACTACATCCTCCGGTAACAAATTCCAGAGTTTGATTACACGTTGAGTGAAAAAATATTTTCTTTTATTAGTCTTAAATAGTATACCCTGTAGCGTCATTGCATGTCCCCTAGTCTTTCTATATTCTGATAACGTAAACAATTGATCTACGTTTACCTGTTCCACTCCGTTCATTAATTTATAGACTTCTATCATATCTCCCCTCAGCCGTCTCTTTTCCAGGTTAAAGAGCCCTAACCTTTTTAGCCTTTCTTCATAGGAGTATCCTTCCATCCCCTTTACCATTTGGTGGCTCTTCTCTGAACCTTTTCTAATAACGCTATATCCTTTTTAAGATACGGCGACCAGAATTGCACACAATATTCAAGGTGCGGTCTCACCATGGACCGATATAGAGGCATTATAATATCTTTTGTTTTATTTTCCATTCCTTTCCTTATGATACCTAGCATTCTATTTGCTCTCTTGGCTGCCGCTGCACACTGGGCCGAGGGTTTTAACATGTTATCCACAATGACGCCTAAATCTTTTTTTTTCCTGGGTGGTGATTCCTAATGTGGAACCTTGCATCATGTAACCATAGTGTGGGTTCTTTCCTAGGTGCATAACTTTGCACTTGTCCACATTAAATTTCATCTGCCATTTTGATGCCCAGTCTTCCAATTTATCAAGATCCTCTTGCAATTTTCCAAAATCCTCTTGGTTTTAACAACTTTAAATAGTTTTGTGTCATCTGCAAATTTGGCCATTTAGCCCTACCCTCTGCTTTCTATCTTTTAACCAGTTCCTGATCTACAATAGTACACTGCCTCCTATCCCATGACTCTTTAGTTTTGCCAAGTCTCTGATGAGGGACCTTGTCAAAGGCTTTCTGAAAGTCCAGATACACTATATCAGCCGACTCACCTTTGTCCACCTGTTTATTCACACTTTCAAAAGAACATAACAGATTAGTAAGACAAGATCTTCCTTGTCTAAAGCCATGTTGGCTGTCTCCCATTAGGCCATGACTATCTACATGCTGAGTAATTTTTTTCTTTGACGGTTTCTACCATTTTTCCCGGTACTGATGTCAGGCTCACCGGTCTGTAGTTTCCCGGATCACCCCTGGAACCCTTTTTAAAAATTGGTGTTACATTGGCGATCCTCCAATCTTCAGGTATTAGAGATGATTTTAATGATAGTTCACAGATTACTAATAGCAGGTCTGCAATCTCAATGTTGCTGCCATCACCAGATATACTCCATTCAGAAAAAAGCTAAAAACTCAACTCTTCCTTGAATATTACGGAGTGGACCCTCATTAACATACTATTTCCAGGACCTAAACCATACACACTACCATATCTGTACATGCACCCAGTTGCTTCCCACACCTGATTTCTTACCCGTTATTAATGTTCTATGCAATGTGCACAGTTATATAGCACAATGTTATATGTAAACTGCTTTGACTTGTAGAAAGATGGTATATAAATATTATTTGCTACCATTCTGGTAGAGGGTAGTGTCGCCCTTATCAATTGGATCACAAGGTGGAGGCACTTCTCAAGGCAGGGTTCTTGGTTTCTGCCCTTATCCTCCAGGCAGTGATTTGTGGAGGCTTGACAGCTAAGGACATTGTGGTTGCCACAGCAGCAAATGGGTAGCTTTGGCTTCTGCATTGGGCAGCAGACATAACTTCTAAGTCCCAGTTGACCAAGCTCGCCTTTAAGGGCAAGCCCCTGTTCAGTGACAGCCTCAAAGCTCATGAAGGATTTAATGGAGCCCAGACCTCAGCCTCTCCTGGAAGGGATCCTGGAGACATGTGCTACTGCTGCCTTCTTGGTCCATCTCCTTATGGTTTCTCCGTCCCTGGCTCTGAGACTCTTGGGGCTCCTGGTGGTACCAACCAGAGAAGTCAGCCTCAGCCTTTTGCAATTCTTGAGCCAGGCCTCGGCCTTTTTGTGGGGCCTGCTGGCCCAGTGATGACTTCCTCCTCAAGGCTTAGCCCTTTCCATCCAGCATGATGGGAAAGGGGGTCCATTCCAAGGTGCTTCCAGTAGGTAGCACTCGGTCTTTCATGAGGAATGGACCTGGGTTACTGCTTATTGCTGGGTGCCTGATGATCAGCATGGTTAAATCCTGGAGCATAGGAAGCCTAGTTTAGATCCTGTGTGGTCTCTCCCTGTGGTTCAGAGACCAAGAAGGCCATGGTTCAGTCCACTCTGGAGTGGCTGGTGCAACTCCAGGCCATTGCCCCACCCTCCCTCAGGCAGAGGAAGGTATTCCATCTACTTCATGGTGCTGAAGGAAGACTGCATTTTCAGATCGATGCTCGATCTGAAATGTATTGAGGCCTCCCTGAAAATCTCTAGATAGAAATGTTTAGGTCGGTTATTAAAGTGGCTTGAAGCAGGGAGTCGCTCACATCTGGCAGAAGCTTACTTTCACTTTCCCAATGGGGAGGACCAGCAACAGTTTGTGTTTTGTGGTTCTAGGTGCTCACTTTGTTCTGTGCCCGGCCCTTTGGTCTTGCCACAGCCCCAAGGGCCTTCTCCAAGTGCATGGTGGTCACGGACACTTCTCTGTGGTGTGAAGGCATATGTGCATCCTTATTTATTTATTTATGTTATTGGTTTTATATACTGCCTTGCAGTTAAATCAAAGCAGTTCACAGATAACTGTTAAACATTACATATGAACAGGTTTTACGTTTAACATGGAACAAAGAGTATATATGAAAACATTAGCAAATGCACAGTGCCATGTAACAATGTAACTTACAAGTATGTATAATATGTACAAGGGCGTTTATTTACAGGGTCAAGGGTATCCATTTAATAGTGGTGCATCTATCAGTATTAAATGACTGACTTTGGTTGAGTCCAATAACTTGGAAGAGGTCAGAAGGATAGAAGGGGGGGGGAAGCAGGGGGAACAGTATCCTGTTTGTGCTGGAGTCTCTACTATGTGGGGAAGAGGTCCTGCTTTGGTTCGTCTGTGCCAAAATGTTCTATGAACAGATGTATCTTAAGTAGTTTCCAGAAAGTGATAAGGTCCGATGTGGCCCTAAGCTTGTCTGGGAGGCAGTTCCACATCAGTGTAATGAAGCTAAAGGCTCTGTTGGCTATTGCCTTGTTGAACTTTCTGTATGTGTGTAGCATGAGAAGTGTGTTGGACTACACTCCCTTCTTAGTCTGCTGTTTGGGAGGTTCTTTATGAGGTTAGTTAGGTAAAATGGTGACCTTTATTAATTTAAATGTGGTCCTTATTTTGTATTTGATCTGCTATGGATTGGGAACCAGTGCATGTTGTATAGTATGGGTGTAATATGTACTGCTGGGTTAGCCTCAACTACTATCCTTATCTTGATGACTGGATTACTCAGACCAAGTCTGTTGGAAGCAGTCAGTGTTACAGCCAAAGTGATTCAGCTTCTGGAAGGCCTCAAATGGGTTGTTAATAACAGCCAGAGTCACTTGGGACCACCTCAGAGAATCTGAGGCCCCTTTTGTTGACACCTGTGCTAGAAAGGGCTATCTGAGGGCTGAGAATAACAGTTTCTAGTGCAGCTGATGGCCTTTCAATAGCAGCAAAGTCCCAAGCCTTTGGACTGTCTTCAACTCCTGGTAGCTACTATAGAGTTAGTCTCTTGGGCAAGAGCTTATATGAGAGAGCTCCAAAGGCTATTGCTGTCGCATTAGTAGCTTCACTTGCAGAATTTTGAAATCAGGCCTCCCCTTTCTGCTGTCTGTAGCATCCATCCTACTTTAGTGTCAGCCCACCAATCTCAGCCAGGACATGCCCCTGGATGATCCTCAATGGCTGCTCATAACATCTGATGCTAGCCTATTCAGCTGGCGGACTCATTTGCAAGGGGCAATCAGCTCAGGGATAATGGACCAGTCGCAAGTCAGCATGGCCCATCCATTGCTTTAAGCATATGCCATTCACTGGGCTTTCTAGCGCTTTTGCCACCTGGTCAAGGGCCAAGTGGTCTAGGTTTTCTTAGACAGTGCCATGGTGATTGTGTATATTAACAACCAGGGAGGCACCAAATTTGTAGGAGTTGTCCTAGAAATGGCCCTCTTATTTCCATGGGCAAAGCAGAATCTTCTCACACTCTTGGCTCAGCACATTGTGGCAATGGACCATGTAAAGATGGATTATCTCAGTTGCCATACCCTCAACCCCAGGGGGTGGAAGCTTGTTCCATCTGCATTCCAGCAGATCCTGGACTGGTGGGGCAGTCCCTGGATGGATTTAATGGTAACCAAATTCATTGCCAAAATGGAAAGATTCTTCAGTTGTCGCATGGAGTTAAGCTCAGAGGGCATCAATGCCTTAGTTCAGCCTTGACCTCAGAAGCCTCTTCTGTAAGTATTTCTGCCGTGGCTTCCTATAGAGTGGGTGATTTGCCAAACAGAGCATCACCTAAGCCTAGTGATTCTGCACCTTCAAAAGGATATAAACAGGCTGGAGTCCGTACAGAGGGTGGCTACTAAAATGGTTAAGGTCTTCATTATAAAGCATATGAGGACAGACTTAAGGGTCTTAATATGTACATCTTAGAGGAAAGGCGGGATAGAGGTGATATGATTGAGACGTTTAAATGCCTCCGTGGCATAAATGCACAGGAGGAGAGCCTCTTTTGATTGAAAGCGAGCTCTGCTACGAGGGGGACATGGGATGAGGGTGATGGGGGATAGATTCAGGAGTGATATGCAGAAATATTTCTTTACGGAAAGAGTGGTGGATCCATGAAATAGTCTCCCAGTGGAGGTGGTAGATATGAGGACAGTATCTGAATTCAAAAAAGCATAGGACAAACACAGAGGATCTCTAAAGGAAAAAAGGGGGACTGTTGTAGTTATGGAAGGAGAGACTAGATAGGCCATGTGGTCTTTTTCTGCTGTCATGTTTCTGTTTCTATCCTGGGTGAAGCACAGTTCTCTTACCGCTGTTGACATTTGTAGGGCTGAGACATGGTCATCCCTTTCTTAGGCATTACTGGCGTATGCAGCTTTCAGTGCAGAGATTTTGAAAGCAGTTGCCATCTTCCCACATTATCGGGATGATCTGGAAGGTGAAATTTAATTACCAGATCATTTCCTTTCCTGGAGTCCTGCTAGACAGTCCAGGACCTGCTCCTTGGTGCTCTCTGTGGTTTAGCCTTGTAGGTTTTGACCTTCATGTCTGTTGTTCTATACATCATTTTGCACATAGTTCTCTGTTCTTGACCATATGATTGAGTACGAATACTGAAGATATGCTTTTAGCTGCACCAGCCAAGTAGCAGTGATGTCGCTGGAAGTTTCTAGTTCTTTGTCTGCATATCTGCTGGCAAGGGGGGGACACAACCCACTTGGCTGGGTTGGTCTAGCAGGACTCAAGGAAAGGACATCTGGTAAGTTAAAATTTCACCATCCCAGAGTCCCTCACTCCAACCCTTTGCCTAATTTTTTAATGTCTGTCATTAGAAGTATATTTTACTCTTAACATCAGATGACCAGATCTCGTACATCAACACATTCTTATTTTAAAATAAAACAATTACACCCCCTTACAAAGCCCAAAGCGAGGCAATTGCTCAGTGATGTGTTAAAATGGGTAATCCAATCTTAATTGCTAACCATAGCTTTCAAAACAATTTGAAACTTAAAACACCAAGTTCTGTAACTAGATGAGTATTTACCATTTAGCGTTTTCGGTGGGAACAGCGCATATCATACTGCTCAGCATTCTTGAGATTTGATACTATCCTCCGATATTACAGACGAACTTCCAGTAAGCTCTGGGCTTTTAAAGCATGCCACCTCTCCCCAGCTTCCCCAGGGAGCTATCTTAGGACTCATTTTCTACCAGACTTCCCCCTTTATGTGAGGGGAGGGGGTGCAACTCACCCCAAAGTTACGTTAGGGAAAGGTTTCCTGTTCATAAACTAGTAATTCCGCTCTCCTGCAGGAGTAAAGCTGTCCTGAAGTCCTCCCAAGAGTTGAGGTAGGCAGCTCAAGACGTTCAGTCCCTCCCCTCGCACTGTGTCCTGAGTTCAGCAGTGACCACACTCAGTTCACCCCTGTTCTTCACAGAGCCAGCACTCCCCAGTCTCTCCAGCAGCAAGCTCTCCAACTCCTTGGCCCCTCTGCTGGGGTTTGAGATGGATTTGGTTGGTGCAGTTGGCTTTGTTACCCTTAAATGATGGGTCTTTTGGGATAATGGCAGTCTTGGGCAAGGGACATGATTGGATGGTGTGGAAGAAACTTCACTTTGATACAGTGTTTTGTCCAGTATTTGTCCTGCTCTTGGGATTCCAGCCCAGTTGAAGCTGACCTCCGAACTCTGGCACCGAGAGCCTTCGTTTGCACCACTGCCTGGCATTTCCCCCGTTTTGCAGGGAGTCTCGGCCAGGAGCCTGGAAGCATGTAGCCTGTGTGGCCACTAGGTGTCGCCATTGTTCAGTGGCTGAGAGACCTGCCTCCTCCCACTAGTGTGGAGCTGTGACATTCCCAGCCATGGAATCAACCGACATCCTCTGCGTAGGAAACCTTTCACTCTAGCTTTTCAAGCCTGCAGGAGAACATCAATCTAAACAGATGTTTCTATAAAAGTTACAAAAAACTAAAATAACTTGCGGTTCCTGTAGTTGCGATGTGCATAGCATCTTTAATATTCAAATCGTCCCTTTCCAAATTTGTCTTTCAGGACTATGACCTGAGTCAGCTGCACAGAGGCCTGGATGCGCGGCCTGAAGTTACCCGGAATGATGTCGTCCCCACCCTCATGCCTGCTCCACAGTATCGTCCTCGCCCAGCCAACCCCGATGAGATCGGCAGCTTCATCGATGAGGTACGTCGGCAGCAGTGAGAGGCGCTGTCCACAGAACTTTCTGCACTATAATCTGACTGATCACATTCATTCATAATCTCAGGCCAGCCCGTTTCCTCTGCTCAGCACTATGCCCCAGTGAGCGATCAGGTAGTGGCCCCTCCTGGTATCTACATCTCCTAATTAACATTGCTTAGCCCAATGTGTGCCCCAGCCAGGCCTTTATCTGCCTTTTCTTTCAGTGTTTTCTTTGATCTTAATATGACTAAGATACTCTGCCATGGGGGGTCTTCATGATGCAGCACAGACTGGTTAACCCCTCACGCTCCCTGCCTCTGGGATCCAGACTGGTGTCTGCTCAAATCCCTGATGGTAGTGTGGGAAACGAGGCGTCCTATTAAGAATTAAAGTGCAGCCCCTGGACTCTGATTCAAACAATAAAGCAAATGTCTTAACATCTGGGGTGGGGGAGAGGGCTTTCCTGTGATTAGGCCGTCCAAGATTGGCAGAAACTGGGATAGGATTACTGATGGGCGTGCAGAGACCCCACCTAATGCATTCTTCATGTCATTAAAAATGAAGCCTGTTGGGGGGCCTTTGTACCTTACAGGGATGAGTCAGTGTTGTAAAGCTGGTCCGGGTCGCTTCAGGGACCTCTGAGCACCTACCATATCAAGCATGTCCTCCTGAGCCCGGCTCTTAAAACACAGCGCCAGTGAGGAAGATGTAAGCAGTCCAGTCTTCAGAACGCTTAGTGCAGTAGAAGGGCTTCACCACCAGGGCCTTGAACTTGCCTTTGTTCTCCAGCACTGTTCGACATGTCACCAAGACCAGGGGACCGGGTACTTAATCCCTATAATCTCTCCTGCCATTGCTCCTGAAGCCCTGATTGAAATGTAGGGTCCTGCTCAGTCTCCTCCCACTTCCTGCCAGTTCTGATCACAGGGAAGAGAGATGTTTGAGAGGAGAAAAGGGGGCAAGCCTGAGATGTGTGAGGATTGGTGGGCTGTATCATTTGTGAGGCATGCTCACTGTTCCCTTCCCCTCCTCCTGTGCAGTGTTGCATGTATGACCCTCGTCTATCAAGGTTAAGCACCACTGATTTAAACCAGTCCGTCCTGCTGAGGTGCACAAAGGTTTTGTTACTGTCATTTTGGCCCTTTTGCAGTTTCTCGCTGGTTCTAGAGATTCTGTGTCAGCTTGGTCCCAGCTGCTCCATGGAGCCTTCTCGCTGGTTCTAGAGATTCCATGGCAGCTTGGTCCCAGCTGCTCCATGGAGCCTTCTTGCTGGTTCTAGAGATTCCGTGGCAGCTTGGTCCCAGCTGCTCCATGGAGCCTTCTCGCTGGTTCTAGAGATTCCGTGGCAGCTTGGTCCCAGCTGCTCCATGGAGCCTTCTCGCTGATTCTAGAGATTCCATGGCAGCTTGGTCCCAGCTGCTCCATGGAGCCTTCTCGCTGGTTCTAGAGATTTCGTGGCAGCTTGGTCCCAGCTACTCCATGGAGCCTTCTTGCTTAGTATTTAGGCTTTTTAAACTACCCCAGCTTTTCTGACCCAATTTTTACATTCAAGAGACCTAATCGGTGTCCTTCCTCCCTCCAGAACCTCAAGGCAGCAGACAGTGACCCCACCGCTCCACCGTATGACTCCCTCCTGGTGTTTGACTACGAGGGGAATGGCTCTGAGGCAGCGTCTCTCAGCTCCCTGAATTCCTCGGGCTCGGATGCAGACCAGGATTATGACTGCCTGAACAACTGGGGCCCTCGCTTCAGGAAACTGGCCGACATGTATGGCGGTGAGGAGGATTGAGGTACCTGCCCTGTTGAATCTTCCGCCTTCATTCTGTTGGTGCCCCGTCCATGCAGGAAATTGAGCTCCAGGACAGAGAGTGGAGGCTTCCCTGTGTCCTGCGGAGAGTTGCGCTTAACCTTCTGTAACATTTGATTACTTCAGTTATTGGCGTGTAGACTGTAGCTCAAGCCCTTTTAGTCCGATCCACTTTCAAGAGGACCTCCTGATTCCGTCTTTTGGATGTGAAGCTGCTAAGTGGACAAAAGATCCCCAGTCTGCTTTAGACAGTTACATTCATCTTGAGCTGGAACAACCCTCAGAATTTGCAATAGCTATGAAGGGTTTAGTAGTTTTGATTATTGAACGTTGCAGAAAATGGTCAAAGCACACACTGACTTGTTGATTGCATGAGCCTCCCAAACCTGTTGGTGCCTTTCAGATGCTAGCTTCTGCTGATGGACGCGTTTGGAGAGGGGTTAGAGGGGTACAGTGCAGGGTCTTGCTGCTGTAGTCCACTTTGAACCAAAATTTTTGGCTGTCTCCCCCCAGCATGAGAGCTTGTGCTGGACAGTGTCCCTTCACAGGAAGGTTGTCCAAAGCCACTGCGGACCTCTAACACCTGCATGACGGAAATGGATCTATGAATTGAATTGTAAGCTGAAAATGTCTCCTCTAGGTGCCCATAAATGTCCTTGGGAAACCTTTTAATTACCTCTTTAACTACTGGAAAGCTTTCTAGACCAAAGTGTGCATAACTACAGCCTTTTATATGTTTCCTACGTGTTTGATTTTTAGGATATAATATCAGTTTTGTACTCATTAAACTTTTTTTGTTAGAAAATCTTGTGGTGGTGTCCATATACTTCATTGGAAACTGAACAGGGGGGGATGGTCTGGAAGTGGGAGGTGGGTAGCAAGCAGCCAGACCTTTAACTCAGACTGAGGGGGGGGGGGTAGCTTGTGGCCTCGCCTATTACCTTCATGGGGGAAGGGGTAGCTCAGGACCAGTGCACAGACTACTCTGTAACATGGAGAGGTGTGGCAGATAGCTTAACCTCTAACCCTGTCTGGGGAGGGGGCCGCATGCAGCTGTGCCTATAACTGTGTCCGGTAAGGGGGGGGGGACACCATCTGTAATCCTGGCAGGGAGGGAGGAGGGGGACGACTCAAGGTCAGCATGTTGGCTTCACCATAACCCTGGTGAGGGAAAGGAGATGGCATGTGACCCCCACCTGTAAATTGGGGGGGGGGAGGATTGCCCTGCCTCAGATTTGCTGGAGCAGTCCTGTTGGCTTCTGTCTGTAGCAGTATCAGCAGGTCAGCGGTGTCCGTATCTATGCAGCAGGTTGCTGGCTGTGGGAGCCTTTGCTGTGCACAGCTGTGTTTGCTCAGTGCTGGTGCAGTCGGGTTGCTACAGTTACCTGTCTGTACTTTGCCCCCAGGGGCGTCAGGAGGGGTTTTCAGCCTGGAGTTTGTCTTTCCGTGTAACCTTCCCAGAAGCGAGTCAGTGAGCTGAGAAGACCTGTGTGCACAGTCTCGATGCTGGTTTGAGTATTTCAGTGCATGTTAAACCCTTCCGCATATCCAGGATCGTGGTCAGACCCCTCCTCAGTTCCCACCCTCCGTACGCGTCCCCTGTTCACCTTCAGCACTCCTGCATCTGCCCTTCCACTTGTTGGTGGCATCTAAAACTCTTCCTGCAATCTCACCTCTTCTGCTTTCCCAGATCTTCTTCCCTTTGCTCTTTCTCAGATCCTGTCTACACTCTGCCCCTTCCAGCTACTTTTGAAAAACACATTGGTACTTTTCTCCTTTCCCAGTAAAATTGTGCCAGCCTTACGATGGTTCCTTTTAGGGTTAAGTCACCACTCAGGAAGAGTTCCCACGGATCTTAACGGGCTCCAAACTCCAGCTCTTTCCATGGAATTTCCCAGTGGCCACAGGACATGGGGCCGGAGGGTGTCTGTGGTGGTGATAGCAGGGTCTTCCTCATTCCCCTGCATCCCACACTGATCCTGCCTTCAGAGGGCGATAGATACCTCTGCCCTGGGCCCTGCAGCATACTGTGTGACCCAGAGGAAGGTGTGTTAGTCTGGGCAGTTGTGAGCTTTGCATCCGCCAGTAATTGTGTGGTGCTGATGCTCTTTTACAGCAGCGAGGGAGGGGGGGAGAGGAGATGCTGTTGCTGCTGTCATCCTCCCAAAAAGCTGTGAGGGGACTGGAGGAAGCTAAAAATGAGGGATATGGGTGGGGGAGGAGGTGGGAAATGAAATGAGGATACTGAAGGTGCTGTGGGGTATGGGAGGATTGGGGTGCATAGAATAAGTGGGGAGCAAGTAAGAATTTGAAGGGCTTTGGGGTGTGAATGAGAGAATCAGAGAGAGGTGTTGGGAGCACCTGCTGCCAGGGGAAGGTCCCTGAGTTAGGGAGGAACGGTGATTGCTGACCTTAGAAGCTGCACGTTCCCAGGCTGGGGAAGTGGCAGCTCCATCCTAGAAGGACAGAGATGGCCATGGTCTCGAGAGGGAGGGGGGAGGCACCATAAGGTGTGCAATGTCCCTCCAACGCTCCAGTTGCTGATGCTGAACCGGCTTTCCTCCCTCCTTTTTCTAATAGAACCGGGGCCAGCCCAAGGCATGTGCAAGAATGTTGCCCGCACATGGCTCTGCATCGGAACAGGCCCTGTACCCGGCCAGCTTAAATGGTGAGCCATTGAGGCACTGGCTTGGGGCACCGCATGCCCGCTTCACTGCCTCACCTGTTCCTGTGGCTGTACTAAACTGCAGCCATCAATGTGATCAATCACATCAGCGCACTTTTAAAAGTGAAACTGGAGAGAGGAAGTTCCCCCATTTTCTTAAAATTCCGGTGATGCGCTCATACTGTTTTTCACTCAACATGTAATCAAACTCTGGAATTTGTTACCGGAGGATGTAGCAAAAGCCGTTAGTGTATCCAGGTTTAAAAAAAGGTTTGGACAAGTTCCTGGAGGAAAGGTCCATAAACCATTATTAAAGGGGACCCAGAATATCCACTGCTTGCCCCAATACAAGCATTTTGGAACCTGTGTCTTTTGAGAAAACTGCTAGGTACTTGTGATCTGGATTGAGCACTGTTGGAAACGGGATACTGGGCTTGATGGACCTTGGTCTGAACCAGTATGGTATTTGTTAGAGTAATGGAAAGTTGCTAGGTGAAAAGTCCAAAGGCGGATTGAGGATCTTGGCCCTCCTGCACCCCGGCTCAACTTCCGGCTCTCCCGGCGAGGATTGAGCAGGCCGGGGATACAGGGCCGCCTCCCACATCAGCTGCTGCCCAATCGGGGCAGCCATCGGCTCACATTTAAGAGGAGCGCCGGTGGGCGTGAGGTCTCTCGGCTCTCCTGCACCCCGGCTCAACTTCCGGCTCTCCCGGCGAGGATCGAGCAGGCCGGGGATACAGGGCCGCCTCCCACATCAGCTGCTGCCCAATCGGGGCAGCCATCAGCTCACATTTAAGAGGAGCGCCGGCGGGCACGCCCGCACCAGAGGGCCCTTTGGCGTGGCCCTTAGGCTGCGGCCCTGACCCAGCGGCCCCTACCTGCATTAATCTCAGTGAAGTGATCCCTATTCAGACCAGTTTCACCCCTCCACCAGAAGCCACCTTGAATAACATCTAAAATCTGAACTACACCGGAAACTACTACCGTCAGCCCAGAGACCTCAACACCTTAGCTGTTTTCCCAGGACTCTCGCTCCCAAGGCCAACAAACCACCAGAATACCAGCGAAACACTGACGGAGTGACCAGAAAAGAAAGCACGCTGAATCTCCATGGACGCTTTCCAGCCTACTGGCCATGGACACACATTGCTGATGTAAGCTAAACTGGATGTAAGCTAACCTGAATGCAGTCCAGTGACAAATATGATAGTTACTGTTTCTCCAGGCCTAACCCTCTACTAGAAACATGTGGTATATTGATTAATTTGATTATATCAAATAAGCTATAAGTATTTCCATTACTAAATACCTTTAAAGATAATTATCACTGTGTTCTATACTTATTTCCTATCATACAACAACGTTTTCTGTAACGCTATGCTAGCAACGCTTTGTAACACTGTATCCAATATTTAACAATTGCCTCAACTGTTTCATTCACATGTCCTCTCAGCAACCCACTCTAACACTAGCCTTACTCTACATCACTACATCCACGCATAGATCTTATTTATTTATTTAAAGTTTCTTATATACCGCGCTCTTTAGCATCAGCGCGGTTTACATGGAACAAAACAATCTCAGTACATTTGAAAACACGTATGAGTTACAGATAACAGGGCAATAAACTTGGGTAACAAGGGTAACTATCTACAATAACGATTGAACTATTTACATAAAATCAACTAGCAGCGAGATTTTAATGAACAGTAATTACATCAAAATTTTTAGTTCTAGAAGGTATGTCTTGTGGAGTGGTTATGCATATGAATCTGTCTTATGATGTATTATAATAGCATTACGGTGGCTGGAAGTACTCAGTGAATAGGTGGTTATACGTATGAATCTGTCTTGAGAAAGTAACATATCTCCATCCCTACTGCAGCCTCAACACAACATAGCAGGCCACAACCAAAATTGAAACACTACACTCAATCGTTATAGTCAATCTCTCAAGAGCTAATCATGACTACCTCAACGCTAACTCTTGTGCTACTTTACACCATAGCCATGAGTTTCCACAACTCAGACGCAAATGATAGTAATAATATCCCACTACTACAAGGCACAAGTAGAAAACACCACTACAATTACCAACAACCTCATCTAAACGTACAACAGCATATGAGAAAGATACATTTGATATACATAAACCTTGATATCACTGCCAACACAAAAGCCAGCAAAACAGAAGTACAACATAATCTCAGGTGTGCACTTATAAACGCAAGGTCTATCCGCAACAAATGGCCAGTCATGGACCTAATAACCAAACACAACCTAGACTGACTTATGATCACAGAGACTTGGCTCTCAGACTCCGATGTTGCCCTAATAAACCAAATCACACCACCCAATTTCTCCTGCTTCTCTTGCAACAGAGAGAATAGAAAAGGTGGAGGAGTCTGCTTAATCGCAAAATCCACCTTACAATACCGAATGATGATAGCCAAGAGCACACAGCACCTAGATGCTTTAACCATCTCAAATAAATTCAACACCATCAATCTCATCTACTCGGTGCCAAGCGCTGGACCAGATGAGCTCTCTGACTTAATTAACCTGGCTTGTAACCCTGAAAAACCTAACAATCCAAATTGGCTAATAGGCGATTTTAACTTCGCTTCTCAACATCAAGACTCAGCTAGTACCTTCCTAGATGCAATGACAAATCTTGGATACAAGCAAATCGTAACCAACTCCACCCACCTATGAGGGAATATTCTCGATCTCATATTTGCTCCACCAGCAGTCACAAGCACATGCAGCCATTTTCACCTCTCTATCACTCCAGTCCCCTGGTCAGATCATAGATTGATTACATTCATGTTACCGTCGCATCCAAATATGCGCAACCAACCATCCACTCCGTCAACAGCAAACCCAGGACGATTCAAGCCACTGGATATAGATGTTTTCACCAAACAAGCGCTACCGAAACTTTCCCAGCCAGCGGACAATCTCAATGAACTGATTACCAACTGGAATACCATACTCAACCAACAAGCTCAAAAACCTCCCACTCTCACGAAACCGTCACCCAATGCACAACTCAATAAAAAGCAGAATGCCACATTGTTCTCTCCTGAGCTACATACTTCCCTAATTAAACTAAGGAAGTTAGAAAGAAAGTGGAGACGTGACTATGACCCCTTGAACCAAGATGAATACCTAATTCACTTGAAAGTTCATTGTGACCTAACATGGGCTATGAAGGAGTTCCACTCCAAACTACTCAGCCAAGCACTAAATAGACCACGTGATCTATTCAGTCTAGTTAAAACACTAGCTAAGGAGCCAGCTTCGTCACAAGTAGTACAAGTACAACCACAACCCTACGCTGACTTCCTGCAATCTAAGTTAATTCACATTAATACAACTATAACACAAGTTCTTCCCCAATCTCCAATTTCTCAAACCCCACTCACCAGACTTTCACCTCCTTCAAAAAAAACCATTGAAGAAATTATTGCCGCCATAAACACTACCACGGCACCTAATGATCCATGCCCAGCACACTGGATCAAAGCTATGCGTAATGAACTTAGTACTTACATAGCTAAGATTGCAAACCTCTCCTTCTCATCCGGTATCTTCCCTGCTGAACTCAGACATCAATTCGTCCACTTCTAAAGAATAACAAGATGGACCCAAAGAAGGAAGAGTCTTATCGCCCAATTTCTAGTATCCCTTTTCTAGCTAAAATACTCGAAAAGGAGACCCAGAGGCAGATCCAACAACACATAGATATATCAGCACCCCTGGACATATGCCAACACGGATTCAGAGAAGCTCATGGAGTTGAAACACTCATGACCTCGCTAATTAACAAACTCATCTGTGGATTGGACAACATTAAGACGGCCTTCGCTTTGATTTTCCTCGACATATCAGCTGCGTTCAATTCAGTTGATCATAAGATCCTCCTATCGAGACTCCAAGAAAAGGGTATCCAAGGACTTGCTTGGGCCTGGTGCAAATCATACCTTGAAGATCGTTGGCAACAGGTTCGCATAGGCAACAATACTTCTGAGCCCTTCCGACAAAAGCAAGGAGGACCCCCAAGGCTCATCATTATCAGTGCTGCTCTTTAATATATATATGCAGCCAATTTGTCAAATCACCAGTGTCTTTGGTGTATCTTGCTTATTATATGCAGACGACGTGCTGATATACATACCGATTGACATCTCAAATCCTGACTACTCTGCGCTAATCAATTGCTTCAATGCAATAACTGACTGGCTCATCAACCAGAACATGAAAATAAACATCAAAAAAAAACGAAGCCTTCATTGTCACAAGCAATGTTCCCTCTAATTTTCTGTAGGCTGTTTGCGCATAAAATATCAGCTGTGTGCAGCTTTTGAAGGAAGGTTAAATTTTTGTGCGCCACATAACGACACTCGGAGTTATATACTTTAAAATTTGACTACATGTCAGAATACAGTATGTACACCATATTGATTTTAATCAAATTAAATGAAAATAGACGATTACTAAATGAAGCTGGAAATTTCTAGTAATTACAATCATAACATTTAAATTTTAAGACATCTGTGTTTTCTATCAGAATCAGAGCCGTAATTTTTGTGCGGTCTGTTTTAAAGTATGTGCGCTCGCTCGGCGAGGTGTGTGCGCGCGCGCGCACATGCGCACAGCTTAGAGGGAACAGTGGTCACAAGAAACAAATCCTTTTCTCCCCCACAAACCCTTAAAGTAAGAGACGCGGAGCTGCCAATCAAGCCCACTATAAGATATCTGGGTGTGCTACTCGATCAACATCTCGATCTCAAAGAGCACATAAAAAGCACTGTAAAACAAATCTACTACAAGATCAAAACACTACGTCATCTGAGACCCATGCTTGAGACCAAAGATTTCCGTACAATCTTCCAAGCAATAGTCACACCTCACTTTGACTATGCGAATATCATTCTTTATGGTCTCCCTAAGAATACATTAAGTCCACTACAAATAGCTATGAATGCTGCGGCCCGCATCTTATACGGAGCTTCAAAGAGAGATCATATAACTCCGATACTAATGGACTTACACTGGCTCCCGATAAACTGCAGAATACTATACAAAACCCTCCTCATTACTTTTAAGACCATTAATAAAATTTCCCCCGCATCAATATCAATGCTCCTCATCAATGCACCAAACAACAGATCCAGAAGATTAGTATCCGAAAATACACTAGCTACTCCCAGCATCTCCACAAAATGGACCCAGTTAACCACTAACAGATCTTTTGTATCTTACGCCCCCAGGTGCTGGAACAATCTCCCCCCCAGTATTAGATCAATTAGGGACATCAGTCAATTCAGAAAGGCCATTAAGCACCACTTATTTACTCTGCACTTCCACCTACCTTAACACCACATCTATTTCTATCAATGCACTCTCTAACAATGAACATACTTAATCTGAATTATTGTAAATAATAATTTGTGTAAATGTATATAGTTTTCCCCAGTTCAAACCTGGTTCATACTTCCTGTTATCTGTAAACCTATTTCAGTTTTTCTGTCTAGGTAATTTATGTTCAATGTAAACCGCACTGATGATAAATAGCGCGGTATATAAAAACTGTTAAATAAATGAATGTGTGCGTATATGTGTGTGCGTGAAATATCAGTGAATGAAGGAGGAAAGAAAAATGGAGGAAAGAGCAAATAGGGAAAGATCTACTGTATATGTCAGAGGCAGATGTAGAGAGAATGGAAAAAATAAGACGTGAGAAGAAAGGACAAATGGACAACAGACAATGAGAGTTAGCAGCAGATATGAAGAAAGCAGAAGAGAGAGACTGGGGCAATTATGACTGAAAAATAAAATGCCCAAACAAAAGGTAGAGAAATTGTTTTGAGTTTATTAACTGGAATATGTCTGCTCTGGGAACCGTGCATCACTGATGTCTTGTGTGTGTTCAGTACAAGAGAAAATGAATTTCTAGGTTTATTTCTCCAGTGTTGTGGTGCATTCCAAGTTCGGGGTTCCCAGTTCAATTGTTACGTTTATTTTTTTAAATTTTAATCCCTTCTGTATTTGGTGACGTTCTATGTTGTGTATATGACCAAGCTGCAGTATTGTATTTGTGTAGCAGTCCTACTTGTTCTGTTATCCCAGTAGGATATGTATTTGTTTTATATTTTCAGTGCTGACTTTTGATAGGTAGGGTTTGGTGCTGTGAGAGTCCAGGTTGTGCTGTTATGGTATGGCGAGTTTGCTACTGTGGGTTCTAAAAGAATAGGGTTTTGTAGTACTTCCTAATGTACTTGGCATTTGATACTGGAGGATAGCAATGTAGAAATATGGTAGTCTTTCTTTATCCTCACTGTCCATGCAAATGGTATTAAGACACGTTAAGAGGCATGTTTAGTAAAGGTTAATGCGTATTCACAAACGTTAAAATGCACTAAGTGTAACAGCACCCATTTATTTCTATGGGCATAGTGGCACTTAACACACATTAATATTTAGTAACCATGTCCCTAATTCATTGCTGGAACAAAAAAGAGGTTTATGAACGCCTTTGGAAGCCTCCTAAAATCTTGCAAAATCTTAGATGGGCAGAATATAAATTTTAAAATTAAATGTATGCAAATGATGCCCAGTGGATATGCAAATGCGGCCACACAATGAGTATTCATTCGCACATGGCCCCGCATCACTCTTGGGTCACCCCTGAGTAGAACCACTTGCAGACAAACTCTGCTTACAATAGGGGGACGCTGGGATGTGAAGGAATTATTCCCGCCCCCCCCCCCCCTTCTCTATTCTCTCACCATCACTAAGACTTTCTTCCTCGCAAAGGTCCAAATTAACTGGATGTGCAAGAAAGGCCAGAAAATGACTGTTTGAATATTACATAAATTTATGAATAAAGTAGTTATTCAACAATGGACACAGCAGCCGAAACTGCTGCAGAATTTTGGAAATCCGCCATGGGGAAGTGAGGTTTGTCAGCATGGAAATTGTAAGGTCCATCAAATCG
This sequence comes from Ichthyophis bannanicus, assembly GCA_033557465.1. NCBI lineage: Eukaryota > Metazoa > Chordata > Amphibia > Gymnophiona > Ichthyophiidae > Ichthyophis > Ichthyophis bannanicus. The sequence continues at coordinate 30,132,708 of CM066034.1, read as the reverse complement.
CCCACTCTGAGCTCTGGTCCCAATACCAGGGCCTCCCTTCCCCTTTCCCTTTATTGCTTCAGTTTGACCAGGCTCTATTTGACTTGCAAACAGGAAGCATGTTTCCAATAACTATGTGCTCTAATGTGAGGTGAAAGCAGAGGGGACCCACACATCAGTCATGAATTTTAAGGGGGGGGGATACTTCAGGAGCTAAATATGCAAAAGTGAGGGGAAAGCCAGAGAGCTGGGTTCTATGAGTCTTTTAGGAAAATGTATCCAGGGCCATCCCTGAGTTGGGAGAGACAAACCAGGGCAATTACTTCTCGCCCAGGGGTGGGGGGGGCCTGCATGGAGATTTCACCAGCAGCTACAGGAAGGAGCGGGAGCTGGCATTAGTCAGGTGTTTGTGGCGGTAATGTCAGCTATGCAGAGGAAGGGTCAGGCTGCCACTGCAAAGTAAGGGTTTGGGGGGGGGGCAGGGGGAGTAGGTGGTCATGCTTGATGGGGGTCTTTGAGTCAGAGGGGAGGGACAGAGTATAAAAACACTTGGCATCCTTTATCCTTCTCTTCCGATCTCAGTCTTGGGGCGGGATCTCTGCTGTTCAGGATGGGGGACCCCACTCTGATTTACTGATGGCCATCCACGGTCCACCTTGACAATTTCCTTTCTGTATCTGATTTGTAATAAAACACTGGGCCATGTCTCTCTCATAAAGGAACTAAGTCCTGAAGAGTAAGATGACTTGGGGGGGGGGGGGTGCTGAGCCTTTGCTAACAGATGCACTTGCACAGCTGAGTAGCTCCGAGTCTGTCGGCTGCTACAGAGGTATCAGAGGGGCTCTGGCTGTAGAAAGTTCTCTTTATCCTAAAGATGTCAACTCCCCAATCCCCACCCACCCCATGTGAGATTCAGATAGAAATGTTTGGTACAGGAAGGAAGGAAATATCTAGGAAGGAAATGGCTCCACATTTGGATATTTGCTAAGTCAACAGTTATTTAAAAGAGCTTTGCCTAGGTAATTCTTCATTAGACTATACACACCAGACACCTATATCAGATTTTAGTAACCTAAAATGATAAACCGCTCTAAATAACACATGATCAAGAAAACAAGACTACACACAGGGAATCAGAGCAGAAGTATTGGATCTTACATTAAAACAAAAAGCAGCTAGCCTCTTTTAAGGACCGCAGACTGGCCTCAGTCTCCAGACACCATCCTTGTTGAGGATTCCCCTTCAGGGAGCCAGCGTCGGGCCAGAGTCCCAGTGCCCACGCCGAAGGCTGCAGAGCCTTTTAATCTAAAGTCCAGAATGGCAGCCCTGGAGCACAGTTTGTCTGCCTTCATGGACCAGCAGTGGGCGCAGTTGCCCAGCATGACCGGTTCATCAGCCCCGATCACCGGGCCCTTGAAGTCCAAGACGTCCCCGGAGGCCAAGTTGATCCTTGGCTGAGCTCGCAATCCGAGTCCTACTCGTCGGGACCACGGTCATCCCTGGTAAGTCTGCCAGGCACTAGCTGCAGGGCATCAGGGGCCCCAAGGCCTGTGGAGCAGCCCTCCTACAAGTCCTCAATGGATTACTCCAAGTGGGAGACAGAGGACGAGGAGTCCCCTGATATTTGTCATCACCGTGATGTCCCATCTGACTCTCCCGTCTCAGAGCCTTGACAGCGGTCCCTGCCCGAGGATATGGGTTTCCTTGTTTTTGTCAAGGACATATGAGGCCCTGGCATTCCTGACCAAGTTGGAGGAGGACCCTCGAGCGGATGAGTTAAAAATCCTCCTATATGAGGCCCCTCCATGGGAATCGCTCACGGTGTCCATCCCTCCCATCTTGGAACAGCTGATGCTCCGAAGTGGGAGACACCGGCTTCGGTGCCAGTGGTGAGCAAATGGCTCGCCTCGATGTATCGAGTCCGTTGGAGCCCAGGCTTCCAAAAGTCAAAGCTGCCACACAACTCCATGGTGGTGGAGTCTGTCATGCGTTGGCTGAAAAACTAGAAGATGCACTCCTCAGTGTCCCCCCGGTAGGGAGGCCCACACCCTGGATGCCCTCGGCAGAAAGTGCTGCCAGGACTCAATGCTCATCGGCCACATCGAGGCCTACCAGAGAGACATGGTAAAGGAACTCACCAGGTTCTTGACTGGTCTCTCCGAGGAACCTTTGCAGCGGTTCAAGAACCTGGCCAAAGCAGTCCACGAATGCTTCAAATTCACGAATGCACATGTCTCGGGTGGCCTATGAAGGGCTCTAGTAGCGGCGCTTGGCATCGGTGCACACCACCAAGCTTGGCTACAGTCGTCCGATCTCAAGCAGTGAGTTCAGGACAAATTGGTTGATATCCCCTGCCAAGGAGAGAATTTCTTTGGCAAACCCATGACCAACAAGGTTGCCGAGCTGGAGACCGAGTTCATGATGAGGACCAGGCTCTCTAAAAAGACCACCACCCCTCCCTGACAGAAGGGCTTGGGTAAAAAGTCCTTCTACCTGAGGAAGGGAGCTGCCTACAGAAACTACCCACCTTATCAAGCCTTCCCAGCTCCCCAACAGGGTCAGTAGGCCAAGGGACATGGGCATGGCCCACGTAAGCAGAAGACTCCAAAACCCCAGGCAATGGCTCTGGCCCAGCCAGGGGGGTAGTTTTTGACCCCTAGAGCATAGCCTTTCTACCCCAAGGAGATCAACAGCCCACAGGGGGATGTCTAACCGCCTATGCCCAGAGGTAGGCGTCCATCGCCACAGACTCCTGGGCATTAAGGATAGTCAGGGAGGGTTACCACCTCCATCTGATTTAGACCTAAGGTCTCCCCTCCACCGGGACCACCTTCTGAAGGAGTTGACAGGTCTTCTTGAGGAGAAAGCAGTGAAACCAGTGCCCCACCATCACAAGGGCAAGGGGTTCTACTCCAGGTACTTTCTTGTGCCAAAAAGGACAGGGAGCCTAAGGCCCATCCTCGACCTGTGCAATCTCAACAAATTCCATCAAACCCAGTATCCTGTTTCCAACAGTGCCCAATCCATGTTGCAGGTACCTGGCTGGTTCCCAAAAAGGCACACAGGTTCCACAATGCTTGTCCTGGGGTAAGCCGTGGATTTCTAAGATACTTCTTAATAATGATTTATGGACCTTTCCTCCCAGAACTTGTCCAAACCTTTTTTTTTTATTCATTTATTTATGCAATTTTAAGTTTTACACAAGAAAATCTTGTTACAGTAAAGAATACAAATACAAGAAAAGAAACAAACAAACAAAAGGGAAGACACCCTTATCTTTGCACTAAATATAAATTCTAAGTATAAATTCACTAGCCCACAATTGAAGGGAAAAGTAAGTCACAATTCAAAAGAAAAAGACACAACACTGGTGTAGAATTAACTAATGCACAGACCTACAACCGCTCCCCCCTAAACCAAGGGAGGGAGGGAGAACAGCTCAACTGCTAGGCAGAGGAATACTCTTACTAGTAACAAATTGGGTTAAATGTGCTGACTCAAAGAAGGTACAATTAACTCCCTGATATTTAATTAAACATCTACATGGATAGCGCAAACCCCCCCCCCCCCCCACACACAAACCACCCAATTGTAAAACCTGAGATCTTAACAGGAGAAATTGCTGCCTACGCTTCTAGGTAGGTTTAGAAACATCTGGAAACATCCTTATTGTCTCCCCCCCCCCCCCAAAGGTCTCATTTCTTGCCTTTAAATAAAGTCTCAAAAGCAAATCACGGTCTGGCTCCAGAGCCACAGTAAGAGGTAGAGTGGCCTGCAGGATAAACCCGGGATCAGTAGTTTCCAGGAGCCCAGTTAGATCCAGAGAGTCCACCGGTGGTGAATGAACAGGTGAAGAGGCACCATGGGTCTTGTGCTTGGCAGTGGGTAGATAATAAATTGTAGCCAGAGGAGGAACAGACTCAGCAGGAAGCTTTAATATAGAAGTAGCATATGTATTAAACAACTCCTTTGACACAGTAGGCACCAAGGAAAGTTCAACAAGCGCAAATTTCTTTTACAAACAGAATTCTCCAATATCTCAATCTTCCCATGGATAGCTATCAAATCATTAGAAATAGTACCTGAGATAGATTTTACGCCCTCCACTTTTTCCTACAACTGGGCCACCTTGGCTGAAATAGTAGCAGCTACTTTCTTTTGGTGATCAGCTGATTGAAGGATAAGAGCCAAAGCGCTCTGAAGGACTCCAAACTGCGATATGACAGAACGTTCCAAGGCTTGGAGACCTTCCCAAAAGGAGTCCAAAGTAATTGCTGCCAGACGTTGAAGTACATCAAACCTTTTTTAAACCCAGCTATAGTAACAGCTTTTACTACACCCTCCAGTAACGAATTCTAGAATTTGATTACATGTTGAGCAAAAAAATATTTTTTCTTATTAGTCTTAAATGGGTTTCATTGCATGTCCTCTAGTCTTTCTACTTTTTGATGATGTAAACAACTGCTCTGTTTACCGTTCCACTCCATTCATTCATCTATAGACCTCTAACATATCCCCCCTCAGTCGTCTCTTTTCCATGCTGAAGAGCCCTAATCTGTTAAGCTTCTCCTCATAGGGGTATCCTTCCATCTCCTTTACCATTTTGGTGGCTCTTCTTTGTACCTTTTCTAATTCCACTGTATTCTTTTTAAGATATGGTGACCAGAATTGCACACAATATTCAAGGTGCAGTCACACCAAGGAATGATACAGAGGTATTATAAATTCCTTTGTGTTATTCTCCATTCCTTTCCTTATGATTCCTAGCATTCTATTTGCTTGCTTGGCTGCCGCTGCACATTGGGCGGAGAGTTTCAATGTATTATCCACGAAGATGCCTAAATCTTTTTCCTGGCTGGTGTAGCTGTAGTTGGGGTTGTTTTTTTTCCTAGGTGCATAACTTTTCACTTGTCCACATTAAATTTCATTTGCCATTTGGATGCCCAGTCTTCCAATTTATCAAGTTCCTTTTGCAATTTTTCACAATACTCTTGTGTTTTAACAACTTTGAATAATTTTGTGTCATCTGCAGATTTGATCACCTCACTCATTATTACCATTTCCAGGTCATTTATGAATGCTAAAAAGCAGTGGGCTCAGCACAGATCCCTGGGGTACTCCACTATTCACCTTTCTACATTGAGAAAATAGGCCATTTAGCCCTACTCTATGCTTTTTATCTTTCAGACATTTCTTGATCCACAATACTACACTACCTCCAATCCCATAACTTTTTCATTTTGCCAAGAGCCTCTCATGAGGGACTTTGTCAAAGGCTTTCTGAAAATCCAGATACACTATATCAACCGGCTCACCTTTGACTACCTGGCACCTTCCAAAACAAAACAGTAAGACAAGATTTTCTTTGTCTAAATTTACGTTGACTTTCTCCCATTAAATCATGACTATCTACATGTTCAATCATTTTATTCTTTATAATGGTTTCTGCCATTTTTCCTGGTACTGATGTCAGGCTCACTGGTCTATAATTTCCATGCTCACCCCTGGAGCCCTTTTTAAAAATTGGAGAGTGGCCAATGTGACTCCAATCTTCAAGTACTACAGATAATCTCAATGATAGTTCACAAATTACTAATAGCAGATCTGAAATCTCATGTTTCAACTTTTTCAACACCCTCAGATGTATACCATCTGGTCCAGATGATTTGCTACTCTTCAATTTATCAAATAGTTGCAATACATCTTCCCGGTTTATTGATATTTCTTTCAGTTCTTCTGATGCATGACCTTTATATACCATTTCAGGCATGGGTAACTTCTCTACATTATCAGTAAATACAGAAGCAAATAATTCATTGTCTCTCTGCTATGGTCTTGTCTTCACTTAGTGCCCCTTTTACCCCTCTATTATCCAAGTGTCCAACTGACTCAGTTAAGGTAGAGCCTATCCCTTTGGTAAAGCCCCTCCTTTCCCCAGAATGTCCCCAAGTTCCTAAAAAATCAGAAACCACCTTCTTTGCATCGTCATCTCATCCATGCATTGAGACTCTGGACCTTGCCTGCCTTTTGGGTCCTGTGCGTGGAACGGGAAGCATTTCAGAGAATGCTACCCTAGAAGTTCTGAATTTTAACTTCCTACCTAAAAGCCTAAAGCTGGCCTCCAGAACCTCCCTCCCACATTTTCCTATGTCACTGGTACCAACATATGTACCAAGACAGCAGACTTCCCCAGCTCTATCTAAAACCTTGTCTAGATGGCATGTGAGGTCTGCTATCTTTGCACCAGGCAGGCATGTTATCAGGCAATCCTCACATCTATCAGCCACCCAGCTATCTACATGCCTAATGATTGAATCACCAACTATAATGGCCATCCTAACCCTTCCCTTGTGAGTACATGGCCCTGGAGAAACCACCTCCATGTGACAGGGTTTTATATCTCCTGATGGACAGGTCATAGCTACAGGATCACATCCTACCTCACCAAGGTGGTGCTTTCCTTTCACATGACCTTCCTCCTCCATGGCAACTGAGAGGCTGACAGACTGGAAGTGGGACTTCAGTACTATGTCCCTGTAGGTCTCGTCTATGTACCTCTCTGACTTCCTTATGTCCTCCAAGTCTGCTACTTTAGCCTCCAAAGATCACATTCATTCTCTCAGAGCAAAGAGCTCTTTGTACTTCATGCACACTCTTGACCCCTCACCAACTGCGAGAAAATAGTACATGTGACACTCAATGAAAAACACTGATTGGCCTCCAACTCTCTGCTGGACTGCTGTCTGCATCTTAGTTTTAAGGTTTTGTTTAGCTATTTAAATTTGAAGTTACTAGGGATACTTGAACTGCCACAACTATACCAAATAAGTTTAAGGACTTTGTTCACCTCAAGCTTAACTACATTCAAGGAATACATTTCATAGGATTCAAGTGTTGCAGAAATCAAAATACACTGTGGAATTTCTATGGATAGAAATTCCATGTAAAAAGGGGAAGGTGATAGCAGTGGGGGTGTACTACCCATCACCTGGCCAGAACGAACAGATGGATGATGAAATGCTCAAAGAAATCAGGGAAGCTAACAAAAGTTACAACATAGTAATAATGGGTGATTTCCAATTATGCGGGTATCAAATGGGTCAATGTCACTGCAGGACATGCTAGAGAGAGTTTCTAGATTAAATAAATGACTGCTTCTTGGAGCAGCTGGTTCATGAACCAACCATAGGGAAAGCTATTCTGGAACTCATCCTTTGGAACAGAGGATCTGGTGCAAGAGATAAGGGTGTTGAGGCCACTCGCAATATAGCACGATTGCGTTTGATTTAATAAATGGAAGAAAGACAGCAAGTAAATCCACAGTATTACCTTTTAACTTTCAAAAGGGAAACTATGATAAAATGAGGAAAATAGTTAAGAAAAAAACTAAAAGGAGCAGCTGCAAAGGTTAAAGATTTACATCAATCATAGGCGTTGTTTAAAAGTACTATCTTGGAAGCCCAGCCCAGATGTATTCCACACTTTAAGAAATGTGGATGGAAGGCCAAAGAAGTGCCAGTATGGTTTAAAGGTGAGGTCAGAGACTTGCCAAAAAAGCATCTTTCAGGAAATGGAAAAAAGAGCCTAATGATGAACACTGGAAACAACATAAGCACTGGCAAGTTAGATGTAAGGCATTGATAGGGCAGGTAAAGAGAGAATTTTAAAGAAGCTTGCTGTAGAAGCAAAAACTAATTTAAAAAAACCCTTTTCAAGTACATTTGTAGCAAAAAAAACCTGAGACAGTCAGTTGGACCATTGGATGATAGAGGGGTAAAATGGGGCTCTAAGGGATGACAAGGCCATAGCAGAGGGACTGAATGAATTTTTTGCTTCTATCTTTACTGAAGATAATGTAGGGAAGTTACCCAGGCCTGAAATGGTATATAAAGGTGATGTAGCAGAAGAATTGAAAGAAATATCTATAAACCGGGAGGATGTATTACAACAATTTGATCAACTGAAGAGTAGCAAATCGCCTGGACCTACTATTAGTAATCTGTGAACTATCATTAAAATCATCTGTAGTACCTGAGGATTGGAGAGTGGCCAAAGTAACTCCAATTTTTAAAAAGGGTTCCAACGGTAATCTGGGAAACTACAGACCACTGAGCCTGATGGCCATACCGGGAAAAATGGTAGAAACCATTATAAAACAAGTACTGAACATGTTTGTAGATAGTCATGGTTAAATGGAAGAAAGCCAACATGGATTTAGCCAAGGAAGGTCATGTCTTACTAATCTGTTCTGTTATGTTTTTTAGAAGGTGTGAATAAAAAGGTAGACAAAAGTGAGTCAGTTGATATAGTGTATCTGGATTTTCAGAAAGTCTTTAACAAGGTCCCTCATGGGAGACTCTTGGGGAAATTAAAAAGTCATGGGATAGGAGGCAGTGTACTATTGTGGATCAGGAACTCATTAAAAGATAGAAAGCAGAGAGTAGGGCTAAATAGCCAATTTTTCCCAATTGAGAAAGGTGACTAGTAGAGTACCCCAGGAATCTGTGCTGGGGCTGCTGCTTTTTAACATAGTCATAAATGACTAGGAAATAGGAAAACAAGTGAGGTGATCAAATTTGCAGATGAGACAAAATTATTCAAAGTTTTTAAATGCAAGAGGATTGTGAAAAATTGCAAGAGGCCCTTGAAAAATTGGAAGACTGGATATTCAAATGGCAGATGAAATTTAATGTGGACAAGTGCAGTTATGCACCTAGGAAAGAACAAACCAAACTATGGTTACACGATGCAAGGTTCCACATTAGGAACCACCACCCAGGAAAAGATTTAGAAGTCATTGTGGATAACATGTTAAAACCCTCCGCCCAGTGTGCAGCAGTGGCCAAGAAAGCACCCAATCGAGAACTATATGTCAATAGCCTGTATGTATGTACGTCTTATCCCCTTTCCTGTTAAATGTATACCTACAATTGTGGTGTTGACCACTCTGAAGGATAAGGTGGTATACAAAACTGTCTAAGTAGAATGCTAAGTATCATAAGGAAAGGAAGGGAGAATAGAACAAAGGATGACATCATAATACCTCTGTATCGTTCCATGGTGCGACTGCATCTTAAATATTGTGTGCAATTCTGGTTGCCATATCTTTAAAAGGATATAGCTGAATTAGAAAAGGTACAAAGAGCGACAAAAATTGTAAAGGGAATAGAAGGATACCCATATGAGGAAATGCTTTAAAGGGTGGGGCTATTCAATTTGGAAAAGAGATAGCTGAAGGGGGATACAATAGAGGTCTAGAAATTAATGAATGGAGTGGAACAGAATGGGTAAACTTAAGACCAGATGTTTACTCCATCAAAACATAGAAAGACTAGAGGACACACAAGGAAGCTACAATGTAACCCATGTATGACTAATAAAAGAATATTTTTTTACTTAACAGGTAATCAAACTCTGGAATTTGTTACTGGAGGATGTAGTTAAAGCTGTTAGTGTAGCTGGTTTTAAAAAAATGTTTGGACAAGTTCCTGGAGGAAAGGTCCATAAACATTAACGAGAACTCAGGAAATCCACTGCTTGCCCCAGGATAAGCATTGTGGAACCTGTTGCCTCTTTGGCAACCTGCCAGGTACTTGTGGTCTGGATTGGCCACAGTTTGAAACAGGATACTGGGCTTGATGGACCTTGGTCTGACCCAGTAAGGCATTACTTATATTATATGAGAGAGGTTTAAATACCTCTGTGGCATAAATATACAGGGGGCAAGTCTCTTTCAAATGAAAGAAAGCTGTACAACAAGGGGACCTAGGATGACGTTGAAAAGGGATAGATGTATTTATTTAGCAAGGCTTATATACCGCCTTTCACCAGGGTCAAGGTGGTTTACATTGAACAGTTATAAGAGGTTAGATTGAAATGAATTAAAACTTAGGTATACTTAACTAGAAACATCCATTGTTTGTTATTTACATATAGGATGAACTTATATACTATTTACATTAAAGCTGTTGGAGATTGGTTGAATACTGTCCATGGGTGTTGATTAACCTTGTTTGGGTGGGAGGGGTGTTAGGTAGGCGGGCCAAAATGTTTGATAGGTGGGTTTTTAAGTGTTTTTGGACTGTGGGTAGGTCTATGATTATTACTGAGTCTGTGTTCCAGGTTGACAGAGCATATAGTTTAAAGGATCGTGCACATGCTTGTTGGGTAGACTTTGTTCTTGTCTGGGGGATGATCAGGGTGTTTTGTGGATCGTCATCTAGCTCTGTTGTGCTACAGAGTTTGAAGCAAGGTGTGTAGATGTGATGTAGGGTACCTATTGATGGCTTTGTGGGTTAAAAGGAGCGCCTTATACTTGATCCCGCTAGCCAGTGTAGCTGCTTCAAGGTGGGTGTTGTGGTCATATTTTGAAAATCCTTTGAGTGCGTGCTGTTGAATGTAGAGCAGTGCATAGGGGAAGTAGGCCTTGGTAAATGGAGTTGCAGTAGTTAATATGTGGTAGGATTATGGTTCAGAATGCGGAGCGGAGGTCCTGTGATTTGAGGAGGAGGGTGCAGACATTGAAGATTTTTGATTTTGTAATAGATTGCTCTTGTAGTGTTTGTGATTTGAAGGAGAAGTGTTGATCCAGAGTGATTCCTAGGTACTTTATTTGGGTGCTGTTTAGGGTGATGGAGTCTGGTTGGATGAAGGTGTTGTCTTTTGTGATGGAGGGCTTCAGTCTTTGTAGCTGATTTTCAGTTTATTGGTTGTTAGCCATTGTGAGACTTCTGTGACGCATTGGGTAAGGTTTGTGTTTGTGGGGTGACTAGGGTTGAATGGTCCATAGAGCATAATGTCATCTGCATATATGTGGAAGTTGATGATGTGGGCTGTGATCTTGCAGAGGTAGATGTTGAAGAGCAGGAGGGGAGAAGGTGGATCCTTGTGGTACACCTTATCGGTATGGGGTGGATATGTTTGGTCCGATTATTTGCTGCCTGTTGAGGTAGGATTAGAACCATTGTAGTATGCTGTTCCGAATTCCATTGGATTGTAGGTGTTGAAGGAGAATGTCATGGCTAACCGTATCAAATGCAGCGGATAGATTTAGGAATATCATGAGGTATCCCTGTGTCTTGTCCTGGGTTCCTTTTATTAGAGTGTTTGAGTGAGACTTAGATGCGGAAATATTTCTTTACAGAAAGAGTGGTAGATGCATGGAATGTCTCCCACCAGAAGTAGAAGAGACATAAACTGTCTCTGAATTCAAGAAAGCATGGAACAAACACACAAGATCTGGAAAGGGGTAAAAAAGGGACTATAAGTAGTTGGGCTAGAAGGGCAGACTGATAGGCTGGTATGGTCTTCATCTGCTGTCATGTTTCTATGTTTATGCTTTTATGCTTCCAACTCCATAAGAGAAAATATTTTTTTCACTCACTGTGTAATCAAACTTGAATTTGCTACCAGAGGATGTAGTAAAAGCTGTTAGTGAAGCTGGGTTTAAAAAACATTTGGACAAGTTCCTGGAGAAAAGGTCCATAAACCATTATTTAAGAGGACCTGGGAAATCCACTGCTTACCTTGAGAAGAGCATTGTGGAACCTGTGTGCCTTTTTGGGAACCTACCAGGTATGTATGACCTGGATTGGCCACTGTTGGAAACGGGATACTGGGCTTGATGGACCTTGGTGTGACCCAGTATGGCATATCTTATGTTTGTTCTTATGACTCGGAAAAAGAAAGATGAAAATGGGGATAGTGCTCTGTGATCTTTCTGCCGTTGATGTGGAGAAAAAAAGATGGTGCCATACAATACTGCTACCATAGGAGGAATTGGGGGGGAGAGACCGAGAAAGTTGTTAAAACCCAACAGGCTTGTGAAAAATTTCAAGAGGACCTTAATAAATTGGAAGACTAGATGTTCAAATGGCAGATGAAATTTAATGTGGATAAATGCAAAGTTATGCACCTAGGAAAGAACAACCCAAGCTATGGTTATACAATGCAAGGTTCCACATTAGGAACCACCACCCAGGAAAAAGATTTAGGAGTCATCGTGGATAACATGTTAAAACCCTCGGCCCAGTGTGCAGCGGCAGCCAAGAGAGCAAATAGAATGCTAGGTATCATAAGGAAAGGAATGGAAAATAAAACAAAAGATATTATAATGCCTCTATATCATTCCATGGTGAGACCGCACCTTGAATATTGTGTGCAATTCTGGCCGCTGTATCTTAAAAAGGATATAGCAGAATTAGAAAAGGTACAAAGAAGAGCCATCAAAATGGTAAAGGTGATGGAAGGATACTCCTATGAAGAGAGGCTACAAAGGTTAGGGCTCTTCAACCTGGAAAAGAGACGGCTGAGGGGAGATATGATAGAGGTCTATAAATTAATGAATGGAGTGGAACGGGTAAACATAGATCGATTGTTTATGCCATCCAAAATGTAATGCAATGAAGCTACAATGTAACCCATTTAAGACTAATAAGAGAAAATCTTTATTCACTCAATGCGTAATCAAACTCTGGAATTTGTTACCGGAAGATGTAGTAAAAGCGGTTAGTGAAGCTGGGTTTAAAAAAGGTTTGGACAAGTTCCTGGAGGAAAAGTCCATAAACCATTAGGGGACCTGGGAAATAATTCCACTGCTTGTCCCAATACAAGCACTGTGTCTTCTGGGGAAACTGCTAGGTACTTGTGACCTAGATTGGCCACTGTTGGAAACAGGATACGGGGCTTGCTGGACCTTGGTCTGACCCAGTATGGCATGTCTTATGTTCTTAATAGAATTTGTCTCAAGCTGGTGCTGAGATCCTTTTTCAGAACTGAATATTTTTCCCTATTTTGTCGTCATAACTCAGCCCAACCATTGGTGTGAAGATCTGCTCCCAAAGTATTGGTGTTGGCAGTGGGGTGCCATAGGGCACGTCTTGAACCCCTGCAGTACTCTCTTAGGTTGCCTGAATCTCTCACTTCCCTTCAGCTGCTTTATAAGCCAGCAGCATTTTGGGGTTTTGGAATAATTCCACAGCTCCAGTCAGTGATGCCCGTCACCATTCTCACTGTAAGACAGAGAGAGAAGTGCTTCTGTAGGGCTACCTCCAAGAGCCTGAACGGAATGTGGGGTATTCACACACTAGGGGTGGCTTCACCCGCAATGAATAAAAGTGTGGTTTTGCTTCTGTGAACTGTGTTTCCCCAACACCATCATAATATACAAGTAGTTAATGTTCCCATCCTATGGGAGGAAGGTGGGGCCTTGGGGTTTTCATGGTAAGTTTTATCTAGTCTTTCACAAATTGTGGTTTTATTGGTAACTGTAAAACTTTGGTCTTCACTTCCAGGCCAGCAGGACCAGGACCATCTCATGTTTTATGGATATCCTTAATGAATATGCATATTCATTAGGGATATCCTGACAACCTGCCTTCTTGGCAGCCCTTGGGCATTGGCAGTGAAGACCAAGGACTTAAGAATTTTAGGATGTGCAGTAATAAATATGGTTTGTGCTTGAAACTAGAGTGGGGAAGGAGGTGCTAACGTGATGGGTCTGCTCACATAACTCCTCAAGTCGCTTCATTGGTTCCCTATCCGTTTCCGTATTCAAGTCAAACTTTTCCTGCTGACCTATAAGTGCATCACTCTGCAGCTCCTCACTACCTTTCCTCTCTTGTCTCTCCCTACACCCCTCCTCGGGAATCCTGCTTCTGTGGTAGATCCCTTTTATCTGTGCCCTTCTCTGCCCCTGCCAATTTTAGACTTCACTCATTCCATTTTGCTGCTCCATATGCTTGGACCAAACTACCTGAGTTAATCTGCCAGGCTCCTCCTCTGGCCCTATTCAAATCCAGGCTGATACCACACCTCTTCGAGGCTGCATTTTGATCGTAATCCCCCTTATTCTCCCGCTTATCACCTACCTCTATCTCGTGATGCCCCTTGAATTCCCCTAGTCCCCAGTGTGGTTGCTCTTCATTAGATGTAAGCTCCGATGAGCAGGGACGGTGTCTCACTTGTACAGTGCTGAGTATTATATACATATTTATTTAACAGGTTTTTTAGTCAAAGTGGTTTAAACTTGGCAATATACATTAAACAGGGACATGAATGACTTGTATTTGTCCGAGCCAGTGGAGGGTTAATAAGTGACTTGCCCAAGGCCACAGGGAGGGCTAGTGGGAAGAGAAGCCTGGTCTTTTGGTTCCCAAGCCAGTGCTCTAACCTCTAGGCTGCTCCTCCCCTCCCATATGCCTTGTAGCGCTATACAATGATAAAGGAGTAGTCCAGCTTGTGTTTTCTGTTCACTCTGTTTTACGGTGTGCCTCTTTTAAAATTAGTTTTCAAAAAGAGCTGATCTAAGTCTCTGTTCTCTACCTTCACTAAAGAATATGGGAGAGGAGGGAAGGGAAGGGGGACTGTTTGCATTTACCACTGGGGCAGGGTTTCCCTGGGGCCTGCTGTTTGCTGTGATGTAATATTTACTTCTAAAATAAGCACGTAAGTGACAAATTCATGGCTAGAGCGGAGGTTGGGTTATTTTCCCAGAGAGTGAAGCGCACTCTGCAATACTTTTCTTTTCATACAGGTGCGAGTTTAAATTCTCATCAGCTGGGGCCTGCATTTAGACTATCACCCCCTAAACGTGAGCAACGGGCAGTATCTGACCTCTTCAAAGGCCAGACATTTTTAACTGAATTAATCTGGGCTTCTTTCTGAGAATGATACCACCCATCAATGTCACCTGAAAGAACTACTCTAAACCGTTTCTTCAAAGAAAGGACTGGTGCAGGGGAGAGATTAAGAAGAGCCGAGGGGTGGACAAAGAGAGCAGGAAAGAAATGGAGCCTCTAGTAGAAGCGAAAGAAAGAGAACCGCAGGTAATGCACGAAGAATAAAATGGGTAACAGAAGAAAGAAACTGTAGAAATCAGAGGGGAGAGGAAGAATGAATTAGTAAAGAATGTCATTGCTGTAGTCTATTGAAATAAAAGAAAAAATTCAACACACAAAGGAAGATAAGACTATATTAAGAGACAAGTCTGACAATATATGGTCACCTGCTGCAGGTGCGAGGGGCGGGAGAGAGAGACAGTGAAGGGGACCCAAGTGTCAGTGGGAGGGGACAGAGCATGCGCCAATCTGAGAAAAGGAGAAAATACACCTCCCCTCACCAATCTGAGCTCCCTATACGTTGTTGCCTCCCCGCTCCCCCCCAAACCCCATGAATCGGGCAAACAACATCTGTGTCTCCTGCCCAACTATGAGCAAAGGCATGGTTCAGGGCATCCAACGTCTGCTTCAGCGGCTCGCCCTTCACAGAGGCAGAAGCTGGTTCCTTTATGCCCACTGCTGTGCGCTATACAGCTTCATCTGCCAGCAGCGCAACAGGTCTGATGTGCAAGAAAAAGGCGCTTCCTCTATCTCGTCTTGTGTTTCAGAGCTCCTGCCCATGACCAGATTAATGGTGATGCTGAGAGGAGGATGGATACTGCGCCTGGTCCCCTCTGCTGTAAACAACTTGCTGGTGGAGGTGGGACCCAGAAGATCCTGAGGGCCCGTGATATGCATAGCTGCCATACCGTGCTTCAGGGAGTCCGGGCAGCGGTGGGATGAGAACAGGGAAAAGTCAGTTTGCAGTGCATGAAGGGAATGGATCCTTGTGTGTGTGTGTGTGAGATTCCCTCCAGTCATGTCTGTCCAATGGCAGTGGGAGGCCTCTTTCTTTGAGGGGGCCCAAGCTCCACCCCACAGCCAGAGACTCTTCCTATTCTGCCTGCGGGCATCCGATCTGCGGGCAGACAGGAAAGGTGTGCCGCAATCATAGCTTCCCCTCTTCAGCCTGTGGGGATAGGCCATCTGCCGCCTACAATTCCATGATTTTTATTGGGGCCAGGGCCTGTGTGGCCTACCCCTCTGACAGCTATGTGCGTGTGACTTGGTATCTCTGTTAGTTCACTTGGTTATGCAGAAATGAAGGTCACAAAGGTTATATGTAATACTTGGGGCCGTGTGAGTGCTGTGGCTGCACTGGACACCAGTACAGAAGGGGGGCTAATGTTGTCAGTGGGTCCCAGAAAGAGCGATCACCTGAGAGCAGCTGGAGGGACAAGGGACACCAGGTTTGAGCTGCACAGGTTGTGTTTCCAGCATAGAAACATGACGGCAGAAAAAGACCATATGACAACCCAGTCTGTCCTTCCACACCAACTACTATAGTCCCTTTTTTTTTCCTTTTAGAGATGATCTGTGTTTCTCCCATGCTGTTTTGAATTTGGATGATGATGTCATCTCTGCTACCTCCATTAGGAGACTATTGCACGTATCTGTAAAGAAATATTTCCGCATATTGCTCCTGAGTCTTGCTACGGTCGTACTAATACCTCTGTAATTAATCATAGTTTTGAGAGCTATAACCCTTCATCATTTCCTAGCAGCTGATAACAGTCAGTAACGTCTCCGGTTCTCTTTGACTAGGATCAGAGGTATGGGCTGAGCAAAGGCTGAAGATGGTCCCTTCTTGTCCTCCTAGATGGAAATGAGAATCTTGATAATACTGAGGGGGGGGGGCAAGGAGGGATTAACACCCTGCTCCCTGAACCCATTGGAGGGGGAGGGGGTGGGGGCGGGGAAACACCTTGTGAACCCTGACCAAACCAGGATGGTCCAGAGATTTAAGAGGCTTTTGAGGTTTGGGGATAATAAAGGATTGTTTGTTGCACCTGTGAAATTGGCTACAGGGGTACAATGTTTTCACCTTTTTAGATTAGCACATCGGAGTAAGTAACCTCACTGAAAGCAGGAAGGGGGCTTTGCAGGAATTGGAGAGTGGCCAATGTGACTCCAATCTTCAGATACTATAGATGATCTCAATGATAGCTCACCTGATTCCCCTTGCCTTATCCCTGCCTACACCTTCTGTGTTTGTCTTGACTAGATTGTAAGCTCTGATGAGCAGGGACGGTCTCTTACATGTCTGTGCAGCGCTGTGTATGACTTGTAGCGCTATATAAATGCTCAGTCGTAGTAGTAGTAGAAATGTCATAACTCAGCATATGACAGCAGATAGAGACCTGAACAGCCCATTTAGTCTGCCCTACTTAGTTTTGGGGATTTAGCTCTGACCTTTTCTCAATAGCTGAAGCCAAGTTATACTCTGGTACAGCAGGTATTCAGTTCCTGCTCCTGACAGTCTGTTTGTACCTGAAGCAAAGGAGGATTAAGTGATTTGCCCAAGGTCACGAGAAGTGGCTATGGGATTTGGACTCTCCTCCCTGCTCTAACCACCGGCTAATCCTGCATGCCACTGATAGACGCTGCCAAAGCTACAGAGATGGGAGGCCTGCGCTCTATAGATCTAGCTCAATGCAGCGTGAGACTGTTGCACAAGAGACAGCAGTACAACTGGCTGTAAGACTGGCCACAGTTTACATTCTCCTTTCTGTTTTTAGCTAGAATCACTTTCAAGCAGACGCTCCCATCCTGATGAGATCATCCGGTTCTACCCCGTCTTGCGCAAAGCCTGCTTAGGTTTAAAGGTGATTTGTTTTCCTGGCAAACAGAAAGTCAAGTATAGAAGTTGAGTCCTTGCTTGTTGTGACATGACTGTGACGAGGCAGCTGACGCTCGTGACCGCCCATCAAACCAAGGTGTGTATTAAGGAAGCAGGTTTCTAAGAGCAGGCGTGCCTGGCTGACTGCAGGTGGGGGTTCAGCTGAGCTTACTCCCTTCCACATGCTGCCGTCCCTGCTTCAGTTTACAGATCAGGCTTTCTGATGGACGAGAGGTGGGAGGGACCAAGCTCTTTCCAGGTGACCCCCTGGTGCCAGACTCAGACTCCTGGCTTCCGCGCTGCTGTTGCAATGACCACAGAGGCAGGGTCTGTGACTGCTGTGGTTAGGTGCTGTTCAGTCTGCGTTGACTCATGATGACCCTCTGGATAGCTGCCCTAAACATCCAACAAATGGCTAAAACCTGTCGCTTCTTTCTCTACAACATTAACAAAATTTGCCCATTCCTTTCTGAACACACTACTAAAACTCTCATCCAATCCTTGGTCTCCTCATCTTGACTGTTGCAATCTTCTCCTTGCTGGTCTCCCTCAGTCTCATCTCTCTCCTCTTCAATCTGTCCAGAACTCTGCTGCACGGCTAATTGTCCGCCAACCCCGTCACATTCATATTACCCCTCTTCTACAGTCTCTTCACTGGCTCCCCATCCCTTTCCACATCCAATTCAAATGTCTCCTTTAACATATAAATACGTTCACTCTTCTGCCCCTCATTACCTTTCCTCTCTCCCCTCTCCCTACAGCATGGTTCGTCTAGTCTGCCCATTTAACAAGATAGCACCTACTCCTCTGTGTAGGTCGCCCCTCCCCATGCCTTTGTTTAGGGTTATACCCACCGCTCCATGCAGGTCACCCCTATATGTTGAGCTATAAGAGATAGTTATGTTTGTTTTGATTTTATCCTGTTGCTATAAAGGGAGCCACTGTGCTTGTCCCATGCCATTTTGAATTCCGTCACCGTGTTTGCCCCCACCACTTCCATCAGGAAGGCATTCCAAGCATCCACCACCCTTTCCGTGAAGAAGTATTTCCTGACATTGCCTTTCAGTTTACCCCCTTGCAGTTTCATGTTATGCCTTCTAGTTCTACAGCTTCCCTGTCTTTGGAAGAGGTTGGTTTGCTTGTTAATACTCCTTAAGTATTTAAAGGTCTGAATCATATCTCCCCTGTCCCTCCTCTCTTCCAGAGTGTACATATTTAGATCTTCAAGTCTCTTCTCGTGTGTCTTCTGCCACAGGTTCCCAATCATTTTGGTCGCCTTCCTCCAAACCATTTCCAGTCTTTTTATATCCTTTGTGAGATATGATCTCCAAAACAGAAAGCAGAGTTACTTACCTGTAACAGGGGTTCTCCGTGGACAGCAGGATAAGTCAGCCACACCTGGTGACGTCCTTCGGGCGGCGCCATACAGAAGTGCTCTCTAGCTCAGAACTCTGAGCCTGCCCAGGTAGCCCACCTCCACGCCCCACCCCTAGCCGGGTCAGTATGTTCCTAGCTGTGCCTTCCCGGCTAGGGGCGAGCCAGTGCAGCGGACCTCCTCCAGGGAGGTGGGCGGGAATGTGTGGCTGACTTATCCTGCTGTCCACGGAGAACCTCTGTTACAGGTAAGTAACTCCGCTTTCTCCATGGATTAGCAGGATTGCGTCAGCCACACCTGGTGTCTCCCTAGCAGTGCGGAGCGCCAGGTGGAGGAGGGAGCGTACAACAAGCAAAGATAACGCATGTCCGGGCAAACAGTTTAATGGTAGCCAAGAAGGTACAAGAACATGTAGAATTGAGGCAATAACATTGCTTTAAGGTGCATTAACAAGTGTGCGCAAGCAGTGCGGTATAGTGCAATAAGGTGCAGTAACAACACAGTAAAACACAACAACATAGTATCGTGCAGTAAGGTGCAAGAGTGCAGAACAGTGCATAATGTGCAATAACAGTGCAGCATGTGTAAACACAATAAAGTGACATAGTCAAGACAAGCATGAGGAAGTCCAAGTCATTGGCTGTGGAGAGCCTCAGCTGGTATTCATTGGGGCGGTGTCAGGCTCTTCTCTGACAGCGGAGGCTAGGACAGCTGTTCCCAATGCGCAGTCCTCCTTTGATCGCCGGTCTAGACAGTAGTGATGCTGGAAGGTGTGCGGAGTAGACCACATGGCTACTTTGCAGATGTCGGAGATAGGAACGGAGCGCAGGTTTGCAAGAGAGGTAGCCAACGCTCTGAGTCGGTGTGGGCCAACTCTAGGCGGGGACTGATCATCTGGTGAATCCAGGCAGAAGGAGACGCAGGAGGCCACCCAGTTGGAAAGTGTCCTCTTCGAGACGGGCTGGCCAGGCCTGTTTGGGTCGAAAGACACACAGAGCTGGTCACACTTCCTGACCGTGCGTGTCTGCTGGAGGTAGATTCTGAAGGCCCAGAGGCAGTCCAGGGTATGAAGGCGTTGTTCCTTGATGGATGAGTGAGGCTCCGGGAAGAAGCAGGGGAGCTCGATGGACTGATTGACGTGGAAGGGCGATGCGACCTTTGGAACAAACTTAGGGTTGGTCCGCAGGGATGCCCGGTCTTGGAGCAAGCGAGTGTATGGGGGGGTGTGCCACCAGAGCCTGTAGCTCGCTGATCCTCTGTGCAGATGTAATGGCCACCAGAAACAGTGTTTTCCACGAAGTAAACGTCATCCCTGTAGAATGCAGTGGTTCGAAGGGTTCCTGCATTAGACGATGCAGCACCGAGTTAAGATCCCAGGGAGGAGCCGGGGGTCTGATCGGGGGTTTGAGGTTCGCTAGCCCCTTCATGAAACGTGTGGTTATGGGCAGCGTCAAGATGGAGTTGGCACCATCAACAGGATCATGGAAGGCCAATATTGCGGAGAGGAGCACCCGGATGGACTGGGTCTTGAGTCCGCTTGCGGACAAAACGTTGAGATATTGGAGAACTTGTGCGACAGGGCAAGAGGTGGGGTTGAGGCCTTGTGCACACCAGATGGAGAACCTCTTCCACTTTAGGCCATGGGACTTTCTGGTGGACGGTCTACGGGCTGCGAGGATGACGTCTTGCACTTCCAAAGGCAAGTGGAGAGCCGAGAGGCTCAACCTTTCAACCTTCAGGCAGTGAGCGCGAGGGCTTTGAGGTTGGGGTGTCTCGTGCTGCCTCCGTTCTGCGTCAGCAGGTCCTCTCTGGGGGGGAGGCGTACCGGATCCCCGTGGGCCAGACGTTGCAGGAGCGAGAACCACATCTGCCGCGGCCAGTAGGGAGCCACCAGGATGACGTGCACTTTGTCCTGGATGATCCGTTGTAAGGTTACTGGGATGAGGGGGGTCGGCGGGAAGGCGTACACTAGAGACCACTCCCCCCAGTACACGTTGAATGCATCCGCCGCCAGCCTGTTGGGTGCTGGGTGGCTGGAGCAGAACAGGGGGCATTTCGCATTCAAATCTGTGGCAAAGAGGTCTACCGACGGGGTCACCCACCGGTGGAAGAGTACATTTGTCACCTCCTGTGAGAGTGACCATTCGTGAGGTTGCAGCTGCCTGCTGAGTTTGTCTGCCAGGGTATTCATGTCCCCAGGTAGGTAGGAGGCCCGTAGCTTGCAGCCGTTCTCTGTGGCTAGGAACCATATTGCTGTTGCCTCATTGCAGAGGGGGCGTGAGCCGGTCCCTCCTTGCTTGTTCACGTAGAACATGGCTACCTGGTTGTCCGTTTGTATGAGAATGGATTTGTCCCGCAGGTGCGGGAGGAACGCTAGAAGAGCGTATCTGATGGCTCTGAGTTCGAGGAGATTGATATGTAGGCTTTTTTCCTTCTGCGACCACGTGCCCTGGGTACTGAGATGTTGGAGATGTGCGCCCCAACCAGTGTTGGATGCGTCCGTGGTGAGAACAACCTGATGCGCCTGCTGATGTATGCCCTTGCCCCGGACAGGTTGGATGGGGTCGCCCACCAGCGCAGGTGAGTTCTGATGCTTAGGGGCATTGGAACACGGGTGGATAGTGGCTGGGAATGCTGGTTCCAGAGGGAGCGAAGGTGCCACTGTAGCGGTCGCATCCTCAACTTCGCCGTGGGCAGGACTGAGGTAGTTGCTGCCATATGCACCAGAAGGCAAAGGAGCACTCGTGCAGAGGAGAATTCTGTCTCGGCCGTCTTGGTTGCTAGTGAGACAATGTTGAGCAGCCGGCGCTCTGGTAGGTAGGCTCGGGCTGTCCGTGTATCGATTACTGCTCCAATAAATTTGAGCTGTTGGGATGGTTGTAGATGTGATTTGTTGTAGTTGATGACAAATCCCAGAGAAGTGATTATTGCTGTTGCTTTCTGCAGGGATGTCAGTAACTCCTGGGCTGAGGGCGCCGTGAAGAGCCAGTCATCCAGGTAGGGAAAGACAGACATCCCGAGATTGCGGAGGTGCGCTGCGACAACGGCTATGCACTTCGTGAAGACCCGAGGTGCTGGGGAGAGGCCGAAGGGGAGAACCCTCTACTGGTAGTGCTGCCCTAGCACTTGGAAATGAAGGAACCTCCTGTGCGATTTGTGGATGAGGATATGGGTGTAGGCTTCTTGCAGGTCCAGGGACGCCATGAATTCACCGGGTTGTATCAGGGGAAGAATGGCATTGAGAGAGTACATCCTGAACTTCTCCTTGATTATGAACTTGTTCAGTTTGTGTAGGTCGAGGATAGGGCGCCATCTGCCTGTCCTCTTTGGAATGAGGAAGTATCGGGAGTAGAACCCAGAGTTGATCTCGGAGGGAGGCACTTCCTCTATTGCGTGAGACTCGAGGAGGTGTATTATCTCTGTTGCCATGGGAAGTTGAAGGTGTGGAGGGATAGTGCTGGATGGTTTGCTGTTCTGGCAGGGTGGCGTGCAAAAACGCAAACGGAACCCCTCGTGGATGAATCGTAGGACCCAGGAGTCGGTAGATATCTTCTCCCACTCCCTGTAGGAAGTGTGACAGGCGACCCCCTATTCGGGCGGGCGCCTGCGGAGATGTGTCAAAAAGAGGAGGCTCCTTTGGTTGCCGGGATGTTGGTGCCCCCCTTCTGTCTGCGGTCCCTCTGGGTCTGCCGCTGGGTAGAGGTTCCTTGGTAAGAGTTAGACTTGTATTTTGGAGCTTGCCACTTCCGGTTGGGGGGGGTATCTCTTGCTAGAGCTGTAGCCATTGGCACCATAGTAGGTTTTCCGCTGGTAGCTGCCCTTCTGAGGGGCACTGCGGCGCTCGAATCCTCCTTCTGCCAAGGTTTGGAGGGTGGTACAATGTTCCTTCATAACATTGACTGCGTCTATGACTTTTTCTCCAAATATCGAGTCGCCCGAGCAGGGGGCGTCCGCGATCTTGTCATGTGTGTCTTCACTCAGACCTTAGGCTCTGAGCCATGCCCATCGCCTGGCAGATATAGTGGTGCCAGCAGTCCGGACAGAGGTGTCGAAGGCATCAAAGGCTGTGCTAGCCAGATGTTTGCTACACTCTGATAAATCAGCGAGTGAGCTGGCAATCAATGTTTGCGTGTCCTTAGGAAGGGCTGTGATGGCATTCTTTATGTTTGCCACGCAGGTGTCCTGGAACAGGATGTGTTGGAACTGATGAGAGGCAATTCTGGCATTAAGCATCGCTCCCTGGAAGACCTTCTTGCCTATCTCGTCAAGTAATTTCTGATTTCGCCCAGGTGGGTGGTTAGCATGCGTTCGAGAGGACCTAATCCTTTCCAGTGCAGAGGAGACTACGATAGATTGATGCGGTAGCTGTGCTGCCATGAATCCTGGTGTGGTATGGATTGGATTTGGTATTTAGAGTCCAGTCTTCTGGAAAATGGGCGTCCTGAGGCGGGTATCTGCCACACCTTGAGGTAGTCATCTCGCAGCTTGCGATGCATAGGTAGAGAAAAGGAAGGCTTGGGAGCAGCAAGGTACTTCAGGACCTCCGGGTCAGGTTCCTCGGCTTGGTCGGGTGAAGTCAGGGCCAGGGCGGTTGCCACCTTTTGCATGAATCTGGGGTAGGACCGGTCTTCTGGGGGTGGAGAGGGCCCTTCCGGCTCTGGAGAGAGTCTGCCCTCTGGTGCAGTTCCATCATTGGAAACGGAGCCCACAACGGCTTCAATTTCGCACTCCTCAGCAGTGCTGTCCGGGGAGGGGTTGATGAGAGAGGGAGGCAGTGCGTCCGCTGGTTCTGTGGAAGGAGCTCTGGCAGCGGGACCCGCCGAGGGGGTAGATCTTGAAGCAGTAGGGGGGGGCGCGGTCTGCTGGACTAATTGAGTCAGTAGCTTCAATATAGCAGAGTTATTGGCCGAGTCAGTGGAATGGCTGCAAGACCTCACCTGGCGGCTCCTGCTAGAGGAGGTAGAATGCCCTTTGCTGGCCCTGTAGTGCCCATGCCTGCGCTGTCTCTTATATGCCCTTTGCTGGCCCCGTGGTGCCCATGCCTGTGCTGCTTCTTATTATATGCCCTTTGCTGGCCCCGTGGTGCCCATGCCTGCGCTGTCTCTTATATGCCCTTTGCTGGCCCCGTGGTGCCCATGCCTGCGCTGCTTCTTATATGCCCTTTGCTGGCCCCGTGGTGCCCATGCCTGCGCTGCTTCTTATATGCCCTTTGCTGGCCCCGTGGTGCCTATGCCTGCGCTGCTTCTTATATGCTGGCTCGAGGCTGCCCACAGAAGAGTCAGAAGTGCTGGAATGACTTCTGTGATTTTTTCTGCCCTTATGCTGCTGTTGGTGCTTGTGTCCCCTTTTATGCTGCTGCTAGCGTTCATGGTTGGAGGAAACGCTGTCTGGACTCGCTGCGGCGGCAGGAGAGAGGACAGTGGCCGGAGCTCTAAGTTCCGATGCAAGGAGGAAGCCCGCTGAGTTAAAACGGTGGGCGGAGCTTTTGTGGGCGGAGCTACCCGAAGCGTCGGCAGCGTGGATGCTATGCCGATGGTGGGCAGAGCTGGAGGACTTCTCCCGGGCGCCATTGCAGGGCTCCACATGGCCTCGAGGGGAAGGGGAAGACGGCCCAATACCCTCCGGGTCTGCTGTCCTGCGGATGATGGTCCTCGCAGGGGTTGGAGCAGGCCTTACCTCAGAGATGCCGTGGCTTGTAGCGACGGGGAAGGTCGTCAGCAAGGCCTGCCTGGGGAAGGAGGCCCTATCGGGCACTTCCCGAGCCACGGTCCCGGCAGGAGCAGGAATAGTCGTTTCAGTGGCACGGCTGGGGATGGAGGCCCTTTCGGGCACATCCTGAGCCGGCGGAGGGCTGGCGGCGCCTCGGGGAACCGTTTCAGAGGCTGGATGCTTCCCTATTTTCCTGCTGGCATCAGATGAGGAGCCCCCACAGCAAGTGCATCTGTGCGAAGAAGTGTAAGTTCTGTGTCCGCATCGCGGGCATTTCTTAAATATAGATTTGGGCATGAATCCAGATGAATTAACAGTAAAACAAAGAAATAAATAAAAAATCAAGGTGTAGGAGAGCAGGCTCCGTCTCGCTGGCAAGGTGGAAGGAAGAAGACTGACCCGGCTAGGGGCGGGGTGTGGAGATGGGCTACCTGGGCAGGCTCAGAGTTCTAAGCTAGAGAGCACTTCCGTATGGCGCTGCCTGAAGGACGTCACCAGGTGTGGCTGATGCAATCCTGCTAGTCCATGGAGGCCTCACCACAGTGGCATTAGTACTTCTTCCTTTCTGCTGGTAATTCCTCTCTGTATGCAACCAGCATCCTTCTGGCTTTGGCCACCACCTTGTCACATTGTTTTGCCACCTTGTTTCTGAAGATCTCAGTCACTCCGAAGTCGTCTTCCTGTCAGTGTACACCAACCTCTTGCCCCCTATCGCATACAATTTCCTTGGATTTCTGCATCCCAAGTGCATGACACTGCACTTCTTCACATTAAATCTTAACTGCCAAGCATTAGACCATTCTTCCAGCTTTTGTAGATATTTCCTCATGTTACCCACTCCCTCAGGAGAGTCTACACTGTTGCAAATTTTCATGTCATCTGCAAAGATAGACTTTTTCATTCCTTCAGCAATATCACTCACAGATACAATGAACAGTACCCATCCCAGGACCGATCCCTGGGGCACCCCGCTAATCACCCTCCTTTCATCTGAGTGAGTTCAGTTTACCATCACCTTCTGTTGTCTGTCAGTCAACCAATTTCTGATCCACTTCACCACCTTGGGACCCATCCCCAGGCTGGTCAGTTTATTGATAAGCCTCAATTTTATTCCTGTCTATCTTTTTCACTGTCCAACTTTCACATCCATAAGATGTTATTGAAAATACCTTGCCTTGGACAAGTCAATTTTTTTTATGGAGAGAGACATCTCTGCTCTTGAAAATCTTGTCTAGGTCCTTCATAGCCATTTTGCCAAGAGCAAGACATTGTTGGATTTCTTGATTGCTTGTCTTGTTGATCCAAGCAGGTCAGTGTCCACTATTTCAATTTTTTCTGCAATGATGAACTTATTGATTTTGCCAGTTGTCAGGATCTTTGTCTTATTGAGGCTTTTTTCATCCTGTCTTACAAATTTATACACAAATAATGAGAAGGTGAGGCCCAATACTGGGGTGACATGCAGCACTAAGGCACAAACAAAAAAGCCCCAGTAGCCTTTATGTTAAGGTACAGGCCCAATTTAAGACTGTTCCTTCATCTTGAGAAGCAGATGTTTCAGCTTGTCTTCACTTTCAGCCAGTAATGCGTTTTTCACCAGTTATGCTCGATTGCAAAACAAGAGAGGAAGTATGAGATTGTAAACGCGGGCAGCATTCTTATGTT
Organism: Ichthyophis bannanicus; assembly: GCA_033557465.1. NCBI lineage: Eukaryota > Metazoa > Chordata > Amphibia > Gymnophiona > Ichthyophiidae > Ichthyophis > Ichthyophis bannanicus. The sequence goes on along the minus strand of CM066034.1, from coordinate 30,106,484 downwards.
TCAGAAAAGAGCTGTTAACGTGGGAGTTTGGCTAGAGAATCGTTACCCCTGAAGAACCGAGAGGAGAAACGCGATGACAGTGTCTATGAACTGCGTTGGGTTATAAGCAAGTTGGTGCTATAATAACATGTGAAGCTATTTTTGTGAGAGCTGCGGGCTTGCATTATACAACAGCTTAAGCCATTCTGATTTACCTACAATTGTTTGATTTTACTTTTTGGATTGAGAAAAGTAGTTTAATATCTTCATGTGGGCAAAAGAAAAGTGATTCATGCACTATGTTATATAAATCAGGTCGTTGATGTTATCTTGGGAGTATTGTTGGTCACTGTTGGCCACGTTTTTTCCCTTTGATCTGAGACCTGGGTGTTTAGACACATAAGTGCATTGATATTTGCTTTAGCACCAATTTGAAGTGAATTTATAATATCTTAAACAAGACTGGTGATATATTTGGAGTGTATATCTATATTTTTGAAGTAATGTGATATCAGCATAATAAAGGTTGATGAGTCTTCCGCCAATCTTCACGCTTTCGTTTTCTTCATACAGTCCTGCTTTGTTCTGCATATCAATTAAAGAGGTAGGGGGAAAGTAAGCAGCCTCGTCATATACCTTGCTGATTTTAAACCATTCTGATTCTTCTTATTCCGGTTGAATTGTTGCTTCTTGATCAATGTAAAGGTTGTGGAAGAGAACGATCAGGTGTTCTGGAATATTCATGCTTCTTAATGAGACCCAGAGTTTCTCATGGTTTGCAGCCTTGCTGTAGTTGATGAAATAGATATAGATATAGATGTGTCTCATTCCTCGCCCTTTCCTGAACCCTGCTTGCACTTCAGGCAGTTCTCATTCCAGGTATGGTTGTAGTCTCTGCTAGACGATCTTGACTAAAATCTTGCTGGCATGTTGGATCAGAGCAATTGTGCGATAATTTCCATAGTCAGTTATCTTTCTTCAGTATTGGTTCTTTTCCAGTCAGTTGGCCATGATGTTGCCTTCCAAATTTCCTGCCAGAGCCTTGTGCATAATATGGCAACAGTCACAACAGATTGCTGTAATACTTTAATGGGAATACTATCAATAAATGAAGCTTTGTTCTTTAATAATGCTTTTAATACAAGGTGGAAAATCCCATTAGTTCAAAATACCAACACTGGTTCTGATTGAACTAAGAGAAGTAGTGGAAAACGGGCTGAGTATCTTTATAAGGTCCATGGACATGTCCTGCATCCCTGAGAGGGCCAGCATCGCAGCCCAGATATTCTAGTACCCTACATGAAGCAAAGGGCTTTGCGTGTAAAGGAAGTGCCAGACTAGGACCTCGGCATGCTCAAAAGAGCAGAGGTTCTCAACCCAGTCCTTGGGACACACTTAGCTAGTCAGGTTTTCAGCATAATTAATGAATATGCATGAGAAATTTGCATGCACTGCTTCAATTGTATGCAAATCTTTCTCATTCATATTCATTGTGGTTATCCTGAAAACCTGACAGGCTAGGTGTCTCCCAAGGAATGGACTGAGAATTGCTGCTCTAGAGAGAGGCTAAAATGGTAACAGAGTTTGAGCAAGCTCAGAGAGAGATGCTGGTGGTGTGACACAATGTGCTACGGCTTCCCTCAAGTCAAGGAAGGGTGCTGGTCTCACAGGAAAGAAACTGCATTGTGGGACCTGTGGGGCGATGTGTACTCATGGATTGGGAACAAAAGTGCAGTACATTGTGAATATACAGAAGATGGGCCATACTGGGTCCCACCAAAGGTCCATCAAGCCCAGCCTCCTGTTTCTAACAGTGGCCAATGCAGATCCCATGTGCCTGGCAGGATCGTAAGAGGGTAGACAGATAACATTATGAGCTATGCAGAAGCACTCTTTGTATGCCTTTCTACCTCCACACCTCCTCCCTGACCTGTTACTAGGATATTGTTCATCCGCAGTCTCGGCTCCCTTATGAGACTTGTTTTTAATCATGGTCACAAGCTTCCTGTAACTATAAGAACTTAATTATCCTTGAAGATTGTCATATCTATCTCAACCATTCCATCTGGACTAGAGAGAAAATCTTCACTGATTTTATGACTTCCCTGCATTGCAAACAGTGGATCCACTCCTCAACTCACTAAGCAGGTCATAGTCTCGACACCATATTCTCCATTCCTTCTACTGTTTTCTATCTAATTCTTTCACAGTCCTACTGAATTGGATAGACCATAATCTTGTCCAGTTTGCTATTCAAATTCAATTTCCTCCATCCCATTTCAAAAGTCCCAAGCCATAAGCACAAATGTATCAGTTACAAAGATTTGCCTCCCATCTACTCTCTTTCCCATTAACTCTTCTTCCCTACCCAGCCAAGAGCTAATCTCCACCTGGCACTATGCTTGAAGGATTTCAAGATATCTCCACGTCTACAAACTCTGATCACCCCACCCCAAAGAAACCACACCAATCATGGTACCTCCCTGGTGCTTAAGTGCCACCTAAGGAAGGCTGAGTGAGGTTGAAAATGGAACAAAGCAGAAGCTTATCTAATCCACTGCGAATAACAACCGAAAATTTACAAGAACAAAGTCACTGAAGACAAAATAAACTGCTAGTCTAACCTTATTCAGAAAACCCAAAGCATGAAATGTTTTAGCCTACCTAACATCTCTGCCATTAAACCTTTCACCCACAAACTAGCCTTCTCTTTATAAAAGAAAATTCAAGGCATACAATCCATACCCACCATATCTCCCCACCCCATAGCAGCAGCAGCTGCTCACCTTGCCTCTCTCCACCATCTAACCCTAATGCCTGGTCTTGATTTAACCCCATCATCAGAAGCTGCTGTCAACTGCCAATGCCATCACCTGCTCTCTAGATGTCACCCTCTCTAAATGGCTTCAAACCCCCACTTTAAACGTATTCCTCCCATTGCTCTCTCATCCATTCTAGCCTGCAAGATGTCCAAAGCTCTCATCTTTCCCAGACTTAAAAAGCCAACGCTTCAGTCCATACAAAACACAACCATCAAACGTCTTTGCAAAGTAACTAGATAAGATCATGTAACTCTACTTCTCATAGATAAACATGACTTCCAGTCATTGACAGATTGAAAATCAAGACCCCTGATCCTAGCACGTACGACTTTCCACAATGTCCAACTATCTTGCCCCATCCCCTATGCTGCCTACTGCATTTCTAAAATGCAAATCTTACTACTACTAATATGTGTAGCGCTACAAGGCAAACACGGTGCTGTAGAGAGACATGCAAGTGACGGTCCCTGCTCATCAGAGCTTACAATCTAGTCAAGACAGACAACACAACTGGGGACTAGGATATTTCTAGGGGAATGGTAAAAAAACACATAGGAGGTGAACAGTTTGCAGTTTATTTTTGCCCCAAGATCCAAAAGCAGTCTCAAAAATTGAGTTCTTGGCCTGGATTTGAACAGGGCCACAGATGGAGCCTGACATACTGCCTCAGTCAGTTTGTTCCACATATAAGGAGTAGCAAGGTAGAAGGATCGAAGTCTGACATTTAGCAGTGAAGAGAAGGGCACAGGTAGAAGTGATCTGCCAGAAGAAGAGTCCCTGAGGAGGGCTGTAGGGAGAGATAAGAGGAAAGAGAATGAGGAGCAGTAACTAAGTGCACTTCTAGGTCAGCAGTAGAAATTTGAATGGGATCTGGACCAGAAATGGGCTTGTGCTGGCCCTGGAGGGGGCTACAGCTGGGGCCAGGAGTCCTGGGACTGAAAGGGGTTGATGCTGACAAATGCTGGGGTCAGGATTGGAAAAAGAGGGAGATATGGGGGAGTGAGAAGGAAGAGGAGGGGAGGGGGAACAAACATGAGAAGCTTCTAAGGAGGGGTATAAGAACAGATTCTTGGGTGTGGAGGAGGAAACCGTAAACGTGGTGGAGGTGTACTAATTATAATAAAGGACACAGAGCCACAACTACATAGCTCTAACACTACATCAGACACAGGCCTTCAGTGGAAACTGAGCATTCTACCTTATATACAGACCTCCATCCCCGATGGCCTCACAAACATTATCGATGAAAGAGTTAACTCCTAAGAAAAATCCAGTGCTCCTTGGAGATGTCAATCCCCTCTCATTACAAAGCTTACAAGCCACTACCTTCATCGGTGCATTAGAAGAATTAAACTATAACCATATTATCACTAATCCCACATACAAGCAGGGAAACCGCCTGGACCTCATATTTATACCCTATGAGTTCCAACTGCCACATAATACCCCTCCTTTGATAACGCCGGTTCCCTGGTCGGATCACCACCTCATCGAATTCACTCTTGCGATCAAGCAAGCACAAACTAATACAGTAAGAAATCACCCTAAACTGTTATCTAAATACAAACATTTTGCCAAGGAAACCTTCACTGAAGAGCTCCTAAAACCCAGTGACAGTGCAAATGACGGATGCACTTGTAAAGAACTGGAACACTTCCATCAATGATATAGCGACCAAACCACAGAGTTCACAACACATGTCAAAAACCCTTCCAAGCAGTGGTTCACCCATGAGTTGAGACTAATGAAAAGAGAATTGAGAAAGCTGGAACACTCCTGATGAGCCCTGAAAAGTACAGATAACAGAGCTAAATACATGCTCATGCTTACCAGATACCACACTCATATTTGCCTAGCTAAAAAGGACTATCACACGAAGCTTCTCATGAGATCAATTAACAAACCAAAAGACCTATTTGCTATAGTAAAATCCCTCATAACTCAGCCAAACTCCTCTTCCTCTGCAACTCCAGACATCTCACCTCAAATTCTAGCAGACTTTTACATGTCCAAAATAAACCCCTCAACGAATCCCATCAGTCCATGGTCCAATATCACATTATCACCTTCTGAATCCTGGGGAAGGTTCTATTCAATAAATCTTGAACCCCTTAAAGGACAATTGCAAACATGAACACCACAACATCTAAAGCTGATCCATGTCCTGTTGAATGGATCAAGGATACAATAACAGAAATCGCCCCTATCATACTGACTATTGTCAATAAGTCACTTTCACAAGGTTCCATGCCTTGTGAACTTAAAAAGCTATCTTATGTCCCATCCTAAAAAAACAAAGCCCTTGACAGACCCACCTCTAGTCTGCCCTTACTTGCCAAAATAATTGAAAAAAATATCTACATGCAATTACAAGACCACATTGACCTCTGTGCTCCGCTCGATGATAACCAATTTTGGGTCAGACCATACCACAGTGTTGAGACATTGATGCTGGTCCTATACAATAAAATCATTAAGGGCAGGGGTGGCTCAAGACAATCTGCTGCCTGAGGTGAAGGAAGAGATGGTGCCCCCCCCCCCCCTCAGCGGAGGTGGGTGGGGCTTTTTCAGAACTCCAGTCAGGAACTGAACCAAACCAGAAAACCAATTCAATTATATGGAAGAAATGCAAGATGTTTGCACACCAAAGAACTAAAAGAAAGAGCGATAACCAACAGCACAGTTTATAAAATGAAATTATAACTCATTTTTATTTTGTTATAAACTGCAGTATGGTTCTTGCTTTTTCAACATATATTTTGCATCCACAGTAGGTGCAGAGCAGAACGAGGACATTCACCCACAGAACTCAATATTTAAAAAAAAAATCTGATTCTGATCATCTCACTAACAACCACCATTCTCCAGTACCAGGCCTATTGTGAACTAATACAAAATCCTACAACAAAAAGAAAATCTACCATACCATATCAGCACAAACTTCCAACACTCACATAAGGAGCCCATCCAAAAAAAGCATCACTGTAAATGCTACAGTGGGCCCTGGAACATCCATACACCTATCTGAAAAGCTGAACAAGTCAAATTACTACAGTACAGTATAGATCTTTATGTACAAACGCCATGTTAGCAGAACACTTGACCTTAGTCACACACTCACAACATCGACCCTCACCAAGTACAGAATAAGTAACCATAATCTAAAGTGAAAATAAAAATATGTAGACAAAATTTAAACTGAAACCTCAAGAAGCCAGAGTCCACATGCAGTGCAACATCAGATAAATAAGAGATGCAGTTCTCCAATACTGTGTAAAATATAAAGATAGCACAAAGTCCAATCACCAAAATTAAATAAAATTATTTTTTCTACCTTTGTTGTCTGAACATTTTATTCTCTGATCATGCTGGTCCCGATCTGAAGCTTCTGCTGTCCTGTCTTCTCTTAATTCTCTTTCTGTGGTCTATGGTCCATCTGCCATTTCTTATCTCTTTTGTTTTCTTCACTTCCTTCCATCAGCCCATTTCCAGTTCCAGTAACCCTCCCCAATATCAGCCCCCTTTCCAGTCCTCCCCTCGCAGAACCTTCCAATGTCAACCATCTTGCATTCCTATGACTGCCACTGGTGTCCATTCCCTTCCAGTCCTCCTCCTTCCCACTGTCCAGCTCCTTCTAGTCCAAATACCATCCCAGGTATCAGCTCACGTCCACTCTGTGCCAACCCCCCCCCCCCCAGTCAGCCCCCTTCCCTACCCTCTGTCCATCCCCCCTTCCAGTGCCATCCCTATGTGTCAGCTCCCTTCCAGCCGCCTCCCCATTACCCAGCCATCTACCTCTCCCATCCCCAATTGTCAGCTCCCTTCCAGTCCCCCTTCAGTACATCCCATGTGCCAGCTACCTTCCTGCCCCCTCCTTCCCCTGGCAGACCCTCTCAGTATCTGCTCCCTTCCAGTCCTATTCTCAAATTCCCCCCCTCCCCCCGCATCAGCCCATTTGTAGCCCTAGCCCCTAGTTTTCTTTCAGGGCCAGCAGCACTCTTGTCCCCTCCCCATTAGCTCATTTCCAGTCCTATCCCCCTTATCAGCCCACTCCAGTGCTAGCCCCCCCAATCAGCCCATTTCCAGTTCTATCCCCCCCCATGTCCATTTCCAATCCTAGCACCCCTAATCAGCCCATTTCCAGCCCTAACCCCACTGATCAGCTCATTTCCAGTTCTTAGCCCCCCCCCCGATAGCCCATTACCAGTCATAGCCCCCCTTTCTGATCAGCCTTCCATTCCTAACCCCCATCAATCCATTTCTAGTCCTAGCCCTCCCCCCATCAGCCCATTACTATTTCCAGTACTACCCCACCCCACCCCACCCCAAGGGAAATTTAAAAAAAAAAAAACCCGTTGGAGAAGCTGCTGCAGTGGTAAAATGAAGTGCCCCGTGGCCCCCGTGCCACCCCGGAAGAGCCTGACATTCAATTTCCCCCATGCCGGCTCAGTTTTGCAGACCTGCGAAGGGAGAGTGTTTTCTTTTCCCGTGGCTCTGTTAAAGTTGAGCTCGCCAGCGCTGATGGGCAATTGATGGGAAATTTCCCATCAGCGCTTGCGGCTCAACTTTAACATACATACACACACACACACACACACACACACACAACCAGTTTGTCAAATCATAAACAAATTCAAGGTTGATTATGCCGTCTATACAGATGACATAATGTTGTTCATGCCCTTCAACATAACCACACCCTGTTTTGACTCTATTACATCCTGCTTCAAGGAAATTACAACCTGCTCGAGAATTCTGGTTTGAACATTAACTACAAAAAAACTGAGGTTTTAATAATCACCAGGAATCAAACCTACAACCCACCACAAACCATATCATTTGATGACATTGAATTTGAAGTAGAGGAAGAGGTAAAATACTCAGGTGTAACATTAGACAAACACTTCTCTTTCCAGACCCATATCAAAAATATAGCAAAAACCATATTCAATAAGATCCGACTACTACAACACTTAAACCTCTACTATAGCTCTCTGACTTTAGAACTATAATGTAAGCAATGATAATACCACATATAGACTATTGTAACGGTCTACTTCATTGACTACCTAAAATATCCCTACACCCTCTCACCCACAACATACAGTAGCTTGAATCCTCCACAACTCACATTGGATCGATCATATAACACCAATCTTGCATTATTTACATTGATTACCCATTCAAAGCCACATAAAATACAAGTTATTGATGACCACTTTCAAAATCATTAGAAATTTTGCTTCCCCAACCCTATCACAATTAATCAAAGTGGTACCCCATGATCGCCAAAGAAGAGGACAAATGAGCAATACCCTCACTACCCCATCAGACTACTGTAAAACTAAACAATGCACTAGTAACAGAGTATTTGCATATATTTCCCCTATGCTCTCGTACTCGTTGCCAATTACTCTCCGAAACATTACCACACAAATGCTCGAAGCTTAGCCAACAAAGTTCCGGACCTGGGAGCCCTAATGGTGGAAATGGATTTGGACATTATGGCAATTACAGAAAGATGGTTTAATGAATCACATGATTGGGATATAGCCATAGCTGGCTATAATCTATTCAGAAGAGACAGAGAAAATGGAAAAGGAGGAGGAGTAGCCTTGTATGTCAAAAGCAATATTAAAGCTACTGAAATGCAGGGGACATGGGGAAAAGAAGAAGCGCTCTGGATTGCGTTGGAAGGCGGAGATGGCACTGTCATCCATACTGCTGTAGTCTACAGACCTCCGACTCAAATTGAAGAGATAGATGATGAATTGATTATAGATATTGCCAAGATAGCCATAAAGGGGGGAGCGATCATTTTGGGTGACTTTAATCTACCCGATGTGGATTGGATTACTCCTTCTGCACATCTGGAAAGAAGCAAAAAAAATTGTAAATGCTCTCCAAGATGCATCACTTAAACAAATGGTCATAGATCCAACCAGAGAAAGCTCAACACTGGATTTAGTGCTCACCAATGGTGATAGTGTGTCGAATGTCTGCGTGAGTGCCCCTGTGAGCAACAGCGATCATCACATGGTGTGGTTTGAGATAAAAGCCAAGGTACAGGCCAAACATAGCAAGCTCAAAGTCCTAAACTTAAAAACACTGACTTCAATAAAATGGCCGAGTACCTAAAGGAGGAGTTGACAGGGTGGAAGGAGATAAGGGAACTGGAATTGCAATGGGCTAAACTAAAGGTGGCAATAAAAGGGGCAACAGATAAATATGTTTTAAAAAGTAAATAAAAACAAGAGGAGAAGGAAACCTATTTGGTTTTCCAAAGCAGTGGCTGCTCAAATAAAGGCAAAAAACACAACTTTCACAAAATTCAAAAGCTTGCAAACAGAAGAACACAGAAATGAATACAGGATCAAACTCAAAGAGTCTAAAAGAGAAATAAGGATAGCAAAATCAAAGGCAGAGGAAAAGATGGCTAAAGATGTTAAGGGTGGCGACAAAACTTTCTTCAGGTATATTCGGGAAAGGAAGGAGATCAGAGTTGAAATTGCAGGACTCAGAAGTGCTGGGAACGGACTCGTGGAAAGTGACATTGAAAAAGCTGAATTGCTAAACAAATACTTCTGCTCTGTTTTTACTAAAGAAAATCCTGGAGAAGGAGCACCTGTGACTCCCAAATATAAAAATGGGAATGAAGTAGATACCACACCATTCACAGAAGATGAGGTGTTGGAACAACTTGCTAAACTGAAAGTGGACAAAGCCATGGGACCGGATGGGATACATCCCAGGATACTGAAAGAGCTCAGAGAGGTTCTTGCAGGACCGTTAAAGGATGTATTCAACAGATCCTTGGAAACAGGAGAGGTTCCTCAGAACTGGAGAATGGCTGATGTCGTACCTCTACACAAAAGTGCTGACAGGGAAGAAGTGTCAAACTACAGACTCGTGAGCCTTACCTCGTTGGCGGGAAAAGTAATGGAGGTGCTCCTGAAAGAGTGAATAGTGAACTTTCTCAAAACCAACAGGTTGCAAGATCCGAGGCAACATGGTTTTACTGAAGGACAGTCTTGCCAAACAAATCTGATTGAGTTCTTTGACTGGGTGACCAAGGAACTAGATCAGGGGCATGCGATGGATGTCATCTACCTGGATTTCAGCAAAGCCTCTGATACTGTCCCTCATAGGAGGCTTATCAATAAACTCAGTAGTTTGGGGATGGGTCCCAAGGTGGTAAAATGGATCAGAAATTGGTTGACTGACAGATGACAGAAGGTGATGGTACATGGAGCTCACTCAGATGAAAGGAAGGTAATTAGCGGGGTGCCCTAGGGTTTGGTCCTGGGCCCGGCACTGTTCAATGTATTTGTGAGGGATATTGCTGAAAGACTGAATGGAAAAATCTATCTTTTTGTAGATGACACAAAAATTTGCAGCAGAGTGGACTCCCCCTGAGAGAGTGGATAACATGAGGAAAGATCTACAAAAACTGGAAGAATGGTCTAATGCTTGGCAATTACGATTTAATGTGAAAAAGTGCAGTGTCATGCACTTAGGTAGCAGAAATCCAAGGGAAATGTACGCAATAGGGGGCGAGAGGTTGGTGTGCATGGTTCAGGAGAAAGACCTTGGTGTGATTATCTCTGATGATCTCAAGATGGTAAAATAGTGCGATAATTTATTTATTTATTTATTACAGTTTCTTATATACCGCGCTATTTAGAATCAGCGCGGTTTACATCATAACAAAACGACCATAACGACAAACTGTCAGGTTTTACATTGAACAGGAGTACAAACTTGGATAACTGGGTTAACTATATACATAAACTATCTACACTGCAGTGTGAGGGCATTTCTAGATTTCTAGATAAGATAAGGCGGTGGCACAAGCCAGGAGGATGTTGGGCTGCATACAAAGAGGAATTACCAGCAGAAAGGAAGAGGTACTTATGCCACTGTACAGGTCGCTGGTGAGGCCTCACTTAGAATACTGTGTTCAGTTTTGGAGACCATATCTTGCAAAAGATGTAAAAAGACTGGAAACTGTTCAGAGGAAGGCAACCAAAATGATTTGGAGCCTGCGTAAGAAACCCTATGAGAAGAGACTTGAAGACCTAAATATGTACACTTTGCAGGAGAGGAGGTATAGGGGAGATATGATTCAGACTTTTAAATACTTAACGAGGAACGAGGAACAAACAAACCTCTTCCAGAGATGGGAAAGCTGCAAAACTAGAGGGCATAACATGAAGCTGCAGGGTGGAAAATTGAAAGGCAATGTCAGGAAATATTTTTTCACTGAAAGGGTGGTGGATGCTTGGAATGCCCTCACGATGGAAGTGGTGGGGGCAAACATGATGATGGAATTCAAAAGGGCATGGGACAAGCACAGCGGATCCCTTTACAGCAACAGGATAAAAACAAAATAAACTGAACCATCTAACTTCTCAACAAATAGGGGTGTCCTGCATGGAGTGGTAGGTCCACCCCTAAACAAAGACATGGGGAGGGGTGGCCTGCATGGAGCGATGGGTGCACCTACTCTTGCTGTATATTTGCTGGGCAGACTGGATGGACCATGCTGGTCTTTATCTGCCGTCATTTACTATGTTAGTATGACCTATCCTTCTTCCGCTCACACCTCAAAACTCATCTCTTCATTGAACATTTTGGTCAGAACAAAACTACAACCTATGCAGACCCTACATAAATAACTGCTTCCACCCCCTGTTTTAACTAACCTCCCCTCCCTTTTAATATAGCTAGCAGCCCCCTTTATTTCCCTTTCATCTTACCCTACATTTTGACATCTAAATTATGTACATTTTTGATTACCAGTTATATTGTTGAAATGTTTAATGTACCTGTTGTTATAACTGTAAAGTGCTGATTACCTGATATAGTGGTATATAGAATGAATGAATGAATATTGGGGAAGGAAATAGAGGGGAGGGTCAGGGCTGGTTCTAGAATTGGTTCAATGTTTTGGTGCCTTAGGCAAACAAGCTTTGCCCCCGCTCTGACTGTCAAAGTCTATTATTTAGCTTTGAATGCCCCACTTTGCTGCTGGAAGAGGGGTCGACGGCAGGAGCACAGGTACAGAGACCATGGGGAGGTGGCAAAAGCACCGACTCTAAGACTGGGTGAGAAAACTGAAGAAAGACTCTAAAGTAGGCTGCGGATTGGAAGTGTAAATCGGGCTTGGGTGGGTGGGAGGGAGAGCGAGAGGACTCAGGGACCGGGTAGGGTGGAGGAGTGGAGATACACAGAAGGATTGATGTCTGGGAGAAATGTAGGGAAGTGTGATGAAACAGAAAAGAACTTAGAACAAAACCAACAAGAGAAAGTGGAAGCGAGAGACCAGGACCAGCCCAACTGGAACAATAAAATGATCAGTTAAAGGTACAAAAGTGCGTCTCATTTAGAGAATGAAATATGTCTGCTATTTAAAACAAAATGCAAAGTGCTCCATTAAATAGACAGTAAAGGGGATGGAAGGCTCCCCCTGTGCAGAGAGGCTAAAAAGGTTGGGGCTCTTTAGCCTGGAGAAGAGACGGCTGAGGGGAGATATGATAGAAGTCTATAAATTAATGAACGGAGTGGAACAGGTAAACGTAGATCGATTGTTCACCTTATCAGAATATAGAAAGACTAGGAGACATGCAATGAAGCTACAGGGTAAACTATTTAAGACTAATAAAAGAAAATATTTCTTCACTCAACGTGTAATCAAACTCTGGAATTTGTTACCGGAGGATGTAGTAAAGGCTGTTAGTGTAGCTGGGTTTAAAAAAGGTTTGGACAAGTTCCTGGAGGAAAGGTCCATAAACCATTATTAAGAAGGGACCCAGGATATCAATGCTTGACCCAGTACAAGCATTGCGGAACCTGTGTCCTTTGGGGAAACTGCTAGGTACGTATGACCTAGATTGGCCACTGTTGGAAACAGGATACTGGGCTTGATGGACCTGGTTCTGACCCAGTATGGCATGTCTTATGTTCCTTTAAAGGCGGGGTACCCGCTGGAAGATTTGCGCTGCTGACGTTTTGGAGGTGGGGTTGGTGTAGTTTGAGCTTTTGAGGGTCCGTGTGCCGGGTTTTGTGCTGCGATGCGCACTGTCAAGCGGCGGAGGGAGTCTGGGGCCGGTGCTGCTCCTCGGTCAGCTCTGCCGCCGGGTTTCTGGTTACTGGGGCTCCTGCACTGATCGCGCTCACAGACACTTAACGCGTTTGCAGATCCTTCGCCCGCTGCCGGTTTCCAAAAGCTCCAACATCTCGGTCTGTTGAACGTCACTGGGAGCCCGGTGCTGAGCATCAACTCCTCCGAGCCCCGCCCCTAGAAGCCCCGCCCCGCCCCTCTCGGTACCTGCCAGCGCTCCGGCTTCTCTCACGTCTCACCTCTTCCCAGCTGTGGGGGGCGGGGCCGGGCCGCAGCCAATGGGAGCGCGGCACCTGCGCCGTCACGTGCTGCCCGCACACCTGGTCCCTGAAAAGCCGGAGGAGTGGGCGGGGCCGCGCAGAGCCGAGAGCGCGCAGGAGAGCAGCAGGAGAGCGCAGCGGAGCGCACAGCGGAGAGCAGGAGCAGGAGCAGGAGCAGGAGCAGGAGCCAGCGGTGCGCGATCGGGAGCTCGCAAGCGGCGTCATGAGCCTCGTCTGCTTGTGCCTCGTCGGCCTCCTCGTGCAGGTAAAGCGGCGCCGGAGCCCGGCTGTAGCGCTAGGGCTAGTGCTGCTGCGCCCCTCGCTCATGTGCTGCTTCCCTTTGCCTCGTTGCAGGTGGGGCGAGGTTTCGCTTTCGGGCAGACGGAGCCCTGTGAGCCCGGTTTCAGCTGCAGCCGTTACACCCTCCCGGTGCTGGAGAGCGGAAGCGTCCTGGGGCGAGGTAAGAGGCCCCTCGAGCTTCCACAGGGGCCACAGTCGGCTCAGGTCCCCCCCCCCCCCCCCCCGCTTCTCTGATTAGCCCCCGACCCCGGTAAAACGACAAAGGCTTCCGCACGGTGCCCTGACCTCTCTGTGGGTGGGGGGTGGGGGGTTGTAGCCCCTGTAGGACCCGCAGACTCGGGGTGTCGCCTCCGGCGGTTCCGATGGACCTGTCAGCGGGGCTCTCGCACATCTTCCTTTGCTGTTAGTCCTTCGGTTTTCAGAAGGCATTTGAGAAAGTTCCTGACCGGAGACCCCTAAGGAAAGTTTAAAAAGTCCCAGGCAATGCTGATTAGACCCGGACCGAACAGCCAGTTTGCCTTGTAAGCAAAGGCGGAGGTGGCCTGTCACAGAGGTTTTGGGGTGGTTTGTTTTTGATAATTTGGACTTTATTGGGTCACACAGCAGCAGAGAGTTGTGCTGATCCAAGTTACCTGTACCTCATAATAAAAGACCCAATAGATGCACATTGCAAACAAGAGAATTCAAATATCTCCCCCCCCCCCCCACCCCCAAATACAACACACACTGAAACATTTCATGAATCACCACAATCACCAAACGTGTGAGGCCTGCGCTGTTTAACATTCAGATAGACTCTGGAAAAAGAAACCACCAACAAGATGATCAAATTCACAGGCTACCCAAAACTCTCTAAGAAGGGAGGAGGTGAAGAAATGCAGACTGGAGACTCAGCGTCTAAAAGCAGGGCTACAGGGTGAACTTTCAGCTTTATCCTCGTCTCCCCCCTTCCTCCCCTCCTCCCACAATTTTAGCAATTAAACTCTACAGTCAAGATCCAAAACCACTCTTCCTCAACAATCCTGCAAAAATGCATAATTGGCCATCATGTAACGCCACTTTTAAAAAGGGTTCCAGAGCTGATCCAGGAAACTACACACCAGTGAGCCTGACGTCAATACCGGGAAAAATGGTAGAAACCTTCATAAAGAACAAAATTACTGAACATATACAGTAGATAGTCATGGGTTAATAGGGACAGCCAACATGGCTTTAGCCAAGGGAAGTCTTGTCTTGCTAATATTTTTTTGAAGGTGTGAATAAACAAAGGTGAGTCAGTTGATACAGTGTATCTGGACTTTCAGAAAGCCTTGGACAAGGTCCCTCATCAGAGACTTTTGGCAAAACTAGAGTCATGGGATAGGAGGCAGTCAATGTTCCCTCTAATTTTCTGTAGGCTGTGTGCGCGTAAAATATCAGCTGTGTGCAGCTTTTGAAGGAAGGTTAAATTTTTGTGCGCCACATAACGACACTCGGAGTTATATACTTTAAAATCTGACTACACGTCAGAATACAGTATGTACACCACATTGATTTTAATCAAATTAAATGAAAATAGACGATTACTAAATGAAGCAGGAAATTTCTAGTAATTACAATCATAACTTTTAAATTTTAAGACGTCTGTGTTGTTTTCTATCAGATTCACAGACGTAATTTTTGTGCGCTCTGTTGTAAAGTATGTGCACTCGCTCGGCGAGGTGTGTGCGCACGCACACGCGCACAGCTTAGAGGGAACAGTGGAGGCAGTGTACTACTGTGGATCAAGAACTGGTTAAGAGATAGAAAGCAGAGGGTAGGGCTAAATGGCCAATTTTCCCAATGGGGAAAGGTGAATAGTGGTGTACCCCAGGGATCTGAGCTGGGATATTTGTAAATGACCTGGAAATGGGAATAATGAGTGAGGTAATCAAATTTGCAGATGACACAAAATTATTCAACGTTTCTAAAGCATGAGGATTGCAAAAAACCACCCAGGAAACAAAGGATTTAGGTGTCATCTGTCATCGTGAATAACATGTTGAAACCCTCCGCCTGGTGTGGAGCTGTGGCCAAGAAGGCAAATAAAATGCTAGGTATCATAAGGAAAGGAATGGAGAATAAAACAAAGGATATTATAATGCCTCTATCGCTCCATGGTGCGACCGCACCTTGAATTGCATGTAATTCTGGTCACTGTCTTAGAAAGGATATAGCAGATTTAGGGCTCTTCAACTTAGAAAAGAGACAGCTGAGGGGAGATATGATAGAGATCTATAAATTACTGAGCTGAGTGGAACGGGTAGACGTAGATCAGTTATTTACACCATCAAAAGGCAGAAAGACTAGGGACCATGCAATGAAGCTACAGTGTAATCTATTTAAGAATAATAAAAGAAAATATTTCTTCACTCAATGCGTAATCAAACTGGAATTAGTTACCGGAGGATGTAGTAAAAGCTGTTAGTGTAGCTGGGTTTAAAAAAGGTTTGGACAAGTTCCTGGAGGAAAGATCCATAAACTATTATTAAAGGGGACCCGGGATATCACTGCTTGACCCAGGATGAGCATTGTGGTTCCTGTGTGCCTTTTGGGAAGCTGCCAGGTACCTGTGACCTGCATTGGCTGCTGTTGGAAAAAGGATACTGGGTTGATGGACCTTGGTCTGACTCGGTGTGGTATATCTTATGTTATACGTTTAGCTTAAGTTCTGCTTCGGGGGTATCTGTAGGCTGCTCTCCTTGCAATCAAAAGAATGTGCTGCTGCCCTCTGTTGCCACCTGGGTGAGCAGGTCCTTGCCAAAAGGCAGATGGGCATTTAATGTAGAGAAGGGAAAAATAGTCCCAACTACAGGTCCAAAGTGCTAGGATCCAAGTCGGGAGTCACAACCTAAGAAAAAAAACTTGGAGTCATTGTGGACAATACGTTGAGGTTTTCAGTGCCCTCTGTCACAGGCAAAAAAATAAATAGGATGTTGGGGATCATTCAAAAAGGGACGAGAACAAAATTAAGACGATCCTTACACCCCTAGATAGGTTCCTGGTGTGCCCATACTTTCAGTTTGCCCCATTTCAAAAAGAATATAGCAGGACTAGGAAAGGCTCAGAGAAGGGAAAAAAAATAGAGGGGAAACCATTTCAAGATGGCAGACGCAAGCTGGTGAGCAGGTGAACTGATGGGAAAACGCAAGGGGAAATCCTGAGTGAAAGCCCCTGGGCTTCAATTTTGCTTTACCTTGTCCGTCCTGAACAGCAGTCTGTCTCTGGAGCTGAGCCACTGAAGATGGGGCTCGAGCTTGCCTTCTGGTTCAATCTCTTGGAGCCCAGAGCAGCAGGTTCCCTGGCGGACCAGGGCCAGGCAGGAGAGCTGAACACCTTGGTGCGAGCAGTTTGGGGCCTGCGGGGGGAGGGGGGTGGCTCAGCTGAAGAAGAAGCTGTTTCAATTCGCCATATGACTGGTGGAGTATTGGGAGAGCAGGTAGAGCACAGTCTCACTTAGGAGCTGCAGAAGTTCCTTGTTCCAGCGCAGCTGCAGGTCAGTCTTCAGCTACTTCCTTTTCATCAACTTTCACTTTCAGGCGCCCATTACCTTTCTCTTTGGAAATGATTGCAAGCCATATCTGACTAGGGTGCAGCTCTATTGACCCATTAGTAGTTGGGCCTTTGTCCTTGGATCAACGGACGACACGTGGAGGAAAGGTCACGGGGCCTTGAGGAACTCTCTTCTAGAAATGCTGAAAAAATCAGCTGGGTTTCTATTAATGTAAATTTGGTGATGAAAGATTATTCTTTTTTCACAGTAAAGTGGACCTATTAGAAAATGTTGTCAGGCAAACTAATATAAGAATAATTAATTTCCCTAAGTCATCTTTGATATGTCCACATGAAATGTTTGTGTTACTTGACTGAAGTTTTTAAAGTGTCCCCAGAGGTAGCTACTCCTATTTCAAAAATATATTTGCCTACTGGTAGGGTAGGTCAGGAACAAGGTGTTTCTATGGCTGTTTTAGATGTTTCTGCCATATTGGACTCTTCGGACTAGCATGACACTTCCTGCAACTCTCCTGGTAACTTCTGCTCTTCAGACTGCGACTGGCTCTGAGATTTTTCTTTAGGCATAAAGATGTATTTTTTGTTTAAAATTAGAATGTTTCTGGATGTGTCTCATGAGAGACAATGGTGGAGGAGGAAGTTTTTGCTGTTGCGACCTGGTGTTTTGCAGCTTATAATACATTTACATGGATGCTTTAAGAAATAAGCATAAATCTGCGAGAGATGTCTTCACTGACCCAGCGGGCTCTGCTACCTTCTACTTCTGTTTAATATTTGCCCTGTATTGTAGGATACTGCCATCTGCAGCTTTTGATTCGCTGTTTCTTGAGTGTTTACGTATTTTGTTTTTGTATGAGATACTTCCATCTTATTGTATGTAGGCTTGGGTCTTCATCTGGAGATTATTTCCTTGATATATTGTAATAGGTATATTGCTGTTCATCAAGATGCAAGACCTTTCTGTACAAGTATTTCTTGAGCATATTGTAAAATCTCATTAAATGCAAAATTTTAAAAAAGTGTTAGGACGCCCCACCCCTTGTGAAGAGGAACTAAAGAAGTTAAGGCTCTTCAGTTTAGAGAGAGGATGTGACAGAGGGGATATAGAAACATAGAAAAATGATGGCAGATAAAGACCATACGACCTGTCCAGTTTACCCATCCATAAGAACCGTTAGGTTCTACAATCCTGTCCTGTCCCTCAGAGAACCTCTATATTTGCCCCATGCTTTATTGAATTCAGGTGCAGTCCTTGTCTCCACCACCTTCACTGGGAGGCTGAGCCACACATCCTCCACCCTTTCCATAAAGGAATCGTTCCTCTGATTACTCTTTTCTCTTCATCCTGTCCCCCTCATTCCAGAGATTTCTTTCAGTTAGAGACTTTTAAAATCATGAGTGGGAGTGGAACAGTTAAGTAGGGAATAATCGTTAGTCTTGTTTTGAGGTGTTTGAGAGGAAAGTAATGACCAGTAGATTGGAAAAGTGTGCTTTTTATTTGGACTGTAGGGAAGAACAGGCCCTGGTGCCCCCTATACCCCGAGTCTGTTATATGTGGGATGTGGGGCTACAGATTTCATCTACCTGTTTTTCTTGACAGCTCAAGAGAGCTCACTGCTTCTGTTCCTATAATCGCATTTCTCCTCGAATCAAATCATGACTGGGTATTAAGATAATTTAAGCATTCAGAGAGCTGTTCTGAAAACACAGAATCAGAAAATATTATTTTAAAAGTTGCTCAGAGAAGGAAACGGGGTCTGTGCAAATGTTTTGGGTGCCTTAGGCAAGCCTTCGTTCCTACAGTTGCGGTCAATATTATTGGCACCCTTGCATTTTAGGCATGTTCTGTACAATATCTTGAAAATAATTGGAATTATTCCAACTGTATGTCATCATATTTTAATAGTACTGTATACAATAAAAAAAAATGTCTGTGCAACATGGATGTAGTAATTTCTGAGAAAAAAAAAACCAAAATATGATCTGGACAGGATTAATGGCACCCTTCACTAATATTTGTTTGCACAACCCTTGGCAGTGATGACAGCCTCCAAATGTTTCTTGTAGCCATCTATAAGTTTCATACATCTGTCTGCTGGTAGTTTCTCCTGCTCTTCAACTGATTTCTTCCAGCTCATGAATGTTTCCGGGATTCCTTTTACCAGTGGCAGATTTCAGCTCTTTCCAAAGGTTCCCGATTGGATTGAGATCAGGACTCATTACTGCCCAGTGTAAAACAGTCCGTTTTTTTATTTTTAAGCATTCATTTGTACTTTTGGATGTATGTTTTGGGTCATTGTCCTGCAGGAGGACCCATGACCTTTGACCCAGACCTAGCTTTCTGACACTAGCACATTTTGCTCCAAAATACCTTGGTAGTCCTCTGAATTCATGATTCCTTTAATACTTTCTAGGCCTCCAATTTCCGAGGCAGCAAAACAGTCCCACAACATTATGGAACTACCTCCACATCTAACTGTAAGAAGGGTGTGTTTTGTTTTGTTTTTTTTCTGTATAAGCTTCATTTCTTTGCCTGCAAATGTATCGCTGGTCTGCATTGCCAAAGAGCACAAGTTTGATTTCATCTGCCCACAGAATATTTTCCCAGACGTTATTGTGGTTTCTCAAAGTAGGTTTGGGCAAAGATCAGGCGTGCCTTTTTATGTCTGTCTTTGAGCAATGGAGTCCTCCTTTTGTTTAGTGTATGATGTGATTTGAAAACCCCACTGCTCCAGGTCAGCCTTAAGCTCTTTGGATGTTGTATGTGGTGTTTTTTCAAAGGTTTTCACTAACCTTCAAAGACCTCTTGGATTAATTTTCCTTTTCCTAGCACATCCTAGGAGGTTCTTGACAGTACTATGAGCAGAAAACTTCTTAACTTTGTGGACTGTAGACACACGAATCCCAAGGTCTTTGGAGATGGCCTTGTACCCCTTAGAAGCTTGATGTTTGGTGATAATGGCTTTTCTGACAGTCTCGGGCAGCTCTCTTGTCTTCACCATTGTGAAAGTGGAACAGGAAGGGAATGTGGCCATTTTAAACATTAGAGCCATCACTCATTGGTTGATTCAAGTCATGTCAGTTTTGACAATTGATTACAGATGCGTCTAACTTTACTGCAGTAGGAATGAGGTTCTTCTGTTCAAACTGATTTGAATTGTTTATAAGGGTGCCACCTCCCCCCCCCCCCCCCACAAAAAACTGCTGCCCTAGGTGGGTACCTAGTCTTGCCTAATGGATGGTCAGCCTTTGAAGCAGTTCCTCCTTATTTGGTGGAAGATCGGTTGTTTACTCCTTCAGAAAGTAGAAAGATTAGGAGAGACACAATAAAGCTACAATGTAGCACATTTAAGACTAATAGAAAATATTTTTACACTCGAGGTGTAATCAAACTCTGGAATTCATTTCCAGAGGATGTAGTAATAGCTGTTAGTGTAACTGGGTTTAAAAAAGGTTTGGACAAGTTTCTGGAGGAAAAGTCCATAAACCATTATTAAAGTGGACTGGGGAAATCCACTGCTTGCCCCTGGGATAAGCAGTGGGGACTCTTTCTACCTTTTTGGAACCTGACAGGTATTTGTGACTTGGATTGGCCACTGTTGGAAACAGGATACTGGGCTTAATTGGCCTTGGTCTGACCCAATATGTTAAGTGCTGTTGAGTCTGTGCCAACTCATGGTGACCCTCTGGTTAGTTGTTCTAAACTGTGTTTAGTCTTCAGTCAGGTGGCGAATTGCTGATAGTAGTGACCACAGCTGCTGATATTGTATCCATCCCTCGCATTGCCGGCCTTCCTCTGTTGCACTGACCTTCAACCTTGCCAAACACGATGTCCTCCTTAAATGATCTCTCTTCGCATGATGTGTCCAAAGTGTGAAGGTCGAAGGCTTGTCACTTGACCTTCTAAAGAAAGCTCCGTTTTGGTCTCTTCTCGGAGTACTGACTGACTTGTTTGGGCAGTCCGTGGTCTGCCCAGTATTCTTTGCAGCGCCATCATTTGAAGGCATCAATTTTCTTATGGTTTATTTCTTAATATACCGCCCTTCCAGTGAACAGGGCGCTTTATAATAAAATTCTAAAATTAGAAAATATTAGAAGGGAACTATAAATCATAAAGGGAAAGGCACAGGGAGAGAAGAGAGCAGATACAAGCTGCAGTTGTGAGTTATAGGTTATAAATTGCAGGTGCCAGCCCACCGTCACACCGTGTATGGTTCATCGTGAAACGCCTCATTGACGAGATGCTTTGTATGATGGTGGTTCTCTTCTTCACTGTCCAATGTTCGCATCCATGCTGACATTATTGGAAAGGTCATGGCACGTGACAATCTTGTCTAGATCCTTCACAGCCATTCTGCCAAGAGCAGTGTTTTGCTGGATATCTTGACTGCTTGGCGTTTCTTTATTGATTACTGACCCAAGCAGGTAAAAGTTGTCTCCTGTTTCTGTTTCTTCTCCCTCAAGGATGAGATGATTGGTTGGGTTTTTGTTGTCTTTACGTTAAGGTACAGGTCCATTTTAAGACTGTCCCCTGATCTTAAGAAGCAAATACTTCAGATCTTCAGTTCCAGCCAATAGTGTGGGGTCCCACCTATACTAACTTATTTTTTCTCCTCCTCATTTGTTGGATGCATAAAGAGTTGCGTGACCGTGGACGCAGTGGTATATGTGGCTATTACAGGCGGGAGAAGAGGCTGGAGGCGCTAAGTGGGTGTTATCTTTGTAGATCTCTTTTAGGTTAAATGAACACACAGATTGTGTTTGCTTCGATTGTATTAATCCTTTGATATCACAGCCTGATCATACGATGTTAAATATTTACTTTAGCAGGTTTTATATACCGCTTTATCATTTAGTCAGAATGGTTTACATTGAAACTTAAACTTGGTAATGTACATTAATCAGGGACATTGATAACTTGGATTTTTCTGAGCAATGGAGAGTTAAGTGACTTGCCCAAGGCCACAAGGAGTGCTAGTGGGAATCGAACCTTGGTCTCTTGGTTCCCAAGCCAGTGCTGTAACCATTAGGTGGCTACTCCGTAATTCTTTTTATTCCAGTATGCATTTGCCTCTTCACTGCAATTTTCTTGTTAGAACATTTGTTTATAAGGAGAAATATTGGCATCATGTGAATAGAGTTCACAAAATAGTTTTGGGAAGGTGGGGTTAATAGTAATGAGGCCAGGGGCGCTGATCGATAGGTTGCAGGGGGAGCGCCAGAGACCCGTGTGTGGCTAATCTTCTTCCAGTCTCGCTGTGCTCACATAGTCACTTCACTGGGCTCTATCTGCTTCCGTATTCGGTTCAAACTTCTCCTGCTCACCTATAAGTTCATGCATTCTGCAGCTCCTCGCTACCTTTCCTCTCATCGCTCCTTACAGGGATGGCCTGAGTTTCTGCTGCCCTAGGCAGACCCTCCATGCTGAGCCCTCCCGGCATACATCTTTCTGCCTGGGGGAGGGGAGTGGTACGGCGATCTCTCTGCTGCGTTGGGCTTTAAAGTGCCTGCACTGGCGCACTCATGGCCTGACACTCCTGCTGCCTTCAGACACAACTTCCTGCTGCAGGGAGCAGAGCGGCAGGTCATGTGAGCACCAGTGCGGCGCTCTAATGCCTGATACAGCAGTGAGATCACCGTGCCGCCCCCTCCCCAGGCGGGAAGATGGATGCTGGGGGGTGAGGGGGCAGCACTGAACTTCTGCTTCATGGGGGGGGGCATGCTGCCCACTTGGGCAACTGCCTAGTGGTTGGGTCTGCCCCGACTCCTTACACTCCTCTTCAGGAACTCCACTCCTCTGGCAGATCCCTTCTATCTGTGCCCTTCTCTGCCACTGCCAACTCCAGACCACTCATTCCACCTTGCCGCTCCATATGCCAGCATCAAACCCTGAAAGGCCTTCTGGCCAAGGGCATTGAGAGTCTGGGCCTCCCTGCCGGGAGGCACCGAGGAATGGGTCTTTTGGTTTCTGAGTCTGCGCATGACGAGCTCTATGACCATTGAGTTATGGGGAAGTTGGGCTTTCTGGAACCTAGGGCCTTGGCGAACTCAATACATGGAATCTAGTCACCTGCTGACAATGGGCACCAACGCCGGTGTCTGCCACATGTGGGTACCATGAGGGCCTCCTTCGGAGGAGCCTCTTACTGGAGGATCTTGAGTTCCTCCATACGAGGGTCATCCTCTGCCTCCGTCTCGATGGACAGTACCCTAGCCATATTTCGCACAAAGTCTAGGAAGGCAACATCTTCTGGTGGGGAACAGCGTTGGGACACCAGGGGAACAGGTCCAAAGGTACATCGTGCTGGTGTCGAATGTCCAAGGACTCCTCGTCGGTATCCCAATCAGACTAGAAGTTCGAGGTTGATTTCGAGGCTTAATGATCACCACAGTCAGTCTGAGCCAAGGGGCCGAGAGCCTCTAGAGGACCAGCAGTCCGAGATGAGTGCACTTGCCGGAAAGGACTGATGACCCGATGAATGGGACCTCATCCGATGCCAATGAGGCTCTCAAGACCAGTGGCATTCGAGGATCGGTTCGACGTCTATGGAGGCCCTTGATGTTGAGGGTCCCGTTGTCGAGGCAGATGAATCATATGAACCGGACATGAACACTTGCTGGGCCACGAGGGCAGAGATACTGCACTCTAAGGCTGCCATCCTGGTCTCCATGCCAGTTGGCTCTACAGCCTTCGACGCAGACGCCGAGGGTTTCGGGTCCAGCGTCTGTTCCGCGAGGTGGAGTCTTGAAGATGATGACCTTGGGTTTCTGAGGCTGGTTGGTGGGTACCAACAACTCCTGGGGCGGTTGTGAGGCTGTTCCCACTCAGACTCCTCCAACTGCGGGGCCTGGAGTGGGATTTTCCCATCTTCCTGGACCTGGTCTCTGAGGATGTCTCCGAGGACTTTGACTTCTTGCATTCCATTTTTGGGGATTTCCTTTCAGAGGAACCGTGGCCACAGGGCTCTGAGGTGGCCTGGACTTTGTGGGGCACTGAGGTACTGGAGGGGACCCTGGAGCGGGGTGTTGCCGGAGACTCTGGTGCGGATTCGGACTTTTGGAAAAGTTTTTCCTGTTGCTGGTGACGGCTCTTAAGGGTCTTTGAAGTCATGCTTTGGCTTCGCAGTCTAAGGCATTTTGTTCCTGGCTAAGGCAACGGAGGAAGCAGTCATGCGGATTGGTGAGGGACATCATCTTACTGCACCAATCACACTTCTTGAAGCCGCTGGAGGCCTTTGGGGAAAAAGGAGTCCCTGCCACCTGACAGGAGTCTGAGGCCTTTGGCCGAAAAAAGGCACCAGTTGACGGATACCTCAAAGAAAAAAAAAAAAAAAAAACAGGAATGAGCCTGAGGAGCGATGCAGAGGCAAGCTGGCTTGGGGGTGGGAAAGAAACCAGTACGCAAACTGGACAGAAATGTATCAAAAAAACACACTTTTTCTGGGGGGAACTGGACAGATGTCTGGCGGACTCTGTGGGGAAAAAAGGAGACTGAGGCAAGATGGCACCTTGGGCAGGAAGTGGACCATGCATGTGTGGTGCATCTCCCAAAGGCTTTCTTTGAAAGCTGGGGAGATGCTTCCGCGGGGGCTCCGTTGGCGCAGACATCACTCATATGTGAAGACGGACTTCCTGCTTGTTCCTGGAGAATATGCCAATGCTTTGATTTACCATCATTTAAAACTTTAAGGGGGCATATTCAATGTGATTACGATGGTTAGCAGACTGGTTAGTGCCGCTGAACGCCCTGATGCTAGCTGTCTACTACTGGGGCATACTGAGGGCGCAACGGAGGCGGAGGGTGGCCTAACGTTTACCACAGAAGTTAAGCAGGCAGTGGCTCAATAGCATCACTTTCTGGTTAGCTTCACTGCTCTCCGGCCGACCTGGATATGGCCCCCAGCAATGAATGTCCATGTCTTTAGTTCAGCAGTGACAGCTAGTCGCTTTAGGAGCACTAGCCGCTGCCACTGAAAATGTAATCCTAGGGGGGTCTTTATTAGCAGATGCTAAGGTAGTGCACATAATGCGCCACGGTCTCACATTAGGGGCAACACTCCCGTGTTAACTGTCAGAGGCCTGGAAAGCGTTTCCTTAGCGGTTAAATCCTGTGGTAATGCAGTTAGTGCGCGGTGTGAACACAGCGTTAACTATGCTGAACTCACCATGCCTGTTCTCCGCTCCTACCCCGCTCACTCATGCCTCTAGTGCGGGAATCATGCTGCACTATCTGGCAATGTGCATGGTGGCATGCCTTTCTTGCTGGGCAGACTAGATGGACTGTACTGGTCTTTATCTGCCGTCATTTTCTGTTACTATATGCCTGGTACAAACTCTCTGGCTCCTCCTCTGGCCCTATTTTAATCCAGGCTAAAAACTCACCTCTTCAAGGCTGCGTTTGGATCCCGATCCCCTTAGTCTCCAGCTTATCACCCATCTCTGTCTCATGATTGCCCTTGAGGTACCCTAGTCCCCAGTTGTGTCTCTCTCTTGTGATTGCCCTTGAGGTACCCTAGTCCCCAGTTGTGTCTCTCTGTCTCGTGATTGCCCTTGAGGTACCCTAGTCCCCAGTTGTGTGCTCTCTGTCTCGTGATTGCCCTTGAGGTACCCTAGTCCCCAGTTGTGTCTCTGTCTCGTGATTGCCCTTGAGGTACCCTAGTCCCCAGTTGTGTCTCTCTATCTCGTGATTGCCCTTGAGGTACCCTAGTCCCCAGTTGTGTCTCTGTCTCGTGATTGCCCTTGAGGTACCCTAGTCCCCAGTTGTGTCTCTCTATCTCGTGATTGCCCTTGAGGTACCCTAGTCCCCAGTTGTGTGTCTGTCTCGTGATTGCCCTTGAGGTACCCTAGTCCCCAGTTGTGTCTCTCTGTCTCGTGATTGCCCTTGAGGTACCCTAGTCCCCAGTTGTGTCTCTCTGTCTCGTGATTGCCCTTGAGGTACCCTAGTCCCCAGTTGTGTGCTCTCTCTTGATTAGATTGTAAGCTCTGATGAGCAGGGACTGTCTCTTACTCATACATGTACAGTGCTGCGTGTGCCTGCTAGCACTATATATGTGATAAATAGTAATAGAGGAGGACATCTTGCCGGTAGTTAAGCTACCAATAGCTTAGCTCTCGGTATCACTGATTCACACAAGTCCTCGTGGAATGACAGGCTGCAAACCAAGAGAGCCGACCCAGTATGACATATTTTAAGTTCTTATCTTACAGATTGGGTCCTTATTTTCTCTTAGGTTTCCTTACAAATGTAGACTTTAAATATCCTAATTCTAAATGTGCTCTTTGATGCTATGCTAGCAGCCTCTTGGTTCCAGGTCTACTGCAGTTTCTAGGACATGCTCAGAGGTTTAGCCTCTGTTGCCTCTTTGAGAAATTGTGTGTTATATTTTAAATCTACTGTACCCCCAACAGTGGGCTTTGGTTACAGAAGGAGGTGATTTAATTAGGGGTTAAACATTTTACATTGTTCCTGGACGTGTTTCATCATTTTTCAGTCTTATACAAGTTTTCACTTGCAAATATAAAATGTATAAATTATTTAAAAAAAGGTTTTTGCATAAGTAAGCTGTGGAGGATGTGGTCAAGACGACAAAGGGATTAAAAAGAGGTTTGATGAAGGTCTTGGAGGAAATGTTTGTAAGATCTTAGCCAGCTAGATGTGGATAAACTGTCCCGTATCCCTGGAGAATGAGAGTTGTGCTCTTGCAGGTGCTTGTGAGCCAGGCTGGCCACCATGAGAGGCAGGATGCTGCTTCGACTCCTGTGGCCTTTCTCATGTTTTGAGAGCTCAGGTGCAGTTAGACAGTGTTCAGGCCTGACGGTAGATCATTTTGATAAGGTAAAACAAAGGTGTTGTATGAGGAAGAGTACGGTCAGTGTCATTCAGAAAGACGGACGGAAATTAGATTATGATGTAGTGTTTCTCTTGAAGCTGATGGGAATTGTTCTAACAATTTGCTTAGAAACTGGAGTTTATTTGCATAATTCTCCCTTGTTTCTGGAAATCCAGTGACGTAACTTTAAATTGTAACGCATATGAGGGGTTAGCACTTCCACTGAGTGAGCTAGGTCATCACTTAGAGTACTGAAATTGGGGGGAGGAGAGTGAAATAACGGGTATCTCAGCCAAGTATTGAATTCCTCCGTCCCAATCAGCAGCAGGCAAGGAGCAAGAGGCAGACAGCTAAACAGCAGCGAAGCACATGGCCTCGGCTGGCCCATCCCTGTTAGAGAGTGGGTGGGCACATGGCCTCGGCTGGCCCATCCCTGTTAGAGAGTGGGTGGGCACATGGCCTCGGCTGGCCCATCCCTGTTAGAGAGTGGGTGGGCACATGGCCTCGGCTGGCCCGTCCCTGTTAGTGGGGGGACATGGCCTCGGCTGGCCCGTCCCTGTTAGAGTGGGGGGACATGGCCTCGGCTGGCCCGTCCCTGTTAGAGTGGGGGGACATGGCCTCGGCTGGCCCGTCCCTGTTAGAGTGGGGACACATGGCCTCGGCTGGCCCGTCCCTGTTAGAGAGTGGGTGGGCACATGGCCTCGGCTGGCCCGTCCCTGTTAGAGTGGGGGGACATGGCCTCGGCTGGCCCGTCCCTGTTAGAGTGGGGACACATGGCCTCGGCTGGCCCGTCCCTGTTAGAGTGGGGACACATGGCCTCGGCTGGCCCGTCCCTGTTAGAGTGGGGACACATGGCCTCGGCTGGCCCATCCCTGTTAGAGAGTGGGTGGGCACATGGCCTCGGCTGGCCCGTCCCTGTTAGAGTGGGGACACATGGCCTCGGCTGGCCCATCCCTGTTAGAGTGGGGGGACACATGGCCTCGGCTGGCCCGTCCCTGTTAGAGAGTGGGTGGGCACATGGCCTCGGCTGGCCCGTCCCTGTTAGAGTGGGGGTGGGCACATGGCCTCGGCTGGCCCGTCCCTGTTAGAGTGGGGGTGGGCACATGGCCTCGGCTGGCCCGTCCCTGTTAGAGTGGGGGGACACATGGCCTCGGCTGGCCCGTCCCTGTTAGAGTGGGGGGACACATGGCCTCGGCTGGCCCGTCCCTGTTAGAGTGGGGGGACACATGGCCTCGGCTGGCCCGTCGCTGGTAGAGTGGGGGACACATGGCCTCGGCTGGCCCGTCCCTGTTAGAGTGGGGGACACATGGCCTCGGCTGGCCCGTCCCTGTTAGAGTGGGGGGACACATGGCCTCGGCTGGCCCGTCCCTGTTAGAGTGGGGGTGGGCACATGGCCTCGGCTGGCCCGTCCCTGTTAGAGTGGGGGGACACATGGCCTCGGCTGGCCCGTCCCTGTTAGAGTGGGGGGACACATGGCCTCGGCTGGCCCGTCCCTGTTAGAGTGGGGGGACACATGGCCTCGGCTGGCCCGTCCCTGTTAGAGTGGGGGGACACATGGCCTCGGCTGGCCCGTCCCTGTTAGAGTGGGGGTGGGCACATGGCCTCGGCTGGCCCGTCCCTGTTAGAGTGGGGGTGGGCACATGGCCTCGGCTGGCCCGTCCCTGTTAGAGTGGGGGGACACATGGCCTCGGCTGGCCCGTCCCTGTTAGAGTGGGGGGACACATGGCCTCGGCTGGCCCGTCCCTGTTAGAGTGGGGGGACACATGGCCTCGGCTGGCCCGTCCCTGTTAGAGTGGGGGGACACATGGCCTCGGCTGGCCCGTCCCTGTTAGAGTGGGGACACATGGCCTCGGCTGGCCCATCCCTGTTAGAGTGGGGGGACATGGCACTGTAGCAGGGGATAGTGGAATGAGAGAGTAGAGATGCTGCATCACCAGGTAGTGGGGGCACAGCACAGGGGTACTGGACTGGTATTGCTGGTTCGCAGGGGGGGGGGGGGACAGGAAGATGCTGGATTGTGGGTGGAAGAGAGGGAACGGTGGAGGGGTGTACAACACTAAAGGGTTCTCTAGGGCACCTAAGGGCCTTGGAACAGCCCTGGGAATGTGCGGGATGTACCATTAAACTTCCCTTCCAAAGAAGAAAAGTTGCCATATCAAGTTTTTATTTATAAACATGCAGGATCAAGCATAAGAACATAAGAACATAAGATATGCCATACTGGGTCAGACCGAGGTCCATCAAGCCCAGTATCCTGTTTCCAACAGTGGCCAATCTAGGTCATATGTACCTAGCAGTTTCCCCAAAAGACACAGGTTCCACAATGCTTGTACCGGGTCAAGCATTGATATCCTGGGTCCCTTTTTAATAGTGGTTTATGGACCTTTCCTCCAGGAACTTGTCCAAACCTTTTTTAAACCCAGCTATACTAACAGCCCTTACCACATCCTCCGGTAACAGATTCCAGAGTTTGATTACACGTTGAGTGAAAAAATATTTTCTCTTATTTGTCTTAAATAGTTTACCCTGTAGCTTCATTACATGTCCCCTAGTCCTTCTATATTCTGATAGCGTAAACAATTGATCCACGTTTATCTGTTCCACTCCATTCATTAATTTATAGACCTCTATCATATCTCCCCTCAGCCGTCTCTTTTCCAGGCTAAAGAGCCCTAACCTTTTTAGCCTCTCTTCATAGGAGTAGCCTTCCATCCCCTTCACCAATTTGGTGGCTCTTCTCTGTACTTTTTCTAATAACGCTATGTCCTTTTTAAGATACGGTGACCAGAATTGCACACAATATTCAAGGTGCGGTCGTACCATGGAGCGACACAGAGGCATTATAATATCCTTTGTTTTATTCTCCATCCCTTTCCTTATGATACCTAGCATTCTGTTTGCTTTCTTGGCCGCCGCTGCACACTGGGTGGAGGGTTTTAACATGTTATCCACGATGACTCCTAAATCTTTTTCCTGGGTGGTGGCTTCTAATGTGGAGCCTTGCATCGAGTAACTATAGTGTGGGTTGTTCTTTCCTAGGTGCATGACTTTGCACTTGTCCACATTAAATTTCATTTGCCATTTGGATGCCCAGTCTTCCAATTTATCCAGGTCCTCCTGCAGTTTTCCACTTTCCTCTTGGGTTTTAACAGCTTTAAACAGTTTTGTGTCATCTGCAAATTTGATAACCTCACTCATTATTCCCCTTTCCAGGTCATTTATGAATATGTCAAAAAGCAGCGGACCCAGTACAGATCCCTGGGGTACTCCACTATTCACCTTTTTCCATTGGGAATATTGGCCATTTAGCCCTACTCTCTGCTTTCTATCTTTTAACCAGTTCCCGATCCACAATAGTACACTGCCTCCTATCCCATGACTTTTTAGCTTTGCCAAAAGTCTCTGATGGGGGACCTTGTCAAAAGCTTTCTGAAAATCCAGATACACTATATCAACCGACTCACCTTTGTCTACCTGTTTATGCACACCTTCAAAAAAACATATCAGATTAGTAAGACAAGATCTTCCTTGTCTAAAGCCATGTTGGCTGTCTCCCATTAGGCCATGACTATCTACATGCTGCGTAATTTTGTTCTTTATGATGGTTTCTACCATTTTCCCTGGTACTGACGTCAGGCTCACCGGTCTGTAATTTCCTGGGTCACCCCTGGAACCCTTTTTAAAAATTGGTGTTACGTTGGCGACCCTCCAATCTTCAGGTATTACAGATGATTTTAATGAAAGTTCACAGATTACCAATAGCAGGTCTGCAATCTCATATTTCAGTTCTTTCAACACTCTGGGATGTATACCATCCGGTCCAGGTGATTTGCTACTATTCAGTTTATCAAATAGTTGTAATATATCTTCCCGGTGTAGCGATATTTCTCTCAATTCCTCTGCAGTATCACCTTTAAAATACCACTTCAGTCTTGGGTAACATCCCTACATCTTCCTCAGTAAAGACCGAAGCAAAGAATTCATTCAGTCTCTCCGCTATAGCCTTGTCTCCTCTTACTGCCCCTTTTACCCCTCTATCATCTAACGGTCCAATTGACTCTCTCACAGGCCTTTTGCTACGAATGTACTTGAAAAAGTCTTTATTTCGTGTTTTTGCTTCCGCAGCAAGTTTCTTTTCAAATTCTCGCTTTGCCTGCCTTATCAATGCTTTGCATTTAACTTGCCAGTGCTTGTGCTGTTTTCCAGTTTTCATCATTTGGCTCTTTTTTCCATTTCCTGAAGGTTGCTTTTTTGGCAGCAACAGCCTCTCTGACCTCACCTTTAAACCATGCTGGCAGTTTTTTGGACTTTCTCCCACTCTTCTTAATGCGTGGAATACAGCTGGTCTGGGCTTCGAGGATAGTAGTTTTAAATAACGCCCAAGCTTGCTGTAAGTCTTTAACCTTTGGAACCGCTCCTTTTAGTTTTTTCCTAACTATATTCCTCATTCTATCATAGTCTCCCTTTTGAAAGTTAAAAGGTAGTACTGTGGATTTCTTTACTATTTGTTCTCCAATAATTAAATCAAACATGATCATATTATGGTCACTATTGCCAAGTGGTCCCAACACCCTTATTTCTTGCACCAGATCTGGCGTTCCACTAAGGACTAGGTCCAGTATGGCTTCCCCTCTGGTCGGTTCATGAACCAGCTGCTCCAAGAAGCAGTCATTTATTCCATCTAGAAACTTTATCTCTTTAGTTTGTCCTGCCGTGACACTGACCCAGTCGATACCGGGTAATTGAAATCACCCATTATTACTACTCTGTTGTGACTTTTGTTAGCTTCTGTGATTTCTTTGAGCATTTCATCATCCATTTGTTCATTCTGGCCAGGCGGTCGATAGTACACCCCCACTGCCATCACCTTCCCCTTCATAAGTGGAATTTCAATCCATAGAGATTCTACAGCAAATTTTGTTCCCTGCAAAACTTTAATCCTTTCTGACTCAATGCCCTCTCTAACATAGAGCGCAACCCCTCCACCAATTTGATCAGCTCTATCATTACGATATAGTTTGTATCCAGGTATCACAGTGTCCCACTGGTTATCCTCCTTCCACCATGTCTCTGAGAGTGCAATCATATCTAACCTCTCATTTAGTGCCATATATTCTAACTCTCCCATCTTATTGTTTAGACTTCTAGCATTGGCATACAAGCATTTTAGAGACTGTATTTTATTCATATTAATCTGGCTATTGGTAGGCATGGGTAATTTGGAATCTTTATTCTCTGTCTGCTCCTTACTCAAGGGCATTTCGGCTACTATACTCCCTTTTGGAACCTCATTGCTTTTGGTAGTATCCTTCAAGGATACCTTCGTCCGAACCATGCGCTCCTGGGTGACTGTCGGCTTTCCCCTAATTTCTAGTTTAAATTTCTAGCAAGGTGGCGAAGGAACTTAAGTATCTGTAAAATCACATGAAATACAGAAAAGGCACTAAAAAAAAACCACCCTCCTAAACTAAAGAATACATCATACAAAGAAAATGGATGACCAGCTTAAATTATTTGTATTTCTTTTATTTCTTTTTTATACCGCGCTCTTTAGAATCAGTGCGGTTTACATGTATTCTAACAGGTACTTTTTATTCCCTTGTCCCCGAAGGGCTCACAATCTAAGTGTACCTGAGGCAATGGAGGGTTAAATGGCTTGCCCAAGGTCACAAGGAGTGGCCATGGGACTAGAGACCCCAGTCCCTCCGGCCTGAGGTTGCTTGTCCCCATGCGGGAATTGAACCCCTGGCCTGAGGTAACCTGTCCCTCCCACTGGGCCAACTTCTCCCTCCAGCGTCTTATTACGAGAGGTGACATGTAGTAAAACCAAGTTTGTCTCTCACTTTGGCTTCCTCCAGTAAATCGATCATTCTGCTTTAACTGGGAAGAAACTACTATGGTCTGAGATTGCTTCTGGAAAGTTCTAGTTGCAGTCTTGTGTCCCTAAATCGGGGATGACTGGCTTCTTCGGACGGCTGGGCAGTGGATTCCGTTCCTGGCTTGGGCCCCGTGGTCTCTGGATTGGCGAAGTTGGGGGGTGCAGTGAAGGTGGTGGTCACAGCCCTTGGGTGGGGGTGAAGCCTCCTATGACAGGGTAAGCGTATAGCAGGGTGCCCACTTTAAGCCTATTTTATAAAGACAAGTAGCGTCTACGTTTCTTCATGGAATGCTAGAGCAGCTCCTACACCAACCACAGCTACATGCCAGATGTGGGCATTGCGCCCGTTCGACAGCAGGTGTAAGTGCCCACACCTAGATTGTGAGGTAGCTGTAAATTACACATCACCCACGCTCTGCCCGGACCATGCCCCCAGCACAGCTTGCATGCCATCGTGTGCACTTTATTTATGCCTGGCACAACTTTAAGATCCATTTTACATGTAATATATTGCCCCACACATGCAGAAATAAAATTCCTCCCACCTCCCCCCGTGACTAGATTTAGAGTCCATAGCTGGGCCCAGAGGGATCCACTGTTCATAGCTCTTGCCTCAGGACTGCGGCTGTGGCGGTTGGGCTGCTGCTATGATGCGATGGTTCCCAACCCATTCCTGGGCTACTCTCAGGCCAGACAGGTTTTCAGGGTGCCCACAATGAATATGCATGAGAGAGATTTGCATTCAATGGGAGCCGTTCAGGCAGATCTCTCTCATGCATATTCCTTGTGGATATCCTGAAAACCTGACTGGCCTGGGGCTCCCCGAGGACTGGGTTGAGAACCACTGTGCTAGAGGGATGTAGTTGTGACTGAAGGCTCCTGGATTGGAGCCACAGCCCAGTAGAGGCTGTTCTGACTGAACTGGAAGATTTAAGGGGGAGGGGAGAAGTAAATCCATCTAATTATGGCACCTTCGTTACCTGCAAGTCATGGCAAAATACGGACCACAGTAGGAAGCCTGTCGTCCTCGTACTCGGGGGAATGCCCTTTCGCTTTCCACTCGGGAACTCCTGGCACGGACCATCTCCTGTGTCCTGAACTTTGCATCCGTAGCCCCAGATGTGGCCTTGTGTTTACTGACTATCTGCCAGTCATTGGCCATAGGGCACAGGCTTCCTGCTGCGGTGTTAGACGTCTGTCTCCCTGTAGCTTCCTCGGGGCCTGTCCCGGTTTCCTTCTTACCCAGTTTTCCTCTTCCACCCCTCGGGGGAGGCTGTTCAGTTCACCCAATCTGGGAAGAATCTTACTCCCAAATCTGTCCAACTCCCCTGTCGTTTCTAGCCTGGCATTTCATACCAGTTTCCTGGTTCTAGTGACTGGTCTTCAGATAAATGCAAGCTATAACCTTGGCTTGGTGTGACCAGTCTCGCTGATCGGAGAGGAGAGGAGCTTTGCCTTCCAACGTCCTCCTTTGCATTCAGAAGACTGATGGCATTTTACAAGCGAAGGGCAAGAATGAACATGTAGGAAGAGAGCGTGGATTGTAGATTTTATGGGTCATGCCAGAATGTGCCGTTCTGTGCTCTCCCCTGCCTCCCCATTTTCAGCTTCCTGGTAAATCTTGCTTCACTGTATCTCAGCACTGCAGATGGAAGGGGGGGGGTGCAGGTGCTAAGCTCGGTGGCTTGCTTTTGGGGAGAGAGATCTGTGCCGAGTTCCTCTACAACTATGTAGCCTTGTGAATTGACTAGATCCATTTGTAGTCAAACATTTATTTAGAGAATATTATAAAAGTTATAATGGTCTTTTTATTCAGGCTCAAACTTAACCCTAAGGGAACTGAAACTTTCTGAACTAGCTGGGGGGCAGTCGGGTACAAGCGAGCTTTGATTTCATTAACCGCTTCCTCTGCTCAAAATTACTCTGAGCCTTCAGGATTGCATTTTTTTTTATTAAATCTTTTGTGTTTTTCAATCTGCTGGGACTGAATCTTTGTCCACAACCCACAATAACACCCCAGTTTTCTGTGATTTCTACCTCCATTCTCTTAGATGACTGTCCGTACATAGGAATGACAAGGAAACTAGATTAACTGGTAAATGGAGCTACTGTGTGGTCAAGTAAGCAGTCTAGTACAATAGGGTGAACTGTCTCTTCCAAAGCAATGGAGCTGGGGGGGGGGGGGGCAGAGCCCCCAGAAATTTGGGGATCTAAATGTAGAAAGGGGGAGGGAGTGTTGTAGCAGTTACATCCATTGAAGAGGTCGCTCACTTGAGCCCTTCAGTGGTGCAGCAGTAGGAAAACCCACTGTAGGACTTGGATGGCCCATCATGGGACAATTCAACCATCCTCTTCATTGTGACTGCCCAGAGCAGGACTCTCCACCCTTCGCCCCAGCCTTCCATGAACGTCTTCTGCTCATTCAGTGCAGAGCAACTGAACATACTCTAAAATGAAAGCCAACATCCCAAATTTCCACTGGTTCCATTTCTAATAGAATAAGTGAATTCTGATTTCCTCTCTCTCTCCTTTTTCTTCACATGACGCCCAGTGTGAGATGCAGCTGCTGAACCTCTTTTTACAAATCTCTGCCTTTAGAAACGGACACCCTGTTTTTATTTAGTATTTAGCTCACACCTTTCCAGAAGTAGCTCGGTGTGAGTTACAGTAGCTCTTTCCCTATCCCCGGAGAGCTTACAATCTAACGGGCTGATGCAGAAACGTTAGCGCTCCCTTTTCACAGACATACCGCATATGTTCGTCTCCACCTTCGGGATTCCCTTTTTCGAACTCTCTCCGAGATGAAACTTCTCTACCCCATCCTCATAGTTCTGGGCACGTTTCACACCCACTTCCCTCCCTTTGGCTTTTGCTACAATATTCCTCAGCTTTTCTCAGATCTTTCCCTTACACAACACACATCCTTTCCCACACGTATTCTCAACCTACACTAGTTCTCTCATTGGACTCTTCGTCC
The DNA here is from genome assembly GCA_033557465.1 of Ichthyophis bannanicus. Classification (NCBI taxonomy): domain Eukaryota; kingdom Metazoa; phylum Chordata; class Amphibia; order Gymnophiona; family Ichthyophiidae; genus Ichthyophis; species Ichthyophis bannanicus. The sequence continues at coordinate 30,070,784 of CM066034.1, read as the reverse complement.
TCCATTTTCTCTTCCTCCTCTCTCCAGATCCCTTGCTCTGATCACTTTTGTGTTAGGTGGCAAGTATCAGAGCAAAAAAAACAAACACATCCTTCACTGATCACCCGTCGCCTCACACTTATCCTACAGCTGAAAGCTTTCCTCTCGCACCATGGATCAGTTTCCTCCAGCCAATGACATTCTTTCTTTCCTTCCCTCCCTATAGATACACAGGCCTCCCTGCAGTACTCCACCCTATCTTCTGCTTTTGAACAATATAGCCCCTCTCTATCCCCGCAATTCCCCTTCACGTCCTACCCATCCCTGGTTCAACCACGACATCCATCTTTATCGCTGCCAGTTCTACCTGTGGAGAAAGCACCGCTCCCCCCCCTCCCTTCAGCACTACAAAGATCGCCATCGGCAGCACCATTCTGTGGTTTACATGGCTAAAAAGAATTATTATTCTGCCCCTGTTTCCTCATCTAACTCTGCACGTCGGTTGTACCCTATCTTCACCACATTTTCCAAACAGTCCAACTGCTGCTAGCTCATCACTGTCCACCAATACTTCTCCTTTGCCACATATCTTGACCAATTATTTTTATGACAGTTTCATCCCTCCAATCCACTTTTAGTGACAGACCCTCCCCTGCATCCTCATTCTCTGCTTCATTTGCTTTTGACAGCCTTGACACGCCACCTATTGTCCATTCTCCCTCCAGCCCCTCCAATCCTGAATCAGCCCCCATCACTACCTCGCTTACACCTACACCTGCCGGACCCCCTCTGCTCCCGTTTCCTCATTCTCCCGCACTTGGTCCTCTTTCTCTTCAGTTTCTTCAGCAGAGCTTCTTAAAGTCATTACTTCATCCCACAAGACATCTCCTTCTGGTCCCATTCCCTCGTCTGTTCCTTCTCTTGTGGTTTTGCCCCGATTCTGTCCTTGTTTAACAGTCTGTTCTCAGGTGTTTTCTCAACCCCCTGGAAGCACGCCACTATCTGCCCCATACTAAATAACTCATCCCTTGACCCGTCTGTCCCCACCCAATATTATCCTGTTTCTACCCTTCCCTTTCTTTCCAAAATCCTTGAAAAACTGGTTTTCTCACAGCTATCCTTTCATCTGCATTCTTATGCCCTGCACCCTCACCAGTCTGGTTTTCTTCCTGGGCACAGCACAGACACCATCCTTCCTTCTTGAGCAAACATCACCAATCTCATGATCGTGGTGACATCTCGGCAGTTTCTCTAGACCTTTCTTTGTCTTTTGACTTGGTGGATCACCCTACAGTTCTCTCAAGATTGCATGATTTTGATCTTCGCAGCACAGTTCTTTGTTGGTTTCGTTCTTTCCTCTTTGAACGGTCCTTCTCGGTCTCAGAAGGTAATTTCTTCTTCTCCTTCCCTTCCTATTCTCTGTGGTGTTCCCCAGGGTTCTGTACTGGCCCCCCCTTTATTCAACATTTTTCATATTCCACTGACCTAGTTAAACAACATGGCATCTCTGCACACTACTACGCCGATGACATAATTCTGCTCCACCATATGAGCTTTCTCCTCTCAACACTTGCCTATCCAGCATGTCCGCTTGCCTATCCAGTAACTTCCCTCATCTCAATCCTAGCAAATCTGCAGCCCTCTGGTTCACCTTCGGTAGCCCCTTCCCCACTCTTGCCCCATCACTTCCTGGTTCCCCTATTCCATTAGTCAATTCCATCTGTTATCTAGGCATTACCTTCGACTCATCCCTGTCTTTCAGTACTCATATCTCCACCCTAGTTTGTCATTCCTCCTTTGCTCTCCAGCCGATTTGCTCAGTCTGCCCTTCTCCCAGCTTCATCTTTGACTACCCTACTCCTTATGCTAATCATATCAAGAATTGACTACTGCAACGTTTGCTGTAAAATACCACAGTTTGTATACTTGCCCGTGCTTTTCAGTTTGAGCACATCACTCACCTGATCCATTATTGCTGGTTCCCAGTTAAATTCCATCTCCAATATAAACTCCTCACTTTGGTCCTCTGTGCACTCCACACCAGTGCGCCCCCCCCCCCATTACCTCTGACACTCTAGTCTTCCATTCCTCACACTATGCCCTCCCTAATCTACATGCCAACCATTGACATCTTCCCTCTGCTTCCCAAGCTCATCCTGTAGCTACCCATTCCTCGGTTTTCTACTTTTTGGCCCCAGCCTCTTGGAACTTGCCCTGAGCTCTCACTCGAACCCTCCTACTTGAAATTTTAAAAATCTCCTAAAAACCCATCTTCTCACTATTGCATTTGACCTACCAGTTCTTTGCCCACTTCTACCCTTGACCTCAACCCTATCGTCTCCCTCCCTTCCTCTCTCATTCTCTGGTATGAAAGTTTTTTTTCTCTTTCCTTTAAGAAATGGAATTCTTTTCCTCCTTTATTTTTTGACTTGTTTTTATGTCTTTGTACACTGTCCTGTTGTGATTAACAAAGGGCAGTCGATCAAGCGCAATAAACATAACATAACATATACACACAAGTACCACTTGCCCCAAATGCAGAGAAAAGTGACTCATAAATAGCACAAAAAAGTAAGCAAATGAGCTGCGCATATTAAAATGAGATGCTAATAAGGTCTGTGCATAAAGTTCAGGCGTGCCATTATCTCAACACCGGGTCAGAGGAGATGTAACATTCTCACGCCTGTAGGGAAAGACTGTTTCAGCGTGTGCAGCAGTGAATAGTTACCTTCGGCGTGAAATTCTTCTGCGTGTATGTTTCAGCGTCAGCAGAAGTTGGGCGTTTGAGAAGAAATGACTTTCGCTGCTTATCCTTCACTGGCTTTGCAGCTTGCAAGAGCCGGCCAAAGAAATGGGAAGAAGAGCAGCAACCGACATGCCAGGGAAGAAGGCGAGGGAGGACGATGGGGGGGGGGGACGGGACCCCTCATCGGCATTCTTGCAGTGCTTTGCATTTACATTGTTTGTGAGCATCTGAAATTTAGGCGCATGTGCGCACGGGTACCTGTAGCACGTCTGCACGTGCGTTCCTTCCTTTCAACTTTACGCCCACATTTCACACATACCTCATTGGCATTCATGCCCCTTGCATATCGGCACTGGGGTTTGTGCTTTTAGCGCACTATGGAACACGCACACAGCTAATAGTGCGCGACTTCGGTTCCGGCTTTCCACATCGCTCTGTAAGTCTGTGCCTGAAGCAATGGAGGGCTCGGCGACTTGCCGAATATCACAAGGAGCAGCGCTGGCATTTGAAGCCTGATCCCCTTGATCACCAGGCCACTGCTTTAACCAACCACTAGACTCCGTCACCAGAGGGGAGAGGCAGCTACTAGAGAGATGTAGAGCAACTAAAGATTTCTTTTGCTGGGGCAAGTTTAAAGCACTGTAGACTTTCATGGTTAACGGCCCATCTGTGAAGGAGGGAAGCTGAGCAGATGGGAACGAGGGCGCTGCTCTTTTGTCTGCCGCGCTTATCTCTGGTTGTGATTCATAGCTGCCCTGCTTCCAGGTGAGTATTGATGGCTGATGTCATAGCGAAGGGAGAGAAGTGGCAGGTTTGGTGCTGCAGCAGGAGGCGCCTCCCAGGGCCATCATGGGTGCAGTGAGCTGAAGGACCTTTTCTGTAAACCTGTATCTTTCTGGGGGAAGGGGGTGGGGGGAGCATGGGAATGTGTGTGTTTATGGAAGGGGTTTTCCCAGTGCCTTCCTGTTGAGTTTCGATGTCTAGCCCGTACACATGTCTTAAGCCTCCCTCTAGGTCTTGTGATGAATTTGGGATCTGAACTGTTCACCCTCTCAAGGTCTTTCAAGAAGTGGCCCACAGAGCGGAAGACTATTCTGGGGTAGGCTGCTTACAAGGTCTTCACTTCCTCTCTCCTGTTTTGGACACTCATTTACTAGCATTTGGCAGTCATGATGCACAGTAGAAGCCCGGATTCTGTGCCCTGTCCAATCTGTCACACATCAGTACTCCCTTGGCTCTCAGAAGCCTTTTTGGCAGCGTACAAATGACGGCCTGCCTTCTGGCACCGCTGTGCAATAATAGCTGCTGATAAATTCGACACATTCTGTTGCGATCGCTCCCACCCAAGTTTGAAAGTGATAGAAACACAGTAACTGAATCTAAGAGGATCTAGGAACGGCCGGGCATCTGGACGTGCGCAGAAAAGCGAATTGGGCCTCCACCAATTTATCTGCTTCTATAATTTGCCTGTAAAACATTCCTGCTGCAGACAGAGCACACCCAGGAAACTGACAAGGACCCTCCTTAGCTTTGCTCATCAGACGGCTTCAGGGCTTTTCTTCTAGTAATTCAGAAACGGTTTCCCCAAGCAAGAAGCTGAAGTGCAAAACCATTAAATTACTGCTACTACCATTAACCATTTATATAGTTGTACAAGGCGAGCGCAGCACTGTACAGATACGTATAAAAGACGGCCCCTGCTTGCCAGAGCTACAATCTAATCAAGACCGACAGTACAATAGATGAGAACAAGGCTACAAATAGGGAAAGGTGACAAAACAGGAGGAGGATCCAAAAGCAGCCTCAGAGGAGAGCCTTTAGCAGAGAGAGGGGCAGACATGGAGCCTGACCTACAGATTCAGGAAGTCTGTTCCAGGCATACGGAGCCACAAGGCAAAGGACTGAAGTCTGGAATTGGCTGTTGGAGAGGGGTATAGCGAGAAGCCAGAAGAGAAGGGGTGTAGGGAGAAAGGAAAGCTAGTGAGGAGCACTAGTATGAATGCACTTTTAGATCAGAAGTTTGTATTGGATATGGAAGGGGAGCCAGTGAAGTGATCTGAGAAGGGGGGTTATATGAGTATATCAGGGCTGGCAGAAGATTAGTCGCGCAGCAGAGTTCTGGATAGATTGAAGGGGAGAGAAATGATTCAGAGGGAGACCAGCAAGCAGGGGGCTGCAGTAGTCAAGACAGGAGGTGACTAAAGAGTGGACAAGTGTGTTAGTAGTGTGTTCAGAGAGGAAGTGGTGAATTTTGTTAATGTATTAGAGAGAAATGACAGGTTTTAGCTATCTATTGGATATGTGTGGAGAAGGAGAGGGAGGCGTCAAAGATGACCAAGATTGTGGGCCGAAGAAACAGGAAGTAGAAGAATGTTATCAACAGAGATAAAGGCAGGAGGAGGGTTTAGGGGAAGAATGAGAAGTTCGATTTAATTTCAAACGGCAGTGAGACATCCAGGTAGCATTGTCAAGCAGGCAGAGATACAGGCTTGGAGAGTCAGAGAAATGTCAGGTGTAGATAGATCTGAGAGTCGTCAGCCTAAAGATGGTACTGAAAGCTATGGGAAGAGAGAAGAGCACCAAGGGACTGGTATAGAGGGAGAAAAGGAGAGGGCCCAGAACAGATCTTGGGGTACATCAGCGGATAGCGGGATAGCAGTAGAGGAAGAACCACCAGAACAAACACTGAAAGAGCAATGGGAGAGAGAAGAGAACTAGGACAGCACGGAGCCCCTAAAACCAAGTGAGGCAAAGTGTCAAGGAGAAGGTGGTGGTCAAAAGCAGCAGAAAGGTCGAGAAAAATGAGGACTGAGTAAAGGCCCTTGGATTTAGCCAGGAACAAGTCACTGGAGGCTTTAGCAAGGGCCGTTTTAGTAGAATGAAAGGGACAAAAGCCAGATTGAAGTGTATCCAGGAGGGCTTGAGAGGAGAGAAATTCAAGGCAACAGTGGAGACCTGCACATTCAAGAAGTTTGGAAATGAAGGGAGATGGGTTGATAATTAGGACAAGTAGGGCCAAGTGAAGGTTTCTTGAGTAGAGGTGTGACCACAGCATGCTTGAAAGTTGCAGTGGAGAGCAATAGGTTGAGAGTATGTGAGATGGAGGGAACGACAGAGGAGGAGATGGAGTTAAGGAGATGGATGGGGATAGGACTGGAGAAACAGGTAGTAAGTTTAAAGAAGGAAAGAAGATGAGATTTCTTCTTTGGAGATATTAGAAAAGGATGAAGGGGTGACAAAGGGGAACGGTTGGTATTGAAGAGAGGGGAAGAGGCTGGTCTTGTGGAGAATTGACGTGTAATCTTGTGGACTGTCATGGAAACAGTCGGCTAGGGTTTTGGCAGAAAGAGGATTCCCTCGGGCATTTCTGAAGCTTCTTGGAGTCTTCCACAGACCTCCCATAAATCCTTAGCAATGGCACTTGGGTTCCTAGGCCTTTGAGGAAAGGATAGCGGCGTGATTGCCGAGTGCACCTCATGCTTGTTGCCACTCCGGGAAAAGCAGGCTCCCTTTATGGGTTCGCATAAGCTTCAACCAGGAAAGGACCTCGTTGATGTACTGTGGGCTTAGGCTTCTGTTTAAGCCCAGGACCAGAGCTATTAGGTGAACTGGGGGACTGCCTAGAGTCATTTTAAGGGCAGCCCATTGCCACTGTTACCGCTTCTTTCCGGGACCTGTGGTGGTGACCATGCTTTACAATGCCTCTGGCCACTGTTGCCGTTTATCAAATCATTGCCACCACCACAGGTCCTGGAGAGAGGTGCTGGTGACAGAAGGAAGCTTGCCTGTGGCGCTTCATATCCGGCACCATCCCTGTCCAAGGGTAAAAGTTTTTTTCCTGGTGCACCAAGTGCTTAATTTGCAGTGTTTGTCCCCTCCACAGCAGCTTTGACTCACTGTTTTGTCATTGCTTGTAGCTGGTGAAAAGCAGATACTAATCACTTACTGTACCGATACTGAGCCGAGCGCTCTGCCTGGGAGTGGCTGAGACAGGAATGTGCTCCCAAAACGGGCGAAACGAGTTTTCTCCCTGCCCTGTGAATGAGGCGAGACGGCTGACTTGCTCTGGGTGGGGGAAGGGAAGAAGCCTGGAATATCATTAGCGGGAAAGGAGGGGGCTTTGCTTGGGTTTTCTCTGTGCCATGCTTGAGCAGGGTACAGACAGACTGTTTCTGCTAAGAGGCAGGCCCCCCCCCCCCCCTCTGCAAAGTGAACTGCAGCGACCATACTCAGAGTTAAGGAACTGCAGGTGAACCGAAATCAATTGAGGAACTTGGGGACTTTCCTGTGTGGGGGATTCTTCTGTTGCTCTTATTTCCAGGCAAGGGCGAAGCGATGCATGTTTCCAGCCCTTGGGCTTTGACAGGTTTTGTTTTTCTTAGGGTTTATTAAGCGCCATTGAGACTCTCCAGGGGCTGTGTACATCAGGTCTCCCCTGACAGAGGCAACTTACTTTGTAGCAGAGGACACTGGTGGTGTGGGCATGTGTGTCACGGGATATGTCAGGAATACGTGCATGCATGTGTGAGAGATTAGGGTGTCAAGGGGGTTTGTGCGTGCGTTTGCGCATCTCTCGTGAAAGGCATCAGGAGATGTGTGTGCGCATCAGTTGCCATGTTTCCCGGTTCCAGGAGTGAAATTTTAAGTCAGTCCTGAATTTTTGACAAGCTCATTCTGATGCATTATGGAACCTGTAACACTGATTCCAATGGGTAAAATCAGCGACTACAAATCCCATACTGCACTGCAATGCAGATTTAAAACCAAAACTGGCAAAAAAAATCTCATTCCTGGAACTCGGTAACTTAGCGACTCTAGTGCATGCCACAGGAGGGGGGCGTGTCGGATGCGTGTGTGTGTGTGTGTGTATGTGAGAAATTGGAGGGAGTTCCTATCCCTACCCTTCAATATTCATAGAAACATAGGCCATGTGGTCTTTTTCTGCCATCATGTTTCTATCTAGTCTGTCCTTCCATATCAACAACTACAACAGTCCATTTTTTACCTTTAGAGATCCTCTGTGTTGGTCCCATGCTTTTTTGAATTCAGTTACTGTCCTCATCTCTACCATCTCCACTGGGAGACTATTCCACGGATCCACTACTCTTTCCGTAAAGAAATATTTCCGCATATCACTCCTGAATCTATCTCCCTTCACCCTCATCCCATGTCCCCTCGTAGCAGAACTTGCTTTCAATTGAAAGAGGCTCTCTCCCTGAACATTTATGCCACAGAGGTATTTAAACATCTCAATCATATCACCTCTATCCCGCCTTTCCTCTAAGGTGTACATATTAAGATCCTTCAGTCTGTCCTCATATGCTTTATAATGAAGATCACTAATCATTTTAGTAGCCACCCTCTGCACCGACTCCATCCTGTTCACATCCTTTTGAAGGTGCGGTCTCCAGAATTGCACACTATACTCCAAATGAGGTCGCACCAAAGACTTATACAGAGGCATTATCACCTCCCTTTTTCTGCTAGCCATTCCTCTCCGTATGCACCCAAGCATCCTTCTAGCTTTTGCCGTCACCTTTTCTACCTGTTTAGCTACTTTAAGATCATCAGACACAACCACGCCTAGGTCCCGCTCTTTAGTGGACAAAAGTACTTCCCCCCCCCCCCTATACTATATTGCTCCCTTGGATTGCTGCAGCCCAAATGCATGACCTTACATTTTTTAACATTAAACCCAGCTGCCAAATTCTAGACCATTCTTCAAGCTTAGCTAGATCCCTCCTCATGTTATCTACACCTTCCTGGGTGTCTACTCTATTGCAGATTTTGGTAGCATCCGCAAAGAGGCAAACCTTACCCGACAGCCCTTCCGCTATATCATTAACAAAGATGTTAAGAATCGGACCAAGGACCGATCCCTGGGGCACACCACTGGTAACATCCTTCTCCTCAGAGTGAGCTCCATTTACTTGTACTCTTGTATTCGTTTTCCTGCACCCAGCCACGCAGTCCCTCCTCTCCCAACCAACTCTCCCTTCCACCTCCAAATCAGTCCCCCCTCTTTGTCCCCCCCCCCCATGCTCCACCCTTTTCACCTTCTCTCCTATCTAGCCTCATCCATTCCCTTATGCTTTCCCGCCTTACTCCTCTAACCCCGCCCTCACTCACCCCTTCCCAACTCGCAGGCAGCCAAGCCACAGTCCTGCTCTTCATGCCAGCAGGACCTGGACTCCCACCAGCCCTTTCTCCTGCTGCTTTGGGAGGGAGGGGGCCATACTTGTGCATGTGGAAACCAATTGCTCATGGGGGGAGACAGCAGTTAAATCCATCTGTCTGGATCCTCTCCAAAAGGCACTGTTGTTGATGAAAAACACATCTAATAAATGGCCTTGTGTTTGGAGGAAAAGTGTTGGTTTTGTCCCTCATGCATGGTCTGGATGCATGATCTCAGGAGATGGTCCATACTCCGCTAGACCTTGATTTGTGGAAGCTGCTTTCTGCCAGGCTTACTTGATACACAACACCTAGAATCGGTGGGTCTTTGGTGATATCCAGTGCTGGAGACAAATGAAAGCCAGAGAAGAGGGGGGGAGGGCTCTGGAAACGTCTCCTGAAAGGAAGAATCCAGAGCCTCGAGGCCTTTCTGCAGGAGGTGACACTGCCACGCAGTGTCCAGTGAGGAACCAGTGGTATGGGGTTAAGCCGTTCTCCCATGGCACCTGTGCTACAGTTCGCCCACTGCTAAATGTTCAAAGCATTGTGCAAACTTCAGCACTGGTGAACTTGGCCTGGCCTGGCCTGCCCTGACCCAGCACAACAGTCACTGCACAAGCCCTTCACCAACCAAAAATAACATCAAAACCAATGGGAGCTAATTTTCAGAAGAAAAACTAAAATTATGGGGGAAGGGAGGAGAACTGCATAGAGTGTCATAGGTGCTCCCAATGTTTTCTCAGTTCTTGCTCACCTGCTTCCCCTCATCTTTCTATCTCCTGCTGTTCTGACTGCTTTCTTTCCTTGTCTCTTCCTTCTCCCTTCTTTTCAAATTTGCGCACATGTGTATTTTGTCCCCATGACCCAGTGCAGGGCTGCTGACGTAGGAAAAGGTTTTCTGATGGCCTTCAAGATTCTTACAGCTCAACTAACGTTTTCAGTTCACAAATTTACTGTTTTGTACAACTAGACTTCTAAACCAAGGTTCCCTCTTCAGATGTGGAGAGAGCCCTCAACCCTGTTTTCTGTCACAATGGTCCTGGAGGGGACAGGCATTTCACTCCTGAAGATTTTATGCAAAAAATTCCACTCGTAGGAGTGAAGAAATAATTATACAAATGATTTTAAGCTACTAGAGCTGCTATTGATGCCATCATATAGAGAACTGATTGGAGAAATGCTTTTTACCTCCCTCAAGCCAGTCCAGTCCTTGAGACATTTCAATGTCATATACTTCGAGAGCATGCCTGTTGCTTTGGGCTGATGTAGCTCTTGTGTTTCCATAGCCCCTGCTTCAGACACATAAAAGGGGGTGTTGGCTGTTCTCATCGCATCCCACTAGTCTGGTTGCCTTCATTTAGGGGAAGGGTTGGGAGCTGTGCCAGAGTGGGGCTAAAGGTTTAACTTAGTGCTGATATTCGACACAATCCAGTGAACTTTATTCATTATAATATTTAAGATCATATAAATACAATATTCAGTCTAACTTAAATCTCTTTTTATAGACATGTCATTTGTATTCTGTCCCCTCTGCCCTCCCCCCTCCCACCCGCACCCCCTCCTGAACCAAAGCACTGTAGGGTAAATTTATTGACAAGAGGACAACTTCACATCTCAGCTCCTCATCCAGTACACTCGCCCTTCTTTCCTCCTTTATTGCTGCCGGTCACCCTCCCCCAGGCACTGCAGTCGCCCGATGCTCGGCTGTGGTGCCCACGGCAAGTTATGTTAGCCTAGCTTGGAGACGGTGGGTGCAGCAGCTGTGATAGCTGAAGGATGTCAGGAGAAGAGGTATCAGGGACCTGCTGGTTGTATAAAGAATAATGGGATGGCTGGTGATGGGCGGGAGAGACTGATTGCCAAAACAGAGGTTTCAATATTTAGAGACTGGAGACCTGGACAGTGCAACCAGGGCATCTAGTGTGCGTGGCAAGAGAGATTCTGAGCCAAGGGCCATAGAAGAGCAGGGAAATCGGGGGCTCAGGTAAGGAATATGAACCTTGCTATAACCCAGTATGCAATCCAAATATAAAATACCCTAACCCGGTGAAAATGAAATACCCAAAAGACAAAACCGGGGAAAAGATACCGGTAAGAAAGCACTAAACATTTTTTGTTGGGATAGCCAGCCCAGTAGAGAGGAACAAATTCTCACACCGCCGTGGCCTTTTCACTTTTTAATAAAGTATTGGAATTTAAAAATCAGTATGCACTTAACTGAAGTTTTAAGCAGTCCATCCCGTCCAGTATGCAATGTTACAGGCACGGCGTGGCACGTTTCGGGGCCATAACAGTGATGCCCCTGCTTCAGGTGTAGGACATTGCTCGGTAGCCGAAATGCTGTGTGGCTTTGCTTCAAAAGCCGGTTTTTATCACGGCGTTAACAACGTAAACCCAGCTGTTTACTATCAGCTGGTAACAGTGATCACAGAAAGAGCCAATCAGAGCCAGAGAGGGGGGAGGTCACCATACACAGACCAAGCCCCTGAAGCTCAAGATGGCAATAGGTCAGGAGCTAAATGATCGTATACCAGTCCTGTTGTTGATTAAGACCTATTGCCATCTTGAGCTTCAGGGGCTTGGTCTGTGTATGGTGACCTCTCCCCTCTCTGGCTCTGATTGGCTCTTTCTGTGATCACTGTTACCAGCTGATAGTAAACAGCTGGGTTTACGTTGTTAACGCCGTGATAAAAACCGGCTTTTGAAGCAAAGCCACACAGCATTTCGGCTACCGAGCAATGTCCTACACCTGAAGCAGGGGCATCACTGTTATGGCCCCGAAACGTGCCACGTCGTGCCTGTAACATTGCATACTGGACGGGATGGACTGCTTAAAACTTCAGTTAAGTGCATACTGATTTTTAATTCCAATACTTTATTAAAAAGGGAAAAGGTCACGGCGATAACCCAGAATGCTGCAATATAGATAGTCCAGAGACTGATGCAGGGTTTTCTCATACTACATCCTGCTTTCAGCCCCTGGGAGGGAGGTCGATGCTATCCAGATGTACCGAATTAATAGGCCTGTAGGAGTTGACGTAGCAGTTACAGGCTGCCGCTCTCGCTTGTGCTCCATCTACCCTTCAAAGCTGCAGCACAGAGATGTGTTTTCAGGGCAAGTGGCTTCTGCTGTCAACTTGAGAGTAAAATGCTCTACAAAGGTTGCGGTAGTCATTAACCATGATGGAAACCACCTTTTCCAAATCTCCAATGGTGTCTTAATGGATAAGCCTCTATAGAGGTTCCCAAACCTTTGCATGGACCCCTTATTAACCTGTCAAAAAGTCATGGACCCATAGGTGATTATCATTTCCTGGATCAAGCCCTGTTCCCACTAGCCTTCTTTGTCTTCCTTCCTCTTCACCAGTCTCTCTCTCTCTCTCTCCCTCCCTCCCCCCCCCCCCCCCAACCAGCCTCCTTTCTCTCTCCAGTGTGCCCGTGGACTGCCCGTGATCTCATGGACTCCTCTCTAGGCACTGGCTCATGTCTCATTGCATCCTCTGGGAGATCCTTGATCACCATTCAGCCATTACCTGTTGGCATACTTCAGGGCCCTCTTTGTTCTCTACACTAATTTTTGGTGCTCCGATCTACTTCTCTGGTTTTGGTATAATCTTTAGACTTAAGATCCCCTAATCTATTTTTCTGTACCAAGAGCACAGTCCCAAATCTCAGCCTGCTTATCAAACACTGATGCCTGGACATCTCGCCACCACCCTAAAAGTAATATGGGCAAAACAAGAATGTCATTTTTCTTCCCAAAATTCACATTTGCACTGCCCCCTTTCTTGCTCTGTGGATAATGCTTTAGGGTTATCTCAAAGTCTTCCCTTCCCATCCATAGGAAGATGGCTTTTCTCTTAGTGTCGTCACCATCCGTCCCTTCCTGAACACGCTACCAAAATTCTTATCCTCGCTCCATCTTCTCCTTGGACTACTGCAGCCTGCTTCTTGAAGCTCTCCCACTGAATTATCCATCCCCAGTATATTATATTCTAAATCAACTGCCTGACTTTCTACAATACTCTTATCACCATGTTTCAAAATACTAAGTTGACTTCCCTGTTCCCTCTAAGCTGTGCATGCACACAAAGAATATAATGCTGAGAGACGTTTTAATTAGTTATAAAGCAGCCCAGAAAAGCTAAACTCTTTGCAGTTGCCTGATCTTAGCAGCAACATGCAATTGCTTAGTTTAAATCTGCAGTGTTCTCCTTGACCGTTCAGGTTCCTTCCATGGGATGATGCTATAATATTTACCGTAGATTGCTGACGGCACTGTGGTCATTACCTCGACTGCACAGGGGTGCTGCTGCGCACACATTTTTCAGAGCCCATCTTCCATTACAGCAGGCTTCCTGCCACCACTACTGGGGGAGCAGGGGGGTGATAGAAATTTAAAAAGTGTACACATGAAGAACTTGTCGGATATTTCTGTAACTTGAATGAAAGCATAAGTATGACACATATTAATATTGTTAATAACAAGCGTTTTAATTTCCTTAATTTTGTTGCTATGATAGGATTATGATTTTTAATCATTAGCTTCCACTATATAGAGTTGCTCACACATTTGGTTGTGGAAATTTTTGCAGAAGGGCTGTAAAGTTTGCACACAAGCAGTCGGTTCTTTGAGGGAACATTGGTTGGCTCCCTGTCCGCTTGCACATTCCAGATCAGGCTTTTCCCTCGCCTATAAGTGCCCCGCATTGCAGCTCGCTCGTGCTCTCTCCCCTTGTGTTCTGGGACCCTCTTGCCTGCGCCCTTCTTGGTCTCTATTTTCTGCCTGCCCCCCTCACAGCAGTATATGCCTGAGCTGGTACATTGTGCCCCCCCAGCCTGGCCATATTTGGTTCCTGCCTAAAATCTCATCTTCTACATCCCAAATCCTGGCGCTCTATATTTACCTGAAGATTTCTGGAACCCCTGTTTGTAAATTTCATAGGAGACGACTCTGGGGACATTTTCAGTGGAGGTGGTGGTCAGTGCTGCTCATCACGCTTTAATGTAAACCCAGATATTTATTGCTGGGGCAGATCCAGTGACCAGCACCAAATCTCTGATTTTGCAGGATTGCTTTCGCAATATTCAGCCACTAGTTGGACTGCAAAGCTGCGTAAAGTTAGGGCAGCCTTTCGCCTGTCCTAATTTTAAGCGGTTTAGCTAACCTCTTAGTGGCTGACTATTGCTGCTGATTGGCTAGTTAATGGTGCCACCCCAGAAGCCCTGGTTAGCGCTGGGAAATCCCTTTGTCTACGCCCCTCTGTGTCTGGGTAGTGCGCTGCACATCTTTGTTAGTGTTTGCTCCGGTGTGTCAGAGCCTGAGCTGTGATCATGACATCCTGAGACACAACCTCGGAGCTTCACCAACACTTGTGCAAAGCAGAGGTTTGCTCGGTTTCTACGCAGAGCATTAGCTAGTAAGCTAGAGTGGAAACGTGGGGCACTTACCAGATACCCAACCTAAAATTAGCCTTTAGCATTTGAAAGCTCCCTCAGCTTCCTTTTTGTGCTGAACGACTTCCCTCTAGATTGGAACATGCATCGTGAGCCCTGAAATGCACTGCAGGCTGTGTACTGTCAGCACTTTAGCTGTAAGTGTGAAGAGATTACCGGCAAAGGTCCTGAAAGCTTTGGTGGCCTGGAAAGTCCCAGTGCTGGGAAGCGAGCCCCGAGCTAAGAGCTTCATCCTCCGTCTCCGCAGCTTGCAGTCTTGGCGTCATCGTGAACTGTCTTTCTCTACACAAATCCAACAGATAGATAAAACCTGTTTCTTCCTTTACATCAGCAAAATGCATTTGTTCCTTTCTAAGCACACTTCCAAGACACGGAGCCACTCTCTAGTCACTTCCTGCTTAGACTTGCTGCTGTTGCTACTACTGAGCTTTGTATAGCGCTACAAGAAATACACAGCACTGCACAGATGCATGTAAGAGACGGTCCCTGCTCATCAGAGCTTACAATCTAGTCAAGACAGACAGCACAGTAGCTGTAGACAGGGGATACACCTAGGGGCAATGGTAAGGAAACACGAAGGAGACCAGGTGAGTAGCGATCTGAAAGCCGCAGTGGAGAGGTGAGTTTCCAGCCTGCTGCCCCTGATTCTCCTCCAAATCATCTTTCCTCTCAATGCAGATCTGATCTTCTGCCAGTGTCTCTGTGCTCTCGTGACCCCTCTTCTCAAGTCATTTCACTGGCTCCCCATCTTTCCAAATCCACTTCAGACTTCTCCTACTGACGCCAGGACTCACGATGCACGTTCCAATCAATTCTTCACGGAAAGAGTGGTGGATCCGTGGAATAGTCTCCCAGTGGAGGTGGTAGAGATGGGGACAGTAACTGAATTCAAAAAAGCATGGGACAAACACAGAGGATCTCTAAAGGAAAAGGGGACTGTTGTAGTTATGGAAGGACAGACTAGATAGGCCATGTGGTCTTTTTCTGTCGTCATGTTTCTATAAGCGCATTAATTCTGTGGCTTCTCACTACCTTTCCTCTCATCTCTCCCTACACCCCTCCTCGGGAACTCCGCTCTTCTGGCAGATATCTTCTATCTCTGCCCTTCTCATCCACTGCCAACGCCAGACTTCCACCTTGCTGCTCCTTATGCCTGGAACAAACGACCTGAGTCTGTATGTCAGGCTTCATCTCTGGTCCCGTTCAAATCCAGGCTAAAAATGCACCTCTTCAAAGCTGTTTTTGGATCCTGACCCCCCCCCCCCCCCCACACTCCCTTTCTGTTTGGAAAGCAGAATCAAGATGGTCTTTAATGTTCCCCTCTATTTCTTGGCAGTTGTGGAGATCTGGGGACGCTTTTTCCTTGTCCATGTCTAATTTTTCTGTTACTTTTTACTAAGCTTTGGGGATTGTCCCTCTTCGTATGGGCTGGTGCTGTTTTCCAGGACCTTAGTGGTGGGGCTTCTGTTCTTGTGGGTTTATGAATGGAAATGTTGGCTGTTCATGTCCCACCTAATTAGGAGCTCTTTGAAGTTATATAAAGACTTGGCATTTATCAGTGTTTTTGCACAACTTGTACTATTGCCGTGTACCTTTTCTGGTAGAATCAAATGTGTGTATTTGTGTTATGTAGGAGTCGGTGGAGAAAACGCAGAAAAATCAAGCGAGGATATGAAAAGTGAGAGCATGAGGGGAGGGGGCATTTTTTGCCAGAGTCTATCCAACAAACACCTATCCCAAATTTTAGCATTGGGACGTAAGAATATAAGAAATGCCATACTTGGAGGGCGTGAGGGGGGGGGGGGGTTGGGTTGGCATGTCCCAAAAGTTACCAGTAATGGTTTTCTCTGTCTGCTTCCAGGAATTTGTCCAAACCTTTCTAAACCCAGCTTGTACAATATCCACCAGCAATGTGGTGAAGCTTCACTATACATTGAGAGAATAGTTTCTGCTATCTGTTTTTTTAGCTTCCTGGTGT
The DNA here is from genome assembly GCA_033557465.1 of Ichthyophis bannanicus. Classification (NCBI taxonomy): domain Eukaryota; kingdom Metazoa; phylum Chordata; class Amphibia; order Gymnophiona; family Ichthyophiidae; genus Ichthyophis; species Ichthyophis bannanicus. The sequence goes on along the minus strand of CM066034.1, from coordinate 30,054,450 downwards.
GGTCTCCTAGTCCTTGTCTTTTTTTGAAGGTGGAAACCACCGATTCATGTTTCCTCATTCCACTCCTCTCATTTGATGGACCTTTTATCATATCTCCCCTCGGCCGTCTCTTCTCCAGACTGTAGGGCCCCCTACCCTCTTCAGCCTTTCCTCATACGAGACTCATTCCATTCATCGCCCTTCTCTGTATCTTTACTAATGCTGCTACATTAAACTTAAGCTAAACAATGTTTAGAGGGAGGAGTGGCCTAGTGGTTGGGGCAAGGTACCTCAGGCCGGAAGGTTGGGGGTTCAAATCCCACTAGAGGACAGCAACCTTGGGCCGGAAGGACTGGGGTTTCTAGTCCCACAGATGCTCCTTGTGGTCTTGGGCAAGCCACTTAACCCTCCATAGCCCATGTTCCCTGTAAGTATTAGTGTATGTGTCTCATATTCCCCTCCTGTTAAATGTATCCCCCAACCGCTTTGACCCAGTGAAAAGCGGGATATTAATGCAGCTAAATAAATAAATAAATGTTAAGCTCAATGTTCATGGTTTAATTGCACCTAAAGTTATATGTAGAATGTTCTGTTCCTCTATAAACTGGTTTAATTGATAAGACGGTATATAAAATCTTTTTTTTTTTTTTTGAGATGCAGAGACCAGAACTGCACACAATACTCAAGGTGCAGTTGCACCATGTAGTGTTAGAGGCATTATAATATAATTTAATATCATTTGTTTTATTTTTTTTCTATTTACTTCCTAATGATTCTTAATATATCTTTTTGGCCACTGCCACGTATTGAACAGAAGATTTCGATGTACTGTCTGATCGCACCCAGATCCTTCCTAATGTGGAAGCTCTAGTTTGGGTTACTCTTCCCTATGTGCAGTGGTGTTACTGGCCCCCTCGTTACCTGGAGCAGCCCCCTCCCCCATGCACCCCAATTCACATTAACCCCCCCCCCCCCCCACAGAGGCAACACTGCAACTTATCCTAAAGCTGGTTTGTGCCACTGTCTCCGAGGGCTCATGATTCACAAGACTTTGGCCAGGAGAGAAGAGCAGCCGGCATATGGGAAGAGCGCCGCAAGCCAGCTTTAGAGTAAGTTTGCCGCATTGCCTCCATGGGTCTGGTGGGGGTGCCCCTCCCCCCTCCTGGCTGGCACCTTGGGTGGGCTGCCCCTACCCCTCCCCCCGCCCTTGATACCCCACTGCCTATATGCCTCACTTTGCACTTGTCCATGTTAACATTTTGTCTGAATATCCAATCTTCCAGTCTGAGCAGCTCCACATGCAATTTAGCAACTGTGAATAATTTGGTGTCATCTGCAAATTTAATCACCTCACAGCTTGTTCCCAATTTCAGATAATTTATAGATATGTCAAAAAGTACCATTGCTAATACAAATCCCTGAGGTACTCCACTGTTCCCCATCTTCTACTGAGAAAATTGACTATCCCTACTTTCTGCTTTTTAAATCTCTCAACCAGTTTCCAATCCACAGTAGGACATTGCTTCCCGTGCCATGACTTTGTATTTCCTCAGGAATCTCTGATGTGAGATTATATAGCTTATGTAGACTTTCAGAAAGCATTTAACAACTGGTTCACCTTTATCCACATGTTAACACATTCAAAGAAATGGAGCAGATTGGTGAAGCAAGACTTCTCTTGACTAAATCCATGTTGACTTTGTCCCATGTCCGTCCATGTGTTCAGTAATTTTTTTTCTTAATGATTCTCCATTTTTCCTGGCATTGACATTAGGCTTACCAGTCTCTAGTTTTCCTGGATCACTTCTGAAGCCCTTTTTTAAAAAAAAAATAGGTGTTATATTGGCCACCCTCTAATCTTCTGCTACCATAGACTATTTCAATAATAAGTTTACAATTACTAATGGTAGCTCTGCTGTTTTATCTTTCAGTTCTCTCAGCACTATTAGGTGCATACCATCCAGTCCAGGTGATTTGCAGCTCTTTAGTTTATCAATTTTTTCTACTATATCTTCCAGGTATGCTGAGATTTTAATCAGCTCTTCTGACTTCATTACCATTAAATGCCTTTTCTGGTATAGGTAGCTTCCTCACATCTTCAGTAAATGCTGAAACAAAGAATTCATTTAGTCTGTTATGGCCACCTCCTCCCTGCGTGCCCTTTTTACCCCTTCATCTATTTTATTTATTTATTTACATTCTCTTATATACCGCGCTATTCTGCATCAGTGCGGTTTACATTGAACAAACTGAAATTACATTGAACAGGGCATTATAACTTGGAGATAACTATTTTACAGGGAACATGGGCTATGGAGGGTTAAGTGGCTTGCCCAAGACCACAAGGAGCACCTGTAGGACTAGAAACCCCAGTCCTTCCGGCCCAAGGTTGCTGTCCTCTAGTGGGATTTGAACCCCCGACCTTCCGGCCTGAAGTACCTTGCCCCAACCACTAGGCTGCTACTCCTCTAAAAGTCCAACTGATTCCTTCCCTGGCTTTTTGCTTCAAATATTTCTGAAAATTTTACTGTAATTTTTGTCTCTATGGCAAGCTTCTTTTCAATTTTTTTGCCTTCCTTATCAAGTCTTACTTTTTCCTATTTTCTTGGTTCCTTTTTTCAATTTTTTGAAAGGGTTTTTTTTTGGCTTTAATGGCTTCTTTCACCTCACTTTTTAACTATGCAGACTGTCAATTGACTTTACTTCCACCTTTCTTAATGCATGGGATACATCTGATCTGGGCTTCCAAGATTGTATTTTTAAACGTTCATGCCTGATGTAAACTTTAGCCTTTTGTGGCTGCTTGGTGTTTTGTGTTAACCTAATGTCCAGAAACTAAGGGCCATGGTTGCTGGGGTAAATGGCAGCCATTAGGTGGGTTTCCTTTTACCTATATCATACAGTACAGCCAGTGAGTGGGTGTTCACTTCAGAGTACATAATTCCAAGCAGGAGGAAATTAATATGGAATGAGATGGGCATTGTGATGAGGGTGTTAGAGACTAGAGGATCAGGATGGGGCTGGTAACTCAGATAATGGTGGGGGGGGAGGTTGGCAGAGTAGGGCGGTGCATAGGCTGGTAGGATGGGATTATGCAATGCCTTTGATTTGATTTATATTATTCAGGTGGAACTTCAGTGGAGAGCACGTTAGATAGCTCCATGCCTGGGAGCCTAACATTCAGCACCTGGCATCTGACAGATGGCAGCAGTCCCCAGCCAGCCAGAGGGAATTGCACTGGTTAATGGGGGCCCAGGCCAAGGAGAAAGCAACTGCAATAGGGGAAGGCAGAAGGGAGGGAAGGGCAAAAAAAGAAAACACTAAAGTGAAAACCTCTCCCTGCAAAAAAGACACAGGTTAAAGTAGCTAAAAAGCGGCAACTGTCAAAGGGCTGCTGCAGGCCTGGCGTTCTCTCTCTCATATACACACTGTTAATATTGAAGGCATTACTGTAACACAGTACAATGGTGGAAATGGCTTAGACACTAGGTGCCAGTGGAATCTCTCTCCCACTAAAGTTGCTTTTGATATTTCTGCAGCCGTGTTGGAGAGAGGGAGACGGGGCAGGATGCGGGCGCTGTGACGTGGGTACTGAAGGGAGGCGGAGCAGAGGACGAGATGTGGAAGGCTTCTGCTAAGATGCAAAGGGAGGAAGTGGAATAGAAAAAGGTGTCTGGGAGGGAGGCAGGAGAGAATTGATGATCCTCTCCCTAGGGTGTCAGTGATGCTGTTTGTTCTTGGGGATGGGAGCGACGGAGATGCCTTTTCCCCACCCAACATTAGCAGCTGACCACACCTAAGTTTCTCTTCATCTCTCAAAGCCTTGAAGCAGTTAATTGCTGCGGTTATTGTCTTGGATATAATCCAACATTACTGAGAGTCCTAAAAGCAAGGCCAAAGACCACAAGCATTAACGCCATTAGAGGAGGGATAGTCTAGATACCCCCTTTGATTAAACATACTGAATTTACTAGAAATGGACTCACATTTGTTGCACAGTTGGGCCGTGAACTTTCTGCCACATCCTTCATTTCTCAGAAATAGCTCACTTCCTTAAGTACTCTGATCATCTCCAGACAGAGCATTTTGTCCAAGGCCAGACAATTAAGTCCCATTATTTTTTGTTTAGATCTCTCACTGCTGAAAAAAAAGCCACATTAAATTTCTCAGCATTAATCTCTTCTCTCAAAGAGATTTTTTTAGATGCTGTCCGCCTGTTGGGCAAAGTCTTGGTTCTTACGGTGTGTCCTGGCTGCAGACTTTGGCCAGGAAAAGCAGACCCCAGTAAGCTACCTGACTGCAGCTTGAGACTCGGTTAAACCTTTGCAGGGTGTAGCTTTTCTTACCCGAATACATGTTACCCTTCAGCACAGTCCCTGACTCTGACTGTCAGTGTGTCACATTGCATGAGGAGCTGGTCGTCTCATACTCATACTAATATTAATGGTTTTAAATTGGGATGACAGGAGGAGGGGCGGTAAATGGGCTGCTGTAACAGCTATCATAAGTTTATCATCAGTGTAAAATAGGAAATAGCACAAGAAAGTGCCGCGACCTTTTCATTTCCATGTGCTTCTGAAAGTTGATGACTTGGCTGCAGTCTCTGATCTGAAGGTTTGTCGTCTCTGGAGTCTCTGCTGATGCTGTTTTCATGTTTGAACGTTGCAGATGTTCAGTGCTGAAAGCAAAGATTTCCTAGATGCTTGGGGATTCCACTGTGTTCTGATCCGAGTTTGATTTCCTAGACCAGGGTGCTTGCAGGGCAACAGTCCTAGCCACTCTGGGTGGGGCAATGATCCCATTCAACACAACAGCAACTCGAGCACCAAGTGATCACTCTATGGCTGGACAGCAAGAGCAGGTAGACGGGATGGGTTGATAGGTCCCTCTATGGCTGGACAGCAAGAGCTGGTAGATGGGATGGGTTGATAGGTCCCTCTATGGCTGGACAGCAAGAGCTGGTAGACGGGATGGGTTGATAGGTCCCTCTATGGCTGGACAGCAAGAGCTGGTAGACGGGATGGGTTGATAGGTCCCTCTATGGCTGGACAGCAAGAGCTGGTAGACGGGATGGGTTGATAGGTCCCTCTATGGCTGGACAGCAAGAGCGGGTAGACTGGATGGGTTGATAGGTCCCTTTATGGCTGGACAACAAGAGCTGGTGGGATGGGTTGATAGGTCCCTCTATGGCTGGACAGCAAGAGCTGGTAGACAGGATGGGTTAATAGGTCTTTTCCTTCCATCTGCTGTATTTGACCAGAAGCCAAGGTGGGTGCTGGTGTTCCCAGCTCTTTTGCTGGTCCCAGTTTGGGATGCAATGGTGCCCTTTGGTTCAGGCCTTCTTCTTTTAGACTTTGTTCTCTGTATTGTACAGAGGTATCTTGTAAGTAATTGCTGAAAAGAGCTCCTGCTTCCAAACTTGTCCCTAATTCCCCGTTTCAGGCATAGCTGTGCTATTGGAAGCAGCAGGTACCCTCCAAGGTTTGAATCTTAATGTGCAATGGCTGAATGAATCAAGGCTCCAATTTTACACTGGTTTACAGAGAGACCTTACAAAATGTATTGCTGCTTCTAGTGTGGCTTCCCCCCCCCCCTTCTCTCTCCTTTGCAGTAGGCAAAAGGGGCAGTTTAGAGTGAGGAGCATTTAGAGGATTGAATACACACCTGCATTCTTGGGTGAGAGCATCCTGGTTGCCTAGATTGACTGACTTTGTTTCTTACATGCTGGCTTGTGTTCTCCATGCAAAGCCAGGCCTGGGGCCAGTGGATACTTGGACTCTTAAATGCTCTATTGACCTTCTACATGAGGACTTGGGGGTAGATACCTGCTAATTTCATCTTCTAGGTACCTTTGCAAGTGACATTTTACCCTCTTAAACCAGTGAGCTATTAGAAAACAAGTCTCACCAGCATGGATAATTTTTTGGAAAACTGGTCAGCTCTGCTTTCCTGATGCTTGACTGGACTTAGGTCACTTTTTCTCAGTTAAGAGATGTTTTACAGCCTTGCCATCATTTCCCCATCTGCAGTTACGCACATTTATGGTTCTATGGCGCTTTCTGGATTGTGTGAGGAGAAAGGGTTAGGACATGAAGTTGAGGAGTGAGAGACTTGGCGGGGGGGAGGGGGAGGGACATGAGAAAATAAGCTTGAGAAACTGGGACAAATACTTAGTTGGGAAGAGGAGGAGAATGCCTGAAGATGAAGTTGGGGTGTAGAGGAAACTGCAGTACTATGGTTAGGGGCATCTTTCTGTGTGTGTCGTGGGGCAGCTGCTGTTCCTTCTCCAGTCCTGTGCCCTTTGGAGGTTGTGGCTCTGATATTCTTTGCTCTGCACACAGGAAGGCAGCGGGTCTATCTCAGCACTGCCGGACTCTGTTTCTGCTCTGTATAAATGGCCGGAGATGCTGCACTTTCCGTGTGTACAGTGTTCTAGGCAATGTCTCCAACCTCAAAGTACCCATATGGATCACTTCCAAAAGCTGCCACAGCTATTTAAGACTTGCTCGCATGCCTTCTGAACTCAAAACTCTTCACAGCTAAAATAATTTTAAGCCGACTGGTTGATTGATTTATTGGTAGGTGGCTGCATAGTACAGTAGTTCTGCACTCATCTCTCAGAAAAGGAGTTTTTAATACTCTTATCTTGGAATTGTGCAAAGCATGCTGTATCAAAAGCAAGACGTCTGGAGGAAATAAACTCCGCTAGCGCTTATCCGAAATGGAGTTGTGACCAGAGCTGCTCCACTGTGCTTATGGGCACTCATGCACACAACATCAGAGAGCCGACCTAGCCAGTCGTTTTCACCCAACCTGAGCGCGTTTCTTCAGGGATTCAACTAGAAACAGAAAAATAGTGATTAACACTCAAAAAAAAACAACCCAAAAAACTAGCAATGCAGGTCTGTCTGACACGCACTGTGCTGTGATTGTCGTGGCGCCCAAGTAACAGTGATGCGCTTTAAATAAGATACCATGACAGTCATGAGCGTCACGCCTACGTCCCAGGGAGTGTGGAGTACGAGCTTGGATTTACTGCTAACGCCAGCTGTACTACTTGCATCGGGCCAAAGAGCCGCCTCTTGGAGTTTATAAGATGTAACATGTATAGGAACTGCCGAGCACCCGACAAGTTGCCTCTTAATCGAGCCTGTGTGCTCTTTGGATGTGTGTCCCTGGAAGTTGGCTGTGGAGGTTTCCTGTCTTCGTAGAGAGGCTGCTCTGTTTTGTCCTCATTGCATCTAGAGTATTTGCGCTTTTTTAAATGGCATGTGTGCTGTCGTCTGTGCTATGCAGCCCCCTTCTGAGACTCAAAGTGCAGCGGTGGTAGGAAGGTTTTACTAGTGCTCCTCATTTCTATAGCACTACAAGGTGTACGCAGCGCTGTACAGACACATGTAAGAGACGGTCCCTGCTCATCGGCGCTTACAATCTAGTCAAGACAGACAATGCAATAACTGAGGACAAGGATACATCTAGAGGACAATAGTAAGGAAACACATAGACTAAGTTGATCAGGATTCAAAACCAGCCTCAAAGTGGTGAGTTTTCAGCCTGGATTTGAAAAGAGCCAGAGATGGAGCCTGATGCACAGACTCAGATAGTTTGTTCCAGGCATAAGGAGCAACAAGGTGGAAGGATCGAAGTCTGGAGTTGGCAGTGGCAGAAAAGGGCACAGTTAGAAGGGATCTGCCAGAAGAGCAGCGTTCCCAAGGGGGGGGGGGGGGAGATAAGAGGAACAGCAGGCTTGTGCCCTGCTACAATTGCTCTTGCACACAGGGTGGATTCGGTGTTTATGTGCACATTGGCATACACTACTGTATTTCTGTTTTCGTTCATGTTTGCCGATGGAAATCTAACTTTGGTCCTCTGAGTTGAAGAAAAGATTTCAAACTGAACTGCTTCCCTGGGGGGTGGGTGGTGGCGGGGGGGGGGTGGTGTCAAGTAGTCATGGAGTTCATTCAATTCTGTCCTTCATTTAATGGAAACTTATAACTGCCACTCTGAGGGAACCTCCACTTTCAGCAGTGACCAACACAACACGTGAAAAGGGAGAAAATACCCAGATATCCTTGTGAATATCGCCTCTGTAAAACTCTCTGCTTTCTCGAAGATCTCAGTGTCTTGAAACCTTTATCGTGATGGTGGTTTTAGGGTAATGCCCCCACGAGGCTTAGTTTTGAGCATGTGATGACATGAGGGAACCTTGTTCCTTTGGCAGGGTGTGTGTGAGATGAGTCTGGCATTAGCACTGAACCTGAAGCTAGGATCAGCGCTTGTACTGCCCAAACGGTCATAAGATGTAATATGCACAGAAAACACATAAGATGGGCTTGGAAATTCTTTTGTCAGGCTGACGGCCCATGTCTATATATCTCTCTGCCATGTTTTCTTAGTCTCTGGCTGCATTTTGTGGTATCTGAGGTTCCTCGTTCTCCATACGTGGTACAGGACAGTCGCTCGACACTGACACTTTGGTTTCTTTATAGTTAGGATGGTGGTGTGCATATCATTAACAAGACATCAGGAAAGGAACTAGCGTTACTCGATGGGTTATGGAAAACTGATGCACACTGCCCTTCACCATCTCCTGCCGCGGCTTCAGGCTCCAGAGCCGCAAAAGCTGAGAAAAATAAATAAGGCCAAACTCGGATCTGAAATTGGGTCATCTTTGACTCTCTCTCTCTGCTCACATTCAACAGATAGCTAAAACCTGCCGCTTCTCTCTCAATACCAACAAAATTTGTCCCTTCCTTTCTTTCTACACATTCTACTAAGACCCTTATCCATTCTCGAATCACCTCCAGGCTAGACTATTGCAACCTGCTACTTGCTGGTCTCCCTCTGAATCATCTCTTCCCCCCTTCAATCTGTTCAAAACTCAGCTGTGCCACTTATTTTCCGCCAGTTTCTCTATGCTCTTGTAACCCTCTTCTCAAGTCACTTCCCTTGCGCCCTATCTGTTTCTGCATCCAGTTCAAACTTCTCCTGCTGACTTACAAGTATATTCATTGTGCGGCTCCTCCAGCAAATTCTTTTCTCTACCACTGCCATCTCCAGACTCTTTTTCCACCTTGCTGCTCCTTATGCCTGGAACAAACTACCTGAGTCATACGTTTGGGCTCCGTCTCCAGCCCTGTTCACATCCAGGCTAAAGGCCCAACTCTTCGAGGCTGCGTTTGGGTCCTGATGCCCCTATTCTCCTGCTCGTCACCTGTCTGTATCCTTGTCATTCCTCTTGATTTGCCCTAACTCCTATTTGTTGTGTTGTCTGTCTTGCTCTGATGAGCAGGGGCTATGTATTGTGCTGCATATGCCTTGTAGCGCTATACAAATTAGTAGCATCCGATAACATTAGTGGAGCCAGTGCTGCTGGAACTTAAGTGCTGTTCTTGTGTTTTTCCCCTTTTCCCATAATGTCCAACTCTCTTGCTTTGAGCTTTGTTAGAGAGAATGGGAAGGTTCTAGATGACCCCACTGCCTTCATTCTCCTCTTAATGTCGTATTGTTGGCTTCCGCTATTCTTTTGCATCCAGTGTAAGGTCTTATAGTTCTTGCACATAGGATGGTGTCGGTGTGAAAATCTCTAACTTGCTGCTTTGATCATTCCTCGTGTTGTCTCGGGGCGGCTCCTGAGATCCCTTCATGGAAACAAGATCAGTCTCCTGCCAGTATCCCGCACACTCGGGAATCTACCAGATCCTCAACGTGGTTCTTCTCTACAGCCCCTTCTCTATGGAACAGTCTTCTGCTAGCTCTTCATACAGATCCCAGCTATACACATTTTTGAGCTGTCCTCAAAGCGCACTCTCCATGGCCTTCAGTGACTAGCAAGAGGGGAGCTGCCCTATTAGCCTTGCAGTCTGTTTGACTCTGCTTTACTCGTACCTTCTTCCTTATCTCTTCAATGGTGTTCTTTTCTATTTCCCATTGTACTCTTTGAATATTTTGTAAACCACTTCATATTTAATAGACGCAGTTTAGAAAGTCTGAAATAAACCATAAACCACAGTCCTGTCAGGGTTGGCGGCACTGAAGTGACTGGAGAGTCACTCTTGGTTCCTATTCAGACAGAATGACCACGAAATTAAAGACGGGGTTTAGAGAGTTGATATGGACAAGATCATTGTTTTCATTTGGGCTTCCATTACATAAGCACCAATGCAAAGTAATGGGCATCTCCAGGAACAAGCAGGAATAAGTCCTCACATATGGGTACGTCGGTACCGACGGAGCCCGTGCGGGAAAGCTCCCCAGCTTCTTAGAATAGAAGCTTTTGGGACCTCCCACTGCACATGCGCACTGCCTTCCCGCCTTCCTGAACAGCTCTCCTCAGTTTCTCTTTTTCCGCGGAGCCAGCAGGTCGTGTTCCTGTCACCGCTGAAGAAATTGTTATTTTATTTGTTTCTTTAGACCGCGTACCTGCCTTCCCCATACCGATACCGGTATCGCCGGTCTTTTCTTATTTTTTAGCTTTTTGGTCACTTCAGAGAGGCCTCTCGGCCTACTCAATTTCTCCTCATGGAGAAGCCAGCCCCTGGATTTAAGAAGTGTACCAAATGTAATGCTGTTATTTCAGTCACAGACACCCATGACTGGTGTCTGAAATGTTTGGGGCCTGACCATTCCATACCGGACTGCCCATCTTGCTCCCACATGTCTAAACGTGGGCTGCAGAACCGGGCCAACAAATTCCATGTGCTGTTTGCTTCAGAGAATACAGCATCACAGTCATCCAGGTCTTCTTCTCCGGATGGATCTCAGGTAACCAAACCTTCTGTGGGCAAGTCCTCAAAGAGCAAATCTCCTTCAAAGCATCGAGAGGCTCTTAGCTTAGAACTTGAGGACCCTGCCCCAGCCAAACAACCCCGGCGGGAAGTCCAACTTCCAAAAACGCCAATTCAGGGGTCTCAGGTTGATATCGATGCTACGGCCTCGACAGATCACCTGTTAGCCTGCTCTGGGGTACCGGGTCACTCCGGTACCGACATCCAGGCAGCTATGGCGTCCATGGGCGATACTGTACAGTCCATGCAGCAGGCCGTCATGGCTTTCATTAAAGCTGCAACGCCATCGGTTCCGCTTTCAGCGGTTCCGGGCCCGATACCGGTATCGTCCGCCATGCCGGTATCGAGGCCGTCCACCTCTAAACGCAAGTCGGTACCGTATGGGCTTTCGCTCCATACCGGTTCCATACCCGATACGCCCGATATCGATACCGATCGGTACGCGTATCGTGCGTTAGAGGAAAGCACCGATTCCTCTGAGGATTTTCACTCCTCTGATGATTCTGCTGAGTTTTCACTCAACTTACCTGAGGAGCCCTCTTCTCCTAAAAGGAGAATGTCCCCTCCAGAGGATTTGTCCTTCCAGGACTTTGTTTTAGATATGGCTACAGCCCTTTCTATTACCACATCCTCTGAAAAGGAACCCAGATCCAAAAAACTGGATATTTTGGGATACTCAAAGGCCCCTAAGGAGGCAGTTACCCTGCCTATCCATGAAATCCTTCAAGAACAACTGATGGATTTCTGGGAAAATCCTTTGACTTTGTCTCCTTATTCCCGTAGGTTGGACACCATGTATAGGGTCCCTCCTTCTCCTGGTTTCCAAAAGACTCAATTGCCCCACCACTCTATTGTGGTGAAGTCTGCAATGAAGAAGATTAGGAGTACCAAAAGGCACTCTTCCACCCCTCCAGGACGGGAATGTAAGACTTTGGACTCTTTTGGTAGGAAAATTTTCCAGGCTAGTATGCTTATAGCCAGGATTAATTCCTACAGTCTCTATATGGGCATGTTCCTGGAGGAACTTGCCAAAAAGGTGCGGCATTTTGCCCCCTTTATCCCTGAGGATAAAAAGCAGGGATTCCTTTCCCTAGTGAAACAACTCTTAGAGGTTTCTAAGTTCTCTAATAGGGCAGCATATGATTCCTTTGAGGGAGCCAGTAGGGCTTCGGGCATTGCTATTGCAGCCCGACGTCTTGCTTGGCTCCAGGCCTCTGATCTGGAACCTTGGGTTCTAGATGGCTTACGGAATCTGCCCTGTACAGGTGAGAACTTATTTGGGGAAGAGTGGCAAATCAAAGCCACCCAGATGGATGCTGAAAATGCCACCTTGGAAAGACTTTCAAAGTCCACTTCAATTCCTACTAAGAAAAAGTCTTTTAAAAGGCCTTACTATAAGAAGGCCAGAGTTGCTTCAAATACTGGCCAGCAGTCTTCTCAACCTCGCTATACTGCTAAGCGTCAGCAATCCAAACAAGCACGAGCTAAGCCTGCAGCAGCTACTGTAGCTCAGCAGGCTCCAACCCCTCAGGGGTTTTGACTTGCTCCTAGGGAACTTGCCACTTCTGGTTCTAACACAACCAGAACCTCTCACCATACCCGGAAGGTTGGTTCACTTTGCTCCCAGATGGGAACAAATCACAACAGAACAATGGACCCTCTCTATCATTCGAGAGGGTTACAAACTTCATTTCTCCAGCCTTCCTCCCCATCATATGGTGAGACCATTCAATTCTCCCCCATCTCTCCTAACCCTGTTGGGTCAAGAGGTTTCCTCTCTTCTTGCCCAAGGGGCCATAGAAGAGGTTCCTCTTCCTCAACAAGGGTCCGGTTTCTACTCCCCTTATTTTCTCATTCCAAAGAAGACAGGGGGATTCAGACCAATCCTAGATCTGAGAGAATTGAACAAATTTCTCTTCAAGGAGAAATTCAAAATGCTGTCTCTCGGCATTCTCCTTCCTTACCTCCAGGGTCAGGACTGGCTTTGTTCTCTAGACCTACAGGATGCGTATACACATATACTCATCCATCCATCCCACAGAAAGTATCTTCGCTTTCTGTTTCAGGGAAAACATTTCCAATACAGAGTACTCCCCTTCGGTCTAGCCTCTGCTCCAAGAGTATTCACAAAATGCATGGCAGTCGTAGCCGCATTTCTAAGAGGCATGGGAATCTTTGTCTTCCCATATCTGGACGACTGGCTCATCCGAGCTCCAACTCAGTCACAGGCCCAGATTTCCCTGGACCACACAAGGAGCCTTTTGCAGTATCTGGGACTGGTAGTAAACCTTCCCAAGTCCCAACTCATCCCTACTCAATCTCTAGAATTCATAGGGGCCCAGTTGGACACCATCACTGCAAGGGCCTACCTTCCACATGTTCGAGGCCAGCGCCTCCTGAGTTTGGCCTCCCAAGCTCAGTCCAGCACTCACTTGACAGCCAGGGAAATGCTACGCCTACTGGGTCATATGGCCTCCACAGTGCATGTGGTGCCCTATGCTCGTCTTCATATGAGAGCAGCTCAATGGACCCTGGCCACTCAATGGACTCAGGCGTCAGGAGCGCTCTCAGACCAAATACAAACCTCCGATCGTCTGTTTTGGTCCCTCCACTGGTGGACTTCCACCAAGAATCTGTTGTTGGGGGCTCCATTTCAACCATTGCTACCCCAAGCAACCCTCACAACAGATGCCTCCCAAACAGGGTGGGGAGCCCATCTGCAAACTCTCTCCACTCAGGGCACTTGGTCTCTACAGGAGACCACCCTTCATATCAATCTTCTGGAACTGCGAGCAATTTACCTTGCCCTCAAGATCTTCCACTCCCTCCTAGCCAACCTCACTGTCCTAGTTCAGACGGACAATCAGGTGGCCATGTTTTACATAAACAAACAAGGAGGGACGGGCTCTCTGTCGCTTTGCAACGAAGCTCTAAGACTATGGGCCTTCGCCAGAGAGCATCAGATTCACCTGCTAGCAGTGTATCTCCCAGGAGTTCAAAACTCTCGGGCAGACAGGCTCAGTCGAGTTCTGCTGCCACACGAATGGTCCCTACATTTGGACCAAATAAACCGAATCTTTCAGGAATGGGGGACCCCGGACATAGACCTCTTTGCAAGTCCGTGGAATGCCAAACTTCCCCGGTTCTGTTCCAGAACTCCGTGTCAGGGAGCTCAGGCTACGGACGCCTTTCTCCTGAATTGGAATCAGGCATTCCTATATGCCTTTCCACCCATTCCTTTGATTCCCAAGACTCTGTTCAAACTCCAGAGGGATCATGGAACTATGATCCTCATAGCTCCACGCTGGCCACGCCAAGTGTGGTTCCCTCTACTTCTACAGCTCTCCCAGGGATCCTACTTGGATCTGGGAGCTGCGCCAGACCTCCTGTCTCAGGAGGAGGGGACTTTGTGGCACCCAAACCCCAAATCCCTTCACCTCAGTGCTTGGTTACTGAAGGCTTAAACCTTCAAGACTTTCATCTTTCCCAACCAGTGAAAGATATCCTTTCTGCCTCTAGGAAACCCTCTACCAGGCGTTCCTATGCTTTCAAATGGAAACGTTTTTCCATTTGGTGTGCTCAGCAGGGTCTTGACCCTCTGGCACTTCCTTTGAATTCTCTTCTTGATTATCTCCTGCATCTCTCCAATGCAGGCCTCAAGACGAATTCGGTAAGAGTCCATTTAAGTGCTATTGCAGCATCCTTGAAACATATAAATGGACAACCTATCTCCTCTCATCCTCTTGTTACAAGATTCATGAGAGGCCTGACTCTCACTAAACCTCCCATCAGACCACCCCCGGTCGCATGGGATTTGAATCTAGTGCTCGGTCAACTTATGAAGCCACCTTTTGAGCCAATGTTTTCCACCTCCTTGAAATTTCTTTCCTGGAAGGTCATCTTCCTCATTGCAGTCACTTCGGCTCGCCGCATCAGTGAGCTGCAGGCTTTAGTGGCTAATCCACCTTACACAAGATTTCATCATGATAAGGTGGTCCTTAGGACGAATCCCCACTTTATGCCTAAAGTGGTCTCGCCTTTTCATCTTAATCAAGAGGTATATCTACCTGTCTTTTTTCCAGCTCCTCATGCATCCAATGCAGAGAGGAACCTTCATACTCTGGATTGTAAAAGAGCTCTCGCTTTTTACCTTAATAGGACTCAGCCACATCGAAAGTCTTCTCAACTTTTTGTGGCCTTTGATCCTTCCCATTTGGGACTTCCAGTCTCCAAGCGTACACTTTCCAATTGGATTGCTCAGTGTATTTCTTTTGCTTACCAGAGCAAAAACATTTCTCTGGAAGGCCATGTCACTGCTCACAATGTGAGGGCCATGGCAACTTCTATGGCTCATCTGCACTCTGTTTCCATAGATCAGATCTGTCGAGCCGCTACCTGGGCCTCGGTTCATACCTTCACAGCCCATTACTGTTTGGACAAGGACTCCCGCCGGGATGCCTTGTTTGGCCAGGCTGTCCTCAAGCACCTGTTCCATTCCTAAACAACTCCTGCCCACCTTCCCAGAATGGATGCCTGAGATCCATACGAAGATGGCGAACCTTTACAGGGGATCCCATGCATCTAAGCTAGGGAGTCCCCATATGTGAGGACTTATTCCTGCTTGTTCCTGGAGATAGCACAGTTACTTACCTGTAACAGGTGATCTCTGGGAACAGCAGGAATTAGTCCTCACAACCCACCCACCTCCCCTAGGAGTTGTATCTTTTATCTATCTATCTTCCTGTCCTCTCTCTGTTGACTCAGCTATAAACTCGAAACTGAGGAGAGCTGTTCAGGAAGGCGGGAAGGCAGTGCGCATGTGCAGTGGGAGGTCCCAAAAGCTTCTATTCTAAGAAGCTGGGGAGCTTTCCCGCACGGGCTCCGTCGGTACCGACGTACCCATATGTGAGGACTAATTCCTGCTGTTCCCAGAGATCACCTGTTACAGGTAAGTAACTGTGCTATCTCTTTTCTAAGCCCCAAAAGTAGAGAAGCTACAGTACCAAGGTGTGAAGGTCTTTGTATTTTCACTGTAGCATCTCATGCGTTAATAATTTAACTTATGAACTAGGAGATCAGCTATGGAATTTGAAGAATCTCGTGCTGGCAGCTGGAAGATCTGGTTTTACACACGTCCCATCACCAGGGGGACACGTTAAATCTGTGTGAGTCCATAGAACACTGGCTGCAGCACAGAAGCAGAAGTACTGTTGATCCAAGAACCACGAGGACGCGTTTGATGTCTTTGCTCTCTTGTAGTCTTGTGAAGTTGAAGATCCTTATTGGAATAAAAGCACAAATTCTTTGTTGGTATCAGACTCTTTTTTTCACTGTGCTGCAGGACAGCAGAGCTGCTTGTTAACGTGATTGAAGAAAGGTGGCCCTGGTCCCTGTGCACAAATTGTAACGGCAAAGTCAGGGAACAGGCTGGCAGACCCTGCCTCTGGTGGGAACCGAAATGAAGGGAAGGATGGTGTGAACTAGCTGCAGTCTCTTGGGTTGCAAGATCTAAGGCAAACTGGCTTTACCAGAGGCAGGTTGTGTTGAACAAATCTGGTTCCTTTGGATGAACGAGGGCATGTGTTGGATGTCTACTTGCGTTTTAGCAAAGCCTTTGATACTATTCCTCCTCAGCACTGTACCTAGCCCTTTGCGAGGGGTGCAGCCTCACAAGGCACAAAGAAATAGGGGTGCATTTGGGGCTGCCGGCCCCAGCTCCTCCCCACGCTGCCTGCCCCTGCCCCACTGACGCTTTTCCTGTTTCCTTGGCAGCAGCAACAGAGTGGACATCCAATTGAAAAAAAACAAAAAACCCACCACCCAGGTCTTTCCGACTCCACATTTGCATGCAGGTCCCATCCCTCCCCCATCTGACGTATGCTCATGTCAGAGGAGGGAGGGACCAGACCAGCCATTCAAGTGCGGATTTCAAAGACCCACATTTGAATGGATGGTCTGGTCCCTCCCTCCCTCTGATATGAGCATATGTCAGAGATGGGAGGGATCATACCTGCATGCAAGTATGGCGTTGGAAAGACCTGTGTGGTGGTGGTGGTTTTTTTTTCAATGGGATGTCCGCTTCGCTGCTGCTGCCAAGAAAACAAAAAAAGAGGAAGTGCAGCAAGAGCAGGCAGCAGGACATGGAGGTGTGGGCTACAGTAAGATGGAGAGATGCTAGGAATGGAGCAAATGGCAAACCTTTGACTGGGGGGTGGGACGTGCCAAATGGGCACGTCACGCAGGGCGCATTTATGGCTTGGTATGGTCCTGTTCCTCATAGGAAACTGATGAATAAACTGAGCAGTCCATGATGGTGAATTGGGTAAGAGGTTTGGCCCTCGAGAACAGAAATTAGTGGTAAACGAAATTCACTTGCAGGAAAGAGAGAGGAGTAGAGGAGTTGCCTTGGGGATCGATTCTGTTTAGTATTTTTCAGCAATAGTGCCAAGGGTTGAGAAGGAAGGTACTTCTGTGGATGAGACAGATCTCTAACAGATTGGACTCCCTCGGGTGTAGTCAACCTAAGAAGTGGTCTCCAGGAACTAAAAGACTGGTCAAAAGTTTGGTAGTAAAATATGTAATGCCAAATACAAGAATCCAAAGGTGCTGTGTATAGTCAGAAGGACGAGGGTGTGAGGTTCATGAGCCAGAAGTGACCTCAGGGTGACTTTCGCTACCTTGATATCAGATGCAGATAAGGTAGTGATACTAAACTGCATAGAGAGACCTCTACCCAGCAGTAAAAAGGGGAAAAAGGGCTAGATTTGACCCCAAATGGTCTGTTCGTATCAGAAGAGATGCAAGAGACGTTGGGACTTGAATATGTACAGTATATCCTAGAGAAGACGGGGGGGGGGGGACAAAGGAGACTAATACAGAGGTTTACTTAAGCTATTGCTGCACAAATGAACCTTCTCCAGTAGGGAAACTGTAGAACCAGGACACACACGAGGTTGCAAGAGGGAGACTTGGGCACAAAGTCTGAACATGTTTCTTTTTGACAGGCGTGGGGGGACACACACCAAAGATCCCTAAAAGGCAAGAGGATGGAAAACAAAACCAAGAAAATCATTCTCTGCATAGATTCCATGGTGCAACCACACCTTGGGGGGGTGAGACCCACTGCCCACAATACTCCTCTTCAAAAGGATATAATGCAATGCTTCTCAAGCTGATCCCGGTGTTACACTCCCCCCCCCCCCCCCCCGAGCCCATCTGGTTTTCAGGCTATCCACATGAATGGTCATGAAAGATTTGAATGTACCACAAATCTCTCTCATGCATAGTAATTGTGGATGTCCTGAAAACCTGATTGGCTAGGAAGTATTGTAGAAATGGTTTCAGAAACACTGATAAGGTTCCAAGGATGTAGTAAAAGCTGTTAGTGTAGCCGGGTTTAAAAAAGATTTTGACAAATTTCTGGAAAAAAGGTCCATAAACCATTATTAAAGGGGACCCAGGATATCCACAGCTTGACCCAATACAAGCATAGTGGAACCTGTGTCTTCTGGGGAAACTGCTAGGTACTTGTGACCTAGATTGGCCACTGTTACTGTTGGATACTGGGCTTGATGGACCTTGGTCTGACCCAGTTTGGCATATCTTATGTTCTTATGAGAAGGGCAACAAATGATAAAGGGGATGGAACACCACCATTATGAAGAGAGACTAAAGAGGTTAGGGCTCTTCTGCTTGGAGAAAAGATGACAAATGATAGAAGTCTATAAAATGAGTGCGGTGGAACTGATAAATCTGGAATGGTTGTTTTTAACTTTTCAAACACGCAAACGAGGCGACTTCATGAAACTAACCAGCAGCTTGAGAACAAATCGTGCAGAGTGTGCGGGTTTTTCATGTGATGCTCAAGCTGTGGAATCTGTTGGAAGACTTTGACAAAGTGATTAACATAGGGTCTAAAAGAAGTTTGGGCAAGTTCCTGGAGGAATAGTCCATAAAGAAATGTGAGCTAAGTAGACTTGAAGCCTTTGCTTATTCATTAAAATGAACTGTGAAGCACTGAACTACTTTCTGGGATTTGCTTGTGGCCCAGACTGGCTGCCGTTATTGATGAGATATTGGGTTCAATGGGCCTTGGTGCGACTCCACATGGCTTATCTGAGGTACAACCCTTAACCACCTTACTGGGCAGAGGGCCACTTTGGTCTCTTTCTGATGTCATTCATGTTGCTATGTGTGCAAGTTACCTGTTTTGATCCCCCTTTTATCAGATTGGGTGACAATATAATTTCAAGTTCATTGTGCATCATCTCTATTTTGTTGTTCTAAGTTAAACGGCTAAGTAGCATTTTGACCCAAGTGCTATTCAGCCCATGCTGGGTTCCGTCCCTGACATCTTCAAGCTCCGCTTTTCTCAAGAAAGATCCTCAAGTGCCTATATCATTCCTTAGATGTGTCAGTATGCACGAGTCAACTTCTCATGTCCTGCTATAAATCTCTGGCGTACTCTACTCTTAGAGTATGGGCAGTTCAGGCTCTGTCTCCATGAGGAGACCATGTCCGGAGATGATGAAGGATATGGAACAGCTTCCAAATATTAGTGGCTCTTCAACTTGGAAGGTGGGGATGTATAACCTTCAGTCTGGCATAGTCCATATTCGCTGTAATCCTTCACCGAAGAGGCAGGAACCATTTCCTTGTAACCTAGACTCTGACTTTCCACCCCCCCCGGGTGCCATTTGGTCTGCTGTCTATCTCCCCCCTTCCCCATCCTGTAATACTCGGTCTCATTTAAGTTTCTATCTATCTTATTTTCTGTGTGTGTTCCACTCTTAGCAGAGTTATGGCTGTACCATAGTCGCCTTTCCTATGAAGAAATATTTTCTAATGTTTCTTTTCTCTTCAAAGCCTCATAATGTACAGACTATTTTTAGACTTTCCAATGAACACTTTAATTCCTTGTGCATTATTTATGGTTCTCAAATCCCCCTCTCTTCTAGTATTTCCATTTGCCTCATTTGGTAGGACTTGCACAGTGGACTCTGTCCAGGTCTGGGAAGGGAGGCTGAGCCCGACCACTCGGCTCCTGGATGAGGTATCGCTAGTTGTCTCTACAGATGTAGCATCATCCGACTGCTCCATGGTGCCTCTAGCTGAATTGGAATCAGAGCTGCAAACTTTGCAAATCTTTCACCCAGTTGTCTAGTTGTTTCAGTAACGGTCACTATCCAGGGTCCTACACAGGCACCACATGAAACACCCTTCAATTGTGAAACCTAAATCCAGCCATTGTACATTGATGCCCCCCCAAACCCACAGAAGGCCTATGAACACTAACTCCAGCATCCTTGACCCTGGCTGAGCTGGGAAGGAAACGAAGGCACGCGTGCATGTAGGACGTCTACTTGCTTTCTCTCACTTCCCCCTGATTATGTCTGACTTTGCTGTCTTGCGATCAAGGGACAAGCAACGCCATGATCAGGATCTTGGGCATTAGCTGGATTTTCTGCCTTACTTGTAACACATATGTTTGTCTCATGTTGGCTCGTGAGAGATGAGCTCTGTCTTATATTTGGAGGCGGGAGTCGTAAGAAATAGATGCTTAACCATGAGCTACAATGGCCTATGTCCTCGTCATGAGTTTCCCCTGCTCACTATGGCTAAATCTTTTCCTGTGCATTTCCAGTGGCTCTCTGCAGTGGCCACGGGGCAGTGATTTAGGGAAAGAGATGGGTTCAGCTGAGTTGTGGTAAAAGACTTGAAAAATGAGACGGAAATGGTGACAAGTGACCTTGTAGTTCAAGGCAGACCAATCTAATCTCTATAGAATGCTGTATCCTTGTCTCCCAAGGTTGGTTTGTGCAGGGATTCTAAAATACATTAAGTATCTTGGCACAGAGTCAGGAATGTCCTGGTAAATGCACCAGAGGGAGGAGGAATGAACCCTTCCTTTCCTCTCAGCTGTGGGTATCAGAGGGAGTTAATATATTACACATCTGTAAATTCAATTACACTCAAACTTGAATCTCCAAGGCCTTGTCTGATGTCTGTTCCATAAACCCTTTTGGTATCTTGTGAACTACAAGAAATTGGGTCAGCTTAACCATTCGGCGAACTAGGTGATCACGTAGGGCAACAGCTTCTGAGGGGGGAGGGTAAAGATCAGCAGCGTCGGTGTAACACTAGACCCCGGCAGTCTGACACACTCCAAGAGCCCTCAGCACATTCCTTTACCTGCAGGGAGAGCCGCCGCACACATCCATACCAAGCAAAGCTTAAGACAGACAAGCACGACGTCCACTTAGGCATTTTTACTGAGTCATTCTGGGCAGGTGGTATTGCTGCTATCACAATGGAGTTTATCAGAATTTCAGGGAGGGGGGAGAGAGGGAAGAGCTTTAGGGGCTTGAAGGGTGGGGACTATGGTAGCTTGAATCTTCATACACAATTAACAGTCCATGGCCAAAGGCCACAAACTACAGCTCCCTGGGAAACCTGCTTCGTGCAGACCCTAAGCTGGAGCTCATAGGTGTGGCTGCTTGAACAATGTTTTGCCTTGGAGGCTGTGACCTTCCCGCCACATTGTTCGCAGCTGGTCCAAGAAGCAGGAATCTGGCCTAGGAATCAAATGCAGGTCCTGGATTCTGCAAACTCGGCCTGTTTTTCCCCCTTATTTGGGTTCCCATACACAATTTGCAGAGACAAACTGTGAACAAAGGGACTCGTGCCCAGAGTAATGGACTTGGGAGTATGAGATCTAGGTCCAAATTCTGAGCCATAACCTTGCCTCAGGCACTGGTAAGCTCATCTGTGAAGCGGCTTAATGTGCCAATATGGAGTTAGGGTTGCCAACTTTTTCACAGAGAAAAACCCGACACCTGTGGCTCGCCATGCTCCACCCATTCTCTGCCCCCAGTCCCACCCCTGCCCCGCCCCACCCACAAAAATTACCGAGGATTCACTCACACCCCCCCTTAGTGCTGGTTCACTCACCCCCCTTTCCCTCCCCTGCTGGGTCACTCACCCCCCCTTCCCTCCCCTGCTGGGTCACTCACACCACCCCCTCTCCCCTGCTGGGTCACTCACACCACCACCCCCCCCCCTCCCCACCCAAGCCGCTGCTTCTGCTTTGTACAGAGCAGCGGCTGCAATACACTTACTTTGAAAAGTAAAGACAACCTGTGAGGAGCCCTCCGGTTATCGCAGCGCCCGAGGAAGTGATGTCATTGGGGGTGGGCTCCTCACGCGGCCACATGGCTTGCGCAGCCCTTGGTATGGTCCTGACCCTTGGTATCTCTGTGCAGGTAAGAGCATGTTCTGATGTACACAGTAAGAGCCATTTCAACTACTGATGCAGCCAGTCTGCCCACCTCTTCCTGTCCACGCTAAGGGCACATCCTAGCTGCCAGCTTTAGAGGTGGAGCCAACCCAAGAGTGGCGCCTGAAGCCGAATCATCAGCCATGAGCTCTTCCCCTTCACTACCCTCACTCTCTCCCCCACCCCCACCTATAGTCCATCCATCTCTCCTTCACTTCCCAAACCCTCCAGGTCTCCAGCATCATCTCTTCCCTAGTGCCACCCCCCCCCCCTTCCCGGTGTCCAGTACCCCTCCTTCCTATTCCTCTCCCTTCCAGGTATGCAGAATCCTCTTCCCTTTCCTTGCACTCTTCCAGGAATTCAGCTTGCCTTTTCTCCCCTCCTCCCCCTACCGTGGTGTTCATTATCCCTCTGCCACCCTACCTCCATGCAATGCAAAAATAAATTTTGCTTCCGGGGGAAGGGGGGGGGAGTGCAGCAGTGTGATACCTGTACAGGCAGCAAAGATTAAGCCCTTTAAAGCCACAGTCTGCCTTTAAGCATGCGCCTGCCTGTGTGTGCAAGCCCAAGGTCTGCTGCGTCCTGCCTATTCGAACATGAAGGCGGGAAGCAGAGGTCCATGAGCACATGTATGCAGGACCATACCGAGCCCTGTGCAAGTGGTGCAGCCGCACAGGGCGCAAAGACTTAAAGGGCACATTTTGGCTCTCTGCAGTTGCCCGCCGCTGCCCCTTAAGTCTTTGCGCCGGCACATTAAGCAGGTCTGGTCTCTCTGGGAGGGACCAGACCTGCTTAGCATGCTGGCGACTTGCAGATCGGGCATGCGCCGCCCCCCTCCCACACCCCCATAAAGTGTCTAAATGGAGGTGCAGGAGGGGGGGCGCGCAGCCGATGTGCAAGTCGCACAGGGTGCATTTCAGTCTCGGCTCGGGTGCCTGCTGCTGACTGTGCGGCACTGGTGCTGTCTTCCACTCCAGTCAGACACCTCGTCTACATAGAGGTAGGGCTGGCCCAAGGGTATCGCTGACCCCAGGCAAACCTTCAGCCACCCAAACCTTCCAGGAGCAGTGCCCTTCGTTCTGCTGTTTCTGGATGTTGGCACTGAGCATGTAAACAAAGTCGCCACAGAATCTTATTCAGCACGCTGGATGCCCCTGCCAGTCCTGCCCACTCTGCCAGATGCTGACTATTGCCATCAGGGTGGGACTGGCAGGACTTTGAGTACACCGGAACGTGAGGCCCCATGGTGGCTTCATTTTCTGTTTTTAGGGCTGATGTTCAGAAATAGTAGTAGAAAGAAGGGCGCTGCTCCTGGAAGCTTTGTGGAACACAGGATTTTGGTACATGAGCTTAACCGTACTGGAACCACTTGGCTTAGTGATCATAATATGATCACATTTTGATTTTAATAACTGGAGTATGCATGCAAAGGGAAGACTACAATAAAATGAGGTTAGGAGGAAACGGAAAGGAGCAGCTGCAAAGTTCACGAGCTTACATGAGGCGTGGATGTTTAAGAATACAGTCGTGGAAGCCTAGATCAAATGCAGTAAGGAAGGCCAAGCGACAGCCGGCTTGATTAAAAGATGAGGTGAAAGAGGCTATTAGAGAAGAAAAAAAAATCTTTAAAAATGGAAAAAGGAGCCAAATGAAGAAAATAGTACACAGCATAAGCACTGGCGATTTAAATGCAAGGCACTGATAGGAAGGCACAACAGAAGTTTAAAAGAAGCTTGCTATAGAGACAGAACCTCATCAATAAAAAAAAAAAAGTTCAGATTACATATGCAAGAAGACATTTAGACCATTAGATGATCAGGGGGTGAAAGGGGCCTTGAGGGAGAATATGGCCATAGCTGAGAAACTAAATAAATCCTTTCTTTGGTCTTTACTGAGAAAGATGTGAGGAAACTATCCATTCCAGAAAAGGTATTTAACAGTGATGAGGTCAGAAGAACGGAATCTAATCTTACTGAACCTGGACGATTTAGTAGACAAATTGATAAACTAAAGAGCAGCAAATAACCTGGATCAGATGGTATATACTCAAGGGTGCTCAGAGATGAAACTGCAGAGCTACTATTAGTTAAAATCGTCTATGGTACCAGAAGATTTGGAGGGTGGCTAATGTAACATGTCTTTTTACAATATAAAGGGTTCCAGGAGGAAATGGAGGAATATTTTAAGGAACAAAATTCCTGGGCACTTGGACAGACATGGTTTAATGAGACGGTCAATATGGATTTAGCCAAAGGAAGTTTTGCCTCACCAATCTGCTCCATTTCTTTAAAGGTGTGAATAAATGTGTATAAAGGTCAGCCAGTCAATATAGGGGCTCTTACTAAAGGGCACTATGGTGTTGTACCTAACACAGCAAAAGCGCTGAAATGACATGTTAGGTGCAACACCACCACCTTAACTGTCAGGGATACGGAGAGCATCTTCCTGCCAGTGAATGTGGCGCCCTGTCCCATGCCGCGTGTGGTATTAGCACGGACGCACCAACGCCACCTATGGAAGTGATGGTAGGTGATCTCACGCTAATGCAGTTAACGCACGGTGTGAACACCACGCTAACAGCACAGAGCACACCATGGCCACTCTCTGCCCCTACCCTGCCCACATGCACCCTTAATGCGAGTTAGCGCTGAAATCATCATGGCCCCGCACTAGCTGGCAGCGCAGATTCAGCATGCGTCAGAGCACACTGCATCAGCTAGTGCCCTGTAGTAAAAGGAGCCCAAAGTTTAGGAAGTGTCTGACAAAGTCCCACGTCAGACACTCCTGAGGAAGTTAAAAATCATTACATAGGAGGCACCGTCCTGTTATGGACTGGAAACTAGTTGAGAAATAGAAAACAGAGTATGGATAAATGGTCAATTTTCTCAGAGGAGGAAGGAGGGAGTAATTGGAGTGTCCCACTGCATTGAGACCGGTGCTTTTTAACATATTTATAAATTATCTGGAATTGGGAAGAAGCAGCGAGATGGTGATGTTTTCAGGTGACATCAAATTACTTAGAATTGTTAAATTGCATGTGGATTGTGAGAACCTGCAGGAGGACCTTGAGACTGGAAAAATGGGCATCCAATTGGCAGATGACGTTTAATGTGGACCAGTACAAAGTGATGCAGGTAGCGAAGAACAACCCGAACCACAGAGCCACACTGCTAGGACCTGAGAAAAGCATCTGGGCCTTGTTCAGTGTGCGATGTCAGCCAAAAAAAGCAAACAGAATGTTAGGCATCAATAGGAAAGGAATAGAAAATAAAACAAAGGATATTATAATGCCTCTATCTCTCCATGGTGTGACCGCACCTCGAGTATTATGTACAATTCTGGTCTCCACATCTCAAGAAAGAGGCATTAGAAAAGCAACCGAAATGGGGGAGGGGGTATAGGAAACGACTTTCCTATGATTAAAGACTAAAGAGGTTACGGCTCTGCAGCATGGAGGAGAGCTGAGTCTGTGAAATCCGGAGTGGGGTGGCATGGGCAGATGCAAACACTTCTTTACACTCAAAGATACAAGGCCTAGGGGACTCGCCGTGAAGCTACAAAGTCATATTTAAAACAGGAGAAAATATTTTTTCTCTCAACACATTTGGAACTTGTTGCCAGCAGATGTGGTAAAAGCAGTAGTGTAGCTGGGTTTGTTCTGCAGAAAGAAGTCCATAACGCAGTTAAGGTAGTCCGAGAGAACCACTGCGTATCTCAAGGATAAGTAGCATGGAATTTGCCACTTTCGGAAACAGAACACTGAGCTTGATGGACTTTGGGTCTGACCCAATATGGTCCTCCTCAGTTGGCTGTTGCCCCCTCATATTGTGCCTTCCTAGGTGATAGCATAGTGGAAGAGTCAGCCCTGTGTTTGATTCAAGATATGAGGACAGCAGTGAGGTGGAGGCAGGTAGGGTTGTGGAGAAAAGCCCTAATGTTACCAGACTGTGAAGGGAATTAGCTACAGTATATGGATGGTAGTAACGATGTTGAAGCTTACAGGTTAAAAACCAAATCACACTTGAAGGCTAGAAAGTTATCCAAATGCACTAATAGTTTATTGTGAAGTCTAAACGAATTGGATCATAGCATGTGTTTCTGCATCACTGGATCTGAGGCGGGAACGGGAGCAGAGTAAGGTTCTGCTAATTCTTGCTAGCAATGGCCATGGGGGGAGGGGCGTGCAGGGCATTTAGATGTCTTCATGCTTGATGGTGATATCGACCTTCCATTGTCTCCATCTCATTTCTTCTACCTGTTTCAGTTGCATGTCTATCGGTCGCAGGTTGTTTTGTGCACTTGGCAGAGCATCTACGCTTTCTCACAGGATTTATGGTTTTGCGAGATGTCTCCGGTTTTGATACAGCAGCAGGATAGCAAGAGTTGCCCTGTAGTGGGTACTCGCAGACATGAGAGTTGGTTTTTAGCAGGAAGCACTTCAGTCTCCCATCCTTGTTCACAAAAGTTAGTACGAGTTGTCTCTTTAGCTTATAGAACTGTATTGGCTGTGGGTCTGCATCCAACTGCAACAAATGGAAGCCCTAGCTGTGAAGAGTCACACATTCAGCCCTTTGCAGAAGGGAAGTAACAGGTTCATGGGGCAGCTCAAGAGGGATTTTGCTCCATGGGCTGGGTAAAAGCAGCTGAATGTGCATGTTTACTTCATGTCATTGGAGGATGGTGGACGGAAGAGCCTGTTCTAAGTGCTGAAATTCCTTTAAGAGTTGTAGGTGAGCAGCAATTGGGAGAAGAACTTGGACAATCATTCCAAGCACATAAAGGCCAAATTTCTTGAATGTTACCCTATTCTCAACCAGGAGACGGTGTAGCTTCTGCGCAACTGAGGTCACATAGTTGGATCTGAACGTAAGAGGGTGCCATACTGGGTCAGACCAAGGGTCCATCAAGCCCAGGATCTCGTTTCCAATATCGGCCAATCCAAGGCACAAGCACCTGACAGGTTTCCAAAAAAGTACAGATTCCATACTGCTAATCCCAGGGGGCTAAGCAGTGGATTTCCTTCAGGAACTTGTCCAAACCTCTCTTAAAACAAGCTACATTAACAGCTTTTACTACATCCTCTAACAAAGTCCAGAGTTTGATTACATGTTGAGTGAAAAAATATTTTGTCCGATTAGTCTTAAATGTGCTATATCATAGCTTCATTATGTGTCCTGTAGCCTTTCTACTTTTTGAATGAGTAAACAATGATCTACATTTCTGTTTCACTCCATCCATTATTTTATAGTCCTCTATGGATCTCCCCTCAGCCGTCTTTTTTCCAAGTTTTAAGCATATCTTCGTAGTGGGTATCCTTCCATTCCCCTTACCATTACGATGACATCTCTACCTTTTCTAATTCTGCTATATCTTTTTTTAAGATATGGTAAGCAGAATTGCACATAATATTCAAGGTGCGGTCTCACCATGGAACAATACAGAGGCATTATAATATCCTTTGTTTTATTCTCCATTCCTTTCCTTATGATACCTAGCATTCTATTTGCTCTCTTGGTTGCCGCTGCACACAGGGCAGAGGGTTTCAACGTATTATCTACGGTGACACCTAAATCCTTTTCCTGTGTAGTGGTTCCTAATGTGGAACCTTGTATTGATTAACCATAGTTTGAATTGTTCTTCCCTAAGTGCAGAACTTTGCACTTGTCCACATTAAATTTCATTTGCCATTTGGAACCCCAGTCTCCCAATTTATCAAGGTCCTTTTGCAATTTTTCACAATCCTCTTGTATGTTAACAACTTTGGATAATTTTGTCTCATCTGCAAATTTGATGACCTCACTTGTTGATCCCATTTCCAGGTCATTTATGAATATGTCAAAAAGCAGTGGACCCAGCACAGATCCCTGGGGTGCTCCACTATTTTCCCTTTCTCCATTGGGAAAATTGGCCATTTAGTCCTACCCTCTGCTTTCTATCTTTTAACTAGTTTCTGATCCACAATAGTATACTGCCTCCTATCCCATGACTTTATAATTTCCCCAAGAGTCTCTCATGAGGGACCTTGTCAAAGGCTTTCTGAAAATCCAGATACACTACATCAACCATGTCTACCTGTTTGTTCACACCTTCAAAAAAAAATACAACAGATTAGTAAGACAAGACCTTCCTTGGCTAAAGCCATGTTGACTGTGTCCCATTAAGTCATGACTATCTACATGTTCAGTAGTTTTATTCTTTATAATGGTTTCTGCCATTTTGCCTGCTACAGATGTCAAGCTCACTGATCTGTTTTCTGGATCACCCCGGAGCCCTTTTTAAAAATTGGTGTTACATTGGCCACCCCCCCCCCCCCCCCATCTTCAGAGATTGCAGACTTACTATTAATAATCTGTAATCTCATATTTCCATTCTTTCAGTGTCTTCGGACAGCACCATAGCTAGATCTGTGTGAGCGGTGCACAAAAATGACGACACTATTGGGGTTGCCAAGCACTGGCCTCTGCTCTCTCCCCCCCCCCCCCACGCTGCCTGTCCCGCCAGCACCGCTTTTCCTGTTCTCTTGGCGGTGGTGGCGGTAGCAGACCTCCTTTCAATTAAAAAACAAAACAAAACACAGGTCTTTGCAACTCTATGCTGGCATGGCTGGTCTGGTCTGGTCCCTCCCTCTTTTGATGTGAGCATATGTCAGAGGAGGGAGGGGTCAGACCAGCCTTGCAAGCACGGACTCAGAAAGACCTGTGTTTGAGGTCTGTTGCCACCACTGCCAAGAGGGCAGGAAAAGCCGCAGTAGGTCAGGGCAAGCAGTGTGGGGGGGGGGGGGGAGACGACTGACTGAACAATGAGGTGAGGTAAGATGGGGAGATGCAAACCTGGCACCCCCCATCCCCTCGTGCCCAGCAAGTCACACAGGGTACATTTATGGCTTGTTATGGCCCTGCCCTGGGATATATACCATCTGGACCAGGTGATTTTGCTACTCTTTAGTTTATCAAATAGCTATAGTACATCTTCCCTGTTTATCGAGACTTCTTTCAATTTCTCCAGTACCCATGCTTGAAATGGTATTTAAAGGCAATGTAACTTTCCTACATCTTCAGTAAAGATCAAAGCAGAGAATTCATTCAGTCTCTCAGCTAAGGCCTTGTCCTCCCTTAATGCCCCTTTTACTCCTCTATCATCTAATGGCCCAATGACTCATCATTTTTTAATTTTTTTTTTGCTATGAAGGAACTGGGGGGGGAAGGGAAGCCTTTATGCATTTTTGCTTCCATGGCAAGCTTCTTTTCAGTTTGCCTTCCTTATCAACACCTTGCTTATAACTTGCCAGTGCCTATGTGTTGTTCCCGTTTTTGTGTTTTGGCTCCTTTTATTCATTTCCTGAAAAATTCTTTTTTTTGGCTACAACAGCCTCTGACCACATCTTTGAACTATGCCGGCAGCCATTTGGCCTTCCTTCCACTTTTCTTTATAGCATGGAATGCATTGGATCGGGGCTTCCAACGTAGTATTTGGGCGTTTTAATTGATTCTGCCTTGACATTTAAGAGCTTCATACAGGATATGGCTAGAAAGTCTGTGTGGAAATTGCGTTTGTTGATGAAGTTTATATAGTTTCTTGATACTTTTGATTTTCATACTGTTATGAGTCTAGTCCCGAGTCCTATGGAGTGACCTAGTGGTTAAGAAAAGGTACCTCGGGCTGGAGAACAGGGGGTTCCAGTTCCTCCTGAGGACAGCAATCTTAGGCCGGAGGGACTGGGGTTTCTAGTCCTATAGGCACTCCTTGTGGCCTTGGGCAGGCCACTTAACCCCCCGTTGCCTCAGGTACACACAGATTGTGAGCCCTTTGGGGACGAGGGAATGTATCCAGTACCTGCTTGTAGTGATTGTAAACCACTCGGATGCCCTTCAGCCTGGGCGGTATATCAAGAAATTGCATAAACATAAACATTATTGTAATTTACTGTGGTCTGGGTTACCTGCTTCCTCCTGTGACCATTACAGCTTGTCCAGAATTCTGCAGCCCATCTTTTAGTGGATGTACCTGCACATTACTCAGTTTTTATCACAGCTTCTTTGGCTGCTTGTAGGCTAGAAGATCAAGTTTAAGGTTTTGATGTTTGTTTTTTTAGGATTTTATGATTAAATTTATTTTGCCTGTTTTGTTTTTCAGTTTGAGACTTGTGCGCAGTTTGCACTTATAGGATCGAATCACCTTGGTAATTCCTACACCAATTGGGCTTCAAGGAGTCAGACTGAGGGACTGAATTCTTTCCTTAGTTGCACCTATTTTATTGGAACCATTTGCCTATCCCTTTGTGATTAATGTCAGATCAATTTGATTTTAGAAAGGAATTGAAAGGATTTTTATTTCCTCGGGCTTATGGTTAGAGAGATTAGGGTTGGATGTGAAGGCTAGGGTTTTATTTGTTTTTATTGTTTGTGTATTAATGCCATATTTCATATGTGAGTTGTAATCCACTGTAAATGTTTATACTGTGTGGAAGCTAGGGGTGTGGGTTTTTTTTTTTTTTTTTTTTTTATGCTTGATGTAAACCTTTAACCTTTGCAGCTGCTCCTTTAGTGTGTTGTATTTTTTTTTTACCATTATCCTCATTTTATAATAAGCTCCCCTTCTGAACGTTAAAAGCTAGTGCTATAGATTTCCTTGCTGTCCTCCCACGATTTGGCCTCTGCCCAACACTATTGCTGTCTTTTTTTTTTTTTTTTTTCTGTAAACGCGTCAAGTTACCTGGATAGAGTTGTTGTCCATATAGTTAGTGATTAGCGAGTAGAGAAGGGTTAGCTAGACTAGATTTTTTTGACTGAATTTAATAGTGGATGGATATGCAAAAGCACGAAGGATGAGCCTCCATGGGAAGATGGCTGAGTTGGGTGGCCTTGAATATATTCTGTGCCTTTGGGGTTGTAAGGTGGTACCTGATGGAGGGTAAA
Source organism: Ichthyophis bannanicus (assembly GCA_033557465.1). Taxonomy (NCBI): domain Eukaryota; kingdom Metazoa; phylum Chordata; class Amphibia; order Gymnophiona; family Ichthyophiidae; genus Ichthyophis; species Ichthyophis bannanicus. Next base: position 30,023,494 of record CM066034.1, on the reverse strand, counting down.
GCTTAGAGAGAATTTGCGACAGCTTAATCAGAGGAGTTCAGACTTAAACTTGCCATAAAACAGACAATCGTAGAAATGTGAAATGTCTGCAGTTTGGAAGGGCTCTGCTTCGATGACTGATAAAAAGTGGGATGATGCAGATTGGGGTGCTAGAAATGCGTAATGTATCCGAGTAGAACTCGCCTTGAGCTACTGCAGTTATTTGTTTATTTACATTCTCTTATATACCGCGCTATTCTGCATCACTGCGGTTTACATTGAACAAACTGAAATTACATTGAACAGGGCATTATAACGTGGAGATAACTATTTTACAGGGAACATGGGCTATGGAGGGTTAAGTGGCTTGCCCAAGACCACAAGGAGCACCTGTGAGACTAGAAATCCCAGTCCTTCCGGCCCAAGGTTGCTGTCCTCTAGTGGGATTTGAACCCCCGACCTTCCGGCCTGAAGTACCTTCCCCAACCACTTGGCCATGTTATGAGCTCTAATTTATGCATATTTTGAAGAGGATTGGGGAGAGCACCAGTCTCTTGGGAAGTCTTCAGATAACGTTCATCAGAATGAAGGATTTGGCCCATGAGACTGATTACAGTCAGATAAGATGATTTCAATGCGTTGAGAATGCAGCCTTCAATACTGTAGCAAAAGCATATGGTCAACAGTATGGAAAGCAGTGGTTACAGCTGATAGGATGAAGAGAGCTGCTACCTTGGTCTTCTTGAACGTGAACACTCTTGTAGCTAACAGGATGGATTCACAGGTGATCTTTCTCCAGGACTTTCTATAGTAAAAACAGAGCAGAAGTATTCATTTAGCAATTTCGCTTTTTCAATGTCACTTTCCATGAGTCCATTCACAGCACTTCTGAGTCCTGCAATTCCACCTCTGATCTTCTTCCTTTCCCGAATATAATTGAAGAAAGTTTTGTCGCCACACTTAACATCTTTAGCCATCTTCTCCTCTGCCTTTGATTTTGCTATCCTTATTTCGCTCTGTCTCTTTGAGTTTGATCCTGTATTCATTTCTGTGTTCCTCTGTTTGCGAGCTTTTAAATTTTGTGAAAGCTGTGTTTTTTGCCTTTATTTGAGCAGCCACTTCTTTGGAAAACCAAATAGACTTTCTTCTCTTGTTTTTGTTTACTTTTGTTACATATTTATCTGTTGCCCCTTTTATTGCCACCTTTAGTTTAGCCCATTGCAATTCCAGTTCCCTTATCTCCTTCCACCCTGTCAGCATCTCCTTTAGGTACTAGCATCAGCAAAGTACTTTTAGTTTTAAAACACAGAAGAGCTTTCTGGTTAAATTTAGAACCCAGCAGAGAGCTTGTAGTTTACATTTCATAAGAGGTTAGAGCCTAGCAGTAGCAAAGAGCTATAATTTAAATCAAATCTGAATATAGCTTTCCTACAGCAGCACAAGACAGGGTACAAAAAACCTGTGAGAGAGTCAGTTGGTCCATTAGATGATAGAGGGGTTAAAGGAGCACTAAAAGGCGACAAGGCGATAGCGAAGAGACTGAATGAATTCTTTGCTTCGGTCTTTACTGAGGAAGATGTAGGGATGTTACCCATGACTGAAGTGGTATTTAAAGGTGCGGAAGAATTGAAGGAAATATCGATACATCGGGAAGATGTATTACACCTATTAGATAAACTGAAGAGTAGCAAATCACCTGGGCCGGATGGTATACATCCAAGGGTGTTGAAAGAACTGAAATATGAGATTGCAGACCTGCTATTATTTATCTGTGAACTATCATTAAAATCATCTCTAATACCTGAAGATTGGAGGATCGCCAATGTAACACCAATTTTTAAAAAAGGTTCCAGGGGTGATCCGGGAAACTACAGACCGGTGAGCCTGACGTCTGTACCGGGAAAAATGGTAGAAACCATCATAAAGAATTAAATTTCTCAGCATGTAGATAGTCATGGCCTAATGGGAGACAGCCAACATGGCTTTAGACAAGGAAGATCTTGTCTTACTAATCTGTTATGTTTTTTTGAAGGAGTGAATAAACAGGTGGACAAAGGTGAGTCGGTTGATATTGTGTATCTGGACTTTCAGAAAGCCTTTGACAAGGTCCCTCATCAGAGACTTTTGGCAAAACTAAAGAGTCATGGGATAGGAGGCAGTGTACTATTGTGGATCAGGAACTGGTTAAAAGACAGAAAGCAGGGGGGGGCGCTCGTGAGCCCGCTGAGAGATGGCCGCGTTGTGAGAGAGCTCCGACCCCACTACCCCAAATCATCAGCTAAAATGTGCTAAAAATTGCAAAAGTTTCTCTCTCCTACCTGCCCTGGGTCTAATGAGGTGAGCGGTGCCCTCTGGAGCCGAGTTGGATGATCTCCCACGCTGCTGAGACGCCGCGGAGCCCACCTGTGAAGCGCGGCCTGCTGCCACGTGTTTCTCCCCGTTACCTGCCTTGGGCCCGGCTGATTCTCTCCCTGCCCTAGCCGGCCCGCGCGACCCGGACCACACTGGGAGGGACTCCTCTTGAGACGCGCTGTCGGGCCCCTGCTACTGGACCGGAGGCTGAGCAGCAACGCGTTGACGGGCGGAACATTGCCCTCGGGGCTGGAACGCCGGCAAAAGCAGCTGCCGTTTAACTTCTGCGACCGGGGAGAGGGCCTGGAATCCCCGAGGCTTTTGCTGGTACTCACTCGCTCCCTCCTTTCCACGTTGTGATCCCTCCGGGGGAGGGGAGTAAGTATCGAATCTCACCCCATTTCCTTTATGCCATCATATCTCTGCTCGGCTGAACGGGGTTGGAGCCTGTAGCACCCTTTAACACACCGGTGCTCTGCTGAAGCCTTGCCCCTGCGATGTGGATTTTGGGCGCCCTGTCTGAGCACTCCAGCGTTCTATCTGGCCTCAAGTTCTTCTTCAGAGCCTAACTCCTGGCAGTTGTGGGTCCTGTGTGCCTTTCCCCTCCACCACCATTGCAGAACGCCTTGAGCACGGCCTTTCCCAGCTTATTCCTTCAAGAAGATCAGCGGCAGCTCTTTGCTCGGGGCCCTGCTCTCTCACCGGTCTTCTGAATCTTGCGGACATTGAATCCATTTATCTCCTAACACTGTGTGGAGGTGATTGCCTTACGGGACTGTGAGGCCTCGCGCACCGCTCTCTCCCTGAACTTTCTGCCTTTGCTGACATTGACTGCACTTTTCTCCTAACACTGTGCGCCACAAGTGGCTCTGGGGGATGGCGGCCACCGCTAAGAGTTCTGAAATTCGGGAGGGGGTGCGTTCCTCCCAGCGACTGCAGCGTAAGACTGGGGCCCCGAGTAGCCCCCGTGGTCACTCTCCTCCATCAGGCTCTGACGATGACACTGTAAGTGAAGAGGAACTAGAAGCTCATAAACAACTCTCCTCTGCTCAAATCAAGCGAGAACTCCGTAAAGGCTTCGCGGAGTTAGCCAGCGAGTTTCGTTCGCTACGTGAGGAATTGTTGAAAGATGTTGCAGACTTACGGACTGACATAAAAGAGCTGGGAGCCCGTGTAGAGGATGTGGAGACCAAAATGGTTGATCAGGATGGGACCCTGATGGACTTACAATGTGCCTTGGATCGAAAGCAAGCGCAAGCAATGGAACTGACTTACAAAATTGATGACATTGAAAATCGCTCCCGCCGCAACAACGTGCGTTTTCGTGGAATACCAGAGGCGGTAGGGGGCGGCGAAGATTTGCCAACTGTGCTTAAACTGTTGATAGCGGAGCTGCTCCCGGCGGAGGAGCTGGCTGCGCGGGCCCCTGAGATGGAAATAGAAAGAGTCCATCGGGCTTTGGGAAAACCTCCTAATAATCAGCCTCGTGATGTCATTGCGAGATTCCTGCGATATTCTGATGCTGAGCTCCTCATACGGAAAGGCCGGGAGAAAAAAGCAGTCCGCTTCCAGGATGCGTCAGTGTCCATATACCAAGACCTTTCGACGTTCACTTTGGCGCGCCGGAGAGAGATGAAACCAGTGACAACGGTTTTGAACAGCAAGGGCATTCGTTACTCCTGGTCCTTCCCCTTTCGGATGAACTTCCTTTTGGGCAACAAAAAGATCTCAGCAAAGGACCACACTGAAGCTTGGCGAGCCCTACGCCAGGCGGGACTAGTTGATGATAATGCTCAGCCTCATCCGCCCCCCCCTAAGTCCCAGCACCCTAAGTGGACTCGGCTGGGCAAGTCTGCTTGATCTCTGACCTTTGTGTACACTTGGGGAATTCTCTTTACCCGTTAGGGAGCCTCTCTGGGTGGGTCTCTCCAATTTTGGACAACTGATGGAAGAAATATGCCTCAATGGGTTATGGGCCATCGAAAAGGTTTGAATTAGGCCCACACTACCCTATATGCGGGGGGCGGCGGATGTTTTGCAAATGTCATGATGATACTGTTCTGATGGGGAGGCATGGGGAGAATGCTGACCTGGGGTGGGTGGGGGAATAGTGTGGGGAATGTTTTCTATGTGTTTAGGTTGACCTTCTGCTTCATGGGGTTTTGGGGGAAACGGGGTTTGTGGTCAATTTACCGTGTCCTGTATTAACCTTGACAGGCAGGTGGTATTGACGGGAAGGGGGGGGGGAGTTGGGTTGAGGGGGGGATTTGGGCGAGGGGGGGGAGATGGGTGGGGGGGGCTTTTTCTTAGCAAGGAATTGGGGGATGTGTTTGGGCTTGGGTGGAGGGACTATGGCCCCTGCTCTTGGAAAGTGGAACGGACGGGTTCGGCTAACTAATTCCCCGGGTTTGAGGGGGGGGGAGCTATCCTTGGGACCTTTTGGATAGCGGGTGGCAGCGAGGGGGTGGACTGTAATTGCTAATGGTGCGCTTTGTCTCTTTGAATGTTAAGGGCCTTAACTCCCCGAGGAAGAGATCCTTGCTGTTCTCCGAATTGCGCACTTTGCAGGGGGACATTGTCTACCTACAGGAAACCCATCTTCAGAACTGTAAGCAGGGCTGGCTAAGGAGGTCCCCATATACTGAGGTGCGGGTAGCCTCTGATGCACAGGGATGGAAGAAACGGGGAGTGGCCTTACTGTTCCACCAGCGCCTCTCTCTACAGATAGAGGAGACAAATCAAGATACTCTGGGGAGGTGGCTCTTCTTGAATATCCGTCTAGAAGGGCACCTGCTCACCTTGGCTAATGTTTACGCTCCCAATACAGGTCAAGGGGCCTTCTTTGCATGCTTGAAAGCCTCACTGGCGGATTTTGCAAGGGGTCCTATTGTTCTAGGGGGGGACTGTAACACGCACCTGGTGCCCCACCTGGATTCCACAAGTCATGCTGGAGGGCGAGTGGGGGGACCAGCCAGAGCCCTGCAAAGTCTCATGCTTGACTTAGGTCTGAGGGATGTCTGGAGGGATACCCATGGGGGGGAAAGAAGCTATACGTACTACTCTCCGGTCCATCAGGTACACACTCGCATTGATTATTTTCTATTGGACCAGCGCCTGATGGACGGGAGAGTGAAGGCTGGACATGGAGCGCTGACTTGGTCAGATCATGCCCCGTGCTGACTTGCTCTTCCGCCTGGATTGTACAGTGAACAACAGAGGCTTTGGCGCCTCAATGTGAGATTCCTACGGTGGCAGGGCGCAGTGCAGGACCATGTCCGTTTTATTACGGAATTTTTTGAGCTTAACAATTCAGGGGAAGTCTCTCTCCCCACGGTGTGGGATGCTTATAAGGCTACGGCTCGTGGTCAACTCATGGCGGAGGCGGCCGGCACGCGTAAAAAGTGGACGCGTGAACGCGACCAGTTGGTGGCGGAGGCTACCCGCTTAGGCTCAGAGCATGCCCGAACTGGTTCGCGACAGGTCCTGCGCCAATGGCGGACAGCTCGAGCCACCTTGGATGCGTGTTTGCAGAAAGAATTAGATAATAAGCGCCGGAAGTTACGACAAACTTTTTATGAGCATGGGAATAAAACCGGCCGCTTCCTAGCCTTGCGTCTTCGCCAACAACAATCTGCGCGAGTGGTACGCGAACTCCGCGATGCTGAGGGACGGAAGAGGGTTATCTCCCGGGAGATACGCGATCTTTTTGCTGACTTTCTGGAGCAGCTTTATAAGGCGGAGCCTTTTGAGCAGGATCGCGTGCAGGATTATCTGCGGGGGATTGGTCTGCCGCATCTCTCCGACCCTGACCGGGCTCAGCTAGATTCTGAATTAACGGTAGATGAAGTGGAAACCACAATTCGACGACTGAAAACTGGGAGTACGCCAGGTAGTGATGGCTTCCCAGCAGAATATTATAAGAAGTTTCGGGTACAACTGGCGCCTACCTTGACTATCTTGTTCAATGAGATCTTGGGGGGCGCCTCTTTACCACCATCCCAACGTGAGGCATTGATCGTGATGATACCCAAGCCTGGTAAACCGTTGCATGATGCGGCGTCATATCGTCCCATCTCCCTGTTAAATGTTGACGTTAAAATATTTGCCTCTGTTTTGGCGGCGCGCCTGAATCGGGTCCTTCCGGGCTTGGTTCACCTGGATCAGGTGGGATTCGTGCCAGGGCGCCAAGCGGCAGACAACATTAGGCGTATGTTGCAGATCATGCACGTAGCCCAACGGGACCCACAGCCAGCTTTGCTGGTGGGGATTGACGCAGAAAAAGCTTTTGATCGGGTTGACTGGGAATACTTATGGTGTGTTCTGGAGAAAATGGGCTTCGGCTCTAATTATATCTGTTGGGTTCGTAGTCTTTATCAGATGCCCCAGGCGTGCGTACGGATCAATGGGGGACACTCAAGACGCTTCCTGCGGGAACGGGGCACGCGACAAGGTTGCCCTCTTTCGCCCCTACTCTTTGCTCTCGCGATGGAACCCTTGGCCCAGAGCTTTCGAGAACATCTAGGCTTGAGGGGGGTTCACATTGGCCCTGAGGATTATAGGATTGCGCTCTTTGCGGATGACATCATACTGTCCCTGGTGGATCCGTCCACCTCCCTTCCAGCTGCGATGCAGCTGTTCAATAACTATGTGCGAGTATCCGGTTTCAAAATCAATTACACCAAATCGGAGATTCTGAATGTTGGGGTCCCCGAGGCGCTTTGTGTGGAGCTTCAGGCGGCTTATCCTCTTCACTGGGTGTCCGGAGCCTTACGTTATCTAGGGGTGCAGTTGACAGTGGAGCGGGCAGACCTTTTTAGGGCCAACTATGATCCCTTGCTTCGCCAGGTTCGGCGGGACCTAGAAGTATGGCAGGGCTTGCTCCTTTCCTGGTTCGGGCGTATAGCCGTAGTCAAGATGGTGGTTGTTCCCCGCTTCCTTTATTTTTTTCAGGTTCTGCCGCTTCCTATCACGTGGGCCACTTTGGTGACCTGGCAGCAGTTGCTCATGAAATTCATTTGGCATTATCGTCGTCCACGCTTGGCGCGACAGGTTCTTTATGCCCGTACGCGCTCTGGAGGTATGGGCATGCCCAATTTATATTGGTACTATGCGGCGGCACAATGCCGGGCAGGGGTGGAGTGGATGATTGCTGATAGCACTAAACGATGGGTGCAACTGGAAATGCACTTGGCGGGGGGAGCTGGCCTGGGAGATTGGCTATGGTTAGGCCCAAAACTATGCTGTGGTAAGTGCACTAGCAATCCCTATATTCTCCACACCCTCCGTTGTTGGGATCGGCACTTTCAATCTCGCGACATGGACTTAACCCCTTTAGCTCCTATAGTAGACAACGCCTCTTTCCCGCCGGGGTTAAGTGATGCAGTTTTTCGGCAGTGGGGACATCATGGCCTTAGTAGGGTCGGACAGCTTTTTGATGATGGTCAATTGCAACCCTTTCGTGCGTTACAAGATGAATTTGACATTCCGGCTAGGCAACATTATCAGTATATGCAGGTGACACACTGGGTCCGATCTAAGCTTGTTCGGCCCCAAGTTGCGCGGGCCTTGTCCGATTTGGAACGTTACTGTGAGGGGTGCACTACCACTAAGGGACTTGTGGCGACCCTGTATGCTCACTTGCAGGGCTCTCAATCGTGTTCTACTAGGCACAGGGAACTGTGGAACTCCGACTTGAACCTTTCCTATACTGAGCAGCAGTGGGAAAGGGCGGAAACTCACCTGACATTAGAGCCATTACCAATCTATATCAGTTCAGGAAGGCTCTCAAAACATACCTTTTCTGCCAATACTTCCCAGACAACTGAACTAGATATCCCCTCCAAGAAATGACCCAGTCTAGAAATGCCCTCACAACTTATATCTGCAGTGTAGATAGATTATGTATATAGTTAACCCAGTTATCCATGTTTGTACTCCTGTTCAATGTAAAACCTGACAGTTTGTCGTTATGGTCGTTTTGTTATGATGTAAACCGCGCTGATTCTAAATAGCGCGGTATATAAGAAACTGTAATAAATAAAATAAATAAACCTGTGGAAAAGTGCGGTAGCGAGTAATGCCCGTGAAACCAATTATAAAATATTGTACCGATGGTACATGACCCCGGCGCGGATCGCGCGCATCTATCCTGGGGCGGTGGACCTCTGCTGGCGTAACTGTGGGCAACGGGGTACCCTAGGGCACATTTGGTGGGACTGCCCCCGCATTCGCGCCTATTGGAGGGGTATACAATTTCGGATGCAGTTGCTTCTGGGAGTGAGTGTCCCATGGGATCCGGGGATTTTCCTGTTTGGGGCCGCGGTGCCGGGAGCACGGGCTCTACAGCTTGCTTTACTTCGCCATGGCCTGAATGCAGCTAGGTTATCCCTTGCAGCAGCCTGGAAGCGTGCGTTGGCCCCCTCCTTTCAGACTTGGCTGGAACGGATGTGGGATGTGTATACCATGGAAAGAGGGGTAGCGGTCAGTAGGATGCGCTTGGCGCGCTTTGAGTTGGTGTGGGCACCTTTTGTCTCTCGTTACGGTGCGTGACTGTGCTGGATGGGAGGGGGGGAACTTGCAAATTTTAACGGGAGCTCGCCCCTTGAGTGTATCTGCTGCTCATCACCTTCCCCGTACTTGAACGTTAGCAAGCCATAGAGGGGGGGATTGGGAGGTTGGATGGGAGGGGGGTCCTGGGCTAGGGAGGTGTTGGGGGGGGGAGGTTGGGGGGGTACTGCTCTTCGTTTCTTTACTTTAAAACTGCAAAAATGAAGGCATATTGTTGGATGCCATTGTGATCTGGCGTTATGTTGTTACTGTTGCTACTTCTTTGAAGATCTTTGTGGTTTACGATGTTATGTATTCTTTGGAAGCTTTTCAATAAAAAAAAAAAAAATAGAAAGCAGAGGGTTGGGCTAAATGGCCAATTTTCCCAATGGAGAAAGGTGAATAGTGGTGTACCCCAGGGATCTGTGCTGGGTCTGCTGCTTTTTGACATATTCATAAATGACCTGGAAAGTGGAATAACGAGTGAGGTTATCAAATTTGCAGATGACAAAAAACTATTTAAAGTTGTTAAAACCCAAAAGGATTGTGGAAAATTGCAAGAGGATCTTGATAAATTGGAAAACTGGGCATCAAAATGGCAGATGAAATTTAATGTGGACAAGTGCAAGGTTATACACCTAGGGAAGAACAACCCAAACTATGGTTACACGATGCAAGGTTCCACATTAGGAACCACCACCCAGGAAAAAGATTTAGGCATCATTGTGGATACCATGTTAAAACCCTCGGCCCAGTGTGCAGCGGCGGCCAAGAGAGCAAATAGAATGCTAGGTATGATAAGGAAAGGAATGGAAAATAAAACAAAAGATATTATAATGCCTCTATATCGTTCCATGGTGAGACCGCACCTTGAATATTGTGTGCAATTCTGCTCGCCATATCTTAAAAAGGATATAGCGATTTTAGAAAAGGTTCAGAGAAGAGCCACCAAAATGGTAAAGGGGATGGAAGGATACTCCTATGAAGAAAGGCTAAAAAGGTTAGGGTTCTTTAACCTGGAAAAGAGACGGCTGAGGGGAGATATAATAGAAGTCTATAAATTAATGAACAGAGTGGAACAGGTAAACGTAGATCGATTGTTTACCTTATCAGAATATAGAAAGACTAGGGGACATGCAATGAAGCTACAGGGTAAACTATTTAAGACTAATAAAAGAAAATATTTTTTTCACTCAACGTGTTATCAAACTCTGGAATTTGTTACCGGAGGATGTAGTAAAGGCTGTTAGTGTAGCTGGGTTTAAAAAAGGTTTGGACAAGTTCCTGGAGGAAAGGTCCATAAACCATGATTAAGAAGGGACCCAGGATATCAGTGCTTGACCCAGTACAAGCATTGTGGAACCTGTGTCTCTTGGGGAAACTGCTAGGTACATATGACCTAGATTGGCCACTGTTGGAAACAGAATACTGGGCTTGATGGACCTTGGTCTGACCCAGTATGGCATATCTTATGTTCTTATGTACTCGGCCATTTTATTGAAGTTGGTATTTTTAAGTTTAGGACATTGAGCCTGCTATGATTTACCTCTACCATGGCTTTTATCTCAGACCACACCATGTGATGATCGCTGCTGCTCACAGGGGCACTCACGCAGACATTTGACACGCTATCGCCGTTGGTGAGCACTAAATCCAACGTTGAGCTTTCCCTGGTTGGTTCCATCACCATTTGTCTAAGTAACGCATCTTGGAGAGCATCCACAATTTTTTTTCTTCTTTCCAGATTTTCAGAAGGAGTAATCCAATCCACATCAGGTAGATTAAAGTCACCCAATATGATCGCTTCCCCCTTTTTGGTTATCTTGGCAATATCTATAATCAATTTGTTATCTATCTCTTCAATTTGAGTCAGAGGTCTGTAGACAACAGCAGTATGGATGACAGTGCCATCTCCTCTTTCCAACACAATCCAGAGCGCTGCTTCTTTTCCCCATGTCCCCTGCATTTCAGTAGCTTTAATATTGCTTTTGACATACAAGGCTACTCCTCCTCTTCCATTTTCTCTGTCTCTTCTGAATAGATTATAGCCAGCTATGGCTATATCCCAATCATGCGATTCATTAAACCATGTTTCTGTAATGGCCACAATGTCCAAGTCCATTTCCATCGTTAGGGCTTCCAGGTTCGGAACTTTGTTGGCTAAGCTTCGAGCATTTGTGCTCATTGCTTTCCAGCATTTAATTGGTTTGTGTGTATTTAGCGTTGATTTTGTTCTGCCTACATCTTCCCACTTGTTTTTGGTGTGTGGTTTAAAAGTGTGGCTGTTTCTGATATTAATCTGCTTTTGCAGGGGGTGACGTCCAGAGCTTGACCTTCCACATCCGTCACCCCCTTTTTCTAGTTTAAATGCATATCCATATATTGCTTGTATTTTTCACTTAGGATTCTGTTCCCTGTGACAGAGAGATGTAGTCCTATCAGCACAGTATAGTCTCTTGTTCCATTTGTTACCCCAGTCGCCAATAAATCTGAATCCTTCTTATTTGCACCAGGTCTGGAGCCATGTATTAAAGCTGTTGATGCGATGCAGCCTTTTTGCCCCCTTACCAAGCACAGGTAGAACCTCTGAGAATGCAACAGTGTTAACAATGGGCTTGAGTTTCTCTCCCAGAGATTGGAAGTTCTTTTGGACTGTGGAGGTACTGTTTCTAGCCAGGTCATTTGTGCCCAAGTGGATAACCACATCAAGTCTGGAGTGTTCACTTTCTGCACTAAGTACTTCAACAACGTGGTTTGTATTCCTGCTGGCTGAAGAGCCTGGGAGGCACTTGACTATCTTCTGTCCTTTGAACTGTGTTCCCAAGGTGGTGCCACTGATGATGGAATCACCAAGTAGTAGTAGTTTGCTCTTTGGTGAGGTTTTCTTCATATTTAGTCCTTTAGCAGGAGATTGGGCATTGTCTCTCTCATTTAAGGGCCCTTCAGTTTCTTTGGATTGGGCATCCTCATTCGCCAAGGCAGAGAAGGCATTCAGGGATATCTCCTGATGCATAGGATGCCTCTGTGTCACAGGTCGCAATCTACCAGAACTCACTGTGATCCATTTGTTCGTGGGGTGTTTCATTCTTTTTTGGAAGTGGTGGTGGACTTTGTTCAGTTTGTTTCTTAGAAGAGGTGCGCTTCATTGCAGCCAGTTCCTCCCTCATCCTCATTAGCCAAGGCAGAGAAGGCAGCATGCAGGGGTATCTTTTGATGCATAGGATGTCTGTGCGTTACAGGTCACAATCTACCAGGACCCACTGTGATCCCCTTGTCCCTTGGATATTTGATGCTTTGTGGGAGCGGTGGTGGACATTGTTCAGCTTGTATCCTAGAAGAGGTGTGCTTCATTGCAGCCAGTTCCTCCCTCAGTAGGGTCACCTCTTTATGCATGGCAGCTAGGTCTTCCCATAGTAGAGTCAGTTCTTTATGCATGGTAGCTGACCTGAGGCACAGAGGACAAGCTCTGAGGTTCCATATGATTCGTCTTGGAATGAAAGTACTGCAGTTATTGCACTGAATACACGACATGCTGAATAAGCAGTCCTAGAAGAAGTGACAAAATTTGAAATGGCATGGGACAGACACAGTGGGTCCCTTTATAGCAACAAGATAAAATCAAACTAAACATAACTATCTCTCTTATCTGAAGAAATAGGGATGACCTACATGGAGCGGTGGGTACACCCCTAAACAAAGGCATGGGGAGGGGTGACCTGCATGGAGCAGCAGGTGCACCTACTCTTGCCACCTTGCTGGGCAGACTAGATGGACCATACTGGTCTTTATCTGCCATCATATACTACGTTACTATGTTGTCAGTTTGCCCAGATGAATTTGATCTGAGTTTGACAAATCCTGTGATGTCAACTAAATGGCCCTCCGGAACTATATTCCACAAGACAAGAACAGTCCAACGTCTTAGACCCCTTCTTGAACATCAAGACTTCCGAACTGTAATGCAAGCCATGACGCTCCCACACCTAGACTATTGTAACATATTATACCATGGCCTTCCAGCCACACAGACGAACCCCCTCCGAACAGCATTGAACACCACAGCGAGAATCATTCAGGGAGCAAAGAAGACCGACCACATTACCCCAATTTTGAAAGATCTACACATACTCCCCCTCGAAGCAAGGACTAAATACAAAGCCATCCTACTCACCCACAAAGCCATACATCAAACACAAAACTCCCAACTTTACACCCTACTGTCTCGACCAGCTCATGGCAGAACTACCAGACAAGCCTCCAGCAACTCCCTCACCATCCCTCACAAAAGAACCAAATGCTTGCAACGGACCTGCAACCGAGCCTTTGAACTGTATGCTCCATCCTTATGGAACTCTCTACCGAGCTGTCTCCGAAATAACACTGACCTACTATCTTTTAGAAAACAGCTGAAAACCATCCTGTTTCAGGAATACCTCAACATGACCCACACCAAAAAGCGCAATAACCTCTGATCTCACCCACCATGACCCCCTAACTCAAACTAGACTAACCCGACCATGTCCAAAATTTGTCCAAGTCCAAAGTCTGTCCTATGTCTAATGTTGAAATCATCAATGTAGCCTCCCTGGTGATGGCCCCACCCTATACATAAATTCCCCCCCCCCCTTTTTATGTAACGCCGCTTTGACCTGGTGAAAAGTGGGATATAAATACAGCTAAATAAATAAATAAATAAAATAGTGCAGGAGGTCCTGGAAGTGCCCCATCTAGCTGGACGAGTTTCCCTGTAAGCTCAGGTTCTCCACCAACATTCTATTTCTTTTCTTTGGTGAACCAAATGGTGGTTTGTATTTCTTGGCATGTGCTTTACGGATCCACAAATTGCTGTCAGCCTCTGTGCACCACCTCTGTTAAAGATGGCAGGATTGTTGCTTAAGGAGATATAGACTTTCATTGAACCAGAGAGAATTTTTGGAGAGTCTAGTAGCATTGGGTTTGATGGGGGCAAAGAGCGGTAGTTGTGGTGAACACGTCATTCCATTCATGGACTTAGATGTTCAGCTGCTGATACTCACAGGTGATGCAGGGAGGTTGTGATCAGGAACATGGTGTTCTTTCAGCAGTTTAATAGCAGTTCTCGCAAGTAACGTCAGGCTAGGAGATAAGCTGATTACAACCATGACAATGGCTGGTCTTTCTACTGTTGTCAGGAGAAAAAATGAAATCAAAATAAATTTAAAATGACTAATTTTGCCATCTAAATTGACCCCAGATGAGTGGTATCAGGTCAAGGGAGTGGTCATCCCACTTGGTATCTGCGTTAGTTTGAAAAGGTTCAGATCCCTGCATGCCCCTGTGGGGATAAAGTCTCACGATAACCGAGACTGACCCAGCAGCAAGCTCTATTTCATCAGCTGCCGCGACCTGTGCATTCAGACAGAGCGGCTAGGATGTGGCATGGCAAACCCCTTTATTGTAAGGGCAATGTTTGCCTGGGGAGGAGGGAGAGATGTCCATCTGTCCCCCCTTTCTCCTGACTGCCATAATCATGAGCAGGGGCGGCCCAAGGGGGGTGCGGGGCCATGTGCGGAGACTCGGTGCGGGGCCTCATTTGCATAAGGTGCCTCATTTGCATAGATATTTGCATAATGTTACCATACACTAACTTTTAGTAAACATGCCTCTTAATGAGTATATGGATAAAGAAAGACTAAAATATTTCTACATTACTATAATCTAGTGCCAACCGCCAGGCACATTAGGAACTACTACAAACGCTGCCCATTTAGAACCCATAGCAAACCTGCCGTATCCTAACAGCACTACCAGGACTCACAAAGCACCATACCCTAACTATCAAAAGGCAACATTGCAAATATTAAACCAATACATTTCAGAGAACAACAATATATGACCTACTGGGGAAAGAACAAGTGGCAATGTCAAATAGGAATTATATAAACAGAATACCTCAGCTCAGTTACACATGCAGAACATAGACCATCACCAAACAAGGAATCACAATTTAGAAACAGGAAGACAATAATTAAACTGGGAACCCCAAAAGCCAAACTTGGAATATACAACAACACTGTAGAAATAAAACTATAAATTAATTTCCTCTTGTACTAAACAAAGCGCAAAAATTAATGATGCACATTTCCCAGAGCTGACATATTCCAGTTAATAAATTCAAAATAAAGAGATATTTTTCTACCTTTTGTGCATTTTTTTTCAGTTGCAATTGTTCCAGCCACTTTCTTCTGGTTTCTTCGTGTCTTCTGCTAACTCTCCATCTGCTGTCCATTTGTCCTTTCTTCTGTCTTCTTGGGTTTTTTTCCCATTCTCTCTCTACATCTGCTTTAACATACTAATCTTTCTCCTTTTGCTCTTTCCTCATTCCTATTTCATCCACTCAAATTTTATCCCTCCATCCTCAATCCCCACTTACTCTCCCAATATCCGGCCAATTGTAGATTTGTCTTCCCTCCCACGCAAAATATTTTTCCCTCTCCATTTCACTCTCCCAGCTCCATCCCATTCTAATCCTCCCCCAACATCAGCTCCTTTCTAGTTCCAGCCCCACCCAGCATCTGCTCCCTTCTTGTCCCTGCATCAGCCCATTTCCAATCCTATCCTAGACCCACCATCAGCCCATTTCCAGTCCTAGCTCCCCCATCCATTTCCAGTCCTATCCGAGTCCATCCATCAGTTCATTTCCAATCCCAGCCCCTCATCAGCCCATTTCCAGTCCTATCAGTTCCTCCATCAGCTCATTTCCATTCCCAGCCCCCCATCAGCTCATTTCTATTCCTTTCCTAGCCCCACCATCAGCCCATGTCAAATCCTAGCTCCCCTCCACTCAGCCCATTTCCAATCCAAGCCCCCCATGAGCCTACTTCCAGTTCTAGCCCCTCCATGTTTTCATTTCAATTCAAGCCCCCACCACAGCCCATTTCCAACCTTAGCACCCCCAACAGCCCATTTCCAGTCCTATCCTGGCCCCTCCATCAGCCCATTTCCTGTCCTAGCCCCCCCCCCCCACTCAGCCCATTTCCAGTCCTAGCTCCCTCTCCTCACAGCCCATTTCCATTCCAAGCCCCTGTCCCCATCAGCTATTTGCCGTTCAAGCCCCCTTCCACTCAGCCCATTTCCAGTCCTAGCAACCCCCCATCCCATTACCAGTCCTAACCCCCCCATCAGCCCACTTCCAGTCCGAACCCCCTATAGCCCATTACCAGTCCGAACCCCCTATAGCCCATTACCAGTCCTAACCCCCCCATCAGCCCACTTCCAGTCCTTACCCTCCCATCAGCCCATTTTCAGTCTTACCCCCCCATCAACCCATTACCAGTCCTAACCCCCCATCAGCCCACTTGTAGTCTTAGCCCCCCCATAGCCCATTACCTGTTGTAACTCCCCCATCAGCCCACTTGTAGTCTTAGCCCCCCCATAGCCCATTACCTGTTGTAACCCCCCCATCAGCCCACTTGTAGTCTTAGCCCCCCCATAGCCCATTACCTGTTGTAACCCCCCCCATCAGCCCATTACCTGTCCTAACCCCCCCATAACCCATTTCCAGTCCTAATCCCCCCCATCAGCCCACTTGTAGTCGTAGCTCCCCATAGCCCATTACCTGTTGTAACCCCCCATAGCCCAGTACCAGTCCTACCCCCCCCAGCCCATTACCAGTCCTAATGCCCCCCACAGCCCATTACCAGTCCTAACCCCCTATCAGCCTACTTGTAGTATTAGCCCCCCCATAGCCCATTACCTGTTGTAACCCCCCATCAGCCCATTACCTGTCCTAAACCCCCTCATAGCCCATTTCCAGTCCTAATCCCCCCCATCAGCCCACTTGTAGTCGTAGCTCCCCATAGCCCATTACCTGTTGTAACCCCCCCATAGCCCAGTACCAGTCCTTACCCCCCATCCCATTAGCAGTACTAACACCCCCTACATCCCATTTACAGTCCTAACACCCCCCATCAGCCCATTTCCAGTCTTAGCCAACCGCCCCATAGCCCGTTTCCAGTCCTAATCCCCCCATCAGCCCACTTGTAGTCGTAGCCCCCCATAGCCCATTACCTGTCATAACTTCCCCCATCAGCCCATTTCCAGTCTTAGCCCCTCCATAGTCTATTACCTATCCTAACCCCCCATAGCCCATTCTCAGTCTTAACCCCCCCCATCAGCCCACTTCCAGTCAGAACCCCCTATAGCCCATTACCAGTCCTAACCCCCCCCCATCAGCCCATTTACAGTCCTTACCCCCCTCCCTCCCTCCCTCCCCCTCAGCCCATTTTAAGTCATTACCCCCCCCTCCCCATCAGCCCATTTACAGTCCTTACCCCCCATCAGGCCATTTACAGTCCTTACCCCCCCCCACCATCCCATTTACTGTCCTTACCCCACCCCCACCCTCCCCATCAGCCCATTTACAGTCCTTACCCCCCTCCCTCCCTCCCCATCAGCCCATTTACCGTCCTTACCCCCCCCCATCAGCCCAGCTAAGTTTAAAAAAAAACAAACCAGAAACCGGCTGCTGCTGCTGCCGCCGCCGTGGCAGCGGCAGAATGGAGAATCCCGCGGGGCCCCCCCTGTCCTGCAGTCTTCTATGCGGCCTCAGCGCGGGCTTTTCAGAGCCGCGCGAAGGGAGAGTTTCCCTTTCTCGTGGCTCTGTTAATCCCGCCGCGGGGCTGATGGGATTACCCATCAGCCCCGCGGCGTGATTAACAGAGCTGCGAGAAGGGAAGCTCTCTCTCTTCGCGCAGCTCTGACAGCCGACCGAGGCCGCATAGAAGACTGCAGGACAGGGGGGCCCCACAGGATTCTCCATTCTGCCGCTGCCACGGTGGCAGCGGCAGCAGCAGCCGGTTTCTGGTTTGTTTGTTTTTTAAACTTAGCTGGGCTGATGGGGGGGGGTGGTAAGGACGGTAAATGGGCCCCGCGGGATTCTCCATTCTGCCGCTGCCACGGCGGCAGCGGCAGCGGCAGCCGCAGCCGGTTTATGATTTTTTTAAAACTTTGCTGGGATGCAAGATGTTTTTTGCGCGGGGCCCCCTGAAACGCGGGGCCCTGTGCAAAAAACATTCTTGCTCAATGGACGGGCCGGCCCTGATCATGAGGGGCCTTCAGCAAATTTTGCTTGGGGGCTCATCATTTTGAACTTACACAACTGGATTCCTTTCATCCAGTTGCATATTACAGCAAGTCGAAGTAGAAGGCCCTGAAAACCCTGCTTTTCGCAGAAACTTATGAGTAAGCAATCAATAGTTTCTACCAATAGGTCTACTATTACATTAACGCGTCTTAGTTTTGTTTAGTGTTATGTATAATGTTTTATGTACCTTATGTTATTTCTAACCTTCCGTTTGTAATGTGACCACTTTGATTGTAGGATAAGGTGGGATACAAATCTGTCTAAATAAATCAATGTCTCTTTGGAAGTTAGTATGAGGCCACCTAGACTGCAGCTAGGTCTAGAGCCAGGGATTGATGGAAGAAGACTGCTGCACCTCCTTGTCCCCCTTCTTTCAACCTATAGATCAGGGTTGGTAATGAAATAACCATATGCAACAGGAGTAATTGAAGTGGCAGATTTTGCACCGACTAAGTAGTTTCTTGAGGAATCTGAGTAGAAACTGTGGCCTACCAGATAGTGATTGAGAAATAAGGTGCAAGTCAAACTTGGGGTGAGGAGGGGGGGTTACTCCTAGGGGGTGTCAGGGAGTTGCACTTGGAATTGAGAGTTGCACTGGCTCTTGGGCTTTTACAAACACAACTGGCGTATTGGGGCTTGTGGTTAATATGTAACTCTGTCCTAAAACATTCCAGGTTGCAAGTAACTTAAAGCATCAGCATCATGCTAGAAGTGAAAGTTACCCTCACAAGTTCCCTTAAACTATTCAGATTATTAAGGGTTTCTTTTTCACATTTGAAGGGCTGATTACTGAGGTGGGTTCTCTATTTGAAGTCCTGGCCCGGACAATCTGCTGATGTGCACTGCTGTCAAATGAGTGCCCTCTAGTGGAAGACAGGCAGTAATTCATCTGAGCTGTTTTATCGGGTCCAAGAAACTTCCCAAAGCTGGGAGAAAGTAACACGGTCTAGCGCAGAGACCAAAGACAGGGAGAGAGATGGGTGAGGGAGACGGACTGCTATGGCTGCTTGTCTGGGTCTAGTCGTAACTGGCCCATTTCAGCACTTCTAACATGTCTCTTCTAAGAAATTAAAGCTATTCAAACTTTCTGACTGAAAATATTGAGCTGTATAGATTTGGGGTTGGAAGGTCAGAATTATCCTATGTGTTTTGTTTGCATTGTTCTGAAAGGCTCTCTCTTTGCCCCCTATCCTAGTGAGCTTTGAAGACTGTACAGGATACGGGGCCGTGCTGTACACCTCCGAGGATCGATCTCTGCAAGTACTGGACGACGGACGAGTAGTAGTAAAATGGGGACGGCAGCTCCACGGCGAGGAGAAAAGCACGCTCATTCACGCCTGGGATGCTACTGGCAAAAGGCACTCGGCCCAAGTCACTCTGAGGACAGTCTCCCAGTTCGTGCAGGTATTGGGACAGGCAGAGTCTTGCCTGTGCCTTCACTCTAGGCTCAAGCTCTTTCATTGCAGAGCAACGGACCTGCTGCATATTAAGTGTCTGAATTCAGCTGTGGACGGGTCATTCTTTTGCTGCTCTATTGAACTTTGTGCTCTGAGAGAGTTCAAACTGGTTATAGGACAGCTGTCTGTAAATTATAAATTATATACATAAATTGCAAATCATTAAATTGTCCAGTAGGGTATAAAGATGTTGTTTTTTTTGTTCCCTTCTCCTACATCCCCTTGCTGGCAATAGTCTCGTGTTTGGAGACTACGTTGCACATTCTCTCTGCAAGTCTGCGTCCATCCATGTGCCTCCCCTTTTGACCCTCACATTTAAAACCGCCTCGGTCTCCTTCCCCAGTGTTATGTGCTCTGTAATTTGTCCTAACACCAGCCCTGCCGTTAATGTTTGACCCTTTATTGCCTCACCCTTCATTTCTTTCAAACTGTTTTTATTGATCTAATGTTTCAGTAAAAAAGGCAAATTCCAAGTATTCGATCCATTGATCTTCCATTTCTAATCCTTCTGCAGGGATCTTCGCTGTGTGAGCTGGGAAATCCACCACTCCTGACCTTCCCAAATTCCAGACCCGGCCTGAAGAGACGTAAAAGAGACTGGGTTATCCCTCCCCTTAAAATACCGGAAAATGAGAGGGGTTCATTCCCCAAACCAATGGCTCGGGTAAGGGAATTTCTGGTAGAACCTGTTGGCCCTTCCACTTTTGCCTCTGACCTCAGGCCAGGGCAGCCGCAGAGGGGGGGGGCGGTGACAGTAAAGGAAAGGCCGACAGAAGGAAGACCTGCAAGGCAAAGCCCCGGCATGTTTTCTCGATTTGAGCTGTGCCCCCCCCCCCACCCCCCCATTGTAGTGAACAGTGCTGCTTAGTTTTTCCTTCTGGTTCACCCTTATGCAAAAGAGTTGAAATAGTTATAAGTGTCACTTGTCACTGCAATCTGGAGGACAGAGCATAGCTCAAATCAAATTCAGGAAAAAGACTGGGATTTGCGTAGCCCCTACTCAAGAGGCCAAAGAAATAAAGGAGAGGAAATCCTCTGCACACTATAACAGTCCAGCAGAAGAGCGGAGAGGAACCACTGCCACAGCAGAAGTAGCTTCAAAAACCAAACCAGTTATTGAAAAGACCCAACTTGGCCAGGTTTCAGAACTGTAGTACTGCGCTCTGCTCAGAATTAAGGCAAGAATATAGTGACCAACCTTTGCTCTGGGCATCCTATATTCTACTGTATAGTTTGGGGGGAAGGCTAGGCTAGGACTGGAAATGGGCTGATGGGGGGGTGGCTGGGTCAGGAAATGGGCTGATGGGGGGGTGGCTGGGTCAGGAAATGGGCTGATGGAGGGGGGCTTGGACTGGAACTGGAAAGGGCTGATGTAAGGGCTTGGACTGGAAATGGGCTGATGGGGGGGCTAGGATAGGACTGGAAAGGGCTGATGGGGGAGGATGGGAGAATGGAACTGGAAGGGAGCTGATGTTGGGAGGACTAGAAGGGGATGGGGAATGAGGATGGAGAGAGGAAAAGATATATATTGTGTGGGAGGGAAGAAAAATCTGGCTGGGTATTGGGAGAGTAAGTGGGGATTGAGGATGGAGGGGTAAAATTTGAGTGGATGAAATAGGAATGAGGAAAGAGCAAAAGGAGACAGATCAGTATGTTAAAGCAGATGTAGAGAGAGAATGGAAAAAATCTAGAAGAGAGAAGAAAGGACAAATGGACAGCAGACAATGGATAGCTCGCAGAAGACGAGAAGAAAGTGACTGGAGCAATTGCGACTGAAAAATAAAATGCCCAAACAAAAGGTAGAAAAATACTTTTTATTTTGAATTTATTAACTGGAATATGTTAGGTCTGGGAAACGTGTATCGCTAACATCTTTGCGTTTTGGTTTAGTGCAGGGGTCGGCAACCCGCGGCTCCGGAGCCGCATGCGGCTCTTTCTCACCTTTGCCGCGACTCCGGAGCACACTGCCCGCTTTAAACGTCGCGTTATGGGCTCCCTCCATGTCAGCTCCCTCCCTTCTTCTGCAGCCGCGGTTCCCTGTCTCTTAGGGAACCGCGGCTGTGCTTTTAAAATCATCTCGGAGCCCTTCCTGTCTTGACGGGCTCCGTGCAGCATTGTCCCGCCTCTAAAGGAAGTTTTGGAGGCGGGACAATGCTGCACGGAGCCCGTCAAGACAGGAAGGGCTCCGAGATGATTTTAAAAGCACAGCCGCGGTTCCGTAAGAGGCAGGGAGCCGCGGCTGCAGAAGAAGGGAGGGAGCTGACATGGAGGGAGGGAGCAGATATGAATGGATGGATGGAGGGGAGGGGGCTGACATGGAGGGAGGGAGCAGATATGAATGGATGGAGGGAGGGGGGCTGACATGGAGGGAGGGAGGGGGGCTGACATGGAGGGAGGGAGCTGATATGAATGGATGGAGGGAGGGGGGCTGACATGGACATGGAGGGATGGAGGGGGCTGACATGGAGGGAGGGGGGCTGACATGGAGGGAGGGAGCAGATATGAATGGATGGAGGGAGGGGGGCTGACATGGAGGGATGGATCGAGGGGGGCTGACATGGAGGGATGGAGGGGGCTGACATGGAGGGAGGGAGCAGATATGAATGAATGGAGGGAGGGGGGCTGACATGGAGGGATGGAGGGGGCTGACATGGAGGGAGGGGGGCTGACATGGAGGGATGGATCGAGGGGGGCTGACATGGAGGGATGGAGGGGGCTGACATGGAGGGAGGGAGCAGATATGAATTGATGGAGGGAGGGTGGCTGACATGGAGGGATGGAGGGGGCTGACATGGAGGGAGGGAGCTGATATGAATGGATGGAGGGAGGGAGGGGGGCTGACATGGAGGGATGGAGGGGGCTGACATGGAGGGAGGGAGCAGAGATGCATGGATGGAGGGAGGGGGCTGACATGGAGGGATGGAGGGGGCTGACATGGAGGGAGGGGGGCTGACATGGAGGGAGGGAGCTGATATGGATGGATGGATGGAGGGAGGGGGGCTGACATGGAGGGAGGGAGCTGATATGGATGGAGGGAGGGAGGGAGGGGGCTGACATGGAGGGATGGAGCACTGGTAATGGGGTTGAGGGGACGAGCACTGGAAATGAGCTGATTAGGGGAGGCTAGGACTGGTAATGAGCTGATGGGGGGTAGGACTGGTATTGGGCTGATTAGGGGAGGCTAGCACTGGTAATGGGGTTGAGGGGGGATTAGCACTGGAAGCGAGCTGATTGGGAGGCTTTGACTGGGCATGGGCTGATTGTGGGGAGGGGAGGATAGAGCTGCTGGCCCTGGAAGATAACTGGGGGCTAAGGCTACAAATGGGCTGATATGAGGGGATGGGAGAATGGAACTGGATCTGAGAGGGGCTGCCATGGTATTTGTACTAGAAGGGACTGGTCAGTGGGGAAGGAGGGGGACTGGAAGGAAATGGACACCAGTGGCAATCATGGGAATGCAAGTTGACATTGGAAGGTACTGGGAGTGAGGATTGGAAAGGGGCTGATATTGGGGAGGGTTACTGGGACTGGAAATAGGCTGATGGAAAGAAGTGAAGAAAACGAAAGAAGAGATAAGAACTGGCAGATGGACCATAGACCACAGAAAGAGAGCTAAGAGAAGACAGGAAAGCAGAAGCCTCAGATCGGGACCAGCATGATCAAAGAATAAATTGGTCAGACAAAGGTAGAAAAAATAATTTTATTTCATATTAGTGATTTGACTACAAAATCATCATAATTTTGAAATCAAATATTGTTACTTGTTGTTGTTATATTTTCTGGCGTATTTTTTTTGGTGTGCGAAGGAAGAGGGGTAGTCTTATACGGCGAGTATAGGCCAAACACCTATATTTTAACAGGAAAAGTAGGGGGTCGTATATAGCATTAAGGTAAGAAACAATATATGCAGTGTTAGATTTGTTTTAAATGTCGCAATGGTTTTGCGGCTCCCAGTTTTTTTTTTCCCTTCGGAAACGGGTCCAAGTGGCTCTTTATGTCTTAAAGGTTGCAGACCCCTGGTTTAGTGTAAGGAAATTCATTTATAGTTTTATTTCTCCAGTGTTGTACTTTCCAAGTTTGGCTTTTGCGGTTCCCAGTTTGTCTTCATATTTTGAAATTGTGATCCCTTGTTCTGTTTGCTGACGGTCTGTGTTTTGCATGTCACCGAGCTGTGGTATTCTGTTCAGTAGTGCCACTTGTTCTCTTTCCCCAGTAGGAGATGTATTGCTTAAATATTTGCTGTGTTGCCTTTTTGATAGGTAGGTTTTGGTGCTTTGTGCGTCCTGGAAGTGCTGTTATGATACGGCAGGTTTGCTATGGATTCTACAGGCATGTGGCCATGATATATGTGAATGGAATCCTTTTTACGAGTTTCGCTTGAGGCAGAGCTCTATTGAATCCCAAGAGCTGGAAGACCTGTGTCATGTTCTGGACTCTGATTCCTAACGTCACAGGCTTCCTCTACATGGCTTTTCCGCTTTGATGGAGAGGATAAAGGCTTGATGATTAACTCTTGCTGAATTATATGGCGGTATTTGCAAGCGTGGAAATACCACTGGCTTCAGATAAGTGTTATCGTTTCCTTAAGTGTGGCCCGCTGTTTTTCATACAGTTTTAGGCATTTGTTTGCTTAGTAACTAGAATAAAACGGAAGGTTTGTTACCGGAGAGGTTTCCTCCTCTCAAGACAAACAGTCCAACAAAAAAAACAAATATTTGGGACATTTAGGGTCAAACTTTGTAGTTTTGGATAGTTCATGTAGTTTCGAGCATAGTTGTGTATTTATAGGCTCTAAATGAGCAGGATCTATAGTACTTCCTAATGTGCCTGGTGGTTGGCCCTGGAGTATAGTAATGTAGAAATCTGGTAGCCTTTCCTTATCCTCGCTGCCCATGCTGATGGTATTCAGACACTCATTAAGAGGCAGGTTTACTAAAGGTTAACGCACATTCACAAATGTTAATGTGCAGGAACGCCCATTTATTTCTATTGGCGCAGTGACACTTAACGCACAAATATTTAGTAAATATTCACCTAAGTCATTGCCAGGAGAAAAAAGAGGCTTGTGAAGGGCTCCTTTGAAAGCCGCCTAAAATTTTAGATTTATGCAAATGAGGCCCCGCAATGAGTCTCTACACATGGCTCCGCATCACCCTTGGGCCGCCCCTACTTTTAACCAAAATTTAGGTTGTTTGCCACTAGACTGTAGATTAAGGTGACTGTGAGCAGATAAAAATATGAGAGAAAGAAAGATAGGAGGAGCAAGGGGTTGGGGATTTTTTTTGTTTTTTGGTTCTTTTGTGTTTGTCCTCCTCTCTTGGTACAGTTACCCTAACACACCACTAAGTATTATTGTTGCGTCCTTTCAATAACCGGTTTGGTTTTTGAAGCTACTTCAGGTGTGACCGTGGTTTCTCTCCGCTCTTGTGTTGGACAGCCGCTGCTACTGCCATCACGTTGGGTGCCACAGGCCTAATTAAGAGGAATTTCTAAGCACACCTTGATAAATGACCCATACACGTAACATCTTATGAACTCAAGAGAGAGGCTTTCTTTGGCACAATGCAAGTACTACACCAAGCATTAGCAGTAAATTTGAGAGACTGATATCACGCGCCACATACCCTGGCTTATACGTAAGGTTCACCACTGTCATTTTATGCGCAAAACTCGCCCATTTGAAGAAACTACCCCGAGAGAGAGGAGATGCCCCATTGTTGGGGAGGGAGAGAAGAGGAGATGCTAGCATCATGAAATTGTGTGGGAGAGGCCATAGGGACGAGGGGGCTTGGTAAGGAAATGAGTAAGAAGAGGTGGTAAAAGGGAACGGTGAGAGAGTCAAAAGAAAGGGGCTGGAGAGAGTGACCGGGAAGGCACTAGGACTGACGAGGGGGTGAGACAGAAATAGATGAGGGCTGGAGAGGGAGTTCAGAAGGTGGCAGTGCGATGAGGAAAGGGAATGGGTAATATGCAGAAGGGGATTAGAGGCTGGTGAACAGTAAGAATGTGAGATGGGGGATGGAGAACCGAGAGATAGGAAAGAGTGAGAAGATGGGTTGAGGAGGAGATGGGAAGTTAAGTGAAGGGTAAAAAGAGGGAGATTGAGGACCAGAGCATGAGGAGGAGGGTACAATTAGAATGGATAGGTGGAAGCAAAAAAAGTAGAGGAAAAAGGCAGAAGGGAGATTCAATATAAGTGAAGAATGAATAAAAACGGGAACAGTTAAAATAGCAAATGGATAGAATTAACAGATGGAAGAAAGCAGAAAAAAGACTGGGAACAACTCATCTGGGTATTTTATTTATCCAGTTACCAAAAGTGTAAAAAAAGTGTGGTGTTGTGAATGTCTTAATTGGACTTTATCAGCTTTGGGGAATGTGCCTTTGCATTTTGTACAGTAGAAGAGGACGTGCATTAATTTCTATATCTCTAGCGTCCCACTGTGGGCAGAGCTTGACTTAGGGTTTTGGGTTAAGATTCTGTCAACCTATTTATAATGCGTGACCGGGGCATGGTATTCTGCTGCTTCAGTTTTTGCAATGTGATGTGTATTGCTGTTCTTGGGTCCAATATAACATTTATAGTGCTGCTTTTTCGTAGGTAGGGTTGGTGTGTTTGTCAAGATTCAATCTCCCCCACCCCCTCATTTCCTTGTCTATACCCATGTGTATTTTAATCATGTGCCTTATTTTATTTCTTTGGCAGGTTTTATTTACTGTATTTCCAAAGGTCAATGCAGTTTACATAGAACTGAACTCAACAATACATACGTAGAACTTACATGGAACAATTGTAATCTAAACATAACAAATAACATAACTTTATATAACAGCTATGTAGATGGTGCTATATATAGCTTTTGGTAGCATTTATTTATTTATTTATTTACATTCTCTTATATACTGTGCTATTCTGCATCAGTGCAGTTTACATTGAACAAACTGAAATTACATTGAACAGGGCATTATAACTTGGAGATAACTATTTACAGGGAACATAGGCTATGGAGGGTTAAGTGGCTTGCCCAAGACCACAAGGAGCATCTGTGGGACTAGAAACCCCAGTCCTTCCGGCCCAAGGTTGCTGTCCTCTAGTGGGATTTGAACCCCCCCCAACCTTCCGGCCTGAAGTACCTTGCCCCAACCACTAGGCCACTCCTCCACTCCATTAGACTAGATAGGGGGCAGGAGGAATGACTGGAAAGAACAAGGGGGTAGACGTGGGGGAATAGGGTTTGAGGACAGGGAAAGATCATGTGAAGGGTGCTGGGCAGTTGAGTGGAAAGACTGGAGGATCTGTGAGGAAAAGATGACCTAGGTCAAAGTACATCTGCAAAGAGTTCTTTAAACATGAAGGTTTTAAGGACTTGCGGAAGGTTTTGAGGTCTGGAAAGATGCAAAGGTCCTGTGGGAGTGAGTTCCAGATGCTGGGTGCATACAGAGAAAAGACGCGTGAACGAGTTGTCTTAGTTCTTGTGGTTAGCTCCAGAGGAAGGGCAAGCATGTTTGCTGCTTGAACGCCTTCTGGGGTGATTTTCAAGAGGTCTATGTAGGAGGTTCTGAAGGTATTGCAGGCCACAGCTGTGGAGGATTTTGTATGTGATTACTAGAGACTTAAGTCCCAGGCAATAACCAAGCCATCTCCTTAGCCTGTAACACTCAAATGTTTACACTAGCTGTCCCTCATGCCGTGTTCGTGATGAATAGAGCCTAGTTGATGTTGTCTACAGTCATCAACCTGTATATAGTTCACCTGTGTTCCATGTTCAACTCACTGTTTAATGTAAGTGCAATAGGATCTTCCCCTTGCACAAGTTTTGTTACCTGTGAACCGCGCTGATGGTAAATAGTGCGGTATAGAAAACTATATATAAAATAAGTGATTCTGAATAGGAAAGATAACTAGTGTGGATCTTTCAGTATTAGGGTAATATGCCTAGATCTGGGTGTACTTGTGAGTATCCAAGCAGCAGCATGCAGTGCAAGTTGTAGGGGATTAAGAGAGCTTTTAGGAAGTTCTTGCAGGATGGCATTGCAGAAATCAAGTGGGGGAATATTAGTTTGAAAGGCTATCCTGAAGTCGTGTGGTTGGAGGAGCGGTTGAAGATGTTGGATGATTCTTATTTTATTGTAGATTGCTTGCATTACTTTACTGATGTGAGGCTGGAGTGAGAGCCAGTGATCAAGAATAACACCTAGATATCGTACTTCAGTTTTGACGGATAGGTTAGCGTTATTAAATGTGAGTGTTGATGGTGGTGAGAAGGCTTAGTCTCTGGTTATGAAGAGAACTTCAGTTTTTTTGTAGTTGGTGGTGATTCAACAACTACTGGACGATGTCATTAAAGCAGTTGTAATAGCAGTGAAGGTTGTCCGTTTTGTGGTGAATGGTACATAGATCATAATGTTTGCGTAAAGATGGTAGAAGACATTATGCTCACAGATGTCACATTGATTGCATATATATATTGAACAGTAAAGCAGGGCAGAGCCTTTTGGGACTCCTTGTTTTTGGGTATATGGTAGGGATGTGTTTGGGTCCAAGGCGTACATGTTGACGTCCTATCAGGAATGAGCGAAACCATTTGAGCACTGTCCTTTGTACCCCAATGTTTTGGGGTCATAGGAGGAGGATATCATGACATATTGTATCAAAGGCAGCCACTATGTCCAGAAATATCAAGACAAAGCAGTTTGCTTTGCCCTTAATGGCATTTTCAATAAGGGAAACAAGGAGGGTTTCAATACCATTGTTTAGTCGGAACCCATACTGATGTATATCCAGAGGTGCAGAGGTGTCTGTGTTCTTGAAGTTGAAGGACAGTTGTTTCCAGTATTTTTGTTAGGAAAGGTAAGCTCAAGATTGGTCGGTAGGAGTTTGGATCGCTTGGGTCCAGTTTGGGTTACTTTATGATTGAGTGGATAGAAGCATTTTTTAGGCTGGTGGGAACCATCCCTTGGGAGAGAGGTGTATCATTTTGGACAGGATGGAGGCTAGCTCTGCCCTTGAGGTTCTTAGCCAACTCGTTGGAAAGGGGTAAAGTGGAGAAGTGGTTATGTTGAGGCTGCTGATGATATTTTCCAGTTGTCTAGGAGAGGTTACTTTGAATGAGTGGAGAGAGGTGCCAGGTGGCTCTGTGCTGCTATGTGTGGGACTAGCATGTGTAGCTTTGAGGAGGTTAGACGAAGTGAGTGGTAGTCATGTGGGGTTGGGGTAGAAGGTGATGAAGTTTGCCAAATCCTTAATGAAAAATAAGGACCAATGTCAGAGTTCTCTGGGTTTGAGTGATTTCATTATGGATTTGGTGTGAAATTCTCTTTTGGCTTTGTTTTGATTCGGTAGTTGTGAAGGGTGTAAAAGTATTCATTTTTTGCTTGTCCCTCTTGAGTTTCTCCATTTTCACTCAAGTCTTCTAAGGTCGTGTTTGAGGTTCTTCAAGATAGGAATGTACCAGGTAGCTTTGTGGTGGTGACGGGGGCTGCTTGATTATAATGGGGGGGGGGGGTTCTGCCTCATTTTTTTCTAATAGTGGTTTGCCAGTTATTGATGATGTCTAAGTCAGTAACGATATCAGAGGGAGAACTTCCTCTAGGAATATCGTCTTGTCAAACTGTTTCTTGAAGCGATGGTAGGCCCTACGTGGCTGATCTGCAGGGGTGGGCGACTTGTTGGGCAGGAAAAAGGGATGGAGTAGTGGTCAGACCAGAGGATTTTTGTTATTTGGGGATCAGGTATTCTGTCAGCGTCCAGTAATTGGGAGGGACAGAAGATAAGGTCTAGTGTGATCCCTTTTTGATGCATTGGGTGGTGGACTATTTGTGTGAAGTTGAGACTCCATTGTATCCAGAAAGTCGTTGGCATATTTTTGAAAGTCAGAGAAGAGATTTAGGTCGCCTAGGAGTATTAACTGGCAGTTTGGTTTTGAGTGGGAGTTGGCAGTTCCAAGCAGAATAGCTAACTCATCAGTGTTTGCCGAGGGTGGTCTTTAGGTGAGGCATGGACCAAATTGTTGGCGATAATTATCATGTCAAGGCCATTTGTGCTAGAAGATGAGATCTGTTTGAAGTCCACTCTTTGCAAGGATAAAGGCCCCACCACCTTTTTCCTATGCAAGGGCAGTTAAATAGGTCACAATTCGGAGACTTTAGCTGGTTTACGAGGATAGTGTCCATGGTGGTGAACTAGGACTCAGTTACACACATGAACTCAAGGCTGTAGTCTGTAAGGTAGTCTGATAGGATCCAAGTTTTGTTTCTTGCTGATCTAGCATTGATTGGAATACCTTTTAAGAACGGTGGCTTGGTTGAGGAGACGGTGGCTTGATGTAGGATCTTGTTGCTGAGAGGGATGGGTATCAGGGTGGAATATCCACAGTACCTCATCCCAAGAGGGGCATTTCATCCCATGGTTACCATTTCTATGGATAATGGGAATGTAGCTTGAGGTAGGTATGAGGCATGACGTTTGAAGTAACTGGGAGAGTAACAGGAGTGAACATGGCGGTGTGTGGGTTTGGCGGTGATGGTTTCTGAGAATGTAGGGAGGGAGATTGCAGGTGAATGAGAGCTTTGAGGGTCTGTTTGTGGCGTGGAAAGATTGAGAAGAGACAGCACTGCGTAGTGTAGTGGAGCAGCTAATTTTTAAAGGCCCTGGTCTTTGGACCAGTTGGCCTTGGTGTGGGGGAATGGGGAGGAGCTCACCTGACCCGTTCCCTTGCTCCGCTCCCTTGCTCCAACACTGGGAGGGCAGAAGAGGACGTTGATTGCAGTGTGCTGATTTTTAATGGTTCTGAGCAACAAGGTTGTTGCTGTTGACAAAATCCTAAATATGACTTCACAGAGGTTGACTGGATGCAGAGTGGGCTTCTTATGTAGCAGTAAGGAATTGAGAGATGGCGATTGCTGACCTTAATGTAAATGCTCATCAGGAATGCAGTAGATCTGACAGCAGGCAGTGTGACTGAGCAGTGTAGCTTACACAGTAGACGGCATGCAATATAGTACCTTGTGAGTTACATGCTTTCTGTATTGTCTGACTGGTGTCTAGCCAAACGCAATATTGCAGTGCTCACTGCTCCTTAGCCAGCCACTCCAAGGGCCACATCTAAGGACCCTTAGGCGAGGGCCCGCCTGTAGGGTAGTTCCTTATATAGAGGAGGCTGATTATGATACTGATTATGATAGAGGCGGAGCTTACCGGCGATCATGCTGAGGCTGCTGTATCTGCTGCTGATTTCCTTCATCAATCGGAGGGGAGCAGGAGTTCTTGGTGGCCACGATCCCCTGATGGTCTGAAGCTGCTACTGGGGTCCCACACGATCTGAGGGTGGAGGCACGATTGTCAGCCGGTGAATTCCCCAGCCCCTATTTGTCTTGGCAGATTGTAAGCTCTGTTAACAGGGGAACTCTCTTATGTGTATGGAAAGTGGGCCCAGACTCCCATGAAGTTCTCCTGGGACAAAAGAGAAGCTTCTGACCGCTCCATTGGGATCTGTAGGGCGAGTGGCAGTGCAGTAATGATCATTTGCTTGGGGCAGCAGAAAAAGTAACACTGACCTTAAAAACAATTGCATTTTAAATTTACAATTATTGCCTACAATACACAAAAGCTGTTGCAGGCTATTGAGAAATGAATGGCAGGCACACTCAAAGGCATTACTAACTATAACTAGCATGGGTCAGACTTTGTATCTCCCCCCCCCCCCCAAATCAAATTGATTCTAGCCAGGGGCAGTGGAACAGCTTTTTGGTTGGTTTGA
The DNA here is from genome assembly GCA_033557465.1 of Ichthyophis bannanicus. Classification (NCBI taxonomy): domain Eukaryota; kingdom Metazoa; phylum Chordata; class Amphibia; order Gymnophiona; family Ichthyophiidae; genus Ichthyophis; species Ichthyophis bannanicus. The sequence goes on along the minus strand of CM066034.1, from coordinate 29,992,277 downwards.
CCCTCCAGCTCCATTCTAACGTTCTCTAGATGCCGGTGCTGTGGGGCAAAATATTGGGGCCCCTGTGCCCTCACCCCGTTCCACTGTCTGATTCTAGCTACAACACCACCAAGGGCAAGTGCATTTATAAATTCAGAGGGTGACCAAATGTTTGCATGATTTTCAAGAAAGTTATTGAGCTGTGTCTGGAGATGCCGAGTGTTAGACATGGACAAGCCATTAGCAGTCTGAGCGTGTAGACTCCTGGGAGAAGTTTGGGACACCAAACAACCATCATGGGCTGGTCACCAGTCAAACTTTATTTTTCCAATTCCTCTTCAGATTACATCCAACAAGAATAAAGAAATCAAGGTATTCTACAGTATTACGGGACCAGGTGCTGACAGCCCTCCTGAAGGCCTCTTCACCATTGAAAGAAATACTGGTGAAATGCTGGTGGCAAAATCCCTGGATCGAGAAGAACAGTCGCAATATAAAGTGAGTTCTTGGTTCTGACAGTCGGGTTCCTTAGCAAGTCCCAGTTTGGCTGTCTGCGAAACTGTGACTTGCTCTGTGTTGAAGAGGGCATTGAGTTACACAGGATTAAAGCTTTTTGCAGGAAACACTGTAGAATCTTTAGAACTGCAATATGAGCTTGCAGACCTCCTATTAGTAATCTGTGAACTATCATTAAAATCTGTAGTACCTAAGGATTGGAGGATGGCCAATGAAACGCCAATTTTTAAAAAGGATTCTTGGGTGATCCGGTAAACTACAGACCGGTGAGCCTGACGTCAGTACCAGGCAAAATGGTAGAAACCATTATAAAGTTTAAAATTATTGAACATGTAGATAGCCAGCGTGGCTTTAGACAAGGAAGATCTTGTCTTACTAATCTGTTATGTTTTTTTGAAAGTGTGAATAAACAGGTGGACAAAGGTGAGTTGGTTGATATAGTGTATCTGGACTTTCAGAAAGCCTTTGACAGGTCTCTCATGAGAGACTTTTGGCAAAACTAAAGAGTCATGGGATAGGAGGCAGTGTACTATTGTGGATCAGGAACTCGTTAAAAGATAGAAAGCAGAGGGTAGAGCTAAATGGCCAATTTTACCAATGGAGAAAGGTGAATAGTGGAGTACCCCAGGGATCTGTGCTGGGTCCGCTGCTTATTAACATATTCATAAATGATCTGGAATAGGAATATTCAGAGTTATTAAAATTCAAGAGGATTGTGAAAAATTTCAAGAATTGAAAAGTTGGAAGACTGGGCGTCCAAATGACAGATGAAATTTAATGTGCACAAGTGCAAAGTTATGCACTTAAGAAAATATATGATGCAAGGTTCCACATTAGGAACCAGCACCCAGGAAAAGGATGTAGGTGTTATTGTGGATAATACATTGAAACCTCCCAATGTGCAGAGGTGGCCAAGAAAGCAAATAGAATGCTAGGTATCATAAGGAAAGGAATGGAGAATAAAACAAAGGATATTTGAATGCCTCTGTGTCATTCCTTGGTGCGACCGCACCTTGAATATTGTGTGCAATTCTGGTCGCTGTATCTTAAAAAGGATATAGCATTATTAGAAAAGGTACAGAGAAGAGCCACCAAAATGGTAAAGGGGATGGAAGGATAGCTGTTTGAGGAGAGGCTTAAAAGGTTAGGGCTCTTCAGCTTGTAAAAGAGACGGTTGAGGTGAGATATGATAGAAGTTTATAAAATAATCAATGGATTGGAATGGACAGCGCCGGCCCGTCCACTAGGTGTCTGCCTAGGGTGGCAGACCCTGGTGGGCGGCCCAACTCCATTTTGAAAGCAGTGGCTTTGTGCCACTAGCTTTTAAAACAGAGTTCGGCCACCGCCATCCCCCAATCCATCTCTCTCGCGGCAGATGAGAAGATGGATTTGAGGGGCAGCAGCAGCAGAAGGGGGGGTGGCAGAAACTCCTGGGCTACCCCTGGAAACGATTAAATGTAGATCAGTTGTTTATGCCTTCAAAAAGTTGACAAACTTGGGGACATGTAATGAAGCTACAATGTAGCCCATTAAGGACTAATAAGGGCAAATATTTTCTTTTCACTCAACGTGTAATCAAACTCTGGAATTCGTTAGTGCATCTGGGTTTATCTTTCTTTATTGAATTTTTGATATACCTCTCAGGTGGAGCATCAGAAGGGTGTACATAAAATAAAAAGGTTTAAGCAAGTTCCTGGAGGAAAAGTTCATAAACCGTTATTAAAGAGGACTAGGGACATCCAGGGCTTACCCTTGACTAAGCATTGTGAAATCTGTGTACCTTTTTGGGAACAGACAGGTACTTGTGACCTAGTTTGGCCACTGTTGGAAATGGGATACTGGGCTTGATGGACCTTGGTCTGACCCAGTATGGCATATCTCATGTTCTAACAGGAAGATCAGGTTGTGACCTGACATTACTTAAGTCCACTAATCAATTTTAGAGTTAAAATGGTGTCTAGTTGAGAAGCTGCTTCATGGGGGACTCTAGGGGGTTTTCTTAAATAGTAATATATTGCTAAGCTTTTAATGTCCTGGATCCTGAATGTGTGCTGCCTTTGGCTTCATAGTACGCTGTTAGTGTCCTGTAAACTCATGTTCATGGACACACATCTTGATGAAGAATCTGATTTCTTGATGACTTGTTTTTCCTGTTTAGCTTTTTATCCATGCTGTGTCCGCCAATGGTCAACCCGTTGAAGACCCTATGGAAATCATCATAGATGTGATAGACCAGAATGATAACTACCCAGAATTTACAATGAAAGTCTTCAGGGGTTCTGTCCCAGAAGGATCACAACCAGGTGTGTGCACACATCTAATCTCAAAATTCAGAAGTTAGGGGTAGCTTCACCTCTCCTTCACTAAGAAATTCACTGCAGCCTGGTGCACTGTGTAGGGTCCTTTGTATATGGAGTTGGAACTCATTTGATGTGCAATGGTCCCTGACTGAATACAGCTTTTAATAAAGATTACTGGCTTCCTGCTGTATAGCTCTGTGCGTCCCCAGAATGGCCAGGCTGCAATGTGCTCTAGAATAGGCCTCAATCCCTGGATGCCACGTTGCCATGATGCTTGGAATTGTATGCTGCTACCAGCACCAATGCTCAGAGGTGGTTCTACATATTTTTTGCTTCTATCACGGCTCTCATTCGGTTTAAACCATGTGGTGCAGAAGACTTGAGAACCTGAGACTGTACCACATGGCGTAAATCTACTGAGAGCTGCAATGGATGCAAGGTATGTACAGCCTGCCTTTTGGTAGCTGCATCAGACAGCAGTGGGATTGTTTGAGGGGGGGGGATGCCTGGGAGCTGGAGGTGTAGGATGACTGGCTGAGTGCATGCCTGATAGCTGTGGGGGGGAGGGCAGTGAGTGACGACTTTGGGGTAAGAGATCGGGCCTGATGGATGGAGAGGGTGAGGGCAGATAAGAGACTGGCTGAGGCAGGGTGCAGAGGTCATCAGCATGCTGCTGTCAAGTTAGGGGAGGGGAGGAAAGACCACTGGCTTCTGTTGGCACTGTGCAGTGTTGCATTAAGGGCCAGACTTAATGAGCTGTCTTTTCCCATAGAGTGGGAAAACAGTTTTAGTAACTCAGCCACCAAAGGAGCTGCGATAGACCCGGGGTGGGGGGGGGGGGGAGGCCTTATGAGAGAGATTTTGGAATGGCTCCTAAATTCAAGCAAAATTTGTCTAGGGTTCCTCTAGAGGAATGATGGGCAAATCATTTTGCCCTGGGATTGCATTGAGAGTAGTCACTGGGTTGGAGGGCTTTTGAGGACGGGGTGGGGGGGGGGGGTGATGCGCAATCTTTTTTTCTTTCTTCATTCCCCTTCTCCCCTGCTTCACAATCCTCTTGTAATGCCGATCTGTCAAAGACAGCTGACAAATCAGTGCCCACAACCACTGAAAGGAAATAGTAACATTTTGGTATTAATCTTGCTGGAGCAGGGAAAAGGAGTCTTGCAGTCAGTAGTGATATTGCTGGATCATCTTTTTGTTGGCTGTACTGATGGGTTTAATAATCCTGCCTCCTTTATAAGAAGTTAGCCTACCCGAGACCCAGCAGCTGTGAAATGGCAGCAAAGCTTTAATTACACATGAACATTGAACTTTGCTCTAGTCCACCATTTTCTAACCTCTCTGAAGAGGAGAAAAGGACGTTTCACAGGATGTTACACAGGGGCACGTTCTCCAAATGGGTTAATTTGTGCATAGCATGACAATCCTGGACCTCACTCCTGAATCGGGTTCTGTGGAGTTACCTTGAGAGATGCTTAGAACTGTTCTCACAATAGTAGAATCACAGCAAATGGGGAAAGCATGCAGAGCATGGTTCATGGAAGTGCTTGCCAACTTGTGTGGGTATGTGTGCACCTCTATCTGCATTGCTTGTGTGGGTATGTGTGCACCTCTATCTGCATTGCTTGTGTGGGTATGTGTGCAGCTCTTTCTGCATTGCTTGTGTGGGTATGTGTGCACCTCTATCTGCATTGCTTGTGTGGGTATGTGTGCAGCTCTTTCTGCATTGCTTGTGTGGGTATGTGTGCACCTCTATCTGCATTGCTTGTGTGGGTATGTGTGCAGCTCTATCTGCATTGCTTGGTTGGGTATGTGTGCACCTCTATCTGCATTGCTTGTGTGGGTATGTGTGCACCTCTATCTGCATTGCTTGTGTGGGTATGTGTGCACCTCTATCTGCATTGCTTGTGTGGGTATGTGTGCACCTCTATCTGCATTGCTTGTGTGGGTATGTGTGCAGCTCTATCTGCATTGCTTGTGTGGGTATGTGTGCACCTCTATCTGCATTGCTTGTGTGGGTATGTGTGCAGCTCTTTCTGCATTGCTTGTGTGGGTATGTGTGCACCTCTATCTGCATTGCTTGTGTGGGTATGTGTGCACCTCTATCTGCATTGCTTGTGTGGGTATGTGTGCACCTCTATCTGCATTGCTTGTGTGGGTATGTGTGCACCTCTATCTGCATTGCTTGTGTGGGTATGTGTGCACCTCTATCTGCATTGCTTGTGTATGTTGTGTAGTGTTTCTATGCCTCTGTGATCGGGGGATGGCAGTTCGACAGCTACAGTTTAATTGCTATGTTGCAATACATTTGTTTTATATGCTGCAGTCTCTCCCATACAAATGCATTAAGGCAGACCTAGATTTATACACATACAGCTGCTTAGGGCACCAAACACCCAGGCCAAAGAAGAGTCTGCACCCTGCTTAGTTTACGGCCAGGTGCTTGTTCTGCTTCCAAGGGTGGCACTGTGACCTTCCTCTGTCGTCGTCTGGCTTTCCAGTCTTCAGGATGGCAGATGATACTCCTCACCTCCAGCCTCTGGGATCTGCTGTCTAATCTTGCCTGTGCACACCTAAATCTTAAACTTGGCCCTGCACTTAGGCATTTTGGGGGGGGGGGGGGGGAGGGGAAGAGGAGAGCTTTTCCATCTAGCACAAGCAGAAACTTCCCCCAACTCACCCCTCCCTTTATGTGACTACAGCAGACACCCGGTGCCCCGACCCACAGCCTTCTGATTGGCTGGATGCTACCCACAGTCTGACTAGAGTGGCATTCTAGTGCTCCGCCCCCGCAGCCTTCCCATTGGCTGATCCTACGCCCAGTCTGTGACTAGACAGCATTCTAGTGCTCCGCCCTCACAGCCTTCCCATTGGCTGATCCTACGCCCAGTCTGTGACTAGACAGCATTCTAGTGCTCTGCCCCCACAGCCTTCCCATTGGCTGAATCTCCAGCAACAAGCAGGAATGTAGTCTTCACATATGGGTATCGTCGGTACCGACAGAGCCTGCGCAGGAACGCTCCCCAGCGTCCAATAGGAAAGCTTTTGGGAGCATCCCACAGCGCCTGCATGCTGCCTTCCCGCCTTTACCAACTGTCCCTCTCCAGTTCTTTATTTTCCACAGAGCCGACAGGTCGCACATCCTGTCACCACAGAAAAAAATCCCTTCTATTCTTTTTTGTGGTCGCGTCTGCCTTCCCTCGACGCTACACCGATACTGCCGGTTTAGGTTTTTTTGTTTTTTTTTAAGAAGAGAAAGTTCTTCTGAAGTCTTTCCAGTAACTTTCTCTCAGGTGCCACGTGCCATTTTGGGCACTAGGCCCAACTTTACCTTCAGAATGCAAAAACCCGCTTCGGGTTTTAAAAAGTGTTCTAAGTGTGGCGGTACCATCTCCGTCACCGCCACTCATGAGTGGTGCCTCAAATGTTTAGGTCCTGACCACTCTATTTCGGAGTGTGTTGCCTGTGGGATGATGTTGAAAAGGGGCCGGCAGAACCGAGCTGCTAAGCTTAGCACCCTTTTTCCCTCCGATGCAGCCTCCGTGGCATTGACGTCGTCCAGGGCTTCATCTTCCTCCCATGGATCTCAGGTAACTAAACATAAATCTAGCCGGTCCTCAAAGGGTAGATCTCTTTCTAAACAGCGAGATGCCTCTGGTGTTGCCCTTGAGGGACTTTCACCGGCAAAATTACCCTGGCGGGAGGCTTCGGCTTCCAAAGCACTAACGGGGCTCCAGGATGTTCTCGAGGCTTCAACCTCGGCAGAACCTCTGGTGCCATGCTCTGGGGTACTGGCTGCTACTTCCGATACCTATACCCAAGCATCGGCAGCATCGATAGACCAGAGATTCTTGGCTATTGAACGCAGTCTGGCGGCTCGTCTCACGGCCTCAATGCCCTTGAAACCACTTCAGACAACTCAACCGGTACCGGCCGACTGCATCGACATCAGCAGGTATTCTACCGGGACCGAGTCATGCGTATCCATCCGGTATCGACAAGTCAGTACCGAACCCCTCCGATGCTGACTTTGATCGGTACCGGTACAGTGCCTTGCCTTGGAGAAACTTCAAATCCTCTGAGTCTGAACACTCTGAAAGCTCTGCCGATACCAGAGTACTTCTTCTGAGGATTCCTCTTCTCTTCAGCGTACGATGTCTCCACCAGAGGATATGTCCTTTCAGGATTTTATCCGAGATATGGCTCAAGGTCTTTCCATTACAGGGGCTCCTGAAAAAGAGCCTAGGGCAAAGGAATTAGAAATCCTACAATACCCTAAAGCTCCCAAGGAGGCAGCTACCTTACTACTTCATGAGATCTTGCATGATCTAATGTTAAGGATGCGGGAAACACCTCTAACCACATCTCCTCACTCTTGAAGACTCGACACCATGTATCGAGTTCCTCCCTGTCTTGGGTTTCAGAAGACTCAATTACCACACCATTCCATGGTGGTGGAGTCAGCAATGAGAAGGATCAAAAGTGCAAAAAGGCATGCATCTAATCCTCCAGGACGTGAGTGTAGGACTCCTGATGTCGAACCTTCCAGGCTTCCATGCTCTCTGGTAGGATCAGTTCCTATATCTTATATATGGGAATGTTCCTTAAGGAGGTCACAGGAGATTTAGAGCTTATGAGTCCTCTCCTTCCTGATGATAAGAGGCAAGATTATCTCGCCCTTGTCTAACATGCTCAGGATGTTTCCAAGTTTGTGAATCGTGCAGCTTTTGACTGCTTTGAGTGAATAAGAAGAACCTCTGCTATTGCCATAGGTGCACGTAGGATTGCCTGGCTCCAGGCATCTGACTTGGAAATCTGGGTACAGGATAAACTAGGGAATATACCTTGCACAGGAGAGAATCTCTTTGGCAAGAATTGGCAGGAAAAAGCTAATAAGAGAGATGCTGACAATATCACTTTGGATAGATTGTCTAAATCTACAGCTGATCCTGCAAGGAAGAAATCCTCTAAGAAACAATTCTTCAGTAAGAAGAAGTTGTTTTATCCCCCCTATACCCAGCAGGGGCATCGTTTAGGTCAGTCTGCCCAAAAGGAACAGCAGCAACAACCTAGGCAAAGAAAGACAAAAGCAGCTAAGCCTCAACCGGCTCAGCAGACTCAGCCTCCACAGGGGCTTTGACTCTTATTTAAGCATTTTCCAAATACAATAACCATACAGGGAAATGGTAACAATACTAACATATTTGAAATTCAAGGTAAATAAGAATTCCACAATGCCACATTAAGGAAGAGAAAAACTACATAATACATATAAGTGCTAAAGGAATTAAGAGTATCAAAACCCCATAGTAGGGAGCCAAAAGAATTGCCAGTTCCCCCTCTAAATCTTCGCCAACTTCCCTCCCATCAGGAAAAAGTTGTAAAGCTTTCACATCAGTATAAACATATGTTTGTCCCCCTAGAGTAACAATACAGTGGCAAGGGAACTTTAAAAAAAAAAAAAAAAGTAGCTCCCAATGCCACTACACGAGATTTCAAAGACAAAAACTGCTTGCGCTGTGACTGAGTACTTCGGCAGACGTCTGGAAAAACCTGGAGTTTGAATCCGCAAAAAGAAACATCTTTATACTTAAAAAAAAGGAAAAAAAAAAACCTCTCAAAACTTGCAATTTAGCAGATTCAGACACAAACCTTACCACCAAGGTGTTACGCTTGGAAATGACATCTAAAGTATCCTCCAGAAAGGCGGTTAGATTCTGATCCACAGAACAAACAGAGGGGGCCGAGGCTCCCTCAGTTTGTTTAGTAGGAGCAGAAGCTGCCGAAAGATAGTACATATGAACAGCTTGCAAGTCCCCTGCTAAATGTAATACTTCAGAAGCATATTTCCCCAGTAGTATTTCAGGAGATAACAGATGTGTATAAGGGAAATTTAAGAAACGTAAGTTACAAGCTCGCCACTGATTTTCCGGTGTTTCCAGCCTCTGAGAAACTAAGAAAACATCTTTAGCTAAGGCAACATCAAAATCAGTACTGGACTGTAACTGAAGATCAGACCGAGCAGCTAACTTTAAACAGTTATTAATTTGTTTATCAACATTTTGCAATTTACCCACCACCTGCTGGGAAAATGTACACAAAGAGGACACAGTAGAAGTTAAACGATTATCTATCTTCTGAATAGCTGTCCAGATATCCTTAAGAGTCACTTCCCCCGAGGGGGAGGGAAACGTTCCAACATCTGCAGCGACCAAAAACACTGGCTGCAAAGCAGGAGTTGTACTCACAGGAGAAGAAATAGTAGGAGTAGATGAGAGTGAAGGCCCAGGAAGATGAGGAGGAGACCGGAGTACAGGGCTTAACGAAGCTCCTTCCGGAGATTGAACTTCAGGCAGCAGAGAGGTCACATGTTTATCCGTAGGTCCCATCACTTTCCCACTCAACAACCGCTCCAGATTTTACACCAACCTTCGCCTTACGTTTGCCCATGGGTTCCAAACTGATTTCACCTTATACGTGAATACCTCGGTGCACCGAAGGGGCACCAAAGGGGCGTGTCTGCCCCTTGAGCCACCCCACGCAGGCCACGACACGCGGCCGCGTGGAACCCTCTGGGCTTTATTGGGCAGGGAAGGGTCCTCCGAGTCAGGGCACGCCCTCCTCCTCCTGCCTGCACGCTGACACTCCAAGCCTCCACGGGGTCCTGCTGCGCTAAACCGCTAGGGTGGAATCGCGGCAGCTCCCTCACACACAGTGCTCTCTCCCTGGGGCTTTGACTCTTATCTAGAGAACTTTGCCTTCCTGGCCCTGAGCGACCCAGAAGCCTCCACCATACCAGGTTGTCACTTTGCCCCCAGATGGGGTCAGATAGCAGAAAATTGGACTCTGTCTATTATAAGAGAGGGGTACAAACTTCATTTCCTCAGCATGCCCCCTCCTACAATGGTAAGACTGTTCAATTCTCAGACCTCTCTCAATGACCAGTTAGGTCAAGAGGTCACTGTGCTTCTTGCCCAAGGGGCAATAGAAGAGGTACCCCTTCCCCAATGGGGTACAGGGATTTACTCCCCCTATTTCCTTATTCCAAAGAAAACAGGAGGACAGACCCATTTTAGACCTCAGAGAATTGAACAAATTCCTGTTCCAAGAGAAGTTCAAAATGATTTCTCTAGGAACTCTGCTGCCATACCTTCAGTCAGGATTGTCTTTGTTCTCTAGATCTCAAGGATGCGTACACTCATGTTCTCATCCATCCAACTCATCGAAAGTTCCTTCGTTTTGTTTCAAGGGGAAGCACTACCAGTACAGGGTTCTTCCTTTTGGCCTGGCCTCTGCTCCAAGGGTGTTCACAAAATGCATGGCTGTGGTAGCAGCATTTCTCCGCACCCTGGGAATATTCGTCTTCCCTTACTTAGACGACTGGCTCATTCGAGCCCCTTCAGAGCCAGAGGCCAGGGTTGCCCTCTCCCGCACAATGCGCATCTTTCAGTATTTGGGACTTGTCAAAAACTTCCCAAAGTCCAACCTTGCTCCCACTCAATCTCTATAGGAGCTCTGCTGGATACCAGACAGACAAGGGCCTACCTTCCACAGTCCCGCTACCTTCGCATTGTGCAGTTAGCTTCCCAAGCAGTGCTAAAACCTCACCTCACTGCTCGAAATGTTAGTTGCTAGGCCACATGGCATTCACTGTGCATGTGGTCCCTTATGCCCGCCTCCATATGAGGGCAGCCCAGTGGACTTTATCCAGTCAGTGGACTCGGGCGTCAGGTTGCCTGTCAGACAAAATAGCAAACTCAGATCGCCTTATTTTGTCCCTCCAATGGTGGCAGTCACCCCAAAACCTGTTGGTGGGGTCTCCTTTTCAGCAACCCCCACAGCAAGCCACTTTAACAGATGCCTCACAGGTGGGTTGGGGAGCCTACCTGCAAGGCCTCTCTACCCAGAGTACCTGGACTCCACAGGAGGCCTATCTACACATCAATCTCTTGGAACTCAGAGAAATCTTCCTTGCTCTTCGAGTGTTCCACACCCTGCTCAGCTACAAGACAGTCCTAGTTCAAACGGACAATCAAGTAGCCATGTTCTTTGTGAACAAGCAGAGCGGCACAGGCTCTCTGTCGCTATGCAACAAAGCTTTGTGACTATGGGCCCTCGCCAGAAAGCATCAGATTCATCTCCTTGCGGTGTATCTTCCAGGCATTCAAAACACTTGGGCAGACAGACTCAGTCGAGTTCTGCTTCCACACGAATAGTCTCTCCATGCAGACCAGGTGGCCAAAATTTTTCAAATTTGGGGAACCCCGGACATAGACCTCTTTGCAAGTATGCTGAATGCCAAACATCCCCGGTTATGTTCCAGAATTCCGGCTCAGGGTTGTCATGCCAGGGATGCTTTCCTCCTCCATTGGGGCCAGGACTTCTTGTATGCCTTTCCACCCATTCCCCTAATTCCCAAAACCCTGTTCAAGCTTCAGAGAGACAGAGGTCATATGATTCTCATAGCTCCACATTGGCCATGGCAAATGTGGTACCCTCTGCTCCTACATCTCTCTCAAGCTCCGCCTCTGGAGTTAGGATCTGCTCCAAATCTCCTTTCTCAGAAGGACGGGATGCTCTGGCATCCCAATCCCCAGTTTCTGCATCTCAGGGCCTGGTTGCTGAAAGCCTAGAACTTCACAGTCTTAACCTTTCTCAGCAGGTAAACGATATCCTTTATGCTTCCAGGAAGCCTTCCACAAGACGCTCTTATGCTTTCAAGTGGAAAGGGTTTACCATATGGTGCTCGAAGAAGGGTCTTAACCGTCTTGCGATACCTCTGGAATCATTACTGGAGTATCTCCTTCAATTATCTAATGCAGGGCTTAAGACCAATTCAGTGAGAGTTTTATTTATTTTATTTATTTATTTAACATCACTTCTATACCGCGCTATTAAAATCAGCGCGGTGTACATCGAACAAAATATACTGCAATGCAAACAGGTAACATTGAGTTTACAGAGAACAAGGGAATATATAACCTGGAATAACAGGGATAACTATGTACAATCAACATTATACTATATATATGCTTTTACTATTTGAGTGCTATTGCAGCTTCTTTCAAGCCTCTAATTGGACAACCTATTTCCTCTCATCCTCTCATAGCAAGATTTATGAGAGGCCTTCTTTTAACTAAGCCTCCCATTAAGCCACCACCGGTGGCATGGGACTTAAATCTGGTTCTTGGGCAGCTCATGAAACCGCCTTTTGAACCATTAGCTACTACCTCTTTGAAATTCCTTTCCTGGAAGGTCAGCTTTCTTATTGCAATCACATCAGCACATCGCATCAGTGAATTGCAAGCGTTGGTGGCTGATCCTCCTTATACAAGGTTCCACCATGATAAGGTAGTCCTTAGGACTCAATCACACTTTATGCCAAAGGTGGTGTCACCTTTTCATTTAAACCAAGCGGTTTACCTTCCTGTATTCTTCCCAAGGCCTCACACCTCAAATGCAGAAAGGAATCTTCATACTTTGGACTGTAAAAGGGCTTTGGCCTTTTACTTGCAAAGGACAAAGCAACATAGAAAGTCCTCTCAACTCTTTGTTGCTTTTGATACTAGTCATTTGGGACTTCCAGTCTCCAAAAAAACACTGTCCAGCTGGATTGCACAGTGTATTTCTTTTGCCTATGAGAGTAAGAACCTTCCTCTTGAAGGCCATGTCACAGCGCATAATGTGAGAGCCATGGCAGCCTCTATGGCTCATCTTTACTCTGTGTCTATCGACGACATCTGTCGAGCAGCCACTTGGGCTTCGGTTCATACCTTCACAGCCCATTACTGCTGACACAAGGACTCCCGCCGGGATGCCTTGTTTGGTCAGGCTGTTCTTCAGCACCTGTTCCATACTTAATTCCTACCCACCATCCCTGGTAGGATGCCAGAGATCCATGGGGGGAAGTGGAGCCCTTTCACAAGGGCACACAACTTCTGGGGCCTTCTCCCTGGCATCTGCAGCTAGGGAGTCCCCATATGTGAAGACTACATTCCTGCTTGTTCCTGGAGATAGCATGGTTACTCACCTGTAACAGGTGATCTCCGGGAACAGCAGGAATTTAGTCTTCACAACCCACCCACCTCCCCTAGGAGCTCACTCTCTCTCTCTCACTCTCTCTCTCTCTCTCTTTGTCTCAGCTATAAACTCAACTGGAGAGGGACAGTTGGGAAAGGCGGGAAGGCAGCACGCAGGCGCTGTGGGATGCTCCCAAGGGCTTTCCTATTGGACGCTGGGGAGCGTTCCCACGCAGGCTCCATCGGTACTGATGATACCCATATGTGAAGACTAAATTCCTGCTGTTACCGGAGATCACCTGTTACAGGTGAGTAACTATGCTATCCTACCCCCCAGTCTGTGTCTAGACAGCATTCCAGTGCTTTGCCCCCACAGCCTTCCCTTTGGCTGGAGTCTACCCACAGTCTGTGTCTAGAGCAGCATTTCTCAACTGGTCTTTGGCATATACTGGTGTGCCGTGATGTGCTGGCAAATGTTATAGGCTGGCACAAGTAGGGAGGCGAAGGCAGCGGGAAGCTTAGCACAAAGCCGGGCGACACAAGACCCAGCCATACAAAGTGCAGCATGCTGCTTCGGCTTACTCAGTCGTGCTCCTTCCCGGGATCGCAGCCGCCTGAGGTGTTTAGTATGATTTCAGTTCTGGTTAGTGGCGGCATGAGGGTTTCTGCCACCCTAGGCAGACCCTTCAAGCTGCCACCCCCCTTCCTGCAAAAAGACTGCCAGCCTGCCTTGCCGCACCCCTCACCCCACCCCATCCTGCCTCACTGTGCTGAAACGGCTGCGAATGAACTGCTGCTTCAGCGCTGCGTCTGGTCTTAAAGTGCCTGTGCAAACCCGGTCATGGCCTGCCACTCCTGCCCCTCCCCCTTCCGATGCAACCTTTGTGGAGGGCGGGCAGGAGCGGCAGGCTGGAACTGCGCACACGAGTGGGCATTTTAAAGTCTCTCATGATGCTGAAGTAGCAATTCAGCTGCCGTTTCCTTGTGGGCAGGGTTGGGATAGTGATGCCCACCAAGGTCTGTTGCCCTAGGCAACTGCCTCATTTGACTAGTAGATGGGCCAGCCCTGGTTCCAATGCACAAAGTGCACCCGAAGTGAAATCCTGCTGAATGCTTCAGGTTGCTGCGATGCTGGGAAGCAGCAGAGCTTTGAGTAAGCTGAAGAAGCATGCCACAGTTTGTGTGACTGGGTCTTGTGCACCGGGCTTCAGGCTGCATGCTTCCCACTCTTTTTTTCTGGAGAGGGCAGATAATGATGTACTTGAGGAGTGAAGGTGGAAGGCAGCTGGCAGCTACTATAGTAAATGGACTCGTAGACTCCTGTAACCTCAGCTCCTCACTGCAGGTCCACGCCACCTTCCCCAAAGGGCTGGAACCGGTCAGCTTACAGTGGACGTCATTTCTTCTTTATGGGTTCTTCTCCCCCTTGATACCTTCTCCTCTCTACCTTAGAAGCACATGATGATCTGGGGGAAGCTTAGAAAGCTGCTTATGCTCTTAACTACTCTTTGTGGTGGCTTACTAGGGACAGGCACCTCCCTGTGGAAGACCCTGCCTGCCATCTCCTGTAAGGAAGTCTGTCCTTCCCAAACAGAGGACTCCTACTACAGGGAAATTCCAGGTTGTGCCACCCTCCATTCAACTTGAGTGATAGCTCCTTGGAGCAGGGACCCAGAATGTTCCTATGGACGCTTCCAAGGCCAGGGACATTGTTCTGTCGTCTTACATTCTGGACACTAATGCAAACGTTTTTTGAATCTTGACACAATCCAGCCCATTGTCAATCCTAGCCTCAGAGTCTTCTGCACATGTTAAAGTCCTGCCTAAACAACTGGACAGAAACCATATATAATCTTCCGATGTCTTGATCAAGCCCTAGTCACGGCCACAGATATTGGCGGTAATAAGGAAACACTATGATTAAGTTTGTAGTTTTCACAGTATGACTAACAACAAAATAAATGAAATATATATCGGGGATAGGGAATTTTGTATAATCTGTGCAGGGAGGGGGCAGTTGTGTGTTGCTGTGCATGTGGTGTCTGTGGGAGGGGTAGGTTGGGGAGAGAGGTTTTGAGGGGTGAGGAAGCAGCTGCTGTGTGTTTGTGCTTTGCATGTGTTGTGTCTGTAGGAGGGGTAGTTTTGGGAGGTGGTGGGGGAATTTGAAAAGAGGAATTCCCTGTTTCATGGTATGTAAGTTCCTATGCTGCAGAAGCTGGAACTCCTCCCATATAAATGCATTGTTATTTTTTTTTTTTTTTGGGGGGGGGGGCGGCTTATTTCTCTGGAACCCCTGGTCCAGTCTGGACCGTTTCTGAACTTGATGTGTGCCTTCTCTGGGTGTTTTCCCCCGCTTGCCAGTTATGCCATGTGTTCACCAGAGCGGTTTACCATACAACTGATATTTAAGCATGAGTTTCACAGATATCTGGATGGCCATTCCTAGCCCCTTTTGTATAACTTGTTCGACTTCCTTTGGGTTAGAAATAATAAACCTGTTTACCTAATTCGCCACCACTGAGAGGAGCGTGCAAGCGATCCTCGCGTACATCTAATAATGTCCTCACTCAGCGCCCTAGACGGATGCCTTTAATGATATGCCACTATCCATGTGTCTCTATAAGCAGACATTTTAGGTTCTGGTAATGTCAGTAGATCAACTGTAGGGCGAGTATCTCTGAACCATTGTAATTAGCGTGCATCATGGGACAAATTTGAACCCCTTATGGGCCGGGTTTGCCAGTGCTTGTATTCCAGGTAAAAAGGTCCTACAAAGACGACGACACAAGTAAAAAGCTTGCTGACAAAGTTGTCTAATCATGTCTCTTTCACGTAAGGTACAATGGTGATGCAGGTAACAGCTGTTGATGCGGATGATGGCGTGAATACAGACAACGGTATCATTTGGTACTTCATCGAAGGCCAGGAGCCCAAACAACCCAGTGAGCCCATGTTCACAATCCATAAAGAAACGGGCGTGATCAGCGTGATTGCAACAGGACTAGATCGTGAGGTCAGTAAGCTGGGGAGAGAGGTTTTGTAAATAGGGCCTGAAGTAAATGAATTAGACAGACTGAGCTGGGTGTAAGGTGGGGTGGGACCCTTCTCAGCTCTGCTTAATATACTGTAGTGTATAACCTGCTCTGCCCTTTATCAGGATAGACTTGAGGGCATTTATACTGCCAGCACTTGGTGAAATTCACTAAAGGGAAAGTTCCTTTCCCCAGCTTACTATTTGTCACCAGTACTTAGTTTGTCCCATTCCCCAGCAATAAGTGACCAACCTCTTGTTCCCCCGGCTGATTCATGACATCCCTCCTTGGAGCTGTGCGAGCCGAAGGCACTGTCCGGACGCCCACGTGGCACAGACCCGTTTCCTGACCAATAATCTCTAGATCAACCAGCTCTAGGGAGGTCCTAAGAGATATACAAAGTAAAAGAACAAATGGAAAGAGTGAGAGGTGCGGGCACCAGAGACCGTAGGGTAAGGCAGATACAAGAAAACAAAACAAATGCAATTTATTCAGTCATCAAAAGCAAACTTTACAGCATGGTCATGTGTCAGCTGAGAGATTCTGAAATCTCACCAGACCATCAGGTGGTTCTGACCTATATCAAATGTCCTTTGGAGCTAGGTCAGTCTGTGACCTTTTGTGCAATGAACGCCGGACAGTCTGATTCCCTTTTCTTACGAGAACTGTGGTTTCATCCTAACTTTTGTTTACTTTTAAAGTTAACCCATGCAGACATTCTTCTGAAACACAGCCATGATTTCTTTTATGAATTGGATTTATTTTGTTTTCTGGTATATGCTGCTTTTATCTCAAAACATAAGTAGAAAACACAAAATTATACAAAACATGACAAACCCCACAATGTGTGCTGTTGAGTCAATGCTGACTCTTGGTGGCACAGCAGCTGCTGGGTTTGGTTTGTTTTTTTGGCATGGTGTGGCCAGAAGTAGATTGCCAGGCCTTTCTTCCAAAGCAATGGCGAGGGTTAAGTGATTTGCTCAAGGCCATAGGGAGCGCTAGTGGGAATCCAACCCTGGTCTCTTGATCACCAGGCCACTGCTGTAACCACTGGGCTCCTCTTCCACTTCTAACAAACCTCGCAGCAGACAATATAAAAGAGGTCCTCCAAAAACCCCTTAACTAGCCTTACATCTTATAACATAGGTTTAGTAAATGCTGGGTAAACTACTGTTACTACGAATCATTTGTATAGCTCTACAAGGCATACACAGCACTGTGTAGACACGTAAAAGACGGTCCCTGCTCATCAGAGCTTACAATCTAGTCAAGACAACACAACAGCGGAGCACAAGGATATATCTTTATTTTATTTAACAGGTTTTTTAATACCACTTTATCATTTCAATCAAAGCGGTGTACATTACCAAGTTTAAGTTACAATGTAAATTAAACAGGGGCATTGATAACTTGGAATTGTCTAAGGCAATGCAACCTTGAAGAGATGAGTTTTCAGCCTGGATTTGAAAAGGGCCAGAGATGAAGCCTGACGTACAAACTATGGTAGTTTGTTCCAGGCATAAGGAGCAGCAAGTTGAAAGGATCGAAGTCTGGAGTTAGTAGTAGAAGAGAAGGGCGCAGATAGAGATTTGCCAGAAGAGCAGTGTTCCCAAGGAGGGGTGTAGGGAGAGATAAGAGAGGAAAGGTAGTGTGGAGCTGCAGAGTGAATGCACTTAAGGAGAAGTTGGAGCTGGATGCGGAAACGGATAAGGATCCAGTGAAGCGACTTGATTAGAGGGGTTATTTGAGCATATCGCGGCTGCCGGAAGATTAGTCACGCAGCTAAGTGTTGAACAGATTGAAGGGGAGAGAGATGATTCAGAGGGAGACCAACAAGGAGTGCGTTACAGTAGTCTAGACAGGAGGTGACTAAGGAGTGGATGAGTGTCTTAGTAGTGTGTTCAGAAAGGAAGGGGCAAATTTTGCTGATGGAAAGAAGGAAAACGACAGGTTTTAGCTACCAGTTCAATGTTTGTTTATTTAACTGTATTTATATCCCGCTTTTCACCGGGTCAAAGCGGTGTAACAACAAAGGGGGGGCGGGGTAATCAGTTATAGGGATAGGGCCATTACCAGGAGGGCAACATTGATGATTTCGACAGAGGGTAGACATAGACATGGACAAGGTAACATAGTTTTTGGTCATAGGTTCTTGAGGGTGGTTTAGCGGGGTTGGTGTAGTTATTTGTGGGAGGGTGCTTTTGTGTTGAGATGTTCTTGGAATAGGATGGTTTTTAGCTGCTTTTTTGAATGACAAGAGATCGTTATTGTTCCTGAGGTGGTTCGGTAGAGAATTCCAGAGGGATGGAGCATAAAGTTCAAATGCTCTGTTGCAGGTTCGTTGTGTGCATTTGGTTCTTTTGTGAGGGATGGTGAGGGAGCTGCTGGAGGTCTGTCTGGTTGTTTTGCTGTGGGCTGGGCGGGGTAGTAGGGTGTGGAGCTGGGTGTTCTGTGTTTGGTGGATGGTTTTGTGGGTGAGTAGAATTGCTTTGTATTTAATTCTTGCTTCGAGGGGAAGTATGTGTAGGTCTCTCAGAATTGGGGTGATGTGGTCTCGTTTCTTCGCATTCTGAATAATTCTCGCTGTGGTGTTCAAGGCAGTTCAGAGGGGGTTGGTCTGTGTGGCAGGTAGTCCATGGTAGATTATGTTGCAGTAGTCCAGATGTGGGAGTGTCATAGCTTGCATTACTGTCCTGAAGTCTTGAGGTTCGAGGAGAGGTCGGAGACGTTGTACTGTTTTAGCCTTGTGGAATATGGTTCCAGTGGTCTTGGTGATTTGTTGCTTGAGGGTTAGGGCCTGGGCAATGATAATGCCCAGATATCTTATTTGTGGCTGTATCTGAATTTTTGTAGTTCCCATGTTGAGGTGTGTAGGTGGTTTGAAGTCTGGGTCTTTGGTCACTATAAGAGCTTCAGTTTTCTTTGTTAATGGAGAGGTGGTTTTCTTGCAGCCAGTTGGATACGTCAATGAAGCAGGCTGATAGTTGCTCATTTGTTGGGTTTGTGGTTTTTACCGGGGCGTAGAGCATTATGTCGTCAGCATATATGTGGAAGTTGATGTTGTGGGTACGTATGACTGAGCAGAGTGGTCGGAGGTAAATGTTGAAGAGCATGGCTGATAGTGTGAATCCTTGAGGTACTCCTTGATGATGCTGGGAGGGGGGTGAGGTTGAGGTGCTGGTGCTGGTGCGGATCAGTTGCTGTCGATTAGTTAGGTAGGACTGGAACCATCGAAGTACAGTATCTTTGATCCCTATTGTTTGGAGTCTGCGTATGAGGATGTTGTGGGAGATGGTGTCGAAGGCTGCTGATATATCTAGGAAGATCATGGCGTATCCGGAGTGTTTTTCTTGGGTTCCTGTGATGAGGGTGTTCATCAGTGTGGTCATGAGGGTCTCAACTCCATGTAGAGGACGGAAACCGTGTTGCTGCGGGTCCAGTATGTTGTTGATGTCTAAATGTTCTTGAAGCTGGCGTTGGACTATCTTCTCGATTATTTTGGCGGTGAACGGGAGGCTTGCTATCGGCCTGTAGGAGGTGGGGTCCAGGGGATCAAGGTTGTGCTTTTTTAAAGTTGGTCGAATGATTGTGGTTTTGAGGATGTCTGGCATGTGTCCTTGAGCGAAGGATTCATTGACGATGTGGGTTAATGGTGCACTTAGTTCTTCTTTGGATTTCTTTATCCAGTCAGTGGAGCAGGGGTCTAGCGGGGAGGTGGTGGTGTTTAGGCAGGAGTTGGTGGATGATATTTCTTCTTCCGTGGTTGCATCAAACGTATTCCAGTCGCTGTTTATGATGAAGCAGTGGTTTGTTTTGGTTGTCTTGGTGTTCTGGTGTGGATTTTGTGGTGGTTGTTTGCGGAGAAGAAGAGGGAGGAGTCAGACAGCCCCAAGGTTGCGAGCTGAGGAAACAGGACGTAGTAAAGTGTTATCCACCTGGACTGAGAAAGGAGGATCGGGGGCGGTGGGTTTAGGGGGAAAGATAAGAAGTTAGAAGTATAGAAGACCACGTAGCAACCCAGACTAAAACCAATTAAACGGCCTCTGTTTAATTATTTCAGCTGCTGTCTGATTAGCTGCGGTGGTGAAGGGGCCTTTCAGATGCCTGCCTTTCATTGCTGTGGGAAAACTGGGTCGTGGCTGAGTATCGCCACTAGCGGGTTATTTGTGGGGCTCACTCGGGGACCCCCTGATGCTGGCTGGCTTCAGGCTATTCAATGGCGGCCCCCAGGAATATTTAGCAGCACTAACTGAAGATGCCACTGAATGTCCTGGTCGCCGAAGTCTGCTCACTGCACTAATCACTTGGAATATCCCATTTACCAGGTTCATTTTATTCAGGCTCACAGATTATTTATAAAACATAGTAACAAAGGAAATGACGGCAGATAAGGACCAGTATGGTCCATCTAGTCTGCCCAGTAAGGTGCAGATCGCCCCTCCCCATATGCCTGTGTTTAGGGTTGTACCTGCCGCTCTGTGCTGGTCGCCACCCTCTATTTGTTGAAGGGAAAAAAGTTCCGTTTATTTTGATTTTATCCTCTTGCTTCATGGATGATTGGTCCATATGGGTGTTTACAGTTCCTCCTGAGCTGGCGGGAATGTCTATAGGGTCGTTCTAGGCATGATTTCTGCCGCATTTGCCCTAGTAAAGGAACGTAAGCTTAGACTAGGTGCCTACTTGGTCTTCACACACAAGCAGCCTATTGTAAATTATTCTGAAGGCTCATCTTGGGGGAGGGTGAAAGTGCTCAGAGAAGTGCAGTGTTACCAGTAGTACCGACGTGTCTCGCTAGCTGGGCTTTAGAGCAGAGCACACTGTTAGATGGGTTAAAAGCACAATGCTTGTGCTATGAGACAGAATCAGATTTTTGTGAGCAGGAAGGGTGCTTGGAACTCTCCCTTAGGAGGTGATTTAGGGGATGAACATAAGCTACGCCATACTGGATCAGACCAAGGGTCCATCAAGTTCAGTATCCTGTTTCCAAAGGCCACGAAGTACTGTCGGGTTCCCACATGAGCACAGTTTGTTGGGCCTCAAAAGAAAACCTGTGTAAAAGTTAGATTATGCTAAATTCTGAAAACTGTAAGAAAAATCCATTTTTGCATTTTGAAGGAGCTAGTGATTGACTGTAATTTAGCTCAAAATACGCATTTGTACCTTGCTGCTGTCTCCAAGGGATTTGAGGTGGTTTTACACTAATGGAAATATACCCATTGCTTTGACAAATCTTGGTTTCATCTTACTAATACATTAGGCAGTGGGGATATAGTTTGCATCATCTTCCCACTGATATGTTACTGTTTCCAAAACATTGCTTTCAGGGCTAGAATTTAATTAACTTTCTGCAATTTCTTGATATACCGCCCAGGCTGAAGGGCATCAGAGCGGTTTACAATCACTATAAGCAGGTACTGGATACGTTCCCTCGTCCCCAAGGGGCTCACAGTCTGTGTACCTGAGGCAATGGAGGGATTGCTGCATCCATAACACGCTCGGAAATGAAGACTACTCAGAAGACAAAGTGACACGTTGCTTCCAATCCAGGCTTTCTCCTTGGACAGGCCGGATATCAGTCATGCATTGGTAACGACATCCGAGGGCAGCAGGGCAGAAGTTGCTCTCCCATAGCTTAGAAGAACCTTTTTTAAAGGTCCCTTTGAGCATGTGCCAACCTCTCCCCCACTACAGGGCCATCTGTCTTCTGGTCTTAGTCTTTTCTATCTGCCCGGCTACTCCTGCTCGCCTCTATTATTTTCCTTTTCTCCACTTAAATGTTTTCCTTTTTTCTCCCTTTTTATTTTATTTATTTATTTTATTTTATTTACTTCTCTTATATACCGCGCTATTAAAATCAGTGCGGTTTACAATTGAACAAAAACATACTGCAATGTCACATGACAATTGAGTTTTACATTGAACAAGGACGAGATAACCTGGAGGTAACAGGGGTAACTCATTACAGAGTAATTATTCATGGAATATGGTGAGAAATTATACATATAGTATAGCTTGGTTTCAACATATTTATAAGAGGTTTAATCAATAAGATGTGTGATCAGAGGGGATATGGTGGTAGAGCTAGTCATTTTCTTTATGGTGTTGGATTTTGGGTGGGGTGGAGTAGGGTGTAGGATGTGAGGATGGGTGGTTGTTTCTGGGATTGGATTCTGGGTAATGGATGAGAAAAAGGTGGTGTTTGAGGGCTTTTCTAAATGACAATAAGGTTGGGGTGGAACGGAGCTCAGTAGGGAGGGCGTTCCAGGTCATGGGTGCAAATAGGGAGAAGGCTCTATTGGCAGTAGCCTTTTTGCACTTAGTTAGAATGTTGGGGATCTCTAGAGTGTTTGCTTGATTAGATCTCCTGATCCTGTTGAACGGTCGGCTTTGAATGAGTTTGCTGATGGGTGAGGTGATTTGGTTCCTTAGGGCTTTGAATGTTAGTACTAGGGATTTATACTGGATTCTAGCCTGAAGTGGAAGCCAGTGGAGATCATCATAACTGGGGTTATATGTTCAGCTCTTGATGTACCTGCAAGTACCCTTGCTGCAGCATTCATTGCAAGGCGGAGAGGTCCTAGTGTTGATTGAGGGAGGCCGTGAAGGATAATATTTGCAAAGTCTAGATGTGGGAGCACCAAGGCCTGGAAGATAGTTCGATAGTCATTAAAGTCTAATAGGGGGCGCAGGTGACATAGTATCAGGACCTTGTGGTAAACTGCTTTTGTGATGTTCTTCACATGTGTAGACATGTCGAGTCGTTGGTCAAGTGTGATGCCGAGATAGCGGATAGTTGATTTTGCTATCAACTCAATATTGTTTACTTTTAATGTGGGAGGTGGGGAGAACATCTGGTTCTTGGTGAGGAATAAGACATCTGTTTTACTATGGTTGATCCTTAAATTTTGTGTTGTAAGCCATTGTGATACAGCTTCGAAGCATCTAGATATAGGTGAAAAGTCAGGTTGATCAATCAGGAATGGTGAGTAAATTAGGACGTCATCTGCGTAGACTAGGCACTGGATGTTGAAGGAATGGATTAGGGTACAAATTGGTTGCATATATATGTTGAACATTAATGCAGATAGAGATGAACCCTGAGGTACACCTTGATTGAGAGGGAATGGGTCGGAAGTCATGGGACCTGTTCTGACTTGTTGCCATCTGTTAGATAGGTAGGACTTGCACCATGCTATAGCTGAGCCTTGTATTCCTTTCTCCATAAGACGGAGTATCAGAGTTTCATGGTTGACTGAATCAAAGGCTGCAGCAATATCCATGAAAATGAGGACAAATCCCTGGCGGATGTTATCAAGTCCTGTAATTAGATCATTGAAGAGAGTTGTGAGGATGGTATCGACACCATGAGCTTCTCTGAAGCCATGTTGAGATGGATCCAGTGGAGCTACATCGTCAGTATGTTGTTGGATTTGACGTTGAACTACCTTTTCAATGATTTTGGCAAGTAGGGGGATGCTTGATATTGGGCGAAAGGATTCAACTTTGGAGGAATCAAGTTTGTTGTTTTTTAATAATGGGCGGATTGAAGTAAATTTCAGGCTTTTTGGGAAAGATCCTATGGAGAGGGATTGGTTTGTGATTCTGCTTATAGCAGGACTAAGTTCTTGGCTGAATTCTGATCCAACTAGCTGGACATGGGTCACTAGGGGCAGTGGTAAGATTAATGGATGTGATAATATCTTGTATTTCTTTGTTAGATACCTCACAAAATTTGAGTAGAGGGGTTTTACATGTAGTAGAAGAGATAGTGAAGGTTGTTAACTTGTTGGCTTGGATTATTATTTTTTTTTTTTTCTGTCCTGGTCCCCTGCCATGAAAATGAACCTCCTGAGGACATTTCTTTGCATCCCTAGATAGGCAGAAATTCAGATGGTCCTCCTCTAACCACCTCTACCCTCTCAAGGCAGCCAAGAGCTTGACCTTTAACATCAGGGATCTCTTTCTCCCCCACTGAGCCGGCGATCATGGCGGTTTGACCAACCAGCTTCCTGTATGACCTACACTCCCCACAGACTGCACTGACGGATCCTGAGTCACCTCTAGAGAAATTGCGTCTCTCTCTCCCTCTGCTCTTAGACATGGGCCAACTTGAGGGCCTGGCTAGGAAGCCTGCCTAGAACATCATGGCAGTGATTCAGAGCTGCCTCATGTCTACCCTACACTTTAGATACCCCAAGTCTCCAACGATAGCATCAAGCCCTCAGGCTGGAAGTCAACCAGGGCCACAAAAGACTGGAGCTAACGGTCTCCCCATCTTCCTGTATGTGCCCCGGCAGCAATACTACCTGAGTGAGCGTCATTGGGTAACACACTTCTGACTCTGCAGCGCTACTCCATGTCTGCAGAATTGCTCAGCACCAGCAGGACAAAAGGGAGCGTTGGCATCAATGCCTGTCATCCCTTCTGCATGCCTCTTGTGCACTTCCTGCAGTGTATACTGTCAGTCCTGTTCATCAAGTTCAGTGCATTGTAGCTTAGAGGCCAGTGGCCTCTCTAATGCCAGCACAGACGAGCCCAGTCTACTCTGGCACAGAGGCCTTACCTTGGCACAGACAAATCACTCCACAGCAGCCTCTACCCTTACATTGGAACCAGCACCATGCTGAAGTGACTCTCATGGCACTGATTGATAAGGGGGTAATCTCTGTTGGCCCCCTAGCAAGATAAAAATACCAGACCCTAACATTAAAGGGGGGATGCCAAGCTACCGAGCCAGTGCCATGTTTTCCTACTGTTGTAGCACTGCACTTTGTGCTCGAGGGCCACGTTTTTGCGTGCTCTGCATTAACAGCGCCAGTATTCTCTGTTGGCGCCTGCCAGCGCTGACTCTAACTCTTATAGCAAATGACACACAGTGGCCCTGTCTGCATGGGAGCATTAGAGGCTGCATGGGAGCATTAGAGGCAGCTACAGGGGAAACCTACACGTTTGCCTTCAGCATTTCTTCTTGGGATGCAGGAAAAACTCTGAACAGCAGTTGCTTGGGGACGGCCGCCCCTCCCCTACGCTAAAGAAAAATCCTATCTCCAGGAACAAGCAGGAATGAGTCTTCACATATGGGTATCGTCGGTACCGACGGAGCCTGCGCGGGAACGCTCCCCAGCATCCAGTAAGAAAGCTTTTGGGAGCATCCCACAGTGCCTGCGCGCTGCCTTCCCGCCTCTCCCAACCGCCTCTCTCCAGTTCTTCTTTTCCGCAGAGCCAGCAGGTCGTGTTCCTGTCACCACAGAAGAATTCTTTATTTTTTCTTTATTTTTCTGTGTCGCGTCTGCCTTCTTCGACGTCAGACCGGTACCGCCGGTCTTTTCTTTCTTATAGAAAAAAAAACCAAAACCTTTTCTTTCTTCAACTGTGCATTTGCGGTTTGGGCCTTAGGCCTGAACATTTTTCTCCTCATGGAGAAGCCCGCTTCCGGGTTTAAAAAGTGCACAAAGTGTGGCGGTACTATTTCTGTCACCCACACCCATGATTGGTGTCTAAAATGCTTGGGTCCTGACCATTCCATCACGGATTGTGTGTCCTGTACCATGATGTCTAAAAGAGGTCGGCAGAACCGAGCAGCCAAGCTCAGTACCCTGTTTCCCTCTGATGCAGCCTCGGTGGCATCGACGTCTTCCAGGGCTGCTTCTTCCTCCCATGGATCTCAGGTAACCAAACATAAATCTAGCCGGTCCTCGAAGAGCAAATCTCCCTCTAAGCATCGAGATGCCTCCGGGCTTGTCCTCGAGGAATCCGCACCGGCAAAATTACCCCATCGGGAAGTTCCGGCTTCCAAAGCATTATCTATGGGGTCACAGGTTGACATCGATGGCTTGGCCTCGACCGATCACCTGTTGCCGTGTTCTGGGATACCGGTGGCCTCCACCGGTACCGACATCCAGACTCTGGTGGCGTCGATGGATCAGAAGATTCTGTCCATGCAACGCACCCTAACGGCGTTTATGCAGGCTTCGCCTTCGGTACCGCAACAATCTCCGTTGCCGGTACCAACTCCGGCACAGGCATCGTTTCCGGTGCCAGTACCGATTGCATCGACATCAGCTTCGGTGTCGACTGCAACGGTACCCTGTCCTATGATGCCCATCGGTACCGAACCGGTACCGCTTACTCCCGATGTCGATCCCACTCGGTACGCATATTGGGCTTTACAGGAGCATCCAGACAGGCGATACTTCAATTCCTCTGAAGACTCTGAGTCGGAGGCTTCTGTCGAGGCACCGGTACTTCTTCCTCAGGAGTCTGATTCTCCAAAACAAAGAATGTCTCCTCCAGAAGACATGTCTTTTCAAGACTTCATTAGGGAAGTGGCTAGGGGCCTCTCCATTACAGTGGCCCCTGAGTCAGAGCCTAGAGCCAAGCAATTAGATATTGTGCAATACCCTAAGGCTCCTAAAGAAGCAGCCACCTTATCTATTCATGAGATTCTCTTTGATCTCATGTTGAGCATGTGGGAGACTCCTCTTAACACCTCTCATTCTCGTAGGTTAGACACCATGTACCGTCTCCCTCCTTGTCCTGGCTTTCATAAGTCTCAGCTTCCTCACCACTCTATTGTGGTAGAGTCTGCCATGAGGAAAATAAAGAGTGCAAAGAGACACTCATCTAATCCTCCAGGATGTGAATGCAGAACCCTTGATGCTTTTGGCAGAAGGGTTTTCCAAGCTAATATGCTTGCTGCCAGAATCAACTCCTATAGTCTCTATATGGGGATGTTTCTAAAAGAAGTCACAGATCATCTGCAGACTTTAGCCCCTTTTATTTCAGAAGATAAAAGGCAGGAATTTCTCACTTGGCTTAAACATGCCCAAGATGTTTCCAAATTTTCCAACCGTGCAGCCTTTGACTCTTTTGAGTGTGTAAGTAGAGCCTCGGCTATTGCCATAGATGCACGCAGAATTGCTTGGTTACAAGCATCTGATTTGGAACTCTGGGTCCAAGATGAATTGGGAAATCTTCCTTGTACAGGTGAAAACCTTTTTGGCAGGGATTGGAAAGCAAAGGCCACTCAGATGGATGCTGAGAACTCTGCTTTGGATTGACTTTCAAAGTCTACCTCTGCTCCTGCTAAGAAAATGTTCAAAAAGACACCTTTTTCTAAAAAAGGAAGATACTATCCTGCTTATGGTCAGCAGGCATCTTCTGCAGGTCGTTTTGCTGTAAAGCGTCAGCAACCACCTAAACAGACCAAATCAAAGGCTGCCAGGCCTCCCACGGCCCAGCAGCCTCAGCCTCCTCAAGGCCTTTGACTTGCAACTAGAGAACCTAGCCTTTCTGGCTCTGGAAGAACCAGAGCCCCTCACCATTCCAGGAAGGTTAGCTTACTTTGCTCCCAGATGGGAGCAAATCACAGCAGAGCAATGGACCCTCTCCATTATAAGGGAAGGGTACAAGCTTCATTTCTTAAACCTTCCTCTCCACACCATGGTGAAACAGTTCAATTCTCCAACATCTCTCCTCAACCTTCTGGGTCAGGAGATTGCTACCCTTCTTGCCCAAGGGGCAATAGAAGAAGTACCCCTGCTTCAACAGGGCTCAGGGTTCTACTCCCCTTATTTTCTTATTCCAAAGAAAACAGGGGGCTACAGACCCATTTTAGATCTCGGAGAATTCAACAAGTTTCTATTCAAAGAGAAATTCAAGATGATTTCTCTCGGTGCTCTCCTTCCATACCTTTAGAGTCATGACTGGCTTTGTTCTCTAGATCTCAAGGATGCGTACACCCATGTCCTCATCCATCCAACACACAGAAGGTTCCTTCGGTTCCTTTTTCAAGGAAAGCACTACCAATACAGGGTGCTTCCTTTTGGTCTGGCCTCTGCACCAAGGGTGTCCACAAAATGCATGGCTGTAGTAGCTGCATTTCTACGCACTCTAGGAATATTCGTTTTCCCTTATCTGGACGACTGGCTCATTCGAGCTTCATCCCAGTCAGAGGCCCAGATTTCTCTAACCTGCACAATGCGTGTCCTTCAGTATTTGGTACTGGTAATAAGCATCCCAAAATCCCATCTCACTCCTACTCAGTCTCTGGAGTTTATAGGGGCCTTGCTGGATACCACAATTGCACGGGCCTATCTTCCTCAGGCCCGTTGCCTACGCTTGGTGCAGTTAGCCTCCCAGATAGTTAAAGTCCCATTTAACTGCTCGAGAGATGTTACAACTATTAGGCCACATGGCATCCACCGTGCATGTGGTTCCATATGCTCGCCTTCACATGAGGGCAGCTCAATGGACTTTGTCCACCCAATGGACTCAGGCATCAGGTTGCCTGTCAGACATCATAGCAAACTCCAGTCGCCTATTTTGTTCTCTCCAGTGATGGAAGTCCCCTCCAAATCTGTTGCTGGGGTCCCCGTTTCAGCAGTCGCTACCCCAAGCAACTCTGACAACAGATGCTTCTCCAATGGGTTGGGGAGCTCATCTGCAGGATCTCTCCACCCAGGGCATCTGGTCTTCACAGGAGACTTCTCTGCATATCAATCTCTTGGAACTCAGAGCAATATTCTTAGCTCTCAGAGTATTCCATTCCCTGCTCAGCTACAGGACAGTCCTCATCCATACGGACAACCAAGTAGCCATGTTCTATGTAAACAAGCAGGGCGGGACTGGCTCTGTCGCTTTGCAATGAAGTTTTGCGACTGGGCCTTTGCCAGAGAGCATCACATCCATCTTCTGGCAGTATATCTTCCAGGCATTCAAAACTCTTGGGCAGACAGACTCAGTCGAGTTCTGCTCCCACACGAGTGGTCCCTCCACATGGACCAGGTAGCCAGGATTTTTCGAATTTGGGGAACCCCGGACATAGACCTCTTTGCAAGTCCGTGGAATGCCAAACTTCCCCATTTCTGTTCCAGAATTCCGTGTCAGGGAGTTCAGGCCAGGGATGCCTTCCTCCTTCACTGGGGTCAGGACTTCCTTTATGCCTTTCCACCAATTCCCCTAATTCCCAAACACTATTCAAGCTTCAGAGAGATCGAGGGACCATGATCCTCATAGCTCCACATTGACCACGTCAAGTGTGGTACCCTCTACTTCTGCATCTCTCTCAAGCTCCTTCCCTGGACTTGGGCTCTGCACCAGACCCTTCTGTCCCAGGAAGGGGGAACATTGTGGCACCCAAACCCCCAGTCGCTCCATCTCAGGGCTTGGTTGCTGAGGGCCTAGACCTTCAAGATTTTCATCTCTCTCAGCAAGTCAGATGTTCATGCCTCTAGAAAGCCTTCTACTAGGCGTTCCTGTGCTTTCAAATGGAAAAGATTTACCATTTGGTGTTCAGAGAAGGGTCTAAACCCTCTTGCAATACCTCTGAATTCTCTACTAGAGTATCTCCTGCATCTATCCCATGCAGGCCTGAAAACAAATTCAGTAAGAGTCCATTTGAGTGCTATTGCAGCGTCCCTCATGTCTCTCAATGGACAACCTATTTCCTCTCACCCTCATATAGCAAGATTCATGAGAGGCCTTCTTTTAACTAAACCTCCCATTAGACCACCTCCAGTGGCATGGGACTTAAACCTGGTTCTTGGCCAGCTTATGAAGCCACCCTTTGAACCTTTAGCCACCACCTCCTTGAAACTTCTTTCTTGGAAAGTTGTTTTTCTCATTGCAGTCACCTCAGCACGCCGCATCAGTGAGTTGCAAGCTTTGGTGGCTAATCCACCTTATACAAGGTTCCATCATGATAAGGTAGTCCTCAGGACCAATCCACACTTTATGCCTAAAGTGGTCTCGCCTTTTCATTTAAACCAGGAGGTATATTTACCTGTCTCTTTTCCAGGACCTCATGCATCAAATGCAGAGAGGAATCTTCATACCTTGGATTGTAAGAGAGCTCTCGCTTTCTACTTACAAAGAACACAGCAACATAGAAAGTCTTCTCAACTCTTTGTTGCTTTTGATCCTTCTCATTTAGGACTTCCAGTCTCTAAGAGAACACTGTCCAACTGGATTGCTCAGTGTATGTATTTCTTTCGCCTACCAGAGTAGGAACATTTCTCTGGAGGGCCATGTCACAGCTCACAATGTGAGAGCCATGGCAGCCTCAATGGCTCATCTAAACTGTGTCCATCGAACAAATCTGTCGAGCGGCCACCTGGGCCTCGGTTCATACCTTCACAGCCCATTACTGTTTGGACAAGGACTCCCGCCGGGATGCCTCGTTTGGTCAGGCTGTCCTCAAACACCTGTTCTATTCCTAATCAACTCCTACCCACCTACCCTGGTTGGATGCCAGAGATCCATGGGGGGAAGTGGAGCCCTCTGCAAGGGCACACAACCATGGGGTCTCTCCCTGGCATCTGCAGCTAGGGAGTCCCCATATGTGAAGACTCATTCCTGCTTGTTCCTGGAGATAGCACAGTTACCTGTAACAGGTGATCTCTGGGAACAGCAGGAATAAGTCTTCACAACCCACCCACCTCCCCTAGGCGTTGTATCTCTCTATCTTTCCTTTCCTCTCTCTCTCTTTGTCTCAGCTTTAAAACTCAAACTGGAGAGAGGCGGTTGGGAAAGGTGGGAAGGCAGCACGCAGGCGCTGTGGGATGCTCCCAAAAGCTTTCTTACTGGACGCTGGGGAGCGTTCCCGTGCAGGCTCCGTCGGTACTGACAATACCCATATGTGAAGACTTTTATTCCTGCTGTTCCCAGAGATCACCTGTTAAAGGTAAGTAACTGCTTTACTACCAAAGAGAATTTCTATAGCCTTCAGCCCATGACGTTGGGGAGAAGCAGCCTAATGGTTAGGCAAGTGGGCCAGGGCTCAAAATCCCACTGACACCCCTTGTGATCTTCGGCAAGCTCCATGCTGTTCTCTGCTGAGCTTTTCAGCCCATATACTACCTCTATAGCAGCAGGTGAAGTGCTGCCCCCTGCAGGAGCTCATCTACAGTGGTACAACACTCCCTGTGTCTATCTCCTCTGCCTGAGAGTGCAGGAGTAGTTTATTAGCTAGAGCTGCCGACTGAGGGCCAAGGAAGTTGGGTTCAAACCCCATAGGTGCATTTTGTGATCTTAGACTGAGCCTTCCAAGGTATAGGAAACAACCTGAATGTAGCTTCTCTGGAGCCACTCCTGGAAAAGGTATGAGCAAAATCGAAAATCCTTCCCTTCCTTATTGAGGTGGTTCATCCCTGGGAAAAGCAGCATAGAATCTGTCTACCGTTTGGGATTCTGCCAGGTACTTGTGACCTAGATTGGCCACTGTTGGAAACAGGATATCAGGCTTGACAGACCTTTAGTCTGACTCCGTATGGCAAATCTTACGTTCTGATGGAGGTTGGTGGAATTCCCACTTCTTCATCTGTGACCTCTGTTAAATCTTTTTGGCATGATCATTACCCCTACAAGTAGCACCTGCTTAAACGCCCAGATGGCTCCTTTACATGCACTGCTCTTCCCGGGTCCTGTAGGGGTTTTTCCTCTACCATGTGTAACTGAAATCTTCCCAACCTGGCTCACCCAAGAGAGACCTAAGACTGACTCTAAAATGTGCTTCATGCAAGCACCAGCCACTAACACCAAGAATTGATGCACCTGGATTCACAGAGGAGCAACTTCACCATGGTCCAACATTGCTGCTTCTAGGACAAATGCTTTGAGCAGTGTCATCTGTCCTGCTCGCCACACTTGCTACATTTGTCACTTTTCATGGGCTCATGACCTATTCGGCTGAGCAGCAGATATTTATAAGTGACCATCCTAAATAGATGCCATTACCTTTCAAGATCTGTTCAACATAGTCGAGACGGGTTTCCTGTCCCTCACCTGAAGTGGTGGAACCATATCACACTAGTTCTGAATAGTCTGGACTCAGTGGCCAAAGGTTTTAGCAACTGCATTAACAATACTTGCTTTCCAGTATGCTGGATGACAACCACTGCCTTCCCAGGAGACTACTAGAACCAAGGATGGCACACAGAGGACAAACTAACGAGCCAGTGAGAATGCCACCATAATGATTACCTTGCCTGTTTGCTATGGTGGTGGTCTGACTGGCTCATTGGCCTGTGATTTGATTTAATTAGTGGAGGAGGGATAGTAAGGAAATCCACAGTACTACCCTTTAACTTTCGAAAGGGAGACTATGATAAAATGAGGAAAACAGTTAAGAAAAAACTAAAAGGAGCAGTTGCAAAGGTTAAAGACGTACATCAGGCTTGGCTGTTGTTGAAAAATACTATCTTGGAAGCCCAGACCAGCTGTATTCCACGCTTTAAGAAAAGAGGAAGGAAGTCCAAAAAACTGCCAGCATGGTTTAAAGGTGAGGTCAGAGAGGCTGTTGCCAAAAAAAGCATCTTTCAGGAAATGGAAAAAAGAGCCAAACGACGAAACCTGGAAACAGCACAAGCACTGGCAAGTCAAATGCAAGGCATTGATAAGGCAGGCAAAGGAAGAATTTGAGAAGAAGCTTGCTGCGGAAGCAAAAACGCGAAGTAAAGACCTTTTCAAGTACATTCGTAGCAAAAAATCTGTGAGAGTCAGTTGGTCCATTACATGATAAAGGGGTTAAAGGAGCACTAAGATGCGACAAGGCGATGGCGGAGAGACTGAATGAATTCTTTGCTTTGGTCTTTACTGAGGAAGATGTAGGGATGTTACCCATGACTGAAGTGGTATTTAAAGGTGCGGAAGAATTGAAGGAAATATCGATACATCGGGAAGATGTATTACAACTATTAGATAAACTGAAGAGTAGCAAATCACCTGGGCCGGATGGTATACATCCAAGGGTGTTGAAAGAACTGAAATACGAGATTGCAGACCTGCTATTAGTAATCTGTGAACTATCATTAAAATCATCTCTAATACCTGAAGATTGGAGGATCGCCAATGTAACACCAATTTTTAAAAAAGGTTCCAGGGGTGATCCTGGAAACTACAGACTGACATCAGTACCGGGAAAAATGGTAGAAACCATCATATAAAGAATAAAATTACTCAGCATGTAGATAGTCATGACCTAATGGGAGACAGCCAACATGGCTTTAGACAAGGAAGATCTTGTCTTACTAATCTGTTATGTTTTTTTGAAGGAGTGAATAATCAGGTGGCAAAGGTGAGTCGGTTGATATTGTGTATCTGGACTTTCAGAAAGCCTTTGACAAGGTCCCTCATGAGAGACTTTTGGCAAAACTAAAGAGTCATGGGATAGGAGGCAGTGTACTATTGTGGATCAGGAACTGGTTAAAAGATAGAAAGCAGAGGGTAGGGCTAAATGGCCAATTTTCCCAATGGAGAAAGGTGAATAGTGGTGTACCCCAGGGATCTGTGCTGGGTCCGCTGCTTTTTGACATATTCATAAATGACCTGGAAAGTGGAATAACGAGTGAGGTTATCAAATTTGCAGATGACACAAAACTATTTAAAGTTGTTAAAAACCCAAGAGGATTGTGGAACATTGCAAGAGGATCTTGATAAATTGGAAGACTGGGCATCAAAATGGCAGATGAAATTTAATGTGGACAAGTGCAAGGTTATGCACCTAGGGAAGAACAACCCAAACTATGGTTACATGATGCTAGGTTCCACCCAGGAAAAAGATTTAGGTGTCATTGTGGATACCATGTTAAAACCCTCGGCCCAGTGTGCA
Organism: Ichthyophis bannanicus; assembly: GCA_033557465.1. Lineage (NCBI taxonomy): Eukaryota > Metazoa > Chordata > Amphibia > Gymnophiona > Ichthyophiidae > Ichthyophis > Ichthyophis bannanicus. The sequence goes on along the minus strand of CM066034.1, from coordinate 29,958,820 downwards.
GCGGCGGCCAAGAGAGCAAATAGAAAGATTTGCATGTTCTGCCTTCATTGTATGCAAATCTATCTTATGCATATTCATTATGGGAATCCTGAAAACCTGACTGGCCTAGGGTTCCCCAAGGACTGGGTTGAAAACCTAGATCCAGTACCAGCTATGGAGAATAACAAGGTTCTCTATTACATCCCAACCCTAAAGCCTGTCCCATGTAGGCTGGTGAGAGCCGTTCACAACAAGCTTCCAAATTCCGGACCTTGCTGATTATCTCCATCTGGGGGCTGAGACATTCCAGCCACAATACTGAATGCAGAAACCAATTTATGCTTTAGTCCAAAAGATGGGAAGTTTGGTCTCTCTGGAAATATTACGCTAGGTGGCCACTACATACACATAGTTTAGTTTATGGAAAACTTGATATGCCACAGGAAGGTGGTTTACAATAAAAATAGAACAAAGGAAAGTGGAAAAAGAACACCATTTTAGACAGACTATTCATACATACGTTTGCCTGCCCAGAGAAAACATCAAACTACCCAACCTGTCCTTGCATTTGTCAGTCCTGTCACCTCCCTTGCAATCCATCTCAAAGCTGTGGCTTTCCAAGCCGTGTTTCCATGTTATCTGCACACCCCTGAGTCTCCTTCACAGCCAGAGTTGCTGGTCCTCAAGAGGTGAAGCACACCTGTTTTCCAGTACAGCCAAGGGCACAAGTCCATGTGTTTTTATAACCAAACATTTCTCATCGTCCCTGGAGCATACCTCTCTTGCACAGATGGCCACCAAGCAACCATATGCTTCATAAACCCCAACCACACAGCCACCTAGTGTATAAACACACTGCTACGTCACATCACAACCAGGGACTCTCCTGTTACCACACAAATGGGCTGGTCATGAGTCAACCTATTGTCATGGTTACCTGTGTGCCACTGTCAATTAGTAGATGTAATGTTCAGCATTATCAATAAATAAACCATAAGACTGGAAGACATGCCTAATACAGCAAAACCTCATATGTCAATACAAACACCTCGCTTCTGCTCTCAGACCCCTTTTCTCCAGTTTCAACAATGTTAAAGAACCTCAGGAGATCTATGATCCTCAATGCTCCCCATCTTCCTTCATAAACTGGGTTCTTGATTTTCTGTCCTCTGAAACCTGTGCAGGGGACCAGCAAAGCTCAAGAATGATAGTCACCAAAGAGGAGTAATTATCTCATCAAAAAAACGTTCATCTGGGAAGCCCAGCCCATTTGGGCTCCATCTGTGTATATTCATACCACTTCCCCAGTCAAGTGTCCATCCCTACACTCCTTGGGTCTTCAGAGTTCATCTCTGTGCCATCCTTGGCAACCTAAAAGAGAATCGAGAATCCCTCCCCTCCCCCCCCCCCTGCTACCCTGATTCATTACTCAACAATGGAAACATGGCCTCCCCATCCCAATGGACTTTGAACACATCAGCCCAAGCAGTGAAAAATGAACCCAGGTCCCTCTGCTTAGCAATCCACAGCACCACTGTTTCAGCCCATGAATACCTGTGATTACAACTTCAGTATCACTAGTGCGAAAAGGCACTAGGCTTCCTTAGGAAGCTGTTGGGATATGAGACAATTAGCATAGTTGGCTCTATAAAAGATTTAGATACAGAGCTTGAATTGTGTGAACAGCACAGCATCTCTGATTCGCTTGATGATGCAGCATGGATAGAGTGGGGCAGAGCGGTTGACATCCAAAAGCTGAATGGCTTTATGTGTAGCAACAGTAGGTCTAATACCATCAGGAGCTTTTGCGTACTCTGCCTGTAAGAGAAGTTTAATTGCACCCAGTGTATATATGACATGAAAGTCTGTATTGACTAGGTCAGTGGGATAGATAACCGATGTTTGTTTGCACTTAACTGTAGTGTCTTTGCTCATTTAGTAACTGTCAAAAAATGTGTTTGCCTTGCAGAAAGTGCCAGAATACATCCTCACTCTCCGAGCTAGTGACCAGGAAGGAAAGGGTTTAACTACAACAGGAATGGCTGTGATCACAGTGACGGACACAAATGATAATCCTCCCAAGTTTAACCCAACCTCGGTAATTCCTCACCCTTCATTCTACAGTGCCTTTCCAGTAAAGGACGATATTTAAAGCTGTTCCCAGCTGTGGAAGGAGAAGCTCTTAGTCTGTCATCAAGGTTTGCAGGCTGCTCTAATGGTCCTGTAATCCCATATGACTTTCCTGCCTGGGACATTTGTTTTGATCCACGAGAACACAAGGGAGCACCACCCCTTGCACAAAGCGAAGACAAGAACCAAGAAACAATCCTTTATTTGGAAACACCCCAACATGGCCATGTTTAGACACAGCTGCCTTCCTCAGGGGGACTTTGTAGACAGGTGTCCTCCAATTCAACAGGAAAAACTCTCCAACAGTCTTACAATGTGATCTAGGTGTTTATATTGCCAATTTAAATGCCAAAATCACAACGTAAGATTGTTGGAAAGTTCTTCCTGTTGCATTGGAGGATACCTGTCTACAAAGTCCCCCTGAGGAAGGCAGCTGTGTCTAAACATGGCCGTGTTGGGGTGTTTCTAAATAAAGGACTGTTTTACACTCCTCCTCTTGGTGGTTATTTGTTTTGATCCAGACACTTATGGTGAGATTATCCCAGTATTGGTAAAGCAGAGTAACACAGGCAGATCTGGTTGCCCTTTGTAGAAAACAAATCTACTTTACCCTGTTTTTACACCTCCATCTAAGATACTAACCCTGAACGTCTCTTCTAGTTCAACATTCTAAAGAGCAGTTGGAAAGTCGACCGATCGTTTATTATGAGCTGGAGACGTATTTTGGCATTCAGCCTCCCCCTCACTCCCACCACCACCCTTTTATGCTGCTCTAAAGAGCGGATATTAACGTAATGTTTATTTAGCTAGGCTTATACCGCTTTTCTACAGGTCAAAGCAGTGTACAGTCAGGCACAGTATATATTTCCCTTGTCCCCCAAGGGCTCGCAATCTGTTTTGTAACTGAGGCAATGGAGGGTTACGTAGCTTCCCCAAGGCTGCCTGTGGGACTAGAAACCACAGTCCCTCCAGCCCAATGTTGCTGTCCTCCAGCAGGATTCAAACCCCAGGCCCTCCAGCCTGAGGCAGCTTGCCCCACCACTAGGTCGTTCTTAGGTAGTCTGACTTGCTGTCTTTGGTGTTGCAGTACACAGCAAACGTGTCTGAAAATGAAGTGGGAGTTGTGGTTGAGAAGCTGAAGGTCACAGATGGGGATGTTCAGGACTCGGATACATGGAAAGCAGTGTACATGATTCTAAGCGGGAATGATGGAAATCCTTTTGCAGTCGAAACGGATCCAGTCTCCAATGATGGAATTGTGAAAACGGTCAAGGTATTGTCTACGGCATAGTTTTTGTATTGGATCATTTTAGAAGCATTTACTGCTGTAGTTTGGCTACATATGTAAACGAGGATGTCAGAAAGCTGCAATTTACATGCTTAGATGGGATGCAGGGGATAAGCCAAAGGTCTCTGCACATATTTCTCATTTTACTGTGGAAATGCAGGTAAACATTACACGGTTTCCTTGTTAGCTCTGAGCATTAACAAAAATGCTTGTTTCAGCCAAGGCTTTAAACAAGGGGTTAAGGGAATAATTTCTTCCTTAAAGCCTTTGCTACTTCCCTAGTTAATTGCCACCCCTAAAATTGAGCATTTTCTGCAATCAGGCACCATATAAGGAAGCTTCCGAATGAGGCCGCTGCCCGTGCGTGTCCCCCCCCCCCCCCTAAATCTCTCACATTTTGCCAAGATCTTTGCTCTCACTGCATGTGCTGGGAAATGCAAATGTACTTGTGGTGTCCTAATGTATTTTACAAAGAGCTCCCCATGCGCCAGAATGTTCTGGACAATATCCAGGCAATGTGAACATCCCAACCTGAATGTCCCATTTCCCATGTTCGATCGCTATGCAAACTGGAGCTTTCTTTTCCACATGTGGCTCCTCCAAGCACTGGTGGTTTTCATGCACCTGTTCAGGTTGTTAGTCCTGGCATTGTCTGCAGCCTTGGTGCTTACAACAGAGCCGGGAACTAAAAACCCTTTTCCCACACCCCTGTCCATAATTGTGTTCATCGGCAAGTTACATTGCTTCAGATTCAACTACCCATCAAGGTGCATTCAACAGCAAGTGTCTCTAAACTGATAGAACCAGTGGCGCAGGTTCTGTGACAGTCTGTAAGCGGGTAGTAACAGTGCTGTATCACATACAGGCTAGAGGTCGCGTTAGTGCAGTCTGTCACCAGCACAGCATAAGTCTGATTATCACGGCAGGCAAGGATGGCCTTTGCTCTATTGTGTGGTGTAATATTGCAGGTCCAGGCTTCTTGCCATGAGGAGTTAAGGATGTTGTGGGACAGTGGGCTTTGAGTTCTTGCAATAGTCTCATCTTTGCTCATAAACCTGATTTTAGCAGGCATTGAGCACTGATAGAGCCACTGCCTGCCACATTCACCCTAATGCTAGAATTCAGTTTCTGCTCAAAACACACAGTACGGAAGCAAGCTCTCGGCACAACGTGGACTCATTTGTCATTTTCTCCCAGGCTTTGGATTTTGAAGCCAAAAAGCAGTACGTTCTCTTAATCACCGTGCTGAACAAAGTTCCATTTTCTGTGCCACTGCCAACCTCCACCGCAACTCTCACCATCAATGTTCAAGATGTCAACGAGGCTCCAGTGTTTGTACCACCAGTCAAAACAGTGCAGGTCATGGAGGACTTGCCCGTGGGGCAAGAAGTTGCCTCTTATACAGCTCAGGATCCGGACAAGCAGCAGGTTCAGACGATCACGTAAGTACTTCAGTGTTTCTCCTTTACACAGACTGGATGGTGAGCAAATGTCAGCATGTTCTGAACTCACACTGACCTTCTGACAAGCAGGTGTTAGCTGACCTCTCACTCTGGGGCAAGGATACCTGAGAGTTACACAACATATCAACATACCAGGCAAAATGGTAGAAACCATTATCAAGAACAAAGTTACTGAACAGGTAGATAGTCATGCTTCAGTGAGAGAAAACCAACATCGATTTAACCAAAGGAAAGTCTTGTCTCACTAATCTGTTATATTTTTTCTAAGGTGTGAATTAACAAGTTGATAAAGGTGATCCAGTTGACATAGTGTATATGGATTTTCAGAAACCCTTGACAAGGGCCCTCTTGAGGAAATTAAAAAGTCATGGGATAGGAGGCCGTGTAGTATTGTGGATCAGGAACTGGTTAAAAGATAGAAAGCAGAGGGTAGGGCTAAACGGCCAATTTTCCCAGTGGAGAAAGGTGAATAGAGGAGTACCCCAGGGATCTGTGCTGGATCCCCTGCTTTTTAACATATTCAGAAATGACCTGGAAATGGGAATGAGTGAAGTGATCAAATTTGTGGATAACACAATTATTCAAAGTTGTTAAATCACAAGAGGACTGTCAGAAATTTCAAGAGGATGTTGAGAAACTGGGAGACTGGAACAAATGGCAGGTGAAATTTAAAGTGAACAAATGCAAAGTTATGCACTTAGGGAAGAACAACCCAAATTAGAATACAAATTTCCAAAAAAGCTAAGAATTATAAGGAATGGAATGGAGAGTAAAACAAAGGATGACATAAGGCCTCTGTACCACTCCATGGCGCATTTGCTCTTTGCATATTACCTGCGGTTCTAGTTGCCACATCTTTAAAAAAAAAAAAAAAAATAGTGGAATTGGGAAAAGGTACAAACCGGTAAAGGGGGCAGAAGGGTATCCCTAGAAGGAAAGGCTTGAAGGTTAGGGATCTTAAACGTTTGAAAAAAAAAAAACGCTGAGGGGAGTTATGATAGAGCTCTAAAAATGAGTTGGGTCAAACAAGTAAGTATGAATTGATTATTTACTCCTTCAAAACTAGAGAGACTAGGACAGGCAACGAAGCTACAATGTGATGCATTTAAGACTAATCAGAAAATATTTCTTCACTTAATATATAATTAAGCTCTGGAATTCGTTGCAGAGGATATAGAAAAAGCTGCTAGTGTAGTTGGATTTAAGAGGTCTGGACAAGTTCCTGGAGAAAAAGTCCATAAACCATTATTAGAGGACTGAGGAAATCCTCTGCTTACCCATTGGACAAGCAGCATGGCATTTGTGTACCTTTTTGGGAAACTGCCAGGTACTTGTGACCTGGTTTGGCCATTGTTGCAAACCAGGACACTGGGCTTGATGGACCTTTTGCTCTGACCCAGAATGGCGGACCTTATGTTCTTATCTGTAGGGTGTCTGTTGCGTTACATGCAGAGAACGGAGAGACCACATTCCAGTGGATAGGGAGAGACAGAGCTTGAGGCCTAAACTGGAGCAAATTAAGAGACAAGACAAAGACAGTGCCCAAGAGGGTGTTTTAAGCAAAACACCTTTTTATTAGGCGATGTCCCAAAGTTTGTTCAAAATCAAACGCCACCAATATAAAAGTCAAAATGTAAGTTTTAGTTCAAAGTCTAACGTTCTTCCTCGGGATTCTCCTTTAGGTTAATTCCCAGGTGAATTCCACTTACCACTACAGTCACTTGACCTGTTTCCAACCAGTCCTCCACTTTGGAGCCCACCTCGGGTGGCTCGGTTTGAAATTCCTGCGTGTAAGTGGGGGGATATCAAAAATTTGCCTAGGGCAAGAACACCTTTAAGCAACTCTTGGAACGGCCTTGGTGTTACCTACTGTTCTTGGGTATTTCCATGTCCACAGAGGTTCCAGCGTTTTCTCATCTCTGTGGGGCAGGACTATGCTTAAACAGAACCAGAGGGAACATGGGGCCAGTATTACAGCTTTCTGCAAGTTTAGGGGTTTTGTCTAGGCAGGTAACATTCTCTGGATAAGTTTTCACAGAGGCGCACAGACTTAACTGTATCTTATGTTGTAATATCATTATGCGATGAAGTATATTTATTTGTAATCCACCTTGAGCTATTTGGTTAAGGGGAAAGGGGTTTCTGTCATTTATGGTGGAGTTTTGGGTACCCAGATGAACTGAATTTCATCCTGTCCATATTCTTCTTCTGTTCAGATATCGCATGGGGAATGACCCAGCGGGATGGCTTACTATTCACCCGGAAACTGGAATCATAACTGGAAACGGCAACCTGGATCGGGAGTCGCAGTATGTAAGGAACAGCACGTATTCCGCCATCATCCTGGCAATAGATAATGGTAAAGATCTGCAGTCTCCCTGGCACTTGTAGATAAGGTTGGAAGGGTCCCCCGGTGCTCTCTGCACCCCAGGCCTGCCACTGAACCACGTGCTCCATCAGAGGAAGACAAAGAATCCAAAATAAAAGTGCTACTCTTGGGCTCACTTTCTGGCTCTCGGTATTAAGCATGAAGGGCCAGTCCCGGAGAGCTTGCAAAGTGAATGAAGTTGAAGCCGGATCTTACTAGGCCCATCTAGCGTGATTCCCTAAAAAAAAAAAAAAAAAAAAAAGGGGGGGTGGCGGTGGTGACGTTTTGTGGATTGAGCCCTTCTTGCAGTGTCAACCTGCACTCTAAAACCTGCCATTTTAATGCCAAATGGTTCGGGTAGAACGCATCACATTCTGTAGAAATAATTTTATGGACTGCTCTTTTGGGGCTGCTCATTTCTGGTTCAAGAATATTGTGAAACCTTATCTTCTAGTTGCAAGAATTTCCTCTAATCAGTTAAAGGCCCCTTAGGACGTTATGTGGGTAATTTTATAGGGGATTGCTTAATTTAAGGCAAGGTGTCACACATTTTCAATAGTAGTAATATACTTGCGTCAAGTCTAGCGTGAGCACTTCTGCTAACCCTAGACTAGGTGTAAATGCTACACCCATATTTGTAAAAAATACACGTTAGTTTTTTTTGTAACTTTTTTTGTGTTTAAACAGATATAAAAAAAAAACACACAATGTTGGATCTGTGACCATTGTAACCCCCCTTCGTTGGAACATTCCAGTATAATTATATCAACATAATACATGTCAGGCCCCAAATCCACACTAGCTGCATATAAACAAACAATTATATATCATGCCCCCCCCTGTGTAATACACCTCACAGGCCCCCTTCTATCCAGGATGTCAAGAAACTGTCTCATAACTGGCAAGAATCTAGCTCGACATCTAAGCAGTTAAACAACAAAGCAGTACCCTCCCCCCTTACCCTATATCTGCATAAATCCAAAAATACAACATTCCTGCACAATCCCCTAACCCCACCCTACAATATCTCTAACAATGTCAGGCTTCAATCTGGCATCAATGCACATCTGCCTTTATCTCACCATGTACAGACGGTGCCCTTATCCTCTCAAACTGCATGTTAAGTGCTGTTGAGTCAATGTTAACTCATGGCGACCCTCTGGATAGTTGTCATAAACTGTGTTCAGCCTTCAGTCAGGCGGCTCATTGACAACAGACTGGCTCCCATAGCTGCTGTTACTGTATCGATCCATCTCATTGCTGGCCTTCCTCTTTTGCGCTGACCTTCTACCTTGCCAGGCATGATGTCGTTCTCTAATGATCTCTCTTTGCATGATGTGTCCAAAGCAGGGGCGGCCCAAAGGGGGTGCGGGGCCATGTGCGGAGATTAATTGCGGGGCCTCATTTGCATAAATACTTGCATAATGTTAACATGCATTTTTAGTAAACATGCTTCTTAATGAGTGTCTGGATAAAGAAAGACTAATAGATTTCTACGTTACTATATTCCAGTGCCAACCGCCAGGTCCATTAGGAAGTACTATAAACACTGACCTTTTAGAACTCATAGCAAATCCACCATATCATAACAGCTCTGCCAGGACTCACAAAGCACCAAACCCTACCTAACAAAAGGCAACACTGCAAATATTAAACCAATACATCTCAGAGAATACCAATACATCTCCTACTGGGGAAAGAGAACAAGTGACATGGTCAAATAGAAACTACATGAACAGAATACCTCAGCTTGGTTAAAATGCAGAACATAGGCTGTCACCAAAGAACAAGGGATCACAATTTAGAAATAGGAAGACAATAATTAAACTGGGAACCCCAAAGCCAAACTTGGGATGTACAACAACACTGGAGAAATAAAACTATAAATTAATTTCCTCTTGTACTAAACAAAACACAAAAGATGTTAACAATGCACATTTCCCAGAGCTGATATATTCCAGTTAATACATTCAAAATAAAAAAGTATTTTTCTACCTTTTGTTGCTTGTGCATTTTCTTTTCAGTTGCAATTGCTCCAGTCACTTTCTTCTGGTTTCTTTGTGTCTTCTGCGAGCTATCCATTTTCCTTTCTTCTCTTTTAGATTTTTTTCCAAATTTTTTCTCTATATCTGCTTTAACATACTGATCTTTCCCCTTTTGCTCTTTCCTCCATTTCTTTCCTTATTGCTTTATCATCCACTCAAATTTCACCCTTCCATTCTCAATCTACACTTACTCTTCCAATACCCGGCCCTTCGTAGACTTTTCTTCCCTCCCACACAAAATATCTTTTCCCCTCTCCATTCTCATTTCCCATCCCTTTCTAGTCCTCCCCCAAAATCAGCTCCTAGACCCACCCAGCATCTGCCCCCTTCTAGTCCCAGTCTCCCAAGCTTCCACATCAGCCCATTTCCAGTCCTAGCCTCCCATATGCTGTTTTCCAGTTCCATTCCAGCCCCCCATCAGCCCATTTCCACTCCAAGCTCCCCATCAGCCCACTTCCAGTCCTATTCCAGCCCCCATCAGCCCATTTCCAGTGTCCTATTCCAGCCCATCACCCATTTGCAGTCTACGTTCCCCCCATCAGCCCATTTCCACTCCAAGCTCCCCATCAGCCCATTTCCAGTCCTAGCCCCCATATGCTCTTTTCCAGTTCCATTCCAGTCCCTCATCAGCCCATTTCCTCCACGCTCCCCCATCAGCTAATTTCCAATTCTAGCCCCCTCGTCAGCCCACTTCGCCCTATTCCAGCCCCCATCAGCCCATTTCCAGTCCTAATCCAGCTCTTCATCAGCCCATTTCCAGTCCAAGTTCCCCCCATCACAGCTCATTTCGTCCATTCCCCCCACCATCACAACCCATTTGCAGTCCTCCCCCATCACAGCCCAATTGTAGTCCGTTCCCCCCATCACAGCCCATTTACACTGTGTTTTCACCCCCCCCCACATCACAGCCCATTTCCAGTCTGTTCTCCCCCCCCCACATCACAGCCCATTTCCAGTCCTATCCCCCCCACCATCAGACCATTTGCAGTCCTCCCCCCCACAGCCCATTTCCAGTCCTATCCCCCCCACCATCACAGCCCATTTCCAGTCCGTTCTCCCCCCCCATCACAGCCCATTTCCCGTCTGCCTCCCCCCCCATCACAGCCCATTTCCAGTCTGTTTCCCCCCATCACAGCCCATTTCCAGTCCTATCCCCCCCACCATCACAGACCATTTGCAGTCCTCCCCCATCACAGCCCATTTCCAGTCTGTTCTCCCCCCCCCCCCAGCCCATTTCCAGTCTGTTCCCCCCCACCATCCCAGCCCATTTTCAGTCTGTTCCCCCCCCACCATCCCAGCCCATTTTCAGTCTGTTCCCCCCCACCATCCCAGCCCATTTTCAGTCTGTTCCCCCCCACCACCATCCCAGCCCATTTTCAGTCTGTTCCCCCCCACCATCCCAGCCCATTTTCAGTCTGTTCCCCCCCACCATCCCAGCCCATTTTCAGTCTGTTCCCCCCCACCATCCCATCCCATTTTCAGTCTGTTCCCCCCCACCATCCCAGCCCATTTTCAGTCCGTTCCCCCCCACCATCACAGCCCATTTTCAGTCTCCCCCCATCACAGCCCATTTCCAGTCCGTTTCCCCCCCCCCATAACAGCCCATTTCCAGTCCGTTTCCCCCCCTCCCCATCACAGCCCATCCAGTCCTAGCCACCCCCCCGAAGAGCCCCACGCCGTCTAAGGGGTTGCAGAGGGAGCCGGGGAAGCCCGCGTGAGGACCCGGCTCCCTCTGCACAGCCCGCCAGCGTGAAGAACCTTTACCTTCCCGCTGGCGGCTGTTTCAATGAAGCCGCGAATGCCGGGAAAGGTTAAAGGCAATGCCCTTTTCTCATCCCCAAGAAGACAGGGGGTTACAGACCCATTTTAGATCTCAGAGAATTGAACAAATTCCTATACAAGGAGAAGTTCAAAATGCTTTCTCTAGGCATTCTCCTTCCCTACCTAAAGAGCCAAGATTGGCTTTGTTCTCTAGATCTCAAGGATGCGTACACCCATGTCCTCATCCATCCATCCCACAGAAAATTCCTACGGTTTCTGTTCCAGGGAAAACATTATCAGTACAGAGTGCTCCCTTTCGGCCTAGCCTCTGCCCCCAGAGTGTTCACCAAATGCATGGCAGTCGTTGCAGCATTTCTGCGCACCCTAGGGATTTTTGTTTTCCCATATCTGGACGATTGGCTCATCCGAGCACCAACTCAGTCAGAAGCTCAGATTGCTCTAAACCACACAAGACGCATTCTGCAATATCTGGGACTGGTGGTAAACCTCCCAAAGTCCCAGCTTACTCCCACTCAGTCCCTAGAGTTCATAGGGGCCTGGTTGGATACCACCACTGCAACGGCCTACCTTCCTCAGGCCCGTTGCCATCGTCTACTGCAGTTAGCCTCCCAGGCTCAGTCAGTCACTTGACTGCCAGGGAGATGCTTCAACTGCTAGGCCACATGGCTTCCACAGTACATGTGGTACCCTATGCTCGCCTTCACATGAGAGCAGCTCAGTGGACTCAAGCCTCAGGAGCTCTCTCCGACCAAATAACAACCTCCAAATGTCTCTTTTGGTCTCTCCAATGGTGGATGTCCACTCAAAATCTGTTGCTGGGGTCCCCCTTCCAACAGTCGTTGCCCCAAGCAACCCTAACTACAGATGCCTCCCAAACAGGTTGGGGAGCTCATCTAGAGGACCTCTCCACCCAAGGCACTTGGTCTCTAAAAGAGACCTCCCTTCATCTCAATCACTTGGAGCTTCGAGCAGTTTTCCTAGCTCTCCAAGTCTTTCATACCCTCCTTGGCTACAAGACAGTCCTCGTTCACACAGACAATCAAGTAGCCATGTTTTATATAAACAAGCAAGGAGGAACTGGCTCTCTGTCGCTTTGCAACGAAGCTCTCAGATTGTGGGCCTTCGCCAGAGAGCATCAGATCCATCTCCTGGCAGTATACCTCCCAGGAATCCAAAACTCTTGGGCAGACTCAGTCGAGTTCTGCTTCCACACAAGTGGTCCCTGCATATGGATCAGGTACTCAGAATCTTTCGGGAATGGGGAACCCCGGACATAGTCCTCTTTGCAAGTCCGTGGAATGCCAAACTTCCCCGATTCTGCTCCAGAATTCCGTGTCAGGGAGTTCAGGCCAGGGATGCCTTCCTCCTTCATTGGGGTCAGGACTTCCTGTATGCCTTTCCACCCATTCCCTTGATTCCCAAGACTCTGTTCAAACTCCAGAGGGATCAAGGATCTATGATCCTCATAGCTCCACGCTGGCCACGCCAAGTGTGGTACCCTCTACTTCTGCATCTCTCCCAAGCCCCCTCCCTGGACTTGGCAGCTGCTCCAGACCTTCTGTCCCAGGAGGAGGGGACTTTGTGGCACCCAAACCCCAAGTCCCTTCACCTCAGGGCCTGGTTACTGAAGGCCTAGATCTTCAAGATTTAAATCTTTCTCAACAGGTGAAGGATATCCTTCATGCTTCCAGGAAACCTTCCACCAGGCGTTCCTACGCCTTTAAATGGAAAAGATTTTCCATTTGGTGTTCTGACAGAGGTCTGGACCCTTTCGCACTTCCTTTAACTTCTCTGTTGGACTATCTCCTGCATCTCTCCAATGCAGGACTTAAAACTAATTCAGTGAGAGTCCATTTGAGTGCTATTGCAGCATCCCTTAAGCCCATCAATGGGCAACAAGTCTCCTCTCATCCTCTTATCTCAAGATTCATGAGAGGCCTCACTTTAACTAAACCTCCCATTAAGCCTCCTCCGGTGGCATGGGATTTGAATTTGGTTCTTGGTCAGCTCATGAAGCCACCATTTGAACCCTTTTCTACCTCCCTGAAATTTCTTTCCTGGAAGGTTGTCTTCCTTATTGCAGTCACTTCTGCTCGCCGCATTAGTGAACTACAGGCCTTAGTGGCAAATCCACCTTATACAAGATTCCATCATGACAAGGTGGTCCTCAGGACTAATCCACACTTTATGCCTAAAGTAGTCTCGCCTTTTCATCTCAATCAAGAGGTGTATTTGCCAGTCTTTTTTCCAGCTCCTCATGCATCTAGTGCAGAGAGGAACCTTCATACTCTGGATTGTAAAAGGGCTCTTGCCTTTTACTTGCATAGGACCCAGCAACATAGAAAGTCTTCTCAGCTTTTTGTTGCTTTTGATCCTTCTCATTTGGGACTTCCAGTCTCTAAGAGAACACTGTCCAATTGGATTGCTCAGTGTATTTCTTTTGCCTACCAGAGCAAGAACCTTACTCTGGAGGGCCATGTCACAGCTCATAATGTGAGGGCCATGGCCACCTCTATGGCTCATCTACATTCTGTGTCCATAGACCAGATCTGTCGAGCAGCCACCTGGGCCTCGGTTCATACCTTCACAGCCCATTACTGCTTGGACAAGTATTCCCACCGGGATGCCTTGTTTGGTCAGGCTGTTCTCAAACACCTGTTCCATTCTTAATCAACTCCTACCCTCCTTCCCTGGATGGATGCCTGAGATCCATAGGAGGACATGGGACCCTATCCAGGGTCTAAATCCTAGGGGATCTCCCAGGCATCTTAGCTAGGGAGTCCCCATATGTGAGGACTCATTCCTGCTTGTTCCTGGAGATAGCACAGGTACCTGTAACAGGTGATCTCTGGGAACAGCAGGAATTAGTCCTCACAACCCACCCACCTCCCCTAGGAGTTGTATCTTTCTGGTCTTTCCTTTCTCTCTCTCTATTGTCTCAGCTATAAACTTGAACTGAGGAGAGTCAGTTAGGAAAGGCGGGAAGGCAGCGCGCAGGCGCGGTGGGATGTGCCCTAAAGCTTTCCTTTTTGGGAAGCTGGGGAAGCATTCCCGCGCAGGCTCCATCAGTACCGACGTACCCATATGTGAGGACTAATTCCTGCTGTTCCCAGAGATCACCTGTTACAGGTAAGTAACTGTGCTATATCTATTCCTCTCAGGCAGACCAAAGTACTCCTGCACTTTCTCAAAGGAAAGCAACTGCCGTTTATCATCCAGTAGATGCCCAACCCTCCATACTCCAGCCCCCATCCCCACAAGATCCCATTGCCCACCCCCCGGGGAAAACGCTGGATTACTATACAGTGGGACCATCCCCCCTCCCCTATCCCCCTTACCACCACCTTCCGAAATTGCCACCAACACTTTAGTGTCAATAGTATAAATGGATTCTCTCCCCCCCCCCCTACCAGCATCCCAAACTGCTATTCAACCACGGAAGGTTTTTCAACATATTAGACCGCATTGCTTTAGGCTTCAACTTTACCAACCTAGCACCTTCCTTTCCTCTTCCCCAAGCAAACACTGCCCTGCTTTCTGCTGCTTCATAATACCCCCCCCCCCCCCAAAGATCTGGAACTTCCAGAACACACTCCTCCTTGCTGCAATACAACACTGACCGAGCCACCTTCAGCGGCCTTCTCTTCCAAATGAAAGGGAAGATTCTCCTTTGAAATTTCCTTATTCACCTCACAGAACCTGCACTAGCAATGCCATAAAGAAAAACAAAACCCAAGGCAAGATATTCATTTTCACAGTTGTCACCTTCCCCCATGACAGGGAGTTTATCCCCCTCCCAACGCCTTCCGGAAGGGACCATAACATAACTCGTACAGATTCTTCCATTCTGTCCCAATGCAGACTCCCACGTAACTGACGGCTTCCTTCGCCCATCGACGTGGGAAGGCCGCCTTCAGCGATGTGCTTAGGCCCAGGGCCGTAGCAAGTCATAAATGCACCCTGTGCGACTTGCCCATCTGGCAAGCTCCTCCCCCTGCCCCCTCCCCCTAATCATCACAAGTTTGCCCATTTGCCCAGCATCTCCCCACCTGTCCAGCCGGCTCCCCGTGCTGCCCCCCCCCCTTGCCCTGCTGCCATTTCTTATGATGGCCGCAGTGGGGCAGACGTCAAATTGGAAAAAAACCAACCCTGCGTATCTTTGCGACTCCGCGCTTGCCAGCATGTCTGATCCCCCTCTCCTTTGACAAATGCCCGTGTCAGAGGAGGGCGGCACCAGACCACTCATTCAAGCGCAGATCTTTGCGACTCCGTACTTCAGTGACTGGTCTGGTCCCTCCCTCCTCTGACGGGGGCATATGTAAGAGGAGGGAGGGATCAGACATGCAGACACACGGGGAGTCGGACAGACACGCGGGTTTTCTTTATTCCATTTGAGGTCTGCCCTGCTGCTGCCGTCTCCTCCACCACAGAAACATAAAAAGCGGGGCAAAGGTAGGCAGCATGGAGGGAGCTGAGGCCTGCAACTTCAAATGCGTCCCTATTTCTTTGCGCCCTATGTGGCCTCACTGCTCGCACAGGGCTAAGTGTGGCTCTGGGCCGACCCCCTCAACATTTCTGTTTTCCCTACATTAGTTTTGTACTTTGACACCCGGCTATTTCCTTCATTAGCACAGGCAAGGATAAACGGGGCTTTCCCAATGAGAAAATCACATCGTCTGCAAACAATGACGTTTTCACCTCCTGACTCTTCAGAACCACTCCTGCTCTGTCAGTATGATCCTTCATCCTAACCTCTAGGGACTTTATAACCAACGCAAAGAAAACTGGTGACAAGGGGACACCCCTGTCTCCTTCCTCACCCCAACCTAAGTTTACTCTGATGAGTACCCCTTGTTAACCCTAATACATGCTTTCAGAGAGACATACAAAGCCCTTATCCACCCACAATATTTATTTCCAAGCTCCACCCTCCAAAGCACCTGACACGTGAGCTCCCAACCCACCCTGTCAGAAGCTTTTCCTGCATCTACCGCCATTAACACACAGGGCTCTTGATACTGCTGGGCTCCCCTGTATCACATTAAGCACCTTCCTGATGTTATCTGAAGCCGGCTGACCAGGAACAAAGCCTGTTTGGGTCCTGATGGATCCAGTATGAAGGTGCTTCTGTAACCTCGCGGCCAGGATTTTGGCCAAAATGTCAGTGTCCAAGTTGATTAATGAAATTGGCCTATGGAGACTATATACAGTTACATCCTTTCCTGGTTTAGGGAGGACCATGATCCCTGCTAGATCCATGCAGCTAGGTAATCCATCCCCCTATATATTGCATTAAATACCTCAATCAAGAGGTCAACTAATATGCCCCTGAAATGTTTTATAAAACCCCACCAAAAAAACCATCTAACTCTAGCGCCTTTCCCACCTTTAATTCCTTAATCACCTCTAACACCTCTTCCCTAGTAATGTCTCTCTCCAACCCTTCCCGCTCTACCTCACCCCACATCTCACTAAAGAATCTATCCCTTCCCCCACTTGCGGGGTTATACAGCTTCTTATAAAAAACCTTAAAAATATTCATGACAGCCTCAGGGACCTGTACTGTCTGCCCCCTTTCATCCCTAATTTTGCAGATTTGCTGTTTATTTTTCTTCTCTCTTCTTTTCTTAGCCAAGAACCTGCCCATCTCGTTACCCCACTCAAAATAGTCACTTTAAGCCTATTTATTTGAAATGCTAAATCCTGCATTTGCAACTGCTCCAGTTCCCACCCTCAAATTTTCCACCGCTCTAAGTTCCTCCTTGCCTATGTCTTAAAATTGCGCTTCCTGGCCACCCTTATCTGTTCCTTGAGTTGATCTTCCACTTTACTGCCTGTGAAATCAGAACACCCCTCAAAACCGCTTCGAGCCCATCCCACACTACCCCTCTACCCTTATATCCATATCCTCATGTCTGTCCAGATAACCCTTAATTTCTTCTCTCCTGTGCTTACATTTGAGGCTTCTGCAATGCAGATTTCATTTAATCACCAGAATATTAACCCCCTCTCCTCTTTCCCCAATCTCAGCACCAAATAGATAGGGGCATAGTCTGAACAGGTGATCTGTTCTATTCCCGTATTACTGAGAGCCCCCACCTTAAACTAAAGCCTATCTGTTCTGCTAAAGGAGCCATGTGAGAAAGAGAACAGGGGTATTTTACTTCTGTTCCATTCTTTTGCCTCCAACATCCATCAATCCCAACTGCTGCATCACCCCTTTCAGGCACATATGCTCCCCCTTAGTGCCGTCCCCTCCACCCCCCCCCCCTTAGTTAACCACCCTCAGCTTAATGGTCAAATTAAAGTCAACTCCCAGCATCCTCATCCCCTTCCAAACCCCTACAACTTACCTTCCACCTCATCCATGAACTTTCCCTGGCCCTGATTCAGAGTATAGATATTTCCTACCACATCCTGCTCACCATCAGTTTTTACCCACCCAAAAATAAACCTCCCACCCTTATTTCAGAACACCTCTAAAACTTCCACCTGATGTCTATGTGAAAATAAAATTTCCACATACCCCTTTTTTTGGCACTCAACATTGGTTGCCGGGAAGACTGTAGGGTACTCTCCGGATTCCAGACTCCCTTCAGGTAAGTTTCTTGCACCAACAAAACATCTGCCCTTAAATGTTTCCCCTCCTTTCCCAGTAGCTGCCTTTTTTGCCATGAATTAGTCTTAAGTCGTCGCCTGCAATACCATTTTACCCAATATCTATCCTTGCCCATACTCGTATGTCAAGCCCCTACCACCCATCCTCCCTAACCCCCCTCTCGCCCTCCCCCCTCAAAAAAAACCCACCATGGCTTCCCTACACCAGCCAACTTTTCCAAGGTGGTGTGACAAAGGGATACACGTCACATTCATCCGTCCCTCCCCACAAACACCTCAATCTCCACCTACCCTCACCCCTACTCAAACCTTAACCCCCATCCATATTCTCACCCCCTGTCCCCTAACCCCCATCTACCATCCTGACCTCCCAACAACTGCCCTCCTGCCAACAAACTGCTTCTCGCCTACCTCCCCCTCTCATCTCCACATTCAGAAAACCACCCCCAAGACCAGCCAAAACAGACCCTAACAAACTGCCCTAAAAGACAGTCTTAAATGTGTTTCTGCTTCAAGTGCTTGATTTTACTTTTTCCCATTTGTTCTTTTTGTCGCCCTTCTTGACCACCTTCCACTTGTTCCCAATCCTGGAGCCCTCTGCCACTACCTCTATGCCAACATCTTCCATGGCTTGAATGGTGGTCTCCAACATTGTGGCTCTTTTAGTTGCACCATTAATCATAAAGGCTATGCCAAACGGAAACAGCCACCAATATTTAATTATGTCCTTCCTAAATCAGTCACAGCATAGAGTTCCCATCTGCGTTGCAGAGTCACTGTTGACAAGTCTGCAGATGCAGCAACTCGGTAGCCCTGTCACAGGACTCTACTCGCTACTCTTGTTTGGGCGGCAATTTTCTCCTTCACCGCAAAGTTGTGAACATAGGTCACCATGTCCCTTGGTGCGGAGCCCCATGCCGGTCCCAGTGCTCTGTATGCTCTGTCCAATTTAATGGGCTCACCCCAGCCAGCAGACTCTTAAAGATAGCTGCTGCTACAGCCCTGCAATTATGGAATTCGAGCAACTCCGGGACCCCTTTAATCAGCAGATTTATTTATTTATTTTATTTATTTAACAGTATTTCTATACCGCCTTCTCCTACAATCAAGGTGGTTTGCACAGCAAACAATCAGGGGTGAACATGTGTCTTCATGCAGTGAGGGGGATGTTGTGTTAGGTGTGTTAGAAGTGTTGTGTTTGATTAGGCTATGTACATTGTGTGCTATAATACATCGTGTGCTATACGAGGTCAGAGGGGGAGGTCGGTTGTTCTTTCTGTACTAGTGGATTATGTGACTTGTCCATAGTACTAATGGACAAGATTGTTCCTTCGTGTCCTATTTTCAATATCGTTATTGTTTAACTGTAACTCCAGGTACGCCGCCTTCACCAGCCGGAGATGTTTAGCCGCCTTCTCCAACTCCTGCATACTCTCCAGGTCTTCCTCCACAACTTCCACTGTCCCGCCCAAATCACTTGGTGAAGTTCACCAATACTTTCGGCTGGCTCGGAGCACACAGTTCATATTCATTTTGAGATCAGCAAACCACTTTTTCAATTCCTCTTTAGAGATCTGAACAGTTGCTCTGTTGCCCAACAATAAATCCACTAGGCAGGAATCTCTCGTGCTGGCAGAGAAACCATTATTGCCGTCCTTCCCTTCCTGCCGATTTGCCTTGGTACATAAAATAATGCAAATCCGCCGTCCGTCTTTGGTTGCTGCCATCTTATGGCACCCGAGCCTTATCCTGAAGCGGCTCTCTATATGGAGGGGGGGGGGGATTATAGTTTAAACACCCTTTAAGCCTTTGTATATAGCACTAAATGAGAGGTTAGATATGATTGGAATATCAGAGACATGGTGGAAGGAGGACAACCAGTGGGACACTGTGATACCTGGGTACAAACTATATCGTAATGATAGAGCTGATCAAATTGGTGGAGGAGTTGCGCTCTGTTAGAGAGGGCATTGAGTCAGAAAGGATTAAAGTTTTGCAGGAAACAAAATTTGCTGTAGAATCTCTATGGGTTGAAATTCCATATAAAAAGAGGAAGGCGATGGCAGTGGGGGTGTACTAGCGACTGCCTGGCCAGAATGAACAAATGGAGGATGATGAAATGCTCAAAGAAATCAAGAAAGCTAACAAAAGTTACAGCGCAGTAATAATAATGGGTGATTTCAATTACCCCAGTATCGAGTGGGTCATTGTCACGGCAGGACATGCATGCTAGGGAGATAAAGTTCCTAGATGAAATAAATGACTGCTTCTTGGAGAAGCCATATTAGACCTAGTCCTTAGTGGAACACCAGATCTAGTGCAAGAGATAAGGGTGTTGGGGCCACTTGGCAATAGTGATCATAGCATGATCGCATTTGATTTAATTAGTGGAGGAGGGATAGTAAGGAAATCCCCAGTACTACCTTTTAACTTTCGAAAGGGAGACTATGATAAAATGAGGAAAATAGCTAAGAAAAAACTAAAAGGAGCAGTTGCAAAGGTTAAAGACTTACATCAAGCTTGGGTGTTGAAAAATACTATCTTGGAAGCCCAGACCAGCTGTATTCCACGCTTTAAGAAAAGTGGAAGGAAGTCCAAAAAAACTGCCAGCATGGTTTAAAGGTGAGGTCAGAGGCTATTGCCAAAAAAGCATCTTTCAGGAAATGGAAAAAAGAGCGAAACGATGAAACCTGGAAACAGCACAAGCACTGGCAAGTCAAATGCAAGGCATTGATAAGGCAGGCAAAGGGAGAATTTGACGCTTGCCTGCGGAAGCAAAAACGTGAAATAAAGACTTTCAATTACATTCGTAGCAAAAAACCTGTGAGAGTCAGTTGGTCCATTAGATGATAGAGGGGTTAAAGGGGCACTAAGAGGCAACAAGGCGATAGCAGAGAGACTGAATTCTTTGCTTCAGTCTTTACTGAGGAAGATGTAGGGATGTTACCCATGACTGAAGTGGTATTTAAAGGTGCGGAAGAATTGAAGTAAACATCAATATATCGGGAAGATGTATTACAACTATTAGATAAACTGAAGAGTAGCAAATCACCTGGGCCGGATGGTGTACATCCAAGAGTGTTGAAAAGACTGAAATATGAGATTGCAGACCTGCTATTAGTAATCTGTGAATTTTCATTAAAATCATCTCTAATACCTGAAGATTGGAGGATCGCCAATGTAACACCAATTTTTAAAAAGGGTTCCGGGGTGATCCGGGAAACTACAGACCGGTGAGTCTGACATCAGTACTGGGAAAAATGGTAGAAACCATCATAAAGAACAAATCTACACAGCATGTACATAGTCATGGCCTAATGGGAGATGGCCAACATGGCTTTAGACAAGGAAGATCTTGTCTTACTAATCTGTTATGTTTTTTTGAAGGAGTGAATAATCAGGTGGACAAAGGTGAGTCGGTTGATATTGTGTATCTGGACTTTCAGAAAGCCTTTGAAAAGGTCCCTCATCAGAGACTTTTGGCAAAACTAAAGCCAGGAGGATGTTGGGCTGCATACAAGCCAGGAGGATGTTGGGCTGCATACAAAGAGGGATTACCAGCAGAAAGGAAGAGGTACTTATGCCACTGTACAAGTCACTGGTAAGGCCTCACTTGGAATACTGTGTTCAGTTTTGGAGGCCATATCTTGCAAAAAATGTAAAAAGACTGGAAACTGTTCAGAGAAAGGCGACCAAAATGATTTGGAGCCTGCGTCAGAAGCCTTATGAGAAGAGACTTGAAGACCTAAATATGTACACTTTGGAGGAGAGGAGGGACAGGGGAGATATGATTCAGACCTTTAAATACTTAAAGAGAAATGATGAACAAACAAACCTCTTCCAAAGACGGGGAAGCTGTAAAACTAGAGGGCATAACATGAAGCTGCAAGGTGGTAAATTGAAAGGCAATGTCAGGAAATATTTCTTCACTGAAAGGGTGGTGGATGCTTGGAATGCCCTCCCGATGGAAGTGGTGAGGGCAAACACGGTGAGGGAATTCAAAACGGCATGGGACAAACACAGTGGATCCCTTTACAGCAACAGGATAAAAGCAAAATAAACGGTACCATCTAACTTCTGAACTATCTAGCGTCTGAACAAATAAGGGTGTTCTACATGGAGTGGTGGGTTCACCCCTAAACAGAAACAAAAACATGGGGAGGGGTGGCCTGCACAGAGCGACAGGTGCACCTACTCTTGCCATCTTGCTGGGCAGACTAGATGGACCATGCTGGTCTTTATCTGCCGTCACTTACTATGTTACTATGTAAAGAGTCATGGGATAGGAGGCAGTGTACTATTGTGGATCAGGAACTGGTTAAAAGGTAGAAAGCAGAGGATAGGGCTAAATGGCCAATTTTCCCAATGGAGAAAGGGGAATAGTGGAGTACCCCAGGGATCTGTGCTGGGTCCGCTGAATTTTGACATATTCATAAATGACCTGGAAAGGGGAATAACAAGTGAGGTTATCAAATTTGCAGATGACACAAAACTATTTAAAGTTGTTAAAACCCAAGAGGATTGTGGAAAATTGCAAGAGGATCTTGATAATTTAGAAGACTGGGCATCAAAATGGCAGATGAAATTTAATGTTAAAACTCTCGGCCCAGTGTGTAGTGGCGGCCAAGAGAGCAAATAGAATGCTAGGTATCATAAGGAAACGAATGGAAAATAAAACAAGATATTATAATGCCTCTATCGTTCCATGTTGAGACCGCACCTTGAATATTGTGTGCAATTCTGGTCGCCGTATCTTAAAAAGGATATAGTGTTTTTAGAAAAGGTTCAGACAAGAGCCACCAAAATGGTAAAGGGGATGGAAAGATACTCCTATGAAGAAAGGCTAAAAAGGTTAGGGTTCTTTAACCTGGAAAAGAGACGGCTGAGGGGAGGGCGATATGATAGAAGTCTATAAATTAATGAACAGAGTGGAATGGGTAAATGTAGATCGATTTTTTTTTTTACGTTATCAGAATATAGAAAGACTAGGACATGCAATGAAGCTACAGGGTATACTATTTAAGACTAATAAAATATTTTTTCACTCGACGTGTAATCAAACTCTGGAATTTGTTACTGGAGGATGTAGTAAAGGCTGTTAGTGTAGCTGGGTTTAAAAAAGGTTTGGACAAGTTCCTGGAGGAAAGGTCCATAAACCATTCTTAAGAAGGGACCCAGGATATCAATGCTTGACCCAGTACAAGCATTATGGAACCTGTGTCTTTTGGGGAGACTGCTAGGTACGTATGACCTAGATTGGCCACTGTTGGAAACAGGATACTGGGCTTGATGGACCTTGGTCTGACCCAGTATGGCATATCTTATGATGTTATGTTCTTATGGATGAAATGATACAATCGCCCGACCATTCCCGGTGGCGACATTGCATTCTCCCTTCCAAGTTATTTTCTTTTATAACTTGTGCATGTAAATCTAGGCAATGTCTACATCCTTCAGAAACTCTACTTCTGTGCTCGCCCACCCCAAAAATTCATGCCATTGCCCTAACTTGTTCTTTAGGCAGATACTAATCTCCAGGAATAAGCAGGAATATAGTCTTCACATATGGGTATCGTCGGTACCGACTGAGCCTGTGTGGGAACGCTCCCCAGCGTCCAATAGGAAAGCTTTTGGGAGCATCCCACAGTGCCTGCGTGCTGCCTTTCCCAATTGCCCCTCTCCAGTTCTTTGTTTTCCGCAGAGCCGACAGGTCGCACATCCTGTCACTGCATAAAATTCCCTTCTTATGCTGCTTTTTTGTGGTGGCGTCTGCCTTCCCTTGACGCTACACCAGTACCGCCGGTGGTTCTTTTCTTTGTTCTAAAAAAAAAAAACAACAAAAAACTTTTTCTGGAGTCTTTCTCCGGTGATTATCTTCTTGGGTGCCACACGCCATTTTGGGCACTAGGCCCAACTTTTCCCTCAAAATGGAAAAACCGGCTTCGGGTTTTAAAAAAAAAAAGTTCTAAGTGTGGCGGTACATAAGAACATAAGAACATAAGAGATGCCATACTGGGTCAGACCAAGGTCCATCAAGCCCAGTATTCTGTTTCCAACAGTGGCCAGTCTAGGTCATACGTACCGAGCAGTTTCCCCAAGGGACACAGGTTCCACAATGCTTGTATTGGTTCAAGCATTGATATCCTGGGTCCCTTCTTAATAATGGTTTATGGACCTTTCCTCCAGGAACTTGTCCAAACCTTTTTTAAACCCAGCTACACTAACAGCCTTTACTACATCCTCCGGTAACAAATTCCAGAGTTTGATTACACGTTGAGTGAAAAAATATTTTCTTTTATTAGTCTTAAATAGTTTACCCTGTAGCTTCATTGCATGTCCCCTAGTCTTTCAATATTCTGATAAGGTAAACAATCGATCTACGTTTACCCGTTCCACTCTGTTCATTAATTTATAGACTTCTATCATATCTCCCCTCAGCCGTCTCTTTCCCAGGTTAAAGAGCCCTAACCTTTTTAGCCTTTCTTCATAGGAGTATCCTTCCATCCCCTTTACCATTTTGGTGGCTCTTCTCTGAACCTTTTCTAAAATCGCTATATCCTTAAGATACGGCAACCAGAATTGCACACAATATTCAAGGTGTGGTCTCACCATGGAACGATATAGAGGCATTATAATATCTTTTGTTTTATTTTCCATTTCTTTCCTTATCATACCTAGCATTCTATTTGGTCTCTTGGCCGCCGCTGCACACTGGGCCGAGGGTTTTAACATGGTATCCACAATGACGCCTAAATCTTTTTCCTGGGTGGTGGTTCCTAATGTGGAACCTTGCATCGTGTAACCATAGTTTGGGTTGTTCTTCCCTAGGTGCATAACCTTGCACTTGTCCACATTAAATTTAATCTGCCATTTTGATGCCCAGTCTTCCAATTTATCAAGATCCTCTTGCAATTTTCCACAATCCTCTTGGGTTTTAACAACATTAAATAGTTTTGTGTCATCTGCAAATTTGACAACCTCACTCGTTCCACTTTCCAGGTCATTTATGAATATGTCAAAAAGCAGCGGACCCAGCACAGATCCCTGGGGTACACCACTATTCACCTTTCTCCATTGGGAAAATTGGCCATTTAGCCCTACCCTCTGCTTTCTATCTTTTAACCAGTTCCTGATCCACAATAGTACACTGCCTCCTATCCCATGATTCTTTAGTTTTGCCAAAAGTCTCTGATGAGGGACCTTGTCAAAGGCTTTCTGAAAGTCCAGGTACACAATATCAACCAACTCACCTTTGTCCACCTGATTATTCACTCCTTCAAAAAAACATAACAGATTAGTAAGACAAGATCTTCCTTGTCTAAAGCCATGTTGGCTGTCTCCCATTAGGTCATGCTGAGTAATTTTATTCTTTATGATGGTTTCTATCATTTTTCCCGGTACTGATGTCAGGCTCACCAGTCTGTAGTTTCCCGGATCACCCCTGGAACCCTTTTTAAAAATTGGTGTTACATTGGCGATCTTCTATTCTTCAGGTATTAGAGATTATTTTAATGATAGTTCACAGATTACTAATAGCAGGTCTGCAATCTCATATTTCAGTTCTTTCAACACCCTTGGATGTATACCATCCGGCCCAGGTGATTTGCTACTCTTCAGTTTATCTAATAGCTGTAATACATCTTCCCAATGTATCAATATTTCCTTCAATTCTTCCGCACCTTTAAATACCACTTCAGTCATGGGTAACATCCCTACATCTTCCTCAGTAAAGACTGAAGCAAAGAATTCATTCAATCTCTCCGCTATCGCCTTGTCGCCTCTTAGTGCTCCTTTAACCCCTTTATCATCTAATGGACCAACTGACTCTCTCACAGGTTTTTTGCTACGAATGTACTTGAAAAGGTCTTTACTTCGCGTTTTTGCTTCCGCAGCAAGCTTCTTCTCAAATTCTCCCTTTGCCTGCCTTATCAATGCCTTGCATTTGACTTGCCAGTGCTTGTGCTGTTTCCATGTTTCGTCGTTTGGCTGTTTTTTCCATTTCCTGAAAGATGCTTTTTTGGCAACAGCCTCTCTGACCTCACCTTTAAACCATGCTGGCAGTTTTTTGGACTTCTTTCCAGCTGG
This sequence comes from Ichthyophis bannanicus, assembly GCA_033557465.1. Lineage (NCBI taxonomy): Eukaryota > Metazoa > Chordata > Amphibia > Gymnophiona > Ichthyophiidae > Ichthyophis > Ichthyophis bannanicus. The sequence continues at coordinate 29,933,062 of CM066034.1, read as the reverse complement.
TCTAGGCTTCCAAGATAGTATTTTTCAACAACAGCCAAGCCTGATGTACGTCTTTAACCTTTGCAACTGCTCCTTTTAGTTTTTTCTTAACTGTTTTCCTCATTTTATCATAGTCTCCCTTTCGAAAGTTAAAAGGTAGTACTGGGGATTTCCTTACTATCCCTCCTCCACTAATTAAATCAAATGCGATCATGCTATGATCACTATTGCCAAGTGGACCCAACAACCTTATCACTTGCACTAGATCTGGTGTTCCACTAAGGACTAGGTCTAAGATGGCTTCCCCTCTGGTCGGTTCATGAACCAGCTGCTCCAAGAAGCAGTCATTTATTTCACCTAGGAACTTTATCTCCCTAGCATGTCCTGACGTGATACCGACCCAGTCGATACCGGGGTAGTTGAAATCACCCATTATTATTACTGCACTGTAACGTTTGTTAGCTTCCTTGATTTTTTTGAGCATTTCATCATCCATTTGGTCATTCTGGCAAGGCGCTCGATAGTACACCCCCACTGCCATTGCCTTCCCCCTTTTACATGGAATTTCAATCCATATAGATTCTACAGCAGATTTTGTTTCCTGCAAAACTTTAATCCTTTCTGACTCAATGCCCTCTCTAACATAGAGAGCAACCCCTCCACCAATTTGATCAGCTCTATCATTACGATATAATTTGTAGCCAGGTATCACAGTGTCCCACTGGTTGTCCTCCTTCCACCATGTCTCTGATATTCCAATCATATCTAACCTTTCATTTAGTGCTATATATTCTAACTCTCCCATCTTATTTTTTAGACTTCTAGCATTTGCATACAAGCATTTTAGAGAATGTATTTTACTCATATTAATTTGGCTATTGTTAGACATGGGTAATTTGGGATCTTTAAGCTCAGTCTGCTCCATACTTGAGGGCATTTGGGCTACTTTACTCTTTTGTGGAACCTCTCTGCTTTTGGTAGTATCCTTCAAAGATACCTTCTTCCGAACCATCCGCTCTTGGGCGACTGTCGGCTTTCCCCTAATATCTAGTTTAAATGCTGCTCTATCTCCTTTTTAAAGGTTAATGCCAGCAGCCTGGTTCCATCCCGGTTAAGGTGAAGCCCATCCCTTCGGAAGAGCCCCTTCCTTTCCCCAGAATGTTCCCCAGTTCCTAACAAATCCAAAACCCTCATCTCTGCACCATTGTCTCATCCACGCATTGAGACTCCGGAGCTCTGCCTGCCTTTTGGGTCCTGCGCGTGGAACGGGAAGCATTTCGGAGAACACTACCCTGGAAGTTCTGGATTTCAACTTCCTACCTAAAAGCCTAAATTTAGCCTCCAGAACCTCCCTACCACATTTTCCTATGTCATTGGTACCGACATGTAACAAGACAGCAGACTCCTCCCCAGCACTATCTAAGACCTTATCTAGGTGGCGCGTGAGGTCCGCTACCTTCGCACCAGGCAGGCATGTTACCAGGCGATCCTCACGTCCACCAGCCACCCAGCTATCTACATGCCTAATGATAGAATCACCAACTATGACGGCTGTCCTAACCCTTCCCTCATGGGCACATGGCCCTGGAGAAACTTCCTCGGTGCGAGAGGGTTTTACATCACCTGGAGGACAGGTCCTAGTTACAGGATCACTTCCTGCCACACCAGGGTGGTGCTCCATCTCCGTCACTGACACCCATGAGTGGGTCCTGACCACTCTATTTCAGAGTGTGTTGCCTGTGGGATTATCTCAAAAAGGGGCCGGAAAAACTGAGCTGCTAAGCTCAGCACCCTTTTTCCCTCTGATGCAGCCTCCGTGGCATTGACGTCGTCCAGGGCTGCTTCCTCCTCCCATGGATCTCAGGTAACTAAACATAAATCTAGCCGGTCCTCAAAGGGTAGATCTCCTTCTAGACATCGAGATGCCTCTGGCGTTGCCCTTGAGGGACTTTCACCAGCAAAATTGCCCTGGCGGGAGGCTTCAGCTTCCAAAGCACTAACGAGGCTCCAGGATGTTCTCGAGGCTTCAACCTTGGCAGAACTACTGGTGCCATGCTCTGGGGTTACGGCTGCTTTAACCAGCACCGATACCCAAGCATCGGTAGACCATAGATTCTTGGCTATTGAGCGCAGTCTGGCAGCTCTTCTCACAGCCTCGATGCCCCTGAAACCACTTCAGACAATTCAACCGGTACCGGCACAGATTCCGGTAGTGGCACCGACTGCATCGACATCGGCAGGTATTCTACGGGGACCGAGTCATGCGTCTCTATCCGGCATCAACAAGTCGGTACTGGACCACTCTGATGCTGACTTTGATCAGTACCGGTACTGTGCCTTGCACGATCACCCGGATTGGAGATACTTCGAATCCTCGGATGAGTCTGAAGACTCCGAAGGCTCTGCCAATACCAGAGTACTTCTTCCTGAGGATGATTCTTCTCCTCAGCGTAGGATGCCTCCACCAGAGGATATGTCCTTTCAGGATTTTATCCGAGATGTGGCCCAAGGTCTTTCTATCACAGTGGCTGCTGAAAAAGAGCATAGGGCAAAGGAATTAGAAATCCTGCAATACCCTAAAGCTCCCAAGGAGGCAGCTACCTTACCTATTCATGAGATCTTGCATGATCTTATGTTAAGGATGTGGGAAACACCTCTAACCACATCTCCTCATTCTCGAAGACTTGACACCATGTATCGAGTTCCTCCTTGTCCTGGGTTTCAGAAGACTCAATTACCACAACATTCCATGGTGGTGGAATCAGCCATGAGACGGATGAAGAGTGCAAAAAGGCATGCATCTAATCCTCCAGGACGTGAGTGTAGGACTCTTGACGCCTTTGTACGTCGATCCTTCCAGGCTTCCATGCTTTCTGCTAGGATCAGTTCCTATATTTTGTATATGGGAATGTTTCTTAAGGAAGTCACAGGAGACTTAGAGCTTATGAACCCTCTCCTTCCTGATGATAAAAGGCAAGATTATCTTACTCTTGTTAAACATGCTCAGGATGTGTCCAAGTTTGTGAATCGTGCAGCCTTTGACTTCTTTGAGTGCATAAGCAGAACCTCTGCTATTGCCATAGATGCATGTAGGATTGCCTGGCTCCAGGCATCTGACTTAGAAATCTGGGTACAGGACCAATTGGGAAATATACCTTGCATAGGAGAGAATCTCTTTGGCAAGAATTGGCAGGAAAAAGCTAGTGAGATTGATGCTGACAATATCACTTTGGCTAGATTGTCTAAATCTACAGCTGATCCTGCGAGGAAAAGATCCTCTAGGAAACCATTCTTCAGTAAGAAGAAAGTTTTATCCCTCCTATATCCAGCAGGGACATCGTTCAGGTCAGTCTGCCCAAAAGGGACAGCAGCAACAACCTAGGCAACAAAGGAAGCCAAAAGCAGGTAAGCCTCAACCGGTTCAGCAGACTCAGCCTCCACAGGGGCTTTGACTCCTATCTAGAGAACTTTGCCTTCCTGGCCCTGAACGGTCCAGAACCCTCCACCATCCCAGGAAGGTTATGTCATTTTGCCCCCTGATGGTGTCAGATAACAGCAGAAAATTGGACTCTGTCTATTGTACGAGAGGGGTACAAGCTTCATTTCCTCAGCATGCCCCCTCCTACAATAGTAAGACAGTTCAATTCTCAGACCTCTCCCAATGACCAGTTAGGTCAAGAAGTCACAATGCTCCTTGCTCAAGGAACAATAGAAGAGGTGCCTATTCCCCAACGGGGTTCGGGGTTTTACTCCCCCTATTTCCTTATTCCAAAGAAAACAGGAGGATACAGACCCATTCTAGACCTCAGAGAATTGAACAAATTCCTGTTCAAAGAGAAGTTCAAAATGATTTCTCTAGGAGCTCTGCTGCCATACCTTCGGAGTCAGGATTGGCTTTGTTCTCTAGATCTCAAGGATGCGTACACTCATGTTCTCATCCATCCAACTCACCGAAAGTTCCTTTGATTCCTGTTTCAAGGGAAGCACTATGAATACAGGGTTCTTCCTTTTGGCCTGGCTTCTGCACCAAGGGTGTTCACAAAATGCATGGCTGTGGTAGCAGCATTTCTCCGCACTCTGGGAATATTCGTCTTCCCTTCCTTAGACGACTGGCTCATTCGAGCTCCTTCAGAGCCAGAGGCCAGGGTTGCTCTCTCACACAATGCGCATCCTTCAGTATTTGCAACTTGTCATAAACTTCCCAAAGTCCAACCTTGCTCCCACTCAATCCCTAGAGTTTATAGGAGCTCTTCTGGATACCAGACAGACAAGGGCCTTCCTTCCACAGCCCCGCTGCCTTCGCATTGTACAGTTAGCTTCTCAAGCAGTGCTAAAACCTCACCTTACTGCTCGGGAAATATTACAGTTGCTAGGCCACGTGGCATCCACCATGCATGTGGTTCCTTATGCTCGCCTTCATATGAGGGCAGCCCAGTGGACTTTATTCAGTCAGTGGACTCAGGCATCAGGTTGCCTGTCAGACAAAATAACAAACTCAGATCACCTTATTTTGTCCCTCCAATGGTAGCAGTCACCCAAAAACCTTCTGGTGGGGTCTCCTTTTCAGCAACCCCCACCCCAAGCCACTCTAACAACAGATGCTTCACAGGTGGGTTGGGGAGACCACCTGCACGGCCTCTCTACCCAGGGTACCTGGACTCCACAGGAGGCTTATCTCCATATCAACCTCCTGGAGCTCAGAGCAATCTTCCTTGCTCTTTGAGTATTTCACACCCAGGTCAGTTACAAGACAAGTCCTAGTTCAAACGGACAATCAGGTAGCCATGTTCTATGTGAACAAGCAGGGCGGAACAGGCTCTCTGTCACTGTGCAACGAAGCTTTCCGACTATGGGCCCTTGCCAGAGAGCATCAAATTCATCTCCTTGCGGTGTATCTTCCAAGCATTCAAAACTCTTGGGCAGACAGACTCAGTTGAGTTCTGCTTCCACACGAATGGTCTCACCATGCAGACCAGGTGGCCGAAAGTTTTCAAATTTGGGGAATCCCGGACATAGACCTCTTCGCAAGTCCACTGAATGACAAACTTCCCCGGTTCTGTTCCAGAATTCCGGCTCGAGGTTGTCAGGCCAGGGATGCTTTCCTCCTTCATTGGGGTCAGGACTTCCTGTATGCCTTTCCACCCATTCCCCTAATTCCCAAAACCCTGTTCAAGCTTCAGAGACGCAGAGGTCATATGATCCTCATAGCTCCACATTGGCCACGGCAACTGTGGTACCCTCTGCTCCTGCATCTCTCTCAAGCTCCACATCTGGAGTTAGGATCTGCTCCAGATCTTCTTTCTCAAGTGGATGGGATGCTATGGCATCCCAATCCCTAGTGTCTGCATCTCAGGGCCTGGTTGCTGAAAGCCTAGAACTTCACGGTCTTAATCTTTCTCAGCAGGTAAAGGATATCCTTCATGCTTCCAGGAAACCTTCCACAAGACGCTCTTATGCATTCAAGTGGAAAAGGTTTACCATATGGTGCTCGCAGAAGGGTCTTAACCCTCTCGCGATACCTCTGGAATCATTACTGGAGTACCTCCTTCATTTATCAAATGCAGGGCTTAAGCCCAATTCAGTGAGAGTCCATTTGAATGCTATTGTAGCTTCCTTCAAGCCTCTAAATGGACAACCTATTTCCTCTCATCCTCTCATAGCGAGATTTGAGAAGCCTTCTTTTAATGAAGCCTTCCATTAAGCCACCACCGGTGGCATGGGACTTGAATCTGGTTCTTGGGCAGCTCCTGAAACCGCCCTTTGAACAATTAGCCACTACCTCTTTGAAATTCCTTTCCTGGAAAGTTATCTTTCTCATTGCAATCACATCAGCACGTCGCATCCGTGAATTGCAAGCGTTAGTGGCTGATCCTCCTTATACAAGGTTCCGTCATGATATGGTAGTCCTTAGGATTCATCCACACTTTATGCCAAAGGTGGTTTCGCCCTTTCATTTAAACTAAGCAGTTTACCTTCCTGTATTCTTTCCAAGGCCTCGCGCCTCAAATGCAGAAAGGAACTTTCATACTTTGGACTGTAAAAGAGCTTTGGCCTTTTACTTGCAAAAGGACACAGCAACAGAGAAAATGCTCCCAACTCTCTGTTGCTTTTGATCCTAGTCATTTGGGCCTTCCAGTCTCCAAAAGGACACTGTCCAGATGGATTGAACAGTGTATATCTTTTGCCTATCAGAGTAAGAACCTTCCTCTTGAAGGCCATGTCACAGCTCATAATGTGAGAGCCATGGCAGCCTCAATGGCTCATCTTCACTCTGTGTCTATCAACGACATCTGTCGAGCAGCTACTTGGGCTTCGGTACATACCTTCACAGCCCATTACTGCTTAGACAAGGACTCCCGCCGAGATGCCTTGTTAGGTGAGGCTGTTCTTCAACACCTGTTCCAGACTTAATCAACTCCTACCCACCATCCCTGGTAGGATGCCAGAGATCCATGGAGGGAAGTGGAGCCCTTTCACAAGGGCACACAACTTTCTGGGGCCATCTCCCTGGCATCTGCAGCTAGGGAGTCCCCGTGTGTGAAGACTACATTCCTGCTTGTTCCTGGAGATAGCATAGATCTCCAGGAACAAACAGGAATGTAGTCATCACATATGGGTACCTTCGATACCGACAGAGCCTGCGCGGGAACACTCCCCAGCGTCCAATTAGAACGCTTTTGGGAGCATCCCTTCCCGCCTTTCCCAACTGCCTCTCTCCAGTTCTTCTTTTTCCGCGGAGCCAGCTGGTCGTGTTCCTGTCACCGCAGAAAAATTTCTTTTTTTCTTTTTCTTTTTGTGGTCGCGTCTGCCTTCTTTGACGCTCTACCGGTACCCCCAGTCTTTCTTTTCCTATTTCTAAAAAAAAAAAATATATATATATATATATATAAATATATATAAATAAATATATATAAATAAATAAATAAAAAATCTTTTTTTCTATTTTCTTCAGGTACACCCGCCTTTTTGGGCCTTAGGCCCAAAACCTTCCTTAACATGTAAAAACCTGCCTCAGGTTTTAAAAAGTGCACCAAGTGTGGCGGTACCATTTCCGACACCCATGAATGGTGTTTAAAATGTTTAGGTCCTGACCACTCCATCACGGATTGTGTCCTGTGCCATGATGTCTAAAAGAGGTTGGCAGAACCGAGCTGCCAAGCTCAGTACCCTGTTTCCCTCTGATGCAGCTTTGGTGGCATCGACGTCTTCCAGGGCTGCTTCTTCCTCCCGTGGATCTCAGGTAACTAAACATAAATCCAGCCGGTCCTCAAAGGGTAGATCTCCTTCTAAGCATCGAGATGCCTCTGACGTTGCCCTCGAGGATTCTGCACCGGCAAAATTACCCTGGCGGGAGGCTTCGGCTTCCAAAGCATTATCGGGGTTCCAGGATGTTCTAGATGGCTCGACCTTGACAGATCTCCTGGTGCCATGCTCTGGGGTACCGGTGGCTTCCACCGGTACAGACTTCCAGGCATTGGCGGCGTCCATGGACCAGAGAATTCTGAGCTTGGAACGCAGTCTGGCGGCTTTCCTTGCGGCATCGGCGCCCTTGGTACCGCGACTGACAACTCCACCGGTACCAGCACTAGCACCGGTATCAGTATCGGCACCGGTCCCGATAGCATCGGTGTCTGCTATGCCGGTACTCTGTCCTATGATGCCCTCCGGTACCGGTTACTCCCGGTACCCACCTTGGTACGGGTATCGGGCTCTGCAGGAGCATCCGGACAGACGATACTGCGAATCCTCAGAAGAATCTGAGGATTCTGAAAGTTCTGTCGATGCAGAGATACTTCTTCCAGAGGAGGCGTCCTCCCCTAAAAGACTTTCAGAGAGGTGGCTCGGGGCCTGTCCATCACTGTGGCCCCTGAAACAGAGCCAAGGGCCAAGGAGTTGGAAATTTTACAATATCCCAAAACTCCTAAGGAGGCAGCTACCTTACCCATTCATGAGATTCTATATGATCTCATGTTGAGGATGTGGGAAACACCTCTTACCACCTCTCCTCATTCTTGTAGGTTAGATACTATGTATCGTGTCCCTCCTTGTCCTGTGTTCCATAAGAGACAGCTTCCTCACCACTCTATTGTGGTGGAGTCAGCTATGAGAAGGATTAGAAGTGCAAAAAGACATGCCTCTAATCCTCCAGGATGTGAATGCAGAACCCTGGATGCTTTTGGACGTAGAGTCTTTCAAGCTTCCATGCTTGCTGCAAGAATCAGTTCCTATAGTCTCTACATGGGAATGTTCCTAAAGGAGGTCACAGATAATTTACAGACTTTAAGTCCTTTCATTTCTGAGGATAAAAGACAGGACTTTCTCACTTGGGTCAAACATGCCCAAGATGTCTCTAAATTCTCCAACCGTGCAGCCTTTGACTGCTTTGAGTGTATAAGCAGAACTTCGGCTATTGCCATAGGTGCACGTAGAATTGCTTGGCTCCAGGCATCTGATTTAGAGCTCTGGGTAGAAGATAAATTGGGAAATATCCCTTGTACTGGTGAGAACCTGTTTGGGAAAGATTGGCAGGAAAAAGCCAATGAAATGGATGCTGAAAATTCCATCTTGGATAGATTATCCAAGTCCACTGCTGATCCTGTTAGAAAGAAATTGTTCAAGAAAACATCTTTTTCTAAAAAGAAAAGATTTTATCCTGCTTATACTCAGCAGGCATCTTCTGCAGGTCAGTTTTCAACCAAATGTCAGCAACCACCCAAACAGAAGAAAGCAAAGGCTGCTAGGCCTCCACCGGCTCAGCAGCCGCAGCCTCCTCAGGGCCTTTGACTTTCAGCTAGAGAACTTAGCCTTTCTGGTTCTGGAGGCACCAGAACCTTCCACCATTCCAGGAAGGTTATGTCATTTTGCCCCCAGATGGGGGCAAATAACAGCAGAGCATTGGACACTCTCCATCATAAAGGAGGGCTACAAACTTCTTTTTTCAAGCATGCCCCCTCACACAATAGTGAAGCAGTTCAATTCTCCGACACCTCTCATCAACCTCTTAGGTCAGGAGGTTGCCATCCTTCTTGCCCAAGGGGCGATAGAAGAAGTGCCTTTTCATCAACAGGGCACAGGCTTCTATTCCCCTTATTTTCTTATCCCAAAGAAAACAGGGGGATACAGACCTATATTAGATCTCAGAGAATTGAACAAATTCCTTGTCAAGGAGAAATTCAAGATGATTTCTCTTGGTGCTCTGCTTTCATACCTTCAGAGTCAGGATTGGCTTTGTTCTCTCGATCTCAAGGATGCGTACACCCATGTACTCACCCATCCAACCCACAGAAAGCTCCTTTGGTTCCTTTTTCAAGGAAAGCACTACCAATACAGGGTGCTTCCTTTTGGTCTGGCCTCTGCTCCAAGGGTGTTCACGAAATGCAGGGCTGTGGTAGTAGCATTTCTCCGTACTCTAGGAATATTCGTCTTCCCTTATTTGGACGACTGGCTCATTCGAGCTCCAACACAGTCAGAGGCCAAGACTTCTCTATCCTGCACAATGCGTATCCTCCAGTATTTAGGGATGGTAATAAACATCCCAAAATCCAGTCTGACTCCCACTCAATCTTTAGAGTTCATAGGAGCTCTTCTGGATACCACAAGAGCAAGGGCCTATCTCCCCCAGGCCCGTTGCCTTCGCTTAGTGCAGTTAGCTTCTCAAGCAGTCCTAAAGCCTCATCTAACTGCTCGAGAAATGTTGCAATTGCTGGGCCACATGGCATCCACCGTGCATGTGGTTCCATATGTTCGCCTCCACATGAGGGCAGCTCAGTGGACTTTATCCACCCAATGGACCCAGGCATCAGGGTGCCTGTCAGACAAAATAGCAAACACAAGTCGCCTCATTTTGTCCCTCCAGTGGTGGAGGTCCACTCAAAATCTGTTGCTGGGGTTCCCCTTCCAACAACCCTTACCCCAAGCAACTCACAACAGATGCTTCTCCAAAGGGTTGGGGAGCTCATCTGCAAGACCTCTCCACCCAGGGCACCTGGTCTCCACAAGAGAGTTGTCTACATATCAATCTCTTGGAACTCAGAGCAATTTTCCTGGCTCTGCGAGTGTTCCACTCCCTGCTCAGCTACAAGACGGTCCTCATTCACACGGACAATCAGGTAGCCATGTTCTATGTGAACAAGCAGGGGGGAAACGGGCTCTCTGTCGCTTTGCAATGAAGCTTTGCGACTATGGGTCCTCGCCAGAGAGCATCAGATTCATCTGCTGGCAGTATATCTTCCAGGCATTCAAAACTCTTGGGCGAACAGACTCAGTCGAGTTCTCCTTCCACACGAGTGGTCTCTGCATGCAGACCAGGTGACCAGGATATTTCAACTTTAGGGAACCCCGGACATAGACCTCTTTGCAAGTCCGTGGAATGCCAAACTTCCCCGGTTCTGTTCCAGAATTCCGGCTCAGGGAGCTCAGGACAGGGATGCTTTCCTCCTTTACTGGGGTCCAAGACTTCCTGTATGCCTTTACACCCATTCCCCTAATTCCCAAAACCCTCTTCAAGCTTCAGAGAGACAGAGGCCACACGATTTTTATTTATTTTTATTTTATTTTTATTTACATCTCTTATATACCGCACTATTTGCGATCAGCGCGGTTTACATAGAACAAACAATATCCGACAATAAACAAGAGTCAGGTCATTACAATGAACAGGAGAACCACATTGGCCACGGCAAGTGTGGTACCCTCTGCTTCTACATCTCTCTCAAGCTCCCTCCCTGGAGTTAGGGTCTGCTCCAGATCTCCTATCTCAGGAGAACGGGATATTATAGCATCCCAATCCACAGTCCCTGCATCTCAGGGCTTGGTTGCTGAAGGCCTAGATCTCCAAGATCTTCATCTTTCTCAGCAAGTGAAAGATGTTTATGCTTCCAGAAAACCTTCCACTAGACGTTCTTATGCTTTCAAGTGGAAAAGGTTTACTATTTGGTGTTCAGAAAAGGGTCTTAACCCCTTTGCTATACCTCTGGAATCTTTACTGGAGTATCTCCTCCATTTGTCTAATGCAGGTCTTAAGACAAATTCAGTAAGAGTCCATTTGAGTGCTATTGCAGCTTCTCTCAAACCTCTAAATGGACAACCTATTTCCTCTCATCCTCTTATAGCAAGATTCATGAGAGGCCTCCTTCTAACTAAGCCTCCCATTAGACCACCTCCGGTGGCATGGGACTTGAACCTGGTTCTTGGGCAGCTTATGAAGCCACCTTTCGAACTCTTAGCTACCACCTCCTTGAAATTCCTTTCTTGGAAGGTTATCTTTCTCATTGCAATCACATCAGCACGCCGCATTAGTGAATTGCAAGCACTAGTAGCTAATCCACCTTATACAAGGTTCCATCATGACAAGGTAGTCCTTATGACTCATCGACACTTTATGCCTAAGGTGGTCTCGCCTTTTCATCTCAACCAAGAGGTCTACCTACCTATCTTTTTTCCAGGACCTCATGCATCAAATACAGAAAGGAATCTTCATACCTTGGACTGTAAAAGAGCTCTAGCTTTTTACTTACAAAGGACACAGCAACATAGAAAGTCCTCTCAACTCTTTGTTGCTTTTGATCCTTCTCATTTGGGACTTCAGTCTCCAAGAGAACACTATCTAACTGGATAGCTCAGTGTATTTCTTTCGCCTATCAGAGTAAGAACCTTTCTCTGGAGGGCCATGTCACAGCTCACAATGTGAGAGCCATGGCAGCCTCAATGGCTCATCTGAATTCTGTCTCTATTGACGACATCTGTCGAGCAGCCACTTGGGCCTCGGTTCATACCTTCACAGCCCATTACTGCTTGGACAAGGACTCCCGCCGGGATGCCTTGTTTGGTCAGGCTGTTCTCAAACACCTGTTCCATACCTAATCAACTCCTACCCACCATCCCTGTTAGGATGCCAGAGATCCATGGGGGGAAGTGGAGCCCTTCTCAGGGGGACACAACTTCTGGGGTCTCTCCCTGGCACCTAAAGATAGGGAGTCCCCATATGTGATGACTACATTCCTGCTTGTTCCTGGAGATAGCATAGTTACTCACCTGTAACAGGTGATCTCCGGGAACAGCAGGAATTTAGTCCTCACAACCCACCCACCTCCCCTAGGAGTAGTATCTCTCTATCTCTCTTTTCCTTTCCCTCGCTCTCTCTTTGTCTCAGCTCTAAAACTCAACTGGAGAGAGGCAGTTGGGAAAGGCGGGAAGGCAGCACGCAGGCGCTGTGGGATGCTTCCAAAAGCTTTCTTATTGGATGCTGGGGAGCGTTCCCGCGCAGGCTCCATTGGTACCGATGGATACCAATGTTCCCTCTAATTTTCTGTAGGCTGTGTGCGCATAAAATATCAGCTGTGCAGCTTTTGAAGGAAGGTTAAATTTTTGTGCGCCATATAACGACACTCGGAGTTATATACTTTAAAATTTGACTACACGTCAGAATACAGTATGTACACCACATTGATTTTAATCAAATTAAATGAAAATAGGCGATTACTAAATGAAGCGGAAAATTTCTAGTAATTACAATCACAACTTTTAAATTTTAAGACGTCTGTGTTGTTTTCTATCGGAATCAGAACCGTAATTTTTGTGCGCTCTGTTATAAAGTATGTGCGCTCGCTCGGTGAGGTGTGTGCGCGCGCACACGCGCACAGCTTAGAGGGAACAGTGATGGATACCCATATGTGAGGACTAAATTCCTGCTGTTCCCGGAGATCACCTGTTACAGGTGAGTAACTATGCTTTACTCACCTGTAACAGGTGATCTCCGGGAACAGCAGGAATTTAGTCTTCACAACCCACCCACCTCTCCTAGGAGTTCTATCTTTCTATCTCTCTCTTTCTCTTTCCCTCTCTTTTGTCTCAGCTTTAAACTCAACTGGAGAGGGACAGTTGGGAAAGGCGGGAAAGCAGCACGCAGGCGCTGTGGGATGCTCCCAAAAGCTTTCTTATTGGATGCTGGGGAGCGTTCCTGCGCAGGCTCCGTTGGTACCGATGGATACCCATATGTGAGGACTAAATTCCTGCTGTTCCCAGAGATCACCTGTTACAGGTGAGTAACTATGCTTTCTGTAAGAACACACGTGTACCCATCCCTGCGTTTACATCATTGAAAGTAGGTGACTCATGTGTTAATGGTGCCTAACTTTCCACCGCTTGTTATAAAATCACCACCTGTCTGTTGGTAAATGGCAGGTCTCTTAAATTATGTTGTGCAAGCAACAAGCGCTGAGAGCCAGCACGGGCCTCCCCTGCACTGCTTTGAAAATTGGTTTTAAATGTACCAGAGCAATAAATGTTAGAACGAAGTAAATGACCGATTTTGGTCGTGGTGTTGTGAATACCATAACAGCCATTCCTAAAGACCAGTAACTGGAAAATCTGCAACACACTAACATTGTTATGAAGAGAAACATGCCGCGGGGGTCACACAAACCCTTGCCCCCCCTCCCTCAAGCCTGTATACAAGCACCTTGGTGGCTGTGTCTTGCTTTAGAGTGATGGTCCATGAATTCCTTGTCTTTCTGGTGTTCAAAGGACTTAAGCCATCAATAGAAATGGGATGGGAGGTCCTTGGATCTGCTTTGAGTGTGAAAGAACTGCTGTTTTGCCCTCTTTTTAGAAAGGAATTTTTCACCTAGCCAGTGGCTGCTCAGGTCTATAAGTCCTGCAAGATCCCTTTCACAAAGGTGGGGAGGATGACGACATACTGGGCGCTCTGTAAACAAACCTGTCTAACATGTCAAAGTGAAGAAAACGGAGTAGTGACCTGGAATGAAAGGAAAACATCATGCTGCAGTATTAGACGTCTTAACACCGACATGCTCCACGCAGAAGAGTAGTTTGAGGTTAGAGAAGCTGGTTGCACACTAGAGAAGCCACGGTTCAAATCCTGCATCTCCCTGTGAACTTCAGCAGGTCACGTCGTCCTATATTACCTCCAGTAGAGCTTAGATTGGCAGTCTGTTACTATTGGGTACGTGTCTTGAGCTTGGATTTGGCAAATGTGAGTAATGCAGCAAATCATGTCCATGAGTGATTGCATCTAATTTAAAGCATTGTGCTAGCCTTCTGATTCAGCCCCACACACCCTTCCCATCCTTTACGGTGATCATTAACCCATGCTGCAGGTTTTTTGCAGTCTAATTGTGAAGTTAGGTATAATTACACATGGTCTGGAGAGGATCTGATTTGAAGATGACATCTGCCCACAGACCAGGCACTTGCTGTTAAAAGCTATATTATAAAAACAGGAATGAGAAGTAGAAATCAGATCACGTATCAAGGTTAAGTTATCGAATGCCCCGTTGTGCTGTGGTGGTTTTCCTTCAAAGCCTCCCAAAGTGGCAGTGTTGCTATAATAACACAGTGAATCTGATGTTACACAGATTCTGTTCTTTCCTGGCTGTTGTAGGTTCTGCTCTCTCTTAGTATTGTAGTAACGGTGTGCGTATTTGCCCTGATCAGGTGTGCCAGTTACTACCGGTACAGGGACACTTATCCTGCAACTTCTCGATGTGAATGACAACGGACCTGAGCCAGACCCTCGGAACTTTCAGATCTGCAGTCGGGACCCCCAACCACAGACGTTGAAGATTGTGGATAAAGACCTTCCACCAAACACGTCACCGTTTCGGGCTGAGCTCAAGCATGGGTCAGAAGCTAATTGGACCGCAGAGGTATCTGGGACCCGTAAGTAACCGGCCCCTTGCCATGGATTTCTTACACATTGTTCTAAGATTTGAGTACAGTAAATGTTAGGGGGCTTTCAAACTGGTTTTTAACTTACCTTGCATCATAAACCTTGCCACTCTTACCGCAACTGCAGTCTCGGCTTATGGAGACCCCTCTAGCCACTGCGAGGTTCTTGCAGTGGTAGAAAGCAGAGTTTGTTCATGTAAGCCCTTGGCACAGTGACCAGGTACATCTTGTGTGCACTGGTTACTGCCTCTTCTGGACAGAGTGCTGGCCTCCGCTAAACATCAGCCTCTCTTCCTCTGCGGGGGGGGGGGGGGTGGAGGGGGATTGGGGCCCCCCGGGGAAGCTGCCTCACGTCCAGTCCTCCCAGGGATTGCTTCCATATGACTTCCTCGCATACAGTTTGTTAACGTTTTGTACTTTATTGGTAATTATGTGCATGTAACAGCCACATTACCAGTTTTCCTAAAGAGACATCTTTGGGGGCCTTTGAGGTTTACCCTTGTGTCATTCAGAATGACAGGAGCAGCTTTTTAAAGTCTCACTGCATCTGCCCTGTGGGTTAGGACCAGTAAGTAGTAGTAATTTCAGCTACAAGAGCATGTTGACAATGACAAGGGCCGTTGAGACACAGGTGTGAGAAGTTGCTGTACCTCCTTTTGCACTACACTCTGCTGTCATGCGGCACAGACTTCTGATGGTTGAAAGTACACGCGTGACTATAGACTGCTCCCTGTCCCCCACACTACAGCTGCGTCATCTAGTACACACGTGACTATAGACTGCTCCCCATCCCACATGCAGCAGCTGCTTCATCCAGTACACGTGTGACTATAGACTGCTCCACATCCCACACGCAGCAGCTGCTTCATCTAGTACACGCAGCAGCTGCTTCATCTAGTACACGCGTGACTATAGACTGCTCCCTGTCCCCCACACTACAGCTGCGTCATCTAGTACATGCGTGACTATAGACCGCTCCCCATCCCACACGCAGCAGCTGGTTAAGCTTCAGAAGGTCTTTTTTTGCTCGTGTGAGGCATGGAAAGTCAGTGGGGTGGGGTTGGATTAACGCTATTAGACCTGCTGAGTACGTTGTGCTAACCGGGATATTCAGCTGTACTAATATGGTTGGTGCTGCTGAATATCCGTGGGTGCATGCCCTGCTACCTGCCAACTAGTACTGGGACATTCCAGGGTTGGCACCCAGCAGTAACCAGGCAGCAGCCATGTTGAGCCGCTGTCTGGTTTGCGCTAAGTGACAAGAGGCTCAGTAAAGGCCGGCCTAGCTTACGCCGCAGAAGCTAAACGGGCAGCATCTCAGTACTGCCGCTGCCTGCTTAGCTGCTTTGCTATGCAGCCAAACAGGATATTCATTGACTGTGACCAGATATGAGCCTGCTATTGAATATGAGTTTAAGTTCCAGTGGCAGTGATGGCTAGCTGCTTTAACAGTGTTAGCCGCCGACACTGAATAACCTCCCCCTCCCCCACCCCGTGTCTCCCCCCATGACAGAATCATTTTTATTGTATTTTCTGTTCCATTAGGGCAACTTTTGATGGGAAGCTGAGAGTAGACCATAAAGAAAATCAATGAATGTCAATCATTGATATTTTTGGACAATCACTAACACAAGTAGAAAATTCTGTGTAGCGAGGTGGTGATGGTGCTTCTAAAGGGCTGTTCTCTCAAATTTGTTTGTGCTTTGATGCTGTTGCATTTATCTGTAGAGCTGCTGTTGACGCCAACAAAAGAACTAAAGCCAGGGAACCAACAGGTGTTCATCGCCCTGACGGACAACCAGGATAAAACCCAGATGACCACTGTCCAAGCTACTGTGTGTGACTGTACCGGGAATGAAATAAGCTGTGAGGAGAGAGCTTACATTGCTGGAGGCTTGGGGATTCCAGCTATACTGGGAATTCTGGGTGGCATCCTAGCACTGCTGTGTGAGTATTTATTTATTTATTTGCATTTATATACCGCGCTCTTTAGGATCACTGCAGTTTACATATAACGAAAACAGCATAATGGTTTACATGGAACAGTTTGTATAGAACAGTTTACATTGAACTATAACAAGTAACAGTAAATAACAAGGATAACAGGCGGCTACGTTAAATATTTATACATGGATAATGACTTAGAGTATGTAGTCGGGAACTAGAACTGATCTGGGCATAGGCTTTGTTCAGGGTGGCTGGCCATAAGCTAGTTGAAATAAGTATGTCTTTAAGGCCTTCCTAAAGGATGTCAGGTCTGTCATGGCACAGATTGATGGAGGTAGGGCATTCCAACGGGTTGGTGCATAGAGGGAAAAGGCGCGATTTTTAGTCAACTGGGTGCATGTCCTTATTACTGAGGGGGTGAGGAGTGTTTTCAGATGCATGTTGTATGAGGTTTGTGAGGGTGGTAGCGGACATTCTGTGCAGAAACTTGAAGGTGAGTAGTAGGGCTTTGTATATTAGTCGGCTTGATATGGGGAGCCAATGCAGCTGGATTAAGAAGCATGATGTGTTCAAATCTTGAGGCAGACAGGAGTGTTCGGGAGGCTGTATTCATGGCCAGTTGTAATGGTTGGAGAGTGTTCTTTGGCAGGCCATGGTAGATTATGTTGGCATAGTCCAAGTGAGGAAAGATAAGGGCTTGGCATACTGTGCAAAAGTCCGAGGGCTTGAGGAAAGGGCGTAGATGTCGGAGGTTTCTTAGTTTGTGGTAGATTGCCTTGATGATAGTTTGTATGTGGGCTTCCCAATTCAGATGTTGGTCCAAGATAACATACTTCTTGCTTGACCATGAGTTTGATGCCTTTCAGCCTGAGGGAAGCTGGAGGGGTGAAAGCTTGGTCTTTAGTTATGAATAAGACCTCTGACTTTCTGCTGTTTACCATCAGATTGTGAGTAGCAAGCCAGTCCGGGACTGCGTTGAAGTATTCTGCAATGGGAGAATAGTCAGGGCAGTCTATGGAGAAAGATGCGTAGAGTAGGACGTCGTCTGCATAGATGTGGTAGTGGATGTTGAATGATTGTATAATGGTGCAGATAGGTTGAATATAAATGTTGAAGAGTAGGGAGGAGCCTTGTGGGACTCCTTGTGTCTGCTGGAATGGTTTAGATGACTGGGTTCCTATGCGGCCTTGTTGCTGGCGATCAGACGGGTATGACATGAATCAGTTGAGGGCTTGGTTCCTTATGCCTTTTTGATGCAGGCAGGTGAGTAGGAGATTGTGGTTGACTGTATCAAAAGCAGAGGCGATATCCATGAATATCAGGATGAATCCTTGTTTCCTCTTGTTTAGGCCTGTGTGGAGTCTGTCCAAGTATCTCGTCTATTCCCAACCAGTCCCTATTGTATTAGGTTGAGGGTGGTGAAGAAGGTCCTGAAAGCAGGGGTTCCTGCTATAGAAAGCTCCAGTCATCAGGGCCGCCTTGTTCCACGAGTTTACTAAAGCAATACTACTTAAAACTGCCTGTGCTCCAGGACTCTTTAAAGCACATGGTGAGTGAATATTTTAGTAGAAATTCAAAAGGCGCGTCGTTTCCTATAAATGCAGCATCTGCTTCTTGTAACTGATCAGAGGAAAATGGCTGAGCCGCTAGACAGACAGACCAGCTCTCCTCACCGGCTCTCCCCTTCATGGTGGCAGGAGCATGTTCCCACTACTGTGCTGATCCCCCTCCTTCCTCTGCTGCGGGAGGCTGATGCTGGGAGGGGGGTGGAGATGCAAGGGAAGGAGAGAAATAGGTTTGGTGAGAAAGGTAGCAAGCAATGGGATGTTTGGAAAAGGGGACAAAGGCAGGAGGGCAGATACCAAGGATGCAGAAGAACGAGGACTCAACATGGCCCAGTCCTAGAGTCTTTGTCTATCTTCTGGTCTCCGACTCTAAGGTTAGATGGTTATTGTGAGTGTAAGTGGTGTCTCGGAGCTTGGGTGGGATTGTGATTGAGCATTCAGGGATTGCATAAGATGGAAGAGTGGGAACTAAGAAACTGAACAGAGATTAGGAAGGACACTAGGAGCTAGGAGATTAGGTGATGAGTTATAAGTAGAGCATAGAGACCGAGTGCACTAAAATGGGGAGGGGTAAATGGGTTTGAGGAGGAGTTAAGAGGTGGAAGGAACAGAAGTCTACAGAATAAACAGGTCTCTGAAGGAGGTGAGAGAGGGTAGGAATGGGGATAAAGGGACGAGGTGGAGAGAGGATGTGACAGGGGAGCAGCTGGAGCCGGTACGGGAATGAGGAGCCAGTGGAAGGGATGAGTACAGAGGGGGGAAGTGGGGAATAGAAGGCTGAGGGGGGGATGGGAGGCTGAGGGAAGTAAGAGTTGTAAATGGAAAGCTGGTAAGTAGTGCAGGGGGTAGGAAGAGGAGGGAAACAGAGGTATAGGTAGAGCTTAAAAAAACAAAAAGCAGCTGAGAAAAATGGAGGAAATAGATGAAACAGAAGGATAATCATAGAGACGGGGGTGGAAGGGAAGAAAGGCACGAGATCCTGGAAAAGGGCTTAGGAGAAAACAAACAAGGAAGCGGTGAGGAGAAACCAAGACCAACTTATTTGGAAAACTAAAATGAGCAAAACACATCTGTGGTCCATACTGCAAGATAGTTACCAGCTTTTTGAAAGAAGAAAACCTGCCCCTTGCCCTGTCCCCAACAAATATCTGCAATTAAAAATAACCCTGGTGGCCCAGCAGCCCTGAACCCTGCACGCGGTGCATCCTGGGAAGCACTGGGTGAGGTCAGATTGCCATGTAAGGTAGAAAATGTCTTATGGAAGTCTGACCCCACCTGGTGCTGCTATTTTTCAAGATGGAGGTGCAGGAGTAAGAGCGCCTTGGCAATGCTCCCGCACCATTATAAAGGTACCAGGAGGGGGTGGGGGGTTCAGGGCTGCTGGGCCACCAAGGATTTGGTTTCTGTTGGGGGGTCGATGTGAGGGTACCGGCCCCTGGACAGTATTTTGATGGCATTAGGGACTTTCCCTGATGAATGGATCATCTGAGGAGAAGTTTGACACTTCACCTCAGATGATCCAGGCATTAGGAAAAGCCCCCGATGCCATGAAAATACTGTCGAGGTGCATATGCAGATTAGCCAAGCAGTGCCCCTGTTTGTCTGGGAGAGCATGCCAAATGTGTGCCGACTTCTGTGTGCATTATTTGTGTGTTTTTATATACCGCCCCTCCCAGAGATCAAGAGCGGTTCACATTGAACATAACAGAGCTTTTACATTGACCTTGTGAATAGAACGAGAAACATGTGGTTACATTGAACTAAAATTTAGCGAATATACAATAAACGTCAAGATTATTCACTGCAACAATATTGTAGTTAACCTGTTCTCATGTACATACACCTATGTAAATATGTTAACATAAGTAGTGTGTACTTGATTAGTGTCAGTCAGTGTTAGTCGTTGATGATGGGTTAGTGGTGACTGATTTTGGAATACGAAAGATGTTAAATTGGAGGTATTTTGTGACTATTAATTGTTTTGCCAAAATATTCTATGAATAGATGAGTTTTAATTCCTTTCTGCAGTATTTAAGGTCACTGATGGCTCAGCTTGTCTGGGAGGGCATTCCATAGAGGGTGAGAAATAGGTGAATGATCTGTTACTTGTGGATTTGTTTTGCGAAAATTAATTGGGACTATTAATGTGTTTTGATTGCAATTTCTTCTGGTTCTTTTCGAGGATGGGCTTTTAATCAGTGAGGAAAGAAACGAGGGAGCTATTTCTTTTGAGTTTGAAGGTTATGGTGAGGATTTTATATTTTATTCGGCCCCTTAATGGGTAACCAATGTAGTTCATATAAAATAGGTGTGATGTGGTCTGAGCTACGTATTTATTTTATAGATGCATGCTGCTACGTTTTGTGCCTTTTGCAGTTGTTTGATGGTTTGTTTAGGAAGACCATGTAAAATGCTGTATGATAAGTCAAATCTGAGGCATGATCATGGCCTGTAACAGTTCGGAAGTCATTGTTGGTCAGGTATGGTCTGAACTGTTGGAATATTCGTAGCTTGTAGAGGATTGTTTTTGAAATTTGTTTTGTGGGCAGACATGGTAAGATTTTGATCTAGAGTAATCCCTAAGTATTTTACTACTTTATGTGAAATAAAGGAATTGTCATATCGGTGAGTTTCCAACTAGGTATTTTTCTAACTATCCTATTTCCCTTGAGATCCAGCTACGCAGCAAGAAATTGAGCTCTCTGTATACAAGGCTTATACAGTGATTTCAAATAGATATGCTTATACATATATGGATAGATACTTATTTTCCCCAACACTTTATATCTATATCCGTGCCCATGATATTTAGGCTAGGTGGCGGGGTGAAAGTTTTTTTGGTTTCTTGTTAAGAAAAGGGAGGAGTGACCTAGTGGTTGGGGCAAGTTACCTCAAGCCGGAAGGTCAGGGATTCAAATCCCACTAGAGGACAGCAACCTTGGGCCGGAAGGACTGGGCTTTCTAGTCCCACAGGTGCTCCTTGTGGTCTTGGGCAAGCCACTTATCCATCCATTGCCCATGTTCCCTGTAAAATAGTTATCTCTAAGTTAAGGAGTGGAGGAGTAACCTAGTGGTTAGAACACTGGCTTGGTAACCAAGCAACCAGGGTTCTATTCCCACTAGCACTCCTTGTGGCCTTGGGCAAGTCACTTAACCCTCCATTGCCTTGGAAGAAAGGCCTGGCAATCTACTTCCGGTGACACTGCCAAGAAAACCCAGGAGCTTCTGGGTCGCCAGGAGTCAGGACTGACTCGAAGGCACACATTGCATTTGCAAGTTATAATGCCCTGTTCAATGTAAGTTCAGTTTGTTCAATGTAAACCGCCTTGATATCATGAAAGGTGGTATATAAGAAATGTTAAATAAAATAAATAAATAAAAGGATTTCTGTTTTTGTTTAAAGCAACTTAACCTACACATAAATCTAATCGATTTGCTACTTTGAGGCATATTGTGAGTTGATGATAGTTGGGATTTGTAATGTTTATTGGTAGGTAGCACATTGTCATCCGCATAAATGTGGCAGCCTAGTTTGAATTTCCTAAAGATGTCACAGATGGGTTGTAGGTATATATTAAAGGAAAGATGAGTGTGGAACTTTGGGGGATACCTCTCTTGTTTATATGGTTGAGATGTGAGGTGTCCTATTTGAGTGTGTTTGATATATAGGATTGGAACCAATCGAGGACATTATCGTTTATGCCTATTTGGCATAGTCTTAAGATGTTATAGCTGATGTTGTCAAAGGCTGATACTATGTCTAAGAATATAATCACAAAGACTTGCCTTGAGTTATCCAGTCCTTTAATGAGACTATCAAATGGAGCCAACAGAAGTGTGTCTACACCATAATATGGTCTAAAACCATATTGGTGTTCATCTAGTGGGGAGTTTTGGTCAATAAAATCTTGGCGGTGTAACTGAACGTATTTTCAATTACTTTAGCTATGAACGGGAGACTGGATATGGGCCTGTATGAACTAGGGTTTTGTTTATCTAGCGTGTTATTTTTTAATATTGATCTTAATATTGGTGTTAATATTGGCATGGGACAGACACAGTGGATCCCTTTATATAGCAACAGGATAAAATAAAAATAAACCTAACTATCTCTTATATCTGAACAAATAGGGGTGACCTACACAGAGTGGTGGATACACCCTAAACAAAGGCATGGGGAGGGGTGACCTGCACGGAGCAGCAGGTGCATCTACTCTTGCCACCTTGCTGGGCAGATTAGATGGACCATACTGGTCTTTATCTGCTGTCATATTCTATGCTACAATATGTCTAATGGACTCATGTTTTAGGGCTGATGGCATTGTTCTTATGTGAAATGATTGATTGACAATGTTAAGTATGAAGAGTGCCAATTCAGCATAAGAAGCTTTTAGCCAGCTAACTGGTCAGGGATCTAGGCTAGATGTCGTGTTTATTTTTGATATTGTCCTTGATGTGCCTTAGGTCAATTCTGTGGAATGTTTGCCAGTTAGTAGAATGGGTGGCCTCAAGGTTTGGTTTATTTTGTGAGAAGTCAGGTTGTTTGTTCATGTAACGGATTGTTAAGGTTTGTAGGTCTAAAGGGTACATTGCTTGTTTCAGTTGATGGTACTTGGGTTAGTGATTTGACAGTATCAAATACTCTCTTGGGCGGTTGATTGCATCTCCAGGAACAAGCAGGAATGAGTCTTCACATATGGGTACGTCGGTACCGACGGAGCCTGCACGGGAATGCTCCCCAGCATCCAATCAGAAAGCTTTTGGGAGCATCCCTCGCGCCTGCGCGCTGACTTCCCGCCTTTCCCACTGCCTCTCCTCAGTTTTTGTTTTTCCGCGGAGCCGACAGGACATCGTCCTGTCACCGCAGAAACTTTTTTCTTTAAAATTCTTATTTTCTTGTTTTCTTGTGGTCGCGGCTATTTTTCCCGCCGATACCGGTACCACCGGTGCTTTTTCCTTTTCTTTTCTAAAATCAGAGATATTTTTTTCTCCTCAGTTTTTGTCTTAACATTTTGGGGCCTACCAGGCCTCTCCAACATGGAGCCTTCTTCCCCTAAGAAGTGCCTTCACTGTGGAAACATGGTTTTCTTTTTAGACTCCAATGCGTGGTGTCTAACCTGTTTGGGTCCTGACCCTTTCTCCCCTGAACCATCAGGCTGTAGTATTGGGAGAAGACCTTCTCTTTTTTGAGTTTCCCTCGATGCCGTTTTTCCTCCTGAGGTGAGGACACCGGTGTATTCTTCTCTCCAGGATCAGGTAACCCACAAACAGTCTGTTAAGACTAGCCAATCCTTGAGTGGTAAGTCTCATGCAAGGCATGATGATGGCTCCGGCCTTGCCCTCAAGACCTCATTGGCAATAAAACCCCGGTGGGAGTCTTCGGGCTCCAAAGCATTTACGGGGTTTCAGGTTGTTCCTGGGGCTCACCCCTCACAGAACATACCTGAGCCATGCTCGGGGTTGGCATCCGCTTCGAGCGGTACCAATACCCTGGCATCGGCATCGGTGTCGAGTGTTCCACTCTTCACCAGGGATCGTCATCTGCTATCCTCGGTACCTTCGGGGCCGATCAGTACGATCCAGATTGACTTCCTGTATCTTCGCCATGCTCGGGGTTGGTATCGGCTTCGAGTGGTACCGATACCCCGGCATCGGTGTCGAGTGTTCCACTCTTCACCAGGAATCGTCATCGGACGTCCTCGGTACCTTCGGAACCGATCGATACAGGAAAGTCAGAGTCGTATCGGCATCGCTGATACCACCACCGACGTCGGTACCTTCTAGACATGCATCGATAGACTCGCTCCCTTCGATGCCGAGTCTGGAATCGATATCCAGTCTAGATGACTTGGTACCGACGCGTTTCGGAACCGACCCATATCGTTTCCGATTACAGAGTACCGAGGATATTTACCAAGCCTCCCTGGCTACCTCGGTACCGCTTCAGCAGCCCCCGATAACTGCTTCGATGACATTACCGTTCCCGATACCAGTATCGGTATCAATGTCGATTCCTGCAGTTCCATCGGTGCCATCGATCCTTTCTATGCCTAGCTTGGAATCGATACCAGGCACTGATGATACAGTACTAACTGTCTCGAATCGGGACTGTCAGTATCACTGTCCATCTAGCAGGATTTCTTTTCTGCACCAGTCCAGTATGTCTTCTGGTGCTCAAGCTGCTTCTTCAACCTCAGCTTACCCAGGAATAGTTTCCACTGGAGATCCTTCTTTTCAGAAATTTCTCCTTGACATGGCAACCTTTCTTGCCATTCCTATTCCTGGCTCTACTCTTAACCAAGATCCTGCAGAAAAGGAGAATATAATGCTTCCTTTACATCATTCTTTGCAGGATCTTCTTCTGAGGATGTGGGAATCACCTTTAAAGGTTCCTTCGCCTTCTACAGCCACTAATGTTCTGTATCAGGTGCCTCCCTCCAGGGTTTCAAAAAAACCAACTTCCACATCATTCCATTGTAGTGGAATCAGCAATGAAGAAGGTAAGAAGCAAGAAGAAGCATGCTTCTTATCCTCCAGGTCGTGCATCTAAAGCACTTGATGCCTTTGGACGTCAAACCTTCCAAACTTCTATGCTGGCTTCAAGGATTATCTCATATATTTTTTATATGAGTCTGACACTTTGGGAGGTCATAGAGAAATTATCTCTTTTGTCCCCTTTTTTGTCAGAGCCTAAGGCCACTGACTATTCCTTGCTTCTTAATCATAGCAGAAATATCTCTTGGTTTCTTTCTCGTGCTTCTCTAGACTCTTTTGAGTCTGTTAGCAGATCCTCTGCTATTGCCATTGGAGCACGTCGTAAAGCCTGGCTGCAAGCTTCAGACTTGAGCAGATGGGCACAACATACACTGGGTAATTCTCCTTGTACTGGAGAAAATCTCTTCAATAGAGAGGCTTTACGTCAGGTTGCTCATTGCTCCACTGACTTCCCTGGTTCTGAAAACCATCCTAAGCCGCTTTCTTCCCCAGGACGTAGGAAATGTCCTACCAAACCTTTCCCTAAGAAAAGAAGGTTTCACCCTTCTCCTGCCCGTCCTCCAGATGTACCCAAGCAAGGGACATCTCATCCTAGTCTGAAGTCTCCAGACTCTAACCAGTCTAAGCATAACCAGCAACCATAGGTTCCTGTACGTTGCAATCTACAGTTAACTTCTTCTTAGCAGAGGTTTATTCTTAAAACTCTACACTGATTTTTTTCTTTTTCAGTATGCTAAGCTGTTAGGATACTTTTGTCCATGGGTTACAGAATTCTCCCCTTCTTACAACTAGGAAGGGAGGTTACAACTATCCCATGATAGTTTCTGTCCCCACATGGACATCTTTTCCTTCAGCTGACTTACCATATGGTAAGTCACCTCCCAACCCCCTCTCTTCCAGGGTTTCCCCTGCTTGAGTTGGTACCATACTGAAACACTTTCCTGTGTAGACTTTTTGTTATCCTTGATTGCATGCTCTGAACAACTCATCAGACAGGGACAGGAATATCTCTGTTCCCTTTGTCTGTTTTCTCTCTGTTTTTACACAGGAGAATCCCCTCTGCTGTTTTGTTCAGTTGCTGTGCATGCAGGAGTTCCAGTGATTACTCACCTTAGTAGTCATTGCAAGCTACTTTCAACTATCTTGCATAATACTACTCACTTCAGGTTATCTTCTTCCAGCCATATCCTTTCCCAGGATGTGGCAACACACCTGACTTCAGTCTTAATTCTCCTGCACAATGCTCTCTGCAATCTTCAGAGAAGCTTTCTACTATGGGCCCTTGCTACAGAGCATTGAACTTTGTCTCTGAGGGCTTTTCCATATAGTAGAAAAAGCTTATCTAATCATTCCATGACTATAAGGTTTCTTTATACCCTCTTGTCTCCTGTTGTGATACAGAAGACAAGCTTTTTCTGCGTGAATGTCCAAGGAGTTCCCAATCTTGCAGGAATCTACCCCCTTTTTTCCCTTACAGCTTGGCATTATGCTCTTCTGCCCCACTTGGACAACGCATACTCTCTTACCCTGTGTCCCTTGCCGGGTCATCCTGGTATCTTCTATGCGTCTTCTGTCCATTGGACATGTCAGAGTCCTATAGTACTCCTGACGTGCTCTTGCCAGACTGCTATTATCCTCTGGTTTTTCACGCAACCATATTGGTTATTTCACTACACTACATTCCTGCACCGCAGAAATAGATTCTCTGTATATCTTCAGGTGGTTTCACCCCCTTATTAATAGATGAATCTTTTCCCATCACATTCCCCATGTGAATGTTTTTGTGGAGCTCCGTTGCAGGCATGTATCCTCAGACTTATATTCATGTATGTATATGTCCTATACATACATCTTTCTGTAACCTATGTGGGCATAAGTCGTATGTATGTATGTATGTGTGTGTATGTATGTATGTATGTATGTGTATGTGTGTATGTATGTATGTGTATGTATGTATGTATGTGTATGTATGTATGTATGTATATGTGTATGTATGTATGTATGTAGTCCAGACAGTCAACATGCCTATTCCCATATGGCTCAGTGAGTGGGAGCGGTTATACACACAATTACTGCTGTGATGTCAACAGCTTCTATTGTTGTTATAAATCTCCCTGTCTATGAAGTCTCAAGCTTCAATGTCTTCCTATCTCTTACCAGTTAGGAAAGACAGTGTACATCTTCAGTATTCCTGAGTACACCTCTGTTCTCCTTGGGAATAGGGGCTTTTTTCCATACCCCCTCTTACCTTCAGGACTGGGCTAATTGTCCAGATCGGTCAGTCTTCTTCTTTTAGTCCTCAATGTTAATAACTCTGTACCTAAAAGAGTTTTCAGCTTTTTCCCATAAAGCTTTCCATTGAAGACCTGCCGTTCTTCTCCTACCCCAGTTCACACCTGGGTCACTTGCCCATTCCAGGTTTACAACTTCATCCTTACTGCTGTGAAGTTACCTTAAGGATTCCGCTACTGCATCTACAGTACACTGCATCACAGTTCTACTTCCTACAATCCAGTAGGTAAGCTCTATATTGTGCTAGTTCATTAAATTTTCTAATGATACTTGACATACATTCTAAAGACTCATTTTTTTTCTGTAGTCTTTAGATTTGCTGTTCCTCTACAGCTCTTCTCTGTTCAACTCCTACCCCCCATCCCTCATGGGATGCCGGAGATCCAGGTTTGGGAAATGCCGTCCTGTTCCAGGGATACGCATTTTATGGGATCTCCCCTGGCACCCACAGCTAGGGAGTCCCCATATGTGAAGCCTCATTCCTGCTTGTTCCTGGAGATAGCACAGTTACTTACCTGTAACAGGTGATCTCTGGGAACAGCAGGAATTAGTCTTCACAACCCACCCACCTCCCCAGGAGTTGTATCTCTCTATCTCCTTTCCTCTTTCTCTCCTGTCTCAGCTATGAAACTCAACTGAGGAGAGGCAATGGGAAAGGCGGGAAGTCAGCGCGCAGGAGCGAGGGATGCTCCCAAAAGCTTTCTGATTGGATGCTGGGGAGCATTCCCGTGCAGGCTCCGTCGGTACCGACGTACCTATATGTGAAGACTAATTCCTGCTGTTCCCAGAGATCACCTGTTACAGGTAAGTAACTGTGCTTTCTGTAAGGATCTCCGTGTGTTGTGTTTGGCTTGCTCTCCCAGTTTACCCTGTGGCTAATTTGCATATGTCCCCTTTCTGCATGCCTGTGCTGAAGTTGCCTGCTATCGGTGTGCTACATAGAGATGTATTTAGTTAATAGCACGCAACTTCAGAGTCGGCTTTCTGCATCGGCATGTTACTGGGGAAACCAAACAAACCAGATCACCATAGATCCTACATAGAAACTCCATACTAATAGAATACCTAGCCTTGGTCACACACGCAGAACAGAGAGCCCACCAAATAGAGAATAAGTGACCAGAAAAAAATATGTAGACAAAAATTAAACCGAAATCTCAAGAAACCAGACTTCTAAGTACAGCATTGCAGAAATAGAAAGATGCATTGCCCTGTGCTGTGCGAAATATAAAGACAGCAGATGTTAGGGCTGGTGTTAGGGGGTGTAACCAGGACAATTGCCCTGGGCCATGAGCCTGCATGAAACTATTTAGAAGCTTTTCTATACCGCCCCTTTCAAAGATCAAGGGTGGTTTACATTGAACGTGAAACATTAAACTTGTTCATGTATAACTCATGGTTCCAGCTGGATAACTATTTACAGAAACTAGAGAAGGTACAGTACAGCCTTCTAGCGAGCTTCGGGTCTCCTCCCAAATTTCTGCCCTGGGCTCTAGCCATGCTCAACACCAGCTCTGGCAACATCAACATATTTCAATCACTAAATGGAAAATAAAATCATTTCTTCTACCTTTTTGTCATTTAAATGTTTTCAGTAGTGTTGGTTCCAGTCTCTGGTTTCTGCTTTCCTTTGTACGTATTCTCCTTCATGGTCTCTTATTCATTTTCTGTTTCTTCTCTCTCCTCCCATCTTCATTAATCTCTTCCTTTGCTTCCATTTCCATTTTTCCATTTCCATATCCAGATTTCATTCCTCCTTACCACCCACTCCTCACTTTCCCTCATTTTACTGCATCTACCTACAGTTTTCATATCTCCCATCCCCCAATCTTGCTGTCCTTCCCCATCGTCTTTACTGACTCTCTCCCCCCTCCTCCTCCATCCAGTGTCTTCCTATCTCTCCATCTTCAGCATCTCATCAGTCTGTGTCCCTGTCTCTATCCTTCCTACCCCCTCGTGTCCAATATCTCCCTCGTTTTCTAGCTCCTTCTGTCATGCATCTCTGTTCTGTGCTTCTGTCCTTATCCTACCCCCCCCCCTTACTCCCATGTCCAGCATGCCTCTGTCCCTGCCCATATCCTCCCCCATGTGCAGGATCACCCATCACAGCACCCCTTTCCTCCTCCCCACCCCCCCACCCCCATTAACCTCACAATGCAGCCAGCAACTCTTTTCCAGCATCTGCAGGCTGCAGCAGACTGCACAGGAAAATGGAGACGTGCAGGGCTTGTCTCTAACACGTCCCATAGCCTCCAACATCCTCAAGGGGGTGGCACATATGGGTGGTGACAAGCAGGCCCCGGACTCTTTGACTTTTCTGTGCCTGCCTGCCAGCCAGCACCACCACTGCAGTCTGAAGAAGGCCCTGCACACGTTGCCTGGCTTTCTGTCATTCTGGCCACCAACCTTCCTATTGGAAACCAGCTAAGCCGACCAAGACCTAGTCAGTTAGGAACTACCACAAGACTGGCCCCACGATAAGGGGGTAAAAGCAAGTTAACCCACTCCAAGGATACAGGGATGTTTCCATTACTGGTTGGTTGGTTGTTCATATATCTTTATACATCTTCAGTTTACAAGAACTAAAGACAAAAAATAGTTGCTTCAGGACCAGAAAACCCCTTGAGCCAGCCCTGTTTTGTATACCTGATGCTGACTTGTAAGCTCAGGCATGTTAGAAGCCTGAGTGAATGCATAAAAGAGCATTTTACAGAGTCGATGTGAGTCTAGATCTTTGGAGGAAGAAGTTTCTTCTGTTATCAGAATTCCGATTGTTTTGAAAAGTCAACTTTTGTATTACGCCCCCACCTTTCCAGCAAATCACACACACATGCAACTGAGCCTTACTAACATGGGCACCTTGCCTCTCCTAGTATTCCTGAGCCTTACTAACATGGGCACCTTGCCTCTCCTAGTATTCCTGAGCCTTACTAACATGGGCACCTTGCCTCTCCTAGCATGCATGAGCCTTACTAACATGGGCACCTTGCCACTCCTAGTATGCACAAGTCTTACTAACATGGACACGTTAAGGCTCATGCATACTAGGAGACACATTAACATGGACATGTTGCCTCTCCTAGTATGCATGAGCCTTAATAACATGGACACGTTGCCTCTCTTAGTATGCATGAGCCTTACTAACATGGGCACGTTGCCTCTTAGTATGCATGAGCCTTACTGACATGGACATGTTGCCTCTCCTAGTACTCCTGCTGCTGCTCCTGCTGTTTGTCAGGAGACGACGGGTCGTGAAGGAACCCCTGCTGCCGCCTGAGGATGAGACACGAGACAATGTTTATTACTATGATGAGGAAGGAGGTGGCGAGGAAGACCAGGTGAGATGGCTGTTCCTTGCATGTACTTTCGGAATTTGGCTTCTATGTCAGGCTCTAAGAACAACTGAGCAATGGCCAGCTTGATTGTGGCAGGATGCAGAGAGGTCACTGGGAATTAAGAGGCTGGATGTGCAGTCAAACAGCCACACTAATACTTCTGGTTAAATAGATTATTATAGAGCCCCATGGTGAGACATAGAAGGGAGAGGGCCTGCTCAGTGGGAAGTATATGGGGCTCTTGTGGTCTTATCTACACAGGAATATGTACAAAAACATTGATACAAACTAACTTGGAAAAGCCGTCATCTGACAACAAAGGATAACTTTGGTTTAATTGGGGGAGGAGAGAGGGAATAAAGGGGAGGGAGGTCAGACTGGTAAGTGGAGGTGTGTGAATTTTCACTTCACTCCCAAGGCGCACTTTCCCTTCCTCCTCCCCATTCATAGCCCTGCCAATTCCTGCACCATATCCCTTCTCTTCCCCTCCCCCCTTCCCCTATGTTCCCCAAGATTCCTCCTCCCCCTTCATAGCCCTGCCAATTCCTGCACCATATCCCTTCTCTTCCCCTCCCCCCTTCCCCTCCCCCTATGTTCCCCAAGATTCCTCCTCCCCATTCATAGCCCTGCCTTCCCTGCACCATATCCCTCCTCTTCCCCTCCCCCCTTCCCCACCCCCTATGTTCCCCAAGATTCCTCCTCCCCATTCATAGCCCTGCCAATTCCTGCACCATATCCCTTCTCGTCCCCGCCCCCCTTCCCCTATGTTCCCCAAGATTCCTCCTCCCCATTCATAGCCCTGCCTTCCCTGCAACATATCCCTCCTCTTCCCCTCCCCCTTCCCCACCCCCTATGTTCCCCAAGATTCCTCCTCCCCATTCATAGCCCTGCCTTCCCTGCAACATATCCCTCCTCTTCACCTCCCCCCTTCCCCACCCCCTATGTTCCCCAAGATTCCTCCTCCCCATTCATAGCCCTGCCAATTCCTGCACCATATCCCTCCTCTTCCCCTCCCCCCTTCTTCCGCCTTCCCTGCAACATATTCTCATCTTTCCCCAACATATCCCTCCTCTTCCCCTTCCCCCTCCTCTTCCCCTCCCCCTTCTTCCTCCTCCCCCTTCTTCCTCCTCCCCCTTCCTAGCCCTGCCTTCCCTGCAACATATTCTCATCTTCCCCCAACATATCCCTCCTCTTCCCCTCCCCCCTGTTCCCCAAGGATCCCCCCTCCACTGTCTGACCTTTCCAATGCCTCTTTGGAGTCGGGAGTGGTGCCAGAGGACTGGAGAAAGGCACATGTCTCTTTTACACAAAGCAGACGTAAGGATGGCATTGAGAACCACAGGCCAGTTAATCTAACCTCTGTGGTTAGTTAAATTATTGGAAAGGCTACTAAAGGAGAGAATAGCAAGGTTTCTGGGGTCCAATGGATTGCAAGATCTGAAGCATTATGGATTCACCAGAGGCAGGTCTTGTCAGACAAATCTGATTGATTTTTATTTGACTGAGTGACCAGGGAATTGGACTGAGGGAGAGCCCTAGATTTCAGTAAAGCCTTTGACACTGTTCCTCACAGGCGACTTATAAACAAACTGAGCTCCCTAGGTATGGACTCTAAAGTTACTGATTGCGTTAGAAATTGGTTGAGGGGGAGGCAACAAATGGTACAGGCAAACAGAGCTCACTCTGAGGAGAAGGAGGTTACCAGTGGTGTGCCGCAGGGATCTGTCCTTGGTCTGATTCTTTTTAACACCTTTGTTAGTGATATAGCGGAAGGGCTGTCGGGTAAGGTTTGCCTCTTTGCAGATGATACCAAAATCTGCAACAGAGTAGATGCCTAGGAAGGAGTAGATAACATGAGGAGGGATCTAGCTAAGCTTGACAAGTGATCAAGAATTAGGCAGCTAAAATTTAATGCTAAAAAATGAAGGGTCATGCATTTGGGCTGCAAAAATCCAAAGGAGCAGTACAGTGTAGGGGTGAGGTACTTCTGTCCACAAAAGAAGATCGGGAGCTGGGTGTCTGACGATCTTAAAGTAGCTAAACAGGTAGAAAATGCGACTGCGAAAGCCAGAAGGATGCTTGGGTGCATACGGAGAGGAATGGCCAGGAGAAAAAGGGAGGTGATAGTGCCTCTGTATAAGTCTCCGGCGCAAACTCATTTGGAGTATTGTGTGCAATTCTGGAGACCGCACCTTCAGAAGGATACAGGCATATTGGAATTGATACAGAGGGTGGCTACTAAAATGGTTAGTGGTCTTCGTTATAAAGCATATGAGGACAGACTTAAAGATCTTAATATGTACACCCTAGAGGAAAGGCGGGATGGGAGCAATATGCTAAACATTTAAATACTTCCATGGCATAAATGCACAGGAGGGTCTCTTTAGATTGAAAGCAAGCTCTGCTACGAGGGGACATAGGATGAGGGTGAAAGGGGATAGACTCAGGAGTGATATGCGGAAATATTTCTTTATGGAAAGAGTGGTAGATACGTGGAATAGTCTCCCAGTGGAGGTGGTAGAGATGAGGATAGTATAGGCAGGCCTGTACCTCAGCCTGTGCGAGCGGTGCGGCCACACAGGGCGCAAAGGCTTAAGGGATACATTTTAGCTGTCTGCCACCGCCACTTTTTCTTCTCTCAGCTGCAGCAGGAAACAGTCAGCTAAAATGCACCCCTTAAGCCTTCTCACTGGCATGCTAAGCAGAGGCCATCCAACAAAAAAGCACAAACTCCACGTGCGACGACCAAACCCAGTCAAAAATGTGGATAGCACAGGGAGAAAATCTATTATCACTTTCAGCCAATGGCCCGACACAGGCCGTGTTTCGCTATGTCTTCAGGGGCGAGAATTGGCTACAAACATATAAAAATATGCAATATAAATTACAGAGAGAAAAAAGCAAAAAACATAGCACCATAAACATAAAATTCCATTAATAAAAAAGGCGGTTAAAAGTAAATGTGTATAAAACACTGATTACAAGTATACAGCTAATAAATGAATCAATTATAAACAAACAAAATGTTTAAAAAAAGGGGGGAAACCATAATATAACAGTAAATAAATGTATAAATATTTAAAAACAGAAGATATGACACATGAGGATATGATATAAAACCATTAATGCTATCAGACATGTGCATAAGAGGATAGAAATAACAAATAATACACAATGGGAAACAATAAATGTTTAGGTTGATATTAAACACAAGGAACGCACTATGAAAAACAAGAATAGACCCAAAAGATATATAAAAATAAGTTTGCAAACAAGCAAGTTTAAACAAAAACAAAATGACTATATCAACAAATATAGCATTTGGACACACCAATAAATATGTTCTATAATTTATACTACTAATGACGTGCATAAAATCTAAAAATCATGAAATAAAATTATACTAAGAGAGAAATGCTGGCAGAAATGAATTATAAGAACATACCTGTACACGTAGCTTGAGAGTTCAAGAGAAAAGTGTGGTGTTCAAAAAGAACTCTCAACCTGATACTTAGTATCGTAAAAGGTGCTGGTAATCAAACTATAGAAAGGAATACCAAGAGAACTATAAAAACATTTATCAAATAAACCTAATATCACATAAAAATGTCATTATGAATCCATTGTGATCTTTGCAAATTTAAATCAGAAGGACCTTTTATATAAAGTGAACCAATATACACAACACGAAACACAGGAGCCGCGGGGGCCATCGTAAAAAATATTTAAGTAAATATAGGAAAACATATAAAAACATAAATAATTACATATCATTAAGATATTCAATAAAAGTCATAACATCTTATTGCTAAGATTTGTATGTGTGGGCAAACAAATGTTTTCATAAATCCTGACAGCGAACGTAACGTGTCCTAACTTGAAAACACTGAAGTCAGACTCGTAAAAAAAGGACGACAAATATAACACACAAATCCATTGTTTATACAATTTGAAACACTAGGGATCGAAAAGATACACTTGCAAACTTACCACATACACATCAGAGGAATTATTAAAATGAACAAGTCATCAGACTGTCTTTCAATTCGCTAAACTGAGTAAATGCTTGAATAGACAATGTCCCACAACGCTGGCAGCTGCGCTGTGAAATAAACAATTTGCGTGAGAAAAACGGGACCCTCAGTGTAAATATGCTAATTTTATGTAAATGTTAAGAAAAAACCTAAGTAAATAATTATAAACAAAATTAAAAACCAATCAATAGTAAAAATGAAAAGTGAAAAAAATCAATAAAATTGATTGTAAACTAATTGTACAAAAAAGGCTACCCATATATATTAAATCATGCATTCAAAGATCACCACAACTAAAAAGGTGGTAAGGAATTGGTGTATAAAAAGTCACCATTGTAAATTACATGAAATAATAAGGATTATAATACTGTAAATCTATAGATTTTACGAACCTTCCAAAGTTAAACGACTTTTTTAAAACCATAAAGTTACAAATGCTGAAAGGAGCATTCAAACATATTTATTGGTGTGTCCAAATACTATATTTATTGATAGTCATTTTGTTTTTGTTTAAACTTGCTTGTTTGCAAACTTATTTTTATATATCTTTTGGGTCTATTCTTTTTCATAGTGCGCTCCTTGTGTTAAATATCAACCTAAACATATTTGTTTCCCATTGTGTATTTGGTATTTCTATTCTCTTATGCACATGTCTGATAGCATTAATGGTTTTATAACATATCCTCATGTGTCTATCTTCTATGTTTTTAAATATTTATACATTTATTTACTGTTATATTATGGTTCCCCCTTTTTTTAAACATTTTGTTTGTTTATAATTCATTTATTAGCTGTATACTTGTAATCAGTATTTTATACACATTTACTTTTAACCGCCTTTTTTATTAATGGAATTTTGTTTATGGTACTATGTTTTTTGCTTTTTTCTCCAGGACCAAGCAGGAAGTCAGTCCTCACTTATGGGTGATGTCGGCGCCGACGGAGCCCTCGCGGAGCAATTTTCCCCAGCTTTCGCAGAAAGCCTTTGGGCATTGCAGCGTGCATGCGCGGTCCCCTTCCCGCCTAGGGATGCCATCTTGCTCAGTCTTCTTTTTTCCGCGGAGCCCTACAGACGTAGTCTGTTACCGCCGCAAAAAAGTTGATTTCTTTGATTTGTTTTTACATTAAATTTTTCTCGGTTCGTGTGTTCCTCTTCCCGCCGGGCCTCGATATCCTCTATTGGGCCCGTCTACGTTTTTATTTTATTCCAACTGGCGTTCCCGCCACTTTTTTCCTTCATCCCTGGCAGCGCGGTCTTTCGACCTTGCCAGGGTTCTTTTTCCCCCGATGGCCGCCAGTGGTTTTAAAAAGTGTGATCGTTGTATCAGACTCATGTGTCTCACCGACACGCATGACTGCTGCCTCCGCTGCCTCGGGGCCGAGCATGACCCTATGAGCTGCGGCCCGTGCAGCAAGATGTCCTCGAAGGCGCTCAGGAGCTGGCAGTCACAAGGGGATCGGATCTTCTCTGACTCCGCGCGGACCTCGTCAGAGGCCTCGACGCCTCGTGGCTCCGGCTCGGAGCATCGTCGGAGTTCTTCTGAGCGGGGCTCCCCCGGCCGGGAGCACCGGTGGGAGAAGAAGCCCGCGAGGGTGGAGCCGGGAGGCGACCCCGGTCCCTCGGGGGACAGGTCACCTAGCCCGGCCCGACACCCCGGGCCGTCGGAGGGGGAAAGGCCTTCGAAGCTTCCTCGCCTCGAAGTGGAGTCTCCTAGACACCTGAGTGCTATAGTCCTCCTGGACTCCACCACGGATGAACCGACGTCGGGCCCGACACCGTCGGGGCCCGAGTCAGCGGCTGCTGGGTCTTCTGAGCTTGATCTCAGACTGACGTCCTTGGAGCGCAGTATATCTGCCTTCATGGACCAGCAGCGGGCATGGATCACCAGCCTCGCCAGTGCATCTGCCCCGACCACCGGGACGTCGACGCTCCAGTCGACCCCGGAGGCCGAGTCGATCCTCGAGTCCATGCGAGCTCGAGTCGATCCTCGACCTAGGTCTCCCTCGGCTTCCCGTTCGGGACCGAGGTCCTCGACGCCAGCCTCGGCGTCGGGGCGGCGGTCCCCGGGCCCCGCCCGTGCGGAACCGCTCGATTCCTCCTCGGAGGAGTCGGGCTGGGACACGGAGGAGGACGAGTCACCCGGTTCTTTCCAGACACGGTGCGTCCCCTCCGATTCGCCCGAGTAGGAGCCTCGGAGGCGGTTCCCCCTGGAGGATACCCGGTTCTCCGACTTTGTGAGGGGCATGGCCAAGGCTTTGGCCTTCCCTGCGGATCCGGAGGAGGAACCCCGAGCCGAGGAGCTCGAGGCCCTTCAATACGACTCCCCCCCAAGGGAGGCCTTCACTGTACCGGTTCCCCCGATGCTGGAGCGGCTTCTCTTCCACATGTGGGAGAGCCCAGCCTCTATGCCAGTGTTGAGCAAGCGGGTCGATTCCATGTATTGAGTCCGCAAGAGCCCCGGGTTCCAGAAGGCGCAGCTCCCGCACCACTCCATGGTGGTGGAGTCGGCCATGCATCGACTTAAGAGTCAAAAGATGCACTCCTCGGTGCCCCCGGGTAAGGAGGCCCGGAACCTGGACGCCCTCGGTAGGAAGTGCTTCCAGGGCTCTATGCTTGCTTGCCGGGTCCAGACATATCAGCTGTATATGGGTATGTACCTCCGAGACCTGGCGAAAGAAATTGAGGGTTTCTCTGCCGGTCTCTCCGAGGAACCCTTGCAGCGGTTCCAGGCCTTATCCTCACGGATTCGAGAATGTTCGAAGTTCATTTCTCGGGCGGCTTATGACTGCTTCGAGGCATCGGCTCGGGTAGCCGGAGCCGGCATCGGGGCTCACCGCCAGGCTTGGCTTCAATCATCCGACCTCGAGCCATGGGTGCAGGACAAGTTGGTCGATGTTCCTTGCCGAGGGGAAAACCTCTTCGGCAAACCCATGGCCGAAAAGGCGGCGGAGCTCGAGTCCGAGACTCTCACCAGGACTCGCCTCTCCAGGAAGTCCTCGGCCCCTTCACAGAAGAAGGGCTCGGGCAAAAAGCCTTTTTACCCGAGGAAAGTGTTTGCTTATACGCATCACCAACCACAATGTCAGGCCACTAACCCCCTTCAGGGGCAGCGGCCCAGGGGACAGGGTAACGGTTCCCGGAAGCAAAAAGCCCCCAAACCCACCACGCAGGCCCCGGCCCAGCAGGGTGGAGGTTTTTGACTATGCCAGCACGGGGGGTCGGCTGACCCACTTTGCTCACAGGTGGTCAGCCATTACATCCGATGCCTGGGTGTTGCAGGTGGTCCACAAGGGCTACCTCCTGCGTTTTCACCAGGTGCCCCCCCTCTACTTCCCAGGGGAGCCTTCCAGACCCCCGCTGCACGAGGACGTACTCCTTCAGGAGCTGCGAAGCCTGCTTCAGGAACGGGCGGTGGAGCCAGTGCCCCAACACTTGTGGGGTCACGGGTTTTACTCGAGGTACTTCCTGGTTCCAAAGAGAACAGGAGGCCTCAGGCCCATTCTGGACTTGCGCAACCTCAAGTTCCTGCAGCGGGAAAGATTCAAGATGCTTACCCTTGGAACCCTCCTGCCCTACCTCCAGCGGGGAGATTGGCTATGCTCCTTGGATCTAAAGGATGCTTATACCCACATCCTTATTCATCCGGACCACCGACAATACCTAAGGTTTGTGGTGGCAGGGAATCATTATCAGTACCGAGTGCTGCCTTTTGGCCTGTCCTCCGCTCCCAGGGTGTTCACGAAGTGCCTGGCAGTGGTGGCAGCCTTCCTGAGGCTTCAAGGCCTCTTCGTCTTCCCATACCTGGACGACTGGCTCATCCGGGCGTCGTCGGCTCCAGAGGTCGCCCAGGCCGCCCAACGTACGGTGGCTCTGCTTCAGCACTTGGGCTTCATCATAAACTTCGAAAAGTCCGCTTTGCTCCCCTCTCAGGACCTCGAGTTCATAGGGGCACGGCTGGACGCTCGGCGGGCTCGTGCCGCCTTGCCTCTGGAACAGGCCAACAGGCTCATGGCCCTAGCTGGCGGGTTCAGCGGCGAGTCGCCGGCCCCTGCCAGACAGTTCCTGCAGTTGCTCGGGCACATGGCCTCCACGGTCCATGTCACTCCGAACGCCCGTCTGCATATGAGACATACCCAGTGGAGCCTTCCCTCTCAGTGGCATCAGGCCACAGGGAGGCTGTCGGACCTGTTACAGGTTTCCGACCGTCTGGTCTCCTCCCTGCAGTGGTGGCTTCACCTGCCCAATCTAGTGCTCGGCATGCCCTTTCAGTCTCCACCGCCGTCCCGGGTGCTCACGACAGATGCTTCCCTCCTGGGTTGGGGGGCGCACTGTCGGGGGACATGCACTCAAGGCCTTTGGACGCCTTGGGAAGCCGCCCAGCAGATAAACTTCCTGGAGCTCCGGGCGATCCGCCTAGCTCTGCGGACCTTCTCTCACCTAACGTTCGGCCAGTCCGTACTGGTGCAGACGGACAATCAGGTGGCAATGTTCTACGTGAACAAACAGGGGGGCACGGGCTCCCTCCTTCTATGTCAGGAAGCCCGGAGGCTGTGCTCCTGGGTGATCGCTCACAACATCCTCCTCAAGGCGGTTTACCTGCCAGGGCAGGACAACTGCCTGGCGGACAAGCTGAGCCGGATCCTGCTACCACACGAATGGAAGTTGAACCACGCGGTGGTTCAGCAGATCTTCCTCCGGTGGGGCTCTCCCACCGTGGACCTGTTTGCCAGTCCCCTGAACAGGCAGCTCCCCAGGTTTTGCTCCCGGCACCCTCATCCTCTTCGAGTAGCGCCGGATGCTTTCCTCATCTCGTGGTCCACGGGTCTGCTATATGCCTTCCCTCCCACGCCACTGGTGTCCAGGACATTGTTCAAAGTTGTCCAGGACAGGGCCTCCA
Organism: Ichthyophis bannanicus; assembly: GCA_033557465.1. Taxonomy (NCBI): domain Eukaryota; kingdom Metazoa; phylum Chordata; class Amphibia; order Gymnophiona; family Ichthyophiidae; genus Ichthyophis; species Ichthyophis bannanicus. The sequence goes on along the minus strand of CM066034.1, from coordinate 29,893,829 downwards.
TGATCCTGGTAGCGCCCCGGTGGCCGAGACAATCGTGGTTCCCTCTGCTTCTACAGCTGGCGGGGGATGACCCTCTCCCTCTGGGGTTTCAGCCCGATCTCCTGACCCAGGATCAGGGAACTCTTCTGCACCCCAACCTCCAGGCTCTGCACCTGATGGCCTGGCTGCTGAAAGGGTAGTCCTAGCTCCGCTTCTGCTACCCCCGGAGGTGGAAGCCGTCGTCCTAGCATCTCGGCGACCTTCCACCCGGAAATCTTACGCCCTCAAATGGTGTCGTTTCTCGATCTGGTGTTCTCAGCGAGCTGAGGACCCCTTCGCTTGTTTAGTATCGGTGGTACTGCAGTATTTGCTTCACCTATCCAATCTAGGTCTCAAATCTAACTCTGTCAGAGTCCACCTCAGTGCTCTCTGCACATCATTCACCGGTTGAAGGCCGGCCTCTCTCTTCGCACCCCTTGGTGGCGCTTTTCCTCAGAGGCCTCCTTCTGCTTAAGCCTCCGTTGCGCCCCCCAGCCCCTGACTGGGACCTCAACGTGGTTCTGCAAAGGCTTACCTGCCCACCTTTTGAGCCCATGGCTACCTGCCCTCTTCGTTTCCTCTCCTGGAAAACTCTCTTCTTGGTAGCCCTCACTTCCGCGAGGCGAGTGGGTGAGCTACAAGCCCTAGTGTCGGAGCCCCCGTACACTAGGTTCTACAGGAATAGGGTAGTCCTGCGGACCCACCCCAAGTTTCTTCCAAAGGTGGTCTCCCACTTTCACATCAACCGGGAGGTGGTTCTTCCGACCTTCTTTCCCGGGCCGCACACCAGCTGAGCTGAGACAGTGCTGCATACCCTGGACTGTAGAAGAGCCTTATCCTTCTACCTTGACCGTACGCGAGAGCATAGAAAAGCGGTCCAGCTTTTCGTCTCGTTTGACCCCAATCGGTTGGGGGTACCTGTCTCTAAGCATACTCTGTCCATCTGGGTAGCCGACTGTATCACCTGGACTTACGGGGCAGCCGGTCTCTCCTTGGAACGTCGTGTCATGGCGCATCGGGTCATGGCGAAGGCCGCGTCTGTGGCTCTCCTCCGCTCTGTTCCATTGGCAGACATCTGCCGGGCCGCTACTTGGTCTTCAGGTCAGACCTTTGCGGCTCATTACTGCCTGGAAAGGGAGTCCCGCAGGGACAGTGCTTTCAGTCAGGCAGTCCTCCACAATCTCTTTGAGGTTTAGGCAACTCCTACCCTCCGGCCCCGGTGTTGGCTACCAGCCGGATGCGTATTCAGAGAAGATTCCTTCCTTCTGTACTGTTGAGCCTCAGGGAGCTCTTTTTAGGCTTGAGGTCTCCGGTAGCCTTAAGCTTGGGAGTCCCATAAGTGAGGACTGACTTCCTGCTTGGTCCTGGAGAAAGAGTAGTTACTCACCTGTAACAGGTGTTCTCCAGGAGCAGCAGGAATCAGTCCTCACTACCCGCCCTCCTCCCCTCGGAGTTGCAGTCATTCTTTTTGCATATTTTTGCTAACTTTTGCTGTCTTGCCGCTTTGTCATCAGACTGAGCAAGATGGCATCCCTAGGCGGGAAGGGGACCGCGCATGCGCGCTGCAATGCCCAAAGGCTTTCTGTGAAAGCTGGGGAATATTGCTCCGCGAGGGCTCCGTCGGCGCCGACGTCACCCATAAGTGAGGACTGATTCCTGCTGCTCCTGGGGAACACCTGTTACAGGTGAGTAACTACTCTTTCTCTCTCTGTAATTTATATTGCATATTTTTATGTTTGTAGCCAATTCTCGCCCATGATGAAACATGACCTGTCGGGCCATTGGCTGAAAGTGAAATAATAAAGATTTTCTTCCTGTGCCATCCACATTTTTGACTGGGTTTATGCTAAGCAGAGGGATAGATCTGCTTAGCATGCCGGCGACTTGCACATCAGGTGCGACTCCTCTCCCATCGCGGGGGGGGGCCCAATGTGCAAGTCGCACAGGGTGCGATTTACACTCAGTACGGCCCTGAGTATAGGGCTCATTCCATCCCAGATGTCCAGCCCCTCTGTACGTCTGATCCGAGCTGGATGTACAGAGGGGCTCGCGATTCTGATCCCGTGGGGCACATCTAGCCCCACAGGGTCAGAATCGTGAACAGGCCTGTACGTGCAGGCTGGGACTGCAATTCAGCCTGGCCTGCACGTATAGGCCTGATCCCGGCTAGCTCATTCAGGGCTCTGCAATGGAGCCATGGCGTCCAGCTGCCATAGCACCGTGGCTCCATTGTAGAGCCGCGATCCTGGCCACCAGACTTTAAAGATGATTTCCCCACAGTCCCACTCCTGATCTGGCCTCCTAAGGCCGGGGTTGGGCTGCGGGGAATGCCCTCGGTGGCCCACCCTACCCCATTTGCGCCCTGGGTCCAAAATTTAAAAAAAAAAAAAAAAAAGTCCAGAAAAGTTAATTGACCTTGGAGGTGGAATAACTTCCCCGCACAAGTCGTGGGCCCTGGACATACAGGGCTGACATTTGATTCGGTCCTGTATGTCCAGGGACGGCAGCCACCCACCGCCTGCCCAGAGACCACCTCCAAGCTGCTCCTTCCCTGCCCCATCTAACATCCTCATACAACTGGTGGGGAAGTTAGACGCCGGCAGGGCAGGCATGAATAGCGACAGAATAACCCCCTATCTGAATTAAGAAAAAATAAAATAAAATAAAATAAAAATGGGACAATCACAGAGGATCTCTAAAGGAAAAAGTGGACTCCTGTGTACCACCGTTGTCTTGATTTCCTCTCCTCTCATACCCTCTTGGATCCTTTACAATCCGGCTTCCGTCCCCTACACTCCACTGAAACTGCTCTTACTAAGGTCTTGAATGATTTGTTCCTGGCTAAGTCCAAAAGGTTCTACTGTCCTCATTCTTCTTGATCTCTCTGCTGCCTTCGACACTGTTGACCATAACCACCTTCTTATCACCCTATCCTCACTTGGATTCAAAGACTCTGTACTATCTTGGTTCTCTTCCTATCTGTCCCATCGCTCTTTCAGTGTGTGCTTCGATGGCTGCTCCTCTTCAACCCCACTACCTGTAGGAGTTCCTCGGGGTTCCGTCTTAGGTCCACTCCTCTTCCCTCTCTATACCCAATCCCTTGGTGCCCTTATCTCTTCCCATGGCTTTCACTATCATCTCTATGCTGATGACTCTCAAATCTATCTTTCTGCACCTGTTATCTCTCCTGAAATCCAGTCTAAGATCTCACTCTGCCTCTCTGACATTGCTGCCTGGATGTCCCACCACCACCTAAAACTGAACATGGCCAAAACTGAACTCCTTATTTTTCCCCTGTATGCCTCTCCTCCTCTTTCCCCTTTCTCTCTCTCTCTGTGGATAACTCTGTAATCCTCCCTGTCTCTTCAGCACGTAACCTTGGTGTTTTTGATTCCTCTCTTTTTCTCGCCACATATCCAGCTCATTGCTAAAACATGCCGTTTCTATATAATATCTGCAAAATTCGCCCTTTCCTCTGTGTTGATACCACTAAGATGATTGTCCACTCCTTAATCACCTCCCATCTTGATTATTGTATCATTCTCCTTGCCAGCCTCCCTGCAAGCCACCTCTTTTCTCTTCAGTCAATTCAACACTCCGCTGCTCGACTCATTTTCCGCCAGTCTCGTTTTTCCCACATCACTCCTCTCGTCAGGGCCGGATTTACCTTGAGTGAGGCCCTACGCCAATAAAAATTGTGGGCCCCCAGAAAAGATAAAAACGAGCACGCCGGATCAGCTGCGCGCTGTTGGCCCTGACGTCATAATTAAACTGGGAATCCCAAAAGCCAAACTTGGAATGTACAACACTGTAGAAATAAACTATACATTAATTTGCTCTTGTACTAAAAGCGCAGACGTTAATGATGCACATTTACCAGAGCTGACATATTCCAATTAATAAATTCAAAATAAAGAGAGATTTTTCTACCTTTTGTGCATTTTTTTTCAGCTGCAATTGCTCCAGCCACTTTCTTCTGGTTTCTTTGTGTCAGCCCACCTCCAGTCTTAACCCCCCCCCCCAGCCCATTTCCAGTCCCAGCCCCCCCCCCTCCCCCATCGGCTCAAGTAAACTTTAATAAAAAAAATAAAACGCTGGCTGCTGCCGCTGCCGCTGCAACAGCATGGACTGTCCCGCGGGGCCCCCTCTGCCCAGCTGAATCCCTCCCTAGCATGGACTGTTCTGCGGGGCCCCCGCTGCCCGGCTGAATCCCTCCCTCCCTCCCTCCGCGACGGCTGAGCCCCTCTGTGCCGGCTTTGAGAGGCGCGAAGGGAGAGTGTCTCCCTCGCGTCTCTGTTAAGCCCGCAGGGGCAGATGGGAAACGTTTAAAGGGTCAGCGCCAATCTGCTGGTGGTCAGGGAGCTGTGCTGTTTGCCACTGGAAGAGGAAGCGTCCAGGTGGCAGTTGCCTATGCAGCAGTCCAGGATGTGCCTATCTAGGCCTCCATCCCGGCTAGCCAGCCTTACCTCTCTCTGCTCCGTGCCAGGAAGGAAAGGAATCCAGGGAATGGGCTAAGAAGGCCCAAGCGGCTGCCCTCCGGCACCCGTGACGAAGCTGGCTTCTCTCCCACGACACAGGAGTCCTGAATATGGAAGCCCCGCGGCAGTTCAAGACGTGCCTAACAAGGCCTCCGTCTCTGGCCCCCGCTAAAAAGCTGCTCCGGATACCTTCCATTCACGCGGGGAGGACATGTGGGCATCATCCTTGCTCCTCCAGGCTATCAACCTGCATCTAGGAAGCAGAACGAGTATGGCAAAGCACCCTCTCTGCTTCCCCAGCAGGCACACGTGGGGACCCTCTTGGAGGCGGCCATCTTGTGCCCAGCATTCCTTCTGCCCCCGCTGTTTCCATTGGCTGGACGGCCCTGACTGAGCACCCCCCAGCGAGCCGCGATTGGCTCCTGCTTCGGTACCGCCCCACAGCTTGGGCACCGCCCCGCGAGCCGCGATTGGCTCCTGCTTCGATACCGCCCCACAGCTTGGGCACCGCCCCGCAAGCCGCGATTGGCTCCAACTCCCAAAGGACAGCCCACTACTCCCCTCTGAGTCGGCACCGACGAAGGAGTTCTCTTCAGCGCCGACGCTGGTCCCGATCTCGGGGCAGCCCTCCACGCCGGCACAGTTCCAGCTCCCGGGGCAGCACTCCGCGCCGACACAGTTCCGGCTCCCGGGGCAGCTCTCTTTTATTTAATTTTAAAAAAGCTAACACTTTGTTTAATTTTTGTGGGCCCTTGCCAGCTGTGGGCCCTACGCCACGGCGTAACTGGCATATAGGTAAATCCGGCCCTGCCTCTCGTCATGTCGCTTCATTGGCTTCCCATCCGTCTCTGTATCCAATTTAAACTTCTCCTCCTAACCTATAAATGTATTCACTCTTCTGCCCCCCAGTACCTTTCATCTCTCATCTCTCATCTCTCCTTACACCCCCTCTCGGTTGCTTCACTCTTCTAACAGTCTTCGTTTATCTGTGCCCTTTACTCGTACTGCCAATTCCAGACTTCGCTCCTTCCAACTGGCAGCACCCTTTGCTTGGAAATAGTCTTCCTATCTCTGTGCGCCAGGCATCCTCCCTGGCCATTTTCAAGTCCAGACTCAAATCCCACCTCTTCACTACTGCTTTCCGTTCCTGTCTTGCCCTATCTTGATCTCTTCGTCAACTTTTGTTTACTTTGTCCTGTAAATTTTGTTATTTGTATTTTGTAACTTATTTTGTATTCTGTATTAGATTGTGAGCTCTGACGAGCAGGGACTGTCTCTTGTATGTTTGTACAGCGCTTTGTATGTTGCAGCGCTATATAAGTGTTTAATAATAATAATAGTTATGGAAGGACAGACTAGATAGGCCATGGGGTCTTTTTCTGCCGTCATGTTTGTTTCCTGCTCCTCACCATTCATAGCCCTGCCCTTCTATGCAACATATCCCTCCTCTTCCATAACGTCCCTCCAGTCCAGTCCAGATATGGGGTCTTCTCTCATTCCAGCAGATTGAGACTGAGAATTTCAGGCTTTGATGATGTCACTGTATATAGGAGCCAGGACTCCTCCCACCAAGCCAGTATCCTCAGTCTCCAGCAGATATGGAGCAGCTCCGTGTAGCCCGGCCTACATAAATAAATAAATAAATCCGCAGCTAAGGCTTAGAGTAGATGACTTAGAAATCTGACATTCCTGCCCCAGATCCATTTAGGAGGAAGTGTTGTGATTCTCCCCGAGCTCATTCAGTTGGGGGTGGGGAGGGGTGGGCCTTCAACATATCTGTGAACACCGGGTCCTTGCTTTAATCCTCTGCCAGGTGCAGTCTTCAGTGGCTGTATGAAGGGGATTGGAGGACTAGATTGCTTTAAAGTTGCCTGGTCCTTGCTTGGCTTCTACATTTGTGAGGCAGCAGCTGCAGGGGCAGTTCCTGTCTGATGCTGAGGCACGGGTTCTGCTCTGAGGAGTCTTTTGCCTGCAAGCAAGCCCCTTTGGTTTGGGGGGGGATCTCTGCGGGCTTTGGTGTTTTTCTGGCTGGCTCCTCCGGGCATGATCTCATCTGGACGCTCGTGTTGCCTTTCCTGCCATTTTTTCCCTCCAAAGCCATTTGTGTTGGCTGCGGCCTGCGTTGGGGCCGTCTCTCCATGGTCAGACTTTACAGTCCATGCGAGAAGGTTAACCTCAAAGCAGGTAAGCAGCTTCAGGATCCTCAGAGAATCAAGATTCAGAGCTGTGCTGCTCGTACAGCAGTGGGCCCGCCAGACTGAGCTGTCATTGGCAGTGCTTCCCATGGCCATTTTAGGTGCACAGGGTCAATCCTGTCCTGGGACTTTGGGTTCAGCTCTTGCATCCCCAAAAAGTGTAGGGTCTGATCAGGACACAGATGGGGAGTCCATGAGGACTCATTTTTCCCCCAGATTTTGTCCTGTTTATGCACCAGGCCTATATGCTTAAGAAGGACTGTGGTGCTCAGTGGGGAATTCCAGGGGATAGATCTTTGGTGCCTTTGGTTCCAGAGGTCCCTGACATGCCAATGATCAGCTTGGGGCTGAGATCATCATCTAGTAGCCCAGACAGGAGCCTGGATTGGGTCTCTGTCCATCTAGGCGGGGTCTGAAGACCCCTTAGAGGGCCCCTCTGGACTGGGTGCTGCCTCTAGAGGATCCATTACTACAAGGTTTTCGGTCCTCGGAGCTGGCCTTCCCCATTCATAGGACCATCAAACAAATGATTGAGGCCGAGTGGGAAGCGCCTGAGACCAGGTTGCATGGTGGGAGGGCAAGCTATGGCTCGCATTTATCTGGTTCTGGCTAAAGAAAAGAAACTGCTTTGTTACCTAAGGTCAATGCACTTTTTACTGCTTTCACCAAGAGGACCACCATTCTGATAGGAGGTGAGGCAGCTCTTAAGAATCCACAGGACAAGAGGCTTGAAGCCATGTTGAAGCAGGCCTTTGAGGTCCATGCCTTGACGCTGCAGGCGGCTGTCTGGGGCGGGCCTGTGTGGTTTGAGCATGCCTGCATTGGGCGCAAGCCATCCCAGGGGCCTTCTGGCTTCTCACCTATGGCAGACATGGCTCGCCTGGAGTTGTCTGACTTACTTGGCCGATTTGCATTACGATTTGGTGCAAGCGTTGTCCAAGACCATGGCCTATGTTGGTGGCCGCCCAATGATTGCTATGGTTGAGAAACCGGTTGGCAGATAGGTCCTATAAGGCAAGGCTGAGTAGGCTTCCCTTTGGTGAAAAGCTACTCTTCGGAGAGGATCTAGACAAACTGGTGAAGGACTTGGGTGTGGCTAAGTCAGTACAGCTGCCGGAGGATAGACCTAAGCCCTCCAGAGCCTTTGGTAACCAGAAAGGTCATATTCAGGATTTCCGCCGCTACAGGTCAACAAGGTTTGCTCCCTATTCAAGGGGCAGATATTAATATTAAGGTTAGCTCTTTCACAAGGGGGGGGGGTACGGTTCAGGGCGTGGAGCCTTTTCAGACACCTCCACGGCCACTAAGAAATTACAGTGAAGAGCAGCGAGCTCAGGTGGAGTTGATGCCGTTAGGTGCTCAACTGCACCAGTTTTACTCCTCCTGGATCCAGATAACATCTGACCAGTGTGTGCTGGAGGTGATTCGAGAGGGTTACACCTTAGAGTTCGCCCGACTGATCAGGGATGCGTTCTTGTCCTCACCCTGCAGGGCCCCAGGCAAACGGGCAGCAGCCGAGTCGATCCTCCAGCAGTTCATACAGCTCCATCGACCAATTTGGGTCATGTCGATACTCAATCTACTTGGTGGTGTCCAAAAAGGAAGGCTCCTTTCAGCCGATTTTGGATTTCAAACACATCAGTCATGCTCTTCATGTACCACACTTTTGCATGGAGACATTGCATTCAGTGATCCCCGCCATCTGGCGGGCAAATTCCTCACTGCACTGGATCTAATGGAGGCTTAATAGTGCTTGAGTAGAAGCGATGAGGGTGAAGAGACTTGGAAATGTAGATGAAGCAGTAATGCAGATGGCACGGCAAATGAGAATCTTGTTGAGATCCCAGAAGTCTTCCCCTTTTTTTTAAATGTGTGTGTGTTTTTAGGGGGAGGCCTATGGCTTGGCTGTGAGCTGGTACAGGTGACTTGAGCTTGTGTGTTTTGTGTGTATGTCCCGACAGACTAGAGCCGTGGTTCTCAAGCCCCTTCTGGGCAGATACCCAAACAGTTGGTTTTTCAGGCTCTCTACAATGAATATGTATGAGTTACCTGCACTGCTTTCATTATAGGCAAAGCTTCTGGAAACCAGACTGTTTAGGTGGGTATCCAGGACATGGTTGAGAATCCCTGGATACCCACCGCAGGCTATGATTAACAAGAGAATTGAGAGAAATGGGGGTGCGGCAGAAAATTCAATTACTTGAGCATAACCATAACAGACCTTTGTAACTTGTTCTGGTAAAGCAATTCCTGTTTTGCTTCTACTTCTCACCAGGACTACGACCTGAGTCAGCTGCACAGAGGCCTGGATGCGCGACCTGAAGTTACCCGAAATGATGTCGTCCCCACCCTCATGGCTGCTCCACAGTATCGTCCTCGCCCAGCCAATCCCGATGAGATTGGCACCTTCATCAATGAGGTAGGAAAATACTTTATCCCATGCCCTTTGCATTCAGTAACCAATACACTGAGATGTGGTTGTGGATAAATAAGCTCTAATTCTACTATGTATTCTTCCTCTGCGTTCTGTGATCCAGCGTAATTCTGATAGTTACGTACAGTGAAATTTAGAATTTGATCTTGACAGGATATTCATCTCTGAAGGAGCAGTAGGGTGCTTCCCTGGAAAGCTGATGAGAGGTTGTGAAGCTGCATTGTGTGTACTTAGATATGGTTTGTGTGCACTGAAGTTTTCTGCCTTAAAATGAATTGCTACTTTAATCTTTTATGATGCAGATTACGATGCAGATTTGTCAGAATGGATTTGTTTCATTTTGTCTTGCACTAAAAAAACTTGTTTCACTATGTGTGATAAGTATGATGAGTCCTCTGGGCCCTATGCCAGAAAGTCCTCTTTAAACTTTCTCCTTTATGAAAAGTATTTTCATTCTTCCTTCTAAACTCCTGCTCAGCTTTACAGTGCAATAAAACAAAATAAATATTAACACACAGCTTTAATCCACACAGTTCCACGGGATCCCAGGTAATTTAGATCTCATGAGAAGCTTGTTCAGTATGTCCTGGGCTCTTCTCTCTGCAATTGGGTGGTGTGGTGTCCTGCCCCATGCACTGCCTGACTCCCTGGAGAACCCTTATTGGATTCTGCTTTACAAGCATGGAATTTACTTTAGCCCACATACTTTGCTGAGATTTAATTTAATGTAATCTTATATCGCACCCAACCAATAGCTCAAAGCGTCTTACAATACACAATAACAAGCAATACAAAAAATGTAAATAAAATAGCAAAATTATAAATTGTTACCACAGTAACAAATACACCACCTAAAATAACACAGGTGCCATGGTCAGACCACCACCTTATACAATTCACATTTGAAATGCCATCACAATCACTTAATATAGAACCTAATAATAATACACATAAAAGCATGTTTAAAAAACTAGATAGACACACTAATAAATTTGATCTTTTCACATGTAAATACAGAATCCTCAAACCTGGACGAATTAATAAAACAATGGAACAACGGAATTGAAACTGTTTCTAAACAAACATCTAAAATCACCTCACATGCAAATAACAAACTAAGGAAAAGATCGGAACCTTGGTACACAGCAGGATTAGCTAAATTAAGGAAGGATCTCAGAAAAATGGAGAGCTAGGAAATCAACTGAGACCAAAAAACAATACTTATCTCTACTTAAATCCTATAAAGAAACAGTAAATACAGCAAAAAAAGAACTATCACACCAAAAAACTAACTAATGCTTTAAATAAGCCAAGGGAATTATTTGAGCTTGTAAAATCACTCACTAAACCCCCAAAAGATGATAATTCAAATTATCCTATCAATGCTCAAGAACTGGCTGATCACTACTCTAAAAAATTAAACCCTAGCGAAGAAAAAATCTCCCATAAAATTGAAACTAATGCATTTCAAAGGATAACACAAAATACCAACCCCACTATAGTGTGGGAAAACTTTTACTCAATAGATAACAGACAACTTCAAAACATCATCACAAACTTAAACACCACCACATCCCCTCTTGACCCATGTCCGGTAGACTGGATCAAGAATGCTAAAACAGAATTATCGCCCATAATACTAAACATTGTAAACCATTCTCTAACACAAGGAAACATGCCAACAGAACTAAAAAGATCTTTAATACGACCTATACTAAAAAACAAATCACTAAACAATACAGATCCATCCTCATTCAGACCCATATCCAGTATACCCTTTCTAGCCAAAATTATTGAAAAATCTGTACAATACCAATTGCAAGACCACATAGATAACACAAATGCACTTGATGCTCAACAATATGGTTTTCGTCAATCGCATGGAGTAGAAACACTGCTTCTAGTATTATTCGACAGACTCTATAACGGCATTGAAAACTGCAAAAAAATGTTTGTCCTAATTTTCATCGACATATCTGCAGCCTTTGATTCAGTGAATCATAAGATCCTTATTGAAAGACTAGAAACAATAGGTATAAATGGAACCCCCTAAAAATGGTTCTCGTCTTATATATCCAACAGGATACAACAAGTATATTTTGATAGAAACCTATCCAATACCTTCCCACAGACACAAGGTATCCCACAGGGCTCAGCACTATCCGCTATATTATTCAACTTATATCTAAAACCAATTTGCGGAATATTCCAGAAACACAAAATTGACTATCATCTCTATGCGGATGATATAATGCTTTATACTCAATTGGATATATGTAACCCTGATTACAGTCACATAGAAAATTGCCTTAATGAAGCACAACAATGGCTCCAACAAAACAAATGCTTATCAATCACAAAAAAACTGAAGTTATGTTTATCTCTCAAAATCCGGAGTTTAAACACCCCCCTACAATCATATTAAATAATACTACTTATAACACAAAACAAGAACTAAAGTACCTTGGTGTCACACTAGATAGCACACTTAACATGGAAACCCACCTAAGACTTCTAAATAGAACCATCTTCTACAAACTAAGAACTCTACAGCCATTACGTAACATCATTGAACTATCAGACTTTAGATCAATAATACAAGCAATCACAATGCCACATCTAGACTACTGTAATGGCATACTTCAAGGCCTGCCCAAAAAAACAACAAACATACTTCAGATGGCACAAAATGTAACAGCCCGAATCCTAATGAACGTACCCTTCTCTGATCACATCACACCTATCCTAAGAGAACTTCACTGGTTACCTATACATGCACGTATACGATACAAAATAATAATTACAACATTCAAACTAATAAACAATTCTGCCCCATCTCATCTTGCTACACTCATAATGCCGCAAACTACTAACAGGAAAAGACGTACTCACAACCTAAATATACTACACACCCCCCTCTCCATTTGCAAAACAAAGGCATTCACTAGTAATAGAGCATTCACATACACTGCTCCAACACAATGGAACAAACTCCCCGACAACTTAAGAGCTAACAGATCTCACATCATTCCGTAAAAGCCTAAAAACACATCTATTTCAAGAATACTTCAATCAGTCAGAAATAACACAGAGTAATTCCTTGATGAAAACAATTAAAGGAAGATATTCTTCCACTTCTACCAGTTAGTTCCCCCAAGTCCACGAAGAATCAAAATAATGAACCTACTTATATTATCTACACAAATAATGTATATAGTTAATCAAATTCATGTATGTTAACATGTTCCCTCCTATATCATGTATTTAGTTTTAGTTTTTCTATTCCTATTTTTTGTTATCCTAAACAATTTTTCACTTTTAATGTTCAAATGTTATGATCCTACTGTTTTATGTAACTGCTAATCTTTGCAGAGTTAATTAACTGTAAACCGCTGCTGATCACTGGAAGGAGTGGTATAAAAATGTGCTCAAATAAATAAATAAAAACAATAAAAATCAGGAAAATTAATCTGTACCAAAGTATTTTCTGAATACACAAGTTTTCAAAGATTTACGGAAGATGACATATGAAGTTTATTTATTTAGACAGATTTGTATGCCACCTTTTCCTTCAATCAAGGTGGTCACGTCACATGATGATTGGAGGGTTACATTTAACATTAGGGTACATGTAAACATTTAGACAGTACAGTTACTTGACAGTAATTAGACAGTACAATTGAGGTAACATTTAACATGAAGGTATTTAAAACGTGGTATGAAAGATTTGTGTGTGGGGGTAGTATGGATGTGTATTTAGTTGGTGGAGGTAGTAGTGTTATTTGGGTAGGGGATGTTGCCTGAATGCTCATAGGTTTCTATAAATAGGAATGTTTTGAGGTCTTTGCAGAAGTCTGTGAGGTCATCTAATGCCCTCAGGCTCGTTGGGAGGGAGTTCCATAGTGTGGATGCCAGTAGTGATGGTGCTCTTTTTGAAGTTGTTTGGTTTTGTGATAGCCTACGGGTGTGCCGATCATGTTGTTGTTGGATCTTCTTGGTCGGTTGTTAATGTCCCTTGTTATAACGTTTTGGAGGGCGTCTGCTGAGGGATGGTGAATGATTTTGAAGATGATCATGATTGTTTTGTATTTAGCTCTTGCCACCATTGGGAGCCAGTGTAGTTGTTGTAGGACGGGGGTGATGTGCTCAGTCCTTGGAGTGTCTGTGATGATGCGTGCTGTAGTGTTTTGTACCATCTGTAGTGGGTGGAGTGTCTGTTGAGGAAGGCCTTGATAAAGTGAGTTTCCATAATCAAGCAGTGGTGTGATGAGTGCTTGGCACACTGTGCGGAAGTGGTCTTGACGGAGCATTGGTTTGATTTGTCTGATTGTTTTCAATCGATGGTAGGCCTTGTTTGCAGTTTTGGTGATGTGGGATTTTAGGTTCATGGCTCTGTCTAGTGTGATGCCTCTTTGACTACTATGTGTTTGTCTAGGGTGCTGATAGTTTGTGGGGGTGTGAAGGTGGGTTCCTAGTGACGAACATTGCCTCAGTTTTGTTGTAGTTGACTGTTACGTTGTTGGCTATGAGCCAGTCATTCATGTCTTCAAGGCCTCTTGTTGTTGTAGTGTTTAGTGCTAGTAAGTTGAGGTTTACCATGGAAGTTTATTCCACAATGAGGGGATTACCCCTTGAAAAATGTTCTTACATGATTCTAATAATCCAAATTCTTATGCTTATAGAATTTTAAATTTAATTTTATAACTGAATCAAATAGACTTCATTGAACATAGACATTTATAAGACAACAAATAGAAAACCATGTGAGATTTTAAATAGCCACAGACTTCCCATTCTCTCCTTTTTTCCATATGAGGCGGCACTCTTCATGCTCTCTCCAGCCCAAACCGGATTGATTTGTGATTGGGCATACGCTCAAATTAAGGGCCCAGGGTGACCGTTGCAGAAATGACTCCATCTCAAAAGATCTAGGAGAAGCTGCAGGTGGGTCTCTTGGACCCTCTGGACTGCAGGGGTTGGGGCTGCTTCAGCAGAATTTGCACATTTTAAGCTGAGAACAGCTCCATTGGTTGAGTGGAAAGAGCTCTGTGTCCTTTCCCTCGGCCTAGCTTTTCCTCCGCCTAGCTTTTCCTCCCTTCAGGCTCACTCATCAGTAGAAGGATCCCTGAGGATGTCTACGGAGTTCAGCATGGCATGTTTGACGTTAGAGTTTACGTTTTAATGTAAGAGACACTTATCTACCTGCTGAGATATTGACCTAAGAGAACTAATCCGTGTCCTTCCTCCCTTCCAGAACCTCAAGGCAGCAGACAGTGACCCCACCGCTCCGCCGTATGACTCCCTCCTGGTGTTTGACTACGAGGGGAGCGGCTCTGAAGCAGCATCTCTCAGCTCCCTGAATTCCTCGGGCTCGGATGCAGACCAGGATTATGACTGCCTGAACAACTGGGGCCCTCGCTTCAGGAAACTGGCCGACATGTATGGCGGTGAGGAGGATTAAAGCACCATCGCAGCCACTCTTAAAATCCTGAATGGACAGACTCCTGCTTGCAGTGTAACGCTTTGGTCTTTGCTCTATAAAAGCTCCGTTGTCCTAGAGCTTTTGGTATGAAAAGGTGGAGGAATTTTCCTTCAGCCCTGACTCTTCCCATGATGCGTTTGCTGGATGTGCAAATTTTTCTTAAAGATGTGCTGTATATTATTTTAAGTTCACCTTGACACTGAGCAGCCTGACTGTTAGCCACAGCTTTGCTTGGTTATTTCTCGATTGTGTTTGTTACTCACCCTGTGCTGTAAAAACAGATGCTGTGACCTCGCAACATGAACAGCTGGATGGGTTTCCGCTGCATGGTAATAAAGGGTTAAAGGAAACTGGGCAAACCTAAGCTAGGGCTAGTAAGGCACAGCTTTTCTTTCTTAGCTATATATGGATTGCTTTTTGTATCCTGTGAACTGTTAAATTCTGCTGTTAAAAAAACAAACAAAAAACGAAGACTTAAGGCCAAGGTGCCTTGTACCCCTCCCCCAAAGTTTTGACGGCCAATTTGTATTAGATTTCAAGGCATCTCTTTTGTAAGTACAGAGAGATTCCAGGACCTCAACTCGCTTCATGTGGCTTTAGGGTAGTTGGAGTAGAGTAGAGAGCAACATTAGCACTAAATGTTAAGTGAGATGCCCTTGGGATCAGCTCTATCCTCTGGGGCTTTCCCCACCTTTCTTACAGGGAAGGCAGGGAGGCATCTGCTTTGACTTAGTGCATAGCTTGCAAGCAGGATTTACCATTAAACTGGGCTGATGTTTCTCTTGGAAAAGCTTTTACCAAAGAGAATGTCTCAGGAGTGTTCAGCTGTGGAGAAGTCCTTTCTCTACGCTCCCATTAAAGTATGTATGTTTGTGCCTAAAATGCTACAGCCAAAGATTTAACGATGCAGGAACCAGAAGGGATATCTTTCCTGTGAGACAATCGATCCAGCCAGACCGTATTCTGTGCCCTCGGTAATATCCAGCAGTGAAAATCCATGACGTGCTTCCAGCAGCAGGGGGCGCCTCTGGGACTTCACTGAACCTCAGGTAGCTTCAGCTCCCTGGACCTCCAGGAAGCAGTCGCCGCCCATTTACCTTGTGTGAGGCTGAAATCTGCACCTTGGTTTGTGCTGTGGACCAACTAAAACAGACTGAAGCAATTGGATTCTTGCACTCAGGGGAAGGGGGTTCAGGACATGTGCACTAGGGGGGGTGTGATGGTGCCTGCTGTGTCCTTCACAGTACCAGAGAGTACAGCTTCCCTTTCTGTTAGTTTGTCCTTGGGAAACACTTATGCAAAAACAAAAGCTAAAAAACTCTATTGTGTGTTGTGTTGGAGGGAAAGTCTCATTAAAGTGCCTATTTTTGTTTTAAGATAGCAGTATAATTTTAGATATCATTTTTTTTTAAAGAGAAAGTAGTTATCTTTCATAGATAAAAGCCTGTCAGATATTCAGAGTAGATTGACTGCTGAGATGAGTTGGGAGATTTTAGTTCGTCAACCACTGACTGGTCTGTTCAGTTCATTTGGCTATCAAATTAGCTATTGGGGCAAAACCACTTCACAGCTGTTTAAAACCAAAGAGATTGTTCTGTCTTTACAAATGCCAAAATGTTTGCCAGGGGCCTTAAACTTTTTTTTCTTTATAAAACATGTGATGTATATTTCCAGGTTTGTATGTAATGTTTACCTCTGATATTGAAAAGTGTTTCCAGTGAATCATTTTTAAAGATGAAATTTTATAAATTTTATTAAAGAAACTTGTTTAAGGAGGGCTGTTTGATCAGTCTGTTTCAGAAGCGATTGTGACGCCATATTCTTTGTCCTTCGACTTGCCCTATAATCTGTAGTCAACTTTTAGCGCTGTCGGCTTGCGCTCTCTGGCAGCTGTGCGCCTTTCTGGTAAGGGAAGGGTCCGTCGGGTTGCACTAAAGCCAGACAGCTGACAATTGCAGTGGTAAAAAGTTCACAGTGTGCTGTCACCTGCAGCCTGCACACCTCTAACCAGCAAGGTCCACAGGGAAGTTAGACTCTGGGTTTTAAAGGAAGGTGTTGGTTAATCCAATGTGTGTCAAGTTCAAAATGAATGGGGCCAGTTTAAAGGCAATTAGCTTATGTAAACATTGATAGTTTCCAGACTGGTAAATAAAACCAGTCAGTGTTTTCATTCAATAGCCGTCTAAAGCCTCCTGTGCTGGGACCAGATAACTGGGTGGAAAGGGTGTGGTGCTCACTGGACGGGGACGTGATACCTCAGTCTACCATCCTTGACCCTTCACACATCTCCTTCCTGTTGTGTCACGGAATGAAATGGGAATTCACCCTGGCTCCTAGTCCCACAACCTTCAGCAGGTGAGTTTCCCACTTTAACATCATCACTTTGTTCACTGGTTCCTTTTCTGGAGGCTCAACGAAAGTCAGTCTAAGAGGATAGAGAGACGTTTATGGTTTTAACTAGCCACCTCTTCCCAACGGGCTCTGAAGAACGATGAGGACATTCTATAAGTTAGAGCTTAAATTGTTTTTAACTTTACATTACATTTGCATGCATTAAAACTTTTTATTTCATACATGCGTTCAAATCTGTGGGTGTATTTAGTGTTGAAGAGAGAGCTGCCTGCGTGAAGGCCAGGTATTTTTAGGATTCATTGATGGACGGGTCCTAAAGCTCTCTAAAACCAGATTTAAAAAAAATGCTTTGAAAATTCTGTTTGTCTCTAATATGACACTTGATTCTCTGTATGTATCTAAACTGAACCATTTTTCCTAAGCTCTGGTTTTTTTATAAGAACATAAGAGATGCCATACTGGGTCAGACCAAAGGTCCATCAAGTCCAGTATCCTGTTAACAGCAGTGGCCAATCTAGGTCATAAGTACCTGGCAGGTTCCCAAAAGAGAGAGAGATTCCATGCTGCTTGTCCCATGGGTAAGCAGTGGATTTACATGGTTTATGGACTTTTCCTCCAGGAACTTGTCCAAAACCCAGTTACACTAACAGCTTTTACTACATTCTTCGGTAACATAAGAACATAAGATATGCCATACTGGGTCAGACCAAGGTCCATCAAGCCCAGTATTCTGTTTCCAACAGTGGCCAATCTAGGTCATACATACCTAGCAGTTTTCCCAAGGGACACAGGTTCCACAATGCTTGTACTGGGTCAAGCATTGATATCCTGGGTCCCTTCTTAATAATGGTTTATGGACCTTTCCTCCAGGAACTTGTCCAAACCTTTTTTAAACCCAGCTACACTAACAGCCACGAATCCCATGTGTATTCTGTTACCAGTTGCCTGAATAGTTCTCCCTGTAGAGAATCCAGGATCTCCTTACTTCTAGATTACATCATAGTAACATGGTAAATGACGGCAGATAAAGACCAGTATGGTCCATCTAGTCTGCCCATCACTGCAGGGATGTTCCAATCAACATCTGGCATATTGAAATCACCTGTTGGTAGCACTTCTCCTTTCATGGCGATACGGCGTATGTCTTCTATTAAATCTTCGCCCACGTCTCCTTGTGAAGGAAATCTGTATATCACACCAATGCAAATAGATTTCCCCTCCCCTCTTTCTACTTTAACCCACAATGCCTCCTCACTTCCTTTTATAACTGTAATTCTATAGCTTTAATATTTTTTACATATATTGTTGTTCCTCCTCCCCCCCCCCCCCTGTCCTTCTGAATAAAGTATAGCCTGGTATAATTATATCCTGGTCATGGTTGTCTGTGTACCATGTCTCCGTAACTGCCACTAAATCCAAGTCAGTCTCTCTTCCATTAAAGCCTTAACATTTGTGATCTTATGTCCCATACTATGGGCATTAATGTACCCTGCTTTCTAGATGTTGCCCCTTTTACCCATTTCAACAGAGGTATTTAATGTTTTATTTACAACAGCTTTTAAACTATATAAACTAGGTATCTCCTCCTTAAAGGTTAATGGGAGCAGTCTGGTTTCACCTTAGTTAAGGAAGAGTCCATTCTTTCAGAAAAGCCCCACCCGCCTCAGAATGTTGCCCAATTCCTAATACCCTAAACCACCTTTCATCCACGCAGTGAGACTCCGGAGCTCTGCCGGCCTCTTGGATCCCACGCCGGACACATTTTATTATTTTGCTGTATTTATATCCCGCTTTTCACCGGGTCAAAGCGGTCAATTAGGGGATACATTTAACATGAGGGGATATGAGACACATACGCTAATACTTACAGGGAACATGGGCAATGGAGGGTTAAGTGGCTTGCCCAAGACCACAAGGGGTGCCTATAGGACTAGAAATCCCAGTCCCTCCGGCCTGAGATTGCTGTCCCCAGGTGGGACTTGAACCCCTGGCCCTCCGGCCTGAAGTACCTTGTCCTAACCACTAGACCACTCCCCCCCCCCCCCCTCTTTTTACCCTTGAGTGTTTTCATAGGTTTCTGGTACTGGACTAAACGTGAATTGCACGTTAACTTTAAGGGTGGGGCACACAATGGGGATTCCAAGATGGCTGCACGCAAGTGCTCTGCTGGCATTTTTTCGATGGGGATAAAGAGGAAAGGTGGATGGGGCAAGTAGCCCCAGGCTGCCCAGCTTACCTAGACTCTGATGGACGATTATTTGGTTGGGTTGGAGCAGCAGTCAGCAGCAGTGGGGGCGGCTAGCTCGGCGGTGAGATTACTGGAGCAGAAGCTTGAACCTTGACCTTATGCCCCCTGATACATGATGACCCCAGATGCAGTTGGGCTTTATCTCCAGAGACGTGGTGTCTGACTTCAGAATTGTTGGAGCTTCTTCACCCCCCCCCCCCCCCCGGGTTGACCCTGGAGTTAGCTGTTAGTAGTGACAGGAACCTGTGGAACCATCAGCAGCCCCCTCTGCTACCTAGGAGTAGAGGTTCATCAGAGCTGGTGGGTTTGCTCGACGTTTCCCAGCCCGGCGGATCCATAGCAGCGAATTCGGGTGCCGAACTGGATAACATGGTGTCTTCCTTTGACTTGATTTGGCCTTAACATTTCATGCATGAGTATTTGGGAGGCAATTAAACAGCTTGAGGAAGCCATTACTCCACAGGTGAACAAACTTTATGGGCAGATACCGAAGAATTCGGAGGTTATTGTAACAGACTACAGCAATCCTCTGTGGAAGAACTTTCTTTGCATGTGGACCATTTAAATACTCTCGCAGAAGAATTTATTTAGGATGCTAGTCTTAAAGCTTGTTTGGAGCAGTTGGACAATCAAAGTAGGTTATTGAATTTAAGATCGATCCCTTTCCTTAGCTGACACCAGTAGGGCACCTAGGTAAAGATTTGTTATACTTAACAGATGTGTTGGGTGTTCCCGCTGAATCTTGTCTGCCTCTGGTAAAGGTGTACTATCTGCCTACTGGCTGAAAGGCTACAGCAGGGGTGTTAATTCCTGGACCTCAAAACGTGTGGAGGTGTTAAATGTCACTGCTTTGGTAGAATCCTCCGAATCTGAGGAGATTATCCCCTCTACTTGTATTTTAACTTTACTATATGATAGAGTGTGGCCCCTTAAATTATTCTTTAGGAAGTGTAATGTGTGTGTTAAAGGTTATCTAGTTCAGATATTTCCTGACTTGGCTGAGGATACCCCACATCAAAGGGAATTTTTGCTCCTGGGCCCCAGGGTTCTGCAGTTTGGTGGGATGTTCTTCCTAAAATACCCATGTAAGTGCCTAATTAAGCTGCTAGGTAATTTTGTATATTTTACTGTATCCATCTCAATTGATTTCTTTCTTGAATGCACATGGTTCCCCTGGAGCTGGGCAGCTGGACCCCTTGAATCCGTGATACCGGGTAATGCTGACTGTGTAAGGTTGTGTTTTTCTGTGTAGAGTATCATTAACATTTTTTTCTTTAGTTTGGAGACTTCCCTCCCCCCATAGTGGGCTAGAGGTGGGGGATACATGTTTCTTTTTCTTATTTGTATTTCTTTTGTACATGAACATAATGTATCCTATTTTATGTACCTTGCATTTCCTATGCAAGTTTGTTTTCTTGCACTTTTGTGTGAAATTATAAAGATTAAATTTAAAAAAAAACCCTTTAATGGTGATGCATTGGAAGAATTAAAAAATATATTGATAAACTGGGAAGATATATTATAACTATTTGATAAACTAAACAGTTGCAAATCACCTGGAGCGGGTGGTATACATCCAAGGATGTTGAAAGAACTGAACTATGAGACTACAGACCTACTACAGTATTAGTCATATGTGAACTATCATTAAAATCATGTGTAGTACTAGAAAAATGGACAATGGCCAATATAATGCCAATTTTTATAAAGGGTTCTAGGGGTGATCGGGGAAACTAGAGGCCCATGAGCCTGACATCAGTACCGGGCAAAACGGTAGAAACCATTATAAAGAACAAAATTACTGAACATGTAGATAGCCAACATGGCTTTAGATAAGGAAGATCTTGTTTTACTAATCTGTGGGGTTTTTTTTGAAGGTGTGAATAAACAGGTAGACAAAAGTGAGTCGGTTGATATAGTGGCTTTTCAGAAAGCCTTTGACAAGGTCCCACATGAGACTCTTGGTGAAGTTAAAAAGTCATGGGATAGGAGCAGTGTAGTATTGTGGATCAGGAACTGCTTAAAAGATAGAAAGCAGAGAGTAGGGCTAAATGGCCAATTTTCCCAATGGAGAAAGGTGAATAGTGCAGTACCCCAGGGATCTGTGCTGGGTCTGCTGCTTTTCATCATAATTGTAAATGACCTGGAAATGGGAATAATGAGTGAAGTAATCAAATCTGCAGATGAGACAAAATTATTCAAAGTTGTTAAAACCTAAGAGGATTGTGAAAAATTGCAAGAGGACCGTGATAAATTGGAATATTGGAATTGAAATGGCAGATGAAATTTAATGTGGAAAGTGCAAAGTTCTGCACCTAGGAAAGAACAACCCAAACTATGATTACACGATGCAAGGTTCCACGTTTGGAACCACCACTCAGGAAAGAGATTTAAGAATCATCATGGATAACTTGTTGAAACCCTCTTTCCAGTGTGCAGCAGTGGCCAAGAAGGCAAATAAAATGCTAGGAATGCATATTATAATGCCTCTGTATTGTTCCATGGTGCGACCACACTTTGAATATTGTGTGCAATTCTGATCGCCGTATCTTACAAAGAATATAGCAGAATTAGAAAAGGTACAGTGAAAAGCAACCAAAATGGTAAAGGGGATGGAAGGATACCCCTATGAGGAGAGGCTTAAAAGGTTAGGGCTCTTCAATCTGGAATAAAGATGGCTGAGCAGAGACATGATAGAAGGAAAAGAAGCAGCGCTGTGGATTGTGTTGGAGAGAGGAGATGGCACTGTCATCCATACTGATGTAGTCTACAGGCCTCCAACTCAAACCGAAGAAATGGATAGCAAATTGATTGCTGATATTGCAAAGGCAGCCATGAAGGGGGGAGTGATCATATTGGGTGACTTTAATCTACCCGATGTGGATTGGAGTATTCCTTCTGCAAATATAGAAAGAAGTAAAAAAATTGTGGATGCCTTCCAAGATGCATTACTTAGACAAATAGTGATGGAACCAACCAGAGAGAGCTCTATGCTGGATGAGTGGAGGAGTGGCCTAGTGGTTGGGGCAAGGTACTTCAGGCCGGAAGGTTGGGGGTTCAAATCCCACCAGAGGACAGCAACCTTGGGCCGGAAGGACTGGGGTTTCTAGTCCCACAGGTGCTCCTTGTGGTCTTGGGCAAGCCACTTAACCCTCCATAGCCCATGTTCCCTGTAAAATAGTTATCTCCAAGTTATAATGCCCTGTTCAAAGTAATTTCAGTTTGTTAAATGTAAACCGCACTGATGCAGAATAGCACGGTATATAAGAGAATGTAAATAAATAAATAAATAAATTTAGTGCTCACCAATGGAGACAGCGTGATTGCACATGTGAGCAGCAGCGATCATCACACGGTGTGGGTTTGAGATAAAAGCCAAGGTAGAATCCAATCACAGCAAGCTCAAAGTCCTAGACTTCAAAAACACTGACTTCAGTAAAATGGCCAAGTGGGAGGGGATAAGGGAAGTGGAATTGCAATTGGCCAAACTAAAGGAGGCAATTAAAAGGGGCAACAGATATGTATGTAAGGAAAATAAATAAAAACAAGAAGAAAAGGAAACCTATTTGATTCTTCAAAGTTCTCCTAGGACAAGCAGGATGAGTCAGCCACACTTGGTGACGTCATCTGACGGTGCCGAGACAGAAGTACTCTCCATAGCTCAGAAGGGCTTTCGCCCTTCTGAGCATGGGCCAACTGGCCCTGCCCCCGGCCCGCCCCTAGCTAGCCAGTTTCAGTTCTTCCGCCTTGCCAGCAAGATAGTTTTTCTCTACTCTCCAACTGAAAATTGCACTATAGAAAATATTAAACCAACAAGAAGAATGTCTCACCTTACTTTAGGTATGTATATAATCTGCATTACTGCTTCTTTCTGGCTCTATCCAGCTTTCTCTCTAGGAGCCCCATGCGTCCCTCGTGAGTCGCGACAGGAGATCGGATCAAGAGCTGCTCATTTGTGAATTTTAGATACCTACAGCAATCTGGATGTGCCTCGGGGCCTCCATCCTCAGCCGCAGGCTTCCACTTGTCTATGCAGCTCAGGCGCTTCGGGACTCCTATGATTCTGGCCTTCTTGGCCGCAGCCGGGTCCCAGCCTTCATTGTGCAGGCGGATGCCGCGGAGCAAGGTTTTGAGCCCCGGACTTGGGGAGCTGCTACAGAGAGACCCTGCGCCCAGGAAGAGGCTCGGCAGCCCAGGACGTGCCTACCGGCCTCCGTCCCCGGCCAGCTGGGGAGTCGCTACAGAAAGGCCCTGCGCCCAGGAAGAGGCTCGGCAGCCCAGGACGTGCCTACGGGCCTCCGTCCCCGGCCAGCTGCAGCTCCATGCCCACTTCTCCTACCCGGGTCCTCCTCACATGGGGGGACCATGGAGGCGGCCATCTTGCTCTACCCTGCGGCCCCTGAAAGTCGCTGCCCCCTCTGCTGAGGCCCAAATCCATTGGCCGTTCTGATCTGCCTGCGACGCCATTGGCTCTGTTCCCAGCCAACCCTCTGCCTCCAAGCCTCCTCTTCAGGATTGAATCGCCTGTCCCCACGGCACCTGGGCTGTAGCCACGCCTACGGATGGCGCCGCAAACAGCCAGCACGAGCTGCCAATGCCTCCGTGCCGACGTGGGAACCAGCCCCACAGCGCCATTGGTTGGAACAGCTCAGCCCCACAGCGCAATGGCCGGATCAGTCCCTCAGCGCCCTTGGCTGGAACTGCGCCAACGAATGCCGCCGCAGCAGTCAGCACTTGGGGATCTGCCCCACAAGTCCCCGATCTGCGCCGGAATAGCGCCAAGGGGTGAGGGGGGAGCAACACCGAAAGGCTGAGACTGCACCCCCACTGGAGCCTCCCAGTGGGGAGGGGACGCTTACCCCTTATGTAAGCTGATCAGTCCCTCACCAATCCCGTCCAGCAACTCAACAAAGGTTGAGCTCACTGCTGTCTCTACCTGGTCTTATCAAGAACAAATATCAACCCTCCACCTGTAGGCTATGCCTGCACAAGCCAGCCCGTTGTTACCCCATGGACAAGCAGAGGTTGTTAACTGCCAGGGAAAGAAGCTGCACTCCCCAGTTTCAGGAACTCTGCACCATCTCTCACGAGTAGCGAACTTGCAAAATCACTTGTACCTCAGTTCTTAGGGTTTAGGTGTGCTTCAACTATCCTGCAGCTAAAATGCTTGGGATAGGCGGTTCAATGCACCCCCCCCCCAAACTTGGAGGAGTGCCACGGCGCCCTGAAGCCCAGCACCACCGAAGGCCCCCTCTCCTGGTGGTCAGGCTCCGAGGCCAACATCCATCAGACGACCCTCTGCATGGACCTTCGGCCCCTGGCAAAGATCCTCGTCGGCTTCTCGAGGCATCAATTCTTGCCACATAACAGCACGGGGTCTGCGTGGGATAATCTGCAGCCGTGATAAGGAGACACCCCCTCCCTTGGGCGTCAAGGTCACTCACAGGCCTGACGTGGAAGGAGCGGATGGCTTAGCCAGTGGAAGGTACTTCTTCCTTGACACCCACTGCCCCAGTGGAAGGCGCTTGTCTCCTTCACACTCGCTGCCCCATGGGCAGCACCATACCAGCTGGAGGCTCGCCTGATGTCTGCACCTTAGCCTCCGCATCAGCTTACACCTACTCTGAACCTACACCGAACTCTGAGCCTGAGTATTACGGCACGGCTCCTCATGGAGGTGTAGCTCAGGCACTGCTCCTATGCAGGGGACATGGGTTCATTCCTTCCATTCTTCCCTCCTATAGGTAGGAGTCTGGCCACTTTAGGATGCAAGCCATCCGCTAGTCACACTCTTGCTCCAAGCCAAGGCTGGGATCTGATCAAGGTCTTCGGCCAACACCTGCTGAGCCCGGCCAGCGCCGCCCTCCAAAATTGCCAGCTGTTTGGTGCAGTACTTACAGCCAGTGTGGTCAGGAGCAGTAGGTCACAGGTTCAAGTCGCAGCTGTGGCTCCTGCAGACCAGATCAAGAACTTCCAATGTGACATCTTCCAGCTGGAGCTGTAAACATGAACAGGACCTCTCGACCCTATGACCTGTCACTACGAGCAGATCTCAATTCCCTCCAGCAGCAGGTTTCCAAGGCCCTTCGCTTAGACCAATAGGCCAGAAGGTGCATACCACACCGCAGCTGGCATGACCCAAGAGGGCGCATAACTTGGGCACAACCACCAGGCTACCCCATTTGACTTACCTCCATATCGGAATGGAGGGATGGCCTAGCGCTCCTTCGACTATGACAGCACAGTCATGAACAGTGCATGAATATACAGAGGAAAATTCTCATAGCCAAATCGTTAGCACATGTGCTGCGGGAACCACCTGCCACAAATGGCATAGGAAACCAGCCTCTGCTTCTGGGGGCAAAATGACAGCGGTTGTGCAATGTGAAGGACTCATGTCCGCAGACTGGTGAGCAGGTTGGGCACCTGCCCCAATCCCTCGCACCCGGCAACGCCCCTGGCTCAACAGAAGTAGCCCTACTGTCAGGCCTACCGCTTCTATATGTCGGACGGCACATCGCGTCCCCGGCACATCCTCGCTTACAGCTCGGGAATGGTCAGAGGTTCATGCTGCATACCTCATAACGGATGGTTGCAGCTCACTCCTGTGACAGATATTGCTGTCTCGCCCATCTCGAGAATGAGCCGACCTCTGCCTTGCTACCTTGAGGCCGAACCAGCAAAATATGACTATCCGTAAGCACCCAGAAGCCTCGCATCGACTGGGCACTGTTGGAGCGCGCATCAGAACCAACTGGTGCTGTTGACGTGAACAGTAAACATTAGCACTGACTGGGTGCTGTTGGAGTGAACATCAGGACTGCAGCACCTGAGACATCTTCTCGACTCAGGGCGCCTCCCAGAACCGAAAGGGCTTATCATGGCCTACCGCGTGAAGCCCGCATCCCTGGTGAAACCCGCATCCCTGGTGAAGGTTCACATAGCTGATGGTAACACCAGCCCCTCACAAGGACAATGGCAGTTCCAAGGTCTGCAGCTCCCAGCTGCACTCGGTGGCTGCCCTCTGTTCAGTTGGCCCCGTCTATGTCCCAGAAACGGGGAAAACAGGCTACCATCATGCTATTCTCGCAGGGAGAATCTTGCACTACATAGACCCCAGCGAGATCCGTGACATGGAACCTAAAGGTCCTCCAGGTGGCGGAGTCCTGCAGCACTAAAACCAGTTCTCTGTGGGCTTGAATGAGAGGTGCCCATGTCAAGGCCGGTCAGCGGATCACCATGGTATAAAACAGATGCATGGATACAAAGGTCACATATTCAATACCCAATTGCAGGTCTGGTTGGGGATTCGTGCACACCACCAGAGCATCCCTATGACTTTGCACACTAAGGCCCCGCACACAGTCAACAAGACGGTACTATTCCTGCACCGGTGCTGCAGGGCCTACCAGGCTTAGCCCTGACCTTCTATGGCCAAGGGCCCAACAGTAACATCCATCCAGGCAGCCCCTGACTTGATCACCAGAATATCCTACAGGTAGGAGCTCTCAACCCTTCGCCATCAGCTCCTTCTCCCAGCGGGGCTGACCACAAATCGACCTAACAACTTCGTGGTGAGCAGGATGGTGACTGTTTTAAGATGGGCAGACCCAAGCCATCTTCATCGTACCCTTAGGACTACTGGATACCACCTTCTCCCATCAAGTGCGGGTGGACAAGGAGTACTGTCAAATCAGTCCCGGCATGTCGTTCCCTGATCTGCTATGAGTAAAGTTCCCCGGCAAGTCCTACCGAAAACGCATCCTGCAGGTCCCACAAGGCCTGGCATAAACAGAAGCTGACCCGGCATACTGCCCATTCAGTCCAGACGTGTCGTTCCCTTATCCTTCCTAAAGCCTACTGGGAATCCATCACTGCCTAGCAGAAACATCAGCAACCAGACTGGACAATCGCGACCTACGTCCACCGCGCCCAACAGCCTTGCTGTCACTCGCAGGCAAAACTGGGTGGACCACCAGTGAGATTCCTTGATAACAACTCAGGCTGCTTCTATGGCAACGTAGTGGTCAAAACTGCTAACTGGGACAGCATACCCGCCATGCACGTAATGCTGCCTCGGCCGCCAGAGACACTACACACGTCATCATCGCAGTCCTACGCAGCTAAATGCCCAGGACATGCACGA
Organism: Ichthyophis bannanicus; assembly: GCA_033557465.1. Lineage (NCBI taxonomy): Eukaryota > Metazoa > Chordata > Amphibia > Gymnophiona > Ichthyophiidae > Ichthyophis > Ichthyophis bannanicus. The sequence goes on along the minus strand of CM066034.1, from coordinate 29,866,476 downwards.
ACATACACACATCAGGGCATGGGACCCCAACAAACCGGGGTCCCAGCGCACTCTGACTCTCGCTCCCAGCAGACTCAACCTCTAGGAATCTGCTTGCTCCAATTTCACATGCCAAATCCGCCTGCTCCACCATTGGCCGGCCATGGCCACAAGCAGACACTCAAGTCGTGCAAAGGGACTATAGTAGTACTAAATGATCCATCGGCAGCCTGTGGCTCGTACTTGGCAGAGACACCTAACACTACATACAGACCAACACGGCACCTAGCAGTCTCAAGGCCTTGCCTGCTACCCCCTGCCTGGACACACCTAATCAAGCCATGAACTGACTCATGACTCACGTCCCTTGCCGTGTTATCGCTCTAATCGCATCATTCTGTAACGCTGTCGATATTATTGCTGGGCGGTGCTTCCAGCATACCTACTATGGTTATCATGCTTGCATTGGAAACAATGCGACCGCTCGTTGGTACTCCCTCTGCTGCTGCATCCCTGCGGCCGCCCATCGAGATCATTACTCTGCGGCTGCTTCTACAGTGGCCCACTGAGGCCATATACTCTCGCATTCACTGCTGCGGCGTAGCCCAACTATCTCAAAATGGGTGTGCACCCGTTAGCACTACACGCTGCACACTGCACGCTCATACTGCACGCTGGCACTGGCCCCCGCCACCAGGTGCCTAACGATGATATTCCAAAGTGTCACAGGGCACACCATTGCAACATCCAGCCCCTGATAAAGTGTCATTGAACCTGATCTCAGCCTCCCCCTTCCACCACATCACATGTCAGCTTGGGAGGCACCAAGTGTGGCTGACTCATCCTGCTTGTCCTAGGAGAAAACTGAGTTACTTACCTGTAACTGGAGTTCTCTGGGGACAGCAGGATAAGTCAGCCACACATACCCGCCCACCTCCCCTGGGAAGGGCTCGGCCTCTGACCAGTGCCTGCCTCCTAGCGACTAAGGCTCAGCTAGTGACAAACTGGCTAGCTAGGGGCGGGGCGGGCCGGGGGCAGGGCCAGTTGGCCCATGCTCAGAAGGGCAAAAGCCCTTCTGAGCTATGGAGAGTACTTCCGTCTCGGCGCTGTTGGATGACATCACCAAGTGTGGCTGACTTATCCTGCTGTCCCTGGAGAACTCCAGTTACAGGTAAGTAACTGTTAAGTGGCTGCGCAAATAAAGGCAAAAAAGCTTTCACAAAAGTCAGAAGTTCACACAAAGAGGGACATAGAAAAGACTGCAAGATCAAACTAAAAGATAAAAAAGAGAATAAAGGCTAGCAAAATCAAAGACAGAAGAAAAGATGGCTAAAGATGTGAAGTGTGGTGACAAAACTTTCTTCAGCTATAGTCGGGAGAGCAGGAAAATCAGAGGTGGAATTGCAGGACTCAAAAGTGCTGGGATCATATTTGTGGAAAGTGACATTGAAAAAGCGAAATTGCTAAACAAATCTCTGTTTTTACTAGAGAAAATCCTGGAGAAGGACCACCTGCGATTGACAAATATGCAATGGTAATGGCATAGATCTAACAGCTCATCTTCTGTGAATGGTGTGATAACTGAGGTTCATGGTTTTAGCAAAGGATGATCTTGCCAGACAAATCTGATTGAGTTCTTTGACTGGGTGACCAGAGAACTAGATCAAGGGCATACGATGGATGTGATCTACCTGGATTTCAGCAATGTATTTGTGAGAGAAGGACTGAATGGAAAAGTCTGTCTTTTTGCAGATGACATGAAAATTTGCAATAGAGTGGACTCCCCTGAGGGAGGAATGCAGAATAAGAAGAAAGATCTACAAAAGCTGGAAGAATGGTCTAATGCTTGGCAGTTGAGATTTAATGTAAAGAAGTGCAGTGTCATGTACCTAAGAAGCAGAAATACAATGGACTTGTTTGCGATAGGGGGCGAGACGGTGTGCACAGATCAGAAGGATCTTGGAGTGATTGTTTCCTGAGGATCTCAAGGTGATGAAACAGTGTGACAAGGTGGTGGCAAAAGCCAGAAGGATGCTGAGTTTATTTTATTTATTTAAAAGGATTTATATGCAGCTTTGTGCTGAAATCAAAGCAGTTTACAGTTCAATCAATCAGTGTCAGTTTGGGTAGGCATGCAGTGTTAACACAGAGTGGAGGTGATGGTTTCTTGGTGTGGTATTTACAGGATGAGCTATGTACAAGTGGTTATGTACAGGGAGGGTAGGAGGGGACATTGGGGGTCTTTCAAACAATAGCTTAATATTAACTTATACAAGGACATCAATTTTATACAATAACAATAGCGTCTACAAAGAACATTCAATTGTAAACATTAACATCATATGTTAACAATTTAAGCATGCTTGTGACTTCATTCTCCTTTTACTAGGAGTGTTCAATTGTAAATTGTGGCATTGCATTTCAAATGTAGACAGTCTTGTAACTTCCCGTATTAATATTGAGATTGGTGTGATTGTTGGTCTTTGTTATAATGTTCAATGAATAAGGTAGTCTTGAGTAACTTGGCAGAAGTCCTTTAAATCAGTTGTGGATCGTAGCTTATCTGGGAGTGCATTCCAAATAGCAGTGGCCGCTAGGCTGTGGATTTATTGGTATTTGTAAATAATCTGGGAATTGGTATTGTGTTTTTAGACTGGACAGAAAGGTGAAATTAGACTTACCTGCTAATTGTTGTTCCTGGAGTGGAACCAGTCTAGTCCCGAACCTCTGGGTTGCCCATCTCATCCTGCAGCTTGGAGACTAAGAAACTCCTCTTTTTGTGACATCACTGGTATAGCTTCCCAGAGTCTGCCTCCTGCCACCAGAACCCTATTGACAAAGCAGACTCACCGGAGGAACAAGTAAGAACTTAACAGTAATAACTAACAAGAACTGAACCAATTACTGATATCAACTGATGCTACTGAGAGAAAGCACCCCCCTTAATTATTGTGACTTTAAACCTGACCAGGCCACCCCCTCACCCGAAAGAAAGGAAAGTGACCCCTGAAAGAAATTGTCCATTCTGCAAGCAAGGCCCTTTTCTGAACTCTGAAACTCTGTAAATAAAACAGCTCTTACCTGTGCTCCCCATTGACACTTCAGGCTTCTGTTCGCACATGAACGCTTGGGAGGGATACGGGACTAGACTGGTTCCACTCCAGGAACAACAATTAGCAGGTAAGCCTAATTTCACCTTCCTGATCATGTCCCCAGTCTAGTCCCGAACCTCTGGGTCCGTACCAGAGCGGTAAACAAAACCTTAATCACGGGAGGGACCTGGAAGACCAGCCTGAAGTACTGGTGCTCCAAAAGAGATCTCTTCTGCCCTTTGCACATCCAGACGGTAGTGACTCACAAACGAATTCAAAGACGACCAAGTTGCTTCCTTACAAATCTCTGCCGGAGACACCAACCTAACTTCCGCCCAAGAAGCAGCCTGAGCCTTAGTGGAGTGGGCTCTAAACCCTTCCAGCACCATCCTACCTGTCAACACATAAGCCGATGCAATGGCTTCTTTAATCCACCGTGCAATGGACACCTTTGACGCCACCTCTCCCTTTCTCCGTCTCACGAAAAGAACAAAACGTCTGTCCGACTTACGAAAACTCGCTGTCCGACTAAGATTTTATTTATTTATTTAACATTTCTTATATACCGCCTTTCATATCATCAAGGTGGTTTACATTGAACAAACTGAAATTACATTGAACAGGGCATTATAACTTGGAGATAACTATTTTACAGGGAACATGTGCTATGGAGGGTTAAGTGGCTTGCCCAAGACCACAATGAGCACCTGTGGGACTAGAAACCCCAATCCTTCCAGCCCAAGGTTGCTGTCCTCTAGTGGGATTTGAACCCCCGACCTTCCGGCCTGAAGTACCACTCCTCTACTCCAAGATATTAAGATACTACTTCAATGCCTGCCGGACATCCAAGAGATGCAACTTTCTTGACGAGGGACCACCTCTGCTCTCGGCGAACACCGTTAGCGAAATCTCCTGGTTCACATGAAACGCAGAGACCACCTTTGGGAGAAAAGCCGGCACAGGCCTCAAAACCACCTTTGCCGCAAAAAATTAAAGGTAGGGTTCCCTACAGGATAGCGCCTGCAGCTCTGAAACTCTTCTAGTGGAACAAACAGCCACCAGTAACACCACCTTTAGTGTGAGATCCTTGAGCGACGCTCGAGCTAACAGTTCGAAGGGCTCTCGCTCCAGCATGTCTAACACAAACGGCAGATGCCACTTGGGAAAGATCCGTCTTCACAGGGGCCTCACAAGAGCCATCGCCCTTAAAAATCGTTTAACATCCCGCTGGCTCCCGAGAGTCTGACCTCCAAACCTGCCTCTGTAGCATGACAACGCTGCTACCTGCACCTGCAACGATGCGGCAGCTAGCCCTTTGTTGAATCCATCCTGCAAGAATTCCAAGATCTGAGGGATGTAGGCCTTCAATGCCTTACACTTTTTTTCTAGACACCAAGCCTCGAAAATCCTCCAGATGCGAACATATGCTAGCGAAGTAGAACGTCTTCTGGCTTTCGACAAGGTAGCAATGACCGCCGCTGAATGCCCCCGGGACTTCAGCCGCGCCCGCTCAAGAGCCAAGCCGTAAGTGAGAACCGATCCACGTGGGGCATGAACAGAGGCCCCTGAGTTAACAGATCCGCTCGGGAGGGAAGCCTCCATGGTTTTGCCACTAACAACCTTACCAGGTCCCCATACCAGGGCCGGCATGGCCAATCTGGCGCTATCAAAATTACTTGACCTCTGAATCGTGCTACCCGTTGCAGCACTCTTCCTATCAGAACCCACAGAGGGAAGGGAAGACATACAGCAGCTGCCCCTCCGGCCAGTCCTGAATGAGGGCATCCAATACTTCCGACATCCTTTCTCTGTGTCTGCTGAAGAAGCGACTGACCTTTGCCGAAGCGAAGGTCGCCATGAGGTCCATGACCGGCGAGCCCCACCTGTGCACCACCATCTCAAACACCTCGGGATGCAGAACCCATTCCCCTGGATCCACCTTTACCCGACAGAGAAAATCGGCCTCCACCTTGTCCACCCTTGCTACATGTGCTGCCAACAGATCCAAAACCCAACCGCACAGGGCTTCGGCCTCAGATTCGAGCCCTACGCTGCTGGTTCCCCCTTACCTGTTGACATAGGCCACTGCGGTCGCACTGTTGGAAAACACTCAGACCGCCCTCCCTCCGAGCGAAGACCGAAACTCCTGCAGAGCTAGAGACACCGCCCTTAACTCCAACCGGTTGATTGCCCATGTTTTTTCTTGAGCAGTCCACCGTCCCTGTGAGAACCTGCCCTGACAATGAGCTCCCCAGCCCAGCAGGCTGGCGTCTGTCATCAAGGCCACCCAGGCCGGAGTCTCCGACTTCCCGCACTCCAAGGATTCGGGAATCAGCCACCATTGCAGAGCCTGACGGGCCTCCTCCGGACAGGACAGCTTCTGTGACAACGGATCCCGCTGATGCGACCACCGGCGAAGCAACGCTCTTTATAACAGCCTCATGTGAGCCCTCGCCCATGGTACCATCTCTATTGCTGCCGCCATGGTGCCCAACAGTTGGAGGTAATGCCATGCTGAGGGAGCCTTGAACCGCAAGAACCTCTGGACTAACTTCCGCAGCACCTGCGCCCGCTGGCTTGAGAAACACTTTCCCAATTCGAGTGTCGAAACGAGCTCCCAGGTATTCCAGACTTTGCAATGGAACCAACTGACTCTTTGCCATATTGACTATCCACCCGAGACTTTCCAAGAAGGATACTACTCGGGCCATGGCTGTCTTGCTCTCGGCCCGCGACTTTGCCCGGATCAACCAATCGTCTAGGTAAGGGTGCACCAGGATTCCTTCCTTCCTCAAAGCTGCCGCTACCACCACTATGACTTTGGTGAAAGTCCTCGGGGCAGTTGCTAGCCTGAAAGGCAAAGCTTTGAATTGAAAATGCCCGAACGGCACTGCGAATCTTAGAAACCTGTGATGATCCGGTCTTATGGGGATATGGAGATACGCCTCCGACAAATCCAGCAACATGAGGAACTCGCCTTTCTGCACCGCCACTATAACTGACCGCAGCGTCTCCATATGAAAATGTGACACCTGAAGGCAACGATTCACTCCTTTGAGATCCAGAATCAGCTGAACCCCTCCGTCCTTTTTCAGCACGACGAAATAGATGGAGTATGGACCGCAGCCGCACTGGTCTGGCGGTACCGGAACTATCGCCTTGAGACTTAGTAATCTTTGTACCGTCTCCCGCAGAGCCGTGAACATGGCGACCGATCTGCCGGGAGACTGCACGAAGGCATCCCTCACTGGAAGTAAGAACTCCAGCATGTAGCCCTCTCGGATGACCTCTAGCACCCACTGATCTGATGTGACTCGAACCCAGGCAGAATAAAACTCCTGCAAACGTCCCCCTATGGGAAGTAAGGGCGTCTGGGTCCCCCTTATCTCATTGTGGCTTTCTGGGGTTGAGGGAAGAAGAGGAAGAAAGCCTGAAACCCCTTCCGGCTCCGCAAACCCCCCGGAATCCCTGGTTCCTATTAGGGAACCATCCTCTTTGTCCTGAATTGAACCTCTGTAACCGAAACCGGCGAAAATCCCTTTGCTGCCCTCTGCCCGCCGGGATCGCAAGGCCTGGCTTAGGCTTGTCTGCTGGTAACCTACCTCCTTTGGACTCCCCTAGATCCTTGATCAGTTTCTCTAAATCCTCGCCAAACAACAGATGCCCCTTAAAGGGGAGTTTACTTAACCTAGCCTTAGAGGAGCTATCGGCCGCCCAATTGCGCAGCCACAGGTAACGCCGTGCTGCTACCGCCGACGCCATGCTCTTTGATAATCCACGCATGAGGTTATAATGAATGCCAGGTAGGCTGCACCCGACTCTAACCTGGACGCCTCTGCCATCAATTCACTCGGCTGCCCACCTTGCACCTGCTGCGACCAGCAAAGGCATGCTCTAGCCACCCATGCTCCGCAAACAGCAGCCTGGAGCGACAGAGCATTTAGCTCAAACACCTGTCTTAACAGCACGTCTAACTTCCTGTCCTGAGCATCCTTGAGGGCCGCACTACCCTCTACGGGGATGGTAGTCTTCTTGGTTTCAGCCGAGACGGCCGCATCCACTTTGGGTGACTTAAACACCTCCTTATCCTGGTCCAACAATGGATACAGGCGGCCCATAACTCTGGCACCTTTCAGAGGAGCCTCTGGGACGTTCCACTCCTGAATCATCTCCTGAAACACTCTGTGCACCGGGAAAGCTCTTTGATTCTTCCTGAACACCTGCAACAAAGGATCCTCCAGCGCCTCATCCTCCGCTGAACCTGGAACCGGCATATTGAGCACCTTCAGTGTCTCTACGATAAGCGCCGGTAACTCCTCTCTCCTGAAGACTCGTACCACTCTTGCTTGATCTTCTCTTTCAGAAAGCTCACCTTCCTCTAGCTCTTCCTCTAATTCCATGCTGCATACCTCCTCATCTGACAGCGGATCCTCAGACACCACTGAAAGCTCTTCTGCTTTCCCCTTGCCACACGGCCGCTTGGCCACGCACGAGGGTTCTTCAACCTGTAGATGAGTCGAGCACCTCTTTGCCCTGCTCATGTCCGCTGTAAACCTCTCCTGCTGCGCATTACCACACACTGTGCATTGCAGTAGTGCAACAAACTCTGGTGAAAAGATGGACGCCAGCTCTTTAGGCAGACCCATCTGAGAGGAGGGAGCGCCCGAGATGGAAGATGGGCCGGCCACCGGCTCTTCCCGTGCCACCTCGGATGCCTGTGAGACCGAGCCCTCTGCTTCGGCCCCCGGAGCCCCCTCAGCCCCCTCCTGTTCATCCCAGGTCTGTTCAATAGCCAAAGTTTCTCTCACACAGGCTTTACAAACTCCTGAGCCTGTGCTCTTTCGAGCCCCCCACACCACACACAATGGTTTGGAAGGCATTGCCGCCTAAACGACAGCCGGCCTGTTCCCTGCCTGCCCCGCCTGTTCTCCCCTATGCCGGGCAGAGCAGAGCAGGACCTGAGCAGAGAAAACTCCTCTGCCTCACTTTTTTTTTTTTTTTATCGCCAAACTACAGCACAACGAAGAACTCCTTAAATAACAAGAAGAAATCACCCCCGGAGGATCCCCCTATCAGGTTGGAAGCCCCACTGTGAAAAGGCACTCCACAGCCCGGCGACTGCCACACGGCTGGGCCTACTGCCCCGTTCGTGCCAAAACGCATTGGGCAAGACCGCTCCTAAAATACCCCCCTTACCGGCGCCGGTGGCAGAGCGAGCTACTATGCATTTTATTCACAAACCTCGCTTGCTGCCAGCCTTGGAGCCAATCAGTCGCACAGAAGAAAACTGTGATCCTCTCCTCTCTGGATCCAGGCTGCAGTTGTCGTGTGATGGTGAAGAGCTGCCAAGTGTGTTGACAGGTAAGCACTTCTGTGCGGTGCTGGCTGGGCTCTGCTCCGATTTTATCCCCCACCCGAACTGAGCACCGGAGTAGCTCTGGAAGGGGCGGTATAGAAGAAATAGATAAATAAATAAATAAATAAAAGGCGGGTGGAGCAGGGGGGGGGGGGGAGGGACATGGACGAGAGAGCCGGCCTGATGCAAAACTTAAAGGCACAGCCCCCTGAAATAGACACTCTCCGTTTTAAATAAACTAAAACCTATGGTCAAAATTAAACTAGATCCCACAGATCTCAGTTGTTTCTCCAGTGAGCCCAGACCTCCGGGCTCCCATCCATCCAGCTGCTTGGAGACTGAGGTAACTGGTGGCAGGAGGTGGACTCTGGGAAGATATACCAGTGATGTCACAAAAAGAGGAGTTTCTCAGTCTCCAAGCTGCAGGATGAGATGGGCAACCCAGAGGTACGGGACTAGACTGGGGACACGATCAGGAACAGCACTTTCTTTTGTCTTGGTTCTGATGAGCTCTTGATGTATTTCTGCTGACGTTTTTGATCTTGAAGATTGTGAGCGCTGATTTATATTTTGCTCGTGAGGAGATCGGTAGCCAATGCAGATCTTGTAGTATGGGAGTTATATGGTCTTGTCGTGATGCGCCAGCAATGATGCGGGCAGCGGTGTTTTGGACTATTTGAAGGGGATGGGTGGATTGTTTGGGTAGGCCTTGGAAGAGGAGATTACAATAGTCCAGCACAGGTGTGATAATTACCTGGCATACTGTACGGAAGTGTTCCTTGCTGAGTAGGTTTTAGTCTTTGGAGCATTGCTAGTTTGAAGGAAGGCTGTTTTGTTAATGTGTGCCTGAAGAGTAAATTGTTTGGTGTATCTTGGAGTGATACTAGACAATCACAGTAAAAGAGGAAGTTTGGCATTTGAAATGTTGATGGTGGTAGGAGGAGTGAATGTGGAATCCCTTGCGATGATGATTGCTTCAGTTTTTGTATGTTGATTTTAAAAAAATGTTCAGCTATCTCGTTATCTCGTGAATGCATGTTGATATATCTGTGTAGTTGCATAGAGAGGAGTTACCAGTAGAAAGGAAGAGGTACTAATGCCACTACACGTCCCTAGTGAGGCCTCACTTTGCAGTCTCCATAACTGAACACAGTATTCAGTCTTTTTACATCCTTTGCGAGATACAAACTGTTCAGAGGAAGGTGACCAAAATGATTTGGAGCTGGCATCAGAAGACTTAGGAGAAGAGGCATGAAAACTTAAATCTGTAGTGTGGAGGAGAGGAGGCGATATGATTCAGACCTTTAAAAACTTAAGAGTATTAATGAACAAACAAATCTTTTTCAAAGATGGGGAAGGTGTAAAACTAGAGGGCATAACATGAAGCTGCAAGGGGGTAAATTGAAAGGCAATGTCTGGAAATACTTTTTCACTGAAAGGGTGGTGGATGCTTGGAATGCCCTCCTGATGGATGTGGGGGCAAATACAGTGACAGAATTCAAAATTGCATGGGACAGACACAGTGGATCCCTTTATAGTTATGTTTGTTTTGATTTTATCCTGTTGCTCTCTCTTATCTCAACAAATAAAGGTGACCTATACAGAGTGGCATGGGGAGGGGTGACCTGCATAGAGTGGCAGGTGCACCTGCTCTTGCTGGGCAGATTAAATGGCCCATACTGGTCTTTATCTGCCATCATATGCTATGCAAATACTTACAGGTTATTAATGAACAAACAAACCTTTTTCAAAGACGGGGAAGCTATAGAACTAGAGGACATGAAACAAAGCTGCAAGGAGGTAATTTAAAAGCAACTATGTCTATTTCAGCGAACTGAAATGGACTGGCATCGGGCACTTTGCATCAGATGATCACATGGTCTACTATGCTGGAAATGAAAGACAAAGAAGAAATGGTGTTGCATTTATAATAAAGAAGAAACTTGCAAGAAATGTAATGAAATACAATGCAGTCAGCGAACGCTTAATCTCTATTCGTCTACGAGGATTGCCTATCAACACAACTATAATTCAAGTATATGCCCCAACAACAGCTGCAGAAGAGAATGACATTGAAGAGTTCTATGAACAAGTACAAGCTGAAATTGACAGAACATGCAAACAGGATATCCTGATAGTCATGGGTGATTGGAACGCAAAGGTTGACAACAAAGAAGAAGACAAAGTCGTTGGAAAATATGGACTGATAGAATTCTGCAAGACCAACGATCTATTCATCTCGAACACCTTCTTCCAGCAACACAAGCGGCGACTGTACACATGGACTTCACCCAATGGATTGTATAAAAATCAAATTGACTACATCTGTGGAAGTCAACGATGGAAAAGCTCTATAACATCAACAAAGACAAAACCTGGAGCTGACTGTGGTACAGATCATCAACTACTAGTATGCAAACTCAAGCTAAAGCTGAAAAAGAGCAAACCACTCATGAATGCAGCAAAATATGACCTTGAGAATATACCACTGGAATTTAAAGACTGCCTGCAAAATCGATTTGCTGCTTTAGATACAAATGATAGAGTTATGGAATGACATCAAGAAGATTGTGTTGGAAGAAAGCGAGAAGTCTCTACAAAAGGTAAAAAAGAAAAAACGGCCAAAATGGATGACGGAAGAAACTCTGAAAATTGCCCAGAAATGCAGAGAAGCTAAAGCCAGAGGAGAAAGAAAGACAATCACAGAACTCAAGAGATTTCCAACGTGCAGCAAGACAGGACAAGGAAAAGTACTACAATGACGCATGCAAGGAAATAGAAGCAGAAACTATTAGAGGAAGAACAAGATCAGCTTTCCTAAAGCTACGAGAGTTAAAGAAAAGGTTCCGCCTCGAATTGGAATGTTACAAGATGCTCAAGGTTCTATGTTGAATGATGCTGAGAAGATCAAGAAAAGATGGAAGGAATATACAGAGGTTTTATATGATAAAGATCAAGTGGACCAACAGCCATTTCAACCTGTACCTTATGATCTGGAACCATTGGTGATGAAAGAAGAAGTTGAAGCAGCATTGAAAGTCTTACCAAAGAACAAAGCACCAGGCATTGATTGCATTCCCAGAGAAGTATTACAGCAATCTGATGCAGCTGTTACCATACTTACAAGACTCTGCCAAGAAATATGGAAGACAGGATCATGGCCAACTGACTGGAAAAGATCTGTGTTTATACCAGTACTAAAGAAAGGTGATCCAACTGACTGTGGAAATTATCGCACAATCACTCTGATACCACATGCCAGCAAGATTCTACTGAAGATTATTCAAAAGAGACTACAATCATACCTGGAACAAGAACTACCTGAAGTGCAAGCAGGGTTCAGAAAAGGGCGAGGAACGAGAGACATCATTGCGGATGTGAGATGAATCCTTGAAAAGACTAAAGAATACCAAAAGGATATCTATTTGTGCTTTATCGACTATAGCAAAGCTTTTGACTGTGTAAACCATGAGAAATTCTGGGCCACATTAAGAAGCATGGGTATACCAGAACACCTGCTCGTTCTCTTGCACAATCTGTACATTGGGTCACTGTTGCTTCTTGATCAATCTAGAAAGGCCCTTACATGCATTACCTATCCTTGCAGTGTAAATAGCTTATGTATATAGTTAACCCTGTTATCCAAGTTTGTACCCCTGTTCGATGTAAAACCTGACAGCTTGTCGTTATGGTCGTTATTATGTAAACCGCGCTGATACTAAATAGCGTGGTATATAAGAAACTGAAATAAATAAATAAATAAACAGTTTGAACAGAACAAGGAGAAACAGAATGGTTTAAAATAAGCAAAGGTGTAAGACAAGGCTGCATACTTTCCTCCTACCTGTTTAATTTATATGTAGAACAAATCATCAGAGAAGCAGGATTGTATGAAGACAACAGAGGTGTGAAGACTGGTGGAAGACTCCAACAACCTTCGCTATGCTGATACCACATTACTGGCGGAAAGTGAAGGTGATCTGAAACATTTGCTTCTCACAATCAAAGAACATAGTCTCAAAATGGGCCTGCACCTTAATGTAAAGAAGACAAAGATCATGACAACTGGCATAATCAACAGGTTCATTGTCGAAGGAGAAGAAATTGAAATCGTGAATAACTTTAACCTACTTGGATCAACTATCAATAAAGAAGCAACAAGCAGCCAAGAAATCAGATGACGCATTGCTCTTGGCAGAATGGGCTATGAAAGACCTAGATAAGATTCTCAAGAGCAGAGATGTGTCTCTCCATACAAAGATTCGACTTGTTCAAGCCATGGTATTTTCAATAACATCATATGGATGTGAAAGCTGGCCAGTGAAAAAGACAGACAGGAAGAAAATTGATGCTTTTGAATTATGGTGCTGGGGGCGAATACTGTGTATACCATGGACTGCCCGAAGAACAAACCAGTCTGTACTAGAGGAGATCAAACCTAAGCTTTCTTTAGAAGCTCAGATGACAAGACTTCGATTTTCATACTTTGGACATATCATGCGGAGAGAGAGATTAGAGAAAGACATCATGCTTGGCAAGATAGAAGGTCAACGCAAAAGAGGAAGGCCAGCAATGAGATGGATCGATACAATAACAGCAGCTACGGGTACCAGTCTGTCAACAATAAGCCGCCTGACTGAAGACCGAACACAATTTAGGATAGCTATCTAGAGGGTTGCCATGAGTTGACTCTGACTCGACGGTACTTAACAACAACATGTCTATAAATTAATGAATGGTGTGGGACAGGTAATTGTAGATAGTTTGTCATCAACAAGTAGAAAGACTAGGGGACGTGCAGTGAAGTTACCATGTAAGCCATTGTTTTCACTCCCTGTGTAATCTGCTACTGGAGGATGCAGTAAAAGCTGTTAGTGTAGCTGGGTTTAATAAAGGTTTGGACAAGTTCCTGGAGGAAAGATCCATAAACTAATATTAAAGAGGACCCGGGAAATCCACTACTTTACCCAATACAAGCATTGTGGAACCTGCTGTGACCTGGCTTGGCCACTGTTGGAAAGCGGATACTGTGCTTGATGGACCTTGGTCTGACCCAGTATGGCATTTATGATGATAACTTCCCTGTTGCTGCCGCTGTGATTGACTTCTGTTACTTGGCTCAGGTGATGTCTGTCCACAGGCTCATTGTTTTTGCTGTTCTCCTCCTTACTTGTCACCTTTGACCTTCTGATGTAATACGTCATGGCTCTTCTGCTATAGCTATGGTCAGTGTGTCTTTCTTTTTTACTTTGGACTACGAGACAAAAAGCCCCTATGGTGTGAGCACAAGGCATTTGGGGACATTACTGCTAATGATGGAACATTCCACCCTTGTGAAATTTAGAATTATGCAGGTACTGACCAACTCAAGCACTGACATTACATAAATCTCCCCCCGGCAGCTTCCCTGAATGTCAGGCTGCAAGAGGAGGTGCCTTGCAAGCAGTAAAGCCTTCAGCCTGACTAGATGGCCTGTCTTGGAGGGGAGGAAACAGCAGCTGAAATTAGGGAGTACTGGTTATTCAGGGGTGAAATCAGTCTCCAAAATGGCACCCTATCCCAAGGGCCCCTGAGCGTGGCTGCACCAAGCCATAAAGGGGCCCTGTGTGACTTGCAAACCTGACATCTGGCCCCTCCCTCTTGACATCACACATTTGTCATTTGCCCCATCCCCTCATGCCCAGCATCTCCTTATCTATGCCCAGCCTCCTGCCCTTACCCTGCCACCTTTTTTATTTTTTTAAACAGATTTGTATACCACCTTATCCTTCAATCAAAGTGGTCATATCACAATAGGAGGGTTACATTTAACATAGGGGTACATAACAACATCTAGACATTACAATTGGAGGGTTGCATTTATCATAGGGGTAACATATAGACAGTACGAGGTAATTAACAACGTTATGTTTGTTTAGGATGAGTGTTTGGGGTGAGTGGTGAGTTGATGTTATGTCATTAACTTATATGCCTATTTGGGATGAGTGAATATTGAATTATTGGCAGTAGATATATTACTGTTTGTGTGGGGAGTGTTTTCCGTCTGCTGATAAGTTTCAATAAAGAGAAGTTTTGAGGTCCTTTCGGAATTCCATTAGGTCATCTAATGCTCTCGGGCTTGTTGGAAGGGAATTCGAGCGTGGGTGCTAGTAAGGGGGAAGCTCTTTTTGAAGAAGTTTGTTTAGTCTTGTGGAATCCTGCAGGTGTGCCGATCATGTAGTCTTTATTGGTTCTTCTTGGTCTGTTGCAGGTATCCTTCGTTATGATGTATTGGAGTGCCTCTGCTGAGAGCTGGTGGATGACTTTAAAGATGATTAGGATTATTTTGAATTTTGCTCTGGCCATCATGTGTAGCCAGTGTAGTTGCTGTAAGACTGGGGTGATGTGCTTAGATCTTGGAGTGTCAGTAAGGATGCGTGCCACAGTGTTTTGCACCATTTGAAGTGGATGTAGGGTTTGTTGAGGGAGGCTGCGTTTCCGTAGTCAAGCAGAGGTGTAATGAGTGCTTGTCATACTGTGCGGAAGTGTTCCTGGTGGAGTTTTCTGATGATCCTTAAGCGTTGATAGGCCTTGTTTGCAGTTTCTGTGATGTGGGATTTTAGGTTTAGTGCTGTGTCCATTGTGATGCCCAGATATTTAACCTCTCCTTTAACTACTATAAGCTTATCTAAAATGCTGATGGTTTGTGGTGGAGTGAAGGTAGTGTTCCTGGTGATGAACATTGCCTCAGTTTTATCGTAGTTGACCGTCATATTATTGGCTGCAAACCAGGTGTTCATATCTTCAGGGTATCTGGTTATATTTGTGATGTTGAGTGCTAGTAGGTTGACGGGTGCATACACCATGATGTCGTCAGCGTAAATGTGATAATGGAGCTTGTGATGTTTGATGATGTTACATATGGGCTGGATGTAAATATTAAAGAGCATTGATGACAGGGCTGAGCCTTGTGGTATTCCCTGCTAACGGGGAAATGTTATGATTTCTTTTGTGCGCATTTGACTTGTTGTGTTCTATTTTCCAAGTATGAAGTAAACCATTTTAGCGTATTTTTGCATAATCCTATTTGCTGCAGGCGTTGCAGTAGTCTGGCGTGTGACACGGTGTCGAAGGCTGCAGAGATGTCCATGAATACCAGCAGGAATCCATTTTTTATGTTGTCTATGCCTTTTAAGAGATTGTTGAAGAGGGAGTTAAGTAGTGTTACAACTCTGTGTTGGGGTTTAAAACCGTGCTGATGGATGTCCAGAGGGGGATTGAAGTTAATATGGTCTTGTAGTTGGTGGTGTACTGTTTTTCTCAATGATTTTTGCAAGGAAAGGTAGACTGGAGATAGGATAGTATGATTTTGGTTCAGAGAGGCAGCGGTTGTTGCCTTTAAGTATCGGTCTTATCATTGCCTGTTTCAGAGTTTGTGGTATGTATCCTTGTTAGAGTGACACCCAAGGCTACAAGAGGTGCTGGTGGGAATTGAACCCTTGTCGCTTGGTTCCCAAGCCAGTGCTCTAAGCTTTAGATTGCTACTTCTCTCAAATACGAGAAAAGACTTAAATTCATCAATATGTGTAGCTGAGAGGAGAGGCAAGATAGAGGGGAGATACATAGGATATAAAAAGACTGGAAAAGGTTCAGAGGAAGGTGACAAAAATGGTTTGGAGCCTGTGTCAAGACCTATGAAAAGAGACTTGAAGACCTAAATATGTACACTTTGGAGGAGAGATGAGACAGGAGAGATATGATTCAGACCTTTAAATACTTTGTTACAGTTTTCTATAATGCCCATTCTAGAGATCAGGGGTGGTTTACATCTAACTAACCTTTTACATAGAACAGTTGTAAGTTTTTCTATAAATAGTTTTAACACTTAACAACATATTATTTAGAACTATGTACATGTTGTTTAAAGGTGAGTATTGTCTGTACTTTGGGTTGGGGTATGCGGTTAGTGTGCCTGTGAGTTCTTGGAGGTGTTTAGTTTTATAGTTTCCCTGTCGGTGGAAGAGGTAGGTTTGTTCATTAATACAAGAGGGCATAACATGAAGTTGCAAGGGGTTAAACTGAAAGGCAAGGTCAGGAAATATCTTTTCACTGAAAAGGTGGTGGATGCTTGGAATGCCTTACCGATAGAAGTGGTGGGGGCAAATACTGTGACAGAATCCAAAATGGCATGGGACAGACACAGTGGATCCCTTTACAGCAACAGGATAAAATCAAAATAAACTTGACTATCTCTCATATCTCAACAAATACTGGTGACCTACATCGAGCGGTGGGTACACCCCTAAACAAAGGCATGGGGAGGGGGTGACCTGTACAGAGCAGCAGGTGCACCTATTCTTGCCACCTTGCTAAGCAGACTAGATGGCCCATACTGGTCTTTATCTGCCATCATATACTATGTAAATACTTAAAGGTTATTAATGAACGAACAAACAACCCTTTTCAAAGATGGGGCAGCTGGAGGACATGAAACAAAGCAACAAGGAAGTTATTTAAAAGCAACATCAGAAAATACTTTTTCATGGAAAGTGTGGTGGATGTCTGGAATGCTCCCCTGAAGGAGGTGGTGGGAGTAGAAACAGCGATGGAAGTCAGAAAGGCACGACAGACATAGAGTATCATGACATAGCAGGAGGATGGAATCAAAGCAAACCTGACTAACTCTTAAGGAGAACAGGGTAACTTGCCTGGAGCTACAACCGTAAGCAAAAGCATAGCAGAGAGTAACTCTGGCCACACTAGCTGGGCTTTATTTGTTGTCATTCGCTATGTTACTATGATCCTTAGGCTGGTATATAGCTAGATGGCTGCTGGGTGTAAGGGATTTTATAAAAGGACCTTTATATCCAATTGGGGATGTCTAGGGTAGAACATGCTGTGACATGCCAGTGATGTACCTCCTCTCCAGTTCCATAACATAGACAATCCCTGATGGTGGCTACATCAATGACCCCTTTTTGGAAAGCATGGGGTGGGGACAGCCATTGCATACATCTAGCAATGTGGGAAAACAATAACATGAGTCCTCATTCTTTGTTATCCACAGGAAATGGGGATATGAGTACCTCCTTCTCCACACCCTCCAGATGGCTGGCTCACCAAACAAGCACTTTTCTGATGCCATATGAGGGAGGTGTGGCCTAGTGCTTAGGATGATACCTCAGGCTGGAGGGCCAGGGGTTCAAGTCTCACCTGGGGACAGCAATCTCAGGTCGGAGGTGCTGGAGTTTCTAGTCCTTGTGGCCTTGGGCAAGCCACTTAACCCTCCATTGCCTTAGATACACATAGATTGTGAGCCCTGTTGGTAGTGATTGTAAACTGCTCTGAGGCTCTTAAGCCTGGGTGGTACATAAAAAAAAAAAAAAATTGTATAAACATTTGTGCTGGGACCTTGACTTGGCATGTCCAGGGCATTACTGAAATTCTGGCAACACCCCTAACATGTCTACATCAAGTCCCTGTTCAAAGTTGGATGTCCTTGGGCCAGGTTCTAAACTAACTCTGGAGTGGTCTCTGTGTTTTGGACATCTATATGCCTGCTTTCAGAAGTTCAAAGGCCAAGTAGCTACTCTAAACATACCTCCCTAAGTTAAATGGCAATGGGCTGAAACTTTACCCGTTTGCGTAGCTTGCACTGCAAGATTGGATCAGGGGGTGCAAAAGCAACCGTTAGCATGGTTTCTGCTGTCCCAGGCACAAACTCCAGCTGTGCCACCCCCCTTGTGCCAAGCCGCAGCCTGCCACAGGTAATGAAGTGGTGATACCAGGACCAGCCCAATAGTTACAGCCCCCCCTTCCCCCACTGTGCTACTGTGGGGGTGGCTTGGCTCAGTGACAGGTCATGTGCTTCTGCCGTCTCTGCCATAACTTCAAGAGGGTCAGAAGCTGCAGGTCATGTGTGCCAAAGCCACCCTCCTGATGGAATCAATGGCAGCGGCGGGGGGAGGGGGGCATGGCTCAGCACAGGATGGGGGGAGTGTGGTGCAGCTTGGCACGTGGGGGCGGCAGGTTATGTGTGTTGAAGCACATGGTCTGCTGCCCTAGGCGGCCACCTAGGGGTGAGCTGGCCGTGGAGGTCACAAAGCTGCTCAGCCGCGCCGGCCCTGACTGTTGGATCAGGGTGCTACAACGCTTTGCGCCGGCCCTGCTCCTATCTCATTGCCTGGGGTGGAGGCAGTTCTTTGATGATCTTTTTTCACAGACATGCCGCCCCCTCCCCCCCTGGAAAAAAACATTTAGAAAGACCAAACAGCGAGATAGGAAATAAGCTAGAAACATGTTCGTTGTATAACGTGAAATACGCCTTTCACGAGTTTCCCAACTATTTGGGTTGTACATTATGCAATTAGCCCCCACCTCCCCCTTCCATTTTTTCTCAGGATCCTGGCCCCTGATTTAAATGTAAGCTGAGACTGTCGGAGGGGTGGTGATCTCCTCCTGCAGGGGCAGATGGCCCAGGCTTTTTGCAGCTCAGAGAGGGGAGAAAGCAGAGCACGTGCAGCCTGCAGTGGCGCGCGGCGCGGCGCAGCTCCGTTCTATCCCGATTCCCCAACTCGCAATCCTTCGTAGCCAGACCACGCTGTGCAATCCCTTTCTGACGTCAGCGGGCTTGACGCTCTCAACATGGCCGCCGGAAGCAGCCGCGCGGCGCCGGGTGACGTCAGGACGTGCGAGGCGACGCATGCGCAGTGCGCCGCTGAGCGATGGCTGCGGGGTTGAAGCTGGAGGTGGTAGCCGAGGCCTTGGCTGTGCTCGTCAGGCCGGCGGGTGAGACCCGGGGCCGCTTCTCCGTGTGTTCTGCGGGTTTAGGAGGGCCCCGGTGGCCGCCGTTAACGGCCTCTTCCTGAGTGTAGACCCGGGGCCTACGGGGCTCAGCCTCACACCGGCAAAGTAGAACACGCGAGACCGGAGCCTTCCCCCCCCAGGCCCCGGCGCAGCGCCCCTCCCGGTCTCTAGATGCGCTCAGGCCTCCCAGAGCTATCCCAGCTGCCCCCCCACGCCCCCCCTGGTCTCTAGATGCGCTCAGGCCTCCCAGAGCTATCCCAGCTGCCCCCCACCCACACACCCCCAGTCTCTAGATGCGCTCAGGCCTCCCAGAGCTATCCCAGCTGCCCCCCTACGCGCCCCCCCCCCCCGGTCTCTAGATGCGCTCAGGCCTCCCGGAGCTATCCCAGCTGCCCCCCACGCCCCCCCCCCCCCCTCTCTAGCTGCGCTCAGGCCTCTCGGAGCTATCCCAGCTGCCCCCCACGCCCCCCCGGTCTCTAGATGCGCTCAGGCCTCCCAGAGCTATCCCAGCTGCCCCCCTACGCGCGCCCCCCGTCTCTAGATGCCCTCAGGCCTCCCAGAGCTATCCCAGCTGCCCCCCTACGCGCCCCCGCCCGGTCTCTAGATGCGCTCAGGCCTCCCCTAGCTTTCCCAGGGGCCCCCCTCGTCCCCCCCCCCCCATCTCTCGATGCGCTCAGGCCTCTCAGAGCTATCCCAGCTGCCCCCCACGCCCCCCCGGTCTCTAGATGCGCTCAGGCCTCCCAGAGCTATCCCAGCTGCCCCCCTACGCGCCCCCCCCCCCCCGGTCCCTAGATGCGCTCAGGCCTCCCAGAGCTATCCCAGCTGCCCCCCCACCCGGTCTCTAGATGCGCTCAGGCTTCCCAGAGCTATCCCAGCTGCCCCCCACGCCCCCCCCCCCCCGGTCTCTAGATGCGCTTAGGCCTCACAGAGCTATCCCAGCTGCCCTCTGCCACAAGCCCCCTTTCCCCAGGACACTCACACCCACGTGTCTCTAACATAGTCACGCGACTTACTTGTTACTGGAAGGACATTTGGATCCAGCATCGATGTTTCCACCTGCGTCGGGGTGAAGCCGCTTTCTGAATCCAGGATCTCGCATCTTCCACACGGCACAGTGCCACCCATATCGACCCATCTCTTTGCCGGTCTTCCTCTTTTGCGTTGACCTTCTACCTTGCCAAGCATGATGTCCTTCTCTAATGATCTCTCTCTTCGCATGATGTGTCCAAAGTATGAAAGTTGAAGTCTTGTCATCTGAGCTTCTAAAGAAAGCTTAGGTTTCATCTCTAGTACATTTCCTGGAACTATGTTGAGCCGCCAGTACCGTCAAAATCAGCAAACTTAGAATACCTATTAAACTAACTAGATCTCAGATAAAAAATCTGTAGATAACGCTTTTTGACATAAAGATAATAGCTAAACATAGTAACATTGAATTTATAACCATGGAGGAGTGGCCTAGTGGTTGGGGCAAGATACTTTAGGCCAGAAGGTCGGGGGTTCAAATCCCACTAGAGGACAGCAACCTTGGGCCGGAAGGACTGGGGTTTCTAGTCCCACAGGTGCTCCTTGTGGTCTTGGGCAAGCCACTTAACCCTCTATAGCCCATGTTCCCTGTAAAAAAAAATAGTTACCTTCAAGTTATAATGCCCTGTTCAATGTAATTTCAGTTTTTTCAATGTAAACCACACTGATGCAGAATTGATATCCTGGGTCCCTTCTTAATAATGGTTTATGGACCTTTCCTCCAGGAACTTGTCCAAACCTTTTTTAAACCCAGCTACACTAACAGCCTTTACTACATCCTCCGGTAACAAATTCCAGAGTTAGATTACACGTTGAGTGAAAATATATTTTCTCTTGTTCGTCTTAAATAGTTTACCCTGTAGCTTCATTACATGTCCCCTAGTCTTTCTATATTCTGATAGCGTAAACAATCAATCTACGTTCACCCGTTCCACGCCATTCATTAATTTATAGACCTCTATCATAGCTCCCCTAAGCCGTCTTTTCCAGGTTGAAGAGCCCTAACCTTTGTAGCCTCTCTTCATAGGAGTAGCCTTCCATCCCCTTTACCATTTTGGTGGCTCTTCTCTGTACCTTTTCTAATAACGCTATATCCTTTTAAAGATACGGCGACCAGAATTGCACACAATATTCAAGGTGCGGTCGTACCATGGAACGATACAGAGGCATTATAATATCTTTTGTTTTATTTTCCTTTCCTTTCCTTATGATACCTAGCATTCTATTTGCTTTCTTGGCCGCCGCTGCACACTGGGCAGAGGGTTTTAACATGTTATCAACGATGACTCCTAAATCTTTTTCCTGGGTGGTGGTTCCCAATGTGGAACCTTGCATTGTGTAACCATAGTGTGGGTTGTTCTTTCCTAGGTGTATAACTTTGCACTTGTCCACATTAAATTTCATCTGCCATTTTGATGCCCAGTCTTCCAATTTATCCAGATCCTCCTGCAGTTTTCCACAACCCTCTTGGGTTTTAGCAACTTTAAACAGTTTTGTGTCGTCTGCAAATTTGATAACCTCACTAGTTATTCCCTTTTCCAGGTCATTTATGAATATGTCAAAAAGTAGCGGACCCAGTACAGATCCCGGGGGTACTCCACTATTCACCTTTTTCCATTGGGAAAATCGGCCATTTATCCCTACCCTCTGCTTTCTATCTTTTAACCAGTTCCCGATTCACAATAGTACACTGCCCTCCTATCCTATGACTTTTTAGTTTTGCCAAAAGTCTCTGATGAGGGACCTTGTCAAAGGCTTTCTGAAAGTCCAGATACACTATATCAACCAACTCACCTTTGTCTGTTTATTCACACCTTCAAAAAAACATATCAGATTAGTAAGACAAGATCTTCCTTGTCTAAAGCCATGTTGGCTGTCTCCCATTAGGCCATGACTATCTACATGCTGTGTAATTTTGTTCTTTATGATGGTTTTTACCATTTTCCCTGGTACTGACGTCAGGCTCACCGGTCTGTAGTTTCCCGGATCACCCCTGGAACCTTTTTTAAAAATTGGCGTTACATTGGCTATCCTCCAATCTTCAGGTATTACAGATGATTTTAATGAAAATTCACAGATTACTAATAGCAGGTCTGCAATCTCATATTTCAGTTCTTTCAACACTCTTGGATGTATACCATCTGGTCCAGGTGATTTGGTACTATTCAGTTTATCAAATAGTTGTAATACATCTTCCCGGTGTAGCGATATTTCTTTCAATTCCTCTGCAGTATCACCTTTAAATACCACTTCAGTCTTGGGTAACATCCCTACATTTTCCTCAGTAAAGACCGAAGCAAAGAATTCATTCAGTCTCTCCGCTATAGTCTTGTCTCCTCTTACTGCCCCTTTTACCCCTCTATCATCTAACGGTCCAATTGACTCTCTCTCAGGCCTTTTGCTACGAATGTACTTGGAAAAAGTCTTTATTTCGTGTTTTTGCTTCCGTAGCAAGTTCCTTCTCAAAATCTCGCTTTGCCTGCCTTATCAATGCTTTGCATTTAACTTGCCAGTGCTTGTGCTGTTTCCAGTTTTCGTCGTTTGGCTCTTTTTTCTATTTCCTGAAAGATGCTTTTTTGGCAGCAACAGCCTCTCTGACCTCACCTTTAAACCATGCTGGCAGTTTTTTGGACTTCCTTACACTTTTATTAAAGCGTGGAATACAGCTGGTCTGGGCTTCCAGGATAGTATTTTTAAACACCACCCAAGCTTGATGCAAGTCTTTAACCTTTGCAACTGCTCCTTTTAGTTTTTTCTGAACTATATTCCTCATTTTATCATAGTCTCCCTTTCGAAAGTTAAAAGGTAGTACTGTGGATTTCTATGGTGCTTGTTTGATTTTCATAGACAGCAAGAAAGAAATATATTTTATCACCACTCAAATGTGGAAACCTTCTGTGTGGATCGGGCTTCACAAGACAGAGAGAGAGATTCTGTGGCTGAATGGCAGTACCTTTGACAGTTTGAAGTGCGTGGCACAGGGGCATATATCTACATTCAGTCCAAAGAGGCCGCCTTCTCCAGCTGCACAGTTCCTAAAAGCTGTGTCTGTCCGAAGGAGCCTTACGAAAGGGAGGAGAACTTTGCATAGGGCATCTAGATAGCTTTAAAGAACTAGCTTTGGACATCCATTTAGCAATCTTCTACCGGCTTGCTCCGCTCTTTGCACTTTTCTTCCACTGCTAACTCCACATTTTGGCCCTTTCACCTTGTTGCTCCTTATGCCTGGAACAAACGTCCTGAGTCTATACGTCGGGCTTCATCTCTGCCCCTTTTCATACCTATGCTAAAGGCTCACCTCTTTGAGGCTGCTTTTGGATCCTGATCCTCTCTTTCCTTGTGTCTCCTCACCCTTCCCTGTTCTATCCTTATTTCTATATTTTCTCTTCTATCTTGATTAGATTGTAAGCTCTAACGAGTAGGGACTGTCTATATCTGTGTTTGTACAGTGCTGCATATTCCTTGTAGCACTTTATAAATGTTTAATAATACTAATTATAATAATAGTAGTAGTAGTACCGATTGATTTGTTCTTCAGACAGTCCACAGTATGCATGATATTCTTTGCAGCACTGTAATTTGAAAGTGTTTCCTTCCTGTCTTTCTTCACTGTTCAACTTTTACATCCATATGATATTTATTGAAAATGCCATGGCTTGGACAAGTCAAATCTTTGTTTGGAGAGATACATCTGTGCATTTGAGAATCTTGTCTAGGTCATTCATACATTGCTCTTGGCAGAACAGCTGTCATCGGGTTTCTTGACCATTCGTTGTTTCGTTATTAATATCTAAGCAGGTGAAAGTTCTCTGCTGTTTCTCTTCTCCATCAAGGATGAAATTATTTTGCCAGTTGTCAGCATCTTTGTCTTCTCCATGTGAAAGTGCAGGCCCATTTTAAGACTGTGTTCTTCTGATCTTGATAAGCAGATGTTTCATTGTCTTCACCTTCAGCCAGTAATGTCAGCAAAGTGAAGATTGTTCATAAGTCTTCCACCAATCTTCACACCTCTGTTGTCTTCATACAGTCCTGCTTATCTGATGATTGATTTGTTCTGCATATAAACTAAAGAGGTATGAAAAACATTTGCAGCTTTGCTGTACCCCCTTAACAATTTTTAACCATTCCATTTCTCCTTGTTCTGTTTGAATTGTAGCTTCTCGATCAGTGTAAAGGTTGTGCATGAAAACTATCAGGGATTCTGATATATTCATTCTGCATAATGTGGAATGTGGCCAACAGTTTTTCATGATTTGCACAAAGACTTTGCTGTAGTCAGTAAAACACATGTAGATATCCTTATGGTATTCACCCTTTCTTGAACCCTTCTTGCACTTTGGGCGGTTCTCTTACTAGGCAATTTTGCAAAAACATCAATATCTGGTCCAAATTTTCTTCCAGTGATAACCAAGTTAAGTCTATATGTTAAAGACATTTGGTACATTTAAATGTGCATATTTATATAAAAAACGAGGCATATGATGAATTGGATTGCACATGACAGTTTTGTGGTGATGCACACTCGATACTCAAACTTAACATAAGAAATGCCATACTAGATCAGATCAAGGCCCCTGAAGCCCAGTATCCCGTTTCCAGCAGTGGCCAATCCAGGTCCCAAGTACCTGGCAGGTTCCTAAAAAGGCACACAGGTTCCACAGTGCTCGTCCCGGGGCAAGCAGTGATTTCATGGGTCCTCTTTAATAATGGTTTATGGATCTTTCCTCCAGGAACTTGTCCAAGCCTGTTTTAAACCCAGCTACACTAATAGCTTTTACCATATCCTCCGGTAACAAATTCCAGAGTTTGATTACACGTTGAGTGAAAAATATTCCTTATCGCTTCTCCGGGCCAGTCCAGGGTACGACGGTAGGGTTGTCAATCCCCTTCAGCAGCTGAGGACTGTAAAACTCCAAGATTTGCTGACAGCCTAAACCCCTCCCCCTGGTGTCAGAGTTCCAGTCTTTCAGTCCTCAGCAGCTGAACAGGACGTCAAGCTGACTCTCTCCCTGGTGTTATTTGACGGTGACCTTTGTTGGTTGGGGTTTAGTAGCAGAGCTCTAGCGGGGCTACCTTCTGCTATACTCCTCAGAGATTTCTATGAAGTTGCATTTAATTTATAGTTTAAAAAAAAAAGACATTCGGGACCCGCGACGGCCGTTAGGCCAGAGCTGAAGGCAGAGCCTGCTTTCTGGAGTCCGTGGTCCGTTTGTCGGAGTTTTGGTCCTGGGAGCACCAGTAACCATTCTCCTGGAAGGGACTGCAGTGTCTTCTTGTCCGCTAGCAGCGGGTCTGTGGGAGCGCGATCGAAGCAGTTTCCTGTCAGGTCAGTGTGCTTGTGGATCTATAGCACTGTAAGAGTGGGGGCATCGCGCTTCAGAGTCTCTGCGCTGTCGGGGCTCTGGCGGTAAAACTTGCTCCGTTCTTTTTTTTCTAGAGCGGCACTGCCGTTTCGTTGCCTTTATTGTTTTTACTTGCCTTGCCTTGCCTTTTGGGGGTTTTCCCGCGCTATTGGCTGCGCCGCAAAATGGATCCTAAGGGGTTAGGAGACTCAGGGAAGCCTCTTCTCACCGCGGAAAGCGCGGGAACGGCGGCCATTTTGAAGGAGCCGTCCTTTTCTCCCGCGGGGCACTCAAAGCCGGCAAAGAGAAAATCAAATAAAGATGCTACCTTCCAGGATAAACCCTCACAGAAACTCCCTGAAGCTCAGGAGGCTGTTTCTTCTTTGTTTTCTCCAGCGTTTATTTTAGCCATGCATAAGGCTTTCCTCTTAAAGACCTCTTCAGCAGTAGTTGCTGATCCTGGAGTTCCTTTAATACAGCCCTCCCTGCCTGAGGTAAGTGCCTTAGATCCAGGAGAGGGTACCTCTAAAGCAGGTCTCAGGTCGGTCTCTGAGTTGGACGCCAGTGCGGAGCAGTTTGACCCTCCTCTGGGATTGGAAGAGGGTGAGATTCTCTTTGAGACAGGCTTAGATCATTGGCCTGGGGAGCTAGAAGATGGTGAATTGGCGCATGGCGAGGATCCTAACATTTTTAGGGTCTTTCGCAAGGAGGAGTTGGGGGCCCTTATTGCGCAGTCCTTAGGGGCGCTCAATCTTTCTATGCCCGCTGTATCTCAAGAACCGCTGGAAGATCCGTTGTTGCAAGGTTTTAAGGCTGAACAACGCTGTTTTCCAGTGCATCGGGTTATCAAGCAGATGATTGAATCGGAATGGGAATACCCAGAGGCTACGCTACGCGGTAGTCGGGCCCTGGGTCGCCTTTATCCGGTGCCTCAGGAGGAAAAAGAATTGTTAAAGATGCCTAGAGTGGATGCCTTAGTCGCTGCGGTCACTAAGAAGACCACCATTCCTGTGGAAGGCAGAGCAGCGCTTAAGGATATGCAGGATCGTAAGTTGGAAGTGCTCCTGAAGCAAGCTTTTGATGCCTGCGCTCTTTCGCTACAGGCTTCTATTTGCGGAGCTTATGTCTCCAGGGCTTCTATCCGCTGGTTACAAGGCGACGGTTCGGCGGATCCGGTGAATGACTCTCCGGTGGAGGGAGCTAAGTTGGAATCAGCGGCGGCCTACCTTGCGGATGCCTTTTATGATTTGGTGCGTATTGCTGCGAAGGCCATGGCGTCGCTAATTGCGGCCCGGCGTTTTCTTTGGTTGCGAAACTGGGCGGCTGATTCCTCTTCTAAATCCCGGCTCAGTAAGCTCCCCTATAAGGGCAGGTTGCTTTTTGGTGAAGCCTTGGAGAAGATTGCTAAAGATCTAGGAGACTCCAAGGGCGGTCGGTTGCCAGAGGATCGTCCAAGGGCGTCTAGGGGTACTCCCTCACTGCGTGGTCCAGGTAGGGAGGTTCCGAGGGGCTCGGTTTTCTCCCTATCCCAGGGGCCGTTTCGGGCCTCGTTCTCAGTCCTTTTGTGGATCTAGAGGCTTCAGCAGAGGCTTCTTCAATTCCCAACCATCCTCCGCTAAAAAGCCACAATGAAGTTCGGCTGGTCCAGCCGGAGACTCCTGTAGGAGGCAGGTTGCAGGAGTTTCTCCCGGCCTGGACCGCCATAACTACAGACAAGTGGGTACTCGAGATCGTTCGGGACGGGTACGCGCTGGAATTCGCTTACCCGTTGTCAGAGGCCTTCCTGCAGTCTCCCTGCGGGCTGGGTTCAAAGCGGCAGGCTATTGCCGAGACCTTGCATCGCTTGCTGTACCTCCGGGCAGTGGTTCCCGTGCCTCCAGACCAGTGCGGCCCCGGTCGATACTCGATTTATTTCGTGGTTCCCAAAAAAGAGGGGTCTTTTCGACCTATTCTAGATCTCAAGCACGTGAATCGGGCTTTGAGGGTTCCTCATTTTCGGATGGAGACGCTGCGGTCCGTTATTCGGGTGGTGCATCCGGGGGAGCTGCTTACCGCCATAGATCTCACAGAAGCTTATCTCCATTTCCGATCTGGCCGGATCATCAACGTTTTTTGCGGTTTGCAGTACCCATGGGTCATTTTCAGTTCCGAGCGTTGCCGTTCGGGCTCGCAACGGCACCTCGTACCTTCACCAAGGTGATGGTCGTGGTGGCAGCGTCCCTGCGGCAGGAAGGTGTCAGGGTGCATCCCTATCTCGACGACTGGTTGATCAGGGCCGATTCGGTTTCCGGTTCGATAGAGGCTACGGCTCGGGTGGTGCAGCGGTTGGAACAACTTGGTTGGGTAATCAACCGCACAAAGAGTCAGTTACGGCCGGTAAGGCAGCTTACTTATCTCGGAGCCCTCTTCGATACGGAACGGGGCTCGGTGTTCCTGCCGGAGACCAGGGTGCAGAAGCTTCTGGCTCAAGTACGCGCGTTCTTACAACGTCCCGCTCCTTCCGCTTGGACCTACCTACAACTCTTAGGTTCCGTGGCGGCGGCTTTGGACCTAGTCCCCTGGGCCAGGGCGCATATGCGTCCTCTCCAGTGAGCCTTGCTCTCCAGGTGGTCCCCGCAGGATCAGCCTCTCTCGCAACGGTTGATCTGTCCGGAACCGGTCCGACTCAGTCTTCGGTGGTGGCTGGATGTCAACCATCTTCGGGCGGGCATTCCCCTGCAGGACCCTCAGTGGGTGCTGGTCACCACGGACGCCAGCTTGTTCGGCTGGGGAGCTCACTGCCTAGCTCGCTTGGCTCAAGGAGTCTGGTCCGTCGAGGAGAGCTCGTGGTCGATCAATCGTTTGGAACTCCGAGCGGTGCGGCTTGCGCTTCTTCATTTTCAGGACGTACTGAACCGGTCGGCAGTGCGCGTTTTCTGCGACAATGCGGTGGCCGTTTCTTACATCAATCGTCAAGGGGGCACTGGCAGTGTTTTTTTGTTGGAAGAGAGTCAGGAATTAATGGCTTGGGCGGAGCAGCATCTCGTAGCCTTGGCGGCGCATGTAGCAGGCAAAGACGATGTGCAAGCCGATTATCTCAGTCGCACGGTTCTCGATCCCGGGGAGTGGGAACTGAATGCGGCGGTGTTCCACGATATCACTCAACGCTGTGGGCAACCAGTTATGGACCTCATGGCTACGCTCCGCAATGCCAAAGCATCTCGCTTTTTCAGCAGGCGTCGAGAGCACATGTCGGAGGGGTTGGATGCTCTGGTCCAGCCCTGGCCGGAGGATTCGCTGATATATGTCTTTCCTCCATGGCCGATGCTCAGTCGGGTCCCTCAGCGGGTAGCGACGCATCGGGGGATGGTGATTCTCATTGCGCCGGATTGGCCTCGCCGACCGTGGTATGCGGATCTTGTTCGGCTGTTGATAGCTCCTCCTTGGCGTCTACCCGTACGCATGAATCTCTTTGGCTCAGGGGCCTGTTCTCATGCCTCAGGTGGATCGCTTCTTGCTTACAGCTTGGCTCTTGAGAGGGACTGATTGAGATGTAAGGGTTACACGGAATCGGTGATTTCCACTCTGTTGCGGTCCAAGAGGACTTCAACTTCGCTAGCGTATGCGCGCGTTTGGAAAACCTTTGAGTTTTGGTGCGGGCAGCGGAGCATTCGGCCGCGGTCGGCTACGCTGCCACAGCTTTTGCTTTTTCTTCAGGATGGTCTGGACAAAGGTTTAGCATTTAGTACTCTCAAGGTGCATTTGGCGGCTTTATTGTGTTTTCGAGGTGCGGTGCGCAGTCGTAGGCTTTCCTTGCATGGCGATGTGCATCGGTTTTTTCGGGCGGCGAAGATTCTGAGACCGCCGTTGCACGCGGTGGTTCTGGCTTGGGATTTTAATCTCGTTCTGGAAGCTTTGACGCGCGCTCCATTTGTTGGGGCGTCGTCGGGCGCCTTGCAAGAACTTTCCTGGAAGACAGCTTTCCTCGTGGCGTTGTGTTCTGCGCGCAGGATTTCAGACTTGCAGGCATTGTCTTGTCGAGAACCCTATCTGCAGTTCTTACCGGAGAAGGTGTTGTTGCGTACGGTACCTTCGTTTTTGCCTAAGGTGGTGTCCTCTTTTCACATCAATCAATCAGTGTCCTTACCAGTCTTTGCGGATCTGGACGGTTCTCCCATGGATCGTTCGCTCCGCAAATTGGATTTAGGACGGGTGTTACGGAAGTATCTCAAGGCTACGGGGTCCTTCCGCAAGTCCGAACGGCTGTTTGTTTTGTGTGCGGGAGCTCGTAAGGGCGAAGCGGCGTCTAAGGCTTCGATTGCCCGCTGGGTTAAGAAAGCCATTGTGACGGCGTACGAAGCAAGTGGTAGAGTACCTCCTGTGGGCCTCAAGGCACATTCTACTCGTGCTCAAGCAGCGTCTTGGGCGGAGTCTGCGTTGATTCCTCCTGTGGAAATTTGTCGTGCAGCTACGTGGTCCTCTCTGCATACTTTTACTAAGCACTATCGCTTAGATGTCCTAGCTCGGCAAGATGCCAATGTGGGGGCTTCTGCCATAATTGCGGGGCTTGCGGGTCCCTCCCGTATTTAGGTACTTCTTTGGTACTGCCCTACCGTACCCTGGACTGGCCCGGAGAAGCGATAAGGAAGGAGAAATTAGGTCTTACCTGCTAATTGTCTTTCCTTGAGCTCTCTCCGGGCCAGTCCAGGGCCCACCCAGAATTGTCTCAGCTAAGATTTTTTGTTTGTTTGGAGTCCATAGGAGTTTGTACATATGCGTATTCTTCCGGGAACATGGTTTTTGGGTGCTTCCTCCATCTCCATTGATTGTGTTTCCTTTATTTCTTTTTTCTGGAGCGTGCAAACAACATAAAGAAAAGGAAAACGGAACAGAAAAAAAAAAAAACCAGCTAAAGCACATTTGTGAAAGAAAAAAAAAACAACAAAAAAACATGAAAAGAGAACAAACAACTGATTGCGTTCTGCTATGCCTCGGCGAGTGCACTTCAGTGGGGGTTCGCTTAGCCAATTTTTATTCTGTTATTCTCTGCGAAGTATAGAGCGGGTTTAGCTCTCTTTGTTATTTTTCTTGTTTTGGTCCTGAGTTGCGTTTCGGCTGCTTTGTTAGAAGTAGACTGGAACTCTGACACCAGGGGGAGGGGTTTAGGCTGTCAGCAAATCTTGGAGTTTTACAGTCCTCAGCTGCTGAAGGGGATTGACAACCCTACCGTACCCTGGACTGGCCCGGAGAGAGCTCAAGGAAAGACAATTAGCAGGTAAGACCTAATTTCTCCTTTTCTCCTATTATTGTTAAATGAGTTACACTGTAGCTTCATTGTGTGTCCCCTAGTCTTTCTACTTTTTGATGGAGTAAACAACCTATCTACATTTACCCATTCCACTCCATTAATATATAGGCCTCTATCAAATCTCCTCTCAGCTGTCACTCTTGCAACTTGAAGAGCCCTAACCTTTTAAGCCTTTCCTCATACAGGTATCTTTCCATCCCCTTTACCATTTTGGTGGCTCTTCTCTGTACCTTTTCTAATAACGCTATATCCTTTTTAAGATTCGGAGACCAGAATTGCACACAGTATTCAAGGTGCGGTCGCACCATTTAACAATACAGAGGCATTATAATATCCTTTGTTTTATTCTCCATTCCTTTCCTTATGATACCCAGTATTCTATTTGCTCTCTTGGCCTCTGCTGCACACTGGGCGGAGGGTTTCAACATGTTGTCCATGATGATACCTAAATCTTTTTCCTAGGTGGTGGTTCCCAAAGTGGAACCTTGCATCATGTAACCATAGTTTGGGTTGTTCTTTCCTAGGAGCATAACTTTGCACTTGTCCACATTAAATTTCATCTGCCATTTGGACACACAGTCTTCCAATTTATCAAGGTCTTCTACGTAACTCTAAAAATTTAGAGTATGTAAAAGTTGAAAAATTGATTCCATTCTAGCATCTTTGGTAAGTTATGGTTGATTGACCTAGGGGGTCTCATTACTGTGCTGCAGCCTCTTATAAACATACCCCAGAATATCATTAGTGCACTGTGCCCCCTATCAACATCCCCCGGTGTCTTGCTTCTATGCTGTACCCTAATGTAAACATATGCCTGGATCTCACTAATGAGCTAAGGCAAGTTGTTACATGAATGTTCAGTGGAGCTGAATAGAGGGCTATACCTGCTTTACGGGTGCCACAGCTTAATGTATTATGTATATGTGTAGAGGCTGGACATCAGCACTTACACATAGAGTGGTGTTGCTCTCACAATGACCCAAATATATCCCCCCCCCCTTTTTTTCTCTGTATAATCCTAGATGTCTGGAGAGTAATTTTACAGTAGGTCACCTAGGTTGGGAGGCCAAGAAGGTGCCTAATTTATAAAGATACTAGGGTATCTATGAGGCTGATTTTATCTGGGCAGCGCAGAAAGTTACGTGCGTAAGTCTCAATTTTCAAGGACAAATTTGCATGACTGGGCACTTACGTGTTTGCTTTGCCTGGGTGCTATTCTGTAAGAGCTTGTCATACGTCTCTTCTGGTGGGCGGGACATAGCTATGGCTTTGGCTGATATAAGTTATAGAATTACAGGACCTATGTGTGTCACTGCCCTGATCTAGATGGCAGCTCGTCCATACCACCCCACTTCATAACATAAGCGCATGCACACTTACCTGCACTGTGTGTGTGCAATTGCACATTATCTGTGCAGGAGAATACGAAAATGTCCTGCCACGTGTCTTTATCAGATTAACCCACAAAGACAGTGGCTAAAGTATAGCCAGGTACAGTTAGAGCTGCCTGGGAGCAGGTGTTGCTGTACGTGGTTGAAGTAAGTCCATAGCAGTGGTATTTGTGATTCCGTCTATTTTGTACCCAAACTGTGCCCTTGAATTTGCCTATACCTAGATGCTTGTGATAGCGCAGCACATGCTTGTACGCAGTCGGTAATTCTGAGAGGCCTTTTAGCTTGTATAAAGACACATACGTGCAAAAGGGTCTTTATAAAATTAGCCCCATATTGCGTTATATGTTCAGAACAATAAAAAGAACCAAACCAAAGGCACTCATGCATTTGACACTGACAGCAAACCCCCTAGATGCTTCTGAATGTTGGCATCATTGCCCGTGCTGACTAGTCCTAGTTTGGTAGGGCTATTCCTCATGTGCCATCTTACAATGTTCATTTATTTCCCATTATAGAAACGGGCCCATCGCTAGAGCAGACGACAAAGCAAGCAGCCCTGCTGGAAACCTTCAAATACAACCTGTCATCGCTGGCAGAGAAACTCGACCGTTCACCTGGGTGGGAGGAGCTAAAGCGCTTGAGAGAGACAGTTGCAGCGGACACGGAGTGGCCAGAGAGCTCTGCGGATGTCACTTGGAGGCTCACGTCGGAAGCCCTGCTCTTGCTCTGTTGCCTCAGGCAATGCATGGTTCAGTTAGCAGCGTCCTTCCAGCCAAGGGAACGGAACCTGAGAACTGCAGAAGCTGCACCTCCCCTTCCCCCTGACACCCTCAGTGTCTCGCAGCAGAAGACCCTTCAGTCTGCACTGCAATTTGTGGTTACTCTGGGCATCTGCCCATATCTTTCGTCTGGTGTTGGCATCCCCCTAAGGCGCAGGTCAGAGTTTGGCGCCATAGTGGAAGATGTAGTGTCACGTGATTCCTCCCGGGAGACGGTGCGCAGGTTGTTCACCACCTGCACTGTACTGGTGGATATCTCTCAGCACCCTTCACTGGGGAGTTTCCTCCTTACCCGTCATCTTGGGGACATCATGGCAGGACTGTGCCAGCTGGGCTTCTGCCCATCCAGAGCGAAGAGTGACCAAAGGCCAGGGGAGGAGCTGCTGGTGCGTTTCTCATTTAGGATTTACCTGTCTTTTTTTTTCCCTTTCACACTTACTATATATATGACGGCACTTTCTAAAACTCCTGCTGTGTGAACCCTCTATTGACCCCCCTGCACTCCCTCATCTTCTTGCAAGGAGAGGCCAGTACGGCAGGGACACCCCCCTCCCCGTTCTTTCCTCCTCCCCCCTCCACTTATTTATTGATGATGCTTTATAAATATGTATTGTACAATGCAGAGAGGTTTGCAGATACATTAGCATTAGTAGTAACAGCTGGATTAGCCACTGAAGGCCTCCTGCCAAGGATCAGAGCACAGTTTGCTTATCCTCCCTGTGTGTCCTGCCGGTGAGGAGCTGATGGCTTTCAGTCATATCTCTGCATGCTCTTGTGTCCTCCCTTTCCTTAATCTTAGCAGAGACTCTCTGAGTTGCTGCAAGCCTGGGGATTTTCTGTCAGCCTCACGTCTGTTGCTTTTGATTTATAGAATGTGTTTTAAAGCCTTTTTTATAAAGACCCTATTGGTGTTTGCAAAGAAATCTTCACGCATAAGGTCATGTCTAAACATAGTGTTCTAGAAGCTACCTCTAGATGGCGATAACACATAAGGTATTCCAGAGTCCTCAGTGTTCACAGGGCTTATGAGGACCCAAATAAACCCGGAACCGCTGCACAGATCCTCAGCTTATAGATGAAGCATAAATGGTCTAACAGCGAAGCAATGGTCTAACAACAAACTAATCCAGAATGTGGTATAAGTACAATTAGATTTCTTTATTAGATGTATTGATCCTGGGGTACACGACACCTAACCCGACATTTATTTATTTAAAAGAATTTATATCCTGCTTTATCTTAAAATCAAAGCGGTTTTCACTTCAAACGAATCAAATTGTATATTGCGGGGGTGTCAGCATGCAGTGGTTGTATAGTAGTGTTTGTGTAGGTGTAATACAGGTGTAGCTTAATTAGCAGATGCAATATATACAAGTTGAGCTATCTACAGTGTGATATATACAATGAGGAGGTGGGGTAGGAAGGGGGAAGCGGGATGAGAGGGGCGAAGGCGGGGTGGGGAGAGCGGTGTCAGGAACAATTAGATCGAAGGGATCTCTGGACAAGTCACGTGTTTCAGCAATGCCTTTTTCAGGGGTTATATAGGTACTCTTGTAATATCTCTTCAGTCTTATTCAGATAAGTCTG
The DNA here is from genome assembly GCA_033557465.1 of Ichthyophis bannanicus. Classification (NCBI taxonomy): domain Eukaryota; kingdom Metazoa; phylum Chordata; class Amphibia; order Gymnophiona; family Ichthyophiidae; genus Ichthyophis; species Ichthyophis bannanicus. The sequence continues at coordinate 29,831,849 of CM066034.1, read as the reverse complement.
TCCATCTGATCGTAAACAGTTCCATAATCTGGCAAGTAGCTATTCGTAGGAATGGATACCTGCCAGATTGTGGAACCCTTTACCTATATAACCCCTGAAGAAGGCATTGTCAAAACACAGCCATGTCGGGATAGGTGTCATGTCCCAGAATCAATACATCTAATAAAGAAATCTAATTGTTTTTATACCTCATTCTGGATTGGTTTGTGAAGCATGAATGGAACATCCCCTAAAGGGGCTAAAGAAATATGTGGCTGTAATAAAATGAATTTTGGCAAAATAGACCAAGGAATATATCCTAAGGAAGTGTGAATAGGGCCTAAAAGCACTCTTCGGGCTGTGTGGTTAGTGAATTTGCTTTCTGCTTTTCAGGTGCTGACGGAAGGGGAGAGAACGCGGTGCAGGGAAGCTTTGCACAGTCTGTTGGATCGAGTTTACCAGCCATTAGTGATCAGAGAGCTGTTGGTGCTGCAAGGTGGAAGCAAACAGGTGCGTGATCAGTAGCATTGGGGAGGGGAGGGAATAAGAACATAAGATATGCCATACTGGGTCAGACCAAGGTCCATCAAGCCCAGTATTCTGTTTCCAACAGTGGTCAATCTAGGTCATATGTACCTAGCAGTTTCCCCAAAAGACACAGGTTCTGCAATGCTTGTACTGGGTCAAGCATTGATATCCTGGGTCCCTTCTTAATAATGGTTTATGGAACTTTCCTCCAGGAACTTGTCCAAACCTTTTTTAAACCCAGCTACACTAACAGCCTTTACTACCTCCTCTGGTAACAAATTCCAGAGTTTGATTACACGTGGAGTGAAAAAATATTTTCTTTTATTAGTCTTAAATAGTTTACCCTGTAGCTTCATTGCATGTCTCCTAGTCTTTCTATATTCTGATAAGGTAAACAATCGATCTACGTTTACCCGTTCCACTCCGTTCATTAATTTATAGACTTCTATCATATCTCCCCTCAGCCGTCTCTTTTCCAGGTTAAAGAGCCCTAACCTTTTTAGCCTTTCTTCATAGGAGTATCCTTCCATCCCCTTTACCATGTTGGTGCCTCTTCTCTGAACCTTTTCTAATAACGCTATATCCTTTTTAAGATACGGTGACCAGAATTGCACACAATATTCAAGGTGCGGTCTCACCATGGAACGGTATAGAGGCATTATAATATCTTTTTGTTTTATTTTCCATTCGTTTCCTTATCATACCTAGCATTCTATTTGCTCTTTTGACCGCCGCTGCACACTGGGCCGAGGGTTTTAACATGTTATCCACAATGACGCCTAAATCTTTTTCCTGGGTGGTGGTTCCTAATGTGGAACCTTGCATCGTGTAACCATAGTTTGGGTGGTTGTTCCCTAGGTGCATAACTTTGCACTTGTCCACATTAAATTTCATCTGCCATTTTGATGCCCAGTCTTCCAACTTATCAAGATCCTCTTGCAATTTTCCACAATCCTCTTGGGTTTTAACAACTTTAAATAGTTTTGTGTCATCTGCAAATTTGATAACCTCACTCGTTATTCCACTTTCCAAGGTCATTTATGAATATGTCAAAAAGCAGCGGACCCAGCACAGATCCCTGGGGTACACCACTATTCACCTTTCTCCATTGGGAAAATTGGCCATTTAGCCCAGCCCTCTGCTTTCTATCTTTTAACCAGTTCCTGATCCATAGTAGTACACTGCCTCCTATCCCATGACTCTTTAGTTTTGCCAAAAGTCTCTGATGAGGGACCTTGTCAAAGGCTCTCTGAAAGTCCAGATACATTATATCAACCGACTCACCTTTGTCCACCTGTTTATTCACACTTTCAAAAAAACATAACAGATTAGTAAGACAAGATCTTCCTTGTCTAAAGCCATGTTGGCTGTCTCCCATTAGGCCATGACTATCTACATGCTGAGTAATTTTATTCTTTACGATGGTTTCTACCATTTTTCCCTGTACTGATGTGAGGCTCACCGGTCTGTAGTTTCCCGGATCACCCCTGGAACCCTTTTTAAAAATTGGTGTTACATTGGCGATCCTCCAGTCTTCAGGTATTAGAGATGATTTTAATGATAGTTCACAGATTACTAATAGCAGGTCTGCAATCTCATATTTCAGTTCTTTCAACACCCTTGGATGTATACCATCCGGCCCAGGTGATTTGCTACTCTTCAGTTTATCTAATAGTTGTGATACATCTTCCCGATGTATCGATATTTCCTTCAATTCTTCCCCACCTTTAAATACCACTTCAGTCATGGGTAACATCCCTACATCTTCCTCAGTAAAGACCGAAGCAAAGAATTCATTCAGTCTCTCTGCTATCACCTTGTCGCCTCTTAGTGCCCCTTTAACTCCTCTATTATCTAATGGTCCAACCGACTCTCTCACAGGTTTTTTGCTACGAATGTACTTGAAAAAATCTTTATTTCGCGTTTTTGCTTCCGCAGCAAGCTTCTTCTCAAATTCTCCCTTTGCCTTCTTTATCAATGCCTTGCATTTGACCTGCCAGTGCTTGTGCTGTTTCCAGGTTTCGTCGTTTGGCTCTTTTTTCCATTTCCTGAAAGATGCTTTTTTGGCAACAACAACAGCCTCTCTGACCTCACCTTTAAACTATGCTGGCAGTTTTTTGGACTTCCTTCCACTCTTCTTTAAGCGTGGAATACAGCTGGTCTGGGCTTCCAAGATAGTATTTTTCAACAATACCCAAGCTTGATGTAAGTCTTTAATCTTTGCAACTGCTCCTTTTAGTTTTTTCTTTACTATTTTCCTCATTTTATCATAGTCTCCCTTTCGAAAGTTAAAAGGTAATACTTTGGATTTCCTTACTATCCCTCCTCCACTAATTAAATCAAAGGCGATCATGCTATGATCACTATTGCCAAGTGGCCCCAACACCCTTATCTCTTGCACTAGATTTGGTGTTCCACTAAGGACTAGGTCTAATATGGCTTCCCCTCTGGTCGGTTCCTGAACCAGCTACTCCAAGAAGCAGTCATTTATGTCATCTAGAAACGTTATCTCCCTAGCATGTCCTGCCGTGACACTGACCCTGTCGATACCGGGGTAATTGAAATCACCCATTATTACCGAGCTGTAACTTTTGTTAGCTTCCTTGATTTCTTTGAGCATTTCATCATCCATTTGTTCATTCTGGCTAGGCGGTCGATAGTACACCCCCACTGCCATTGCCTTCCCCTTTTTACATGGAATTTCAATCCATAGAGATTCTGCATCAAATTTTGTTTCCTGCAAAACTTTAATCCTTTCTGACTCAATGCCCTCTCTAACATAGAGCGCAACCCCTCCACCAATTTGATCAGCTCTGTCATTACGATATAGTTTGTACCCAGGTATCACAGTGTCCCACTGGCTGTCCTCCTTCCACCATGTCTCTGATATTCCAATCATATCTAACCTCTCATTTAGTGCTATATATTCTAACTCTCCCATCTTATTTTTTAGACTTCTAGCATTTGCATACAAGCATTTTAGAGACTATATTTTATTCATATTAATTTGGCTATTGGTAGACATGGGTAAATCGGGATCTTTAAGCTCTGTCTGCTCCATACTTGAGGGCATTTGGGCTACTTTACTCTTTTGTGGAACCTCTCTGCTTTTGGTAGTATCCTTCAAGGATACATTCTTCCGAACCAGCTGCTCTTGGGCGACTGTCGGCTTTCCCCTATTATCTAGTTTAAAAGCTGCCCTATCTCCTTTTTAAAGGTTAATGCCAGCAGCCTGGTTCCATCCCAGTTAAGATGAAGCCCATCCCTTCGGAAGAGCCCCTCCTTTCCCCAGAATGTACTCCAGTTCCTAACAAATCCAAAACCCTCATCTCTGCACCATTGTCTCATTAATGCATTGAGACTCCGGAGCTCTGCCTGCCTTTTGGGTCCTGCACGTGGAACGGGAAGCATTTCGGAGAACGCTACCCTGGAAGTTCTGGATTTCAACTTCCTACCTAAAAGCCTAAATTTAGCCTCCAGAACCTCCCTACCACATTTTCCTATGTCATTGGTACCGACATGTACCAAGACAGCAGACTCCTCCCCAGCACTATCTAAGACCTTATCTAGGTGGCGCGTGAGGTCCGTTACCTTCGCACCAGGCAGGCATGTTACCAGGCGATCCTCACGTCCACCAGCCATCCAGCTATCTACATGCCTAATGATCAAATCACCAACTATAACGGCTGTCCTACCCCTTCCCTCATGGGCACATGGCCCTGGAGAAACTTCCTCGGTGCGAGAGGGTTTTACATCACCTGGAGGACAGGTCCTAGTTATAGGATCACTTCCTGCCACACCAGGGTGATGCTCTCTTGTCACGTGACCTCTCTCCTCCATGGCAACAGGGATGCTGCCAGACTGGAGGTGGGACTTCAGGACTATATCCCTGTAGGTCTCGTCTATGTACCTCTCTGTCTGTCTTATGTTTTCCAAGTCTGCTACTCTAGCCTCTAGAGAACGGACTCGTTCCCTGAGAGCAAAGAGCTCCTTGCACCTAGTGCACACGTAAGACCTCTCACCAACTGGGAGAAAATCATACATGTGACACTCAATGCAAAAGACTGGAAATCTCCCATCTCGCTGCTGGACTGCTGTCTGCATCTTAGTTTTAAGGTTTTGTTTAGATCTTTAAGTTCTATGAGAGGCAGTAAACGAACAAAAACAAAAGCTTTGGACTCGGCAGCAGAAGTCTGTAGATCGAGCCTGCGGGTGATTTCGGACAGGACAGTGGTGTTCGGTACAGATATGTGAGCACAGAATTCCCATGATTCTGCCAGTTGTTGGCCTTTTGTTTAACTGCTCTCTGCCCATGAAGCGGCATCATTTTAGATACTTGTAATTCCTTCAGACCTCAGAGAAGATTGTTAGGCTGTATATGTGTATAGAGTGGTCAAGGACAGCGTTATAGAAATGAGCAAGATAGTGCCAGGGAACTCGCTGAGACCCTTTTCTCAGGAGACTGACCCTCGGGTTGGATCTAGGGCAAGTGCTGTGAGCAGTCTGTCAGTATGGAAATGAGGCTGTGGAGGGAGCTGGATGTGCTGTGCTCATTTTGCGGCCATCTGTGAGAACTGATTACTGGGAAAGGCTGTAATGAGGTTTTATTTCCTCAGTTACACCACAGCTAACCACCTCATCCTATTTATTATTTTGTAAATAGCTTTTACTATCCCCTTGCAGCTTAGCCCTGCTATTGGAGTGATAGCCTTTTTGCCAAATCACCGTTCCCTCCAGAAGCCCAGCTAATGTGGATCTTGAGTCTGGCTTCTAGGGGTGACTGTTTTGTGATGACTGAGAATCCCTCCTCCACGGTCTTCCCAGGAACCGGAGCTCCATCCTCTGCAAGCTACCATGAGCCGCTGGGCTACTCCAGTCACCCTGAGATTCCTCAGTCACCAAACCTCATATTGCTGGATGAGGTGCGCTGCTTCACTCTGGGAGCATAGGGATGTCTTCATTTGAAGACAGCAATAGTTTTCATCTTATTCTGCTAGATCAGTCCATATCAGTGGGTTACGTCCCCCTGCCAGCAGTTGTTGGAGACAGAGAAAGTACCAAAGGCTTCAGTAGACATGCTGTGGTACATGTAGCTGCACATCTAGGGGTCTCCTTCAGTATTTGTCTCCAGCATAGTTATTGTTAAATGTATCATTATCCCATATATTCCTCCAAGGTTTTACTCCCTGTTCTATGTAAAAGCCTATTGCTATGTTTGTTTCATGTGAACCGCCTTGAATTAATGATAAGGCGGTATACAAAAATCTGTTAAATAAATTAAAAAAAAATAAACAAATGTGGGTATCTCTTCACTTTGCTCCTGACAGTCACCTTGAGGGTTCCCTGTCAGTAATCTTCAGCAATGAAATTTTGACTCCGTGGATGTCTCCAGGACCCACAAGTGGTGTTTTCCCTGGAGTTTCCCACAACCGATGGGCAGCTCCTGATCAAGAGGATCAGTGAAGCTGCCCATCGGTAGGAGAGGGAAGGGCTGTTGATCAGGAGCACCAGTGGAGCCCATAGCAAGGGCCATCAGTACTCTCTGGACAGCAGGAAACCTTGCCCTTTTGTTGTTTTTATAAAGATAAAAGAAAAAGTATACCATTTTTTTTAGTAAACGCCTTCTCTCAGTGATGTCATCGCTTGTACTGACTGGCTCTCCTTCACTCATCGGGGATTGCAGTGTGATTGTCTCCTGACCCCTGATCAGTACAGGGAGTATCTTTGGTCTATAGGGCTGGGAAGTGCTTTCACTGTCGCTGTAGCTCTTTCCTGCCATTTCCAGCTGCCTGGGGTCCTCCAGAGCATTCAGTAGCTTTCTATAGGGCTGGGAAGTGCTTTCACTGTCGCTGTAGCTCTTTTCTGCCATTTCCAGCTGCCTGGGGTTTTCAGTTTTACTGCAGCAGCCATTTTGATTTCTGAGTGCTTGTTCAGCATACCACAGCTTCTGCAGGCCTCGTTTTGCTTCCTTCAGCCCCTATTCTTGATCCCTGCACCGTGTTTTAGCCAGATTCAACCTTTGTCTACATTTTTGAAACTTTTAACTTTCGCAGACCATGCCTTTGTCTTTTCTGCACTGTGTTGCATGAGGCCGCAAATGCAGGTATTTGGTGGACCAGCTTTGTGCCACATGCCTGGAAGACCCTGGGGAATTCTTGCAGATGGCTCAAGAGGTCCTCAGCTCCGCTCACAATACGCAGGGGGATGCCTCGATGGAGCTCTCACCATCTCCTCCTTCGGGGTCAGTCAAAGATCCCATGCCCTCCATGTGCTCAGTGGAGCCCCCACCCCGTCCCTTTTATTGACGAAGCAAGCCTCCCAGCCACCAGAGAACACCGATCAGGACTCGGATCAGCTCATGAGTCTTTTCCGGCAAGTATGGGCTCTTTGGAAATCTGACCCTCGTCCACAGATGCCTAGCTCAGCTATTTCATCGTCAACCGAGTGCGCCGCCAGAAAATGTGTCAGGGACACCACACCCTCTGCAGATAGATTCCATGCACCTAAGGTTGTCTTATGGATCTTGTGGTACAGGGATTCCTCTCCCACTGAAGAGGGTGAGCATTGCTCCTCTGATGATACTACTGCTCTTGTGGAGCACTTGCTGCCCGGAATCTTCTTTGGTGGATTCAGATCCTGCCTGAGTACCCTGCTGCAGTGCGCTTGGAATCAGTTGTAGCCTTTTTGGTGGATGCTTTCTATGATCTGCTCCATCTTGCAGCCCGTTCGGTGGCGGCAGTCACCGAGGCTCGCTGCTGGCTTTGGTTGCGGCATTGGTTGGCAGATGTCACCTCTAAGCCTAAGCTGGCTAAACTTCCTTCTAAAGGTAACCTTCTCTTTGGGGAGGATCTCGAGAAGCTTGTGAAAGATCTCGGTGAGGTGACACCTCAGCACCTTCCTGAGGATAGGCCCATGTTTTTTGCATTGCTCTGGTGCCAGGAATGTTTTCTTCCTCTACATTTCGATTGCGCTTTCGCGACTCTAGACGTTATTAACTAGGAAAGTCCTCCCACCCCATGTCCTCCAGCAGGACAAGTGCAAAGTCCCAGACTTTTCAAGGTTTTCGCTGCAACAAGGACAGTTACTCCTCAGCTAAGTTCTCCTGAGCCAGCTGGCTTCCCGCTGATGGCTCTCAGGCCTGCTTCAGGGTGCTACTGGTGGGCGGCTGTCTGACCCCTTTCTCCGGAGCATGGACCCAGATAACTACTGATCAATAGATGCTCATTGATATCCAATACGCATATGTTTTCAAATGCACCAAACCCATCAAAGAAGCCTTTTTGGTATCTCCTTGCGGTTCTGCCATCAAGTGGATGGCGATACAATCCGCTCTTCAGCATCTTTTACACTTCCAGGCCGTTGTTCCGGTCCCCAAGTTGGAAATAGGCGCAGGGCACTATTCTGTCTATTTTGTCATCCCAAAGAAGGATGGCTCCTTTCGTATGATTCTTGATCTGAAGAGTGTCAACCGCTTTCTTCAAGTCCCATGTATTTGGATGGAGACACTCCACTTTGTCATTCAGGTGGTGGAAAAAGGGGAGTTCCTTGCCTCCCTGACCTCGCCAGAGTTTGCTTTCACATTCCCATCCGCGAGGCTCAACAGCATTTCCTCCATTTTGCTGTTATTGGTGGCCATTATCAGTTCCATGCACTGCCTTTCGGGCTTGCAACAGCACCCCAAACCTTTTCAAAGGTCATGTTCGTGGTTGCTGTGGCCCTCCGAAAACAACCTCCGAAAAACAACTGGACGACTGGCTCATTCACACACAGACGCATACGGAGACTCTTGGTCTCGATGCCATCTCCCACATGATCAGCTTCCTCGAGCGGCTCGGCTGGGTCATCAATCATGCCAAGAGTGTTCTGCGCCTCTCTGTCTCTCGAGTTCCTTGGGGCCTGATTCGATACGCAGCAGGGACGTATTCCTCAAGCTAGACCACTTTCAGAAATTCACAGACCACCTTTGCCTCTCTTTTATGCAGGTCCGACCCTGGACCTGGAATTATCGCCAGGTCCTGGGGGCAATGGTGGCCATGATCGAGATTGTGCTCTGGGCCCAGCCCACATGTGCTGCTTGCAATGCTCTCTCCTCGCCCGCTGGTCTCCCATGTCTCAGAATTACGACATTCACCTCCTGCTACCATGGGCAGTTCAACGCGATCTTCAGTATTGGCTCTCCCTGACACGCTTACTATGAGCGATATCATTGGACACACCATGCTGGGTGCTTCTAACGACTGACGCCAGCCTGTCTGGCTGAGGAGCTCACTGTTGCGACTGGACAGCTCAAGGAACCTGGAGCCGTCAAGAAGTGAAGTGGCTCATCAATCAGCTCAAAGCGTAAGCGATCCACCTTGCCTTGCTTTGCTTTCTTCCATTGCTCAAGGGACAATCCATTGCGATAATGCCACAATGGTGGCTTATCTCAACAGACAAGGGGGCACCAAGTGTCTCGGAGTAGCCTGGGAAATGAGCCTTCTCTTTCCTTGGGCGGAAGCCAACCTGCAGGCCCTATTGGCCCAACACATAGCAGGTCAGGAAAACATTGAGGTGGACTTTCTTAGTCACCACTTTCTGGATCCTAGCAAATGAGAACTCGCTCCCTGGGCCTTCCAGAGAATCTTGCATTGGTGGGGTCAGCCCACCTGAGACCTCATAGCCACAGCAAAGAAAACAAAGGCCACCCGCCTTCTTCTGTCTCTGGAGAGTACAAGGTAATAGCGGACTAGATGTTCTGGTCCAGCCTGGCCAGAGAATTCACTACTGTATCTCTTCCTTCCATGGGTGATGATCGGGCTTGCTCTTCGCCACGGGATGGTTATTCTCGTGGCAGTCAGTTGTCCTCGATACTCCAGATTTGGCGAACTGATACGGTTTCTCATTGCGAAACCTCTTCCGCTTCGGACCTGCAGGGAGCTCTTGCGCCAAGGTCCAGTGCTGAAGAATGATCCAACTCCCTACTTGCTTACGGCTTAGCTCTTCGAATGCATCGCCTAGCGCACAAAAGCTATTCAAGATGGGTGACTCGCACCCTTCTCAAAACCTTTCAACTTTCCACCTCTCTGGCGGTTTGGTGCCTTTTTGAATCCTAGTGCTCTCAGCGTGATCTATCACCTTGGCACATGCAAATTCCAGCCATCCTCGCCTTTCTAAAAGATGGGTTTGATAAGGGCTTAGCGCTCAACTCCTTGCGGGTTCAACTGGCTGCCATTACTTGTTTTCACGGGCCCATTGCAGGGTGCTCCATCGCGTCCCACATTGATGTTGGCCGATTTCTCTGTGGAGTGCATACCTTGCGCCCAGTAGTCCCTTCCTGGGACCTTACTCTGGTGCTTCACAGCCTAATGCGGCTCCCCTTTTGAGCCTTTGAAGGACATTACTCTCCGCATTTTGTCCTTTAAAACCGCCTTTTTGGTGATGGTCATTTCGGCCCAACGAGTGTCCATGCTCCAGGTGTTGTCCTGTTGAGATCCTTATCTCTCTTTTTCTAATGAAGGAGCTTCTCTTTGGGTGGTCCCCTCCTTTTTACCGAAGGTTTGGTCACCTTTTCATCTTAATCAGACCATTTCACTATCCTCCTTCCCTAAGGATCTCTGTGTCGACGCCAATGCCTCCCTCTGTGCCGTTGATGTCTGCAGAGTGTTATTTTTTTTTTTTTATTTAAGGTCTTTTAGTCATATACAATAACCAAATCAGAATAAGACAAATTACTGATGTTATACATATTAAAGAACATAATCAATACAAAATAAACAAGGTAAAATGTAATACAACAGATGTTACAGTCCACATCACGGGAGCTAACCGTTGATAACAAAAAAGTACAAACTATAGAAACCAAGTCAATAGACTACATATTAGGAGGAAACAACCACACTATGAGACCCAATTGAACCCTGCTTGTCAAGCAAAAATCTTTCCAAATGTGAAACCTCAAGGAAAACAAAAGAAGCGCCCTCATAAAAGATCAGGCACTTACAGGGAAATTTTAGGAAAAATGTAGCACCCAGAGCTAAAACGCGCGACTTTAAAGATAGAAACTGTCGGCGACGCATCCGAGTGCTACGAGACACATCTGGGAAGATATTAATTTTTTGTCCACAAAATAAGGCTGCCTTCACCTTAAAGAACGCCTTCAATATGCGTTGTTTAACCGAGACAGACGGTAGGGTGACCAGCAAAGTGGACCGGGTATTTATCGTGTCTGAGGAATCCTCAAGAAAATTAGTGAGATTCGCAACATTAGGAATAATTTCATCCAATTCACCTTCTATGGGGTTAATCCTTTTAGTGCCAGAAGGAATATAATATATCTGCAACACATCAAAAACATCAGATATAGTAAGTATTTCCTTGACATATTTATCAAAAAGGATTTTCGGTGCTAAAAGAGGGGTGCAGGGAAAATTCAAAAATCTTAAATTACATATTCGTATGGAGTTCTCAAGTGATTCAATCTTAGAATGAAAAAACAAAGAATCCTTGATTCCCATCACATTTGTAGCTTGTAACGAATGCACCTGAGATTCCAGCTTAACAACTGCTTTGTCCACTAAAGACACTTTCTCGTCAAGTTGCTGCACTGCTATTGCAGCTTCCTGTGAGAAACGAGTAAACGAAGTAATAACTGTAGACACTTTAGAGTCTATGCACTTCAAAGCCCCCCATAAATCTTTTAAAGTAACATCAGATTCAGAAGGGAGGGCTGGAATCTCAAAAACAGTATCCAGCACTGCCATCTGAACAGGGATAGGCATTTTAACAACAATCTTATCTCTCTCTACAACTTCTGAGGAAACCCCCACATTAGACACTACTTCAGCAACAGGACAGGGAGGGGGAGATCTCCCCCCAGGGCTCAGAGATGTCCCCTCAGGTGAGGACTGCGCGAAGGGGAGGGGGGCAAAATGTTTGTCCAATGGGCCGACCGGTTTCAAGGTGCCGAAATCAGCCGATTGGATTTTGCCTTGTGGTTTAGCCTTCCGCTTACCCATAACCAAACAGCAAAACACCCACAAAAACAAGCAAAAAGGAAAGCTAAAACCCCCTCACCAAACTGCAACTGCGTATTAGCCTCCCACTCCGTCAGATGGCATCAAAACAGCGTCGAAGGGGCAGAACCTGCCCCTTTAGACACGCCCCTTATGAAACGCCCCCCGGCCGCGCTCCACGGTCGCGGAGAGGAACTGACTGCAATTTATACCAGAGAAACAGAAAGGCCCCTTCGAGCAGCAGGCTGTCCCCGGAGTGCCTGATGGTCCAGCAACATGGCAGAGGGGCAGAGCAATCACAGCACTCCTCCAGCCCTCGGCAAGGCACACGCTCCTCCAATTCTCTCCAAAGGTAGCTCTGCGGCAGAAATGACACCGGGGGAATTTAAAGAGCTCCAAGCCCCCTCGAGCAGCAGGCTGTCCCCGGAGTGCCTGATGGTCCAGCAACACGGCAGAGGGGCAGAGCAGTCACAGCACTCCTCCAGCCCTCGGCAAGGCACACGCTCCTCCAACTCTCTCCAAAGGTAGCTCCGCGGCAGAAATGACACCGGGGGAATTTAAAGAGCTCCAAGCCCCCTCGAGCAGCAGGCCGTCCCCGGAGTGCCTGATGGTCCAGCAACATGGCAGAGGGGCAGAGCAGTCACAGCACTCCTCCAGCCCTCGGCAAGGCACACGCTCCTCCAACTCTCTCCAAAGGTAGCTCCGCGGCAGAAATGACACCGGGGGAATTTAAAGAGCTCCAAGCCCCCTCGAGCAGCAGGCTGTCCCCGGAGTGCCTGATGGTCCAGCAACACGGCAGAGGGGCAGAGCAGTCACAGCACTCCTCCAGCCCTCGGCAAGGCACACGCTCCTCCAACTCTCTCCAAAGGTAGCTCCGCGGCAGAAATGACACCGGGGGAATTTAAAGAGCTCCAAGCCCCCTCGAGCAGCAGGCCGTCCCCGGAGTGCCTGATGGTCCAGCAACATGGCAGAGGGGCAGAGCAGTCACAGCACTCCTCCAGCCCTCGGCAAGGCACACGCTCCTCCAACTCTCTCCAAAGGTAGCTCCGCGGCAGAAATGACACCGGGGGAATTTAAAGAGCTCCAAGCCCCCTCGAGCAGCAGGCTGTCCCCGGAGTGCCTGATGGTCCAGCAACATGGCAGAGGGGCAGAGCAGTCACAGCACTCCTCCAGCCCTCGGCAAGGCACACGCTCCTCCAACTCTCTCCAAAGGTAGCTCCGCGGCAGAAATGACACCGGGGGAATTTAAAGAGCTCCAAGCCCCCTCGAGCAGCAGGCTGTCCCCGGAGTGCCTGATGGTCCAGCAACACGGCAGAGGTGCAGAGCAGTCACAGCACTCCTCCAGCCCTCGGCAAGGCACACGCTCCTCCAACTCTCTCCAAAGGTAGCTCCCTGCAGAGTGTTATTTTATTTATTTATTTAACATTTTTTATATACTGCCTTTCAAATTCTCAAAGCGGTTTACAGAGAACATAACTTTGATTACATGGAACTTTTCAGAACTATTTACAATAGCAGTTAACAACTTGTTTACATTAACATTTTAACTGTTTATATTTACATAAGTGTTTGAACTCTTACAGGTGCTTGGTGATTTGGCAATTGTCTGAAAGTTGTCATAGTCCTTGCAATTAGTTGACTTGTAAGGTCTTGAAATGCTCGGTAAATAGGTGGGTTTTCAAGGATTTTCTGAAGTCGGTAATATCCATGGTGGCTCTCAGATGATGTGAGAGGGTGTTCCATAGTGATGGGATGTAGAGCTCAAACACTCTAGGTACCTGTGGGGGGTTGCCAGGGAGTTTTGGTGCAGTGTCCTTGATCTGTTGTCTGGGACTCTTCTGATCAAGCTTTTTAAGCAATCAGCAGATTGATTGTGGAGTATTTTGAATGCTATCGTTATTATCTTGTATTTTATTTGTGAACCGATGGGAAGCCAATGGAGGGATTCAGGTATGGGGGGGGTGATGTGGGCTTGTTTATTAGCTCTAGTGATTAGTCGGGCTGCTGCGTTTTGGGCCAGTTGCAAGGCTTGCGTTGCACATTTAGGTAAGCCGTGAAGAATTAGATTACAGTAGCCAAAGTGCAGTGTGATTAGCGCCTGACATATGGAGCGGAAGTGGTTCTGTTCTAGAAGAGGTTGAAGATTTTGCAGAAACTTCATTTTGTCATATACTTTTGTTGTTGTTTTGCTGATGTGAGACTGAAAATTTGAGCCTCTGGTCGATGTATCTCAAGTATATATCCCAAGTATCTCACCTCACTTTTTACGAGGATTGATCTGCTTCTTATTGGTAGGTTTTCAGGGAGGTTGAACGTGGGGTCCCTCGTGATTATGAGAGCTTCCGATTTCTTGTAGTTGATTTCCAGATTGCGTTGTAATAACTATTCCGTGACTGCTAACATATAGGCTGAGATGGCAGAGTAGTCTGGTTTCTTTGTATCTAGGATGGAATATATCATTAAGTCATCTGCGTATACTGTAAGTGGTAGTGTATTTTGTATTCCTGTAAGATTTTGCATACTGGCTGTATGTACAGGTTAAAGAGGAGAGCAGAGAGTGCGGAGCCTTGAGGAAGACCTCGTTTTAGCGGAAAAGGTCTTGAAGTATCGGATTTTATCTTAACTTGTGATCTTCTGTCAGATAAGTAGGAGCGGAACTAAGACAGCGGTGTGTCACTTACTCCTATTTCGCTTAGTCTGTCAAGACGTATGGAGTGGATTATAGAGTCAAATGCGGAAGTTATGGCAATGAAAATGAGGATGAATCCTTTCCTGGTGTCTTCAATTCCTTTTAGTACAGTATTCAGAAGGAATGTTAATAAGGTTTCCACCCCATGAAGCTCTCGGAACCCGTGTTGTTGAGGTTCGAGTGGGAAGGTAGCATCAACATGGTCTTGTAGCTGGCGTTGGACCGTCTTTTTGATTAATTTGGATAAAGGTGGGATGCTAGATATGGGATGATATGAGGCAAGAGAAGTTGGGTCAGATGTGGTGTTCTTCAGTAGTGGTCTTGCGCTGTTATATCAAATTGACGAACGCGTTCCACAAGTCTGACTGCCCCTTTGTCCCTTTTGCGGGACTCCGTAAAGGTCTTATGGCCTCTAAAGCCATGATTGCCTGTTGGGTCAAGCGCACTATTGAATCTGTGTACATTTTGCATGGGCAACACTTGCCTCTTGGCTTTCAGGCCCTTTCCACGCAAGCTCAGTGTGCTTGACCCAGTGGGCAATCATGGCTTTAGAAGCCATCAGACCTTTAAGGGGTCCCAAATGTTCCAGGTGACCTCGTGAATGGAACGTTCCCAGGTTGCTGCTCTGGACATTTGTCAGGCGGCTACCTGGTCTTTCTTGTTTACCTTTGCCTGTCATTATCGCCTCGATCTCAAAGCCTATGAATCGGTGCGCTTTGGAGCATAAATGGTGATGGCGGCTGTTTCTTCCCGCCCTGTGGTGGGGTAACTTGGGTACTTCCCACTGGTATGGACTGGTCTAGCATGTTGAGTTGGAAGGGGAAATTTCGCTTACTGTTAATTCCCTTTCCTGGAATTCTGCTAGACTAGTACATGACCCGCCTACTTTCATCACGAACTGCTGTCTTAGCAGAGCTATTTTGTCAGTACAGCTATGCCGTCCGCTGTCTTTGGAGTGCTTATGCACACTCGGTGTACATAGTTCTGTGTTTTTCTTATCTGTTGCTCTGAGTATCATAATTTTTCTATGCATGTCATTACATGGCACATGTGGTTCCTCTGCTTTGTCAAGAGAATACTGAAGGTGACCCCTAGGGTGCAGCTACATGTACCAGGGTTCATGCTCACTGAGGCCTTTGATACTTTCTCTGTCTCCATCATCTGCTGGTATGGACTGGACTAGCAGGATTCCAGGGAAGGGAATTAACGGTAACTGAAATGTCTTCATTAATCAGTCTGCATATTCCTCTCTGTGTTAGGGCTTGCAGTCTCATGCTGGTAACACCTCCCAGCACCTAGTTCACGCACCTGCCTGGCTGAGGCGGCTCTGTGGACAACTTCTTTCTGAGAGGCTTATGAGACCCCACGGTGTCCAGGCAGTGCTTCGAGGGATCCTAGAGGGAGCTGGAGGTGAGTTCTGGGGATGGAGGGGAGAAAGCACCAAGGGCGCCCTCGGGCCATTAAGGAAGTTATGGAATTATGCTTGAGAAAGTTGAACTCCACCTTTAATCTTAGACATCTGGTCTATTAACCGCACTCCGTTTTATTTCCAGCTGGGGCTGCTGCAGATTGGAAGAAATGTAGCGCGGTCAGCAGGATACTGGCGTGCTGCCCTCAACAGTCACTCTCTTTGGACAGTTACTACCAACTGGTGTGTCCCCAGGTAATGCTGTGCCCCACTTCCAGACTCCAGCAGAGCTGCCTACTACTACTACTGATCAGTTGTACAGCGCTACGAGGCATACGCAGCGCTGTGCATATAGTTATAAGACACAGTCCCTGCTCATCAGAGCTTACAATCAAATCAAGACAAAACACATTGTGAAACTGGAGACTAGGATATGTTTAGAGGAATGGTGAGCAAACGCATAATGGAGAGCAGGAGACTAGGATATGTTTAGAGGAATGGTGAGCAAACGCATAATGGAGAGCAGGAAACTAGGATATGCTTAGAGGAATGGTGAGCAAACACATAATGGAGAGCAGGAAACTAGGATATGCTTAGAGGAATGGTGAGCAAACGCATAATGGAGAGCAGGAAACTAGGATATGCTTAGAGGAATGGTGAGCAAACGCATAATGGAGAGCAGGAGACTAGGATATGCTTAGAGGAATGGTGAGCAAACGCATAATGGAGAGCAGGAAACTAGGATATGCTTAGAGGAATGGTGAGCAAACGCATAATGGAGAGCAGGAAACTAGGATATGCTTAGAGGAATGGTGAGCAAACACATAATGGAGAGCAGGAGACTAGGATATGCTTAGAGGAATGGAGAGCAAACACATAATGGAGAGCAGGAGACTAGGATATGCTTAGAGGAATGGTGAGCAAACACATAATGGAGAGCAGGAGACTAGGATATGCTTAGAGGAATGGTAAGCAAACACATAATGGAGAGCAGGAGACTAGGATATGCTTAGAGGAATGGAGAGCAAACACATAATGGAGAGCAGGAGACTAGGATATGCTTAGAGGAATGGTGAGCAAACCCATAATGGAGAGCAGGAGACTAGGATATGTTTAGAGGAATGGTGAGCAAACGCATAATGGAGAGCAGGAGACTAGGATATGTTTAGAGGAATGGTGAGCAAACGCATAATGGAGAGCAGGAGACTAGGATATGCTTAGAGGAATGGTGAGCAAACGCATAATGGAGAGCAGGAGACTAGGATATGCTTAGAGGAATGGTGAGCAAACACATAATGGAGAGCAGGAGACTAGGATATGTTTAGAGGAATGGTAAGCAAACACATAATGGAGAGCAGGAGACTAGGATATGTTTAGAGGAATGGTGAGCAAACGCATAATGGAGAGCAGGAGACTAGGATATGCTTAGAGGAATGGTGAGCAAACACATAATGGAGAGCAGGAAACTAGGATATGCTTAGAGGAATGGTGAGCAAACACATAATGGAGAGCAGGAGACTAGGATATGCTTAGAGGAATGGTGAGCAAACACATAATGGAGAGCAGGAGACTAGGATATGCTTAGAGGAATGGTGAGCAAACACATAATGGAGAGCAGGAGACTAGGATATGCTTAGAGGAATGGTGAGCAAACACATAATGGAGAGAAGGAGACTAGGATATGCTTAGAGGAATGGTGAGCAAACGCATAATGGAGAGCAGGAGACTAGGATATGCTTAGAGGAATGGTGAGCAAACGCATAATGGAGAGCAGGAGACTAGGATATGTTTAGAGGAATGGTGAGCAAACACATAATGGAGAGCAGGAGACTAGGATATGTTTAGAGGAATGGTGAGCAAACGCATAATGGAGAGCAGGAGACTAGGATATGTTTAGAGGAATGGTGAGCAAACACATAATGGAGAGCAGGAGACTAGGATATGTTTAGAGGAATGGTGAGCAAACGCATAATGGAGAGCAGGAGACTAGGATATGTTTAGAGGAATGGTAAGCAAACACATAATGGAGAGCAGGAGACTAGGATATGTTTAGAGGAATGGTGAGCAAACGCATAATGGAGAGCAGGAGACTAGGATATGCTTAGAGGAATGGTAAGCAAACGCATAATGGAGAGCAGGAGACTAGGATATGCTTAGAGGAATGGTGAGCAAACACATAATGGAGAGCAGGAGACTAGGATATACTTAGAGGAATGGTGAGCAAACACATAATGGAGAGCAGGAGACTAGGATATGCTTAGAGGAATGGTGAGCAAACACATAATGGAGAGCAGGAGACTAGGATATGTTTAGAGGAATGGTGAGCAAACACATAATGGAGAGCAGGAGACTAGGATATGCTTAAAGGAATGGTGAGCAAACGCATAATGGAGAGCAGGAGACTAGGATATGTTTAGAGGAATGGTGAGCAAACACATAATGGAGAGCAGGAGACTAGGATATGTTTAGAGGAATGGTGAGCAAACACATAATGGAGAGCAGGAGACTAGGATATGCTTAGAGGAATGGTGAGCAAACACATAATGGAGAGCAGGAGACTAGGATATGCTTAGAGGAATGGTGAGCAAACGCATAATGGAGAGCAGGAGACTAGGATATGCTTAGAGGAATGGTGAGCAAACGCATAATGGAGAGCAGGAGACTAGGATATGTTTAGAGGAATGGTAAGCAAACACATAATGGAGAGCAGGAGACTAGGATATGCTTAGAGGAATGGTGAGCAAACACATAATGGAGAGCAGGAGACTAGGATATGTTTAGAGGAATGGTGAGCAAACACATAATGGAGAGCAGGAGACTAGGATATGTTTAGAGGAATGGTGAGCAAACGCATAATGGAGAGCAGGAGACTAGGATATGTTTAGAGGAATGGTAAGCAAACGCATAATGGAGAGCAGGAGACTAGGATATGTTTAGAGGAATGGTGAGCAAACGCATAATGGAGAGCAGGAAACTAGGATATGCTTAGAGGAATGGTGAGCAAACACATAATGGAGAGCAGGAGACTAGGATATGCTTAGAGGAATGGTGAGCAAACACATAATGGAGAGCAGGAGACTAGGATATGCTTAGAGGAATGGTGAGCAAACACATAATGGAGAGCAGGAGACTAGGATATGCTTAGAGGAATGGTGAGCAAACGCATAATGGAGAGCAGGAGACTAGGATATGCTTAGAGGAATGGTGAGCAAACGCATAATGGAGAGCAGGAGACTAGGATATGCTTAGAGGAATGGTGAGGAAACGCATAATGGAGAGCAGGAGACTAGGATATGCTTAGAGGAATGGTGAGCAAACACATAATGGAGAGCAGGAGACTAGGATATGCTTAGAGGAATGGTGAGGAAACGCATAATGGAGAGCAGGAGACTAGGATATGCTTAGAGGAATGGTGAGCAAACACATAATGGAGAGCAGGAGACTAGGATATGCTTAGAGGAATGGTGAGCAAACACATAATGGAGAGCAGGAGACTAGGATATGCTTAGAGGAATGGTGAGCAAACACATAATGGAGAGCAGGAGACTAGGATATGCTTAGAGGAATGGTGAGCAAACATAATGGAGAGCAGGAGACTAGGATATGTTTAGAGGAATGGTGAGCAAACGCATAATGGAGAGCAGGAGACTAGGATATGCTTAGAGGAATGGTGAGCAAACGCATAATGGAGAGCAGGAGACTAGGATATGCTTAGAGGAATGGTGAGCAAACACATAATGGAGAGCAGGAGACTAGGATATGCTTAGAGGAATGGTGAGCAAACACATAATGGAGAGCAGGAGACTAGGATATGCTTAGAGGAATGGTGAGCAAACACATAATGGAGAGCAGGAGACTAGGATATGTTTAGAGGAATGGTGAGCAAACACATAATGGAGAGCAGGAGACTAGGATATGCTTAGAGGAATGGTAAGCAAACACATAATGGAGAGCAGGAGACTAGGATATGTTTAGAGGAATGGTGAGCAAACGCATAATGGAGAGCAGGAGACTAGGATATGCTTAGAGGAATGGTGAGCAAACGCATAATGGAGAGCAGGAGACTAGGATATGCTTAGAGGAATGGTGAGCAAACACATAATGGAGAGCAGGAGACAAGGATATGCTTAGAGGAATGGTGAGCAAACACATAATGGAGAGCAGGAGACTAGGATATGTTTAGAGGAATGGTGAGCAAACACATAATGGAGAGCAGGAGACTAGGATATGTTTAGAGGAATGGTGAGCAAACGCATAATGGCGAGCAGGAGACTAGGATATGTTTAGAGGAATGGTGAGCAAACGCATAATGGCGAGCAGGAGACTAGGATATGTTTAGAGGAATGGTGAGCAAACGCATAATGGAGAGCAGGAGACTAGGATATGTTTAGAGGAATGGTGAGCAAACGCATAATGGAGAGCAGGAGACTAGGATATGTTTAGAGGAATGGTAAGCAAACGCATAATGGAGAGCAGGAGACTAGGATATGCTTAGAGGAATGGTGAGCAAACCCATAATGGAGAGCAGGAGACTAGGATATGCTTAGAGGAATGGTGAGCAAACCCATAATGGAGAGCAGGAGACTAGGATATGCTTAGAGGAATGGTGAGCAAACACATAATGGAGAGCAGGAGACTAGGATATGTTTAGAGGAATGGTAAGCAAACCCATAATGGAGAGCAGGAGACTAGGATATGCTTAGAGGAATGGTGAGCAAACGCATAATGGAGAGCAGGAGACTAGGATATGCTTAGAGGAATGGTGAGCAAACGCATAATGGAGAGCAGGAGACTAGGATATGCTTAGAGGAATGGTGAGCAAACACATAATGGAGAGCAGGAGACTAGGATATGTTTAGAGGAATGGTAAGCAAACGCATAATGGAGAGCAGGAGACTAGGATATGCTTAGAGGAATGGTGAGCAAACACATAATGGAGAGCAGGAGACTAGGATATGTTTAGAGGAATGGTGAGCAAACGCATAATGGAGAGCAGGAGACTAGGATATGTTTAGAGGAATGGTGAGCAAACACATAATGGAGAGCAGGAGACTAGGATATGCTTAGAGGAATGGTGAGCAAACACATAATGGAGAGCAGGAGACTAGGATATGCTTAGAGGAATGGTGAGCAAACGCATAATGGAGAGCAGGAGACTAGGATATGCTTAGAGGAATGGTGAGCAAACGCATAATGGAGAGCAGGAGACTAGGATATGCTTAGAGGAATGGTGAGCAAACACATAATGGCGAGCAGGAGACTAGGATATGTTTAGAGGAATGGTGAGCAAACGCATAATGGCGAGCAGGAGACTAGGATATGTTTAGAGGAATGGTGAGCAAACGCATAATGGCGAGCAGGAGACTAGGATATGTTTAGAGGAATGGTGAGCAAACGCATAATGGCGAGCAGGAGACTAGGATATGTTTAGAGGAATGGTGAGCAAACGCATAATGGAGAGCAGGAGACTAGGATATGTTTAGAGGAATGGTGAGCAAACGCATAATGGAGAGCAGGAGACTAGGATATGTTTAGAGGAATGGTAAGCAAACACATAATGGAGAGCAGGAGACTAGGATATGCTTAGAGGAATGGTGAGCAAACACATAATGGAGAGCAGGAGACTAGGATATGCTTAGAGGAATGGTGAGCAAACACATAATGGAGAGCAGGAGACTAGGATATGTTTAGAGGAATGGTAAGCAAACGCATAATGGAGAGCAGGAGACTAGGATATGCTTAGAGGAATGGTGAGCAAACGCATAATGGAGAGCAGGAGACTAGGATATGTTTAGAGGAATGGTGAGCAAACACATAATGGAGAGCAGGAGACAAGGATATGCTTAGAGGAATGGTGAGCAAACACATAATGGAGAGCAGGAGACTAGGATATGTTTAGAGGAATGGTGAGCAAACACATAATGGAGAGCAGGAGACTAGGATATGTTTAGAGGAATGGTGAGCAAACGCATAATGGCGAGCAGGAGACTAGGATATGTTTAGAGGAATGGTGAGCAAACGCATAATGGCGAGCAGGAGACTAGGATATGTTTAGAGGAATGGTGAGCAAACGCATAATGGAGAGCAGGAGACTAGGATATGTTTAGAGGAATGGTGAGCAAACGCATAATGGAGAGCAGGAGACTAGGATATGTTTAGAGGAATGGTAAGCAAACGCATAATGGAGAGCAGGAGACTAGGATATGCTTAGAGGAATGGTGAGCAAACCCATAATGGAGAGCAGGAGACTAGGATATGCTTAGAGGAATGGTGAGCAAACCCATAATGGAGAGCAGGAGACTAGGATATGCTTAGAGGAATGGTGAGCAAACACATAATGGAGAGCAGGAGACTAGGATATGTTTAGAGGAATGGTAAGCAAACCCATAATGGAGAGCAGGAGACTAGGATATGCTTAGAGGAATGGTGAGCAAACGCATAATGGAGAGCAGGAGACTAGGATATGCTTAGAGGAATGGTGAGCAAACGCATAATGGAGAGCAGGAGACTAGGATATGCTTAGAGGAATGGTGAGCAAACACATAATGGAGAGCAGGAGACTAGGATATGCTTAGAGGAATGGTGAGCAAATGCATAATGGAGAGCAGGAGACTAGGATATGCTTAGAGGAATGGTGAGCAAACACATAATGGAGAGCAGGAGACTAGGATATGCTTAGAGGAATGGTAAGCAAACGCATAATGGAGAGCAGGAGACTATGTGGATCAGGATCCAAAAGAGCGGATAAGATTCAAAAGTCACAGTCCATGAAAATGTCCCTCCCCCACCCCCTCACTGGTTGCCATTTTCTTTCATTCTCTAGACAACATTGGCTTATCCGCAGAAGTAAATACCAAACAGAAGAAATCAAAAGTTAGCAAAATTTGCATCAGGAGATTTTAGTCCACTCAAATTTGGAGTTGCAGGACAGATAGTTGAGAAAAAAGGAAGCGAGTGAAGTGACGTGTGGGAACCTTGAATGCCCTTATTCTGCTGGCATGGAAGTATGACTCGTGCTGCTGCTACAGAATTGAACAGGGAGAGCCAGGATTTTTCATAAGAGTATGACTGCTTGGTGCCTCTCTGAAAATGTGCTGTGCTGGGGCTTTGTCCTGTGCTGGGTTTGTGGATGTCTCTCGTGCTGGGGCTGTGTCCTGTGCTGGGTGTGGATGTATCTCATGCTGTGGATGTGTCTGGTGCTGTGGCTGCATCCTGTGCTGGGTGTGGATGTGTCTGGTGCTAGGACTGCGTCCTGTGCTGTGTGTGAACGTATCTCGTGCCTCGGCTGCGTCTTGTGCTGTGTGTGGACATTCCTCATGCTGGTGTTGTGTCCTGTGCTGGGTTTGTGGACGTGTCTCATGCTGGGGCTGCGTCCTGTGCTGGGTGTGGATGTGCCTCATGCTGGGGCTGCGTCCTGTGCTGTGTGTGGATGTGTCTCGTGCTGGGGCTGTGTCCTGTGCTGGGTTTGTGGACGTGTCTCGTGCTGGGGTTGTGTCCTGTGCTTGGGTGTGGATGTATCTCATGCTGGGGTTGTGTCCTGTGCTGGGTGTGGATGTATCTCATGCTGGGGTTGTGTCCTGTGCTGGGTGTGGATGTATCTCATGCTGGGGCTGCGTCCTGTGCTGGGTGTGGATGTGCCTCATGCTGGGGTTGTGTCCTGTGCTTGGGTGTGGATGTATATCATGCTGGGGTTGTGTCCTGTGCTGGGTGTGGATGTATCTCATGCTGGGGTTGTGTCCTGTGCTGGGTGTGGATGTATCTCATGCTGGGGCTGTGTCCTGTGCTGGGTGTGGATGTGTCTCGTGCTGGGGCTGCGTCCTGTGCTGGGTGTGGATGTGTCTCGTGCTGGGGCTGCGTCCTGTGTTGGGTGTGGATGTGTCTCGTGCTGGGGCTGCATCCTGTGCTGGGTGTGGATATATCTCATGCTGGGGTTGTGTCCTGTGTTGGGTGTGGACGCGACAAATGCTGGGTTTGTGTCCTGTGCTGGGTGTGGATATATCTCATGCTGGGGCTATGTCCTGTGCTGGGTGTGGATGTGTCTGGTGCTAGGATTGCGTCCTGTGCTGGGTTTGGGCGTATCTCATGCTGGGGCTGCATCTTATGTTGGGTGTGGTCGTGTCTTGTGCTGGGGCTGCGTCCTGTGCTGTGTGTGAACGTATCTCGTGCCTCGGCTGCGTCCTTTGCTGGGTGTGGACATTCCTCATGCTGGTGTTGTGTCCTGTGCTGGGTTTGTGGACGTGTCTCATGCTGAGGCTGCGTCCTGTGCTGGGTGTGGATGTGCCTCATGCTGGGGTTGTGTCCTGTGCTGGGTGTGGTTGTATCTCATGCTGGGGCTGCGTCCTGTGCTGGTTGTGGATGTGTCTCGTGCTGGGGCTGCGTCCTGTGTTGGGTGTGGATGTGTCTCGTGCTGGGGCTGCGTCCTGTGCTGGGTGTGGATGTGCCTCATGCTGGGGTTGTGTCCTGTGCTGGGTGTGGTTGTATCTCATGCTGGGGGTTGTGTCCTGTGTTGGGTGTGGACGCGCCTCATGCTGGGGTTGTGTTCTGTGCTGGGTGTGGACGTGCCTCATGCTGGGGCTGCATCCTGTGCTGGGTGTAGATATATCTCATGCTGGGGTTGTGTCCTGTGCTGGGTGTGGATGTATCTCATGCTGGGGCTGCGTCCAGCTGGGTGTGGATATATCTCATGCTGGGGCTGCGACCTGTGCTGGGTGTGGATGTATCTCATGTTGGGGTTGTGTCCTGTGCTGGGTGTGGACGCGCCTCATGCTGGGGCTGTGTCCTGTGCTGGGTGTGGATATATCTCATGCTGGGGCTGTGTCCTGTGCTGGGTGTGGACGTGCCTCATGCTGGGGCTGCGTTCTGTGCTGGGTGTGGATGTATCTCATGTTGGGGCTGTGTCCTGTGCTGGGTGTGGACGTGCCTCATGCTGGGGCTGTGTCCTGTGCTGGGTGTGGATGTGCCTCATGCTGGGGCTGCGTCCTGTGCTGGGTGTGGATGTGCCTCATGTTGTGGCTGCGTCCTGTGCTGGGTGTGGATGTGCCTCATGCTGCGGCTGTGTCCTGTGCTGGGTGTGGATGTGCCTCATGCTGTGGGTGCGTCCTGTGCTGGGTGTGGATGTGCCTCATGCTGGGGCTGCGTCCTGTGCTGGGTGTGGATGTGCCTCATGCTGCGGCTGTGTCCTGTGCTGGGTGTGGATGTGCCTCATGCTGTGGCTGTGTCTTGTGCTGGGTGTGGATGTGCCTCATGCTGTGGCTGCATCCTGTGCTGGGTGTGGATGTATCTCATGCTGGGGCTGTATCCTGTGCTTGGTGTGGATGTGCCTCATGCTGGAGCTGTGTCCTGTGCTAGGTTTGTGGACGTATCTTGTGCTGCGGCTGCGACTTGTGCTGTGTGTGGATGTATCTCATGCTGGGGCTGCATCCTGTGCAGCATAGGGATGTGTCTGGTGCTGCAGATGTGTCTTGTGCTGGGGCTACATCCTGTGGTGGGTGTGGGCGTGTCTCATGCTAGTGCTGCGGCCTGTGTTGGGTGTGAATATGTGTGATGCTGGGTGTGGACCTGTCTGGTGCGGCTGCATCCTGTGCTGGTGTGTATGCGTCTCATCCTGGGGCTGCGTCCTGTGCTGCGTATGGACCTGTCTGGGGCTGCAGCTGCGTCCTGTGCTGGGTGTGAATGTATCTCGTGCTGGGGCTGTGTCCTGTGCTGGGTGTGGATGTATCTCATGCTGGGGCTGTGATTGCAGCCTGTGCTGGGTGTGGATGTGTCTGGTTCTGGGACTGCCTTCTATGCTGGTTTGGGCGTATCTCATGCTGGGGCTGCACCTTATGTTGAGTGTGGTCGTGTCTTGTGCTGGAGCTGCGTCCTGTGTTGTGTGTGAGCGTATCTCGTGCCTGGGCTGCGTCCTGTGCTGGGTGTGGACGTTCCTCATGCTGGTGTTGTGTCCTGTGCTTGGTGTGGATGTGCCTCATGCTGGGGCTGCGTCCTGTGCTGGTTGTGGATGTGCCTCATGCTGGAGCTGCGTCCTGTGCTGGGTGTGGATGTGTCTCGTGCTGGGGCTGCGTCCTGTGTTGTGTGTGAGCGTATCTCGTGCCTGGGCTGTGTCCTGTGCTCAGTGTGGATGTGCCTCATGCTGGGTCTGCGTCCTGTGCTGGTTGTGTATGTGCCTCATGCGGGGGCTGCGTCCTGTGCTGGGTGTGGATGCGTCTCGTGCTGGGGCTGCATCCTGTGCTGGGTGTGGATGTGTCTCGTGCTGGGGCTGCATCCTGTGCTGGGTGTGGGCATATCTCATGCTGGGGCTGTGTCCTTTGCTGGGTGTGGATGTGCCTCATGCTGGAGCTGGGTCCTGTGCTAGATTTGTGGACGTATCTCGTGCTGCGGCTGCGACCTGTGCTGTGTGTGGACATGCCTCATGCTGGAGCTGCGTCCTGTGCGTGGTATGGACGTGTTTGGTGCTGCGACTGCATCCTGTGCAGGGTATGGATGTGTCTGGTGCTGCAGTTGTGTCTTGGGCTGGGGTGCATCCTGTGCTGGGTGTGTGAGTGTCTCATGCTTGTGCTGTGGCCTGTGCTGGGTGTGGACATGTCTGGTGCGGCTGCATCCTGTGCTGCTGTGTATGCGTCTCATGCTGGGGCTGCGTCCTGTGCTGGGTATGGACGTGTCTGGGGCTGCAGCTGCGTCCTGTGTGGGGTATGGACGTGTCTGGGACTGCAGCTGCGTCCTGTGCTGGGTGTAGATGTATCTCATGCTGGGGCTGTGTCCTGTGCTGGGTGTGGATGTATCTCATGCTGTGGATGTTTCAGGTGCTGTAGCTGCATCCTGTGCTGGGTGTGAATGTGTCTGCTGCTGGGACTACGTTCTGTGCTGGGTTTGGGTGTATCTCATGCTGGGGCTGCATCTTTTGTTGGGTGTGGTTGTGTCTTGTGCTGGGACTGGGGCTGGGGCTGTGTCCTGTGCTGTGTGTGAGCGTATCGTGCCTGGACTGTGTCCTGTGCTGGGTGTGGTCATGTCTCTTGCTGCGGCTGTGTCCTGTGCTGGGTGTGGATGTGCCTCATGCTGGGGCTGCGTCCTGTGCTGGGTGTGGATGTGCCTCATGTTGTGGCTGCGTCCTGTGCTGGGTGTGGATGTGCCTCATGCTGCGGCTGTGTCCTGTGCTGGGTGTGGATGTGCCTCATGCTGTGGGTGCGTCCTGTGCTGGGTGTGGATGTGCCTCATGCTGGGGCTGCGTCCTGTGCTGGGTGTGGATGTGCCTCATGCTGCGGCTGTGTCCTGTGCTGGGTGTGGATGTGCCTCATGCTGTGGCTGTGTCTTGTGCTGGGTGTGGATGTGCCTCATGCTGTGGCTGCATCCTGTGCTGGGTGTGGATGTATCTCATGCTGGGGCTGTATCCTGTGCTTGGTGTGGATGTGCCTCATGCTGGAGCTGTGTCCTGTGCTAGGTTTGTGGACGTATCTTGTGCTGCGGCTGCGACTTGTGCTGTGTGTGGATGTATCTCATGCTGGGGCTGCATCCTGTGCAGCATAGGGATGTGTCTGGTGCTGCAGATGTGTCTTGTGCTGGGGCTACATCCTGTGGTGGGTGTGGGCGTGTCTCATGCTAGTGCTGCGGCCTGTGTTGGGTGTGAATATGTGTGATGCTGGGTGTGGACCTGTCTGGTGCGGCTGCATCCTGTGCTGGTGTGTATGCGTCTCATCCTGGGGCTGCGTCCTGTGCTGCGTATGGACCTGTCTGGGGCTGCAGCTGCGTCCTGTGCTGGGTGTGAATGTATCTCGTGCTGGGGCTGTGTCCTGTGCTGGGTGTGGATGTATCTCATGCTGGGGCTGTGATTGCAGCCTGTGCTGGGTGTGGATGTGTCTGGTGCTGGGACTGCCTCCTATGCTGGTTTGGGCGTATCTCATGCTGGGGCTGCACCTTATGTTGAGTGTGGTCGTGTCTTGTGCTGGAGCTGCGTCCTGTGTTGTGTGTGAGCGTATCTCGTGCCTGGGCTGCGTCCTGTGCTGGGTGTGGACGTTCCTCATGCTGGTGTTGTGTCCTGTGCTTGGTGTGGATGTGCCTCATGCTGGAGCTGCGTCCTGTGCTGGGTGTGGATGTGTCTCGTGCTGGGGCTGCGTCCTGTGTTGTGTGTGAGCGTATCTCGTGCCTGGGCTGTGTCCTGTGCTCGGTGTGGATGCGTCTCGTGCTGGGGCTGCATCCTGTGCTGGGTGTGGATGTGTCTCGTGCTGGGGCTGCGTCCTGTGCTGGGTGTGGGCATATCTCATGCTGGGGCTGTGTCCTTTGCTGGATGTGGATGTGCCTCATGCTGGAGCTGGGTCCTGTGCTAGATTTGTGGACGTATCTCGTGCTGCGGCTGCGACCTGTGCTGTGTGTGGACATGCCTCATGCTGGAGCTGCGTCCTGTGCGTGGTATGGACGTGTTTGGTGCTGCGACTGCATCCTGTGCAGGGTATGGATGTGTCTGGTGCTGCAGTTGTGTCTTGGGCTGGGGTGCATCCTGTGCTGGGTGTGTGAGTGTCTCATGCTTGTGCTGTGGCCTGTGCTGGGTGTGGACATGTCTGGTGCGGCTGCATCCTGTGCTGCTGTGTATGCGTCTCATGCTGGGGCTGCGTCCTGTGCTGGGTATGGACGTGTCTGGGGCTGCAGCTGCGTCCTGTGTGGGGTATGGACGTGTCTGGGACTGCAGCTGCGTCCTGTGCTGGGTGTAGATGTATCTCATGCTGGGGCTGTGTCCTGTGCTGGGTGTGGATGTATCTCATGCTGTGGATGTTTCAGGTGCTGTAGCTGCATCCTGTGCTGGGTGTGAATGTGTCTGCTGCTGGGACTACGTTCTGTGCTGGGTTTGGGTGTATCTCATGCTGGGGCTGCATCTTTTGTTGGGTGTGGTTGTGTCTTGTGCTGGGGCTGGGGCTGGGGCTGTGTCCTGTGCTGTGTGTGAGCGTATCGTGCCTGGACTGTGTCCTGTGCTGGGTGTGGTCATGTCTCTTGCTGCGGCTGTGTCCTGTGCTGGGTGTGGACGTATCTCATGCTGGAGCTGCGACTTGTACTGGGTGTGGACGTGTCTAGCACTGATGCTGTGTTGTGTGCTGGGTGTGGACGTCTCTGACGCTGGAGCTGTGTCCTCTGTAGTATCCAGAGGTACAGTATTCTTCCTAGGAAGGATTAACCAGGTGGGCTGCATTATAATTCATCTTTGTATACATTGTAGTATGCTTGTTTGATGTACACCGCGCTGATTTTAATAGCGCGGTATAGAAGCAAATGTTAAATAAATAAATAAATAAATAAATCTTGCAGCAGACAACGTAAATAGTCGTCTTTCAGGACGTGCCATTTATTTGTCACTGTTTCAAATTCATTTCCAACCCATCCTGCTAGATCAGTCCAGACTAGTGGGTTGTGTTCCCCTGCCAGCAGATGGTGAGATAGAGAAAATACAGAAGCTTTGAGATCTCCCCCTTGATATGTAATCTCCTACCCCTGGGGTCAGCTTCAGAATTTTCTAGATTCTTGGGATATTCCACTCTTTTTCCAGGCATTCCAGAGGTAATCCTGGTCAGGAGGATCAGTGGAGCACCTCTGAAGGGAAGTGCTCCTGTTCATGAGGAACAGTGCAGCCTTCTGTCTCAGCACTCCAGCTCCTAGTGGTTCAAGGCTGACCTTGTGGCTCTATTAAATTAAAAAAAAGAAAAGAAAAGAAAGAAATCTCTTCCATTCTCAAGGCTTCAGCGATGGAGACTGCCTTCAGCATTTCTCTTTCTCTCTCCAGCACATCGGCTGCAGAACAGGGCAGTGAGTCTTCCCCCCCCCCCCCCACACACTTTGGGGACTCTGCTCGTGGCTCCAGTCCAACTGTGCTGAATCCTGCCTCCTCGATCCTTCTTCGGGGCTTACATTTCTATCCCTCCGGGTGTCAGGGACTGCTGGGGTTACCGGCTTGGTCTTCTGCTCTTCTCTTCTCGCTTGCGCCGTCAGCATTCGGGAATTGCTTCCTGCGGTTCCCGCCAAAACTCCAGGCTCTGCGGCGGCCATTTTGTGGAGGGACATTCCTCCTTGCTGTAAACGTTTTTTCCACGGCAGCCATTGGGCAGCGGAAATTCTCCTCTGCAACGTTCTTGTTGTGTGTTCCTTCACTTCTGCCTCTACTGCAGCTTTGCCTTCCACCCTACAGCGTTGTATAGCCTGCGGCAAGAAATGCAGGATTTTAGTTAATAACTCGTGTTCTACATGTGGAGCCGATCCAGGGGGGCCTTCTATCTGCATGCCCTT
Organism: Ichthyophis bannanicus; assembly: GCA_033557465.1. Taxonomy (NCBI): domain Eukaryota; kingdom Metazoa; phylum Chordata; class Amphibia; order Gymnophiona; family Ichthyophiidae; genus Ichthyophis; species Ichthyophis bannanicus. Next base: position 29,801,995 of record CM066034.1, on the reverse strand, counting down.
ATTTCCTGCTGCTCTTCCAGGTGCGCCATCCATGTCGCCCTCGGGGAGCCCCTCTGCTGTGCAGCTTGCTAATGACACTCTCCCTCCGCGCCTCCTGCCTGAAAATAGCTCGCTGCTGCTTCCCAGTTCTTTGCTGTCTCAGCATCTCTCTTTTCAGCCTCAGCCAAATGCCTTCACTATGGACCAGCAATTTCTGTCTCTGTTCCATCAGGCCTAGGACACGTGGTGCACAGGTTTCTTGTCAGAACCACAGCCGCCCTCCCCAACCCCGGGGTTCCTCCTCTCCTTCAGGGGACATGCACCCTGCTGCTGTAGAGGACTAAGAGTGCCAATCAGATGACATCTCCCTTGTCTCTGGATCAGACAAAGAGGAAGGGGCGCTTTTGACTCCATAGGATCAGCCAGAGGAATAGGAACCTTGGGATGAGGGCCAGGATGTCCGGCTCTTCCGTAAGGAGGAACTGCCAGCTCTAATTGTCCAAATTACGGAAGCCTTCCACCTTTCGGAAGTGGCCCCTTCGGATCCGGCTAAATCTCAAGAGGACCCCATCATTGTGGGTATCAAGAAGCCTTCCAAGGTATTCCCCTTCCCTACAGAACTTCAGCAAATGGTCACCTTGGAATGGGACACCCCGGATGTGTCTGTGTTTGACGTGACGCCTGGGCCGTTTTATGTCTGGTCCCCAGAGGACCTGGATGGATGGATGTGTTTTTCGATGGTAGATGCACTCGTGACGGCCGTCACTAGGCACACTACCATGCCAGTTGAGGGTGGGACCACCCTTAAGGATTCCATTGACTGAAAGTCAGAAGGTCTTCTGAAGACTTCTTTTTCATCTTTGTCTTTGGCCTTACAAGCAGCGGTCTGTGGAGGACTTGCAGCACATGCTTTGCTGCATTGGATCCAGCTCCTTCCGGAAGATCCTGCATTGCCTCGCCTGGAATCAGTCACCACATTTATAGCGGATGCCTTGTATGATCTACTGCGCCTCTCCGCATGCTCTGTGGCTTTGGCTCAGACACTAAAATCTGGATGCAGCTTCCAAGTCTCATCTCGCTAAACGTCCCTTCAAGGGTAGGCTACTCTTCAGCAAGGACCTCAAGAAGCTTGTCAAAGATCTTAGGGAGGTCAGACCTCAGCGCTTACCAGAGGACTGTCCGAGAGCTGCCTTTCGGCGGCCCTTTGCTGCGTCCTCCTCATGCCTCCCCTGCTGCTTATAAGAGGTGCTTTCAGGACACCCGCTGGTACCGCCCCAGAAAGCCCAGAATAACCTCGAAGAAGTCGGGCGCCAGGGCTCAGCCCTTTTGGGGTGTCTGTTGCACCAGAGATAAGTACTCTGCCACCTGCCAAGTTCTCCAGCCCCTCTCATCCCTCCCATTGACTGGCTCGGGGTCTATTCCAGGGTGCCTTGTATAGGGGGCCGGCTGAGTCATTTTTCCCTCGAATGGACCCGAATAACTTCAGACGGGTGGGTGCTCGACTGGTCTCGAGGGGCTATGCTCTGGACCTCGCTGTGCCTGTCCCGAAATCCTTCCTGGTTTCCCCATGTGGGTCCCCTGCCAAGAGAGCAACAATCTACCCTATCCTTCAACATCTGCTCCAGCTCCGGGCTATTTGCACGTTTCCTCTGGCCAAAAGGGGTGCCGGTCACTATTCCATCTACTTTGTGCTGCCCAAAAAGGACGGCTCCTTCCATCCCATCTTGGAGCTCAAGGGTGTCAATCGTACACCACAATTCCGCATGGAGATGCTTGGGTCCATCATCCAGGTGGTACGGCCAGGAGAATTTCTCGCCTCTTTGGATCTTGCCGAAGCATACTTTAATATTCCAATATGCAGGGAATACCAACAGTATCTGTGCTTTATGGTCCTCGGCAGGCATTATCAATTTCGGGTCCTGCCCTTTGGCCTTGCCACGGCCCCCGGACATTCTCCAAAGTCATGGTCGTGGTTGCAGCTGCGCTAAGGTGTCAGGGCATTTGCGTCCATCCATACCTGGACGATTGACTCATCCAGGTCAAATCTCACTAAGAGGCGCAGTCTGCTGTGGCTCAGGTAGTCAGCTTCCTGGGCCAGCTCGACTGGGTGGTCAATGAGACCAAAAGTCATCTTTAGCCGACTCAGGCCCTAGAGTTCCTGGGAGCTCGCTTTGATACAGCAGCGGTCCGTGTGCTCCTCACTTGTGACTGGTTCCGTACGTTCTGCGATCAGTTTCACACATTTCAGCACCTCCAGTCTTCTGCGGCCTGGAACTGTCTTCAGGTTCTCAACACTATCGCGGCCACCCTCGATGTCATTCCCTGGGCACGAGCACACATGCGCCCTTTGCAACATGACCTACTGTCCTGGTGGTCCCCATCTGCCCAGCCTCAGGTGGTAGCTATGCCCACGGAACATCTTGAAAGGTGTGCCTGTGGCTGCCCCACAGTGGATAATTATGACCACGGATGCCTGCCTGGCTGGCTGGGGGGCACACTGTCTGGGTCACACGGTACAGGGCTCTTGGTCAGCCCGTGAGTCCTAGACGATCAATCGGCTCGAGGCACGGCTGTCCACCTGGCTCTTCTCATGTCCTAATCCAGCATCAAGCAGTGCACATACTATCCGACAATTCCACAATGGTGGCTTATATCAACTGACAAGGCGGAACCAAACGCCCAGAGTGGCCAGGGAGATGAGCCTTATCTTTCCCTGGGCAGAACACCATCTCCAAATGCACTCAGCACAGCATATAGCAAGTGTGGAGAACATTCAGGCAGATTTCCTCAGCCCACCCTGGACCCCAGCGAGTGGGAACTAGCCCCATGGGCCTACACGACCATAGTGCATCGGTGGGACCATCCAGCTCTGGATCTCATAGCCACAGCCTCCAACATCAAGACATCTTGCTTCTTCAGTTGGAGAAAGGAACCACGCTCTCCGTGGCCAATGATCAGCCGGGTTCTGCACCGTATAGAGGCACATCAGGCTACATAGTCCTGGTAGTGCCGGATTGACCACGACGGCCCTGGTATGCCGACCTCGTGCGCCTGTTATGTGAGTCGTCTCTGCCACTCTGCACGTGATCGGGTCTTCTGCAATAAGGGCCCATCTTCATGGACGACCCTGCTCCCTATTTGCTTACGGCCTGGCTCTTGAACGGTGCTGTCTAGAGTGCAAGGGTTATTCGCCTTAGGTAGTTGCCACCTTGCTTCAGGCACAGAGACCCTCCATCTCTCGGGCTTATGCCCATGCGTGGCACCTGTTTTCCTCATGGTGCTCTCGCCACTTGGTTTCTCTGTGGAAAGTGCAGGTGCCGATTATATTTTCCTTCCTCGAAGATGGGTTTGAGAGGGGCCTTGTCTTAACTCCTTGAAGATACAGGTCGCTGCCCTGACTTGCTCTGGGGAGTTCGCTCCCTCCAGCTGCTGGTCCGTCTGGTGATTCCTAGTTGGGATCTCTTCCTAGTGCTCCGCGCCCTCACTTGTGCTCCATTTGAACCGCTCCGTGCCACATTCCTTAAAGATCTCAAATTGAAGACGGTGCTCCTGGTGGCAATTACCTCTGTCCGCCGTATTGCAGAGCTCCAAGCCTTATCCTGCCCAGAATCCCTTCTGTTCTTTTTGTTGGAAGGGGTCGCTTTTCATCCGGTGCTGGCTTTTTGCCAAAGGTTCTCTCAGAGTTCCATCTTAACCAGCCAGCGTCGCTACCTGCCTTCTGGCAGGACCAGGGTCCAGAATATGCACCGGCCCTGCACCTCCTGGATGTCAGTAGGGTCTTGTGGCGTTATCTCAAGGTCACTAATCCTTTTCGGCTTTCGGATCACCTCTTTGTGTTAAACACCGGGTCTAGGAGGGGTACGGCCACCTCCAAGGCGACGATAGTGCGATGGGTTAAACAGGTCATTGAGTCGGCTTATATCCTGCAAAATAAGCCCATCCCTGTTGGGCTTCGGGCACATTCCACTTGGGCCCAGGCCACGTCCTGGGCTGAAAGATTGCAGGTCCACTCGTGCGATATTTGCAGGGTGGCAACTTGGTTGTCCCTGTCTAATTTCACGTGTCCTTATCGCTTGAACCTACAAGCCAGGGAAGCAGCTCACTTCGGAGCCACTGTTTTGGCTTCAGCTGTGTCTTCCCACTCAACAGCGGTGTAGCTTTGGTACTCCTCACTAGTCTGGACTGGTCTAGCAGGATGGATTGGAAGGTGAAATTTTACTTACCGTTACTTTCCTTTCCTGGAATCCTGCTAGACCAGTCCAGGACCTTCCATGAGTTATGTGTGCCGCTCCCAAGAAGGGTTATGTAATGGGTGGCGTCATACAACAACAAGGCACAATTCCACGTGCAACTACCAGACCCAGTCCAAAAACGTGGAAAGCAGAGGAAGAATATCTTTTATTGAATAACTTAAGCCACTGGCACGACACAGGCCGTGTTTCGTTCTGCCTTCATCAGGGGCTAAAGCTGGCTTGACTACAGCATATAAAAACAAGTATAAAAAAAAATAATATAAGGGACATTTTCAGTGTGGTCATTGCTCAGTGTGTGTTCATGTCTTAACGGTTAGGAATCAATATATTCATCCAGCAAGTAAACACATTTTTCACATAGATGATTTTTCCAATTGTCTTGCTAGTCATGTCATTTATGTAATACAATGCCCCTGTAATAAGTTATATGTTGGCATGACGACCCGTACAATTCGTAATATAATTATAGAACATAGGAGTTGTATTAAGAGGGGGGTGGTGGACAAACCTCTGGTCAACCCCTGGAAAGAGCAAACACACAAAGTGTCTGATTTAAAATTTTTTGTAATCAAGAAAGTTAAATTAAATTGGAGAGGGGGGATGTGGACAAAATCATCCGGCGTCTGGAAGAGCGATACATTTTCGCTTTAAACAGTTTACATCTTAATGGATTGAATATGGATAGTGATCTGTCTGTTTTCCTCTAGCTATAATTTATAGTGTTTAGGATATTTAACAATATGATCATTGAATTTATTTTTCATTTTTTTCTTAAATAAGATCTTCGTTGTCTCCTCACGTTTCTCATGATAGTGGTTAGTATGGCATATTTTTATAGTTTGATATAAGAAGAGCCAAATTTTATATACATTGATGGCTTTTAAAAAATATATAAATAGCAGTATTGTTGTTATGAGCCCATCATATATACATAGGCAAAGTTTTATCTGTTTTTATAGCTCCATATTTTGCCTCCATTCTTTATTCCGTTGCATTAGTACAGATTGACATTAGTTGTGGGGTTTTCTGTTTTGTTTTGTACAGGATCCATTGTGATCCCTGTTCTTTAGGAATTGTCAAATGAAACTCAGCATTCTTTAAAGTCTCCTTCTATATCGGTCCTTTCAAAGTATGACAGGAGTTTGGTATTCAGATATAATTTGCATATCCCCGCGTTACACGTCACCTTATTAAAAAATTTTCCCGCAAAAAAAATCCTTCCTCTTTAAAGCACAGACGCCGGTGTCTCTGGTTTGAATAGTCGTCTGAACAAGTGAAGTACATGATACGCACACTATTGTGTTAACAGTCAGCTCTCGAATGTAAGTCATAAAGAAGTATTAGTCTTGTTTCATGTTTTAAATTCTGTATTAGATATCCTCTGTTAAAGATATTTTTTTTCAAAGCTCTTAATAAAAAGCTTTTGTTTACGGGAGTCGTTGGTCATAGACTGTGCGGGTTCAGCAAAAAATACAGCACGTATCTAAAGTTAATCACGAGTCCTAGATTAATAGTAAATAATACATAAAGGAATAGGTCTTATTTTAAGAATAAACTGCAGGGATTGATATCCGTTCCTATACCCTTAATCCAATGGCATGAAATGGTTGTATCTTGGCTAGTTTTAAAATTTGCCCACCCTGAAACATGGTGGCAGTCTCTTTTTCTTAGAAAAATCTATATAACAAGGGCGATTTAGAGAGAAAAAAGAAAAGCAGTAGTAGGTGTAAAGGGTTAAAGTAAGCTATATATGTGCTCCTCATGGTGAGTGCTGTCCTATTCCTTTGGTAAACCTCAAATGCTTTTCTTTTCATAGCGTAAAACGACGGCGGTTTATGCGGAAACACATTTACTTTGGGAGAGCATCCAGGAATAATATATATCATAACATTATATTAGCTTTTGGATCACGCAGGTAGAAAACTTTTAAATCTTTTAATTTGGTATCTGTTGCTTTCCGCGGTTTTATGGATAGGTCAGTAAACCATATAGCAGCCACAGTAATGCAATACTGTATACCTGAATAGAATATTGATAGACTATTAGACATTTTTCTGATTTATATACATTTACCTGACATGCGGGAATCAGCTAGTTTTTTTTAACATTATAGCTATAATTATATAGATATTTTATAGGTCTTCCACGGTGTGTTACAAATTTTGGAGAAGCATAATTCACTTGTATTTATGCGATGATGATTGCCGTTCCACTGATTCCTTCTTTTGTTTGGTAGTTTATTTTTATTATTAATAATTTTATTCTTCTATACCCCCTTTTTTATTTATAATTTTTGATGCATTTATTAATAAGGATTTACGACTTCCGGTGACATGGTGGGCTAGGGAAGACGTGTCTTTCTTGTCTCCGGAGCCCATCCTCCCCCCTGCCTCCATAACTTGCCTGTTCAACCTGATTTTGCTCGGCTTCACTTGGGAGCATTTTCAGTGCCTGCGGGGAGAGTCGCGGATTGTGTAAGAGTGGCTGGGAAGTCTATGGCGGCGAAATCCACCAAGCACGAAAAACCCCGAGGAACAGAAGCTAAGATGGCGGATGGTGACCCGGCCGCCCAGGGAACGATGGTGGAGGAAGTGTCCAAGGCCATGGTTCTTGCCCTGGAGGAGCGCCTGGGGGGCCTGGCGACGCAGATGGCTGCGGTGGCGCAAGCGATTACAGACTTTAACGGCCGCGTGGAGCAGGCAGACCAGAGAATTCGCTCCCTGGAAGATGTGCAGACCCGGGCCGAGGCCCGAATCCAGAAATTGGAGGAGGCCGTCTTGACGGACTGGAAAGGGGGGCTGTTACTTCTGGAGAGAAATCTGAAATTGTGAGTATATACTTCTGGGAATTTTTCTGAAAGGAATTGTTTTTCTTTTAAAGCTAATTAATCTGTGAACCCACTATTTTTTTTGTTAAATCAGTCAGGGCCTAGTAGCAACAGTTTAAGATTCAATTTAAAAACACAGAAGAGAACTTTCTGGTTACCTTTCATACCCAGTAGACAGCTGTAGTTTAAATTTCATAGTCACTCAGGGCCTAGCATCAGCAAAGTACTTTTAGTTTCAAATTAAAACACAGAAGAGAGCTTTCTGGTTAAATTTAGAATCCAGCAGAGAGCTTGTAGTTTAAATTTCATAATAGGTTAGAGCCTAGTAGCAGCAAAGAGCTATAATTTAAATCAAATCAGAATATAGTTTTCCTCAGCAGCACAGGACAAGGTACTGTGTAGCAGCCCTTTTTTAATAAGTGTTATATCCCTCCCTCCTCCTCCCCCACAACCACCCTCCCATGGGAATTTCACAGCTTTATAGGTACTTGCACAACTTAAAAGACAGGAGGTGCTCTCAGGTGAAGCTCATTACCCAAATCAGTCATACACCAAGGACCTGAGATTAATTAAGCTTCAGGTGAACAAGGTATATTAAACTTCTTAGGTACAGTTTTAGTGGTATAAATATCCATTGCATCCTTTAGTACATATAGAACTTAAAGATCTAAACACAAACTTAAAACTAAGATGCAGACAGCAGTCCAGCAGCGGGATGTGGGCTTTCCAGTCTTTTGCATTGAGTGTCACATGTATGATTTTCTCCCAGCTGGTGAGAGGTCTTACGTGTGCACTAGGTGCAAGGAGCTCTCTGCTCTCAGGGAACAAGTCCGTTCTCTAGAGGCTAGAGTAGCAGACTTGGAAAACATAAGACAGACAGAGAGGTACATAGACGAGACCTACAGGGATATAGTCCTGAAGTCCCACCTCCAGTCTGGCAGCATCCCTGTTGCCATGGAGGAGGAGAGAGGTCACGTGACAGGAGAGCATCACCCTGGTGTGGCAGGAAGTGATCCTGTAACTAGGACCTGTCCTCCAGGTGATGTAAACCCCTCTCGCACCGAGGAGGTTTCTCCAGGGCCAAGTGCCCATGCGGGAAGGGTTAGGACAGCAGTTATAGTTGGTGATTCGATCATTAGGCATGTAGATAGCTGGGTGGCTGGTGGACGTGAGGATCGCCTGGTAACATGCCTGCCTGGTGCGAAGGTAGCGGACCTCACACGCCACCTAGATAAGGTCTTAGATAGTGCTGGGGAGGAGTCTGCTGTCTTGGTACATGTTGGTACCAATGACATAGGAAAATGTGGTAGGGAGGTTCTGGAAGCTAAATTTAGGCTTTTAGGTAGGAAGTTGAAATCCAGAACTTCCAGGGTAGCGTTCTCCGAAATGCTTCCCGTTCCACGCGCAGGACCCAATAGGCAGGCAGAGCTCCGGAGTCTCAATGCGTGGATGAGACAATGGTGCAGAGATGAGGGGTTCGGATTTGTTAGGAACTGGGGAACATTCTGGGGAAAGGAGGGGCTCTTCCGAAGGGATGGGCTTCACCTTAACCGGGATGGAACCAGGCTGCTGGCATTAACCTTTAAAAAGGAGATAGAGCAGCTTTTAAACTAGATAATAGGGGAAAGCCGACAGTCGCCCAAGAGCGCATGGTTCGGAAGAATGTATCCTTGAAGGATACTACAAAAAGCAGAGAGGTTCCAAAAAAGAGTAAAGTAGCCCAAATGCCCTCGAGTATGGAGCAGACAGAACTTAAAGATCCCAAATTACCCATGTCTACCAATAGCCAAATTAATATGAATAAAATACAGTCTCTAAAATGCTTGTATGCAAATGCTAGAAGTCTACAAAACAAGATGGGAGAGTTAGAATATATAGCACTAAACGAGAGGTTAGATATGATTGGAATATCAGAGACATGGTGGAAGGAGGACAACCAGTGGGACACTGTGATACCTGGGTACAAACTATATCGAAATGATAGAGCTGATCAAATTGGTGGAGGGGTTGCGCTCTATGTTAGAGAGGGCATTGAGTCAGAAAGGATTAAAGTTTTGCAAGAAACAAAATTTGCTGTAGAATCTCTATGGATTGAAATTCCATGTAAAAAGGGGAAGGCGATGGCAGTGGGGGTGTACTATCGTCCGCCTGGCCAGAATGAACAAATGGATGATGAAATGCTCAAAGAAATCAAGGAAGCTAGCAAAAGTTACAGTGCAGTAATAATAATGGGTGATTTCAATTACCCCGGCATCGACTGGGTCAGTGTCACAACAGGACATGCTAGGGAGATAAAGTTCCTAGATGAAATAAATGACTGCTTCTTGGAGCAGCTGGTTCATGAACCGACCAGAGGGGAAGCAATATTAGACCTAGTCCTTAGTGGAACACCAGATGTAGTGCAAGAGATAAGGGTGTTGGGGCCACTTGGCAATAGTGATCATAGCATGATCGCCTTTGATTTAATTAGTGGAGGAGGGATAGTAAGGAAATCCACAGTACTACCCTTTAACTTTCGAAAGGGAGACTATGATAGAATGAGGAAAACAGTTAAGAAAAAACTAAAAGGAGCAGTTGCAAAGGTTAAAGACGTACATCAAGCTTGGGTGTTGTTGAAAAATACTATCTTGGAAGCCCAGACCAGCTGTATTCCACGCTTTAAGAAAAGTGGAAGGAAGTCCAAAAAATTGCCAGCATGGTTTAAAGCTGAGGTCAGAGAGGCTGTTGTTGCCAAAAAAGCATCTTTCAAGAAATGGAAAAAAGAGCCAAATGATGAAACCTGGAAACAGCACAAGCACTGGCAAGTCAAATGCAAGGCATTGATAAGGCAGGCAAAGAGAGAATTTGAGAAGAAGCTTGCTGCGGAAGCAAAAACGCGAAATAAAGACCTTTTCAAGTACATTCGTAGCAAAAAACCCGTGAGAGAGTCAGTTGGTCCATTAGATGATAAAGGGGTTAAAGGAGCACTAAGAGGCGACAAGGCGATAGCGGAGAGACTGAATGAATTCTTTGCTTCGGTCTTTACTGAGGAAGATGTAGGGATGTTACCCACGACTGAAGTGGTATTTAAAGGTGTGGAAGAATTGAAGGAAATATCGATACATCGGGAAGATGTCCTACAACTATTAGATAAACTGAAGAGTAGCAAATCACCTGGGCCGGATGGTATACATCCAAGGGTGTTGAAAGAACTGAAATTTGAGATTGCAGACCTGCTATCAGTAATCTGTGAACTATCATTAAAATCATCTCTAATACCTGAGGATTGGAGGATCGCCAATGTAACACCAATTTTTAAAAAGGGTTCGAGGGGTGATCCGGGAAACTACAGACCGGTGAGCCTGACATCAGTACCGGGAAAAATGGTAGAAACCATCATAAAGAATAAAATTACTCAGCATATAGATAGTCATGACCTAATGGGAGACAGCCAACATGGCTTTAGACAAGGAAGATCTTGTCTTACTAATCTGTTATGTTTTTTTGAAGGAGTGAATAAACAGGTGGACAAAGGTGAGTCGGTTGATATTGTGTATCTGGACTTTCAGAAAGCCTTTGGCAAGGTCCCTCATGAGAGACTTTTGGCAAAACTAAAGAGTCATGGGATAGGAGGCAGTGTACTACTGTGGATCAGGAACTGGTTAAAAGATAGAAAGCAGAGGGTAGGGCTAAATGGCCAATTTTCCCAATGGAGAAAGGTGAATAGTGGTGTACCCCAGGGATCTGTGCTGGGTCCGCTGCTTTTTGACATATTCATAAATGACCTGGAAAGTGGAATAACGAGTGAGGTTATCAAATTTGCTGATGACACAAAACTATTTAAAGTTGTTAAAACCCAGGAGGATTGTGGAAAATTGCAAGAGGATCTTGATAAATTGGAAGACTGGGCATCAAAATGGCAGATGAAATTTAATGTGGAGAAGTGCAAGGTTATGCACCTAGGGAAGAACAACCCAAACTATGGTTACACGATGCAAGGTTCCACATTAGGAACCACCACCCAAGAAAAAGATTTAGGCGTCCTTGTGGATACCATGTTAAAACCCTCGGCCCAGTGTGCAGCGGCGGCCAAGAGAGCAAATAGAATGCTAGGTATGATAAGGAAAGGAATGGAAAATAAAACAAAAGATATTATAATGCCTCTATATCGTTCCATGGTGAGACCGCACCTTGAATATTGTGTGCAATTCTGGTCGCCATATCTTAAAAAGGATATAGCAATTTTAGAAAAGGTTCAGAGAAGAGCCACCAAAATGGTAAAGGGGATGGAAGGCTACTCCTATGAAGAAAGGCTAAAAAGGTTGGGGCTCTTTAACCTGGAAAAGAGACGGCTGAGGGGAGATATGATAGAAGTCTATAAATTAATGAACGGAGTGGAACGGGTAAACGTAGATCGATTGTTTACCTTATCAGAATATAGAAAGACTAGGGGACATGCAATGAAGCTACAGGGTAAACTATTTAAGACTAATAAAAGAAAATATTTTTTCACTCAACGTGTAATCAAACTCTGGAATTTGTTACCGGAGGATGTAGTAAAGGCTGTTAGTGTAGCTGGGTTTAAAAAAGGTTTGGACAAGTTCCTGGAGGAAAGGTCCATAAACCATTATTAAGAAGGGACCCAGGATATCAATGCTTGAACCAATACAAGCATTGTGGAACCTGTGTCCCTTGGGGAAACTGCTAGGTACGTATGACCTAGATTGGCCACTGTTGGAAACAGAATACTGGGCTTGATGGACCTTGGTTTGACCCAGTATGGCATATCTTATGTTCTTATGTTCTTATGCCGTGGTAAAACAGGTGGACAAACTTGAAGACCTTGAGAATCGGAGCCGGAGGAACAATTTGAGATTTATCGGTATTGGGGAGTCGGTGTTGGAGAAGGACTTAAGACGCTACTTAGAACAGTGGCTGCCTGCGAATTTACCGTTGGGGGAAGAGCTGGGGGCGATTGTTTTGGAAAGAGCGCACCGGCTGGGACCCCTCCGGGCTGGAGACAATCGACCCCGGGCAGTCATTGCCCGTTTTCTAAATGCGGCTCAAAAGGAAGGGGTTCTGCGAGCGGCGTGTCAGCAGCGGCGCACCGGGGAGCACACTTGTGGAGTTCTCATTTTTCAGGATTATTCTGCGGGCGTTTCGCAGCGTTGGAGGGCCTACAAAGACATGTGCAGCCGGCTGGTGGAAAAAGGCCTGCGCTTCACGCTGGCCTACCCTGCGCGACTGAGAGTGGATTGTGATGGAAGTCAGCGCCTCTTTGCGACGCCGGAGGAGGCCATGGCATTCTGTGACCACCGTGGGTGACTCCTTTCCCAATTGAACTGGATTTGTTACCTTCGGGTGTGACATTGGAGGCTGATAACCTGGCCTAGAGGGGAGCCCTTGACTTGGGGGTGCTCAGCGGCCTGGAGACGGGAGAGAGTTGGACATATCTGCCCGCTTGGCCTACCACCGCCCCTTGGACTGCTGTTTGCAGGGATTTAGTACCAGTTACTGTTATCATGTTATCATTTGTTAAATGGGTGTATTAAAAGTCTTTGGAAGCTTCAGTGAGGGGGGTCCAAGGTTGCGTGTTTGCACTTGTTAGAGGGGGGGTTATACAGGCTCTCAATGAGAGGAATTGGGAGCGTTTGTAACCAGGGGTGGGGGGCGGGGCAGTTACTTTTATATTATAAGCCATGTGTTTTGTTTTCAGTGGGTAGTTCAGAAACGTGGGGGGACAAAGGGGCTTGAAGGCATCTCACGGGTTGTCAAGGGATGCAGATGCAACGTGTGTTGGTGGGGGGGGGGATGGGTGGGCTCTACATGTGCCGGATTTCATGGAGGGGCCTCACTCTGGGGGCCGGGGGGCGGGAGCTGTAGGAGGGGAGGATAGCTTGGCAAATAGTGGGGGGAGGGGAGCTCGGGGGGAGGGGAGGGAAGGGAAGGGGACTGGCTGCAGGTTCGGGATGTCACATATAGGAGGAAGAATGGATTGCGTGCTTGGGAGGAGTGGATGTATGTGCTCAGTTGGTGTGCTTGTGACCTTGTGAGGATGATGTGGTCGGGGAAGGGGGGGGCCCCCAGGCTGGGGGGGGGGTCTTGCCTCCGTTCTGCTCTGGCATCGTGTAGTTTGGCAGGATGGATTATGAGGTCTAATGGGTAGCACTACTAAAATTGCCTCTTGGAATGTTTGTGGGTTGGGGTCCCCGGTTAAACGATACAAGGTATTGCAACAACTTAAGCGCAAGCAAATAGGGGTTATCCTATTACAGGAAACTCATCAAACAGAGCTTGAACATGGCAAATTAGGTAGAGGGCACATTGCCAAGGTCTATGGGGCCCAGGCAGTGGGGAAAAAACAGGGTGTGGTAATACTGATTTCTAAACATGTGGGCTGGGTGGAGGAAAGAGTGGAAACTGATACGGAGGGTAGGTATGTTATGCTTTGGGGTACATTGGATGGTATTAAAGTGGTGCTGTGCAGTGTGTATGCGCCTAATGTTTATGAGGCCGGGTTCTATCAAAGGTTGACCCAACTGCTCGCGAAGACTGTTGGTTATCAAGTTATCATGGGGGGGGACTTCAATGCAGTGTTGGATGAAACTTTGGATAGATCCGGGCGGTCTGGTAACAGGGACATGCGGAGTGCGCGGCGACTCCTGGGGATATGTGAGGCACATGGCTTGATGGATGTTTGTCGGGTGGTGCATCCGGGAGAACGAGAGTACACTCACTTGTCTAGAGTTCATGGAACCTGGTCACGAATAGATTATTTTCTGATCTCTGACTCTCTGTTTGGTCGGGTCTCCCGAGTGGACGTGGGGCCCGCCGTTATCTCGGACCACGCCATGGTCACTCTGGAACTTCATCGGAGGGCTCCCCACCGTACTGTGCTGTGGCGGTACCCGCTGGAGCTGCGCGGCGACACTCAGTTTGAGGGTTATTTGCGCGACAAATGGGAGAGCTATAAAAGCCTCAATGCGGGCCCGGGAGTTAATCCAACATTATTTTGGGAGGCAGGGAAGGCTGTGCTCCGGGGAGAGATTATTAGTTATCTGAGCGCGAAGCGAAAACGGATGAATCAGCGCATTGTCATGTTGGAGCGGGAACTTGGAAAGGCGCATAGGAGGTTGGTGTTGACTGGGAGCGCGGGGGATAAGACTCGCATGCAGGAACTGCAAACGGAGTTGGAAACGCTGTTACACCAGCGAGCTAAAAAATCGCTGATGTATTATCGGTATCAACTTTATCAACATGGGAATCGGGCGGGAAGATTGCTATCGTCTTTGATTCGGCCGGAGGGTGGCCCTAGACGTATAGGGGTCATTCGACACCCGGATGGGACTTTGAGGAGAGGTGAAGGGGACATAGCTGAGATTTTTACTGGGTATTTTCAACAACTCTATGGTGGAGAGGGCGGGAAAGAGGAGGAGGGCCGGGCGTTTCTAGAGGGCTGTTCGCTGCCTACCCTAACTGCGGAGAACTTACAGGCTTTAAATCAGCCTGTTTCCCCACGTGAAGTTTACATGGGCATCAAAGCCCTGAAGCAGGATCGGGCCCCGGGACTGGATGGTCTACAGAGTGAGTTTTACAAAATCTTAGGGGACAAGGTGGGGGTTCCTTTGGCGGAGTATTTTGGAGACCTTGTACAGCGTGGTTGTTTCCCTTACGAGGCAAATAAGGCCCTGGTTACTATCTTGCCAAAACCGGGGAGGGACCCACTTTTACCCAGTTCTTATAGGCCCATTTCTCTTTTGAATGTAGATATCAAAATTCTGGCCAAGATTATGGCTGACAGGCTAGCGGAGTTCTTGCCCGCCTTAGTTCATAAGGATCAGGTGGGCTTTGTGCGGGGGTGGCATGCGGCGTACAGTTTGCATCGCATTCTGATCTCTCTGTGTGCGGGGCGGATGGCTCGTCGGGGCTCTATGTTAATTAGCTTCGACGCGGAAAAAGTGTTCGACAGGGTCGACTGGGGGTTTATGTATCAGGTGCTGGAAGGCATGGGTTTCGCGGGTTTTTTCGTGAATGTGGTACGGCTCTTATATGCGGATCCCCGAGGAGCCGTTTTGGTTAATGGCACTATGTCACCTGAGTTCCGCATTGGGAAAGGGACTCGGCAGGGTTGCCCTCTGTCCCCGCTGCTATTTGTTTTAACCCTGGAGCCTCTATTGATTCAAATCCGGTCTAGTGTACAGTTCCGGGGTGTAGCAGTGGGACAGACGGAATTTCGTGTGGCGGCCTTTGCGGACGATCTGCTTCTGCATATTGCGGATCCCCAGGAGGGATTGCCTCGGCTATTAGAACTTATTAGAGTCTATGGGGTGCCCTCGGGTATCCGCCTAAACTTGGATAAATCTGAGGCCTTGTTGGTAGGGGAGGCGGCGTCTACTGGGTGGCTGGGAGACTTCCCTTTGAAATGGGCAGAGGGGAAGTTTAAGTATTTGGGCATTTACTTGCCTGCCAAGTTGGATGATTTATACCAGCTAAATGTCAAGAAGATACTGACGGAATTGACCCTTAGTGTTGATAAATGGAGGGACTTGCTGCTGTCCTTGGGTGGTCGTATTGCTCTATATAAGATGGCTTTGTTTCCCAAAATGTTGTACGTGCTTCAGACTCTCCCCCTGTGGCTAAAGCGCTCCGATATCAGGAAAATGGATAGAGTGGTTAACCAGTTGCTTTGGAAGGGGAGGAGGCCCCGGGTCTCTTTGGATGTTTTGCGTCAGCCTTGGGGCAGAGGAGGTATGGGACTCCCTGATCCTCGGAAGTATAACTTAGCCTGTCTTCTGAGACATGTGAGGGATTGGATATGGGAGTTGGGAGTGTATACCCCGATTGCAATGCTTCGGGAGCTGGTGCGGCCCTGGCATCTGCGATATCTGCTGCTTGTGAAGGCACTTAAAGGGATTGGATTAGATACTCGACGAATGCTTGTGGAGCCCATTCGTATGGCTTAGAGGCATTTTTGTAAGGTCAAGGGATTCCTTGTTAATTACTCTCCCTATCTCCCGCTACAAGGGAACGGGGATTTTCTTCCTGGTACATCTGGGGGAAGCTTTGTTAGGTGGCATCAGCTTGGCATAGTCAATTTGGAGCATTTGCTTACTGACGATGGGAACTTGGAATCTTTTGCTCTTTTAAGTCAGTGTTACTCCTTGGGTGGTCGGGATGTTTTTCCTTATGCTCAAATTCAAAGTTATGTTCGTAGTCTACCTCCTGGCGCACTGCGGGGGGTAGTTAGCTCTGGGATTGAGGAGGGTCTGATGGGGGGGGACTTGGGGACAGGGGTGGCCTGGTTACACAAAATGTTGTGGGAGTTGGAGCTGCCGCCTACGTTGGAGGACCTCGCTCGGGCTTGGACCCAGGATTTGGGGGAAGTGGTAGAGGGGGAGGGGGTTTTGCGGAGCTTGGCCAGTACCCCGAAGTTGAGTGTGCTGGTACGACATCGAGATATGCACTATAAACTGATACGACGTCTACACTTTGCGCCATTGCGGGCCTGGAGGGCAGGTATTAGTGACTCCCATTGTTGTCCATGGTGTGGGGAGCACAGAGCCACGCTCGGTCATATGTTCTGGCTTTGTGCCCATGTTCAGGCCTTCTGGGGGAAGGTTCGTACTTATTTGGCGGGGTGTGTGCCCTCGTGTTTGCAATTCACGGCACAGAATATGGTGTTGGATATTTGGGATGTTTCTGGGGGTGAAGGAGTAGGGGAAGTGGTGTGGCAGTGGATGCGTTTGGTGCTGGTGATTGCTCGTGGGTCTATTTTGCAGAGATGGTTGGACGCCAGGGGACCCGCCTATGGGCTTTGGAGGGGGAGTCTGCATGCGGTGTTGTTGATGGAAAAGCGTCGGGCGAGTGGTCACCCGCGGAGATGGCAGAGATTCTTAGAGGGGTGGGGACCTCACTTACAATTATTACCCAGTGATACGCGTACCAGGATATTGAGTGAGGGCTAGTTGCTTCCCCGGGGGGGTTGGTATCTTCCTCTCAATCTCCTTTCTTTACCTCCTAGCTCTTCTCTCTTCCTTTCTCTTCCTTTATTTCCTCTTCATACTTCCTTTTTTCCTTTTTCTCTCCTTTCTCTCGTTCTGTTTTTCTTTTTTTTTTCTTTCTTCTTTTCTTCCTCCTTTGTTGTTGGGGACGGACCTGACGGATGCTGCAGCCGGTATGGGGGGGTGGGGGGGAGTGTTGTGGCTGTTGGAGGGGGGGAGGGGTGGGGGGGAGCTTCTCTCACTAAAAAATTTTCGGGACCCTGGATGGCGGGGCTTTGTATGAGGCTGGTAGCTGGGCATTGCTGTTCTGTACAATATATTTTGCCTCAGCACTTCTTTGGTTCTGGCATGGACTGTGTTCCTGCTGGTTGTTGTCTTGTGGATGTGTATTGATAATACTGGATGCCTTTTGCCCTGTCCTGTTGATACTTTGGACTGTTAATAAATATATTTAAACATAATAAGGATTTACATACTGATTGCATATATATTTATGTCTTCTGTCAATGATATAGAATGTATTGAGTATATGAGTGAACACAGAGGTAGGTCTTCATTGTTATTTATTGTACACTATATTTTTTATATTTTCAATTATATGACAAGTTACTTGGTATGTAATAATTTATTGTTTTACCTATAGATGTATATATTTTATTTTTCCAACTAATATTGTTCTTGTGCTGTATTTATATTTTATATTATGCTTTTATTATATCTGTACTTGCATATTTTCATTATTTATATTAATGATTATGGCATAATAGTTCATTTTATGGTTTCTTATGTTTATTCATCTACAATTTTTTGGTTTTTAATTCTTTAGTTTTATATTGTTGTATTTATTTTTTATACTTGTTTTTATATGTTGCAGTCAAACTAGCTTTAGCCCCTGATGAAGGCAGAACGAAACACTGCCTGTGTCGGGCCAGTGGCTTAAGTTATTCAATAAAAGATATTCTTCCTCTGTTTTCCACATTTATGGGCGGCGTCATATCCATGCCCGTATATATTTCAGTTTTGGTCGCAAGCCTCGTTCTTGCCCAATGTTCATATACGCATTCAATTGATTAGTCTAGTTTCTTGGTCTTGAACTGTTGAGCTGTTCTGTAGTCCTGGTGCTTGCCAGGGTTATACTGAAGCTGACCCCTAGGATAGGAGGTTACATATCAAGGGGGAGGTTTCAAAGCTTCTGTATTTTCTCTGTCTCACCATCTGCTGGCAGGGGGACACAACCCACTAGTCTGGACTGGTCTAGCAGGATTCCAGGAAAGGAAATTAACGGTAAGTAAAATTTCACCTTATGTATCTGATTCATTCATACTATATTTATGTGTACTACTGCATTTTTTAAATATTAATTACAGAATCACTTAAATCATTGTTCCATTCTTGCCCATTATTTTGCTATGTCAGTACAATTGGCCAGTTAGTAGCTTGATGTTAAGCCCAGCACTGCGCTGATGCATTTTGTATTTTCTGTGATTTATTCTCAGCACGTTTCTTTCTTCCTCAGATTCTGGATTTATTGCACGTTACAGATAAAGTATGGGTACATCAGTTTCAGCAAGTTGCCTCTATGACAGTTCTTGCCATGGCGCAAGAGCAGCCTGCGCTGGTATCAAAGTACCTGCTGTGCCCAATGCTGGAGCCACTTCTGCACTGCATGGATACGTCAGGTACGCCACTGATCTGAGTGCAGCCTAGTCACGTGACTGTCTAGACTGGGCTGTGAGAGAGACAATGAATCCTTCCGGGCTCTTCACTGCAATGAGTCTCCTTATGTTGCATGAGAACATCAGCACTGCTGTATAGAGCCGAAGCGTGTGTGCCCCTTGCTTGATGTGTGTCTTCATCTTGTCCTGTAGGGAAAGGGGAGGATGATCTCCAGCCCGGGATTGTTCTGGTGGAAGAGTCGCAGCTCACCTACTGTATAGAGGACATCCAGAAGGTAGGGTTCTGCAAGATGACTCTCAGCTTTTTCTGTTGAAGGGTTTCCCAGACTGTGGACCGTGATTATAATTGGGGTCATGAATCTTTAGCTGTGCTTGCAAGTGCTTCACGCCCTCTTCAAGAACAGGAGTATTGAAAGTCCGTGGAGGGCCTGTGTGTTGGTATGCCCTGAGACCCAGCAAACAATAGCCCCATCCCTTGCATGGATTTCTGTGCTAACAGGAAGCCGGTATGGAAGAAGGGGACACGTGTACACACTAGTTCACAGATGTTCGCAGACTTTCATTAGGGCTGTTAGTGCTGTTTGTAGGTCATTGTTGGCCCAAGATCCAGATATGAGGTGAGAGTGTGGCTGAGTGTGGTGCTTGTCCTAGAGGTGAGGGGAGTAGCAGGTGTGGTATATTGGTCGGCAGGTGAGAGAGAGGCTGAAAGTGATACAGTGATCAGCAGGGGAGGAGAAGGGTCAAGTGTGGTGTATGACCTGGAGGTGAGGGGAGGGGAGGGGAGTGGCAGGCATGATGGTCAGGCAGGTGAGAGAGAGGCTGAAAGTGGCGCAGTGATTGGCAGGAGAGGAGAAGGGTTGAGAGTGGTGCATGGCCTAGAGGTGAGGGGAATGACAGGTGTGGTGTATTGGTCAGAGGGCAGGTGAGAGAGGCTGAAAGTGGCGCAGTGATTGGTGGGAGAGGAGAAGGGCTGAGTGTGGTGCATGACCTAGAAGTGAGGTGAGGGGTGTGGCAGGCAGGTGAGAGAGAGGCTGAAAATGGCGTAGTGATTGGCGGGAGAGAAAAAAGGGGGCTGAATGAGGTACATGAGCTGGTAGAGAGCATCAATGTCTCCTCCCTTTCCAGAGCGCAGCTGCTAGACCAGTCCAGATCATAGGGTTGTCTCCCCCAACGAGCAGATGTGAGACAGAGAAAATACCAGAAGAATGTGATGATATCATCCCTGGCACTATCTCTAGTACAGCTAGGGGCACTTCTCAGTTTTTCCTGTCTCAGCAAATGTTGGTTGACATTTAGTACAGCTCTTCATTGGCCTTCTGCTTTGGCCACTGGGGTCTGGGTGGTTCAGTCTAAGTCCCACAGGGGTGTAAGAGACATTCTCGGGTGGGACTGTGTCTGTCTGTGGGGCAGCTACTGGCCAAGTGGGTCAGCTAATTCCCTGGAGCTTTAGCCAAGGGGGTGCCTGGCTCTAGCATTGCTCCCCTATCAAGACTAAAAAAAACAAACAAGACAAGCAAAGACAGCGAGACAAGGTTAGAAGTGGAGACACAGGAACTGACCAAATCAGTGGTTAATTCTGAGGGAACCGTTCTTCAGCACAGCTGCAGGCTTCGGACCAGCAGGCAGTTCCTTACTGCTACCCCTGAAGGCTTGAAGTTGGGATGGTACGCGGTGACAGCCAGCGCTGACAGTCTTCCCTGTAAGTTCCTGAGCGGTCCTCCAGTTTAGTCCTCCACATCCGGGTAGTGCACCTCCTCCTGCAGCCTGGAGACTGGACCAATCAAAATCTTCCTCTGGTTGTAGGTATTCTGTCGGAGCTCCCATCAGCCCCCAGTGTGTCCTGTCTCCTTGCAGCTGGAGGACGTGTGTGCCTGGTGTGGCGCACTTAGGGACGCTTGGAAGCAACACTAGAGAGCTTTTTTGTTAGGTTTTTTCTTTTCCCCTATCTCCTTTACTTTAATTATTTTTTAGGTAGCTGTCTCTTTAATTCCTTTCTGCACAGGCAAAAAGCAGGGCAGACGAGGACCCGGGCTATACTGACCTTCTTCCTCTCAGGCAGGAGTTGGTTGCAGTCAGGGGGCTTTGATCTCTCCTCCTGGACTGTACGAAGGGGAGATCTGCCTTTAGCCAGCACTCTGTTAACCCCGGGCAGCCTACATTCTTTCTGCTGCCTCTCTCCTTGCGATCCGATGCTTGGGCTGGTGATTGACAGCCCAGCCTGGCAGCGTGCTCCCGCTCTAGGTTCGGGCGGCGGGCCGTCTGCCGGCGATCTGAGGCCACTGTGGTGAGTGTTTCCTTCGGGGGACCTTTATTTTTCCCTCAAGAGCTTGGCATTATTTCTTTATTATTTTCCTCGGGTTTTTTTTTTTTCGTGCCGTTTTTTTCTCCGACGAAAATGTGCCGGCGGCCATTTTCTGGTTCTGTTTTATTTTCCCGCGCGATTTAAACAGCACGGCACGGGTCTCCCTTGCGTTTTTTAAACGTTTTGGGCTAGCGTTTTTGCTTGGGGGCATCTCCCCATCCCTCCTATATCACTAAAAAAAAACCCCATTCTTTATTTATTTATTTATTTATTTGCTTCAGTTTCTGCTCCTCAAGTGTGTCTGATCCCTGGGGTGCCTCTTTTCACTGTATGGCTTCGCGACCGCAGTGTGTGATCTGTGGCTCGCGTAGGGGAGCTGTGGCGGAGTCTGGCATTTGTAGGGGCTGCGCTTCAGTGTCCTCGGATTTAGAGCTTCGAATGGAACCTAAGCAGCTATCTGACCCGGACAGTCCGCATGTCCCTGCAGAACGCGCTCCTTCTCCGGGATCTCTTCCCTCTCTTTCTGCAGTCCCTCCTAAGGGGCAAGTCGATCCACTCCCGCTTGAGGCTGCCGAATCTACCTTCACGGATTTTTCTCTGGATTTTGTGCTGCTTATGCACCAAGCTTTTCGCTTGGGCCGCTCCGGCAAATTGCCTGAGGCCTGGCCATCGCCCCTTCCCTCTTTTAAAGGTAAGGAGCCCCGGCAACCACTTCAGCCCTCCGCCAAGCGGTCGCGGTCTTTGGATCTCGACCGCGATGATTTGAGTTGGCAGGATCAGGATACAGAGATGGATCAGGAGGCGGGAGTGGAAGACCTAGAGGACGGTGAAATCCCCGAGCCGGAGGATCAAGCCCGCATAGTTCGGGTGTTTCGTAAGGAAGAGCTAGTGCCCTTAATTACGGAATCTCTTCATACTCTTAATCTGTCGGCCCCTCGTCCGGTGGACGAGGACGGCTTGGAGGATCCTCTCATTCAGGCGGTGCGTGACTCTCAGGTGGTGTTTCCGCTTCACCGAGTGGTGGAGCAAATGATTCAGTCCGAATGGGATCAACCTGAATCCGGCTTGAAGGGTATTCGGACTATGAACCGTCTGTATCCCCTGGCGGACAAGGACAAGGAGAAATTTCGATCCCCACGGGTTGATGCCGCTGTTTCGGCGGTAACCAAGAAAACGACTATTCCTGTTGAGGGCAGTGCTGCTCTGAAGGACGCGCAGGACAAAAAAGTGGATGGTTTGTTGAAGCAGGCGTTCGAGACCAATGCCTTATCCTTACAGGCCTCTATTTGTGGTGCTTGGGTCGCTAGGGCTTGCCTGCGTTGGGCGCAGCGCCTGCAGCAGCTTGCTGGCTTGGATCAGCAGGGGTTGCTGGAGGTTACTCGCTTGGAGTCAGGATCGGCGTATTTGGCGGATGTGCATTATGATCTCATCCGAACTCTAGCGAATAGTATGTCTTCCTTGGTGGCGGCGCGTAGATCTATTTGGCTGCAGAATTGGGCGGCCGACGGATCTTCTAAATCTCGTCTCAGTAAACTCCCCTTTAAGGGTAAACTCTTATTCGGGGACGATTTGGATAAGTTGGTTAAAGATCTCGGCGAGTCTAAGGGTGGTAGGCTGCCGGAGGATCGGCCTAAGGTGTCTAAAGGTTTACCGGCCGTGCGCGGTCAGTTTCGGGACTTTCAGAGGTTTCGTTCCTCCCGTCTGTGGGGTTCCCAACGCGGTCGAGTTGGCTCCCGTTCCCAAGGTTTTCGGGGGGCAGGACGAAGATTTTCGGCGGCGTCCTTCTCCTCGTCTTTTACTCGAAAACAGCAATGAAGTGAGGCGGGCTCCGGGGGGAAGCCTAGTCATCGGGGGTCGCCTCCGCGATTTTCTTCCTTCCTGGGCCCAAATAACCTCAGATCAGTGGGTGCTCGAAATCATCCGCGACGGTTATGCTCTGGAGTTTGCTTCCCCGATTCCTTTGTCCTTTCTCCCAGCAAAGGCGAGCAGAAATCGCGAGCCCTTCGGTGGACGCTGCACCGTCTCCTGGCGCTGGGAGCGGTGGTTCCCGTACCTCCTTCGGAGCACGGCGTCGGTCGCTACTCCATTTATTTTGTGGTCCCCAAAAAGGACGGCTCTCTCCGTCCGATTTTGGATCTCAAGGGCATCAATCGTTTTCTGCGGGTTCCGCACTTCGGATGGAAACCTTACGCTCCGTCATAGTGGCGGTGCGTCGCGGGGAGTTTCTCACGTCTCTCGATCTCTCCGAGGCCTATTTGCACATTCCCATCCGGGAAGCCCATCAAAAATTCTTGCGTTTCGCCTTCCCTTGGGGTCACTTCCAGTTTTGGGCCCTGCCCTTCGGTCTGGCTACCGCTCCTCGCACCTTCACGAAAGTCATGGTAGTGGTCGCGGCGGCCTTGCGACGGGAAGGGATCCTCGTCCACCCTTATCTCGACGACTGGTTGATTCGGGCGAAATCCCTTGAAGAGAGTGTGAGAGTTACGGACAGGGTGGTAGCCTTGCTACGGACCCTCGGCTGGGTGGTCAACGAGAAGAAGAGTCGTCTGGTGCCCACTCAGTCCCTCGAATACCTCGGTGTTCTTTTCTGCACGGCGAAAGGCGTCGTCTGCTTACCGCAGCGCCGTGTTCAAGCCTTGCGCAGCCTTGTGCGCTCCGTCCTAAGGATCCCGTCGCCGTCCGCCTGGTGGTATCTCCGACTGAGGCACTATGGCAGCGACGCTGGAGGTGGTTCCTTGGGCGCGTTTTCACATGCGCCCGCTTCAGAGCGCCCTGTTACGTCGTTGGTCAAATCAGTTACACTCGTTGAACAAGCAGTTACCTTGCCCGTTGTCCGTGCGACGGTCTCTCCGGTGGTGGCTGTGCTCGAAGAACCTGCGGTTGGGGATGCCGTTGGAACAGCCCCCTTGGGTTCCGCTCTTGACGGACGCCAGCCTGTCGGGCTGGGGAGCACATTGCGAGGGCCGCTTTGCGCAAGGGACGTGGTCTCCCCTCGAAGCGTCGTGGTCGATCAACCGCCTAGAGCTGCGCGCGGTGAGACTGGCGCTGTTAGCCTTCGAGACGCTGCTACGGGGGTGTGCGGTGCGAGTTCTGTCGGACAACTCGGCGACGGTGGCCTACATCAACCGCCAGGGCGGCACCGGCAGTGTGGCGATGGAGACAGAGGCAGCGGCTCTGTTCGCTTGGGTTCAAACTCGGCTGCCGGCGCTGTCGGCGGCGCATATCGCAGGAAAGGACAATGTCATGGCGGATTATCTCAGCAGAGTGCGGGTAGATCCCGGGGAGTGGGAACTGCACCCTGTGATAAGGAAGCTTATCATAGCTCAGGAAGGGGCTATAGAAAAGGTGAAGTGTCTCTGAACAAGCAACCTGTCAGTGCTGGTAGAAATGAGAAAACAGAATTTTGCCATAAAAGACTACCAGTCCCAGAATGCACCAGGTTTCCAACAGCCATGAGAGGAGCTGAAGTGAGAAAAGGTGTGTTCAATCAAAAGGGCTATGAGGTAATCCCCAAGCACTCATTGCAAAGGGCAGGGCTTGATTCAGCACAGCTGCGCTGTGCTAGGATGGAACACTCATCTCAAAGGGCAAGGCCTGATTCAGCACAGCTGCACTGTATTAGGGAGGAACACTCATCTAAGCAGAATAAGAGTAGAGTTTTTTCTACAGATGACCATCTTCATGATCACCTTGGATATCCAGAGAATGATCATCAGTTTCATCTGAAGGATCATCAGAAGCAGAAGCCAAACCGGACGGACAGAGAGGGAAAGAGACCCTTTGGAAGAAGGAAGAGAAAAGCCTTTGAGAGGTCTAGAAGAGTCCAAAGCAGTACGTATACTGGGAGGCATTCCAAGGGCCAGCATACACCATTGGACTGGGGAAAGCCAGAGGAATGGTGCTGCAGAGCTAGGAATCTCCAGACGCTACCTGTGAGGGAGACGGCTGCACTTGGAAGGGACCCTAAGACCCGTGCCAGAAGGTATGTGAAGAGAGATCCAGTGTCCAGGGATCTGGATTGGAAGGCTGGACATAAGAACTGGACTACATACTGGCCAGGCTATATAGAGAGGAACTCTAGCAGCAATGGAAGCTCAGGTATGAACACTGATCTATGCCCTAGCTATAACCTTGAAAGACAGCAGGGAAACAAGTATTCTCCTGAAAGTGCTCCATTGAGAGATTCATCTGTGCCAATCCATGATATTGAACCCATGCTTGTTGAAGATGGGGAAATTATTGCAGATGAAGAATGTGTTTATATGGACTGCTCTCTATCTAAACTCCGTTGGTAACTTTCTGTTATAAAGTACAGCAACCATCACAAAGAAATACAAATTTGTTCTTTAATCTACTCAGAAAAGCTCCTGAAGCAGGATTTGACCCACACAGTGGAAGGCAAGCCAGCTAAGGGGTTTCAACTGGTGACTGCTAGCAATTAAGCCTTACCTAATTGCTTGTGAGCTAGAAGAGAATCACTTCTGAATCTATGTGGGAAGTAATCAGAAGTTAACCTGAAAAGAACAGTTTGTTTCTTGCTTTGTGGCTTTTCATTTGTTGTTTTCCTGATTTTGACTTTGTTTTTCCAAGTTAACACTGAAAGCAAGTTACCTGATATATGTGCTACCAAGCATATCTGTGTTGGGAGAAATAACCCCATAAATAAATATCTTATTGGCTTTACCCAAGAGCACAACTAAATTATTGTCAGCAGCTGTGTCTGGTGTGAATGAACTACATTGCCCACAATACCTTGCAAATCATATAGATATATGCACTTGCCAAGACTGTGAAGATTATCACCCAGGCAGCCGTCTGACAACCCGCAGATATATGCGCAAATAGTACGCAGATGGGGACCTCCGGTCATGGATCTCATGGCGACCTTTCAAACGGCCAAGACGACTCGTTTTTACATCCGGCGGAGGGAGCGCATGTCCTAAGGCATCGACGCGCTCATTCGGCCGTGGCCGGAGTGTCAACTTCTTTATGTCTTTCCCCCGTGGGCGTTGATCGGTTGTGTCATTCAGCGCATCGAGGCGCACCGAGGGCGTGTTCTGCTAGTGGCTCCGGATTGGCCCAGGAGGCCGTGGTATGTGGATCTGGTGAGGTTACGCGACGGGCTGCCTTGGAAGCTGCCACCGTTACCGGATCTGCTGCTTCAGGGACCCCTTCGGATGCCTCAGGTGGATCGATTCTCGCTTACGGTTTGGCCATTGAAAGGGCTCGGCTGAGTAAGAAGGGTTACTCCGCATCGGTTGTTGCCACTCTCCTTCGGGCGCGGAAGTCCTCCACCTCGCTCGCGTATGTCCGGGTGTGGAGGATTTTTGAGGACTGGTGTTCCAGGCGTGGCGTGCGAGCTGCAACCGCTTCGGTGCCGGTAATTCTCAGCTTTCTGCAGGACGGTTTTGACAAAGGTTTGGCAGCCAGCTCTTTGAAGGTTCAGTTGGCGGCGCTGGCTTGCTACAGGGGTAAGGTTTTGGGACTTTCCCTGGGGTCCCATCCCGACGTGCGCCGTTTACTTCAGGCGGTTTTCAGATTGCGGCCTTCGCGCAGAGTTTCCATGCCGTCGTGGGACTTGAACCTGGTGTTACAGGCCTTAGTGCGCGAGCCTTTTGAGCCTCTTCGGCAGGCGTCTCTTAAGGATTTGACCTTGAAGATGGTTTTTCTGGTGGCCATCTGTTCGGCGAGGCGCATTTCGGAGTTGCAGGCGCTTTTGTGTAGAGAACCGTTCTTGTCTATTTCTCGGGATCGAGTGATTCTTCGGCCGGTTCCCTCCTTTTTGCCTAAGGTGGTTTCGCCTTTTCACCTGAATCAGGCCGTTTTTCTTCCAGTTCTTTCCTTGGGATCGGCAGGTACTTCGGACGCTGACCTACATTTCCTGGATGTCCGGTGAGTCCTTCGTCGCTACCTCAAGGTGTCGGAATCGTTTCGCAAGACCGACCGGTTGTTCGTGCTTTTTGGTGGAGCTCGGCGGGGTGAGGCGGCAGCGAAGGCCTCCATCGCTCGCTGGATTAAGGAAGCGATTGCTTCAGCTTATATTCTCCAGGGTCAACCGGTCCCGGTGGGTCTGCGGGCGCACTCTACAAGGGCTCAGGCAACCTCTTGGGCGGAGCATAGCCTTGTTCCGCCCATCGAGATTTGTAGGGCGGCTACCTGGTTGTCTCTGCATACCTTCAGTAAGCATTATTGGTTGGATGTGCTGGCCGCTCAGGATTCTTGCTTTGGTTCGGCAGTGCTGCGTGGCGGTTCGAAGGTGCCCGCCCGATGTTGACTGCTCTGTTACATCCCGGATGTGGAGGACTAAACTGGAGGACCGCTCAGGAAATAGAAATTACACTTACCTGGTAATTGTAGTTCCTGGAGGGTCCAGTTTAGTCCTCCTTCCCTCCCAGGTGTCAGGTTGTTTGTTTTTGATTCGGCGTGCGATCTCCGAACGGTACGGAAATGCATCAGTGACTTTTTTATTCGCGTTCCGTCTTTCGAAGCCGTATTCTACATTCTTTCTTTTTTCCAGCTCTTGAATTCTTGTATTCTTCAGGATCGGTTTCCGACAGTTTTTGCTTCGCATTTCGAGCGGGGCGTCGGCAGAGTTCTGGCTTTCTCGTTTGGGGAGGGGGTCGCTTCTTTCTAGAGGGGGTACTTTCTCTTTCTCTTATATATTTATGATAATCTCATGTGTTGCTTCTCTGAGTCTGCTTTGTTACTAGTTCACTGGGGGCTGATGGGAGCTCCGACAGAATACCTACAACCAGAGGAAGATTTTGATTGGTCCAGTCTGTCAGGCGGCTGCCTGGGTGAGAATCTTCACACTCTTGGCAAGTGCATATTTCTATATGATTTGCAAGATATTGTGGGCAATGTAGTTCATTCACACCAGACACAGCTGCTGACAATAATTTAGTTGTGCTCTTGGGTAAAGCCAATAAGATATTTATTTATGGGGTTATTTCTCCCAACACAGATATGCTTGGTAGCACATAAATTAGGTTACTTGCTTTCAGTGTTAACTTGGAAAAACAAAGTCAAAATCAGGAAAACAACAAATGAAAAGTCACAAAGCAAGAAACAAACTGTTCTTTTCAGGTTAACTTCTGATTACTTCCCACATAGATACAGAAGTGATTCTCTCCTAGCTCACAAACAATTAGGTAAGGCTTAATTGCTAGCAGTTACCAGCTGAAACCCCTTAGCTGGCTTGCCTTCCACTGTGTTGGTCAAATCCTGCTTCAGGAGCTTTTCTGAGTAGATTAAAGAACAAATTTGTATTTCTTTGTGATGGTTGCTGTACTTTATAACAGAAAGTTACCAACGGAGTTTAGATAGAGAGCAGTCCATATAAACAGGATCCTCATCTGCTATTATTCCCCCTTGTTCAACAAGCATGGGTTCAATATCATGGATTGGCACAGATGAATCTCTCAATGGAGCATTTTCAGGAGAATACTTGTTTCCCTGCTGTCTTTCAAGGTTATAGCTAGGGCATAGATCAGTGTTCATACCTGAGCTTCCATTGCTGCTAGAGTTCCTCTCTATATAGCCTGGCCAGTATGTAGTCCAGTTCTTATGTCCAGCCTTCCAATCCAGATCCCTGGACACTGGATCTCTCTTCACATACCTTCTGGCACAGGTCTTAGGGTCCCTTCCACGTGCAGCCGTCTCCCTCACAGGTAGCCTCTGGTGATTCCTAGCTCTGCAGCACCATTCCTCTGGCTTTCCCCAGTCCAATGGTGTATGCTGGCCCTTGGAATACCTCCCAGTATACGTACTGCTTTGGACTCTTCTAGACCTCTCAAAGGCTTTTCTCTTCCTTCTTCCAAAGGGTCTCTTTCCCTCTCTGTCCGTCCGGTTTGGCTTCTGCTTCTGATGATCCTTCAGATAAAACTGATGATCAAACTCAAGCTGATTCTCAAGATACTGAGGACAATTCTCTGGATATCCAAGGTGATCATGAAGATGGTCATCTGTAGAGTAAACTCTACTCTTATTCTGCCTTGATGAGTGCTCTTCCCTAACACAGCACAGCTGTGCTGAATCAGGCCCTGCCCTTTGAGATGAGTGCTTAGGGATTACCTCATAGCCCTCCTGATTGAACACACGTTTCCCCACTTCAGCTCCTCTAATGGCTGTTGGAAACCTGGTGCATTCTGGGACTGGTAGTCTTTTATGGGAAAATTCTGTTTTCTTATTTCTACCAGAACTGACAGGTTGCTTGTTCAGAGTCACTTCACCTTTTCTATAGCTCCTTCCTGAGCTATGATAAGCTTCCTTATCACATACCCCCCTGCTTAAGTTATTACGGACTGGTGTAACTGGTGAAACTTCTTTCCTACAGTCCGTAATACCTACGAGAGTGTTATCATTTTGAAGCTGACTTACTTCCTGACTGGCTTCAGCGACATTATTATTTACAGGCCTCTCCTTCCAAGACTTAAGTACATAAATATGGTAGGTCTGCCTACGCCCTCTTGCATTTTCTACCACATAAGATACTGGGCTCACTTGTTTAACAACCTTCCATGGCCCTTTCCACTGTACTTCAAATTTTGGAGCTGTACCTGCTACTTGAACCAAAACCTTTTCACCAATGCTTAATTGGCGGCTTTTGGCCTTCCTATCATACCACCCTTTCTGGCGCACTTGACTGTACTGCAGGTTCCTCTCAGCAACCTGCGACGTCCTTTTCAAACGTGCTCTCAAGTCACGTAGAAACTGTGGCACTTCCTGACTTCCTGGTTCAGGATCAATCCATTGTTCCCTCAAAATATCTAACAAACCCCGTGGACACTCTTCCCTCTAAGCTGGAGCGAGCGCACATACTTTAAAACAGAGCGCACAAAAATTACGGCTCTGATTCTGATAGAAAACAACACAGACGTCTTAAAATTTAAAAGTTATGATTGTAATTACTAGAAATTTCCTGCTTCATTTAGTAATCATCTATTTTCATTTAATTTGATTAAAATCAATGTGGTGTACATACTGTATTCTGACATGTAGTCAAATTTTAAAGTATATAACTCCGAGTGTCGTTATGTGGCGCACAAAAATTTAACCTTCCTTCAAAAGCTGCACACAGCTGATATTTTATGCGCACACAGCCTACAGAAAATTAGAGGGAACATTGCCCATGGAGCCCTACCATACATCAATTCATATGGAGTTACACCTAGGGACACCTGAATTCTTTCCCTGCAGGCATATAAGGCAAAGGGCAATAACATATCCCATTCTTTTACCTCTCCTGCTAACCCCCTTCTCAACATTTGTTTGAGAGTTTGGTTGAATCTCTCCACCAAACCGTTTGATTGTGGATGGTAGGCTGAGGTTTTCACGTGACGAATGCCAAAGGCATCCCAGACCTGGGCCAAATATTTGGATACAAAATTGGACCCTCTGTCAGTCAACACCTCTCTTGGGAATCCCACTTCACAAAACAATTTTACTAGCTCTAAAGCTATTGTTTTTGCAGAAACATTCCTCAATGGTATGGCCCAGGGAAACCTTGTTGCCTGATCTACCGTAACTAGGATGTATTGGAAACCTCGGGGCGTTTTGACTAATGGGCCTACAATATCCATGGCAATGCGACCAATTGGGTCTGTAATAATTGGCATGGGAATCAATGGCACCACCGGTGGGTGAGCCGCTGTAACTCGCTGACACGCTGGACACGCAGCACAAAACTGGGCAGTTTCTTTGAAAATACCTGGCCAGTAAAAATGCTTAAGTATTTGATCCAGCGTTCCTTGCATCCCTTTATGACCTCCAACTGGATGATCATGTGCTAATCTAAGTACTAGCCCTTTGAAAGTTGTGGGTACCACCAATTGTTTACGTATGGTCCCATTTCTGGGGTCCTGACTCTCTCTATATAATATTTCATTATCTAGTCTGAATCTGGGCAATTCCTCCCTGACCTCCTGAGCATACTTAAAAGCTCGGGTGAGAGCTTGATCAGCTCGCTGCTCTTGTGGAAAGTTAGGAAACTTTGCCACCAACTCAGCTGGCACCCAGGGTAAACTTTGACCAGCTAACATCTCAGCCCTACCCTGTGCTCTGCAAAGTCTCTCACGCCGCTTTTGTGCTTTCAACTTTCTTACTTTACCAGATGATGGGGTTATTAAATCATCATGAGAGGGTAAGTCTCCTAATAACTCTGCCTGCTCCCCCTCCTCCTTCTGCTGGCTCTCTATCTTAGCCTGCGAGCGGGTGGATACAAGGCCCCTCTTATTACCCATAGTTTGGCCTTCTGGAAGCTGAACCATCTTTTTAGCTAGGGACTGAGGACTTCCAAAGAAAGGCCCGGGAGCTATTTCCATTATTAAACCTTCTCCCTCCTTCTTTCCTAGCCCTTCCACTAGACCCTGCTTAAATCTTGGCCAGTCCTTTCCTAGAACCAAATCAAAGGGTAGCCTAGGCACCACTGCTACCAGGACTTCCTCTTGTTCCCCCAGGCACTTAACCTTTAGCCTATAGGTGGGATGTGATGTTGCAGCACCATGAATGCACCCGATGTGAACTTGGCTTTCAGGGGTTCTAGGCACAAATCCTTCTTGGGCCTCTATCCTCTTCCAAAGCCTTTTTGACATCATACTCTGGTCTGCCCCAGAGTCTAACAAAGCATTTATGGTAATTCCTTGCACATCAACCATCAAAAGAAATCCTTCCTTGGGCTGTTCTAACTCCACACCCATTAAGCTAGTGTGTGACTGGCATCCTTTTTCTAAGTGTCCCCATTTTCCACACTTGAAACATTTCTTTTCACTCCCCTGTGTCATCTGGTTTGGCACAGTACATTTATTTTCAGAAATACTTTTAACTATTTTCTTTTCTGATACAGCACATCTTGCCTCAGCACCAATCTTCAGAGGGCCACCCATTCTATGGCAAGCCTGCGTGGCTTCCAAGAATCTCTCTGCTAGCATGGTGGCCTCTCCAATATTTTGGCAATTTTGCTGTATAAGGAAAGTGTGCAAATCTTTAGGCACCCCAGACATAAATTGCTCAAGCATTATAACGTCTAATAACATTTCTACCGTCTTTTGCTCAGGCTCCAACCATTTTACAGCTAAACCTCTGATTCTCTGACTCAGAGCCCTGGGTGTTTCACCCACTCTCAATGTAACAGCTCTAAACATTCGCCTATACTCTGAAATAGACAACCCTAGGCGATCTCTAATAGCAGCCTTTACATCCTTATAATTCAAAGCCTGGGCTGCTGGCATTGCTCTATAAGCTGCAAGCGCCTCTCCAGTTAATGAGGCTGCCAGCCTTACTGCCCACTGGGTCTCTGGCCATGCTAATGCCTGTGCCACTCTTTCAAAAGACTCTAGAAAATCATCAACATTATCATCTGGAGTTAGCTTCCCAAAACTAAATGCCCCAATCCCTTGATTGAGTCCCACACTGTCCACATGTGGTGTACCAGTATTTACTGCTGGTCTTGCATCTGTTCCACTTTGGTTCTGCAGCTGAACTAGGGCTTGCACCAGATCAAGCACTGGCTTTTGCTGTTCCATTAAGGCTTTCATAGCAGTGTCCTGAGCCTGCTGTGCTAGCTCCTGCTGCCTGCTGAACTGGGCTGCCATCCATTCAGCTAGTTCCCTTGGATCCATCTTGATCCCTGCAAGAAACAAAGAAAAAAAACCCAAAGTGCACCACCTTCCAAACAGGTGTGGTTTTTTCCTACTTTTTTTTTTTTTCAATTACCCTGTGCTTACTCCCATCCACCACTAGACATGCCCAGGTACTTATTACCTTGTCTCAGTGATGAATCCAGCTCTGCACAGGGTCTTTTCCTCCTGGGACAGCTTCCTGGAACAACCCCTTTTCCTCCAAAATGTAGTTGAGGGAAAATCTTTTTTTCCAGCTTTAAACTTGAACTGTAGTTGTAATCCTCAGCAAGTAAATCCCCTTTTGTGCAAAAGCAATCCGAAAAACTACGCCATTTGTCAGACGGCTGCCTCGGTGAGAATCTTCACACTCTTGGCAAGTGCATATTTCTATATGATTTGCAAGGTATTGTGGGCAATGTAGTTCATTCACACCAGACACAGCTGCTGACAATAATTTAGTTGTGCTCTTGGGTAAAGCCAATAAGATATTTATTTATGGGGTTATTTCTCCCAACACAGATATGCTTGGTAGCACATAAATTAGGTTACTTGCTTTCAGTGTTAACTTGGAAAAACAAAGTCAAAATCAGGAAAACAACAAATGAAAAGTCACAAAGCAAGAAACAAACTGTTCTTTTCAGGTTAACTTCTGATTACTTCCCACATAGATACAGAAGTGATTCTCTCCTAGCTCACAAACAATTAGGTAAGGCTTAATTGCTAGAAGTTACCAGCTGAAACCCCTTAGCTGGCTTGCCTTCCACTGTGTGGGTCAAATTCTGCTTCAGGAGCTTTTCTGAGTAGATTAAAGAACAAATTTGTATTTCTTTGTGATGGTTGCTGTACTTTATAACAGAAAGTTACCAACGGAGTTTAGATAGAGAGCAGTTCATATAAACAGGATCCTCATCTGCTATTATTCCCCCTTGTTCAACAAGCATGGGTTCAATATCATGGATTGGCACAGATGAATCTCTCAATGGAGCATTTTCAGGAGAATACTTGTTTCCCTGCTGTCTTTCAAGGTTATAGCTAGGGCATAGATCAGTGTTCATACCTGAGCTTCCATTGCTGCTAGAGTTCCTCTCTATATAGCCTGGCCAGTATGTAGTCCAGTTCTTATGTCCAGCCTTCCAATCCAGATCCCTGGACACTGGATCTCTCTTCACATACCTTCTGGCACAGGTCTTAGGGTCCCTTCCACGTGCAGCCGTCTCCCTCACAGGTAGCCTCTGGTGATTCCTAGCTCTGCAGCACCATTCCTCTGGCTTTCCCCAGTCCAGTGGTGTATGCTGGCCCTTGGAATACCTCCCAGTATACGTACTGCTTTGGACTCTTCTAGACCTCTCAAAGGCTTTTCTCTTCCTTCTTCCAAAGGGTCTCTTTCCCTCTCTGTCCATCCGGTTTGGCTTCTGCTTCTGATGATCCTTCAGATGAAACTGATGATCCTTCTCTGGATATCCAAGGTGATCATGAAGATGGTCATCTGTAGAATAAACTCTACTCTTATTCTGCCTTGATGAGTGCTCTTCCCTAACACAGCGCAGCTGTGCTGAATCAGGCCCTGCCCTTTGAGATGAGTGCTTAGGGATTACCTCATAGCCCTCCTGATTGAACACACGTTTCCCCACTTCAGCTCCTCTAATGGCTGTTGGAAACCTGGTGCATTCTGGGACTGGTAGTCTTTTATGGGAAAATTCTGTTTTCTTATTTCTACCAGAACTGACAGGTTGCTTGTTCAGAGTCACTTCACCTTTTCTATAGCTCCTTCCTGAGCTATGATAAGCTTCCTTATCACAAGTCTCCAGGCTGCAGGAGGAGGTGCACTACCCGGATGTGGAGGACTAAACTGGACCCTCCAGGAACTACAATTACCAGGTAAGTGTAATTTCTATTTATCTTTGGGCGTACTGGCATGCGTTTCTGGGGAAAAACTTATATTAGAGCGGGTGCGGTAGTAACCTTCACTTCGAGAGAAACATGCTCTGCAGGTCTCGAGCCTACTTCCCACTCAATTTGCTTCAGCGCCGGCTTCCTGCTCACTCCAGGCAGGGTCGCGATCAGGAGTGCTGGGAACTCTAGAGGCTGTAGCAGCAGGCAGGGATGACCAACAAAGCACCGCGTTGCCTGGGCTGTGACAGGCGATGCAGGGTGTTGGTGGGTCAGATGTGTGCTGCTTCCGCCGTGGACCAAGGCCAGGCCTCCAGAACCAGCGCAATACCACTACAGACAGCTCAAAGTTCTCCCCACCAACGCTCTTCGTTCAGGCAATAGACGGGGTGGCAGATAGGCCCACAGACCTCTCTCCTTTGGAGGCGGCCTCCAGGGATGTGCAACTTGCCACCAATAGTGAACAGGACCACACCGCAGAGTTTGCCGTGTGTTTCCGCCAGGCATGGGGCCTTTGGAAAGATCGTCAAGCTGCTGGCACGCATTCTTTCTGGAAGGCAGGAGCGGAACTGCTGCAGAGCCCAGGAGTCGCAGAAAGGGCTGAATCGAGGGCCAAGCAGTCTAGCCCCACTGAAGAGCTTCACGGAGGTAAGCGCCAATGCAAGGCGCTGCTCTGGGTACTCGGAGACCTCGATTCCCCTGAGGAGAGAGGGGGATCAGGGCATTGAGGACTCTCTGTCTTCGACCTCGAGTCCTCGTACCGGGTGATTCGCCTATTCCGTAAGGAGGAACTGGCGGCCCTTATTAGCCAAATCACTGCAGATTCAGGAAGTTTCAGGTCCTGCAGATCAGTCAGCTTCAGATACTATTCTTCAGGGGGTCCGGGCACTGGCAAAGGCTTTCCCCTTTCCCTCGGAGCTACAGCAGCTGGTCTCTGAGGAATGAGAGTTGCCAGATGCCTCCCTCAA
This sequence comes from Ichthyophis bannanicus, assembly GCA_033557465.1. Classification (NCBI taxonomy): domain Eukaryota; kingdom Metazoa; phylum Chordata; class Amphibia; order Gymnophiona; family Ichthyophiidae; genus Ichthyophis; species Ichthyophis bannanicus. Next base: position 29,766,502 of record CM066034.1, on the reverse strand, counting down.
GTCGGCTCAGTGCCTTGGGAAGATTTTCGTCTGGTCCCAAGATGACCTTCAGCACTGGCTCTGATACCCCAAAGTAGATTCCATGGTCCCTCCAGTCACCAAGAAGACTACAATTCCAGTGGAAGGAGCCAACCCTGCCCAAAAGCAAACTATTGCCTGCTACCTCAGCAGGGTGTTATATGGGAATGAATTGGGTGTGGGGGTGATTTAAGAGAGGAATTGGAAAACGAGGGAGGGGATCAGCTGGAATGTGAGAAAATGGATCAGGTGAACCTAAGGAGGGGTGAGAGAAAGGAGATGAGGGGTGGAAGGTGAGGAGGAATGGCAGAATTGGCTGGGAGGAGGGGCATCAGCTGGGGGTGGGGATGGAGGGGGGGAGTTTGAGACAGAACTGATTTTTGGAGGGACCTGAAAGAGAGTCGCATTGGCTAAAAGATTTGGGAAACAGTGCCTTAAAGTGTTATTTTTGGACCTGGTCTGGCTTTTTTAAACAAGGGTAATTTTCAAATGTATTGCAGTGGTTTAGCTGCAGAAATGGGTTATTTGGAAATTGCTTATGCCATGGGCAGGTAAAAGGCTGTGCCCACATTGTACTGAAGGGATTCCCAGGGTGAGGGAGAAAGGCAGGCAGGCCTCCTTATTGAGCAGTCAGGCCTTAAGAAAGACATTGAGGCTGCTTAGGAATCCTGACCCCCTTGTTCCCCCTTCTACACCCTTGTGTAGTTTTCATAGATACAAAGTAATACCCCAAGTCACATCTGAATCCAATCACAGATATATCCCCCTCCACAAACTACCCCCTACCTCTCCTCCCCTTCCACAACGTTTAATCCACTAGACCCAAGAAATCCTTCATATTCCAACCATTCACTCTTTTTGCCCCCACCCACGTCTTTTAATCCTTTCCCTTAGAAAGTCCCCAGTCTCCTGTTTGTCTGCCTAAGCAGGTCGAACTCTCCGTGGAGCAGGCACTCTCTCTTTTATGTGTATGTGCACAGCGCTGTGTATACCTAGTAAGGCTTTATAGATGATTAGTAGTAGTAGTTTTAAAAGGTGATCTTACAATCATGGTGGTAGACATGTAGAAATGATCTTTACACAGATTGAGTGGTTAATGGAAGAAGCAGAGTCTCAGTTCAATAAGCAACACAAGGAGTTTGCAGCAGCGAATGTGTGAAATGTGAGCTCAGGGATAAGCTCACTGATTTGGAAAATCGGTCCTGTTGCAGCAGGGTCCATTGATGGGGCCTCCCGGAGCTGGAGGAGTGTGTTGGGTGTCTGACCATAGCTTGCAAAACTAGTGCAGCTGTCCTAGCAGTAGCCACTGTGGATTGTACGGACCCTGAGATCAAAATAGATAGCGCGCATAATGCTCTTGGCCCAAGGTGGAAAAGCCGCCGTAGAGGCGTAGTAATCTGCTGCCATGATTATGCTGTTAAAGAGCAGATTTTGGCAGCAGCACGGAAAATGCGACTCTCCTGTGTGAGGGCCACGAATTGGAAGCATTTTTGAATTTGGTATTGGCCACTGTACATTCTAAGAGGGGCAGGCTGGAATTTGTGCAGAAATTGAGACAGGTACTGCTGGATTTTCTCCACTGGGATTGCCGTACCCATCAGCGGGGTTAGCACCTTGATGGATGTTTGGCACGCCCTGAAGGAGGCAGAATTTCAAGATCCGCCAGCGATGACTACGAAAAGCTCAGCCCAGTAGCTGAATGAGATCCGGAACTGGCAGTATGTGGGCCAAGGAGGTAAATGCTTGCGGAGAGAGCTTCAGGAAGTGGCCAGGTCGGGAGCTTGATCGTCAGAGGCGTGAGCCCAGCGCTACTCCTGGATGCGAGTCTCCTGTTTGTAGCTTTTGTGCAGGACTTTCTGAGCTGCTTTATTACACTGTGGGGCAGTCAAACCTTCCCAGTACTTCTTTGCGCTGCAGGTTGTGTTGATGCGTTTCTGATTTTATGGCGTGTTTGCAATTGTAGACGTTGGTCAGATAGGGCGAGTAATGCCTTTGCCTCCTGTGCTTGCTTGCCGTGGTTTGGCGAGCATAGTGGTTCAGTGGGGGGGGGGGGGGGGGGCAGAGGGCATTGGGGGGAAGCAAGGCAGAGAATTTATTTGTTTTATTTATTTAGCAGGTTTTTTATACCGCTTTATCATTTTAGTCAAAGCGGTTTACATTGTAACTTAAACTGTAATGTACATTATACAGGGACGTTGATAACTTGGATTCTTCTGAGGCACTGGAGTGTTAAGTGACTTGCCCAAGGCCACAAGGAATGCTAGTGGGAATCGAACCCTGGCCTCTGGGTTGCCAAGCCAGTGCTCTAAGCTCTAGGTTACTCCTCCACTGCACTCCACAGTGACTGATGAATGTGTGTGGGAGTCCACTGTTAAAGAGTTATGCCTCGGTGTGTGTGTGAAGCTGTGGAGAGTAGGGTGTGAATGAATGTTTTATTTTATTTATTTATTTATTTAAAGATTTTCTATACTGCCTTATCAGGCAATCAAAGCAGTTTATTGAAACAATTACATCATAACAGGGTTCACTTTGTACATCAGAACAGTAATTAACTATGTATAGTTGTCAGCATTGGCATGTAGGTGAAAGGGGGCAATTTCTCTGATTTATAAGACTTTGAGGGGCAACAACAGGTGTGTGTGTGTGGGGGGGTGCATAGGAGTGTGATTTGGGGAAAACCTTGGAGGAAGATGACTGATGTGAACCTTTTGGGGTACTTCCAAAATTATCAAACTCTGCCACTTTGGTGGAGCAGGGTTACAAATTGCTTTATAAGCAGTATCTGAGCCCGGTTCGATTGGGTAAGATAGGGCGAAATGTGACTGAAGATTGTTGGCGTAGTTGAGGCAGCTGTGGCACATTCCTCCATATGTGATGGGAATGTCCGTCATTAGTCAGTATTAGGAAAGGGGTTTCAGCCTTGTGAGGCTTATTTCGGGGTAGAAGGTGGAAAGAGTTCCCCAAGAGATGCTACTTTCCCTCCTACCAGAAATGTTCAACCCACACAGAGAATGTGGTGCTTAATATCTGTCTGGCGGCCTGGTTTGAGAAGAGGAATGTTCTGTTTCCTTAGGCTCACCTGGATCATGTCCATAATATGGCCTGATTGACAGCATTCATTAAAGAGCAGACAACCAGAGTAGCCAGAGACTGGCTTTCCAGTAAGACGTCATCTGGATAATTTGGGCATTTTATGTTGTACTACTTGGGTAAGGGGGCTCTCTTGCCCATTTATTCTCCTAGTGCCTGCAGGATTGCATCTTATATCCTAATTACATTGTATCCCATAGCTTGGGTTAATTTGAAACTGCTAAGTGAGTCAAAAGATACGACGTAACTAATTGCTCTGCTATTTCATATGCCCTAGACATATCCAGCAGCCCTCCCTCTGGAGTCAGAGCTTTGTCTGGGCAGCAGCAGGTATAGCAGCCACCCTCAAAGATCCACCCAATAGTTGCTCTAGTCTGCCTTCTTGAGCACCATTTGATAATACTTACTTGGTGTCCACCCTCACTTCCCTCACACAAATCTTTAACCTTACTAAGATGGGTTCCCACATTACCACGTTCTTTGGATGCTATATCATCCTCACAAGTTGGTTCTCCTGCTCTCTAGCCTTAACCCCATCTGTCAACCAAATCCCAATACTGCAGAGCCATGGAAGGAGATGGTCTGGTGCATCTTGTAGCAACTTAGACTGGGACACACGCTCTCGCCACCCCCATCTCCTTCATATTATTCCTCAACATTCCATCAGAGACAAACAGTCTGAAAAGCCCTACCCCCATAGCCTAAAATGTGCCCTCATCAACGCACGTTCCATCCGGAAGAAATGGCCAGCTGTCACTGACATAATCTCCACTCATGAACTTGACATACTCATGGTAACAGAGACGTGGTTATCTGAGGAAGACAATGTCATAATCAACCAGCTCCTCCCCCCAAATTTCACAGTACATACCAGTCACAGGCAAGACAAAAGAGGTGGTGGTGTCCTCATCCTCACCAGGTCAGACCTCCAGTTCCAGACGATGCATTCCACCAGCACAAGTCACCTGGAAACCATTACCATTTCCAACAGACGCTGCTCTATCAGCTTGCTCTACAGAGCACCCTCTACGTCCCTGGATGATCTTGCCACTATCATTGAGCTCGCCTCCAACACTTATAGCCCACACACCCCAACTTGGATCCTTGGTGACTTCAATCTACCAATGTTTCAGGATAATCAAGCAGCTTCATTCCTAGAAGCCCTTGAGAACCTCGGCTTCAAGCAACTAGTGAAAGTTCCCACTCACATTAAAGGCAACACCCTAGACCTGGTATTCGCCCCACAGTCATCCCTCAACCCATCTCTTGATCCCATAACATCCATAACCCCTGTTCCCTGGTCAGATCACAAATTGATCATCCTCCAGATTCCTACAAGCAAAATCCATACCAAGAGCATCAAGACATCGGCCAACACAGCGAGACCGACCATTAGATCTTTTAAGTCATTTAACAGAGAGCTCGTCCTCGCGGAAACTCAACAGCTCATCAATACCACCACCATGAACCTTGAGGACCTAGTCTCTCACTGGAACAATAGTCTCAGTACTATTGCCGTGCGTCCTCCAACCAACAAGCATTCAAGGAAAAGAGAGAATGCTCCTTGGTACACAGCTGACCTTAGAGAATCCCTCATCCAATTACGGAAACTCGAAAAACGCTGGCGTCACTCTCATGCTATTGATGACCTGACAGCATACAATATCCACCTAGCTGCTCACCTCAAGGCAATCTCCGATTCAATGAAACGGTACCACTCGGATACCTTGATGAGATCTCTCAATAAGCCACACGACCTTTTTGACCTAGTTAAGTCTCTATCTAAGGAGCCATCCTCTGGGCCTCAAGTTGAGATATACCCTCAAGACTTTGCAACCCACTTACAGTCTAAGATGTGCCTTATCAACAGAACCACTACAACAACCACCACCCTTGTGCAGGACGTCCCAAGAGCCCTTTCTGCATTCTCTATCCCCTCTAAGAAGACACCATTACAGCCCTCAACATCACTACATCCCAGTCCGATCCATGCCCTGCCTTCTGGATCAAGGAGCTCCGCAGTCACTTCAGCCCAGTAATTGCCAACATAATGAACCTCTCCTTTTCAACAGGATCATTCCCTTCAGCCCTTAAGCATACTTCAATTAGACCCCTGTTGAAAAACTGCAAGCTCGACCCCCTAAGGGTAGATTCCTACAGACCCATTTCTAGCATACCTCTACTCACTAAGATCATCGAAAAGGAGGTCCAACGACAGTTACAGGACCATATTGACACCGCTGTACCGCTAGACCCCTGCCAACACGGCTTCAGGGAATACCATGGAGTCGAAACTCTCCTCACCACACTCTTCAGCAAGATAATCACTGGCATAGATAACATCCATCAAGGATTTGCCCTCATCTTTCTGGATATCGCCGCAGCGTTTGATTCAGTGAATCACGAACTCCTTTTAGCGAGACTAATTGAGAAGGGCATCAGTGGAACAGCGCTTGAATGGTGCAGGTCCTACCTATCCGGAAGATGGCAGCATGTCCGCTCAGGAGGCAGAACTTCAGAACCCTTCCACCTAGATCAGGGAGTCCCACAAGGTTCCTCACTTTCTGCCCTTCTGTTTAACGTCTACATGTAACCAATCTGTAAGATCATCTGGTCATTTAATGTCGACTGCATGTTTTATGCCGTTGATGTTCTACTTTACACCCCCTTCTCCACTGACCATTTAGATCTCTCCCCTCTAATAAACTGTTTCAATGCAGTATCTGACTGGCTTCTCTCCCAAAACCTCCGTATACAACATAAGAAAACGGAAGTCCTCTTCATCACGAGGAACCCCAACTTCATCCCACCACAATATCTCAAAACAAAGGAAGCTGAATTGCAATCCAAACCCTCAATACGTTACCTGGGAGTCACTCTGGATCAACGCCTGGATATGAAGTCCCACATAGGAAACACAGTCAGAACAATATACTATAAGATCCGTTCACTGAGACACCTACGCTCCTTGTTGGAGCCAAAAGATTTCAGGACAATCTACCAAGCACTGATCTTACCCCACTTCGATTATGCCAATGTCATTCTTCAAGGTCTGCTTCAATCCACCTTGAACCCGTTACAGCTGGCAATGAATGCCGCAGCAAGGGTCCTTCATGGAGCCGCCAGGACTGACCACGTTACACCTCTGCTGATTCAATTACATTGGCTACCCATCCAGGCCAGAATTATCTTCAAAACTCTACTTCTCACGTTCAAAGCTCTCAATAAGCTCTCCGCCGCATCCTTATCTGCCCTTATTCACACTACTACACCAAACAGAGCAAGAAGATCCACGACCATCAACTCCCTAAAGCTCCCAAAGGCCCTAACAAGCTGCACCACTTCTACAGCCAACCGAGCCTTTGTCCTCTGTGCCCCAAGGTGCTGGAATGCACTACCCCCTGGCATCCGGGCTGTCAACAGCTTAACACAATTTAGGAAAGCCCTCAAATTCCATCTCTTCAACAAGTACCTTATAGAGCCAACGACACCCATAGACCTCACTGATTCCACCCAGTAATACAATTCCTTGGTGTCTCAATAACACGCCAAGGCTGATTCTCTATAAGTAAAGAATATATTCTTAGTAACCGCTCCTAGTAACAGGTACCTATGCAGTAGTGTTATCCTTGTAAATAGATTGTAAATAATTACCCTTGTTATCCAAGTTCCTTCCCTTGTTATCTGTAAACTCATGCATGTTGACTGTACTGAGATTTTTGTTCTATGTGAACCGCACTGATGCTGAATAGTGCGGTATATAAGAGAATATAAATAAATAAATAAAATAAATAATAATGATGTTGTAGTGGGGGAGAGGTGTTTTTGTAATTTATTGCTTGGATACAAAGACACTAAGGCTTCATTCACTGTGTGTATTTGTTATACAGCTTGTCAGTGTTTGCTGTTGCAATAAAAGGAAAGTGAAAAATCAGTAGATGAAGTGGGCACTTCATCACTGGGCAGTTTTCAAAGTGAGAGCGATCACACACCCAGGAGCCTGGCAGGGTAGCGCAGTTTGAAAACTGGTGCAGAGTTGGTAGTAAAATGCAGCCAGATTTTACAGCTATATGAGCAATGTGTAAATTCCTCTGGAAGTGTTCCACTGAAAGCAGGAGGGAGGGAAGAAGCCTGCAGTGTCGGTGTGACGAGGGGCTCTGCGAAGACATCAAAGACATTCTGCCTCTGCGGTGCTAATGCCTATGCTGATGCTGAGAGGCAGGGCAGTGACTGAGATTGCTGGGAAAGGTGCTGCAGCTGCTACGGCTGCTCTTTTGTCCATCGGCCCCAGGAGAGGAGTGCTGTGATCTCCATCTGCAACGCTGCTCTCTTCTAGCCCTGTTGTGCTGCTGTGCTTTCAGCATTGGCTGTCATTGCACTGACTTCTGGGGAATGGCTGGTGTGGCAGGTGGAGCTGTGGCCTGTCGTGAAGCCAATGACAGCGTAGAGGACAGTGGATGGTGCCACAGCTGAACTGGAAGGAGCAATGGGCAGAATACTGCTGGATGCTAGAGCTGGGCAGGGTGTGCCCAAGGGTGCAGAAGATGGTGCCAGCATTGTCCTGTGTGCGGCAGGCTTCCTTTGAAGAGCAGACCTCGCTCCTCGTGTGCTTGCTCAGAGCTTCTGGGGAGGAAGGATGAGCTGGTGTGGAACTCGTCGGCACAGGAGGCACTCCAGCACGACAGCGTTGACCTGATCTCCTCCTGAGAAGCTTCATGCGGGGCTGGTTTGGGAGCAGTAGCAGAAGAGAGATGCAGCTCCTCTATAGTACACTCTCTGCTGCAGTCAGCCACCGGAGACATTTTGGTGCGTTCAATGTAGGCAGAGATGTCATAGCCAGGCACCGGGCATCGAATTCACACTTGGTGAGATTCCAAGTTGCACATTACTTTAGCACATCAAGGACATTTTTTAAAGCCAGTTCCTTATCGTTCCTGCAGTTCAGTCCTCCACCTCTGGTTGTGCACCTCCTCCTGCAGCTTGGAGACTGGGCATGTCAAAATCATGACATCACTGGATGTAGTCTGCTGGTCTCTCCCATCAGCCCCAGTGTGTCCAGTCTCCATGCAGCAGGAGGGCGTAGTGAGCCTAGGTGCTGGGCTCACTTGAGGAACACATAAGGAGCAATAATGTAGCTTAGTATACGTTTCTTAAATTTTTACCCTCAAATTTGGTTCTTGCCCTTTAAATTTACTTTTACATTTAATTTCATACTGTCCCTTTAAAACAGAAAAACACGGACAAACCTTTCTCTGGTGCCGGTACCTGCCTGCCTCTCTGGTGCGGGGCTGTGGGCTCATTTATTCAAATCTATCCCCCTGGACGGGATGGGGGAGAGCTCTGCAGCAGGACCGAGGGGGGCATTCTCCGGCTGTGCAGGCAGCCGCAATCCCACCTTGCACTTGAGCGCACTGACGGGAGGCTCGCCCGGTGGTTTCTGCTCGTGGCATCATTCAGCAGAACCGCGCGGGCTGGAGCCCCGTTGAAGAGCCGTAAGTCTTTTCTTTGATAGCTTTGGGGCTGTGCATCTCTCCGGCGGGTGGGAACCGTGTGGAGAAAGGGCTAGTGCTCCCACGTGGCGTTTGGTGCCTTTTTTCTCGCGCCAGTTGCGGCAGCCATTTTGGGAGCATGATCGCCGCGTGGTAAGAGCTCCAGAGGGGATTTTAAGGCGTAGCTCGTATCGGGGGACCGGGGTTACATTTGCTTTAAATTTACTTTACATTTACTTTTTGGCGTTGGGCAGTGCTCCCATTCATTTGCAAAGCCTCGTTTTTGCCTTCAGTGCCTCTGCAGGCCCTTGAGTGGGCTGGAAGTTTAATTATTCAAGAAGAGGGAGTGCATTAAAATATATATATATTAACTCTGGTCTCCCTATTCCTAGCCTGTCTCTCTCTCGGATTTTTTATTGAAAAAAAAAAAGAGAGAAACAAGGAAGAGCAGGACAGGGTGAGGGTGCCTGGCGGATGGCATCCCGCCCCCAGTGCGTGCTCTGCAGAACTTGCAGGGGAATGGACACGGATTCTGGGATCTGCAGGAGTTGCGCTACGGTGTCCATGAGTATGGAACGGCAGATGGAGGCCAAGGCTGGCCAGGAGCCACAGCTTGCAACGGACGGACCTGAAGGGGAGGTCCCGTTGGCCTCTACCTCAGGGGTTTCCCAGGAGGTTAGCGCGGGACTGCTAACCGACATGCTGGTCCTGGAGTCCAGTGCACAGCTCTGGGACTTCTGTCCCGATTTTGTGTTGATAATGCATCAGGCATTCTGTATGCGGCGTCAGGGGAAATTACCGGACGCCTTGTCGCGTCCTGCGTCTGTTCCGCAGCTGAAGTCGACCGAAAGGAGTAGCATTTCTCCGAGACCTTCAAAGAGATTGCGACCTCGCGAGCGGTCACCCTTAGACATGGTGGGTAATGACACGGATGAGGCTGAGCTAGATCTTGAGGCAGAGATGGAAGACTTAGAAGAGGGTGAAATTCAGAAACCGGAGGATCAGGCAAAGATCATTTGAGTGTTCCGAAAGGAGGAGCTGGTAGCCCTTATTACGGAATCCTTCCAGACGTTGAACCTGGCGGCAGCACCGCCGACGGAGGAGGAAAGTGTGGAAGACCCTATCATACAAGCGGTGAGGCAAGCACAAGTGGTGTTCCCCATCCACCGGGTGGTGGACAAGATGATACAGGACGAGCGGGATCAACCGGAGTCAGGTCTCAGAGGCATCAGAACGATGAACAGACTCTATCCATTAGCAGATAAGGGCAAAGAGCGGTTCCGGTCTCCATGAATTGATGCAGCAGTATCAGCGGTCACCAAGAAGACCACGATTCCGGCGGAAGGTAGCGTGGTGTTAAAGGATGCGCAGGATAGGATGGTGGATGGCCTGTTGAAGCAGTCCTTTGAGGCGGATGCGTTGTCCTTGCAGGCTTCCATTTGTGGAGCTTGGGTGGCAAGAGCTTGCCTCAGATGGTCTCAGCGCTTGAGATGGTCCTCTCAGCTGGATCCAGAGGGTCTTGCTGAATTGGATTGGTTGGAGTCAGGAACCGCATATTTGGCGGATGTGCATTATGACTTGATCAGAGCGCTGGCTAATAGAATGGATTCCTTGGTTGCCGCACGCCGATCCCTGTAGTTAAGGAATTGGGCGGCCGATGGCTCTTCTAAATTGCGTCTCAGTAAGCTTCCGTTTAAAGGTAGGTTACTGTTCGGAGAGGATCTTGACAAGTTGGTTAAGGATTTAGGGGAGTCAAAGGGCGGTAGACCTCCGGCGGATAAGCCTAAGCCAGGAAAGTCCGCTCCAGCCTATTGGGGTCAGTTTCGGGATTTTAGAAGATTTCGTAGTTCTCGTCTAGGTGGTTTCCAGAGAGGAAGATTTGCGTCAAGAACCCAGGGCGTTCGTGGATTTAGGGGAGCAAGTAGAGGTTTTGCAGGGACATCCACCATGGCTTCTTGGAAGCCCCAATGAAAGTTGGCGGGTCCTGGTAGGAAGTCAACCCATTGGCAGGAGGCTTCGGGAGTTTCTTTCTGCCTGGACCCAAATTACGACAGACCAGTGGGTTTTGGAAATAATTTGTGAGGGCTACGCGCTGGAGTTGGCAAGACCGGTCCGGGACTCCTTCGTAATGTCTCCCTGCAGAGGTCCACAAAAAAAGCCCTGGCGATTCGCACGACCCTGGATCGTCTGTTACGTATGGGGGTGATCGTACCTGTCCTGTTGACAGATTACGGTATGGGTCGATACTCAATTTATTTCGTAGTGCCGAAAAAGGATGGATCTCTACGCCCTATTTTAGACCTAAAGGGCGTGAATCGGTGCTTGCGCGTACCGCATTTTTGGATGGAAACTTTGAGGTCCGTCATTGTAGCGGTACGCAAAGGGGAGTGTTTGACCTCCCTGGATCTCACGGAAGCGCATCTACATATCCCTATCCGAGAGACCCATCAAAGGTTTCTACGATTCGCCCTTCCATGGGGGCACTATCAGTTCCGAGCTTTACCGTTTGGGCTGGCTACGGCGCCACAAACTTTCACCAAGATTATGGTGGCGGTGGCGGCGGTGTTGCGGAAGGAAGGAATCCTTGTTCATCCATATCTCGACGACTGGTTGATTTGGGCGAAATCCGAGGCCGAAAGCGTGCAGGTTACGGACAAGGTGGTAAAGTTCTTACAGCAGCCCGTCTGGGTGGTCAGTCCGGCCAAGAGCCGACTGGTGCCATCCCAGGAGCTCGAATATCTGTGAGTACGTTGCGACACTCGGTAGGGGGCGGTGTTTCTACCGCATCGTTGGGTGCTGGACCTGAGCGGCCTACTCCGCAAGTTCAGTGCCGCTCCGGCGCCATCGGTATGGGATTATCTTCGCGTGCTGGGCACAATGGCGGCTACATTGGAGATGGTACCCTGGACCAGATTCCATATGAGGCCATTACAATGAGCGCTCCTCCGCCGCTGGTCACATCAGACAGACTCATTGAGCAAGCGTCTTCCCTGTCCTCCCCGAGTCAGGTGGGCTCTACGGTGGTGGCTATTACCCGGTACCCTGCAAGCAGGGGTGCCCCTGGAGCAGCCGGAATGACTCCCGCTATTGACGGATGCAAGTCTTGTGGGGTGGGGGGTGCACTGCGGAGATCTGTTCGCGCAAGGTGCGTGGTCCGTTCAAGAGCGCTGTTGGTCGATCAACCGGCTGGAGTTGAGAGCGGTGTATCTGGCGCTTCGGGCTTTCGAAGCGGCAGTGACAGGTCGGGCGGTGAGAGTGCTGTCGGACAACTCTGTGACGGTAGCGTACATCAATCGGCAGGGAGGCACAGGCAGTGCGGCCATGGAAGAAGAAGCAGAGACACTGTTCTCGTGGGTGGAACAGCGTCTGCCGGCGTTGTCAGTGGCGCACATTGCAGGGAAGGACAATATGACGGCGGATTTCCTCAGCAGGGTGCAAGTGGATGCTGGGGAATGGGAGTTGCATCCGGAAGTGTTTGCGCTAATAGTCCGCAGATGGGGGCCGCCGATCATGGATCTCATGGCGACTTTTCAGTCCGCAAAAGAGAGTCGCTTCTTCAGCAGACGGCGGGAAAGGATGTCGGAAGGGCTCGACGCCCTGATACAGCCGTGGCTGGCATTCGGTCTTCTTTGTGTTCCCGCCATGGGCACTGCTAGACTGCGTGGTGCAGCGGATCGAGGCTCATCGTGGGAGGGTGCTGTAGGTAGCCCCGGACTGGCCAAGACGCCCGTGGTACGCCAATCTCATTGGAGGCTGCCAGTCTCGGAAGATCTGCTACGCCAAGGGCCGCTTCGAATGCCTCAGGTGAATCAGTTCTCGCTTACGGTTTGGCCATTGAAAGGGCGAGGCTGAAGAAGAAAGGATACTCTGGATCGGTAATCGTGACGTTGCTGCGAGCTAGGAAAACGTTGACTTCGCTAGCATATGTTCGTGCTTGGCGTATTTTTGAGGATTGGTGTTCACGGCAGCAAGTCCAGGCAGCTACGGCCTCCGTGCCCGTGGTGTTGAGCTTTCTACAAGATGGCTTTGATAAAGGATTGGCAGCCAGTTCGTTGAGAGTGCAGTTGGCAGTCCTAGCCTGCTATAGGGGCAAGGTGCATGGTGTGCCTTTAGGGTCGCATGTGGACGTATTGCGCTTCCTGAAGGCGGTGACGAGGCTGCGGCCTGCTCGTCGTTCCCCCGTGGGATCTCAACTTGGTTTTAGGAGCATTAGTAAAGGAGCCCTTTGAGCCGTTACTTCAAGCCACAATGAAGGATTTGACCTTAAAGACAGTGTTTTTAGTGGCTATATGTTCGGCAAGGCGAATTTCGGAGTTACAAGCGCTGTCTTGCAGAGAACCTTTTCTGTCATTTTCAAAGGAGAAGGTAGTCTTGCGTCCAGTGCCATCCTTTTTAGCGAAGGTTGTCTCTCCGTTTCACCTAAATCAGACGGTGTCGCTTCCGATCCTTGGTTCAAGGGGGGTAACCGCGTCCGATCGCAGTATGCGTTTGTTGGATATTAAGCGGGTATTGAGGCGATATTTGCAAGTTTCCGAACCTTTTTGCAAATCTGAGCAGCTGTTCGTGGTGTTTGGAGGGCCTCGCAAAGGTGAGGCGGCAGCAAAAGTGTCCATTTCTAGATGGATTAGGGAAGCGATTGCCTCAGCATATCTGGTTCAGGGTCGTTCTGTCCCGGTGGGATTGCAAGCACACTCTACCAGAGCGCAGGCAGCCTCTTGAGCAGAACACGGTTTGGTTGCGCCAGGGGACATCTGTAGGGCGGCTACTTGGTCGTCTCTCCATACCTTCAGTAAGCACTATCGCTTGGATATGCTAGCAGCGAATGATGCCTGTTTCGGTTTGGCAGTATTGCGAGCCGTGTATAAGGGTCCCTCCCAATGAATACTGCTCTGTTACATCCTAGAGGTGGAGGACTGAACTGTAGGAACGATAAGGAAATGATAATTACCCTTACCTGGTAATTGTAGTTCCTTGAGTGACGACAGTTCAGTCCTCAATCCCGCCTGGGGTGGTGTCGTTGACAGTGGAATGTCAGTAGGTGGAGCAGTACACTTACAGGTATGTATGAATTTTGAGGGATTCTGTTTGATTCGTTCTGCTCTGTCTATTTTTCTCTATTTCTTCTCCTTTCTGGCTTTTGCTTTGGAAGGAGTCAGGAGGAAACTGTACAAGACAAAGTTTTGTTCTGTTAGGAGGGAAATTCTAACTATTCCTCTAGTTACGGGTTATTAAGGTTACAGTTTATTTGTTAGCTACTTATTTGTTGCTCTTTTGAGTATGCTTTGTCAATAGTTCACTGGGGCTGATGGGAGAGACCAGCAGACTACATCCAGTGATGTCATAATTTTGACATGCCCAGTCTCCAAGCTGCAGGAGGAGGTGCACAACCCAGAGGTGGAGGACTGAACTGTCGTCACTCAAGGAACTACAATTACCAGGTAAGTGTAATTATCATTTTCCATATCATCCTTCTAGACCAGTCCAGACAAGTGGGTTGTGTCCCCTACCAACAGATTGGTGGAGACAAACAACCAATGACATGCTCAGCTTTCAGTGCCATTATTCCCAAGCCTCTATCCGCCCCTGCTATCGTCTCTTCAGTATTTCTTTGTCTCCAGCAGATGGTGGATGGATTTTCCACACTGAAGAAAATCTGAATAGTTGAGAGGAAAAGATAGATTTAAATGCTTGTAAATTACCACCTTGAGGGTAACTTTCTCACTTGAGCACGACGTGGGAGCTCCACTAGACTATGGTCTTTTCAGTAGCCATAGGAGGAGGGATAATTAGTTCAGCTCCACGCTCTTATCTTGTTAGGGGCCTGTTGAGCAGCCAGAAAATTGGAAGAATCTGGAAGAGTTCAGCAGTCTCACAAGATCTCAACGCCCCCTCTGTCCTCCTCTGTTTCCCCTACTCTCTCCCAAAGATTACAGAAGAATCTGCCTGCCTGCCACCCACCTTAAATGCAGTGCCTGCAAAGCAGAGAAAGCGTTTCAGGGAATAGAGCTTAGCCCAGCATGGATTTCTGCTCTCAGGGGGCGAGTACTAAGGCTTGACCTCGTCATTGTCCTTGTTGTGGGCTCCTGATTCCGCCCATCTGGGGCGCAATTTGGGATGGACTACTAGTGACTATTGGTGCAGTGTGGGGGTTTCCTGCCATTTTCTGCATGGGTTAGTAGAGTCTTTTACTGTTGTGCACCTGGTGGTTGTGTGGTCTGTGCATGTGTTCTACCCGATCTGCTCCAACACATGTTCCCACCTAAGCGCCCTTAGCACGCACTGTTGTTATATTTGCCTTAACTCCCTGCCTTCTTCCAGTAAACATTATGTGGTGTGTGACAAGCAAAGTGCTTCATCTCCAGCTTCTGGACTCTGTTCTTTTTGCATGGCAGCTTCTGTTGTTCCTTCAGGGCTTACCCACGCTCTCCCAGCTGGGGGATGCAGTTGGTATAGCCTTGCCTGCTATAGGGAAGGAGGTGGTGGATTGTGTTCTCTCCCTGGTATGTGTGCAAATCTTTCCTTATTTATGTTTTTATTGTAAACCGCTTTGCCAACTTGTTTTAAGGGCGGGATATCAAATTCTAATAAACATTAACATGGCGCAGTGAGTAAGGATGTCCAGCTGGCTGGGGTTTCAAGCGACAGTACTGTGTGCCACCCCCGTCCTCTAGGGGCTCAGTGTCAGCTATGTCCCTTGGTGTAGTGTGGGGGTCATTTCTGCGAGAAGTTTTTCCGGAGTCTGGATTGTATTCCTCAGAATTCTTTTCCTTTTTACAACAGGCCTGGTCTTTCTGGGCAGTCTCGTGATGGGCAGACTGAGAGTAGAAGCCCTAAGAACATGAGAACATAAGACATGCCATACTGAGTCAGACCAAGGTCCATCAAGCCCAGTATCCTGTTTCCAACAGTGGCCAATCTAGGTCACGTGTACCTGCCGTTTCCCAAAAAGGTACACAGATTCCATGATGCTTATCCTGGGGTAGGTAGTGGATTTCTCTGGCCCTCCATAATAATGGTTTATGGACTTTTCCTCCAGGAACTTGTCCAAACCTTTTTTAAACCCGGCTAAACTAACAGCTTTTACTACATCCTCCGGTAGCAAATTCCAGAGTTTGATTACACATTGAAAAAATATTATCTCCAGGAACAAGCAGGAATGTAGTCTTCACATAGGGGTATCGTCGGTACCAACGGAGCCTGCGCAGGAATGCTCCCCACCGTCCAATAGGAACACTTTTAGGAGCATCCCTCAGCACATGCGCGCCGCCTTCCCGCCTTTCCAACTGTCCCTATTCAGTTCTTCTTTTTCCGCGGAGCCGACAGGACACATACCCAGTCACCGCAGAAAATTTCTTCTTTAAACGTGCTTTCTTGTAGTCGCGTCTGCCTCCGCACGACACCTACCGGTACCGCCGGTTCTTCTTTTTTCTTGTCTAAAAAAAAAAAAAAGTATATATATATATATATATATATATACACTTTCTGAACTGTTTCTCTTCAGAAACTTTTTCTTTTTGGTGCTAGGTGCCATTTTTGGCATTAGTCCCCATTTTTCCTAGAATATGGAAAAACCAGCTAGTGGTTTTAAAAAATGTACTAAGTGTGGCGATACCATTTCCGTCACCGACACCCATGACTGTGTCTCAAATGTTTAGGCCCTGACCATTCTCCATCTAAGTGTCTCTCTTGTATGGGGATGACTAAAAGAGGAAGACAGAACCAGGCTGCAAAGCTCGGTACCCTGTTTTCTTCGGATGCCAGGTCCATTGCATCAACGTCTTCAAGAGCTTCGTCTTCCTCCCATGGATCTCAGGTAACTAAACATAAGAGCCGGTCCTTAAAGGGTAGCTCTCCTTCAAAGCATCGAGAGGCCATTGGCATTGCCCTTGAGGAAACTACACCAGCAAAACAGCCCCGACGGGAGGCTTCGGCCTCCAAAGCATCAACGGGGTTCCAGGATGTTCTCGAGGCCTCAACCTCGGCAGAACTACTGGTGCCATGCTCAGGGGTTCCGGCCGCTTTTCCCGGTACCGATACCCAGGCATCGGCAGCGTCGATAGACCAGAGATTCCTCGCTATCGAACGCAGTCTTGCAGCTCTCCTTACAGCTGCGGTACCGTTGACACCGGGGCTTCAACGGGCACCGGTGGGAATTCTTCCCATGCCAACTTTTTCTGGCATCGACAGATCGGTACCGGACCAAATCGGTACCGACTTCGATCGATACCGAGACCATGATTTGCATGAACATCGGGATCAGAGATACTTCGAATCCTCCGATTCTGATGACTCTGATAATTCTGCCGGTACCAGAGTGTTTCTCCCGGAAGACTACTCTTCTCCTCAACGCAGAATGTCTCCTCTGGAAGACATGTCTTTTCAGGATTTTATTCGTGATGTGGCCCGAGGCCTTTCAATCACGGTAGCTCTTGAAAAAGAACCTAGAGCAAAGGAATTGGAAATTCTCCAATACCCCAAGGCTCCCAAGGAGGCAGCCACTTTGCCCATTCATGAAATTCTTCATGATTTGATGCTCAGATTGTGGGAGACACCTTTGACCACATCTCCTCATTCTAGGAGACTCGATACCATGTATCGAGTCCCACCATGTCCTGGTTTTCAAAAGACTCAGCTGCCACACCATTCAATGGTAGTGGAGTCAGCCATGCATAGGATGAAAAGTGCAAAAAGACATGCATCCAATCCTCCAGGTCGTGAATGCAGGACTCTCGACGCTTTTGGGCGTCGAACGTTTCAGGCTTCCATGCTTTCAGCTAGGATCAGCTCATATATTTTATATATGGGAATGTTCCTCAAAGAGGTCACAGGAGATTTGGAGCTTCTGAGCCCCCTTCTCCCTGATGACAAATGACAAGACTTCCTTACTCTTGTCAAGCATGCTCAAGACGTCTCCAAGTTTGTAAATCATGCAGCCTTTGCTTTGAATGTATCAGCAGAACCTCTGCTGTTGCCATTGGTGCACGTCGGATTGCCTGGCTTCAGGCATCAGACTTGGAGATTTGGGTACAGGATAAATTAGGAAACATCCCTTGCACAGGAGAAAACCTCTTTGGCAAGAATTGGCAGGAAAAGGTTAATGAGATAGATGCTGACAATATCACTTTAGATACCGTATTTGCCGGCGTATAAGACGACTTTCTAACCCCTGAAAATATGCTCAAAATTCGGGGGTCGTCTTATACGCCGGTATAACTTTTTTTTTTTTTTTAACTCTGCGGAAAATTATCAACTTAGACCCAGGGTCTCAAACATGCGGCCCGCGAGAGAACTTTCTGCGGCCCGCGACGGAGAAGAAACAACAAAAAAACCCCAAACCCTTGGTTTTGCTGCTGCTGCCGCTACCGCCGTGGCAGCGGCAGAATCAACCGTCTGCCCGGCAGAGCCCTCAGCTATTAACTCCATCAGCGGCAGCTTTCAGAGCCGCGAGAGGGAAATCACTCTTCATAGCCGTCCCGTCCGCAGTCATGAACTGTCATCAGCTTCTGCTCCCTGATTGGGGTTACACAGCCCAGCAGAAATCCATCTGTCCTGCTTATTTGAACTCCAGCCTAATTGGGGCTGTCTGAGAGGGGGAGGAGTCAGCTCCATTTCAAAAGCAGCTGCCTTCAGGCGGGCCCGCGCCTGGTGGGCCCGCGCCTGAGGGCCTCGCCTGAGGGCCTCGCCAGAGGGCCCTTTGGCGTGGCCCTTAGGCTGTGGTCCGTGGCCACTGTGGTTCCACATCCGTCACTTTGTCTTCAGCGAAAAGAGAAGAGCTCCAGTTCCCTAAATACCATGAGAAGGAATGAAGCACCATCAGTCTACACATCTCCATCAATCAAGTTGGTAACATAACTCCACAGCGTCTTGCTACCCTTCCACATGACTCTCACCCCAACGATTTAGTTATACAACGTATATATTAATCTATGCTCTTCTTCAACCAATTGCTTGCAAACTACTTGCCATCTGGCCTTTGGGCCTATCTTATTGAATTACTCTGATGTTCATATTACCTACCACACAGTTGCCTAGCAGATATCCGTACATACCACACTGTGCATATTTCATTACCTTATTGTGAATTACTCTGATGTGAATATTGCCTAACCACACAGTTCTTAACAGATATCCTTTACCTCCACTCTGTGCAGATACCACTACCTTATTGTGAATTACTCTTGAGTACATATTGCCTCAGTACACAGATGCTTAACAGATTTCCAGTACCACCACACTGTGCACATTTCACTAGCTAACAACATTCCTGGATCTACTATATACATTAGTCATCATGTTATCTCACTGGGTATTCCCATACCCCCTTACCCTTGCTATGTGCTACATTTTAATAGCCCTGACCTTTTACACCCTAGCCCTTACTTCACCTCAGAACACTATACCAGTCCTCCATAGATCTTGTTGGAGATTTCCTGACTCCCCCAACCATCAATACGAAACACTTCGGCGCACACCAGGCCCACATGTTATCTATGTGGACCTTCAGCAGCAAAATCTATCTCGACGATTACAGTCCCACCATCCCCCTGACCTTAAATGTGCACTAATAAATGCACGATCAATAAGGAAAAAATGGCCAGCACTAACTGATATGCTCTCAGCTCATAACCTTGATATCCTATGTGTCACCGAGACATGGCTTTCAGCCGCTGACGCCGTGATCCTTCACCAGTGTGTCCCGCCTAATTTCTCAGTCCACTCTTGTCACAGAGCTGACTGTCGTGGCGGAGGAGTACTTATCCTAACGAAAGCCGACCTCAAATTTCGGCTTGCCGCCTCAAGCAGCACCTCTACCCTTGACTCTGTTACCATTACAAATAAGCAAATCACTATTAACTTGCTCTATAGAATTCCATCTTCATCTCCAGATGACTTAGCAACAATAATTGATCTTGCTTGCAACACCACGAATTCGCATACTCTAAACTGGATATTAGGTGACCTCAACCTCCCAGTCATTCAGGACAGCCACACCAATGCCTTTGATGCTCTCAGTGATCTAGGCTATGTTCAACTTGTTGATACCCCTACCCATATAAAAGGCAACTCGCTTGATCTTATCTTTGCACCACAAACAGCCCTCACACATTTGCACCAGTCTCACCTAAACTTCTCCAGGACCAAGCAGGAAGTCAGTCCTCACATATGGGTGACGTCGGCGCCGACAGAGCCCTCGCGGAGCAATTTTCCCCAGCTTTCAAAGAAAGCCTTTGGGAATTGCAGCACGCATGCGCGGTCCTCTTCCCGCCCAAGGGTACCATCTTGCTCAGTCTTCTTTTTTCCGCAGAGCCCTACAGACGTTGTTTGTAATTCCCCGCAGAAAAGTTGATTTTATTTGTTTTTTCTCGGTTCGACGCCGGTTCTTTTCCCGCCCGGACCCGCGACGCCGGTTGCGAGTCCGTTCTTTATTTTTCGGTTTTTTGTCCTTCGTGACAGATTTCGCGCCTTTTTTCTTTTTCACTGGCAGCCCGGTCTTTTGACCTCGCAGGGGCCCTTTTTCCCCCGATGGCTGCCAGCGGGTTTAAGAAGTGTGATCGGTGTAAGAAACTCATGTCTCTTACCGACACACACGATTACTGCCTCCGCTGCCTCGGACCCGATCATGACCCGATGATCTGTGGTCTGTGTGGCAAAATGTCCTCAAAAGCGTTGAAGAGTTGGCAGCATCAGCGGGAACGTATCTTCTCTGACTCCGGCCGGGCTCGGACCTCGTCAGAGGCTTCGACGTCTCGGGACTCTGGTCCTGAGCATCGTCGCAGCTCCTCTGAACGGGGGTCTCCTACCCGGAAACATCATCGGAAGAAGAAACCCGCGAGGGCGGGGTCGGTGGACGCTCCTGGTTCCTCGAGGGCCAGGTCGCATAGCCCCGATTCCCATCCCGGGTCCTCGGAGATGGAGAGGCCGTCTAAACATCCTCGTCTCGAGATGGACTCGCCCGCTCCCGTGAGTACTGTTGTCCTCGTGGACTCACCTCCGAAGGACCTGACGTCGGGCCCGACGCCGTCGGGGCCCGAGTCTGGGGCTGCTGGGTCTCCTGAGCTCGGACTCAGGTTGACGGCCTTGGAGAGCAGTTTCGCTGCCTTCATGGACCAGCAGCGGGCATTGATCGCTGGCCTCGCCGGTGCTTCTGCCCTGACCACCGGGACGTCGACGTCCAAGTCGACCCCGGAGACCGAGCCGATCCTCGAGTCCATGAGGGCTCGAGTCGATCCTCGGTCGCGGTCTCCTTCGGCCTCCCGTTCGGGACCGAGGTCGTCGACGCCGACTCCCTTGGCGTCGGGGCGGACGGCATCGATGCCCGCCTGACCAGAGCCGCTCGACTCCACCTCCGAGGAGTCAGCCTGGGAATCCGAGGACGAAGAGTCACCTGGTTCTTTTCGGACTCGGTGTGTCCCATCGGACTCCCCCGAGTCCGAACCTCGGAGACGGTCCCCCCGGAGGATACCCGGTTCTCGGACTTCGTGCGGGATATGGCCAAGGCCTTGGCCTTCCCCGCGGATCCCGAGGAGGAGCCTCAAATCGAAGAACTCGACGCCCTCCAATATGACTCTCCCCCGAAGGAGGCCTTTGTTGTACCGGTTCCTCCAATGCTGGAACGACTTCTCTTCCGCATGTGGGAGAGCCCGGCGTCGTCACCGGTGTTAAGCAAGCGGGTCGATTCCATTTATCGAGTCCGCAAGAGCCCCGGGTTCCAAAAGGCACAACTACCGCACCATTCCATGGTGGTGGAATCGGCCATGCATAGACTTAAGAGTCAAAAGATGCACTCCTCAGTGCCTCCCGGTCGGGAGGCTCGGAGCCTGGATGCCCTCGGTAGGAAGTGTTTCCAGGGCTCTATGCTTGCTTGTCGTGTCCAGACCTACCAGCTCTACATGGGCATGTATCTCCGAGACCTGGCTAAAGAAATAGCCGGGTTCTCTGCTGGTCTCTCCGACGAACCTTTGCAGAGGTTCCAAACCTTGTCAACTGGTATTCGGGAGTGCTCAAAGTTTATCTCTCGAGCAGCCTACGATGGTTTTGAGGCATCGGCTCGAGTAGCCGCAGCCGGCATCGGTGGCCGCCGCCAGGCTTGGCTTCAGACATCCGACCTCGAGCCATGGGTGCAAGACAAGTTGGTCGATGTCCCCTGCAGAGGTGAAAACCTCTTTGGCAAGCCCATGGATGAGAAGGCTGCACAGATCGAGACCGAGACTCTCACCAGGACTCGTCTCTCAAGGAAGACCTCTGCCCCTTCTCAGAAGAAGAAGGGCTCGGGGAAAAAGCCCTTTTACCCGAGGAAGGCGGCTGCCTATCAACACTACCCTCATTATCAGGCCTCAGCAGCTCCCCCACAGGGTAAGCAGGCCAAGGGACGGGGTAATGGGTCCCGTAGGCAGCAAGCCCCCAAGCCTGCACCACCGGCCCCTGCTCAGCAGGGTGGGGGTTTTTGACTTCATCAGCATAGCCTCTCCCCTCAGCTGGTTTCTCTCAGCACGGGAGGCCGGCTGGTCCACTTTGCCCACAGGTGGTCCAACATCACCACAGATACCTGGGTGCTTCACATAGTTCAAAAGGGCTATCTTCTTCACTTTCACCAGGTACCTCCCTCCTATTTCCCAGGGGAGCCTCTTCGACTCCCTCTGCACAGGGACTTACTCCTTCAAGAGTTAACAAGTCGTCTTCAGGAACAGGCTGTGGAACCGGTGCCCCACCACCTGTGGGGTCAGGGGTTTTACTCCAGGTACTTTCTGATACCAAAAGGAACCGGAGGCCTCAGACCAATCCTGGACTTGCGCAACCTCAACAAGTTCCTCGCAAAGGAAAAGTTCAAGATGCTTACCCTTGGAATCCTGCTGCCCTACCTCCAGCAGGGAGACTGGCTATGCTCCTTAGATCTAAAGGATGCCTACACTCACATCCTCATTCACCCCAGCCACAGACAATATCTCAGGTTTGTTGTGGGGGGCAATCATTACCAGTACAGAGTACTACCCTTTGGCCTATCCTCCGCACCAAGGGTGTTCACCAAATGTCTAGCGGTGGTGGCGGCTTATCTGAGACTTCAAGGCCTCTTTGTATTTCCATACCTGGATGACTGGCTCATCAGAGCGCAGTCTTCCCAAGAGGCCATTCATGCCACGCACCGCACTGTGGCTCTGCTCCAGTACTTGGGCTTTGTCATAAACTTCGCAAAGTCCACTTTGCTCCCCTCTCAGGATCTCGAGTTCATCGGCGCAAGATTGAACATGCTTCAGGCGCGAGCTTTTCTGCCTCTGGACAGGGCAAACAGGCTCATGGATCTTGCCAGCCACTTTCGCAGCAATTCCCTGGTCTCTGCTAGGCAATTTCTGCGACTGCTTGGCCATATGGCTTCCACAGTCCATGTGACCCCCAATGCCCGCCTAAACATGCGCCCTGCTCAATGGTGCCTTCGCACACAATGGCATCAGGCCACTGGGAGCCTAGCGGACTCCGTACAGATCTCCGACCCGCTGGTCTCTTCTCTACAATGGTGGCTTCATCTGCCAAACCTAGTGCTAGGAATGGCTTTTCAGCCTCCTCCGCCTTCTCAGGTCCTGACGACCGATGCTTCTCTCCTGGGCTGGGGAGCTCATTGCCAAGGGAAATGTACTCAAGGCCTCTGGACTCCTTGGGAGTCTGCTCAGCAGATAAACTTCCTGGAGCTCAGAGCCATCCGCCTAGCTCTCAGAGCCTTCTCCAACCTGACTTCTCAACAGTCTGTGCTGGTCCAGACAGACAATCAGGTTGCAATGTTCTACGTGAACAAACAGGGTGGAACAGGCTCCTTCCTTCTCTGTCAAGAGGCGCAGAAACTGTGCTCTTGGACCGTCCACCACGGCATCATCCTCAAGGCTGTCTATCTCCCAGGTCAGGAAAATTACCTGGCAGACAAGCTAAGCAGGATCCTCCAGCCACACGAGTGGAGGTTGGATCCGTTGGTGGTTCAGCGAATCTTTCTCAAGTGGGGCCTCCCCACCATGGATCTGTTTGCCAGTCCTCTGAACAGGCAACTTCCCAGATTCTGCTCTCGACAACCGCATCCTCTCAGAGTAGCGGCGGATGCTTTTCTGATTCCATGGTCCACAGGCCTCTTGTATGCCTTTCCTCCCATGCCGCTGGTGTCTCGGACACTCTTCAAAGTTCTCAGAGACAAAGCCTCGATGATCCTAGTGGCTCCCCCGGTGGCCGAGACAACCTTGGTTCCCGCTTCTGATGCAGCTGGCGGTGGACACTCCTCTTCCTCTGGGGTTTCAGCCCGACCTCCTGTCACAGGATCAGGGGACTCTCCTGCACCCCAACCTCCGGTCCCTTCATCTGATGGCCTGGCTGCTGAAAGGGTAGTTCTTGCTCCCCTCCGGCTGCCTCCAGATGTGGAGGAAGTCGTCTTGGCCTCCAGGCGGCCCTCCACCCGGAAGTCCTACGCTTTTAAGTGGCGTCGGTTCTCCGTCTGGTGTGCTCAGCAGTCTCAAGATCCCTTCTCCTGTTAAGCATCAGTGGTCTTGCAGTACTTGCTTTGCCTCTCCAATCTTGGACTTAAATCCAACTCGGTCAGGGTCCACCTCAGTGCTCTTTCTGCGCATCACATGCCGGTGGATGGAAGACCTCTTTCCAGCCACCCTCTAGTGGCTCGTTTTCTCAGAGGCCGCCTCCTCCTTAAACCACCTTTGCGCCCACCAGCCCCGACTGGGATCTGAATGTGGTTTTACAGCGGATTACCTGTCCGCCCTTTGAACCTATGGCTACCTGTCATCTTCGTTTTCTTTCTTGGAAAACCTTGTTCTTGGTTGCCCTCACTTCTGCTAGACGCGTTAGTGAGCTACAAGCCCTAGTATCTGATCCTCCTTACACTAGGTTCTACAAGAATAGGGTAGTCCTACGGACTCACCCAAAATTTCTTCCCAAAGTGGTTTCCCCTTTTCACATCAACCAGGAGGTGGTACTTCCGACCTACTTTCCCAGGCCACACTCCAGCCGAACTGAAATGGTCCTGCATACCCTGGACTGTAGAAGGGCGTTAACCTTCTACCTTGACCGTACGTGGGAGCACAGACGAGCTGTTCAGCTCTTCGTCTCTTATGACCCCAATAAGTTGGGGCTCCCTGTCTCCAAGCGTACTCGGTCCATCTGGATTGCTGACTGTTTCGCTTGGGCTTATGAGGCAGCCGGCCTCTCGTTGGAAGGTTGAGTCACGGCTCATCGAGTTAGGGCGAAGGCTACGTCAGTGGCTTACCTCCGCTCTGTTCCATTGGCAGACATCTGCCGGGCCGCTACTTGGTCTTCAAGCCAGACGTTTGCAGCCCATTACTGCCTGGAGAGGGAGTCCCGCAGGGACAGTGCTTTCGGACAGGCAGTCCTCCGTAATCTCTTTGAGGTATAGGCAACTCCTACCCTCCGTCCCGGATGTTGGGCTACCGGTTGGAGGCGTATTCAGAGAAGATTCCTTCCTTCTGTGCTACTGAGCTTGAGGGAGCTCCTTTTTGAGCTTAGGGTCTCCAGTAGCCTTAAGCTTGGGAGTCCCATATGTGAGGACTGACTTCCTGCTTGGTCCTGGAGAAAGAGTAGTTACTCACCTGTAACAGGTGTTCTCCAGGAGCAGCAGGAATCAGTCCTCACAACCCTCCCTCCTCCCCTTGGAGTTGCAGTTCTATGCTTTCGTTTTTTTGCTAATTTTTTTGCTGTCTTTTCGCTATGTCATCTGACTGAGCAAGATGGCACCCTTGGGCGGGAAGAGGACCGCGCATGAGCGCTGTAATTCCCAAAGGCTTTCTTTGAAAGCTGGGGAAAATTGCTCCGCGAGGGCTCCGTCGGCACCGACGTCACCCATATGTGAGGACTGATTCCTGCTGCTCCTGGAGAACACCTGTTACAGGTGAGTAACTACTCTGTAAGTGCGGTTCCCTGGTCGGATCACTTCCTGATAAGATTCCATATTCCAATTTGCACCAACTCCTCCAAATCCATACCTGAAGATAAACCCATATCGGAACATTTAAAGCGCTTCCACCCTTTTAACAGAGAAGATATTCTAAAGAGGACACAGAATCTATTTGACCCTCCTCTTCAAAGCCTCGATGACATGGTCGCCGCTTGGAACTCAAGCCTAGATGCCGTGATCCACTCACCTACCACGAACAAAGCACCACATAAGAAAAAGAATGCCCCATGGTACTCCCAAGAACTACGTAATTCGCTCCTTCAACTCAGACTTGAGAGACGCTGGCGACGATCAAGAACAGCTGAGAGCCATGAGGCATTCACAGCACAATTAGGAAAACATCGGTTATCTGTAGCATCAAGTATGAAACAATATCATGCAAAAAGACTACAACGCTCCTTGAACAAACCCCACGAGCTTTTCCAAATTGTGAAATCTCTAGCAAAGGAGCCATCTCAAGAGAACTTACCCTACCCAGACTCACAAGAATATGCTTATTACTTGCGTAAGAAAAGTAATCAGCTTGCCCACACTGCTAAGCCCCCCATACCAGCCAGCCTACCTTTCTCCATCCCACAACCTCCTCTTGGTCATTTCTTGAGTGGGTCCCAACACACTTTCACATCATTTTCTACTCCATCTGACAGAGTCATTCAAGACACTATCCGAAACATAAACACTACAACAGCACCCTCCGATCCGTGTCCAGCTCCCTGGATAAAGGCCCTGCGTGCCGAGCTCAGCCCATTCCTATCCAAATTGATTGATGTATCGTTCTCTACTGGAACATTTCCTCGAAGCCTGAAACAGACGGCTATCAGACCACTCCTAAAAAACAGTAAGTTGGACCCTTCGATGATGGAATCCTACAGGCCTATCTCCAGCATACCTCTCCTATCGAAAATCATTGAAAAGATTACCCTACGCCAATTACAAGATCACATAGATACTAATGCACCCCTGCATCCCTGCCAACATGGATTTCCCGAAGCACATGGTGTTGAAACATTACTCACAACCTTATTCAACACCATAACCTTAGGTCTTGATAACATCAGACAAGGCTTTGCACTGATCTTCATGGACATTGCTGCCGCATTCGACACCGTAGACCACAAAGTTCTCCTGCTATGCCTCAGAGAGAAGGGAGTTCAAGCTTCAGCTTTGTCATGGTGCGCTTCATACCTCACTGATCGCTGGCAACATGTCCGTTCTGGCCCCTCCAACTCCGATTCCTTCCCCCAAACTAAAGGTGTTCCACAGGGCTCATCTCTATCCGCCTTGCTATTCAATGTCTATATGCAACCCATTTGTGATCTCATCCAATCATTTAATATCAACTGCCTGGTCTATGCTGACGACGTCTTGATGTACATGCCAATTTCGACAGAACATCTTGAACTATCCCCACTTATCAGGTGCTTTGACGCTGTCACAGACTGGCTAAATGCACAAATGCTTAAGTTAAATTTCAAAAAGACAGAAGCCCTCTTCGTAACCAGGAATCCGGCTTTTACTCCACCCCTGTCTATCAAGGTTCGCGACGCAGAGATCATATGCAAGACTACAGTAATATACCTAGGTGTAACGCTTGATCAGCAACTTAATATAAAGGCTCATATCAAAAACATAACAAAGTCGGTGTACCATAAAATCCGGACCCTCCGCAATCTGCGTCAACTGTTAGAACCTGATGACTTCCGAACTGTCTTTCAGGCCCTAATAATGCCTCACTTTGACTATGCCAATGCGATCTTGTATGGTCTACCTAAGTGCACGACTAACCCCTTACAACTTGCAATGAATTCAGCTGCAAGAATCCTTCATGGAGCCTCAAGAAGTCTCATATTACCCCAATACTAAAACAATTGCACTGGCTACCCATACAAGCCAGGATCTCATTCAAGATCCTAATTATGACCCATAAAGCCATCAATAAATACCCTGCTACTGCCATTACTGATCTAATTTCAATCACACCTCCCAATCGAGCAAGGAGATCGAATGCTGCAAATACTCTCATATTACCTAAGGCAAGCACGAAGTGTTCTCAATTCACTAGATCCAGAGCCTTCTCCTTCTTTGCTCCATCCTGCTGGAACGCACTACCAGCAACTATCAGAACCATCAGTGAACTCTCCCAATTTAGGAAGGCACTGAAACGGCACCTCTTTCTTCATCACTACGATGATGCAGTCTTCTCCCCACACTCACCCCCTCTCACATCTCAATGCAGCACCTCAAACTCATGCACGTCACATTCCCAGACTGATCACTCGCAATCACACCTTCCCCTCCAACCACCATGAGAAACTTATGCAGTGCCGCATAACTCATTATATTGTTGCATAAAGTAGACTGTATTTATTCATCGTGTCTCCTTGTTAAGGGACTGGTTATTTATACCCTATTTTACCTGTTATACCTGCTTAATGCATACCCAAGTTTAATTTTCCTGTTTAATGTATACCCAAGTTATTATACCTGTTTCACTGTAAGCACAAATCACGAAATTGAGATGTGCAACTCTTATGTTCATTGTAAACCGCACTGATGTCGAATAGCGCGGTATAAAAGAGACAATAAATAAATAAAATAAATGATCGGCGTGAACAGCATCAACAGCAGCGTGGGCCGCCTGCGCTCGCGCTCCATGTGCTCGGTGCGCTACGGGCGCAACTATCGCGGCATGGAAACCTTCTGCTACGGCTGGCCGCAGCGCTCCCGCACCCTCAAGCCCGTCCTCTACACCGACCTGGTGGTGAGCCGCCTGCAGAATCGCAGGAAGAAGAAAACGGTAATCGGGGGGGGGGGGGGGGTGGAACGGGAGGGGGCCGATGAATTGCCACAGCATGTTGGCCAGCCTTGGGCTACTGAAGCTGAGCGCACGCTGGGATGGAGCTGGTGGTGCCATGGGATGAACCAGGGTCATCGGGGAACTGGACACCCGCCCCCTCCAGCGCCTCTAGCTCTCTGCAGTGCCTCTGGATAGCTGTATATACGGTTAAATTGCCATGTTCTGGTGTGTTTAAACAGTGTGCATGAGGCTTCGGATAAAAGAGAGAAAATTCTCCCCCACTCCCTTTCGCATGTTGCTAAACTCTGAAAGCATTCTAAATTCCATTCTCTTTCTCTGAAGAACCCTTTTTTCCTCTCTGGATGGATGCCACAGCATAAAACTGAACTGTTACAAAATTAGCTTCATTCAAGATTTACAAGCTCATATATGATGCTTAAAACAGTGATGGATTGGGAATAGCCCGCAACAGGATTTTTAGTCTCTCATAGCTTCATGACCTGTGAGTGCTGCAGTGTTCCCCCCCCCCCCCCCCCCCGTTACAGCCGAGGCTTCTTATAGATGTGAACCCCTTAAAACCTCCCTTCTGC
Organism: Ichthyophis bannanicus; assembly: GCA_033557465.1. NCBI lineage: Eukaryota > Metazoa > Chordata > Amphibia > Gymnophiona > Ichthyophiidae > Ichthyophis > Ichthyophis bannanicus. The sequence continues at coordinate 29,737,564 of CM066034.1, read as the reverse complement.
TTTTATAAGTAGCGGCAATAAAAAGGTACAACGGATCGAGGCGAAAGGCCAAAATAGCAGCGCACACCACCCGCCAAAACTAGGCAGAAGATAATCATCTTAAACGGGCATTTTTGGTGTGCGCTGGAAGAGGGGTAGTCTTATACGGCGAGTATAGGCCAAACCCTATATTTTCACAGGAAAAGTAGGGGGTCGTCTTATACGCCGGAAAATACGGTAGGTTGTCAAAATCTACAACCACTCCCACCAAAATCTGCAATAGAGTAGACACCCAGGAAGGTGTAGATAACATGAGGAGGGATCTAGCTAAGCTTGAAGAATGGTCTAGAATTTGGCAGCTGGGATTTAATGTTAAAAAATGTAAGGTCATGCATTTGGGCTGCAGCAATCCAAGGGAGCAATACAGTATAGGAGGTGAAGTACTTTTGTCCACTAAAGAAGAGCGGGACCTAGGCGTGGTTGTGTCTGATGATCTTAAAGTAGCTAAACAGGTAGAAAAGGCGACGGCAAAAGCTAGAAGGATGCTTGGGTGCATACGGAGAGGAATGGCTAGCAGAAAAAAGGTGGTGATAATGCCTCTGTATAAGTCTTTGGTGCGACCTCATTTGGAGTATGGTGTGCAATTCTGGAGACCGCACCTTCAAAAGGATGTGAACAGGATGGAGTCGGTGCAGAGGGTGGCTACTAAAATGATTAATGGGCTTCATTATAAAGCATATGAGGACAGACTTAAGGATCTTAATATGTACACCATAGAGGAAAGGCGGGATAGAGGTGATATGATTGAGATGTTTAAATACCTCCGTGGCATAAATGTTCAGGGAGAGAGCCTCTTTCAATTAAAAGCAAGTTCTGCTACGAGGGGACATGGGATGAGGGTGAAGGGAGATAGATTCAGGAGTGATATGCGGAAATATTTCTTTACAGAAAGAGTAGTGGATCCATGGAATAGTCTCCTAGTGGAGGTGGTAGAGATGAGGACAGTAACTGAATTCAAAAAAGCATGGGACCAACACAGAGGATCTCTAAAGGTAAAAAGTGGACTGTTGTAGTTGTTATGGAAGGACAGACTAGATAGGCCATGTAGTCTTTTTCTGTCATCATGTTTCTATGTTTAAGAAACCCTATAAAAAAACCCTTTTTCAGCAAAAAGAGGAAGTTTTATCCATCCTATACCCAGCAAGGGCAAGCTCAGGGTCAAGTTGCCCAGAAAGATCAACAACAACAATCCAGACAACAAAAGAAGCCAAAAGGCCTTAGAGCTCAACCAGCTCCACAGGCCCAGCCCCCTCAAGGGCTTTGACTCCTTCATAGAGAACTTAGCCTTCCTGCCTCTGAAAGGTCCAAAACCCCTAAACATTCCAGGCAGGTTGTGTCATTTTGCCAACAGATGGCACCAAATAACAGCAGAAAATTGGGCTTTGTTCATTGTGGGAGAGGGGGTACAAGCTTCATTTTCACAGTATACACCCTCCTACAATCGTAAGACAGTTCATTTCCAAAATCTCTACAGACAATCTACTGAATCGAGAAGTGTCAACACTCCTTGCTCAAGGAGCAATAGAGGAGGTGCCCATTCTTCAACAGGGTACAGGATTCTACTCCCCCTATTTTCTTATTCCAAAGAGAACAGGAGGACACAGACCCATTCTAGACCTCAGAGAATTGAACAAATATCTGTTCCGAGAAAAGTTCAAAATGATTTCTCTGGGAACTCTTCTGCCATACCTTCAAAGTCAGGATTGGCTTTGTTTTCTAGATCTAAAGGATGCATATACTCACATTCTGATCCATCCAGATCACAGGAAATTCTTACGATTCCTTTTCAGGGGAAAACATTTACAATACAGGGTTCTTCACTTTGGTCTGGCTTCGGCACCAAGAGTATTCACAAAATGCATGGGAGTAGTAGCTGCATTTCTGCGAACCCTAGGGATATTCGTCTTCCCTTATTTAGACGACTGGCTCATTCGAGCCCCCACAGTTCCAGAGGCCAGCTCTGCACTGTCTCGCACAATGCGAATCCTTCATTATTTGGGATTGGTCATAAACCTCCAAAAATCCCAACTTGCTCCGTCTCAGTCCCTGGAGTTCATAGGAGCTCGTTTAGACACCAGATAGTCAAGGGCTTTTCTCCCACAACCCCGCTGTCTTCGCATAGTGCAGCTAGCTTCTCAAGCAGCGGTGAAGTCCTCCCTAACTGCTCGAGAACTACTACAACAATTGGGACATATGGCATCCACGGTTCATGTGGTTCCTTATGCTCGCCTTCATATGCGAGCAGCCCAGTGGACCCTATCCATACAGTGGACACAGGCCACAGGACATCTGTCGGACAAGATATTAAACTCACGAGACTGATTTTGTCCCTCCAATGGTGGCAAACACTGGAAAATCTTCTAATGGGGTCTCCTTTTCAGCAACCCTATTCCAGGCCACCCTAACAACAGATGCATCACAGGTGGGATGGGGAGCACACCTGCATCATCTCTCTACCCAGGGTACCTGGACTCCACAGGAGGCTTGTCTTCACAGAAACCTCCTGGAACTCAGAGCAATCTATCTAACTCTTCGAGTATTCCATGCCCAGCTCAGCTACAAGACAGTCCTTGTCCAAACGGACAATCAAGTAGCCATGTTCTATGTGAACAAGCAGGGCGGAACAGGCTCTCTGTCGTTATGCAACGAAGCTTTACGACTATGGGCCCTCGCCAGAGAGCATCAAATACACCTTCTCGTGGTATATCTTCCAGGCATTCAAAACCTTTGGGCAGACAAACTCAGCCGAGTATTGCTGCCTCACGAATGGTCTCTCCATCTAGACCAGGTGGCCAAGATATTTCAGATCTGGGGAACCCCAGACATAGACCTATTTGCATGTCCACTGAATGCCAAACTTCCCCAGTTCTGTTCCAGAATTTCGGCTCAAAATTGCCAGGCAAGGGACGCCTTCCTTCTTCACTGGGGTCACGAATTCCTCTGTGCCTTCCCACCCATTCCCCTCATCCCCAAAACACTTTTCAAGCTTCTGAGAGACAGGGGTTGTATGATCCTCATAGCGCCACGGTGGCCACGCCAAACGTGGCATCCCCTGCTTCTACATCTCTCTCAAATTGCACCTCTGGAGTTAGGGTGTGCTCCAGATCTTCTCTCCCAAGAGAACGGGATGCTATGGCTCCCGAATCCCCCAGTCCCTGTATCTCAGGGGCTGGTTGCTGAAAGCTTAGACCTTCAGGATCTCAACCTTTCCCAACAGGTAAAGGATATCCTTCAGGCTTCTAGAAAACCTTCCACAAAACACTCTTATGCCTTCAAGTGGAAACGTTTTGCTATATGGTGTTCTCAGAGGGGGTTAAACCCCCTTATGATTATTTTGGAATCGATACTAGAGTATCTACTTCATTTATCAAATTCTGGTCTAAAGACCAATTCAGTAAGAGTCCATCTTAGTGCAATTGCAGCTTCCTATAAACCTCTAAATGGACAACCAATTTCCTCTCATCCACTCATATCAAGATTTATGAGAGGTCTTCTATTAACAAAGCCTCTCATCAGGCCAACACCGGTGGCATCGGATTTAAACCTAGTTCTCGGGCAGCTCATGAAACTGCCCTTTGAACCTTTAGCCACTACAACCCTAAAGCTTTTGTCCTGGAAGGTCATCTTCCTAATTGCCATCACCTCTGCACGTCTTGAATTCCAAGCTTTAGTGGCTGATCCTCCTTATACTAGGTTTCACCATGATAAGGTTGTTCTCAGAACTCATCCACACTTTATGCCAAAGGTGGTTTCGCCTTTTCATTTAAATCAATCGATTTATCTTCCTGTATTCTTTCCGAGGCCTCATGCCTCTAATGCAGAAAGGAACCTTCATGCTTTGGATTGTAAAAGAGCCTTGGCTTTTTACCTACAAAGAACACAGCAACATAGAAGGTCTTCTCAACCTTTTATTGCTTTTGATTCTAGTCATTTGGGACTTCCATTCTCCAAAAGAACTCTATCCAAATGGATTGCACAATGCATATCCTTTGCTTATGAGAGTAAGAGTCTTCCTCTTCAAGGCCATGTCACAGCTCATAATGTGAGAGCCATGGCAGCCTCTATGGCTAACCTACATTCTGTGTCTATTGATGACATTTGTCGAGCAGCCACCTGGGCTTCGGTACACACCTTTACAGCCCACTACTGCCTAGATAAAGCCTCCCGTTGGGATGCCTTCTTTGGCCAAGCTGTTCTTTAAAATCTCTTTCAGACCTAATTCAACTTCTGCCCACCAACCCTGGTGGGATGCCAGAGATCCATGGGAGGAAGCATAGCCCACCTTATTATAGGTGGCAGCTTCCTGGGGCTATCTCCCTGGCATCTTCAGCTAGGGAGTCCCCATATGTGAAGGCTACATTCCTGCTTGTTCCTGGAGATAGCGTAGTTACTCACCTATCTCTCTGTCTCTTTCCTCTATCCCTCTATCCTTTCACTCAGCTACAAACTTAATTGAAGAGGGACAGGTGGAAAGGCGGAAAGGCAGTGTGCATGTGCTGAGGGATGCTCCTAAAAGCGTTCCTATTGGACGCTGGGGAGCATTCCCGCGCAGGCTCCTTCGGTAACGACGATACCCATATGTGAAGACTAAATTCCTGCTGTTCCTGGAGATCACCTGTTACAGGTGAGTAACTACGCTTTCTCTAATTAGTCTTAAATAGGTTACCCTGTAGCTTCATTGCATGCCCCCTAGACTTTTTATATTTGATGGCATAAACAATCGATCTTCGTTTACCTGTTCCACTCCATTCATTAATTTATAGACCTCTATCATATCTCCCCTCAATCATCTCTTTTCCAGGTTGAAGAGCCCTAACCTTTTTAGCCTCTCTTCATAGGAGTATCCTTCCATCCCCTTTACCATTTTGGTGGCTCGTCTCTGTACCTTTTCTAATACCGCTATATCCTTTTTAAGAGACAGCAACCAGAATTACACACATTCTCCAGGAACAAGCAGGAAGTCAGTCCTCACTCATGAGTGACGTCGGCACCGATGGAGCCCGCATGGAGCAATTCCCCAGCCTTCAAAGAAAGCCTTTGGAATTGCTGCCACGCATGCGTGGTCCTCTTCGTGCCCAAGGTTGCCATCTTGCTCAGTCTCCCTTGTTCCGTGGAGCCCTTTGGACGTACGTCCTCGTCCTTCGGAAAAAGTATTTTGTTTTCGGCCTTAGAGCCAACTTCTTTTCCGGTTGCACCAGTCCCCTACTCGTCCTTCCCCTGCTCTATCTGTTTGGAGCCTTAGGGGACATTTTTCTTCGCCTTTTTTTGTCTTTTACAGGCTTCATGCCCTTTTTTCCTCCAACCGCTGGCCGCATGGGTCTTCGACCTCACGGGGGCCATTATTGCCCCTATGGCCACCGGATTAAAAAAATGCAATAGATGCTCTAAGAACATGTCGCTTATGGACACCCATGACTGTTGCCTGCGGTGTCTCGGGGCTGACCATGATCCAGAGCTCTATTGGCTGTGTAAGAAAATGTCTCCAAAGCCCTGTTCAGTCGTAAGCAGAAGTCCGAAATTTTAAGGAAGGCCGCCTCGGAATTCCCGGTGGCGCCCTCGGTCGTCTCTCCACCAGTGGGATCCCCCACTTTTGCTGCACGCTCTCGGCGACACTCCGACCAGGTGTTCCCTGAAGTGGAGTGGTGCAAGAAGAAGGCCTCAAAGATGCTGTCGGGGGCTCCCGAAAAGCATGAGCGCTTCTGCACTTAGTCACTTAGCCCCCTTCGGCGTTCCCAAGAGTTGGACAAGGAGCGGCCCCGCAAGGTACCTCGCACAGATACGGAGGCCTCTGGTGATGGCGCCCGGTCTCCTGAGGGCCGTCCCAGCAAGGACCCCTCTCCTCCTCGACACCTGAACCAGGTGACCCTGGAGTCGGTGTCGCAGGGCTCCACGCCTGCGTGGGAGTCCCGTATGCTGGCGCTAGAACACAGCGCTTCTGTGTTCATCGCTTCCCAACAGGCACTCACAGCCAGCTTCGCTGCCTTGCGTCCAGAGACCGCAGCTCCCTCGCGTGGGATGCCAAAATCCGTCCAGGAAACCCCCGAGAGCCGCGGGCCTTGTGAGGGTCCTCAGCGTCGGTCTCGCTCGCCTTCCTGTTCTTCGGGGGGCGAGATCCTCCGGCTCCTAGTGGGCCTTGGCCGCTGGTCGGGGCGACCAGGCCGGTTCGGATTCCTCTTCTGACCTCTCGGACTGGGAGTCCGCTGGGGATACCTCCCTGGAAACCCATGCCCATCGGGATCTTCTGTCGGACCCCTCCCCATCCTCATTCCAGTGGCACTCGCCTCCCGAGGACATCTCCTTCCTGGTGTTTGTTCGGGATATGGCACGGGCCCTCAACCTGGTCACCCAGACTGAGCAGGACCCTCTAGCTGAAGAGCTTGACATCCTTCAGTACAAGTCCCCACCTCGGGAGTCTCTTACTGTCCCAGTTCCTCCCATCCTTTCCAGGCTGCTGCTCCGCATGAGGGAGGTGCCTGCCTCGGTCCCCATCGTGAGTAAACGCCTCGACACCATGTACAAGGTCCAGCGCGGCCCTGGGTTCAGGAAAACCCAACTTCCCCACACGTCCATGGTGGTGGAGTCGGCCATGAGAAAGCAGAAGAGCCTGAAGTCTCACTCTTCGGTTCCTCTGGGCAGGGAGTTGAGGGCCCTCGACACCCTGTGCCGCAAGGCCTACCAGGGATCCATGCTATCCTGCTGTATTCAGGCATACCAGTTATACATGGGCATGTTCTTGCGTGACTTTTCCAAGGAGCTCAGAGGTGTCTGCGGGCCTCGAGGGCGAACCCCTCAATAGGTTCGGTACCCTGCTAAAGTCTGTTGCGGACTGCTCAAAGTACCTCTCCCATGCTGCCTACGATGGTTTTGAGTCCTTGGCTCGCGTGGCAGCTGCCGGCATCGGGGCCCGTCGCCAGGCGTGGCTGCTATCATCAGATTTGGAGCAGTGGGTACAGGAGAAGCTCCTGGATGTACCCAACCTCAGTGAGCAGCTTTTTGGAAAGCCGATGGAGGACAAGGCCGCGGAGATAGAGACGGAGTTCATCACCCAAACCCGTCTCTCATGCAAAACCTCCACCCTCCCTCGAAAGAAGCAAAAGGCCAAGAAGCCTTTCTTTCCAAGGAAGGGCCTGCCCTACCAGGGCTACCCACCCGTACCCACACACTCCCACGCCGGCACAAGGGATGTCCAGCCAGGGTCACCACAAGCCGAAAGAGCCTAAGACCCAAACCCCGGCTCCGCTGCATCCCACACAGGGGTTTTGATGCCAGCCACATAGCCTCTCACCCTCCAGCAGCTCAGCAGCCGGTGGGGGACACTTGTCCTCTTTTGCCCCTCAGTGGGCTTCCATCACCTTGGACGCCTGGGTCCTCCGGGTTATCCGGGATGGCTATCGCCTCCACTTTGACAGGCCTCCCCCTCCCTTCTCCCCGGCATAGCCTCCTTGACTCCCCACACATCAGGTCTTCCTGCAGCGGGAATTAATCAACCTCCTCACCCAGCGGGCGGTCGAGAGGGTGCCATCACACCTCCGAGGTCAGGGCTTCTATTCCTGCTACTTCCTTGTACAAAAGAAGATGGAGGGGGTCTCCAGCCCATCCTCGACCTCCGAAAGCTAGGCAAGTTCTTAGTGCAGGGGAAGTTCAAGATGTTATCCCTTGGCGTTCTGCTGCCCTTCTTCCGGCAGGGCGACTAGCTATGCTCCTTGGATCTAAAAGACGCTTACGCCCACATTTTGATTCACCCCTAGCACAGGCAGTACCTGCACTTCAGAGTGCAGGCAGAGCACTTTCAGTACAGGGTGCTCCCTTTCGGCCTCGTGTCTGCCCTGTCAGTCTTCAGGAAATGCCTCTCTGCGGTCGCCACCTCCCTCAGGTGTCAGGGCGTACCGGTCTTCCCCTACCTCGACGACTGGCTCGTCATGGGATCCTTGGTCGAGAAAACCTGCCTGGTGGTGTCACGCACGATTCTCTTGCTCGAGTGCCTGGGTTTTTTGGTCAACTATCCCAAGTCCCACGTCGAACCGGTGCAGGCCTTAGAATTCATCCGCGCATGCCTCGATATTCAACAGGCAACCGCTTTTCTACCAGCAGATCGCGCCGACCGCCTCCGAGCCCTGGCAGCTCAGGTCCAGAGCACCCCTTGGGTCATGGCCCGAACTATGCTGCGCCTCCTGGGCCACATGGCTTTTGCCGTCCATGTGGTTCCCCATGCCCGCATGCACATGAGGACGGCTCAGTGATGCTTCAGCGCCCAGTGGAGCCCATCTGTTGGCAACCTCAGGGACCCCTTAAGGGTCTCCCACAGCCTTTGCCTGTCTCTGGGCTAGTGGCAAAACCCTTGCAGCCTCCTCCGGGGGTTGCCCTCCCAGATCCCGCAGCATGACATAGTGCTGACAACGGATGCCTCCCTACTGGGGTGGGGAGCCCACTGCGGTGCGTTGTGCACACAGGGGCAGTGGTCGACCGAGGAGTCTCAACAGCAGATAAACTTGCTCAAACTCCTGGCGGTTCAGTAGACCCTGAGGGCCTTCGAGGATCACCTCAAGGGGAGGTCGGTGCTCGTGCAGACCAACAACCACGTGGCGATCTTCTACATCAACAAGGAAGGGGGTACTGCATCACGCTTCCTCTGCCGGGAACCGGTCCTCCTCTGCTCCTTCGCCTTCTGTCAGGGGATGACCCTCAGGGCGGTCTACCTCCCGGGCCAGGAGAATGTCCTAGCGGACAGACTCAGCAGAATCCTCGACCCTCAGGGCGGTCTACCTCCCGGGCCAGGAGAATGTCCTAGCGGACAGACTCAGCAGAATCCTCCACCCTCCCGAATGGCGGCTGGATCCGGGGGTGGCCGGCTGGCTGTTTCATCATTGGGGGACTCCGACCATGGACCTATTTGCCAGCCCGCTGAACGCATAGTTCCCCCGCTTCTGCGGCCCAGTGCCCTACCCGAGCAGGGAGGACCTGGATGCGTTCCTTCTGAGCTGGTCCTTCGGCCTGCTGTATGCATTCCCTCCCATTCCCCTTGTTGTGAAGACCCTCCTTCAAGTGGTGATGCTTCTCGGTCTGGTGCTCCGGGCTCCAGATTGACCCATTCTCTTGCCCCACTCGGTGAATCCTTCAGTACTTCCTCCATCTCTCGAAGGAAGGTCTGACGTCAAACTCAGTCAGGGTGCATTTAAGCACCATCTCAGCGAATCACCTCTCCGTTGAGGGAAAGCCCCTCTTGGGGCAGCCCTTGGTCTCCCGCTTTAAACGGGGTCTCTTGCTGTCCATGCCGCCCATCCGGCCTCCCTTGGCGGAATGGGACCTGAACGTAGTGCTCATGCAGTTTACGTGTTCACCCTTTGAGCCGATGGCAACGTGCTCGCTTCGGCACCTATCCTGGAAGGTGGTCTTCCTGGCGACTCTGACCTCAGCCTGCCGAATCAGTGAGCTCCAGATTCTCATGGCTGACGCCCCTTACACTAGATTCTATAGGAATAGGGTCATCCTCCGTACCCACCCCAAGTTCCTGCCGAAGATTGTTTCAGACTTCCATCTTAATCAGGAGATAGTCTTACCGACTTTCTTTCCAAGACCCCATGCCGACCAGGCGTCGGCGGCTCTCCATACACTCGACTGCAAAAGGGCTCTTGCCTTCTATTTGCAGCGCACCCAGGCTCATCGCAAGTCTGGCCGACCCTTTGTGACCTACGATCCCAATCGACTGGGGCAGGGAGTCACTAAACGCACCCTCTCCATTTGGGTGGCAGACTGCATTGCCTTTGCTCACACGTAGGCGAGTGTCCCGTTAGATCGTCGAGTCACCCGCACACGGGCTCCGGGCCAAAGCGGCTTCGATGGCCATGCTGCACTTCCTGCCCCTGATGGACATCTGCCGGGTGGCAATCTGGTCCTCAGCGAACACCTTCACTGCTCACTATTGCCTGAAGAGGGAGTCCCATCTGGACAGCACCTTCGGCCAGGCTGTACTCCATAATCTGTTCGGGGTATAAGCAACTCCTGCCCTCTGACCCTTCTTCATGGCTACCGAGGGCCTCGCCCCGAGGACCTGAGGACTCGGGCTCCTTTGGGCATCGGCTTCGCTCACGACCTCGCGGAGGTGTTTTTTGGTTACAGGTTCAGTAGCCTGTAGCTGGGGAGTCTCATAAATGAGGACTGACTTCCCGCTTGTTCCTGGAGAAAGCATAGTTACTCACTTGTAACAGGTGTTCTCCAGGGATAGCAGGAATCAGTCCTCACTACCCTCCCTCCTCCCCTGATGAGTTGCTGGATTTTTATCCTTCCCTTGTCATCTGCTTGGTAGGTCTTGAGCTAAGGGACCTGACTGAGCAAGATGGCACCCTTGGGTGGGAAGAGGACCACGCATGTGTGGCAGGAATCCCAAAGGCTTTCTTTGAAAGCTGGGGAATTGCTCCGCCGATGCTGACGTCACCCATAAGTGAGGACTGATTCCTGCTGTCCCTGGAGAACACCTGTTACAGGTGAGTAACTACGCTATATTCAAGGTGCGGTTGCACCATGGAACGATACAGAGGCATTATATCCTTTGTTTTATTCTCCATTCCTTTCCTTATGATACCTAGCATTCTATTTGCTCTCTTGGCCACCGCTGTACACTGGGCGGAGGGTTTTAACATGTTATCCACGATGACGCCTAAATCCTTTTCCTGGGTGGTGGTTCCTAATGTGGAACCTTGCATCGTGTAACCATAGTTTGGATTTTTCTTTCCTAGGTGCATAACTTTGCGCTTGTCCACATTAAATTTCATCTGCCATTTGGATGCCAGTCTTACAATCTATCAAGCTCCTCTTGCAATTTTTCACAATCCTCACGTGTTTTAACAACTTTGAATAGTTTTGTGTCATCTGCAAATTTGATAGCTTCACTCGTTATTCCCGTTTCCAGGACATTTATGAATATGTTATAAAGCAGCGGACCCAGCACAGATCCCTGGGGTACTCCACTGTTCACCTTTCTCCATTGGGAAAATTGGCTATTTAGTCCTACCCTCTGTTTTCTATCTTTTAACCAGTTCCTGATACACAATAGTACATTGCCTCCTATCCCATGACTTTTTAATTTTGCCAAAACTCTGTCATGAGGGACCTTGTCAAAGGCTTCCTGAAAGTCCAGATACACTATATGAATTGACTCACCTTTGTCTACCTGTTTATTCACATCTTCAAAAAAACATAACAGATTAGTAAGACAAGACCTTCCTTGGCTAAAGCTATGTTGGCTGTCTCCCATTAAGCCATGACTATCTACATGTTCAGTAATTTTGTTCTTTATGATGGTTTCCACCATTTTTCTTGGTACTGATGTCAGGCTCACCGGTCTGTAGTTTCCTGGATCACCCCAGGAACCCTTTTTAAAAATTGGCGTTACATTGGCCATCCTCCAATCTTTGGGTATTACAGATGATTTTAATGATAGTTCACAGATTATTAATAGTAGGTCTGCAATCTCATATTTCAGTTCTTTCAACACCCTAAGTGTATACCATCCGGTCCAGGTGATTTGCTACTCTACCCCTCTATCATCTAATGGTCCAACTGACTCTCTCACAGGTTTGTTGCTACAAATGTATTTGTATTTGAAAAAGTCTTTAATATGCATTTTTGCTTCCACAGCAAGCTTCTTCTCAAATTCTCTTTTTGCCTGCCTTATCAATGCCTTGCATCCAACTTGCCAGTTCTTGTGTTGTTTCCAGTTTGTCATTTGGCTCCTTTTTCCATTTCCTGAAAGATGCTTTTTTTGGCAACAACAGCCTCTCTGACCTCACCTTTAAACCGTGCTGGCAGTTTTTTGGATTTCCTTCCACTTTTCTTAAAGCCTGGAATACAGCTGGTGTGGGCTTCCAAGATAGTATTTTTAAACAACAGCCAAGCTTGATGTAATTCTTTAACCTTTGCAACTGCTCCTTTTAGTTTTTTCTTAACTATTTTCCTCATTTTATCATAGTCTCCCTTTCGAAAGTTAAAAGGTAGTCCTGTGGATTTCCTTACCATCCCTCCTCCCTTAATTAAATCAAACACGATCATGCTGTGATCATTATTGCCAAGTGGCCTCAACACCCTTGCACCAGATCTGGTGTTCCACTAAGGACTAGGTCCAAAATGGCTTCCACTCTGGTCTGTTCATGAACCAGCTGCTCCAAGAAGCAGTCATTTATTTCATCTAGAAATTTCATCTCCCTAGCATGTCCTGCTGTGACACTGACCCAATCAATACCGGGGTAATTGAAATTATCCATTATTATTACTGTGCTGTAACTTTTGTTTGCTTCCCTGATTTCTTTGAGCATTTCGTCATCCATTTGTTCATTCTGGCCAGGCGGTCGATAGTACATCCCCACTGCCATCGCCTTCCCCTTTTTACATGGAATTTCAATCCACAGAGATTCTTCAGCAAATGTTGTTTCCTGAAGAACTTTAATCCTTTGTGACTCAATGCCCTCTCTAACATAGAGCGCAACCCCTCCACCAATTTGATCAGCTCTATCATTACGAAATAGTTTGTACCCAGGTATCACAGTGTCCCATTGGTTGTCCTCTTTCCACCATGTCTCTGAGATACCAATCATATCTAACTTCTCATTTAGTGCTATATATTCTAACTCTCCCATCTTATTTTTTAGATTTCTAGCATTTGCATACAAGCATTTCAGAGACTATTTTATTCATATTAATCTGGCTGTCGGTAGGCAGTCTTTAAGCTCTGTCTGCTCCGTACTCAAGGGCATTTGGGCTACTTTTGTCTTTGTTGGAACCTCTCTGCTGATATGCCCTAACTTCATTCTTTTGATAGTATCCTTCAAGGATACATTGTTCCGAACCATGCGCTCTTGGGCGACTGTCAGCTCTCCTCTATTATCTAGTTTAAAAACTGCTCTATTTCCTTTTTAAAAGTTAATGCCAGCAGCCTGGTTCCATCCTGGTTAAGGTGAAGCCCACCCCTTCGGAAGAGACCCTCCTTTCCCCAGAATGTTCCTCAGTTCCTTACAAATCCAAAACCTTCATCCTTGCACCATTGTCTCATCCATGCATTGAGACTCTGGAGCTCTGCCTGTCTTTTGGGTCCTGTTTGATTGCCTTTGGCTAAGCATCCGTGGTGAAAGGTATCCCCTGGAGATGGGGGATCACTGGGTTCACTTGGAATCTGTGCGAGATTTGGACTATGACTTGGATTCCGATGGCTTGGTTCTGGGCTCTGATGTGGGTGAAGAAGTACTGTCATCTTTGGAGGATTGTGAAGAGGCAGTTGTTATCTGCCTCTTCTGGAACTTGTGGCTTTGATTGCTCGGGTCTCATCCGCCTTGAATTTGGTGGATGCTCCAGACATGGAGCAAGAGCCAAAGGTGCATCCGCTCTTGCAAGAGGTGCGGAAATCCACCACTCTCTTGCCATTCCTGGTTCTGATTGGAGTGGGACTTCTCCAACTCCTCACCTAAGGGTTTAAATGTGTATAAGAAGATGTACACTCTCCTGGAGGAGTTTGTTGTGTGTTTTGATATTCACAAGATGGATGCGCATGGCACAGATTGGCCTTAAAGGATGCTCTGGACCACAAGGTGGATTTCTTGTTGAACCAGTTTGCCGTGGCGGCTGCTGTTCTTCAGATGGTGGTATGTGCAGGCCTGGCGTCTTGAGCCCTGCTCCAGTGGATTCTGTTGGGTGATACTACCACTCTTTTTGAGTCAGCTACAGTCTTCCTTTCTGATGCCATGTATGACCTCATCTGCCTAGTGGCCAGGAACAGTGCCCAGTCAACAGTGATGTGGCATTGTATTTGACTCTAAGACTGAGCAGTGGACACCTCTTTCAAAGCCCAGTTGTCCCGACTGGCCTTTAAAGGGAAGTTTCTGTTTGGAGCCAGTTTGGAGCAGCTGGTAAAGGAGCTGGGTGAGACAAAATCTTACCGCCTTCCAGAGGACAGATCCAGGAGGCCTGTGAAGTGGGCAGGAGCCCCCTTTCCATTAGCTGCTGACTGTACCTCATGGATGTGTTGGTTGGATGCCCGGGGGTCTTGGGTCTTCCATCACTCTCGGCCTGGAAAGCCTTTCTTATTTATTTATTTATTTATTTAACAGTTTTTATATACCGCACTATTCATCATCAGTGCGGTTTACATTAAACAACAACATACCTGTCAATATATAACTGATCTAGGTTTACAGATAACAGGGAAGGTAAACTGGGTGCAAACTGGGGAATAACTATATACAATTAAAAATGTTACATCAAGGTTTGGTATTTGATGAAGTTCGGTATTTTCCCATTTTAAACCTCTGTTCTGGGTTGTTGATGTGTGTAAGAGTTAGTTGAGTGATGCGGAAGACAGTTCTCTGGTGTGTATGGTAGCTTAAAGTGCAAAGTGAATAAATAGTGCTTGAGGGACTTTCTGAATTGGGTGATATCTCTGATTGATCTGATGCTGGGGGGTAGTTTGTTCCAGCACTTGGGGGCATAAGACACAAAAGCTCTGTTAGTGGTTTGTTGTGTCCATTTTGTGGAGATACTAGGAGTGACTAGTGTATTTTCTGCTACTAGTCTTCTGGATCTATCATTCGGTGCGTGAGTGATTAGATTTGAGATTGATGCAGGTGATATTTTATTAATAGCCTTGAATGTGATGAGGAGAGCTTTGTATATTATTCTGCAGTTTATCGGGAGCCAGTGTAGGTCGACCAGTATTGGTGTTATGTGCTCTCTTTTTGAAGCTCCGGATAAGATGCGGGCTGCCGCGTTCATCGCCAGTTGTAGTGGTCTTAGTGTATTCTTGGGTAGGCCGTGCAGGATGATATTCGCATAGTCGAAGTGCGGTGTGACTATTGCTTGGAAAACTGTACGGAAATCTTTGGTCTCCAGCATTGGTTTCAGGTGTCGCAGTGTTTTTAGTTTGTAATATATTGATCTTACTGTGTTCTTTATGTGCTCCTTAAGATTGAGTTTCTGATCGAGTGTCACACCGAGGTACTTTATGGAGGCCTTGATCGGGAGCTCTGCATCTCTCACTATGAGGGTGGTTGGTGGCGAAAACTGTTTGTTTCTTGTGGCTATTAGCACTTCGGTTTTCTTGAAATTTATTCTCATGTTCTGATTGAGAAGCCAGTCGGTTATTGCATTGAAGCAGTTGATTAGTGCTTCCAGATTTTGGACTCTTTCTCAGTACTTTCGAGGAGCTCGTGAACCCAGGGATTCGGCTGGACTGTGCAATGAAGGTTTGGGGGCCCATTCCCTGGCACCTTTGGTTGGAGGCAGGCTTCACCTTTTCTTTCCAGAATGGACCCAGGTCACCAAGAATGGCTAGGTACTAGACACCATTCAGCATGGCTATGTTCTGGAATGCAAAGAGCTGAACCCAGATGCTTTCGTCATCTCCCCTTGTGGGACTGCGAACAAAAGGGCCGCTGTGCGGATCACATTGGACAAGTTGCTACTCTTGCAGGCCGTGGTACCTGTTCCCTCGGACAATCGGGGCAAGGGCAGGTATTCCATATATTTTGTGGTGCCAAAAAGATGAATCATTCCGGTGCATTCTGGACCTCACACTTGTGCGTCCTATGCTTCTGGATGGAAACCCTGTGATCCATGATTCAAGCAGTGCACTGAGGGGAGTTCCTGACATCTCTGGATTTGGCCGAGGCGTATTTGCACATTCCGCGCTGGGAGGATCAGCAAAGGTGTCTGCACTTTGCCATGCTTGGCTTTCACTTTCAGTTTGCCGCCCTCCCATTCGGACTCTCCACTGCCCCAAGAACGTTCTCCAAGGGTCATGGTGATGGTTACTGCGGCGCTACAGTTCAAAGGGATTTGTGTGCACCCATATCTGGATGACTGGCTGATTGGAGCTCGTTCTCCTTCAGAGGCGTCTCAGGTGGTGCCTCGAGTGGTGTTTTTTTGGAAGGTCTCAGTTGAGTGATCAATCGGGGAAAGAGCCAGTTGATGCCTTCCCAGTCCCTGGAGTTCCTGCGAGCACGTTTCGATACTGAAGTGGGTGGAGTCTTTCTGCCAGAGGTCACGAGGTTGTTGGATTGCCTGTCGCTGTTCATTTCACAACAGGCTCCCAGAGTTCGAGATTATTTATTTAATTTTATTTATTTAGGTGGTTTATATACTGCCAAATCCTGAAGCCAAGGCAGTTTACAAACATAAATTATACATAGAATGTGATTAAGGTGTAACATAACTTAGCTTAACTTAAACATATAACATAATGATAAGAAACAGAAAATAATTGTAACATGGTTAAATTAGAAAATGTCTTCAGCTCTTTGGATTGATGGTAGCGCAAGTTGAGATGGTGCTGTGGGCACATGCTCATATGAGGCCACTCCAACGGTCCTTGCTGACTCGGTGGTCCCCAAGCTCTCAGGAGTTCGAGCTCAGGCTCCCATTCCCGATAATGGTGAAGGCCACCCTGCGATGGTGACAGCTGGATGACTACTCGTGGATCCTTCTGATGATGGATGCCAGTCTCTTGAACTGGGGAGCCCATTGTCAACGCCCAGGGCTGTTGGAACCACAGGGAGATGGTCTGGTCCATCAATCGCTTAGAGGCATTAGGTTGGCTCTTGTGTTTCTGGCTCCTAGTCGAGGGCTAGGTGGTTCGCGTGTTGTTGATCAAAGCCACAGTGGTGGCTTATGTCAATCAGCAAGGCGGCACAAGAAGTGCCGGGGTGGCCTTGGAGATGGCTCTCCTGTTTGCATGGGCGGAAAAGAACCACCTAGCCTTGTTGGATCAGTACTTTGCTGGGGTGGACAGTGTGGAAATGGACTTTCTCAGCTGGCAGTCTCTGGATCCAGGAGGTGTTTGTTTATTCTGTGCCAATGGGGTCGCCCTGAGATGGATCTGATAGCGACCTGTTTCAGTGCCAAAGTGGACTGCTTCTTCGGTTGCCGCATGGAGACAGAATCCCAGGGCGTCGATACCCTGGCTCAGTCTTGGCCACATCTATGTCTGCTGTATCTGCTTCTTCTGTGGCCCATAGTGGAGTATGTGATTCAGCATATAGAGCACCACCCAGGAAGGATTGTTCTGATGGTGCCAGGTCGAGGAGAATGTGTTTCGGAGATCTGATGCGGCTCCTCTTCATTTGCCTCCATCTTGGGGCCTACTGCATTAGGGACCGATCGTCCTGGAAGACCAGACTCCCTTCTTGCTTATGGCTTGGCTTTTGAAAGGAGATGGCTGGCGCATAAGGGCTTCTCTCTGGCGGTGGTTTCCATTCTGTTTGGAGCCCAGAGGAGGTCGACCAATCTGGCATATGTGCTGGTTTGGTGCCTTTTCAAGCAATGCTGCAAAGCATGGCAGCTGGTCCCTGAGGCGGCCAAGGTGCTGTCCCTGCTGGCCTTCCTGCAGGAAGGTCTGGAAAAGGGCCTCTCTCTTAGCTCCCTGAAGGTTCAGGTGGCAGCTTTGGGCGTATTTCAGAGGTCCGGTGGCTGATAAGTCGCTAGCCTTACACCCGGCTGTTTCATGCTTTCTTCAGGGGGTTTGGCATCTGCGTCCTTCCCTCTGATCCGTTCCTGGGATCTGGGTCTGGTGC
This sequence comes from Ichthyophis bannanicus, assembly GCA_033557465.1. Taxonomy (NCBI): domain Eukaryota; kingdom Metazoa; phylum Chordata; class Amphibia; order Gymnophiona; family Ichthyophiidae; genus Ichthyophis; species Ichthyophis bannanicus. The sequence continues at coordinate 29,719,976 of CM066034.1, read as the reverse complement.
TCAGGGCCCTGGTATTGAGCTCTTTGAGCCGCTGAAGCACGCTACTTTGAAGAATTTAACACTCGACTGTTTTCTTGGTCACAAATTGTTCCGAAAGGCAGATTTCTGAGCTGCAGGCTCTGTCTTGTCAAGATCCTTATCTGTCTTTCTCAAAGGAGGCTGTTTACATTCAGCCTGCACCTTCCTTCTTGTCTCAGGTGATTTCTCCATTTCGTGTGAACCAGGTAGTCTGCCTGCCCTCCTTTTCTAAGGAGCAGTGTTGGGGGAAGAATAATGATCTTTGCCTTGTGGATGTCCGGAAGGTGCTTTTCCAGTACTTGGAGGTTATGAAGTCCTTTCATAAGTCAGACCATCTTTTTGTGCTGTTTGCTGGTCTGCGCAAGGTTGATGCGGTGGCTGAGTTTACTTTGGAGTGCTGGATTAAGGAGGCCATTGACTCTGCATAGCTTTTGTGGAACTGGCTGGTTCCAGAGAGTTTGCGCGCCTATTATATCCGAGCGCAAATGTCCTCGTGCGCGGAGTGGAGCTCGATAGCCCCTGCAGACATTTGTTGGATGGCAATGGGGGGCATCAGTTCCACTTTTGTCAAGCATTATTGTTTGGATGTCCACGCTCGGGCAGACACGGCCTTTGGCTGTAAGGTTTTGTGAGCTGCTGTACCTACTTCCCACCCAGTGGAGGCATAGATTTGGTACCATCCCACTTGTCTGGACTGGTCTAGCAGGACAATATGGAAGGTGACAGTTTACTTACCAGATAATGTCCTTTTCTTGAGTCCTGCTAGACCATTCCAGGGCCCGCCTCTGAACTGTGTTTTTCAGATTTTTGGTGGCAGTATCCTAGGGTCCACTATACTTGGCCCTGCAGGTCCATCTTCTACTGACAGCCTTCTGTTTAGGCTTTCCTATACTGTACTATTTCATTGTTTATTGTTGCCCATGTTGGGGTTGTGTGAGGCTTGCCATGTTCTCCCAAATGCTTTGGGACAGATATTGAAGAGACCTCTGATGGTTGAGGCAGATGGAAGCATGGGAGTGATGTCATTGAAACTTGGGCATTTCATTGTTTTTTTTTCTCCACCAACCTGCTGGTAGAGGAACACAACCCACTTGTCTGGACTGGTCTAACAGGACTCAATGAAAGGACATTAACTGGCAAGTAAAATATTACCTTTCTTGTTTTTGGACTCGGTTTGATTATTTTCAGTGATAGGGAATATTATAGAAGGGAGGTCAAACTGGGGAGCGTTCCATCTGCTGTCCGATGCCATTGTGGGTGAGGAGGCCGGTTCTCGCGGCTGGCAGCTGAGCGGGCAGTTTGCTGCTGACGTCATCTTCAGGTCCTGATTAAAGCCTCTGCCTTGCTACTTGCTTTGGGAGCGTTCCATCTGCTGTCCGGTGCCATTGTGGGTGAGGAGGCCGGTTCTCGCGGCTGGCAGCTGAGCGGGCAGTTTGTTGCTGATGTCATCTTCAGGTTCCTTTTATTGGACCTTCTTCGACGCTCAGCCGTCAGCGCGTTTTCTAAGGGGCGCTTTTCAAAGGGGATTTTTTGGCCCCTTGTGAGCCCCTTTGGAGCCATTTTGGAGCTGTGAGGAAGTTATGCCGGGGGGGGGGGGGGGGGAAGCGTAAGAAGAAACCCCCCAGCTGAGGATCCGCAGGTTGGTGCAATTGAGAAACATTTAATTTCCACACCACGAGTCTCCATAGTAGGTACTGTGCCTTTTGACCCTGAGAGTGATGGTGCGAGTTTAAGCTCTTTGGAGCAAACACCTCCACTTCCCCCTGGTTTTTTAGAGTTGTCTGGGAAACTGTCTCCTGTTTTGCCTTCCTCGGAACTGGTTCCTAAGGAGGTTTCTTGGAGTCGTTCTCCTGTTTTGCCTGCTCAACCCTCTGCCTCTACTGTTTCTCTCTCGGATATTTGGAGTGTCGTCTCTCGTACAGAACAAATGCTTGCAGAGACTGTTCCTAAGTTATGTCAATTTACTAAGGATTCTGTACAAAAGTTTCAATCTCTTGACTCCCAGATTGGGGCCTTCGGCTCTGCTCTGGTGAAGATGGAGTCTCAGGTTAGTAAGTTTTCTGATTTTACAGCTTCTCATGCTCAAGATAGTTTTCTTCTGCATCAGAAGCTGGAGAATCTTGAGAACTTAACTCGTAGTAAGAATCTTCAATTGCTAAATTTTCCTCTTTGTTCGTTGTTGTCTCCTCTAATTCTTTTTAGGAAATACTTAAAGGACACCCTCCTTTATTCACAGACTGAGTCTTGTGTGGTCACTAAGTGTTATTATTTGCCTTCAAAACATTCTGTTTGTCTTGGGGATAAGGATGTGGTGTCTTTGCCAGCAGAAAATGATTTCAATCTTACTGCTTTTCTAGAGGAATCTCAGGATGTAATTACTACTAGGGCCACCCTATTGGTTACTCTGTCCTTGGAAGGGGATAAGATTTCTATTTTAAAATCTTATTTCAAAAGGAGGGAGTTCCAATTTTGTGGTGATAAAGTGTCTATTTTTCCAGATGTCTCTCGTTCTACACAGCTTCGCAGGAAGTCTTTTCTGTTGTTAAAATCTCGAGTACTTGCATTAGAGGCGACGTTTTTCCTAAAATATCCTTGTAAATGTTGTATCTCATTACTTAATGATAAGTTTGCTTTTTTCTCTTCATCTGAGTTAGAGAAGTGGATTGTAGACCGTGAAAAGGCACGTGTTGATTCATGATAGGTTTAGAGGGGGTATGGAGGGAACTCTTCCGGCTGCATTAGTAGGCTAATTGACCTTTGGGTCTCTTTGCTTTGTTTTCCTTTACTATATTGTTTAAGTTAGTTTAATGCTCCCCGAGACGTGGACTGTTGAAAGAGAATTATTATATGTATATTCCTTTGCGTCCCTCTAGTCCAGTCCCGGAACCATAGAGTTTAGAACCTCCACCAGCAGCTTTGGAGACTGAAAGACATCATCGCTTTGCTGGCACCAGTATAAATAGGCAGGATCCGCCCCCACTCACCAGTACTTTCAGTCTCCAAGCAGCTGCGGAGGTTCTGAGCCGAGGACTGGGCTCAGTGTGTAGAGGCAGAGCTGCAAATAAGCAGGGGTTGATCCCTTTTAATTTGAATTCCTTTAGGTTAGGTTAAGGGGGAAGTTAGTTTGTGGACTGTAGATTTCCTCAGTCTTCATTTTTTGTTTTGCAGGTAGATAGCTGTGCTGAGGAGTTCTCTGCTGCTGGCTCTGCTCCATCCTTTTTTCTCTTCTCTCTCTCTTTCTCCCTCTTCCCCACCCCCCCCCCATCTGTTTCTTCCCCGCTGAGTCTAATGAGCATTGGGGAGAGTGATCAGTGATTTTGCAGAGCCTCCCTGCTCCCGAACCTGCAATTAGGGGTGAGGAGCAGGTGGTAGGCTGGGGCCCGGACCAACGAGCAGAGGAGCCTCGGGCAATTTTCTTTCTGGCGTCGGAGCGGAAGCCGCGATTAGGGCTGAGCGACGGGACTGTCACCTTCTTCCTCACCGGCAGCACAACGATCGGTGAGTGGGGGCTGTATTTTGCAGGCGCTGCCCTTAGCCCTAGCAAGGGGGAAAGCCCAGGAGGCAGGCGGAGAGCATTTGGTTTTGGCGGCCGCGTGTAGCCGCACGGGAAAAGCGGCGGCGGCCATTTTAAAGCGCCGTTCAGTTTCCCGGGGCCTTCTTTGCTACTTAGTTGGGGCTAAAAACTTCGTTTTGCAGGGAAATTGGCTTAGGCCAGCCTGCTGACCCTACTACTACGTGAGGGAAGTAAAAAAAAACAACAAAAAAACCACGTGCAGTGCAGAGGCCTCAAAGTCAGTAACTAAGTAGCTTCCTACCATTGTTTTTAGGGGGTACTGGGTGCCGAATTGAGACTGGTCCCTGAGTATGCCTGCCAAACCTCGGTGTTTGGTGTGTGGAACACGTTGAGGCACGGTGCAGGACTCTGGGGTATGTAAGCCGTGCACTCTGAAGGCAGTGGCAATGGACAACACCTCAGAGCAGGCCGCGGGAGGGCTCGGGGCAGGGACTCCGTTAGGGGAGGATACTCTGCCCCCCTCCCTGGGTCCGGCGGAGCCATTAGTGGATCTTGACTCGGGGGAGGGAACCTCTACGGCTCTGGGGAGCTCCCCGGGGGGGCCCGCTACTCTAATTCCACCTAATTTCTTTTCGCTGATGCAGCAGGCGTTCGCATTGCTGCAACCAACGGTGTCTGTTCTGACTCACAGGTCGCAGGGGCTGAAGCGGCCGGTGGTTTTGGATAGTACGACGGAGAGTGCTCCCGTGCCTAAGAGAGCTAAGGGCAACCGGGAGGAGAGTCCCGCGCCTCGTCTAGAGGAGGACCTGGGCGAGGTAGATGCCTGTTAGGACATTTTTCGGAAGACGAATTGGAAGAAGGAGAGTTGCCTGCTTCGGAAGAACAGAGCAGGGTAGTCCGCGTTTTTCGTTGCGAGGAGCTACCGGCCTTGATTGCGGAAACCCTCAAAACGCTTAACATGCCCTCAGGAGAGGCGGCTGCAGAGGAGACCTTGGAGGATCCTCTCTTACAAGCGGTCCGCACGTCTCGAAGAGTTTTTCCAGTGCATAGGGTTTTTCGGAGTATGATCCAGGAGGAATGGGACTCGCCGGAGTCGGCCCTCAAGGGTTCCAGGGCCTTGGCCCGCCTTTATCCGCTAGCTGACCAGGATAGGGAGCTGTTTCGCTCTCCGAAGGTAGATGCAGCGGTCTCGGCGATCACTAGGAAAACAACTATTCCGGTGGAGGGGGCGGCTGCGTTGAAAGATGTGCAGGATAGAAAGTTGGATACCCTGTTGAAGCAGGTGTTTGATGTTAGCGCCCTCTCGATGCAGGCCTCTATAGCAGGGGCATGGGTGGCGAGAGCCTGTTTGCGGTGGTCCCAAAGGATGCAGGGAGATCTCTTAGAGGAGCAGTTGGAGGAGGTTGCGCGGATGGAGTCTGGAACAGCGTATTTAGCAGACATTCATTATGATCTCATTCGTGGCTTGGCTAAAAGTATGGCCTCGGTAGTGGCGGCCCGTCGTTATCTCTGGTTGAGAAATTGGTCGGTGGACGGGTCATCAAAGGCTCGCCTTAGTAAACTGCCGTTTAGGGGTAAGCTGTTATTTGGTGAGGATTTGGAGAAGTTGGTTAAGGATCTCGGGGAGTCTAAGGGTGGTAGGCTGCCCGAGGATAAGCCCAAGCCAGGTCGGTCTGTGCCCGGGTCCCGAGGAAACCCCAGGGAGTTTCGGAGATTTCGTTCCTCTCGGTTTGGCCAATCGCAGCGGGCGCGGTTTCCAGCGAGGGGGCAGGGCTTCCGGGGTTTCCGGGGAGCAGGGCGGGGGTTTGCTCCGTTCCACTCCTCGACCGTTAAAAAGTCTCAATGAAATAACGCGGGCTCAGGCAGGAGTTGTTCCCGTGGGAGGGCGTTTGCGGGATTTTTACCCCGCCTGGGTCCAAATTACGTCAGACCAATGGGTTCTGGAAGTCATTCGCGAGGGTTATGCTCTAGAACTTCATCGTCCCGTATTAGATTTCTTTGTCCGTTCCCCTTGCAAAGCGCCTTTGAAGTTGCAGGCGGTCGCAGATACGCTCCAGCGGCTACTGCTGCTCAGGGCAGTGGTGCCCGTCCCTCCGGATCAGTGCGATTCCGGTCGATACTCCATTTATTTTGTGGTGCCAAAGAAAGAAGGCACGTTTCGGCCGATTCTGGATTTTAAAAGGGTGAATCGTTGTCTTCGGGTCACCTATTTCCGTATAGAGACGCTTCGGTCTGTAATTGCGGCGGTCCGAGCGGGAGAATTTCTGACGTCCTTAGATCTTACGGAGGCGTATCTACATATCCCGGTGCGGGCGGAGCATCAACAGTTTCTCCGCTTTGCAGTGCCGATGGAGCATTTTCAGTTTCAGGCGTTGCCCTTCGGTTTGGCTACGGCCCCTCGGACGTTCACCAAGGTTATGGTGGTAGTAGCGGCGGCGCTCTGCAAGGAGGGAGTGCTTGTGCATCCATATTTGGACGATTGGCTAATCCGGGCAATGTCCAGGGAAGAGAGTGTCACGGCCACCGCCCGGGTAGTGCAGATGTTGGAGAGCCTGGGTTGGGTGGTCAACTTTGCAAAGAGCAGCTTGGTTCCCTCGCAGTCCCTGGAGTATTTGGGGGCGCGGTTCGAGACGCAGAAGGCGGCAGTATTTCTCCCGGTCCAGCGGGCGCAGGGTCTGCGGCGTCTGGTAACTCAGTTTTTGTCCAAACCGGCTCCGACAGCGTGGCAGTATCTGCAATTGCTCGGAACCATGGCGGTAGCAATCGAAGTGGTGCCATGGGCAAGGGCACACATGAGGCCGTTGCAGAGCACGATGCTGCGGCGGTGGTCTCATCAGCGAGATGCGCTGTCTCAGCGCCTTGTTTGTCCTCCGGAAGTGCGTCGCGAACTTCGCTGGTGGTTGAGGCCAGCGAGTTTGGAGGCGGGCATGCCTCTTGAGCCTCCCTCATGGAGACTCCTGACAACAGATGCGAGCCTCTTGGGCTGGGGAGCGCATTACGACGGAAAGTTTTCCCAGGGGTCTTGGTCGCCCGAGGAGACAGGCTGGTCCATCAACAGACTGGAGATGAGAGCGGTGTTTTTGGCGCTTCAAAGGTTTCGGGAGAGCTTCTCTCAACAGGCGGTGCGGATTCTGTCCGACAATGCCACGATAGTAGCCTACATCAATCGGCAAGGCGGCACAGGCAGCCTGACGCTGGAAGCAGAGGCGGCTCCGTTGTTATGGTAGACCGAACGGAATCTACAGGCGCTTTCGGCGCAGCATGTGGCCGGGGTGGACAATGTCGAGGCGGACTTCCTCAGTCGCCGCAGGGTAGATCCAGGGGAGTGGGTACTTCACCCGTAGGTATTTGCCTTGTTAGCGCGGCGTTGGGGGACTCCGCAAATGGATCTCATGGCGAGCTTCGAGTCCGCTCAAGTGGCAAGGTTCTTCAGAAGGCGGGAACGGATGTCAGAAGGGCTCGATGCGTTGGCACAGAGATAGCCAGAAGGAGGCCTCCTCTATGTGTTTCCGCCGTGGGGCTTCATCGGTCGAGTGCTGCAGCATATAGAGCGCCATCGCGGCCTAGTGCTACTGATAGCACCCGACTGGCCCCGGCGACCTTGGTATGCGGACCTGGTGAGGTTGCTGGCGGACAGGCCGTGGAGGCTGCCGCAGCGGGAGGATCTCTTACAGCAGGGTCCTCTTCGCATGCCCAGGTGAGTCGATTCTCGCTTACGGCTTGGCTCTTGAGAGGGCTCGAATGACGGCTAAGGGTTATTCGGCGCCGGTCATTGCAACCTTACTTAAAGCGCGTAGGTGGTCCACTTCGCTGGCGTACATCCGGGTTTGGCGTATTTTTGAGGCTTGGTATGCGGAGCGCAATCTGCGGCCCTTGGGGGTTTCCCAGATCCTTTCCTTTCTGCAGGATGGCGTGGATAAGGGGCTGGCGGCTAGTTCCTTGCACGTTCAGTTGGCGGCTATCTCCTGTTTCCGAGGTAAAATTAAGGGTCAGTTGTTGGGAGCGCACGGTGACATTCGTAGGTTTTTACGGGCTGTATTGCTCATGCGTCCTCCGCGGCGGAGTGTAGTGCCGCCGTGGGATTTGAATCTCGTGTTGGAAGCATTGCTCAGAGCACCCTTTGAGCCTTTGGCCGTGGCTTCCTTGAAAGATATGACCTTGAAGACGGTTTTTCTAGTGGCGATTTGTTCGGCGAGGAGGATTTCTGAGTTGCAGGCGTTGTCCTGTAAGGAGCCGTATTTGTCCTTTTTCGATCATAAGGTCGTATTGCGTCCCGTTCCTGCATTCCTGCCTAAGGTGGTGTCGGTTTTTCATGTGAACCGGGTGGTATCGCTGCCGGTGTTCTCAGAGCGTCAGAAGGATGAGTCAGGAGGCAGGTTGCACAGGTTGGATGTTCGCCGCGTGCTTAAGTCTTACCTGCGTAGGACAGCGTCCTTCCGCAAGTCCGACAGATTGTTTGTGGCCTTCGGAGGTCCAAGGAAGTGGGAAGCGGCGGCGAAAGCGTCTATCTCCCGTTGGTTGAAGGAGGCTATTGCGTCGGCGTACCTCTTGAAGGGTAAGGTGGTGCCGGCGGGTATTCGTGCGCACTCGACTAGGGCGCAGGCTGCGTCTTGGGCGGAGTTCAGTTTGGTGCCGGTGGAAGACATTTGTAAGGCGGCGACTGGGTCTTCATTGCACTCTTTTGCGAAACATTATCGGCTTGATGTTCAAGCAGCGCGGGATAGTCGTTTTGGCTCCGCAGTCCTTCAGGCTGGGCTTGAGGGTCCCTCCCGTTGATATGTACTGCTCTGTTACATCCTCTATGGTTCCGGGACTGGACTAGAGGGACGCAAAGGAAGAGTAAATTAGACTTACCTGCTAATTGTCGTTCCTTAAGGAACTCTAGTCCAGTCCCGGATCCCACCCTGGATTTCGGGGATTGTTCAGCCTGAAGTATGGGAGAATCAGTAACTGCAAGATGGTTGTTGGTGGGGTTCTCGGAGTGGTAGAGTGGAGCCTTCGTGGGAGCCCTTCCACAGCACAGGTGGTGTATAGAGTTTTTTCATGTTTAAAAAAAATAAATAAATTATTACGAAAGAAGTACGCCTCAACCTTTTGTCTCAGATTGTTCATAGTTCTTTACTTAACTGCTTATTTGTTGCTCTGCTGAGTTTGCTTTGTCAATAGGTACTGGTGAGTGGGGGCGGATCCTGCCTATTTATACTGGTGCCAGCAAAGCGATGATGTCTTTCAGTCTCCAAAGCTGCTGGTGGAGGTTCTAAACTCTATGGTTCCGGGACTGGACTAGAGTTCCTTAAGGAACGACAATTAGCAGGTAAGTCTAATTTACTCTTTTTCTTTTGATGTTTCTATTTTTCTTTGGTTGTCACTGTTTTTCAGTATAACTATGTATAAGGTATCTTCATAAATAATAAAATTAGAAGGGAGGTCAAACTGATTAGAAGAAATTTTGAAGTGAGCATGAGAGATCCATCTAGGCGCTGAGATGGATAGAACAGACTGGCCGGGCACTGGCATGGGTGACAATCACTAGGAAGTAGCTGTCAGCACATGCCCAGAAAGTCTTTTAGACTTTTTTGGACTCTGAGAGAGCAGATCCGGATAGGTACTGTCAAATGCCGACATCATCTATGTGTGGCTGCCTTATCCGACTTCTTCACATGTTGTTGTTAAGTGCCATCGAGTCGGAGTCGACTCATGGCGACCCTCTGGATAGCTATCCTAAATTGTGTTCGGTCTTCAGTCAGGCGGCTCATTGTTGACAGACTGGTACCCGTAGCTGCTGTTATTGTATCGATCCATCTCATTGCTGGCCTTCCTCTTTTGCGTTGACCTTCTATCTTGCCAAGCATGATGTCTTTCTCTAATGATCTCTCTCTTCGCACGATGTGTCCAAAGTATGAAAGTCGAAATCTTGTCATCTGAGTTTCTAAAGAAAGCTTAGGTTTGATCTCCTCTAGTACCGACTGGTTTGTTCTTTGGGCAGTCCATGGTATACACAGTATTTGCCGCCAGCACCATAATTCAAAGGCATCAATTTTCTTCCTGTCTATCTTTTTCACTGTCCAGCTTTCACATCCATATGGTGTTATTGAAAATACCATGGCTTGAACAAGTCAAATCTTTGTATGGCGAGAGACATCTCTGCTCTTCAGAATCTTATCTAGGTCTTTCATAGCCATTCTGCCAAGAGTAATGTGTCATCTGGTTTCTTGACTGCTTGTTGCTTCTCTATTGATAGTTGATCCAAGTAGGTTAAAGTTGTTCACAATTTCAATTTCTTCTCCTTCAACGATGAACCTGTTGATTAGGCCAGTTGTCATGATCTTTATCTTCTTTACATTAAGGTGCAGGCCCATTTTGAGACTATGTTCTTTGATTGTGAGAAGCAAATGTTTCAGACCATCTTCACTTTCAGCCAGTAATGTATCATCAGCATAGTGAAGGTTGTTGATGAGTCTTCCACCAATCTTCACACCTCTGTTGTCTTCATACAATCCTGCTTCTCTGATGATTTGTTCTGCATATAAATTAAACAGGTAGGGGGAAAGTATGCAGCCTTGTCTTACACCTTTGCTTATTTTAAACCATTCTGTTTCTCCTTGTTCCGTTCAAACTGTTGCTTCTTGATCAATGTGCAGATTGTGCAAGAGTACGATCAGGTGTTTTGGTATACCCATGCTTCTTAATGTGGCCCAGAGTTTCTCATGGTTTACACAGTCAAAAGCTTTGCTATAGTCGATAAAGCACAAATAGATATTCTTTTAGTATTCTTTAGTCTTTTCAAGGATCCATCTCAAATCCGCAATGATGTCTCTCGTTCCTCACCCTTTCCTGAACCCTGCTTGCACTTCAGGTAGTTCTTTTTCCAGGTATGGTTGTAGTCTCTTTTGAATAATCTTGAGTAGAATCTTGCTGGCATGTGGGATCAGAGCGATTGTGCGATAATTTCCACAGTCAGTTGGATCACCTTTCTTTAGTATTGGTATAAACACAGATCTTTTCCAGTCAGTTGGCCATGATGTTGTCTTCCATATTTCTTGGCAGAGCCTTGTAAGTATGGTAACAGCTGCATCAGATTGCTGTAATACTTCTATGGGAATTCTGTCAAAGCCTGGTGCTTTGTTCTTTGATAAGGCTTTCAATGCTGCTTCATCTTCTTCTTTCATCACCAATGGTTCCCGATCATAAGGTACAGGTTGAAACGGCTGTTGGTCCACTTGATCTTTATCATATAAAAACTCTTTATATTCCTTCCATCTTTTCTTGATCTTCTCAGCATCATTCAACATAGAATCTTGAACATCTTGTAACATTCCAATTCGAGGCTGGAACTTTTTCTTTAACTCTCGTAGCTTTAGGAAAGCCGATCTTGTTCTTCCTCTAATAGTTTCTGCTTCTATTTCCTTGCATGCATCATTGTAGTACTTTTCCTTGTCCTGTCTTGCTGCAAGTTGGAAATCTCTGTTGAGTTCTGTGATTGTCTTTCTTTCTCCTCTGGCTTTAGCTTCTCTGCGTTTCTGGGCAATTTTCAGAGTTTCTTCCGTCATCCATTTTGGCCGTTTTTTCTTTTTCACCTTTTGTAGAGACTTCTCGCTTTCTTCCAACACAACCTTCTTGATGTCATTCCATAACTCTTCTGGAGCTCTGTCATTTGTATCCAAAGCAGCAAATCGATTTTGCAGGCAGTCTTTAAATTCCAATGGTATATTCTCAAGATCTGATATTGCTGCATTCATGAGTGGTTTGCTCTTTTTCAACTTTAGCTTGAGTTTGCATACTAGTAGTTGATGATCTGTACCACAGTCAGCTCCAGGTTTTGTCTTTGTTGATGTTATAGAGCTTTTCCATCGTTGACTTCCACAGATGTAGTCAATTTGATTTTTATACAATCCATTGGGTGAAGTCCATGTGTACAGTCGCCGCTTGTGTTGTTGGAAGAGGGTGTTTGAGATGAATAGATCGTTGGTCTTGCAGAAGTCTATCAGTCTTTCTCCAGCTTCATTTCTGTTGCCAAGTCCATATTTTCCAACTACTTTGTCTTCTTCTTTGTTGCCAACTTTTGCATTCCAGTCACCCATGACTATAAGGATATCCTGTTTGCATGTTCTGTCAATTTCAGCTTGTACTCGTTCATAGAACTCTTCAATTTCATTCTCTTCTGTAGCTGTTGTTGGGGCATATACTTGAATTATAGTTGTGTTGATAGGCATTCCTCGCAGACAAATAGAGATTAAGCGTTCGCTGACTGCATTGTATTTCATTACAGTTCTTGCAAGTTTCTTCTTTATTATAAATGCAACACCATATCTTCTTTGTTTTTCATTTCCAGCATAGTAGACCATGTGATCATCTGATGCAAAGTGCCCGATGCCAGTCCATTTCAGTTCGCTGACACCCAACAGATCAAGTTGTACACGTTCCATTTCATTCTTGACCACCTCCAACTTCCCTTGGTTCATGCTTCGTACGTTCCATGTTCCAATGTGGAAGACATCTTTACAGCTTTTGACTCTCATTTCATGCGCAGCTGCATCAGCTGTCAGACGTCCTGAGGGCTTTGATCCAACCACATCATAAATGCTGGCTTTACTCTGAAAGGTCTTCAGCTCTTCCCCAGTAGCTAGTTGAGTGCCTTCTAACCTGGGGGTCTCATCTTCCAGCACTACAGCACAATTTGTTTTGTTGTAACTATTGTCGTGACCCCCTGCCTGGGCCAGTGACTCACAGGCAAAGGGCTGCCATATTTGTCCTTAAATAAAGCTATTTTTGTCTCCAGCAAGGAATCCTGGGACTTGTAGTTCTTTTCATTAAAGACAAAGTAGTGTGTGACCACTGGGGGTTGTTTAAGGCAAAACCAATAAATTTATTTTTGGGTTCTTTCCACTCATTAAATTCAACGACAACTCAGGTAAAAGGATTATTCTCCAAAACAGAAAAACTTACAGGAACAAAAGTACACGTGAAGTTAAAGAACTGAAATACTTCTTTAAACACGGCAGCTGTTTTCAGTACACATCTCAGCATAGGTAAATTCTGTTCATTTTCCAATAATGCTGCTTTAATTCAAACTCTGTTCTTAGCAATGTTCTTTAGCTTAAAGAAAACCCTTAGCACTTTCCTGGCTAAGGAAAAATTGCTCTTCCAAAAGTTCTTTTTACAGTCCTTTCTAGCAGTTTTCAATTTCCCTCATGCATAAAAAACAATCCATCGGTGATTCGTCATACACTGAATCTGACTCAAGAGTGTCAATTTGCATACCTTCCTGTTCTGCAAATTGCTTATCTCTTTTAGGATTTTCAATAATATTTTCCAACTTTCTATTCTGTAGAAACTTCAAAAGTCCTTTCCAGAACTGCTCTCCCTGGTAAGCATTGGCTGTATCAGGAGCATGGGGCTTCTTTCCCTGGAACAAATGCTTAACTGCTTCAGCTGTGTTCAGCACTACGTCTCTGCCTTTGGCTGGGTCTTGGTTACGTTTGTTTGTAACAGCTTTCACCCCCCTTCTGGCAGCTTGGGTTTTCTGAACTGTCTCTTGCACACACTGCACTGCACTTTGTCCCAGCTCTTCAGCAACCTCCCCAGCTATACGTCTGCTGGTCTCTGGCTCAAGCGTACCTTCCACCCAAGGGTTGCTTCCTTTGCTGTTGGAACTGCTTCTCCCACGTGGAGTTAAACTTCCCCCATCTCCTTGCTCCTTCCTGTTGCTGCTCCTCTCTCCTTCCTTCGTCCTTCCTCCTGCTGTCTCTCTCTGCACTGAAGCAGGTTTAAAAAGCTGCTTCCTAGCTACCACACCCTTATCTCTGCACAGGTGGTTGTCATTAGAGTCCAAGCCTGCACTCACTTTGGGGCTTGGGCGTGGCTTAGCCTCAGCAAGTACGTGTTTCTTTTGCTTGGCTGTAGCTTTAGCCCTCTGAAAAGCTTGCCTGTCTATTGTCTTAAAGACATAGTCACCATTTTCCTGTGTTTCCCTTGATTCAGCACAGCTCTCATTGTCACACATTCCCCCCCTTAAGATATTACGGGCTGGCTGAACACTATCTGCACAGCTCGTAATTCTTGCTAGGCTATTAGTGTTGCTCTTCCTTTTCTGTGCTCTAGGGTTTACTACGGCCAAATGTGCTAACGCTACTCTCTTGTGTCAGGGCCTTAACACATTTACATGGTAAACCTGTTGGCGGCCTCTCCTGTTCTCCAGTAAGTATGACACCGGGCCTACCGGTTTTACCACTCTATAGGGCCCTTTCCACTGGCTCTCAAATTTTGGAGTGGCCCCTGCCACCATTACAATTACTTTCTCGCCTATGGCCAGCTGGCGAGGTTTTGTATTCCGGTCATAGTAACTCTTCTTTCTTAACTGACTGGCTTTCAAATTCTCCTCGGCTACTTGAGAGGTTCAAGATAATCGGCCTCTTAAATCCCTCAAAAACTGAGGCACCCCTACTTCTTCTATCCCGGGTTCCACCCACTGTTCCCTTAGTATATCTAAAATACCTCGTGGGGGCCGTCCATACATTAATTCGTACGGTGAGGTCCCTAAGGATGTCTGCTTTTGTTCCCTACAAGCGTATAGGACGAAAGGAAGCATGGTGTCCCATTCCGTCATGTTACCTTCTAAACTTCGTCTCAACATTTTCTTTAAAGTTTGATTCTGCCTCTCCACTAGTCCATTCGACTGTGGATGGTAGGCGGTGGTCTTTACATGCTTAATTCCAAACGCATCCCAGACCTGAGCTAAATATTTGGACATAAAATTACTGCCCCATCGGTCAACACCTCCCTAGGAAATCCTACCTCACAAAACAGCTTTATCACTTCTGCTGCTACTGTTTTGGCGGATATACTTCGTAGAGGCACGGCCCACGGAAATCTTGTGGCTTGGTCCACCATGACCAACACGAACTGGAATCCGCGGGGTGTCCTTATCATGGGACCTACTATGTCCATAGCTACTCTGTGAATGGGTTCTGAAATTACAGGTATGGGTAACATTGGTACCTCTGTTGGCCGAACCGAGGTTACCCATTGGCAAGACGGACAAGATTCACAAAATCTGGAAGTCTCCTTAAAAACACCTGGCCAGTAAAAGCGTGCTAATATCTGGTCCAGTGTTCCCTGTATCCCTTTGTGCCCCCCTATGGGATGATCATGAGCAAGCCTTAAGACTAGGGTTTTAAACGTTGTAGGTACTACAAGCTGTTTACGTTTGTTCCCAGTATGTGGATCTAGACTTTCCCTATACAGAATTCCCCCATCTAAAAGAAACCTAGGCAGGGTATCCCTTTCACTTTGGGCATACTCGAAGGCCCGTGTAAGAGCTGGATCTGCCTGCTGCTCTTTAGGGAAGGATGGGAATTTGTCCATTAATTCGGCTGGGACCCAAGATAACCCTTGCCCGGCCTGTACCTCAGCTCTATTCCGGGATCGGGTCTGTCTCTCCCGGCGCTTTTCCCCTTTTCCTTTCTTATCCTTAATCACCGGGGCAGTTATTAGATCTTCGTGGGACGGAAGATCCTCTAACTCTCTCTCTGGAGGTTCATCGCTCCACTCTAGGGACTTTGACTGAGCTCTTGTAGAGATCATGCCTTCTGCTGACTGCAAACTTTGTTTTAAACCCTTCCGGAATTGTGGTTATTCCCTCCCCAATACCAAGTCCTGTGGCAATCTGGGTACAACGGCAACGGGGATTTCCTTTTCCACTCCTACCCCTTTTATTGAAACTTTATATACAGGGTAAGAGGATGCTGACCCATGAATGCACCTTATCTTTACAGATCCATCTGACTTGAGTGGGACTGCCCCATCCTGGGATTCAATTTGTTGCCAAAGCTTTCTGGATATCATGCTTTGATCCGATCCAGAGTCCAGTAAAGCCTCTGCGACAACACCCTGTACTCTAACAGATATAAGAAAACCCTCTCTGATTTCTTTCATGTCTGCAGTTATCAGTGCTGTTTTCGCTTTACAATTTTTCAGTAAATGACTCTCACTACCACATTTAAAGCATTTTTGTTTTACATAATTGCTCTTTAACATAGGCATGCACAGTTTTGCACCATCATCCTTTGGCCTTCCCTTCCTTTCTGATAATGCTTGAATTGCCAAACCAGAAGCACTGCCTTTCTCTTGAGCAGCCACTTTGGCCTCCATGAAACGCTCTGTAAGCAATGTCGCTTCTTGTGTGTTTTGGCAATTTTGTAATATCAGGAAGGTACGCACTTCTTGCGGGACTGCGGCCATATACTGTTCCAATACAATACTGTCAATTATAGAGTCTATTGTCTTTCCCTCTGGTACTAACCATTTTAACACCAGACTCTTAACTCTCTGGCACAACGCTCTTGGTGTTTCGCCAGGCCTCAATTTTGTGCTCCTCAGCAGGCGGTGATACAACAAGGGAGTTAGTCCTAACCTGTCCCTAATGGCTTTCTTAAATTTTTCATAATTGTTTGCGAGCGCCGCAGGCATGGCTTGGTACGCTGCCAAGGCCTCACCCGTAAGGGACGTGGCCAAGCATACGGCCCATTGGTTTTTTGGCCACCCAATTATGTGGGCTACTCGGTCAAATGCTTCCAAAAAAATCGTCTGTATCATCATCATCAGATAACTGTCCAAAGTTAAATGTCCCACTAGTGTGTGGTCCTAGTGTACGTGAATGAAACAGTTCTGTAGAACCTGATGGGGGCATAGCTGGATCCGGCTCCTTCTTCTGGCTCGCTATCCATGCCTCCATCTTTTCTAAGAGCGGTTGCTGCTGCTTGCTCCTGCGCTTGCAAAGACATTTCTCTTTGTTTTTCGAATTGGCCCGCCATCCATCGCAGCGTCTCCTGGAAATCCATGGTCCTCTTTTATTCTGTGAAGAGAAGAAAAAGAAAGGAACACCACCCAAGAGCGGTATCACAATACCCTGTGCACTACTCCTTTGTGACCTTTTCCCTTTTCCAGACTAGATTTCTACACCCTATCTAGTATCCTTAAATAACCCCAGTTAGGTACGGGTTACCTGATACCGGTGTAGCTTCAGGCTTCTCACAAAGGATAGGTGTCTGCACTCTTCCAAATTACTCCGCTTTAGTTCCACGTGCTCCTCTGCACGGCTCTGCAGCGAATTTAATTCCTGTGCCAATTCCTGATGCTTGGAAATCCTCAGCGCATGCGTAGGTCCAAGAAATCCGAACTACTACGCCACTTGTTGTGACCCCCTGCCTGGGCCAGTGGCTCACAGGCAAAGGGCTGCCATATTTGTCCTTAAATAAAGCTATTTTTGTCTCCAGCAAGGAATCCTGGGACTTGTAGTTCTTTTCATTAAAGACAAAGTAGTGTGTGACCACTGGGGGTTGTTTAAGGCAAAACCAAGAAATTTATTTTTGGGTTCTTTCCACGCATTAAATTCAACGACAACTCAGGCAAAAGGATTATTCTCCAAAACAGAAAAACTTACAGGAACAAAAGTACACGTGAAGTTAAAGAACTGAAATACTTCTTTAAACACGGCAGCTGTTTTCAGTACACATCTCAGCATAGGTAAATTCTGTTCATTTTCCAATAATGCTGCTTTAATTCAAACTCTGTTCTTAGCAAAGTTCTTTAGCTTAAAGAAAACCCTTAGCACTTTCCTGGCTAAGGAAAAATTGCTCTTCCAAAAGTTCTTTTTACAGTCCTTTCTAGCAGTTTTCAATTTCCCTTATGCATAAAAAACAATCCATCGGTGATTCGTCATACACTGAATCTGACTCAAGAGTGTCAATTTGCATACCTTCCTGTTCTGCAAATTGCTTATCTCTTTCAGGATTTTCAATAATATTTTCCAACTTACTATTCTGTAGAAACTTCAAAAGTCCTTTCCAGAACTGCTCTCCCTGGTAAGCATTGGCTGTATCAGGAGCGTGGGGCTTCTTTCCCTGGAACAAGTGCTTAACTGCTTCAGCTGTGTTCAGCACTACGTCTCTGCCTTTGGCTGGGTCTTGGTTATGTTTGTTTGTAACAGCTTTCACCCCCCTTCTGGCAGCTTGGGTTTTCTGAACTGTCTCTTGCACACACTGCACTGCACTTTGTCCCAGCTCTTCAGCAACCTCCCCAGCTATACGTCTGCTGGTCTCTGGCTCAAGCATACCTTCCACCCAAGGGTTGCTTCCTTTGCTGTTGGAACTGCTTCTCCCACGTGGAGTTAAACTTCCCCCATCTCCTTGCTCCTTCCTGTTGCCTCTCCTCTCTCCTTCCTTCGTCCTTCCTCCTGCTGTCTCTGCACTGAAGCAGGTTTAAAAAGCTGCTTCCTAGCTACCACACCCTTATCTCTGCACAGGTGGTTGTCATTAGAGTCCAAGCCTGCACTCACTTTGGGGCTTGGGCGTGGCTTAGCCTCAGCAAGTACGTGTTTCTTTTGCTTGGCTGTAGCTTTAGCCCTCTGAAAAGCTTGCCTGTCTATTGTCTTAAAGACATAGTCACCATTTTCCTGTGTTTCCCTTGATTCAGCACAGCTCTCATTGTCACACTATCCATTGGGTTTTCATGGCAAGATACAGAAGTAGATTGCTGGGCCTTTCTTCCGCGCAGTTTAAGTTTGGTGTTGTTGCCGTTGTAACAGAAATGTGATCCTCCGCCGTCAACACTATCCTATTCTGCTGCTGCCCAGATGGATGCTTTGTCTTGGTCTGGCACTTCAGCTGAGACCTGTCCATCTTGGGAGACCCTGCCAGTAGTTAAACTACCGATAGTTTAGCTCTCAGCATCACTGATGCACACAAGCCCTCACAGCACGACAAGCTGCAAACCAAGTGACTGTTTTCACACTTCCCTCTGGCCTAGCTCAGGTGCATTACTGGGGAAGAGTTGCAAGGCTCCCGTCCAGCTGTGAGAAGGGGAAGTTTAGAGCATAGAACTCCAGAATCCACATTGTGACCCTGAGCCGGACTGCATCCTCTAGGCAAGGATGTCATATGCATGTGAGTTATCCTCTACAGTGCAGTGTGGATAGCAGAACATAAGAACATAAGATATGCCATACTGGGTCAGACCAAGGTCCATCAAGCCCAGTATTCTGTTTCCAACAGTGGCCAATCTAGGTCATATGTACCTAGCAGTTTCCCCAAGAGACACAAGTTCCACAATGCTTGTACTGGGTGAAGCATTGATATCTTCGGTCACTTCTTAATAATGGTTTATGGACCTTTCCTCCAGGAACTTGTCAAACCTTTTTTAAACCCAGCTACACTAACAGCCTTTATTACATCCTCCGGTAACAAATTCCAGAGTTTGATTACACGTTGAGTGAAAAAATATTTTTATTAGTCTTAAATAGTTTACCCTGTAGCTTCATTGCATGTCCCCTAGTCTTTCTATATTCTGATAAGGTAAACAATCGATCTACGTTTACCCGTTCCACTCCGTTCATTAATTTATAGACTTCTATCATATCTCCCCTCAGCCGTCTCTTTTCCAGGTTAAAGAGCCCTAACCTTTTTAGCCTTTCTTCATAGGAGTATCCTTCCATCCCCTTTACCATTTTGGTGGCTCTTCTCTGTACCTTTTCTAAAATCGCTATATCCTTTTTAAGATACGGCGACCAGAATTGCACACAATATTCAAGGTGCGGTCTCACCATGGAACGATATAGAGGCATTATAATATCTTTTGTTTTATTTTCCATTCCTTTCCTTATCATACCTAGCATTCTATTTGCTCTCTTGGCCGCCGCTGCACACTGGTCCGAGGGTTTTAACATGGTATCCACAATGATGCCTAAATCTTTTTCCTGGGTGGTGGTTCCTAATGTGGAACCTTGCATCGTGTAACCATAGTTTGGGTTGTTCAGGGTAGAGTGGAGAGAGAAACAAGGAAATCCAGTGTTATATCAGGCAGGGAGACATATAAAGAGCCGGAGTGAAGTCGCAGCTTACAGGGGAGGCTGGGTGCAATGCAGCCTTCACAGCAGGTTTGGCTGCATTAATCCTATTCTTCCGGTGGGTGACATTGGTTGGTGGTTTCAAGGTCAATCCATTGCTTCCTTAGGTGCCGATTAAGGAGGTCAATTAGCTGAAGCAGTGAGGCCCTAAGCAGGGAAAAGAAAAGCAGTGCAGAGAACATGGAAACTCCTGACTGCTACCAAGTATATCATTTGCCTATAGAGTGTCTTCCACACAATGATGTATTGTTCAGGGACACAGCCCCTGAAACTCTCATCCAGGGCAGCCAGACCAAACTCCTTTTATGTTAAATATAGACAAACCTAGATAAGAGCTGAAAAGCTGTCCGAGAGAAGCCTTGTTAGTTGCTTGGAAGCTGATTGCCAGGCATGCCTCCGCCCTTCTTTAATCTTTTATAGTCTGTCATCTATTGCTCTCCCCCCCCTTGGGCCTCTCCTTAATGCATTTTTCATTCTTCAGTACACTGGAAAAGGTTGAAACAGTACAATGCAGTCTGATGTGAAAATGGTAAAATACAGTTTGAGCGAAGGAGTAAAATGTGAAGTTGCAGCTGGTTCCTCGTATAATTGGGGGGAGGGGATTGCAAACACTCCTCCATCCTTTAAATGCACACAGGCGCAGCGAGGACCACACTCGTGGAAAGATTTACGTCTCAGTGGCTATTTTAGTAAAATTTATCTATGGGATGCAAAGCTGTTATCACACATGCTAAGGGCAGGAACTGTGAGTATTCCCAGCTGTGACAACACCTGAGAATTAAAAATAGAACAATTTGAGTGGCAGCAGCAAGCTTTAAAGGGGTTGAGGTTGGGAGCATAGAGGTCCTACTGACCCAGTGGCTCCCCTCCCCACCAGATACGCTCCTATGGCCCAGCCCCTTCCCAGGGCTAAATATGTGAAAATGCAGTGTTCTCTGGCCAAGCCCTACCTTCTTCCAATAACTAATCAACGAGCCTCATTTACTCCCCCCCCCCCCCGTGTTTTCTTTGTAGGGAGTCAGTAAGATGCCCACTTGCTTCTGCCCTGGAGCACTCGCTTATTTGGAAGCCTGGCCCCTAAGAGTCAGGTGCTGCCATTTTGAAACATGGCAGAATCTGGGGCCAGGAGCAAGTGATTATTATTCCTGCCCCATGTGAAGGAAGCACTAAGGGGGAGGGGGTCACAGGTGGATTTTCTTGAAGCTGGGACGCCTCATTTTCACATTTTTAGCCCCATGATGAGGTTGGGAAGAGGGGGATGTAAGGCGGCCAGTGGGACCTCAAAGTCTGCACCTCCCTCCCCCAAGTGCAGACCTTTCTCAGCATACTGTGTAAATGAGACATCCCTTATTGCCCCCCCCCCCAGTCCAGTCCAGACTCACGAGTTATCTCACCCCACCAGTAGCTTGGAGACCGAGCATGCCAAATCTTGATGATGTCACTGTACTTAGGCAGCTGGTATCTCCTACCAGTATTCTCAGTCTCCAAGTAGCTTGGGAACAGGTTTCTGTGTAGTCTGGATTTCACTGAAGAGCTGCAATAAGGAAAACAAATAGAGAAAGGCAGAGTGGGTTGTTAAAAAAATATTAATAATAATAGTAATAATAAAAATAAAGGAGTTCAATTGGGGACAGTGGCCCTTTAAATTCTTATTTAAAAAAAAAAAAGGAACATAGAGCATTCAGATTGCCACATTGTTTGTGTGAGGCCCGGGGCTAGTCAGCGGCTCCAATCCTTTGAGTGGGTGAGGAGCTGGCCGAAGGCGGCAGAGTTGGCAGTCCCCTGAATCTGGCAGGACTCCCGTCGGGAACCATGGTCAGCAGGATCAGTTCTGGGGTTCTGGCGTTTTTGGGCGAGTTTTTCTATGAAGGTAGGGCCCTCCCTCTTGCTGATAGCAGCCCGCTTCCGCAGGGTGTTCAGCTGTGCGGTGGCTGGTTGAGGCTCTGACAGTAAAGTTTAGACTGGGGCAGGTGCATAACTCGCTGGAGGATTGGCGCATGTGGGCAGGTGCCATTTTTTTCTTTTTTCCCACTGAATACAGAAAGTAATCATAAAAGAAAAACAAATCAATTGGTAACATCAATAACATAATCCATCAATAGGACCAAGAAAATAACAAAAGATTTGCACAAGTCCACATCAACGGAAAGCACAATTGGATTCAGGGACCCCAATAAATATGAATGCCCCAATATATTATCCAAACAAGGTTGAATAACTAAACCCTTATTGAGTAGGACCTTTGTCCACCAAAAACCTTTCTACTGCAAAGGCTCCATAAAGACAAATCTATTGCCAGAATAATTAATAATTAACAAATCACCCAGGGGAAGTTAATCATCCACCATACCAAAAAACACTCCCCTCTTCCAAAACCCTAGAAATATATTATCAAAAATTTTTTTTTTGTTGGACTTAGTTCCTTGAGAGAATCACCTCCCTTGTAGCAACAATGTCCTTTTTATTTGTTTTAATGAGCTAAAATACAACTCACTTTTCTCCAATACGGCGAAAACCTAAGGAGACTCACACCCTGTGATCATCTTTGATCCTTTAAAATATATTTGATTAATGCCAAATCCCCAGAAAGTGAGCCTGATGAAGGATCAAGAGGACTTGGGGATTTGAAACATGGCGCTATGTAGCTTATGCTTATGCTGCCTATGCTGTTGAATTCTGATGCCGTTCTTAAGAAGAAAAAGAAAACTTTAACGGCATGGTTATAAAGAAGAATGGAGTGATTTATTGTGCAAACTTCGGGACTGAAAAAAATGGTGAAGTCTG